>JACAZE010000007.1:0-2445668 GCA_014461115.1 Mycena chlorophos | reverse complement strand
AATGCATGACCTTCATCATCAAGAAGAGCTGATGATGTTGAGGTCTGAACTTGCAGTTCTCGACCAGAATCTCCAAATAACAGGAAAGACTCTCCATCACGCCTCATTATTGAAATTGAATACTGGTCAGAAAAATCATTTCCCAAAATAAAAGGAGTAGTCATTCCTTTTACAACGTAAGCCTCAACATTCAATTTAACTGGACCTTCTTTGGTGTGGAAGTATAAATCCACATCTACAAATCCTGAGATTGAAGATTTTCCAGTTACTTGAATGAGATTAATACGTTGGCCAGTTTTCATTCGAGGCGGATCCACCAGGTTAAGAAGTGCCTTCTCTGAAATTAAAGTTATGTCTGATCCTGAATCAATTATAACTTTCACAGGTTGGCTTCCAATATTCCCGATTGTTGCCATAGTCTCAGTGGCTTTAGACCCTAGGAAAGAAGTTCCAGGTGGTCGCGCCATGAACTTACGCAGTTCAACAATAGACTTTCCGGTAGAAGGTCGAACATAATGATTTACAGCTTGTATATCTCTTGCCAGACGTCTTCGTGTTCTCCGATTCAGTGGTGGTTTTTCTTGTACAGCAGCGCGTGCGTTAGCACTTATGACGGAACTGTCGGGACCATCTCTGAATTCGAATTGCTGATGGCGTCTGGGTTTGAAGGATTCTCTAAAGTATATTCCGATGCCCATTCGACCTTTGAACTAACGTGAAAAGATGTTACCCCCCTCCAGGGCTGAAGTAGGCTCTTGTTCAGAGGCTTCAGTAATCTGGAGGGGTTGCTCAAAAGACTGTTCGACATCAGATATCTGTTCCTTTTCTGAATCCAATTCATAGTATAAATCATCATATTCCTGTTGAGCCTCAAGCTCTTCGGGAGTAGAGTTTACCAAGTTTGTTCGAGCCATACGTTTCGCTTTGAAGGAATGTTTGCATTCATCATCCCAATGTTTTCCACTGCTACAATGCCTGCATGGTCTAGCGCCCTTTGACTCAGGAGTAGCCCTCTTTGAAACATTTCGATCATCCTTGGGGAATTTTGGAGGTTCCATTTGACGTGTGGCACCGACCAAAGTTACCCGAGCATTTCGATTGGAATTTTGGTCTCGACGTCTATCACGATCGCGGTCATGATCATAATAAGTATAATTGTTGACCCGATTATCTAGTTTCATAAGAGCTTCCTCATGGTAGCGAATAGCAGCTTGGAACTCCACAACTGTTTGATACATTTGTGTTGTGAGAATAGTGTTCCAAAGCGAAGGAGCACCTTCCATGACTTCCATCATCATTGCTGAATCATCAAGGTTGTAAACAATATTGAGAAGCTCAGCCTTCCGAATGAAGTACTCAGTTGGAGTTTCCTGGTTATGACCAGATTCTCTATACTGAGCTTTATGAGCACGCATGCGTTGTTTATCAAGCCATTTACGATTCATGAAGTACTCCGTGACTGCATTCTTCAGATCATCCCAACTTCTCTCAATCCTTGCACGATATGTGTCCGGAAGAGACCAATACCAGGTTTCTGCAGAGCCCTCCAGTCGTCGAGGAATAATAAGTCCTAATTGGCGGTTCAACAAATTTGACTGTTTTGCAATGTGATCGATTTTCATGATCCACCGCATTACAAGGTCAGTATTGCCATCCCATTTCGGCACATTTTCTTCCTTGAGTTTAACATCAAAGTACAATTCAGTACTATGATTAGGGTTAGGTCTTGCATTATTATTCCCTTGGGGATTATTATTTCCTAGGGGCTGTCTTGGTACTCTTCCAGGCAAATTTGGTGGTCGACGTCCATGAGGATCATCATCAGAATTGTCAGAATCACTAGGATCATCACCTGGATTTGGTGCTGCTGCCCTACCAGAACCTTGAGGTGGTGGTGGTGGGACACCTCCATTCCCTCCAGATCTTTCAACAGGTGTTGACGGATTTGAAGATGGTGAAGTAAGTGGACCATTACCATCATCTCTTGATGGTGGTTCTGCAGGATCAGCAGTACCTCTTCCATAAAGTCTTCCTTCATTGAATAAGTCAGGACGCCCAACATGCGGAGCTTGCTCCTTTCTCCTCGGAGGTGGAGAATACGCCATTTCACGCATTTGTTCAGCTTCATTACGGTCGATATTGATTCTGGGTCGTGGAGTTGCACTAGCATACTCTACCACTGGCTTTGCAATACTAGAGAAAATTGAGGATGTGTAGGGTGCTGAAGACTTTGCAATTCCACTGAAACCATATGTTGATGACCTTCACCAAGGACGATCTCCACTAGGTTTACCTGTAGTTCTAGCTTGTGAAGCACTTTCCCACTGATTTCCTTCTGTAACTGCAGGGAGCTGTGAACTCTGCCAATGTCTGCTTGAGACTTTGAAGAATTCTTGAGCCTCTTGTACTAGATCTTCATCCATGCTAACGGTAGTCCCAGTTTGGGGATCCCAGTGACCGGCAATATCAACAAGGAAATTCTCAACCTTAGCCACGTAGGAGACGATTGCAATTTCTATATTAATAGCATTGTGCCAATTATTTGTCAAAGAAGATTCCATTTGAGGGGTTTGTGGACGTGGATGTTGACGTAGATCGAATGATCTATGAGCATGTGAAAGAAGTTGCTCGAGAATAATGGTAATCTTGGTATGAAGTCTCTGAGAAAGTTGAAAAACGTGATTTTCACTTGAAAATGTCTGTCTGTAGTATGCAATACTAACAAGCTCCATCACAAGTGATAATTCACGTTGGAATGTTTCAGCCACCTTGAGATTCATTCGCTTGTATTTAGGTAAAACTCCATTAGGCCATGCAAAACGTTTTCCAAAAGCAGTAAGAAGCTCTTCTCTGCGACTTCGCAACATAGGATCCAATGCTAAGTATGGAAACCGTGTTGGACAGGTGATTAGAGCCCTTGGAGTATAACCAGGCTGTACACAAACATCATCCTGTGGAACAGGCCCTGTCTACTCAGGTTTCAGAGCATCCACAATGTCTGGATACATTTCAATGATTTCCTTTTCCAAAGCAGACTTATGTGCATGAGGTGACATAATAACATCCTTATTCAGCAGGACTAAATCTGGACTCTTATAATTCATTGGAACAGGTGTACCATCTGAGAGCCATGTACGGTCAAGTGGCTGGATTGCAAATTCAGTTTTGCCACCAGGAGTTTCAGAGTAACTCCGTGGCGAACGAGGACGCGGACTAGGCGGGGTTTCAGGTCTCACTGTTTGAGTAGTGGACATGTTGTATAGTAAAACGACTTGTAGAACCGATTAACAAGGGGTACCTGGGTCGAATCACCAATGTTAGCGAATGTAGTATTTTAGAGTAGAAAAATACTATTGATGCGAGTTGGCTTTATCTATATGATAAAGGAATACAAGCGGCTGGTTCGCACATGAGTACCTCTATACGATAATCCAAGTTGTTAGTGAACAAGTATATCTTTAGCTTAGATTGAGAGCGAAAGATATATGATTGAACAATATTTGAGTTTTGAATTTATAGGGCGACTTGGCAAGTCCAAGACAACTTAGTTTATACTCAGCACGTCTGAGACAACGGGTTCCGTCTATACACCGACGGTAGGCTTAGCGACTCAGCACGTCCTGAGACAACGTAAAGGTGATTCACAGTTGTGAATTGCACAGAGATATTTGCAGGATGAGATAGATTTATTATGAGGAGAAACATGCAGTATTTATACTAATCTATATATAGAGTCATAGTGAGTCATAGTGAGTCAAGGCTTTGCCTTGACTGTGCCTGCAGCATTTACGGACTGTGCCCGCAGGGTTAAGGCTATGCATGTAGCACAAGGAGTCAAGTTGAGTCTATTTGAGCTCAAGCTGAGTAAGGCTAATGTGTTTGATTGCATCAAACATGTTGATGATAGAGCAAAAATTTAGTTCAAGGTCTAGCAGAATTTAATGGTCAATAAAAGTGTATTTAGGCTGCTAGATAAATATTCTGATCATAAATGATAAATATTCCATCACAGCCAAGTGGGCTCGCAGCACCGCTGAAGAAATCAAGAACATGTCTCTGCCCGACTTTATCATGGCACTCCGCCTCTCCTCCCTCTCGACTGGGCCGTCGCCCACGAACGATATGCGGCAACCGAATGACCAAGGACGAGTCCTTTGTGACCTTCGTCGACCGCGTCAGCGACAAGAACGAGCTGCTCACAGGGAACCAACGCTACTGGGACGAGGCCCAACTCCGCGTGCACATCGTCGCGAGTCTCTCTCGCCGCCTCCAGGATGTGTGCGACACCGACAAGCATCGCACCACCCTCCTGGCCCTCGTCGACTACGACAACTGGTACAAGAAAATGGTGGAGATCGATACGCAGCGCCTGAAAGACAAACAGGAGCTCGAGGACCGGGTACAGCAGGTCCTCTCCTCCAAAGGAGTCTTCGCCAACACCGGGTCGAAACGCCGAACAACGACCGTGGGACGACCGCCCGGCCAAGAAGGGTCGCAACAACAATGGCTCGTTCATCCCCTCCATCGCCTCCTCCTCCGTGCCAACTTCCCACTCGTCGCACGGGTTCCCATCGTCGATGCAATCCGGGAAGGGCACGTATCGCGGACAAGCCCATTGCGCCAAGATACGAGATGGCGACGAGCGTCCCAACATTGCGATGCTCGGCGGGTGCTCGCACTGCCACCAGGTGTTCATCTGGCACTTCCACTGCGACACCTGGCCCGACCCCAACGATACGTCGTCATCGACAATGCACATCACGACCGTCTCCTCGCCGCTCTCACGCCCGCCCAACGTGCACAGTTCAACACGTGCGTCGCCGCCAACAAGGATGAGGTTGCCCGCCGCTCCGCACCACCGCCTAAGCGCGACACCAAGGACAACGACACCGCCAAGGCCAAGGGCAAGAACAAGGCGCCCGTCGCGGCCGTCCAGATGCATCGGTTCGAAGAGGTCTATGATTCGGACAGCGAGGACGACATCGCGACGCGTAACGTGAGTCCCTTGCCTATTCCCTCTCCCCCACCTGTTGCGGCCGTGGCTGACGCGTCGTCAGCCACGCCTCATCCTGCCCAACGTACGCCGTGCTCCCCGCTCTCCCCGCACGCCACCCCAGACAGCGTAGACCAAGGCCGACACCTGGCCTGGCACTGCACCGTCGACGGGCCGGCTCACTCCCTTCCGTATAACATTTCCGCTCTTGTTGACAACGGGTCGCATGTAGATTTGATCGACGACGCGTTGGTGTCCTGCCTCGACCTCCCACGATACAAACTTAAAGAACCATTTCTCTTTTCCCTCGCGCTCTCTGAATCCAAAGTGTCCCCACCACCATGTACAGAATATGTAAAAATACGTTTACACTCTCAAGACTCCGCGTACTCTACCCGAACCATACGTGCCATAGTTGTACCAAAGCTGTGTTATCCGGTACTACTTGGCATGCCCTTTCTGTCTCGAAATAAAATCGTTGTTGATCATGACGCTCGAAGTGTGGTTGACAAGAATTATGACTATGATCTACTACATCCGCCGTCGCTTCCGCCTAAGCCGCAGCCGATCAAGAAGCTGCGCGACCGCTTTAACGAAATACAACGCTACCGCCGTGACCTGGCGAAGGAGCTTAAAAGCGTATGCGAAGCACGTCGGGCCGACATGGAGGCTAAGGGCTTATTTGAACATGTCAAGCCAGTGGACGTGGTGGCTGCAGTTCACGAGCGAGTGCAAGTCCTCGCAGAATGGGAACGTCTGAAGCTCAAGGGTGATGCAATCAAGGATGACTTCCGTTCCATTTTTGAGCCCATCCCCCATGTGGACGACCTCCCAACGGATGTAACTTGCCAAATTAAAGTCAAAAATGCAGCAGAAACGTTAACCCGTCGTTCGTACTCGAGCCCTCGCAAATACAAGGAAGCCTGGAGCACACTAATCCAGAAGCACCTTGATGCAGGCCGGATTCGACCATCGAACTCGTCCTTTGCGTCACCAGCCATGCTGATCCCGAAGGCGGACAAGACGGTCTTACCACGTTGGGTGAACGACTTCCGCATCCTGAACTCTATGACAATCCAAGACCAATTTCCTCTACCACGCGTGGATGACATCCTGGCGGATTGTGCTAAGGGCAGGATTTGGTCAAAGATCGATTTTACCGATTCGTTCTTCCAGACACGCCTTGACCCAGACTCCATCAAGTACACCGCCGTGCACCACACCACTAGGACTCTACGAATGGCTGGTGATGCCACAAGGACTGCGCAACGCACCTTCTATCCAGCAGAGACGGGTGACTGCAGCATTACGTGAATATATCGGCAAATTCTGTCATGTCTACCTTGATGATGTGATCATCTGGTCTCAAACAGAAGAAGAACACGCAGAACATATTCGCAAAGTGTTTGCGGCACTCCAAAAGGCCCACCTGTACTGCAATGAGAAGAAGACTCAGCTCTTCTGCTACGAGATCGATTTTTTGGGACACCACATCTCCCAACGTGGGATTGAACCAGACAAGTCGAAAGTGGAACGAATCAAGTACTGGCCAACTCCAAAATCGGCAACAAATGTTCGTGCATTCCTGGGCCTAGTCCGCTTTGTTGCCCAATTCCTGCCGAACCTAGCAATGCACACTGAGGTGCTGTCTCCTCTTACACACAAGGCCGCAGAGCTGAACTGGCCAGGCTGGAGCGACGAGCACCAGGCAGCGTTCGATGCCATTAAACAACTCGTCGTGAGCGCGGACTGCTTGACCACGATTGATCACCAGAATCCTGGAGACAACAAAATTTTTGTGACCACTGACGCGAGCGACACACGCTCGGGCGGCATTCTGTCTTATGGCCCAGCATGGGAGACAGCACGCCCCGTGGCCTTCGACTCCATGACCTTCAAGGGTGCGGAGCTCAACTACCCTGTCCATGAGAAGGAGCTATTGGCTATCATCCGCGCCCTGAAAAAAGTGGCGCACTGACCTAATCGGTGCCAAGATCTACGTGTACACCGACCACCGCACGCTGGAAAATTTCCAGACCAGCTGGTTCACTCGATTTTTCTCGAAAAATCCCTGGTTGAGACAGTGGTCGTTGCGCGAAATTTCAGGGACCAGCCTAGTGGGCACACGTGATCAATTTCGAGCAAGTCCAGAGCCCGAAAAGGAAATTCTTCGAGCAAGTACGAGGCAAAATAGAAAGAAAAGCGCTAACATGGGGGTTTGAACTCTTGACCTCCAGCAATGGCGAAAGTCAAGAATTAAGAGCGTGCAACATAACTACTACACCAAGTGGCAGTTCTTAGAAGGGCAACTGGAGCGCACATATTGGGGTCCCCATCAAGACATCAAATAGGAACAAAATATAGAATTTTAACTGATGGCTGGTACTACTCTATAGCTATAAATTACTGTATTGGCATCGTCTGATGCGATCAAATAGCGCACAAATAAGCTGTAATCAGTGGCATCACTATCATTTAAACATTCACCTGCATTAAAAAGTGATAGATTAATCATTGTATTATACCAGATGCCTTCTACCTTGTAACAGTATTCATTTTATCACACTTGCTAGCCACTGGGTAGCCAGATAGTAGGAGATACTATTGATAGTTGGATCACCAACGACCTATATAGCCATCAAGACAAGTGAACTTGTATGCCTTGATGGTGTAGTGGCAAGTGTGACTCTTTCGCTGAATAAAGAGTAGCAAGAGGTTTTGAGTTCAAACCCTGCTGTGGCCTTTTATTTCCGCTTTTCCTTTGTCTTTTTTCCTTATATGGAAACCCCTGAAATTTCGCGCAACGACCACTGGCTGAACCAGGGACTTTTCGAGAAAAGTCCGATGCGTGAGGTGTCCAGACCCAAAAAGACCTCTCCAGACGCCAGGCGCGGTGGATGGAATTTATGTCACAGTTTGATCTGAAGATCATCTACGTCCCGGGCGAGGAGAACGCAGGCGCGGATGCCCTCTCCCGTACCAACTTCTATGACGACGAAGTCGCACCAACTGTGGCGGCTACCTGCCCTACCGTGGAGGCTGCAGAGGCCATGTCCTACACACGAATTCGTAATCCCAAGCCGGTGTCCTCGATCCTCGAGATTGACACAGATGTCGAACTACTGGACTCCATTCGCTCTGGATACGAACATGACTCTTGGACCAAGAAACTGCCAGACATGGTAGACTCTCTCCCGGGCCTCAGATCCGAGAACGGATTGTGGTTCATCGGTCACCGCCTGATTATACCGCGTGCCAACAATCTTCGCGAGACCTTCTTTAGGCTGGCACATGACGCATTAGGCCACTTCGGTTTTGACAAGTCTTATGCTGCACTTCGCGAAGGCTACTACTGGCCCCGCATGCGCGAGGAACTGGAAACCGCATACATACCGGCATGCGCAGACTCCACAAAGCGCAAAGCTGGGCCGCTTCACCCCCTGCCAGTCCCAGATGGGCAGGTGCGACTCTGTCGCTATAGACTTCATCGGCCCGCTGCCTGAGGACTCAGGATTCAACTGCTGCGCAACATTCACAGACCGCTTGGGCTCTGACCTGCGTTTTGTCCCAACGCGAACCAATGTCACGGCCGAGGAATTTGCACTTCTATTCTTTGATAACTGGTACTGTGAGAACGGACTACCACAAGATATCGTCTCAGACAGAGACAAGCTTTTCATCTCAAAGTTCTGGCGTGCTTTACACAAGCTCACAGGTGTAAATCTCAAACTATCTACAGCTTACCACCCAGAGACTGACGGCTCGAGTGAACGCACAAACAAGACACTCATCCAATGCCTTCGATACCATGTCTCCGCAGCGCAGAATAACTGGGTCCGAGCATTGCCTCGAGTACGGTTCAATATGATGAGCACGGTCAATGCTTCCACGGGTTTTGCACCCTTCCAGTTACGCTTTGGACGGGTACCAAGGGTCATCCCACCCTTGGGTACGAACCCTCCACTGGATAGAACCCGCGACGCTAAGGCTGCGGAAAAGCTACTCGCACACCTTCACGACGATATTGCAGAAGCCCGCGACAACCTGTTGCTGGCCAAGGCGTCACAGGCACACCAAGCGAATAAGACTCGTCTTCCAACCCCAGACTACAAGGTTGGGGACCGTGTGTCGCTCGCAACACGCAAACGACGAAAAGCACTTCCTAGCATCGGGAAAGAAGCGTGTGGCAAAGTTCATGGTTCGCAACGAAGGGCCTTATGAGATCACTGCAGTACACAATGAATGCTCTACTGTGACTCTGGACTTAGGGCCAAACTCCAAAATGTATCCTGTGTTCCACACTGCCGAGATTTCACCATGGAATGAAAACGACAATACGCTCTTCCCTGGTCGCGAACTCACACGCCCTGGGCCAGTGGTCACTCTGGATGGCCAGGAAGAGTTCTATGTGGAGGAGATCATTGACAAACGCGAACGCTATGGCAACACAGAGTACCGGGTCCGATGGCGCGGATACGGACGCGAGTCAGACGACTGGCTCGATGAATCTGAGCTGGTGGACTCGGCCCACCTAGAGGCCTTCCAGAATGGCTTGGACCAATCTGGGATTTCTGATTTACCTGATCCAAACATTGCTGACACCTCTTCAGATCCTCCCAACGACTTGAAAGATTCAACTCCACCGGACCTCTCCGACATCGTCTCCCACGACACTGCGACGCATTCGGCAGCCTACCCAGCTGGCCGCTACGGCCTCCGCAAGCGAGTTGGTGGAAAAGTTCCTGTGAGGGTTAGAGGGTCAACCACGTCTGCCGCGTAACCGGCCTTGGCCGTATGTGAAGCGCCCGCAGTTGGTTTTTGTCGGGATGGGTTTTTCTCTAAGTGGGGGAGGGTGTAAGCCTGGGGCTCACAGCTCTGATGTTGATGGATGTGACGTCACTTTTCTTCCTTTGTCTTCCTCTCCGACCCTGTACTCCGTACCTCGTGCAAGCACCCCACAGCAGGGTTCATTCGGAGTTGGTTGTCTTGTGAAGAGCGTCTTAGTGTTTCCCGCCTACGAATCGTGCGGGTTTTCAAATGCACCAGAGACCTGTTGTATTATGAGCTTTGTGTCAACGATTTGAAGGCTGCGTGAGGCATGTAGGGTGGTAATGGCCATACCGGGATTGTTAAGATGATATGTGAACCAAGGAATAAGAAAATACGTATGGAAGACCGTAATGTCCCCATACACTCCTGGTGCCTCTGAGGTCAAGGATCACCTGCTTAAAAAATGGAAACTTCTGAGTCAGTACACTAGAATTGATCAAACATCGGAAGAGAGGCTCTAGCAGTGAACACACTCAGGCGCTGTAGCCTACAACTACGCTGTGAGAGCCGAATAACAAGGGCCAATATCTCCAATGATGTAGGCATTTTTTCTGTTGGTGTTGAGTGTGTCTGCAGTAAGAGGATTTGATAAGGGAACAGATGGTTGCTCGAAACTGGTGCAGAGATACTAAAAAACCCAGAGATATTTCACAATATCCGTTCACAAATGCACATGGCAGACATTGAAACCTACCTTATCACAATTACTTGTATTTTGCTGAGGCTTTTTGCCTTAGTGTGGGGCGAGGAGTCTCCAATAACCCATGTCATAGAACGATACTATCAGCTATATATAGGATCTGTGCAGTCAAACGTCTAACTGTTTGATTGGGGCCTTTTGGTGTAAAGGTATGACGTGGAGCAGGGACTGCCAAAGTAAATCCTCTCACTTGGAAGATATTTCCTTTTTGGAAATATATCACATGGGGGTGACGAGCCTACGGCCTCAGAGAAATTTTCTTTTGGTGAAAGTGTGTATCGGAATACATATGGCCGATCTATAATTATCTAGTCTCCATGGCAGACTGGATATATAGTTTTGTTGAGTGGGTTGGGACTATGTATACAGTCTGTGAGCTGTCACACCTGTCAAGCGCAAGCCAAAATCCACGTGATATACCCAATTAGGAATGACAGCTGTCATCAGCCCTTTTTTTCCTCCCACTCTCTGCGCGTCGCTAGCCCATGCGTCAGACCCCGGAGATGCCTTCCGAGCTCTTGTGGATGTCCCCGTGGGTCAGGCAACCCTCCGCAACATCGTATCAAAGTGTATTCCCGCCTGGCGCGATGGTCTGTGACCTCAGCAAGAAGAGCTGATCTTACGCATTCTGGACGGCTCCGACGTGCTTCTGTGCACTGCGACCGGCAGCGGCAAGTCGGCACTGTTTACCGTGCCCATTCTCGTCCACCTTGAGCTGTCCCAGCATCCGGAACTCTATCCCAGCTTTGCTGGCTGGTCGAAACCAGTAGGAGTGGTCATAACGCCGACGAAGGGGCTGGCGCGCAATATTGTGCGTCGCAGTCGACTCTGTCTTTCTTTGCTCACCCCCACTGCCTCTAGGTTGATGGTCTGCATGCAATGGGCATCTCTGCCGTGGCGTGCGACCGAGAAACGCTAGCGCAGCGCCGTTCCCCGCGAAAAGATTGCCGACGGGCGTTTACTCTGTCATTTGTGTTGACTCTGAGCACCTGAACACTCCGGAATGGAACAAGATCATCAGAACCGCAGGATTCCGCGACGGCCTCATCTTCATCTGCGTCAAGGATGGTCATCTGGTCCGCGAATGACTCATCTTCTGCGCCGCATATGGCAACATCGGCCCATTCATCCGCAGCAAATCCTTCGAAAGACCGCCATTGTTGCCCTGTCCGCTACGCTCCAACCCGGAATACCCGAGCAGGAAGTGCGCCTAGCGCTCGGTTTCAACCGCACGTCTGACTTCCATCTCTTCCACCACAGCAACGAGCCCGAGAAATCCGACTCGTGCTTCAAACACTCTCGCACGGCCTCAAGAGTCGTGTCTTCCCTCAGCTCATCCCATACCTCAACAGCGGTCGAGAATCCATCATCTACACGCTCTCTCTCGACTCGTTAATGAGTGTCTACACATACTTATGCAAAATGCTGCTGCCAGCTGCAAATCCCAGCCGGAGAGTATGCATATATAGTGCTTTATGCGACCCAGACTTCAACGCCGAAACAATTCGCCTCATGAACACTGATCCTTAGCTTTAGGTCATTGTGTCGAGCGTCGCACTGGCCAACGGCGTCGACTGTGCCTCAGTCTGCAACATCTTTTCCATCGGCATGCCCTCGACGCTATCTCAGGCTGAGCAGCAGACCGGTCGTGCCGCTCATCGTGCAGGCACCGCCGGGCTCTCCGTTATTTTGTGCAGAAGAGCAACATCAAAAAGGCCGAAAAACATTTGGCTGGTGCAAAATCTAACTGCTTTGCATCCACACGTTGACGCCCTTAGATATCGCATCCGGTAAAATCAAGACTGCTTCTAAGGCAAGGCAGAAACACGATATCACCGAGCCTATTCCTATGGTTGTAGTGATAAGCCTCAATACTTGGTATGCTTGGGCTTACAATACCTAGTAGGTACGGATGATAATTATTCACTCCTATGATGATAGTGATAAGCTTCAGTTCTATTTGACTTAGCTGGAAATGCCTTGGAACTCATAATTACCCACTACAATTACTCAAGGGTTATCCATTACTATGGATTGGCTGGAAGGTCTATGCCAACCTCATGGGTTACTGATAATACTCAGTGAGTAGTAGGCTAACTAGGTGCGGGAGGCACGCGTCGGGCCTGCCGTCCGCCGTGCCCTTTGCTCAAGGCCCATTGGGGTGGTGACAGAACTTGTTCCCATCTAATTAGGTGACGAAGTCACAGGACGGCCGGCTCTGAGATAAGCCTGGTTTGAGGCTATTAGATAAATGCTTTTGCCATGCCGTACAGCAACGCCAGACTACCTACGTCCGGATCTGTTGCGACCCTGGTCAGAAACTTATTGCTTAGTAGCGGAGCGAGCGGCAGTAGCCCTCAACAAAAGAAGCAGCGTGTCACAGAACCCGACCCACGCACACCCATCAGCACCAGACCTTCCCATCACTATGCCCACTCGCCACCGCTCTAATGCCACATGCCGTATGTATAACGAAACCCCGACAGTCCCTCTGATACCATCTGCTCATCACATCCCATCGGGCTTCTATCAGCACCACCCGACGACAATAGAGTAGAACCCGGATAAATACCAAACGCCTGTACTCATACCATAGGATATTCTGGTCTTTTCCCCAGCCCTTTGTCTCGTCTTGTCTTGTCAACCGTCGCCGTGCCTCGTCGTGTTCTGGAAGTTCGGGTTATCTGAGAACCTGCTACGTGTCCCGTTTGACGAACCCGCTATCGCTGACACAGCGCTCTGTTCAGTGAGACATCTGACAGTACTTTGGTGACATACAAGAGGACCTCTTCCGACAGCAGTGACACTTCCCTTTTGCCTTAATCCACCTATTGAATGGCTGGAGTTTACAACCAAGACACGTTGTGCGAAGAGGAGCGGAGGTGAGTTCTGATGTGTCCTGAATCTTAAGGTATTGATCACGTGTAGACTACTTGCTTGCAAAGGACTGCAATCACTCGCTGTTTGTCCCACGTTTGGACTGTACTCTTGTACAACCCGTAAGACCTCCTCCTCATTTTTGCTCGTCACCTCTGATTCAGCTATTAGGGCAGCCCATTGTCCCGGCATGAAAATCAGCATTCCTGCCTTCCAGCTAGTGGGCGCATGGGACATGCTTGTCAGCGACAGACCAATTGACCAGTGAGATGGATGCACAATAGTAACACCCACCCTGCAGAAGCACATCTTTTCTGGTCTCAAATATCTGCGCAATCAACTTAACATCATCTTGGATGCCCCACCCCGTCCCAAAGGATAGATTTTTGCCATGCTTCACCATTATTAGCATCACTCTCTGCCAGCCCTATCATTTGCCTGTGATCCTCTGACCAACCCGTGCAGATTGGACGTATACCATTACCTGCCCATTGATGCAATTGAGGATGAAGAATGGAAGACGACAAAGACTTGGTTGACCTGCGTAAGTGTCTCACTCTGCCTATCGGCTGGCCACTGAGAAACAAGCAGGAAATCTTTAGATGGCTCACATTTCAGCTTTGTCAGCGTCGACATGTTGAATAAATCGTCTTTCTGTGCCCAAGTCCTTTGTAAAAAAAAAAAAAACTAGTATTACAGCTTCTCCCTTCTGTGCCTCATGCTATAGAGGATCTGCAGACGAATCCAAGCCAGTGCGGCAAGCTACGCCTCAAAATTGGTATTGTCCATCATCACGTTACTGCTACACTTGTTTCCACTAGCCATGGCCAGCATGGCAAATTTAGAGATTGTGCTCTTCAACCTGGAGTTTGGTGCTCGCCTTGCAGGCAAACGTTCCGTCGCGGAACCACGCGCATCGGTTGGCATTGAAGACACTCTGGAATACAAGCTGGTTTGTGAGTACGAGGACTCTGATCGTCGTCCATTTCCGGACTAATGTTGAAGATTCCGCTGAAGCAGCCATTAGTGTCCACTCGAGCCTTGCAATAGGCCCTATGGAAGGCTCAGCAGTTGGTGCAGCTCTCAAAGGACCTCAAGTCTTCCTTGCTCTCCGGTGCATTTCCGCCGTGAATTTCAAATATTGACCAAACTCATCGCATAGAGCAACAGCTTTTGGCTATTCTCTCCTACTATCGCAAGATGCACAAGCACCTCGTATCCATGAAGCTATTCTTCGACAAGATCGAGGCGAATATTGTCACGTTGAAGGACTGGGGCTACGGAGGGGATTTCGGGGTGAGGTTTGAGTACCTGCAACAGCAGGCCATGGATGCGACAATAGACATCTCCATACACCGTTGTATTGTTGAGGCAAAGGCTCAGATGCGCGGATTAAAATTCTGACCCATACTTATTGTCTTCTGCTGTGTGTTTGATTCTGTGTTGTTGTTGTTTTTCTTTGTCAAAATGATAAAACACTCCAAACATACAATCTACCATGCCTCTCTGGGTTTACAAGCGTGTCTCAATACAGCACAACACGCCCACCAGAACAAAGACATTACATGCCTTGGGTGCTCAGCGGTAGCTGACGGATCACACGTGTACTGGCAGTGGCTCTGATTTATCACAACACATGTTTCTCCAAACAACCACCATCATGTTGATGCCTGGCACACTCAAAGCACGTCTTCTGCTCCTTCCAGTGCGCCCGGCCCTCCCAGCATCCAAATTGCACTACTCAATAGCTTAGGCCACATATGACCCATATATGTGACCAAATCAAAGTTGTAGAGATTAAAAAGTAGAGTAAGGTTCATCAATTGACCTTGATCTGATTCTCATCCTGTGGTGTGTTATAAGGCCAATACTGTACTTGATATGACTCTTTCACAGTGATCTAGCTGTAGCTTGGCACAGACCCAATATATTGAGGCAGTTTAAGTCATTTCAAGAACCAAATCATAAAGGCTATAGACTCTGACTATTCATCAGAGACTCCTAGAGGTTGCACTTTCTCATCAAGCTCATTGATAAAGTTCTTATGAACTCAATTTTAGCTAAATAAGTATGTTCAGATGCTTGGATTGTAGGAACAATCTACCTTGTCAATTCTAAATGACAACCAATATGGAAATTGACAGTTTGACATAGGATTCCCAACAAATACTGAAGCTATTGACAAAAGAGCATGATTTCTATCTTGATCTCCTGATATATGCCTTATTTCTGCACTGATCCTCTAGATTAAAGTTGTACCAGGACTAGTCTACTACCAAAATCATTGGGTAGCTTATTTTTGTCAGCAGCATTGGATCACCAGTATTTAATATACAGAAATTTTGTGGAGATGTGATATATATAATATATATATATATATAATTATATATATAATTGAGTTCGAAAAGCAAGTCCATGATTTCCTGCGTCGTTGTGCCGATTTTGTGTTTGGTATAAAGAAGAGAAAGTGAGCACCAATACCTTTCTTCAAATTCAGCAAGTAGCAGCAACCTATACCAACTCTGCTTGCTCACACAGATTCAATCTGAGTCTGCCCTATTTACCCACACTCTATTTGAGCCTGACAAGAGTCAAGCAACAGAACAGTCATTCAGAGTCTGTACAAAGTCAAGCAGAGTCAAGTCTCAGTCAAGGAAAGTCAAGCTGAAGTCAATAAGAGTCAGGGTCTGGTCAATCAGACTCAGGAGCAGAGTCAAGAAAGGAGTCAACCAGAGTCAATTGTAGTATAGTCATTAGTATATAAAG
Source organism: Mycena chlorophos (assembly GCA_014461115.1). Taxonomy (NCBI): domain Eukaryota; kingdom Fungi; phylum Basidiomycota; class Agaricomycetes; order Agaricales; family Mycenaceae; genus Mycena; species Mycena chlorophos. The sequence continues at coordinate 2,429,502 of JACAZE010000007.1, read as the reverse complement.
GCCTGTAGTCGCACTGGAATTTCAGGTACTTCCTCCCCCCGTTACGTTCGTTCCGCTTGAGTTCCAGTCTTGCTTGGATTACTGCTAGCCTTAGCCATTGAGTTCACTATCTATCTAGTGCACTTGCTGGTACTGTACTATCTGCTTAGACTTTTGTTTAAGTATACAGAGCTTTGGGAAAGAAGTGAAGACCAACAGGGGACTGGTTTACTGGTCTGAACAGTTTGCTCTTACGTGACCGTGTCTGTGACCGAGTTCGACAGGCCCTCAGTCAGCGTTTGACCTTTAACTGGAAGGAATTGTCCCTATCCGAGCGTTTGGAAGTTCCCTTTTGGACAAACTACCCTCTCCTACTATCTTTTCACTTTCCCTACAACCAACCCCCAACACTGTCCTTTTCGGACAAACTACACCTCACCAAGTAAACGAACACACGTGCGTTTTCCCAGACAAAGTCGCTCCCAGAATCGTACATTGGATAATACAATATCCAGCCGACAGTGTGCTGCAAACCAGGTTGTGCGAGTTGGCATTAGTGGGAAGTTGCTTGACGAACGCCTCCATGCTTTCTAACCCGTTCAGAATATCATCTCCAGCAGACCGAGATCCGACAACAGCTGTATCTTCTAGTGAGTGATTACTGAGCTCAGCGAGATAAGGGTAAGCACTCAATAGAATAATAGCATCGTAGACAGTCCAGTATAGCATCGTAGACAGTCCAGTATGGCATAGTACCCGCAAGTAGCTCACATAATCAAACAGTTCCAGTCCTTGGTTCGATCCCAGTGCCGGGAAAATCATTTCAGTGACATGCTGGGTCACGAGAAGCACACCCTGTATTAGAGTGTGTCATCACAATGAAAATCAGCTATATATAGTCTCAGTCAAACATCTAACCATTTGATTGGGGCCTTTTGGTGTAAAGGTATGACGTGGAGCAGGGACTGCCAAAGTAAATCCTCACATTTCATGTTGCTCCACTGTTTCAAGGATTGATATTCCTAGCTTACAAGAAGCTCTTTCATGAGCTCAAAATCCTGGTTACTGAAGTTCGACTATGCAAGAAAGACTGGATCCTTGCAAAAGTTTGGTCAAGAACATGAAGCTGAGAAGTGCACCAGATCAACAGGACTATTGACATTGTGGAATCTTGACTAGATGGCCCACCTCCCTGTATGCATGATGGGGATAGAGGCAGATATTATGCCTTGGTTCCACTCCTATCCATTATCAACTGTAGACCAAGGTTCCTCGTGCTGTCAGGGCAAGAGCTTGACTGGACCCAGACAAACCTGGTTGCAGACCTCAACTTCACTGCATCTTTCACAGTTTGCATTGCTGCAAGATGCTTTGTCGTTGACAAAAACATGTAGATGTCCTCTTAAAAGGGAGAGTTTGTTGCCGCTGGTATTGTTAGAGCATTTGGAAGTTGCTTATTGGAAGTGTGCAATATCTCCTATGCTGACTACCCAGTGTGGCTCAAGGGACTTATGTAGTAGCCGTAAAAGTCTGGGTTTGATATTGTTCAGTGCGACAGCTAACACATGTTGATCTGTATATCGTTTTTATGATCTCTTGATTCTTGATTGAGTAATTGGTTGATGGCATAGAAAAGTCTGTATGCTCTGGTAAAGTGGCAATCATCTTCAAGGCCATTGTCCTTGACATGTGTATCTTTGCTGACCCAAGAACAGAGTATTCTTGCATCAATATCTTGTCAACACACTGGCTCAACACTGTGGATTGCAGTTTTGGTCAATTTACCAGTGTTTTCAGACCTTTTGCAATGAGCACAAGTGTTTTTTTTTTTTATATCTCATGCTTGTGGACAATGTGAGAGCTCAGAGCAGCTGGGTGTTTAGAACAAAGACCACAATAAAGGTTTTTGTGCACAATCTAATATTTGTGCCTCTGCTAACCCATTTCAGTGCAGTGTAAACAACACAAACAGACGCCTGAAGAAGCACAGATACACCCTTCAACAAGACTACACTTTGGAGGCTGAGGACCAGCCCAGAAGTCACTCTTGAAGTGGCCTTCAACATGGACCTTTGCAATCAACTAAACAAAGGAGATATGAAAGAGTTCGACAAAGATGAAGACGAATATGATGCCGAGTTAGTAGTGGTGAGAGAGGGGTTAAATTTGTCAAGGCCAAACCGGAAATCAAGTGTGCGTATTGAAGCAGCGGGTCTCTCATTTTACTTAAACTGCATTGACAGTCATCTTGTAATTCAAAAGATCAAAGAATGTGCAAGTTGGTCACCAAGGTCACTGCAAACTACAAATAGAGTTGGTTCTTGATTTTTTGTTCCTGCGCAAAGCAGTGAGCTATACTATATTCTGCTCTACCTCTATATCACTCATGGCACTCTAAATTTGGTGTGGTCAATACCACTGCATTTTCTTACGGGCATTGAATCTTCTACAGTGGGTCAGATCACATTTGAAATCAAGGAGAGTGCACAGGTCTTTGTTGTCCGTAGGTTTTCCCCAGAACCTCATGCTACTCTAAGCATGCACTAGTAGTCTGTTAGCTGCAATGGTCATATGCGCCATTGGCTTGACCATCAAGCTGAAGAACCGCAAAAAGTATCAAGATGGATGGTTTGAATATATACAATGAATCTTTACTGAGAAATCTTTCTAGACACACTGAGTGGCAAGAACAGCATAGAAATTACTTGTATGACACACCTAGAGACCCATACTATATACCTGCACACCCAGACCACCAAGCTGCCCCACATGTTTCACCCATGCCTTATTGTCATTGTTAGAGCAGCATGTTAACTATTTTGACTGTATATAATACAAAGGCAGAAAAAAGTGAAGCATTGTTGATTTGGAGTTTCCAGAGAGGCTAGCATATGTCTTTGCCCATTGGAGGCAGTGAGGGAGCAAGAGAATTGACCTAATGCGGCTTTATCCAAATAAGGCAATTTCCTTTTGGGTTTACCTGTCAAAGCCATGGCTTTGCTAATAGACTCTATGCTAACTATCTATTATCTCTTTTGAAGTTGGTTAGAGTCTGGTAGAGACTAAATGTGAACCCATGCCTAAAGTTTTTCTGTATATTAAAAAAAAGTACATTATTCTTCATAGCTGTTGGTGCACACTAGCATGGACACTGCTGAAAAGCTCGTTAAATGGTCATGACTAGACTTAGCCAAAAGAATATATGTTATGAGGAAGGAAAGAACTCCAAAATTGGTTGTAGACTGTATTTGACTGTAGGTGGCACGTTCCCAATGTAGAATGGAGTGCTCATGTAATAATATCAGGGTTCAGGCATGCCGGACATGTAATCGCACATGCTTTTGGCGTGCATCACAATAACATATCTGGATATTGCTCTTGGCAGTATCTTCAACTGTGATTATGCTGGGTTCTCTATTTATCGCACATATTAACACGAAGTGCCCACATCTGGAAGTTCACAGCACAGATATTCAGATGCACACCGATTGGCGGCATCTTTATGATATCAAGACGATGAACTAGGCAAGGGTGTGTAGTATAAAAAAAATGTGGCACAGACTCACATTGTTCCATAGGCAGCAAAACCATTGAAAACAAAGAGTTACTAGCCGCATCTACAAGGCATGGAGTTTAGAGTATGGGCTTGGTTCTTTTCTGATTGTTTATACAGAAGGACACTAGAGTACATTGTAATAGCACGCTGAGCAATCCACTATGACATTTTTTCCCAATGGAGAAAGTATCCGATAGAGAAAATTCCCCAACTTATCGGGGTCATTTAAGTGAATCTGGTTGAGTTTGCTACAGCAATAGTATGGCATCCTAGTATACAATTCAAATCTACATATAAACACATGCAAAGCTAAAGCCTGCAGCGGTACTGTAATGATGCCAAAGTCTCTCCTGTTCTGGCACTCGCTCTATTTCTATATATAGGCTTTAAAAGTTGACACTTTAGCTGGTGGACTTAAGGTGTTCAACGATTTAACGTACCATATATTTGCACTTGTGTAAATCTAGGGAATAAATATTGCAATACTTTGTAGACTTCAGCCTTCTTTGTCCTTTGTCACACAACAAAATTTCACTGTAGTAGGCAAGTAAATGTGTTTATCCAGCCGTGCGGGCGGCATCTTTGCCACGAGTGCTCGTGTCGAACAACGCCGCTTCTCGACACGACTCGGCTGGGCTTCATCCACCCGCCCAGAGGCACATCTTTGACCGTCTTTGCTGGCCCCGAGTCGCCACTGCGTGCTGCTGCTCGCATATGCGACAACTGCTATGCCCAGCACTAGCTGGGTATCCCAGGAAACAAGATAATACGACATCTAACTCACAATGCAAGTTTGCTTTCTGTGTTTATACTTGAGTAAGGCAGCATAGCTGTTATTCATTATGGATAGGCCTGCCCTTCATGTTGGTAAATAAGGAACTGTGTTTTGTGCTGAAGTCAACATACAGGGCATGCCTAGTGACAAAAACCAAGGTTACCTTGAAGCATGTTGTTGGCCAATTCCAGAATCTAAAGATGTCAAGTGCTGTGCAGAAAGAGGGAATATGCAGCTGGTGCACGTTACGCTAACAGATGAATGTCTGCCCAAGTCCATGAGTGTAGAGATGAAGTCTGAGAACTCTGGAGTGCTCCGGAGTATTACATAGGAGCTGGGAGAGTCGGAGCAAACAGAGGAGAGCAGCAAGAAATGTTAATAATAAAACTGCTGTCCTGAACGTCCAGCAGTTGCTTATATACAAGTGGTGGACTGTATGACAAAGAAAGAGATAACAATAAGAGAAATACCATAAGGAGATAAGTATGGTCATATGGACAAAGCGTGAGGAGGACATGAGGCAAGGCAATAAGGATGGAGAACAATAAGACGGAGTTATGCGTACCATTTACAAGTCCCTGCTGACGCCCAGCGCTCCAGGCGCTCTGGAGCGCTAGATGCGCCCGGAGTGAACTCTGATGCACTCTGGAGTAAGTCACGTGATGCACGAATGTGACAAAAGAGCCGGAAATACACACAGGAAGTTATTGTGAAAGCTGTGACATGGGTCCTTACAGAGTAAGCAGCTGCTCATTAAGGATAGCTTTGTTGAATTTGGGGGGAGCTGAACCCATTGTCATAAACATGGCACTCTTGGGGGTTCAGCACAGACATATCCTTTGGTGCGGGTGCCGGTCTTGCTTTACATAGATTTGTAATACCTGTACTTAAATGAATATAAGAAAGAGGTGACTAGGCAGATACACCTACCAAATAAAGGAATATTGTCTATTAGTGGTTGCAATACAGTATTCAGAGACATAGTGCGCTTATTATCGAGCACATGTCAACAGATTTGGTTGAAACTGGTGTGAGGATGTAGGGAGGACCGCTCTGGTTCGAATGAGAGATAGCACATGTGGGTTGATGCCAGGGTTGTTGAGATACAGTGAATGTGGCGTGTATATGGGAAAGAACGAGCTTGTTCTTAACAACAAATACACTGTTTCTCTTGATGTTAGAACGTGCGGATAGAAACCAAAGATCTAGTCCGAGCGAGTATAGGCCAAGTGCAAATAACAAAGTAGTTGTGGAGATATAGGGGTTGCAGTTTTCAGAGGTAATAATATAGCAGAGTGGGGGAGGCAGGGAGTGTACTTGTGAGTGCAGAAACAGTCTCTAGCTGTCCAAGGTACCTTCTCCTACTCTCCAGCCAAGCTCAGGCACACACTGCAGGCCCCAGCAAGAAACTTGTTCTGCTATAAAGGCGACCCTACAGTGCCTATGTACCCAAAACGACATAATCCAAGATATATATTAGCCCTAGCTACTGTGTATAGAGATGCTAGATACATACCTGGCAGAAGAATCCAAACAAAACAAGTCTAAGAAGAAGCTTTACCAGGGAGGTGTCACAGGTATAAGTGATACACATAATGAAGCTACTGGTAAATAAGAGTAAACAAGGATGTGAAGAGATAAGAGTGAGTGAGAGTAGGAGAGAAGAGAGGAAAGAGTATGGTAAGGAAAAAGGAAGTAAATTAAAGTAACAAAAAAGGATGGGATATCCACTGATAGTAGTTGGTCCACTATCGAGCAGCTTATCCCTTATCCCCCTCTTCCCAATCCTTCACTGCTTATATATACCCTGAATAAAAGCCTTGACCCGTCCTATCACTCCTACTATTATAGCGCCACTGTCTCCACTAATCCTGAAAGCATCATGGCCGAGCAATTGCATAAGTATAATGTTGTTGTGCCCCCGAAGATTGCTCCAACCTCTTGGAACTACTACAATAGAACACTGCACAGCAAGCCAATTCCAGGCCTAGTACAGGCTTCCATGGGTATTCCAATTGTACACCATCTAAACGGCAATCCTGAGCAGGTGATCACATTTTGCTGCACCTACAATGAGGAATCCTTGATGGAATATCCTAATGTTGGCCTGCAGGTGGCTGCTCTGCAGCGCGAGTTGTGGCAATTGACCTTTGGTACACTCAATATCAAGGGCTTGGACAACCTCCAATCTTCCAGTTAGATAGAATGCAGCTCAATTGCTGGTCTAAAAACCAGTCAAAGTCTGTTGTAGACAGAGATGGTTTGTAAAACCTTGGCAGGATCCCAAACCTGAACACCAGCAGCTGCTGCAAGGATCAAGCTGTGATTAGGTATGAGAAATGCCAGCTTGTTCTGCCTCCTCTGCATGTTGCATACTAAATAGGAGCTCAGAATGCGGCTCACCAGATATCTCAATAATATTCCGTCCTCCGGTAGCTTCAATCCTGGGCCAACAAGCTGTCAGCTCAATGGCTTGTCTACCATCAACGTGGTCCATTTGGATGCTAGTGCATCTACATTTACAAAGAGCAAGGTCGAGTTCATCAGCCTTAATGAACTGCACAAACAGACAAAGTGGAGGATGGACATCTTGATGATAGCATTGACGCCCAGAGGACCAACCACGGTAATTTCCAAGATGCCAAGGGCACGCACACTCTCATTAACCTTCTTCTCAATGTATCTTCTGAGAGTGTCATGGGCATATTCATCCTGAATTGTAGAGGCATCTACATCCATAAAACAAAGCAGTGGTATTTGTTGGTTACATTCAAGGGCATTGATACGCATGGCTGTCACCCTCCTACCATTATCTGCATGCTCTACAATGACTGGTCTTCCAAGGGTGTTCTCAATAAGTTTTACGATAGTCTGTATATTTACCATCCCTCGGATTTCTCTATTTGCCTGCTCCTCAGACAGAGTATAGTTCTTTGTTGACCATGCGGCAGACGGACCAAAACTATGTTCAGCATGGCAAGGTCATTATGGGTGATGTTCATGCCTGCCCAAACCACTTTGGACGTGAGCTGAGCTATGTGATTCACAACTTTGCACAACTTGCAGAGCTGAGGGAGGCATGAATGGGTTTTGGGGACAAATAGGGTATATGAATGAGGATGAGCAGGAGCGCTGGATGGATAATGTGTTTTACTATCTTCTGGATCCTGTAGACCAGAGGCTCTTTAGCCTTGCTCTATAGTATCTCATAGGATGAAAGAAAATGCTAAATGCATGTTCTCTTTTCCTGCAGAAGACAGTCTTCAAAGCACACCAGAGGTAGATCAAAGAGTTTTTTACCACAGAGATCCCTGTCCTGTAGTTGCCGCTGCATGTTGTGCAGCGTTCCAGCGCGTGGAGTTAAGATATGATGCAGGAGAAGCTGATTCATAGAGATGAGAAGTTACTGGGGATTTATAGTCGGAGGCTCATTCATAGCAATGTGCATGTTCTTGTCTCATTCTCCAATTGCTCTAACATTCAATGATCTAGTAGTGAGTATGGACGGTGACAATTCGAGGCCAAATAAAGAGCAAGGAGGCTATTCAGTCTACATCCCTGGTTGGTCCTCTGCAGTGCCAAAATAATATGTTATTCACCAATTTTCATACCGTGCATCAGGTGTTCTGCTGATTCCCGCTGATCCCATCAGATCCCTCACGTGCCTTGTCATGTGATCCTGTCACGTGACCTCCTTTTCCATAATAAAATCGAAAATGTCCGCAATCGTCCACTGGTCCCTCGACTGTGCTTCTACCGCTCTGAACAATTCTGGTTTCAACAAGACGACGTCCTTGTTGTCGTTTTTGCCTTGGTCATGGTCGGCCCGTCGAGACAGGGAGGTCTGCCTTCTGGTTAAGCGCTCCCGGGCCGGTGATGTAACGTGAAGTTGTATTGAGCCAACTCCGGTACCCATCGCGCTTACCGTCGGTTCAGCTTCTGCGGCTGCTTGAAATATCCGAGATTTTGATGATCCGTAAAGATCTCGAACATTTCCTTTGCGCCCATGAGAATGGCGCGGTATTCCTCCAGTGCGAACATAATGGCGAGCATCTCCTTGTCGTAGATCTCATAGTTGCGTTCAGTCTCCGTAAGACTATGAGACATGAATGCTACTGGTCGCCATATGCTATCCTGTTCTTGACTAAGAACGGCTCCGATTGCTCCTTCGGATGCATCAGCCTCTAGACGGAATTTCCCGTCGTCCGTTGGCAATCTGAAGTACCACGTCCTCCGCAATCCGCTACTTCAACCTCTCGAATGCCTCCTGCTGCTCCGTTCCCCAGGTCCAGCCCGCCTTTCCAGTCAACTTTGTAAGCGGTTTGGCCACTTCGCTATAGCCTCGGATAAACCGCCGATAGAAGTTCGTAAAGCCAAGGAAAGCTTGCACGTGCTTGACCGCTTTTGGCGTAGGCCATTCCATGACGCCTTTGATCTTAACCGGATCCATCCTCATCGAAGTTGTGCGAGATCAGAACTCCCAGGTACTCAATCTCAGTGCGCTCGAGCTCGCACTTTTCGGGTTTGAGAAAGAGTTTCTGCTCTTGGAGAACCTGAAGCACTCGTCGCGTGATCTCTCGGTGTTCCTCCAACGAATCCGTGAAGATCAGGATATTGTCAAGATAGACCACTACATGACCTTCATTGATCAGGTCACGGAGTATGTCATTTATCATGGTCTGGAATGTCGCCGAGGAATTGGTAAGACCGAAGAATATCACCAGCGGCTCGTACAGCCCGCGGTTAGTTCGGAACGCCGCCTTCCACTTGTCTCCCTCCTTGATCCGGACATTATTACATCCCCATCGAATATTGAGCTTAGTGAAGTACCGGGCTCCTTGGAGCTTGTGGACTAGCTCCGAGATTAACGGCAACAGGTAACAATTTTTGACCGTCATCTCATTGAGTTTCCGGTAGTCTTGCACGGGCCGTAGATTCTCTCTGCTCGCTTCCTCCGCCATCTGCTGCGCTTGGGTTCCCTTGGCCCGTATCTCTATTGCGGGCTCAAAGTTGATCAACAGGATCGATTCACCCTCCTCCAACTTCGGATCCACTTTGAACTCCTCAGCGTGGGAATTACATTCTGTGGGGCATCGGGAGAATTTGATTGTCTGAGCTCTCCAATCAATTTCCGGATTGTGCTTCACCAGCCAGTCGTAGCCGATAAAGGCACATGCTTTGCCTAATCCGGTCACGAGGAATCGTTGCGTTTCCCAGTGATTACCAATCCCCATACGCAGTTCTACGAGTGCGTGATTTTCCCTTGCTCGTTCTCTGTACCATCCGCATTCCGCGCCGTTATCTCTGTTTCGAGCTTCTGCAACTCAAAACCCTCTGCCGCCGCATATCCTCTGTCGATATACGTCGTAGTGCACCCATTGTCCAAAAGCGCTTTGATCGCTCGGACCTTCCCGGTCTCCGGTACCATTAAGGTCACCGGAACCAACATTTCGAACGCTTCCGCCCGCTGATAGTCCCGGCTCCTTCGCGAGCTTGGATGGTTGAGGTCCGGCTTGTCTTGCCGCGGCCTCCTTCATCCGGGTCTGATCCGGTACCCGGGTGTGTTTCGGTGCAGGCGCTACCTCCTCGTCATCGTCCGAGGATTGAGCCTCCGGAGCATCGCTCCCCTTTTGAGTCTTTGTTGACGCGGTTTCATCTCCGCGGGCCTTAAATATCTCCCAACACTCTTCATTCCACCACGCATCCTTTTCCTTTCGCTTCTGCTCCTTTATAGTGTTACGCCGATTCTGATTCTCGAGACTAGTAATACGCCGGGACTTAAAAAAGGAAATCGTGAATATTTTTACGTAGGGAATCCTAGTCGTTTGCATAGTACGTATCAGTGTCCATAGTTGTACAATTGTCCATTCCACTCAGGAGCGTGTATCGTCCATTCTTCTCATTCCGCGGCAGCAGCTCCGGCCCTTTGGCCTTAGGGGCGGAGCGCTTCAAAACCCTTCTCCCGTAGCTTTCGACGATCTTGTTCAACACCTCGCCGTCCTCCTTTTTGGCGTCGTCAATCTGCGCTAGGAGCGCCCACGCGCTAAACTTCTTTTGCGGCGGGTCCGGGCAGTTTTTGCTGATGTGACCGAATAGGCCACAGTTATAGCAGTGGACTCCGCGCGCGGCCGCTGCTTGGCCCGATCGGCGTCCATCGGTACCGTCTCCGTCCCCGGCAGCTTTCGCCGCTTGGGGTACTTGGGCCGGAGGTGCAGCGGCAGCATGAGCCTGCCGTGCCAGGGGGTTGGTACGCCCGGAGTCCAGACCTGGTGCTGTACTTGAGCACCACCTCGTCGGCTCTCTGCAAGCTTTTGCTGGGCGAGGTTGGCGTCGTTCCGGTACAAGGCCTGCTTCCAGTCGTTGTATGTGGTGGGCAGCACCGATCCACCCGCATACATCGGAATATTGATCTCCCGAGTTGACAGCCGTTTCCAAGAGCTGGATGAGGAAAGTGTCGTACTTGCATGGATTGGCGTGCGGTTCATAGCCAGCCTTTTCAGCAAGCAAGTCGAATGCCTCCAGGAAGTCCTTGAGCGACATCTTGCCCTGACGCATGGTCGTGAGCTTGACGTGCGCTACCTTGGCTTCCGTCGTATCCTCGAAGGTGTTCTTGAGCTCCTTGGCAAGCTCTCTGAACGTGTATTCGCTCTCGAGCTCCCCGTTGATCACGTGCTTCTTTTTCCAGTTTCGGACCCAGTCCAAAGCCACACATTGTGATCTGTCTGTGGTCTGCAGGAACGAGATTGTGAACCAGATCTTGGCTTTTGCATTGGTAAACCGGTCATTGTAGGCTGCAACGTATGTGGTTAGGGCATCATAGAACCCTTCCCACTTAGTGCAGTCGCCCGAGAGCAACGGAGGTTTGCGAGCAAGGATGATTTTGGATGTAGCCATAGGAGCTGCGGTAGGAGGTTGTTGTGGAGGGAGGGGTGGTTCGGGTTCTGGGTCGTTGTTGTCCCAGTTGTGGAGAAAATGAGGTTGTTGTAGAGGCGGGGCGGTACTAGAACCGTGCAGCGTATTCTCGTCGTCTGTTCGATCAGGTAGTTCAACGTCCTCGCTTGCGACTGCAGCGGCGCTCGGTAAGACGGTGCCGGAGACTGACACGCTTGTAAGAGACAAGAGTGGTTCCCGGGATGCGTGCCGAGAAGATCCGGGCGCCGATGGCCTTCGGAGCGGGAGTGCGGAGGAGTCGCCGTCCCGGAGCTGTTGCTGGGCTCGAGGACTCCGGATTCGATCGTCGGAACCGCCAACCAGAGAAGGGGTCGGCGCGTGGAGTATAGGTCCCAGACACGGTTTATAACGTCGAATAAGCGACCGATCGCGTGCCTGCGAGCAGCGTGGTCGGCGGCGAACTGGGCGTAGGTGACTCCGAGTTTTGGAGGTACTGCGCGTCGATGTCGGTGGGAGCAGTAGGGTTGTGGAGGAAGGATGTCGTTGGGGTCGTTGGACCACGTGAGTTCGGCGGTGTTGTACCCACCACTACCGTCGTCGTTGCCCCCAAGAGGCCAGGTTGTCGAAAGTCGAGGTTGATAGGGCTCCGAGGGACACCCTGTGGTCTTGAGGAACGTAGCTGGCTCTTGCTAGTGAAAACTTCCGGGGCCTTCTACAACCTCCCCGAGGTCGGACTAGGGTTCTCCCGTCCTAGAGATTACCCCTGCGCCCCTGGTAGCAGTCTGGAAATCCTCCTTGCTAGCGCCTGCGGGTTGTGCCCGTATGGTCACTACTCGGGGAGCCGGTGATCGCGCAAGCACGGCCGGAAGACGCCTGTTCACTCGAGTGGCTGCGCTATGTTGTTGCCTAGCTCCCGGAAACCTAGAGCAGAACTAACTACGACTATTCGATGGAGCCGGTGACGGGGAAAGGGTGGTGTGTGGTGAGGGCGGTTGTCGGTAGTGGGTAGGGGACTAGCCGATAATAGTAACGGGGTAAGAAGAAGAGGGGTGGTAGGAGGTGCGAGCGGTACGAGGGTAGGAAGAAGTCTTGAGATAATGTGACGAACAACCAAGAGTCCGACTACGACTGGCCCGTGGAGGCTTAGCAGACGCGAGTGGCAGACAAAGGGTCGTAAAATCGAGTAAATCTCAAGACTAGGGAAATACAGCCGAAGGTGCTCCTACTTATATACCCCAGCCCTACATGATGTCATAGTGAGTCATAACGAGTCCAGAACGTTCCTATTGTCCGAAAGAGACCTTTCTGGTTCATCAGGGTCACGACAGCGTAACGCGTCCCGGGTTATTCTTGAACCGACGAGTTCCCCGTGATACCATCCGTGATGCATGTTAGGAGGCTCATGACCCATGTCCGTGGATCCCATGTCCAAATCCGGACATGGGTCTGCACCCGTGTGGGAGCGCTGTCAAAAGGATGATTCCCGGGATTCGGGACATCTAATCTGTCAATTCCAATGGACCGGCCGAGGTTGGAGGTGCAGCGGCAGGTACCCAGTGGACTTGCCCGCAAGTGGCGGCGGTTGGTGTGGTCGAAATTAATATGTTCTTCACGCTGAAAGGCTAAAATCTCCTAAAATCTCGAATTTGAACTGTTTTAGAGGAAGGAGTTGCCGCGCTTGGGTTCATCAACTGTATGCACGCTGTGTTGGGTTTTATGAGTATGTGGGGGATTGTATCCAAGTTGCGCGCCGCAGGCGACTTTTTTTTGGCCCTTTGTAGCATATTTATGCTTGAAATACACGTAGATTGAGCGGTTTCAACGCGCGAAGACGGCGCCGAGGGAGCGCCGAAGGTTGCCGAGATTTGGCGTGAGTTGGTCATAGCAATGACAAGCCAGCGATGGGCGCGTCAAGACGTCTCGGAGGCTCTCGGACAACTTTCGGAGCTCGGAAATGAGGATCCCGATCAGGCGGTGACGGGCCATCGACTTCTTGATGCTAACTTGAAAAAGGATTGGCTGGGCCCATGTCCAAATGAGGCGCTTCCTCCGGATGGACATGGGCTCCGGGAATCAAGGCGATCACAGGCCGAGGCTTGGGATTCAAGTTGCTGATAGCTTCATAGCGCAGCTTGTAGGCCACCGATAGCTTTGGAATTTGGTAGGATTGTAGATATTGAAAATACAATGGTCCCTGAATTTCCCCCTTTTTTTCCCTTTTCTCTCTCTTTTTGCAACTTGAATTTCTCTCGCCGTCCACGGACATGGGACATGGGCCTGTTAGGAACTGTGCATCAGGTGTTCCGCTGATTCCCGCTGATTCCATCAGATCCCTCACGTGCCCTGTCATGTGACCCTGTCATGTGACCCTGTCACGTGTCCTCCTTTTCCATAATAAAATCGAAAATGTCCGCAATAAAACCCTGAGTTTGTGACGGGAAGAGGAGGTCACGTGACAGTGTCACATGACAGGGCACGTGAGGGATCTGATGGGATCAACGGAGATCAGCGGAACACTGATGCTCAGTTCCTAACAAGCATCATGGATGGTATCACGGGGAACTCGTCCGGTCTAAGGATAATCCGGACACTGACATGACACTGACACGACGTGATCTGATGTTGAACCAGAAAGGTCTCTTTCGGACACAAGAACGTTCTGGACTCGTCATGACTCATTATGACATCATGTAGGGCTGGGGTATATAAGTAGGAGCACCTTTGGCTGTATTTCCCTAGTCTTGAGATTTACTCAATTTTACGACTTCCTGTCTGCCACTCGTGTCTGCTAAGCTTTCACAGGCCAGTTGTAGTCAGACTCCTAGTTGTTTGTCACAATACAACAATGATGCTCACTGCCATCTGTGCTTGAACTTGCCAGAAAGAAAGATTTTCAAGTGTCTGTGACTGACAAAGGACAGGGAACCCTGTGTGGCCATAAAAGGAGTGGGTGCCAATTTGGGCACTTGCATATATTATAGCGAGACCATATTGAAGATGTGCTGCCATGCAACATGAATCGAGATGTGTTTTGTGCCAGCACACATGCATTTCACAGTTGAAGAAAGCTTTAGGTATACCAATTATTTAACTTAGAGCCTGCTCAATCTCTAAAATTATTCTATCCTTAACTATTTAACACAACTCAGAGAAACAAAGCCAGATGTTTGCAAGAAAATGCTCAATTCGTTAATTGTCCAGGTATATAGCGTCCAACTAATCGCAGATATCCGGGTAAATCAAATCGGTTGGGTCGGATGGAATCCATCCTTCAGCAAGACCAACTTGATACGACCACTCTTCGCCAGTGCCCGCCTCGGTCTTCCACGTCCACTGGATCCATCCCTCACCCTTCTCATACGAAATGACCTGGGCTTCCCAGAACTGCCGCAGGTAAGTCTTGTAGCTAGAGCTGAAGGTCGATGCCGAGCCAGAAAGTCCGGTGCAGCTGCCGACCGCCGTCGAACCCGGGTAACTCCCATCATAGCGTGCACCTGTGCTCAGATTCAGCTTTCTGCACTCAAAAAGAGCGTGGGAAAAAAGAGACGAGCCTATTCCCCGGCCATTCAAATAGCGGGCACAGTCTGACCTAGCTAAAAAAGAAGATACGGGGTCAGAAAATGCAGAAATCCTCGAGAAAACATGTAGGGCACACCTGGAGTCCACTCTCCAACTATCGTCCACAAATCAAACGACGAAAGCTCATCCTGCTTGCCGCAGACAGTGTCGATGTGTTCCTGAGGCGACATTTCCTCCTCAGCCTGGCTAGAAGTTGTTTCAATATTTCCTCCGCAGTGCTTACCGAGAGAAACGAACGAGAAAATTGAATATATGTGGGTGTCCTAGTACACAAGCACGCTAATTAGACCATCTAATGCATTAGGAACTTGAAAAGCTCACCATTGCGACCCCTTGGTATGAAGGATACGTCAAAAGTCCGTCCCAATAGCTCAGAGGCTGGAAAAAGAAAAGCATGGTTAGCTTTGCTACTTCCTTCTCGCAGATTGTCCCGAACCTGGAAGGCATCGTGAATAAGCTCGACGGTGTTGCCTAAGGTTTGATCAATAAACACGAGACGATACGACGAACGGCAAGCACTTTGCTGCGACGTCCCATAGGGATACCTGCCGCCGAATAAGACGTCATACAAGACCGCAAACACGCGCAAAGCACCACTCACCGGATGTTGCCAAAGCTGTCGTACCAGTACTGGAGCAAAAGTTTAACACACGCCATTGCCGCGAAGCGAGCACGATGCCTCACCTGTCGCACAACGCTAAGCACTGCGTCACCGTCATAACCCGCTGGTTCGTTGAGCGGCGCGATGATAGGCACTACTGCGGTGTTGTCCTTGACCATATTCGCGATGGTCATGATGATGGCGTCGGTGCGCTGCACGTTTGTAGCATTGGAGTGCCAGCCCCTTCTCCACGTTGAGAAGCGCGCCGCAAAGCGGTAATGACCACGTACGGGAAGGAGATGCGGTGACCCGAGTTGTCGAAGCCGTTCTGGCTGAAAGGCACGTTGAGGACATATGGCTTCTTCTCGGCTCAGCATACCTTCCAGGCGCGCCTATACAATCGAGACGCGTCAGCAAAGCGTATCAAATGTCGTCGAGCGCGTACCATGCAGGTCAATAATGAGCTTGAGGCCGTGGTTTCCCGCCCAGGTAATCGCCTTCTGCAAGTAAGGAAGTTGTCCGGTGATATACGGTTCCCCGGGGCCGACTTCAAACGCCCAGTAGCTGCCCACGCTCAGTCCGGAACAAATGACCGACCACGCGACGCACCCAATGGGGAGACGGACGTGGTTGAGTCCAGCGGCTGCGATGGCCTCGAAGTCACTCTCGGTGATCCAGGTGTTCCAGTGATTCGTCAATACCGACAAGGCCGTCGAATGGCTCTGTAACTGGCCAAAGGTCCATTCGTCGACAATGGCGGAGTTCCCAGTGTTGTCGAATATCGAGGGAGTGATCCACGGCTGCATGAACGTCGGTTGGAGCAAAACACGAGGAATCCGGCGCACCTCGAGCACGAGCCATCCACCAAGATTGACTCCGCGCACTTTGTCGGTTCCGTAGGCGAAGCCAGGCGTGAACGCACGGGCAGCGGAAAAGAGGGAAACGCAGACGAGGTGAAGAGCGGCTGTTCGCATGGTGGGTGTTGCCAGACGTTGGGTACAGTGCGGGTGGCCGTTTTAAACTCGGGGCGGGCTTGATCGAAGCGCCGGCATGGGGCTGGAGAAGCCTGTTATTGGCTCATGTGGCCCCGCGCGTGAACCGCGCGTTGCGCAATAATTGGGATCCGGCGGAGACTGTTTGCTGTTCTGAGGATCAGCTCCGCTCAAATCCTCCATTGCCGTATTTCGTCGTTTCAGTTGGTGGAGTCGTTTACGGAAATGACGCTGGTGAGGTACGACTTGCGTTGGCGCACAAAGAGACTTTCAGCGACAAGAAAAGTCAGTTCGGCCGCTGCGGTCATCGCAGTGTCGCGTGACGGGTGGCGTTTGACAGGGATATGCGCTCACGCGCTTCCGTGTTTGTTCTCAACCACCACATGCCAGCTATGGCTAGCCCAAGGCACCTTTGTTTGCTAGAAGCAAAGGTCCTTTCAAGTCGAAAACAGGTTATATGCCAGCCAGCGCGGAAGCTCCGAAATCCTGCCGTTGAACCCCATGTCGCTCGATCTGTCGCTCGGCCTTCTTTCTCTTGCTGCTGCTCTCTGGGTTTCTGCTGGACGCCTGAACAATCACATCCGCGAAGTGCGCTTCCAGGGCCTAACCCACCGTATGACACCGGTCCATCCCAACTGTCATCCGGACAGAGGCTGCTGTTGGTCGACGTTCGTTCCTCGAGATATTATTGACGCGCTGCAGAAATGTTTTGCGCCACGAAGCCTCCAGCGCACTGGATCGAGCCAGGAAGCGTGGCGAAGGGGCCACTATGCGGGCAGAGTATGACTACGCAAAGCCCTTACAACGCGCATGGACCAGTCGTTTGACCTGTGGCTGACCCTGCTGGGTTCTGCACTTGTTTGGTTCTTGACGAAACCGGAGAACGATGAGAATCCCTCCGACGAGGCGAGTCCTTCCGACGAGGCGCCTCCTTCCTCACCGACACCTGGACCATTCGTTCTTTTCACTTGGTTTCTCAGGTGTATACTCCGGAGCCTGCTGTGCCTTCATCTTTCAACGGTCGCTCAACTCCTCTGATAAATTCACAGCGCGCTCTGCGTCAGGAAGCCATTTGAGAGGAGGAGTTGGGAGATGAAGCATGGCAGCACGTTCCGTGGCTAGGAAACACCACAAGCGTGCGGGAGACCTCAACGCTGAAGCTTGCGAAATTATCTTTAAAGGTAAGTATTTCCTTCCGATCGGCGTCCGCTCTGCTGAGTTCAGCCCGCTCGAAGCCAATAACGGGGGTATTGCGTTCCTCATTTGCAACACAGAAACGGGGCTCATACAGAGCAGTATCGCAAGCCCGACGAACTCGACTTCCACGGAATCTATGTATCTGAAGCCAAACACAAAGTCGAGTATGCGATCTTCTTGGCAGAAGTGCATGGCTATCCCGAGCTGAGGCTCATCGTCGGTGCGCGTGTCCGTAAACATTTGCTTTGTGGTTTGGCGAATCTGCAGGGAAAGGTCGCCACTCTCTTGCCGGTCAGCCTCGAATCGGTCCGCAGCTCAAAAGCTTCATCGAAGGGTGCGTCTTGTATCTCTCGCCTGCGCTCTATTCATCGCTGCCCTCAGTGATCAGCACCGCTTCGTTTGCATCGACGAGCAGAACAGCGGGGTCCTGATCGTGTCGCTGAACTGAGCTTGTACTAAAGCGCCGCATCGTTTACGTGAATCGAGTTGGCTTCTAATCTTCCTCGCTTGCCTTCTACTCTCATCCCCGTCTGCGTCGTCGTGCAAGATGCCCTCCTGGGCCCAGTGGGCGATCGGAATGGGCGCGCTTGCTCTTCTGCTCGAATATGCGTTCGGGAGGGAGGACGGTGATCCGCCGTTGAATTCTCCTCCCGCTCCCGCCCCAAAGCCTGCGACCGAACCTGCACTTATCGCGAGACACGCCCATCAGCCTTCCCCGACCCTGGCCCAGAATTCCCCACCTGCACCTCGGCGACAAACGCCCTCAGAACGCCAGTCGATCTCGTCCTCTACAAAAGAAGGACGACAAGCGCGGCTTTTCCGCCGCTCGTACTCGCCCAACTCATGGAACCGAGACAGCATTCCCCCCGCAGCAGTAGGTTGCCTTTATCACAGGCGTGTGGTTTTGTGAATCTTCCAACGTGAGGTCGAGTTACGAAAAAGGGCGAGGAAGTTGAAGGAACGCGCAAATGCTTTGCGTGAGAGCTGGCCAGGGGAATACAATTGTGTGGAAGAGCAGGCTTTGCGCGCTAGGGTTCTCGAAGCAGACTCTGAGGCCGCAGAGCTAAT
Organism: Mycena chlorophos; assembly: GCA_014461115.1. Taxonomy (NCBI): domain Eukaryota; kingdom Fungi; phylum Basidiomycota; class Agaricomycetes; order Agaricales; family Mycenaceae; genus Mycena; species Mycena chlorophos. The sequence continues at coordinate 2,410,864 of JACAZE010000007.1, read as the reverse complement.
ATTCCGAGGTGCGTTGCAAGCGTTTCGAGCCCTACATGCTGACCATTTTCTTTTTGAAGCCGCTAATACAGTAGGGTCGGGAATTTCTTGTGCTGGAAGTACTGCAATTTGTTCAGGGAAGACCGGCGAACGAGATCGACTTGCACGGGCTGACCGTGAAGGAAGCCAAGGCAGGGTCCGGAGCTTCCTGAACGAGTCGAGAAACCTGGGGTTGAACCGACTACGCGTGATCGTTGGTTTGTGGGTCCAAATGTACGCGTCAAGCTTCCGATCGCGCTCTGCAGGTCGAGGAATCCACTCCGACAACGGGGCGGCGAGGCTACGGCCAGCGATTACAGCCTTCATCCGGTGTGTTGCAAAAGACTTCTTGGCGCATGTTTCCGTGTTGAATGAGACATAGAGACGAAGAACAGCTGGCCGTACGTGTGGATGGGAAGAACAGCGGGGCGCTCATTGTGTCATTGCATGGTCGGGGAAGCTGAAGAAAGTCCGGAGTTTCAGAAGGCAAGCGGTGTGAAGGCGGTGTTTGATTGAGTAGCTAGTTTGCGCGCCGAAGCCGCTAATAAAACGCCGTCGCGTGAATGCACGTTTCTTCTCCCCCAACCACCACCGCCACCACCGCCATGTCCATCTCTGCCCTTCGCGCGCGCTACGAGGCTGCTGGCCAGGCCCACTTGCTGCACTTCTGGGACACGCTCTCTGCCGCAGAGCAGGCCTCGCTGGCTCAGCAACTCGATAACCTGGACATCGAGCGCGTTAACCGCATCTATACCAAGTCTGTCAAGGCCGAGGCCGCGGCTCCCGACGCTCACGACCCCATCGAACCTCTTCCGAAGGACGCCTCCGACTCGGTTAAGAGCGAAGCCAAGGAACGCGAATGGCGCGCCATTGGGCTCGAGGCCATCGCCAACGGAACCGTCGGTGTATTGCTCATGGCCGGCGGGCAGGGCACCCGTCTGGGCAGCAGCGCGCCCAAGGGGCTGCTACGACATTGGCCTGCCGTCGCACAAGGCGCTGTTCCAGATCCAGGCGGAACGCATCGCGCGTCTGCAGACCGTCGCCGAGCAGAAGCATAACAAGCCCCCAGGAAGCGTCATCATTCCCTGGTACGTCATGACCAGTGGACCGACGCGTCGCGACACGACCCAGTTCTTCGAGAAGAACAAGTACTTTGGCCTCGACCCAGGAAACGTTGTTATCTTCGAGCAAGGTGTGTTTGCCAGTACATCCGCGCACGTTCTCTGCGCTTAAAACAATGCAGGCACGCTTCCATGCCTCACTGCCGAGGGTAAAGTGATTCTCGAGACACCATCTCGGGTCGCAGTCGCACCAGATGGCAACGGCGGCCTCTATGCTGCAACGCGTAGCCCGCTCTCCTCTACCGACAAATCTCACACTGTCCTCGCCGATCTCGCCAAGCGCAACATCCTCTACGTTCATGCGTATTGCGTCGACAACTGCCTCGTCCGCGTCGCAGACCCCGTCTTTGTCGGCTACAGCATCCAAAAAGGCGTTGATTGCTCGGCCAAAGTCGTACCCAAATCGGCACCCACCGAGTCCGTCGGCGTCGTGGCCCGCCGCGGGTCCAAATTCAGCGTCGTCGAGTACTCTGAAATCACCCAGGAGCAGGCCGAGCTGCGTGATGCGGAGACGGGCGAACTGGCATTCTGGGCAGCCAACATCGTCAACCACTTCTACACGACGGCGTTCCTCAACAAGGTCGAGGCGTACGAGGAGCAGCTCGCTTTCCACATTGCCCGGAAGAAGATCCCCTACGTCGACACGGCCACGGGCCAGACGGTCAAGCCCACCAAGCCCAACGGAATGAAGCTCGAACTGTTCGTCTTTGACGTGTTCCCGTTCACGGAGCACTTTGCGGTCTTGGAGGTTGCGCGTAACGAAGAGTTTAGTCCGCTCAAGAACGCTCCGGGCACGGGTTCCGGACGACCCCGACACGAGCCGCCGCGACATTCTTGCTCAGCAGTCGCGTTTTCTGCAGAGGGCCGGAGCAACAGTTGCAGAGGGCGTCGAGATTGAAATTTCGCCGTTGGTGAGCTACGCGGGCGAGGGTTTGGAGGCCGTCAAGGGCAAGACCTTCACAAAGTCGGGTGTCGTGAGCGAGTTGGTGGAACTCGATGCCTTGCTTTGATATGGACACGCTCTCTTTCTTTTACACGGACCTGCAAATAATCAACGGACGGCAACTGTACTCTTTCATACCTGTTAATGTGTATTTTCGTCGCGGAGAATGCCAAAAAGAGTTTTAGAATGCGCTCGATTCAGACCTACGTTAACCGCCTACGACGACTTCCTCTGCTGCAGGGGCCGTGTTAACCTTGAGTCCGTCTTTCTTCTCCAACTCTTCCCGGAGCGAAGCAAACAACCGCTGGGTACGCTCTGCGTTTGGCTGGAGGAAAGCCCTCAGTAGTAATACAATGGAACACCAGGACCACGCACCTCTTTCGAGCATTGGATGAGTTTGTCGATGAGCATGGTCTGGCCGTTCTGCGCCTCTTCAAGATCCTTCCTCACCTGCTGGATCTAGGCCCTGCTTGAGTTGAGTCGGCAACAGCAGTGCAACAAATTCTGAACCTCTTCGGTTTGTTTCTCGGCACGTGTTTTTTCCGCCTCTGCAAGCTGCTTTTGCTCGGCGGCGCGAGCACGAGAGAGGAGCACTTCTAGCTCTTTCGAACGGATAACGCATTCGAAATGGCGTTCCCGCAGCTCGTATTGACGAAGAACTTCTTTCAGTCGTTCCCGGACACTGTGGTGTGCGTCGGTCGCAGGTCAGGATGGGAAAGAATGGTCACGCACACTCCGTCGAAGATCTCGGTCAGCGACCGTTTCGCTCTGTCAGATGTCGGTTGTCGCCGAAGGAAAAGGTCAGAGGAACGCACTCTTGAGGATCGTCTGTCCAATTCTTCTTGAGCTTCTGCCGCCGAGGTTCCACCAGATCGTCCTGCCCAGTTGAGGATAAAGCTCGCAGAAACAACCCCTGCACTCACCCATTCCTCCGTCCCGGGGCCCTCGGTCAAATCCATGAGCTCGACAGCCACAATCTCATCCGCGTCTTCCATGCCTGCCTCCTCCGGGGTCTGATCTGCCTCGACCGTCCTCCCGTTGTGCGTGAAGATGAACTGCATCGCTCCAGCCGCCGGCGGACCATCCGACTTGACCGAAGCGTTCTCGGCCGCAGTCCCGCTCTTCTTGCCTCCCGTCTTTTCCATCCGGTCCGTCCACGCGTTGAAAAGGCGCGATAGCTTGGTCTTGCGTGAAATCTTGAAAAAGAGCTCCGCGCGGTATCTGCATACGACTTTGACGACGATGTCGGGCATTTCGCGGTACTTTGCGTCCTGGGCCTTTGCCTTTTCCGCTCGTTTCGTGATGTCGTTGCGCATTTGGATGAGCTGGAGATTGGTCGACAAGGCGCGGAGGAGGGGAAGAGATCCGTACCTCGTCCTGCGCGTCTTCGACGGACTGTGCCAAGCGCTTTCCATCCTCCTGAACGGCGTCAGTTGGGTCCTCACGGGCGCGATTTGCCGCTCACCCGAAGCCGTTTGTTGTCCTAGATGGCGCGCTGAGTAAAAGAGCACGTTGCAGTGGCAAATCCACGCACCTTCTGGAGTTCGCGCGCGAGGCTCTCGACTTTCGTCTTGGACTGGTTGGCCTTCGTCAACTGGCTTTTCGCGGCGTCCTTGTCTTTGACGAGTTTTTGCTTTTCCTTTGCGTGATCTCGTTCTAGCCGTTTGAACTCGGCGAACTATACAACGAGTTGGAAGGGTGGCATGGAGAATGTACTGAGACGCACCAGCTCAATGTATTTCGCGTGAATGGCCGTTTCGCTCATGCCCTTGACGGACTTTTGAGCCTCTTCCGCTGCAGTTTGGGTTATGGAATTGGTCTGTGGCGGAACGGATCGCAGAATACGCACTGAACTTGCGTTCCTCTTCCTCCTCGAGCGTCTCTTCCTCTTCCAACGCCGCGATGCGGTTCTTTAGGCTCTCGTACATGGTCGCCGGGTCCACCGGCGTGTCGGGTTTCTTCTTGCTCTTTGCGTGTCCATTGACGGCGGCCCGTGCCTGCGGCGGCGCCGGAGGCGCCGCAGCGGGTGCGGGAGGGGCTGGTCCATTGGGAAGGGGTTTCGTTGGACGCGTAGATGCGGGAGGAGCAGCCGTGGTGGAAGCGGCAGCACTCATTGGCGGTGTGACGGGGGTCACGGGAGATTGTTGAGTTTGGGGAGCGCGGCGACTAAATAGACGGATGCACGGGAGGGGAATGCACATCCAGAGAGGATGCGCGAAGGTTGTGTGTTGTGGTGGTCAAGTGTAACCCGTCGAGGATGAGATAAAACCGTTTCGCGTCGTGATCTCACTGATCACGCGCAATTGATGGTGTCCCGCGCGCCGCCGCAAAACATGAACCCTGCCCGGATTGAACGGACGACCTTATGGAACCAAGTCTATTTCTGGAATCATACGCGCTACCACTGCGCCAAGGGTTACCTGCTCTACTCCAGCATATCCACTCCCAGCATCTCCCCAACCCTCTCTCATCACCAGATCACACAATCCCAACCAGCTTCCATCATCCGCGCAACCACTGCGCCAAGGGTTACCTGCTCTACTCCAGCATATCCACTCCCAGCATCTCCCCAACCCTCTCTCATCACCAGATCACACACCAATTCTTTACGCTCGCCAAGGCTCGCGGGCGGCTCCGCCGCCCTATTTATCTCCAGAGTTCCTACTTACCTCTTGCATCCGCAGTCTGAAGTCGCAAGGTTGGCCGTGCCCCCACCCCCTTTGGCCTCCTGCTCCATCGCCACCGATGCCTCCACAACCGCCTTGATGCCCCCCTCCCCCCCCGTCCTCCAGCCTATCGCCCTTTCCGCCTTCCATGCCGAGCGACATCCATCAGTGCCGTCTCGCCCGCCGGGACGGTTGAGTTCCTGCAAAATCACGTCGAAGCGTCAAAACGCCGTCTCTCCCCCGTCCGAGTCTTGCGGGCGAACCCCTCCCCCCCCCCCCCCCCCCCCCACACAAACGTCGCCTACACACTCACTCTTTGTGCTAGCTTCGTATTGCTCGAATGTTGACTGTATAAAAATGCAATACTATACACATCCTCTACTTCTTGGCCTTCTTCTGCGGCGGCGGCTTGTTCTCCTCGTCCGGCTCAATCTCAATCACCTTAGGCTGCTCCAACGACCGCTTCCGCTTCTGGTCGTCCGCATCCGCATCCGCCTTCTGCTTCCCTTTCCCACTCGTGTCCGTCTTGGCCTTTGGCTTCTTCAGCTCAGGCTCGTCGTCGTCTGTTGTCGTCGTTGTCCGTTTGCGTTTCTTGGGTTGCGTGCCCGTAACCTCTGCTTCCAACTTGGCGAAATTGGCGGTGGAAATGACGACACGGCGCAGGTTGCACCACAATGCTCGCGCGTGGTGATACGGTAGATCGAGGATCGTGTCGATGTCGTCAAACTCGCGGTCGACGCAGCTTCTCGACCTGCAAGTGTCGCAGTTGCGGCCCTTGATGTACCTATTATCTTTGGCGGCCGTCTTCAGGCGATTCGGGTGCGGGCCTTTACGCCTAAGACAGGTCTCCTCCCACTCGGGAAAGGTATGCGAATCTTGATCGTTCTCGGGACCGCGACAGGAAACGAGCAAAAGCTTCTTCTTGCCTAAAACACCATGAGCATCCGAAAGGTCATTGGTAGGCACATACCATCACGGATCCACTCCACCAACTTCTCGGCCATATCTTCCCGCCAACCAGCACGGCAAGGTTCGCGGGCAGGCGTCTTGCTCGCCGGCACAGTGCAGCACTCCTGCAGGATGACGTCGACGATGTTGTCGAGAAGGAGGTCGAGGTCGTCAACGTGAGTGAGCGGGATGTAGACATGTCGGTCAATCTGGTTGAGGCTTGCTTGTCGCATATCAACGGCCGTCTCGATTGCCTCCACGTGCTTGCGCGCAAAAACACGAGGAAGGAGATGGCGAACGCGGGGAAAGACGTCCACAAACGCGAGGCGGCGCAGGTTGTACTGGCCGAGCACATCTTCGAGGCTTCCGAGAAGTCCGATGCTGTTGAGCTCGACAACGTGATGAGGAAACAAGATGCGATCGAGGAACCGCATCTCCTTGCCGGTGACGGGTCGCGGGGCCTTCCCGCTGCAGGTGTGTTTGGCGTTGGTGTGGGTCGCGACAATATCAGCGCCGCAGTCGTCGCAGGGTCCAGCGCGATGCGAATGGGTCAGGTCCTTGTTAACGTAGATGGCGCTGGGCACCGACACGACCGTCAGGGCCCGCTTGATGTGCTCGACGTGTTTCTCCTCCTCGGTGGTCGCGCGGTCGGCGTTGAACTGTGCAAAGACCTGGTGGTTGGCCTTTGCAGTGGCAGCGGCGGTTGGCGTTCGGCCAACGGCGTTGATCGCATAAACAAGGTCGACGCCTTCCTTACGCTGCTCGAAAAACTGCTTCGCCTTCTCCTCCGACCAGTGCCTGGGCCTGACGTACGACGCCTGCTTGACGATACCAAAGACCGAATTCACCGACGCCATCTGCAGCCAGTGCGCCAGTTGACTATCCGCCTGGTCGCCATCCGCTTGCTTCGGAAACACCGCTGGCCGCTTATCCTGACCTTCGGACGGGCCGTTCTCGAGGTACTGCTGATGAGCGGTGCGTTCGAGGATGTTGATCTTGAGAAGGCCATGCGCTTGAATGTGCTCGAGCCGGTCCGCGACCGCTTGATCGAGGGCCTGTGTGACGCCCGAGTCTACGAGCTCCTTCTCGACGACAGCCTTGACGTTCTGGAACCACGTTGCATCCAACGTTGCCCCGCGGCGGAGACGGTCAACACCGCGCTGCAGTGTCTCGACGACCAGCCGCACGCAGAAGTTGACGGTGTGGTCCAACGGAGCGCATTGCACGTCGTATTTCTCGTGGCCGTAATGGAGGCCGGCGACAAGGAATGCAAATTTCGTGCGCGCGACGTCGAGGGGAATGATGTGGATGCGGCCGAGGACTTTGTGGAAGTCCTCCGCACTCAGCTCGCCGGGAGCACGTTCCGGGAAAGCAGCAACAAACGCGTCGGTGGTGCGACCGGCCCAGAACTCGGTGTCAGGATACTGTTGTTGAAGGTCGAGATGGAAGAGAGAAGAGAAGATGTTGGCGGTGATACTGGACTGTGTCACGAGGATGATGGGTTGGGCACGAATGACGAAACGGGTGGTTGTCGCGGCATGGAATAGATAGTCGCCGGACGGCTTGAACTTCCACACGTCCACCAGTCCACCGATGTTCAGCGCGACTTCTTCTGGCGACATATCGCCTGTCGTCGACACCCGAGGGTTCGCCTGCGCTCTAGTTTGGCGATCACTCCGGGGACCCAATCCCGCCGCAGCGCGGAAATATCCTCGCGCCGGGTCCTGCAAGTTCTCCACGGTAACGTCCTTGGCGACATTGAGGCAGAGAACGTGTCGCTGCTCGAAACGCAAGACATCAACGCCAATCATCTTGGAGTAGTCGATGATGTGCTGCGGGACCTTCTTGCCAGTCAGGCGCTGGACCGCACGAGCCTCGTCGTCGAGCAGCATCTTCAACTGGTCGCATACTGCCGGTTCGCGGTTGCCTTGCAGCGGGAAAGCCTGCAAACGCCAGAGTTGGCTCGCGTTGAGTGTGTCGTAGGCGCATTGAGCAGTCGGAGATGGCAGGTAGATTGGCTGGATGCCGCCATGCGCGATGTTGAGCAGCCGGACACCGCCCGAAACGACAAAAATGCGCTCCTTGAGGCTGATGATCCTCTTGGTGCGCATTTCGAGGACCGAGTTGAGCGCGGTATCCTCCCGAGCGAAATGGTAGGTGCGGTGATCGAATTCACGGTCGTTGGCGTCGACGACGCGAACGATGTTCATGGTGTCCGAGCGCGTCAGGTCCTCTTCCATACGCTTGGCCGGGTCGCGATGGCCGATGCCGACATAGCCCGTCTTTGTGGCCGCAGCTTGCGACTTGAACAGGCGAGGGTAGCTCTCGATGTTGGTGATCAGGTCATCAACCACATCCTCGAGCCCATGCGGCTCGACTGCCTCACGGAGAGTCTGGCGAATTGCATCGGAGTCGACACCAAACGCGCTCAGCTTTGGCAGGAGCGACGAAGACGCGCGAAAGTTGGCAACAGCGGCACGTGATATCGCATCCGAGAGTTTCACGTCGCCAAAGTCGAGCTCGCGGTAGTAGACCTTGGCGATGAGCGGATCGTCGACCTCGTTGGGAGAGACGCGGACGAGTGTGCCGTTGGCCTCGAACGGCGCGAGATCGACGTCGCCACGGGTGGTGAGGAATGCGTGCAAGAGCTGGATGGTGTCGGGGTGGATAGAATCCCAGACCTCGTCGTCCTCCGCAATCGGCTCGAGGTTGTAGATGGTGTTGTATGCCCCACAAGCGGCTTTGATGGCCTCGAGCGGTGTGGGTGCCTCGTCGGCGGCCTTGCGCGACGCGAGCTCGGCCTCGACGACCAGGTCCATGTGCTGGTTGAGGACCTTCGAGAAGACCGCGCTCTGGTCTCGATATCTGGCCTTGTGCGCGGCAGCATGAAGGTCCTCGTCGCGGACCTGGGCTCGATGCCGGTCGTCGCGGCGTTGCTTGAGTCTTTGAGTCTAGCGGACAATGAGCTTGGATCGGAGGTTCAGGAGCAGAACGTACACGCAGCTCCACCTCGGAGAGCGGTTTCGTAGTGCTAGAGAACGCCTGTGCGCCATATCGATTCTATGCGCCAGGAAATGAGCATGGGCTAACAAGAAGGTGGATGTATGCGCACTGATAGAGTAGCATTACGGTGAAAATTATTCGATCTATCCTGTTGCGAGTCAGTCGACGAAAAGAAACACGCGAGAGCGCTCACCGATGGGTTATGCGACGAGGGCTGCTCATCCGCGACAGCGGGATCGTCGGTGTAGGTACTCTGCGAGACGCGTCAGTAGACGAGTCTGAAGCCACAAAACGACGCACATTAATCGTAGCGGGCTGCAAAGGTGAAGAGAATGAGTGTTATGCCAACGCCGCGGGGAGGGACGAACTTCGGTTCGAGTCGTCTTCTTGGTCTGCAGCAAAGGTCAGCAGCACGACGCGTCAAAAAGGACTAAGACGCGCCTTATCCTCGTTCTCCTCAGTGCTCTTCAATTGGAATACCTTTTGCAGGTGAGAAAAAGCAGAGAAGCCGGAGAGCGACGCACAGTATTCGTAACTTCGGTCGTCTTCTTGGTCTGCAAACATCAGCAACACGACGCGTAGAATGGACCACGACGCGCCTTCTTCTCGTTATTCTCGTCAGTCTTCAGTTTGGATACCTTTTGCAGGTGAGAAACAGCGGGGAGGACCGCCTTTTGCGCACATCGGGTAATTTCTGGAGACGATGAGCAAAATCGACGCGTCGAGATGAAGATGATAGACGTACACGCAGTTTCGAAAAGTAGGAAGTAATTAACGAAGGTGGGGTCATGAGGGTCGTGGTCCAGCGCCGGCGTCGGGAGTCGGGGGTATCGGAAGGAGGGTAAGCCGTGCGGTCACGCAGCATGCTCGCACTTGATCTTCTTAGGTGAGTGGTCGTTTTGCTTGGACTCATCTTGCACAATGTACAGCTTGAAGCAGCAGAAACGCTTCTGGGACTAATCTCTCCGGCGAGTCCAAGACGTCGCCCGCATGCTCTGAGAGCTGCTGGCCTTACACGGTCTGGGTCCGCAACCATGTATACAGCGACGCAATAGGATTATCATCCAGAGGGTATTATAAGAAGGCTAAATGTCCAAAAATGTCCTGGGAACGCTCTCAGCAACAAACGCGCAAGAGACCAGAAGCGCACCAATACTCTACCACTTCCAGAACTTCCAGCTCTCCGTTCCCGCATGCCTCTTCTGCAGCGCCTTCTTCTCTCTCTTCTCCGGCTGCCTGCTCACAATAGTCTGCACCGTCACCAAACCATCGCTCGTGCTCGTGACGACCGTCGTCTGATTATTCCTCAACTTTTGCTGCGGCAGCATATTTGGCTGGTCGCTCAGTCGGAACAGTGGCGCGACCGGCGTCCCGTCCTCCTGCCAGAGATGCAGCTTTGGGCCGAACGTAACATCGGTGAAGATGCGCCACATCGAATAGAGCTCGGTGTCGTTGTAGTTTTGGATGAAATTGGTGTTGTCCTTGTTGCATGGAGTTTGGACTTGCTGGTAGCCGTCGCCGATGGGCGTGAGGATCAAAGAGCCGTTGTCGAGGAGGTTGTAGTTTCCGTGTGCCCAGAGGATGGTGCCAATGATGCATTCGGGGTGCGAGCCTGGACTCGTCGGTGGACAGAAGGGAGAGAAGAGTGGGGCGCACCGTTTGCGACGTATCGGAACCGCGCAATTTCGTACCACCCATCGTCAGAACTGCAGTTGCTCTTGTTAACGACCCGCGTTCAAGCTTTCGAAGTGCTCACAAGGCGTAGCCGACCCCTGTAGTATTCGGGTAGGCAAACGTCTCCTGCGCGGGGTTGGCGAAGCCCTGGGAGGCTTCGTGAGTCGCGGAAAGGTTAATCGGGAGGGGCGGACGCACCGGCCCTGGGAAGACTCTTTGGGTGCCTGATGACCAGGTGCCGGTGATTGCTGTTGTGTTGTGGTCGGAGGAATAGTCCTGGGCGGCTGCGAGGGCGGCAAGGCCTGCGACGAGGAGGGAGCGAAGCATGGTGAGTGTCGGGAACACGAGCCCGCTGTGTGACTGTCACTCCGTTTCTGAACGGCCACCATCCCGAACCCGACGGCTTCGCCTTGCAGTTAAATGCTCGCCGATGCAACTCCGGGCCGCAATCAAGTCGACACCAGAGCAGAGCTTTCTATCCGACGTTTAGAGGAACTTGGACGTAGGACTTCGCCTTCCACGGCTGCCCGGCCACTCGGAGAGCCGTAACCAATCGTTGCGCACTCGCATATAGACTCCGCTCGAGGTCTTGTAACTTGAAATATTTACAGTTATTGAAGCTGCCTCCGGAGCGATCCTCCACTCGCGATTATGTGTCTTGGCAATATGCGACAGGTTCGCGACGCGTCGAGCCCGCGCCGGCGGGAAGCCGCAAGTGGTCATCAGCGCGCGTGATCCTAGACCTTGCTTTACGCGGAAGCCATGCCCAAATTCTTGGCCTTCTCCTCGACCACGACATGGCTCCCCCACCCATCCAGCCCTCCACCATCGCCACCTTCATTCACTGGATCAGCCCAACGGTGCAGGAGATCCCGCCACATATGCTCGCCAAGGAGCTCGCGTTCCGCCATACATACCTGTCCTTGAGCCCCGATGACTCCGAGTATCTGCTCTGGCCCTCGGACGACAAGGAGCGTATTCTCGAGGCTCTCGCTGCGTTCCAAAGCCAGCAAACTCAATCGGACGATGCGGGATGCAGCTTCGAGATCCGCTACAAGGACATGCTCGCTCATGTACGCGTTACGCCTGCGTTGAGGTGTGTGCTGGTGCCTCGCCAACGGAAGCTGGTTAAGTTGCTTCTAGGCTCGTATTCGCGTACGACGGGGAGTGGAAATACAGCAACGCCGCACTCATGCCCTTCCCCGACTTGGTGACCCAATCCCCGCTCGAGGTTCCCGTTATCGACGATGGAGAAGACACCCCGGATGCGTACTGGGATTCCTATGGCGACGAGGAAGGAGCCCATGCCGCGTCGGAGGATAAGCCGCAAGAGCAGCGGGAGGCGGATTATTGGGCGCAATACGAGGGCACCGCGGATTCACTCATTCCTTCCCCGGCACCAGAGAAGGCGGCCCCCATTTCGTTCTCGTATGACCAGATGCTGCCGAAAACGGACCACATAACAGAGACGCTGGCGGATCGTCTTGAATTGCTTGCTAAACGGGCGGAAGAGGAAGATGCGGCGACGGTTGTGAGCGGGGACGGGGATGGACTGAGAGAGGCTCTGCGCGGGGTTTGGAGGCTGTGGAAGGCTGGACGCGCCGAGGCGGACAAGGAGATGTTCAGACGCGCAGTGGAGGATGTCCTTGCAGAGTAGTCACACAGTCACGTGTAACACCGCTTGTTTACTTGGACCACCACCATGCCAGTCGACGACGCGGACTGGCAAGGCTCCTCGTCACCAGCAGTCTCCCTCCTCAAAACCCCTCCCACTCTCTACCTTCCTCGAATCCACACTAGCCCCGATTCCCCGTCCCTTTTGACCAAGGGTTACCGCCACCTCTCTTGGGAGCCCCAAATCGACGACCCCAAGGTCTCTCTCCCGTCGTTCAGGACCCTCTTCGCTGCCCCCAGCGACGACGACCATCCCCTGGCCTCTGAATTCGATCCATCAGAGTCCAGTGAGGCGGAGCCGGCAGGGCACGACGACGACGAGGACGATTTTACCGACAGCGACGACGACCGGCCCCAGCATTCGTATTTCTACAATGCCCACATCCGGTTTTCGACGTCGGCTGAGCGTGGCAGATGGAAGAGCGACCCAATGCCGCGTCATGCTGTTCTGCGCCTATCGGCTCGGACGACCTCACCTGCCCCCTCGCCCGCTCCCGTCCAAACACGAAACATATCCGAGCCCGCACCCACGATGAGTCCCGAGTCGTCACCAGGGCCACAAGTGCCGTTCTCCTCGTCCCCCGTCCTATCTCGCGCCTCAGTGGCCCTTTCCCCAATATCGCTATCGGTCTCTCCCATGGTTGGCTCCGTATCCCCGCTCTCTGCCGCAGAGCCGCTTTCACCACTGTCGTTGCCGTCGTCCTCGCTGGTCGCTGTTCGTGACTTGGAGATGTCATCTGACGACGAGAAGATCCAGTCGTCTCCAGAAGCTGCGAATGGGCTCGGGCTATTCGTAAGCTTCAATCCCTGTCGCTTTCTACGCCCTAGTGCTAACCTCGATAGCAGGCAACACCAGCATCACCGGTCCCTTCCTCCCCGATCTTGCCACCAGCACCCAAACCATCCCCTTCGACGTCAGTGATGGAGTCGGGGTCATCAGCTCAGAAAGACGAGGAAGTCCTTGAGGTCCCAGCCGTCGTAGATGCCTCTGCACCGAACAAGGCCAAGGTGGCCTCCCACGAGAGATCGCGCGATGAGCCTCGCAAGGTCGTCAAGGCGAAGCCTCTTACTGCTGCGGACAAGGGGAAGAAGCGGGCAGCACTACCCGTGTCCAAGGAAGATGCGCCGAAACCGAAAAAGGCACGCATCGCGGTCGTAGAACCCGAGTCGCCTCGCCATGCAAGCTCAAGCAAGGCACGGTCCTCGGATCGCGGCTCTCGACGCTCGGACCCCAAGGCGAAGTCGTCCAGAGCCGCTCCAGTCTCGCAGAAACCCCGATCCAAGAGGGCTCGCGCACAGTGCGTGTCTTTTTGTTCCCGCTCTGCGAGTTGCTTATCTGTGCTTTCTCAGACCGCTACCCGAAATCGATCCCGAGCTCTGTGGAATGCTCATCGAATGCTTAGCAACCTCGCGCGCCTCGTCGATGCCCATGTCCGCGCTCTTCAAGAGCATCATGAAGAGCTACCCGTCGGTCAAGAGCCGAGGCACAGAAGACGAATGTCTGTTGCTGATGGAACGCGTGCTCGAAAACGGCACACGAGCCGCTGGCGGAAGTGGGGTTTTCGGCAAGGTCGAGCGTGAAAGCAACGTGTGTGATATTCCTTCTCGTCCAGTTGTTTCATTTACGCTAAGCGCTGGGTACGCAGGACGACTCGGGGACCGCCTTTGAAACGCAGTGGTTCTACATGTCGGAGCACGATCCAGATCAAGACCGGGCGCAGCTGTTCGTCAGCATCCGCCCCGCGAAGCGCAGCGAAACGAAAAAGTACAAAAACTACTTTCACCGGCCCATTGGGAATGGCAAGATGCCTTGGGATGAGGACGCCTTGTAGGATTATGCCGAAATTCAAACCACGCCGAAATCACTGTAACACTGTTTTTTCTTTTCCTTCTTCGCTCCCGCTCATACCCTCTAAACGAAAAAAAGACCCTTAATCCTATCGTATTCCAGTTTGTTGGTGTTTTGTACTAGTTTGTTTTTGGTACTGTTCGTCGCGTACACATCCACCACTCTGAAAACAAGATGTCTTTTGTTGTTGAGATACTATGTATATGCTATGTACATTGCGAGCTTGACGGAAAGCTATTAGTTTGGGACAGCAAGATGTTCTTTTTAGATTCGTTCGTTGTGCGCATTAGATGCCGAGCTCGTCGTCTGAGCCTTCCTCCTCTTCCTCAGCGTCGACTGGCGCTGTACCCGCCGCTCCTTCTACACTAACGTCGCCCTCGGCGCGACGCGGGAGCGGGGGCTGACCAGGCAAGCGCTATACAACACGTCAGCATCCAATGCGAGATACATCTGTCATCGCGTACTTTGAAAGCCGCCTTGCAGACGAGGAAACCTTCGACGCCTTGCTCGGTCCAAGTCTGTAACGAGCGAATGAGCACGTGACCAAGTTGGCTATAAGCAGAACTACCTTTTCGACGCAGTACAGGCCGTCGTAGCGGTAGCTGCGGAGACGTGAGCGATGAAGCAAAGGAGAGAGAAGACGCGAACCCTTCGTACGGCGCGTAGGGCGACTTGAGCTTGAATCCGCGAATGACCCGGACGGGTTTCTTTGTCTCGCCGGCTTTCTGTGAACAGAGACGCGTATGAGCGACGCGTTGCACCTTGGAGAATACGCTGTTGCGGTACCTGCAACGCGGTATTGAACTGGAAGCAAAGGTCAGGTTCATTGAAGCCAGCAGAATGAAGACAACTCACCGGCCAGTCGAAAGACTGGTCAAAAGTCTGCGGCGCAGTCCTCAGGTTCTTGGGTTTGGCTTTCGTGCCTTTGAGCTCGCGCCCGCCGCTGCCGGTGTACGTGCTGAAGACAGATTGTGGCATCAGCGCGGGCAATCGTGAAAGAAAGAAAGAAGAGGAACTTGCAAAGCGTAGCCATAATCGACATCGTCTGGGTAGCCGCCGCTGAGGGCTACGCTATATGCACCTGCAGGAAGGTTGGAAAATGAAGAGTTCGGAGAGCGTGGTATATACCTTGAGGACCGCAGGTTATACCCGCAACAGTTGGGCTACAGAATTGTTGAAAAACAAAAGACGTTTGAGTGGGGAAGGTTACGAACGCGTGAATAGAATCGGCACTGCATGCTACGCGCGAATCCCACCAAGTGCCGACTGCAACGCCGGGAATGCTCCCATACGTCTTCCTAGAGAAACAGAGTTGAGTTGAAAAGTCGCGTATACAAAATTCCAAAACGTACGGGTTATGGATTCGCTTCGAGCCCTCCTCGCGGCCCTGCGGACCCAAATCCTCCAACGACCGCAACCCCGCCTTCACAGATGCAGACACCGGCGTGTTGAGCTTCAAGTTCTCGCCTTTATAGTCCACCGTCTTGCCCGCATGACGCGCGCTGCGACGCGGGCCATCTGAGTTCACAGGCGCAGAGACAGATTCTGTGCGGGCAGCTTTTGGCGCGAGTTCGCCTTCTGGCGCGTCTTCAGCTTGCCGCTTTTTGGGTGCGGCTTTTTTGGGTGCACGTTTAGGCTCGGTGGGCTCAAATGCTGGTTTGTCGAGGCCTGGTAGAGCAAATTTAATCGAAGATCCTGACGAGTGGCAAAACAAACCGAGGCTGAGCAGAAGTGCTTTGTTCCTCTGGATGTTGGCGAGGCGTTGTCTCTCGTAGTCGGACACCATCCTCGCGCGGGTTTCTTGTCCAGGGAGGGCTGGAGCTGGTTTTTGAGGATGGGAGACGGAGGCAAAAGCAACTAAACGCGTTACGAGACGCGTCTTTGATACGCGAGTCCACGTTTTGATGCGCCACACTCTAAAATATTCGAGCTCGGAGAGCTACAGGATTTGAATGCTCTCTGCCACCGATTATTTCAACCTATACTTCGAGAGGAAGATATAAACGTGACAGATGGACCCACATTCGAAAACACTCGATATGCAATTAACGACTATGTGCTAGAGCTACAAACTGCAAGGTAGATGTACAACAACAATAGTCCGCGTTTCCATTACTTGTACCAATGCTCTCCTACTCACGGCGCAGGCCGATACACCAACGTCTCATTAGCGGGACCTGAGCTGGTCCAATTCTCCACCAGTTTCGTGATATCAGGATGGCTCGCAGTCGAGTCCGCCCGCTTGCGTATTGAAGGCGAAGGCGGCGGGGACATCATGGTGAATGCAGCGAGTGTGGGGAGGTGAGTGTGTGAGCTGGATCTGCGATGCTGGGATCGGTGGCGAGTGAGTGGTGGACGCGTAGGGTTGTTATTCGTGCTGGGAATGATGACCGAAACGGCAGAGCGAATACGCCTCAAAGTAGACGCGGGCGTTGCTGCAGGCGTAGCAGGCACTGTCTTTGCCGCTTCGTCGTCGGTTTCGGACTCGTCTGTTGGGGGCGGGGACGCAAGCGCGACCCAACTCGGGTAGTACTTGGCCTCGGCCGTGGCCACCTCTTCCGGATCGCTCTCCGTCCGCTCCTCTTCCTCGAGATCCTCTTTGACGGTCTCGGACTCGGCACCATCCCCGCGGACCACCGTCGCCTTCTCCGTGTCGATCTCCAGCTCCAATCCCTCCTCTGCCTTCGGCCCAAGCGTCTTGGCAGAACGCAGCTGGGGCAGCATCGTGCGCACAAAGTGGCGAATCGACAAGAACGCGCGATGCGACGCGTCGAGAAACGGGTAGATCTGGAAAATGTGGATGCAGTCCTGGTACAGCTCATGCCGGACCTCGACCCCATGCAGCGTCGCCTTGTGTGCCAGGAGCGCGATCTCGTCGCGCAAGACCTCGGCATCCCCGACTTGGATCAATAACGGGGGTAAACCCGTAAAGTCTCCGAATAGGGGACTGGCGTAGGGATGCGTCAGGTACTCCTCGATCCGGTCGCCGAGGTATAATGCAATGGGATGCATGTGATTCGTCTCTGCAATTCAGTCTGCGTCAGTTTTTTGGGCCTGGTCCAAACAGCAACGACTGACCAACTGGGATGGGAACAACGTCGAAAGCCGCGTTGCTGGACCACGAATCGCAGCTCATGGTCAGGTCTGTGATGGGATGTTAGTTCCGGCCGCCGGACGCGAAACGATGGGGACAACGAGCGCACGTACCGACCCACGGGGACATAAGGATCGCTGACGATGGTAGAGGGTAGTCATTGTCGCGTAGGTAGAGCAACAAAGCCAAAGCCAAGCCGCCCCCCGCACTATCCCCACAGACGATGATATTGGCAGGGGGAATGTGAAGGTCTTCGACCAGTCGCAGATACGCGGTGACCGCGTCGTGCAGCGGACCAGGGAACGTCGTTTCGGGCGCTAATCGGTAGTCGAGGGCTACGTGGGGTTGTAATAATCGCGTTAGCACGGGGTTACATTGATTCTTTGGGGACGCACCAAAAACGCGGGCATCAGTGTACTTGGACAAGGGTATCGAGATGAGGCGCTGGCCTGCAGCACTCGAGAGGTAGTAGGCACCACCGTGGATGTAGAGCACGACGCGTTCAGTCTTGGGGCGCTGACGTTGTTGTGACTTCCATTCGGCTTGCAGTCGCTGCCACGTCCGTCTCCCGACGACCCATTCGCCCGAAAGCTCACGGGTCCCTTCCTCTGCGGCATCGAGGTCTGCAAGCAGCCCGCGCAAGCCCCGGCGCCGGACCTTGAAAGTTACGGGGGTGACCAAAGCGTCAGACGGTAGCGGTATTAAGCCACTCAAGCCCATCGCCATCCGTATGGTGGCAATATCGACGAGGGCGCTATGCTGGCCAGCGCCACGCATGAACGAAGTTATGAGCGTCATTTCTATGCCTGGTGGGGAGATTCAGCAACAGTTCCGTGCGATGGAGCCAGCGGTGACGCACCCCACGACGGTCGTCGCGGGCCATAGATGTTGTGGGCCAGCACCGCGCCGCACATCTCGACGGACTTGGACGCAACCACCAGTCCGTATTTCCACATATGCCACATTCGAATGGGAGCGCGTTGAGCCAGCTTGAGGTTCGCTTCGACGCGTGCGGACGGCGGTACAACGCCTGGCTTGTCGAAATGCGTGAGGGCTGGTCGTGGAGGGTCGTCGACATCGGGGGTCGACTCGGCGGCAGACCATGGCCACGAGAGCAAGGCCATGGCGGTTGGGAGGAAGCAGGCTCGATGTGGATCGCTCAAACTCTTGAGCCGAGCGGCCCGGACAAAAACAATTCCCCATTTGGAAGGTGCCGCGAAAGTGCGGGGTAATGCCGCCCACCGTCCGATTGCACGCGCTACAATACACACAGGGCTAATAATCGTCTCCTCGGGAGACAACCTCCTTGCACGTTGGCCTGAGGATTATTGTATGCTCAAATTGGGCCGTCATTGACCCAATCTAGACCGCGTTATTCCGAGGTTTACGACCACGAAACGTGTTGGGGCGCACCTGATCAAACAACGGTGGGTAGCTGTTTACGATCCCTTGCGACACCAGGTGGTTCAGCTGGAGCTGATCAGCACACACGAGACCACAAGAACCATAGACGTACAGCAAGGAGGTACTTGCTCTCCCCGACCCTGTCGAGATATCGGCGGCAAAAGGGCAGTGTGCCAAAATGTTTGTTGATCGTCTTCAACAGGGTTTTGGCCGACGTTAGTCTGGTGAAGGAGATTACCCAAACACCGAGGAGATGAAGCAGAGACGAACCGTAATGGCACATTGGGAACGTCGTATATCCTTGCATAATGCGAGCAGTCGCCCTGCTCGACCACACGTCCCCGGCCAGTCGAGCCGAACGTCTCGATGGCAAAGTAATCTCCCTCTTCCATCCGCGTCTGGTCGTTTGTCTTGACCAGCGGCACCGACTTGCCCTTGGCGCCGCCGTGGATCTGGTACGGCGTAATTGTGTGCCCGGAAAGGTTTTCGATCGCTTTCACTTTTGGTCCCATGAGCATTGGGCAACGCACAACAAATACCAAACACGCACCAGGGTAGATCTTGCCGCCAATCTCGACCTCATACGACTCCATCGTCTCCTGGATTAAGCCACCGAGTTCCCCCAATCGAACGTCGATGCCCGCTTCCCGGATGCCGGTGTTGGTCGCAGCCTTTACGGCTTCAATCAACTGGTCGTATTCTGGCGCCCACGACATTGTGAACGCAGAGTCGAGGATCCGGCCTTTCACATGCACACCGATGTCGACCTTCATAATATCTCCCATCTTCAGAACTGTGCAAAAAGTTAGTCCAGCGGAGCAAGGAAAGCAATGACTGTGCACTGGTCGTGTCGCCGGCATTCGGGGTAAAGTGGGCCGCGCAACTGTTCAAGTTCACGCCCGTGGGGAAGCCAACACCCGCGTCCAACCCGTCGCCGTCGACCAATGCACGCGTTCCTGCCTCGATATTCTCGGCGATCTCGGTCAGGCTCATTCCTGGCCGGATGTTCCTTCTTGCGTGTTGCCTAACGAGTCGGTGGACTTCAGCGCCCTTCCGGATGCTCTCATACGTCGTCTCTGGATCCTCCATCGTCAGTCGATCCAGTTGCCGTTTCTCTTCGGAGGTTGTTCTCCATAAGTTGCTGCACGACTTGGTATTCGAACGAAAACATAGGACCAGGTACGCACTCGTCCTTGTAGTCTTGGATTTCACCAAGCGGATACCCTCCGCTCGGGAAAAACTGCGACAAAGGCACTCGGGGTGGGTCGCTTTGGGTCGGTTTCGCGGCCTGAAGCTTTCGTTGGAACTCGGCAACATGTACCGTCCAGGGATAACGCGCCTTCTTCTTTGGTTTCTTCTTTTTCTTCTTCTTTTTCGCGGCATCTGTACCGGCGGCACCGGTGGGATTTTCGTCGTCAACGTCGTCCTCGGCGTCTTCGAGGTCCGGGTCTGGAGCGGGTGGAGAGGATGCAGCGACGGCGTCAGCGGTCATCGCAGTCCGTAGGATACTACACGTGCACGTGATCTACTGTAGACGCATGGCGACGATACTATCTCTACCCTCCATCCGACACTCGACCACCTCGTGTTTTGTGTTTGGTGGTACCGTGTATCCCACACCCTCTCCACCAACCAAAACAGGCGCAGTCGTAATCAGCAGCGTATCAACGCATCCCGACCTCAGGAACGACTCGATCACCCGCGCGCCGCCCTCGACCATCAGCGAACGGATCCCTTCAGCCCGGAGGACTGCCAGTGCACCCGAGGTACGGTCCGAGTTGTGTTCGATCAGCAGAATTTTGGCGCCAGCCGCGGTTAACGCGTCGAAACGCGTCTGCCAGTCCGCCTGCGCGTTCGAGGGCTGCACTGCGACAATCCATGGTCTACGGCCCGTGCCAGCCGAGTAGTTTTTCAGAAGCTTGCATGTCGTTGGGAGTCGCAGGCTGCCATCGAGCACAATTGGACGCGGAGTAGGACGGGGTTCGTCGGACAAAGGGAGGTGCCGCGCTAGAGGGCGCCTTTCAAAACACACAACTTGGTTTTAGGAGACTGACTGTTGAGTTGCGGGTCGTCGTTGAGTGCGGTTGCGATCCCGACAAGGATACCATCGTGCAAGGTTCGCAACCTGTCGGGTCTGGAATGGGGTGCCTGCGAGGCGACTGTTTATTACCAGTGTGTCATGATGAGGCTTTCTTTTCCGCTGAGAGCTAGCTGGGTACTGCCTGCACCAGCGATCTTGCCATCCAGAGACTGGGCGAAGGTGAGGGTGACGCGGGGGGCGGAAATAAGGTGGAGCCTCCGACGCCATGAGATTTGCAAGGTAGGCTGGGGGTGTCATGGCAGGCCCGATCGAGGATGACCACGCGCAGATTGCAGGATCTAAGAGCGCGGATTCACGTGATCCTGGCTTGGTGTAATGGATGACGTCCTGAACTGATGTTGTGAGGTAAAATATTCGCTTGGTCGCGTCTTGATCCCGCCTTCCATCCAGATGTCCGTCCTCTGGAACAGGTTCAGGCAGCCGGCGGCGTCAAAGACCCTCCCGCCCACCCCCACCGACCCCGACGATGGCGCGCTCGCTCCCACCCCCGGCCTCAAGCCACACCCGCTGTCCATCGCCCAGCTGGCCATGCCCTCGTCGCCAGACGAGTCTTCCGAGTCGTCAAACACTTCTCATGAGGTCCCGCTCCCCGAGCAGCCCGTGAATGTCGCGTCCAGGCGGCCCAACAGGCTACGGAAGCCACCACCGCGTCCCCCGCCGTCCAGCTATCCGTTTTCATTCGTCGCAGAAAACCCTTCGCCAGACTCCAACTTCCCATACTCCTTCTCGACGCCTGTAAGCGCCGCGTCCAGCTTCATCACCACCTCAACTCGCGCTTTGTCCGGGTTGCCAACGCGCACAGCGCGCAAACTCACAAAACGCCGTCCATCTTCGAGTTCGGTGGCCCAGCCGAGCACCGAATCGCTCCCACCCATGCAGCGCAGAAGCACGTTCAACCTCACTTTTCGACGAAGTAGACATTCGTTCAGAGGCACCCAGAGCGAAGATGGCCACTCCAGCGCGCCTGTTCCTCCATTACCGCGCCCAAGCCCCCTTGCCGCAAACATGGTGCGTTCCTAAACCCATCCATGTCGATACAAACTTACACACCGTCCCAATATAGCCTGCCTTCTTTCCATTTCACGCGCGTCGAAGGGATTCCTGGCACGCACAGTCCGCTTCTGAGCCTCTTCGGCATTCCACGCCCCCGACCACAGACTCCACCTTGTCAGAAATGGCTTGGACCGGCATCGGTTCGAACCGCGTTCACAATCAGGGAGGCTGGCGATCCACTTGGAGCCTAACGGAGGGGGAGGCTGCTACGCTGCCCCGTCCTAGGCCCAGGTTCACGATAGGCGATGAAGTTGAGAGCCCAATTGGCGGCAGCCCCATACTCTCTTCGCGCCCGCCTCTCATCCGACGCGATGCCGTTACCGCATCGCCCAAGCGAAGATGGACCCTGGCTATGGCGCTTACAGACGAGGGAATCTCTGACGAGATCCTGGTGGAGAAGCTGGAAATCCTCCGCAGCCGATCGCGCGTGGGTTCGTATGCCGCCAGCGATGGGAACGTGGACGACCCGGACGATTGGGAGCGTGTTTGGGCTGTCTGCAACGATGAACTGGACATCCCGCCGCCTCCAGTACCCCCGAAAGACGCGTCGATGCCACCACTTCCATCTCCATCGTCAATGCCGACGTTGCCTATCCAGCATGCGCCAGCAACACCAAGTTGGCAAAGTGCTCGACGCGCATTGTTGACGTGTCGGGAGCTTGTTCGGACGGAACGGCATTTCCTGTTATCGCTGCACTCGTTACTGGGTGGCCAAACACGTCAACCGCCGCCTCCACTGATGCGCGCCTACGCGTCGACTTTGGCCAAGGAAAGCGCGAAACTCTTACGCCGGATGGAAGACGACCCGAGTGCCTGGGGCGTCGCAGCGGCACTACTCGGAGCGGAGGAGACCCTCGAACCAGCGTTCGTCGCTTGGTGCGGCGTCGTTGGTAGTTGGTTCATCGATGGGCCCTCGTCGACCCGAAATCCGCGCCGGCTAAGCAAGAGCCGCTTGCGAGTGTCTTCGGAACCGGGCTTCGATGAAGAAGAGGAGTTTCAACTTGGGACGGTCAGCGCGAGTAGCACGCTCAGCGCGGCCACTTCGCGGAAACGCGTCTCTGTTCCGAGTGTCGGGAGCGCCGCCCGATTTAGCAGCATCGGACCGACGTCAAGACCAGTATCGACCCTGTCGTCCTTGTCGCTCAATATGACATCGACGCAGTCGGATTCTGGTCATGGGAGCCCACGGACGCGTCCACGGACGCATCGACCGCGCGATGAACGGCCACCGGTGCGGGATCTGGCGATCCTCCCGACTCAACGCGTAATGAGGTACGTGTTGCTGTACCGCGGTGAGTTTTTTTTCTTTCCGGAGTTGCTTTGTTTGCTCTTGGCTGATCGCGCCACTTTTAGACTTGCTGGAACACACTCCCGCGCGAAGCCCAGCTCGCGCGCTTGTTGCCCAAGCTGTCGACGTCGCGGTCCGGATGGCCCAACGCTGCGATCGGGCACAAGGCAACGCCGCGTTCCTTGGCGCCGGGCAAGCCTCTTGACCGACCCTGTATACTCGCACGGGCACCACCGTTAACCGCGCCCAACCCGCGACGCTGGCGCAGTGACGCGCAGCTTGCACGCAGCCCACACCTCCAGGACGGCGGCATTTTTCACGATAACTTATTGCATCCCGTTCACGTTATTCTTCCATGCTTGCTCGTTTCTTGCATTCACCACATCGCATAATCCTCGCTCGCAATCACACATTTTCTTGTGTATTATCATCTTCTCTCTCGGGTTTTCTTGGTCGATATGAGCATCTTTTTTCTGCTTTTTTGGATACCCCGCCGTCCTTCTCCCCAAACCGACCAACCACTGGATCGATGATGATGGTTCGACTGGCAGCCCGCGGTCCAAAAGCGGTGTGGAAGCCGAGGCCGAGAAGGGTTGGGATCCCGTCCGCCACAGACGCGCAGACGCCAGTCGCGTTCCCGCACTACCACCCAGCCCAACGTCGACCCTGCCTCGATGAAACCAAGCCCAGTGCCAACCCGAATATAACCACCACCATACGATCCATCCTCCTGCTCCGTTCACACTATACGTTACGATACACATACTTACCTTCGCATTCACACACACAACACACCCAAACCCATAGAACGAATTCGGACACGAACACGAATACGAAACCAACTCACGAAAAACAATCCAAATCATTTATCGCACTAATTTACGTCTGTACGATGCGATACGATACGATCTTCTCATGGATACTTTAAGGCTACACGCTACATACATGCTGCTTGCACTCGTGTAATTCTAGCTGTACGAGGACATGATACCACGACCACGACCAGAAGTCGCCTGTCGAGCTTGAGGAAAATGCATCGTCGCGAAGACGATGAGGGTGCCAAAAGAGGCAAAGCCGCCACGAAAGCGGAAAGGGAAAGCAAAAAATTGAACAAGGCTCGCATCCGCGAGGTGCGCCCACAGAGGACCGCCGTTCTAAAACCCGCAACCACGAATCGCCAACACTCTCGTGGCCAGCAGAGGGCCACCCCCCACGAACCGCCCTCACCGGCACACACCAAAGACTCTCCACGGACCCGGCCGCTCGCGACAGTACAGAGGACCCTTTCGGCGACCTCCGACCAAGTCGACGGGAAGCCCGAAAGTCCGCGCACTCCGAATGCGAAGTCACGTGCATCGCCAAAGAGGACACGATATTATCGCGTGGCCGCGACATTCGAGCATGAAATCCAGGACGAAAAGAAAGACGCGTCAAAGCTTGCTCACCCGGGGTTGGGGGGTGCACGGACCCGCAACTCGCCAGCATTGCCGCTCGGCACGTGATTCCGCCGCATCGTCTTCCTGTTTGTACTCCGGCTGCGCGCGTCGAGGCTCGTTTGGAATAAAGAGCGCGACGAGGAAGTCCTCCCCAACAAAGCTGCCGAGACCTTCTCCCGCACATCCACCCCGAGGGAAAACGCAAACGCGTCTCCGCCCGCGCCAGTGGTCCACACCCCACGACACGACTCGCCACACCAAGCCAGTGAACCTCGAGAACGTATCTCTATTGCGATAAATCCCGCGGGAATCGCAAATTTCGGGGCATAGGTCTGACGAGCACGTGCCGCACGGCGGGTCTGTTGCGTGGGTAGGCAGATGAGGGACAAGCGAAGCGGCGACGCTCAGTGGATCCCAGGAAAGCCCGTCGTGAGTCTCTTCCGAGTCCCTCGACGCGTTGAGGAAAACAGAACCGGAGGATGGAAGCGAAGATGCAAAGGCGTGCCAATGGCAGAAAAGTCTGGGTCGTCGTCGCGGATCCATGAGCGAAAGCGGACGGCCTCGTCGATATCCCGGCAGAGGCTCCAAGGGCAAATCGCGGCCGGCGTCGGTCTCGTTCGAAACGAATGCAGGACTTGCAGAGAGTTGGGTTTCCGGGGAAGGCGGTTTGGATCGTGCCCGACCATTCTGTAGTGAACGGACCGAGATGGGGGCGAGCGGAACGCATGGGGAGAACAGGGTCATGAAGACGCACCAGATTTGAGCCGTTGTTGGGTGTCGTTTGCCTCGACATATTCTTGACTGAACCACACATCGACTGCCGATGCTCTCTTGTTCGTGCCTTCTCGAGCACCCTCTGTGGTCCCCAGCCAATACTCCAAGTCCTGACGCCCTGCTGATTCCATGCGCACAAAGGCGCTTCGAGGTCCCGCAACACGCGACCGCAATGAAGCAGCCGCGTAAAGTGACCTCGCGGTGCTAGGAACCAAACGAAATCTGCACCGCCGGGAAATCGCGTCCAAGTTGGAGGCGTCGAACAGCAGCGTCACGTGCGTGACCTTCGTTGAGGAGACGTCGCGGGTGGCTCCAGAAATGGTGCCCAACCGATGCGATGAACTAAACGCGCGCGAGCAGATGGGCAGGAAGACAAAGTCTGTGCGTGGCCCACTCGACGCGTAGCCGCACCCAAAAACAGACTGTGCGGAGGTCGCTCGCACGTCCACGTCGAATACCCAAATGGTTCCGCGACGCGTCTCTGGTGCCTGTTATGCCGAGCGTCTGCAGTCGATCTCGTGCATTTCCGGCGTCGCCTTCCCTTCCACGCAGTTGCCAACAGGAAAGCATACATTCCAAACTGGAGTGTGCCCGCTTTCTGTGCGTGTTGCAACGCGTCGGTCGGGGTCCCGAGGCGATACAGGCAGAGATCTGCGCGTGTCGCAGGCTGCTCGGCACTAGACACTTTCCGAAGACGCGATGTTGGGTTGCGGACGGGTCCTTGCAACAAAGGATGTCTGGGCAGTTTGGGAGAGTGGCATACGCGTCAACGCGTCTGGTTCGGTCGCCGGAGCACCAAATCCATTGGTCGTAGCTCGTGGTGGACCGTGGAGGGGCCTGCGGACGGCACGAAGCGGGGGAGTGGACGCGTGCTGGTCGTGAAGTGACTAGGGTTAGGATGGTTGCCCCCAAGGGGGCTGAGTGAGAGGACAAGGCGGCCGGGGAGAGGGTGCTGTGAGAATGTGGTGGCTGCGGAGGTTTCGGGATAGAGAGACACGGCTCGAAGATGGTGGTTGGAGGTCAAGTTGGGCAGTCATCCCCACGTGTTGGCTTCTAGGCTTGGCGGTCAACATGCATCCACCCAACGCGCCTCGGCCAAGTATCCTACTGCAATTCGACCCGCTCAACACCGCCGACGGCGCTTCAGAGGCTGACGACCTCTTCCCTCATCCGCGAAACCCGAGCCCCGTCCGCTTAACTCGTCGCCTGGTCGATGTTGGCGACGTGACGGCACTGTTGGACTGCGAGGACGACAATGACGAGCCCCAGGACCCGGTCGAGCACACGCCCAAGGGCCACAAGCAGTCGTGTCTGCTTGGCGAGGGCACACCACGAGCGAATGCCACTCTTTCACCTCCCTCGCTCGTGGTGTTGGGAGCGGACGATGACAACGACACCTACATGCCCATTTCCGTCGCGACACCTTCTCCATACATCCAAACGCCCTCGGGCAGTCTCATCACCGAAACCATCCTTGCACTCCCTACCCCATCGCCGGCACCGAGTCTGCTCGTGCCGAAAGTGAGCGACCCACACGCGTCGTTCGTGTTGCATGAAGATATTGAAGGCGGGAACAACAGCTTCGACCTGCTGAATGACAAGATTTCGTTCTTGGGGCACGTAGACGACGAGAGTTTTGAGATGCCGAGGTCCGGTGAGCACATCCAGGTTGCGGCTGCTCCCGCCATGCTGACCAGGGCTTAGAAGAAGACACAAAGACGCAAGAACTGGCAGAACCTGCGCCTCAATCGGCCCCGGTCGCTCATCCGAGCGTTTCATCGACGATTCCTCGCGAGGTCACGAGCGGACCTCACATACTCGCGACCCCGCCAGCTGCTTCTACTATCCTCGCAGCCCCACCTCCTCTCGTACCGGCGCTGAAAATCGTGAAACGAACAGTGCGCAAGTCCAAACCCGCGACGCCCCGATAAGCCTTCGATTGTTCCCGCTACTATTCGCCCCCGCGTCTTTACTGCACCACCCAAAGTGCCTTCTCCGGCGCCAGTAGAGGCCTCCCCCAAGCCCGCTACGTCACCGGTGGGCCAGTTTGTGGTGGATGGACCAGGGCCGCGTCGCGTTCCCAACTTGAACTCGCATACGGCTAACAACACCAAATCGGACGCCGCGGCGAAGCAGTTGTCGGGTCCTCGACGTGTACTCGTTCAGAACGCTCCGGCGGCCAAAGCAACGTCACCGAGCGTCGCGGAAACGAACGTCAAGCGCCCCTTGCGTGCGGTCGCGACGAATACGGAGTACGGCGCCTGCTTCGGGGTTGTTGCGACCTGGGAGCCGCTTGCCGATGCCCAAGTCCAAGATCGCTGTGCCTACGAGTGGATTACCTCGTCGAAAGGTTACATGAACACGACCGCTTTACGAATAGCATAGATACTCTTGCATGTACATTCGCCGCATAGTCAACTGGAGACCTCCGTTTTGGATCATGACGTCACACGCCCAAAGCTCCCCACAACTTGCCCCCAACCACCACCTCAGTTCCCTTACACCCAACGAAGAGCCCAGGATGTCGACCAAATTTGTAGATTACTATGGCATCTTAAACGTTTCCAAGGTGCGTTCTCCAGCTCTCGACTTGTCCAAGTCCACTCAAAGCTCTTCAGACCGCAACCACCGAGGAAATTCGGACAGCGTACAAGAAGGTTTGCGCCGCAACACCAAATGTTTCAACATCTTTAACGAAACCCTCAGGAATCCCTGCGCACCCACCCTGACCGACTCGTAAATGCCACCCCTTCTGAGCGGAAGAAGGCGACAGAACGATTCCAAGTCGTCGCGGACGGGTACTACATCCTCTCAGACCCCACTCGTCGGCGCGAATACGACGTACTCTATGCGTCCCGCGCGCGAGACCGCACCGCGGAGCCCGACGCTGGCTCGTCCAATGCGTTCTTCTCGCAATTCGCAAGCATGTTTGGGAATAGCAGCGGAGCTGGAGCTGAGGCGAAGAATGCGCCGCCTGAGCCGGAGCGCCCGGATGCGGATGGCGTGTTTGCGGACGTGTTCGAAGAGGTGCGTAGGCCTGCTCGTGCATTCCTCGAGCCCCAAGCGTATTAAAATATCGTAGCTGCTGCGACCTGAAGTGCAACGCCATGCACCGTGGTGCGTTCGTAAGACCTTGATCTGGAGCCCATTGCTTACGCGTTTTTACAGGTGGGCGTGGTTTGGTGCGGCTTGCGGCGCAGGAGTCGGCTTCATTATCGCCAACGTCCCGGGCCTTATGGTCGGCGCAGTCGCGGGCAACCGCCTTGGTGCCATTCGGGACGCGAAGGGGAAGAGCGTCGCCGCGGTGTTTACTGATCTTCATGGGAACCAGAAGGCCGAGGTATGCTTTGCTGCGTCTTTGCCATGTCTGTAGGCTCAACTTTTGGTAGATCCTACGTGCCCTCGCGGTCAAGGTCTTGGGAGCTGCAGCCAGTATTTGAGTGATGACCAGTATGACTGGCGGACGTTTGTAGGTATTGTATTTTTGTATCTTATTCATGGCGCGGAACACGATGTGCCCATATTCACGCAGAATGAGAGAGCGCAAGAGAAATATTCGATTCGTGAGAGCGCGGCCAAAGACATGTACAAGCGTACAACGGGGTTCGTCTTCCTGGCACCTACCCCTCAGTTGCTGGTCGCCGTGGTGAACGGCGTAGTAGCAAAGCCGACACGCTTATTGCCCGTGTCGAAGACCGAGTAGAAGCGCTCGAGGAAGGTGTACCTGCAAACCGACGCATTAATCTCTGTGATTATAGACGGCCAAATCTGTGGCTCACCCGTTGATGAAGTCGAAGCCCTCGCCGGACGGGGTCCCGAGGTTGTTCACGACGAGGTAGATGTCGTTGGACACGCCGCCAATGGCAGTGTTGAGGGATCTGAAGAGAGGCGTCGACAAAATATCTAGAGCATGCACTGAACTGTCTTACCGAGGCCAAATTTGCGCGTTCGGCGTCAAGGTGAAGGTTACCTATACTGGTTCATGCATCGGCAAGTTGATGGGGAAAATGAGTCTTACGCCGCCGATGTTGAAGTTGAGGTTCTTCAGCGCTGCGAACTGCGCAGAAGTGATGCGCAGGAGGCCAGTGTTGTTGTCGAGAACGGCACCGGTGGCCTTCACATAGGCCGAGTACGCGTTCGAGGCAAGGTAGATCTTGGATGCAATAAGTTTGAAAGGAGACAACGAGCAACAGACCACGAACGAGAGTGGTACCAGTGTCGACGATACCTGCGGTTGTCGACAGAATCGTTGTCGTGCCGTCTTCGAGACATGGTCAGCACGAGAGAGCGGCGAACATGTAAATGTAACATACATGTGATGCTCTCGTTGATACCCCAGTAGAAGCTTGCGGGCGACGTGGACGTTATAGGTCTGTGCAACTGTGAGTTCAACGCGTTCAAAATTGTTTTGAGATGAGCATACGTGAAAGTAATCGAGCCCGTGAACTTGGACGCGTCCGTGCCGCCGAAAGTGAGCTCGCCATTGGTGACCGCCTCGACCGTGGTTGGCTCGAAAGAAATGGCCACAAGGTCGGACGGAATGGTTCCTGCGGAGAAGAGATTATCTGTGACCGTCGGGATACTATATGATGGTCAGAAATAAAGCAGTCCTGTGTGCTTGAGAAACGAACAGAGTGGTCTGTTCCCTGGTCAGGGTTCCTTCGGTCAAGTCGGTCGGGCCAATGCTATATGGGATAAGAAAGTGGTCTCCACGCGGCCGAACGCCACGAAATGTACCCAAGAATGCCATCAACTGACATTGATAGTCAATCATTGCATCAGATGAGAGAATGGCTTGACGAACCTCCTTCAAAGTCCTCAGAGGTGCTTGCAACACCGATGGACTGCTTGGAGATAACTAGTCCGGGTGCGAGAGTGACCTCGTCGGTGAACTCTGTGCCGGAGAAACTTCCGCTTCCGTAGGTGACCGACTGTTAGATATTGAGTTGCGTGGGGGCGGAGGCCTCGACTGAAAGTACATACGACTGGTTGCCCGGTTGAGGAGGATGTTTCGGTCTTGACGTAGGCTTGCCCGGCTCCAACCCAAGTGTTCCTGAAGAAAGTGGTCGGTGAATGTTTCAGCGGATCGCGAAGAAAGGCGCACGAGCTGCCGGTGTCGACGATGAGGTCGTCTGATGGAGTGTTAGTGTATATCGCATGTGCTGGAAGCGCGACATACAGGTCGTTGCGGGGCTGCCGACGCCCACTGAGGCCTAGTAAAAGTGGTATTAGGACCACGATGGACAAGAGGCGTCAACGAAAGCATACAATGTAACTGACGACCTGGTTGGAAACAGGTTCGGAGACCACAGCATCGGAGCTGAGCCCACTGCTCCTGGCGTGACCATTGGCCTTGAGAGCGCGAGCGCGCTTCGCGTCCTGTTCGGCGAAGCTGAGGGACCCGTCGAGGTTGAATTTCCGCGAAAGAGGAAGGGAGATTAGGTTTTCTCGGACCACGACCGGGGCAGGGGAGGCGGCGACACGGAGAGCCAGGAGCACAGTCGGGAGCAGGGAGAGCACGAGCATCTTGGGCTGGGCGCGTAAACTTGGGCGGAGTACAGCACTGGGTCTCTCCGAGAATTCCTCCGCCAATTTATAGATCCTCCGTCCGGTTTCCAGTGGCTAACGTGAATACGTCCAAGAATGTCGAGGAAAGTCGCCAGTATCGCCGGACAGCACTGCAAAGAAGAATCAGCGATTGGGAGAAGGAGAGAAGGGAGGAGACGGAGCACATGATCGCATGGTCAAGTGGTGAATGAGAGAGTTCAGAGAGAGGTTCTTTCCCAGCAAAAGCACCGGGTATGAGAGCCCGAGCGGTATTCTCGTCGACGGAGACATCATATGAGAAAGAGTTGGCGACACATGTCGCTTTTCCAGCAAAGCAATCACCAAAGTCGGCGATTAAAGTGCGGTATTAGAGCGGAAGATGAGTTGGATTGACCGCGTGGAACATGGTGGCGCCAAACAAAGAATCCGTCCACACCGCACGTGGATTGTCAAAGGGAGTATTTGACTGGTTCCGAAGCGGCTGTTCGCGTTTCCCCGCGCGAGTTTTGGCTGTAATGGCGAGCCGTCCTGCTGGCGACGCGTCGAGGTGACGCGACCAACGGTAATTTTTGCGCCAGAGGCTGATGAAATGTGAAGCGAGCGCGGGCGGCCCCACATAGCGTCCGAGAGTGTAATCGGAGTCTAATCATTGCAGAAACAGAGCAGACTGGGGCGAGAACACGAAGCCATGCCTCCTGCGATGCGACGTCGCGTCCCTCGTGCAAGACTGCACGGAAAAGGTACCCGTTCCGCTTGCATCAGCGCCACAACGAGGGGAAACCGTTCCTCAGCCAGTTGGCATTGTCGGTTGACCACTCTTGGCAAGATGAGAGCTTCGTTGTTTGAATATAAGAACTCACAGTGTCTGCGGCACTGAGAAATTCGCCGCCCAGAGCTCTGCGCTTCGCAGTCCGTCGCTGTCAAACGCAAACCCGAGTCTTATCCACGGCGAAACCGTGACTTTCAGCGCCCCGAAGAGTGCGATGATCCACCGGCGCAGTTCACGATGACGCGCCCACAATTTGAGCTCGCCAGAGAGCTTCGAAAGAGCTAGGTCGGCTTTCATGGTGGTCGCTCTTGTCAAGAAGGTCAAGATCACCGGGTCACGAAGCGTGTCCATGCGGCCTGAGGCCTCAGGACGAACTTCGGACTCGACATCTCCATGCTCGCGTACCTTTCGGAACCGGTCGAGCCTGGATTCAGAACCCCCTCGCCGTGGCCAAGTGAAGAAGACCTTTCAGAGGCGGTCCAGACTTGTGGCAGACGAAAGCGCAACCAATAAAAACGCACACAGGCTGAGGACAGCTCGTTTTGGGGGAGGAGCCGGATGCTCTGTATTGGCGGCAGGAGAACAGGTACGACGAGTGCGCCCCTGTGACACCCCAGCAGCAAACCAGATGGCGGTTTTCCCTTCCAGAACTCGAAGCCATGATCATATCTCTCTACGTGGATGACCCTGCCACTCTGCGGGCCTGTGCGTTGGCTTGCAGCAGGCTGTGTTACTGGGCGCAATCGCGTCTCTTTTGCACCATTATCACCAACTTCGACGTCGACGGCCGCTTGCCGTGGTCGAGACGAGCCCAGCGTCTCGCCGACATTTTCGACCGGTCTCCACATCTCCTTTTCCATGTTCGTTCACTAGTTATCGGCGACAGCTATCCTGCTCTTCTGGCGGTGCTCGCGACGCAAAAGTGGAAGGAGCTCGCAAGCCTTGAACTGTTCTTGATTCCTCACGAAAGCGAGGATGTTGTGAAGAGCATTCAAATGCTGGTCTCCGGAGCTTCGCTGGAGACACTCCGGCTTGCATTCGGCTACGAAACCTGGAGCTCGATGTACTTTTCGCGCATCCTCGCGAACTGTTCTCCAACATTGGTGAACATCGACCTGGTTCACTGTTCCACAGAAGTGCATAATATCAACGCGCCGCCGCAATCTCCCCTTGCCGTTTCGGATACACTCAACAGTCCCCAACGCGCACAAATCCAGCGCCTTAGCCTCATCGAATCTCCGGGTGCGGTTGCTGCGCTAGACACTGGCACTCTACCGTTGGACCTCACACAAGTCCGTGAAGTCATTTATCGACAATCACCACATGTTTCTTTGCATTCGGTCCTGCGACAAAGTAGGGCCCACTTAACTCTCAAAGTGGACCCAAACGGTGAGCGCGGTTGCTTATTTTTGCAACATGCTGTATGTTTACCACCTCAAGATCTCACGCTTGCGACCTTTGACTTCTCCCTCCCATCGCTCCGCGCACTGGAATGCAGTTTCACTGCTCGCTCAGTGCGGAGCATCATCTCACGAATACCCCGTACAAGCCGCCTCACGATGCTAACGCTCACAACATCGCCAAACGACTGGGATCCTGAAATCACGTTTCTGAACCACCAACATCTTGTTGCAAAGCTTTTCGACGACAAGCTCTCCGAGCGCTTCGACTACCTCCGCATGGTGCGAGTGGAGGTTCAGCCGTCACTCAGGCGATCTGAGACAGAACTCACCCCAGCTGAGTTGACTATGACCATCGAACAGACACTCCCCAAACTGAGCAACGCTGGTATGGTTTCGATAATATTCCTTTAATCTCTCCTTCACGACCTTGATTCCGTTCTTCCTGTATTAACTTATTCTGTCATTTAACGCAAGCACGGCCAAGTGGCGGCTAGCGGAAGGCGAATGCGGAAATACATCGAAGTCTGCTGGTGAAATTATTTATGCTGGCATCTATCTAGTTTATCGTGGTACAGCTTGGGTGTTGAACAAAGTTCTACAATAATAATGCAGGCGCGGTTCGTTGCGGTCATCAAGATGTGGAGAAGAGAGAATCGTCCGTAGGAGTCTATGCGAAGCGGACCTTCTCGCCAGGACGGCCCTCCGACAACAGCACGACAGCCTGTCGTCGCGCGTCAGCAAACTTGGAACCGAAAAAAGCGCGTATACGCACGTATTTTCCACTAATCTTCCATCCGGGCTCCTCCTTGTCCAAACGCTCAGCAGTCTCGTCGCCCTCGTTGCCCAGACCAACGACGACGTCGCTCTTGATCGTACGCAAGCTGGCAATCTTGGGCGCGCCGGCAGAGCTGGCCATGGGACCAATGGCAATGTCGAACGGCGTGCTGGCCGGCGCGGCGCAGTCGTACGTCAACTTGCGGTGGTTGAGGTCACCCTTGAAGAAGACAAGGTCCGAGCGGGAAAGGTGAAGGAAGAGATCCGGCGCCTCCGAATGCAAATCCCAGAACGTGTAACCCGTGCACCAGAATGGGTGCTGCTCGTAAACCCACTTGCCCTCCTTCTCATATTGCTGGGCTGACGTTAGCAGATCCAACGAGGTAGAAAACAAGCAAGTACCTTCCAGCGCTGGCCCAGGCGTCTCAGCGATTCGAGCTCGACATCGGTCGCGTTCGGGAACAACTGGCCGTACATCATGGTGTTGAGGAGCCAGTTCCAGTCCTTTTTGGTCACATCAGACACAAACCACGCAAAGCGCTTGCCATGGAAGCGGATCTGCGTTGCGAGACCGCTTTGCAGCAGGAAATCAGCTAGAACAAAGGTTAGATCGCGTCTATCTTGGGATCATTGAGACTAACCATAAACGCAGTCGCAATAGAGTTCGAAGCCGGCGTTATCGAGGACAAAGTCAATACGACCGCCAGTCTTGGAACGGACTTCCTTGACGGTTTCCCACAAGCGGTTGAGGTCGTTGCCCAAGATGTTCTTCTCCGTGGCCGCGAGATGGTCGCCGCCGGTAGACTGAAGAGCCTTGATCTGCTCTTCGGTCATGTTGATGAGAAGGGAAAGATCGGTCGAGTTGCCCCAGAGGCAGACTTGGGTAAGCTCGAGGAACATGAGACGCTCGGCCTCGAGTTTTTCTGCGTCGGAGAGACCACTGTCGATCTTAAATGGCTCCGCGAATCGCATGGAGAGCTCAAAGACGGCTTCGGAGGAACGGGAGAAGGTGTCGCACTAGTCAAGTCAGTAAGTGTCGTATATCGCGATAACGAAAAGCGTACCTTCTGGCGATAGAACACGTCGTAGTCGGACCAGAACTTGCTGGTGCTGAAGCACTCGTGAAGACGACGGTATTTGTACGCCTCTGCGAACAACCACGGCGCGTTCATGAAGTCCTTGCCCTGGAAATATTTTGCGATCTCCTTGTTCCACAGCGCTACGTCGCCCTCGCCGTCGTCGGTAATGGGACGGAGCTTGGCGTTGCCGCTCAGGTCGGTCATGAGCTCCGCCATGCGCTCGATGCAGGCTACGAGGTCGACGACCTTCTCCTCGTCGCTCTGCTCGTTGAGGGTGCGTGTCACGTCCTCAATGGCCTTGCCAAGGATGGTTGGGAGACGCGCCGACATCGTTGCATGGGCAAACGAGTACTCATGGTAGCCTCGATAAGCGGGCCACGGCGGGTTGTTTGGGTCTTGGGATGAAAATATCAGCCAAAGCGGGGCATTTGGGCAGCTATCAACCCACCGACCTAAAAACAGTCAGTCCGAGCGATTAAGACGCGACTAAAGGTGCTTACACGCGTCGGAGTGCGCGGCCATGGTGCCTTGATATCTTTCTTGCTGGGAAGATGACCAAGCGACAGGGTGACGCGCGACGGGGCGCCCGAGGCAGAGGGTGCAGCAGTGACGCCGTTTACTCCGTTGGCGGTTGGGGACATTGGGGATGGTGGTGGTGGTTGGGAAGAAAGGAAGAACCGTCTAGACTTTATACGCGATCGCCTGTCCAAAAACGGTCTTCGCCTGAAAAAAGGGGCGATGGTGATGTCATTGGTCGATTTCGAATCCTGTACTTGGCTGCGCCCACATCCGAAGCTCATCGGTGGTTATCGAGAGTAAATACTCTGTAAAAATAGGTTTAAAGTGGGAATACGGGCGCTTGAATGCGCGTTGTCCAGCGAACGGAGTCGTTTATCCCCGCAAAATCCGGTGCGTCATTATCGATGCGCTCCACAGTTCTGAGTTCGGCATCTTATTTCCGCCAACCACCTGCTCCCGGTAGATAGTGACGTGCGCTCAGAACCAGCGCTGCCGGTGAGTTGCCGTCGGCGGTGTTGCGAACGTTCATTTCCGCTGAGAGTTTGTTGCGCGGAGGGCGGAGGCGCGTATACGACGGACGACGAGGACGCGCCGAGGTCGACGGACACCACGGATAGTGCCGACAACGCGACAGTTTACATGAACCGGGCCCCGGGGAACGAGAGCAGGAAGAAGGCGAAGACGACATCGAAAACAGGAAGAAGGCGCGATGCACGTGATGGAGATCACGTGGATCTGTTGACGCGACCCCGGCTCGCCATGAACAACCACGACAGGTCAAACGACGACCTCCTCAAGAACAAACTCGCCGCCGCAGGTCTGGAATCTCAACACCTACTATCATTGGCTCACCGGCGACCAGAATCACGGCTCGCAGCACAACAAACGGAACTTCTCCGGCGAGACGAGCAACTCGAAGAACTCAAGTCCACCCTCAACGAAACTCAACACAAAGTGCGTGGTTGGCTATGCCACTGCTCCCCTACTCACTCACGACCCCAGCTAAATCGCGAAACAACCAATGGCATCAACCTCGAGTCCACGCTGAACAAGTGTCGCGACGACCTCCAAACGGAGAAACTCGCGTCACAGAACGCAGCCGCCGCCCTGTTCTCTGCACAGCAGCAGCTCAAGGAACACGAGAAAGAACGGCGCGGTCTTGAGCTCAACCTTACGTCCATGTCGCACACATCCGACTCAACCAACGCCCGCATCCTCAAGCTCGAGAAGGAGAAATCCACACTCGAGAACCGCATCCGCGAACTCCAGACCGAGATCATTCAACACTCCCCCGCACCAACCGCCACTCCCGCTCGGTCGCGTGCCCCTTCCCGTCGTCGCTCTTCGTCGGTTTCCGATGCTCGAGTAAACACTCTCGAGCAGGAACTAAAGGACACGCGTGTTTCTTTAGCGCAGAAGGACACCGAACTGCGTACAACGAGCATTAAACTCGCACAAGCCCAATCCGACCTGTTCCGCGTCGAGAACGAGAAAATCGCAGGCGACAAGCGGTTTCAAACTCAACTCGCGGACCTTCGAGCGGAGTTGCAGGAGCGGGATGGCGAGCTGGAGTATCTCCGGGAGCAACAGGGCGGGTCCAGGGAGGACGAGTTGCTGCAGCGCATTGACGAAGACGAGGCCAAGACCGCGGCGTTGGAACGCCAACTTGGCGAGGCATCGAGGGAACATGACCGTCTGCGACAACAGTTGCAGGAAGCCTCGGACCGTGTCCTGGAAGCGGAGGACCGGAACATTGAGCTGGTCGCGGAGCGGGAAGAGGCGTTGGGCGAAATGCAAGGTCAAATCGACCAACTGTCGGAGGTCATCCGGCAGAAGGACACGCTCATTGCCAACCAGAGGTGCATTTTCTTAAGCCTACCATTAAAATTCGACTAACCAAAACTACAGCACCCCGCAACTACACACATCCGCCGAGGACGTGGAACGCCTGCTCGGGGCGATCGACCGCATTCGTGGCGAACGAGACAACCTCCGACGCGACGTCGAGTTTTTGCAGAACGAAGCAAGGTTCACCGAGGAAGCTCTGCGGTCCCGCATTGCGGCACTCGAGCAGACATCACCGGTCGACCCTCAGTTGCAAGCGCAGGTGCAGGCCCTCCAACTACAGCTGGTGCGCTCAAGCTCAGAGCGAGACGAGGAGATTCGACGCCTTGGGCGCGTCGCAATGGCGTCTGCAATTGTTATTGAGCACCTCCGATCGCACAACGGCGTCACCGCGCAACAGTTCCTCAGCGTGTCGACATCGTCCGAGGGTGCTTGCGATCGTTTACGCGAGACTGACCTCTTGGTT
Organism: Mycena chlorophos; assembly: GCA_014461115.1. Taxonomy (NCBI): domain Eukaryota; kingdom Fungi; phylum Basidiomycota; class Agaricomycetes; order Agaricales; family Mycenaceae; genus Mycena; species Mycena chlorophos. The sequence goes on along the minus strand of JACAZE010000007.1, from coordinate 2,373,416 downwards.
CCCAGCCGGAGGCACTCTGGGGAGCTGCACACACAACAGCTTATGTTCGATACGACCCAAGATCGTGTGGCGCAGCTCGAGACGCAAGTCGGGGAGTTGTCGCAGGCCTTGGATGACCTTACTGCGGAACGCGATTCGCTCAACCTTCAGACGACCAATCTCACTCGCGACCTCGAGACTGCGAAACGCGACATCGCCGACGCTGAGACGCGTTATACGGAGCTCCAGTTCCACCAGCTGTCGTCTATGACCGTCAATGCTGCGACCGAGGCACTACGCCAGCAACTCGCCGATCAGGAACAGCGTGTTCTGCGACGGACGGAGCTGGTTGGGATCCTGCAACACGACAATCAGCGCATGGAGACCAATATGAAGCTGCAAGAAGAGCGGTTGCTTGAGCTCGCAGCCGAGGTGGAGGTGCTCGCGGCGCAGAAGGATGCGATGGTGGAAGACTGCGCCGAGGCGCGACATGCACGTGATGTTGCCGTTGCGCGTGTCGAGGAGATCGAGGTCGAGATGGAGGCCATCGAGACACGTGCTGGCCAGGCCGAGAGCGCGGTTGAAGCAATGGTTGGCGTCGTCTTTGCTAACGCCTCTCGCTCACGTCACGTGCAACATGGGGCTGCCCTCGAAATCCAGAAACTCAAGGAGCAGTTGGCGGAGAAGGACCGCATGATCACCGACAACGATCTGGAGGGCGAAATTGCGGCACTGCGGCCGGCACATGTGGAGGAGTTGGGCAGTCTGCAGCGACGATTGGTCGAGTTGACCAGTGCGCTCGACGAGACACAGGCGCGTTGCGAAGCTGCCGAAGCCAACTATCGACAAGCGTTGGCGGACTCGACGCACTCCAGGGAGGAATTCGAAGCCGCTACAGGCACTGCCGATAAGCTCGAGTCCGAGTTACGCCGACTGCAAGAGGAACACGTGATCGCATTGCAGGCGCTTCAAGAGCAACTCGCGTCTGCCGTCGCCGATACCGAAGCTGCCAAGGCCGCACACGAGGAGCTCGATATCGCCCACCAACAGCTCGTGAAGCAGCTGGCGGAGGGTCGGGAGGACTCGGAAGAGCGCGTGCAAGCATTGGAGGAGCGCGTGGCTGAGCTTGAGGTCCTGTTAGAGGAGCAGACAGCCCGCTGTGCTTCTCTGAGCGAGGAGGCGGACGCGCTGCGGGATCAAGTCGAGCGACAGACAGAGCTGGGTGCGGCCGACAAGGCACGGCTTGAAGCTGCCATTCAAGACGCGACTACGCAACGAGAGGATGCGGAAAACGATGCGGAGGATAGCAGGGAGCAGTTGGCGTCTGTGCAGGAGGAACTGGCGCGTGCAAGGTTGGATGCGGATGTCGTGCAGGAGGAGAAGACGGCATTGCAGGAGCAGGTTACGCTGCTGCAGGCGGATAAGCAGCGCGCGTTGTCGTTGCATCGATATTTGGAGAGCCAGGTCAAGGACAAGTGCGTAATTCTTTTTGTTTCTGGTGTTCCTGTTGACGAATGGCTTCTAGGGAGGTTCAAATCGCCAATCTGTCCGCAGAGATCGACGAAGGCAAAGTGCAGCTTTCGCGCGTCGACAAGGAGCGTCAGGCGGCGCAGTTCAACCTCAATCTGCTCGAGACCAAGCAACGTCGTGAGGTGTCAGAGCTGCAACGCCAGGTTGTTGCTCTGCAGGCACAGCCTGATCTGCAAACGATGGTCGTCGATTTGGAGGAGAGTAACCGCGAGAAAGACGAGTTACTTGTGCGGAAGAACGCTGAATTGGAAGAGTACGACGAGCGGGCTATTGAGTGGGTGTTCGCCTAACTCTCTCTCTCCGCCATTTCTAACGAAACTTGCAGCATACTCAAGACGAACAAGCAGCTCAAGGAAAAAGTCGATTCGTTAACGCGCAAGATACAAAAGCTGCAAGCCAAAGTCGACGCGGCCAAGGCTACTTCTGTGACCATGGTACCGCAACGGGAATCCCCGCCGATGCTGGCTCAGCCTCGTCCGCGTACGAACACCTTCTCGTCCATGGTGTCTACAGCGGCATCGACATCGTCGCTACCAAGCGTCTCTTCGCTGTCCACCTCCATGTCTATGCCGACCGTACCGCCAATTCCGCCTGTCCCTTCACACATTCCACGAAGTCCCGCTCGGAGCCGTGTCGCGTCTGCCTCTGCGTTACCGAGGCCCAAAACGCCAGAACGGAAAGCGATCCCGACGGTGTTCAGAGCGAAGACCCCGGAGCGAAGGCCACCTGTGTTTATTCCACCGTCGCCGTCGGCGCCGGTTTTGGGACAAAAACGGCGGGCCCCAGATGATTTTGAAAATGTCCAGGTACCGGCGCAGGGCTTCACTGCAGACAGTCTACCGGACGATGGGACGCCTAGGGTACGGAGGGCGCTGAATCCGAGTGGAGGGTTTACTCCCGTTCGGCGCGCGGAGCCGTCTCCCGGGATGGCAGTACGATCCGCGACACACATCTCCGACGTCACCAACAGCCCGCGACTCGATACGACCGCGAAAGCCAAACGGAGCTGGCTGGGGCGCATCAAGGGCTCGACGGCGGCGGGGACGGGCAGGCCATTGTCATGAGACGATCTTCGCATATTTATCCACCTGCATCTTCTGCTTGATTTGTACACATCTGTAACCTTTCTATCCACTACTTTCATGTTCAAGCATACCGTCTACGCGGATTTCAGTTCTGACCTCAAGGATCCACCCGATTGGAACATTGCCGCGCTCAGGACGTTCGAGTACCCGTCCAAGGTTACGGCCGTTGCCGTGGAGCCGATTGCGGGCTTGCTTGCCATTGGTGTGTTTGCTGGATCGTTGGCAGTGACAAGCACGCGTTGAAACCACCTCGAGGGACTGCAAATGGCCAGGTGCATGTATTCGGTGGCCCCTCTGTTGAGGCCAAGCTGCTGCTACCCGAGCCGCTCGCTGTGAAGTTCGTCCAGTTCGCGCAGGCAACCTTCCAGGTCGTGTGTCTCGGTGCGCTCTCGTTCATCCCTCCCTGTTCCACCGCGTCTCATGCAGTTCTTAGATGCCGGAAGCCACCTACATATATGGGACCTCTCTGTGTTTGGCCGACCCAAGCTGGTTGCATCGGCAAAGTTCGATAATGCTGCGTGTGTCTTTTCGGCGCTCATGAACGCGGTTTTTCGCGCTAACGCTTGCTCTGCAGCTGTTTGACCCTCTCCCCATCGCACTCTCATGTGCGTTCTCTTCGGGTTGTGCTGGAAACGCGTTGAGAAAACTGCGCAGGCGTTCATTGCTCTCGAATCTGGGGAAGTGCGGACGTATGACTTGCTTTGCCTACGCAAGTCCGAATACAGGATGCCGAATATGTGGGCGTTGTACGAGGACAAGACTATGGCGACGCGAGTGGATCCGCCGCTGCCTGGGTCGTGCGTTGGCTTCTTTAGCAGCTTCACCGCAAACTAATTCGCGAATGGATAGCGGTTTCCCCGTCGACACCGTGGCCCATCCACGGGATCTCAACCTGCTATTTGTAGTATATTCAGGTATGTGCATGAACCTGTTGGTGCGAGTGCTGCTCAACTACCTCTAGGCGGCGTAATATTGTCCGATCTCGTGAGCTTCGGTCCAGCGCGCTTTCGTGTCTGGATTTCATCGGATTTAGACGCAACGAAATACGCTGCGCGCGTATGAGCTTGTCATACCTGCCGGCGCGCCGGGAGGCAATGGTTATGGCCATCCAGTATGTGGTTCTCCTGTGGTTGCGCGCCATCTAATCGCCGGCAGGACATCATGACCCATCGACGACCAAGCGTTACGGCGATGGCGATCCATCCAGCTGGGCATTTCTTCGCAGTTGGATACTCGGATGGCTCCATAGCCTTCTGGGCGATTGAAGACGAAGATCAGCCGCTGCTCGTCCGAACATTGGACGACATCGAGGTGGACAAGGTCAAGATGGAAGCGCTCGAGGAGCAGAATGAGCCGCAACCGGAGCGCGAACCGGTCTACAAGCTCGCATGGTCGGCGATCTCAGAATCGAGTGGCCCTCGAGGCGGGAAAACGGCGCTTACTGCTCTGGGCGGACTGCAGATGGCTCCGGGTGCAGCGACTGGTCTTACGGTTCAGCTGTTGCCGGCTTTCAATCCTGCTGCGCCGCCGACATCGAACGCGCCTCAGACGTCGCTGCATCCTCTCATAAGAGAGGCGATGCAAGCGTCTCTCATCCCCACTATGGACTTCTTCTACGGCACGCCCACTGTAGCGCAGGACTTTTTCTTGGTCCCGCGGAACAGCCCTCACTTTGCCGGTCAATCCGACCCAATTGCGATTATAATTTCGTTGGAGTCCGACGGCGATTCTAGGATATTGGAGAGCTACCAATTCCCGCCGCCGGTATTCTCAGCGGCCGATCATCAGGGTGAAGCGGCCTCTTCACAGTCGACGCAGGAATCAGCGGCGTCCGTTGAGGACGATCTTGCAGACATATTGAAGTCCATGACCGTTAATGACGACCCCCGGCAGATTGCGCTCCCAACGCCGCTTACTGTCGCTGCAACCGGGATTATTCATGCCCAGATTGCGATGCTTGACCGGGACGCCTACCAAATTTTTGTCGGCGGGAACGAAACCAATTCAAGCACGCTTCCGTTGAGAGGCGGACTCGCATGGAACGAGGAATCAAAGTCGAAAGAGATCAAGCTTGCCAAAGTTTGTTTTCTGTCTGTGTGTGTTTTTTCCGCTCATAATCTACCCAGTTCCAACCGCCCCGCGTTCTAATAACCATTCATCGCGACCATGGTGCTGCCATCCAATTCTTCGATATGAGCGCTCAGCTTCTGGTTACTTCCGACACTCCGATTCAGAACCATTTCCCGCGTCCTCTCTCCGCACTCACAATCGACTTGAAACCTATCCTCACCGATGCCGTCGTCCTACAGAATACCTCGCCTGCCTTCGTTGAAAGAACATTGGTCCAGAGCGTCGGTTTTGGAGCACAGTCGCTCGAATGCGCCGTACAGTTCGCGTCGGGAGAAGTGGTGGTTTACCATCTCAAGTCTGACGCGCCCCCGCCACAGCGAGAGGTCGTAGACGACGAGATCGTGTTGTTGGAGCATGTCCTGACGCCCGAGAGCTCTCGATATGCGCCGTTTTTCCTGCTCAAGACGAATGCTGCTGTTTCTGCGTTGGCTTTATCTGATATCGGTGAACTCGGGTTTCCAATCTCACTTCGGTCGCTAAATTTCGGTTTTAGGTTTCCTGGCCGTCGCCTATTCTGACGCATCGCTACTCGTTATCGACATGCGAGGGCCGCGTGTGATTTTCCGCCGCGGGCGCGACAAGAAGAAGGATCGAATGTCCCTCCTGCATCACGGAAACGCTAGCCAAATCCCAGCCTTGCATTGGAATGTATCGGCGGCAGAAGGCGGTAAGATTTCTCCCCCCTGATTCCTCCTCACATGGAAAATGGCTCACAATGAAGTTGCACAGATCCACAACTTCGGGTCCGTCTGCTTGTTGCGTACGTTTCTGGGGCAACCGATATTATGACCGTGTCGCGAAGCGGAGCCTCTTGGCAAGTCGACGCGGAGATCAAAAAGACGGAAGGCACACCCAATACGCTTCTTGGCGGTGTGTTTGTATTGGACGCTAAGAAGGGCAATATCTTGCATGCGACCCGCGAGCGCCTGTCGCAGGCACTCCATCCACCAGCGCCAGATGCGAGTACGAACTGCGTTCTCGTTAGCGCCGGCGCAAAGGGTGCTAGAACAACCGCGAATGTAAATGGTACGCGCATCAGCAAGGTGGATTGGGCAACCAAGGGGGTTGTTGGGTGTGTGCGAGTGGTCGAGAAGATGGGTAAGGCAGTTACCGAGGATATATTTCTGAAGAGCTGACGATATTTGATCCAGGCTCACAGGCTTTAGTCGCGTTTACGGACCACCAAGAGGTACTGGCGTACTCGCTGCCCAGCTTGGACCATCTCGGCACATTTCCCATTCCTGGTGACGACACGCGGTAATGCTCAAAGATGCTGCTCTTCATGTTCTTATAATTTTGCGCAGCTCGATATCCTGCGACGAAACTGGCGATTGGGTCTCGTATACCGTCAACAAGAACGCTGGGAGGATCGACCGCGTAACCTACGGAACACTCTTCGATTTCAGACGAGCATATGTCCCTCCCGATCTCGACTTTTCGCTGTCCCGACCAGTCGTTCCGGCACAACCGCAGCCGGTGTCGCTTGGACCCACATCGTTGATTAGCTCCTGGTTCCGATTCGGCCAGTCGATGACGGGTGATCAGCTGGATACTCTTCGTGCGTCGTGCATCTATGTTCCGCGCTTCTCTGACGTTCTCTTGCAGTTGGCGGACCGAATCGGCCAATACCGCAGAAGGCGCCTCCACCGAAAGCAGACGCGCCAGCGGGTTCTGGGTCGGCTTCGGTCGCTCAGTCGGTATCAGGAACGCAGAGCACGTTGTACGCGCGACTGCAGAACGCGATGGGGGAACGAGGACAGATGTTGAGCGACTTGGAGGAGCGGTTCAACTCGTTGGAAGAAGGGAGCAAGAGCATGGCGGCGCAAGCGAAGCGGCTGGCGGCGGAGCAGACGGCCAAGAGCTGGTTTGGCTTCTGAGGATGCGTGTAATTTCATTAGCCTTTCTCGTGATCGTGTAACTTGCCTCCACATCATCATGTCCTCCTACGACCAATTACACCGGACGGCCCGCACTCTCGAGAACCTCTTCTACACCAAGCTCACTGCATACTCTCAACTTGTTTCGACAATCTCCCGCCATACGGATGATGTTGAAGCCTCAGGGTCGTCGGAGCGGTGGAAGGATATGGAGCTGGAACTCGACGATTTGATGGAGAAGGTACGCCGCGTCATTCTTTCTTGGAGACATCGGTGTTGAACTCTCTATTCAAGCTCGAGGAGACGAATGAGCAGCTAGCTGTGTTGTCCAATGAGCCCGACGTTGTTTCCGCGTCCATGCAACGGACAATACAACACCACGGCGAAATATTCCGGGACAATGTACGGGAGTTGAAGCGGACCAAGGTGCGCTGTGCGCGATGATTACGTTGCTGGATGCTGAGGGGCGGCGCGTAGGCGAGTGTGAAGAGCGCGCTGGACCACGCAAACCTTCTCAGCGGTGTTCGGAACGACATTGAGTGCGTCGGCAAGGGTTTCCTTGTGCGCGACAAGCTAAACGGACATCCAGGGCGTACAAATCGAGTGCGGCGGACTCATTACTCGCTGAACGGGGTCGTATCGACAGTTCGCACTCCATGACCGACACAATGATTGAGTATGCTCGGGTTCCGTCGCCCCGTTCGCCTTCTCTGACGCATACTTCGCAGGCAAGCCTACGAAACGCGAGCAGAGTTTGGGCGACAGCGAGCATCTATCTCTGGCATCAGCACTCGCATGCAAGGCGTGCTAAGTGCGTCCTCTCCAACACACCGCAGCGGCGTTTTGCTAATAACACCGCAGACACGATGCCTGGTATCAACAACCTGGTCTCCATGATCAAGTCCAGGAGGAGACGCGACTCTCTCATCGTCGGGGTAGTCATCGGGGTCTGCATTATTATCCTGCTGTCCTACGTGTTCGGATGAAGGCCGCTATGCCCTTCCAAGAAACGCTTTCCAGTTCGCTTCCAAACGATGTACGGCGCCGTCTGTGTCCTCTTCTTTCCAGTCCGTTTCAATTTGCCAACCCTTGACTTCGGCAACGATTCCCAGAATCTCCAAGCACTGGGATGTGCTTGGTTCGATGGCGTTGTAGTCGGACTCGATGAGCAGCTTGTCGGGAAGGCAGGTGGTTATGAGTGAGCGTAGATTGCGCGAACGACCATTTATGGTTGTTGAAACGGACATGAAGATGTTGGGATGGGACTTCTGAGGCGAGCGTCAACGAACGGGTCTCAGGCAATTGAACGACGCATGCCTGCAGCTGCTTGATAGAATCTGGACTCATTGAGCAGCTGTGGATGTCGATGCTGAAGTCGATGAGACGCGACTATAGAGTGAAATCGATGTAGGGTACCGAACTCTACTCCATCGGTCCTGGTGTTTGCGTTTGAGCCGGTTGAACAAGTCTAGAGTGGCCGCGGGGCACTTGACGCTATGTAGACTGACACTGGCGCCGAGCTCGACCGCGAGGTCGAGCTGAGCCTCGAGGACTGCAATCTGGTCTATGCAGAGGATGAGGAAGGTCTAACGAGAGCGAGAGATTTTGCAAACGCTCAAGTGGTATTGCGAATGAAGAAATGCGCCGCGGAGACGCGTGATAGTCGTACGGGACGCGGAAGATAGCGTCTAGACCTACTTCGCCGAGTATTGGCGGCGAGGAGGAAGAAGCGAAGTTGCTGCGCAGGTCTTGGAGGACATCGTCGAGCGAAATGGGCTCGGGGAGGTGAGGGAACAGGTCTTCAAAGTCTGGCGATGATTCCGGCGTAGGTTGGAAGAGCTGCTGATAGTGGTTGCGTTTTGAGATCCCGGAACGGAGAGCGATGAAGTGGCTGAACCACGGATGGTACCCTAACAGCGGTTACCGTCTTTCTCCGCCTACAGACCGCGCTAACCGAACGCTGGGATGATTTTATGCGGGTAGTCGTGTGCCAACGAGCGAACAAGGCTGCCAAAACTCGGTCAAGGAACGGGGAACGGCAGTCGTACCTTTGATCCTTGTTGTGGGTGCTCATGGCACAGACCGAGATCTGCAGTTGTTGCATTGAGTCTGGAGATATAGACGCTGCCTCAGTTGGATGGCAATGGCAGTCGATAATGTGTTTCAGAACGCTGGAAGGGAGCATTTGGGAGATCAAGGCAAGTCAAGAGCTACAAGAGATGTCATGTTACGCCTTGGCTTCGCACAGCCAACTCGCAGACTCATGTCTTTCGACGCGTCGCCTCCCGCCGTCGCGGGTCTCATGGCTGGCACACAACTCGATCGCTCCCTCTTCCACAAATCAATTCCCATCTTGGCCGCGCGTTTTCTCCCCACAAAACTCGGTTCTCTGCGAAAATCTGAAGCAATGCGCGGGTATTTCTGCCCTTCAACGCGTCTCGGGAAAGTGATTTCACATTGCAGAATGGTCATGGATCTCCCGAGGCTACGGACTGTTGAGCCTGATCCGACCAACCCCACTGGAGCGACGAAACTGGTGCTGTTGAAGGCATCTTCGGAGGGTTTGTCTCGAGCAACACCCGTCGACGAAGCGATTGTAATGTGATATTCACTAGATGAACTCCCGAACCCGACACGGGAATTTCTGAACGCCGAGAGCGAGGGTCTTGTGCCATACACAATCGAGCTTGGTTACGACTATTGGAATGCAGGTGGGCCGCGAGTTCTTCGTTTGGTGCGGCTATCCTAATTGCATGAAGACGACCTTATCCAAGCTGTGGTCCCCGAAGATCTTCGAGACCGCTCACCGACTGGGTTTGCATCGACAGGGCACATCGGCAAGTTCCTCCGTGCGAGCTTCTCTGGTCGCCAAATTGACTGGCGACAGCGCATATAAATCTCAAGGACGAGTATCTCCCTTACAAACATCTCATCGGGCAGATAATCCTTGACGTGAGTGCGCACACATCGATCTAGGCGCTCACTGGAGGCGCGAACCCAGAAAAACGCGGCAATTCGGACTGTCGTGAACAAGCTTGACACGATCGACAACCAGTTTCGTTTCTTCAAAATGGAATTGCTTGCCGGCGACCCCGATTATGTAGTTGAGCATGTCTGTCTAGCTGTCCGAGTTCAGCGTGCATGGGACTAACCCTGTTGGAAGGTCGAAGCAGATTGTCGATTCACTTTCGACTTCACTCAAGTCTACTGGAACTCACGACTGCATACAGAGCACGAGCGCGTCGTGAACCTGTTTGAGCCGGCCGACGTCGTTGTGGATGTTTTTGCCGGTGTCGGGCCGTTCGCAATTCCTGCTGCGAAGAAGGGCTGCGCGGTGCTGGCCAATGACCTTAACCCGCAAAGCGCAAAATACCTGGAGATCAACGTGGAAAACAATCGGGTATGGCCGTATGATGGCTATGGCAATTCTGCTGAACACAGTTCGTCTTAGGTGTCCAGCGCCGTGCGTGTGTCCTGTTTGGATGGCAGAGAGTTCATTCGAACTGCCGCCGGTGGACTCATTGCGCACCCTCTACCCGCATACACAGGGCCGAAGAAAAGCAAGACGCAAGAAGCCGCCGTCCAACGGCGGGCGCAAAAACTGCAGCAGTCGTCGCCTGTACGCGCCGGTCCACTTCGAAACAGAATAGCCCACTTTGTCATGAACCTGCCCGATTCCGGGCTCCAGTTCCTCGACGCTTACCGAGGAATTCTGTGCACTCCCGGTGCTCGAGAAGTCTATCCCGACGACGCAAGCCTGCCCATGATCCATTGCCATTGCTTTACGCGCGAAATCGATCCAGCTGCAGCTGAGGCGGACATTCTTCAGGTGCGCCTCTCACGGGCAAGGTTAATTTTCCCTCCGAAGCTGATGTCGGCCCAGCGAGCGTCGGAAAAACTCGGACGGAAACTGACGGATTATTCGCTGCATCTCGTTCGCTCTGTCGCGCCCAATAAAGAGATGTACTGTATCAGCTTTAAACTACCATCTGAAGTCGCGTTCGAGGAACGCGTTTAGCAACGAGTACGACGTGAGGTTGACCGTTTAATCCGGGGTTTGGTCCGATGCGGAGGAGGTTGACGTGATCAAAACCTTTTCTCGTCCGACCGTCTCTCTCTCCCTCTCTCTGATACCCTAGACGCCTCCGTTGGCGAATATGGCGTCTGCTTCCGATAAAGGCTCTCTTTCCTCTGCACTCCGCAAGGCCGTGACTGTCCCCGAGTCCGAGCTCAAACGCTGGCGCCGAACATTTGACAGCAACGCAAAAGTCGTCAATGGCGAAAAGTGCGTCCAGGCACCCTCCGTAGTGGCGCCCATGTAACCGGCGAGAACAGATACCTAGACCCAGAGACATTCGTCAATGCCATCGCGCCTTCCGGAGACCTCAGCAAAATTGGGCGGTCCCAGTTCGGAATCCTCTTCCGAGTGGCCGACACGTTGAAACGCGGACTGGTGTCCTGGGACGACTTCATTGTCTTTGAGACGCTGCTCAAACGCCCCGACGCCGACTATTGGATCGCGTTTCAGTATTTCGACGTGTACGCCGCCGTTCTTCTCCGACCAACCACCGTCGTATGACCTGTGCTCCAGAGACAACTCAGGCTTCATAGACTACAACGAGTTCAAGACCGTCTTCAGTGCCAGCATCGGTGCGGACGCCATCCCGTTCGACTTCGACTGGTATGCGCTCATGCGCTCCACCATCCTCCATTCATTCATCACTTCTGCAGCGACTGGGTCAAACTATACCTGGGCAAGAAGAACGGATCCCATGTTCTAGGATGTCAGTGTCGCATGCGCGTCGCCTGGCCACCTACGTCTCGCTCAAGCTCTTCGCAGACCACGAGTTCACCCAATTAATGAAAGGGCTCCAGGGCGAGCGCATTCGACAAGCTTTCAAATATCTAGACAAAGACCAAGATGGCTTTATCCTACCCGACCAGTTCAAGCAAATAATACTAGTGCGCCACGTCGTTTAAGGGTTTCGTGTCGTATTTTGACGCCGATGTCCAGGAAATCGCCGGCCACAAGTTGTCCGACGCTGTTATCCAGCGCCTGCCCACGCTTTGCACCCTGAGTCCTGGCCAAGGCATTACTTATTCGGAGGTTGTTGCCTTCCATAATGTCATACGAGGTGCGCGCGCGTCTACTATTCGCTCGTACGATCTCGTTTAATGCTCGGCAGAAATGGATATGGTCGAACGGTCGGTCTACTATTAGCAGCGAAAGCGGCTTGGCTCACATCATGGCAGGATAATACGGGAAGCGACCACGAAATCCAAGGACGGACGGATAGACCAGTCGGACTTCCTGGACCATGCGGCATCGAGCTCGCGCTACTCGCTGTTTACGCCAATGGAGGCTTCGATTGTGTTCCACTTTGCTAGTCGCGGGGTCGCGTCTCAGCGCTTGGCCCTGATCGACTTTGCTCAGCTCTTGGATCCTCGATGGAGGGCGCCACATGAAGAACTGGCAGAGAAGCCTGCAACCACGACCAAGTCGCTCCTTAACAGTTTTGCCCACTCGGCGTATAACTTTGTCCTTGGTGGTTCGTTGTTTCTGCTGGTTTATTTGCTCGACTTTGAACAATGCTCCAGGTATCGCTGGTGGTATTGGGGCCACAATGGTGTATCCCATAGACATGGGTATGTGCTATACGTTTTCCCGCTTTCTTCTGCTCATCTATCGTTTTAGTCAAGGTGTGTTCCCGTCCACTTTAATTAACTGGTCGTCGAACTCAGTTGCTCGATAGACTCGGTGAGTGACGATGTACAGATCGGCAAGAAGCTTGCTCATTTACCGCACAGGATGCAAAACCAGCGCAGCACTGTTGTCGGCCAAATGCTATACAAGAACAGCTTGGATTGCGCCCAAAAGATTCTTCGCAACGAAGGCTTCCTCGGCTTCTATCGCGGGCTCGGACCGCAACTGGTCGTAAGTTGGAATGTTGTAGCAACGCGCTACCGCCATTTTGACGCCTCCACAGGGCGTCGCTCCCGAAAAAGCGATCAAGCTGACCGTCAACGATGCTATTCGCGGGCTCACGACAGATCCGGAGACCGGTCGTATCAAATTATTCTGGGAGCTCGTAGCTGGTGGAACGGCCGGAGGCTGCCAAGTCGTACGTCAAGACCATGCTCGTTGTGCGCCGTGGTTGATAGATGCTGCTAATAGGTCTTCACGAATCCGTTGGAGATTGTGTACGCTTTTATTTAGAGCCTTGATCGCTCTGCATCTGACGGCGTCGCAGCAAGATTCGTTTGCAGGTCCAAGGCGAAGCTGCTAAAGCGGAGGGTTTCGCTCCGAAGGGTGCAGTGCATATCATCCGACAGCTCGGCGTGCTTGGCCTGTACAAGGGGGCCAGTGCGTGTTTGCTGCGTGATATACCCTTCTCAGCGATCTACTTCCCGACCTACGGCCACTTGAAGAAGGACTTGTTCCATGAAGGGCACAATGGGAAGGAACTCTCGTTCCTCGAGTTGTTGGCGTCAGCGGGGATTGCGTATGCCGTTTCCTTGATCAGCACGGCACGCGATTGACACGTTCTTGGCGTTCCCACAGAGGAATGCCCGCTGCCTACTTGACGACACCAGCGGGTGAGTGCGCGGGCGCTATATCGACCTCATTGCTCGGACGCTGAGCTTATGTTGCAGACGTTGTCAAGACTCGGTTGCAGGTCGAAGCGCGCGGCGGCCAGACAAACTATAAGGGACTTCGAGACGCATTTGCCAAGATCTGTGAGTCCAAAGTTTATTGATGTCAGCGTGACCGCTGATTGGCTGTGAAGACCGAGAGGAAGGATTCCGCGCCTTGTTCAAGGGCGGTCCTGCAAGAATAATCCGGAGCAGTCCCCAATTTGCTTTCACGCTCATGAGCTACGAGATGTTCAAAAAATTCGTGAGTTCTGGCCATTTTGCCTCGTTTGTAGGTAGATCGCTGACGCGTTACCTCAGATGCCGGTAAATCGCTCCCATTGGTGGATCGGGAGACCCTTTTTTCTAATTCTTTCTTGCGCAGTACCCTTGGGACGAGAAGCCCCCGCAACTGCAGACGGCGCTCACTGCGCGCCCCGACGAGATGAGCCGCATCCGGGCGAGAAACGCGATGAAAATCCTGCTGGATGTTCACAGTAATTTCGCGGCGCGGAGCGAACGGCGAGGCGGGCGTCGGGAGGGTCTGTGATGTATGTGCTGTGCTAGCCAATGAGAATGCACGAGCGACCCATGCGATTGGACCGAATATTGATGTGTCCGAGCCGGCCGTCCATGGATACCAGGAAACACGAACAAATGATTGACTTGAGGCAGTCACCAATATAAGGCGCAGGCCATCACGAGCTGTCGCTACCTTCCCCCCTTCGTTCCCCCCGTTTTCGTTTCCGCCGTCTTTCTTTTTTTCCTCTTCTTGTGCGTCCCATCCTGCCCTTATCGTCGACGCCGGAGTGCTCATTCGAGCCTTGCAGGCGCTTGCCGCCCCCCCTTACCACCAAGCTCGCTTCTGTCGCTAACTGCGAGACAGTAAACGCCAGCGTAGACCGCTTAATCCAGCTCGGCTTTCGAAACCTATTCAGCACTCGTAGCACCCACTCTCATTACCATGAAGTCAGTAATCGTTGGCCTCTCCTTGGCTTCGGCGGCGGCTGCCCAGATTGCCAATGCTGTGTCGATGGTCCCGTACCCGGCAGCAGCCGTCAACAACGGCGGCTACGCATCCACGACGGCCTACCAAGGGTCGGCGTCCCAGTCCCAGGTCACGGCCGCACCGTCATCGAGCAGCGACTTCTACCAGCAGATGCCCTACTCGTCGTACGTTAACGGTGGATACTCGAGTCTTGCGTGCGGATACGGTTACTCCAAGTCGTCCGATGGTTCTTGCCAGCCCGAGTCTTGGGTGCGTCTGCCTCGTTTTTTTCTGCTGAAGAGTCGCATCCTGACTTTGTTTCAAGTACACTCAACCGAGCAACTATGGCTGCTACGAGACGATCATCATGTGCGTTTGACTGATCTCTTGCCTGACATCGGGCTAACATCCGCTCCTCCAGCAACCACGACAGTGGAGGTTATGGGTACAACTATGGCGGCAACTACGGCTACGGGAGCACCTGCGACAACTCGCAGACGTCGACGGTCACCGAGGTGCGTTTGCAGTGATTTTCCCAGTTAGGAAAATTTCCTCAACCTCGACCGCAGACCTCCACGGTGACCTACACCGCGACCCAGACGGTGCCCACGACCGTCACGGTCTACCAGACGCAGACCGAGGTATCCACCGACCGCGAGACGATCGTGTCGACGTACGTCAAGACTGCCATCGAGACCATGTTCACGACTCGCGTCTACGTCTCGACGGACACGATCGACAACACCAGGACCGTCGAGCAGACCGTCACTGCGACCGACCTGATGACGACGACCAACATCTACACCACCACGGCCACCCAGACCAACACTGCTACCCAGACCATCGAGAACACCGTCACCGACCTGATGACGATGACGATGACCGACACCGTCGTTCGGCCCACGACGATCTTCTCCACCTACGTCTCGACCCAGGTCATCGACAACGTACGCGTCTCTCACTTCTCGTTCTCTACCTCTCCTCATTGCCACTACAGACCAAGACCATCCTGCAGACGATGACCGACACGGTCACCTCGGACTTCACGGACTACGTGACGTCGACGATGACCGACACCGTCACCGACTTCGTTACGATGACCGACACGACCACATACGTGTCTCCGACGACCGTTGTCTCGACGTACCGGACCACTCAGGTCAACGACGAGACGCAGACCGTTGTGTCTACGTACTTGTCGACGCAGACCTACGACGTCACCCAGGTGGAGACGACCACCTACGTCTCCCTCCAGACCCAGACGGCGACCGTCACCTCGACGGACGTCCAGGAGGTGCAGGCAACTGGTCTCTCGAACTGCTTGTACAACGTGCGTCGTCTTTGATCTTTGTTCTTTCTTTTGCTGACCATTTCGCAGTGCAAGTCGCAGTACGGTCTGAGCTACGGTAACAGCAACTACCAGAACACCTACCAGAACAACTACTACACGACGTCCTCGTCGTATGGTAACAACTACGGCAACAACTACTACACGTCCTCGTCGTCGGATGGTTACAACAACAACTACTACACCACGACGTCGTCGGCGTACGGCAGCTACTCAACCTCCAGCGTCTACTGAGCGTTGCTGTTGGGTTAAAATCGGGTTGTGTTCTCGCTGTTACGATTGAAGGTCACCGTCACGTCGCATTTTCATGGTTTCTCGTAGATTTGTTGCATTCATGGACAACCAAACCCAACGGACAGGCTATACCTTTTTGACTTCTGCTATATATTTGGTGCTTAATACGTTTTGCAAAGCGTAGTCGCCTAGATGCGCGCCGCGAGAAGGGCGGGTTCTTTACTTGCATTTACCTCTACACACTTCATCCTACGATACCGCAAGTACCTAGAATGGAGCTCTTTGAAAAACGCATACATGGACTTGCGATACATCGGCATCATTGACTCACTGCCATCTTTGTCCCGAACACCCAAGGACTTGGTTCACGCATCCACAAGCTCGGGTTAGATGGTTGCGATTCCTCACGGTTGCCGCCAAGATAACGCGCTCTCCTAGCCCATGCCGCTCACTGTACTCGAAAATATCACAGAGCCTGCCCGCCTCCTCGAGCGCGATGAGGTCGACTACCTCGTTTTCTACGCTAGCATCGATCCTACGCATGGACAGATGTGGTGCGGTGTACGCGTTTTCTTTGTTCTGGGTCTAAGTTTGTTCATCGCTCATTAGGACTGTCGTCGAGTTGAGGAAGTTGTTCGCCGTGTTTTCGACGACGCCGGCAGCCCATCGGCGGCCATCGTCTACGTAGGAAGCAAACCCGAGTGTGTGCATGACGCATCGCGATCTTTCGCGCCAATTGATACTTTGGAACTAGGTGGAAGAATCCAAGCAGCGCGTTTCGCGGCGAGCCGTTCACCCTAACCGATGTGCCAACGATCGCGAAACTCGAGCGCGATGTGAGCGCGCGTTTCTTCCTCCAGGGACGCGTATCCAAACTCATTCATGCTTGGCACAGGGAAACGGAAATGTCGGGATCGTGAAGCTCGTCGATACAGAGATTGACGCCGGGTTGCCCGCGTTCGTTGCGGGAGGCCGTGGCGTCGCCGAGGGTGCTTGATGTTGGCCCCATACAATCCTCACGACAAGCTGCTGCTGCGCACCGACGTTAGTCGCCGTTTGATACTAGGTACATCATGGATGCTCCCGCGCGCCGCGCTCCGCTCGCCCGACGGTACTTGGAACGATGACGTCAAAGATCGGTCCATATGGGTGCTTTGTTTGCCGCCAACCGACCTTGTTCTCTCTTTGTGGTGGCCGCCTTCGGTGCCATTCATTTCCGATCCCTGGTAAGTCGCACTAGTGCTCCCGCACAGACGCTGTGAACCAAGTATTTTCCGGGTGACTCAACGACAGGCTCCGTGTTGGGCTCATGAGTTGCGGAAATCTCGACCCAAGGTTTTCATGACGACTGAAGAACGATCAACATGACCGCGCGAAGTAGTACGCGGCAAAGAACCTGAAGTCTCTTTCAACGTGCAGCCGAATAAATGCGACTTTTTTCTCTTTGAAAGTTTTCGCGGGTCGAGCAGAAAGGCACCAGCGTTTACTGGGAGGCGCTGCTTCAACATTCTCTGGAATGGTACATCAGCTCATTTCTTGACATTACTGATTACCTGCAGCGGGTGCGCATGTGCGTATCTGGTCTTTGACCAACAGAGCACCGATTTGGATCCCTCAAAAACTCCTAGATTCACTTACAGCCATGTCCTGCATCCACCCATGACCATCTCGCACCTGCCTACCCAAGGCAAACTCGACGAAAACAAAATCATCGTCCAGCAGCACCTCTCGGCGGTGGAATTCCTCTCGGTCGCCTACCCCATCCTCCAAAAGCATGAAGCCTCGTCCAACATTGTTCTGGCGCACGCGCTCTCGCACTCCCCAGCCGACTTTGTCCTAACCGAGTGCCGATTCATCGACACGGTGAAGGTTCCACCGCCTTCCAATGCTATTCCAGTCGGCGCAGAGAACTTTTGGTTGACTGTGTGGACCTCGACGCGTTCTGCGACGCCGGTTCTCCAGCTTGTTCTGGCTTGCATCACTTCCTCGGCCGGCAACGCGTACCCAATTTTCCTTTGGGGCGAGCCTACTCTGGCTCCTGAAAATATCGGAGACGCTGTCGCGACCTTCTTGCGCGGCTGCGTCCTGGACGCAACGCGCGTATTCTCAGTCTTCGGTCCAACGAGTCTGGTCGACGCGTTTTCTCGCTCGTGGACGGCGCTTACCGGCTTCCGGCAGCGTGAAGAGCCATTGTACGACGCGTTTTTCGCGTCTTGTTCGCTGCAAACGCTCCGCTCGGGCTCAGGGATCATTGATGGAGTTCGTAAAGCTACCCACAGCGACGCCGAGATGGTCGGCGAGCTCGTCGAGGGATTCTTCAACGATTCGGTAAGTAAATTCAGCTAACGACTTGCTGTTTTTGTTTACAGAAAGTATTCACAGGGCTACGTCGTTGACGCGTCCCAGGCCAAAGCTGAGGCAGTCGACCTCATCACAAAAGGACTCGTTTGGGTCTACGAGACGGAGACGCGCGAAATTGCCTCATTTTGCGCTGTAACGCGAACGTCCCTGCGTGTCGCCGCAATCACCAGGGTCTACACATTTCCAGAATGGAGACGCCGCGGTTTTGCGTACGACCTCGTTCGTGAAGTCGTTCATAGGTGAGATTTTTTTGTTGATCCCGCGATTTGCGCTGAAACCCTGCAGATTGTTCGAATTCGGGAAGCAGCGTGTGGTGCTGTACGTGGGCAAGGAGAATAATGCGCGACATGTGTATGAGCGCGTCGGATTTGACGTTAAAGACGATGGGTACGATTGGAAGGAGATCGGCTTCGAGGAAGTAGCAATTCGGCACTGGTAAACTCTACACCCAAAAATTTACTCGGCACGCGTAAAGTCGTGTTTGCCGCCCGTTTTTTTGTCAACTCCGATGTTTTCAATCACCATCTCACGTCCGGCCACCGCTTTCAGCATATCGAAGACGGTCAAAAGGCCCACGGAGACGGCAGTGAGCGCCTCCATTTCAACGCCCGTTTTGCCCTCGCAGGTCACCGTCGCTCGGCAAACTACACTGTACTCGGTCACACCGGACTCGAGTGTGCGTTCCTCGGGTGATAGAACAACGGAGACGTTGTTGAGGAGTAGTGGATGGCAGAGCGGGATAAGGTTCGATGTTTGTTTGGCGCCAGTGATAGCGGCGATCTGCGCGACGGTCAATGCGTCGCCTTTGCGTCGTGCTTTTGCGACGGCCTGCGCCTGGGCGGGGTCCGGGGCGACTTCGGGGTAAGTCGAAGTCACGAGATCATATGCGATTTTCGGAATCAGGATGCGCCCTGAGGCGGTGGCGGAGCGGGTTGTGGGCGTCTTTGGGCTAACATCGACCATGGAGGCGCGGCCGTGGCTGTCCAGATGGGACAGCCGTGGCGCGTGGTTGGTCGAATTGAACCGTACCTGCTGGCGCTGTAGCGATGGTGCCATTCTGTGCAGCGCCATAGAGAAACCTGCGAGAATTGATGATCAGCTCCGCGTTGCGCCCACCAACTCGTTCTATTACAAACAACTCAACCACCAATGAGGATCATGGGCCGGTTATTAACCACGTCAATCTCTTTCATGCCCGCGTGTTTTTCTTGCTTTCCGAGTACGGCGGTCTGGATAACTGATAGCAGTTCCGAGTCTGAGGCACCAGAACGCATGTAGTCTCGAAGGGAGACTTCTTTGGCGTCGAACAAACAGACCTGTTCTTTCGTCAGAAATAATGCCCGGTTCGACACAAGAAAAGCATACTTTTATCTGACCATCCGCTGTGATGCGCAATCGGTTACATGTCGCGCACTGCACTTGGTTGAGTTGGGCCTCGAATTAGGTCCACTACGCACGAAATGGTCCGACATGCTGCTGATAAAACCCAAATTCCCCACATAACCTGGAATTTTCCATGTTCGGGCGGTGTCGTTGAGCTCGTCCGAGGCGCGTTCAATGAGTGGATGGCGTTCCGAAATGCGTTTCAGCAGTTCGGCCGACGGCACCATCTTCTCGGCGTCCCACTTGTTGCCTTGTGCAGCAGTTAGTTCCCGGCGTAGGAATACACGACGAACACAAACCAGTGAATGGCATGAACTCAATGAAGCGTACGAATATTGGTCTGTCTTTGGTCATTTCGACGAAATCAAGCACTTCGGAGTCGTTGAGGCCTTTGACGACGACCACGTTAAGCTTGACATAGGGCAGATATTCGAGAGCCGTGTCGAGCGCTTTGAGCACAGCAGGAAATCCTCTTCTTCTGGTCATGATTTCAAAGCGGAACTCGTCGAGCGTATCCAAGCTGGACGAGGGAGTCAGTGTGTCGAAGCATGCTCTCAGAATGACCGACCTGAGATTCAAATGTGTCAGTCCGTTGCGCACGAACTCGGGCAGTTTCCTATGCAGAGCAATGCCGTTGCTCGTCATTCCAATGGACTTGAGCCCATCGGCGCGCAGATCGTTGAGCCCGGCTACTCAAAGTTGAAGATTTCTGTTTGGAGATGTGCAATTGGATGGACGGACCGAAAATTTCTGAGATGCCTTTTCGCACCGTGGGCTCACCGCCGGTGAGACGGATTTTCGTCACTCCACTTTTGACGAACAAGCCAGCTAGTCGCAGCACCTCCTCGTTCGACAAGATGTTCTCGCTAACGTGAAATGTTGGTAAACAGAATTGAGGAAGTAAGCAACGGACTTTGGTGAAAGCTCAACGCCTTCGCTGGGCATGCAGTAGAAGCCTGAAACAGGTGAGTGCAAGATTCTGGAGCACAAAGGTCGTCGTACATCGCAGATTGCAGCGTTCAGTCAACGAAATGCGAAGATAGTCGTGTTTTCGTCGAAAGGTGTCTACCTGGAGTATTCTGAGCCGTCGTAGAGGATTGGTCAAGACCAGTACTGACAAGTGCAGACGATATGGGCGACGAATTGTCGATTCGGGCGATATTTTCCTGGCTAGAGCCTCAGCGGACCGCATTGTTGCTCCAGAAACAATGTTGACTTGAGCACGAGCTCTGAGCGAGCCCACTGTCGAGTAGGCTGCCCTGGAGAGTGGTCGGATGCGTGGATGCATGAGAAGAAGACGGGCAGCATCGGCGAAGCACCCGAAAGCGGCTGCCTGAAAGCCGTAAGCGCGTGACCTGCTACGCGTACGCGCGTCTCGTCTCTTGCCATCGCGCTCTTTTGCCCAACATGGTCTGCGTCCACAATCTACCCCTCCAACCACCTCTGACGGGATCCACAGTCGATAATGGACTACAACGGTGGCTCCGTCATAGCCATGGTCGGGAAAGAATGCGTCGCGATTGCCTCCGACTTGCGTCTGGGAAACCAAGCTCTCGGCGTATCATCCAACTTCCAAAAGGTCTTCACTAACTCAGCCTCTTGAGCTCTCCTCACACGCTGTAGATCTTTCCTATAACCGACCGAATCTACCTCGGCTTGCCGGGACTTGCGACGGATGTAACGACTCTGTGCGTGGCCTCTAATCGAATCGTTCGCGTCGGACTTGAACTCTGCACAGGAAGGAGCGCTTCCGATACCGTGTCAACATGTACACCATCAAGGAGGAGCGCGAGATTGAGCCGGAAACCTTTGCGCGTCTCGTCTCTTCGACGCTCTACGAGAACCGATTTGGGCCGTACTTTGTCGAACCGGTCATGGCAGGTATCTCGAAGACACCATCTGGGGAGCACAAACCTTTCATCGCGGCGACGGACCTCATTGGGTGTCTCAACTTTGCCAAAGACTTTGTTGTGGCCGGAACCGCAAGCGAGAAACTGTTTGGTGTTGCTGAAGGGTTGTGGGAGCCAGATCTCGAGCCCGAGGATCTGTTCGAGACGATATCGCAGACCATTATGAATGCGCTCGACCGCGACGCGTATTCAGGTTGGGGATGCGTTGTGCATGTGCTGTAAGTTTCGTTTCTCGGTGTTTTCGACCACACTCTCAAGTGTCTGCAGCACCAAGGACCAGGTGATTACGCGTACGTTGAAAGCAAGAATGGATTAGTAGTTTTGTATCGAGCAGTGAATGTCCAAGAGGTCGCATCCCAGGCGCGTGACGAACCAGTTGCTTGCCTTGCGCCACCATGTTGCCGCTTCTCAGACCGAATCTTCAACGCTCTTTTCTTCCTTCGTCCAAGAGATCCCTCTCGGTTATCCAGGTACTGTCGCGCGCGGCTTCAACAAGCTGCTATTGACCGCCGCTCCAGTCGCTTTTACACGGGAGCCAGGGTACGCTTCCAACGTCGGTCTTCGCATCCTATCCTCAATACTTTCGTCCGGGATAGAGGCCAAGCAGAGCGGAGATCTGGACGTTCTTCAGCATTCGCGCCTGGTGGGAAGGGGCAAATACGTGCATGAAATTACTGGTGCGTCATCCATTTTCGCTCCAACCGTTGGCCCCGCTGACGGACACCAGTCCATCGCGTGAAGCCAGACAAGACCGAAGAGTATAAGGCAGCCGCGTAACTTTGCTTCCCTCCCTGCTTCGTTCGAGGCCGAATTCTTTGGCAGCGAGAAATACTACGTCGGCATCAAGAACGACTCGGAGTTGGGCACCAAGCTGAGCGGCAACTGGGAGGTGATCGTCGGCGAACAGGACACCTTCATCCACATCCTCGAGATTGAAAGCTATGCCAAGACCGACAAGCTCCTTGCGTCGGAGAAGGTTGGTTGAATCCTTGCCATATGTTGCCGATACTGAAGAGGTTGACATTAGCATCGCGAGGCGTTCAAGAAGCTAGCACCGTTCTTGACTTCTCGGACATCGCAGCTCACTCAAGAGTTCGCGTTCCTGCCCACTGCCCCGCCCCACACTGAGGGCGGCATCTTCGAGCTTCGCTCATACCAACTCAAGGTACGTCACGAGGTCCGATGCGGGGAAACGCGAAAATAACATGCGATAGCCCGGAACACTCCTCGAGTGGGAACATACCTGGCGCGCGGGGATCGAAGCGCGACGCAAGTTTGTTGCGCCTGTAGGCGCATGGTTTTCGCAAGTTGGACGTTTACACCAAGTGCACCATCTCTGGCAATACGAGGACCTTTCGGCGCGGAAGGAAATGCGAGAGAAGGCCTGGCAGATTGACGGATGGGCGGGGACGGTTTCAAAGGTGAGTATCTTCTGGTTGGACACGAGTTTGAGCTGACTTTTGGGACACAGACGTCGCAGTTGACGAAGTTCATGGACTCTTTCATTCTCCGACCTCTACCTTTCAGCCCACTCAAGTAGATGTTTTGTAGAGGTTGTCAGCGGCCAGGAATGGCCAAACCCGATAATAACAAGCATAAATTTGAAATGGTGCCTGCCGACGGGTGTTATCTCTGTTCGAGGATCTCCTCAGCAGCTGTAAGAGCATGCGTGGCCACAGAATTCTGTACAGTTCCGGGTGGGTTCCGGGCACCGACGGCTGTAGCGTGTGATCCGCTGACGGTCAGCATCCGTCACCTGTGTCCGGAGAAATCTCGGCTTGACGAAAATTGGGGTACACAAAACTTTTCACTGTGCGCTGAGGGTTTGGCCTTGGAGAGACATCTTTGAGGGAGATTATAAAAGCTTCTACAACCTGGATTCACGCATACAGACCGATTTGGCGACTTTCCGTGTGTGACCGGATTGGCGTTTCACTCTTGTCAGTTTGCGAAGCTGACCTGTCAGAATTCGGGATTTGAATCCTCCCAGGAGCGCGCCGTCCCATCAGTCCCATCAGACCTGGCCGCATACGTCACCCGACAGGTGTCATTCTTTCCGCCTTCTCTTCGACGTCGATGTCGACGGTCCACACCTGCCCGCTGTGCCAGAGCGTGGTTCCAGAGCGCGTCGCCGGGCCGAAAAGTAAATACCCGGGGGCGACATACATACGGGTGCGTCGCAGTTCTGCTCATTGCACCTCGCTGACCTCTGGTCGCAGTGTGGTCAACCCTCGCATGCACCCGTCGTCCACTTCATCTGGCTACACATCCCCGCTGCCACCCTCAATGCCGCTCTCGCCGCGAACAGCGCTTCCGGGCCATCGCCTGCACCAACTCCCCCGACATTCACTTTCTCCCAACCGCCCGCCGTCTTCGTTCCCGCTGGCTCGCAGGCCACAGCCAAGCCCAAGAAATCTAGCTACCGGCCACAAGGAGGCGTCCAGCTGTGCGCGTTCGACGGCCCATGCACCAACAACCGCATTGCGACGAATTGCTCAAACAACATGTGCAAATGTCACTGCGGGGAACCACGATGCAGCGATCCAGCAGCAGATGGACCGCGACCTTGCTTTGGTCCATCGTCGTTCCCTGCTGCACTCGCTACACCAAACAAACCACAGCCCATTCCCACCGTCGATCTCACGGCGGACAGCCCGTTGCGGCCAACGCCAACGACAACCCCGCGTAAACGAGTTTCGGCGCCCAGCAAAAGGCCACCAGCCCGTCCCATCAAGCACGTTATCACAAAACAGCTCAACGATTCGTGGGTGAACAAGAACGGTCCCGCATACGCTGCGCCGCCGCTCGATACCACGTCGCTGCTGCATGTGCGCAAGAGCAACGGCCGTCGCCCATTCGACAACACAGCTGTTAGCCATCGTTTTGTGTTGTTGTTTTTGGTAAGTCTGCCGTCTTTTCTCTGGTGTTCCTCGGCACTCATGGAGCTTCAGACTGGTGCCGAAAAACCACCCGTCTTCTCCATCAACTTTTCGTCGCTCCCCACGCTCGAATGGCCTAACTACCGTCTCTCCGAAGACGCTCGCACCTTGTCGATGCTTGGCGACGGCGACCGCAACGCAGTCCAGTTCTGGGTCGCGAGGATGGGTCTGTGGATGGAGATGTCGCTGGATGAGACACACACTGTGCACACCGACGGCGTGCTTGTCCTTCGATGGAGGGGTGCTCGTGGACCCAACGACCAGGTGACGATGGACAAACTGCTCAAGCCCGACGAGTCGCAGCTCCGTCACAACCTCGTCAACGAGCGGAAGGCTACGGCGAACATGTTGCGGATCGACGATTCCGACCCCGAGAGCGAGCCCGCGCCAAGCAAACGTGTGGGCAGTACTTCGCCGCCGGGTACCGCGCGCAAGAAACGTCCACGGCTCGTCAGCAATTCATCGTCCAGCGATTCGTCGTCCTCACCTCCCATGTCTGCCCTCTCCCTCACAACAACGTCGATGCTACCGTCTGCAGCAACCACTCCCGCTCCTTCCCCGACTCTTTCGACGGTTTCGCTACCGGCATCATTGCCAACCTCCCGTCACCCCGCTCGTCGTCGTCGCGGCACCCAATGGCCCCATGGCTGGCATGTGGTCGACCTGCAGGCGGGGCTCCTCCGCATGGACAGCGTCGACTGTGCACGGATCAAGGTCGAGCATGCATTCATGCAAGTATTCGGGACCACGTTTGCAAGGACGTCCTTTTATCGCGTCTCGAACACCCTCCGCAACGCGCCGATGGATTTGAAGGCAAAGTCGTGTTCTTTCTGTCCGGAGAGCGCCATGTCGTAGACGCGAGAAAAGTTCGACGCAGAAACCCACGCAACGAGCAAGAGACTGGTCCAGAGGCTGACCAGCTTCTTCTCGATAAATTGATGGGTGCCGATCTGGATGTAGTCGGGCATATAGTCGGCGTAATAAGTACGCATGGCGGAGTGGACAAAGTAATCGGGAAAGTAGGTGGTGTTGCAACTGGGACAGTGGAGCCGGATCGCATGCGCGGGCATCACACCCTTGTCGACGGTGTAAACGACCGCCTGACGCGTCTTGCAATCCTTGAGGGTTGTCCGGTGCGAGCAAGCTGAGTTCAAGCAGAATGGGCTCGGTGGATAGAGGGTCAGCGACGCTGGAAACGCGTCAGTCCGATGGAAAAATTGTGGTGACGCCAACGCACTCAGCCCCAGCTTCCAGCCGTATTTTCGGAACAGCTCCTCCTCGCTCTCGCCCAGCACCGCCGGCTCCATGGCCCACACCTCGCTCTTCAGCTCCTTCCACAGAACAGGGACACGCTCCTGGTGGATACCGACGGCGCGCGAGATGAATTCGACGATACTTGGCGGGAGAGCCGCTGGTGCCTTTTCAGCAGAAAGACGCGCAGGCTGGACAAGAAGTATATCGTTCTTGAGCCCTGAGAGCAGCCGCGTGAAGAGCGCAAGTTGCGGCACGGAAAGTCCGGCGAGCTGGATCATCGTGGAGCGGAGGCAAGGCGCGTCAGACTCGTTTGACGTCGACGGTCTCAAGCCCTCGTTTCTTTTATTTCCTGATACTACTGGTCGGTACACAACGGAGTACATGATTTCTTTTCTGATTCTATCGTATTGTAGAGTATCATCTCGAGTTGAATAGTATCATAATTGTATGAGTGGGTACGTGTTCATGCAGGGGAAAGTGGGAAAGATATGGAAGGGGAAGCCGACTCGGAGCGAGAAGAAGTCGTCAACGAGGGTGTTGTTGCTGATGAGGGTGCACCGAGGATGGTAGGAACGTCCGTGTGGATGCGAATACGCGGCGTGCCCGACGTGAGAACAACCACCGCTCTGGCGACAGTGCCCTCCGCACATGTCGTTCGAGCAGTATTTGCTGACCCGCATCTGGCAGGCCGCAGAGAATTTGCAGCGTGTGGTCTCCTCGAGCTCGCCAGGCTGTGAATCGTTCGCAGCCGAGCCGCTTGCGTCAAACTTGTAGTCGTGGCGAGGGACAACACCGAGTCGGAAAACATGAAGGAGATGATCTTTCCGTTCGCACTGCGTGAAGTTAGCGGCGAGGATGACGGCGAGGTACAGGCCACGCACCACAAGGCGATAGTGTCCGTAGTCCCGCTTTAGCTCGTCGAGCACAAACTGTAGCCATGCGCGACTGCCTTTCGGGGGACAGCGGTCGCAATACCGCGGAGTGTCGTTGATGTTGAGCGACGCCATCGTGGTGGGGAGCAACACGCGGGCGAGAGGAGCTGTCAGTGGTTTTGGTAGGTAGAGGGGTGACATGATGGAACTGATGGAATTGATGGGACAACCGAAACTTGGGAGGATTCATTTCCCAAATGCTCTCGCTGACCTTGTGGCACATTCGAAGGACGGCGCTCCGTGTCCACCGATGCTCCACTGAGTCCACTCGCAAAGGTAGTTGCTAAGTAAATTGCGACGGGGAAGCGGACGACCGCCTAGAGGGTCCTCGCCGAAAGTCCGAAAAGCTACTAACTTCGGAAGGCATCGGGCCGATTTATGACGTTGTGCCGATCGAGAAGGTTTGTCAGAGGTTGCCGACATTCGTTCCTTCGTCCCTCCCTTAATCTCGTATTGGATCATGGACTACTCGGACGCAAGCGACGACGACGGCGGCCAGCGTGAATCCAGCCACGCAAACAGAAAGCGTAGCAGTAGAGGTAACGTCCTGTCCCGATTAGTCACTCCGATGTTGAACGGGAGTTTGCCATTCAGCCTGCGACCAGTGCCGCAAGACCAAGAGCAAGTGCGAGCGCGGCTCTAATGCTGCGGCGTGCAAAGGTTGTGAGGCTGCCAAGACTGGTGCGTCGATTGCCGTGTTGTTTACGCCTCTACTTACGAGTGGATCGTCTAGTGTGCACCTTCCTTGGTATGTCGGCCGAAAGTGGGTCCACAATGTTTCACCTCACCGCCCACCAGGACCTAGCTACAAACGTGGCCCACCGAAGGGCTACATTCATGCCATAGAGTCCCGATGGCACCAAGTCGAATCCCTCCTTGGCGCGCTGCTTCAATGTCCCGATTCGCGTGTTCAGGGTGTCATTGCCGATGCAAGCAGCCGTCTATCATCATGTAGCACTCATTGCTAACCTATCTCTTCCAGCTACGAACAGACGAGTTCGCTCGCGAAATCCTTGGGCGTGTCGACGCAGGTCCATATGTGCGTTTGGTTTCTACTTTCTTCACCGGTCCCGGGTCCCTGACTCATTTTTAGGGCCCGGCTGGCCGCCTCGATCAGCCTGGCGGTGCGACCAAGAAGGATCTGTTCGCGTCTATTCTTCGCAGTAGCAGTGCCGGTCCCGCCGAGTCGTCAAGATCACGACGACAGTCTCGCGTATCGCGAGAGCAAGTGTCGTCCATCGCACAAGGTCCATTTGAATCTCCTTGCATGCGCTTCCCCTTTCTCATTCGCATACTTCAGACGACGAGCTTTCGTTTGTTCCGACCCGCGAGTGGCAAGACAGTCTTTCGAATCGCATTACTTCCTCATCGGGGTCGAGCTCCCGTCTGCCGTCGTTCGACTTGTCCGGTGTACCACTCCCCCAACGGCGACGACTGGACGCCTCCATTGACGGAACCCCGACGCCACCTGACTGGAATAATATGTATACGTTAGAAGGTATTTAACTAAACCGGGTGTCCGAGCGCCGTTGACCACTTCAAAAGATCCAGTGGAGTCTCCTACAGCAGCGCCAGTAGAAGCAATGGGCGCATTATCACTAGACGAGCACCAAGAGGTACAACGAATCCCAACTTCAGTCGTTCTCGTCCTAACGCTCGCAGCTCCGCTTCCATGGGCCAAGCAGTGGCTTGGATATGCTGGGGCGCAATATCCGCACCGACAGTCGCAAGGAGGGCGCGCTTTGGTACGCGGCATTCCGCTGCCGCAATCATGCTCCGTTAACGAGATCAGGGACTTGCCCATGGCACGTGTTTGGCCGCTGAAGGACCCAGCCACGATTGTGCAAGAAGAGGATCTCGATATCGAGCTTCCACCACAGCACGTCCAAGAACATCTTCTCCAGCTTTACTTCGCCTACGTTCATCCTATATTTCCTCTCATCCACAAGACACGCTTTTTGACCGAATACAACACGAGGTATTTCGTTCTTTATTCGTGCGCTTACCGCTGACGTCCATCATTTAAAGACATATGGCCAGCCCCGTAAACAGTCCGACGGACTGCAACCAATCACATCCCAAGCCCGAATCCGCGCAGAAATATTCGCCTCTCCTTTTGCTCGCCATGTTCGCCGTCTCGGCGCGCTTTTCGGACCAGGATACGCCGCCTCCGGCCAAAGGAAAGATGTGGGAAGCTGGTGCCAAGTATTTCGTAGCCGCAAAGAACATCCTAGGTGCGATCTGGATGTTCGTCAGAGCTCTCGCTCACCTTTCTCAGCCAAGGTGTTGCACCGATCTCGCCCTTCAACCTGTCAAGCGCTCCTTCTTTTGGGGTATCGCGAGTTTGGAATAGGCTCGATGGAACAGGGCTGGATATACATTGGTTTGTTCTTCCGCCAGATGGATGCTTGTCGTTTATTTATGCGCGCATCCCAGGCATGGCGATACGCATGGTATCTAAAGTCGGCCTCCACGACGGCACTCTCACCCTCGTTTTTAGGCTCTTGATCTCGGGCTCAATGCCAATCTTGTCGAGTGGAAAAGTAGCGCTGGCGACCGCTTGCTCTTCTCTCAGGAGGATACCCAAACGCGTCGGCAAATATGGTGGGCATGTTGCGGAGCCGACCGATACGCGAGCATGTACATGGGCCGGCCCATTGCCATCCACGATGACGACTTCAACACGCCGTTGCCCGACGTAAGTTTTTTAGCTTCTACTTCTGGATGGTTTATCAACGGCGTACAGGACGAGGACGAGCAACCTTGGGAGAGCTTTAGTGAAGGTTCGCCTCATCACCCCGGGCTTACGCTCTCGACGTTCCGTTCGACAAGCAAGCTTGGTATGGCCGTGGTTTTGTCTCCGGTTGTTCTGTGATGCTCACAACGCCAACAGCTTTGATTCTGGGAGCCGTTATTACGCGTATTTACCCAATCCGATCGACTCCGCTGGCGTCTCGAAAAGCGTACCTCGCGAATCTCGAAAGTCGCCTAGATCAATGGTACCTTACTCTCCCTGACTCGCTGCGGTACGAGAGTCGACGGCTCGCACCGAGTCCGCAAGTTCTTTTGCTACACATGCGGTATTGGGGCACAGTCCTTCTGCTGCATCGCGCATTGTGAGTGTTCTTCTCAGGTTCGTGATTGGCACTGAAACGCGGAAATACAGCATTCCCAACTGGAAGGGGTAAACGGTTCTTTGCACTGTTCCGTGGGGCGTACTCAACAGCAGTTTTATAGCATCGATCCGGCTCCCCAAAACTCGACCTTTGAGCTCAAATCTTTCGATCTCGCACAAGGCGCCGCCACCCATATCAGCGCGATAGGTACTTTGATCCCCGCTTCCCCGTCGGTTAGCTGAAATCGAGGGTCAGTGACCGCGTATCGAGACGCGTACACTCTGAAGCGTTGTTCTCCGTTTGTGACTTCCTATTTGCTGAACGCCGGGTGAGCTAGTTATTGTCGTCGCGCTCGCGCTCGGCCCACTGACTCGACCCACAGAATTATGCACATAACAACATGTTAGAACCTCCGCCTGGTGCTTCTATCATACTGACCTTGGATGGCTAGTGACTCTTCGGCCATCTAACCCACAAGCATCTGTCGGTGGGTGGTCCTTTTGTTTGACTCGACGCGTTAATTAATGCGTGAGAGCAGGACTACAGCAAGTCCTGATGGCCCTCAAGGAGATGGAGGTGCGTTTGAATTGCTTCGGCGGGGCAAACAAGGACTCATTGTTCCTCTTTGCAGATGATCTGGCCCAGTGCAGCACGGGCCTATGAGCTGTTGAACGGAGTTAAGCTGGGACACCACGCGCCTTTGCCGCCGACTACTTCACACGAGAGACACAAACGACACGCAGAAGATGCGTTCGGCGAAGAACGCACGCCCGACTATCCGAATCGGGATGTGGACGGAGTCCAGGATATGGCGAACAAACTGATGGCGCACATGCTGGGACTGGATGCTCCCGGGGTCGAGCCATCGACATCGCTGTATTCAGGGTGCGATTGGTGGGGACGGCCGAGCCCCGAGACGAGTCAGTGGCCGGCGCAATTCACATCGGCGAATCTGGGAGCGAGGGGATGGCCTGAGCAACAGCAGTACAACGGCGAGTATCCGGTGCAGCAGTTTGACCATTTTGGCGTTTGAGCTCGATTAGGACTTTGCCTTGTTTTTCTTCCTTTTCCTGTGAAGCAGTCTAGAAGAGGGTGTATAGATCAGAACGCAGCGAAGCGCGGACATTGTTGTTTACGGAAGACATACACTGCAGACGCCCACAAGCCTCCACTAGGACAACAGGAAGTGTCACTTTGGCTTCCACGCTTTCCTTCATATCATGGCCGCCAGTGCCGAGTCGCGTTCGTTCTTCCTTTTCTCCCGCATCCCATGGCCGCCCTCACTAATATCCTCAATCCAGAACGGTGCGTTCTGCATGCGTGTTTCCTCTAAAGCTCGCCTTACGTGCTCTCAGGCTCGTTAATTCGCCGGCATGGCCCGTACTCGTCCCGAACAGCTCCGGGTCCGAAGACGGCGGCGAAGACGAGGTGCTAGTCTACGGCGGCGCGGCATTGCAGCATATACCACATCCCGACTGCCCCGACTCACTTGCGTGTCTCCCCGACACGGATGGGCGGCCACAGCACACGCTCCCTGTGATTCTGCGCTGTGCGATTCTGGGGTCTCCGAAGAAGCGGCTGACGATTCGCGACATTTATGCGGCTATGGAGGAGAAGTATGCCTACTACCGGACGGCGGGGCAGACGTGGAAGGTGTGTCTGCGGCGTTGTTTATAACTTTCGACGCGCCTGGCTGACTGACTCGCGTCTGAAGCAATCTGTGCGGCACCATTTGTCGCTGAATAGACTGTTTGAGCGCCAGCCCCGGCCCGCGACGGAGCCTGGATTCGGATCGTACTGGACGGTGAATCTGCTTGCGCCGCCCGGGACGAAGCGACCGCGGAAACGGGGCCGGCCGAATAAGGACGCGCAGCCGACCAAGCCGACGACGACGCAGCCCATGATTATCCAAGAGAGCGGCACAATAGCGTCGACGAGCAAAACAAAAGCGCGTGTTATTGTGTCGGCGGCGGACGAGGATGATGGAGAAGACGAGGCAGATATACCTCCGTTCGAGGAAGATGAGCTGGAGGTGTCCGAGTGCGAGAGCGAGGAGAAGGTGTTGTTGCATCCCTTTGAACGCCGCAATTCTCTCAGTGGGCGCCTGACGCCGTACGACCCGTCGGCGGGCCGCAACATTATTTCGCCGACGCCTGCGTTGGTGCAGCTTCAAGCACCACCTCCACAACAAATACCCTCCCCGCTTACTGTCGCGCCGTCGCAAATAAACCCCAGCTCGGACGACGTTATCGAGCAGCTGCAGATGGAGATGGCTAGTCTGCGCCGCCAGTCGGCCGAGGCGATCTCCATGTCCATGCGTCTGTCCGACCAGCTTGCGCATGCAGAGGCAGAGGTCGCGCGTACGCGCTCGGCTTTGGAGCAGACACAGTTGCAGTTGAGGGACGAGGCGACGCGTCGAAGGCAGGCAGAACGCGACGCGGAGCAGGCTATCAAGCTTAGAGGTATCGCAGAAGAAGCGCTAAAGGAGTCGCTGCGGTACGCAGCGTCGACGTCGGACTTGGGGAGCATGCGTCGGTAGTAGCATTTCTTTCTTTCATGTAGCAACACCTGTATCCCGAGTGCATACACTTGTATCCCACGCTTGTCGTCTCGCAAAAATTTCCGTCATGAAGCTCAAGACGGCGTCGGTGCTGGACGTCTTCGCTCCTACTTGGACTCAAACATCGTTAGGTTCAAGAATGCGCGGTCTATTGGCCCGCTGTACACCTCCGGCCCAGTCGCTGTATCTCAAAACGGCGCAAGAATCGTAACCTGTCTCGAAGAAACAGCACTGCTCACCGATGTTGCAACCGGAGAAGAGATCTGTCGCTTCACTGGGGTGCGTCGCCGGCCTTGTTCTCAAGATCGTGCTCAGCGGCATTCAGGATACCGAGCCTATTACTTCTCTGTGCCTCTCACCAAAACATCTCGTCGTGTTTACTTCCGCACTGGCGTTGCGTGTATTCGAACTCCCCTCAGAGCCTTCTTCCAAGCCGATTCAGCCCGTCCGCTCTGTTGCACGCGCCCACGAAGCCCCAGTGCACGTCTGCAAGATCGACCCCACAAACAACTACGTCGCTTCTGGCTCCGCGGACGGCGTCGTCAAGGTCTGGGACATCGCGCGCGGATTCGTCACCCACGTCTTCAAGGGACATGGAGGCGTTGTCAGCGCGCTTGCGTTCGATTTTCGGCAGGACCCGTCGTCGGCTAAGCTGCAGCGGACAATGCGGCTTGTAACGGGCTCGGTGGACACGCGAATTCGGATATTCGAGCTCACGGACAGCGCATCACGGAGCGAGGGCAGCCAAAAGCCGATTGCGGTACTGGAAGGGCATGTATCCGTTCCGAGAGGTCTCGATATCTCGCAGGACGGCAAGTGGCTGATCAGCGGTGGACGAGACTCGGTGGTGCTTGTCTGGGACCTCTCTATCATGAATCAGGCATCGAAAGCTAGCGCGAAGGGCAAGACCAAGGCCGTCTCACCGACGTTGGCGCGTACCGTGCCCGTTTTGGAACGCGTCGAAGCTGTTGGCTTGCTTCATCCGGACGAGGACCTCGCAGGATCTACTTCATCTGCTGAACAGTTGAGGTTCTACACCGGAGGAGAAAACGGTGTCGTCAAAATCTGGGATGCCCGCGAAGGAAACATTCTCTTCACTCTTGGTGCGCCCCGGCACGTGATCTCTGATGAGCAAGAAACGCAGCGACAAATCGTCGATTTACTGTGCGTCTTTGTCTTTTCTTCTATTTACTAGGCTGACATTATGGTACAGCTATCTCCCCGCGACATCCTCCATTATCTCAGTTCATGCCGACCAAAATATCATGTTCCACTCCCTCTCAACAAAATCGCTTACACGACAACTAATCGGGTTCAACGACGAGATCGTCGACGCAAGAATGCTTTCTACGCCTAAAAAACGCGACGCGTACTTGGCATTAGGAACCAATTCGTCCCTGCTGCGCATCTATTCCGTCTCCGATTTCGACGCGCGTTTATTAGAGGGCCATTCCGAAACCGTGCTCTGCGTGGATGCGGGAGTCAATGGAGCTCTCCTCGCTAGCGGGAGTAAAGATCGCTCCGCGAGACTATGGGCATCGGAATCGGAGAACGAGGAGGGTGCTTGGGGGTACGGTTGTGTCGCGGTTTGCGAGGGCCATGCGGAGAGTGTTGGTGCGATAGCGCTCTCGCGACAAGCTGGAACCCCAGAGGCGACGGAAACGCACTCGAAGTTCATGTTCACTGGAAGCCAGGACCGCACTATCAAGATGTGGGATCTGAGCGACGTTCCGCTGGTGGCACAATCCGACACAGACGTGGTCAAATGCCGCAGTTTGACGACCCTCAAGGCGCACGAGAAGGATATCAACGCGCTGGATGTATCTCCGAACGACCGGTTCCTCGTTTCGGGATCACAGGACCGGACTGCCAATGTCTACGAAATTGAGTACGTCTCGGGTTCCGGCGGACGAGCGGCTCGTGGTGGTTTGCGACTGGTCGGGACTTGCAAAGGTCACAAACGCGGTGTGTGGACGGTCAAGTTCGGGCGCGCCGAACGGGTGTTGGCGACGGGGAGTGGCGACAAGACGATCAAGTTGTGGAACTTGGATGACTTTACTTGCGTAAAGACGTTTGAGGGACACACGAACTCTGTGCTGCGGGTTGAGTTCTTGACGATGGGGATGCAGCTTGTGAGCTCTGGGTCGGATGGGCTGGTCAAGGTGTGGAATATCAAGGACGAGGAGTGTGTGGCCACGCTGGATAATCACCAGGACAAGGTACGACTGTCTCAGTCGCTGATGGTTCTCTAAGCTTGGTTCTGTCCAGGTCTGGGCTCTAACTGTCAGCGAGGACGAGCGAACAATCGTGTCGGCCGCGGCCGACTCGGTTGTCACATTCTGGCAAGACTGCACCGAAGAGCAGGAAGTCGAAAAGGAAACACAACGCGCGGATCTCGTTCTCAAGTTCGTTCAGCTTCTCCTCTTTGTTCAAGCAGTCCACTGATTTGATCAGGGAACAAGACTTCTTGAACTATCTCGAGCTCAACGACTACCGACGGGCAATTCAGCTTGCGATCTCAATGGGACAGCCAGGGCGGCTATATAACCTCTTCAACGATGTGCGCAAGTCGGCTGAAGATGCGCCTGCTGGGGCCATGGCGTCCATCACAGGCAACCTCGCAGTGGACGAGGTGATTCGGACGCTTGCAGGGTCGGACCTGGCAAAACTGCTGCGCTACATCCGGGAGTGGAACGCGTCGGCCAAGACGAGCACGGTTGCGCAGGGCGTGCTGTTTGCGGTGATGAAGTTGCGGCCTGCGGACGATGTGACGCGGGCGTTTGACGCCGAGGTCAACGAGGGTGCAGTGATGGAGGGGAAAGATCCCCAAAGCGCTGGTACCGGGGGAACGGCGTTGAAGGACATCGTGGATGCGCTCATTCCGTATACGGAACGACACCTTGCGCGCATGGAACGGTTAGTGCAGGAGAGCTACATGGTGGATTTTGTGTTGGCAGAGATGGATGGGATGCTTGGTGCTGACGACGAGATGGATTTAGAATGAACTAGGGACTACACAGGGATATGGGTAGAGATACAGGTATCGGGACGACATTGTCCGAGTCCTCGAAGGAGTATAGACACACAAACAAGAAAGGGAGAAATAAAAAGGATTATACTGTCTATGGCGGGGCCGTGATGCGCGCAAGGCGGCAACCACGTACGCTGTTGAAGAGCAGTACAATGTCTCCAGGTTGCATTTGCGCTTTGGTGATTTCGCCGACTTGAGCTTCCTTGATTCGTTTATTCTTGAGAAGCCAGCGCCGCAGGACACCTGGGAGGCAGCCTGATGCTTCTGGAGGGGTTATCCACTGCCCAGAGCGGAAGCAGGCGACGTTTGACACGGATGCTTCCGTTATGTGCTCGTCGGCGTTGTACATGAGGACGTCTGCGTCTGCATCCGCCGCCGATGGGAGGCTGAGATTCGCTCGAGATCGGGCATCGTTGTAGGCCGAGCGCTCGGTCGTCTTGGTCGTGGAGAGAAGCCCGAGGAATGGGGTAGGCTGGGTATCGAGGAAGACTTGCATCGGGGCTCCGTACAATGATAGGCTGAAAATAAAAGATGAGAGACGCGTTGAAGGGCTCAAGGTCTGTACCTATCGGTTACTAAGATGGTTCAGAATTTGAATTCGGTGGTACAATGATAAGAAAGAACGTACATGGACGAACGAACGACGCGGCGGTGGGGTCGGTACGAAGAGGCGGGATGGGCTCAGCAGTAGCTGCTAGCTCGCCCGATTGCGACAAAGTCATTCTGACCTTGAGCGCTTTGGATTCGCCATTGTGCGACGCGACAGCGGCCTCGCAGACCGAGAGAAGCGCGTCATAAGAAAGGGCAGCGACGGCGTCTGGCCAGTTGTGCGCTTGGGCAGCTTCGCGTAGACGTTGGACGTGTGCAGCAAGGAGAAGATACGAGGATGGGTTGTCGTCGTGGTTGTTGAACCTGAGAGTGAGGAGCAGTGGATCCCAGCGAGTGGAGCTGGTCAAAAGAAGAGTCATCGCGTTCTGCCTTCGCTTAGCGCGCGAATGTGACACCGTCGTCGGGTCCTGCCTCCCAACCACCATGGGCTTCACAGGTCCCTCTCTTCTTCGCTCTCTTCGTCTCAGCTGACCACCTCGACAGTCAAAGCTACTTATCGCCACGGTTCTGAGACGAGGAAGTTCACCTTCCAGTCATTCCCGACCTATGAGGAGCTCTACAGCTCTCTCTCCAGGGTCTTCCCTTTGAGCGACGGAGCCAGTTTCTCCAGACTCCTCTTCAGCCCAGACGCATCCAAGGGGACGGTCCTCATTGCCAGAGAGGTCAACAACAAGGAGCAGTACCAGGCTTGTACCGCCGCTTACGCGGCCAAGTCGACCGGTCTCCTTCGCTTCACTGTCATCGAACCAGAGGCGCCCATGGGCCTCGTTACCCCGGCCAGCGTCAATTCATTCATTCCTGCCACACTCTCGAGTCCGGGCTCAAACGGCGCCGTCAAGCCGCAGCCTCATCAAGCTGACCCGCAGCCGCACCCCGCAGGCCAGCCGTGCTGCGCCGTCAACGAGGCCAAGCTAGAAATGCAGGCCATGGTCTTCAAGTTCAAGGACGACATCGACCGCATTCTGCAGTCGCCGGCTTTGACCCCTGCTCCCCCGGCACACATTCCCCTGATTCCCTTCATGCCTCCGCCCCCGCCGCCTTCGTCTTTCTGTCTATTCAAGTACTGCACCACCTGTGCCAAGATCTTCCAAGGGCCATGGTATATCTGCGAGAAGTGCAGCGTCGTCACCGTCAGTTTCTCACCCTCCCCTCGAGTTCAATTCACTGACAAACAACAGTGCCCTCCGTGTCACGAGTCCGGCAGTGGCCCTCAACTCTGCCTCACGACTATGGGCCCGCACATTATGAAGCAGGAAATGTGCGCGGCTTGCCCCAAACCCGAGGCTGAAGTGCCGCCCGTATCGTGGGCACACATCCCCCCTCCGCCCCCTCTGCCGCACTGGGTGCCTCCTCCAGTGGCACCCCGTTACACGCCCGTATATCCATTCGGAGCCGCAGCAGGAGCTCCCATCACACCCGTCAACGCCGCAGCTACTCCGGTTGTGCCCGGTCCATCGGCGTCCGTCGTCCATCGCGGCATTGTGTGCGACGTCTGCGAGAAGGTTATAGAGGGTGTTCGCCACAAGGTTCGTCGTTCTGCTCTTTCCTCATACTCACAACTCACCAAGACAGTGCCTCGACTGCCCTGATTACGACCTGTGCACTTCCTGTATCGAGTCAGGCTCGGCCGAGCAGCACAACCCTTTCCACGAATTCCTCGACATCAAGGAGCCCGGCCGCGTTATTGTGCACAACGTCTACTCGGGCTCCGGAGAGCGCGATGTCCTCACGGGGAACAATACCAGGGCCGCGGCAACTTCGCCTTCTCCTGTCGTTGGGCAACAGGCTGTGGTTCATTATGCCACTTGCAATCTCTGCGACTCGCGTATTCGTGGTGATCGCTATGTGAGCTTGTTCTATCCTGGTCTGAGCTTCTGCTTATCGCTCGTTCAGAAATGCCAAGACTGTCCTGACTGGGATAGCTGCGCCGCTTGCTTCACCATCACCCGCGAGCAGCATCCTGGCCATGCATTCGTCAAGATGTCCAAGCCCTCGGACTTCATCGTGAGTGCATCAAAGGGTCCTTCGTTCGGCGGCTTACAGCTTTGCAGCGGTCGGATCGTCGTACAGCTCCGGTGCATATGGCCACTTGCAACGGTTGCTCGAAAACGATCTACGGCATTCGTTACAAGTGCCTACACCCGACTTGCCCCGACACAGACTTCTGTGAGGACTGCGAAGCGTTGCCGATCCCCGTCCATCCCGACAACCACCCGTTGCTCAAGATGCGCTCGCCCAACACGGTCATCCCTACGGTTTACAAAGTTGGTCAAACAACGACCATTGATCGCGCGGAGGTGCCGGCTCCCATCCCGCCGCCCAAGCCGATTCAACTGGTTGACCCTGGTTTCTTGGTTCATCCACCTCCGCGCAGCAACACCATGCCTGCCTCGTTCTTCGACTCGGCTCCTCCGACTCCCATTAGACAGCCGTCCCCGTTCTTTTTCAAGTCGGAAAGCTCGCGTTCGGTCTCCCCGTTTGACCCTGCTGAGTATCGAACCCACCCGATTACCGTGCCATACGTCCCGCGTCCTATCTCCCCGGTCATGATGCCAGGCGGCCTGTATGATGAGCCCGCATTCACTCGTCAGCCGCGCCCGTACAACGCACCGCCGCGTTCCCGCTTCTCGCACTCGCCTTCGCCGTCCCCATCGCCTCCGCTGTTCAACCATCCCCAACGCAGCACGTCTCCCGGTCCTTCATCCCGTCCCTTGACTTGGGCTGCGCCATCGTGGCCTCGCGAATCGTGGCTCAAGACTCTCCAACTCGAGGATAACCTGGCGCGTCAGCGCAAGGACGCAGTGGACCAGCTCGTCGAGGCCCACAAGTCGCTCGAGCAGCACGTTGAGCAGCAGCAGCAGCGTTGGGGCGCAGCGCTGGAGCCCGCCTTCTGGCCCAAGTCGTCGGACGAGTTGCGCCATCTCATGCGCAGCGAGTTCGAGCCCCGTGCAATGGAGTTTTCGCTCTCTGTCCCCCAGGAGCCCGCCGTCATGGACTCGCCTTTGACCAACGAGGCGTTGTTGAACCGACCCCAGGAGGCCTCTCAGGCCAACAAGACGCCCGTAACTTTCCAGCACTCCCTGGCTGCCCTTCTCAACGGCTACGAGAGCGAGAATGAGGCCCATGAGCCGCTTGTTGAACAGGTTCCCGCCCCGATCCCTGTTCCGGTCGCGCTTCCCGAGCCTACTTCCGTCGCTGCTCCGGTCGCACTTGGCCTGCGCGCGACATTCCAGGACGACCTCACCCTCCCGGACGGCCAGACGTTCCCCCCAGGCGCGGAGTTCATGAAGGCGTGGCGTATGGTCAACAGTGGCGGTGAAAACTGGCCTGCTAGCACCGAGCTTGTTTGGGTTGCGGGAGAGCGTCTTGCGCGTGGTCAAGCGACTCCGGGCGTCGTCCATATCGGCATGGTCAAGGTTGGCGCCGAGGTCGACCTCTGGACCGGCGAGCTCAAGGCTCCAGAAGCGCCGGGTCGATATGTGAGCTACTGGCGTCTGCGCGATGGCAATGGTGTGCTTTTCGGCGACAATATATGGATCGAGTGAGTGTTGGTTGCCCAAGTCCCTTTGTCTACCATTAACGTGACTCTAGCATCACCGTCGCCGAAACCCGGTCCAGCGACTCGTCGTTGAGCTCCTCGTCCATCATCATGATGCCGCGCGGTGCTCAGTCCGTCCCCACGTCGTCGGCTCCAGCTATTTCGATCGCTCCTTCGCAGGCGAGCCAAGTTGAAGTCGACGAAAACGACTCGTCTGATTCCGACTCGGACGTGTCTTCGGTTTCGCTCATCAGCATGCCGGTCTCGGAGGAGGATGAAGATTGGGCTTCGGTGCCTGCGGGAGAAGAACCGCAGCGCTATGTTGTGTTGTACGACGAGACCACCAGCGGGTCGGATGTCGAATAGACGCGGAAGGTCGTCAGGACGTTCACTCTCGTTTTTTTTCTCTCTTGTTTCTCGCCTGCGTCATTCATCCATCTACTTATTATATGCACCGGCAGATCTCAGCGCTCAGTAGTATCCAATTTTTGTATACACGATGTACGTGAAATAAACCTTTGCGAAGGAGCCGTGTGCGAGATATGAGACTTGAATCCGTTTCAAGCGGGAGTTGCTTTGTAGTGTACAAAATCTTCGGTGCGATTATACAGTAATATTCGTCTAAAGCTACCTGGATGCCGACAGTCAGAAACCGTGAATCGCGCGAATAGGTAACACCCTGACCTGTTGTCTATCCTACAAAACGAAGCGCATCGGCGCTAACAAAGTACTTCGCGAGCTCTCCAGCTTTGGACGGCGGCGGAGCAGCAGCGTCGGGAACGAGCATGAACGTCTGAGAGAAGACGCGCGGATGGCCCTCCTTGTTTTGTTTCGAAGTGCCTGCTGGATTCCCAGACGGGCCAAGGCCGTGGGTGACGCTCCCGGACACGATTATGAGCAGTGACGGAGGCTGGGTTCCTGCATGATATTAGTTGGAGCCCAGAAAATGGGAAATGGCGTCTAACAAACCTGGAATGGGATGGCAATCGAACGACTGGATGTCATGCTTGGTGGGCGGCATATTCTGCACCATGGACACGACACCATCCTGCCCCTGGAAGGGAGTTCCATTCCAGGTGAGGGCAGACGTGGGCCGGTAGAGCTTGGGGAGCTCTGTGAGGCGCGACGGCGAGTCATACGCCGCGTAGTAGATTCGCGTGAATGCGTCTGCGGCACGCGTGGCAATTTCGATGCTGGAGTGGGGAAGATGAGGTCGGGAGACGGAGGTGGCGGAGGGGCTTGACGGTTACTCTGCTGTAGTTAGGGGAACGGGCGCGGGGGTGGCCATGGTGGTGGCTCAGAAGAAAGCGATGACTGTCCGTGACTTACCCAAGATGACCACAGACCACATCCGCGTCCTCAGCCTAAATTGCTGGTGCGTGTCTGTACGCCTGCTAGCCGCGCCTAGAGCTCAACTCGACTACAGGGGCCTCAAATACGTCGCCAAGAACCGCACGGAGCGCGTCAAAGCCATCGCAGACGAACTCGCGAGCTTTGACCACGACATCGTCGCTCTCCAGGAAATCTGGGTTTATGCCGACTACTTGCATGTTAGGGAGAACCTGAAACGACTCCCGTATTCAAAGTTCTTCTACAGGTCCGTCCTGTCCGACTCGGGATTGCAAAATGCGTTAACCATGCTGCAGCGGTGCCCTTGGCTCTGGACTTGCCTTGTTCTCTAAATTTCCGATTATTGGGACCGCCGTGCATCCTTATTCGCTGAATGGGACCCCAATTGACGTCGGAGGTGGAGATTGGTTCGTCGGAAAGGCCGCCGTTAGCATCATAATCTCGCATCCGTTGCTGGGCCAAGTCCAAGTCTTCAACACGCATGTACGTGAACCGTTTTCTTCGGAATAACCTTCCTCTAACCCTCCGTATAGCTCTACGCGAAAGGCGGGGAAGATGGTCCAGAACACAACCGCGCCCACCGACTCGTAAACGCTTGGGAATTCTCAAAGCTCGCGCGTCAGGCTGCAGAGCTGGGCCGTTATGTGATCGCCGCTGGGGACTTCAACAGCATCCCGAGCTCACTCCCAATGGCCGTCATCCGCGAACACGCGGCTTTGAACGATTCATGGCTCGTCGCGCACCCTGTGCACCCTACAACATCATCTCCATCCGCTCTCGAAGCCGTAACATTGTTCGGCGTCACCGCCGATTCTCCTTTGAACACGTATTCGGCTGGAAAGCCGCTGGGTCCCTACGCACGCAAATTTCTCGGCAAGCGCCTCGATTACATCCTCTACCGGCAACCTGTCCGTCTACAGAAACGACCAGACGAACCGCTACCGCTTCTCGCATGCACTGAATGCAACGTTGTGTTAACGGAGAAGGTCCCTGGGCGGAACTTTTCGTACTCGGACCACTTTGGGATCGAGGCGACGCTGGAAATCCGCACAGGCAACCAAGCACCTGTCGATCTCGGCGAAACGCACAATGTGTGGTCGGGCGGCGGCGCTACCTCCGCTTCAGAGCTCTCAGGAGACTCGATATCCACTGCGCTGCAAGCGCTGGCCGCACGATATCGTTTCACGCGACAACGAGCACGCAAAGAGCTATCAATATTCGCTCTCTGTGTATTCATCCTGGTCGTCCTCATCGTCGGCTCACCCTGGCTACCGCACGCGTGGATAAATCCCATATTCATCCTCTTCACCGTCTTCATCGCGTGGTTGGGCACAACGATGTTATATGAGGGTTTCTTGTATGGGAACTGGGAGTGCAACGCGCTGATGAACACCATCGAGGAGCTGGAAATCTACAAGAACAGCTTGGAGCTACATAGGCAATGATTTCTATGTGTAAGTATTTGACTTCGACGATACCCACTCAGCGTCTGGTCACGTGTTACGTTGGTGTTCGACTACTGAATCCAGTAGGTGTTGTCAGCAACGAGACCTTCCTGGCCGAGCGTTCCGCCGTAAGAGAGCTGGAGATAACCCGCAAACATGCCTCCCGCTTCCAGGAGGAGACCTCAACGCTCCGCCGAGCCAAGTCCCGTTCTCGGAGAAAACGGATACGTTCTCCTTTAGGCGCCTTATGGCTAACCGTATCCTGGCGAATGCGCCATGGCACTCGGTACGAGTGGACCCCACCCACGCCGTTCGACGAGATTCATGTCATTTGGATCCCAAGGAGAGGCTGCCGATGGCCAAGGAGAGGCCGACGATGGTCGAGTTTCCTGCTAGTTTGTAGTACGACGTCGTAGATAGGATGTATAGCCCTCAACGGCGTCATTACTTCGGATTCATAGGATAACTCTAAGCCTGGAATGCAACAACGAATAGCGAAGATAGTACAGATACATTGTCTAGAGTGCCTTCAGTCAAGATCTTCCTCCCAGCCACCAGGAATGTGGTTATTTCCAGAGCCGCGAGGGGTATCCGAACTGGCTCGTCGGCGATTGCGGCTCCCGCTTGCAGAAGAGGCTCCATTTGCGACTTGACCGAACAGAGTTTGGAAGAGCGCGCCCCCAGGTCCACCAGGTGGTGCGGGCCCGCGGCTTGTGGACGCACCGGCATTAGCAGGCGGCGGGCCGTGGTGTTCCGGCTGCGGCACGAGCGCGTATCTTGAGGCGGCGTTAACAGACGAAATGAAAAGGAACAAACTAGGCACGACTTACCGGCAGACCGGACACGTTCCGCTGGACTTGAGCCAGGGCATGATACATGGCTCATGGAATGAATGGTGAGCGTCGCAGGGCAAACTGCATCAAGATTAGAGCTGAAGCAAACAAAAGAGGGTAAGCACGGACGTCACGACAACCTGCTCGTCGGGGTCTTCCGTTTCGAGCTTGAACTGTTCTTGACAAATCGCACAGTCCTTCTCCAGGGTCCCGGCTCAAGGAACGATGAACATCGAAGGCCCAGAGATCTCGAGGAATCACCCACATCCAGCCTCGAGAACTTCCCGCGGGAGTTTTTCGAGGATCTCGTCTGTTGCAGGCACAGGACGAGTGGCGTTGTTGTTGGATTCCATGAGTTGAGTAATGATTTCGTCCAGCGCCTCCTGGTTGAAGACATAGTCGCCCATTCGACCTGGTTGGGCCCCCTCGCCTTGCGCCAACATGTCGGTCATTATATCGCGCCCGCCAAGTAACGCCATGAGGTACCGAGCCATGAGCGAGCCATTTATACCGCCTCCAGACCCTTCGGAGGGCCGACGTTGCAGAAAGCTGGACAGATGTCAGTTGCGCCATCGCGCAGAGAATAAGCAACATTTACTCGGCCATGGTTGGTTGGTCGGGGTCCTCGTCAACAGGCGCCCCACCGGAGCCGACTCGTATTGACCGGCCAGTGGCTCCATTTCGGAACTCGAAGGTGCGTGTAGATCGAGATGGCCCACGGGCGGCCGCGTCTGAGAGCGCGTCTATGCCGAATCAGTGACGGCCTCCCGAGATACCAAATGACCAACACAGAAACGCTTCGAGTCCAAGTGGGATCTCGCCGCCGCCACCAAAATCGCCGCGTTGGAATTCACGAGGGTCGTCGGCGGGGTCCTCCATCTGGACGGA
Source organism: Mycena chlorophos (assembly GCA_014461115.1). Classification (NCBI taxonomy): domain Eukaryota; kingdom Fungi; phylum Basidiomycota; class Agaricomycetes; order Agaricales; family Mycenaceae; genus Mycena; species Mycena chlorophos. Next base: position 2,329,463 of record JACAZE010000007.1, on the reverse strand, counting down.
GAGTTACGCCGAGTTCGCACAAGAGTATTGGCGAACCTTCTCAACAAATGCTCCGTGGCAAGAGGCGCATACTGGATCGGGGACCTACCCGACATGAGCACCTTGAGGACGACGATTCCATAGTAGACCACACACCATGAGTGGCCGCATCTCCGCATTACACTCATGACAGAACCACATCGGCTCCCTACTGCGTGAGGACATTATAATCCGGCGACCGAGAGCTCAGAGCAAGGTTCGAGAGTGTGCTGGGAGTGGTGGTGGTGTAGGTTCAAGCTCGGAATGACGTTTGAGTCTGTGACAGGGTTGCTCAGCATCCACCACGACGTCCTTTCTCTCTGTGCGTGCTGCTCCGTCTGTCTTCGTCTGAGGATGATCTCTTCTGGTTCCCTATTATCCGAATATTCTGTAGAGCAAACCGGGTTTTCCTGAAACTTTCTGTGTTTGGAATGTTCTCGATCCGTGAACTGATTGTTTCTGCAGTTCACCGAGCTCACCGGAGCGCTGGCGTTAGGATAGATGAGCCGCGAAATGGCGGTCCTAGTCGTACTACAACTTTGTATTCCGAGTTCTGGATGAAATGGTTCTCCGCGCCGGATTGACGGGCCGAAGCTTGCTCTTCCCTACAATGACCCCGGCCGATACCGCGTCCCTGGGGCTCGTGGGCTTGACAGTGCTCTACGATGTGGCGTCCAGGCTCCGCACTTCCAAGCACCCGTGGCGCATCTGGTCGCCCTTGCGCAACTTTCTCACTCTCCGCGACTTGGAAGAAACCGCTGGCGAACCAACACGTAGTTTCCTGTTGAAAACCGTATGCCTGGTTGCACTCTCCGCCTCTCAGAGCGCGTTATTCCTGGGATGTTTCGTCGCAGCATTGGTTTCGGGGCACGCTAGCCTGGAATGGTTTCTGCTTAGCTCGGCTTGGGTGCGTCGCATTGCTCCCGCGCGTCCCTGAAGCTGAACCGACCTAGGGCTACACGGCTCTTCGAATTGCACTCCATCCTCCCATTACGCCCCCATATGTCTCCGCCGCCTTCGCCTTTGTGCAATTTCTAGCGCCGCTGATCCAGCTAACGCTTGAACTTGTTGATACTCAACCCGATTTCGAAGCAACCGCGTTTTATGCTGTTCGCATCCTCCTCCCTGCGGCGTTTCTCTATGTCTTGGGAACGCTACCAATGCAGAGCGTTCCACCAGCCCAGAACGTCGCCGGACCCACTGAGGTTCGTCCCGTTAAACCATCCTGTAATCTGCTCACGATCTCCAGGTTCCCTCCGTTTTCAAGACGTGCCCCGAAGACAATGTCACCGTACGCGCCATTTATATGCTACTGCCCTCCCACTAACGGTCGAACCAAGTTGTGGCAATGGGCGACGTTCTCCTTCGTCGAGCCCATGTTCGATGTCGCAAACAAGGGCACCTTGAATGACACGGACGTATGGTCGCTCTCTCCGTACTTCAAACACAAGAATCTTTTCAACAAGTACCTCGAGTACCGCGCGAATCACCCCTCACATTCCTTGATTCGCTTCCTTCTGGCGTCCAACTCCCTCGATTTGATACTCGACGTGACTCTCGAGCTCTGGAGTACGCGATTTTCTCGATCCATGTTCACGAAGCTCATGTCCGTCCGTAGGTGCCATTGTTGGTTTCGTTCCGGCCTATGCGCTGCAAGAGATTCTCGCAGAGCTTGCCAACCCAACCCCCGAATCTCGGGCGAAAGCGTATTATTGGACCTTGGTCGTCCTCCTGGCCCATCTTTCGTTCGCCCAGAAGGACCTAATCAAAGGCTGGCACACGCGCCGCTGCTACGAGAGGTCTGTTCCTCCATTGTAGTGATCTCCAACTCATAGTTTCTGCAGAACACGTGGTCAGCTGTTCTGTACTTTGCACTACAAGTCTCTCGTGCGCCAGGATATGAGTGGCAAAGCCACGGCAAAGAACGGAGATGAAACGGATAATGCCAACTTGGGCAAGATCGTCAACTTGATGCAGTCAGTATCGCGCCTTGAGCTCAGCGAACCTCTTTTGACTTGACTTCAGAGGTGATTCGTACGCTGTCGCGCAACGTTTTTGGGAGTTTTCGGCCCTGTTCGCGTCTCCGGTGCGGCTTATTATAGCCCTCACGTTCCTCTACAAGTCCGTGTTCACCCTTGCGTCACGGTTGGTCCTGATTTCCTGTCAGCATCCTGGGATGGAGCGCACTCTCCGGCGTTGTGGTCGTTCTCCTGGCCTATGTGGTCAACTATCCGCTTGCTCGCTACAACATTTACATTACGCGTCGCAGCTGGAAGGCTCGCGACTACCGTATGGAACGCGTGAACGAGCTCCTGCAGAACGTTAGATTCCTCAAGTTCTTCGGTTGGGGTACGTTTATTCGCTCCTTTCAAATGCCAAGTTAACACCCTAGGATAGAGTATCACTGGTCAGACACTGCCAGCAAAGCCCGGGATACCGAACTTGGTTGGCGAGTTAAAGAGGCTGTCGTTGACACTGTGATCTCCTTCATCTGGTGAGTTTGCCATCCCACATCCAATTGTCCACTGATTGGTTTAGGACATGGATTCCCTCTGCTACAGCACTATCTTCGTTCCTATGCTACACTCTCCTTGCAGGCGAGCGTCTCACCGTCTCCAAGGCGTTTACCTCGCTCGCTCTCTTCTCCCAACTCCAGGAACCCATGACCGCGTTGCCCGGCCAATTCTTCGCCATGTTGAACGCCTACGTGTCGATGCAGCGTATTGAAGCGTTCTTACTGGAAGATGAGGTTCCGAAATGGGCTTCAACGTTGAAAACGGAAGAGGAAGAGCGACCTTCCAGCATGGACATTGGATTCGAGTCGGCAGTGTTTGAATGGCAGGTGCCTTCCGAGACGTCCCCGACTGCTGCGCGGTTCCAGCTGGGCCCACTGGATGTTATTTTCCCGAAAGGAAAGTTGACGCTGGTCAGTGGGGCGACTGGGTCAGGCAAGACTGCGTTGCTGTCCGCCTTGTTGGGAGGCAAGTTCTCCAGCGGTTTCTTTTTTTCGGGAGCTAATACCAATCATAGAAATGCATTGCGTCGAAGGACAAATCTCTCTCGACAAGTCGGGCCACCAAGTTGCTTACTGCGCGCAAAATCCTTGTGCGTGTCCGCGTCGGCCGTCTACTACGATTGATCACGTGGACAGGGCTTGAGCACGCGACGATTCGGGACAACATTGTGTTTGGCGCTTCATTCGGGTTCGACGCAGCGCGATACGAAGCGGTTATATCTGCGTGTGCTCTGGTCCACGATTTGAAGATCTTCGATGCAGGAGACATGACCGGTGAGTGTTTCTCCCTCTCTGCGGTTTATTCCTGAGAGCTGGTTAGAGATTGGCGAACGCGGCGTCACTCTGAGTGGTGGGACACGTGCTCGCATTGCTTTAGCGCGCGCGCGCTCTACTCACAAGCTCGAGTTATCCTTCTGGATGACCCGTCAGTCCCCATCATCTCGAGCCTTGCCTTTTTTCTGATTACATGCAGACTTGCGGCCGTCGACATGCACACGGCGACCCACATCGTTGAGAATTGCTTGACCGGTTCCTTTGCGCGAGACCGCACAATCATTCTCGTCACGCACCACATCAGCCTCTGTCTGCCGGTGGCGCATTACATCGTCGAACTCGATGGCGGTCGAGTGTTGCATCAAGGGACGGTCAAGACCCTCGAGGAAACGGGAATTCTGAGGGAGGTTGTGGAAACTGAGGACCAGCCATTCTCCGAAGAAGAAACTCCTGTCGACGAAGCTCAGGCCGATGCCGAAGCGCCAAAGGAAGAGCGCGCTCGCACTGACGGAAAGCTCATCGAGGCGGAGGCGAGGGCCGAAGGACGGGTTTCCATCAGGACGTACCTCGCGTACATTCGTGCTGCAGGCGTCGTATCTTGGCTTTTCACGTTCCTCTTGATGTTGCTCATCCGGGGTATCAACATCGCGAATCAGGTATTTGTCCCAACTTTTCTTCCGACGTTTTGCTCATATTCCATAGGTGTTCCTTGCAAAATGGGGTGAAGCATACCAAGAAGACGTTATTGTCAGCTTCTTCAAGAAGATGTACACCACGGCCCTTCCCTGGGACGGGCTACCCTCTCCCAACGAAAACGTGCGACCGTGGTTAATGGTCTACCTCGAAATCTCCCTGCTCGGCGCATTTTCGGTGTTCGTGTACATCGGCCTGGGCTACTACGCCAGCCTGCAAGCCTCCCGGTCGCTCTTCCTTTCCCTTTTACGGCGCTTAACTCGAGCTCCCGCACGGTTCTTCGACGTGACGCCCATCGGCCGAATCCTAAACCGATTCACGACCGACATCAACACAATAGACGGCGCGCTGCAAAACTCTGCACGCGCCTGCCTTTCTGGGGTCCTCAACTTCGTCGCATCGTTCTGCGTCATCCTCTTTGTGATTCCTCGTTTTGCGCCGTTTGCCCTGTTCATCGCCTGGCTGTATATCCGCCTTGCACCGAGGTTCATTCGGGCTTCACGTGATCTTCGACGACTCGAGTCCATCTCATTGAGTCCTGCATTCGCTGGATTTGATGAACTTTTGCGTGGCATTACGCATGTTCGAGCGTTTGGGATGGAACAGCGATATCAGGATCGGTTCTACGCTAGGGTGGACAAGTTCCAGTCCTTCGATCATGTCTACGTGAGTTGTGCACCGACCAGACGAGATTGCTCTAATTATTTTCCAGTGGCTCGTCAGCGGATGGCTCCGATGGCGCTACGACTGCCTAGGCTCCCTGGTCGTCTTCGCCACGACCATCTTCGCGCTCTGGGCACGCGTAACAAACGGTCTCGCAGCTATCGTCATCGTCCAAGCAGGCATCTTCGCCGAAGCGAGCCGACAGCTGGTTCGCGTGGCAGCACAGCTTGAGCTCGATTTCAACAGCGTCGAACGTGTTATCGAATACCTTGACGTGCCGCAGGAGGCGCCCGCGATTATCAAGGAGAGCCGTCCGCCAGCGTATTGGCCGTCGGATAGCGGCAGTCTGGTAGTGGAGGATCTGGAGATCAAGTATGCGCCGGAGCTTCCGTCGGCGCTCCGGAGGGTCTCGTTTACGATCAACCCGTCGGAGAAGATTGGGGTTGTTGGGAGGACGGGATCGGGCAAGTCAACGTTGGCGTTGTCGTTGTTGAGGATGGTGGAGCCGGTGAGAGGCCGGATTCTGTGAGTGAAACTGTGCAGTCCTGAATATTCCTCATAGAATTTAGGGTGGATGGTGTGGATATCTCCAAGATCGGCTTGGAGGACCTGAGGACGAAAATCGTGAGTGCATCTTATCTTATCTCTCTCACGTGACTGACGGTGCTGTAGACCATCGTCAGCCAGGACGTCTCGCTGTTCTCTGGGACTATACGAAGCAACCTCGACCCGCTCGGCTTGAACACAGATCGCGAATGCTTGGACGTGCTGGAGCGGTGCCATCTTACGCCGTTGCTCAAGCATCAGGGTTCGAGCGTCCTCGATATGCCGGTGAGCTCCGGTTCGCTGAGCGCGGGTGAGCGCCAACTGCTGGCGCTGTCGCGGGCTATCTTGAGGCGGACAAATGTGATCATTATGGACGAAGCGACGAGCCAGATCGACTCGCACTTGGATGATCAGGTCAGCAACATTTTTTGGCTGCTGGAAAAACGCGCTAAGGCCTGCTCAGATACAAAAGACTATTCGAGAAGAGCTCTCTGGGGCGATTGTCATCACGATTGCACACAGGCTCCGAACGATAATGGATTACGACAGGATTCTGGTGCTACATGACGGGGAGCTGGTGGAGTTTGGTACGCCGAGGAAGTTGTTGCAGAGGCAGGGGGGAATTTTGCGGGAGCTGTGTAGAAAGAGCCCGGACTGGCCTGTATTTGCTGCGATAGCCAGCGAGTAGACGGTCACATGACAATTAAAGTGCTTGGACCTCGCCGTCGATGTCTGTTGCGCTGCGACTGGTTGTGGTTGTTGTCTGCCTCGGACTTGTGCTCGCCCATCCACTCAACGACGCCCGCGACCTGGCCGCCATATTCGGCGCAGACCCCTTCGACGATTCCACGCCTCCATCCACAACCGACCCTGCCGTAGAAGCAGTCCCGGTTCCGCGCCCGCCCAGACTCCCACCCAAGACGAAGGATCCGGACTCAGAAGGGCTCTTTGACGATATCCTCACCATTGCTGGGAAACGACCCAAGAATACCAACTCGGCGTCTACACTCTCGGCCGGCACGAGCTCGCAGCTGCTCAGCTCGCTCACGACTTTCGCTACGCCGGACACCCAGCCCAGCACAGTCTCGTCTATTACTACCCCCGTGCTCAACGCCGTCTCGCCCACATCGACACGCTCGGCGACCCAGGACGCGTCGGACAACACCGTCGCCATGCAGTGGAAGATCATTGGTATCACAACGGCCGGGATCGTGCTCGTGGCGGGCTGCTTGCTCTGCTTCGTCTACCTCAACTTTGACTCGATGCTGGCATGCGTGGGCAAGAAGCGACGCAGGGATTCTGGGAGCGAGAATCTGGTGCCGGACTGGGCAAAGGGCGAGTGGGAAAGCAAGATTGCGACCGAGGATGGACACCGGTACCCGACCCTTGCGTCTCTGGAGAAGAACGCGAGCCCTGCACCGCCAAAGTCAACCCTGCCTGCTCTGGACCCTCTCGCGCATAGCTTGGTGCCGACTCGTCCTCCAACCGTATATTTCCAAGCGCAGCAACAGCAGCAAGAACAGCTCGACCCGCATCCGCTCGACCCACTGTTTCGCCGGCCTAGCGCGTCGCGTCGCGCTTGAACTACACACACTCCTAGACTAGCTTCCATTCAACCTATCCTGTATGTATAATTGCACAGAAACGAGGACGCACGCGTTTTATTCGGGGTTTCGGATGTTTTTTCCGGAGGCATGGAAGCCTCGAGGTAGTTGGAGACGGCCAGACCTCCGGCCGCGAACAGCGCAAGCGCGATACCCAGTCTGAGACGCGTTCTGGCTGGCAAAGCTTTTGTGGATGGATAAGACGCGAAAAGCAGATAAGAATGCGACGCACCGAGGTATGATTGGACGAGAGAGCGGTCTTGTGGTGGCGGCGGACGTTGAGCCATTGAGGCTGTCACGGCCTTTACTTTCTCTTCCACGACCCACGACCTTCTTCTTTTCTTTCACGACCCCCACTCTCCTGGCTTTCCCCCAGCCATGGAACGAGATCTCACGAAACCCTTACGTCCGCTCATTGTCCACCAGCTCGACCACCCAGAGTCCAGTCCCGAGCTAGACGATACCAACAATACCCCGCAACACGACCTGCGACGTAAAAAGTCGTTCTACCGCGTCTCTGCGCCGGCACAAGCCCAATCGCCTGTGGCTGAGGTCGCGGTCGCGATAGAAATTCCAAAGGCGGCTGCTGTAACGCGCCCACAGTCGATGATCTCCCCCAGTGTCGCACACAAACCGGCCGCGGCTGCGGCGGAACCACCATATTCGCCCAGCATGACGCATGCGCGTTCGTATTCGCAGCCCAGTACCCTCCGACTTGGCCATTCCAAGCGGCCGTTGTATTCCGCCATACGGAGCAACATGTCCCGGCCAAGTTCCCCGTCACCGCCGACGTCGCGGCCGACGTCGCCTGCGTTACTACCTCGGTTAACTCTTGAAGTTGAGGGCGAGGATACAGAGGACATCGACGACGAAAACGACAATACGCCCGTTATTTCGCCACGCCGATCCAACTCGAGGTTTCGCATCGGATTTGGCTCGTCTGCCCCAGCCGGATTTTCGGTCAGTGGGGAGATGGAGATGCGGATGGCGTTGGCCGATTTGGCGCGCGAGAGTCGGAGGCAGGAGGCGCTGGAGGCACAACAACGCGCTGAGCAGGCCGCGCAAGCGGAATTACCGCACCACGACTCGGGCAAGGGATCTGTTGGCCGCCGGGTCAAGAAACTGCGCAAGGGATTGCGCGACCTGGTGCGCTGGAAGGCGCCCTGACCCTCCTAGCATCATTTGCATTGCACATATACACAGAAGATACCCCGCTCATTTTTCCAACGCTCATACTACTACTCATGTCTTTCTTTCTCTCTCTCATGCCCTAGCTATCGCATTGCTACGCTACCCCCACTCGTTAATTCTGCACACATACGTATAATATCTCTGTTGCTACCAACACATGTACTTTTTTTTCCCTGCTGCTATCCATCGAAGTGTTGTTGCGGAACGAAAGCGGGGGTCCTGGCTTGCTTCTCGCGCTCATCATGCCACCGCGTCACCCGGCGACGGAGAACACACCGCTCCTCGAGGATTCGCCTCAACAAGTCCACGAAGATGCCGCCCCCGAGGCGGTCGACACCGCGCATAACGACGGGACATTTGGCGAATCGTTCGACAACGTGCCCAAGGCGAAACGAAAACTCGGCCTCGTCAGCGCGGTCTTCCTCGTGTTCAACCGCGTCATCGGGACCGGGTACATAGCGCGTTTTGCACGCGTATAAACGCCTCCACTCACACACACAAAAAGAATATACGCGACTCCGAGCGTTATCTTGCGGTCTTCAGGCAGCGTCGGACTAGCGCTCGTGATGTGGCTAGTTGGCGCGATTATCGCTGCGGCCGGGACGGCGGTGTACGTTGAGCTCGGAACCGGTCTCCCGAGGAACGGCGGAGAGAAGAATTACCTCGAGTTCATCTATCGACGGCCGAGGTTCCTCGTTGGCTGCTCGTTCGTCGCGTATACACTGCTTATCGTGCGTGTTTGTTTGACTGCTCAGTGGCGTTCTTCTGCTTATTGGATTCGTAGGGCTCCGCTGCTGCGAATAGTATCGTATTCGGAGAATGTAAGTATGCTTCTCAGACGCGTTTTGAGTGCTGCTAAAGCATCCCCAGACGTCTTGCATGCTCTGAACGTCGAGCCGACGCGTTTTGCGTCGCGTCTCGTCGCTGTTCTCGTGCTAACCTTCTGTCTGGTCACCCATGGAACGCTGCCAGGCGTCGGGTTAAGACTTCAGAACACACTCGGCGCGTTCAAACTGCTCATCCTCTCCACCATCGCACTTCTGGGTCTGCTTTCGCTTGCTGGGATCCTCCCAACGCGCGAACCCTATTCCCCACCAGACAACTTCTCGTCTTGGCGCGCTTTATGGGAAGGCACAGGTAGTGGCGGCGCCAACGGGATCGTCACCGCGCTCTACAGCGTCATCTGGTCCTTCATCGGGTACTCAAACGCCAACTACGCATTGAGCGAAGTCAAGGACCCCGTCCGGACGATCAAACGCGCCGCGCCGCTCGCCATGGGCGCAGTCACGGTGGTCTATATGCTCGTCAACGTCGCGTATTTTGCGGTGGTGAGCAAGGAGGATGTGTTGGGCAGCCGCCGGATCGTGGCGGCGCTGTTCTTTAGGAATTTGTTTGGCCCTGCTACGGAGCGCGCATTGAGCGTGTTCATTGCGCTGTCGACGCTTGGGAATCTGCTTGCGGGGCAGTTCACGCAAGGACGAGGTTCGTTTCCGGACGTTTGGGGACTGGTACTTACCGTCCACGTGATCAGTGATTCAAGAACTGGGACGCGAAGGAATCGTGCCGTATTCGGCATTTTTCGCGTCTAACAAGCCCTGCAACGCGCCCCTCGCGGGCCTGCTCACGCAGTATCTCGTCTCGTGTGCCTTCGTTCTCGGGCCACCACCAGGCGACGCGTATTTGTTCATGATCAGCAGTCAGTGGCCAATCTCTTTGCATTCTCCCTGCTTGAACCTCCTTTCAGCCTCTTCGTACTCCCTCGCGTTGATCAACACGCTCGTCTCATTCGGCCTTATCCTCCTGCACACGCCAAAGTTCAAAGAATACGCATGGGCGCCACCGTTCGTCGCACCGCGGGCCGTCGCCGTGTTTTTCTTCCTCTCCAACGTGTTTCTTCTCGTGGTGCCGCTCGTACCACCGCCACCGGGGAAGAGGGTGTACGAGGGACTGCCCTATTTCGTGAGCCTATTCTTGCTTACGGCCATTCCATTCTGAATGACGCGCAGTTGCATGCTGCGGTATCCGCGTTGATATCCCTTCTTGGGCTCGCATATTGGGCAGTGTGGGCAGTATGGCTCCCGCGCCGCGGCGGGTACATCTTACAACGCGAGTGGGCGTTGCAGGACGATGGGGTCAGCCGGTGGGTGTTCGTGAGGAAGACGCGTCGTGTACGGGAGGAATAGATCTCTGTATGATTTTGCATTTTGTATTTGTTAGAATGGGCTAAGATTGCACATGAGGTGTCCTCCTTGAGTAAAGTTACATTATTTTCAGAGATAATCCGTCCACCACGAGGGGGCTTTGATGGAGTTCACTCGTCACTCTCGGGTTTTTGGTTTGAATCCGAGTCCAACGGTGAGCCATCGGCACGCTTTCCTTTGCGGATGTTATCCCAGGCCGTCCCCGAATCACCAGTGTTGGCTTTTCGTATTTCCTCCCATCGCGTCCTTGGTGATGAGCTGGGCCCTACAGGTCCAGTAGGTGCGTCTAACGGCTGTTAGCACCCAACATAGCAAATACCTCCATTCTCACCAGGCACAAAAGGTCGCTCGCGCTGCATCCCTGCATCTCCCGGCGGTTCCCGCGCCTCCAAAACCCAAGTGACCTCATCTTTGTCCTTGTCCAGCAGGCCGACGCGTTGTTGGACGCGCTGCATCGCATGCACAAACCCGCGCTTGTCTTCCATCGACATCGCGAGATTAATGTGGCTCCAGTAGCCGTACACCATACCGCCGAGCGAGGATGCGAGATACGTGCCGAGGCCGGCGATTATTATTGTGTTGAGCGGCTTGCGCCGCCACCAGAGGTAGACCGCGAGTGCGGGGCCGCAGAGCGGTGCATACTGCATGTTTTAGCTTGGATTTTTGCGGCGAGGGAAGCAGGTGTTACATATCGAGGATTATGATAAGGAAAGAAGCGGTTTAGTCGCTCATAATCCGCCCGCGCGAGGATGGAGTTGTCGACTTCGGGCTGCAGCAGTTCGGCGATTCTCGGTGCGGAGGAGAAGGTGTGTTCCATCCATCGCGCGTGGTACACGAATTTAGGCGACAAGGATTCGGGTGGGGGGCCGAACAGGCCAAAACCGGGCTCTTCTGGAGGTGGAGGCGAGCTTGCGTCTGGGAGGACCATGATGGAACGCGTCAAGAGCGAGGGCGTGTGACCGTGAAGGGTCGATGATTTCATCGTTCAGCGGTTCTGTCTCTTTTGCTACGGTATGATCCTTCCTCTTTGTTATAGTCCATTTTTCAATGTGGTATAATAGCAAGACGATACTCCCAAGAAAATCATTTCCAGTCAACGCCATCACGTACTACAGTCGAGACCCGTCGAGTTACTTCCTCTGGCCCGGATCCAGCGGAGACCCATCTGCGCGCCGCCCATGGCGAATGTTATCCCAAGCCTTTGCGGTGTCGCTGGTGTTGGTATCTCGGACCTCGTTCGGCGCAGAGGTCGGTTCAGCGACTCGCTCTGCTACAAAACATCAAACTCGCATTCAAGACGAAGATTGCGGCCAGCTCTCACCAGGGACAAAAGGTGCCTTTGGATAGGCTTTTGCTTTCACCGTTGCCTTGATAGATAGCGTCCTGTCCTCCGGGCGCTGCCCGACCTTCTGCTCAACGTGTTCCATTGCACGCGCAACGCCGTCCAAATCGTCCAGCGAGTTCACGAGTGCCGTGTGTTTTGAGAGCCGGTATCTGTTGTTCAGATAGCGGCAGAGGAGAAATGCGCCGGCACCTCCCACCATCAACCTCAGTCGCCACTTATCGGGCGAGTGGAGATAGAATACTGTTGCCGGTGCGCTGAGGAGATAATGATACTGTTTACAGTTCGTAAATCATGGCACAGGTTTGGGGAGAGAAGACTGACGTCGCTAAGGGAGGAGAAAGGAAAGAATGCGTGCAACTTGTCGTAGTCGGCCCGTGTGAGTGTGGAATTGTCGAGCTCGGGGCCAAGCAGCTCTGTGACCTTTTGTCGCGACGAGAAGGCGTTCTCCATCCAGCGTGGATGGTACATAAGCTCCGACGTTGGTATTTTGAGCGGAGAGCTAATATGTTCTGTAGATCGGTTTTGTTTTCGATGCGCTCAGAAGCGTCACTTACTGGAAGACTGGTTGCGCACCAACTCCACGTATCCAAAGTCAAGTTCGCCAATCTTGTCCTCATCCGTGTACCCGACCTTCTGCTGAATGTTCTCCATCGCACGCATGAAGCCGGGCTTGTCTTCGATAGAGTTCGCAAACTGAATCAATGTCCAACTTTGGTAGACCATGGCCGTTAGTGCCAAGCACAGGGTGCCGCCTATGCCAGCCGTTATGGCACTTTGGCGCGATTTGCCGCGGCTCCGGAGGAAGAAACCCAGTGCGGGTCCGCAAATCATCGGGTACTGGAAAATACGTTGGTCAACTGTCCCAAGGAGAGAAGCCGAAACTGCTTTCACGTAGAGTCTCTCGTAACGAGTCGGATAGAACTTGGTGAGGCGTTCATAGTCAGCTCTTGCCAAGATGGCGTTGTCCACCTCGGGTTGAAGCAGTTCGGCGGTTCGAGCTGGTGAAGAGAAGACGCCTGACATCCACATCGGCTGGATTATGAATGGGCGGTGCGGTTCCGAGGCTGGCACTGGTGGAAGAGGATCGTCCATGGTGGACCGCGTCAAGTTGGTACTACGTGACATTCTTGGTCGCAACGACCAACATGGCGCCGAAGGAACCGACTCGCGCACAGATTTCCTCGCGCCTTTCTTATAGCGCGACGACACCTAGGTTTCTGCAGGCAAGCCGACCCTCAACATAAAACCGTACTTTCAGTGACTTGTGTAGAAACTGCAAAACCGCATCGCTGGCGTTCCCGACGCAGACTCGGATAACGAAGACGACTCGCAATACCGCTACGACCGTGACGAATTTGAGACGATAGACAACTCCGGGCGGCCGCCGATCCCGCGTCGTCCTGAACGCGAGCGGCCGCCAATTCCGGAGCGGCCCGCGGACGATCCGGGGAGTGCAGACGAGGACGATGCAGATGAGAAGCCGCAGGTGGTCGTGCTCAAAGAAGGGAAGCACTTGACTGAGCGAGAGGCAGAGAACGTGAGGAGAAAAGGTGCGCAGCTGCGATGTTCTAGTCGCGACTACGTTCTACGTTCTAAACGCGGTGCAGAGAAGGGACTACCACCACTGCCTGATCCCGATCCACCTGTCGCTTCTTCATCCTCTTCCAAGCCAGAAGACAAGCCCAAGAAGAGCAAACCTCCACCTCCGAGTCTCTCCTTCTCTACCGCAAAGAACGGTGGAGGCTTCAAAGCCGGCGCAGCCAAGCGCAAGGCGATCCTCAACGGCAGTGCAGGTGGCGAGCAACCCGCAAAGAAGAAAGCCAAGAAGGAGAGCAAGGGCCTGCTGTCGTTTGGCGACGAAGCCTAATCGCACCAGATTACGACGGACCTTGTGCGTCGGCCAACCGCTCTCGAACGTGTCGCGATCTCACGACGGCCTCAGAATGACTGATTGCTGCTAGCCCCCAGACGGCCGCGGCCAGAACTAGACGCCACAAACTTACGATCTATACCCCTGCGCGCGTCGCTTGTTATACCCACAAGAAGGCCGACTGGGTGATTTGCTGCCGCGGATACACATCCGCAAAGGGACGGACACATGTATGGTTCACTCTCGGACACTCTCCCCAAGTTCAAATGTACATATTGTACTCGCTGCTATTCCTACACGATGAAATGAGTCCTTTGCATGGGGACCTGAACACAGCACGCACGAATGGATTTACTTCTTGTCCTTGCCACAATCGCAGTCTGCGCAAACGTCTTTGGTGCTTGTGCTCGAGGTGGTGCAGGTAGCAGCAGGCTGCAAGATATCAGTTCTGGACGAGGGAGCTCACATCTGCGGCGACCGACCATGGTGGTTGGATATCAAGTTCGCAGGGACTCGAGGCGCTCCAGAACAGCACGAGTCGCCTTTTATACCTCACTCTTATCGCACGAATCAGATAACGATCCAGCAAAGAAGATGCAATTAACAGCAAAGAAAAACAAAACCCTACAGCCATACTCTCGTCAATACTCCCCGTTCACATATTTCTTGTAGTCAGGGAACGAGGGCTCGGGGTAGTCGTCCCACGACTTGTCGCCATCGAGGAACCGCCTGAGCCTCTGGACCTGCGAGCTAAGATACATGATGATTATCTGCATCTTTAGATCGAGACTGTGCTTGAGTAGGTGTAGGACCTCCTCGCAAGTCCTTAGCGCCTGCGTTCGCGTCGTGACGAACATATTTCCCTGGAAGCCCAAGTCTTTCAGGTTGTCGATGAGTTCCGAGAACTCGGAGCACCATGCGAGCACGCCGAGTTGCCCGTACTGCTTGTATCGTGCGAAGAGGACGTTGGGCGCTGCGGCCATCGCGAACTCGAACGCTTCGTTCTGCTCGATGACGCCCGGCAGCGGGACGTACGGTGCGCCGCCCATTGGTTGACCTGCAGGGGACTAGAAATACGCAATCAATGAGCTAATCGGGACTCGGGGTAAACACGATGGTCAGCGCACCTGCTTTGCTGGCCGATCTTCGAACCATTGGAAATTGGAGTAGTCGACTTCACCGCCAAAGTCGACTACCTCTGCGCCTTGCTTTCCTGTGTAATCCATCGTATCGGGTTGTTGTTGGGGTAGTTGTGGTTGTGATTGTGGGTCGTGATTGTAGGCGGGGAATGGGACAAAGTTGTTGTCGTATCGGAGGTGGAAGTTGGTAGCGTCCGAGAGAGGTCTCGCGGTGGGTTTGGGGGATAGTAGTGGTGCAACTCGTGGTTGTTCGGAGGGAGGTCGGTTCTCCGGATCTTCCGCAGCGCTATGTGCAGCTGAGCAGCAACGTGGTCAGTGGCCTGCAAATAGCACCAAAGCAGAAAAAAAACGTGCAAGGGAGTTTGGAGTCTTCGGAAGGGTGAATGGGCTGCTCGAATAGAGACGATGCAGACGATTCAGTGAGCTCGGTCGGCTCCACGCGTTCGTAATATAGGATCGGCGGCGGAGTTGGGGGAGAGGGCAGCGGCCGAGCGGGTACTCTGAGGCTGTTTGGTGGGGTTCGTGGCTCGGCGACGACAGGTGGTGGCCGAGGTTTGTGTTTCTGACGCGTGAACTTATTCAAGCGTCCGAGAAACCGCGCAAGCCTGGAGCGGCGCGGTGTAGGTGGTGGAAGTGGGACTGCAAACTCGGAATCGAAGACAAGCGGGGTGGGCTTGTGCTTCGGTGAGTCGTCGAGGGAGATCGGTAGGTCAGCCGGAGTGAGGTATGTGAAGCTGCCTAACGCAGTCAACACAAGTGGCCTCTGGCGGTGGGATGGGTAGACGCCGCGGGTCGAGACGGATGGTCTCGGCGGCAGCAGACGGTGCGAGGTAGACGTCGATGAGGCGGCAAGTCTAAGCAAAGACTCGCAAGGGTGATCAGGTTACGTCCGCTCGCCTTTAACTCGCCGCAGCGCCGTATTCGCGTGGCCGGCTAGGTCGTCTTGAGGAAGCCTGAAGTCTTCACGTGACTCTGATGCCATCAACAGATGTCACAGTCGGGCAGCCGGCCCGGTCACCACTCGGCTTGCATCTTTCCCTCAACTCTCATGGCTCTCCTTCCGCTCGACGTCTACATCTCCATCCTCGAAGCTGTCCCTGCAGAGCGGGAAACACTAGACTCGGTCCTCGTCCTCGTGAATTGTCTACAAGCCAACTCCATTCTGCGCGAAGCAGCCCTCCGTCCAAGTTTATGGGAGCCGCATTACACAGCGCGTTATCAGCACCATAACTGGGTTTCCGACACCGAAACAGAACTCAAGGCGCGATGCAACTCCAACTGGAGGCTCATGTTCGCCGAACGGCGACGCCAGGACCGCGTCGCGCTTGACTTGCTTGACCAAATGGTGGCGACGCGCGACGGTCGATACGACCACGCAGCGCGTCTAGTCTCGGGCCCTGGAATGGGCTTCGATATATGGGATGCTCTGGAAATTGAATGCATCCTTTCGGCTCCCAGTATCTTCGGGTCCACGACGGTCTCGACAATTACTCGACGCTACTGGGCGGAGGGCGTACTGAATATGCTCCTGCGAACATTCGCGGTGACCCAGTGGTGCAAGCTACCTGTCCAGTACGACTCTGTTTCGTTCGTGGACGGGTTCTCGTACATGTCGTGCTTCTTTGGGCAAAGACCCCAACAGGTACCGCGAAGCTTAAGATTTGTTCCCTCACTTATTCCATTACAGACAGCCGACACACTGGCTGCATTGAACGAAAAATGCAGGTTGCATCTCTCGAAGCGCCAGCTTGAGCTCGATCCCGAGAAGCCCGGCTACGACTTGACGGGCCTTTGTGCAGAGATTTGTCGATTCATGCACGAAGAGGAGGGTTTCGGCCCGGTCGACTGTGAGTCCAGAGGCCTCTAATCTAACCCAACTCACTATCGAAGTAGCCATACGCTTCTACGACATCCTCAACCACTTCCCACACGCATATCTCGCCACAAACAAGAAAACCATCCCACTGTCCCTTGTGCACGTTTTCGTGTCGCTAGCACGGCACATCGGTATTCCAGCGTCGCCCGTAGAGTTTCCCGGACGCGTACTGGCGCACATCGCCTCCCAACCTGGCGCTGACGATTTTATGATGGACGTTTATGGGTCGGCGGTAGTTTCTCTGCGCCACGATCTCCCAGGGATGCTCCACCGTCTGGGAATACCACCAGACGACCTGGAGCGCTACATAACCCCTTGCGGGGCGGCACCGATGCTCCTGAGAGCAGCCCGCAACATCTTCGCCGCTCTGCAAACGACAAACAGCCCTTCCCAAGCCGCTGTTTATGTGACCATTTCCATTCACCTCATCCTCTCCAACGAACCGCAACTGGTTGACCACATGTTCACACTGGTCCCAGCCGTTGACCCGTTCTACGTCACGACCTTCCTTGCTGCGCTGAAACCACACTTGCGCCCGGCCAACGCGTATCTCCTCGAAAAGGTGTGCGCTTCCGCGATGAAAAGGGAGCAACTCGAAGCGGCTACAGTCCACCCGCGTTCTGGCCCGGTGCAAGTCGCGCACTACGTTGGGATGGTCTTCGAGCACCGCGTCTATGGTTACACGGGGACGATAATAGGTTGGGATGTGGAATGTGCTGCCGGCGACGACTGGCAAGCCGCGATGGACGTCTCGCTGCTGCCGCGGGGAGCTAACCAGCCCTTTTACCACGTGATCAGTCTGGAGGGTTCACAACGATGTGCGCTTTCTTCATTTCTTTCTCATTGCAGAAATGACGGTTTTGCAGACGTCGCCGAAGACAATATCCTTTCCCCAATCTCGTTGACTGCCGAATTGGTGCTTCTCTTCCTGGAGCAGGCAAGCATCATGAGCAGATATTTCAGCGACGCGTACATCTCTCCTGCAGTACGCTGCGGGAGATGGCGCCTCAGCCCAGAGCTCCGACAACAGTATCCCGATGACGAGGCCGCTGCCCAAATGCACGATGAATAAGCAGCGCGTATAGTGTCATGGAAGGAGGTTTTCCGTCGTCGAAATGGGACTTTCGACAAGTTGGGGTGTCTCCGGTTCGTGTCGTTGGAGTGATGCCTTCCTCGACTCGGTGACGGTGTAGGAACGCGGGTCCGTGAACGTGGGGCTGGCGAGCGAGTCGGTCGCCGTGACCGTGCCGGTAGCAGGGATGGAATCTTGTCGTGGGTTTGCAAAGTCGATCTTTGGGGCTTGGAGAGCATGGAAGTCGGTGACGGCACGCGATAGGGCATCCAACTGCGAGCAAAACAACGGTCAAGAAAGAGCCGCAGCCAGAGAGTGAGCGACGAACCTTGGTCATTATATCGTTTATCGCTTGTTTCTTGCCACGAAATTGTCCAGAGAGTTTCGCGAATTGCTCTTCCCTGGCCCTGCTCAGCTCAGCTTCTTCGTCCCGTGTCCCGTCCACTCCCTCTTCCCCGACATCCTCCATAACCACGCGACTAATGCTCGTTGCTCGCGACCTCGACTTCTTGCCCTTGGATTCGGTTCCCGTACCAACTTCTTCCAGGTCCAAATGGAGACGTGATATTTGGTTCTGCAGCTCCATAACCCGGGACAAATGCGACCACATTGCATTGTTCGACTTGCCCGAGTCGTCCGCCTCGGACGAAGAGAGCGTGCCCAGCAGTTGACCGTCGAAGGGGTCGTAAAGGTTCATGGTAGAAGGACCCTCCATGGTAGATTCTAAGTGTTGCTTAGACGCAAACACGTCGCGGTGATTGAGCTTGTACCATCGGGAGGGGTCTCTGGCCCGGCGAATATTTCGGAGAGTATTCTGTCATGACTAGTTTCCGCAGGTGGAGCAGCAGGTTCTTGTTTGCGCGATTCTGAAGCCAGCCAGGAGAACATGGTGGTTGCACCTGAAAACGTTCCGTTGCGTGACCCGCTATGCGATGGACCACATCCATGCGCCAAAACCGACCAACTCTACCTTCACATTCCCCGACGGTGCCACTCTAGAAAGCCCTCCTCGACCAACGTCGGCGGTCCGGCGCAGCTCGCCTCTCGCCCGAACCAATTCCGTCACTCCCTCCAATGGCCGGAGACGAGTCCATTCGGTCAATCCGGCCCCAGCTTTTCCTAGTACCCATCCTTCCCGGCGACGGCCAATAGCTACAAGCTTTGGTTCTTCTTCAGTCCCTCGCGAATCGACGATCGAAGACTCGGGCATTAGTCTCTTCTCCGATGAATACGACCTCTGTGCGTGCTTCGTCGCGTTGTGCTCTTTCTTGCGCTTATTCCTGCTTTAGCGCACCAAGGTATGAGCACGGAGTTATCCTGGGACACTGTCATAATGTTGCTCTATAGACGCCAAGATCCTCCAGGACGTGCAGAGGGCTCTGAAACTCAAAGCAAGACGAGAGGCTCGTCTCAAGTCCGGTCCCAACGCCGAGGCCACCGCGCCTTCCGCATCGAAGACCTCTCCCGTCAAGAATGCATTTCCTGCACCTCTTTCGCCAGGCGAACCATCCCAGCCCCGTCGACCGGGGCTGAAAATCGCAAATCATCCCGTTCCGTCGTCTTCTGACGAGGGTACGACCTTGGACTGGTCGGGTATTGGCTCGGATGATGACAAGGAACGGCGATGGACCATGTCTATGTCCAGGAGAAAGGAAAAAGACAAGCAGCCGTCGGACAGCGCTGTCGAAACGCGCGAGAGCATGCACACAGGTGCGCTGCAGTTCATTCCGTTATAGCAAGCGTGTGCTGAACCGCTGCCTAGCCAAACTAGCACAAATCCGGAGCAAGATGTCACCTAAAACGCTTGAACAGGCTGCGGTAGCTCGTACCCAACTTGGGCGACGCTACAACCTTGTCTTCAATGCCCAGTCCGCTGGTTCATTGAACCCCGTACGGGTGGTTCGGTGGTTCTCGGAGCAGGACGATCTTGTGAGGTCGTCCTTGGAGCAGGCAGAGCCTCTCACTTGGTTGCGCAACTTCGACAAGTCGCGCAAGCAGAAGCCAAGGTCTCCGTGGCATATTTCTGCGCTGATCGCAGAGGAATACCTGCAGCATTTACGCGGAACCTCGCGGATAATACCGCCGTTGCCAACGCATGTCTCGTCTCTCAACTCGTCCTCGCCAAGCTTGTCGGTTCAGTCGCCCTCGCCGCAGACTTTCCCGTCACCACCGGGCTCGTCCTACTTTGTCCTTGGGCCGCCTCTTGGCCGCCGCCTCTCCCCAGACGCGCCATCATCGACGTTGGAGCCTCCCATTGACTTGGGCCGCAAGTCTATGGATCGCGACTCTCGCAAGAGTGCAGAATCAGCTTACAGCAGCCTTCTTTCCCTTCCCCAAGCCGTCGCGCCTGCGGCAAACCAACCCTTCCGCGCTCGGATTGATAGCGACAGGTCGTCGTTGTCGGAACATTCAGACGATGGCCTCAGGAAGAAACGGCCAGTACCTGCACCACTCAGCCGCGACCTTCTATCGAACGCCTCGGTCCGATCGGGTTTGCGGTCCGTGGACTTGCGTTCGACCATGCTTTCGCCCATACTGGACGATGGTAGACCCGAGTCCGGCTCTGGATTCTTCTCATCGACAGAGTTCATACCTCCAACAACGGCCCGAGTGCGAATATCCTTGCCGCCAAAGGAGGAATTCCGAATACATATGGAGCAGAAGCGGCAGGAGGAGGCAGAAGAGGAAGCTACCGCGCGGGAGTATGAGATGAAGCAAAGGTGGGTCATTTCTGTTGCCTTTCTTCTTGCACTCACGTGCCTCAGGTTACTCGAGGCAACAATCGCTCAGAACACTCGTATCCGGCAACTCCTCAACCACATCGCATCTGGCGTCCGCGAATATGATCACGTACAGACCTCGTTGGCCAACTCGCTCAAACTGCCGTACAAGAACCTGCCTCGAGAACTTGTTGAGGCGTTCAGCCACGACCCTTCTGCGGTCACAGGCGCGACGAGGAAATACCAAGGATGGCGCGCTGTTGACGATATTCACCACCGTGTCGTCCGACAGCGGGAAATCTTTCGCGATTATTTGGCGGGTACCGCGTCCAACAGCCCCATCTTATCCGAGAGTGTGCTGGAGGATCCCATTGAGGCTTTGGCCAAGACGTTGCATACGTTGGAAGAGGAGCGACGCGAGATCGCATGGAGGGCGACGGAAGTCTCCGACGTGCTGAAGAAGGTCCAAGCAGTCCATACCAAAGTCAAGGCTGCCTACAACGACACTCTTTCGCATACCTCGGTCATCTATCCAGAGGTACGCTTTCTGGCACGTGATAATCCGACCGTTGAACTGTGTTTCAGATATCGACCATCGTCGCGCTCGAGGAAAGCTACAAGGACCAATACCAGTATTTCTGGGAGGTCGCTATGGACATCATCACCTTCCTTCTAGACACAATCACTCCGTTCTGGCGAACATATGGCAAGGTCATAGGCGACGACATCCAAGATTTCCTCATTATTCCTCTCTACCGCAACGAATTCACTGGCGAAGCCAAGCGCTACCCTATTTCCCGGTTTCCCCGTCGCTCCTTGCGCCATTGGGTGTTCCTCCTGCTGGTCTTCGTCGCCTCGGTCACGGTCACCATGTTGCAAACCCAGGCGGGAGTCTCGTCGGTGTACAACTTCTGGTTGCTCAACATCCCGTACGCGTATATTCGCCTCGCGCTGCTGGGTCCATTCTGGATCAGCATCGTCGTGCAGTGGTGGGCCGTCGTCGTCGAATCTGCCATCGTCTTGACGCAGCTCGCGGTGGTCACGTGGTGGATTGGCTGGTCGCTGAACGTCGTCAGCTAAGTATTTGTCGCTCGTTATTTTGGCTATTATTGCTCGACATTCATTCCCGCTTTCGCTCTTGCATAACTGTACTCACCCATGTAATGTATCATTATCCTCTTTGCTTTATCTATATTGTGGTGGATTTGGGTTTATCGAAAATACGTGTTGGCCGGGAATCGGTGCAACGAGGGACCCGGATTGAGTGACTTGGACGACGGCGGCCCTGCCTGCATCGACGCAGGCTCGACAAAAACCTAACGAAATGTCGGAGAAAACAACACTGGCAATCCAACAACACCTACGACCACCCAGTACAAGAGCAACTTCGGTTTTCTTGCACGCCGCGCAATGCGGCAACGCCATTGCTGACTTTTGCCTCCTTGTGGTGATGATCGAGGCCGAGGTCGACGGCCCAGCGACCGGAGGGGGGCGAGTAGACCGCGGTCGGTGCCGGAGCGCTGATAGACTGCGTGTCCGCTTTCGGTTTGCGACCTGGTTTGCGCTTTGGTTTTGGTGGTGAGGGTGGTGCGACAGGCCGAGAGCCAGGTTTTATTGAAGTCATTGTGTAGTCGGTGCCCGACACCTACAGGTAGATTTAGACCATGAACTGACATATGCCAGTGAGCCCATTGTTACCCCCTGCAGATTGGCAATAACGTCTTTGGGAGCAACTCGGTAAACGAGATAGTTGCGCTTGGATTGCTCCTGCACGAATAAGTAATGCACATAACAAGAAGGACGCCTCGTACCTTGAGCTTTGTGAGTCTCATACGATTTTCGCGTTCAGTTCCGACGATCCAGCGCGAAATTGTGTCTGACAACGTCGTGGGCGGTTTTTTGAAGTCCATTGTCACGACTTGTGCCGCCGAGGTACCAAGTGTGGGCACGGCGGTGAAGTCGTCTTGGGCAGCAGAGCCACCTTGTAGGGGTATGGCAAAAGTGAGGGTGAAATCGTCGCCCGCAGTGGCTTTCTCGTAAATGGCTGGACCGCGCGGAATGAGCCAACGTTCGGATGGCGACTCGGAGTATTGCAACACGAGTTGAAAGTTTGTTGATGTGGCCTGTATCGGGGTGGACGCGACTGGTGCAGCATGCCCAGGCAGCGATTGAACGAGAAAGCTCAAGGTTTGTAGTTCAATCGTCGATGCTGTGCCTGCCGCGGCGTTCGCGAGCATATTTGCGAATATGGGGTTGGCAGCGGCCGCGGTATTCATCGCTTGGATGATCCCTGGATTCTGTGCCAACGATCCGTAGGGCCAAGCTGGTGCTGGACTCGGAGGGGCCGGTGGCGTCGCAGAATATCGGACTTCGTAGAAAGTGGTCTCTGGAAAGACATGGAGCCCCCCAATCGAGATGGAGCAGACACCGCAAGAAGTAGCAGTGTGAACGGGGGCTGCTTGGTTCTCACTGGAGAATAGCCGAAAAATCGACTTGAGCCAGTTTTCGCGCGAACGAAGTAAGGACGCGGCGAGAACACCGCTGTTGGAGAGTCAGAACGCGTTTCGAGTGCACAGATAGTCATGAACCTCTCAGCCGCGGTAGCTAGCTTCGGTTCATCGTCAGAGTCGAGATCGTCTATCCCGCGTTTGGTGGGCAGAGTCAAGGTCGGCATTGCGTTACGCTTTCCTGTCTTGACCGCCATGACCTCCCGCGTCCGTACGTCTGAATTCTGTCCTTTTGCGTTCATTCGACCAATCGTTTACAGAAAAGGGTGGTCCTGTATTTAAACCTGTTCTCAAGGCGCGCGCTCGCGCTACGAGCAGTGTTCCTGCCGCAACACCTGCGCCCACGGGTCGCGAAACACTCGCGCCAATCGAGGAAACCGCGCCGACTGCATCCTCTTCCGCACTCCCGCCTCCCCCTCCCGTTGTAAATGACCCGATTCCGGCCCCACCTCCGGCTCCGGTGCCCATACCTGCTATTTCGCGCATCGCTGCCCCGCCATTGGTATCGAAAGCACCAACTCCTGTGCTTGTGCCCCCACGGCTGGCGAGTCGCGCGCCCCCTTCGGTTGCACAGTCTTCAACGCCGCGAGAACCCGCGTCCTCAGCGGCGACAACTCTTGTTGGATCCAGCCAACCCGCCGCGTCCAGTTCTCTTCCGTCTGGTCCCTCACAGGACCTGACTCAAGTTGCTCCCTCTTCCATTCCTGCAAACCTCGATCTTGGAAATCCTCTCAAGAAAACTCGCAAACGCAAGAAGAAGGACGGGGAAACGGGCGACGAAACCACGGAGGAGGCGAGTGCGGCCCCCAAACGCAAGAAGTCTAAGAAGAAAGATGCGGGGACGGGCGGGGACACGACGGGAAGCGAAATTGCTGCGCCAACGCGGAAGAAGAGGAAACAAAAAGCCTCGGAGGAAGATGGCGCAGAGACAACCGAGGGCGAACTTAGTGCTGCTCCCAAGCGGAAACGGGCGAGAAAGAAGAATGTCGAGGATGCAGAGGTCACCGAGGGCGAGTCTAGCGCGCCGACACGCAAGAGATCGACCAGAAAGAAGACCCAAGCAGCGGTCGATATCCCCAGCGACGTCAATGAGCTTCAGTCGGACGCGTCTCCAAAGCGGCCTCGGAAGCGCAAGGTCGTTCGACCAATTGTCAGGGACTCGGACGAGGAGGAGGAGGAGGAAGAGGTCCAGTCAGATTCGGCCCCGAAGCAGTCGCGTCGCAAGAAGAAACCAAAACTGCCTGCCTTCGATCCCGACGCGGACCCTGGCGAAGACCTTGATCCAACCGTCGTTACGATGGCTGAACTCTGCGAAGACAGTGGTCAGGGTCGCGTTAGCAGCAAGGCGATGGAAATCCAGCGCAATCATCTCGCATGGAAGCAGCAAAACAAGGAGCGAAGGGCGAGGATGAAGGTGATTGCGGAGCGGAAGAAATATGGTCGTCCTGAGGACCCCGATGATGAGGAGCCCGCCGCTGCTGCTCCCGCTGCTCCGGTAGACGATCAACCTGGTCAGGATGAGGTGGTCGTTGGGCCTTCGGAACCCGTCATCAGCGAAGAATCCGGGAATGAGTTCGACTATTCCAAGGATCTCACGACGAGCCGTTTCAACGTTCAAGTTCGTATCGGGCCCAACGGCGAAACCATCATAGACGAAGACTCGTTGGCCGTGGATCGCACAGAAGAGGTCGATACTAGCAACTACGTCCACGTCGTCGAATCCGATAACACGAAGTTCGTCAATTCGGCGTCGTACACCAAGAAATGCCGCGGCTCGCGTTGGAGTGCCGAAGAAACAGAGTTATTCTACGATGTAGGTGCCACGCAAGCGGTCCTATTCCCTGCTACTTACCTCTTTCTAGGCTTTGGCGCAGCACGGTGAGAATTACGAGCTCATCTCGCTCGTTCTTCCAGGCCGCAGTCGTACCGCCTGCAAGAATAAATTCAAAGCCGAAGACAAGAAGAATAGTGCTCGTATCAACCAGTGTCTCGAAAGCCGCCTTCCGATCGGTAAGCGTTTAGTTCTGCACCCACGACGACGCTGTTCTTATTCCTGTTAGATATGAATACCCTCACGCGACTCACTGGCAAGGACTTTTCTGGTCCGACGCCCATCATCAAAGTGCCGTCGCCGCCGCCTGCGATGGACAAAGACGCCGATCCCCCGATTGAGCCTGAGACGCCTGCGACGGTGCGCAAGCGCAGTCGGAGTCGGGCTCTGTCTGCTGCCAGTGCCGGGGACGGTGTTGAAATTATTGGCGATGTAGCGTCGTACAACGATCTGGATTAGTTTGGCCATCTTGTAGAATATAAGGAGAATGTATGATACCTTTCGTGGTCGCGGGCAGGCACAATGCATGCTGGGTAGTAAAGCAGGGCGCCAAACCGGCTGGTGGCTGAAAGGGTGTGGAGAGCCCGCCAACGGCTCAGAAATCTGCCGCGGACATGCGAACAGCCTCGAAGGTGTACATCGTCGAAAACTCGGGTAGCATTTACGAAAAATACAGAACATAGCATTTGAAATACAGATTCATTAGATTCCGCCATCCTTGCGTTGTTTACTCTTGAATCTACCGCTCATATTTGGCGATGAGATGGATCGTGGCCAAACGTGGTGAATGAGAAAGCTACTGTCGTAGTAGCGATCCTAGCGCGGTCGTTAGATATATGAAAGACGACCAGAAAGAAAAAGAGAGCGACTTACGGTGACCCTGATGACTCTGCCCGTCTTTTCGTCGCGCACGATGGTGCGGTCTTTGTCGGGCCTGATCTTGGTGAATCTCACTTTCACCGCCCGTTGGAACTGGTCCACTGCGAGTTCGCCGCGCTCTAGGACGAGTTGTGGGTGGCGTTTCTCGTCGAACTGCGAGGTCAAGAGGCATGATGAGCAATAGCGACCAACGAGTAGGCGACAGTGGGTCCCTGTGGACAACCAACATGCGTACCTCTGAATAATGGCGGACAGTCATTGAGGTCTTCGACGACGTCTTGGACCAGGTTGTGGTGCGTTTTGGCCGCTCTTGGTTTGGTGTGGTAGATGGGCTCATGGATGTTTGTGGAGAGTCCATCTTGAAGTTTAATTTCGGTGGGCAAAGAACGAACAAATCCATCGATCCCCCTCCTTCCCAAGACGGCTCGTTTTGTTTTGACCCGCACGGTTCGTTCGGTTCGCAACTTGCAAGGGCAATGCAGCCAGCCAATTCAGTGCCGCAAGAAGCGGGATAGGAAGCGTATCGTGGAACCAAGCGTCCGTCCGTCCATAGATTGGCGTCACGGCATAAAACGTACAAACCGCGCTTGACGCCGCCGTCTACGAAACCAGGTTGCACACCGAGTCTCCAGCGCCAAGAGCAAGCCAAGGACACCTCGAGGACTGGACGGAAACGCGAAAGCAATCGTTTTGGAAGATAATCGCGCCCAACGCGACACGAAAGACTTGGGAGCTGTAACAGCAAGTCGTTCGACATTCTCCAGCTTGCAGCGACTATAAAGATGGTCGAGAAGCCTCCGACAGCAAGAATGACCATGAATTTGCAACGAAAAACGGCAAAATCCAAGAGGAAACGCGTAAATTTCTGCAAACATCATGACGCGGATAGTGGTGGCTGTGCTCTCGTGAGTCAAGCTTCAACAAAGACCTTCACCTACGCGTGCTACAACTTGGAGTAGTGTCTCTTGTGTGAGCCGTTCGACTTTCGACATTCCAGTCTGCCCAAGCCTGCCACACGAGAGCCGCAAGTCGCCAGAGAACAAGATTCCGGCCAAGGTCAAGACCTCCACGATGCGACTGCGATATTGCGTCAGTCGCGCATTTGCGCTAGGATTGAGCTGTAGCGCACCTTGTTTGCCTCAAATACCGACCAATCGACCCAACTCCCAAGGCTGAACGACCACTTCAACATGCCTTTTCGTCGCTGGCGAATTGAGGCCTCAACGAAAAGCGAAATCCTCCAATAATTCCGCCCGTGTCTGCCGCAAGAAGCCGCCAACCCAGCTGTTGCTTGAATGAACCCAAGACTCGTCCCCACGTCTCACAAAGTGCCCCGCAATGTCGATGCCAGTCCAACAGTCGATGTTCCATTGTGCAGCGAAGGTGGGTCAACTGTATCGGGCAGGGTGACGGACCAACTGCGCCTTGCCCAGGAAGCCCACTGCTTGCTGGCTGTGTCTGCTACACGGTGGCCCCCACTTGATGGTCTCAATGCGTGTAGCATTTGGTTTTGAGCTCCAGGGCGGACGAGGACCAGCAACCCATTCGAGGTTCTGCCAGTGGGGTTGGAAACTGGACTCGTTCAGAGCGGGGTGGCCGTCGTATGTGAGCCAGAAGGCGGTCGAACGGGAGGAACCATGGTGGAGGTGGAGGAGAATGTCAAATGGCAGCGACCCGGTTTTCTGATCAAAACATTGAAATATTTGCAGGTCCACCCAGACGCATCCTTGGCCGCCGCAGGCACATCGAGGTATGTAGGAAGATCCAGGACAGCTTTCAGACCGGTGATATCGAGCTCTGCTTCCATACGGAGGGTGGAATGCTTCGAACTGTTCATTGGCCTCAGCCGCCGAGTGTTGTGGGCCAAGGAGCCGGCTGCAGGCTTAGCCAGCAACTCTGTCCGAGCAGCGACTCTACGCAAATGGTAACGGCTCATTGCCCAGGCACCCATCCGGACCACGATTCCTCAGGATAAGCCCCCGGGCCACGACCCAATGTTTTCGTCGCGTTGCAACACGTCAGGTTTCGTTTGCTTCCGCTGTTTTGCCGACCCATGCGGCCCTCCATCCAATTCATGCCAATCCTGCGTCCAATTATCCTCCCGTCGGCCGCTGGGGCCCGGACCGGAGGTTGGTTGAACCAACTTTTCAGGGCGCACTGTCAGGTGTAGTTTTTCCCCGATCACCTGCGCCACTCTGAGGAGACTTCAGGGAGGTCAGAATATGCACAGCAATTCTCAGTACCGAAAGCCGTGCAGTGGCAATCCAGGGGGATGCATGGACTAAAGCATCGAGCTTGGAAGGTGCCCTGATTTGCAGGGGTCGAAAGCTCCGCCAGAGGGCCGTTTTCGTCGTCTTGCAGCTCACAAGTCTTGTCAGAATCCGAGTCCTGCTGCGGACTCGTACTTACATTGACGCGATCTTCACTTCGTTAGATGTAGATAATCGCGAACAGGCATCCATCAAAGATAGCGAAAAATATCAGAATGACGTCCAAGTTGACGCGCCTTGACAAACTTTCTCCCAACCACGCACGTCGGGCTGGTGTGTATACACCAGGTGTGGTGCGGGGGCTCCAAGGTTCTCCCAAGTTCTCCAAAACCTCCATGGCAAGCAACAGTGAGTCTCGTAAACGTATTTCCACCTACGACGCGCTCGTTACGCATACGATTACCCTACTTGAGACTCCGATTAGAATTCTCACTGGTGCCTCTCTTCCTTCCCTTCCACCATGACCTCTCTATCTCTCTCCCTCTCGGCTGGCTCCCTCTCTCTTTCGCAGCCTGTTTCATCCTCACAGAGTACATCCTGCATCTGTCTCGGCGAACTGACCGTTCACCTTCGCAGGTTCGGCACCCGTGTCGAGCACGCAATCGAGCGTAGCCAGCTCGCAGCCTGCATCCAGCGTCCACTCAACCCCATCATCCCCGCCCGTCTCACCCCCTCCGACCTCTCCTTCTGCGCCACTCAGCTCGTCGCAGCCTGTATCATCACCCTCGCCATCACGCCCACGTCTTCCGCGCCTTCTTCTTCGACAACGATATTAACAACACCTTCAAGGAGCCTCTCTCGACTCACTTCCGTGTATTGTGCTTTCGCTTAGGCCTAGGTCAAGTCTGACTTGTGTAATTTTTGTTGTCCGCAGGGCCACATCAAACGGACAGGTGTATACCACTGTTGTGCAGGTTCGTGCCTTCGCGCCTACGGAGTGCTTTCGTTCTTGAGCTTGTTTAGATAACAGCTACGCTTCCCGCTGGGGCGACCATAGTCGCGTCAACTCACGATGCCCATTCGCCCTCTCACTCGACTGGAGCTATCGTGGGTGGCGTTCTCGGAGGTAACAATTCGCTGGGAGAAACGAGATTATTATTGACTCAGGTACACACCGCAGGTCTTGCCGTCCTCGGCCTTGCAGTCGGCGGATTATTGTGGTACCGGCGGCGTGCCCAAAAACAAGACGCTATCGACTTCGACCCTGCGCGTGTCGGTCGACCTACCTCTGTGGGACCCGAGATGCTGCAAGCGCACTCTGTTGGAGGGACGCTGCCTAACCTCGACCTCGATGACGAAGACGACGGTATGGGCGGCCGGCTCGCTCCGAGTGCGGTTGGTGGCGGAATCATCACTCCGTTTACATACGCGCCAACCGTGTCTGCATTCGACACGTCGTCATCCTCGCGCTCTCAAAGCCCACCTATGCCCACCGGATCGCCTCCCCCGATGTCGCATTACTCCCAGGAAGGATATGCCCCTACGATGAGCTCTGTGGGAGGCTATTACGCGGCAAATCCTCAACAACCTCATGCTCCCGGTGGATACTATCCCACTGCCCCTTCAAGCACCTCTGGCTCGAGCGCATATGCCCCCCGTAGCGCCAAAGAACGCGAGGCGACGAGCTCCCGTGCATTCGCCGTGGCAAATCCCTCAGCAAATGAACCCGGCACAAGTGAGGACCAGATTCAGGCCTATCTGCGTTCAGGTCCACGCCACGCTTCTGAGAACCCATACTCGATGGGCCCAGGACTGCTATCACCGACTGCTGCATCGACTTCTGGCGCGAGTGGTGTCATTGTGCACCAAGACGGTGGACGCGTCGAGCCGGAGATTGAGGAGGCCGACGAGATACCCCCGACGTACGATAGCATTCCAAACGAAGGACAACGAAAATAATGCCCTCAACGCACACATACGCATTTTAGACGCACACTTTTCACGATTGCAGCGCGCCTTTTTGCCTGCTCTTTACAGTCTCTGCACCTGGAACATTGTATACTATTGTAGACCACCGCGGAGCCTCTGTAATACCATGGACGTACTATTCCAGTCCGCCACGATTGGGGTATGCTTTATCTGTGCTATTCTGAGACGCGCCACGTGTGGACGCGCGCTTTTCCCTGAATCCCCGACTAGACCAGAGGCAGAAAATTCGCGCCTTGGGTCGCGTTCAGGTACCGGTCCAACACACTGGTTGCGACGGTTTTCTTCCGCTATCGCCCACTCATGATACAGCGCTGATCATGAAACGAGTGGCGCGCGGCGGCGCGGTGCGTCGTCATGCCGTCAATGTTTCCCGTCTCCCGCCATGTGCTGCAGCCAAAACGTTCATCGGGGCTTTGTATATAAGCTAGCAGACGGCGCAACATGCGCGCCGGACCTTTCTCTCTGCCCTCAAGATGCTTTCTGTCGCTCTGCTTCTTGCCGGCGCCGCGGCCTCCGGTGTCTCTGCGATGCAAAAGGTCCTCAACTCGTACCCAAACTTCCAGGCCTGCACTAGCCAGCCGTCCGTCTTCTCCTGCGAGAACACGACGGCCATTAGGAACACCTGCTGCTCGCCCACGCCTGGCTGTCTGGTTTTGCAGACGCAGTTCTGGTCAACATACACGGGACTGGAGAAGGAGGGCCAGCTCCTTCCGAAGGATAGCTGGACGATCCACGGGCTCTGGCCGGACAATGCCGACGGTAAGTGCTAGTGTGGCCGCGGAGAATCCTCTGAACGTCTCTGGAGGTTCATACAACTGCTACTGCGATCCTAAACGGCAGTACGACCCGACCCCAGACAGCAGCACGACCCTCCCGCCGTACACCGGCCCTAGTGTGGAGACGTTTATCCGCGATTTCGGTCGGGAAGACTTGCTCGACTTCAGTTCGTGCATATTTGCCGTCGTGAATATGTGTTCTGATTGGCTGCAGTGAACAAGTACTGGATCAACCAGGGAGCCCCGAACGTGAACTTCTGGGCCCACGAATTCTCCAAGCACGCTACGTGCACCAGCACGTTCGACGTGGCCTGCTACGAACCGGATTATATCGAGCACATGGAGGTGATCAACTTCTACGACTCTGTTATCCGTGCCTGGAAGCAGTACCCGACCTACGATATGCTGGCTTCGTGAGCGAAATGCGCCTCGTTTGTGTGTGTGCCAGCTCATTCCCCACAGGTTCGGGATCCTGCCGTCCAACAAGACGACCTACTCGCTTGCACAGATCGAAAACGCGCTCACGCTGCAGACGGGGGCTCTCCCGTACCTCGGATGCATCGCCAACGGCACAGTTTTGGACGAGGTGGGAGAATCCCTCTTTGTGGATGCGTTTTCGCTGATTTTGTGTAGGTCTGGTACTTCCAGCACGTATACGGGACGGAGCAATTTGGTCGATTCAAGGGCGTGAACTCGACGACCAAGTCAAGTTGCTTGTCGACGGGGATCCGTTACCCGGAGCGTAGTGTTGGGTCTGAGCACGAAGTGCGGTAAAAAGTAGTTGTAATCACATTGTGTCCACATCAGAACGCGTGGGTCACGGGGACACGCGAAGTTGAGAGTTTGATTCTGCCATGATGACCACACTGGCTCTCGCCGACGCCGCGTCCGACGCCTCGACGCGGAGGGCACTCAACGACCTCTCCCTCGCCGTCGCGAAATGCAAGAAGATTGTCGTCGTCACCGGCGCTGGCATTTCCTGCTCGTCGGGCATTCCGGTGCGTGGCGGGGTCCTTCGCTAGGCCGCACAAACTCACTCGGTGGCAAGGACTTTCGCTCCTCGGACGGTCTCTACGCGCTCGTCAAGGAAAAGTACCCCGACGTCGTACTCAAAGGACGCGACCTCTTCGACGCGTCGCTTTTCCGGGACTCGACGTCGACGGCCGTCTTCCACACATTCATCGCACAGCTCAAACAGTCTATTGACGCGGCCGAGCCGGGCCCCACACATCGCTTCATACATACACTCGACGCGAAGAAGAAACTGCTTCGTTCCTACACCCAGAATATCGACGGGTTTGAGGCGCGCGTGGGTTTGCTTGGGAGTGCCAGCGGGGAGGCGCGGTCGAGCGGCAAGGGAAAGTCCAAGCTGCGCACCAAGGACGTCAAGAATGTGCAGCTGCATGGCGATATTCATCGGGTCCGCTGCAGGTCGTGCTCGGCAGAGTATCCGTATACCCCAGAGCATCTCGCGATTTTCCTCGAAGGAGACGCGCCGGAGTGTCCTGAATGTCTTGGCCGGGGTGCGTTCGCAACGTCTCCGCATTGAACGCGTTCTAACAGCCTACATAGCCGAAGCAAGAGCCACTCGTTGTGCCCGTCCAATCAAAGTCGGCACCCTCCGTCCCGCTATCGTACTCTACGACGAACCGCACCCACTTGGTGACGAGATTGGCCTCATCGAAACCGCCGACTTGACGCGCAAGCCCGACATGCTTATTATCATGGGCACGTCGCTCAAAGTGCATGGGCTCAAGAAACTCGTCAAGGAGTTCGCCAAGGCGGTCCACTCACAAGCGCCTGATACCCCCGTCAAGGGCGGCAAGAAGGCGCATATGGGCAAGGTCGTCTTTGTGAACCGGACGCCGCCATCGTCCGAGTGGTCGGGGATTATCGACTACCACGTCGAGGGCACGACGGACGAATGGGTCGGGCGTGTGATCAAGGAGTGGAAGGCGCAACGGCCGGCGGACTGGGAGGTGCAGAAGACGCTGGTCGCGACAGAGAGTGGCGACGTGAGCATGAGCAGCCCGCTGAACTTCAAGGTGGTCGCCACGACGAAGAGCAAGGGCAAGAAAGGTTGGTTAATTTGGTTGTGGGCGCGATATGTTGGTTGACCTGATTGAATCAGTCGAGCCGAAGAAGAAACCGCACAACGAAGAAAACGTTCCGCCGGTCCACGAGTCGACGGACATGGTGCTGAGCACACCAGACGTTGCGACTGCGCTTGCGAAAAGCAGCAGCACCACATACTTCACCCAACCACCGTTGTCACCGAGCAAGAGACGCCAGACCAACTCGCACTATACCCCCGAATCGAGTCCGTCGAAGCGGCGAACGATGTCACCAATGAAGGGTCTAGAGGACGGCGCGCGGGGACTTTTGTTTGGTGCACCATCCAAAACGAGCAGTTCCATGGACCTGGACCTGTTCGAGGACAACGACATGAACGACCTGTCCATGCGCAGTCCGGAAAAACCCAAACCGATAGTCAAGTTGCCCAGGCGAGTACGGAGCACAGTGCGCGTCGCATAGCTAGAGCAGTATCATTATTTTGGCCGTTTTGTACTTTTTTTTCGACAGCATCTGTTTCAACATGGATACATACAAGATATACAAGGTGCGGAGGGTGACGAGGCTAGTCGGTAATGAGCTCGGAGACGCTCCAGTCTTCGAAGCTGCCGTCTGGTAGATAGCGCCGGATGATGAGTGGTATTTTGCGCTGAGAGAGTTCTTTTATGGCGATTTGTAGGGCGTCGGTTTCGCCGTCTAGAGGGACGAGTACGGGTGCGTTCATACTGGTTGGTGGATCTTCGTCAGACTCACTCGAACCCAGAGTGACTGACTACGCACCTAATTTGTAACGCGCGAGTCCCGAGAATGCGTGCCCGCTCGTATTTTGTGAGATACGGCGTGGTGACGCGGACCTTGTTTGGCTGCCGTTCTCCTGCAAGGCCCGCGCCGGACGCCTGTTGTTGTTGGGGCTCTTGCTCGGCGTTGCCCATCTCGTGGTCGTGGTCGCCGTTGATTCCATTCATCTGCGCGCCGCCCTCCCCCTCCCCTTCGCCCTCTGGGTTCTCCGGGTCTGCTTGTTCGCCGCCGAGGAGGTCGTAGCCTTCATCCTGCAGAGACGCGAATCGGCATTGGATTGGCTGAGGTTGTTGCATGTGCTACATACAAACGCATCGTCTCCGCCGAAACTGCGTTGGGGTCAGGACGTGCAGGGGCCTGAAGAGGACGGGCATACCTGGGACCATCGTAATCGTAGTCGTCCCCACCACCTCCGCCGCCATAGCCGTCGTCGGACATCGAAGTTTGCGCGAAGAAGTTGGCGAGTCACGTGAATTGATGCGCCATCACCCCGCCTCGTTCAACTTGCAGGCTGTAATGGCTGGGTCGGTTTGCAGGTGTATTTTGCGTGGAATCTCTGGTAGGAGACACGTAGTTCATTCGATTGATATTCTGACGATACCCGAGTAGCATTGTATAGATTTTTTGAACGATGTTGTTCAGGCTCCCATTTTTTTGGTAGGGCTTGAACGCGCAGTCTTTCCCCGCTCACCGCCGACCGTCGGTGTATTTTTGGCATATGTACAGTCTTCTCGTCTTGTCGCTGGCGTCAGATATGACTCCGGGTCAAATTCAAGCTCTCGTCTAGCGCCGCACTTCTGGCCTTGGCCTGAGAAAACGAGCTTGAGTGACTTCTAAGCCCTGGATCGGCCTCGTGGTGCAGATAACTGCAGGATATAGTCCACCGAATATTTGGATCGTTTCTGGCGCGCAGGCTGTAGAACTCGAGCTCGATGCCGTAGTTGAACCAGGCTCTGATTGGCGAAGGCAGATGCATCAGCTCGTCGCGACCTTGCCTTCTACCACGTTGACGAACGACGCGCGCCGGGGTCGTGCAGATAGCCCCGCCGCGCGCTCAGTGCTGCAGAAATCGACTGGTCGGAGCCTGTGCCGTACCAGACGGACTGGCCATGGACTTTACATCATAACGTCGCCCCCGGCCCGAATTCGGCGAAGCTGGTACCTCGAAATCCCGGAATGTTCCAGCGCTTTCTGCACCAGTGTGTTCGCCATCGTACTCCACCGTGCTGGGCATACTTGGCCAGCAAGATATTCGAAGACAAAGCAAAAAGAATGGGCAGAAATTGACTTCACAAGAAGAGTACGCCACCGAAGCCTTGGTTCGTCTAGCTCCTCGCCTCCTCGGCCCCGGCCAAGCTCAGTGAGCCAGTTAAGGTGTTTTGCTCGCGGTTCTCGGTTTATTTGTCTCAATTTTTTCCATGAAATACGTGGAAAACAAATTGGTCCACTTAAACAGAGGCGCCTAGTCGGGGGTCCCAAATGGAGGCGTCGTTTATTTAGGAAAGCGCAGTGCGCAGGTGCCGAAATTGCATCCAGCCTGACAGCCGGGCTTGCTTCGATTTCCACAAATCGATCAGAGCCCAGTTGCATTTTACCTGCTGCTCTCTCTCCCCAACCACCACCATCGTCCCAACTATGCCGCCAAAAACGAACGCCCGGGCCTGGGGTACGCGCTTCGACACTCTTCCTTCGTCGCCACCTCCTACGCCTCCGCCCGCGGTCAAGCCCATCGCCGTCGCCGCCACCGACGACGCTCCTGCGTTCAAAAAGGTGGACAAGGCCGTGACTCCCCACGACGCCAGCGTCTTCGTCGGCAGGTTCGTCTCTTCGTCCTTCTTCGTTGTCGTTTTCGTTTTCGTCGTCTTGCCCTTAATGACGATGTTCTTTTTCGCAGCCTGCCCGGCAACATCGAGCAGGGCGAGCTTACTCGTCTCCTTGGAGATCACCTATCCGCTCACAACACCATCGTCAAGAGCATCAAGATCGTCCGCGACTCCAAGGGCGGTGTCTGCGCCTTTGTCCAGTGCGAGGTTCGGCGCGTTTTCTCCTCTTTTCTTCTTCGTCGCCGACGCGTCATTTCCGTCTAGAGTGCTGCGGCGGCCTCGGCCTTGATCTCGTCTCTGCATTCCGCCGCGCCAAAACCATTCTTTGGCCGTATCTTACGCTTCGAGCGTGCACGCGCCTTCCGCACACTGCTCATCTCCTATCGGTTCGTCATCGTCGAGCTTGGGTCCCTCTGGCGCTCACCACGCGTTCGACAGGCCCCCAGTACAGACCATCCCTTCGCCAAACGGCAAGGGCCCCGGCGAGACCATCGAGCTGGATCTCCCCCATGCTATGCGGATGTGGCGTCCTCGTAACTCAAAGTACGTGTGACCCGACGCGTCTTTTTTGCCTCGTTCATTCGGAATCCAGGTATCTGTCCATCCTCTACAACAACGAGGCCATCGAGGCGGAGAAGAGCGCCAGTCGCGAGCATGGGTGTGATCCCGTTTTGTTCATGCAGCCCGTCGTGATGGACCAAGCGGTCAGTCTTTTTTCTCGTATTCGTTTTCCGACTCCCTGACCTGCCTTCAGACTATCGAAAGTATCTGTGCACTCTTTGGGCCGCTTGAGTACTTTAATGTGCTCAAGAAACCTGACGACGCAGGTATGTCACACGTGACCCTTTATCAACCAACCTCAACCACCGCCTAGATGGACAAGGGAATCCGCGCCAACTATTCCCGTACCCAGCCCCGCACGATGGGCCTCGCCTCCCAGGAATGGACACTGGATGCTTCGAGATCAAGTGGGTCCACCGCGATGACTCCGTCAGCGCGCTAATGGTTCGTCGCGTCGCGTCTAATTCGCTCGTTTACGTGCTCACTTTAATAGACTCTGCGGCGCGTCCCCCATCTTACCGTCACATGGGCGCACCAGCCTCAGCAAGCGCCGGACTTCTATCCGCCGCATCTGGCCAACCACCACCAACACCACCAAGCCCAAACACAGCCGTTCGCGCAGTCTAGTCCCGACGACCCTAATCTATTCTCCATCTCCACCGCCAGTGCCGACGACTGGAACAGCGCCAATAGCGGGCATGCGGAAGGCGTTGAATGGACCTCTGATGTTGACTTTCCGCCTCTCGGGGACGCCAAGTCCGACCGCCGGACTGAAAACGGTGTGTGGGCCGACAAGAAGTCCCCGCGTGTCGAGACCGAGGAAAGGTTCGTGTTCTTCCGTTTATTGAGTTGGCTCCAGCTGCTTATACAATCTCTTAGGGCACCGTCGCAGCTTTCCGTGGTTATCGCAGAAAATGACGACCAAAACGAGCTTGTCGCCACCGCCGGCGGCGAAGCGGAGGATCCCGAGCAGGAGCTGGTCATGCCTGACACCCCGGAGACTCCAGGGTTGGGAATGTCGCCCGTCACACCGAAGACCACCGAGTCGCAGCAATTCCCGACGACGCCTACCAGCGTCGCCGAGGAAATTCCCAAAGAACCAGGCTACTTTGGCGCCAGCGCGGAGGCCAAAGAGATCGACCCGACGTCGTTGTTCGTCGGCGGACTCGAGATGCACGGCCCCGATGCGTGGGACGAGCGGCGCGTTACTGCGTTGTTCGGCAAGTACGGTGGTTTGCAAAGCGTGAAGGTGGTGAAGCCCCGTTCGTCGTCGTTGCACTGATTTTATCGTCCGTTGACGTTTTGATTTCAGTCAACGCTAAAGCAGCGTTTGCCTTCGTCAAGTTCGACAACACGGAGGCTCCTGCGCAAGCTGTTTACCACGAGGTATTCATCCTGCTTTTCCTGTACGGCGTTTACTAATCTTCGATCCTTTTGCAGCACAACACGGTCCACCAGGGACGAACGATTCGCGTTCAGCTTCGGGACTGCAACCCTCCTCGCGGCACTTGGCGCTTTAACAACGGTCGCGGACGCGGACGGTTCAACCCCCACCCGCACTTCATCCACAACCAACGTCGCTTCGCCGACAACGCGGATCGCGAGGTGCAGTTGGTCACTAACGGCGACCTGCAGACAAGCAACGACCTCACCGAGGAGATGGCGGCGCTTTCGTTGGCCGAAGAGAAGGCTTCTGGCCACGAGGAAGCTGCCGTGGTCGAGGTTATGGCCGAGGTCGTTCCTGCGACTAGAGCGCAGTCGCACTCAGCGCCGGTTTCGCGACACGCGACTCCGGAGCCGACCCATGGCCAGCCGCTCCCGGATCAACCGGCCACTGAGTACCGGGAATGGTATGATCCGCCGGCGTCGGCGACCATGACCCCGCCGCTCAATGCCGCAGTGCCGGCTGCTCCCGGTTCGCCGCCGTATGGCGGTTATTACCCGCCACCTTGGGCGCAAGCGTACCCGCAGCAAGTCGCCTATGGTGTGCCCTTCTATCCCGGCTACGCATACCCCCGCCTCCGGTCCAGCCACAACAATTCCCGAGCCCCAACGGCTCCGATGCAAGCGGACCTGCTTCGGTTCAGCCGCCACCTCGCTGGCCGATGTATGGGGTTCGTTGTTTTCTGTTGAAGCATTTTTGTCGCTTATTTTTTCGCTCCAGTATGTTCCGTACCCATATGCGCGTCCTCCGATTGCGGGCGACAAGACCAGCCCGAACCAAGCGCCACTGCAGCCCACTGGATTCTTCCAAAACCACCTCGGAACGCTCATCCCGATGTACCAACAGGAAGCACTCGACCAGTACTTGACCTCGAACCAGCCGACGCCGACGCCCACCACTCAACCGCAGGTTCAGGTCGCGCAAGGCTCTATCGCCGCGCCGCCATACCAGCAGTACCCTCCACCGCCTGCGTATGGGTTTCCGCATAACCCGATGATGGGCCTGGCGGGCCCGCCGCGTCCGTTCCAGCCATCTCCGGCCATCAACGAGGTGCAAGCGCAGCAGGCTTGGCTCGCCCAAGCTCAGGCTCAGGCTCAAGGCGTCTTGACTATCCCTAACGTGCCGAGCCAAGGTCATTCGCCGAACCTCCCGCCGATGCCCTTCCGCGGTCCGTTCCCTGACGTTATCGTCAACGGCAACGTCGTCAACGGACCCAACCAGCACAACAATCGTCGCCAAGGACCTGGTGGACGGCGCGAGCAGGGGAACAACGCCAACAACCGCAACAACGGCGGTGGGCAGCACAAGGGCATGCAGGGACGTCAGCCGCCGCACAACCGCGGTATGCAGTTCTCTCCGAGCGCCAATTTGGTCGACTTGCCCGCGCACATGCCTCGCCCTCCCCATGGCCACAATGCCCAGTTCCAAGCATCCGTTTCCGCCGACCGGGGCCACTGGATCTCCACCTAGAGCATTTCTCTCATCTCCGTCCTCATTTCCTTTCCTTTTTGCTATTTATTCCTCGTCTTTCCAAAACCCCGATCATCTCCCCCCGTTATAGAGCACCCAGACTGGATCACATCCGCAAAAAGACGACACTCTATAGCATCTTTCTCTTTATTTATCTCTTCCCTCGCCGCTCGCTCTTCCATCTGTGTCTTCTGCTGTCCTTATTGCTTTGCTTTCACCGTCGTCGCTACCTCCATCCACCATCCCATCCACTTCAACCGCATTGGCATTCGTCTGTGTATCCTACTCCACTGTATACATTACGCATCGTACTCTACATTTCAAACTCAAACGCAAAATGTAACATGTAGTCAAGTCCTCGCTGGAGGTGCAATGTACATCAGCCTGCTCGAGTTGGAGCAGTAGCTGCCTCTACTTGTGCGAGCCATCGACTGAGCGACCGCCAGAATTCTTGTTGCCGGTGTGTTCCCGTCCATAATGGCACGAGCGAGGTGTGGTGCGTGTCTTGGGTACTGTGGACGTACCAGACGCCGGGTCGAGGGCTGCGGTTACGGACTCCGGTGACGTGCTCGCAAGTCGTTTCGCTGAGGTTGTAGATTGAGGTGCGTCCTTGAATCGACTGGAGAGCACAAACCTGCACGCAAACGGATGCCACTGGCTCACCACCGGCACAATACCGTCGTTAGCCCAGTATTCCTCGCCCATTTTGGCCCTGGCGACACAGATCCTCGGTGCAGGTTTGACCGTCGAGTAGTCAAACGAGCCAACAAGGCGTGCAGAGTAGGTTGACGCGGAGAAGGGGAAGTAACTTCGCGGCGTGTGGTGTGGAGACGAAAGAGTGCGGCGATTCGTCTGAAATTGTAAGAGATAAGATAAGATCTTCACACGTGATAACTTACCATCCAGCCGACATGGCTCTGGTAGAAGACCCCTGGTTCAACTCTGCCCTCGCCTTCTGCCTCACGTTCCTCTGCTGCCTGTAGCGTGACATCGAATGGTGTCGCGTCTCTGCTCTCGGCCCAGTCGCTTCTCCAGAGCTGGCGCATCAGTGTGAAGACGGAGATGTCGCGGTATGTGAGCGAGCGGCAGTCGCCGTGCATGTCGAGGATGTCGGGTAGGAAAGGCGCAAAGAAAGACGCGACGTGTACGAATTTGCCGATCAAGGCGCCGACTGAGAATGGGCGGACGGCCGGTGCCGCATCGACGCGTTCGCCGAGAGCGTAGACGACGGGTGTCCCTCTGAAGGGCGCTGCGACTGTCCCCAGCGCATCAAAAACTGACTAACGTGAAGAAAACGCCTCCACTCACTCGCGTTTAGCGACAAAACCATCCCAGGACGCGCTTGACGGTCGAAATGACCATTTCTAATGAGCCATTGCATCTTCACAACTGTCGCGCCGCCGATCGA
Source organism: Mycena chlorophos (assembly GCA_014461115.1). NCBI lineage: Eukaryota > Fungi > Basidiomycota > Agaricomycetes > Agaricales > Mycenaceae > Mycena > Mycena chlorophos. Next base: position 2,289,467 of record JACAZE010000007.1, on the reverse strand, counting down.
GTGGCCGAGAAAATGTAATGGATGCTCTTCAGACCATTGCGGGTACTGGCCCTGCGGGATGTGTCGCCCGAAACGCGCGTGTCCGTGAGCGGCAGAATGTGCTTCGCCGTAATCGACTGCCGCGTACTTTCGTGAGTACCTATGCATCAAGCGGAGAAGAGAGTTTAGTTTAGAACTCACCGGTACCGCCAACAAGCGCATAGTATAACTCGCACGCACGGTCGTGCAGCGAACTGACGGGACCGACGCTCACGAATATCGTGCGTCGGGGGTTCTTGGGCCGGTCTTCGTTTAAATATCGCTCGAAGCTTCCCCAGAGCCAGGACCCGTTCCCCAGGAAGCCTTGGACGATGACGAGTGGGTGTGGAGAGTGGGCATGATCACTTCCAGGTGACCGTAGTGCGTTTGGACTCGGAGAACTTGCGTCCGAGGTTGAGGGGGGCATGCCGCCGCTTCGTGCTAGCACAAAGTTCGGTAGAGCCCACATATATATCCGCCGAGCATCAACGTTGGGGATGAAATGGTGGTTGGGAGCACATTCCCGTTGATGACGACACGCGATCGGAGGCAACTGTCGTCGGCGAACGGGCCGATCGGACTTGGATCCACCAAGGCGGCAAAAGAAATGCAGTGACCGACCATATAGAGAAGCTAGCTACGTAGGTAAAGACTAGATCGTACAGACAAGGAGTATTCAGTAAGGATCCCACAAAAACAGCAGAGCGATATCGAGGTGCAAGACGGTCCGTAAACGAGAGCAAGGTGACTTTCGGCGGGCACGGGAGTATGTATGTGACGATGCGATAGAGAGCGGGGTGAGGAGATGCAGCGTTTCGTTCTGGTATATTAGATGGATGCTGTTGTATGTGGGTGGGTAAGGTACAGTGCGTGGTGGGGCATAAGAGCTAGCGGCAAGTCAGTCGACTGGAAAAAGTATGCGGATCGCGAGCCACGCACGCATAATGGTCATTCTTGGAGTGATGGGGGCATAAGAGGTCGTCACTGGGAAGAATTATGTGCACGAAAAATATGTTAGAGTGGCTGGACATCGCGTCAGAATAACCGCGTTGATAAAGCCGGCCCACGGACCATAAAGTTCATCGTATGTTTTCAGTCCCTGTGCACCAAGATAGCTGAACGCTGCCGACGCCACGGATGAAAACCTTGGCTCTAACACGACAGACCTGAATTCACGTGAGCGAGAATATGCTTGCTTGCTATCGAACCACACACAGTATCAGCAACCTCGGCGTTTCGGAAGTAAACATGGAGGTCGCCATTGGGCATCCGCAAGATTTGAGTCAGCTCTCCGAAGCTCTGCAGAAAGTGTCTAAGCCAATGGTCGCACAGAGTCGGGCAAGAGCGAAAACGTACCTCGCACCATCGCTTCGCAGCTTCAAACTTGCGCGCATCCGCAGGCGCAATCCCACTTATGACAAGTCGCTTTTGCTTCTTCCGAGGGCTGAGAGAGGCAAACGACACCCTCGGTAGGGTGCGGCTCTTGCTCTCGGGCGAATAGGCAACCTCAGAACCATCCTTGAGTCGGCTGACAATAGACTCGGATTGTGCGCTGTTGGCAAGACGCGACGCCCTTGGCTTTGGAGCGAGGGGAACGCGCGCTGGCATCCCGACGAACCCATCATTTGACATGGCCGATGCAGCGCGAATGGACCCCAGCGGCGTGCGAGGGGGTGGCGCCATGCCCAAATACCCATCACACGAGATGGTGGAGGTGGGCCCGCGGAACGAGCTTGCCCCTGCGCGGGCAGCAAACGCGTCGAGGTCGTCAAGGTATGACGGATCCGACCAACCAGAGAACGACGGGGATGCGGACGCGTTATGGCCGCTGGTGCTGCTACCGTCATCCGCGAGCTTCATGAGCAGGTTCCCGTAGGAACGGTGGCTGGCGGCGCCTCGCGTGCGAACAGAGTCGCCTGCAGCACTGCGTGGTGGCGTCACGGGGAGGTCGCTGTCCGTTTGAGTGGTGTAGGTCGTGTTGGATGAGATGCTAGGACGCGGGGCATGCGGCGTCTCAGCGGTGAGTATGGATGGCTGCGAAGCAGAGACACCGAAATGACCGAGGACACTGGGTCGCCAGCGCGACTTGGAAGGCGTCGCGGCTTGCTCATCGTTCGATCCAATGAAAGCGCCCAGTGTCGACATGCTCGATGATTTCTTGTGCTGAGCAGAGCTGCTGCGCGACGTCCGACTGAAAAACGACGTCCTACTGGAGCTTGGGGTTCGGCTGCCAGAAGAAGAGGTGGTTCCCATCGCGTTGGATGCAGGACCAGAGGCTGAACGGAAGGGTATATGAAATGCCCGGAGGGAGGGCGGCGTTTGGAACTTTCGTGAGGATGTCTTCGTCGTTTCTGGCGTCACTGGCAGCTAAAATTGGTTGCCCAATGAACGATGCGGCTCGAGAAATATCAACAATAACGTACTTGGCTCTCGTGAGGTATGTCGGTGTCGTCGACCAAGTCGTAGCTGACCAGCGACGCCGAACTCGAGCTTGCGTCCGGGATGGACACCGGGGACAGCTCTGGGTACGCGAGATACGGATGTCCCCGCGTGGCGGGCCGTTCCTGCTCTTCGGTGACGTCGGTGTCAACAACATCGACAGGGACCGTCTGTTGCTGGTCCTGAATCCATTTGTCGAGCATACTCGAGCGGCGACGACGGAGAGGTTGGAGAAGAAGAGGTTGGATGTTGAACGGGTCCTCTTCTGGTGCTGTATATGGGCGCTCATCCAATCCGAAGCCCGCACTGCTGCTGTTGGACTGGCCTAGATAACGCGACGAAGAAGTTATATACGCGTGAGTTTGAGAACTGTAAGAGAGTTTTCGACTTGGCGCACCGAGTTTGCGCGCGTGCATCGCGTGCTGAGAGGGTCGTTAAAGTTGTTGTGTGCACCAGACGCGCTAGTATTTGCGTAGAACAAGAGGGTACAGCAGAACGAAATACAACAAGCTGAGGCGGGGCGTCGGTGAGTGTGCTTGGTTGGGCGTCAACAACACGGGTCCATGAGCGTGGAGGAAGAGAGCTCTGTTTATGGCTGTCCATGGTTGGATTTGATCAAACACGAGGCGCGGCCAATCTCGTTACGCCACTGCAAGCGACCCCACGATGCTTGTCGCGATTTCGGCGAAGAGCTTGCAGGACGTCGTGGCCTGGTAGCGTGCCAGCAGCGGAAATGCATCTGCGCTCTTCTCGGCCCCGCCACCGACATCGCTTGCGTCCAGCAGGCTGACAAGCTCCGTGTCCACGGGCAGATTCCCGAGAAACCTCAGTCCCTCGCGGCGCGCCATCTCCTGCCCTCCCCCCGTCGAGAACACATTGCTGATTTCTCCGCAACACGGGCACACGTATCCGCTCATGTTCTCGATTAGCCCAAGCACCGGCAGATTTACGGCGCGCGTGAAGGAAAGGCACTTCATCGCGTCCATGAGGGCGACCGCTTGCGGCGTCGTGACAATGACCGAGGATAGGCGCGAGTGCAGCGGGGCCATATGCTCTAGAAGCGAGAGGTGCTCGTCGGACGTACCTAGAGTTTAATCAAACCACTGTGTGCTGAATTGTCGCGCTGAACACGCACCCGGTGGAGTGTCGATAACCAGGTAGTCCAGCTCTCCCCACCTCACGTCGCTCAAAAACTGCCGAATCATCCCGTTCTTCTTCGGACCGCGCCACACGACCGAATCGCCCTTGTTCTTGAGCAAAAACCCCACACTCATGCATGCTAGCCGTGCTTGTGCCCCATCGGCGTACACCGGAACCCATCCGTCGCTGCTCTGGTGTACCGCATGGTTATCGACGCCGAACATTCGAGGAATCGAGGGTCCGGTGAGGTCGACATCGAGAATCCCGACCCGGACGGTTGGAGATGAATTATACAGACTCAGAGCAAGCTGCGTCGAGACGGACGATTTGCCGACGCCGCCCTTGCCGGAGAGCACAATAATAATGTGCTTGACCGTCTCGAGTCGTTTTGCGGCCATGGCGGAAGAGGAGCAAGATGGATTACTCAGGCAAGACGCGTCGAGTAACGCGTGACAGCTATTTTACACGACGAACAGTTCTGGCTTCAGATTCTGCAGCACGTGAGTGAGACGGCGAAAAGTGGAGATGGGAGACTCACCATCTTACACAACCGCGAAATAAGCCCGGCCAACTGCAGCAATGTCCCAACACCCTCCAAGATGCGCATATGTGTGAACCCAATCTCCTGCAAAAGTTGAGCGAGGGGTGCGACAAGGACACCGAGGCCGACCTTGATATACTCGAGTTTCGTGTATTCGGGCATTCTGTAACGAGATTAGTGGAGGAACAGAGAGAGTCGCCGACCACTAACTCGTCAAATGTCTTGACCACCCGGAATATCGTCACAATGATATCCACTGCGCTGTATCCCTGCTCCCACAACTCGTTCAGTTTCTCCATCGCAGTCGCAATGTCGCCCTTCATGCATGCCCGGATCGTTGCTTGCACGACGATGGGATGCGGCTGGTCGCACACTTTGAACACATTGTCCCCCGACACAAAACCAAATCCAGAGTGTGTTGACTGCAGGTTGTTTATGGCTTGCCGCATGTCGCCCTCGGACGTGAAGATGAGCGCGGTCAACCCGTCGTCGCTGTGCTCGACCTGCGACGCGTCAACTCGGGACGCGCTTGAAGGCCAATCACTCACCTTCTCCATCTCGCATATCTCAATGAGCCGTTTCAAAATCTCCTGGTCCCGTAGTTTGGCGTATCGCAGAATGGCACAACGACTTTGGATGGGCTCGATGATCTTGTTGCTCATATTGCAAGCCAGACAAAACCGCGTCGTGTTGGAGTAAATCTCCATCGTCCGCCGTAATGCTTGTTGTGCGCCGGGAGTCATGCTGAGTTCAAATGAGGGAGTATTCGACGCTAAGAGCGCGCGCACCTGTCGGCTTCGTCGAGAATGACAATCTTGTGTCGGCCTTTCGGTAGGGTGACCTTTTTCTGTGCAAAGGTCTTGATTTTGTTTCGTACGACGTCGATGCCACTGAGCGGTTTGAGCAGTATTCAAACATGTGTGTCAACACGCACCGCTCGTCGGAGGCATTGAGCTCCAGCACGCCCTCCTTGTACGCGTCTCCCAACAGTTGGTGTGCGAGGCAGTGGATGCTCGTCGTCTTTCCAATGCCCGGCATGCCCTGCGGACACATAAGATGGGTCACCGGCATGAGTAAATACGCGTACGGAGATGATAATATGCGGGCAGTTGCCGTCCTTTGCGATGACTTTGAGCCGCTCAATGGTGTCCGAGTTGCCCACAACATCGTCGAGGACGACGGGGCGATACTTTTCTACCCTGCTACGCGTGAGATATTGCGCGAGGCAGTCCACGAGCAGCGTACCAGGGCAGCTCGTATTCGGTGCTGGAGGAGGCCATTTCGACGCGTGAAGCAACTCGCGTTTGATGGGATTACTCATTTTCTGATGCTTCGTGCTTTAGCCCGCTCCGGTGAGTTTTGCAGTCCCTCGCGGAACTTGGCTCAAACCACCATTGAGCCAGGAGACAATGCAGATTCTCATCCTCCGACGCGCCCAACCGCGTCCTTCCCGCCCCTCGCCTCGACTACCGCCACATTGCTGAAAACGTCGTATACAAAACGACCAATGCGCAGAACCGCAAAGCTCCCATTGACCACGACGCCATCCAATCCGTCGCGCGCGCATACACAGAGTTCAAAACCATCTCTTCTGCGTTGAACTCTCAGCGGAACGCACGCTCGGCAGTCGGCGAGCGCATCCGACATTCGGCGAAAGAAAATGACGCGCCAGCGAAGGAGGCGGCGATGGCTGAGGCGTTGACTATCAAGGAAGAGATAGCAAGGCTAGAGGCGGAGCTTGCGTCCGTTGAGGAGACCCTGCTTTCGCTTGCACTCGCGATTCCAAACGACACCCACCCGTCCTCACCGCTCGGCCCGGAATCCGCCGCCGTCGAGCTCTCCAGCCATGGACCTAATCCCATCCCTGCAACACCCACACGCGACCATGTCGCCATTGGCCGGCAGCTCGGTCTGCTGGACCTCGAGAGCGCGGCCACGGTCACGGGCAACTCGTGGTACTACCTCACCAACGAAGCTGCCCTACTCGAGATGGCACTCGTCAACTACGCGCTTTCCGTTGCAATACGACACGGCTTCATCCCAGTGATGACTCCCGACGTCGCGCGTTCCGAAATCGTCAGGGCCTGTGGGTTCCAGCCGCGCGACCACGCTGACCAGGCGTATCATCTTGCTGGAACATCTCAGGATTTGGTGCTTTGCGGGACCGCTGAGATCCCTCTCGCAGGCATGTTCGCGAACAAGATCTACCAAGATACCGGTCTACCGTTAAAGGTTGTCGGGGTCGGGCATGCGTTCCGAGCTGAAGCTGGGGCTCGAGGGAAAGACACGCACGGTCTTTATCGCGTCCACCAGTTCACGAAAGTCGAGCTATTCGCCGTTACCACGCAAGAACAAAGCGAGAAGATGATGGAGGACATGACGAGCATACAAACATCGATTCTCAGTGGGCTGGGATTCCCTTTCAGGTATTTTTATGGTCTTGAAATTTCCTGGGGCAGCTAATGTTTTGAAGGGTACTAGACATGCCGACGGAAGAACTTGGCGCGAGCGCGTATCGCAAATATGACATGGAGGCCTGGATGCCTGGGCGCGGCGCCTGGGGCGAAGTCTCGTCGCTATCCAATTGCACAGACTTCCAAGCGCGACGACTGCATATCCGCTACCGCGGTGCCGTGCAACCCGACCACCCGTCCCCAACAACATTCGCGCATACACTAAACGGGACGGCTGCGGCGATCCCGCGATTAATCGTCGCGTTACTGGAAAACGGCGCTACCTTCGACGACGAGGAAAAGCTCACCGGCATTGCTCTACCTAGTATTTTACGACCGTTCTGGGTAGGAGCAGACACGAAGGGATATATCCAGTGGCAATGAGGCGCCCTTGCCGTCGTATATTATACACAAATAAATGCAACAACGTCCATCACCCAGAGCAGTTGGAAATTTCGTTAGTCGGCGAAGGGATCCGCGAAGGGATCCTCAGAGTGCTCGTGTGGGTCGGGGTGTTCGTCATCGGACACAGTGACCCGCGATGGTCCCGCCCTGTTATGCGTGTCCTCGTCGGACGAGTCGTAGTCGCTGAAATCGGACAACGACCCATGTTCGCCGTACACATCGGGCTCTTCTCCGTCCGAGAGCGGCGTCGGGCGCATCGGCGGGGGCAAGTTCTGCGACGAAGAGCCCAGCGCGCCAAAGTTCAAATCCTGAAGATCAGGATGCAACTTGCTGTTGTCGCCGCTCCTGCCGCGGAACGAATTCTGCTTCGCGCGCAAAACCGCCGCACGTTGCTTCTCCTGGAGCTTGTTCAGCTCGGTTTCCGACGCATTGAGGTTGGTCCCCGCGAGCCCCGACGCGAGTTTGTCCGCGTCAGATGTCGCTGCCGTCTCGGCGACTGAGAGCTTGTCGTATGTCTCGAGCGCACTGATGATGCGCTCGTTCGCTTCGATAAGCGTCCCGATAAGATCCTCCTTCTCGACGAGCTGGATGTAGCGGACCACCGTCTTGCGAACCTGTTTCGCGATGGCCAGGCACTCCTGAACGCGTGCGTTGGTCACGATGCTCTCTTTCTCGCGGTTTACGAGCTGCGATGTGGATAAGCGGGCCGCGAACCGAAACAACACGAGATACACACAGTGATCGCGTTGACGAGGTTACTCGAGGCGGTTGAAGCCTCCACTATGCTCCCGAGAACTTTGGGTTTTTCCTGGAAACACACTTTGTCGCAAAGAATAGGCAGGAAATACGAACGCACCTTCTCAAAGTCGAACGGTGCGCGTTTGGGCCGGTTTTTGCGCTCCTTCTCCTTCCTCCTTGCCTCTGCCTCTCTCTCCTTAGCCTCCCGCGCCTCCCTCTCCCTCGCTTCGCGTGCTTCTTGCTTCTGCTTCCTCCTCTCAATCGCCTCCATGTCCGGAACCCCCATCATCTCCAGCTGGTTCGACCGCTCATGCCTATCGTTCCTCGTCTGTTTGTACAACCCCGCGATGCCGCTCATCGAGGGATCGTTCTTGAACTGATCGGCCCAGCTTGCAAGCACCAGCTGCACCTTCTTCTTGACCTTCTTGTCGGTGTTGGAATCCGTCGCGAGATTCTTGAGGGCATCGGTCAACTGCCCGTCGGCGAACGTCGCTGTGAGATCGGAGTATTGAGCGGGGGGTCGGTTGGGAGTGGGTTTGGGAACGTACTTTGGAACTTGTGGCCGCCGTTCTCGACGAGGGCTTTCAAGATCTGTCGTAGTTTTACTTCTGAATCGGAAGCATCTGTAGCAGGACGCACGACGAGAGCCCGGTATTGCTGGTGTGGTCTGCCGTGCTTGAGTTTCTTCCGGATGGCGCGGGACGCTTCAGCAGGACTAAGAGCGGCAGCGTCAGTGCGTGCGGTTACCGCTCAAGTAGATGGTATTCACCCCGCAGATTGGAGGTTTATCGCATCGACGACTTCGGGAATTCTGAACAAGAAGAGCTTTGAGGATGTGTACGTGGAGCCGGCTATTGCACCGACCCATCGTAGGCTTCGTCTTGTGTGCCTTCAGCCGTGAGGATGTCGATCCAATCGGTAATGGAGGACTGCGCGGAGAGGTATGAGATGTTGTACGCGGATAAGGAGTGCAAGTCGGCTACATGAGGCTTCTCTGTCTTGAAGGCATTCCGGAGCACGGTGGCGGCCATGGAAGAAGAGAGAGAAGTTCAAAAAATGATGTCATTCCATCTTGTACATACACAACGATAATCAGTCCAAAATAATAAAAATTAAGCTTCATCTCCAGACGCGCTCGACGAGCCACTGTGGTCTGCTTGCTCCTCCATACTCACATCATGCGTGCTCGGGGCCGCAGGTGGAGGAGGCGGAAGAGCCATCATACCCGAAGCGCCGGGCATCTGAGTAGGATTTTCAACCCACATTCGCAACAAGATCGTTTCCAACGCCGCTACGTTGGGCAGCGAATAATCGGCATTGCGAGCGTTGGCGCGTATGCCGTGCAGCATCGTGACCATATTGTCCCAACGGTCTTGCGAGATGGATCCGCCTGGTCCTGGAAGACCAGGAGCCCCAGTGGGAGGGGGACCCGGCCACATCATCGGCGGCGGGAACATCGCGCCAGAGGGAAGCATCGGAGGCGGATTGGGTGCAGCCGCGCTTGGTCCATTTTCCCCGTCTGGACTCGAACGCCGTCCCTTGCGACCTCCTTCCTGCTGAGCCGCAAGTTTACGTCCACGACGCGTATACGGCAAGTTAGCGGGCCCGATTTCGTGCGAGTGTTCCGAAATGTCTAAGGCGACCTTAGACAAACGAGCAGATTGAGAGCAGGACACGCACAACAAGCGCGAACTTCCTCTGAATCAAAGTAGGTCTTGAAACTAATCGACGCGCCGCAGCCTTTACCCTCGAGCTGCGTAACAGTGTGTGAGTGGAATGACTAGCAATGTGCTGCTTGCAGCCTGACCTTGCGACTGGGGACCTTCCGAACGCGCTCGGGATGTTTCTTCACGTATTTCTTGCGGCCGGTTCTTGAGTGTCTCGCACAGACAAGCTTGGTGTGCTCTTTGAAACGCGGCGGGACGGCCTTGCTTCCATGCGTATCTCCCTGCACCTTGGTTTCAGCAGCGTTCGAGGCGTCAAAGACAACAGCGCACCTTGACGAACTCGACGATGTTAGTCTCCTCTTCCTTTTCCTTCCATTCCATGAACGCCTTCAGGTTGGGGCTGGCAAGTGGATTAGGCTCGTTTCCTCCCCGATAAGACAATACAAAACCAACTCACAAATGAAGAGTGTACATATCCTCTTCGCCGCTTCCGTACTTGGCCTTGGCTCGTGTGGTAGTGGGGAATGTCTCATTGAGGTTATTCGCAGGAGATGCCGATGTGCTGGCAAGGTGAGGGGGGAGGTGCAGGCGCCGCGAGCCGAAAGTGATAGAAGCCGGGATAGTTCTCGGTAAGAGGCGCGGGGATTTCCATCTTTTGCGGACGACGCAAATTTCGCCAGAATGCGACGAAATCGTCGAGCAGGATTGGGGTCAAAAGAACCTCGCGTCACACATCCAATCTCAAACAGCCATGCCCCTCCGCAATTCTTTGCATAGGCGCAACCACAAGGTCTGCAGCGTCCGCGATTGCTGTAGAGATGCTGAACGGAATGGATAACTAGGAGCGCAGCCAGTTGGCGCACCGGAGCCGACTGGGGATTCTTGAAAAACATAAAGACTACGTCAAACGGGCGCGCGACTACCACGACAAGCAGGACAAGCTCAACCGGCTCAGGCAAAAAGCCGCAGAGAAGAACAAGGATGAGTTTTACTTTGCGATGAAGAAACAGTCGACGAAGGCGCGTGTTGCAACAATTTCATCCACTCGGTATGCTCATTCCGTTCTAGGGCGGCGTCCATGTTGCGGAACGAGGGAACGTCGCGCTGCCCGTCGATATCGTCAAGGTGCTGAAAAGCCAGGACGAAAACTATGTTCGCACGATGCGCACGGCGGGTCTCAAAGTGCGCCCACCAATTTATCTTCCATGGACCAAACTCAGATTTTCATAGAAAATCGACAAAATAAAAGCACAACTCACCTCCATGGCGGACCTGCTGACGGAAGACGCGGAACTGGAGCCAGAAGAGCTGGAGACTTTGCAGAAGGCGGGGATATTGGCGAAACGCAAGGGCAAGGGCCGTGCGGCTAAACATATTGTGTTTGTTGAGGACGAGGAAGAAGGTGTGTGTACCTCTGTTTATTTCATGGGTTCCAACGCGTCTGCAGCGAAGCAATACGCGAGCTCAAGCAAAACTACAAACACATCCAAGGCCACCAACGAACCCATTCCCGAAATAGAACCGGAAGACCTCGGTTGGAAGGTCGCGTCCAAAAAGCGACGGCGGAGCAGCCAAGACGATGACGATGAGATGGAAGAGGCCGCTGGGGAGATAATGGCCGAGGAAGAACGCGAGAACCCCCGCGCAAACCGGACGCGTCTGCTCAAAGAACTCGCAGCGCGTCTTTTCCGCGACACGCAACTGCGCTACGCAGAGCGCGAATTCGAGATGCAGCGGCAATTGATGGGCAAAGGCGCGCGGCGGAAAATCGCGGGGGTCGAAGCCGTCGAAGGCGCGGAGGACGACCGGGAAGATGAGGACGAAATCGACGCTAGACGCGGCAAGCGGAGGGCACCAACACAAAAGTTCGCTGACGCGAAAACGTACAAACCGCGGGTGTACAAATTCCGGATCGAACGAAAGGGCAAGTGAAGATGCAGATGCGATGTGGATTCAAGTGTAGTAGGAGGTAGCGGTAGTATATTATAGTTCGTCCATGCCTCCAGTCCTTCCGATGCGATATGCTGGATAATTAAATACTCGAGGCACCAAACACTACGCCAGCAACGACGAGCAGAGAGCTTAGAGCCTGAGACTTTGTCATGAACGGGGTCAACGAGCGGGCGCCGCCAGTTGAACCTGTTGAAGACGAGGTTGCAGATGCGCTGACGGGGGTTGCGATTGGGGTGGTCGGGCTGTAGGTTACCCCGTTGATGCTAGCAGCGACTTGAAACACACTTCCGCCGCCGTATTCGTAGAACTGTGGCGACAAATCAGTCAACAGCCGGAGCAAGAAATAACGCAAGACCCACATCCACGAGCAAGAAATTGGGGGCGCGTCCGTACTGCCCCACGCAAGTGTCGACCTGGGCGCCCAGAGAACCTGTCCCTGAGACACCATTGGTGACGTTGGCCACGGTGTAGTCTGGCGCCGGCTCGCCGAGCACGACCTCATCGAGGAAGTGATTTATGAGGAACATGCTTGTTGTGGTGTCGCCCTTGCTGCGGTTCACGTTGCAGTCGAACAGCGACGGCGAGGTCAGGTCATAGGCTGTTTCCCAATTTTGCGTAAATTCTAAAAGAACAAATTGAGTACGAACGCGCGGACGGAAAGAGAACAGACCGTCCAGCAGGTATGGCACAGACGTCAAGTCAGCGCCATTGTCGAGGAAGGAGACCAACCGAGTTCCGTTGTCGATCATCTGGCCCAAGGTGGGCCATTGTGTTATAGTCAAAGGGGACGTCGGCGGTGCGTATGAGAGCTTGTCCACTCCAGCGGCAGAGAACACGGTCCCATAGTCAGAAGCGGGTAAGTCGTCGATGTTCTGGAGAATGTGAGGGACGAGAATGTCAGAGATGTATTTGGCGCACAACAATGAGGAGAGTGACGACTATGAACGGGGTGGTTAAAACGAGCTTTCGGAGAGTTATTTCAGGCGCACCATCGTTGGGGTTGCTGTCCATCCACGACTTGACTGCAGATGACGATGAGGCTTCTGCCAACGCGCCATCGGAGAACTCACCCTTCGTCAAATACGACTCCAGTGTGCCGCCATTGAACAGGAGCTGGCGTTGGGAATGAGTACAACAACTCCAGACCAAGAACAATAACTCACGCAGCTTGTATGGCACAGTTGGATCGTCCCGGAGTTGTTGTGGGCTTGCATTTGGAGCAGCCGTACGCCATCGGTGAGTTGCTGGGTCACGTCGTAGTCTTGGTTTACGGCCACTGGAGAACGCGGACGAGGAAGCCGACATGTGAGATCCACGTTCGGCGGTTGCGGAGAACATACAGTTGCTTGCTGGGTTTCCGACGGCGTACGAGTCGTGCGCGCCGACGAAGGACATGTTCCCGTAGCTCTTGGAGCAGAGCTTGTGCGAAGTTCAGCTTCCCGGCGTGGATTCCGCAGCAGCGAGAGTATTTACGGAGCTGAAGCCATTACAGGTTGTGGCGGCGGAAGTGGCGGTCGCTGAAAGAAGCAGCGAAAGCGCGAGAGGGACCAGCATGAAGAAGAACTAAAATGAAGGCGTATAGGGTCGGCGATGTGTTGAAGAGAGGGTGAAAGTTGGTGGAGGTTTGTCGTGAGCACGAAGCGGAGACTCGGCCTGTCATGTCAAAACCGAAGCCGTCGGCGAGCAGCGTGATGTAGTGATCGCACGGCGCGTTTCTTTGTTCGACATGGAGCTAGAGAACGATGAGAGGAATATTGCCTCGCGTGGAACGTAGAACGAGGAAAGTCTTGCCGCTGGTGAGCAATCAGCTACGAACAAGGGCAAAGGAAAGCGTAAAGATTAGATAATCAACGACAGCTGTCAATCAAGGCGTGACCAGCTCTCCTCTTGACGCCCATGTCGACCAAGTACCCAGACTATCTTTCTCCCGATGTAACACCTAGCAAGCTCAAGGGTGTGTGGGTTTGATTCATGTTCAGCCGCGGTTGCTCACCGATCAAAGCCCAGAAGTCGCGTGCACGTCGCGAGCCCAGTGGCGTCTTCTCCTTGTTCCAACCTCCGCAAATCCAACAGTTCAAGGCAAATCGACGTCCTATTTTCCTTGGCCGACGCGATAATCCTCAATAGGAAGCGTTTCAACTCATTGATCACGACAAGGACGGCTGGGTAGGGGAGAAGGACCTACGCGAGATCTTCGCGAGCCTCGGAATCACACCATCATCGTCCACCCTCGATGAGCTACTCAAATCACGACCCGGCGACACGCCTGCGCATGGCGAAGAACGAGGCGTCAACTTTACGATGTTTCTGACCATGATGAGCGAGCGCCTGTTCGAATTCGACACGGAGGCGGAGCTGATTACGGCGTTTGAGAGTTTCGATGAGGCCGACGCGGGTGTGGTCCGGGTGGAAGAGATGCGCAAGTGGCTGAGCGAATATGGCGAGCGGATGGGGGAACGCGAGGTTTGCTTGTTTCTTTGTTTGCTGAACGAGGGCTGATTTGTTTTCTGGCAGATCGACAAGCTGCTGAAAGGACCTTTCACGGATCGGCAGGGCAATTTTGACTACCGAGAGTGGGTCAAGGTCCTTCGAGTCAATGATGACGAGGAGCCAGCGCCATAGCACTGTGGGCGCATTGGAGACCCTCTATGTGCCAAGTCACGTGTACGTGCGGGTTCGACCGAACAATGTTCGCCTATTTCCAACATCCTACAATCTCGGTATACTGTCGGATGGGCTTGTAGTGGATCAAGGAATTTATGTGGCCAGTAAACATAATAAGGTAGGCGGCAAAGAAAACATACCGAATGCCAAGAGCTGGGATGATAGAAGAGGGATCTCTACTAAATGACCTAATGCCGGTCGTGGAGTGCTTTCAATTAGCGCTGCGGATTCCGAGAGCCAAAAAGTAACGGAGTAAGCGGTCCGTTGTTGCGCGTTCGCGGGTTTAAGTGCTGCGCGACGAGACACGTGACTTTGAGATTATTTCTGGAGCAGGTCGCAGATGCTTAATTTGGAGATCCCTCCGCATATTTTTTTTTGTAAGTGGAAAGTACGAGAGCAGGGAGTCTCTGCGAGGATTGGAGTGACGCCAAGACCGAACTCGGGCCAAGTAGGCACAGGCGCAGATCATTCGAACGTTCCGGGGTCTTTGGGCTTGGCGGTCTTGGTACAAAAACAGATGGGGACCCGACACTCTGTCACCTTTCCGAGGGCCCGTCATCTTGATCCCAAACCACCACCTCTCCATGCCCGATTCATCCCAGGACGACTCGTCCTCGTCCTCGCCCGACGCCCTCCAGCATTGCCAGTGGGCAGACTGCACACAGGGCTTCCCAGACCCGGAGGCTCTTTACGTCCATCTCTGCAACGAACACATCGGCCGCAAGAGTACCAATAACCTCTGCCTCACTTGCAAGTGGAAGGACTGCGGGACCTCCTGCGCCAAACGCGACCACATTACCAGCCACCTCCGAGGTCAGCCGCCGTTCCCGTCGTGTCTCGGTCTTCCGCTCATTCCCTACAGTACACACTCCGCTGAAGCCCCACGTCTGCGAGGTACTCAACTCGCTATCGTCGACGCTCCGCCTTGCTCAACTGTCTTTAGATATGCAAAAAGTCGTTCAAGCGGCCGCAGGATCTCAAGAAGCACGAGAAGATACACACCGAGGAGCACCACGCCCAACACAAGCACTCGAAAGCTATCACTGTCGCCGACCCTGCCTATGTCTCGCGCGTCCGCGGCGACTCGTCTTCTCGTCCTACGAAACCCGTGCCTTCCAAGTCGTCATCTAGCGCTACTCCACGCGCGCAATCTCACTCTTCTTCTGCGTCCGATGGTACGTCCGCAGCAGTTGCGACTGCCCGGCCTCAACTCAGCTTAGGATCGTTCCCTAACTATCCTTCGACGCCTTCTCCAGATTTCTCGCCTCCGCCAATGAACCACTCGCCCACCGAAGAGAACTGGGACGCGGCGACTGGCTCGAAACGCTCCTACGAGTATGGCGTCGACGACTTTTTCACCGATATGAAAAAGCGGCGCTTGAGCCCGTCCTACGATCCGCGTCAGTCGCCATTGGTTCCTTAGTCTTGGCAATGTTTGACGTGGGTTTTCTAGGCATGGCTGAACGCATGAACTATATGTCCTATTCGCTCCATAACGCCGGATTCAACCCACGCTCTGTATCCTTGGATATCCGCACACCTGAAGAGCTTGCCGCTGTCAACGACTTCCTCATCACGCTTGGCCGCGACTCTGAAAAGGATCGGTCGAACGGTGGCTCTTCGGGCTTCTCTGGTGGCGATTCCTTCTTCGACGCTATCAGCCTTAGCCAGCTTGGCCTGGCGAACATGCCTGGTATTCCTGGTGCCGGACATGGCGTCTATCCTCCCCATTTCGCCGCGCCGCCATACGCATCTGGCCGTTCCGCGCACCCTTCCGTGCAGCCATCACTTTACGGCTCTGTCTACCCGCATCTTGACGAGCATCCAGCTGGGTATCATGGCGAGTACCCGGGCCGACGCAATGGCCACAAATACGCGCCGTATCCCCCGCATTACCCCCATCACCCGTCCCCACCCCAGGATGTTGGATCGCCACACTCAGGATCGAGCCATTCGACGCCTCCTCACATTACTCTCCCTCCACCAGACGTTTCCTCTTTCGACTTCTTGCGGCCCCCACGTGGTCCCGCTGCCGTCCCGCAACTCTCGCCCGCGGAATTCATGACCCAAAAGCGGCAGGCCATGATCCCGTTGGGCAGCGCAGGACCTGCAGAGCCAATGGAGCCCAAGTTGTCGTCTGTGCCCCACCGCGGTCCGCCGGCAAAACTGACGCCGACGCCAACATTGCCTGCTCCGGAATCGCTGTCCAAGAGCGGCGGATCTCTGTATCCCTTGCTCACCAAGGGCGACGCGCAATACGATTTGCCCCCGCTCAAACATCGCTATCGCTCGCCTTCGCCCTCCTCGCGCTCGAGCACGCCGTCAAACACCTCGGCGCATGGCTCACCTGCACCCAAAGCTGCAGAGGTCACTGTGCTTCCTTCGTTGCGAACTATTGCCGCTGCTGCTACCGCTGCTCGCTCGGAGGACGAAGCAGAGGTCGCACAAGAAATGGGACGCATCCAGCTCAACGAGGACGACCGCCGGCGGCATGCGCAACTTATTCGCGATCTTCTTGTCGCTATCAACGAGGAGTTCCGGCGAACGTACGGGACGCCGCCACCGTCGACCGCTGCGCCTCCCTTAGCGGAACTTTCAGAGGCTGCTGGTCCTGCCGAGATGGTTCGCGAGGAAGGTTTGCGCGACGTAGAGATGACTGCAGCATGATACGAACATTTTTCCTTTACTTTGTCTCTCGTTTTCCTCTCTGTTTTTCTTGTTATGACGCTTTACAACCAGCGAGCCCGTCTTGGCTGCTTGGGATGTACAGATATACAATGTTTGTGTGCCACTATGTACTTCTACGACGCATTAATTTAACTCTTTTTACCGAGCGTTAGCTTCAGCTTCGGTATTGGCGGTGCTGCAGGTCCGCTCGCAGCAACAACAGGAGCAGGTACTGGTTCCTCTGTCATTGGCGGTGCAGCGAGCGGCGAAGGAACGGCAGCCGGGAAACCAAACGAAGTCGAGGAGCCGACGGCACGGCCAGCGGATGAATTGGCGGGCTGCCCGGGCGCACCCGGCGTTGACGGGCCAGGCGTGTTGAATTCAGCCCAACGTGGACACTTGCGGTTAGTTTCTGTAGCAGCGCTGAGCAAGGAAACAGCCGGCGAAGCCAAGAACACAACGCACTCATATGGCCAAGTTGGCCACAGTGACCGCATCTTCGTGTGGTGTCGGGCTTCATGGGACGATTCAATTGCAATGGAACCCCTCCCGCTTGAACGATCTTGGCGTTTTTCCTGTGCAGTCGACGCTCCTGATTCTTCTTCATTCGTGCGATCTCCTCCTCGAGCCTGAAAAGGAAGCGATGAGCCCACGTACTGCACCCGCGACAGCGCCAAGAGGGAAGATCTTTACCGTTTTCTCGCGCGAGCATCTTTTTCGGCGTCTCCAGTCGGCGCCAATGAATCGGTGAGAGTCGTCTCCTCCTCGATGGCTTGGCGCGAACGCACATACGCCCGGATCACAGCGGGGTCGCGGATAATCTCGGTCTGCCAGTGACCCATGATGAGACGCTGGATCCGAAGAACCCGACGGTTTGACTCTGGCCCGACGCTCGTCTCGCGATCGATGGACGATGCGCGACTTGCAGGAGAAGCCGCCGCCGCAGGCGACGAGCCTTCCGGCGGCACGGTTTCTTGGCGGACGGACGGAGCTCGGCCTCGTATTTGGAGTGGCTCCTCGTCTTCCTCGTCCGTCAGCTGGGGCTCATCCTTGCGATTGAGCGACGTGAATTGCGCCTTCCAGATGCGTTCAATCTCCGACTTGTATATCACTTGCTGTTCCGCGACGTTGTATCGATGTGCAGACTTGGGTCGGTTCTCGGCCTCGGCTGTAGTGCAAAGAAGTGAGCCAAAGCCAAGTCTTGCGATCGGGTTCGAGACTACTCACCGACTTTCTGTTCGTAGCTTTCCCCAGCCTTGACGAAAATGTCCTTCATCGAGATCCGAATGAAGCTAAATGCCTCGCCACGACCAGAAGGGTCGCCTTCGCCGTGCAAACGCAGCATGGCCTTGGCTTGGGTCGCGTAGAGGAAGTTCTTGGTCGTGATCCAAGGCGCGAGTTGCTGCTCAACTGAGAGATTGGCCTCGTCCTCGTCCTTGACCGAATCCGTTCCTTGGCCATACCCAGCGTCCTGCAGATGCCGCTGGCCGACCTGCATGCTCTCCATCAAGCACACTTGCTCCGGCGTCACCATCTTGAGCATGTCTGCGTCTGTGGGGATAACGATGTCCTCTTTGACGCGCCAGAAGCCTTGGTGCGGCCCGCGCCGGTGATACTCCATGAACTCCTACAGCGGCTGGTCAGCGCGCGGGTCGCAAGAGCACGTGGCTGGATACCTTTAAACGCTGGCGCATCTGGAGCTCGTTCTGGTCGGGGAAATACTTCATCAATCGCGAAATCTTGAGCCGCTCGCCTTGGCTCTTCCGCAGCAGTTTAAATGCGATTATTTGGAGACGGTACTTGATCGTGTTGGTGATTTTGCGCGAGTGCGGGCCAGGGACCTCGGTCACTGGGTACGTTTGACCAGTAACAAAGAGGTTCTTGATCTCGCGCAAGAAGTATTTGGTGTCGCCCTTGATGGTGTTCCTGAGGGTTTATCAGTTTCCTCGACATGCGCGCCAAGAAACAAGCGTACTTGACAACGAGGAAGTCAGTGGAATAAGGCTTGTGTCGGAATAACGGAGTTCTGATGAGATTGTTGTAGAGAGCCGGAATGGTCTGACCAGGGTTTACGGATCCGAATTTCATGAAGGGCGTTTCGTCTTGAGGTTCCAGTACGAACGGAACGCCAAGGTCGTGTTTGGGGATGTATTCGTCTTTCTCGTCCTTCTTTCGGTAATAATTGACAAGCGAGCTTGCCATACCAAAGTTCTGAACGATAGGCGGGTGCTCTTCCTAGGGCGAAGATTGAGAAAACGTCTATCCAGGCGAGCGCGCTCAAAGCACGTACCGAAAACTCCCACAACACGAAGTTGCTCGTGTCCTTGAGCGTGATGTCGGTTGTCCGCCGCAAACCCTCCCCGATGTTTCCACCCTTTCCCAGCTTCCGACCTGACTGGTCCCTTTTCTTCTTCGCATGCCGTACTTTGCTGAAGTGGATCTCGATGTTGGAAGGAAACTGGAGGGCGGGACGATGGAATGAGCGGGCCTCTTGTTTGGACAGCCGCGTTCGGTACTGGACAAGCGTTAGTTGTCATGCAATGCACCGCAAATCGCTTACGAAAGGCAGTTGCAGCTTTTGAGCGGGATATGCGTGCTCGACTGCGATTTGACCAAACGTTTGGCGAACACGATGCCTCCCGTCCTTCGCGACCTCGTAGAAATGGTCGTTGGACAGATTGAATTTGTCCTTGACGCCTGCGTCCATGCGAAACCGCTTTCGAGGCCGTACCGTTTCCACTGGTCGAGCACGTGATGAGGACTGTGTATCGAAAGCAGCAAGGAGCGTACCACTCGGCTTCTCTGGAATCTTGTCGTCCTCATGGTTGAACTCGAGCTGTGTAAAATCCTTGAAAGGTGCGCGAGGGTCCCAGATGATGCTTTGCGTCCAAGCACCAGATTCGAGAGTCTTGTTCACCGGCGTAGTGAGGTTCTTGACTCCCGGAGCTTTCGCCACAGCCGTTTCCTCTGTTGGTACATCCGGAGTCAACGGTTTGGGGTCAGGCTCGTAGATGATCTGGTCCTCCCAGTTGGAGAGCGACACCAGGTCGAATCCACGATCCGTGAGCGACAACGAAAGTGGAACGGCGGTCTTTTCTCGTTCCTGCGAACCATTTAGAGTCCGGGAGTCGAATTAAGAGTCGCGAACGCACCTCCAAGGCTCGTCGAAGATCTGACTCGACACTGCTCGATGCCACAATCGCCTCTACCCGTTGACTCTCCACCTGCTGCTTGGTGGCCCCAATGACCGACTGCAAATAGCCTCGCGGAACATCGCGTTTTCGGGGATATACAGTCTCGACTGCGTGAAAATGAGTCTAGAGGCGTGTTTAAAGCACTCCGCCACGCACTATGGAACGGCCGTTTAGTCAAACGCGACTTTTGGACGGTATAGCCCTTGAACAGTTCGGTGAAGTCGAGGACTCTATTCGGGTCGTACGCAGGGAATCGTTCGTATACAGTCTTGGGTCGCTCCACGAGACGCTTGACGCGCCGTCGTGGCTTGAGAGCAGTTTCGCTTGGCGACTCCGGTTCGGGCTTGACCAGCGGCATGTCCTCGTCCACCTCGCCCTCCATCTCCTTGTCTATCTGGTCCTCCCAGTCGTCTCCCTGTCCGTGTCCCACCGCTCCGTCTTCATCGCCAAAGTTGCCGTAGATTTGGCTCGCGCTGAGCACTCCGGACGAGCCTAGTCCGAGGCGACTCGTCAAGTCGGACGTCGAGGGAACAAGATCCCCGAGGATGGAGCCCAACGAGAGACCAGTGAGAGCAGTAATCGCGTCGTTCTCTTCCATGGCCGTGTGCAGTGAAGGTCAAGAGCAAGAGTGTGACTAACTCCTACGCGTCTTGTTTGGAACTTTCACGATGGTCATGGAAAAGGCCCTCGCTGCGAAACTCGAGGTACGGCGTGGCCAATCCCCGATTGCAGCTGCAGGCTTCTGAATAGTTCTGAGGCTTTTCACAAAAATGCGACCGAAGTCGGCGAGCAGGTTGTATTCAAGGACTTCCCCGCCAAGGTTCGTGCTTGCATCATGCTCACCCTCTGCTGACCTCGCCCCCGAGCTTCTGTAAGGCGACGGCTCGACCACTGCTTGTCCACTCTCTGTCCCAATACCCGCCAGAAAGCTTCACGAACTCGTCGAATCCACAAACGACCCGAGCTCGCCATACCACGCTAGTCACCTCACCACGCTCACCGATCCCACCGTGTACCCTCCGCCTCACGCGCAGACAACGAACGGCGAATCTGGGAAGAAGAGAAAGCTGTCGATAGACGAAAGTATTTCAGTGGCGAGCGATCTCGGCGACGTTGGCAAGCAGGCGCAATATCTGAATCTTGTACGCGCGAACGCGCATATTCCTCAAGTTCGTTTGACTCTACAGGCGAGGATCTTGCTCTAAGAGGCTCCTTAGCTCCATGAAATTCTCAAGCGCGAATGCGAAGACCTCATTACCTTGACCGACAAGATCAAGCTGTGGATTTCCCTCACTATGCCAAAGTACGTCTCCATACTCAGCTGGAGCGCGATTAACATTCCCTAGGATTGAAGGGTCAGACTCTTTGAGTCGAAAGAGAAGTCCATTGACGCGTCCCAGAGGCGATAATTTCGGAGTTCAGATTCAAGAAGGTGCATTATCACCTGAGCGCGTCTGATGATGGACCCACATTTGCTAGAGGTCGTGAATGAGCTGGCCCGGGCGCAAGACAGCGCAATGAATCTGCGCGACATGGGACGCACCAATCATTTGTCGCGCGCCAAGATCGCATCCAAGCTCATCAAGTATCCGAATGTTGAAGACTATGCGGTATGGCGCTTGGACATCTGCCACGACGTTGCTGAGCTTGCTCGTAGCTGGCGTTGAAAGAGCACGATAACACCCAATTCTATATGGCGCGCCAGAATCTCATCGACCTGCTCAGTATATACGCCGTGCTCACCGACTTGATCCACAAGAACATTGCGCGGGTAAGCAACTCTCGCTCCCAGTCCGGTTTATTCTCATTTCCCTCAAGATCAGAGCACCCAAGAGCGGCGGCGGAATCGGTCTCTACTAGCCGATGCATCCATTAGCATACTTTTCGGAGATTCTACACTACAGCCACGCATTCTACATTACAACGAAATCGTCTTGAAGATATCGAACCCGTCATATGCCGTCGCGATGATCGTTCCAGGGATCTGCGGATGCCAATGCACCTCCTTGGTGTCCCGTTGGTAGTGGCTGAAGAGCAACTGCGCCGGAACTTCCTGCTCCGGCGTCGGTCCAGTCCCGCCCATCTCATCATCGTCCGGCTCGACCGAGATATCCCACAGGGATACCTGGTTGTCGGCACCGGACGCGGCGAACGCGGTGTTGTCTGTCGGATGCCATTCGACGGAGGTGATTGGTGCTTTGTGCCAGTCAAATGAAACGGGGGCGGCTCTGCAATGCGGTTAGAAATGCGCTCCAGGAACGCAACATGCGTACCCCCGGTTTTTGATATTTCGCAAATCCCAGATTTTGAGCCCGCCTTCATCACCTCCGCTAAGTAACAAGTACTCCTGCGACTTGTTCCAGCTGATCACGTTCACATCGCTCTCATGCGCCGAGTCGATGGATGCGGCGGCCTGCCTTCCCTTTCGTCCTAATATCCCAAATTTTGACGGTGGAATCGGCAGAACATGAGGCGAATATGGTCAGCTCCGAAGGGCTCCATTGCAGATCCTCGACGCTGGATGTGTGAGATGTGAACGGTTGGGCCGCCGTGTTGAACCCGGAGGGAGATGATGTGGTTAGGAAGATTTTGGAGTCATTGTCGCCGGTGACGAGGCGGAGGGAAGAGTTGGCGATGGCCCAGTCCATGGCGAACCCTTCGGTGCGGCCGTGGTTGTTGACGGTATAGACCGGTGTTTGCGTTCGCCGCTTGTCGATGGTATACCCCGAGACATCGAGAGACTCGATGAGCGGTCGTACATCCCATATATGTACCTTGCCCGTCTCTGACCAGGACGCGACATGGTAAGGTTGGGAGACTGGCGGGAGTTGCGAGTTTGGTAGCGGTTGGGCGCGTATCCTGTTTACACCCCCGGTATGTGGAATGCTTCGGGACTCGACCACGGGGTCTTCGTCTAGATCCTCTTCGCCATCATCGCTCTCCGAGTCGGAATCATCTGCACAAAAAGATCAGGACGCGCATTCGCGTTATACGCGAACATCTGACCTCCGTCTTTTTGTGTGCGATGCAGGGAGCTTGTTTTCATGACTAGAACTTCGTTGTTCTTGCCTGACGCGGCCTGAGTACCGGTAACGAGGTATGCAGTTGCGGGGTAGCGTTGTCGCTCGTCGCCGAGATTATCTCGGAGAATGTCGAAGGAGAGACACGACCAGTCTACGAGTAGGGTGTGCCGCATGAGATACACGGAATCATCTGGTTCCATCTCTTCGCCGGGCTCGAGTTTGTGTTTGCCAGGGATAAAAACATCGGAGGCAGCAGGAGGCGCATCTTCTTCCTCGATGGCAGGCATTACTTGGTCGACATCCATGCCTACCAAAATAAGACGGGTTAAACACGTTTCTTTGGCGCACAAACCATCCTCGTTGTCGTCTGCCTCCTCTGCTACTTCTTCCTCTGAAAATTCGTCCTCCCACTCGTCCTCGAACTCTCCTGCCTCATCCGGAACGATATTCTCGCGTCTGGATGCATTTTGCGAGGTTTTAGCGGCCTTTTGAACCTGCTGAGTTGTGGATGTGAGGACCTCTGTCGCAGAGCGTTTCGGCATCGGAAAAAGTCAAGATGGAGGCGTGTTGATGGACTGGTGACCTTGCCGAGTTTGCAGCGGCGACCGTCGAATGCGTTTGTTTCTGTCCTCCACCCACCATGCCCAAGGCCATGTCCAATCCTCCTACCCGCCTCCCAACCAGCTCCGCAGAGTTCAACCTGCCTGCACCCTCTGCAACCACCGCTCTCGGTGCAGGCTTCGGTGACGACTCGAGCGTCTTCTCTACCCGCTTCCGCAGACCCAGTCTGCTTGCACCCAAGTCGGGTTTGCTCGGCGACGGTCGCATGCACAGTCCCCTGTCAACCTCGTACAAGTCGTCCACCCACAGGCGGCGTGCAAGCCAAAGCACGTCCAGCCTCGACGAGTACGACACCTTCTGGGCCGACATTTCGCCACCGAGCAGCTCCGAGAACCCCACTCCTCCGGACAATCCAGACGAACCAAGACGGTCTGCCCCGCCCTCTACGCCTCCGCGGAGGTCATTGTCACGAGGCTCAGACCGTTCTGGCGTCAAGGGCAGACGCCTGTCCTTCCCGGTACGTTTCGAGTTCAACGCAACAGCGCTGCCACTGACCGCACCTCTCAGCTCAAGCCCCCACGAATCCAGAATCTCCTTGCCGAATCACGCACAGTTGAGAACGAGTTCCAGTCCGAAGCTGCCTTTCAACGGCTTCTCGCGTCCGGAGTTGATATTCCGCGAACTCCGCGCACCATCGCCGATCGTGGAAGGTATCCTGAATCAGCAGTCCAGGATGACCTGTTCCAGCGGGAGGAAACGCCAAGTGACGACGAGGACGAAGTCGAGTCGACCATCCTTCACAGCTGCAGTGAACCCATCAACATCATAACGCCTGCAGGCAGCGTCGCTGGCAGCGTTGCCGGGAGCCTTAACGGCGACGAGATGATTGCAGAGAGTCCCAGTCTATCCGCGATGGACGTCGACGTCCCCTCTGGCTCCCCATCTCTGTCCTCTATTTCTGCCATGTCCATCAGCGGCTGGCGCTCAACACCCCCACCCACGACCAGCGCTGTCCGATCCAATAAACGCAAATGTGTGTTATCCGTCTTGCTGATGCTCCGTTCCTTTCACTTACGCAGACCTCTTAGTTGATGAGCGTTTCGACCCATACCAAACTGCGTCGAAACGCAGGGCCGTGTCACCCTCCTTAGCCCACCTTCGTGATCATTCACTACCCTCGTCTCCGAAGAGCCGTTCCAATCCTCGACTGCCAATCGCCATTCCTATACTCCCAACGGGGTCGACTGCGAGCTCTGCTGCGTCGTCTCCGACGGTCAGCGTGAGCACTGCAGCGTTCCTCGCCATGTCTCGACCCGGTGCCGCGATATCGAGCCCGATTATGCGTCCGATGGGCCTCGCTAGTCCGATATTGCGGCCCATTCCGCGGCGTAGAGGCGACGACGACGAACGAGATATTGAAGGCGTTGGCGCCTTAACACTGGGATGAACTCAACGAACCACAACGACTACCAAAGGCTGGATTCCTTGTATCATATCACTATCTTATGTATGTATACTCGGTTTGGTTTTCTGCGCATCGGCATTTGTATTTTATAACACATTCGTTCTTGTTACAGTAGCACTCGTACCCACGAAATTAACGAGCGGCGGCGCGGAGCGCGTCGTCTACGATCTTGGTCATCGCCAGCAGGGCTTCGTCTTCCATCGTGCGCGCAACGACTTGAATCGACAGCGGAGCGTTCTCGTATAGAGCCGGGTCGTCTGTACTGCAGATGGGTTGCAATCGCGAGCGAGACTTTGTTTGCACTCACATCTGTCGTAATTCTGCTTGTCCAGATCCGAGTGGAACTCTGTGCGTGGCTGCTTCGCGTCGAGGACGGGATCGACCTTGGCTCCGACGGGAACCACGACGGAGGGATAGTCGAGCGTGTTGCACCTGTGCACGTGATCACCAAAACACTAGCGAGAGAAAAATGGCTCACCAAATGGCATAGAAGAGATTCCTATCCCGTGTTAGCACCCACTCGACACTGGAATAAACCCACACACCAGCTCTTTCCGTGCGGCGGCGCAACATACGGCGCAACGGGCGAAATAATCGCATCCACCGGGCGACCCGTGCTCGTCTCCTTCACCGTCTGCGTCCAATGGTCCAGATATTCTTCTCTCAGCTCGCGCTTGGTCTTCTGCAGCTGCCAGAGTTGGTAAGCAGAGAGTGGTCCCCCCATGAGTTTGCGCTTTTGCCAGATGTCGGCTTCCGGATCCATCGAGCCGATGATTGGCTCGCCGGAAAGCGCTGCAACGGCAGCGACGTCTTCTTCAGAGCCAGCAGCAAAGATTTTGGCCTATTTAGGCATGAGTGAAAGCGAAGAACTCGATGGTGAATGCTTGCGTACCGTGGTGAGTCCCAGCTGGGCGTGTTTGAGCGGTTTCCAGTCGATAACTCCACAAAAATTTTAGCAAACCCGGCCCCATGAAACAACAGCTTACCCTCATGCCCAGCCGCCTCCAGGGCCTTCTTCGTTATCTCCAGCCCGCGATGTACCGTCGGATCCGGCCTAACAAAGCCATCATCCCACAGGATTGCATAGCACAGCTTCGCGTTCGGTCCACCATGCTCGACGAGGTTGTATCCATCCTCGTCCCAGCTCTTGCGAATGATGAGCGGGTCCTTGAGCCAAGGGCGTTTGCTGAGGACGGCTTTCACGAAAATTGTCAGCCCGTCGAGAGAGTTGGACAACGGGCCGACGACGGAGGAAACCGAATCTTGACCTTCTGCAGATTTATAGTGTCAACGATAAGACGAGCATGATGTATGTGGGCACGAACTCAGCGAACCGGCGCCTCCGCGAGTCGGAATACGGTGGTACGACGGGCGGAAACCATAGGTACCGCAGAATGCCGCGGGCAGTCGAATCGAGCTAGATAATCAGCGAAAGCGCAAGGCTTGAAACCGAGTGCGTACCCGGCAATATCAGAGCCGACACCTGGGAAGCATTTAGAAGTCGCTCGCTCATGGGTATGGAGGCCACTCACCCAGTGGACTGCCGTGTAGCGCAATAAGCGCGCCCTCGCCACCTGAGGATCCTCCGGTAGTCAAAGTGCGGTTATGGGGATTAAGGGCACTACACAGAGATCAGCCCGAAGGGATGTCGCTTTCATAGAGCATACCGGCCAAAAATGTGGTTGAAGGTTTCCAACCAGACAAGCGTTTGCGGAACATTGGTCTTCACGTAGAGAACCGCTCCGAGCTCTTCTAGGATGTCCACGATCGCGCCATTCTCAGCAGCTGGTTTGCCGATCCAGGCGATGTAACCAATAGTGTTGTCGACGCCCTTGATCGCCATCTGATCCTTGAGGGACACAGGCAACCCATGCAGCGGGCCAACGACGCTCCCCGTCCTCTTCAAGTGCTCGTCGAGCTCTTTCGCGCGGGCCAAGGCTCTGTCGACAAAGATTTCCGTCAAGCAGTTCGTCTAGAGTAAATAAGTAACGCAGGCAAGCGAGGTGCTCTTGCTCACCAGCTGCTGAGCGAGCATGGCGCGCTTCAAGAAAGACGTGGTGACTTGAAGCGACGACCATTTGGCCGACGCAAGGTTCTCGAGCAGAACTGTAATCGAGGACTGGGTTATTTCGAGGTCAAGGGCCGACAAGAGAGCGCTGGATTGCGGAAACGACGACACGTCGTTCTGCGTCGGAAGATTGGCCTCGTCAAGGAGCCATTCCTTCGGCACACCGTCGAGCTGTGCTTTCTTCTTGTCTGCTGCAAGCTGCTGCCAAGTCATCGTTCTTGGGAGAGAAAGCCATGACGGTCGCTTTTATACTGAAAACTGCAAGTTTGTGTGTCAGGATCGTCTTAGAAAGCCCGAGGTAGTCCCCGAGCGAGCAATAACTGTTGTGGGTTGCGAAAACCACTCGCAGCGTATGCGTTCAACTTTGTCGGGTGTCACGGCCTCGGACCGACAAAAGGACGCGAGTTTATGCGAAGTGACGTTTGATCCGAACAACTTTCGTCTGAATCTCGAGCATACGGGAGCGAGATCCAGGCAGAATCAATCGGCTATCTCGAGTACCGAGATGCCGTTACCGGCAGAGAACTTCGATCTCTCGCCTGGTGACTCTCGCAAAGGAACGAAGTTGGCGTCTTCTACTAGTATAGTACCGTAGTTCACAGGAACAGTAGCTAAAGAGCAGTGGCCTGAAGCGCGTCGTCTACGATCTTGGTCATGGCTAGTAAAGCTTCGTCTTCCATCGTGCGCCCAACGACTTGGATCGATAGCGGGGCGTTCTCGTACAACGCGGGGTCGTCTGGGGACAAAATGAATCGCACTCTAGTTCGAAATGTTGGACTCACATTTCTCATAATTCTGTTTGTCGAACTCGGTGTAGAACTCGGTTCGTGGCTGCTTCGCATCGAGCACGGGATCGACCTTAGCTCCCACCGGCACTACGACAGAGGGATAGTCGAGGAGATTGCACCTGGTAGAAGTGATGAATAAAGCGCTTGACCAGAGAAAATAGCCCACCAAATAGTGTAGAATATATTCCTAATCCGCGTTAGCGCTGGCTCGATGCTGGAACAAAGGCACGTACCCGCTCTTTCCATGCGGCGGCGCAGCATACGGCGCAACCGGAGAAATGATTGCATCGACCGGTCGTCCCGTACTCGTCTCCTTCACAGTCCGCGCCCAATGATCCAGATACTCTTCCCGCAGGTCGCGTTTGGCCTTCTGCACTTGCCAGAGCTGGTAAGCAGAGAGTGGTCCCGCCATCATTGGCCGCTTCTGCCAGATGTCGGCCTCGGGATCCATTGACCCGACAAGAGGTTCGCCAGTGAGCGCTGCGACGGTGGCGCCATCCTCTTCGGACGCAGATGCCCAAATTTTGAGCTACGTCGCAGGTCAGTAAGAAGAAGAATCTCATAAGACGGAAATGTACGGTGGTTAATCCAATTTCAGCTTGTTTGTGCGGTTTCCAGTCGATGACTACGCGGAAATTGAATGCTGGCACCCCCAAGAAGAACAAGAACGAACTCACCTTCGTGCCCCGCAGCCTCCAAAGCCTTCTTCGTGATTTCCAATCCACGGCGCACGGTCGGATCCGGTTTAACAAAGCCATCATCCCACATAATCGCGTAGCATAACTTGGCGCCAGGTCCACCATGCTCGACGAGACTATACGCGTCCTCGTCCCAGCTCTTGCGAACGACCAGCGGATCTTTGAGCCACGGTCGTTTGCTGAGCACGGCTTTCATGAAGATCGTGAGCCCGTCGAGGGTATTGGAGAACGGGCCGAGAACGGATGGGATTGAATCTTGACCCTCTGCATGCGGACAGTGTGAGTGGTAGCGAGAGGCACGGCAGGGTGACACGAACGCAGGGAGTTGGCGCATCCACGGTAAGGAATGCGATGGTAGGAAGGGCGGAACCCGTACGTCCCGCAAAACGCGGCAGGGACACGAACTGAGCTGGAGATATTCTCAGTCTGGAACGTTGCTACTTGAAAGCTGGTGCTTACCCGCCAACATCAGAACCCACGCCTGAGCACAAAAGCATCAGGATCGTTCATCAGAGATAAAACATGAACAATCCGCACCCAATGGGCTCCCTTTGAATGCAATGAGCGCAGCCTCTCCGCCCGACGACCCCCCACAGGTCAAGGTGCGATTGTGCGGATTGGTCGTCCTGTCGCGAGGTTGTTCCTCATCTTTGCTGAGGCCAAAGAACATACCGGCCGAAGATGTGATTGAAGGTTTCCAACCACATGAGCGTCTGCGGGATGTTGGTCTTCACGTAAAAAACGGCCCCGAGTTCCTCCAGGATGTCCACGATCGCGGCATTCTCAGTGGCCGGTTTGCCGATCCAACCAACATAACCAATGGTACTATCGAGGCCTTGGATGGAGATCTGATCTTTGAGGGACACAGGCAACCCATGCAGTGGGCCAACGACGCTGCCTGTCTTCTTCAAGTGTTCATCGAGCTCCTTTGCGCGGGCCAAGGCTCTATCAATGAAGATCTCCGTCAAGCAGTTGGTCTAACGGATGGGTTACATATACGCGTAAACCGGACTGCCTCGGCGTCGACGTACCAGTTGCTGAGCAAGCACCGCGCGCTTCGAGAAGGACGTGGTGACTTGGAGTGAGGACCATTTGGCCGACGCAAGGTTCCCGAGCAGGACCGAAACGGAAGACTCTGTTATTTCGAGGTCGAGTGGTGACAAGAGGGGGCTCGAGTGGGCGCAAGACGACACGTCGATTTGCTTTGGGAGGTCGGCCTCATTGAGGAGCCAGTCCTTGGGCACGGCGTCGAGCTGAGCTTTCTTCTTGTCTGCTGCAATTTGCTGCCAGGTCATGGTTGTCTAAAGTGCGAGAGAGTGCGCGGTCTTTATATACTCAGGACTGTAGGATTCTGGGAAATTCTTGAGTTGGCCGAGAGAAGACCGAAGCGGTTCCAAGGACGCGGGTCAGTTGCAAGAGCCAGTAGCGTTCTGCAGTTGTTTTGGCGGGAATCGTATCTAGATAGCGGGAACGCGGCCGCACGGAACAGCGGGAGGACATAAGCTACACGTGACCGCCAATTTCTCCATCCTCGCCTCCTCCGCGCGCAAGAAATGAGCACTCCAAAGCTGACAAAGAAACAAAAAAAGAGCCTTGCCTTCTACCGCAAGGGCAAGGCCCCGCGCGATGTTCCCCTGGGCGACCAGGATATGGAGGGCAACAGCGTCCCTGCATTGGAAGACCAGGATCAGGCTGATGATGACGCTGCTTCGCCTACGCTGGCGCTGGGGAAAGAGCTGGATGGGAAAGTGGTTTCTCCAAGCAACGGCAAGAAGAAGGCGAAGGATCCTGCAGCCGTTGCTGAGCCGCCGGCGAAAAAGAGGAAACGAGAGCAGGAAGAGGCGGGCGTCGAAGCGGAACCGAAACCCAAGAAAGCCAAGCAGCAGACTTCTGGCGGCGATGGAGAAGGTGCTACCAAGGGCAAAGTAAAGCAGCGGTTTATTCTCTTCGTCGGTGTGTTTTTCGCTGCTTTTCTTGGCCAAAAACTTACCAGCGCGCAGGAAATCTCAAGTACACGACCACCGCAGAGGCAATCAAGAACCATTTCTCGGTTTGCGGCATGTTTCCTCCAGCGCGTCGTTTTCCGCCCTAATGGGACCCACAGATCCTCCACCAACCGTCCGCCTCCGCACGCCCAAACCATCCGCGTCGGGGAAGCCAACGATTAAATCCAAAGGCTGCGCATTCGTTGAATTTTCGCATCGAAATGCCTTGCAACGTTCGTCCGCCTGCCCGTCTCCACATTCACGGTGTTAATTCTGCCGTAGAAGGACTCAAACTCCACCAATCCGAGCTTGAAGGACGGAGGATAAACGTGGAACTCACTGTCGGTGGTGGTGGAAGCGGCGAAACGCGAATTCAGAAACTCAAGGAGCGAAATAAATCTTTACATGGAGAACGCGTACGTTGCTCCATCTCGCGAAACCTGCGCGTTCTTATTCACGGGCTTGTAGAAAGATCGTTTGGAAAAGCTAGCAAAAACGGACCCCGCGGCTGCTGCGGCCGCACCGCCGGAACGACCACAGCGCTTCTCCGCGACTTCAGGACTCGAGCAAACGGCGATGAAGCGGAGGACATGGGCAGTCGCAGATGAAGACGATGGAGAAACACATCGGGGCGGCAAGCGCCATTCAAAGAAGCGCGGCGGAAAAGCGAAAGCATGGGGCACCGGAGTGAACGCGATTCCAGTAACTAAAATGTAGTATTGTCCCAGGAATTATAGAGGCAAGAGGTTGTAAAATGGCAGTGCGGCTTCGAGCCTCTTATGATACCAGAATCCAGACGAGGAACTACAGAACGGCGTCAGCGACGGCGGACCTCAGGCGGCGTTTGACACTCACAAAGACGATGAGGACCCCAAATATTTTGAGCATCAACCAGCGATTGCTCGAGATGCTCGCGTAGTATTTGAGGAGCTCCCGCTGAGCGCCTCCGACGTTGGCGGCAATGTCTAGCGTGTCGGCATCGATACGCTGGACCGTCTCGCGCTGCTCCGCAACCATCGTAGCCAACTGCGTGAATATCTGGCCCAGCTCCGCAATTGTTGTTTCGATGGACTCTATCGCCGTCGACCGCGACTGGATGTAGTTATCCTATTGTCCGTGTCAGCCGTGAAATGTAGGAGCCAAACACCGAGCAAGCCGCACCTGTTGCTCGACCAACTGCATCTGCTGGAATGCCTGCCCATTGCCTATGCCCTCTTCCGCAGAATCCAAGTCAAGCGCCAACACATCGCCGTTTTGCGGTGCCCGGCCCTTGCCCTTGGAGTCGTACCGACTTGCGCTGCCGTCGCCCATCGGGTCCGGCCGGGGTTGGTAGAGCATGGAAGCTGCCAACAAATAATAAGCGAACAGCGACAATGAACCAAGCGAGAGAAGACCGACAAGACGCCGCCTGGTTTGCCGCATTCGAAGTCGAATACATGAACTGCTCAGTGCGTGTCCGCGACTCCTTCATGTTCTATTGTGGGTCCCGTCAGCCGTCAGCGTCGGCCCCGACGATAATAGCCCAACGCACCTGCGTCCTGAGTTCCAGCACATCCTTGAATGTCATGCTGGTGTTTGCGAGCTTGCTCTGGAGCAGCATGACCACATTGTTGTTATGCTCTTCCAGCTGCTTGCCCTCCGCCGAAGATGCCCGTGACGCCGCTCCCTGCTTCACAAACGCCTGCAGCGCCGCAATTTGTTTGTTTATGTTGGCAATGTCTTGCTTGATGATGAACGTGAGCTCCTGTGGAACAGTTCACAACCCGAACGACGCGAAGCAGACCCTAAAGCGCACGCTGATTTCCACGGGTCGGTCGTCGAAGAGTGTTTTCCGCTTTGCAACTAAAGCAACACCTTAGTTCAGAAACAACAAGTGGCGCAGCAACGAAGAACGCACGTTGACCCAGCTTGGTGAGTTTTATCGTTGTACTGCTGATATCCTTGCCAATATTGTTCGCCATCCGCGAGAACTCGCTCTTGGGTGCGGTCTTGCCGTTGCGTAGAAGCCGCTGCTTCGCCTCGTTGCGTGGTAGAGCCGAACGCGAGCTAATCGAGTCCACACACGACCTGAACTCGTTTGTCCGGTCCTGTATTACTGCTGTGTGTTAGTACGAAGTACCAACACCGCCGCTTCCTCTTCGTCGACGACGAGGGCGGTAGCGGGGAGAGAGTAAACGCACCAGTCATGGTGGGTCGAAATAGGAAGAAAAGGAAAGTGAGGGTTGGGGACAAGAAATATTGAATTGCGCGGGCCGACACGTCAGAACTGATGGCACACCACCGCTCTCTCATCCACGACTTGGAGACTACATGGCTCGGAATTTTACAACCTCAACGTGCTATCGTACATTCGAATGCGCTACAGTCCTTTCAATATTCTTTTCAGTCGATGTGAATGGTCTCAATGTTCCAGTACGACTCGGCGTATTCGAGGATAGCTCTGTCCGAGGAAAACTTGCCCATCTGCCCACAGAATTAGCCCACTACACCGATCATAAATTATACAGACCTTGGCGGTAGTCGCGATACTCTTCTTGACCCACTCAGTCGTATCGGCGTACGCTTCGTCCACCATGGCCAACGCGGCAATGTCTGCACACATCTTGAGCTTGACTCCGAAGTCTGCGAGCGGTTTACGCACAAGAATCAAAGTCGTCGCTAAGCAGGTAGTAGTCGCCTTGACGGATGGTGTTGAGCAACGGCTCGTAAACACCGGCGTCGCCAAAGATTCCGCTCGAAATCTGGTTGAGCACATGCGCCAGTGCTGGGCACTTCTCCTCAATCGGAACAGGGTGGTACTGGTGCTGGTAGCGGAGATCTTCGACAGCCGGCGTAAGGTGGCCAAAGAAGACTGGCGGGGAGCGATGAGTTTCGAATTTGCCAACAGCTGCGAGAAACGATACGCACAGACGTTGTTCTCTCCAACTTCTTCGGCAATCTCGATGTTCGCGCCATCTGAACGCTGCTCAGCTACCAGTCTGATTGCGAGTACAAGGTTCACTTACCAACGGTTCCCAACAACAGTCCTCCGTTCTAGATATCGCTTTAGAGCATGAGACTGTAAAGCGGAAACGAGGACGAACGAGGGTAAACTTCATGTTAGACGTTCCTAAGGGAAAGGTGCGTCAACACTTGTACCAAACGGATATGAGCGAGCTCACCTGAGGCCTCAGTTCCTGCCGTAGAGATATGCTGGCTGATATCCGAAGCAGGAATGAGGAGCTCGGCCAACGAGACACTATAATCCGGCACAAAGTGCAAAGAGAGTAGGTCTTTCGTGTCCGGGTCCTTGTTAATGACTTGAGAAACGTTCACAATGAGGCGGATCGTCTGAAGACGCCATCAGTCGCGATTTGGAAGTAGGCAAGAGTCAACCAACCAATTTTGCCATGTAGTATGCGGGAGCAGCCTTGCCAGCGAAGAAAACGGTCTTCGCGGTGACCTTCTTGCGCTCGGCGGGAGACATCGCCTTGAGAGTAAGGTAGCGCTGAGAACATATCAGTATGCCATCCCGCTTAACTGCTCTTGCACGTGATCGAGCCAGTCTCGAATGCAAGCCTGGGCAAAGAAGGAAAAAAGGTAACATACATGAACAACGCCAAGGATATTGAGAGTTTGACGCTTGTACTCGTGAATGCGCTTAACCTAGGTATCGTGTTTAGCCACATGAAGACACACAACTAAGTCCGCCAACCTGGATATCGAACATCGCATTGGTGTTGATGTCGAGGCCGAGCGTTGTCTTCAGATGCTGTGCGAGCCGCTCCTTGTTGCGCGTCTTGATAGCACCCCACTCCTTGCGGAACGCAGCGTCTTCGGCATGCGGAAGCAGTTTCTCGAGCATCGTGAGGTTCTTCAACCAGACCGACTTGTCAACGCCGAGGGTCTTCGAGATGAGAGCGCTTAGTTCGGGATTGCACTGGTCGAGCCACCGACGGGGAGTAACTAGACGCGATTAAAGGCGGAAAATACGCAGGTAACGCGACACCTACTGCCGTTCGTCACATTGCCGAACTTGGACACGCCCTCAAACTCGACAAAGTCCTTGAGGATCGTGGTCTTGACCAGCTCACTGTGAAGCTGTTGTTGAACGTTAACGAGCGCTCGAGCATTAGTCACGTGGGCCGTACTTCGGCTACTCCGTTGACTTTGCGCGAGCCAATGCACGCGAGATACGCCATGCGGACTTGTTGAGGGAAACCTTCCTCAATGAGACTCATGCGCGCCAAACGGTCACGATCGCCGGGGAACTTCTTCTCGACCGATTGCAGGAACGCAAGGTTGATGTCGAATATGATCTGCGCGTCCGTTATTCACGAAAGGACCCCGACATATACTCTGTTTTCCGTACCTGGAGATGGCGGGGCAGCAGGTGCTCAAGGAGCGGGACCGGCCATTTCTCGAGTGCCTCCGGCAACACCGTGTGGTTCGTATCTGAGGAGAGAAAAACAGCTCAGAAGGATCGCAATACTAGTTGTGTGCCAGAACCTACAGAAGAATGTGTTGGTGACGATTTGCCACGCCGTATCCCATGGCAAGTCTTCGTCGTCCAGCAGGATACGCATCAGCTCAGGAATAGCCAACGTAGGGTGGGTCTGACGGGAGGTGAACACGAGAACGCGGGCACAGATGACAATTAACGCACATCGTTGAGCTGGATGGCAGCGACTAGCAGAGACGATCAGCGTTGGTTCACGCCCGAATATGACAAGTTTACAGTCAGGAAATTCGGTGATGGGTTTGCCGAGATTTCTGAAGCGGCGGAGGATGTCGGCGAGACTGGCGGCGGTCCAGAAGTACTGTTGTTTCAGACGAAGTTCCTTCCCAACTATTTCTTTCAGCAGTGGGATCTCGACACAGACTATAAACCACTTACACTGTGTATGGTCATTGGGATATAGCACGCTAGTGATCGCAGCCGCCGAGTTGCTGGACTCGACCGCCGCCTCGTAGTTGCCAGCGTTGAACGAGTTGAGACTAAGGGCGGGTTAACAAAGCGCCTGTTCGATAGGGCAGAACGTACTCAAAGCCACGTTTGGGCTTGCTCTCCCACAGACGGAGGTTGTTCACGGTTTTGTTTGGCGCTAGGCCAGGAATCATCACGTCGTAGGCGACGGCGAGGACCTCTTGACCACCGTGCCAGACAGCTCGGGGAGTGCCAGCGACGCGCTCTGCAGTTCCATAGAAGCGAACATCGTAAGCCACGTCCAAACGAGGGAGCTCCCATGGGTTCTGGTTGTCCAGCCATGGGTCAGGGGCTGACAAATTGGCATCAGCGATTAGATTAGATTGTAAGGCTAGATCTGACCTTCCAACTGGTTGCCCTCAGGCGATATGAGCTGCTGGAAGATTCCGTACCTGGACAATTGTGTCAGATGTTGCAGCAAAGGTATGTTCCACGCACTTGTAACGCAGTCCGTAGCCCCACAAGGGAAGCTCTGCAGTGGCACCAGAGTCAAGGTAGCACGCGGCGAGGCGACCAAGGCCACCATTGCCAAGACCGGCGTCGCGCTCTTCCTCGAGCAAATCTTCCATGTTGAATCCTAGCTTATCGAGGCCCTTGGCGTACTGCGGCTTCAGATTGAGGTTCTGTTGGACAAATAAATCAAAGTACTCGCATTTCGCGACGAATTCGACGCACCAGAAGACCGTTGTCCAAACTCTTGCCCATGAGGAACTCGAGCGACAGATAATAAGCACGTTTCGGTGCCTTGCGGGTGTATTGAAGCGCTGTCTCGTTCCCTAATATTTGTCAGTAACAAGTTTGCGCTGACCAGGGAATTCTTTACAGTTGACGAGTAGGTTATCTCGGACCGAGAGCGCGGTGGCCTGATACGCTCCGAGCTTATCTGAACAACCAGGATGAGCCCAGAACAAGAGATTATGACGGTGTAGACTGACCCAAATTGTACGGCTGGCGCGAGAGGGTGGTCTGGACGTGATGGACGATGCCCTTGGTGAGCTCCGTCTCCTCCGTTTCCACGCCACGCAGTGCGCCTTTCCAGGTCGACTCGTCGCCGAGAGGCCATTTCTCTGGGGTGATGTCAGAGGGCACGATGGAAGAAGCGATAAGCAGGAATCGCCTTTTCCCGACGCGTCAGTTTCCGGCTGGTAGCCTGTGGATGCGATGAGCAGGGGACAACGGCCAGCGAGGTATAGCTACCGGTGAGGGTACGGACGTGGCGGCGTTTGCGCTGAGGCTGCCCGATGGTCTTGGGATCGATGAAGTTGGACATGGTCGAGGGTCGAGGTGCTGGTTGAGAACAACAACCGAAACGCGCTTCTATACTGCGTCATAGGCACTTTTCTGTGATGATGCCAGGCTCGACTTGCCCGACGAAGCTCGACCGCTTAAGGCCGCGTCTATGCTTGCATTTTGTCCTATACTTCGGATTCGACTGAAAGTGTAACTACTAGAGCTCTCCGTCGCGTCCGTCGTCGTCCCGTTGGTCGGGCATTGGCCAAAAGTCGGTATCGTTGCAGGGGTCGAGACCGCAGTGGACAAGCGAGAGAAAAGGCTACATCATCTACGCCTCATCGCGAGAGAAGCGGGGTCCATTGTGCGCGGCGTTCGAGGCTCGGAACCAACCCCGTGCGCCTATGACGCGCGCGTTTGATTTCAGATGCTGCATTCACCACGCGCTCTTCGACTCCGCTCACGTTCGCCTGCCCGCCGCCGTTTCTCTTTCTCCCTGCATTCATTGAGCTTTCCGTTCAAAATGGCGACCTCCAAAGCGCAACCTGAGAGTAATTCGCGTGTCCTCATTCTCGGTGAGCTCCAATACACTCAAAATACCTCTACAGCCCGCGTCTGACCTCATCTTTCTGTATTCTAGGTGAGCTGAGCCCAAGAACCAACTTTCAGACTCATTCAACGCGTCAGGCGCCGGAAATTTTGGTTCTTGCTTGGGTTGGTCGATCTGCCTCGTGTTTTCTTACTGCTCATTCCTCTCTGCACAGCTGAACATCTTGGAGACTCTGACCACCGCGTCTTTCTGTGGGCACGCGAGCAGAGCGTCGTTGAGCACTTTAACGCAACCCGCAAACACCTCAAATATCTTCCCTCGCATACATTTTCTTCCAACGTTTCTGCCGTCGGACCGGCGCTCCCAGACGCGGCGTTCATCAACTCTATGGACGTGCTTTTGTTCGCTATCCCCACTCAATTCTTGAGGTCTGCATCTTTTCAATCTTCCGACGCCTGCTTCTCTCTCATGTCGCACAGAGACAATCTCACGAAGCTCCAGCCCGCCTTGAGCGATAAAACAAAACTCCCGCTGCTCATCTTTGTGAACAAAGGCATAGAAATTGGGACGGATGCGCTGACTCTGGAAATCATCGCGGATACTTGTGGCGCAGACGTAGCCAAAGCCGCAACATTCATTGTATGTCCCGCCGCCGCTGACTAGCCACGCTCATTGTCAAGCTCTAGTCAGGCCCATCGTTCGCGAAAGAGAGTACGCGACGTCTGCCTTGGCTTCTGATTGGGTGTTTATGGCGCGATGATAGTTGTTCTCAGAAGACCAACATCTGTTTCAGTCGTCTCGTTTACGGAGGCCGAAGCAGACAAGACCGCCGCGCTCTTTCATCAGCCGCACTTTAGATGGTTTGTTTGGTGGATACGGCGACCACCGAACTCTCTCCCTGACCATTGCCGTAGTTACACTGGATCTGACCCAGTTGGCGTCGAGTTGTCCGGCGCGCTCAAGAACGTCTATGCTATCGCCGCTGGCAAGTGCATTCTCTACACGCGCACAGCTGATGAATTTATGGCTTCCAGGTATGTCCGATGGCTTGTACGGGAAGGAAGACAGCAACAACACGCGCGCCAGTGAGGTCTAGAGTCTCTGTGGCAGCATGCTACTCACGAGTCCGAAAAACACAGTGATTATTACTCGTGGGCTGGCGGAAATGACCTGCATCGGCACAGGTTCGTCCGTTGCGATTAACGACGTGGATCACTTTGTTGACCCGCATTGTACAGCCTATGGTGCCTCTCCGCTCACGTTCCTGGGACTCGCGGGCGTCGGTGATCTATTCCTCACGTGTTCGTCGAGCAGTAGTCGCAACTACACGGTTTGCCCCGGTCCGTCGCCGTTTATGGATCCTCACCGCATGCGCGTCAGGTTGGTTACCGCCTGGGGCAGGGCGAAACGCTCGAGACGATCATCGCGACCCTCGGAAGCGTGGCGGAGGGTGTATCGACTGCGAAGAGTGTGCGGAACCTGGTTACTCAGCTGGGAGTCCAGGCGCCGATTGCTGAAAGGGTTTACGAAGTGTTGTATGAAGGCGCGTGCGGTCGCGTGGTCCACTTTGCCGGCGTTAACGATGTTCCAGGGAAATCGACTGGGGATGCCGTGGCCGAGCTCATGGCATTGCCGCCGTCGAGGGAAATCGAACTGGCCACCATTGGGAGACCCGCGGAGAAACTGTTGCATAGACTGGGGATGTAGAGTAGTTTTTGGTCAAAGATCGACGAGAAAGTAATCCGTGATGGGATCTTCATCTTGAAATTTTTCAGAGTTTGACCGCCATCGTCTGCACGCCTTTAAAACCCTCCTCCCTCGTCGCACAGGATCTCCCCAGCTTCTCTTATGGTCTCTGCTCTGTGGAAGGCTTGCTCGCAGGGCGACCTTGATGCCGTGAACACCGCCCTCGCTGCTCAAAACGTTGACCTTGAGATTAAAGGTCGGCCTCCGTGTCCCGACGTGCTCTTTTTTCGCTAACCATCGCTTCCTTCTCTTTTTCCTCCCCCAAATTTGCGCTCTCCCCACATTTTCCTGCTTGGACCGACACCGCGTTCAGACCACACTGGCAGCACCCCGCTCATCGAGGCAATCAAGAACGGACATACGGAGGTGGTCAAGGTCCTGCTGGACAAGGGTACGAATCCCTTCTTCTGTGCCCTTTTCGCGTCATAACCAAAAACTTTGTAGGAGCCGACCCCACGAACGCGTCGAGCCAAGGTCTCCCGGAGACGTTCACCTC
Organism: Mycena chlorophos; assembly: GCA_014461115.1. Lineage (NCBI taxonomy): Eukaryota > Fungi > Basidiomycota > Agaricomycetes > Agaricales > Mycenaceae > Mycena > Mycena chlorophos. The sequence goes on along the minus strand of JACAZE010000007.1, from coordinate 2,250,012 downwards.
AGACCAAGGCATCCTCGGGATGCTCAACTTCGCGCGCAGTAAACACTCGCAAGACACTGCTGCGCCGCAAGAAAACGGTTACGAGGCCAACGACACGTCGGCGTATGCACCGCCGGCCAACTATCCGTTTTACCCGAGCATCAATGGCGCGCCTCCGCCCGACATGTTCTATGCGCCCCCGATGGTCAACGGCCATCGTCCGAGCAATATGCCGCCTCCCGAAGTCACCGGCCGTATCCCGTGTCGGTACTATCCCGCGTGTCGGTATGGTGCTGCATGCGCCTACCAGCATCCACCAGCGCAATACTACCCCGGCCAGCATCCCGCGCCGTTCACCTCGTACGACCAAATGCCACAACAGCCCTACGCGCCGACATATTATCCTGTATCACCACCTTCGTTCCCCCCACCTCCGCCGTTGCAAATGGCCCCGTCGTCCGAAATGCCGCCCCAGGGCCATTTCAGTCCGACGGGAGCGCCAGTTCCCATGCCTTACGGGCCCATGTCGCCCGTAATGTACTCTCATCCCGGCCCAATAGGGCTTCCACCTCTGCCGGCCGGCCCCACGCCCCAGTCTCCGCCTTTCAACCCTTCCTCACCGCCTGCATCCCATCCTAACGGACACGTTGGGCCATTCCCGCCGAGCAATGGTCCGATTTATCCCGATGCTGCTAGATCACCCCAGCTGAACCCGCAGCCCGACGCTGCCGTTTCGCGGGGTCCAGATGGCGCTCGCCGCGGTGGTCTTCGTCGTGGCTCGTTCGTGCGGGCCAAGCAGCCTCCGCCACCATGCATTTTCTATCCTATGGGACGATGCAAGAATGGGTATGCCCTTGACAGTTTTTCTCTCCTTGTCGTTCTGACTTCATATTTTTTCAGTGACGAATGCCGTTTCCCGCATATTATGCCTCAGGATGGCGTCCCGCCGCCAGCGCCTTTCCACTCTCGTGGAGGCGCTCCACGTCCTCGCGCCTCAATCAATGGCAACGGCTATGCTGCCCTCGACGAAAAGATGGCCCACTTGTCGCTGGTATGTTTCATTTTCGCGGAATACTCGGAACATGTGCTCACATGCTGCAGAACGGACATTCCGGTTCTCTCCGTGGGAGAGGTGGTCGGCCCAACGCCAACGGCCATGTGGGCAAGCGGGCTCCCATTCCGATGAAGCAACGCGTTCCGAATGCGGACGAGTTCCCGGTTCTCGGCGGTGGCTCAACGACGCCGCCCACCCGCGTCAACGGTGGATTCGTCAACGGAAATGGACCGACAGCAGCCCAGGTTCTGCAGGCTCCGCGTCCATTCCGGACAAATGCTTCCTCTCAGGCCGCGACCCCACGCAATATTTCGCCTGAACGCGTCCCGGAGACGAACGGCGTGCCGGCTTCAGAGTCGCTGCCTCTTTCGTTCGCGTCTGTGGCGACCGCTAGCACGGATGTGACGGTCTCCGCCTAAAACCTTGCACGCTAGTCGTCTGTCCATTTCCTCGGTCTTCTCCTTCGCCTTTGGCGCGACGTGTCGTTTTCTATTCAAGGTTTTATCATCCCTTTTCCAGGCGGGTTATCTATTTCGGTCCTCTTTGCTTGCATATCTATATCGTACCTCCCAGCAATCATCCAGTCCGCCCGCATCGCGCACGCTCATCGCATTGTTACTCTAAACTACCGTTTCCTGTACATGGTTCGACAAGACCGCAGCTTTCTCTCCACTCCAGGCGTCCAACAAAACGTATCCTACTCATGTGTTACATATAAGTTCTACTCGTAGAAACCCGCTCCTTCCCTGTCCCCGCTGCCCTCATTCACCGAATCGTATCATTGCTGTATTTTTGTTGTTACCAACGCTCAATATTCCGCATCTCCACTCCCGGTTTGGCGATGACCTCGCCGATTTTGTAGACCTTGGCAGCCCCGTGTAAACCCAACGCATCGAGCGCGACGTCGACGTCCTTGTGGCTAACGATGCAAACCAGTCCAATCCCGTTGTTGAACGTCCGCGCCATCTCAAGCGGCGCGACGCCGCCTTGCTGCATAAGATAGCGGAAGACAGGTGGAAACGGCCAAGCCGCCGCGTCGATGTAGCAGCCTAGACCAGCCGGCAATACACGGGGCACGTTCTCTGTGAAGCCGCCGCCCGTGATATGCGCCATGCCTTTAATCAGCCCCGCCTTGGCCGCAGGGAGAACCTGCTTGACGTAGATTCGCGTCGGCTCAAGCAGCGCGCGTCCGAGCGTCTTTTGTTCGTCCCAAGGGCACGTGTCGGTATAAGCAAGTCCTGTGAGGCCGATAATCTTGCGAATGAGCGAAAACCCGTTTGAGTGTACACCAGCGGACTCGATTCCGAGTAAGATGTCGCCGACCATAATGTTGGGTTTAGGGAGGATGGAAAGCCGCTCGACGGCGCCAACTGCGAAGCCTGCCAGGTCATAGTCGCCTTCTTGGTACATCCCCGGCATTTCAGCCGTTTCACCACCGATGAGAGCGCAGCCGGCTTGTTTACAGCCTTCTGCGATCCCTTTGATTACGTCTGCGGCGATGGGGATGTCGAGTTTGCTGCAGCCGTAGTAATCGAGGAAGTAGAGCGGCTCGGCGCCTTGGACCAGCAGGTCATTGACGGACATGGCAACGAGGTCGATTCCTTCTCGCAATTAGAAAACAACAGAATTCACAATACGAGAAAAACACACCAACGAAGTCGTGGATACCTGTATCGACAGCAACACGCAGTTTGGTACCAACACCGTCCGTGCCGCTCACGAGCACGGGATCGATGTATCCTGCCGCATGAAGGTCGAAAACTCCTCCGAAACCACCGATCTCGCCGTCGGCCCCAGGTCGACGCGTCGCGCGAACGAATGGCTTGATCGTTTCGACGAGCAGATTACCTGCGTCGACGGAGACGCCAGCCTGTGCGTAGGTCAGGCCAGTCGGTCCGACACTCGGCTTCAAGGCACTAAATGTGGTCAGCATCCAGAAGCACTCGTTGCGAAAAAAGCAGGTACCGATGAGCGATATCTCTTCGGAATGTCTTGCCCTCAAACGTTATTTGTTCGACGCTTTCGTAGGCCTTGTCCAACGCTTCTCGCAGGGTGGGAGCGTGTGCTGCAACTACGAGCACGCGACCACCAGCAGTGCGAATTTGGTCGTTCGAGGATTGCGTTCCAGCATGGAACACGACAGCACCTGCGAACATCAGTGGATAGAAATGGAAAAAGTGGAAGCGTACCGGACGGGGCGTTGGTCAAGTCGATGACCTTGCCCTTTTCATACGCACCCGGGTAGCCTGCGGACGCAAGGACGACAGAGACGGCGTAGCCGGGACGTATTGAGACTTGAACCGAGTCCAGGCGATGTTCTGCACAAGCCTATCGACAATGAACACCAGAAGAACATAGTAGGATGGAGCACGGACGAGTAGAATAGCCGCCAGATCGCAGTTCTCGGCGAGTAACAGCATCAAGGCTTCCGTTTCTGGATCGCCAAATCGCACGTTGTATTCGAGGACCTTGGGCCCGTCGGCCGTGAGCATGAACCCAGTGAAGAGCATTCCGACGAAAGGAAAGCCTGGCAAAGATTATTGCACCGAAATGCCAGTTGAAGCCACTTACCATCTCTTCGCATGCCGTCGATAGTTGGTCGCAGGCATTCAGAGAGGATCTGCTGCATTAATGCAGGAGTGGCGACTGGTGCTGGAGCGTATGCACCCATTCCGCCTGTATTAGGACCGACATCTCCGTCGCCAATACGTTTGTGGTCTTGCGCAGCCGGTAACGGGGAAATCGAATAGCCGTCCGAGAACGCCAAAACCGAAATCTCTGAGCCAAGCAATAGTTCCTCGACGACCACCTCGTTTCCTGCGCGATCATTAGATAAATAAACGGCAAGAGTGTTTGTGCGTACCTGCACTTCCAAACACCTTATCCACCAGGATTTCGCGCAAACCCTGGACTGCATCGTCTATCGTTGCCGGAATCAAAACACCCTTGCCCGCCGCGAGCCCATCCGCCTTGAGAACAACGGGATAACCGCACGTCTTGACGTGGTGGACGGCTTCGTCGAGTTGCGATGAAGAAAAGACCTTGAACTTGGCCGTTGGGATCGAATGCCGCGCCATAAAGTCTTTCGAGAAGGCCTTTGACCCTTCCATGCGTGCGGCCAGGGCGCTGGGGCCGAATACGGGGATTCCGACTGTGTGGTCCCCATTGATGCTGGATAAGATCGCTTGCGAGCAAACAGACCTTTTCGGAAGTGCGTCTCGACGCCATCCACCAGCGGCTGCTCTGGCCCGGGAACGACAAGGGTCACCTATCGGATACGTTTGGCTTGCGTTGAAAACGCAGCAGAGGGCATCCCAACCTGCTTTTCGAGCGCAAACGCGACCAGAGCCGGAAAATCCGAAGGGTTCAGGGAGATGTTGACTGTTTTCGGGAGTTGGTCGGTGCCACCATTGCCAGGGCAGACGTAGATGTGTTGTACGAGCGCCGATTGCGATAATTTCCAGGCAAGGGCGTGTTCTCGTCCGCCGCTGCCCAAGACCAGGATTTGCATCGCGGATGTCGAGATCAAGGTGTTTTTTTCTTTTTGAAAATCTGTCTCCGCTTGTTTTCATCTTCGGCGTCAAGCGAGCTTCTCCGTGTTCATAAACGCGCTCGACTGTCCCCAGCTGAATTTATTTTGCGGGGGCGGGTTGGGTTGGCCGTGTGCGCGGCACGTGGACCGCGAGCTTGGCTCTTGACCACCGACGTGCTTGCTATCGCTTGCACCTCGACCTCGTCTCTCTCGACCTCTTCATGTTCGGCAACGAACCATTCGAGGAGGTCAGCCTCATTTCGCTTATATTCCTGCTCCGCAGTCGTCGCTAAATATATTCCAGTCTCAAGGTCGTCGAGCAAACACCGTCCCAGAGAGAGAGCTTGCCCAATTCTACGAGGACGCACGGCGCGGAGACTTAGAGCGTAAACTCAGCAAACGCAAATCCAACTCGGGTGGCTCGCTATGGTCCAGGAAATCCACTAAACGCAACTCGACCCAGCCTCCAGCACCGCCGGTCCCTGGCCCATCCCGGAGAACCACTGCGCCTCCCTTAACGTCCCCCTCCGCAAGCTCCCTCGCTCATCCGCCCCCGAGCATCAGTGAGCACGGCAGCGAATGGGCCGACTCTGTCGTGTCTCTTCCACTTTCGCGGTCGATCATCCCCGAACCGCTGCGGGAGCTGCCTGCGTGGTACGACAGCGCACACTTCAACACACGCTATGCCATGCATAACCCTGTCGGGCCCAAGTGGTACAAGAACCACCATCTCATGCCGCCGGCAGGCAGTCGTCCTGCGGGCCGACCGCCCTCCGTCTTTTCTCCCTCGTTTCCGCCAATGTCCTCCGGCGATAGAGGCGAAGACGCCCGCATGCCGATCATGAGTCGCTCCTCGTCAAAGTCCCCGCTCCCTACACCAAATTCGTCCCAAACCCGCATGGAAGACGTGTCCAACATGCCGCGTTCCAGGAAAACGTCGCAGACCGCCCACGACAATGTCGACTTGATGGATGGTTCGGATCCTTGGGGCACGGCTTGGCACCACGAGTCGCCGTACGATGTGGGCAAGAGCAACAGCCCAGTATCGGTGGACGAAGTGCGTCGGCACCAAAACAATCGTTTCCAGAAATACTAACCTTTTGACTGCAGAACGCGCAAGCCACCCGGTCTCGGGCGTCAAGTGTAACTGCGCCCCAAAACCGCCGCAAGACGGTGACGCCTTCGCCGCTGTCGCAATCAACCTCCGCCGTACATCTGCAGGTTCCCGAACCTGCTCGTGCACCAACCCGAAAGCTGAGCAAACGACGCACAGTGGGGATATTTGGACGACATACGGCAAGCCCCACTGAGGGTCTAGATTCCCGCGTTGCATCTCCAGTTGCCACTGGCCCACCTTCGTCGTTCAGTCCCATAGAGACGACGAAGAAGGAGCGGAGAGGCAGTGTCCTTGGCAAGATTGCGAAGCGGTTCAGCCTCATGCGCAAACCAACTGCCGCCGCCGCACCGATGATGGAGGTTGTTCGACAAGCTCCTTTGAACCAGCGGCAACCAAGTCCCGAGAAAACATTTGCCCCGGAGCCGACTAATTATGCACCGGCTCCAGCGCCCGCGGCTCCTCAGGAACTTGCTGTAGCGGTCGTCCCTGTGGAACCGGAACCGGCAACGCCGGTCGAGGACGATGCTCATTCCACTATTTCGCTCGACGCGACCTACAGAATGGGCAGGCTCATGGTCGCTAATCCGGATCCGGGCTCGCCAGACAGTACCCCAGTTCCAGCAGAGATGCGCCTGCCCTCGGACGACCGGACAGTAATGGACCACCACTCGCGAGACGGCACCAACGAGACGATGACGCCCGTGAAGGAGCTCGATATTCCTAGAACTCAATCACCGGAGTCCATCGTCCAGTCCCTTCCCGTGGTCCAAACCCCGCAGGCACCGCCCGCTCCGCAAACCCCGCCACTAGTGCCACCCCCGCCGCCTCCGGCCTCATCGCCGTCGCTCAGTTCCTTGGGCATGCCGCTGTCAAGTCCTCAGTTCTCGACTCTAGACCAAAGTTTCTTTGCTTCGCGTCCAGACAGCATGTCTCCGCCGGCTCCCTTGCCAAAAAGCCCTCTAGCGACGACAGCAAGTTTGGATCAACACTTGTTCGCCGTGCGATCGGAAAGTCCCCCACCACCAACTCCGTTGCCCAAAAGCCCATTACCTACACCTCCCATCGAGATTCCTGCGCATCGGACTCCTTCTCCCACCAAGGTGTCTCCAACAAAGAGGGCATCACCGACCAAGCCATCGGTGGTTACATCTCCGTCGCCGCAAAAGAACTCGCCGTCTTTTGCCAATGACCATCGCTTCGAACGCCCTCTTTCCGCGGTTCGGCCGGCGGTCGAGTCTCCTCCGCTCAACGGAGCTGGGTCTAGTCGTCGTGTGCCAGTCCCGAAAATGGAGACGCTCGTGGAGAAGACGCCACCTGTTCTTCCACCATCACCCAAACTCCCCGCTGTGCCATTCCCAGCGAACTATGGGCCACCTGAGGCGGCGTTGCGGCCGCAGTCGCAGATGACGCCGGCCGACATGTCACCTCTGTCGGCCGTGTCTGTGTTGGTGAACCCTCCCACGCCGTACAATGCGGACCTGCAGACGCTGGACGAGACCGAGTCGATTCCACCGCCAGTGCCATCGAAACGCATGGCACGTGACCCTTCGCCCAGTCAAGTGGCGGTCACAGGTCGGGAGACGGAGACGTTCCGGTTGGTGCGGAGCGCGTCGGGGACCGTGTACGCGTCGACAGAGACGATACATGCGGCGGGCGAGCAGTGGGAGGTCATGGAGTCGTCCAGGAGCAAGAGCAAGCGCCGCAAAGAGGAGCCGGAGCGCAACGGTCGCAGCGAACGCAAACGGCAGTCAGCAGATGTCGATCTTGCTGGTGGTGGTCCTAATTCGCAGACCTTCCCGCGGACTGCCAGTGAACCTCAGCGTCCTCCGATTCCCGAGAAGCTTGTGCAGAGGGAAGAGTCCCCGCGGAAGAGGGAGTCGCAACAGTCGCAGCGCGAGGAGTCGCCCAGGAAGCGCGATACGTCGAGGGAAGAGTCGCCTCGCAAGCGAGACGCCGAACGTAAAACCGACCGCAAGATACGTCTAGACAAGCCGCAACCCACTCCGCCATCGCTTGCTCCTTCTTCGAGCCGCAAGCTGGAACGCAACCCGTCCAACTCTCGACCCATTTCGGAGGTGCCGCCTGTTGCGGATATGACCCAGATGCGCGCGCGAGAGGCTTGGGACATGGACCGGCTATGGAAAGCGCGTAGTCTTTATTCCGCTGAGCCGAATGGAATCATGACGCCACCACCGCCGGTGCCTTCAAAGGACGCGGTTGGTGTACAACAACTCGGCGTCCATGGATCCAGCCATACCGCGTTCATGATGTCCGCGCCGTTCCAGCAACAGCAGCAGCCTCCGCCACTGTACCATTCGATGCCACCTCCACCTGCCCCGATGGTTTACACTAACGGTGCCTCGTCGTCCCTCCCTCCACTGTCGAACCCACTACCTGAGCCTCCTCGAGAATCCCCTTATCAACCTGACCCGCTCACTTTGGGCGAATATTGGAGTAAGCATGCTAATGCCACGACCGCGCACTGACCACGATTATACCATGTTGCATATTCATGTACTATCACCGGACTCTTTTGCATACCATAGACATTCGTATTCAGGATACCTGGGCTGTTGTTGTTTTGGAGATCTAATTTGATGTATGATCACGTGTTTTGAGCGCTTAAGCCTGGCTTGCCTTCTACTCTCATGCACCTCCGACGATTCATCCACAAACAGCCCAATTCGTTCTATATCCCAGCAGCCGCACTCGCCAGTGCCCTGGGACTGGGGCTCACACCGTCTCTCGGGCCCCTCGTTATTCTTTTGTCTATTTTGCTGCTCTACGCGCCTATCCTGGCGCACAGGCCGCATAAAAAGGCAAACACCGCCCTCGTCTGGCTTACGATCTCTCTATTTGGGTCAATCGGCCGTCTCAGCCCCACACTCAGCGCACTCTCCTCTGCGGGACCGTCGATTGCGATCCTACTTGCCTTGTCCGCAGTCTCGACTGCACTGGCTATTTTCACAATCAGAGCAGAAGCCTTCCTTCGTGCTCGTACCGTCTGTTCCCATGCCGCGTTATTTCCTGCGATCTGGATGACGCTCTGGGCCGTGGTTGGGCATGCCCCCCTTGGGCGTCTAACTGCATGGAGCCCCATGTTGGGCACCGACTCGTATGCTTGGATGGCCCCGTGGTTTGGTGCCGCTGGGCTCGACTGGGTGGTCGCTGCATGGGCCGTTGTGGTCTCGCAGACGGTCGGCGTCTGGCTTATGGGGATGCCGGACTCGGATGAGGATGAAGAGAATGCCCCAAGCAAATACGCAGACACGACGTCTACGTGGGTGCTGTTCGGCGTTCTGACGCTGCTGACGCTCCCATCGTATTTCGTCTCTGACATCCCGTACCCGCTCGCTCCAATCGAGAACACGACGCCGCTCACTGTTGGTTGCGCCTTGCCGTCGTACTCCAAGTTCGACGTCACTCGATTCGGGATAGACGACTATATCAAGGTCAGCAAGACGATGAGCAGCACGCGAAGATTGTGCTGTGGCCCGAAGGAGCGGTCTCCTTCAGAAACGAGACCGAGAGGACAGCGGCATTCCAGGACATAGCGGGCTCAATGGAGCAGCAGGGAACGTATTGGGCCGTCTCGTTTGACGAGACCCTGCGCCTCGAGGACGACAAACGCATCAGTCGCACGGGCATCGCGATTCTTGAGAAAGACAAGCCTGTCCCCAAGTTCGAGTACTACAAGCGGGATCTCGTTCCAATCGCCGAGTCGTTCCATCTCACTCCTGGCTCTTCGCCCCCAGGAATCTTCTCGTTTAACCTCGTAATCCAGCCAGCACCCGGCAAACCCCGCCAATCCCGGCCTATTACCATAAGCGCGTCCATTTGCCTCGATTACACAATGCCGAATGTGTTCGAGTCGCTGCTCGAGCGCCCTACTCTTCTTCTGGCGCCAGGGAACACTTGGGACCGGACGATCGGTAAGCGCATGTGGCACGAAGTGAAACAACGCGCCAACGAACTCGGAACCACTGCTCTCTGGTGCGATGGAGGCGAAGGCGCGGTCAGCGGTGTTGCTGGCGGGGGTTACAACGATGTCACCCAGACCGGTGCAGGTCCATGGACGAGAACGATCGGGATACCCCATCCGTTCAACACAAAGCCGACGTTCTACGCGCGCTTTGGCAGCGGACCCGCGCTGGCATTGGCGTGGTTTGCAGGGCTTGGGATGGTCGGCGCAGTGCAGTTGCTTGTCAATTCCAATGCGGTCCACCGGGCCACCGGGCTTGCGCAGCGGGTTGCTCGCAGACTGAGGCCTCGGACGCAACCCGAGCCGGAGCCCCAGCCCCCGCTCATTGACATCTAGTTTTTCTCCTTCTCTTGCTTTGAAAATGCTTTGGAATATGCCTCTATTGTAATTCTATCAAGTCTGTAGCCTTCTTGAAGAAAACTTTGCCGCGGCAAGAGCACGTGAATGACACGTGTACGGATCACTCGGCTTGGGTCGACAACCTTGTTCCCTTCGATCCACGACGACAGACTCGTCTCGAGCATGTTCCAAACGCCTTCAAAACGAGTCTCGAACATCTTTCATCCGACTCTGCCCGCAACACGCAGGACAACGGCCAGAGCATGGATCTAGACCTCGATGATGCCGGTCATTCCGTTCTCTGCCGGAAGTAGACGAATATCGTCGGGGCTGCAGCCCAGCCCAGCCTGCTCGCGGTCTGGAACACCCAACCCCCCAGCGTTAAAAGAGAGGCTCTCTACCACGAGCGCCACCAAACACCACCCTCCAAACAAGATGTTGAACCTTTTTGTTGCTCGACGCAGTGTGAGTGTTCGGTGCCTCGTATACCAACCTTCTGACCGCTCTTCAGACGCTGTCTCTATGGCTGGCGTTAGAAGCTGGTCTTGGTGCCGCTGCGTGGAAGTCTTACCACGTTTGGATGCCGTCGTATGTCCGTTCAGATATCTTCTTTCACCCGGCGCTCATTTCAGCGTCCCGCTCCAGACCATCATCCTCAATAGCGCTGCGACGGCGCGCCTAGCTCAACACCCCCCATGTTTTTATCGTCTAGAATGTAAAATAACTGGCAATCACCGAGGGATATTCGCAAACCAAGACTTGTTATCGGGACCACCTCCATCACGCGACAAGCTTCTCAGGAACGAAGACGCGGTATCTCGCGACCGAAACTGCGGTCCCGCGGCCCGCTAGCGCGATTTGGATTCGCGAAGTCTCCTTATCTTCTTCGCGGGCGCGCGCAAGCTATAAAGTGGGTCTCTTGGTGTTCGGAAACACAAGCACCATGTTTTCCGTGGACGCTGTCGAGTCTCTGCCTGCGCTTGGCGCTCCTCCCTCCCCGTCCATCGACGAGAAGGATGAGAAGATGCTCGACGCGAAGGACTTTGTCGAGGTTGAGGTCGTCGACGATATCCCAGAGGTCTTTGAAGAAATCCGCGCCATTGATATGGACGCGTCGGGAAAGGAGAAGCCTATTGGTATCACCTACTCGCTTGGCCCTCGTCGTCGCGGTTCGCTTATCGTTCTCAGTCACCGCTGACGACTGGAGCCTGCGTCTTATTTCGACGCACGATACGCCGACGCTGCCGGTTTGGACCTTCCGTCTCTGGTTCCTGTCTCTTGGGCTTTCTGCCTTCGGCGCTGTTCTGGGAGAGATCTTTGTGCGTCCTTGATCGTCCTTCGAAGGGTTGCTGCTGACGGTTTTAAAAAATAGACTTTCAGGCCGCAAGGTGTCTATGTATCGCAGCTCTTCATCCAAGTCGCGAGCTTCGCAATGGGCAAGTGCGTACCGCTGTTGTTTTTTCGACGTTTCTTTCTTAGGCGAACAGAATTATGGCCGAAATCATTCCTGGACCGGGGCATAAGCGCTTCAAGATGCAGGGATGGCGCTGCCAGTGGTTCTGGAATTTCCTAAATCCCGGACCATTCAACATGTAAGCGTCTTTTCATGTATATCGTGAGTTCCATGTCTCATGGATGAATTGAGCAAGGAGAATGTCGGCGTCCTGATTATGGCTGCCGCTTCGACTCACGGCGCCCTTGCCAGTGCGTATTTTTACCTTACCCAATCGTTTCCCATCCTCACATTCTTGAGTCAACATTGTATGTATCTCTTGGCCTGCCAGTGTGCGGAGACACGCTCGAATGCCGTATTAGTTCGCCGCCGAAAGCCTCTTCTATGGATTCCAGCCCAACAACGCAATTGCGATATTTACTTTGATGAGTAGTCAACTCGTCGGATACGGTCTTGCAGGTGACTTCTGGTGATCTCTTCACATTGGATTGTATCTGACCCGCTCGCAGGCATGATGCGCACGTTCCTCGTCTATCCGACCTACTGCGTCTTCCCGAACCTCCTTCCAACCATCCAAATGTTCGATGTGTTATTCCGCAACACGGACAACATCCTGCAGAAGAAGCGAATCAAATTCTTCTGGGTCTTGTTCATCGGAATGTAGGTACTTTGCGCACAGAAATCATTCATTGCTCATTTTTCTCTCATCCAGCTGTGGGTGTATCTTCTTGGACTTGTATGGTGGCCGAACTCATGATGCGTCACTGCAGTTCTGTGGGAGTGGCTTCCCGAATACATTGCTCCGACCCTCACAGGCGTGTCGATTTTCTGCCTCGCGCGCCAGAAAAGCGCATGGGTTTCACGCATCTTCGGGGGCGCAGCGGGTAACGAGGGTTTGGGGCTCTTCTCCATCTGCCTCGACTGGAATTATATCGGTCAGATTGCTTCGAGTGTCAAGCCCAGCTGCCTTAGGCTGACATTTTATGCAGGTTCTGGTGGCTCTGCGTACGGGGCTTTATTCCAACCTCTTGCGACACAACTATCCCTTTATACTGGCGTTTTGATCTGCATGTGAGGACTGTTTCGAATTTCAGAAACTATTTTGAATCCATCTCCAGCCTTGCCTTCACTGGCGCATACGCTACGAACGGTCTGTCGGCGTTGCACGTGACTCCGCACATTCACTGATCCAACCACCAGTCTGGAACGCGCAGAACTTCCCTTTTCTTTCTCAGCTCCTCTTCTATGAGAATGGCACCGTCTACGACCAGGATCTCATCCTCAACTCGGACTACACGCTGAATCCTGAGAAACTGGCCGTGGTCGGCTTGCCGTGGTTCAGCATAACCTACGCCATCGCGAAGATAGGCACGAGTCTGTCGTTTGGCGCTACGATTACGCACATGGCGCTCTGGAACGGCAAGCAAGTCTGGCGGGCACTTCAAAGCGGCCGAAAGGGCGAGATCGACGATCCACACTACCTCAAGATGCAAGTCTACAAAGAAGTGCCTTTCTGGTGGTATACCGCCACTTTTATTGGATCTTTGGCTATGGGAATGGCGACGAACTACACTGGGGTAAGCTTGACGCGGCTGGGAGAAATATATCACCGCGTTGAAAACGCTTGCAGCATTCGCAACTGCCTTGGTGGGGCTTCTTCATCGCAGTGGGATTTGCAGCCTTCTTCTTGCCTATTATTTCCTCGCTTTATGCGATCATCTGGTGCGCCTTCGGCCTCTCCTTGTTCCTCCGTTCTAAAGAGCTTCGAGTTATGTACCAGGAACCGAAGACGTCGCTCGTGTGGGTATGATATCTCAGTTTCGACGGCGATTGAAGTATTTTAGATGCTTGCCGCGGGTTTGTTCCCCGGTAAACCGATCGCGAACATGTATTTCACGCTCTGGTAAGTTCTGGGGCCGTCCTCTCCCTGCGGCTACTCATGGATATTAGGGCGTACAACTCGACTGAGCAAGGCCGCTCCATGACCCGCGATTTGAAGATGGGACAGTACACGAAATTGCCTCCGCGCGTCACCTTTACCATGCAATGCGTTGGATCCATCGTTGGCGCGATTATCAACTACTTCATTATGAACGATATTATAACCACGAAACGAGAAATCCTTCTCTCGGTGCAAGGAACCAATACATGGTAAGGAAGGTGCACTGTGTTTGAGTATGAGACGAACTCTTTGCAGGAGCGGCGCTTCGATCCAGTCGTTCAACGTACGCGAGTCTATATACTTACATGTGCTCGTCCTGACTGTTCTCTAGAGCGACGCGGTGTCGTGGGGCGCTCTTGCGAAACAGCTGTACTCTCCGACCAGCACCTACGGAGTATGTACCCCACATTTCAACGCCAATCGCCTCAATGCGTCCATTAGATCATTCCACTCAGCATCATCATTGGTCTGTTCGTCCCCGTCCCCTTCTACCTGCTCCATCGCAAGTACCCCAAGGCGCACTTTGACGGGGTTATCACTCCAATGATCTGCACGCAAATCGGCTACCTCTCCGGCACGTCCCACTTGGATGATTCGCAGCTTGCACGCTGACCAACACGCAGGCGGCATCAACTCGTCCGTTTTCATGACCTTCTTGCTCTGCATATTTTCGCAGTACTACGTCAGTTTGTTCCCTGCATCCGCTACTGTATTCGGTGTTCACATATCTCGCAGTTGCGCGTCTATCGCCCTGGGTTCTTCCGCAAGTACGACTTCAATTCAACTTAGCAGTCCGAGACTCTTACATTCTGCAGGTACAACTTTTTGGCTAGCGCGGCGCTGGATGGAGGCACGGAAGTCATGACCTTCATCTACTCGTTTGCCGTCGGCGGGGCGGGTGGCAAGACAACGATGTTCCCCAACGTGCGTCCTTTGGCTTCCCTTCACGTTTATGCTCAATGATTTTCAAGTGGGCGCTGAATCCAACGGGAAACCCTGACTATTGTGCGCGGTTGACGTAGTGGGCTGAGTGGCTTTCATGAATACACGAATGTTATGATTTTGTCCGGAATATTTGCTTCGGCTTGTTCATATCGACGAATGGCGCGAGTCCAACCTCTCCTGGCCAGTAAAACGCGTCGAGTGACGCGTCTGCAATGTCCCTGTATTTCTGATTTGAAATCACGTGGTCGCATTACTAACCCTCCTCGCCTGAGCTCTGCTTGAACAGCGCGTACATCTTCCTTCGACTGGAATCCTTTGTCTCCGGCTCGGACGCAACCTCGAATATGCGCCGCAGAAGCTTTTCCCGGAGCTCGTCGCGAGGACTCGGCGTGTTGCCTGCCTCTGGCTGCGCGTAGCACGCATTTGCCAGCAATGAACCGTATTGAGTTGGTATAGGCGAATCAGAGACGGACGCGTCGGCCGCCAGTCGCCGCTTCTTGGTCGGCGGCGCGTCCTCGTCGACTGCTTGAGGTGGTGCGGCGAGTGCGTCGAACAGCGGTAGGAACACCTCCGATTGGACACGTTTGTAGGTTAATGCAGTGGGCGTCTGTGCTGCGAGGGTGAGGAAGGGTGCGAGGAGGGCGGAAAGTGGCGCAGGGAGTGGTGGGGGGTCGAGCGACGCTATGGCTTTGTCAAGCTCTTCGAGATAGATGTCTGCGAGATGATATGCGAGACCCGCAGGTACGCGCATGTCGCTGGGACTATTGGACATGAGTGTTTGCGTCGAATTGAGAGCTGGAAGGTTTTACCAGAGTGGGCCGCCTTCTCGTGTTAACATTTTGTTGTAGGTTTCGCAAGCAGCCTCGCGCCAGTTCTCGCGCGCTAGTAGACGAAACGTCGCGTTCACGAACTTCCGCACGAGCATGTAGTATTTGTCCATGCTGAGACCAAAAAAGTTAGCACATACAAGAAGGCAGTAGTATTATTCTGCGACGCACCGTAGCCGGTCAATCCCATTCCATTCACGGACAATAGCCTCCCAGAACCCAGATAAAAACGACAACGCTGATGTTGAAGAGCTGGTTGTAAGGAGCAGCTCGGCCAAATCCGCTGCAAGTGCTTGCTGCACGAGTGGTTTGTCGGACATCCAGAAGCCTACAAATGGTCTCAGAAACACGGTAGAGTTGCATTTAATGGTTTGCACAGTAGAAAATGCCCTTCCACAGCTTGTCCATGTCGGATTTCGCTATAGGATCGCGTTCATCCATGGAGAGAAAGGTCGCTAGAGATTTCACCGCCTTGTCGCGGGTCTTCTTGTCTTTGAGGTAGTCAGGACGAGTGTGTGCACCTGAGAGGAGCCCGCACCATTTGAGGCGAGGTGTTTAGCGAACGGCGGAGCGGCAGTCGCGGCACTCATGGTGAGTGTCGAAGCCAAAATTTTGAGCGCGTCGATCAAGTCACGATGCGCGCTTGGCCTCTCTCTGTGTCCACGATGGCCGACAAGAAATCGCCCATTACCTGCCACGGTTCGACCCTCTCCGTCTCTGTTCCCGCATTCCCCACCAACGCACACGCAACTCAGTCCTCGATTCGTCAATCGGCAAGCCCGCAAGTGGCGTCAGCGTCCGTCTTGAACGGCTAAACGACGACGGTGCCAGCTTCTCGTCGCTCGCAACTGGGTAAACTGCCTCCTGGAAGACCTGCATCCCACCGACCTCCGTTTCGAAGAGAGACCAATGCCGACGGCCGATGCACCGACCTGCTTCCGCCACAACCCCTGCCCCCCGCAACATACAAGATCGTATTCAGACCCAAGGTACGCAGGTCTCCATACTACCGTCCCTGTACTGCCTCTTACTGTTCCTGGAAGGAGTACTTTGAGGGTTCAGGGCGAAAATGTTTCTATCCGTGGGTCGAGATTGCGTTCGAGCTGGAAAATCCCGCAGAGCACTACCACATTCCGCTCTTGATAAGCCCGTACTCGTACACAACGTATCGCGGAAGTTGAGGAGATTATAGCGTATGTATAGGCATTCCACTAAACACGGTAATGAAGTATCTATGCCAGATGCGAGAGTGGAAAGTGTGGATGGGATGATACAAAGCAGGAGAAAAGCACAACAAGCATGGAGTGGGGTTGACCGGCTCAGCGGCCGGAGACGAGTACATGGGCGTATTGCACGCCCTTGATGTTCTGCCCCCGCATCGATGCCTTGACGTTGGACAAGAACTGGTCGCGGTTGCGGCTCATCTCTGCGGCGGCCTCTGCAGGAGAAGAACGAGAACATTCGGTCAGCATCACCCACGAAAATGATAAAGCGCACAACGCACCCTTGTTCAAAGGGTCGTCCGGGTTGGGCTCCAGGAAGAGATATTGCAGTCCCACCATGACCGAGTTGAGGTTGAGCACCGGCTTCCAGTCCTCTCGCAGAATGTTAAGGCAGACATTGCCCTCGAGGTCTACGTTCGGGTGGTAGATCTGTGGCGCAGAAACAAACTACGTGAGCCACGAGGCTGGCGCAAGGAAAGCACGCAAGAGACGCACGGTTTGAGTGCATTTGACCTTTGGAGGGTCGTGTGGGTAGTTGGTGTTTATCGCGAATGAGAACACAAACGCGCCACCCTTGTACATGCCTGGAGAACAAGGTCAGCACACGGCAGGACCAGTAGAATCGCAGCAGACGGACCCTCGTCGGGAGTAATGGTGAGAGTGAAGTTGAGGAGATCGGCGGGATCGGGGAAGTGTGTCTTCATGGTCGACGGGAGGTCCAGCTCAGTCAAGTCTGAAAGATAATGAGCAAGGGCAAAGGTCCGAGCCAGCCGGCCATAACGCACCTTTCTGAACTCGAATCTGCGCTGCGCTCGTCTTGGGCTTCTTCTTGGCCGCCGCGTCCTCGTTCTTCTTCATGCTCCAGATCTGCAAGCAGCGCGTTCAGTGCCAGTCTCCGGGTTCAGCGGAGCACGTACCTTAATCATGGCTGCTGGTCGTGCGGGGTGAGTGTGTGGGGTGGTGGTCAAGGACAAGCCGAGATGTGACTAGGGCGCAGTGGCTGAGTCGAGTTTTGTTCAGGCAGTGTGAATTGATGGCTCTGCAGCAACAGCCTCCTCCTACACGCGTCGTTTTACAACTTGTATCCTACCAAAATCCTCAAGGCTCGACATGGTAGATTGTCCTCCTCGTCAGTAGCAGCAAATGTCCGTGCATCGAGCATCGCAGCCCGAATGCGTTCCTCTTCAATCAGCTCGGCCTTTGATAACGGCTCCCGCGGCGGAAACGGCCAGCCCAGCCCAGTCAGCGAGCACCACAAAGAAGTTCGGACCTGCATGTCGCTTGCGAAAGCCCGTCAGTCAGAAAGTTAAAGAACGACTCGGTTCGACTCACGTGCGATACCGGTCCACAAGCAGCTCGAATTTTTTGCGGCTCTGCAGCTCTTCCAACTCCTCATCGTCATCCCAACCAAACGGTTTGAGCTCTTCTTTGCGATTCCATAACCGGTCCTTGAGCTCCACCCACATCTCTTCCTGACATGCCAGCACCAGTTGGTATGACCGATATAGATGCATCGCCGCCGACCGCTCGTTGAGCGCATCAAGCTGTTGTCGACGCCCTCGACGCTCGGGTGTTGACAAGTACGCTTCGTCGACCCCGAAATCCATCACGTACACGGGCGTAGGCGATTTAGGCTGTTTCGGCTCCGCGTCAACTGCGGTCTTGTCGGCGGCGCTCTCCTGCGAAGCCGCGGGGCTATCGTAGGTTGATACCGAAGACGATTTGCGTCGGCCCGTAAATATCGAAGACGCATGCGAAGAGTCAGTTGTGGACGAAGACGAGAACGACAAGGACGGCTGTCTGACTTCGCTGGGCGACGCGAACACGGTCGATGTGCGAGAATCTAGCGTGTCCGAGTTGGGGTCAATCACGTAGGACGTGATTATCTGGGGCGGCAGGGGTTGGAGCGGTGGAATGGGGGGCATGAAGAAGCTGGCCACGGGAGTTTGGTTAACATGTCGGAAATACGTCGTGAAATAACTGGGTAGAATGGCTGGTTTTGTATAGTGAGAGCCCGGTCCCGACGAGGAACGGGATAGCGTACCGGTAGGCCTGAGGTTGATGAACCGACTCTCAAACACAGACTTGTACAAGGACTCCAACAGGGCATGGTCGTGGGTCGCGTCGGATGGGGTATCAGTGAAGGGGTATAGGCCGCGGTGGGTGCCATCTGGAAAATGCACAGATGTTGACCGCCGCGGCCGTGCCCTGAGTGGGCCCGTGAACCATTTGGGTAGCAGCGGAAAGATGAGATCTGTTACGCGTCAATTGTGCGCAACAAAACACACGCATGTGGCTCGCACCATCCTCGATGACCTCGACAACACCACCTGGTCGCATTATACGATTCACCTCCTGCAGCACATGATGAGATGTGGTCGCAAGTCAATGCGCTGGGCACAAACCTCGAACAACGTCCCCCACTGAGAAGGAGGTTCAATTGCGGAGCTCGTTGATAGAGTGGGCAACGCTCACCTTATTCTCGGGAACCCCAGGAGATATGTTCTGCGTGTAATCAGCCAACCCGACGCCATACTTTGGTCAACAACCCACAGAAATTCGAACATGGTCGAATTCGTCGTCGTCAAACGGGAGTTTGTTTGTCAAACTGAGGCGCTGGCTCAGCGCGGGCTATCACGGAGAGCTACGGGAGGCTCACAAGTTGCCGTGAACCCAGGTAACGCGCTCGGCGATCGAGGCGTACTCCGAGGGGAGACTTCGGAGCGGGATTTGAACGTCCATGAGGTCGAAGCCGACCTGGAGGTGGTCAGATTGTGGGGTTTGTGTGTGAGCATCCAACGCACGAATTCGCATTGCGGCCAATGCTTGGCTGCCTCGACCACCCAGACGCCCGTCTAAGCGCGCGTCAGTCGGGCCACGGGAGCGAAATTCTGCGCAACACGTACACCACATCCGAGATCCAACGATCGTTCTGGGGTCGGAGAGTCCGACTGTGATTTCCACTGCTCACTGGCATAGTCCACGAACGAAACCGCGCCGCTGTTGGTGAAACTCGAGAACCGGAGGTCGAGTGCCTCGCTAGGGAAGATGTGAGCAGCCGTTCCGAAGAGCAATATATTGTTGCGCACAGCTCAAACACGGTCTTTGAATACGCGAGCGGATACGGAGCCTTTTCGCGGTCGAATGTGTGATATCTTTGACCGTGTTTGGTGTCAAAGAGGGCGGGGGATTTGCGAGGGGTGCGGGGCTTGGAGGAGCGGGGCGAGGGCACGTCGAGGAGGGCAGCCTGCTGCATATGCGGTGGCGGACTCGAAGGCAACACCGTGGTAGAGGTCGAAAGAACCGTGCCAGCCGTTGCCGAAAGCATGGCTGATCGAGAAGCTGGGCTTGAATTGGAACGCCTGCACCTGATAACGCCAACGCGATTCAGATTATCTGCGCCGGGGGTTTGCTCGTTCGTTTGCCGTGGAGGGAGGTGCCTGAGTAGCGTATTCCAACGGTCTTAACGGGGCGGAGTGCGTCCCATCATAAAATCGGGTCCTAAGTAAATGAATGCAAATCGATGGCCGCCCTCGGCACCCGCCTAACCGACGCGTCAGGAACCTTATCCCTGCAGCGGCTCCAGAGGTTGGACGAGCTTATATTGACCTTCGCGACGAGGGACGCGACCACAAAGTCACACGACTTGCCCATCTTCACCTCATGCCACCACGCAAGAAGCCCACCTCGACAACCGCAAAAAAGGCTCAGACGAAACTCAAACGCGCAATAAAGCGCGGAGACGTGGCTGCCCCGCCACCACAAACCAAGCAGAACAAGAACAGGAGACGCGCTCATGGCCCTCCCGTGTCGCAGACCGTCGAATCGTCCAGAAAGCTCCAATCAGCGTTCATCTCCCTGCCGCCTGAATTCCTGGAAAACACGAAGGTTCTGGCATCCCAACTTCCGCTATCGCGTCCGATCCCACATAACTCGCTATTGCTGCCTGTTTATGACGCAGAATATGCGTTGGCGTGTCCACGACGACCAAAGTGGAAGTTCACGATGAGCAAACTCGAGGTTGAGAAGAACGAAGAGGGTGTGTTTCGCAAGGTTCGTTTCGCGATTGGTGTTGCCACACATCCATAGTTTCTAGTGGTTGTTTCAAACGGACGACTTGGTGGAGAAATGGCAGAAGCAGCCCCCGGAGCCGGCTGCGATGCCACGATCCACGACTGTTTTTGAGCGGAACATCGAAGTTTGGCGACAATTGTGCGTGGGACGCGTCTCTAATGCTCACTATCTCAAGTGGCCAGATGGCGCGTTACTGAGATCTCCGACATCCTGCTGGTTTTGCTTGATTCAAGAGCACCGTTGTTACACTTTCCGCCTTCCTTGCAAGACTATCTCGAGAACCGGAGCGTTATCTTGGTGCTCACAAAGGTCGACATTGCGGGACCTGAACGCGCCGAAGCTTGGACTCGATATTTCGCAACAAATCACCCATCCTACAAGGTCGTTCAAGTGGAATCATACATCGAGAAGGAGGTTACGTCCTTGAGCCAGGTATGCAAACAGAAAAAAAAACAGATCAACGGCGTTCATTTTCATTAGGGCCGTCGACAACACCGTCCACACATCCCAGAAACATTCCGCACGCGTCTAATCCAGGCGATCCGCGAAGAACACGCAGCACTACTCGAGCCGCCAGAGAAAGTCAAAGCCAATCCCGCCCGCCTCGAGCACTGGAAACCTAAAGTCAAACGCGAGATTGACTGGGATCGACTACTCACAGCCGAGGGCGAGAAGGTGGGAAGCATCGTCGGCGGGCCCGCAGCTCCGCAACCGGACGCTGAGGCCTCGGAGGAAGAGCAAGAACCGCAGTTTCTGACGATTGGGTTGATTGGTCTACATTTCGTTGTTCTTTACGACTCATTTCTGACGATGATTTAGGACAGCCAAATGTCGGCAAATCGTCCTTGCTCAATGCCCTCTTTGGGACGAGCAAGGTTCGCGCGAGCAAGACGCCAGGAAAGACTAAACACTTTCAAACTCTGTTCTTCACACCCGACGTTCGTGTGGTAGACTGTCCAGGGCTGGTCATGCCCAACTTTGTGCCGCTAGAGATGCAAGTGCTCGCTGGTATCTTGCCCATTTCGCGTCGTCGGTGCTTCCACGCGTTTTTGCTGCATATTTTGATCTACGTTGTTGTAGTCGCTGCCGTGCCTTTCTGCACGTACCATGCCGCGCAACTGTTACCACTCGAACGCATCCTTCGCATCGCGAAGCCTGAACCAGTCGAAGTTGTCGATAAGCGAACATGGCGCGAAGGCGAACGACCTCCTGCCGAGGATCTCAGGGAACGACCCTGGAGCGCAATGGACGTGCTTATCGGCTACGCGGAGGCGAAGGGATGGATGACGGCGAAAGGCGGGAGGCCAGATGTTCATCGTGCGGGTAACGCGAGTAAGTCTCACTTTACTTTCGTGAAAAAGGTTGACTGTTTTTCGCAGTTCTGCGCGCCCTCGCTGAGGGTCGTATTACGTGGGCATTTTGGCCGCCAGACGCAGCGGAGACCGCCCACGCAAGTACTGAAGGAGCAGGGATCTGGATCCAATCGGAAGACGGTGCGATGAGCAGTGAGGAAGAGAGCGAAGATGAGCCGGAAGAAGACGAGGCAGAAAATCAGGTACAGAGCAGCGACGAGGCGTCCGAACCTCAGAGTGCAGACGAAGAAGAGGATGAGGAAGAAGAGGCTGCGCCGCTTAAAACTGGGATCGGCCGTTTCGGCGCGTTGCTCGACGAAGATTCAAAATCTGACGCCGAATCCGAGTAAGCGAGATGATTAAAGTTAATAACAAGGAAATGGAACAGCGGTCCGTATGCTACCTCGTCGTATGTCTACAGCGCCTCGATCGCGACTACCGCGTCTCCGAGTCTCCAACGTCTACTTCGCCAGCACTTTTAGGAGGGGTGGACGGATTGGCTGGGGCACCGTCGTCCCGTGCAGCAGCCGGCGGAACTCGGGGTGCTTGTGGCGGCGCAGAGCTGCTGCCGCCAGCAGATGGTGCTGAGTTTGTGTTTGCGAGACGCTGGTCGAGCGCTTTGAGGGCCATCGCACTATCACCGCATGTCAGTATCTTGCGTGGAAGAAAATCAAAACAGACTCGACGTACCGTCTCCGTTCCGCCTCTGCACGCGCGCTTCCAGGAGATTGATTGTATAGCCCAGTTTCGACGTCAGGACCAGCAGTTGGGATGAGGTGGAGACGCGTTGCAAGCGAATACACGGTGTTTCCGAGGATGGTGAGCGGATAACTGCGCGCTGTTAGACGAGACTAATAGGAGGCAGAAGAGAACACGTACTGGACTGGCGGAGGGAACCACGATACCAAGCTGAACGTCTCGCTTCTGTCTCCGTAGGTGTCGACGCCGCCAACCGAGTCGCTGGTGTTCTTCTTGTAGAAACGCAGGTAAATCCAGCCCACGAACCATCCGAATTGAATGATGATCCATGGACATTGGAAGCCCACGATGCACAGGACAGTCGACAACGTCAAATAGGCCATGGGCAGACTCTGAACCGGAGTGAGCCTACGAGTTTTTGAAGGCAAACATGCTGACCTTGACTCGCGCTTTCAAGACACCCATAACCTGCACTTGGTGCTCGGGAATGAGCTGGGTGAATGCGACAAGGACTGCGATTTGAAGGGACATCTGCCCGTGGTACCGCATTCCGTAGCTTTTGGAGTGTGAGCCGGGTCCCGGTGAATGAAGATGGGCGCGCACAGGAAAAGCTCCGCGTCTCTGAGGACCATGAACTCTATCCAGTTGAACCCGAATGCGATTATGTTCGAGAATCCAACGGAGACTACGATGAATTTGAGCATCTCAATGGCTCCCCAGAGACGCTCGAGGTATCGGAGTGCGAGAGGCATGGTCGCTAAAGACAGCACGAGCTGGGACATAATTAGGCGGTGTTGTTGGTTAGCGGGCAAAGAGAGCGAACCTCGAATATGCTGGTCTCGACCAGAGCTGACGTTACGAAGGTCCATGGGTAGAAGAGACTGGAGCCCGGGACGAGGACGAGGTATGGGGCATAGAGGGTGTCTGTCCAGCTGAGGTAGGCGTAGAGAAGGGAAAAGACGACTGTGCCCGCAGTGAAGGCGCGCGTAACTGGAGGTACGGAGGAGATGAAGTCGAGTGGCGACGACAAGATGGCCATGCCCAAGAGTTTTGCCGCGAGGACGTGGTTGGCGCTGGGGATGCCAGATGCCGTGACTGTCACTCCCTAGGGCTTGCTCTCAACCAACACCTCGATGGCCGATTACGACTTCCGTCCGGGAGGCGGCCTCAAGCTCAAGGGCGGCGTTGCGGACGGTGGTATAAAGAAGTATGTGCTCTCAATTCCTTGTGTTTGTGCTCAATTTGCTGCCAGGAAAAAGAAAAAGTCAAAATCCAAGCCTGAGACGGAGGAGCGACTCAAAGAACTCGTTCGTGAAGAAGCTGTAGTGTCTGGCAGCAGTCAACCCGGCAGTGGAAGCAACTCTCCTGGTCCTAGCTCAAGTTCTGACCGCAAGACGGATGCTGAACGCCGATTCGAGCAAGTCCAACGCCGCCGTGTATGTTCAACGCCGCCAGCCCCATCGCCAGTCGACCAAGAACGCAACTCTGACGACCATTGACAGCTGGCTGAGCGGGTAGCCAAGGTGGCCGCAAAGAGCCACAAGGACCGGGTTAGCGAATTCAACGCCCATCTCGAATCTCTGAGCGAGCACCACGATATTCCGAAGGTGCGTCGCCTCCTGGCTCTGTTGGGACGTTCTCTGATCTCAATCCACGCCAGGTTGGACCAGGATAAGGACGTGTTGGGATGTGTGGAGCGGGGGAAGGACGTTGGACTATGTCGGGACGATCCACGGAGGAAACGCAGGGAAACGCGGGGATTCGCGGGTATTCCACGCGTTGTATACTCAGATGTAACTGTGCAAATGTGTTTGCCAGGCTGCTGTGACGAAGGGCGCGTCACCAGCTTGGACCCAACTCTCCTCCTGCCACAACCGACGACATGGCTTCCTCGTCGTCTGCCCCACCACCGCCAATAAAAAGCGGCCATAGTGGCCATGTGTGCCCTCCAACAACCACCACCTCTCCGTCCACCCACCCCAGCGGCCGATGGGAATCGCTTTTCGTGTATTCCTTCATATGTCGCTTCACCGACCTTCGCGCCAAGGTCGACGGCCTCGAGACCCCCATGGAGTGCGTCGTCGCAACTCATACGACACTCCCGCTGACTCCCCGACTCTCGATAGCTTTGAAGAGGCCCTGCTTTCTCAGGAGCCAAACTCCATCTTGACTTCCGTCCTCAGCAAGTTCATCACAAACCTCCGTCCGAACACGCGTAACCTGAGGTGCGTGCACATCTTCGACCGTCGTCAATGGGCTACGTGGGCTTAACGCCCGTGTTTCGTCGGCAGCGTTGATCAAATATCGACAACTCTGGCCACCGTCCTCGCCGAGTATCTCAAGACTTCTGAGCGAACCATCTTCTGGGATGACTCTATCCGTGCCAATAGAGACCCCTTCGAGAGTCTGGAGGGTGGTTTCTTCGCTGGGGACTGGGATTTCAAGGTCTGTGGGTCGTCCCGAACGTTGCCACTGTCCACCGACATAATACTTTTCTCGCGTTTTTCAGCTCAAAATCCTGCGGCAGCTGGTGGAACTGCAGCTCACTCACTCTGGCGACATTCGGGGCAAGATTGATCGCGCTTGGGGCGTGTCGTCGAACAAGCACAAGAAAAAGGATGCTGCGAGCGCTCCGCCGCCTCCGCCGCTCCTAGACTCGGACCCAAACAGCCAGAAACAACTACAACTTACACCGCTGGGGCAGGACATTCATCGAACGCGATACTGGGCAGCTGATGGTCTGTGAGCTTTCATTCCGCGCCGCATGCTCCGAATTTGGGAATGAGATCATCGTTGGAATGTGGCTTTACGGCCCGTTGACGGGTTCTCAATTCTCGAATGGCATACAGTCGATATGGAACATCTTGCTGACCGAATGCTGCAGACTCGCCGCGGTTATACACCTCGACCAACCCGTGGAAGGTCACCGCGACGTTTCACATGGTTTCGACGGGGCGCGACGAATACATGGCAATCATCGAAACGCTCAAGGCGGATATGCCAAAACGCGAGTTGAAGAAGGGAGACAAAAGGCCGAAACTTGAAACTTTCCATCTCAACCTCATCGACGCTCTCGAAAGCCGCGTCGAAGCCATTGATGCCGAGTTGCTGGTACGTTGTTTTCTTCGGACGTCCGTGTGGGTGTGGCGTTGAACAAGCTCCGCAGCGCGTCGAGAAAGTGCGGAAGAAGCTGGAGGCGAAACAAGCACAATTGGCACGTATAGCGGAAGCTGAGCTACTACGGGAAACGCGGACGCGGCGACAAACGCGTAAACCAAACTACGTTTATTCAGGCTTTGAAGAGGAGGTCAGTTTTGGTTTGCCCTTGTTTTTGCTTGATTCCAGGCTCACACCCTATTCAGGATGAAGCGGATGGGGACGAGTACACATTCCAAGAACCAGAAATGGACGACGACGACTTCCTCAACTTCCGCGACGAGGACGACGAGCGGTCTAACAAACGCTGGGTTGCTGGCGGGGTTCGCAGATCGTCCCGAACGGCTGTGCTGAACGCAAACGGCAAACGCGAGGCACAAGAAGAACATTACTGGCGAGGGGAACGGCGCTCTGCACGGCTCGGCGCTCCTCCAGAGACCCAGCTCGATATTGAACCGCAAAAGAAACGCGCACGCACAGAAGACAGCACGATGAGCACCGGGTCGGGTGATGCAGAGTCTACGACGTCGCACGGCGTCGCCAACGGACAACTCAAAAACTCGGTCGCCTCAGCATTGCGACCAAACGAAGTTGCGGTCGAACAAGTTGCTGGCAAAAAGCGGTCCAAGTTTTGGGTTTATGCTGTTGAAGGAGATTCGGAAAAAGGTCCATCTCCAGCGCCAGAGGTGTCTCCAGGACCGGAATCTAATGGCGCAGCATCTGCAAACGGCCACGAGTCGGATATGGAGGTGGATGAGGAACACTCCCCTTGACCTGTAATTCAAATTGTAAACAACCATCGAGCCACATTTGTGTCGTCGTTTTCCTTATTTAGATTGTCCTATACCTTCACGCACACACACTGTATGTACCATAAATCCAATGGCTGCGTCGCATATCCCTCTGCGAGAAACTTCGTCGTGTGACTAAAATGCCGAGTCGAGGTCCAGACGTGTATCACCGACACGAGAAGCGGGTTGGACGAGGCTCCTTATGCTTACCCACCATGCCGCCCGACGCGTCTTTCGATTCCGTGGCTGCCTTTTCGCCAAACCCGACGTGCCTCGGCGCCATGCACACACCATCCCGGCGTCCGTCGAAGACAAGACGCTCGTAACCATCTTCGACCGACCCAAACCCGCGCAGCGGTCCAGTTTTTCGAGTACCGGCCTCTTCGGGCATCGCAACCTCAGCAGTCCCGACGCGTTCGTTGCGCTGGCGGATGCGACACTCGTCCGAGCGCAACTGCTTACGGACCGGATTCTGCGGGCACGGGAGTCCCGACGGGAACTGCTTCTCGTGGTCAAGAATCTGGACCGGCTGAGCGACCTGCTCTGTGGGGTTATCGATCTCGCGGAGCTCGTCCAGAATGCGCATCCCGACGAGAAGTGGGTCGAGGCCGCCAGCTTTGCGCACGACAAGTTGTGCAACTTCATGAATGTGTTGAATACGCATACGGGGCTTTACGCAGTGCGTCGTCGCGTCCTTTTTTCTTCCTTAAGCAAGCTCATCGGACTATTGGTAGGTGCTCAAAGCGGTCTTGAACGACCCGAGCATCGTCAAAACGTTGCCTCCGGAAGCGCACGCAACCGCTCTCATTTTCTCGCGCGACTTTGAAAACTCGGCAATCGACCTGCCGCCAGAGAAGCGAGACAAATTCGTTTCGCTCTCGTCCGAGATTCTGGGCCTCGGGCGAAAGTTCTTGCAGGGCGTCACCACGTACGGGCCTCCTGCGTCGATAAAACCCTCGGAGCTGGCTGGGCTGAAGGACCAGGGCTTGGGTGTGCGGCTTCAGCTGCAAGCACGGTTCACGCAGCGCGACTTGCTCGTGTACCCGGGCTCGCTGCAGGCGCAGATGATTATGCGTGCGGCGCCGGCGGAGGAGGCGCGCCGACGCGTATATATCGCGTCAAACTCGAGTACGGCGGAGCAGATTGGCGTTTTGGACAGTCTGCTGCGTTCCAGGGCGGAGCTCGCGCAGCTGGTCGGTAAATCAAGCTTCGGGCAGATGGCTCTGGACGATAAGATGGCCAAGTCTCCGGGTATGTTCCTCTCCTTGTCGCGTCCGCATGTCGATAATGTCTAATGCATTCATCAGAAAACGTGGGCTACTTCCTGGATGCGTTGCTCGACCATACGCGTCCTGCGGCTCGGAGCGCGTTAAAGGCGTTGAGCGCACGAAAACAACTTCATCTCAACACGCCGCCATTACCGGTTATCCAAGCCTGGGATCGAGACTTTTACTGTCCTCCTGAACCGCCAGCGCCGCCAATTGCTCTCCCGCCACTCACATTGGGTACAGTCTTCATGGGCTTGTCGCGGCTGTTCCGGCATTTGTACGGAATATCGTTGCGACCTGTCTCCGTTGCGGCTGGGGAAGTCTGGCATCCCGATGTCACCAAGCTCGAGGTCGTGGACGAGCAAAGAGGTGTTATTGGGTGGATTTACGCCGACCTCTTTGCGCGGCCAGGGAAGGCGAGCGGCGCTGCACATTATACGGTCCGCTGCTCGCGCAGGACGGACGACGATGACGAAGCGGGCGACGGTATCAGCGCTGAGATTGAGCCGCATGTTGGACTCTCTCGCGAGTTCGAGTCCGTCAAGCGTCACGTGCTTCCCGGGCAGACTGGCGTTTATCAGCTCCCGCTCGTCGTTTTGCTCACGGAATTCGCACGACCAGCCGCGAAAAGCGGTACGATCCTGCAATGGCACGAAGTTACGACTCTTTGGCACGAAATGGGACACGCAATGCATTGTAAGCAGCTCCATTCACTCGTTGAGCCATCTCTGAGGTCCTTTTCTAGCCATGATTGGGCGGACGGATTATCAGAACGTGTCGGGGACCCGCTGCGCGACCGACTTTGTCGAACTTCCTTCAATATTGATGGAGCACTTTTTAACCTCACCAACTGTGCTCTCGCTCTTCGACGCAGACAGCACCTCCGTCGATAGACAGAGCGGCAACCACCACGAAGACCCGTGCCATTCCATCGACACCTACTCGCAGATTCTGCTCGCCGCGCTGGACCAGGTGTATCACTCTCCTACGGTGCTCGAGCACAATTTCGACTCGACCGCTGAGCTCGCGCGTCTCCATAATACGCGTGGTCTCATCCCTCATGTGCCCGGAACGTCGTTCCAGACGCACTTTGGGCATCTTGTGGGCTACGCGGCGACGTACTACTCGTACCTCTTCGACCGTGCGATCGCGTCGCGCGTCTGGAGGAACGTGTTCTCTGGCGACCCGCTTGACCGCGTCACTGGGGAAAAGTACAAGACTGAGGTGTTGAGGTACGGTGGCGGGAAGGACCCGTGGAAGATGGTCAGCACGTTGTTGGATGCGCCGCAGCTTGAGAACGGAGACGCTGAGGCGATGCGGGAGGTCGGACGGTGGAGGATAGAGGATGATATTCCTGGAAGACACTGAACAACCATGATCAAGACACAAAACTGTAGCCATTATTCCAAGATGTATCTAATATACAAGTACAGTGCGCGCGCTAATAGATACAAGGGTCAAGAGGGTTGATGCTTGTGAGAGGAGGAAATGGGAATGAGATGTAGCTGTCCAGGTAGTTGGGGTCGCAGCCGGGCCCAGAGAAATCGTCATGCTGGTAGATGAATGGGTTCATGTTCATACTGGAAGGGAGGAAAGGGTCATGAGGGAATAATGACGCGCATTCCGGCGCGAAGAGCTCCGACATATCGAGGTTGAGGGTTATTGGGTCATCCGAGGTTAGTTGGGGCATATTGACGGGCGTCAAGGGATCTGGCGACTCGGGGAATGCGTTGAACTCCATCGGGTCAACTTTGCGGATGTCCAAAGGCACTGTGGGGTCAAAGAGGTCCAGTTGGGGCTCGTTGTTGCTGAACCAATTGGTGTAGAATTCGGGGTCACCACTGAGGGTTATAACCTCGGGTTCTGGCTGTATGGAGGATGATGAAGGCGTAGGGTCGGAGACGTGACGGTTCCGCGGGCGTTTTGGGAGGGAAGGGTACGCGTCGGCCTCCGAAAGGCGGCGTTTTCGACTTCTTATTGGGCTGGAGAAAGTCAGCCGATCATGAAGACGCGTAAAAACCAACGCATACCTTGATGTAGACGCGCCCTCGTCTGATATCGGCGAGTCTGCGGGAGTGGGGTATGCAACTGCCGCCAATTCGCGCTCCAGCATAGCCTGTTCTCGCAACTCGGGGGTCATATCCTTGACCGCCGCAGCCATCTTGTTCGAGAGCGTAGTCGGAATGAGCTTGTTCGCGTAAGCCTCCCGCGCGTTGAACTCGATTTCGGCGAAGTAACTGTGCAAACGCGGCGAGACCGGCTCGGTGCTGGCGGGATGGAAGTACCGCGCCGCGGCTTCGCACATTGCGTTGCGTTGCCGGCCGAATTCCTGCTTCCAGACGCGTGTCCAGCCGATGCGGTGGCGAACCTTCTTGAACCACTCGTCGACACGCTCGACGGAGCATTCCGACTCGGTGGCGATTTCTTGTTTGACCGTTTTGGAAGGATATGGGTCGTAGAGATGGCGCAGGAGCCATTTGTATGCGGGTTCGATGTAGGAGGGGAGGGATGTGTCCTTGCGGACGCGTATGGGGGAGTGGTGATGACCGGAAGGCGGCGGAGGGAAACAACGCGTCGTCCTGGCGTTGCGGGCGCGTCCTTGAGCGCACCGGCGATTGTCAAGCGTCTCCATCTGGCGACTCGGTTCCCAGAGCAGCAGAGGATTGAACCGGTGAAGATGGATATTTTCGAGGAGACGGTGTGAGCCAAGGCGATGGTGTTTGGTTCCAGCGAGTTGGCCTCCAAGGCGCTTCTGCGACGGCCATGTGGAGCTCAAGCCACGTTTCGAGGAAGGCCATCGGGCTGGGAGATGTATGGTCTTCAGTCGGAGAGCGCGAGGAAATCGTCCTCAACGCGCAGGAGTCGCTCGTGCAAGCTGGTCATGGACATGGTGAGAAGATACAAGGCTGTTACGGCTCTGAGTGACGAGTATGGTCCAGAGTTCAGAGTCCGCATTGTCCATTTTGTTGCAGCTTGATGCTGATCATCATTCCTATCACCCAAACTCCCATTGTTGGCCTAAACTGGTTGAAAGCGCCTGGGGCTTGTTCCCTCTCATCCGACCTCCACTCTGCCGTCGATGCCTTCCACTCAAACCGGCTCTCTGTCTGTTTTGCGACAATTGTACCCAAGCTGCAGAAGCCTTCAAAGCTCGTGCAGACTGCCACTCTCCAAATTCCGTCGCAAGTTATCGAATATTGTGGACGACACCCCTCCCGAATTGCCGTTCTGCCCTTCCATATTGGACAAGCTACTCGCAAGCGGAGCGCCAGCCTCCATCGCCAGAAGCCGTAAGTCCAAGCGCTATGGGTCGCAGCTCGGAAAACATGCGTCTTGCTGCGCAGAAAATCCTGCATTGTGCATGCCACGATACTGGAGAAGCGGCTATTCGCACGAAAATCCGGGAATGGCTTCTCTCCAGCGGTCTCTGGAGAATCTTGCCTCCGCGGCCTACGGACAAGGCTACATGAAAGGCTCTTGATGGGCTTGAGGACGCTGCCTTTGCCCTTGTGGACCGCATTAAGTCGCACAAGAAAGATGACTTCAACTATGTGGGTGCTGCGCTCTTTTGTACACCACCCACTGACCTTCAATAGGACTTTCTTCCCTACCTCGAGACGGCATTCGCCACAAACCCTAAACCAAGCCGCGCCGACCAGCTGGTGATGGCGAAAAAGTCGGGCATGTCCCGGCGACAAATACAAGTCTGGGTAAGTCGCAAGGCTCTGTTCTTCCGCGCAACCTCACAGTGCATCCAGTTTCAAAACCACCGCGCTCGTACCAAAGCCAAGACACGAGGAAACGCTCCCTACCCGCAACGACTCCCGCATGGGTACGCGGACGACGAAATCGAGCGGTACATCCAGGCCATGGAGGAAGCGCTGGATCCTGTCTACGTTGTCCCGCGCGAGTTGAGGCAAGATCCCAGCGTTTGTGCCGTCGATGACTTCGGCGGGGCGCCGTTGGGCTTTGGACTGAGCCCTGCTAGCGTCGACGAGGACGACGACGACGAAGACGACGACGATTCCGAGACCGAGTTTGAAGTGGTGACCAGTCCTGAGCCGGACGTCGACATTGAGGTTCGTCGAAGCTTCCCGACCCAACTGCCTTGGCTGATCTCTTTTCGCAGTCTTCATTCGATTTCATGGCACCAAGTTCCCCACCCGAAAAACCGAAGTTGTCGTTTTCGGAACTCTGTCGGACAGTATCATCCGATACGACGTCGCCAACCCCATTCTCTGGAACATTCACTGCGCCTGAGTGGCCGCGCCGACCACGGGCGAGCACTCCAACAACGCCGGCGGCTTCCGTTGCCGACTGGGACTCGTTGACGACTGCCTTTGCGGATCTGTACATCCACCGAGCTGCAGCTGCCATCGGAGCGGCGCCAGTCGCGTGTTCCGCCACCCCGATCTGGGCACCCGCGACGACAACGGTTGTCCCGCAAACGCCATTGCCCTCGTTGTTGCGTGTCAAGCGCGCACGACCTACCCTTCCCACGCGTCGGGATCGGACGCACCTTCGGCAAGCCAAGTTCGGATGCGCGTCGTTCTCGCTGCGTGCCAACGTCGACTCGGCCTCACGACAGCGTATCCAGCCGCCAAGCGCAGCTTGGTCACGTGCATTGATGAGAGTTGGTGCAGGGTTGGAAAAAGCATCGGCCGAGAATCATTCGGCGTCTGCTCGTTCAACGAAACGTCAGCGGTATCGGTGAGGATGCTGCAGGTCGACCTTGAACCAAGACGTCAACGGTCTTCAAGTTGGGCAAGGCTCAGGATGACTGCGGGCCCACTCGGAGGTTCGCTAGCGCATGCTATTGAAGCACATTCGACGAAGATTTCGCCGTCGGAGGATATGCGCTGATATGGTCAGGAGAAGGCGCTCGAAGGACGAGCGGGGACGCGATAATATTACTAGGACATGCACGAATTATGCGCCAAGCTGTTTGAACCGTATATGAATATACTCACGAGTACAGTCTGAGCCAAGCGCGTCCCGGCAGATGCTCACAACATTCGAGAGGCACAGTCCTGCAGCAGAGTGCCTCACTAGACGATCGTTCTTGGAATTCCGGAACCATACACGCACGAGGAATTAGACGCGTTTCGACGCGTTTTTCACGGGTCTTCCGGGCTCTTCTGGGCCGCAGCTGTATGCAGCGACCCTCGCAGTTGTTAGGCGGCGCAATCAGTTGGACGGGACGCGCCGCTTGCTAAGCGTGAGGTCTGTTGTCAGCAGTTGTCATACATGCTTACGCTGCGCTAATCTCGCTTGGCTATATCTTGAAATTTCCATCCCACTGCGTGCTCACTTTTCACCACCCGAGTTTGCACCCAACATGTCCCCGTCTGTAGTCATCGTCGGAGGCGGCGCTGGGGGGAGTGCCGTGGCTAGGACTGGTATGCTTCTCCATTTTCTCTAGCTGCTCTCCCGCTCACTCATGTGTAGTGGCCAGCAAGGTCCCCTCCGCCTCCATAACCCTCATCAACCCGTTGCCGTTCCTCGTCGCGCGCCCGACGTTGCCGCGCATGACCGTCTCGTCTGACAACGACTTGCTCGACACCGCGCTCATTCCCTACGACAAGCTCTTCAAGGGCTCTAACGGCAAGTTCGTGCAAGGCGTCGTCGCGTCCATACGCGAGGCAGACAAGGTTGTCGTGTTGGCGGACGGCCAGGAGGTCAAATACGACTACTTGGTGCTTGCGCCGGGCTCGATTTGGGAGGGCCCGTTGGAGATACCTTTCGATGGCGCGAAGGAGTTTATCGAGGCGCAGAGAGCGACGTTCGCCAAGGCGCAGAAGATCGTGCTTGTTGGTGGAGGCGCGGTCGGCATCGGTACGTCGCGACGCCAACCGCAAATTTTTCCGTTGCTAACGCGTCCCACGCGTAGAGTTTGCCGGGGAGCTGAAGGATTCGTTCCCGGTCAGTCCAACGACCGCGTTGTGTT
Source organism: Mycena chlorophos (assembly GCA_014461115.1). NCBI lineage: Eukaryota > Fungi > Basidiomycota > Agaricomycetes > Agaricales > Mycenaceae > Mycena > Mycena chlorophos. The sequence goes on along the minus strand of JACAZE010000007.1, from coordinate 2,216,332 downwards.
TCGCTTCGTTTCTAACGTCGCCTATAGAAGACCGAAGTGACCATCGTGCACGGAGCTGACGCGCTCGTCAACGAGACATACCCGGCGCGTTTCCGCAAATCACTCGACAAGAGTCTGCACGCGCGCGGGGTCAACATCATCCTCAACGACTTTGTCGACGAGTTCCCCGCCGATGGACAGCCGGTCAAGACGCGCAAGGGCAACGTCATCGACGCGGACTTGGTTGTCGCGACCAAAGGCCCGCGTCCTCGCACTGCATTCGTCGCAGAGTCCCTGGGAGAGAAGGTCCTGGATGAGCGCGGCCAGATTATCGTGGAGCCGACGCTGCAGCTGCCCGGCCATGCCAATATCTTTGCGCTCGGCGACGCGATCAAGTGGGCTGAGCAGAAGCAGGTCATGAAGGCCATGGCGCATGCAGATATCGTCGCAGCCAACCTCGTCAGCCTGCTCTCCGGAAAGACCGCGTTGAAAAAGTACAAGGGCTCGTCGGAGTTTCTCGTGGTGACGAATGGAAGGGAAGGCGGACGTGCGTATTTGGGAATCTTGTGGGGGATCGTGCTTGGGGATTGGTTTGTGAGGCTGGTCAAGGCGCGCACACTCCTCATATCGATGACGAGAGGAGCTATGGGCTATTAGGATACCACATTCGTTTATTTTTTTGCTACATTTTCGGGAAAATGGGGGACAAAACGCGTTGTTGGTGTGACCCTCTTCGTTTTGGACGTCATGCACTGATGTTGGGTCGGTCCGCCCTGCGACGACCGACGCTGCATCTGCGAGGAATCCACCATGCACACTTCACAAAAACGCCCATAACCCGTTTTTCATGGCGCCGAACGACACTCTACCTGCTCCCTCTCGGTCTCGGAGCCGCACTTTACCTTCGTCCGGAGCCGCACAAGCCTGTTTTACCCGCAATCATCGGCGCTCCAGGCGTCATCCCATGTCGCCCAATGCTGGTCCTCGAGTCGCCCTCCGAGGTCGAGCTGAGCATCCCCGCACGCGTCCGCGCGTTTCTGCGGAACCGCCTCTGGGAGCCGCTGCTCACCGCCGCGCGGTTCGTGTACTTGTTCACGCTGTTCGTGCCGGTCATCGTGACGAGCCCGATGCTGCTTGTGGGCAAGAAACCGCGGAATAAGAAGCGGGATCGCTGGGGCGCGGTGTGGTGGTATGGGTTTCTTGTGGGTAGGATGGAGACGGCGGGACCGGCGTTTGTCAAGGTGCGCGTCACTAATTCTCCGGATACTTGGGCTAATTCAAGGCAGCTTGCGCAATGGGCAGGCTCGCGCGCAGACCTGTTCCCAGCCCAACTCTGCGACCGCCTCGGCAGGCTACACTCCAAAGGCAAACCGCACTCAATGGAACACACCAGGCAACAAATCGAACGCGCTTTCCAACGCAAGTTCGAAGACGTTTTCGAGCAGTTTGACGAAGAGCCCATCGGGACCGGCGCCATAGCCCAGGTCTACCGCGCGACGCTCAAACCCGACTTGATACCACCGTCGTTCCTCGGTCCACGACAGCGCCAGCCGCGCGTGATACTGCAGGACCCGCCGCCGTCGGTGCCCACTGCCGCAGTCGCTATCAAAGGTGCTGCACCCGAGAGTCGACAAGACCATCTCGCGCGACCTCTCGATCATGTCCTTCTTTGCGCAGTTTATCACGCTCTTCCCCGGCATGCAGTGGCTCTCACTGCCTGAAGAGGTTGATGTGTTTGGGACGATGATGTTCCAGCAGTTGGACTTGAGGCATGAAGCGGAAAACCTGCTTACTTTCGAGAAGAACTTTGCTGGACGCAATGTGCCCGTGACGTTCCCTCGTCCGCTCACGGAATGGTCGACGACATCGGTGCTCATAGAAGAGTTCGAGAACGCATTGCCGCTCGAGGCGTTCCTGAAAAACGGCGGAGGGCCGTTCGAGGACCAGGTCGCAACCGTCGGATTGGACGCGTTCCTCAACATGCTGTTGCTGGACAATTTCGTCCATTCAGACTTGCATCCAGGGAACATCATGCTCAAATTCAGCAAACCACCAAGCGCACGAGAGGTCCTTCTCAATCTCTTGCGCGGCAAGAAAACTGTCCCTGCCGCCGACACCGACGACGTCATCTCCGAACTGCGCACGCTCGTCTCGGACCCCGCCGCGTGGCGCTCCAAGCTCACCACGCTCGGGTCTGCAGGCTACGTTCCCGAAATTGTCTTCATCGATGCAGGTCTCGTGACCACCCTCTCCTCCACCAACCGACGCAACTTCCTCGACCTCTTCCGCGCACTCGCAGAATTCGACGGATACCGCACGGGCCAGCTCATGGTTTCGCGCTGCCGCTCGCCCGAGCTCGCCATCGACACCGAAACGTTTGCGCTCAAGATGCAGCACCTCGTCCTCGGCGTCAAGCGGCAGACGTTCTCGCTGGGGCAGATCAAGATCTCGGACGTGCTCGTCGAGGTGCTGCGCAGCGTGCGCGAGCACAGAGTCAAGCTCGAGTCAAGCTTCATCAATGTGGTGATTAGCGTGCTGCTGCTCGAGGGCATTGGGCGCCGGTTGGACCCCGGGTTGGATCTGTTCAAGAGTGCATTGCCGATTTTGAGGCAGCTGGGTGGGCAGATGGCGTCGGGCGCTGCGGCGGGTGGGGCGGCGGGGATACAGGCTGCGGGGAGTGATTTGGGTCCGATGTTGAAGATGTGGGTTGCGCTTGAGGCGAGACAGCTGTTATCGGCGTCGATTGTGGACGCCGATGAGTCGGTCAAGTACGGGTGGTTGACGCTTGGGGTGTAGATTCTAGAACTAGTGTAGAGCTCTCTCTGTAATTTTTTTCTGTGGACGACCTTAACACGACCATTCGTCACGCGTCACGTGCGTAACGCGATTCTGATACGAACTCTGTCCTCGACTCAAAGCTCGCCTGGTTTCAGCTATCGCTTCAGGCCAGCGAATGTCAGAAGAAAGTCCGAGACAGGCGGTTGCTTTGGATACGCGACAGAAGTGGGAATCGCAAACACAGCTCTTTCTCTAACCACCACCATGGTCCGCAGAAAACGCGTCAAACTCACTGCGGACCCTTCACGGACTACCCTCGTATCGGCCAACACGTCTGGGTTCTCTTGTCTCCCGGCAGAACTTCTCCTTGAAATCGTCTCGTGGCTTCCTGAGATGCCTACTGCGTCCGGTACACAACTCAAGGTCAACTCGCAATCCGATTTCCTGAGGTTATCCGCATCTTTCGCGTCTTGTCCAAAACTTGCCGGCGTCTACGCGGGTTCTCTCTGCCTCTTGCGTGGAAACATGTCGCGGTTGAGCTGCCGACGCTGCGGCGTTCAGTCATCTCAACCCAACTGCCCATGGAACTCGTCGCCATCCGGACTGAGATAATCTCTCCTCTCGTACGGTGCGCTATTCCTGTCTACGAGTGGCGAATATCTCACCTGTGTGTTATGATAGGTCCATGACCGTCCGAGTGCGCGGATTCTGCCCCGCGAAACTCTGGCCCGAATTCTTGTATTCTCTCTCTTTTCTCAAGAACCCCATCAGCCTGCGCCTTTCAGCAGGCCCCGGGGTCGTTTCTGAAAATGCATCCGAGTACCAACTCTTCCGTGCGCCAACTAAATGTCGGACTCGCGGCGATACCGATAGCCTGGTCGTGTCCGAATCTACAGCAGCTGACTATCGGTGCTGCGCCGGAAGGGACGCGCCTCTCGCCCATGGCAAACTCCACTCGCAATCTTCGTTCCCTCATGTGCAATTTTCTCGAAAAGAAGCTTATGGAGGGTATGTACCCAGTGCTACAGCAGCCACGGATGCATCTGACCGCAAATCGCAGATCTCCTTCTAATTGTCGATGACCTCCCGCCGACGCTCGAAGAACTCGGGATCATCCCGAGGGAAGACATGGCCAGCATAGACACCATCGTGCGCCTGGCGCGGCACCCCAGCATGCGCCGCATCCACTTCCGCGCCTTTGACGACCCCATTCTGAGCGATGAGCACGCTGAGCAGCGAGAGGTCGCGACGAAGCGCTTGCAGCAGGCGGCGCGCAAGGCGAGGGCCGCGATGTCGGCTAAGCCCGGGGTGCATGTGACGTTGCGCAGTAATGGGCTCAACCGGTCGACGAGGTTTTTCGAGTTTGTGTCGGAGGGGTGGAAGAATGTACCGCAGCTGAAGATGTTGGAGTACAGTTGAGTGCGATTATTTTTGTCGGCGCTCTATGAATTGGAAAGCTTCAGTTGCATCGCTGTCCTTTGAAGAGCAGCCCGTCATCGAGCGGCTGGCGTGTTCAGGGAGCGCAAGCAGCAGGTCGTTGTCGCGTTTGAATGCCGTGGACAAAACTTGTTTGTTGCAATACATCTGGAAAAAGGGCCCCCAGGCCCCATTCGGATTTGATCAACCTTCAGTTGTCGAATTGCCCAAAAGCCATTCCTTCCCCGACGTCACAGTGCTCGTCGATGTTGGTCCAGAAATAGACGTTAACGTTCTTCAGGACTGGATTCGACAACTTGAACCCGCATAAGTAGGTCCTACACCATGTCGACCTTATTGTCGCATAGTTCCCTGCGCCAGTATGAAATGAAGACCCTCCGCAGCAGCGTCATAGTTCCTGGTGTGCATGCACAGTGTTAGGGCTGTGAACAGGCCCAAGGCCCAGTGCCTCCAGTGTCGGCGGAAGTGCAGTCGATGGCCATGGAGCATACCTCCTCTAGTGTGGGTGGAAGCGAGTCGATTCGTGGCATTGCGTACATATGCCATGGATAGAGAAAGCCGCACCGTTCAGGATGTTTGCCTCCAGTTTTCTACACACGAACGAAATCAGGCCCCGATTGAACGTCGTCACCAGCAAGAAACGCAGATCTTCCGTTCAATGGAAGCGCCCTACGAGTTGCTGCAGATTTGGGCACGACCCAGCAAGTGAGATAGCCTAGAGCAGCATAACACTCAGACGACGAACGGCTGGGATCTGGTACGTTTCGCATGCGGCCTCATGATCAGAAAACCTTTCCGAAGAGCCGGCCCGAACGAACAGAGCAACAGGGCTGATGAGAAGAGACAGAGAGTAGAACAGCACGAGGAAGACTCAAGCAGGGCAGGAAGATTTGACTGTCAGAGTCATCGAGCTGCTCAGAAAGCGTTAGAAAAGGCAGAAGGATAGCCAGCGAGCGAGAGGACCAATAGCGTCCGTCCTGAAGGCGCCGAGACTTGCAGGTATTTCTGAGGATGGGCGGGTCATTCGCTGCAAGAGTGCGTCGGGGCGATGACGGTTCGGCAACTGGATTTCGACCTGTGTCCAGGCAAGAGGAAGAAAGAGCTGGCGCAGACGATGCGATGTCTGCGACAATGCGCGGAAGATGTCGATGACGTCCGGATGAAAGCTTGGGGTAGGTTCGAGCGACTGGAAAGACTGGCGCAACGGCTGCTTCGGCAGCATGCCACCCCGATTTCAAGCCAGAGTTCGGCAGGAAGTGAAGGGAGACCGGATGTGTTTGTTGGTTCTGGACTGTGTGTGGGCTCCTCGACGTGTTTGACGCGCTTTGCCCGGGCCATGGTCGTGGTTCGAGAAAGAGTTTTCTTGCCTGCACGTGACTCGAGTCACACAAAAAAGTCACAGCCAAGACGCGTTCACAAGAAAGCCATTGGCGAACATACGATGATTAGCAAAACGTACAAGAAAGACAACATGAAAACGACAAACGAACGGATACTGTGAGCAATAACACACATCACTGCTGCTGCCCTTGCTCCTCCTCCCACGACCCCATCTTCAAGAACCTCGCAAGCACCTCCTCCGACCCACGCTTGAACAGCTCGACCCCCCTCGCAGGATCCCACACGCGGCTTCCCTTCCTTGCTCCAGCAGCCCCAATCGTGTCTGGCGGAGACGTGGGTCCGACGGAGGTCGAGGATGACGACGATGTCGTCGACGTGGTGCGTTGGACGGACATTGCGGGCGTTATCGGCGTCGTGAGGGCGCGCGGAGACGTTTGTTGCTGCTGCTGCGTCTCGATTGGCCGCGGCGTCGTGGTGGTCGTCACTGGCGGCAACGCCGTCGCCGCGCCGACTGTCCACTGCCTCTTGCCCGAGCCGTCCTGGCTCCCGCTCTGGCTCGGTCGTCTCGCGTGGCGATCACGTGCGCCCGTACTCGTGCTCGAAACCTTTGTTGCAGAGTGAGTTGTCATTGCCGTATTAACTTGAGTGCCCTGGCTGCGATATCTGGGAGTGATAGTTTGAACACCACGTACGGTGTACTGTTTATACTCCTCCTTGGGTACGACCTTGCTCTTGAAGCTGTACGTTGCCGAGATTCGGGAAGAGCGCGACGCGGTGCTGGTCGCGGCGGTCTCGCGGTCGCTCTCGCTTAAGCCGCTGCGCGACTCGTCGTCGTCGTCTTCTTCGCCCTCGTCCTCGTCGTCGCCATCCATACTCGATGCCTCGGTCCGGTCGTCCCATCTCCGTCTCGGGTCCTCGGGGAACGGCGACGCGGGTGGGTGCGGCGGACGCGCCAACCGTGACGCGTACTTCTGTATACTCGGGACGGTATCCCATGCATTCGCATACGCCAACGTCGCAGGCAAGCCCAGTGGCAACGGCGATAACATCGGTTGTCTCTGCACCTGCTCCATAACCGGAGAAGCAGCCGGGACAGACGGGGCGGTAGACACGAACTGCGACGGCTCCGGTTTGTCCTCTTCGGGCCACACGCGCCCCGGCATCTGTCTCGGCTTTTCCTCCCACGGGAAAATGCTCTTCACTTTGCCGCGATCCTGCTCTAGTGTGGGTCCCGTGACCTGCTCGTACTCGCCCTGTCTGCGCAGCGGCTCGGGTATCTGCGTCGGGGGCGGCGCGTGGAAGAACGTGTCCGACGGCGGCGGCGGAGATGGCGCGCGTGGGCCTTGGCGGTATCCTTGGTGTTGCTGGTGTTGGGGTTTTTGGTCCCAGATGTTCTCGAAATGCATGTCGGTGGGAAATGCGGACAGCGGGGGTTGTGTCGTTGGCGGCGGTTCTGTTGCAGGGTTCCATAACATCATCGGCGGCGAAGGTGGGCGAGGAGCTGGAGCTGGGGCTGGTTCCTGGTGCTGGTGCTGGTGTTGTTGTTGCTGGGGTACGTAAGGTGCTGGGGACGGCGTCGGCGGAAGCGAGAATCGGTGCAAGATGCGGACTCGGAGGCGTCGGAGGAATCGGCAAGCGCATAGGGGACCGAGGACGCGGCGTGGTGCTTTCGCTCGACCCACCCGATGGCGCCTTGATCTCCTCGTCGGCCTTCGGCTCTGGCTCTGGCTTTTTCGGCCGCATCAAGTCGATCCTGCCCTCCAATGGCATCCGCACGTATTCTCCCTCTCCCACAGTCGTCTGGACCTGAACAATCTGCGGCGCGGCGGAGATGCCATGGATCGCCATCTTGCGCAAGTCTTCCAACCCAAGCGCGCTCTCCGTCCCCGCAACCTCGGCACTTGTTCCATCCCATGCCGAGACGTAGCGTTTGACCTCGAAATCGACCGGAGAGTCGATGGACGCGGGTGCGCGGACGTGTTTATCGTAGACGGCAAACCACCTATCGACGAGCGTGTTGTAGTCGTACGACGGCAACGGTCCCGTATCCTTGTTGGCGTAGCTGCTGCTGCCGCTGCCTTGGCTTTGAAATGGCGGACGAAACGGCAGAGATTTCCAGGGTTTGTTCGGGCCGATAAAATGAATCGCGGAAATCTGCGAACCGAAGCGTTCGTACGCCGGCGCGTAACTAGTGAATCGCTGTCAGTGCGGTCCCCAACGAACAGAAGAGATAAACACTCACGTATACGCAGCAGTTGGCGTGGTGTTGTACACGAAACTCAACCGATTCCAGTCGTTGCCGCGCCATTCGTTCAATAGACCCTGGTCGCCACCGTCCCATGAGCCTTGCGTCTTGAGCAGCTCGTTGAGCGCGTCGAACTTGTCGTTTCCAGGAGACAAGACCATGACACCACTGTTGAATGCATCCGGCCAGCCGACGTCGGGCACGGCGGAGAATTCATAGGGTAGGGTGAACAAGTGGGAGAGCGGCCGGACGGGGAGCACGTCCGCGTCGAGAAAGATGATTTTGGTATACTGTGTGAGGCGGAAGACGTGTAGCTTGGTAAGGACAGTGTTGAGATCGAGGCGGCCTGCAAATATACGCGTTAGAAACGACGTGTACGTTGCTAGGTATTTTTTTTTTTTCGCACCAAGCAGCTTCAAGCCCTTGTCGTCCTCCTGCGGAGATGATCTCGACCCCGACCACGACATCGAACGCGCGGCGCAGAAGTTTAATCGCGGACACGTCGACGGTCTCGGGGGTCACCAAACAGACCGTCTGGAACTCCACCTCCGGGGCCACTGCTGGCGACGGGTGGAGGTCACGGAGTGCGCCTGCGAGTGCGAGTGCCCCCGGGATGTACGCATCGCTCGTTAGAAGCGTGGCGAATGCGTATTTTGAGTCGGGAGAGGCCGGGGCGGCCATGGAGGCGAAGAGCAAAGAACGGACCAACGAAAATAGTAAGGAAAAGAGGTATCTGACAGCTTAGGACGTCATTCTGATGTTCGTCTCGTACCGATACCCCGGTGTTCGTCTCCCGCCTTGGAGCCTGCTCTACCCCAGCACGGAGTATCTTCATCCGTGGCCCCGGATAGACGCGTCGCGTCCCAATGCTCCAATGTGCCTCACGCCACGCTGATGCGCCAGTACTTCGGAATGGCCCCGTCTAGACTCTGTCTGCGCTGCTATGCCCCAAATCTTTGCTCGAACACCTTCCTTTCTCTCTTTTTCTCACACCGACCTCTACGACAACAACAACATCTTCATTCTCAGGCCTGAGTAGTTGACCGTCGGCCGACGGTGCGTCTAATGCCGATTCGGACTTGCCTCCAGCCTGGTCTGCAAATTTCACTCTGCACCACGAAATTGGCAGCAGCCTGAAGATAATGTTTTCGAAATGAACCTCAATTGCATCGATCCAGGCTCCAAGGCGAACTTCAAGGTCAACCTGCAAAAATTCTGCTTCCAACGTTCTAGCGAAGTATCCGCGCACATTTACAACCAGAAAAGAAGTGTACGTCGCGCAAAACTCTGCCGGCGTCTCTTGCGTAGTCACGGTGGTCTCGCCCAGGAATGTTGCCGTTTCTGCTGGCCCCAATTTTTCTCTGACGCTGAAGGCGTCTTTGTCGCGGTCACGAGGTATGCGATCATCGCGTTGGAGTGACTTGGGTCATCGACACGTCATTGGCTCCTCCTTGGTCTCTGCGAGCGGGCCCATAAAAGGCGCCTCCTCCTCCACTGCTCTCTCAATTGAACAACCACCACCACCATCACCTCCACCATAATCACCATGTCTTCCTCCTCCACCACTGGAATCTTTAACGTCCCCGAGCCCACCTCGGCCGATTATACCACCGCTGCTCAGGCACAAGCGAACGCACCCAATGCTGCCGTCGCGCGTGAAGTTGGTTAGTATTTGCCTCTGGCCACTCCACTCGCTCACGCCTTGTGCAGAATTCAACGCCGAGCAGGCGAAAGACGCCGCCGCGACCGCTGCAGCCGTCGCGCAGACACAAGGGTCGGAACTCACCGGCCAGACCGCGGGCGACAGGCTGACGAACGACGCGTCAATCCGGACCGCGCAAGCAGTTGATGAGGGCAAGGAGAGCGTCGCTGGGTATGTCGATACCGCGAAGGGCATGTTGGCCACTGCACAGGTGCGATTACAAGTTATTATCCGAGAAACTGGCTCAGACGGGTTGGCAGTCGTACCTACCACCCGCCAGCGACGTAGTCCAAGGCCTGCAAACCGGCGCGAACGTAGCGATAACGACCACCAAGCAGGCATACGACACGGCCAAACCATACGTTGTCGCAGCTGGCGAGGCCGCCAAGCCATACGTCGTCGCTGCTGGAGAGGCCGCCAAGCCCCATGTGCAGAAAGCGGTCGACACTGCGACGAGTTACATGCCGGGCACCACCACGACGAATACGGAAGAAACGACGACGACGACGACGACAGTGTAGATTGGTCGAGAAAGATATCAACTGTAGCATTTGTATTATAATCGTCGCTGTACTTGTACGAGCACTATGAATCTGGATGAGCCACGATGAGCCAGAGTATCAGCGCCGGACGCCGTAGCAACTCGCAGCTTGGAGAAAGCCGAGCCAGCCGTGACGTCAGATCAAGGTACCTCTTGAACTACCACCACAACAACCATGGTCCGCTGGCGCCCCCAATGTAGGCTGCGACGACGCTAACGATACGTTCCTGTACAGGAACAACTCCTCGGCATCGCGCAGCAGTTCATGAGTACGTTCCCCTCAGCGCCGATAATCAGCACCGCTCATCGTCCCGATTAATCGCAGGCGCTCAGTCTCGTATGCCGTCTCTGTCCACTATCCCGTCTCTCTCGTCTGAGAAAGAACCTCCTGCATTACAGACGACCAAGAAGAGACCGTCTCCAAAGCCGCGCAGGCCGGCAACCCCGACGACGAGCACCTCTACCGCCAGGCGTCGGAGCATGTCGCATCGCACACGGTTGGTTTGCCCTTCCTGGGCCTTAAGACCCATAATAAATTATTTATACCCTGGAACGCTGAGCGCTGAGACCCACAGGAGCAGCACCGCCCACCTTCGGACGAAGAGGCTCAGGCCGCTAAGGTGCTTCTAATCGCGTAGATGCGATTGCGATAATGACCGAAGCTTCTTAGGACGCTCATGCGCAAATCTACAAGCAGGGCAACAACGATAACGACTCGCTGCAGTCTATGGGTGCCGATGCCGTGCGTCCGCCCCGTAATGTACCCGTGTTTTCTTGGCTCATAAAGTTGTCTTTTCAGGTCGGTGGAGCCGTCGCTACGCAGGCCATCCAAGCGTTCCTTGGCAGCGGTGGAGGAAACACTAACGATCTCATGGCGTTTGTGAGTATCTTTGGGCTGAGATACATGTCGAGTTGTACTGAGAACAGCAATAGGCCATGAAGGAAGCCAGCTCGCTCCTCGGCGGTAACGCTGACCCTGGCTTCAAAGGTCTGCCATTTAGGATGTAGAGACAATAGTGCGCTGACACGAAAAACTTGCAGGCATGGTTATGCAGAAGGCGGCGATGATGGTCTTTAAGAGCCAGCTCAGCGGTGGTGGCGGAGGAGGCGCCATGTCGATGGTGAGTGCTCATACGTGCCTTCGAGATCGCGGCTGACGACCTGGGGATCGCAGCTCTCCAAGTTCCTGTAAATCAGAAGTAAAGAATGAACGTGTTGTAACTTTCAGATAAATGGACTCGAGTGGCTGGTTTTTGAATTGCAATGCCTGTGAGAGCGACTAGGAATACACTTGGAGTATTGGACATGATACATTTGAAAGCGCGATAGCAGAGAGGAAAGCAAGACCGATAGCAAGGTACGTAGAGCGATAGCATAGAGCATAGAAGCCCCAAACGCTCGTCAGATGCACTATCTCGACGAGGGCCGGACGCGGGAGGCATAGTGAGTAGGCAGCGAGGCCTCGAGAAAAAACAGAAAGAGGAACGTTCGTCGCTCATGGTGCAGGCAATGCCAACGACGACGGAAGCGGTGGCGGCAAGTTCAATGGCGGCTTCGCAACGACGACGTCTGTCGGGAACACCGGGTTCCCGAACAATAGGATCGAACGCCACCTCACGGAAGTCTGCGCCTGCCACGAACGGTAACGAGACCGTCGTGTCGATTGGCGTCGTTGGGCCAATGCTGCTCGAGCGGCTTGGTGGTGACCCCGCTGTCGTCGCGGTGGATGTGATGCGAGATGGACGGGGAGAAGGAGAACTCCAGAGACGGTGTTCGGGAGAGCGGTGACGAGGATACGGAGCGCGACGACGAGTCCGACAATGCAGGGCTGGCGTTGCGCTTCGGCGCGCGTTTGGGTGTCCGACGGGGCAGAGAGGGTTTCTTCTCTTTTCGCGATGATGTTGGGGACGTCGAAGGACCAGCAGCGGCAGCCAACTGCTTCGACGCATTCGCACCCTTGCTCCCCTTTGAACGCCTGGCATTGGTTGTGTTGACCGCCGTCGTAGGCTGCACCGGGGCAACAGAAACCTTCCTCGTAACCAAAGACGGCAACGGGGCCCGCGGGGCCCTGAACGTAAACGGTGTTTCGAAGAACGGACTCGCCGCGCTCAATCCCTGCGTCGAGTCGTGCACGTGCAACCGCGATTCGACCATCTTGGCCAGCTCATCGATGGTGGGCAGCGGCTGCGTCGACAGGACGGGTTTGGTGGCTGCCGTTCGGCGCCATTGCGGTTTTGGGAAGTAGAAAGGCGTGATGGGGAGGATAATGGATGGCATTGTTCGGCTTTCTTGGAAGGTAGTCGGGAACGCGTGCGGCGGTGGCGAGCTGGGGCCGAGCGCATCGCTCAGGTCGACCATCTTCTGGTACCGAGGGAGACTTGGGCTCGACATTGCTGTTTTCGAGCGCGGCGGTCTTCTCGAGGGCAGCCTCGAACTGCTCTTCTTCAGAGTCGACGGCGTCGTCCAGTTCGTCGTCAGACTCGACGACCTGTCGCAGATGTGCCGGCACGATCCACGTCGAGAGCATCGCCTTCTCCATCGACGCGAGGTCCAAGTCCTCGGGAATCGGGTCAAAGCGCTTGGCACGCTTGAGCTCGTGAGCACGATTCTCGGCCTTGGCCCGTCGACGGTGGTTCTGGAACTGCAAAAGAGTCAGAGAGAGGAAAGAGGGAGGAGAGACGACGCACCCAAACTTCGATTTGGCGCGGGGTCATGCCGGACTTGTCCGCCATGAACTGGCGGTCAGCGGCACACGGAAAGGCGTTGTGTTTGAAGTATTCTTCGAGGAACGGAAGGAAGTCCTGTATGAGAGTGAGTGGCTGGAAGAAGACGGAGAGGGCGGGACGTACGCGGTTGAACCACTTCTTCTCGACAGCAGCCTCTGGTTTCTCGACCTGCGCTGGAAGTTTTTGCTCGACCTGTATTCAGGGCCCTGTGCTTCCAGCCCCTGGATGTCCCGAAGTATTTTGCAGTGAACGCCGCCACCGTGTGTGCAAGAGCTCGGTCGATGACTGCAGAGCTGGATGGCGGTCTGACTTGGCCCAAATCCATGCACAACTTCTGCGTTTGATGCTGTTTAGCGAATACCGAAGGCTCTTCTGTCTTGAGGAGATGGATGTTTGAGAGGTCCTCGGCAACCTTGGGAGGGCAGCCGAGAGATACGAGGGATGAATGGATTGGCTGCCGGAGGAGGAATGGCTGGGATGGGGAATTGGGGCGTTGAAGGGAGGCTGGGCGTGAGGGATGATGTAGCTGCCTTGATGGAGATTCCAATCCGGACGATTGCCCTGAGGGACTCCGCCATGGAGGAGCATGGTGTTGCGGAAGCCTGGGATGGCTGGTCACACCAGCGAAGGACAATGCGGAGTTTGAATTTATGCATCCTGTCATCAAACTTCAAACCACCCGTCCTGCTAGTCCACCAAACTCTGCTCCCCACTACCATGGCGCTTTCCATTCGCGACAGATTGCTCGCCGCCAGTCGCAACTCCTCTCTGGCACTTGCAGCGCGCGACAACGCATCTCTGACGATTTTTGATGAGACATGGAAGTCATTGTTTGCGGATATCGAGGGCGCCGCAGACGATTCGACGACGAGAACAGCTAACCTGGCGTATTCCATCGCTGGGGAAGGTCGATGTTCTCGCGCAACTTGCTCTCCAAATGGACGCGGAATACCGAGCAGGACGCCATTAGCGAACTAGAACGCGCGACCAGCCGGCTCTCGACATCAACGCCGACCCAATGCCCGCTCCCAAACCCCAACGACCCCGCGTCGTCACAGCGCCTCGCAAACCCGCGCCAACCATGCCACCATACATCGCGCCGGCGTACCGCTGGCTGCTCCAGCACCTCTACAAGCCATACCCCTCGGCTGCGGCCGTCACCAAAATCCTCAACGAGGCCTGCGCCATTGCAGCCGCCTCCGGCGACGAGATGCCAACCGACGTGTCCATCCGGACGTGGATTGGGAAAGCTCGCGGCAAGATTGGCTGGAACGACTACTTGCGAGAGGTGTTCCGCGGAAGCAAACCTGACATGCTCCGCGCCGCCCGAAAGCAGTTCAAGGTCGTCGATCGACGGGGTCCTGTCAAGAACGAGTGCGACGACAGCGACGACGACAAGGACCTGCCGCCGACCGTCAGGAATGCCTTCGTCAGCATCGAGGCGCGGGCAAAGGACCTGTACGGCGACCGCCTGGAGCCGAGTTTGTTGGTGGGCTTCATGGGCGACGCGGTCAAGACATGGGACCCCGAGCTGGACTCGAAGGCCCAAGTCGAGAAGATCGCGCGCAAGGCATACCCCACTCCCGAGCCGAGCTCCCCCGAGTCCTCGTTCTCTTCTCCAAGCCTTATTCGCAAACGCTCCAGCTCCGAGCTTGGCGACGACGACGACTACGATGAGCCCATATCCCGCAAACGATCCAGGTATGCGTCAACATTGTGCCCATTTTGGTCGGACAATGCTGATGGCGGTGATAGGAATGACACCGAGCTACCTACACCACCCGACTCTGCGCGCTCATCGCCAGCACCCACAAACCGCAAGCGCCGGCTGTCGGAATCCGACTCGGCTCCAGGTCCGAGCAAGCGCATGCGTACTGCCTCTGCGCCTTTGCCCACGGTCGATCTTGCGACGACTCCGTCCTTTGATTTCTTGAACGACTGGTTCTTGCAGCAGAGTCAGCAGTCGCTCGACTCCGTCAGCGTTGCATCGTTCTCCCCAGCGGACTTTGATGTCCTGACCGAGGAAGAGTCGCCGCTCGGCTCGCCTGCTGCATCACTTTGTGAGTTGTGTCTTGCTGTACAAGGTCTTTGCTCACAAATATTCGTAGCGCTGCTTGGTGGCGAGAGTATGCCCAACTACTCGTACCAGGATCCACTGAAGGACCTCGAGAACCTCGACTTTGATCTCGACTCTATCCTCAACAACTTCGCGTACGACAAGGAGCCGCAGGCACAGCTGTTCGAGCCATCGTTCACCATGAGCATGGGCGGCATGGACTCGTTCATCATGCCGCAGCACAGTTTCGACATTGCGAAATTCCCGCCCGATTTCGGACAATATACCACCCCCACTGCCGCATTTGCATGATTCCTCTTGCTCTCTTGCTATCCGTTTCTTGATTTACATTGTATCCATTAGGCCACCCGCACACAAGCTCAAGTGTATTTCTAGCCACATGTTTATTGCTATCGTATGCTGCTTGCCCGTATGTACATGCGAAACGAGATTAATTTTCCAGCCGTCTACGCTAAAGTTCCAAACCGCTCGCCCTTTGAAATGCCTCAGTACCCCATACCTCCGCGCACCATCGGCACGAGGAGCGTCTTCGCCTTGATCATCTTTGCAAACCAATCTCCCAGCACGATGCCCCACAAGAAACCGAGGTACGCGCGTCCGCCGTTCTTGCCATTTGTCACGATGATCATCTCTGGCGAGCCCTTGTAGGCCTTAAGCGGTTTTGTGCTGCCCGAGAGCTTGGACACCACGTTCGCGGTCACGATTTCCGCGTGCGCCACCGCTTTCATCACTTGCTTCTGCTCGACCACGTTGATTGCGTCGCCGATCGCGAAGATGTTGGGGTGGTTGAGCAGCTGGAGCGTCGGGCTGACTTTGATTTGGCCCCGTTCATCCAGCGCTTCTGCGCCCAACGACTTGCTGACGAACTCGGTTCTCGGCTGCGGACCGCGCACAGGGACAACCAAGTCTGCGTCGATGATAGCGCCGTTGCGTGTCTTGACCGGGGTTCCGCCGGGCGGGAACTCGTCAACGGCGTCGTTGAGGATGATCTTGATCCCGCGCGAGTGCAAAGTCGATTCCAGAGCCTTGCGGAACCGCGGAGGGTACGCGGGGTTCAAGAGCGCGTCGCCCGCGTGGACGATGGTGACGTTTTTCTTTGGCCAGATGTCTTTGATCTCTCCAGCGTATTCTGTATGAATCTTCAGCTCACTTGTTGCAGAAAGGCTGGAAGGAACTCACCAATGCTCACCGCCCCGCCTCCGACGAGCACGATCTTCTCCGCGTTTGCGAACATGGCCCGCTGCTGCGCAACAAACGCGCTAACCTCGGCCTCATCGTTCGGAACTGCCGTCGGTCCGTCCCAAACCGAACCAGGCGCAAGCACCAAGACATCGTATCCGATTTCCTGCCCGTCTGCAAGGACGACCGACCCGCCTTTCTTCTCTGCACGGATCGTCTCGACGGTACCCTTGACGAACTTGCCATTCGTGCCTATGAAGAGCTTGTCGTATGGAACGAGGGCGGTGTCGAAGAGGTCGTTGGAGTCCGACACGGTCATTCGCGGGAGGGTTGGACGCGCGATGAGGTACGGCAGCGGGTTGATGAGGGTTACAGAGGCGGAGGGGAGTTTCGTCGCGACTGGAGACGCGTTAGCACCGCGGCCATTGGAAGAGATTTGAACGCCTACGATTTTTTGCGACAGCGCTTCCGCCAGCGCCACCCTCCAACCACGACGACGCGAGAGCTTGAAGAGGGCATGTTTTGGTGGGCTGCTTGACTTCTGAGGCACTTTCATGGACCTGCAGCGTCTTTTAACGAGCATCCATCGTACACGCGCTTACGTCTTGCTGGAACAGATTACGAAGATTATAGCAGCTTCCGTCGGTTCGAGTCGGATGCCCGCTTCACCAATAATTTGTAATTAGACGCACGAAACGGTTGAACGGCACCCTGAGGCCCTGATTATGTGCGTGGATAATCTACGCTACGCCCATGCCCTTTCATACTGATTTGCAGACTTGACTTGAACTCCCAGCAGCTTCGCAGCCGAGAGTGCCCAATGCGGGTCACGCAACAACCCCCGCGCAAGCGACACCACGTCCGCCTTGCCCTCCTTCACATACGCCTCCGCCTCAAGAGGATCGGTAATCATGCCCACCGCTCCGACGAGCAGGTCCGGGTGTGCCTTCTTGATCGCCTCCGAAAAGTGGACCTGATAACCGTGTTTGACAGGGATCTTCTGCTCTTGCCAGTTGCCGCCAGAAGAGGCATCCAGGAAGTCGCAGATTCCTTGTTTGTGCAATTCTCCCGCCCAAATCGTGCTCTGCTCGATGCCCCACTGCAGCCATTTGCCGTCTTCGCTCTTCTCCGGCCCTTCTGCCCAGTCGGACGCGCTTATACGCACGAATAGCGGCTTGTCGTGTCCCCAGGCCTCGCGAACGCGTTGGACGATACGCGTCGGGAAGCGCAAACGGTTCTCGAGCGAGCCGCCGTATTCGTCGGTGCGGTGATTTGAAAGCGGCGACACGAATTCGTGGATTAGGTAGCCGTGCGCCGCGTGCACCTCAATGAAATCGACTGGATAAGGGAGTTAAAAGCCAAAGGAAACGCGGGCGGAGGTCAAAATCACGCACATCCAACTTCGTGACACCGCTTCGCCGCGGCGACGAACGCGTCCTCGACGTACTTCATGTCCTCTTCTGTCATGGCCTTGGGATCTGGGTATATCTTGTCGTGGAACGAGATTGCGCTCGGCGCGTAAGCTATCGGCCCTACCATTAACAATTTATCTGGACTTTCGCGATGATCATACGCACTGTTATCCGGCCACCCGTTCTCATCCACCTGCGCAGTCCACGACGTCCCGTGTCCCATCCTATCCTTTATCCATGGCGCGTAGGTGGACGCTTTACGCCCTGCATGTGCGAGTTGGATCCCGATCTTGGTCCCATGCGCGTGCGAGAATTCCACGATCCGCTTGAGCGGCGCAATCTGGCTGTCGGTCCACAGGCCCGCGTCTTCCGGTGAGATACGGCCCTCGGGAACGACCGCCGTGGCTTCGATGCAGATGGATCCGACGCCGCGAGTCGCCAAGCTCTGCTTTGGATTAGACGAAGGAAGCACACTGGCGACTTTAAGCGCGTACGCCAATATGGACGAAATGCCAGTCCGTCGCGTGTCCATCTTGTGAGGAATATTGGCACATCGGGGCCGCCTACGGACGCTCAGGACTCGGAGGGACTCTTATCGTAGTAGATGAACGCACCCAGATGCGGTTCTTGAACTCGACGCCCTTTATCGTGAGCGGCTTGAACAACGCTGGCGGGTCCGCGCTCTAGGAACAATTCAATCGATTTTTCCGGAGTGAAGGTTTGGGCGTACCTCTGCTGTTCCAATAGGCGGCGTGTTCAACGGGATGAACTCGCGAGTCCCAGGCACCCCGACGTTGATATGCGACGCCATGGAGGATAATGAGGAAAGCCCCCGCGGACCTCCTTTTATGCTTTTCGTGAATGTCGATTTCAAAGCGATCTGCATGACATCATGTGCCGTCTTTCGCCATCCTCGCGAAGTACCTGGCTTACAAACAAACGAAGCGGCTAAAGTTGACCCCCCCACGGGCAGGAACGGCACGTCTCTCGATTTGTCAACTGCTTCGAGCAGCTTGGCATACACGATCCCCGGCTGAAACTCGACCATGAGCGCGTCCGCTGCCTCACCAAACGAACACCGGCAGCTCCCAATTCTCCTGGCATTGTCCATCATTGTCCTTGTCTTCGTACACCTGCCCACAACTCGGCAGGTCCAACAACGTCCACATTCCTTCGGCTTTTCGACGCTACTGAGGTCGGTGAGGCTCTACAAACACGCAAAGAAGGAACACGCACATATTTCATACCCGACTTGACCCGGGCGTACCGACGAGAGAGAAGCGGCATCTCGATGTGCTTAGAAGGTTCAGGAAATTCCGTGATCGGGTCCGATGTCGGGGGAGAGTGCATGGATGTCGGCGATGAATGCATCAACACGGGAAGGTGACGAGGAGTCCGAAGCAGAGGTATTGTTGGCTGCGGTGTTGGATGGAGAGGCACCGAGGCGAGGCCGTTTGGGAGTGTTGCCACCAGCAGGCGAGGCTGTTCGTTTGTGGGCCTCGTGATCTGGGTCATGTGATGGGATATCCTCACCACCTTCGCAGAGTTCATGGGCGGCGGGAGAAAGGTAATGACGCGCTTGGAGGAGCTGGCGCTGATTCCCGTCGTGCGACCACCTCTGAACTTGGCAGGCGCAAGCAGCGGCATCCGGAACGCCTTGGTCGTCTGAATCGCGGGCCTGGCAGCGGCCTTGCGACTTGGAAGCGTCGACCACTGCTGGTCGGGGTCCTGAGGATCGAAATTGTACGCGTCGTCGCTCCGCTGGCGCTTGACGGGGCGCAGTGGCGCTTTGGGAGGCGGCGCGGCTTTGCGTATTCGCGGAGGGGGACTGGGAGACGGGGTTTGGATTGGCGACGAATTGGGAAGATAGGTCGGGCTAGCTGGAATCGGTGGCTCAAAGCGCCTACTAGGCACCGAAGTTGCTCGTGATGCAATGGATGAAACAGCAGTAACGGACGAGTGCTCGATAGCTTGGGGCGGGACTGGGGTATGCGTTGCGTGAACTGAACGATCCGAAGGAGGCACTGGCTGCTGAAATGCAGTTCGTGGTCCAGGCACCCACATCGACGGTCTTTGGGACTGCGTCGCATGGGAAAGCACAGACGGAAGCATTGGTTGTTGTCCTGGACTCGAGGCTGGCGGCCTCTGGGATTGAGGCGCAAGGAGTTGAGGATGGGGAAAGCTGGGAGGGGTAGGCTGGATAGCAGGTGGTTTTACTTCGTACTTGTTAGCATGCGCCTAGGACACGATCGAACCTCGTACCGCGCGGGATTTGGCGCAAACGAGAGGACAGATTCCGAGGTTTAGGCGGTCGATTCATGAAGTTATCGAGGACAGTTGAATTCGACGTAAGAGCAGGAGAGGATAGAGAGGATGGAGCGTCTTGAAGAAACGATTCTGGAAATTTGGATGGGGATGAGAAAGTTTGAGGCAGGACGGGTCTGCGTGGAACGAGAGTTGCTCGGGGGATTGGGTAGTTGGATGCGTCAGTGATTTGAGGGCTATTAGCAGACGTAAGAGGTGCTGGACATTGCGGGGCGGGCTGGACTGGCGGCAAAGGCGTCTTGGGCCGCGAACTGGGCCGCGGCGACGCGTCCACAGCTGCAATGACGCTCTGCGCATCCACAAGAGTCGATATATGCGCGTTTGTGGTCTCATCTGGAGCCGCCTGCGCGGGCAAGGAAGCGTTAGCATCGTGTCCCGGAAATTTGGGGGAAGGCAGAGTGGTCGGTCGGGGAATGGATTTCGGAGGAGCATTGCGCTTTTCGAGAGCTGCAGACGGCTTCTTTCCACTGGCTGCGGGCTTTTGCGCCATGAAGCAGTCGACTATTCTTCCTGTAGGCTTTTTGGGAGGAGCCTTTGACGGAGCTGCTTTCTCGGGAACAGACTGGACGCGATTCGTTCGACAAGCCGCATTTTGCTTCGCAATGGAAAATGGATTGGGCCTATGCTGCTTGAGGTTCAGAGTACCTTGAGAGCATGTAGGCCGTACCGATAAACGACAGCTTCTTCGCGGAGACCCAAATCGATGTCTTGGAGCAGTTTCGTGTCGTCGGATGCAGGAGCAGGCTGCTGTTGGTCGTCGTCTGAGTCGTCCGAGTCGTAGTCCGGTGTCCGGAAGTTGAACGCCCAGGACATGGCCGTCGAGCGGAGTGATGGTCACACAACGCAAGTTGTCTTGTTCATCCACGTCGGGCGCTCTTCGACGCGTCCTCGAGCCCCGACACCGCAATTATTAGTCCTTGAAACGGTCAAACTTGTCCTACGACTTGTTTTCGTCGCGTCTAGTACGCTCGTGGTGTGATATCAGCAGCCAGTATGAGCCAAGGTACTGCTGACTCTTAATCTCATTGTTAGTGGTCAGTCGCTAATCCTCCCATTCCGGAATCCCCAGCCTACCCACCGGCGTCGGATCCGTATTACGACCAATATGCGGAAGACGAAGACGAGGAGGAGGAAGAGGCTGAGGAGATAACGCAGGAGGACTGCTGGGCCGTCATCTCCAGTTTCTTCGACCAAAAAGGTCTCGTCCGACAGCAGCTCGACTCGTTCGACGAGTTTGTGCAAAACACGATGCAGGAGTTGGTCGACGAGAACGCGGACCTCATTCTCGACCAGGCAGACCAGCATTCGGGCCACGACTCGGACATGACTCGGCGGTACGAAATCAAGTTCGGCCAGGTTTATCTGTCGCGCCCTACCATTACCGAGGCGGATGGAACAGTCGTTCCTGTTTTTCCTCAAGAAGCGCGGTTGCGCAACTTGACATATTCCGCGCCACTCTACATCGAGATGAAGAAACGCGTGCTCTCGGGAAAGGAGGATCCCCACGGAGGGCCTGGGGATATCAAGTGGAAGGAGGAAGAGGATGCTCCGGTCGAGGATACTGCGAAGGTCTGGATCGGCAAGGTGCGTGTGGTTGATGTTTATGCCCGTCGTGTTGTTCTGAAATATGTTCAGGTCCCAATCATGCTTCGGTCGACTTTCTGCATCCTGCGCGACCTGACGGACTCGGATCTTCATGACCTGAACGAATGTCCGTACGATTCCGGAGGCTACTTCATCATCAACGGCTCCGAGAAGGTGTTAATTGCGCAGGAGCGGATGGCCACCAACCACGTCTATGTCTTCGCCAAAGCCCAGCCGTCCCCCATCAACTTCCTTGCCGAAATTCGGAGTGCGGTCGAAAAGGGAGGGAAGACTATCAGTCAATTCCAGGTCAAGATGTTCCACCGAAACCAGGAGCGTTCGGTGCGTGTTTATACGTGGCTCTTTGTGCTGGTCTAATTCGGTTTTCTAGCTGGGCAACGTCATAAAAGCGACCATTCCCTACATCAAGGTCGACATTCCCATTTGGGTCGTGTTCCGCGGCTTGGGCGTCATCTCGGACCGCGACATTCTCGAGCACATCTGCTACGACTTTGACGACGCGCAGATGCTCGAAATGCTCAAGCCCTGTATCGACGACGGTTTCGTCATCCAGGACCGTGAAATTGCGCTCGATTTCATTGGCAACCGTGGTACGACGACGGGTCTGTCTCGCGAGCGGCGGATACGATACGCGCAAGAGATCCTGCAAAAGGAGATGTTGCCGCATGTATCGATGGCTGAAGGCTCCGAGTCCAACAAGGCGTACTTCTTCGGCTACATGGTCCACCGTTTGCTCCTCGCAGCGTTGGAACGTCGAGAGCTCGACGACCGTGATCACTTTGGCAAGAAGCGTCTCGATCTTGCTGGCCCACTGCTCGCGAAACTCTTCCGAATCCTGTTCCGCAAGCTTACCAAAGATGTGTATCGGTACTTGCAGAAGGTACGGTAACCAGCTTCAAGTTATTCGGTGCGTTAACTGCTTGTAGTGTGTCGAGACGCACAAAGAGTTCAACCTCACCATGGCCGTCAAGCACCAAACGATCACCAACGGTCTCAAGTACTCGCTCGCGACGGGTAATTGGGGTGACCAGAAAAAGTCCATGTCCGGCAGCGCTGGTGTCTCGCAAGTGCTCAACCGGTATACCTACGCCTCGACGCTGTCACATCTTCGTCGGTGCAACACGCCGTTGGGACGCGAGGGCAAAATCGCAAAACCTCGGCAGCTGCACAACACGCATTGGGGCATGGTCTGTCCCGCAGAGACCCCCGAAGGCCAGGCTTGCGGGCTGGTCAAGAACCTCGCGCTCATGTCGTGCATCTCCGTTGGCTCGTATTCCGCCCCGGTCATCGAGTTCTTGGAGGAGTGGGGTCTCGAGTCTTTGGAGGATAACGCGCATTCCTCAACGCCAGCGACGAAGGTGTTCGTCAACGGTGTGTGGATGGGCGTCCATCGTCAACCGGCCAACTTGGTCAACACGATCAAGAAGCTGCGCCGAAAAGACGATATCAGCCCCGAAGTCTCGGTCGTGCGGGACGTACGTGAACGCGAACTTCGACTATACACGGACGCTGGCCGAGTCTGCCGGCCGCTGTTCATCGTCGAAGACCAGCAGCTTGTCCTCCAGAAGAAACACATTCGATGGCTGCAAGGGAAGTTTGACGAAAACGGGGATCCTTTCAAGTGGGAGAACCTCGTGAAGAGCGGTGTCGTCGAGCTGCTGGATGCGGAGGAGGAGGAGACGGTCATGATCTCGATGACGCCAGAAGATCTCGAAACTTCGCGCTTGCAGTCGCAAGGCATCGACCCCATGGCGGATGTTGAGGTCGACCCTGCCGCCCGTCTCAAGGCTGGCATAAACGCGCATACGTGGACGCATTGCGAGATCCATCCCAGTATGATCCTCGGCATCTGCGCGAGTATCATCCCCTTCCCCGACCACAACCAGGTACGTTTACTCTCACCCTCTCGTGTCACGTGCTCACTATGACATGTAGTCTCCGCGTAACACCTACCAATCCGCTATGGGCAAGCAAGCGATGGGGATCTTCCTCACCAACTTCCTCATCCGCATGGATACGATGGCCAACATCCTCTACTACCCCCAGAAACCGCTCGCAACGACCCGCTCCATGGAATATCTCAAGTTCCGCGAGCTTCCTGCCGGCCAAAACGCCATCGTCGCAATTCTGTGCTACAGTGGCTACAACCAGGAAGACTCCGTCATCATGAACCAGAGCTCCATTGACCGCGGTCTCTTCCGTAGCATCTACTACCGGAGCTACATGGACTTGGAGAAAAAGAGCGGTATCCAGCAACTCGAGGAGTTCGAGAAGCCGACCCGCGAGAACACGCTTCGGATGAAGCACGGGACATACGACAAGCTCGAGGACGACGGGCTCATCGCGCCGGGGACGAATGTTCGCGGTGAGGACATCATCATCGGCAAGACTGCACCGATTCCGCCGGACAGCGAGGAGCTCGGGCAGCGGACGCGGATGCATACGCGTCGGGACGTCTCGACGCCGTTGAAGAGCACCGAGAGCGGCATCGTCGATCAGGTGCTCATCACGACCAATTCCGATGGCCAAAAGTTCGTCAAGGTTCGCGTACGCGCGACGCGTATTCCGCAGATCGGCGACAAGTTCGCCTCTCGACACGGTCAGAAGGGAACCATCGGCATCACCTACCGCCAGGAGGACATGCCGTTCACCGCAGAGGGCATCGTCCCCGACATTATCATCAACCCACACGCTATTCCCTCCCGCATGACGATCGGTCACTTGGTCGAGTGCCTGCTCTCCAAGGTCGCGACGCTCATCGGCAACGAGGGCGACGCGACGCCGTTCACCGAGCTTACCGTAGAGTCCGTGTCCACCTTCCTGCGCGAGAAGGGCTACCAATCGCGTGGTCTCGAGGTCATGTACCATGGACACACGGCGCGAAAGCTGCAGGCGCAGGTCTACCTTGGTCCGACGTACTACCAGCGCCTAAAGCACATGGTGGACGACAAAATCCACTCGCGTGCTCGTGGTCCCGTCCAGATCCTCACGCGTCAGCCAGTCGAGGGTAGGAGTCGAGATGGCGGTCTGCGTTTCGGAGAGATGGAGCGCGATTGTATGATATCGCATGGAATTGCGGGTTTCCTGAAGGAACGGTTATTCGAGGCGAGCGATGCCTATCGTCTGCATGTTTGCGACATGTACGCGTCCGCCTGCCTTCCTTGCAAATATCTGACAGTCCTTCTTTAGTTGCGGTCTGACTGCTATCGCTAACCTGGTGAGTTGCGTTGAACTCGGCTTCTGCACGTGACTGATGATGTCTGCAGAAAAAGCAAAGTTTCGAGGTCCGCAGTAACTGCTCGCCGTTAACGTACCCTGACCCTCCGACAGTGCAGAGCTTGCCGCAACAAGACAAACTGCTCTCAGTTGTACATTCCCTACGCCGCAAAACTGCTTTTCCAGGTATGCCATGACGACCACATCGCAATGTTGTTTAACGCCTTGCAGGAATTGCAAAGCATGAACATCGCGCCGAGAATATTTTAAAGGCCGATAAGAGACTGATGTACAATAGATTCCGTTCTAGTCCTGGAAATAAGATAGCTTTTGTGGGTCTACGCTCAGTCATCCTCGTGCATCAAACCCCGCCGCTCGTCTTCACCGCCATGAGGCTGCTCCCCAGATAAGCGCCGCCGCCGCTTCTTCGCCTCCTCTTCATCGTCGCTCCCAGCATCCTCGTCGCCAATCTCAAAGACGACGTGGTCGTCTGCGACCGGCCCGCGTCGCGAACCAACGAGTGTCGCCGTGTCGTCTTCCTCTTCTTCGTCGCGTATGCGGCCGCGCTGCCCCATCGTGTCGAGGTCGTAGTCCTCGGCGTCCTCTTCGTCTTGCGCAATCTCGTCGGACATGGCCAGCCGGCGGTTGTTGGCTGACGGTCTCCAGAGATAGGCGATGGCGGCGAAGGCCACAAGGTACAGGAGCGCGAGCCAACCGTCGAGCAGCCACCATCTCGACTGCCATGAGTTCGCGGAGTAATCTATAGAAGGTGAGATGGAAGGACTCGATGCATGGATGGCACGGACCCTCTGCGAGACGGCCGGTGAAGCTCATTGTGGACACGACGAAAAAGGCAGCGATGATGAGGACCGAGAACAGCAGAATCTTGTTGAGAGTTTCGAACATCCAGAGCTTGTAACGCTGTTTGCGAACCCGGAGTTGCGTGATGGTCGCTGTGTTGCAAAATCAGCAAAGCAAAACGTTTGAGCATTCTTGCGCACCATTCAACGAGTAAAGAATCCACAGCAAGAAGCCGCTTAGCGTGAATGCGAGCGGGATGACAAACATCAACAAGACGAGTGCCGAGGTGGATTCGAGCTCGAGCTCGACGATTCCGACGGCGTAAAGAACTGTCAATCTTCTTGAGCGGCTGGAGGATGATTTGTCACATGGTCTTACTGCCAAAGACAAAGTGGGCGCCAGCCAACGCTTGGCACCGTATCATCAGCTTGCCAAGGGACTCGCGCACAACGCTCAAGCCTATACTAGTCAGAGACCGCATCTCCGACCAGGAAATAGCCTACCAAGCGAGACAACGAGCAGCATAAAGAAAGACATGGAGTTGCGGCCGGCGTCCAGAATTGCAACTGCGGGATGTCAAGTTGCGTTTACGGGGCTCGCTTACAGCTCACCAACGATGAGAAAGATGGTTGATGTTGTGCTCTTGCCGTGTGCGTTGAGGTAACGGTAATATGCTGAGGTTCGTTGAGTGCACGAGCAAATATCTTCCAGAACCCGCACCCCAATTAGCGACCATTTCAATAACGACCAAGCAAACGAGCCCCGAGAGATAGTACTGCGTAGTGTGATCAGCAAAGGCTTGGTCCAGAGTCAGGCGCGTACCTGGATCGGAAGTAGCTCGTGGACATGTTGGTAGCAGAGCCAGCCCCAAGCGCCGGCGAATGCAAGATAGACCAAAAACATGACAAAGTAAAACTGCATTGATCAGCATGCTGTCCATGAGGAAGTTTCACGGCTCACAGTGACTTTGGGGTAGTCCGTCGCTGGAAGTTTTCCTTTAAAAGTATTCTGGAACAAGACCTCGCCCTGGTACTACTGCAAGTTAGTGGAGAATAATGCTGCAAGTGGAACACTAACCTGCGCGTGTGCATCCTCGTCTCCATATCGGACAGTGACGGGAACCATGGCTGGTACCAGTTAGCATTATGTGTCGCGCAACAGTTCGCAGGACATACCGACACAGTAGTATCCCGTTTTGCGGACTTGATACTGAATTGGGCTCGAGTAGGAGAGCATGTTGGTCGGACTTGGATTGAGGTCGCGACGCCATGGTGTTGTGTTATTGCTGTCTGGGGGTGTTGGATTTCCAGCGGGGTTATCCCAGAAGCTGCTTCCACTGGCGGCGTCGCCGGTTACTGTGCGATTGGATGGCAGCTCGACGCGCGCAGTCCAGAAGGATGTCGAGTTGAGCGACTTTCCCTCGGGAAGGTCAATGATGAAGCGGCCGAGCTCCTCCTGCGTGCAGAAGCCGCCGGCGAGCGCGTCACTGGTGCAAATATACGTCTTCTGCTGGCGCAAAGGTCAGAGATGTGAGATGGGCTGGAAACGCGACGCACCGGTAAGCCTTCCTCGGTGACGGAGGTGATCTTGCCGAGGAATGCTACGTCGGACCACTCGTAGATGACCCTTGGGGGGTGTCACAGAGCGCGAGGTGGAGCAGGAATGCGCGTACATTGCCATCTGGCCTGCTGAGGTGTCTGCGAATGTTGCGTTGATATAAGTGGTGTCGGAGGCATACATGCCGCTGCAGACTTGGTGGCCGGTGCTATCGCTTTCCGAGACCGGGACAGTGTAGCCCACAGCACCGAGAGCGGCGGAAATTAGGAGAAGGAGTGGAAACAGCATGGTGGTAGTCGCGCCAGGGCTGCGGTGGTCGTGGACTGAAGGTAAGGAAATTCACGTGATCCGCACTGGACTGAACGCGTTTCTTGTCTGCTCCACGACGTCGCTCTGCGTCCATGTTCGACGAGGCTGAGGATGTCTTCGACAGCGTAACATGGGAGTCCCCCAGCAGCCCTCCATATCCCGCACCCCGCGACAACCCCACTGGCCCTGGCTTTCGCCAGAGCACCTCAGACAGCGACGGGCCCAACGATCTTAAGTGGGAGGGCTATCTCGTTACAAGTGTCTCGGACCCCGTCAAGGAACTCGCAGAAACGAAGGATGCTTATGTCTCCTACCTAGTATCCGCAAAGGTATTCCTCGCTTTCTCGCAATACCCGGTCTTCTAATCTCCGTAGACCAATCTCCGCATATTCTCAACCCAATCTCCATCTGCACGCAGGCGTTTCCAAGATTTCGTCTTCCTACGGGACAATCTTGCCAAGGACTTTCCTGCATGTGTCGTCCCTCCGCTGCCCGACAAACACCGGATGGGTGCGTGCTTGTGTGGTCGACACACAGACTCATTCTAACTGCCTCCAGAATACATCACCGGCGACAGATTCAGTCCCGAGTTCATGGAGCGCCGGCGTCTCGAGTATGTGGTGTGTTCGTCGCTTTCCCTATGCTCACCAAATGCCAGCTTGCACCGATTTCTCCAAAGACTAGCGCGGCACCCAACGCTTCAGCGAAGTACGCTGGTCCGCGCCTTCTTCGAGTCGACAGAATGGGTATGGGCTGTTGTGTCCGTCAAGCAGTAAGCTGACGCGTCGTAGCACGTCCATATGCACCAGCATACTGCGCATCCGCCGTCGGAGCCGTCACCAGGAATCATTGACAACATATCCGATACCCTACTCAATGCTTTCTCTCGTGTTCGCAAGCCCGACGAACGGTTCCTGACGATGCGAGAGGGCGTTGATCAATTTGAGGAGGGTCTCGTTCTCTCCGAACGTTTATGGACACGATTGAGGACACGAACAAGCGGTGAGTCTGCTTTGCCTGTGTCCGGCCGTCTTTATCTCAGGCTAAATGAGATGGGAATCCGGAATCCGGAGAAGACATCACCGCGGACTACCACGACCTCGCAGTCGCCGTCCAAGGTCTTGGATTCCTGGAATCAGGTATAACGGACCCGCTGAATAATTTCTCCAATACTCTTTTGGAGTTTTCTGCGCTGCTTCGTCACCTAGTAAGGTTGTTCCTTCCCTCCACGTCCTTCGCTAATACGGACCCAGACGCAATCGACTACCGACCCCTTCTTAATTCATCTCCATTCGCTGCTCGCATACTCCCACGCCAATCGCGCGGTACTCAAACTGCGAGATCAAAAGCAAATGGATTTTGAAGATCTCTCGGACTATCTGGCTGGCGTCAGTTCAGAACGCGACAGGCTGGCTGCTGTCATCAGCGGACATGCAGGCAGCACCGGTCTAGGTCTTGGCTCGTACTTGAAGGACCGTGTTGACGCCCTACGCGGTGCCGACGACGATCGAAGTCGTGTCGAGAAGATGCGCAAGCTCGATGTCAGATTAAAGAGGTTCGTCGATCAGTCACGTGATTCTATCCAAAAAAAGTCAATCGTTCTTTAGCTGCAAGACGCGGTGACGACCGCCCACGAAACGTCGGACGCATTCAGCGATGAGACTCTCCGTGAGCAGACAGTCTTCCAGCACTCCAAGGAGGCCGAGATGAAGGAGATGCTGGGGCAACCTCGCCGACGGCCAGATCGAGTTTTACAAGGCGGCAATGGACGAATGGGAGAGAATCATCCCGCTGATACAGAGGATTCGCGTGCACCCGTGATAGTTTATCGGAGCTTAATTTACAAGTACTGTACACAAGAACGCTTTCGCCTCATTGCGTTTCTATCTCGACTTGTGGCATTGGGTCGTCCGCCAGCGCGAGCTTTATTATTTCCTCGGCTGCCGCGTCGTCGGCCGCGGCCTCTGCAGCCGATTCTTCCGTCTTTTCGGTCGAGGTCTTGGCCTCTCCGCTGGCGGCTGCTGGAGGTGCGGGTTTCTTGGCTGCAGCGGCACTGGCAGCAGCCGCGATTAATTTCTCTCGCGCCTCTCGCTCGCGCTGAAGCTTGACGTCCGTTTCTTGGAACAGCAAAAGATAGCTGTGAGAGCATTAGTGAACGCAAACGACATACAAGTCAAAAAGCTGCGCACGTTAACGATTCCGGTATTCACTGCTCGGATCCTATTCGATGCGTCAACGACCAGCTCACTCGCTCGCGTTGCTTACATATGAAGTTCAGATTCGTCAGAAGTACCATCTGTGGTGTGTTGCGTAAACGCTGGAATCCACGGAGGCGGGTTCTGTCCCAAAACATCAAACGATTTACGACCCAGTGAGACCCGTACCTGGGACTTTGTAACGGGTACAGCGTCCGCCTTGAGTTCAATGGTTATCGTGAATGAGGTCTCATCTGCAGCAAGCGCTGAAGTGAACCTAGATGGACAACGCTTTTCAACGCGTCGCTAACCTCCCGTTGGCAGCTGCCCAAGAGACGACTCGATCATGTTGAGTTTAACAAGAAATCCACGGAAATATTGCCCCAAGTCGGATGCGCTCAGTGCTTCTTGAACACTATCATCGTATGAGGGTCCGCGGGCGTCACAGAAAGGGACTCGAACCCAGTCTTCTTGTCGTAGTCTTCGATATGAATCATGTTCTCGACCGAGAAGAGAAAGCGTTCAAGAGCTTCTTGCTCTCGGTTTTTGATGACGACTGCAACTTTCTCGAGGTTTCCCTGCCCAGGATGAGGTTTAGAGCTTCCTTTCCGTTGTGGTGAACATACAGTCAGCATTTGTTCTCCGATCGCCTTCACTGCCTTGGAAATATACTCGTTGAGCGCGGGATGTCGCGACTGAAACACTGGGGTGTCGTATTTCTTTCTCCGAATGAATAAGTCCGCGGGGTAGACTTGTCGGACGTAGAGAATACTGTGAATTGCAACTTCGACTGGCAAAAGAACGCGTCGTAACGCGCGGTTTTCGTTCAAGGGATGGACGGACTGAATTCGGTGATTCCGCGGACGGTTTCTACTTGAAATTAGTGGCGAACGCGCAGGAGATGAAGGGCGTACGGCTATAGTTCAGTGGCACGGCCATTGGTCGCGACGGAATTTCCTTAAATGAGTGTTGGCGGTGAGTGCGCGAAGCTTCCCACTGGCCACGTGTGCCAAGTACCTTGCCTCATGCGCCGATGAAGGCTGAACAGCGTCTATCGCGTCCTTCGACGCGTCGCGGACACCCTGCCTTTGCCGTCGTTGCGCTCGGTGTCCTGCTACTCGCATGCAACTATCTCTCCGACTACCGAATCCAAGTCGTGCGGAAAGCATCTGCAGACGACTTCCAACCAAACCCGAAAGCGTGTAGCCCACCGCTTCCGACGCTCCTCACCAGCAAGCCACCCACACTCGCCAACCCGCACATCAAGACCGCCGCTGCATCGCTGCACGCGCTGTTTGCGGAGCGGGCAAATGCTCCGGATATCGACAGTCTCTCTGTGGCGGTTGTCACTCCGAGCGCGTTGCTCTTTCAGGGCAACTACGGTGTTCTTCGGGCCAACGAGACGATCGAAAGTCGAGGCGTCGTAACAGGAGACTCGATATATCGCATTGCCTCAATCACAAAAATGTTCACGACGTTGGAAACGCTCATTCTCCGAGAGCGCGGTTACTTAAACTGGTGGGCAGACGCGCCCGCGACCCGCAGCAACTATTAATCTTTGTTCCAGGGACGACCCGGTGACAAAATTCATCCCAAACTTCACTAACCCATCCTCGGGATGGGCAACTCATCTGTCCGACACGGGCAAGCCCGCGGTTGACCAAGCGCCCGTCACTCTGAGACAGCTTGCAAGTCATCTTTCCGGTCTGTTTCTTGCTTGGCTGCACTCTTTCCTGCTTATTGTTGGTCAGGAATTGGTAGAGACTACCCGCCATACGACGTCGGGTCATGGCCCGCTACGTTGGCGAAACCCGACCCATCCGACGAGTACGACAACCGCATGAACGGCAGCTTGGATCGACTGCTTGATGCCGTTGCACACATTCCTCTCGTCGCGCCCCAGTATACCTTCCCAATCTACTCAAACACCGGCTTCGACCTCCTTGGGGCGTGCAATACCGCCGCATACGAATTAGCGACTGGCGAGCCGATCACGCATCGAGAGCTGCTTCACAAGGACGTGTTCGATCCTCTAAAGATGACCAGCAGCTTCTACAAGATTCCGAATAGTCGTCTTGCGGCCCAGGTCGCCGTGCCGGCGACCGATTCGGAGTGGGCGGTACGTCGTACACCCCATTTTCAGCGCCATGAACCCATTCATCTAGGATTTGACTTACTCGAACACATTCGACCCCGCAGGCGGCCAGTATAGCTCACTGAATGACCTTGCTATGATCATGCAGACATTCCTGGCACCAGAAAACGGCGGTATTGTTGGCCCATATGTCCTTCGAGAGTGGCTGCGACCCTTGCATGCTTGGAGCGATGGGTTCCGGAGAAGTTGGGGCGCCTTGGGAGATTAAGAAGATCAGCGATTCAGCGCGCGTTTATTCGAAAGGTGGGCTCAACCCATCCTACCTTTTCAACGCTAACTGACGCTTTCAGGTGGAAATCTACCTGGCTATCACTCCCAATTTGCTTTGAACCCCCAATGGGGGTACGGCGTAATTGTGCTCGTCACCGGTACATACACGGACACGGAGACGCTGACGCGCCAGGCCATCGAGCGCTTCCAACCAGCATTTGAGCTGGCATTACTCGACGAAGTCCGATCAGCCTACACTGGGATTTGGTTCGGCAATGACAGCGTCGCGCTTGTTACCCTCGACAAGGGTGTTTTGTACTTGCAGACTCTGTTGGTCGGCGACCAGGATGTACTTGGTCTTCTGCAAAGGGACCCAGTCGCTGGTTCACAGCCGATCGCGTTGTGGACCACTGGGCGACCAGACGAGTTCAGGTCAGCGACAAGTCATTCCCTTCGTCACCGCAAACTAATGCGGGCGCAATATAGACTGGCCATCGGTCGGCCTGAGCTGAACGGAAACCCAGATGCGGGCTGCGAGCCGTACTGGCTCAGCTTCGATTGGCCGACGGCGCGGGGAGCGCCCCTAGATTTGATCTTCTGGGAACACGACGAACTTGTGTATCCCTCGGCGGGAGTGCGATTACGGCGCGCGCGCGAATAGGCAGTAAAATACTGTGTACTTTTGTAGCCACAAGAACAACAATTTCCTGCGCAAACATGCAAACTTGAAATCGCATTCAGTTCTAGTACTCTGAATCCTCAACTAGAAACTAGGTTTGGATACGAGGTTTGGATACGAGGAAAGACAAGAGGCTGTCGCGTTTGCGCAAGAAGCTCTTTTTGCAGAATATTCGACTGGTTAACGAGTGCCGACGTCTGCCTCAATTGAGTTCTCTTGATCGTGTACCACCAACCTTGAGATGACTCCGCGGTAACAGCAAGGACGCGTACAGCAACTGGAACGCAATGAAGACGACCAGCGACACTTGCGAGGGCGGAGCGGAGGACGCGTCGTGGCCCTGGAGAACTGCGCTGGAGGTGGACGAACGCCAGACGCAAGCGTGAGGCGGACGATACGGGAGTCAGTTTCGTATGCCGGCAAAGCGCCACTGCTGCGGGTGGCGGCGACTCGAGTCCTTCCCAATGCGAGTCAGAGATTGACCAGCACTGGCAGATCTAGCTTCCAACGTTTTCGATGCTCCCGCGCCTTGAAGATTAGCTGCGAGGTTGAGACTCGGAGCTCGACGCCGCGTGCTTCACTCGCCGAGAAGACGATGTCGAAGGCGTGCTCAAAGATTCCCCGCCGACAATCCTAGGATTCATAGCTGCTCAACTCCGACGGGCATCCTTCATTTGGTGCAACAATCCAAGATCCAACGGGCGACATTCCGGAGGAAGGGCGCCTTGCAAATTTCCACGAAACACCGAAAACAAGCTTTCCAGCCGACCCTGGAACCTACGGCGACATTCAAAAGCAGAGTGCTCTGCTGTCGACCCCTGCACTACCATGTCCGCCGACCCGCACTGGCAGCGGCTGTGCAATCGTATACGCGCACGTCGCAACAGGCGTCCCCGCCCCTAC
The DNA here is from genome assembly GCA_014461115.1 of Mycena chlorophos. Lineage (NCBI taxonomy): Eukaryota > Fungi > Basidiomycota > Agaricomycetes > Agaricales > Mycenaceae > Mycena > Mycena chlorophos. The sequence continues at coordinate 2,182,960 of JACAZE010000007.1, read as the reverse complement.
TACAAACTGGTTCCGCTTGTGCGTGCCTTGCGTGCTCTATCGAAACCTCTTTGACTCTTTGCCACGGCCAGCATGCCCAGGTCGCCGACCGGCAGCACGCTATCACGCTACTCTTGCAAGTTTCGCCGGCCCTTGCTCAGTTGCCAATGGTTTCGGAGGTGCGCTTTTATTATGGCCGCGAGTCGCGTGTTAATATTGGAGTTTGCAACAGGCTCTCGATGCCAACAAAGACTCGGAGAAAGACACGGACGCGTAATCTCCGTCGCGGTTGGGAAACCAATCGAGACGGTGATGTTGTACAATGTACGCTCCAAACCCTTATATTTTCGACCCTCAATGTAGGCGCGACATCCGCCGACTTGTTGTGGCGAGCGCATCCGTCACGCTACCCGGGGGGCCCGCGATGTTGGCGCAAACCACGGGGCTGGAACGGCTGGGACTTTACTCGTCCCAGCGTCAACCAACAGCCAACGGACACGAGGACTTGCGACGGAGTTCAAGTTTTCGGTTGCGCGATTGGATTCCGAATCTGGTAGCGCCACAACCTCTTTGGGAGCATGCCTGATCTCGCAGAGGTCGAGTGCCAGATAGAGTTTTCTGCCCGCCGCGGCGATATTCGAAGGTATATAAGCGCGATGCAACTCTCTCCTTGGTGAATCTTGCTGCGTGTCTTTGCTTTACGATGCCTCGCACTGAATACCGCGTCGACGCGCGTCGGAACCGGCGCTATCGCCCCTACCACAAAGAGAAGTCGCGCGTACGTTGCCTGTACCTCTGTACCTCTGTGGCTTCGCTCGGTTCATGGATCGGCTTGAAGCAACAGGCACAACAACGCAGAAATCAAGAAAGAGCCATTGCAGAGCAGCAGCAGATTATTGGGAACGCGCAGCTAGCTTCTTGGGTGGCTGGTCAAGCCCTCAGTCAGATCGTGAGGTGAAAAGGTGTGCAGACCCAGTTTTGAATCGTCGTCCTTATCTCATTAATCCTATCGTCAACAACACATGGGATGAACAATCTGAATCTGTAGCTGAGCGCGTTGTGAGCCGAGGGATACGAAGCGAATAATTTCGGAGTATGCCGGTACTACGCAGGCGCTCCGCAGTGTTGTAAACTCGAAGCAACTTATGTAGAGCCCTCCTCGTATGCATATTTTTCCTCATGGGAACATTTTCGATGGACAAAACCCTGACGCCGAGGCTGGCATTTGGGATGTCTTCCCATTTGTGGTGCTCCGATGGTCCATTAGCGGCGGAGGACACGTTCCTTTCTGAGCAGGTTGCGGCTGTTTTTAGCAAACGGCTGCAGCGAATGGAAGACCAAGCGACAGCTCCCGCTAGTCGCGGGAAAAACCGCAGCCGCGGGCTACAGAAGCAAGCTTTCTTTGCCGCTGACCCTGGCGAACGGTCACTTAAATGGGAGGATAATGTCAACCGCCGCCTCCAACCCCGCTGCACAGACTCACGACGTGCCCACTTCCCAAAACAGAAAGTACTCGCAATGGGTGCTCCGTGCTCGCTCTGCGGACACACCATGCTCTTGTCCATTACACGCTATCGACCGTACGAAAAAGAGACTGCCGCTGGGCCATTAAGTCCGCCAGCCCTGGTGACGGCACACAAATCATCCACAGCCCTGGCAGGCACAACACCACTGTTTTGGTCAAACTTTCCATGAAGCTCGTTTCGTAATAGAGGTGTGTTTGCCACTACCTCAGGTTTCTTTATCTCATATTCCCGCAAGTCCGATTCCAACATCGATGGATGTGTCGATTGAAACCCCGCTTAGTAGTGTTTGAACCATGTACAGAAAATTCACACCCGTAATGAAGTACATTCAATCTGTGTCCACAACCATGCCGCCGCGTCCACGCCGAATACGCTCCTCGAGACCGATTGCTCCACCAAAAACCTTCTTCTGCTCGTGGCTCAAGAAGTCGCCCATGCCCTTCGACTTGCGGCGCGCCTCCTCGTCGCGTGCGAGGTCTGCTTTCTCCTTCTCCAACAACGCTGACAGCCGCTCCTGCCGCTCGACGCTCATGGTCTGTGCGTCAGATTGCATGGCAGCAAGACGCGCGGCGCGGTCATTGGCGGCTTTGTCGGCCATGGAAGGTTGCGGTCGCGGTGGCGGGCTCATGCGTGGACGCTTCGCGTATGAGCTGCGGTCGCGATCGTAGCTAACAGGGCTCGGGCTGCGCGCGCGTTTACCAGAGCGACCTGTAGTGTCGTCCGAGTCGTCTGAACGAGACCAGGTTCGGACTCGATCGTCGCGTCGAGGAGGGCTGCGGCTACGACTGTCGCGGCGCCTGCGATAGTCCGTGCGGGACGGCGGTGTATAGCTTCGCTCACGACGGTCATCGTGGCGAGAACGGCGGGGCGAACGAGATGGCCGACGATCAGGCGAGGCTGAACGGCGCGAACGGTACCGGTCCCGAGACAAAGACCGCTCCCGCTCGTAAGGACTGCGAGAACGCGACCTGTCGTCGCGAGCCGCCTTTCGCTCAGCCTTGAGCCGCCTCCGCTCTTCCTTCTCCAGCTTCTTCGCCTTCTTGTCCTTCTTGGGCACTATGCCGTTGCGTTCTTGCATCTCCCGCAAACGGAGCGGATTCGACAAAAGTGCCTGGTAAGCCGCCTGCTCCTGCTGCTTGATCGCAAACAGCGGGTCCTCGCGGATCTTCGCAGCAATGTCGCGGGCCGTGTTCGCATTCTGGACAGCGATAAAGCTCTTGTGGGACGCTCCGAGCTGGAAGAAAGTCGTCATTTCAGGGCCGCAGTTCATAAACCAGCGTACGCACTTTTGCATTCTCGTCCGCCGTCAGTATCTTGTCGACCCGTTTCTTGCCGAGCAGATAGTCCTCCAGCTCGTTCGGGTTCTGACTGCTCCCTGAAGCCGGCGTGGCATACATCCACTCTAACCTCTCTTGTCGTTTTTTCCCAGTCTTCTCCTCCTGCAGACGCTCCAGTTCCTGCATCTGCCGCTCCTCATCACGCTCCTTGCGCAGCTGGTCGAGTTTCTTCTTCTCTTCCAACTAACGAGCGCGTGTCAGATAAACGGGTTCAAATGGTTCGGAGCGACGACGACGTACCGCTTTCTTTTCTTCCTGCCACACCCGCTCCTGGTTCTTGAGAAGCAGCGGGTGCCAGCTGCGTGGCGAGTCAGTAGAGTCTTGGTGCTAAAGTAAACTGCAACAGACCTCTTCTTCATGTTGAGATCTCCGCCTCCCATCTTGGATTATTCGCTGGGTTGAGAGTTTACGAGGTTTGGTGTGTGGTAGCCGGCAGAGACCGTTGAACGGTTATGGTCGAGAGTAACCCGTGATATATCACGTGGAGAGGAGCTTGACCAACGACTCGGCGACAGTCAACACACAACATTACTCAGTTTGTGAGAGTTACTAGTACAGCGAGAGAGAACGTGCTACGAGAGCTCTTCATCGAGCAAAATACGCTAAACGAATCGAAAGAGTGGATGCAGTGCAGTAGGGCAAAAAGGATATATCGTGGGGGGTTGTGCGCTGGTATCTGCAGTGACCAAGGTGAATACGTTGAGAGAATAAGGAAGAATTGGCAAGCGAAGGGAGTGTATACGTGCAGCGCGCGCGGCATCATCAGAAAGAATCATCGTCACTGCGAGTCGAATCGAACGACTCGCGGGTCAAGTCCAGGAAACTGTCCTCGTTCAAGATCACTGGAGGAGGAACGGGAGGCGCCGGTGTTCGGTCAATCTCGTCGTCGATGTCGAGGAAGGACGGCTTGCGCATGAGCATATGGCGCTGCTGCTTGTCCATCGACTTCTTCGGCCGCACAGTTTTCCTCGGAGGAGGCGATAACGGCGAAAACGATTCGGTCTGCTGCGGCGAAACAGCGACCGAGGTGCGGACTTCCAACGTTGTTCGTGATGAGATAGATGACGTCCGGGACTTTGTCCGACGTGGGGGCGGAGGCAAACTCATGAGAACCGGGGGAGACGGCGGTTCCGGCTCATAGTAATCCTCTGCTGGGCTCCGCAAAGAAGGATGATCGCTGTTGGACCGTTTCCGACCACCGCCGAAAGATCTTGCTGGCGAGAGGGTCGAATCGTGATCAAATTCCGAGGCAGACATTATCGAGCCACCGCGGGGCCGAGAATGATATTCCGCCTCGACGCGAGCCTCGACGGCGAGCATCTCTGCTGGGGACATGATCTGCTGGGGCATGTACTCGGAGGTCGGTGTGCGTGGCTGGTCGGCGTCGATCCAGTATGATGTTGATGCGGACAAGGTCACACGGTCCGACTCGGCCGCGTCGTCCACGAGGGGTAACGTCGACTGCGACGGCCGTCGCCCACTCGAAGTCGAGAACATCCGTTTCCTCTGCGACGGCTCTGCGCGCTGCTCCGTAAGCGGCAGTTGCAAAGGTACCGCATAGACGGGAAGGCGATGGAAAGAGCGCTGTTTGCGTGGACCGGGCGCTGAATCCGGCATTGGAACAGTCGAGATGGATGGGGAACGTTGTTTGTTCAGCGATTGTTGCGACATGGACTTTTTCAGCATCCGTGGCACACGCGGCGGCTGAGGGTCCACATCCCAACTGCTGCTCTCCGGCGACGCCTTAGGCTTGCGAGGTACCAACGGCTTCACTTCCGGGAACGTTAAGCTCGTCGATGACGACCCGGGTGGCGACGGCAGTTCCGACGTCGGGGGTGCGGTCCGTTGAGAGATCTTGCGGGAAGGGGAAACCGGTGAAGCCAGCGACCGCTGCGAGGAAAACGAGTCGTTGCGCAGGAACGGGGCCCGGTCCAAGCTGTCGGTAAGGCCGCGGGCTCTCATGGCCGGTCGCGGCTTGGGAGGAGGGTCCGGTTGACTGAATCGATTGATGTCGACGGCAAGGTCCTTTCTACGGACGCCGCTGGCGTTGGACAATTTCCTGGGCCGCCACGTGAATACGAAAAGGGATGCAGAGTGGGGAGCACCACGCACCTCTCGACAGGCAATAGAATGGGAGATCCACCATCTGAGATGGGGCTGAGCGGGGACAATTCGCTGCCTAGTCGAAAAGACTGTGTCGATGAAGACGCAGAGGCGTATGAAACACGCTGCAGACCATCCATGGCCAGCGACTTTATGTCTGATGAGCTGGAGAAAGCTGAGAGCCGGTTGGGATGCCCAGCGTCCGACGGACTGTGGACCGACACGACGCGCGGAGCAGCGAATGGGTCCGTGTCCGAGAGCGTCATGAGGGACCCGCGACGGTCGTCGGGGGTTTTGGGAGAATTGAGTTCGAGGGAGTCGGCATTGGAAGAAACGGAATTGGAAGCAGGTCGTCCAATTCCGCCGGGTGACGAGGGCGCAGTGTATGGTCTGCGTAGTGGTTGGGGAACGGGAAGCTCTCCACGGATAGCGAGGGGTGGCGGGTGCGACTTTTTCGGCCGCAGGCCTATCGCGGAGGCAAGCGTATTGAACTTGCCAGGAGTCTTCTTGTCGAATGAGTCGCCCGTGGGGGAGGATTTCTGCCACCAACTGCGCGGGGACTGCGAGGAGAGGGCAGTCGACATTGGTGGGGGACTAGGCTGAGGCCATGAGCAGAAAAGACAGGGTGTTTGTTGATCACGGCAACGCGATTCTGATCCATGTCCAATATCTCTCCAGGTTTCCTCGCGTCTCGGTCCCTTTCAGTCGCGCCCTCGTAAATTAAGTCTACCCAATCTCGGCCCATACATCCGTTGAATCCCGTTCCTCGTCCCTGCGCGCGTCGAACAACACCGGCTGATCGCGATTGTTGCTCACGAGCGGCCGCGCAAGTTCCTCATCCTCCTCATCGCTCTCCACGTCCAAATCCAGGAACCCGGCTCGTCTTGCAGCATTAATGTCGATCGGCTTGGGTCGTGAAAAAATCGACTGCCCCGACCTACACGCGTGCGTCGCTTTTAGTTATTGTGCCATTAACAAGTTAAAGAAAACGCGTACTGTCGCATCACAGCAGCCAGGCGGCCGAACTGCAGAATGTTGCGCGCAATGAGCAGGAACGTGTCCAACAGCTCCTCCTCTTTGCTGCCCGTGCCGCATTTAGCGAACGCCAACACGAGCAACGTCAGCGCGCAGAACACGGTTAGAATGAGGTCGACCACGTTGAACGGTGACTTCCAGAATTGCTGTAATCCCATCTGAGCAACAGCACTGAGCAGTCGGAAACGAGCACCCACTCTGCCGAATGCGACGAATCGGATTCCGACCTCAAGTATCATAGAAGTGTTGATTATGACCTCTAGAATGTAGAACGCAAGCCCGGGACAGCCGTCAGTGAGACTGAGGACGACGGTGGTGACCGAGAGTGCAGCCATTCCGAGGTATAGGAAGATGTACGTCCGCGAGTGGACAAAGCGGTTGGCGACGCCTTTGGTGATTTCGCTTCGCGAGAGCGCATAGATGGACCGGGTCGGCCTGGCCTGCTCAGCTCCTGGATGGCGCTTGAGCTGAGAGTGGACTCACCCGCCGTTTTCCGCTTCACCGTAGTCTGGGTCCGCCATGGTTCATCGCAAGAGGCAAGGTGTTGGTGGCTGCACTGCGCCGCGTCACGTAACAACACTCAGTGATCACTAGTACTCTGGCTTGGAAAACACTCCATGGCGCACTTTCCTGTGAACTTCCCTGGCCTAGATCGAAAAAAACAATTATGAATACATGTTGAGTGCTAGTCCTGCTCATGATGATATCCAGCCCTCCGCATCGCGCCTAATCTGTGGCGAGCAGCACCCAAATCTTTCTCCAACCTCAAGATCTCCACCTGCTGCTCCATTTCGCGTCTCTTGAATTCGAGCACAGCCATGTTCTTGTAATCCAGGTCATCCTCTTGCGCCTGCTTGGCGGAGACGGCCTTGACCTGGCGGACAAGGGCCCTGCACGCCTCGGTCACAGCCTTTGCCGCAAGCTCCAACCGCTCTTGAGTCTTGGACATCAGACTAGCCTTGACACGCGACGCAGCAACAAGCTGCGCGGTCGCAGCAGCCACCTCGTTCGATGCAACGATAAGTTGCTCGAGCGAGTGGGTCCCCGAGAGAACACCGTCCGCGCTTTCAATGAGCAGGTTCGTCGCAAAAGCAACCGACTTTGCAGCGGAAATGAGACCCTCCGTCCAGCGATTGTGGCGCTTGTAGAATTGCTGCTTCGAGTCGGATCCTTTGCCTTCGTTGACAATCTCCTGCTGCGAGTCCGTGGCGGCTTTGATCAACCGCGCAATGGCGTTGGTAATCGCCATCGCCGCAGCCAGAATTGAGTCGTGCACTTGCAGGTCGACTGCGCTGAAGCGGGACGAGTCGCGTTGACGATCCATGAGAGCCTGAAGACGCTCCGTGGCAAGCTCGATAGCCCGAGCCGCGCCCATCATCTCCTGCTCGACAATGTCGCCGATATCACCGTTGGCCTTCGCGAGGTTGGCCTTGGTTCCCTTCGGCACCAACGTGTCGACCAACTCCGAAAGCTTCGTGAGACCGCTCGCAGCCTGCGCAGCGTTCCGCATAGCAAGGTCCTGCTTCTGAGCTGGCTGCATCCCGCTGAGGTTGAATGATTGCAAGTTCAGGAACATCCGCGCGTTCACGTTTCCGGCGTTCTTCGCAAGGCTGATGATCTTGTCCGAGGCATCGTCGTCGCTAGCAAGGCGCGTAATGCCCTTGGTGTTGACGAGCACCTCCGCCATAGACTGTGCAAGCTCGTTCGAGGCCTTGATAACCTCAACTTGCTCGCCGCCCTGTTCGCCGGCCACGTAAAGTTGATAAACGGTTCCGAACTCCATGGCATTGTTGACGGCCTTCTCGATCATCGAGAGAGTATACTCGGGTGTCGCGCTCGTGTTTCCCGCCTGCGTAGGCGACTCGAGCTCGTAAATGGCGTCTTCGATCTTTTGCATGCATGCATGCAAGATCGAGTCTAAACGCAATGGATTAGACGCGTGTTGGAGCACAACAGGAGGCGTATACCGATGATTTGGTTGAGCTTCTTCTGCTGGTCGAGAATGAGGATATCTATCTGGTTGTCGTTCGCTCCTTGCGCGACGCTGAGTGCCTAAACACGACGTTAGGCCTTTCACGTGACGCAGCACAGCCTCAATACCTGCTGGGCTTCCGCAAACTGCCGGATGGTTTCGTTCATGCTCTCTTCCTGCACCAGTCGCTCCTGGTCCTTCTCCTCCCGCAAGCGGTCCATGTCCATCTCGGTATCCCGCAACTTGGCAAGGAGATCATCGATTTGGATTTGCTTGGCCTAGAAAAGGTTATTCAATTCTGCGAGCAGGAAGTAAGGCAGACAACGAACGCGCAACGAATCCTCGAGTTCCTGGATTTGCCGGTTATACTTGTTCAGCACGCTCGACACCTCCGAGTTGCGCGAATGGGACGCATCGTCTGCACGCTCGTTGGCGAAATTGAGTTCGCGGCGGAGACGGTCGATTTCATCTTTGTGGCTCGACTTTTGGCGATCGATATCGAAGCGCGCCCGGTCCCGTTCACGGAGCATGTCCGCGAGCTCGAGGTTCTTTGCCTTCAAATCGCGTTCCATCCTCTCCATGCGATCCACCGCCTCTTGCGCAGAGTTTGCCTTGAGCTGGAACTGCTTGAATTTCGCAAGCATATCGAGGTGCTCCGTCCGCAGCTGACTATACAACTTAGCCAACGCCTCGTACTTGTTGCGCCACAAGGTGACTTGGTCTTGCAGCTGCTTGATCAAGTCATCCTTGGACTGCAATTGCGAGTTCACGTTGCCGTTGATTGAAGCCAGTTCCGCTTCCAGCGCCCTGACCCTCTACAAATGGGCTAAGAGATGAGTTCGCCACAAACAGAGCTCGCATACCTGGTCATATCGCTCCAAAAACATCTGGTCGCGTTCCCATTGGCCACGAAGCTCGAGTACTTGGCGCTCGAGGTCAGCCTGTTGGGCAGCAGCCATGCTATACTGTTGCTGCTGCTGTTGCCGCATGAGCTCCTCTTGCGCGAGTCGCTGAGCCTCCATCTGCCGCCGTTGCATCTCTTCAAACTCCCGAGCCTGTTGCTGCTCCTGCTCAAGCCGTCGGCGTTCTTCGTCCGCCCTCGCAGCCGCCAATTTCGCCTGTTGCTCCTCGTATTCTTGGAGCATCCGAGCTTGCTCGTTGATAGTCGCAGCGTCGGGAGACGGAGCGGGCGGCGGTGATGCGGCCGTTTTCGGACGGGGCGGCAGCTCGGGAACGTCGCTCGCGTCCAACAAGTTGGGAGGTTCCTGTGACGCGGTTATTAACGCGTAGAGAGTCCAAACACAGCGAAGCGCACCTGAGCAAGCTTGGGCACGTTGATTAGACCGGTGAGATATTTCAGATTAGAGCATTCGTAGTAGAATTTGCGGAGGTTGTAATGTTGAGAAGTGTAGCGCTGGCGCAGCGGCTCCAACGCTTCAGCATCATTTGTCCCTGCAGGTCTGTGAGCAAGTTGAGTGGAAAGTACGGATGCCACGCACTTCTGAACATAGCGCGCATCATGCTGGTGATGAAGCGGTATATTCCCCAACTCTCCTTCACCAACGGAACGAGCGCCGATATCCTGCACTCATTGTTTGACGAGTGGTTGAAGTGCGAAAAGACCATCTTCTGGAACGACTCGATCAGGTCTTGGAGGTTCATGAGGTCGCTGATAGTCTCGTAGCTGGGCCAACATCAGCAGAAACCCACCAGACGCGAGCGTAGCGCTTACCCTTCGTTGGGGTCGTCGATTCCTTTCAGTGTGATGTATTCCTCATACTCGAACAAGCCGTTAAATTCTGGGCGAAGACGATGGAAGCGCAGTTTGGCCAGAATGAACTGAACGTATGTCCGAATGAGCGGTGCATAGCCTGAAGCGCAGTGAGTGGTCGATGTTCGACGCATTCTTGGCACACGTACCGCGGCCGCCGATGTCCCCGCCCACATTCCTTGCGCATGTTTCCAACCAGCCCGTCTGGGCCTGAGCCTCCTTGATAGTCTGTGATGCCTGGTTAAGAGACCGCAGCTACGTCGGATTGGTGTACGCACGACAGGGTGACCCTCTTGCAGAACTTTATGGACGGTGATGAGCGCCTTGAATGTTTGGACCTCGTCGGCGACAATAGGCTGGACCCGGAGACCGCTCCAGAACGAAATCGACGAATGGTAATCCCAGGTGAACACAATGCATTCTGTAGTGCAGTGAGCAGGTTATTCGGCAGCGACGGACAAACAACCTACTTCGGACGTGTTTCTGCTTGGGCGCCGACTCCTCGGGGCTGGTGGCCTTCTTGATATTGACGACCAACTCCTGCTCAGCCTTGTCCTTGTCGACGGGCCGAGTTGGGTAGTGGATTTCGTCGTCGTCAAAACCTCCCCGACGCCCGTTGTTCCTGCGTACTTATGAGTGGTAGATGCAAGAGTGTGCGAGGGCTTACATGGTGGCCGGTTCGAAGAGAAGAGTTGCGGGGACTTGATGTCACAGAAATGCTTTCGCTTCTGCGCCGTCCACTGCCGCTCAGACGATTCACACCGCGGCTGCGCGCTTCTAAACCACCAACCCGATTCAATTCGACAGAGACTCCGGAATTCAACCCTAAGCGCGAGCCATGGCTCACTCCGACGATGGTACTTCTCGGCTTCGTCCCAATATTCACGCTCGGTCTCGGCACCTGGCAGCTGCAACGACTCCAATGGAAAGTGGCGCTTATCGATGAGCTTGAAGAAAAGCTGCAACTGCAAGCTATCTCTTTACCCAAGCGAATAAAGTGCGCCGTTCCGAAAAACTCTGTGAATTGGAGTTGACCGACGCGTCCAGTCTAGCGGTTTTACCGGAATTTGTATTCCGCAAAGTCTCCTTGCGCGGCAAGTGGGACCACGACCATTCCATGCTCATCGGACCGCGCACTCGCGAAGGTGTTCACGGCGCAAACGTCGTAACGCCGCTCGTACGCGAAGACGGCACCACCGTGCTGGTCGACAGGGGATTCATTCCCAAGGAGCTCGACTTGAACTCAATCCAAAAAGAAACAGGCGAAGTCGAGGTTTTGGGCATGTTGCGAACCTCGGAGACCAGAAACACGTTCACTCCCGATAACCTTCCAGAACGGGGCGAATGGTATTGGAAGGATGTCGAAGCTATGGCTGAATACGCTGGCGGCACTGAAGCGAACGTACAGCCTGTCTTGGTGGAGGAAATTTTTGGTCTGTACCGACATTGCTTCAGCACCCATGGTTGACCGTGAGCAGAGGGCCATGAAGGGGAGGCTTCTGCGCGTCTAATGAAGGGCATTCCGGTCGGCCGTCCAGCCAGAGTGGACCTGCGCAACTCGCACCTGTCCTATGTTATCACATGGTACGCCTTACCTGAGCTCTTGCTCGTTTCTCATTCTTCGCTAGGTATTCGCTCTCGGTATTCACCGCTGTGATGTTCGTTCGTGTAATGCTCAACAAGGGACGCAGTCGAGGCCGCCATATGCCTCGATCGTAGCTCCCATTATTCTCGCCATGGCATGAAGTGCTGCAGCGTGCCGCGGATCGAGCACGCAGCCATCAGAGCTTTGTCCGTTTCGTCCGAATATGGAAAGTAAGCTTAGACCGGGCCTCCCCGGCTCTGGGTATAAAAAGGGTCACACGGTCGCGGTGCATCCTTCGCTACCCACTCCATGCCCTCCGCAACTGTTCGATTTGTCCCCACCACTCCCCGTCGCAGCCAGGCTCGTCGCAACACTGTTGACTCGAGCCCCAAGCGAGAGAGACCCATCATCGAGCGCGTCAAGGTTGTGCAAAAGGAGCAACCTGGCCACCAATACCGCGACGACCATACCAGTTTTGACCGCGCAAAGCGGGAGGAAGGTGCGAGATAAGGTGGCAAGCTTACTTTGCGTTTCTGACACGGCCGCAGAGGAACGAGCACTACACGATCTGGAACGCGCCACCAGAGCCAAACGCCGCGAGGAAGCGCGGAAAGTTGCGCGCAAGTCCGGTGGTTCCAGGGACAGTTGGAATCCTGCCGAGCACATTGTGAGCTCTGTGCCACTGTCTCCTCATCGCGGGTCTCTCCGTGCGAAGGAGAACGACGAAAGAGGTTGGTGGCATTAACTGGTTCTCCCCGAATACACTAAATCCATGTGCTTCTCAAGGTCGTTTGGAGTCGTTCAAATTCCCTCGTCTCAAGGACGCCGCCTTCCCTTATTTCAAGGAGGAAAAGCCGAACCAACCGGAACTCCTTCACGCGAACTGGTGCCCACCATCTCCTTCGAAGCGTCTTGCGCCGCTTGCACCATACAACCCCTTCGTCCGTGCTCGATCCGAGTCGCTCTCGTCTGTCGTAGACAGTGGGTCACCCTCACCGGCCAAGCATAAGCGGGCCGTGTCCGCTCATCCTCGACCTGAAGCACCAGTTCAAGCACTGTTCCAGCGTATTCACGCAGAGGCTCGTCGCCAGGGCTATCAGATCTGAGTCGCCACCGCCAAGTATTTAACATAGTCCGCATATATAGTCAAACGTATCAGGGAGCGTAGTCATCGAATTGGGTTTTATTGCTGCTTGTTGGTAATCGAATATTGCTTCGTTTTAGAATGAACTCTCAGACGTTCCGAATCTGCGCCCACATTATGACTAATGTATCAAGGCACATGATCATGTCATGATCATGATGCGCGATTATCTCGTCCACTACACCTCAGATACAAGCCGAAGCTCCGTCGAAATGTCGAATATTCCAGACCCACCCTTGTGCCGACGACAGGGTGAACAGAGACGATCAACTTGAACTATAATCGTTTACATTGATGGACTCTGAGACGAGACGGTTGAGCTGCTGCCACAGCGTAGACTGAATGCATCCAGATGAAAACGCGGCTCTACTCGTATGCAAGGAACATGTAATCTACAAACAGGCATCTGCACGAAATGTCAATAGATGGAGCGCATAGCGCGGGAAAAAAAAATTGAACCCACTTGAAACAGCCTTGCCCGCTGCGTTCACGTGCGCCTTCAAAGGACTGGTGCCGCAAAGCAAACCACGGATAAAGGCCTCAGCAACTACATTAGCTCCAGCCGGGAGCGTGTGGGTGTGGTCTATCGGGTACCATGGGTCCACGGTCGCTAAGTATCAGACGGTCAGACACGACATTTGTTGAACGAAGCACACCGCGCAAACCTTCCCCCAGCGCCTCGTACGCCTGGGCAACATACGCGTAGTGATTCACGTATGCCACGCTCGTGTTTCCAGCGACCTCAGCCGCATAAGGGACGAAACGAGGCGGATCCGTGATCAAGGTTCCATTCCAAATGTCGTCTCGGTAAAGACAACTTGAACGATTTGTTGATTCTCGAGACCAGATATGCATACCTGGAGTCTGAGCGCTGATGATGGGAATAGCGCCCTTAGTCTTGAAGCTGTTGACTGGAAATATGCGGTGAGTTCACCTATCATCTCGGCGGCAGTGACACACCTGCGTTGGTCATGTAGTAGTTAAACGTATGGATGACTAGAAACATTAGCACTCTCGACACACCGACACAAAGAGACAGACCATCGAGCGTTCCGCTACGAGATTCAGTCTTAAACCTTCAACTGCACGAACAACTCACTTGGCTAATGTTATGGTTTCGTTGTAGGTTAGCGAATCGCCGTACGCGTCGTGTGATCCAGATTCAAGACAGCACATTGGCCGAAAGTTGTCGCTGACCTTGTCTCCCGTTGTCAACAGTTCCGCTGAGTCCATCGTTGTGTCCGAACTATAAACTTCTGTCAACCCAGATCGAAAATATGGAAAAAGCACTCACCTCGATAACCACAAAATCGCCCGCCTTAACCGTATTGATCATCGCCGTAAAGCTACCTTGCATTCGCGATTTAGCCTCGGACCGGGTGCTAATAGGCTATAGTTTGACGAAGAGCCGCGTACCCTCCTCGGTAAAGCTGCGTGCACTGCGACCAGCGATGGCATCGTTGACCACAGTAATCCCACTGAGATACTGGCTGACATATTGGCCCCAACCTTGAACGCAGTTCAGTGTTAGAAATGAGATGCCATCGAGGACCAAACCATCGGTGCCGTTCCCACCTCCGCCAGGGGCCATCGTGGAGTCCCCTGCGAGGTAAAGCGTCTGGCCGCAGGCACAAAGCCCGAAGATAAGCGACAGCGCAATCTCGGAGAACATATTTCACGTCCTTTCTTGGAGCTCGCTCCAGGAATTTATACACAGCGGCGGGCCGGTGAACGGGAGCCACTCATGACCTGACACTCAGTTGGAAGTCAAGGCGCGCCGGTGCCGAGGAAATATCGTTCACATGAGCGCGAAGAGTGATACACGTGAGCATGCTACGTCAGAGACATCCGTCTGGAAAGTGGTCTTAGCTTCGACGCGGAGGCTATTGGAGGTCGTACTGGGAGCCGCTTGACCGGCGGAGTTGACGAATCTTTTCAGCGAACTGTTGCTGCAAAGCAAACCACGAACGAAGGCCTCTGCAACAACAGTCGCTCCAGCTGAAGGAAGTGTAAGAACAATACGGTGAAGCGTCGCTCCGAGTTACCAGGCAAAGTATGAAGATGATCGTTGGACGAGTAGAATGTGTCCACCGTAGTCTCGCCTAACGCGTCGTATGCCTGGCAACGTCGATGTTCAGTTTTGTCACTGGAGGATCAGCCTCCGCTTACCTGCGCTACATAATCGAAGTGGTCAATAAAAACAATGCCCGTGTCCTGCAGCAAGATGCGTAAGTTGCTGCCTGGCACAAAGTTAACGAGCCGAACCTGAGAGACGCCTTGGGCGTAAGTGACGAATCGTCCGCCAGCTGCGATTTGTATCGGCGCCATGGTTGTCCAAATATTGTCTATGCAGCCTGAGTTCAATGTCATCTAGGAACAGGTAGGAACAATGTACCCGGCGTCAGCGAGGATACAATCGGTGTAACGCCCTTTGCCTCGAGAGCAGAGACCGCGTTTTCTACATGGGATTAGAAGGTGAGAAACGAGCTCAACGAACATACCAATATAATATGCAAAGGAATGAATGAGGATGGTGGAGCCGCTGGAGGTCCTCAGACAAGATACTGGGCCGGCGCAGAGACTGATACTTTGTTGCGGTGACCAGTTCGGTGACATTATATCCCTCGCCAACAGCATCCTGTGTCCCGTTGTCCACACCAGTCTCCGACGCTACATCGTTGTGGCCGAACTCGATGACCGCATAGTCCCCTGCTTTGGCTTGGTCGATGAGAGTTGCAAAGTACCCCAGGTCACTGTAGCTGCGAGCGCTAGTGCCGGCCACTGCATTGCTGTAAAACATAAACCTTGTATTTTGAATGAAAGAGGGCTCGTACTTGACGACGGGCATATCTAAATAGTTGGGCAAATAAACGCCCCATCCTAGACTTCGACGTCTGAACAGTTTCCTCCACCAAAAGAAGCTAAGTACCTTGAGTTCCATTGCCGCCGCCTCCGAGAGCCATAGTGGAGTCGCCAGCTAAGTACAGTGTTTGGGCAGAAGTTCGGATGCCCTTGAAAGCAGCAAGGCAAAGAGAAAGAAGGAGCTTCATTGGTGCCACGACGGGGATGCTGCACGAAAAAGCTCATTTATGTAGGCTGGCAGCGGGCCGCTCAAGTCCGGTGGGCATTGCAGAAACGGGGCGAGCGGGGTCAGAGGATCATCAGGTTTTTCCGCGGGGAGAGAGAGAGAGAGAAAGTCACGAGCTCAACTCGATGTCGCGTCGGCCTTCGACCCTGTCCATCCTGCCGGGCCCGCTTCCCACTCCCAATGGCCCAGTTCACCTCGTCGCACACTCTCCGGTCCTCCAAACAGCCACACGCACCGCTTCGGCGACAAACCTCCGGGACATTTCTTCCGAAACCGACCCCGACGTGCTCTTCACAAAGTTCACCATAAAAGAGGTCGAATTCTTCAAAGACAAGCTGCTGTAATATCTCCTTCGCTCGTGTTTCCTATCCCTGAAACCGAAATAGAGCAGATGCAGACGCGAAGAAGGAGGAATTGCGACTTATGGTCGGGTACGTGTTCATGCAATGGCGCTGCTAAGTTATGAATTGTGCCGCACAGAGAACGGTACCGGGACCTACTGCAAGCCTCGACGTCGATTGTGTCCATTTCGAACTCGTCGGGACGTGTTATTGCGGCCCTTCACGAAGCCCGAGACGCCATTCTGTCCCAAAGCGCGCCTCCGCCGGCCCAGCGTTCTTCCATCCACGGCGCAGGTACTCAGACGCGGATTCCCACCTTCTCCTACTCATTTCAAACAGATCCCCACCTCCACGCGTTGCAGGTCCTCTCCGCACACATGAAACTGCTACTGGACGCGCCGGAACACCTCTGGCGTCTCATTGAGCGCAAGAAATACTTCACGGCCGCATGGCTTTTTAGGTTGGCCAATGTCGTTCACCTGGCCCTCGACCGCGACAGCGAGAACCAAGATGATGAGCCGGAAATATGGGAAGCGGAGGGCATCGACGTTAAGGTGCGGGACGCGAATCATTCGAGGCGTTGGCTCATATCAAGACTTCCAGGAGCAATTTCCTCTTGTCAAGCGCCAATGGGAAGTTGTACGCCAATTCAGCTCTCAAATCACGCGCAAGGCGACCGCTTCATTGAGGGAATACACCACGTCTTCAGAGGTATGTTTCTTGTGTGTCGTTATTCTCATTCCAATGTTTTCAGGATATATGCTCTGCTCTTCTTACCTTACACCTTCTCGAATCACGTCCGCTCCCAAGCACGCTCTCCGTATTCCTCAATCAACGCGCGAAAACGTTTGCTTCCCTGTTATTACGCGGGTCCGAGGGCACCTCCGCTCTCCCTCCCCGACAGCCCAATGGCCACATCACCATCGACAAGCGTGTTCCGCGCAAAGGCTCCGTGCGAGAGGTCAAAGAGGCCGTGCAGACGACACTCGAAGCAATGATCAAAACCTTGATCTGCGCTCGAGAGGTTTTCGAAAAGACTGAATCCAAGCAATCCATGATCAGGACCGTACTGGAGCTTGTCGAGTCAAACGCGCCCACCTCCGAAGCCTTCCAATCTCTGCCGCAAGACCTGCAAATATCTTCGCAGTCGATATTGGCCACGCTACCATCTTCCACCCATTTCCTACTCCTCCCTTCCACTGTACGGACGTATCGACCCAATGTCGATCTCAGTTCTCCTTCAACCTCGGTGGATCCGAAGGAGTTCAACCACCTTCTCCACGATTGGTTCCAGTCGACGAAGAAGAGTCTCGAGATCGCAGTGTCGACGTGGTTCTCCGAGTTGCAGACCATCACGGAGGTTTGGTCTCTGCGAGCGACGATACGACAGTGGATCGCAGCCTCGGCGCTTCGGCAAGACGAGAAAGACGCGTTGGTCGACCTTTTCGACGAAGCGGCTCAAAATCGTGTCTTGAGTATATGGAACCTCGAGCTCGCCGATGCTGGGGATGCATTCCAGACCCAACTTTCTTCCGCAACCACTTTGTTGCGGGACGGTCCCAAAGAGACTCGCAAAGGTATTTCCAACCTCGAAGCTCAAATTATTGCTCTTACATTGCGTAGAATCGTCTCCAATACATTTTCTCTTCGACTCTCCGCCTCTTCCTGTTGCATCTGGGCCGAGTCCTGGCGACTCGTCCTTCCAAAAGTACAAAGCGGGACTCTGCCGCCAACTAATCGGACGTACTGCGCTATTAGACAGTGTTCTCAACACGCTAGAGAATTGCGCGAGATCTTTGCAACGAGACATCGCGGTCGTCCTCGGCGGGAAGGATGAAGATTCGCGGTTCGTGCAGACGCTTTCAAAGTCGCGTGACCCACCACTCATTCTCGTCTCCAGTTCCATTGCTGCTACGTTGTCTGAGAGGTACCAGCCAGATGCAGACAGCATGTGCGAGAGCGTGATAAAGACGCTATCCACTGCGGTTGTGGAGCAGGAAAAGGCCGAACACGGTACAACCACTACCATCTTCACCTTCAAGTTGATGAATTGTGCCGCAGACTCTGCCTTCAACGGTCTCACGTTTCTGGGCCGCGTCGCTGATGAGCTATCATCCTCCTCGCCATTCTTCGCAGACATTGGGTGTGGTGCCGACGCTAGTCAAAGTGAGTTCCCGTTGTTCTTCCAAGTCTCCTTTATGGCTGACGCGTGATAGATAACAAGGCGCAAGTCAAAGCTCTGCATAACCGCATCATCGACCGCTGGCGAACGCTGACTGTATCGCGGCTAGTCAAGCAGCGCGACTCTTTCCATCCTCTTCCAAAAGCCCTTTCATACGGTGCGCAGATGTGCTTCCATGTCCACAGCCAAATTAACAGGTCTACAGTGCCCTCTGCGCCGTCGTCTACCCTCTTCGAGTCTTTAATCACGATCTCCACCTCGTTGCAAGAACTGGGTCTGTCACGTGCGCACCAGACTCGAGAAGCGGACACAACGCTCCGACTATTCGTGCAAGAATGGGTCGCAGACGACTGGAACCAGACAGACGCCCAGGCTCTTTGCGATATTGCTTTCCTGCGGCGGCTGGCTGACCTCCGAACACCCGAATGGGACGACGTCTGCCGACTGCTCGACGCCAAAACAGAACAGTTGCACCAACAGTCCAAGGCGCCGAATGGGTGGAACGACAAGTCGGGGGACCAACTAGCGTGCTCTCAGACCATCTTTGCGGCGCTGCTGCCCTTGCAGTCGCCGATGCGGACGGCCGAGGCGAACGACAAGTCCGTTGCTCTGTTGCCGTTCGGCGCGCCGCCAGAGCAGCCATTCCAATCCTTGTTGGAATATGGAGACCAATCGACGAGATTCGGGATGTTGATTGTCGATACCTCGACGCATTAATGCATAGTGCCGCGAGATACTTTTTAGAATACAAAAGAGTGAAGAACCGGTGGGGAAAAGACACGCTATGCTCCTCCTCTGAAGCGAAGAGTGAGTGGAGGGGTTCGTGGACTGCGAAAGGTCTGCAACGTACACCAAGATGTTGTTTCTAGAGCACGAATGAGTGAGGAGCTCGTCAAATAAAAGCATGAGAACGCACATGGGGATGTGGATGAGCTTGACGATGTAGCCAATAAACCCCATGACAGCGAAGCCCACACCGACGGCCCTGCAGATTGAAGCGAACTCTAGAAGACGTTGAATTGCAGGACAGGAAGGAGGGGGATGCTGGCGCAAGACCTTTGTCGGAGGGTTTGGTGCAACGTGTCAGGAACTGGGGTAACGTCGGATAAGTCTGGGACGCTGGCAACGTCGACGAGGCTAACCTGGTTCCCCTCACGAACGAACTGTGCGGGAATCTCGACAAACTCGCGAATCTTGTCAGACATGGTGGAAGAGCAGAGCAAGGAGTGGTGAATGTCGACACTCGGTCACGCATCCGGCTTTCGATACTGACCGTCGTGAGTGGTGTCGAGCTCGTCAGTTTCTTTGTTGACGCGGCTGGCCAGCGCGCATGCGGCGAGGAGTTTTTCACGTCGCACGACTAACGCGCTCACTACACACTGCGCGCCTCGAACACCTCATTACTCCCCTTCGCCATCCCACAGACGCCAATGCCGTCCGCGGCCACTACCTCCCGCTCGTTGCCGAGCTCGACAAGAACCCGACGACAGACACCGTCCTCACGAAGGACCAGCTCATGACAATCGTCCACATGCTCGCAACCTCAGGCCGCCCCGGCGACCTCACCTGTATTCGCTCCATGTGCGACCACTTGCCGCGATATTTCGGTGTCCCCGTCACGTCCGAGCTGCATACCGTCGTCATACGCGGACTGCTGAGCCAGGGTTACCTGCCGCTTGCTCAGGAATGGCTTCGCAATATTCCAAATCTTCCACCAAACCTCCCGCCGACTCTCGAGCACTACCACACTTTCCTTCGCAGTTGCCCGACGCACGTCGCGTCAGGTCACCTCCGGGAGATCGTGACTCAGCGGATGAGGCTTACCGGCGTCCGCCCAACCAGCGAAACCTTCTCAATCCTCTTCCGGTGCCTCATCCATAACGCGACAGTCTCCAAAAGACACCTCCACCGCGACTTGGTTCACGACCTCATTGTGGACATGAAAGTGCTGCGCATTACGCCGGACCCTGCCATGCTCGACCCCGTATTCGAGTACTACGTCCAAGATGGCTTTCCAGGATACGCAGAAGAGCTACGCGCGACATTCGACTCGCACTTCTCTCAAGCTCTAACCGCAGACGAGCAGCACCAAAAAGTGCTCAGGGAACGTCTCGCCTCCGTCTCAAGTTTCCAACGCGCTCTACGGATGTTTACGCGTCTCGTAACGAAAGGGATCGCGACAGAGACAACACCCGAGCTCATTCGCGCCATACTAGGCTCGAGTCCTCACCTCAATGACCTTCGCAAGGTCGAGGAAGTGCTCGAAGTCAAGGCAGACGCGTCTGCGTATGCAGTGCTCGTCAACAATAGCATCCGTGTCAAGAACCTCGAAAACGGCCTCGCCGTATACGAGGCAGCCAAGGCAGCCGGAATTGTTCCTGTTGCAGGGCTCGTCGCGCCGCTCATACGCTTCCTCTGCTCAACTTCCCGCAAAAAAGCGCATGTTCATAGCGCGCACATCGACAAGGCACTCGCCTTGTATGGCGATCTTGACGAAGCGTTTCCCGCGCCAGAGCCCGACTCACCGGAGGCTCTTGCTGCTCAAGACCCTTCGATGCACTCGCATGGCCCTGATATCAACATCTACACCATGCTATTGCGCGGTGTTTCTCTATCAATGAACGTCCAGGCGGCTCGCGAGGTTGGCGAGGTCCTGCTCTCCGACATGAAAGCGCGAAACGTATCAGAGACGCAGTCCATCCGCACATCCAAAATAGTGCTCGAGCTGCGCAGCTGCAAAAATTTGGATGCAGCTTACAACGTCTATTCCAAGGCACGCAGCGAGCTGACCGAGACCTCGTATCCCATAATCCTGCACGCCTTCAGCCGCCTTTCACACAGCATGGGCCACCCGGACCTGCTCGTGTACTACTTCCAAATGGTCGCCGACATGCGGCAAGCCGGTTTCCGCACCTTCGACCGCATCTACACCGACATTCTGCAGCAGTTCGCCGAGATCGCCGTCATACGCAAAATGCGATGGAAAGACCAGTACCCACTACGAGCGCCTCCCCCTACGTTACTCTCTGATCTCGAGTCCGCCGTGCGCAAGGTTCATAACCTCGCCTCGCTCGACAAGAGCATCACGCCCGAGCGCCTGCTCTGGAACCAGCTCATGGACACATACCAGCGGCTTGACCTCTTTGCTGAGGCGTACCGCGTATGGCAGACCATGTTCCATGCAGAGAAATACGGCCCGATCTCTGTCAATATCATCCTCGATGCATGCGGTTACGCCAACGAAGGCCAGACGGCACGGGACATCGTCCACTCCTTGTACCAGAAGGGATATGTTCTGTCGGCGCACAACTGGAACTCGTACATCGAGTGTCTTTGCCGGACGCAGCAGTTCAGCAGGGCGCTCGAGGTTCTCACCAACGAGATGGGCACCGTCGCGCAGCCTGAACGGCCGCAGATATCTCAATTGGAGATCATGGTCAAGCTCGCCGAGTCGCGGATACAGACCAACACAATCTTGCAGCGCGTCAAGAAGCACCTGCCCGACCTCTGGGCGCAGTGGGAGTTTTTGAGCCAGAAGGGAAAATCGCGAAGGCCAGAGCCTGGCCGGCCGCCATGAAGCTCATGTATTAGAATTACTGTACAATGCCATGGATGCGGTTGAACGCAGGTCTACTTGGGAAATGCGGCTGAAAAGTCTAGGTAGAAAGTCCTCACACGATAAACAAAACCCTATGCGCTCTCAAGCTCTTCTACTGAAGGGCAGTCGCAAACGAGATTGAGATCGCCATATGCTGCGGGGGTTCAGCGACACACTCAAGAGGCACGTACAAGATCAACTCACCATCGTCGATTCGCGAAACAGTGGGCCAGAATTTCTTTTCGCGCAACCATGGTAATGGATAAGCGGCGGCGGCCCGCGAGTACGGTCGATTCCACTCTTCTTCAGACAGCGCCAAGACTTGCGGCGGATGCGGTGCGTTGGTGAGTAGGTTGTTGCCCTTCGGTTGTTTGCCCGTTATTACGTCCTCAGCCTCTTTGCGGATTTGAATCATAGCCTCGCAGAATCTGACCAAAGATTAACGACAAGCGAACGTCCAGCAAGAATGACCATACCTCTCGATCTCCTCCAGAGTCTCAGACTCCGTGGGTTCGATGAGCATGCACGTCGAGATGGGCCATGAGCACGTCGGCGGGTGGAAACCATAATCCTGCAACCGCTTCGCGAAGTCTGTGACCTTGAGTCCCGCTTTCTCAAACTCGGCGAGGTCAATCAGTAGCTCATGGGCGACCTTGCCCTGCTCGTTCTTGTATCGCAAGGTGTAGTGTTCTGAGAGCCGGTGCGCCATGTAGTTGGCGTTGAGAAGCGCCAACTTCGACGAGTCGATGAGGCCGGAGCCGCCGAGCATCTTGATATACGCCCACGAGATGAGAAGAATCGACGCGCTGCCGAACGGCGCTGCAGAAACCGCGTTCATCGCCCTGTCCCCGACGTCGTGCATGTATGGATGCGAGGGCAAAAATGGCGAGAGATGTTCAGCCGTGCAGATGGGTCCGACACCAGGTCCGCCTCCTCCATGAGGACTACCGAAAGTAAGCTAGAGTCACATGATCAGGACTAACGCTCACATTGCGAAGGTCTTGTGCAGGTTCATATGACAAACGTCGCCGCCACATGTCGCCGGATTCGTGAGGCCGACTTGGGCGTTGAGGTTAGCGCCGTCGAGGTACACTTGGCCGCCATTGTCGTGAATAATCTTGCACGCGTCTTGGACCCCGTGCTCGAAAACACCAAATGTCGAGGGATACGTGATCTGAAGCAGAAAGAATTAGCCATATTTTCAACGTGGCATCGCGAAACTGACCATAAACGCGGCAAGGTTGTCCTTGTGTTTCTCTGCTTTCGCCTTGAGGTCTTCCAAATCAAGATTTCCGTCGGCGAGGACCTTGACCGAAACAACCTTCAGTCCGGCCATGACCGCAGACTAGGAACGTCAGTAACGTGAGCCAAACGCAGGCGGGAAACGAACCGCAGGATTAGTTCCATGAGCCGACAAAGGAATCAAGCAGATATCGCGATGGCCCTCGCCGCGAGATTCGTGGTAGGCACGGATCACGCAGAGACCAGCGTATTCACCAGCAGCACCAGAGTTGGGTTGAAGCGACGCGGCATGGAATCCGGTGATCTTGCACAAATCCGTTTCCAGTTCCTGCCTATTGTGAGTGAAATTGCGAGCACCTTCAAAAACGGTGTACCTGGATCATAGCGCGGTAGCCTTGGACTTGGTCGTACGGAGCGAACGGATGCACGTTGCTGAACTCCGGCCAAGTCAACGGGATCATACTCGACGTGCTGTTCAGCTTCATGGTGCAGCTGCCTAGCGGAATCATCGAGTGCACGAGACCAATGTCCTTGGACGCGAGATGGTGGATGTATCGGAGCATCTCAGTCTCTGAATGGTGCTTGTTGAAGACCGGATGCGGCAGGAACTCTGAGGTTCGTTGTAACGCAGAGGGGATCACCGAAGACTCCGGGAGAGTCAGGCTGGTAAGCGATGCCGCGGGCTTGCCTACAGCAGACGTGAAGACGTTCACAAGCGTAACGAGGTCCGCAGGAGTAACGCTTTCGTCCAAGGTAACTCCAACGACCGTATCGCTGACGCGGCGGAGGTTGATTTGGGCTATTGATGCGGCAGTGTGAACCGCCTGGGTCGTACGAGTCGCCGCGCTGACATCGATGGTCAGCGTGTCGAAGAAGGTCTCGTTTTGTGCCTTGTAGCCGAGAGGTTCGATGGCCGCCAAAAGAATCTTGGTGAACGCGTGAACCTTGTCGGCAATCTGCTTGATGCCAGTCGGACCATGGTACACCGCGTACATGGCCGCCATGTTGGCAAGCAACGCCTGGCTCGTGCAGATATTGCTGGTAGCCTTCTCTCGTCGAATATGCTGTTCACGTGCTTCAAGACGTAAATTAGAAGACACCCATTCGCGGAGAGAATCGACGTACTTTGCAGCGCCAACCTGTAAGCAGGGATGCCCATTGCATCCCGACTGCGACCAATAAGACGCCCAGGCATCTTGCGCTTGAGTTTATCCGCCACAGCGAAGAACGCTCCATGCGGGCCGCCGTACCCCGACGGCACTCCGAAGCGGGCCGAGTTCCCCAAGACGATGTCGGCGCCCCATTCGCCAGGTGGCTTCAAAGTCGTGAGTGCGAGGAGGTCGGTTGCGCAAACAACGAGGCCGCGTAGCGCATGAACCGCGTCTGCGATAGCCGAGAAGTCCTTGATGTTCCCGTCGACGTCCGGATATTGGACGAGCACGCCGCAGAGGTCGGACTTGACACTGGGGTTCTCGATCTCAACCGCAATATCACCAACAACGATCTGGATCCCGAAACCTTTCGCGCGGGTCCGCAAGACTGCGAGGGTTTGCGGTAGAACACCGGAATCGACCAGGAACGTCTTCTTCTTCTGCGACGCAGAGACGAATGCCATGACCATGCCCTCGGCCGCAGCGGTGGCCTCGTCGAGGAGAGACGCATTGGCAATGTCCATGGATGTGAGCGACATCACCATTGTTTGGTAGTTGACGAGCGACTCGAGCCGGCCTAGGCATCGTTAATGTTGAGTGAAGGGGGACGGGAAGTAGGCCAACCTTGAGCGATTTCGGGCTGGTAGGGCGTGTATGGAGTGTACCAGGCCGGATTTTCCATGACCTGTGCGATTGTTTACACCAAACTCTGAGACACGAGAAAAAGTAGGCGCACGTTGCGGAGGATAACGGGCGGCACGACCGCTGAATGATAACCCATGCCAATGTAGCTTTTAAAGGGTTTGTTGTGGCCCGCGAGCTCCTTGGCGCGTGCATGGAGCTCCGACTCGCTCAAGGGCGGAATGGAATCGACCGCCGCGGTGGAGATCCGGATTTTGGGCGGGACAGCCGACTGGACGAAGGCGTCCATTGAGTCGAATCCGAGCGCAGAGAGCATCTTGGCCGTCTCGCGGGCGTCGGGACCGATGTGGCGAGGGGCAAAGGTGTCCAGCGGAGCGAACACAGACCGCGTCGTGGCCGTAGACTGGAATGCACGACGGCCGAGAGACGCGGAGAGCCGCTGGACACCAGCAGCACCACCGCGGTACATGGTTGTGGTGGTCGGCAGGAGAAGGGCGAGCGGCCCCGCCAAACAAGAAATTTGTTTGGACATGGACGTTCACCGAGCCATTCCCGCTCACATAAAATCACTTGAGCTCGGTGAACCGCGAAGATAACCTTATCGCGGTCAGCCATGGAAATTTGAAGTCAAACGACAAGTGAGAGCCGTACGAGGGAGTCGATATGGCGGCATTGGCTGCAGTAGTTCGGTGATTATGGTAGGAGACAAGCCCGAAGTTCCCGAGCTCAAAACGCCCACCCACTCAAAAAGAAAAGAAATTTGTCTTTTTGACAGGTGCGTGGCGCTACATCCATATCGGATAAGATTGATAAGATGGGGTCCCGTTGGCCAAGTCCTCAAGAAGACCACAGCAGAATTCTATGGCATCAGAGCAAGCACATCGCTACAGACCAACCGCGACAACGCAACCTCGGCAACCTCACCACCAGGCTCCGCCAATACGACCTCCTTCAACCCATGCACCCCATCCCTCTCGATCTCTGAGGCGACCACACGCAGCGCACGCGACGCGGATTGAGCATTCGCCTCGGCGATCTTTCCTTGGTAGAACTCCGTCACGCTCAGCAAGCCAGCGAGTATAGCCTCTGCGGGCTGCTCGGTCGTAAGGGACGCCCTGCGCGCCGACTGGGGCAGCGAGATCGTTTTGAGCAGGGCAAGCTGCGCAGAAAGGATCGCGGAGGATCGGACCAGCTCGTACACGAACTGGTGGACAGATTGCGGTGACGGCAAAAACATTTCGCATTTCTGCAAACAGAGTTCAAGCAGCACGACAGTCTAATGGCCCTGGTTAGTAGACGCGACTAATGATAAAATATTGGTGACGTGCCGCTCGGACAAGTTGCTCGACACCACCAGTCGTCGTTAAACTGTCAAGTTTGGAAGAAAGAAAGGCGAGTAGAGTGAGGATGGATCCCCAGAGCTCCTGCCATGTGTAATCTACCGCAGGATCATTCAGTCCAAGGCAAAATCGACACAGAGGCGCACCTAATCGGACGTGTGCCTTGCAACAAAACCAGACGACGCGATAACAAACCCAGACACAAGTTCTGTCGAGGGTCAAAACTAGTAATGCTTCAGAAAAAGAAGGCTATGTACGTGTAGGATTGGACTTCGAGCTTCTTGTGTAAATTATGCCGTAGCCACAAAACGCAGCAATCAAGCACAGCGCAGAGCGGCGGGCGTTGAGAAGGTGGAATGGGGAGCACAGGTAACCGCTGAGTGCGCTTCAGTGAACCAAAATTCCGCATTGCCGACTCACTGACCTGTCTACACAGCCGGATACGTTCTTCTGTCGGTTGCGAAAACGCGATAAGAATGCCGTCGTTGTGGACCAGCGCCAAAAGCGTGTTGAGACACAAATTTGCGTAAACTATGGCGCGGGGAGATGAGGTCGAAGAGGCATGGGTGAGGATGTACGAAGACAACGACAGGATGGTGGAATGGGGAGATGAGAGAACGCTCGATTTCGACTCGGATGGCGCGACCAAAACGAGTGGAAATACGGGGTTTCGGAGAAACTCAAACACGGGAAGCAATGCCACGCAAGCCTGGATCGGTTGGCTCTTGAATAGCTCCCGCGGAGGCTCCGTCGGCGTGAGCACGCGGTCCGGACGCAACTTCGTCAACATATCGCCCAAAGTATCCGCCAACGTCTTCGACGCGTCATCGTCCGATACTCCTTGGTAGGCTCTTCAGAGATTAGAACGTAGAACAAGCCGAACAGGGCGAAGCACTTACTTTACAACGGCGTCCAGGGCAAAATTAGCTGCCCAGCATGTTTTCCGCATAAGCTCCTGGTCGTCAGTGCTTTGTATGCGGATCAAAAAGCCATTCTGCTTTGACTTGTGGAAGTTGGCCAAGACGGAGAGCCTGAAAAAAAAGTTGAGCACGAGCCTCGAGGACGCGTCGTCGGAATCCGCTATACAGTAGGATCGCTTCGAATGAATACTTCTCCGTTTCCCGTGCCTTGAGGAACTGTGTATGGAATCAATTGGTCGAAAGGTTCGCAGACGGGCTGTTTTCACCGACACAATGGCGGAAAAGATGTCAGCCTCTTTACGTAGGAAGTAGGCTCCGGGACTGAGCTGGTCAAGCTAAGAGACAAACGAGTAACAGCAGGATTGCATATTTACCTGACCAACGCCGCACATGAAGGTCCTAGAAACATTATTGAAGCGTAGAGATACGACAAACAAGCACGTACAGCGCAAGCTGGAGTGTTTGGTGCCTAATGTCCACTGAGCAGCTCGGTTAATTTAATGCATACGCGGTATGAAAGAGCCCACGCGTACCTGGAATATCGGGATCCGACAAAGACTCCGAAATGAGCTGCGCAAAGGACTAGGATGTTGTTTAGTGAGGAAAGGTCTTCGCGAGCAAGCACTTGCCGAAAATACCACGTCTGCTTGCGATGCACCGCCGCCCATGATTTCCATGAGCTCCCATCCAGTAGGAGGCGGGGAGCGTTCTAGGATAGAACGACACTAAGATGAAGTAAGAACACGAAGGAAAACAGGACCAAACGAACGAAGATTGCAAAAATCTGCAAAGCATGCCGTTTGCGATCTGTGTTCGGTGCTGCTGCGCTGGCGTTGCGGAGACACGCGAGAACTAGCGCGTTAAGATTGGCCTGAGGACGCGTTCAGAACAGGCAAGATGCTCCAGTGACTAGCTTGCCTTGCGTGGGCCGATGCAGGATTCTATCGGAAGCTTGTTCAGCTCTGCGACGAGGCTTTCGCGCAAAAGGGGGGCCTCTATGAGAGCATCGAAGGCGTGGTCAGAGATGGGTTGAGACGCGTTGAGTAGGCTGGCGTAAGTGGACGTCGTCGACAAGGCCATCGTCACGGGGTAACTTATGTAAGTTGTCGGGTAACCACACGGCGCTCAACGTGGATCCCGATGGGCAGACCAGAGTTGCCTTGGCGCATCGCTCAACATACTCGCTTACGCTGCGGCATCCGATTTTCGACCGCTAATCCAATACAGTTCGCGTCCAGTACCGGTCTCAAGCCTCCGGATCCGAGCTTTTAAACGCGCTCAAGTTGGCGCTTATATGCTCCGTGCTTAGCTTCCCCACCTTCCTTCTCTCATGAAGGCCCACACTCTCTTTTCCCAGCTTATTTCTCTATCCGCGCTTTTCGTGCATGGTTCTCTGATCCAGCGTTCCTTGTCGTCGTCCCAGGCGTCATTGCTCCCCAGTTCTCCAACGAGCTCTATACCGACGCTCTCTTCAACAACATCCAGCTCCAGTGCTGGTACGGTATCCGCCAGCGCTACTGCAGCTCCCACGTCTGCGAGTGCTAGCGCCACTATAAGCGCTAGCGCGTCCGCTAGCTCCCCGTTGACCACTGCTCCATTCTCGACTACGTCCCTCGACCCCGCGACGGCAACAGACATTGCGACTCTCTTGGAGCGTCGTCTGTCCAACATCGTCGGGGAACTGTTGAACGCCACAGAAATTGACAGTTGGTATGCTCCCGTCGCGTCTCATATGCGGCGCACTGACGCCTGACTACAGGCTCACAACCCAAGAAGCCAATGGTCAATGGCCCGATGTCGATTATACAACCGGTACGTGCCTTTGAAGTCTTTCACCGCTGGGTCACGTGCGGCCGCGCGCGTAAAGAGGCTGGAGCCTGCCTACTTTGACGCTGCTCGCAACCTTTCCGCCTCTTTTCCTCAATTTCAACGCACATCTCTAACTCGAACTCGCAGGATGTACTGCTCAGCAAGCCAATTGGCCAGCCGGTACTTTACAATGAACTCAACAGGACAGCAGCTGAACAAGGCACAGAACTCCATCTTTCCCGTCTGTCGACGTTGGCTGGCGCTTGGCATGGTGACCTTCCTGGAGCCGAGCAATATTCCCAGGACGCGGATGTCCTCAACGCTGCGAAGCTGG
Source organism: Mycena chlorophos (assembly GCA_014461115.1). NCBI lineage: Eukaryota > Fungi > Basidiomycota > Agaricomycetes > Agaricales > Mycenaceae > Mycena > Mycena chlorophos. The sequence goes on along the minus strand of JACAZE010000007.1, from coordinate 2,153,861 downwards.
CCATGGACTGGTGGTTCGATAACGACATGACGAATGACGCCTGCCTTGACCAAGGCGGAAAAGCTGCATGCCCTTGCGGCACACCGGGTAAGCTCATATTTCACTAATATCCTTCTTTGGCTCACAGTCGATGACTACAGGCCTGTGGAATATCAACTGGTGCGTGTTTCGAGGTCTTGAGGAACTCTTTCTGACGGGCCTCAGGTTCCCGGGGTTCATAGGCGTGCCCGAAGTTGTATCCATTAGCTGCTTGCTGCTTAACTCCACCCTGGACGATGCGGAGATTGACAAATGCATCAACATCACTGCGCGGGCCTACAACGCGTTCTATGTCCCGATCCCGCAGGTGCGTCTTCCGTAATTCTAATCAATACTTTCGTCTCATCGCCGCCCAGGTCAGTGTGATCACCGGTGCCAACCTCCTCGATATCGCCAAGGTTTTTTACTCCCGCTACATCGTGTGGTTGTGAACTTAATCACCTATCAGATCGGCATCGACCTCGGGTTGTTTACAACGAACGCTTCGCTCATCTCGGACGCATACTCGCGAATTCACGCCGAGCTCGAAATAAAGACGCCGAATCGCGCCGATGGTATCCGCCCTGATGGCAGTTTCGGCCAACACACCGGCGTTTTGTACAAGTGAGCACATCTTGGTCATTTTCGTACATCTCATAATGCCTCGCTAGCGGAAACTATGGGAAGGATTACACCAACGATGCGGTCGACTTGGAAGTTGAGGCTGGAGGAACGATGTTCCAGGCCAACTCGACTTCTAAATCAGCGATGGCGACGCTTTTTAACGGTGACCACTGGATGATATATAAGAATATCCTCACCGGCGTGCTTCACTGGGATTTCGTGCGTAACTTGCTTTTTGTTCGCTCGCCCTCCCCTGACAAAGTACAAGTCCGCTCTCGGTCGCTTCATCGCCTTCCCGACCACGGACGTCACGCAAGCCACCGCCAGCATCCTTCTCAATCTCACTAAAATCGAGGCTCTTGGCCAAGAATGGGAGTCGGACGCTCTCGTTGACTTCGCGACCTCTCTTTCCGAAAACGTGACCAGTGCGAATGCGGGGGTAGGATGCTTTCCTCTTGTCTGGATTTATGCTGACGAGTATTCGGAAGGCGCTTGTGGGCAACAAAATGTTCTTCGACAACGACTACATGGTCCAACGCGGATCTGGCTACGTCAGTACCCTCAAAATGTTTTCGACGCGCTCGGTCAACACCGAGTGCCTGAATCTGGCCAATCCATTCGGTTTCCATTTATCGACGGGTGTCCTGCATACCTACATTCACGGAAACGAGTATGAGGTTCGTTCTGTAGCTTGCATGCGAAAGCGTGGCTGACCAACGTAGGACATCGCGGCGAGCCAAGACTGGAGCATGATTGCGGGAATTACCACCGACTACCAGGCTACTCCGCTCAATGTGCGGCTCTTTTTATTTTCCTCGGGCTGCAATAATCATCTCCGGCTAGTGCGCGCAAACGAGCTTCGTCGGTATCGAGTCTTTCGTTGGCGGCGTATCGAACGGCGAAGTCGGAGTCGCTGCGTTCCGCTACACCAACCCGTTGACCAAGGTAAGACGCAATCCAGAAATCCCGTCCGCTGTCTCATTTTGCCTGCAGGCGTTCCAATTCCAAAAAACCTACTTTTTCATGAACAACGACGTTCAGTTCGTGATGATATCCAATATCACCTCCCTCACCAACGCGTCCGTCATCTCCGTGCTTGACCAAAAGAGGCACAACGGCGACGTTGTCATCGGTGGCTCCGTCGTGACTGAGCAGAACACTTCCACCAGCGGCGCGCATGCGCCCACGCTCTGGCACGACAACGTTGGTTACAGTTTCGCTGCTTCTCCAGCCGGAGCTTTCAGCTTGGCTACGGAGGTCGGCGAGAAGTTTGGAAACTGGACCTTGATTGGCACGTCCCCTTCGCCGCCGACAACCGTCGACCTCTTCTCTGCCTGGATCGTGCACGAGGCGGTCAACACATCGCTCGCCTATGCGATGTATCCGGCGGTCGATCGCGCCACCTTCACCAAGAAAGTCAAGCAGAACCCTCCCAAAGTCGTGCAAAACGACAAGTTCATCTCGGCAGTGATGGACACGAGCAACTCGATGACCATGACCGTCTTCTGGTCTCCGAGCGGCGGGAGCGTTAACTACGCGCCGGGCAGCCCTGCCGCATTCACGATAGCCTCGAACGGGACTGCAGCGATTCTGTTGGACCCCACGACCCGTAATATCACCGTCGCAGACCCCACCCAGACGCTCTCTGCGGTCGAAATTTCCCTGAGCATTGCTGTTGAGCATCTCCCTGGCTGCTCTGCGGGTATCAGCAAAACAATGGTGATAACTTTGCCTACGACCAACGGTCTTGGGGGTAGTAGTGTATCTACGTCGTTCTAATAGTGTGCTCGAATCTTATCTAATCTTGTTGATCCCATCACGTCACGCCCTCATGTCTCGACCACCGCGTCCACCAACGAAGCGCGCCACTACCTCTCTTGGGGGTAGCTCTGGCCGGTGCGTGCTTATGTCTCTGCAGAAAGTTCTATCCACCAACCGTCTCAGCGACGTAGAGCTTCGACGCTCAAGCGCGAACCATAGCAGCGACCTCGACCTCCGGCTGAAGCCCACACACTCGAGCTATCAGAAGAAACCGACAAGGGAATCGCTTAGCAGGCACGGAAGCCTACTATCCCCACCAGGAGCGGCTCATTGCACGGCCCGACGCGCTGCCGAACTCAAAACAATTCTCGGGAACGCCAACTCAGCTCGCCTCCCTCCTCGCGCCGCAGTCTCGCCTCATCACAACGGGCAAGAATTCACGACTTTGGAGCAGGCTAAACCTCGGGCAAGAGGTGCGCGACCATTTCTTCCGTTTAGTCCGCCTAACAAACCCTCACTCAGTCGAACTCGATATCACTTTGCGCAACAATGTCTGCGTTGAAGGCGGTTCATTATGCGGTCTAATCAAGCTTCGAGTACGCCGAGACACGTCGCACAATTCCATCCTCGTCAGCGACCCGAAACTGCGCATAATCGGTCTCGAGACTGCAAACGGCGATTATCATTCTTTCTACCAGCACGCCGCCAGCTTCGCTGAAATCGGCGCGAAAATCGACCACATTGACACAAAAGCAGACCAGGAGGGATTCTTTCGGGCTCGTGAAGGCGTCCACCGAATGAACTTCAGCATGCACATCCCCATCAACCACGGTGCTCGACCCAGGGGTGTTGTTCGCGCGTCCGGATTCGCAGTGCGTTACATTGTGCTGGTGTACGTTCTCCGTTTCCGCCTCGTCTTGTTTTGAATACCGTATAGCTCCATTAAAGTCAAAGACGAAAACAACCAACGAAGTATCGCACACTTCTATCGCGACTGCGAAATATACCCTCGACTAGACCCCACCCTCGTCTTGGCACCCGCCGAGAAATCTCCCAAAGCGACTATTTCGCAAAATTTGGGCTCAGACAGCAAGGGCGTGGTCTCTCTTACTGTTGGCGTCCACCGGGACTGTTTCGTCGCTGGCACCCACATACCCGCGCGCATCCGAATCCGAAACCTCAATAACAGCAAGCGAACCATCAAGAGCCTTACACTGGCGCTGTATCGCACGACGACTCTCTTCAAGCGGACTGGGGAAGGAAGCAGCGACATGCATGTCTGCCATGCATCCACGCCAAGAGCTGTTGCCTCGTCAACTCTGGAGATGGCGCAAGGATATCCTCGCGGTCATGCAAGCGCAAGTGGCTGGTGGTCTGGCGTTCCTCCAGGAGAGACTGTTGATTTCAGCCATATTCTGCTTATACCCGTACGCATTTTCATTGCTGTGTTTGCAACGTCTCTTATCCATTGTGTAGGCGGACGCGCTGAGCTATCCACGAGGACGACTTGTCGAAGTTGGCTACGCCCTCAAAGTCAGTCTCAGCTGCGGCACATTGTCGCCGGATATCTCTGTTACGCTTCCCATCCGCATTATCAACTTCTTATCCTTGGACCCTCCTCCTTCACTCGTCGCCGCACCTGTCGAAGAACGCCATTCACAACTTTCTTCGACTTTGGCTGTGTCTGAATCGGAAGGCGACGCTAGCGCCTACGACAGCGAGTCGGAAAGTTGTTACCCAGCAGAAGAAGGTTTCCCAGAAGATGCAGATTCAGTCTTTCCCGACGTCGTCGAGGAGCTCGTTCGTCGATCCATCTTTGCTGCACAAGTGGATCCGCAGAGTTCTTCCTCAGCGGACGAGAATATCCCGCCTGTTGCCGCCGTCCATGAGAAGAAAAGTCGTCTGGGACCACCGGCGTTTGCCCAGCGCGTCCAAACGAAGTTGCAGCATGTACGACAGTCGCCAGCATTAGAGCCCGCGGTCACGTGCTCTGCCAAGGACGTGGTGGACGGACGGCCTCAAACGCAAACGACTCTCGAAGCTGTCTCCGACTACCAGACAGCAACATCGAGTTTCCTCAACGAATACTTGGACGACCCGCCACAACCCGTTGCCTCGTTCAAGCGCGATATCGATACCCCAATCGTTGGACTTCCGTTCCCCGAGACGCCGGCGCTTGATGTCGTTCGCACTGTGTCCCCGGAGCCTGCCAGTCCGCACGAACCTGTGCCGAGCGAAGATTTGTCGGAAACTGCATCTGTCGTCGAAACAGCCTCTCAGAAGCGTCCCGTGATCACTACTGGTGCTTCGGCAAACTCGGTGAAGGAAAGAGTGAAAGCATTAGAAGAGCGCGTGCGGGCTGCGGGAGGATACAGGTAGCGTTTGGGATAGATACACGAGGGTATATGTACGATAACGGTTAGAGGTGGATTACACATAGGCTGAAAACGCGATATTCAACCCCCGATGGCGGCAAGGGCCGCTCGTAACTCTTTGCGCGCCTGCTCAACGTCCTCGTAATCCAACGCGCTGATCGCGAAACGGCAATGCTTCTGAGCTTTGGCGATCACCATCGGGGTCAGCTGGACTGGTGGGGGACGCGGAGGCGGAGGCGCTATGAATGTTGGCGGTGTGGGTGGAGGGGGCACCACAGGTTGAGGAACAGGATTGAAAACATCGGGAGGTGGCGCAGAAGGATACATTCCGGGTTGGTTGGCGTCGGGTATGAAACCTGGGGGCATATTATGCTGCGACCAAGCCGCGGGCGGGGATAACGGAGGTGTGCTGATTGTCGTGGAATCCGCAACCGATGGCGAAAAGTGGACGGATTTGGTGGGAGGCGCTTGCTCGAGGTCTGGTGTGAGCAAAGCACCTCCGTTTGCTGTTCCATTGCTGCTTTGTCCCTTGTTCGCAGTTGGCGAATCGGGGAGGGGAAGGTCTTGTGGTGTTTTCTCGTTGCCTGGTGTCGCAGCAGTGCTCCAACTGCCTGGCGTAGCCTCTCCCGCTTGTTGGCCGCCCCATGAGCCTGGATGAAGCTCCGCATTGGGCCGCGGTGGTGGAGTTTGCGTCTGTGTGGCAAACTGGTTGTCGGTAACGCCCGGGTCTGGGCCAGGCAGGGCTATAGATGGTGCTGGTGGAGTGGCTGCCTTGAGAGTGCCGGCAACGGAGATGTTGCTTCTTGCACTCGTGGGCCCCGTGGCTTGTTGTAGCTGCAGCAACTCGGCATCGATCGAGGGGTCGGAGCCTGCGGGGCCAGGTGTTGGTTTCCTTCCCTCGCGGAAGGCTTTGGCAATGTCGGCCGCTTTCCATTTAGCATACTTGATCTTCTCCTCCGTCTATATGTAGGAGTTGAGTAGCTGCGGGACGACGTGATTGCTGAGCTTACACCGTCGGTGGCCTCCGTCTTCGGGAATGTCTTGAGTAATTCTAGAAAGTTCGCTGCTGCGAGGAATTTCTTCGCCGTCGACCTGGGATCGAGCCTTCAGTACACGGGCGCGTCGATGCACCAAAGATCCCACCTATTACCAGCGCCAGAACGATCCTCGTTGTCTGCCATCGCGAAAACGCGCAGGGCAAAGTTCTCCACATAGGCCGCGCTCACGGACTCGATGTCGATGGCGTCGTTTGGGCCAATTTGCTCTTTCATCTTCTCCAAGTTTCCAAGAAGCTCGAAGAGAAAGTCCCGGGAGGCAGCATCTTTCGCCTTGAGACTTATTCCGACCTGGGCTGCAAAGTACGTGCCTACGAAAAAATTAGCACACGGCGTGCACCAGGCAAAGGACATACACCAGTAAGCAACGACGGGATCCTGGGTACGAAGCTCATCGGCCCTCTGGAGATAGGGAGAAATGGACTTGAGTGGAGCAGGAACGGCGACGCCCATTGCTGCGCGTCGCGTCAAGAGTCAGGTCGGCAAAGTCACGTGTATGGCCATGGCTGCACGCGTCCACAACCAGGCCTCGAACAGGGCAAAGCCACACGACGCGCTGGAGAGGAGAGATGTATTCAAGACCGTGCTGGATAGTCCCCTCAGAGTCCCCTGGTCCGTCTCTTCTCACTCGTAGTCCTTCTCGGCTGACTCCGTCCAGGCCCTCCATCCCGATGAGCATCCAAAACCAAGCCTTTGCTCTCGCTCGCGACTTCTTGGAGCCTGTCGTCAAGTTCAAGTCGGAGCAGCGAGGCAAGAAGCGTCCAATCCATGACACCAATGACAATTCCTCGAACAAGAAGAGAAAACTCGACAAGTCGGGTACCGGGGCAGCCGTAAACAACCCTGCGTCGGATACATCCTCAGACCGCCCGCCTCTGCTCGACCATATGGTCATCGGCATAAATGAGGTCACTCGGCGCGTCGAAAGCCAGATCCAGTCCATGCGTCGCGCCGTTGCCGTGCCCGCTGCCGTCGAGGCCTCCCCAGTCTTGGCTCCGCTCAGCTTGATTCTCGTCTGCCGTGCGGACATCGACCCGCAGATCCTCATCGACCACTTCCCTCATGAACTCGCAACTATCAACTCTGCAAAGCCCGCTCACCTCGTCAAGATGATATACCTTCCAGCCGGCGCAGAGGCGGAATTGGCGAAGCTGCTCAAGCTCCGGCGGGTCTCTGTGGTGGCTTTCGATGTGCGCCGCTTTTTTGCTCGTATCCATTCCGCAACTTACCAAGTAAGTTGCAGGTCGATGCCCCGGGACTGGAGAAGTTCCACGAGGTCATGCAGGCGGTCGATGTAGTCACTGCGCCGTGGCTCACGGCCCCGTTTGACGCGTCGCATCCAGTCCCGGTGCAGCACCAACTCATTTCTACGCATGTGAAGCAGACCCGCACGACCGCCCCGAAGGACATGAAACTGGCCAAGTTGATTCGTGCTGAGGGCAAGATTGCAGCGAAGAAGATTAAGCAGGGGAAGGCCAAAGCGCGGAAGGAGAAGCAGACGTGTTGAACGGGCTATCAGATAATCTATGTAATTCTATCGCGTCGCGTCAGAACACGTGGATTGGCCTGCTCCTCACGACCATGTTCATCGCCATTATAGGCCAGTTTGCTCGCGTCGGTGCAGAGTGTCGACTTATCGCACCGCAGGCTCACGCTGCGCCGGGAAATCCGCGGTCGAGGACTATCTCATCGCGAAAGACTTTCAGCGCGTCAGCATTCGGCCAGACATTGAGCAGCTTTCCGACACATCTTCCGATGTGCTGTCCAACTTCGACGATGCTTACGAAGATCAAGTGGCCGCTAAACATCTCTCTTTCCTTTCCATGGGTCCTTCACCCATAGTCTCGACCAAGAAACCACAACATTTCGCGTCTGCCGCACAACTGCTTGACCATGTTACCCGCGAATGGAGGAGAGACTGGGTCACCTCGGACCTCACGACACGGGAGGCACTAGAGATGTTCACTCTCCGGCCATTCGTTCTCGTGCTATCCGTCGACGCCCCTCTACTAGAACGGTTCCATCGATTCAATACGAGGTACGTTTTCCGGCGAGCCTTTCCTTTGGGAACGGGATCTGAAACGACACAAGCAACTCGCATCCGGTATCATTAGAGGCGTTCGTCCGAGAAGATGATCTCCGCGTATTCGGAGATGGCCCTCGGGAATCCACGTCCTCGTTGAACGCACTCCGAGATTTGGTCAACATTCATATATCGAACTCGTTCCAAAGCCTCTCAGCATTGCACGGCTATCTCGACGATCTAAATCTCCTCGACCCGGGGCATGTGCGTCCACCTTGGGACGCGTATTTTATGGTCCGTCTTCGGGTTCTCGTGTTTTCTTGACTGAGTTTGGCTAGACATTGGCTTCCCTCGCTTCTCGACGGTCAAACTGCATGAAGAGACGTGTCGGCGCCGTGCTTGTGCGCGAGAACCGCATACTTGCAACAGGGCAAGTTCTGTCCTGGATCCCTTCCCGAGATCTCATCAACATGCATTTCAGGTACAACGGGACGCCTCGGGGCCTGACGAACTGCAACGAAGGCGGCTGTATTCGCTGCAATACGAACGCGTACCCAGGAGACGCAGAATACTCCGAGTGCCTTTGCCTTCATGCTGAAGAGAATGCGCTAGTACGCGTATAATGCATCAAGAATTGAAGCGTTTGCTGACTTGCAGCAGCTCGAGGCAGGACGGGAACGCGTCGGACTCGGTTCTGTGCTCTACTGCAACACGTTCGTCCCGAAACACTCTCATCCTTCAGCTGACGACGCCTCCGTAGATGTCCATGCCTAACATGCACAATCAAAATAATCCAAACTGGGGTCAAGACAGTCGTCTACAACCTGAGTTACAAAGTGTTCGTCGCCTACGGTGCCCTCCGCATGACAGTGCACTCATGAAATCGTAGGGATGAAGCCTCTGCACGCCTGTTCGCGGAAGCAGGTGTTGAATTGAGAAGATTTCAGCCTATTAAAACAGTGTAGAGTAGAGTGTACTTGGTTCGGTCGACGGTTCTCTGTGCGAGGCTTACATGAACTCTTGGTTGTTCCGCCAGTGGCCGCGATGCCGACGCAGATCCGGATGGTTGCCCAAAGAGAGCCGTGGAAAGGCAAGTGGCGGCATACCGGCCGACGCGGCCGAGAGAGGGCTTTGCTCATGACTCTCAGCCACTCTAAATGCAGCAGCATCGCCCGATCCATATCTGACTCGGAGCTCAGTGAAAATTTGCCTCCGCGCGTCGTCCTCTGCCGGAGGCCTTCATGATCAACAACTGGCTGCCGAGAGCCCCCAAGATTTTGTTGATCGATTCCTACGACTCGTTCACTTACAAGTTCGTATTCTTGTGCACCATGCGCTTGACCTCACGGAGAACAGTGTCGTTTCTCTCTGCAAGCAGGCAATACCTGGCTGCTCCATCTACGTTATTCACAACGATCAGTTAACCATCTCTCACCTCACCCCTTACATCTCCTGCTTCGACGCGCTGGTCGTCGGCCCTGGACCCGGAAATCCGACGTACGACTCGGATGTGGGGGTTATCAAACATCTCTGGAACCTCGACATACCCATCTTCGGCGTGTGTTTGGGGCTGCAGAGCCTCGGACATGCGTTTGGCGCGAAGGTCGAGCGGCTCAACGTCGTGAAGCACGGCCAGGTGTCGCGCATCCACCACGCCGACCGCGACCTCTTCAAAAACGTTGACACCGTCGACGCGGTCCGTTACCACTCTCTCCATGTCGTCCTTCCCAAGTGCTCTGTTCCGCTCGAAGTGCTCGCTTGGACGGAGGACGAGGAGAACGGACGCGTCGTGATGGCTCTCCGGCACGTCTCCAAGCCCTTCTGGGCAGTTCAATATCACCCCGAATCCGTCTTAACTCGTGGGGGAGGCCTAGAAGTCGTCCAAAGCTTCTGGTGCCTTGCCCAACAGTGGAACGCGGAGAATAAGCGAGCTGTTTCGCCATGGCCCCCAAACATGACGGGCGCCCTCGGTAGTCCTTGGCCGGCGCTTCCGAGTCGCGTTGGTCGCTCTTGCTTTCCGCGAGAGCCTCGCCCGCGGATGACAGTCGAAGTCCTACACCTGCAGAATCTTACTGCGGCCACTGTCTGCGAGCTGTTTGGCGTGCATGAGACCGAGGACACGCCCTTCGTCTTATTGGACTCGGCCGCTCAACCTGGCCGTTATTCGATCATTGGATCCCTCTTGCCAACCTCGCTCCAAATCCTCTACCATTTACGGGACGACCACGTGACTCTGGCACGCGGCCACCAAACGGAAAAGCACAGGCTCGAGAATGGCATCTGGGCTTGGCTCTCCAATTTCATGACCCAGCGACGAGTAGAGGGCGTCGATCCACGTGTCCCGTTCGCCGGCGGCCTCATAGGATCCCTCAGCTACGAGCTTGGCGTCCGTGAACTGGAGGTTCCGCTTGCGCATCCGACAGGAGGCTTTCCGGACGTGAACCTCGTGTTCGTGGAGCGCTCTGTTGTGATAGATTCGCAAACAGGTCAAGTTTATGTCCAGTCGCTCATCCCAGACGACTCGTGGGTGGCCGAGACTGCCCAAGCCCTCCGCTCCTGCGCACCAAAGGGGAATTCCTGCTCCACATCGGTGTCGACCACAAGCTCACCCACCGTAGTCATTCCCGAAAAGGAGCGGTACCTCTCTCGAATCGTAGCCGCAAAGGAATTCATTTCCTCTGGGGACTCGTACGAACTCTGTTTTACGGCACGGACGAGCATCAAGGTTTCCAAACCACCCCAACAAGTCGGTTCGCATTCGTGGCAACGCTACAAGACGCTGCGATCCCGAAACCCTGCACCATATTCCGCCTATCTCCGCTTACACCCTACCACGTTCCTGTCGTCATCTCCCGAGCGATTCATGTCGGTTTCGCGCCCTCCAGATCCCGTATTCCATCTCCGCCCCATCAAGGGTACTGTCAGGAAAGCGCCTGGTGTAACTCGTCACCTAGCAGAGCAGCTCTTGGCAGGCTCCGTGAAGGAGGTGGCCGAGAACCTTATGATCGTCGACCTAATCACAAATGACCTCCACACTCTTGTTGGAGAGGATGTTCACGTTCGACAATTCTGTCGCGTCGAGGAATACGAGACGGTCTGGCAACTGGTCAGCGTCATCGAGGGCAGGCTGCAATCGGGGTCTCCGGAAGCATCCGATCCGGAAAGCCAACTTGGCTGGGATATGCTGCGGATGAGCTTGCCTCCAGGTGCTTTTGTTGTTAGTCCCTTCAAAGAAATCAATCTAACTGCGCGACTTTTCTAGGCAGCATGACCGGCGCCCCGAAAAAGCGCAGCGTGGACATCTTGCAGCAGCTCGAGGACGGGCCGCGAAATATGTATTCGGGGGTGTTCGGATATTGGTGTGTTACTGGTGCAGCGGACTGGTCTGTGGCTATCCGCAGTTGCTTTAAATTGCACCAGGAGTCGGAATCCAATGCGGATTCAGAGACATGGTACATCGGCGCTGGAGGCGCTATCACGGCGCTATCGGACGCAGAAGCTGAATGGGAAGAAATGATAGCAAAGCTACAGAGTGTTATGGGAGCGTTCTAGTAGACTGTAGAGGAATAAACACTGTACCTAGACCGCGCAGAACTCAACTTCTCGCGATTAGATTAGATGAGATTGATGGACATGCGACGAGCAGGGTCACATGGAGGCTCTCCCTGGTCCGGACTATTCACGTTGCCTACTCGGTGCGTCGCGAATCGTCCTTTGGTCTTCATTTCCGACGCGTTGCAGCCATGTCGGTCATGTCGTACATGAGGATGCTGCCGGAGGGCGACCGGGAGTGTCTCGCGCGCGTTGCTGCTCTTCGAACCGGCGAAACGACCGTGCAAGGGGCAACTAACCGCATCCCCGACCCGCAACGGCTCAACAGGCACTTCAAGAGCGTGATGATGGCCTGGGTACCGCATGTGTTCGACGAAGACGAGCGCGACGGCATCCGTCGCGAGTGCTTTCGATATCTCGTTATTACGCATGAGATCGAAAATGTGCAGCGCGATATTTGGCCGCGGAGGCTGCCACCAGAGGTAGAGGCGCAGAAAAATTTTGCGTGGAGCAATTACCAGATCAGGTATTTCCGACTGTTCAGGTGCGTCGATAGTAGCGCAATGCGGAGAGAGAGATGAAGTCGTTGACCGGTGCACGCAGAGTCAACAATCTTCCAGCGGAAATATTGGACAATATTTTCCGCCTGGTCATCTGGGATTCCGCGAAGACGCCCGTGCAGATGAGGCTGAATATTACCTGGGTGTGCAAGCGCTGGAGGGAAATCGCACTCAACGACGCCACCCTCTGGGCCACCGTCTGGTTCAGGCCATCGGGCTCGCGTCTTGAACGCGCGTTCGTCTGGCTCGACCGAGCAAAGAAAGCCCCGGTGGATGTTCGACTGGACTGTGGCGGCGTCTTCATCCCAGGTCTCGAAGACCAAGAGCTGCAAGGGACCATTGCGGCCCCAGAGTTGCGCGACATGCTCATCCGCATCCTCGAGAAGCGTGAAAGCATCAGGATGCTCATTGTGACGCTCAACGACTGGGATAGCGCGTTAACCGTGCTCGAGCTATTGGCGACCATCGGTCGTCTAGGCATGCCCAAGCTCGCACGTTTCGAGCTTCATCGAGGGACCACTAGGTTGGAAACAGGTAAACCCCCAGTGTGGCCGGAACTGGCCGCTCATCCTTTCTTGGGAGGCACCCAGGCTCCAGCGCTGTCCTACCTTTCCCTCAATGGTGTCCCGATGGATTGGAAGGGTTCCATCCTGGGAAACCTTACCACGTTCGATATTCGTCGCATGCCGCGCCGCTACTTGCCTGACCTTGCACGTTTTCGAGAGATTCTACGAAGCTGTCCAAGGCTAGTGAAGCTTTCGCTAGACGGTGCCGGGCCGCGTTTCGACGGAATCAAGGACAACCCACAACCCATCGATCTCCCGCTTGTTCGAACGCTGGTCCTCGCCGAGTTTACTCTCGCCTATGCGATGTTCATCTTCTCGCTCTTCACGGCTCGCAACGTTACCGATCTCACGCTTATGAACTTCTGCGGCGACAACTACACGGCATTGTTCGACATGTTAACGGGCATGTTCCCGAACGTCCAGTTGCTCACCGCGTACTCGCTTCAATTCGAGGTCGAGGGATCGCCCGTCATGGTCCGCTGGCTCGAATCGATGCCGAAGCTCGCATATATGCGCGTCGCCAACCAAGCATCGGCTTTCTACGACCTCTTCTTCCGTGATGATCCCGCGCTGCCGTTGGTGGCCCCGGCTCTTGAAGTCATTGACTGCCAACAAGTCGATTCGCCGGCGACCTTGATCAAGTGGGCGCAAGATCGACGGGAGATCGGGCGGCCGTTGAAGAAGATTTATGTGGGGGAGACGTTGGGGAATAAGCTCAGTGACGAGGACGTCCAGACGCTGCTCAACCTTTGTCCACTGTCGATCTTGCCTAGAGGCGCATTGACACCGGAGGAGACACTGCTGCAAGCCACATAATAGACGATGCCATTGAAGTTTCGGCTGTAGCCTCAACATCACCAATAATTCGCGCGTCATGAGATGCGCTTGCGCTCGAGTCGACTTTGACGACATGGGTCAAGGTGGCTTGCCGATAGTAGATTGATAATGAATCCCTAGTAGATTCCCTACACAAATCTGGAAGCTATCCCATCGACTTCTTTCTCTTCCTGCCGTTAACGAGTGGCGTGGGTGGAGGCACCGCCGGCTTGGAAGCGCCGTTGACCTGTGCAGGCGGCGGCTTTGGTGTTGACGAGCCATTCACGTGCGCCGTTCCGTTTACATGTTCTCGCTTTCGCGTTGGTATTGACGGTGCAGGTGATCGCGCTGTGCAGTTTTTCAGTCTCCAGATATGAAATATCACGTGACAAACCTTTGAGCGTACTTCGGAACAAAGCCACCAGCGTATCCAATTCTCCCCGCTCCACATTTCGACCCTCAGGCGCAGAAGACACGACGAGGTCAACATCCATTTCAACGTCTTCGACCTCCGGATCCGGTTGGGCAGCAGGCTCTGTCGGTTCCCGAGGCTTAAGACGGTTTGTTAATATCGGCTCGAAGAACGTCTCCAACGGCGGCATGAGATACGTCGCGGACGTGGTGAAGGCATCGAATAGCGAGGGGCCAACAGTGTGAGACGAGGGTACCACAGCGGTTGAGGACGAAGCCGACGCCACGAGGTCCTCAGTAAAGGCGGATCTGCCGAAGATGTCTTCGAAGAGAGTACGTCGTTGTACGGATGCGGTCGCCTTCAGATCAGTGGCTGCGGGTTTGACGTTCTTCGGGATCCGCGCTTCCTCCCCGACCACGATGACGCGCCAGTCGTGTGTGATACCGACGAGGCTGAACGAGGAAAGCAGTGGATACCAGACGACGTTGCGCAGGCCGAAAGGGATTGTGACGGTCCGCACTGATTGCGGAGATTCAGCTCGCACCTCGACCACTTGGGACGATGACGACGTTGGAGAACCCAGCACGACGGCGAAGGTGTTGCCTCGCGGGTGGGCCACAAGGGCTGCGATGGGCCCGCTATACTTGTGATGCCATTGCACTGCTACGAGTTAACATTCAAGTTTAGATCAAAACGAAGTCCACACCTCGAAGCGCGATCAGGTCCCACAGTAGAACCTCATTCTCGCCTGCAACAGCGACATATTGGCCGCCCTTTCCAATGAAATGTGAGGAGCTGAACCGCCCGCCCTCCGGATACGCAAGCGTATGGAGCAGCTCGTTCGTCAATGGCGCTAACAAAGCCACTTGGTGAGGCGTGGTGACGGCCAGGAGGGAGCCATCTGGCGACCACGAGACATCGGAAGGAGACTCGTCATGGACGATGTGAGTAGATCGGGCAACCCAAAACTCTACAATGCTCCAGTTAGCCTGCTGATGTGACTTGGGACGCGTTAGATACCTTCTTGTGCTTCAGGGCCGCGTTTTGTTATTTGCGTCCGCCATGTTTTGACTGTACCGTCCGCACCGGCAGTGGCCAGAAGCGCCGTCGAAGGGTTGAACGCCACCGCCGTCACCCTCTGCAGACCATGAGGGCGATCGATACGAGTGTTCAATATCCAGAAGCCGGTCTTGCGATCCCAAGACCAGATTTTGAGGTAAGATTCGGCGTGTGTATCTTCATCCCCTTCTCGACGATCGACGGACGCCATCCAATTGCCGTCGGCGGAAACGGCAACGCGTTCTACCCGACATGGTTCGATGGGTTTCTCATCCCGCCGAGAAACTCGGTTGGAGGGAGAAACCTCGAGTTCGGAGACGAGGGTGCCTGATAGCGGGGAGAAGATTTGGAGGGATGAGGGATGGGATGAGGGTAAGATGAGTGTGGAGGTGGGAGCATGGACGGAGAGTGGGGTAAGATGCGAGGACGAGGATATTGTGCCAGCCAGCGCCGAAGGATCGAGCTTGACGCGTGAGTAGGTGCGAGACAGTTTGAGCGTTGTCGCGCTGACGAATGCGTAGGTAGCGTCCGCAAGGCCGAGGAGATATTCTTCGTCCCGGTTCGCAGACGTGACGACGGTGATTGTTTTTATGGGGGATCCGAGGCGAGCCAGATACTCTCGTTTGCCGGAGTGGAGTTGCCAGATGACTAGGACCGATTCCTCGCCACCGCTGAGCAGATACGCGCCGTTGGGTGTGAATGCGATTGACGAGACTGCATGGGCATGCCAGTGCAACGAGGACGTCTGGGTCTTCTTCTCGACGCCCTTCGCAGGAGGCTGATCCGTTAGGCAGTACCAGAGCCTAACCACACCCTTCTCGTCTCCCGTAGCGAAGTATTCTTCAGACGGATGGAAGGCCAAACACGTGAGGCGCTCCGGAGAGACGTATTTGGTGAATCCAGCTCTCAGAGACGCCGTCGAAGCGACATACGCCTTGTGGCCTGCCGTCGCGACCAGCCAGTTTCCGCGGGGAGAGAACGCTAGACCGGTGGGTTGCCGTGTGCGGCCAACAGCGGTGATCTTGGAGGATTTTTGACTGGTGGATTGCGAGGCGGCATCGGCGGGCTTCAAGGACACGCTTAGCACGACTGCATGAGATTCTGAGCGCGATGGATCAGGGAAGGAAAACGAGTGTTTTTCATGTTCACGCACCTTTCCCGCCCTTGTTTTGGCCTCCCGCGGATACAAAAACAGTGTCGTTGAAGTTCTCGTGCGCGCAAATATAGTGGATTGGCTGCGCGATGTCGATTATTTGGACCAGGGTGGCCTCAAGAAAATCCCAGACGGCCAAGACCCCGGAGTCGGAACCGGTGACGAGCTGGAAGGCGTTATGAGGGTCGAGGACCGCGCATGTAAGTGTCGCTGGCACGTCGGAAGATGTGGGGGATGGAGCGGTGAGTGTCGAAACGACCTTTCCCGTCGCCGCCGCGTATATTCGAACGGAATCGCCAGCCAGTGAGAAAAAGTAGCTATCGGAAATATGAGCAATCGAGCTGGCGCATTCCGCTTGGGGCACACCTTCCGTCCCTTGTGAATATTGGAGGGATAGCGCTGACCAGAGACTCGGTGAGAGCGGTCCACTGCCAGGAAGACTCGACGGGCAGAGAGGGCGGGGCTTCGGGCGAAGCACATTCCTTTGCTTTTCCCTTCTTGGACGGCTTGGATTGTTTTGCTGGGCCGGCAGTTCTGGGCTGACCCTGTTTGCGGACCGTCGCCGCCATCGCGCAACGCAAAAAAGTTGTGAATGCTGGGTCACGTGTAACTTGCTGAGTAAGGCATCATCACTTCGACTCCGCCAAACCCTCAACTACAAATACAGAGGTTGGGTGCCAACGAGACTCCTGGTACTACGTCGGCGTGGTTCGTAGCCGCTCAATTATGAGAGCGCCCAGAAGGATGTCGTCGAACCAATCATGGCCCAGCGGGGAGACCACCAAGCTCGGAGGTTCTGCGGGCTGTCCTTTCCGTCGTAATGTTGTGCGAGGCGTAAATCGAGCGAGTAGATTCGACTCGTTCCTGTCGTCTGATGGATACACCTTGCGATAGATGAGATGGACAGCAAGGAAGGCGAACAGCGCCTACGGTCAACACACCGCCTCCGTGGTGGTCGTCCCAATAGAGGTATAATGGCCGTTGCCGTTGAATACTCTTCACTGAAGACGACTCTCACTCGCTGCAGTGAGGAAATGAGTGGCCACAAACCTTCCCATCGCCAAGTTTTGAAGTGAATCGCACTCCGCGACGAGTTGGTGACTTCCGTGAGGACGTCTGGTAGCGTATATTCGTTGCCTCGGAGAAGAATCGTGCCTGGACTCCCGGAGCGAGTTGCTCCCAGCTCAAAGTCGCCGACTTCCTCACCGTCCCATGTTTGCTTTATGCAAAGCACTGTCAGTGAACATGAGAAGAGCAAATGCGGCAAGAAAAACTGACCTTGCGGACGCTTGTAATGTATGATGTCGGCGTAAAACAATTCATGCTGGACGAAGAAAAAATCGGCTGCGCCCAAAAATATCGACCAGAACACCCACTTCACCGTTATATGGTAAGGCTTTTGGCAATCCGGCGTGGGAACATCAGGCGGGGCGAGCAGCATGCAATTAGAGGGCAGGGGCTTGAAGGTATATCGTATGTTTGCTGAGGGACGTCTGGATTGTGAATATCTGCTTTCTCTCTCTCAGCACCTTTTTGTCTGGTGGAAGCTGTGGACCTTGGGAGCAGTATAGAACCGTTGGGCGACGGGAGAGGGGAGTCTTTTTGATCCCAGATGGGTATTTTAATGTCGGCATAGAATTCGGAGGGTATCCCAGATGCCTTCGCGTCGCTGGCAGAAACATGCATTGAGATCGGAGAGTTGCAGTCTTGTTCGCGTACGCAGGTGAAGGCAAGATCATCGCGAGCAAAGGTGGTTTCGGCGGCGCGCGTGGAGGGCACGAACAAGGTCGGAATGATCACGTGCAGCTGATCTCAGTCCGCGGTCACGACCCTCGCTCCTATCATACTGTGCGCCCTATAAGCTATAGCAAGGCCTATAACCTTTGAACCTGAGACGGTCGGCAGGCACAGGCGTGTATTTAAAGACCCAGCGGGGTGTAATTTTCGTCGCCTTGAAGGCTAGCTAGTGGACAGTAACGGAGCAGCCTACTAGTATGTTATGCTAAAGCTACATATTATATAACGCCCAGAGGCAAGGCAAGAGAGGGATATACGACAGCAGTTCGAGAGCAGTACGATAGCAAAGAGAAAGAAAGAAAGAATCGATCAAACTTGAAACCCTACACCCATCATCACCACAAGCGCACCTTACGCACGCTGCAGGATGTCTTCCTCCGGCGTCGTCGCACCGCGGGGTAAAAGCGATAGAGGACAAATCTTGAGCAGTGTTTGCACCTCTTCATCGCTGAGCTTCTTCCCGAGATTCTCCGACACGTAAATCTTTTTCAAAGGCGCTCCTATCTCTCCCCGATTCTGCGCCCATTTGACGAGCAACTCGGTTGTGTCGATGGCCTGACAGTCGATAACTTGAAGAGAGGGTGCTACTACCGGCAAGGCGAGGTCGTCGCGGAAGAAGAGGCCGTAGAAATGTGACGCCTGGTTGGCGACGCGCATATATGTGAGCTTGGGCATCGATTCGAGCCAGCGGACCATGACGGGCGATCCCTCGACCTCGAATTGAAGCGAGTACGCGGTGAGCAACTGCACGTTCGGGAACATGCCCGTTAACATGTCGAACAGCACCGTGTAGTCGTCGCCACAAAAGTTCATGAGCGTCAGGTCGTTGACGTTCCGAGCCGTGAAGAGCGAGAAGATGAAGATCGCATACGAGCGAGTGAACTCGGCAACGACCAGTGTCCGCAGGAGAGGAAGATCGATGGGTTCCATGTCGCCGCTTATGCTGTCGAAACGCGGACCGGCACCGTCGAGGGAGAGCTTCACAAGACGCGGGCAGCTGCTCAAGATTTCACGGAACCGTCGCAAATCGGGCATATAGGAGTTCGGGAGACGGCGGATGTCGAATGTTGTGAGGTTTTCGAGGACCGAGCGGTTCCACTCGATAGGAACGCCATTGAGCGAAAGGTAGGACAGAATCGGGGGCTCTATCCCACCGAGGAACGGATGAGCAATCGGGTTGGGCCAAATGAGCGAGTGCCTCGTCTCGTTCCTCGTGCCGCCGCGATGAAGTTCGAAGCGTTCGAGCTTTGGCATGCCTAGACGACCGATGGTCGCCAATAGCTCGAGCACGGTTAACGCGCTATCCCAGTCGTCGAGCGTCATGATGAGCATCCTGATGCTTTCCCGCTTCTCGAGAATGCGGATGAGCATGTCGCGCAGCTCTGGGGCCGCAATGGTCCCTTGCAGCTCTTGGTCTTCGAGACCTGGGATGAAGACACCGCCACAGTCCAGTCGAACATCCACCGGGGCTTTCTTCGCGCGGTCGAGCCAGGCAAACGCGCGTTCAAGACGCGAGCCCGATGGTCTGAACCAGATGGCGGTCCAGAGGGTGGCGTCGTTGAGTGCGATTTCCCTCCAGCGCTTGCACACCCAGGTAATGTTCAGCCTCGTCTGCACGGGCGTCTTTGACGAATCCCAGATAACGAGTCGGAGGATATTGTTCAGCACCTCTGTCGGCAGGTCGTTTACTCTGCAAATCCGCGGTGAACAACTTCATCTCTCTTCCTGCATTGCGCTGATCACGCACCTGAACAGTCGGAAATACCTGAGCTGGTAGTTGCTCCACGCGAAATTTTTCTGTGCCTCTACCTCTGGTGGCAGCCTCCGCGGCCAAATATCGCGCTGCACATTTTCGATCTCGTGTGCAATAACGAGATATCGAAAGCACTCGCGACGGATGCCGTCGCGCTCGTCTTCGTCGAACACATGCGGTACCCAGGCCATCATCACGCTCTTGAGGTGCCTGTTGAGCTGCTGCGTGCCGGGGATGCGGTTGGTAGCGCCTTGCACCGTCGTTTCACCGTTCCGAAGAGCAGCGACGCGCGCGAGGTACTCCCGGTCGCCCTCCGGCAGCATCCTCATGATCGACATGGCCGACATGGCTGCAACGCGTCAGATATGGAGACTTGAGGACGAATCGCGACGCACCGAGTAGTCGATGTGGATAAACCGTTTAATAAATGTGGGGGATAGAGAGTGCCGTTTTATACTCCGCGTCGGACGGTATAGGACGGTGGTGGGTCGCGTTTGCCCGCGTCGGGCAGGCAAAGCTGCCTTGGGGTCAGCGTGGTCGCCCAATGAAGCTGCCAACACGTGCAGCCGGGACCAACAAGCGTCCACAAGTTCCCACAACGCTGACACCACGATGCTTGCTCGGCGCCGCGTGTACTGTCCGTCGGCGCAGGCTCCAGAGCGGCCAGACAGTGCTCGGGGGAAGAGGACAAGACAAAGAATCCCCGGGCGTGTCCAACAGTCTTTTTAACGGCAATCCCGTCCCGCGAATTTCGCCGTTCTCTTGATGGCTGCATCCGGACTCGCAAAAGAACGGCGTTTAAACCAGGCTGCGGGGCGTGCTATTACGCACACGTCCCAGGTGGCTCGGCACGAACAGGACAAAGTGCGAAACTAAACTACGCGTTTTCGGGTGTTTTTCGCTCAAGACAAAGTAAGGCTACCGCAACCTCGCGCGCCTCTTGCCTTTCGTGGCCACCGCCGACAAAGCAAGCTGGAAAGAATGTGCCAATGACAACGCGCATCACCATTGGACCTTGCTTTGTTCGCCAAAAGCAGTTCATCGCGCAAAAGATATTGGTACAACATGTATACATTCTCTCCGGCCACATCCTTAGATACCTACCTGAATATCTACTACTCTTACATGATAACGAATACGTTAGAGCCAAGCCCCAGGAACATCGGCGTTCTGCTTCGAGCCAGAGCCAGACGCAACCGGTCGCGGCGACATAAACACCAACTCCTCGACGAGGGTGGAAACGATATTCTGCTCCGCCTCGTCGGAAAGGTTGCCCTCGGGCAAATGCTTCTTGATCTTTGCGGAAAGGTCAGGGTGACCATTCTCGGTTATGCCCATCTGAACGAAGAACTCAGCGTCAAAAGAGCAAGAGTGAGGAGCACGAAACGTACAGCTGCGAGCCGTTTGGTGATGCGCCCCAGGGAGCGCTCAGCAGCGCTCTCGGGAACGCGACGACGGCTAGGCTGGCCGTGATAGGTGTTGTGGCGGTGGGGAACGCTGTACATCTCGAGCGGTGGATAGCCGACCTTGGGATTACCGTTGCTGACCAGGACAGGCTCAGTGGCGGGTTCCGGAGCAGGTGTCGGCTTCTCCGTGACCTTGGGAGCCTCGACAGTCTCGGCGCTGAATAAAGAAATGAATATCGTATTTGAACGGTAGATAAAAAGTACTCACTTTGCAACAGTAGCAGAGGCCGCCAGCCTGGCTTCATGAGCCTTGCGACGCTCCTCGCGCTCGGCGCGGTAGCGTTCCTTTTCGCGTTTGTATGCAGCCTTGGCAGCTTCGACCTGAGCGCGAAGTTCTTGCGCAGTGGGTTTGGTCGACGGAGGAGCCTCTGCAGGTGCAGCCTGAGGCGGCGGCGGTCCCGGAGGAGGTGGGAACTGCGGGCCCCAACGACCGTGACCCCAAGGACCCATGAAGGGCGGCGGGCCAGGCGGAGGCTGGTGAAGACCTGGGCCGTGAGGCGGCGGGGGTGGGGGAATATGGTGATGGTGCGTGTGACCCCAAGCATGTCGACCACCGCGTCCGCCACGGCCACCGCGCATGCCGCGCATAGCACCGAACATCGGAGGGCCGTACCAGAACGACGTCGAGTTGACAGGTTCAGTCGTCGGAGTGCTTGTACGCCACACGCGCTCGATGTCCTCGGTCGAAGGGCCAGCAGTTGACTCGGCAGCCGAAGGAGCACCGCCAATGCCGGCGAAAGCGCCAGAAAGCGAGCGAACAACGCCTCCCAGTGCCTCGGCCACACGACGGCCCGCTTCCTCTTCAGCCTGACGACGAAGATCCTCGGTCGCGGCGCCAGTGGTCTGCATGAACTCACCAGCAGCCTGCGACATGGATGCGCGATGGGAGTTCCAGTAAGTGCCGTTGGTCGCGTTAGTAACGATGTTCCGAAGGCCCTCAGAGAGCTCGGGATGGGCCGCTAGGACGTCGGTGAGGGTGGTCAGTAGGGCCGCAACGTCGTTGGGAAGCGAGGCCGCAGTGTGAACCGGGGTTTCGTCGAGGGTGGGGACCGGGGGATCAGTGGGGTCGTCCTTGTTGGCTTGTTCCGCAGCAGGGACAGGAGCGGCAGTGGCAGTGGCCTCAAAGACGACCGGTTCGTTGCGCGACCGGATCGACGCGACGTCTTCCTCGACTTCGACGACAGACGGTGCGGGCGTCTCGTCCGTCGCTCGACCCTTGCCCTTGTCCAGCGTCGACGTAATAGGGCCACCAAAGTCCGTCGTCGAGTGGTCGCTGTCGTCGTTGGATTCGGAAGAAATGGGTTGGATAAATGCATGGGGAATGTCGGGACGGCTGGACACGAAGATGCCGCCGAGAGCGTCCCAACCCTCTTCCGTGTCCACGTCGCCGAACGTGTTGCGGTTGTGGGTCCGGGGTGTCTCGGGGAGCGACTTTTCCTCATCGTCGCGCGCGGAAAGGTCGACGACGCTGAGCCGCACCGTCTGTTGGCCTCCGTTGGACAAGTAGAACTCGTTCAGCTCGTCTTCCGTGCTAAACGTCACTTCGTCCCCGTCCAAATCTATGTAGGCCACCCCAACCGACTCCAAAGGAATGTGGAAGAGTTCGGATACGCGGCCAGCCAGTGTCTGCCACGTCGGAAGTTGGGTGTATTGGACCCGACGGGTGAGTCCGCCGGGTTTGCTGAGTTTGAAGATGAAGGCCATGGTCAAGAGTCAAAAGCGGGGCTGATGTCACTGGCTGTATTTATCGGCCAACTCCGACTGCGCATCAACGCACGGGCCATCTGTAGGCGCAGTCCAGCTCGACTCATTCCTCCACGCAGCGACTGCGGCAAAGTACATTCGATTGTTCCAGAACTCTTCGTCTTTACACACGCTCGCCGGTCAATAGTACAGATAAGGTACTTGGCCCACAAGCGGAAAGGCCGACGCTACAAATACAACATTTAGAGCGCAAATTTAGGCGAAGATGGCCATGCGAGGATCAATGTCCGCCGGGTCGTTTAACTTCCAGAGTCAGCGTATTGTGGGGAACAATTTAGGTCACTTACGCGCAAGTTGCAGTTGAGCAAACTGATGTTCTTCATCTCTTCCTCGCTCAACTCAAACGAAAGGCAGTCCAGGTTCTGCGCAAGACGTTTCGCGTCGTTGGACTTGGGAACGACCGCGATATCACGCTGCGTAGCCCAGCGCAACAGCACCTGCGCCGGAGCTGCGACACCATCAGCACTCATGGCTTCTGATTATAGTGTACTTACTCTTGTTGTGCTTGCTGGCCGCAGTGCTCACAATATCGTGGGTGAGCAAGCTCGGCGCCGCGCGATCCATGTTGAGCTCAACGTAGCTGGCGGGTCCAAACGACGAGTATGCGGTGATTGCAAGGCCAATCGACTTGCAGAATGCGACGAGTGGCTCCTGGGTGAGATACGGATGAAGCTCGATCTGCAGTACCTGAGGCTTGATTCTGGCGTAGCGAAGAATATCGCAGATCAAGCTGCCCTGGCAGTTACTGCAAGAATAGCGTGAGCATGGGATACCGATTCTGGACACAAACAAACCTGATGCCAATGTTCTTGGCAAGTCCAGCGTCGACGAGTTCCTCCATCGCGCCCCAAGTTTCCTGCATCGGAGTGTCCTGCAACGTGACGAATTTCTTTTCCGCGTCCCACCATTCGGGCGGGTATCTTTCCGCGGGATCTTTTGGAGTGTGAGTTGATGGACGGGTAAACTGCGGGCCACGAACCGACGTATTTGAGAGCGATGGGGAAGTGAACCAGAAACAGGTCAAAGTCTGCTGATATGAGAGGACTGAAGAGGCCACCCGGACGTTCTACTCACAGTCGAGACCCCAGAGGTCGAGCTGCATTCGGGCCATCTTCTTGACATGTTCCTTTGCATGAAAGGTGTTCCAAAGCTTCGAGGTAATGACTGAATATGACTGAGACACCAAACCTCGGAGGAAACGAATCTACTCACAGAGATCCTTGCGCTCGACGATGCCATCCTTCAGAGCGCGGCGCACGCCTTCACCGGCCTCCTTCTCGTTCCCGTAGTCACCTATGAATATTTGTTAAGATACTCGGACGGCCTGGGTGCGAAATAATCACCCGCTCCGTCAAAGAGACGATAGCCAGCCTTGATTCTACAAAAGTTGCTCAGACGCTAGACGCGTCGATTACAGGGCAACGGACGCGTTGTAGACCGTCTGCCGCGCAATTAGAGATGGTATCGATGAGCATGGAGAAGCGTACATCAGCACAGGTGGGTTTATCGACTTTCCAGAGACCAAAGCTGGGGGAAGTGAGTGGAGGATGAGATCGGGAGGGTATGTACGGACCCCACAAGGGGCATCTGGAGGGAAAGAGGTCAGGGACGGAATTGTGGGGCTGTTTTGTTAATCGGAACCTTGTGGCCTGTACGAGCAAGAGCAACGGCCATTGTGGTGGGAAGCAAGATGGGTTCACGTGGGTATGGCTGTTTTGGATGCGCCTTCATTTGGCAGGCACCGGAGCGCTTGGTTCGATAGTCGCGCACCATCTTCGCCGCGCCACGTCCTCCGCACACTCCCTTGTCTTTCTCCACGCCGATGAGTCCGACGCCTACAATGCACCCAATGGCCTCGTCGTCCGCACCCCGGGCGGCTCCACCACCGCATCCACTGGCCTCGACAACGACTGCTACGAGCCGTCGTCGTCGTCGCCCACCCCCATCGAATCCCTTATCCTCACCACGCGCGCACACAACGCCCTCCCCGTCATACAACGCCTTTTGCCGCGTCTGTCCCCAGACTCCACAATCGTCCTCGTACAAAACACGCCTGCCGTGTACGACCGCCTCATCCAGCATATTTTCGCGGACCCGAAAACTCGACCGCACATGGTGCTCGCCTCCACCAGCCACGTCGGTTTTTTCGAGGGAGAGCGGCGCTACGGACTTTTGCGGCAGACGAATGTCGGCAAAATCAGCCTCGGCATCGTTACAGACCCGCACGGACGCGACTTTGAGGCCAGCCTATACAACACGGCTTCCCCGGCGCATGAGCGCGTGCTGCGTTTGTCGGACATTAGCGAACCGCAAATTGACCCGCAATACAAGCGCTACCGCAGCTTGCGCAATACCATGGCGGCGTTCTTGCTCACGGAGACGCTCAATCCATCCTGGAGACCGCTGGGAGACGTTCACGTCGCTCAGCGTCAATCCCTCGTCATCCACTCTATCATCCACCCACTCACCGCGCTCATGGGCTGCTCGACATACGAGGTCTTTCAGCAGCCTTCGGCGGTTAACATCGCTCGGCGCGTCTGCGGCGAAGCGACACTGCTATTCCACGAGCAGGCGAAGGAACGAACTAGGACTTGGGCTCCCGCGGAGGAAATGGGCAGCGAGACCATGGGCATAGCGCGTATTCCGCCGGTTTTGGAGCAACACCGGCTGCTAGAAGAGTGTCTACGCGTTGCGCAAAGCCCAGAGACGTCGTCTATCGACTCGTCGATGCTGCGAGCCGTACGACACAACCGCCCAACTGAGATAAACTTTCTCAATGGCTACCTCCTCCATCTCGGAAAGACCTTTCGCGTCCCAATGCCGACGACGGCTGCATTGTACGATATGGTCAAAATGCGGGCTGCAATACCTCTAGATCGGATAATGTAAATTTTGAAATCCCCCCTCAAGTTAGATGACCAGACAAGAGATACCTGGTAAAATACCATTACAGAGACAATGAGGTAGGAAGAAAATGAGTGTCGGTGTGTGTAATACAAGTGAGTGTCCCGCGCATTCTCTGCGCCTCCAGCCTGAACCTAAGCAAAAACAAATAGAAACCCAGCGTAAATGTCCATTAGTGGTCGTCAGCGCCCTTCATACCCCATTTTACAAGTCGATACGGCGCCTTGTTCCAATCCTGTGCCCGTCTTGCTGCAATAATCGACATGGTCGAACGGTCTGTGCCTACAAATCCGACACCACGCGACTGGATGACCGCGTCGATGAGCACAGGATACCAGTCACCGTAAAGCGACTTTGTCTCTGCGTGGTCCGGGAAAAACCACCCCTGTCGGGTGATATCGTCCCACCAAGACGAATTCCGCTCGTCGCTGGTGACGATCACATGCGGAACCTTGAGGCCACTGCGCTCCAGGAGTTCATCCTGCACTTCGCGCACGCGTCTCTCAATGACTTGGTTGGATGCAACTGGAAGAGCATGTTAGGCGCAGCCAACACAGAAAGCTTTAAAGGCGTACAACACTCGTCAATCGGCAGTCCGCCGCACCAGACTTGGAAATCCAGCCGCCTGACATGAACAGAGATGAACTATAAAACGTTTAACGCGGTTCGCAGTTCACAAACACGAGATACGAACCGGCGGAATTTGCATGCTGTCGGGGACGCCAAGGGCTTGCCTGATGTATGTATCGGCAATTTTCTCCAAGGCGGGTGTGAAGTGCATATGAGTGCCCACATATCGCCATGCGGGACTGTAATCGTATTCCATCTCGAAGGGCTTTGAGGCATGTGAGCAAGAGATTCTTCATATGATTCGACCGTACTTGGTGAGCAGAGACGTAGTACACTGAGCAAGATTAACGTAGGCAAACTTCAGGCATCGGTAACGCACGGTAGTCGTAGCACAGCATATGCTCGTCCGGAGGAAGGGATACATTGTGTTTTGGTGATGGTCGTGGCGGTACTAAATTTGCTTCGCGCGTCCTAGGGAATGCCAATGTCGCAATCGACCAGAAAGATACCTATGGTCCAGCTCAAGTTATAGAAGAAATTTTGAGAGATTTTGGCGTACGTGTTGGTCGTGCTCATAATTCGGGATCATCTAAGGCGCGTGAGCCAGGTAGCGCAAAGAGGGACCGACCACCAACCTTGATCCAGTCCGGTGTTTTGGTGTACGAGATATCTGATACAGTTAGCGCTGGAAACGGGCAAAGAAGGAGGAGCACGCACCCAGGTTGAGATCATCCGGAATCCGACTGCGACGGGGAAACGCTTCGCGATATTGGACCGATTCCCAAATGTTCCAGCAGCCGATGTCGTCAATTTCGGGACTAGCGACGTCCTGAATCTTGTTACAAGACCGTCAGAAACGCGGTATGAAGTCTAACCTTGACGTCCCGCCATTCTAGAACAGACGTGCCGAGCAAGTTTCGGAGTCGGGGTACGTCGAAAACTTCTCCGAATGGGATGGGAGGGACGTGCCCGCCTACATGCGACGGGATGAACATGGGCACCACAGGAATGCGGTCGGTAATCAGGCCCAGGTAGATGAGGTTAATCTGTCCACGTTTTGAGCAATGCGCGCTTGGTGTGGAGAATTTCACGAACATATGTGTAGACGTCGTTTGCTGAGATGTTTGTTGAGCGGGGACAGGCCGCAGGGGACAAGAAACTCACTCCATCCAGCCGATAGCCACGAGGTAATATACTTGTGCTGAGGCAGTAGGTTGTCTGTACTACTGTGAGCCGGAAAGCTTGGTCTTGTGGGGTACGGACCTCGGAAGAAGGCTTTGGGAGGACCAAGGAGGGTATGCCTGGGGCCAAATGGATCCGGGTCTGGGATGTCCACTCTGGAAACCTCTGTAGCTGGCCTGGCAGGCGGAGGCGGAGTAGTTTCGTGGGAGACCGAACTTGGCCCATGCTCGGTGGAGACGAGGAAAACCGAGGTAAGGACGACAAGAACGAGGAGGAAGAAGAGGCTTCGACGCCGGGCCAGACCAAAAGCGTCGCCCATGGCGGGGTAAAAGAGTGAAACGACGACGAAGCACAAGACGCGCCGTCGTTGACAGCTAACAGAATATCAGTTCGCTTGGCTGATTGCCGTAGTCCCGGGAAGACAAGTTAGACGCGAAAGTACAGCAAGTATCGAGTTGAGCGAGAGCCATGTCTGTGAAGGTGGTGGTCGGAAGCAAGCGCGGATCCGGAGGGGCGCGATTCCTCCGCATTATCCCTGCCAAGCATGCATGCCCAGGAGGCACCGTCACGGCTCCGCGATCTTTGAACAGAACCACCACCTTCAATCTCCGCGTAGAATGCGCACATATATAAGGGACCCAATGCGCCTCTTAATTACACCCCTCCAAGATGTTATCCAGCACCAAGATGTTATCCAGCACCCAGCTCCAAGTCTTTGGTGTAGTCGCATTCTATATGAGTGCAGCGCTCGTGGTGCGTGGTCGTCGTTGCGTAAAAGTGCGACTAACGCGTTCTTGTTAGATGGTCTTCGTGTAATTCACCTCGTTCTGCGCCTTCATCTCCCTCACACCCACCGTAGAAATAAAGCCGTCCTCACTAGCGACCCGGATTTGCCTCTCGTCTTCCTCCTGCTGCAGCTTCTGATCGCGGTTGCGTTGCTACATCTGTCCACTCTCGTCTCCAAGTCGGTTGAAATCCCGAGAATTACCTTGGACGCCACCAAGAAGCTCTTCCCCGTCGTATTTGTGAATATTGTACGTCCTGGTTGATCTCCCGGTTCCTTATCTCAGTCAACTGGCAGACGGGTCTCGCTTTCAACATCCTCTGTTTGCGCGGGGTTGAAGCATCCTTCTTCCAAATCGCTCGCGGACTTGTTCTGCCACTTACGATCCTTGTTTCGTGGCTGCACACTCCGACCAACCCCGTCAGCGTCCAAATTATCGCTGCTAGCGCAGTTGTCACTTGTGGATTTTTCCTCGGTGTCGCGCCATCCGCCGCTGTTCCACTTTCCTCGACGCCTTCTTTCGTTTCGCTATTCTATGGCGTTCTTTCCTCCCTCTTCATCGCCGTACACGCTGTTCTCATCAAGACCAGCTTGCCATACTGCTCTAACTCGACCATCCAACTCGCATGGTGGACCAACGCTGGTTCCGCACTTCTTCTCCTCCCCGTCGTTCTCTTCGCTGGAGAATTTTCCGTTCTCCAAAACAAGTTATACGATGGGCAGTGGAATGCAACCGTGTTTCTCTACGGAAGCCTGATAACTGGTATCTTCGGGTTCCTGCTCTGTATCGGTGAGTTGCTTATTCGCTTGGCATCGCCGCACTCACTGCGTCTCGACATGAAAGCTGGACTGCTCTCGATTCGAGTGACTAGCCCAATCACCCACATGTTTAGCAGTGTAAACGCCGCCTCCCTATCGCATTTGCCGCGTTCGATACTTATTTTCATTTGTTCAGGCTGCGCGTTCGGTGCTTCAGACCCTCATTGGCGTCGCGTATTTTGGAGACCTCATAAACACGTACGTCGCTCTTCCACCTGCCACTAAAACGCCACCCCTAACTGAAGCGCTCAGGAACCGCGCCGCGTCCATATTGGTTATTCTCGGAGGAACTATGCAAGTATCCGCCACCCGCTCGCAGTATCGCCTACTAATCAACTCGAACCACGCAGGTTATACACCTGGATCAAAGCGGCCGAAGCAAAGAAGCCCCCACAGCCGGCTCCCGTTGATCTTGAGGCGCAGGAGACCGACAAGCTGGACCTGCATGATGACGGCAAGGAGTAGTTTCGAGCGCGCTTTTGGCGCACTCTGGCCGAATTCGGAACCGTGCATATATCAATGTCAAATGGCCATTCAACCCCTCGCCGCTTTGCGTCCATGCTAAATAAACCGGACGGACTGCGAGTGACCGCCTCGAGGCTTTTCTCCCAAGCATGCCTACTCTCCTGCGTCGCGTTGATTCGCAGTCCTCGGACGATACAGTCGTCGATACTACTCCCCGAACCTTCGAGCGCCAATTGGGCGAGACGGAGACCAGTTACTTTCTTCCATCGCGCAACAATGGGGTGAACGACATGTAGGCACCCATGGTTTTTTCTCGTAGGCCTGTAAAGCTCACACGCCGCAGGTATCTCCATCTTGGGTTTCACGCGAGCCGCAGCACCATGCTCCAACTTCGCGTTGCTCTCGTATGGGCCATACTCCGCCTCCGGCACCCCCTACTCGCGTCCAAAGTCGAAATGACGGACTACACCGACATTAAATTCGTGTAAGAGCCCAATTTGGCAATAAACGTCTATATTAGCCCGAGTTCACCGCACGCAGGTACAACCCACCCGACTGCGCATCCGACGCGCTGAAAGATGCCGCGCACGCCATCGAATACCGCACACAAACAAAGGAGGAGCTTGTCGACGTGTACCTGAACGGCCCGCGAACTCTTGATGACGAGCGATTATCTTATCTTATCATATCCTCCGCGGAGGCAAACCAAGGACCTCAAGCCAATTTCGACCTCCTGTTGTGCGCGACGCACTTCCTCGGGGATGGAATGGCGCTGCATCAGTGCGCGAACGACTTTTTCACGCTACTGTCGAGCCAAGCAAGTCTTGAGATGATGTTGAACGACGAGTGGGAGAAGCGCGTAGGGAGCATCAAGGCCAAAGAATCGGTGCGCCTGCGAAGTAACTGATGGGAAACTCGGCTCACGAAACGGTAGCTCTCCTCCTTCGGCTTACCCGACTCCCTCGAAACGCGCCTGCCTCGCGGCGCAGACGGTAAATTCCAACATGCCGTGAACCGCATCGATTTCCAGAATAGCCAGAACAAGCTCATCGTAAACTTAGTTCCTTGCCCAACATTACCAAACTGACTTTGCTGCGCAGGGCGGCCAGTCCTTTCCGCGGCAATTCGGACAAGAGCGCAAAACCGTCGTCCCTACCATCAGCTACCATGCTGACCAAACTCAAACGATCTTGAAGAAATGCAAAACCAATGGTGTCTCCATTAGCGCTGCGCTCTTTAGTATATGCAACCACGCGTGGGCGCAGACCTCCAAGGAGTGGACACAACCGACGTGCGTTTTCATGCAACTCAGAAGAAGCCCTGACGAATGTTCCCCCAGAATGATGTACTCTGCGCTGAACCTTCGTCCAACGCTAACCGCCAGCGCGTCGCTCAACGACACATACTGGTTCCTCGCAATCGGCTACTTCAACGTCGTCTTGCCGTCGTTCTTTCCCTCGCAGCCAGAGGACACAGAGAGGACCTTCTGGCACCGGGCACGCATAGCCAAGAACCAGAGCACGCGAGCGGCGAAGAATCCGATGCTGGCATCGCGCAGTCTCGAGATGGCTCGGGAGCGCGGGAGCCGGGCGCGTATGTGGGCACGGGAAGATGACGAGAAGGCTCTTGGAATCTGGCAGGCGCCGCCGCCCAAGTCCAAGCCAGCAACTGGCACCGCAACGCCCACAGCACCGCAGACGTGTCTCATTGGGCTCAGTCTGCTGGGCAACCTCGACGGGATCTACAAGCATGCCAACTTTCCCTCGATCAAGTTGCACACGCTCACCACAGGCTCGCGGCAGCGTCCCGGTGGGATGCTGCTCTTTGGCTACACTTTCTGCGGTGAGTAATCAAGTTCAAGATACGGAGGAGAGAACTCACGATTCGCATAGGCAAGCTTTGGATCAGCTTGGGTTACGACGAGAACGGGTTCGACGAGAATGTGCCCAAGTTTTGGGAGAACGTCCAGAAGACAGTTGAAACCTTTCTCATGTAGAGAAACCCCGATATGCTTATACACCACCAGTAATACAGACAGGTTCAGATGTCTGGCAGTTCTCTTTGAATCAACTACAGGGACTGTGAGCGACACTGGCGATCGGGAAATGCGTCGTACCCTTAGCCATGTACTGTCCTTCCACCAGTCGTGCATACTGTCGATGCGGTCCCACAAAGACTCCTCGTCCAAGCCGTAGATCTCATACTTGCCGCCGTCCAATGGCCTCCCTTCTCGTCGGGCAACATCTAACGCTGGCTTGTTCTCGCCTCTGATATGTCGCTCAGAATCTAAGCCACGATCACGTGCTCTGAAGGAACATACCGCAATAGCTCTAACAATTCAGTCCGATCCGGAAAGAATAGCCTCGGCTCGAGCACAGCTAATATACCGAGAGCAGCACGGTAAAGGAAGGAGTCGCCCTCGAGAAGTATCACATCCCATATCCGAGCGCAAGCCTCGAACGGTAGATGGTCGAGGAAAAGCGCAACTAGCCAGTCGGGTAGATACGACCCAGGAGTGATGAGATGCTGTTTGAAATTGAAGTATACTTGTTGCGGAGGTCAGAGTATGCGCATCTGCGTAAATAAGCCTACTTTTGGGCATTCCATCTGCCAATAGGGTGTCGAAGATCCTACAGGCCGTTGAGTAACCGCTTGTAGGTGTGTAGTATTACAGACCTGTAGTAGGCGTCGACCTGCACATGTCAGCCAGTCTCCAATTTCAGACCAACTGCACGCACATCGTCCTTGGCGCCGTCTCCTCCAAAGAAACTCCGCATGCAATGGCGCTCAAGCAGATTGCGCATGACAATAAACCCTTGTTGCGGAGCCATGTTGATGAGGAGCATCGCTGCGATGCGAGCTGCGCCCGGAGCGTAACCTAGGCCTTCATCGCTGCGCGATACCACCCAAGCCATAAGCATGTCCTTGAGATCTTGATGAAGCGGGCCAGTTTCCCGGTCAAAAATGTGAAGCGCAGGGAGTGTTATTGAGATATCCTCCTCGATCTGCGTGAGGGTGGCAGCGGGAAATGCACCGGAGCTGAGGGCGCGTTTTGCACGCGTTAAACACGCTCGATAGTTGTCTACAACACTGTCAGCGTTGCGATGTAACTGCGTTGGAGCCTACCCTTGTTGAGAGCAAGGGCATTACCCACGGCGTTTTGCCACATCGTCGCTCGCAGCTTCGTTGGTATGCCCTGCCACCAAAGCTTGCGCAGCGTTGGATTCTTGTGCACAACTTTCCAATTAGGCACGATCTCCTTCTCCCAGACAGGAAGAGAGTCGTCTATCCTCTTCTCCCGCGCCATCCTCCGGTCCTTGAGGGCCTGGCGTCGTTTCTCCGCTGCCAATAATTGAGTTAAGGGTCGAATGCGGGTTGACAACGCACCGCTTGCCTTGCTTTTCTGCATAATTGATTCCCACTCGCTCAGATGCTTGTTGTCTTCTTCGCGCGGCTTTGGAGGAAGATGTGGTGGTCTGGTCCGACTGAGCACCTTCTCGAGCGCACTCGGGCCAGTGGACCGCGTTGGTCGGCGACGCGGGTCGGGAGTAGGGATTGGTGGTGCTTTCGGAGAAGCGGAAGGGGTTTGTGTAGATGGTTCTGGTGGGGAAGTGGACGAGCCATTGGCGTGGTCCGCGCTCGTTGCAGGCTGTGGTGGTGATGCCGACATGGAGCGGCGGTCGGCCACAGTCGATACGGAGACAGTTACACGGTGCGCTGGTGGTTTGGATACGTCGATGACGACGTTGGGGTACGGTGTCGGGTCCTCGTGTGCCTCGCCGTCGCCTGGAGGCGGCGATGGAGGCCGCGGTTCCAATTCCATCTCCGGCGTCGACTCGGAGAGCGAGATTTGCGAGAACTGGCCCTCCACATCGTCTTCTTCACCGCCACCCACGTCTGCTGGAGGGGATGCGGACCGTGAGGGCCCGTCTATGTCGAGTGTCGAAACGGATTCGTCTGGCTCGATGTACGCGGGTTCCGGATGTTCGGCGCCCCAAGATGGGTCGCTGGATACGATCTTGCGGATGGAGTCGACATTGAAGCGGGAAGAGGACGCAAAATCGTCGTCGCCATCCGCGAATGGATCGTCGAAGCTCTCTTCAAGCATGAGCGAGTGTGACTTCACGCGCGCGCCTCTTCGCGTCCAACCATGTTGGCAGAACTGTTCCTGCTGCTCTCCGGCCACGAAAGCACGCTCTTCTTGTCCACAACCGGCACCTTGAATCCCATCTATTCGTCGCTACAGATCCATCCCGGCGAACAGCAATGTCTTGAATCTCTTTCTCAGATTGGTCAACGCTACTCTAGGCTCAACGCGTCCTGCAAGAGCTTGTCGCGTTCTTCATCGCGATATATATGTGCTGCCGTCTCGGCGATGAGGATGGTCTTGAAGGATTACCACGCGCTTGTGGTTGAAACGGAGGTGTGCATTCCAACCACAACATCTAGCATCCACTCCATTGTCGTTTGTGCAGGCCAAAGTTCTTTCCAAAGACTCGAATCTCGTCGCGAGCGCGTCTTTCGTTCCTCTTTCCGCCATCCGATCCATCTTCGCCGAGTGGGAGGCACCATTCGCCAACCTCATTTCCTTGGTCGACCAGCTGGAAACTGGTTCGTGGAAACCAGGTCCTCTCATAGACCTGCTCCTCAAACGGGCACAAACTGGTGTGCATCGGGTCGCGGACATCTTCTCGCGTATCGCGGTTGCCGTTCAGCGCGTCTGGAGAGAGCAGCTGACCGCTTTCCTCATACACGGCTCGTTGTCCTCGACCGACGCGCTGGCAACACCAACATACGCATTACAAGAAGGCTCGATGCCCGCTTGCGTATCTGAGCAGTCCCGCGACTCGATCCTCTACGTCGGCCGAGCCATTTCCACCGTCAAAGCCGCGCAATGGCAGAAGCAACTCCCCAGAAGTCTAGCGACGGAGCATACCAACTTGCTTCAGACCGTGCTTCCAGAGGACCACGAGTTCGACCAAGTCATCGCTCAGATTCGAACGGACGTGAGCGAATGGCTTTGGTCAAACGTGCTGACTCGGAGAGACGTCGAGGAGGCTCTGGATTCGCTGGGGAACTACTTCCTCTCGCGGAACGGCGAATTCGCGCAATCTCTGATTCGTGAAATTGAGCGATTAAAGCTCTCTCGCCTCACCACTCGTCCGGGAGCTACCTCGATGATCCGCGAGCAAGATCTCAATATTGCCTTGTTGCGAGCTTCTCTTGGGACGAGTGCCCAACACGACCCAAAACTCTCGTTACTACAATTCTCGCTCCCCGCTGGTCCTTTGCGGCCATTATTGCCGTCTTTGAGCCACACCCAATATCCTAAGCCGACATCTGCTTCCGCCAGCTATCTATCCACAGACCCATCCCTCTTCAGCTTCAGCTCACATCTCTTGGGATCGACTCCCCTGACCCTCAACTACAAAGTAACATGGCCGCTCGACCTGTTCCTGCACAAATCCGACCTTTCCATCTACGCGACACTCTTCTCGTACCTCTCGGCGCTACGCAAAACGCACATGCGTCTTCACACGTGCTGGACCTCGCTTTCCAACGCGCAACGCGCCCGACGACGATGGACCGGTCTCGGAGAGGGCGGCACAGACGAGGATATCCAGGTTCGACAGAGTCTGCTGCGTTGTGGCTGGGGCGTCGTGCGCGACATGGGTTGGTTCCTCGACACGCTTACTGGGTATCTCAACACCGACGTGATCGACCTCGAGTTCCGGAGGTTGAAGGACCTCTTGAGCGGTACGGGCGGCCTCAACGCGTCAGGCAGTTTGTCGGCATTGCCTTCTGGTCCGCTGCCCGTCGCGACAAGTACAGCGAGCATCGGCTCGAACGCGCAACCGCATCTCGATTTCACGACTTTGCGCGCGATACACTCCGAGTTCTTGGAACGCGTGCTCAATGGATGTCTGCTGACGAACCCAGGCCTGACGTCCCTCTTGCAGTCCATATTGGAGGTATGTGAGAGCTTCGTGGCACATGTAGAACGATGGGGCGGGGACGTGCTTCCTGCCCTGCTGTTTGAAGGGAGTTTGAGAGGGGACGAGGAGATTGGGGCCACGGTGAAAGAACGCGCGGCTCTTGTTGCTGAGATCAATGAGGTGGGTCCGCGTGTTAGATTAGTTTTGGTGCTAAACTGCTGCAGACGTTGCAAGATCTTTTAGAGTCATTCTACGAGCAACTGTCGCAGTCTACGTCGCAGACCTTTGCGGCGACAGATGCGTCCAAGTCGATACTGGTGAATGCGAGTCTTGCGAACCACACGACGATGGGTGGATTGAAAGGCGTTGCAATTGACATGCGGCTGCCGGAGAGGCTGCTACTGCGACTAGATTTTAATGTAAGCCATATGGCGGCACATAGAATGAGCTAATTATTTTTCCAGGGGCAATTCTCGAAGGGACGGAGGAGGAGGAAGGGGAGTGTGCTGGCTGAAGGAGGGCTGTAGTCACATGTGTGATGTAGTCCGAAGGATGAACGCGAATCCGAACACCATCCGAAGACTTTCTTCCCTAAGCCACCACCTGCAACACCGCATGTCTTCGCGTTCGTGGTCTACACGCCGTTCGATCCACTCGCTCATTCCCAAGCAGAGTACACCCCGCGCCTCATCGGTGCACCCCATACGCTCGGTGGGTCGGCGTCTTCACACCGCGGTGGCTGTCCCGTCCTAATGTGGGCACACACTAGAGCATCGCGCGTACATCGAGCAGAACGGCTCTGTCGTCTCTCCCTTCCACGACATCCCGCTCTTCGCAGACCAGAACAATGGCATTTTCAACATGATCGTCGAGGTGCCGCGCTGGACGAACGCGAAGATGGAGATTTCCAAGGACGAGCCGTTCAACCCCATCAAGCAGGACACCAAGAAGGGCCGTCTGCGGTTCGTCCGCAACTGCTTCCCCCACCACGGATACATCTGGAACTATGGCGCCTTCCCGCAGGTGCGTGCTCGTCATGCGTGCTGGCATCGCGTTACTGAGATGTATATGCGCAGACTTGGGAAGACCCGACGCAGTCCAACGCCGAAACCAAAGCCAAAGGCGACAACGATCCTCTCGATGTGTGTGAAATCGGCGAACAGGTCGGCTACGTCGGCCAGGTCAAACAGGTCAAGGTCCTCGGCATCATGGCGCTCCTCGACGAGGGCGAGACCGACTGGAAGGTCATCGTAGTTGACGTTCAGGATCCCCTGGCGTCCAAGCTTAACGACATTGAGGACGTCGAGCGCCACCTCCCAGGCCTCATCCGCGCGACCAACGAGTGGTTCCGGTTCGTCGTCTACTCCGTTCTGTTTGCATTCACTCAGCACGCGACCAGCATCTACAAGATCCCCGACGGCAAGCCCGAGAACACCTTTGCCTTCTCTGGCGAGGCCAAGAACAAGAAATACGCGACCGAGATCATCCACGAGTGCCATGAAGCCTGGCGCCGTCTTATCACTGGCGAGAGCCCCGCCGCTGATATTGCCATGTATGCTGTTTTTGGCGCGCATAGGCGCTTTGGATTGACCTGCTTCGCCAGCGACAACATTACGATCAAGAACTCCCCAGGCTTCTTGCAGCGCGACCACCCCAAGTATACCACCCTTCCCGCGGACTCGAGGAAGACACCTGCACCTATCGATCCTTCTGGTATGACGTCGCTTTTCACCGCGGCGCCCTACTCACGCCGCTTTCAGTGTCCAAGTGGTGGTACATCTCGTCCGCGCCCGTTTAGACAAAAATCCGTACTGTACAAACCCCAACCAAATTCAACTGTCGTTCAAGTTCGTGTGCAATGCAAGTGGTATAATAGATACAGCTACATGGACGCAACGCAAAATCTATCGCCGCTGTTTTTCCGCGGCTGCAGCGTTCTGAATCGGAGGATACTGGCAGTGAGCGTCCGATATCGACGTTACGGTCCAGGTTCCTATGACCATGTGAGCGATGAAGATGTCCACAGTTTTTTGGTACACACCCTCCAAGGCAGAGAAGATCGAATACTCTTTCTGCCAGATACGCGAAACCGTATGCGTCTCGAGTACTTTTCCCGGCTTTCCGCCCTTCTTCGGGCTCACTTCTGCGCGCTGGTACGTGAACGAGAAGGGCGGTTCTCCGATGAGCGTGAACACGATCTCGGCTTGGTCGCCTTCGTGAATGTCCTGATATATTCTAGAACAATAGTCAAGCATAGTTCAGGGGAGAGAGAGGAAGCGACTCACCGTTTGCCATGCCCGACTTGTGCAGACGGCAATGGGTAAACAGTGGTATGCAGATCGGTTACGCCCGTCTTGCACTTTTGCTGGTGCCGGATAGAGGTAACCGTAAACTCTCCAGGTTGTTGTTGAATGAGGGAGAATGGCGACGTCTTGGCTTCCTCGGAATAGACCTTGCCGTTGATCACATATCTGCAAAATACTAAGTCATGTGGTCACAATGTTTACTTTCAACGCACCCAATCGTCCACGGTGGAATTCCCTCGAGCTGGAATTGCGACACGTCCCCGACGCAGTAGTGTTCGCGACGATCTACGGGCACGATAGCGGGCGTCTCCGCCACATCAACCCACACCGACGTCGCCAGCGGGTCCAGCGGGGCATGTCCACACCCAGACGCGTCAG
Organism: Mycena chlorophos; assembly: GCA_014461115.1. NCBI lineage: Eukaryota > Fungi > Basidiomycota > Agaricomycetes > Agaricales > Mycenaceae > Mycena > Mycena chlorophos. The sequence continues at coordinate 2,115,763 of JACAZE010000007.1, read as the reverse complement.
AAACCGACTCCAGAAGTACCAGATGCGGCCCAATAGTCTTGAACTCATACGAAGGTAGCTCCATCCGCCACACGGTGTCCCAGGTCTCGATCGTGACACGCTCGACATGGCTCGTCGCGTAGTTCTTGATGGAGAGCTGCAGTTGGAACGGCGGAACACCCTCGAGCACTACGACCCCGTCGGTGGAAAATTGGTCTTGCACCCTGAATGTATCGTGCAAGCAGAACGACATCCTGTCCCGGGACCGGAAACGCGCAGATGGCCGCCTGTTTACTTGTTGCTCGAACAGAAGCCGTTGTGAGCGCGGAATGAGCGCGTTCTTGTGCTTCGAGAGCGGATACGGCGCGTCACCCACTTGCCGCACTTCGTAGTAGATGCGTCCCGGGTTCGACGTGGTCAGGATGAACCGCGTTCGTGTCTGGATGCTGTTGAACGTCGGCTGGCCGAGAAGTTTGGTTCCGCCGTTGTCGTTATCCTGCGCGATATTGTACATGATCTCGAACGGCGGTTTGCCTGTGAGGTCGAGGTCCACGTGCGCGGCTTCGTTTTCGCAGACGGGTACCAGGATGAAGGACCCGTTGTGCTTTTCGTACGTCGCCGCGGCAGCGCTTTCTGTAGATAGTATCGCAGACGGTTTCGGTATCCAGTCGACACGGAAAGTGGATGCTTCCGGGATAATGGAGCCAGGGCATTGGGCGTCAGTAACCTAAGACCGTAAGTTTCAACAAATGAGAGAAAGATTACGCTTACATCGAGGAGATGGTACAAACCATCCTCCGTTACTTGGAGCTGGTCATTGGCCGAATGCAGTTGCGCAGATTGGACACTGCTGCTCCCATCTTTCCGATATTTGAGCCGCCACGGCCCTTCTCCAGTCAAGCGCAAAGGCAAACTAGCTCGCTCAGACTCGAGAACGGTGATGCTGTCTCCGTAAAACTTTGCCGTTGACTGGCAGACAAGTTAGAAACACGTGATCAGGACATTGGGTGGTATGCACCTTGACTCTTCGGACGGTCACCGAGATGGACGGCACTGATACAGGGCGCCGACACTCGTACACATCTTCGACGCTAACCAAGTCAACGTCGAATGAACCGCCATCGCGGTCGATTCGTGCAGGTATCGGGATCTGCAACGTCTTCCTGGCCGTCTTGATATCCACGAACTGATGCGTTTCCGAGCCCGACGGCGTAACGACGCGCGTTTCGAGTTTCCAAGGACCGGTACCTTGCAGCTCGACGTCGACGTCGACGGTGCTGCCCGCACAGCTGCTGAGGGACTTGCGACCGGGGTTGGCAAACGCGGCAGTGGCGAGAGGGTGGATAGACTGGTCGACACTCGGTCCGTCCAGTTCGACGCGTCGGTAGTTCGAGTCTGAGATGTAGGTGAATGCGAAGGTGTAGCGGCCGGCCTGCGAGGGTTGGATAGACAGTTCGCCTCGCGTGTTTGGGAACGTCTTGGAGATCTCCCGTGGCGGGTCCGAGTCCTTTTGAATGCTGTAGTAGACTTGGAATGGAGGAACCCCGTGCAAGACGAGCGAGGCCGATACGCCAGTGTCTCCCGAGCATTCGTGTATCTTTTTCCATTCGATCTCGGCCAGCGGTTTCGGTTTTTCGACCACAACACAGCTGTCGGGCGAAAGCACGTGACCAGGACACCACTACAAAACATAAGCATCTGGACGACTCAGACTCGCGATCACACACCTTGCCATTTACACCGGTAATTGTATACTCTCCGGGGGCGTTAGCGCGGAAGTCGATGTCCCGACGCGACCCTTGTGTTGTGACCGTCTTTTTCCATGGACTGACTCGCGCTCCTTCGGCAGGTTTGAACGCCAGTTGAACCTCCCAAGGCGCGTCAAGGGGATCGGCATCTTTCGTACCAATGGAGAGGTGCGTCTCGGATCCGATGAGCAGCGAAGCCGGAGAGTTGGGGCCACAATTCCTAAATGACAATGTTGGTGTGCGCAAGACACGCAGTGACCGCGTCGTTTTGCTGTCCGGAGCTGACGGGTCGAGAGTGGGTATTTCCAGACGAACGGCATTTCCGAGACCATCGACAACTTCTTCCAACGCGTAGAAGTAGCTCCCTGCCGCATACAACGACGCCGTCAGAGGAACCTTGAACGTCTGCGGCGCGCCCTTTTGTCCGCCCGATCCCTCGGTCAAATCCGAGTCGATGCCCTCGACAATCGAATGTTCGGCGCGCTCGTTGATGACCCGGAACCAACGCAGGCTGAGCGGAGGGACGCCGCGAATGTCGATGGCAAGCTCTAGATCCTGTCGCGTTCCTGCGCAGAACGTAGGGGTCGACGGCGCCTCGACGAACTCGGCACGCGGGCAGGGTGCTACCGTAACCTCTGACGGAATGGCAAGACGCGCCTCGATCCCGGACGAGTCGACGACTTGTTCCAGACGAATGGTACCGAAACGCGAGAGCGGGATGTGCACTAAAGACTGCGTCTTTTGCAGATCGGGAGACGCGTCTGCGACTACGTCCGTGTCAACATCGTCGTACTCGTCGTATTCGTCAGCGCGATCTCGCTTAGAAGGCGCCGTAACAACACGAGAGGCTTCTTGGCGCTGTTGCTCGATCCCTTTCAAGTCGCGAGCAGTCAACTGGATGCTCTCGACTTTGGCGGAAGAGCCAGGCGTGTAGCCTAGTGGCAGAAGGGAGTATCGGAGCGTGGAGATGTCTGTGTTGTTGAGGAGAACGGGGATTAAGACCGGAGATTTTGGTTCAGACAAGCAGAAGTTGGAGCTGGTCTTTGGTCAGAGTCGAATAACAAGCTTGACTGCTACGCACCGATGCGGGTTAAGACGCGCGGTGCTGATTGGTGACATCCGGACGGTGTGTTCACCGATGAGGTGTCCATCGGACGCGCGGAGTGCGGATCCAATGAGGCCAAAGGTAAGTGTGCTGGCTAGCGCCAAAAAGCTGAAAGGTTCTGGTGTTGACGCGAGGTCTGCTTGGGAGTCAATTTACGCGTCGCGACGCCAACAAGGCAGCTTACCGGGACTATACGAGGTCTCTCCGCGTCCTGACCCAAAATTGAGGCTCAAACCGCCAAACATGAGTCTTGAACGCGTCAATGGGCGCGTGTGGTTGAGTGGTTGAAAGAAGACGCACCCGTCGAAAAACACGCAGAGGAGTATCTGGCAGAGCACTACACTCCTTCTGTATGTGAGTTTTGGTATGCGGAGTTGTGTGAGGGCGAGGCAGAAGGAGATGTCGACGAGGAGCCATTTGCGACAGAGGTGGAGGCTGTCGTCGTCGGTGGCGTAGGAGTGGATGAAGTCGAACAGCTTGACCGACTCTGCGACGGCGATGAGTGAGCAGACATAGAGGCGCTGTGCGGGGATGTCGAGGATATGGGGCGGGATGAGCGGCGGCTTGGGTGAAGACGCCATTGTCGTGACCAGGTCACCCGCGTCTAACTCTCACTTCCGACGACCATGTCCGTCCCTCCACTGTGCGATAATCTCCTCAAATTCCAGCCAAATGTTCAACGCAGACAGACCAAGGATCGAAGGAGACTACAACATTCTTCTCGAACTCTTCACACACAGCAGCCTCAAAGATGGCTCCGAATCCGAAGAGTATGGCGATATGGACCGTCTCGTGCAATTAGGTTCAGCATACCTCACACAAGCACTTACTTGGCATTACTTCGCCAAACGGTCCGTCGACACTACTATGTGTGCTTCGCTGATTGCACATCCACAGACCGATGCTCAGTGCGGACCAAATCTCTGTACGGTCGTGTGCTGCATCGCGTGCATCGCTAACACTGGCCCAAGGTAGAGATTGCAAATTGCATGAGTCCCGCACGGATGCGCGAGTGGTGCATTACTTGGAATCTCAAGTCCAAATTCAGAGCAGCGCCGTTCGTATTTCACTCTCGGCTTTGGCCACAAAGCTAACGAAACCAACAGCGGGGCATGCGACATCCTCGAGGCTCCACATGTATTTCCCCGTCGCGCAGGTCTATTTCTATATTGACGCGCTTTACGCAGGAAATGCAGAGATTCGTTGACGGCTACGTCGGCGCAATGTATCTGCGAAACCCTCTCAACCAGGTCCAGCATTGGATCTCCAGCCTAATCGAGCCCGATGCGCCCCAGCCTTTAGAACCCCCTCCACCCGTTCCACCCGGCGGCCCGCCGATGCAGTATGCACTTCCTGCACCACGAATTGCTGCACCACCGGTACCGGCGCCGTACAACGCCATGGTCCCCCAATCTCCATCAGCCCTGCCCGCCATTACGCTGCAAAAAATCCACGAGACTGCAACCAAACACGGTACTTCCATCAGCTACGACGCGCAGCACATGGGAGGGCCGGCGCACGCGCCGGTTTGGCGCGTAGTCGCCAAAATCGACGGGGTCGATTGCGGAGATGCGACTGCACCATCTCAAAAGGCCGCAAAGGAGGAAGCAGCACGCAAAGCATTTGTGTTCAAGGGATGGCGCGTATGAAGCGGAACATGCAATGTACTCTCTGTGTGTAATACTACAGTGCCACATTCAACTCATGTACCAAAAGAACGCGTAGCCCGCGACGAGCATGAGCAGAGTCTGCAGCTGCGGGTTGAGCGCCGTGAATTGGGCGGTCGTCTTGTTGAAAGCGGCCGTGGCAGAGTGCGAAAGGTCTGTCGGAGCAGTCGGGCCGCCGAGCGTCTGTCCTTTACCCTGGAAACTGCTGCTGCCCGAACCCCCGGCACTGGTCGCAAGTCGCCTCAACGCGGATTCCAATCCTGCGCGGTCGGCACCGCGCACCATGTCGACTTTGGTGGAGCCTTTGAGGAAAACAAAGGTCGGCCTGGGATCGGGTTCATTCGGCGATTATTCAGCTTTGAGCGGAAGGTAGCGCACATGGCAGTGATTCCGTAGTGTTGGGCTACATCTTGGGCTGCGTCTGTGTCGCATTTGAAGAATTGTACATCCTTGAACTCGGAGCGTTTGGACAAGGCTTCATAGGTCGGGGCAATCTGAGAACATGAAGCTCCAGTCGCTCGTATTCCGCGGGAGAAAGTACCTGATGACACGGCCCACACCATGTAGCCCAAAAATCGATGACCGAGGCACGATTTCCACTGAGTTTAGGGCCCAGTTGGGCGAGGGAGGAAATGTGTTCGATGGGCATGGCGGGCAGAAGCAAGTGACGTGTTTGTCACGGGACTCGGCTAGATTTGCTATCTCTTGATCTATACACCATCTAGCATCTGAGCCAGCTTGGCTGGAGATAGGATGTGTCTCTCCACAAACGCCGTATTCTCGTCCATTCTGAGCCCATCACGACCTGCAACATCCTTCCGTTTCCCCAGGTCTGCACCCTGTGAAGACCGCCGGCGATGCGGAGTCGCGTTCCCAACAGGTTTGAGCGGGAGCTCAAGTCGCTCCGCCACGATCTTCGCCGTCATTCCTTTCTTGACAACGTTCAGTAGCTTGACTTTGCGTCCTTGTGCTGGATGCAAAAGCATCGGGTCGCAGAGAAGGCATACAGGGCTGACGAGTCGTTCGCCATCGACCAGCTTCGTTCCGCTCTCTTCAACCTTGTTGTCGACCAGGTACTCGAGCCGCCATTGCATCTTGCCGTCGAAAGACGCGTTCGACTTGGTTGGAGGAGCGCTGTTGTAGGATTCGCTGCCGTGGATGGTGTAGACTCCAGGATGCTTGAGCGAGAGGGTGGCCTGGCGAGAAATGTAGTCGCGGGACTCGTCGTTGTTTACTGTAAGGCGGCGTAGAACCGGGAGACCTTCGAGTGGCGCGTAGTGAAATGGGAATGTGTTGGCCGGGCCGCCCGCTGCTGGTCGGAAGAGCGCCCAGCCTCCGTCAGGCGCGTCACACCAGCCCCGCACATGCTTCCGGAATCCTCCAAATCGCAGCGGCATCTTCACGAAACGAAATCCCTCCTGGTCAATTAGCAGCTCGACAACCATGTCCTTCAGCCAACCAGCATCCTCGAAGACCGAGACGGGACGTAGGATGGCGACGGAATGAGGTACGTTTTCGCTGGGCGCCGCCGGTAGCGCGAGATGTTTCTGCGAGTCCGATGACGAGACTTGGCTGCTCGATGACTTGCTCGTCCGAAGGCCGAACCTGCGGCGGAACCAAGGTGATGTCTGCGAATGCGCGTGAGTTTGAAAAGTCCCCGCGGAACGTGCATGCCTGAGAAGAGATCGAAGGCGACGGCGAGAGACTCGCGCCCGAGTTGACCGAGTTTGCAGATAGATTTGAGGGAGAAGGAACGATAGTCCTGGTCGGCGGTGTGTCTGGTGCAGACTCCGAGACTGGGTTTAGGCTGTGGATAGAGTTTGTTGACAGAGGGCGCTGCCGCGTCGAGTGCATTGTATTGAAGGAGCCGAGGGCATGGCGAGGCCCGAAGGTGCCGACGGAGACTCGATGGGCGGTAGGTTCGTCAAGGACGAAGTCGAGCACAATGGGGATCGTGAAATCGCTTGAACAGGACGGCTCGATAGCGTCCAGCACTGGCGATGGCGGCGGTTCCAGAGTAGATAGCGCGATGAGTACCGAGGACGACGGCGGAAGGTAGTGAGAAGCCGCCATCGTCGTTGGAGGCAACCTGGACGCGTGACTTTCAGACCTCTTCCTGCTCATGCATCACTGCCTCAAAATTCCCGAGCTGCTTCAAACTATTGTTTCTTTCGTGGAGAGCGACTCAGCGCTGCTATCTCTCGCTCAGACGCGTCTCTTCCACGAGCCTGCCCTGGATAGCTTGTGGGAGAACCCAGGTTATGAAGGCTTGCATCGTTTTCTCGCCTGTTTTCCACGGGGAATCTTCCGCTTCATCCACCGTTCCAAGAACCCCGCCCGATTACAAGCTGTCGTAAGCAGTTTCTCTAGAGCACGCCTCTTCTCTCATCCTGGCAGGTCCCACTCAGACCAATAGCACCAGATCACTGGACCCGCCCAAACGAATACGCGCGGCGGATACGGAAACTCAAGATCTGTCCCAGCTCTGAGCTTTCAAAGACGGCGCTTCCCCTCCTTTTTGTTTTCCTGCCGACTTCGTCTTGCGGTGTACTGTTCCCGAGACTGCGAGAGCTTTGCTGCAGCTTTGGCGACGAAGACGAGGCGTCTTCGGTCCATCTTTTGCCTTCTCTCCTGGCGCCGACTCTTTCCAGCCTCTCACTCGAATGCCACGCAAGCCCAGAGCGCACCAACAATGTCCTCGCGGCTGTCGCTCCGCTTCTCGTCACCAGAGACTTTTGTTTAACTCGCTTTACCATCTACTGTTCGCGCCGCGACTCGGACCCAAGCGATTCCAAAAGCCTGCTTGCGCTCGTCCCATTTCTGGCAGCTACTGCTTCGCTCAAGGTGCTCGATATATGTGGTCCCTGCACCTGCACCTGGGAGGCAATCGCCGAGCTCCCGCACTTGACCAACTTGACCATCTGGGAGCTGAAAGCTCTCGACTGGCGTCGTCCGAGTCCTGATCGCACTCCCTTTCCCAGTCTCACCACACTGTGGATCTACCATGCAGTCATCTCTGGCACGAACCAAGGACTTTTCGACTTATTCCGGATGCATCGTCTGGAGCGACTCAAGATCGACGCCATTGTCGAGTCGACGACCGCCGAGATGACACACCTCGTCGAGTCTCTTTCACGAACCTTATCACACCACGCTCTAATTCGTCTTGATCTAACATGCGACGACCCATGCCCTGTCTGGACACTCGAACGCTCGACGATCCTGATGCTCGCATGCTTTTCTAATCTCCAGATGGTCCAAATGACCGCTGCGGACTTCAATAACAAGACTCTGCGTGCAATGGCCCGATGTTGGCCCCATCTCCGGCGGCTTGAACTATCCCCAGCTTATGACTCCGCATATCCAGGCCTCACAATTGCTGCGCTCCTTCCACTCGCACAGTATTGCCCGGAGTTATTCCATCTGAGTCTGTGTTTGGATGCCAGCGACCAGTTTATCCCTCAAGACGCCGACGTGACCATTTCTCAGCACAACATGCGCACAATTTATCTCCAGGGCTCTCCCATCAAAAGCCCGCAGTTGGTAGCCGGGTTCTTGTTGAGGATATTCCCGGGTCTGTGCCAAGTTTACGATGAGAATGGAGTTACGACGGAGGAGGAGGAAATGTGGGGCCAAGTGGACGAGATTGTAAGAGAGAACTTTGAGTAAAAATCACGTGTTCAGATATCCAACTACAAGAAAAGCGTCCACATGTATCGTCGCATTAGTTCCCACTTCCACCCGTCATCTGCCGCACGATATTGGTGCTCCGTATCCCTACTACGCTCTTCGGTCGCGGCCGCAACGCCCCCGTCAGTCCCTTTGTCGGACTGATGCTCCGCGTCGGGCTCAGCCCGCCGCCCCCAGTCAACTGCCTCACCAACCCCGGGTCGCCACTGCTCGCGAACATCCCCTTGCTTGGACTAACGCTCCGCGCGCCGCCCGTCAGCTGTCGGTACAACCCAGGGTCGTTCCCGTAGCCCGTAAACTGCCTCGCGATCGTCGTGCCCGTCGTCTGCGGGACAATCTTGCCTGACGAGCCCGTGTGCGTGGGCACAATGGGCGTACGCGCCGGAGATGTCTGAGGCGATGAACGCATTTCCATGGGGAGCAAAAGCTGCAAAAGTCGATCAGCAAAACTTGTCGGAACCACCAAAAACGAACAAAACCGACCGAACATTCACGACACCAGACACGGCCGTCGTTATCCCGTTTCGCCGCACTGTCGAGCTTCTTGCCACAACCAGGAACACCCTTCTTCTTCTCGTCCCGCAGGGCCCATGACCTCACTGGTGGTTTCTTGCCACCACAAACGAGACACGAAGCATGCCATCGCGAACCATGCGGTCCAGGAACAACCCCGCGCTCCATCGGCGACACAGAAATGTTACAACCCGGGCACGCATTGCTCCCCCCGAAGCGCGGGAAGGTCATTGGTGTCGAAGTTGGTGGGGCAGTGAGTGGCGGTTTCTCAAACTTGTTTTCCCGGCTCTCGACTGCGGGCTTGGTCGTGGTGGTAGATGGTGCTTTGTGCGAAAAGATGGAGGCCGCCGGGAAAACAGTGGTTGGTTTCGTCGTGACCACGATTTTCTGCGGAGGCGCGCACTGAAAAGCACGAATCAGTTGAGCGACAACGATGCAAGGTACTAGAAGACGAACCTCGACATGAGCAGGCCCATCAACACCCTTCACAAACAGCGCCTGACCCGCGGCACCTTCTTTGAACGGCAAATGGCACAAAACGCACGTGAAGCACCGCGAATGGTACGTCTCCGGCTCGCCCGAAAGCTCGTTGGTAACGGTGACGTAGCGCCCGCCCTCGCTGACGGAAAAGAGAGATTGCAGGCACTTGACGCACGTCGTCGATTCGGTGACCGGTGCGATCGCCAACGCTTTGGGTGATTTGGACGGCGTCTTTGTCGGCGTTGTCGAGAGTGATTTGGAAGGAGTCTTGGGCGATTTGGATGGTGTAGTTGTTGAAAAAGGAATCGGACTCTTGACAGGCGTCGCTTTGGCCTTGACGGAAGATTTGGGAGTATGAGCAGGAGTGTTTAACTGGCTGCTCGTTTCTTCCGCAATAATATCTTCGCTCCCGAGAAGATGAGCGTGTCGCGACCCGTACGCGACCTTGGACGCGCTGAATACATCAACATCGTAACCCGCGCCTACATCTCGAGGCGGAGAGTCGGGTCCGACCGAGGACGTGGCGTCGGACGAATCTGAAGTTAGATCTGGCGTCGAAGGGGTCGAGAGTCGACCAGAAGAACGCGAAGACCGAAGTCGGGGCTTGGAAAGAGGGGGAGTTGAGCTTGTCGACGCGGCTGGTGAGGCCGACGAGCTCTTCATAAACCGACTCTTCATCTCTTCGATAGCCTCCTCCTTGGCACGCGTCGGGCTGTCTCGAAGCGGGCTCGACGTCCCGGAAGTCGAGTAGCGTTTCAACGGCGACGGAGAGCCTCCATGCTCGTCTGGTTCCGGGCTTCGGAATCGCTCGTATCGCCGCGAGGGACTATCATCGAAGGGACGGATCGCCGGGTCGCTCTTGGTGCGCGAGCGGATGACCAAGGGACTGGTTTCGCGACTCGAGTAACGCGAACCAGACGAAGCCAACGGACTGCGCGTCGGACTGTCTTTGCCAATCATGCTCAGCCTATACGACAGCTCCTCCAACGCGGGGCTCGGTTCCCGCGTCTTGACGATCCCGAGACGTTGCTCGAGTTCTTCGAGAGCAGGGCTGCCTTCCCGACTCTGCCGCTTGGAACTTCCGGACAACTTGTCCACCCTCGGACTGTTGGTTGCGCTTGCGTTTTTCTTGGGTGTCGTCGGATCCCGCTCCAAGCAGGTATCGAAGCATTCCGCGCATGTTGGACGGCCAAGGAGGTCCAACATCGGGGCGTCACCAATACTTTTGTCGCAACCTGGAGCAAAACCATGAGCAGAGGGACATGCGGCATACACGCGTCGACGCACCGGAGCAGTTGAAGCATTTCTTGTGCCAGTACCTATCTCCCGCATGGACGAATCCGCCCTCGGACTTGAGAATAAGCACCGGACGAGAGCACTCTGCGCACGGGCCTCGGGATCCGCCGTTGGCAATGAAGCAGCTCCGGCAGAAGAAGCGCGGTGGCCCGTCGGTCGTGGCACCATATGGGTCCGGATAGATGGTGGACGTCGTCGGGGCGAATGGAGTGTCGCAATTGGCACAAGCCTGGACAGGTAGGGTGTCCCGGGGCTGCAACACCGATCCGTACACCTTGGACAGGGGTGGCATCGTGAGGAGATGGTAGAATGCCCGACTCTGCGGCAGCAAGGGCCGAGTATTTGAGCGGGGACGGGGGACGGTTGGACTGGGAAGAGGTGGTGGATGTAATATGGGCTGTAACGCGATTGCTCAGCGCAGCCGACTGCGAGAGCGGCCTCGGAAAGCGTTTGGTCGGGGACGCGGATCTGGGAGGGGCTGGGGCAGGCGACGACTGTGGAGGGAGTTGGTCTTTGGAGACGTAGGTCTTTGACCAACGATCCTGGCTCTTCTCGCGGGGATTGCTCTGGTTCCAGGGCACAACGCCGGCTTTCGAGGTATCAGAGAGGGAATCCGGGGCGGTCAAGGACATACCAACAGCCATTCCACCGCAGCCACAGCGCTCACCAGCTACAACAGCACCACACCGTCTACAGAAACCCATCGTTGCTCTTCAAGTTCAACAAAAGTGCGATCACGTGCATCTCCCCGACGCGTCCCATCAACTCATACAGCTACTACTACTACAGCTTGGCCCAATCCACCCGCTCAATCTACTCAACGTCAGCATATTTTGGATTCTACGGAGAAAAACTCTGACCATCTCCGGCACCAGTTCTTCCACCCGCGTCGCGCCTAATCCACGCATACCCCTCACAATCTCGGCCTCGAGAATCTGCACAATCTTGACCACACCAGCTTCACCATAGGCCTGCACGCGTGTATTAGACGAGAAATAGTCCAGCACGGCACGTACACTTTGTGCGTAGAGGAACTGGCGGCCTATGCCTACCGCCGTTGCACCGAGACAAAGCGCTTTCAGGACGTCTGTCCCGCGCTGCACGCCACCATCGATGTACACTGAATAAAATGGTCAGAAAGAATGTAGCAAAATGAGAAACCAACCTTCGAGTTTCTTGAACACGTCTGGTCGTTGCTTGCGCAATCGGTACAGAATTTCGATCGGAGGAAGAGAGCTATAAAGTTGAGGAGTTTCGGCTCGCGTCGATGTTTCGGGGCTCACTATTCCAGTTGTCTTCCGCCGTGGTTCGATAAAAGGATCCCCTCAACGCCTGCTTCTGCAGCCAGAACTGCATCTTGGACGCATTGGATACCTAAAGCTATTGGTTTCGGTCACCCAAAACCCGTAGAACGTACCTTTGATGACGATAGGAAGCTTGGTCAGACTTCGCAACCAAGGAATGGTCTTTGAAATCTGAGCCAGAGACGCAAACGGGGCGAAATGAACGGACCTTCTCCCAAGTCATGTCGCGGTCGTCATTCGCGATGAGGGCGCCAGCCGTCCCAAGTCCAGCATCTGCCGCCTCCTTCTCGCCCTCGACGTAGACTTTGGGTGACCCGGTCTCGAGTGCCTCTACGACCCAAGGACTGCGGATGTCTTTCTCCCGATTTCCAGGAATAACCGCATCCACAGTGAGGAAGATAGCCTTGTAACCCAACCGCTCGATATTGCGAACGCGTTGCGCAGCGATCTCGTCGTTTACATGCTTGTAGAGCTGGAAGAAGAGCGGCTGCGAGGGTAATGCGGCGCCGATGATTTCTTCTGGCGACATGGACGCGTTGGAGGACACCATTTGGATGATGGAGGTTTTCCCCGCTCCGCGGGCGATATTGACTTCGCCTATACGCGCCGTGAGTGTACTTCTGAGAATACGACACGCAGCTGACCCAGCGGATGACCGAGTTTAGCGAGAGCCGCGCCGGACACGAACACGGGTATGGCGGACTTGAATCCCAAGATTGTAGTCGAGGGGTCGCATTTGGATACCGGTCGCATGACGCGTGGGTGGAAGAAGAATCGCGAGAATGCGCGGGCGTTCTCGACCATACCTATTAACGTCAGGCTGCGGGGAACGACGGCGCAGGATGGGAGGCATTACTGATATTGTCGTCGGATGCAGAGCTGTAGTATGCTTCGGCCTTGTGAGAAAGAACCTTCCGAGCGACTGCCTGCGTGCGCAAGCCGTTTAGTCGTGCAACGCGGGACCTCGAGGTAGGAACGGACCTCCATATCGGCCACGCTCAAAATCTGGCTGAGCGGCGGTCGCTGAGCAAGAGCTTGCTCGACTCTGGTCTCGTCCTTGGTTTTCTTGCGGCTCTTCTGCGCCTCCGCAACGGATTGTACCGCATCAGCGGTGAGCGGACCGAGGTGTTTAGACGCAGGGAGGTTCTTCTCCAGCGCGTCGGGCGGGTGGATCGGAGCATATGCTTGGGTTGCATCCTTGCCAGCATATTTGAGAATTATGCTCGCGCCGCCTGGATGCTCCTGGGAAGCTTTTGAGTTACACGTTCCTCCAGGAAAGGACTTAGGTGGACCTTGAGGAAGTCTGTGACATCGTAGACGTTGTTGTCTATAATGACCCAGCAGTCGGTAGCTGTGCTATGTGCGGAGACCTGGTCGAGCGTGAACATTTGGGTCCGAGGGAAACCACAGACCGTACGAGCTCGTGGTCCGGACCGAGTGCCGATGCGCGGCCCGTCAGAATTTGATGGCATCATTATGGGCACGCGTCATGATGGGATCAAATGTCAAACGAAGTTGCCCTCAACACCTCGTGCGCGTCGACAACCCTTCACCATGTCGCCGCTACCCTCGCGCAAAGCCCTCCAGGAAATGCCTAGACACGAACTCCAGAAACTCTGCAAGGCAGGCCCACATTCGTCCGTTTCGCCGACGACCAATAACCGAGATCCACCAGGACCACGACATCAAGGCTAATCTCAAGACAGAGTCGCTCATCGAGCTCCTGCTCGACAAGTACGTCTCATTCCGTGCTGTGGTCATGACATTCATTCGTTTGCAGGAAAAGCGGAAAACAGAAAGCACCCTCTCCCCCACCTCCACCTACGCGTCGCAGTGTCTCCACGCGGACGCGGAACTCCAGTATGATTGTCCATGACGAGCCAGAAGAAGAAGAGGAGCAGGAGACGGAGAACCAGCCTGAGTCGGAGCCGGGTGCGTCCGTCTTTGATCTTGTGTTTTCCCCCCGCTCATGCTTCATCTACGCAGTCGAGCCACAACCGATGCCCACACGTGCCCGTAAGAAGGCAAAGGAGACACAGACTCGTCTTGGAGTCGGCCGTCCAGTCGCAGTTGGCGGCTCGGGACCTCGTACCGTCACCAAATCGGTTAGTGTCGCCAAATCGAAGCGCGGCAGAAATAGCAAGGCGGTCAAGCCTGTGGAAGAAACGATTCCTGAAGAAGGTTTGTCTGAACGTTCTCTTCTCGGTAACGGTCTGACGTGCCCAGTCGAAGAGGAACATCCCGAACGTTCGTCGACTCAAGACACGCCTGTTCCTGCAGCGGGGCCTTCCAAGCAGGCGTACGACGCGACAGAGCTCAACGCTCTCATTAACTCTGCAGTCGAGCAAGCGGTCGGTTCATGCACGACTGCTCGACGAGGAGGTCCTCATTTTATTTTAGGTCCGCCCGCTGACGCAACAATTGAAGACCCTTGAGTCTGAAATGACGCAACTGCGTAAACAAGTCGTTGACGCGGCAGCGTCGAATTTAGCTCAAGCGGCCACCATCGCGGTGCTCGAGGGAGACCTGAAAAAGATCAAGGAGGACAACAACCTCGTCGCGTTGAACTCGCGTCTGGTTGGTCCACCGACGACCCCTCGCTTATACAGTCCCGTCGCGCGTCCGAATAGGTATGTGCATTGCAAATGCCACATTTTGGCGGCTAAATGCGTCCATCCAGCGTGGCCAAACTTCGCGCACCACCTTCGGTTCAGAACAGCGAGCTGCCCAATCCTGGGATCGCACCGACGCTTCTTGGGAAGCGAAGTCGCGAGTCTACTTCGAGCAACATCACCGGCATCATCGAGGAGGGCGAGCAGGACGGGTTGACCGAAGAAGAACTCGCAAATGCAGTGCTGCGGCCGACCAAGAAACGCGCTCGGTTAGACGCAGACGACGGACCGGCTGATGAGGAGAGCGGCCCCGCTTTTGCTGTTTATAGCGGGGAGGAGGAGGAGCCATATGTCGACCCGCCACCTCCAACCCAACGTCTTCCTGAATTCTATGGACCGGCTTCCCCCGCGGCCTCGACTTCGTCTCGTCAGGCAACGAGCAGCCAAAATGCAGCCGAGAACCAGCCTCCCTTCACATTCGCCTTCCTTCCCATCTCGTCTACCCCCGCAGATGCCGCCTTCAACATGCCCAATTTCCCGTATCCTCAGGCGCCAACGTCTCCTTCTCCCGCAGGAGCGTCGAGTGGGATCCGCAATCAAAGCGAGCGCACGGATATGTTCCAGTCTTTGGGGCTCCCAAACCCAGCACAGACGCGGGCACGCGTCACGAGCACATCTCTCACACGTGCAACGTCGCGCCCCGAGGACGCACCATCGTTCGGGACGATGTACGGTACCGAGCTGGATGGCGATGCGCGCTTTGGTGATTTCGGCGTCGAGGGTGTCGCTGGAGGTGGATTTTGGCCTGCAGCTGGCCGTTTCTGAGCACAATCTTGTGTTTTCTGTGTATCTTGGGACAGGTATCCGTTTGTACTATCTTGACCGTGTATTGATTCCGAAGATTCGTCTGTTGCCAAGGAGTTGACGGCGCCCGCTAAACACCGTTCCCGATCGCCCATTGCAAATCTTCTGGGTGAATGCTGCGCGGTTCCCCTGGACTGCTGGTGCTTCGCTCGCTGTGGTTCGCCGCGTCTAATCTGCGCTGCGCTCGTCTCGTCCTCTCGAGCTCTTTTGCATGTTCGTCGTCAACGCCCACACGCCTCGTCCATGCCTTCATGTCACTGACAGATCTCCGTCTGTCAGTGATGGACACAAATGGCTCGCATACATAAAGGGTCGACGCATGTGAACGCGTTCAGTTCCCTTCCCCCCGCTTGCTTGTTCCAGCCTTTTTTCGGAGTCGCTCTCCAGATTCCTGTCGCCGTTCTTTGTGCTTCCACTCTCTCTCAGCAACCCGCTAGTCGTCATGTTTGCCTCGATTTCTTTGAGCTTAACGCTCCTGCCCCTCTTGGCCCTCGGGGCCGTCCACGACGTTCAGGTTAGCAACACCAACGGAACGGTCTTGGAATACTCTCCGGACGCTTTGAGCGCGGAGGTTGGGGACCAGGTTGTTTTCCACTTCAAGTGCGTCGTCGTTCTTTGTTGTTATGCCATATCTCGTTATGATTCTGATTTTTTTTTTTGTTACAGCCCCAAGAACCACACTGTCTCCCAGAGCTCCTTCGCCTCTCCCTGCGGTCTCAAAGACGGCGGATTCCACTCGGGTTTCATGCCTGTTGCCGCCAACTCGTCGGTGTCGTCGCGCCCCACGTTCACGGTTAACGTTACCGATACCGACCCGATCTGGGTGTACTGGTGAGATCATTTGCTTTGTTGGCGCGATTGTGTCGACTTATAAAACCTTTCAAGCGGGCAAGCAGCGGGAACGCCAGAGAGTCATTGTGGCCTTGGAATGGTAAGTGCTTTTGCCTGAACGAGGTTTGCTTATCTAATCTCGCTCAAAGGTCTTTGCGATCAATTGCCCGACCAGTGGTGAGTTAGGCCGTCGCCTCCGAATCTTTCTTTGCTAATTCCTACCCGAGGGACCAACTCGTTTGCCAACTTCAAGGCTGCTGCGCTCGCTGTCGGTGCTAGCCTCTCCGCCGCCGCCGCCGCCTCCGCGACTGCTGCGCCGGGCGGGGCCTCGAACACTCTGACGGCCGCATACGGCGATGTTACCCTGCCCCCGGTCGTCTCCGAGACCCTGGTGACCATCCCCATCACCCTCGACTCGAGCTCGACCTGGACGACGACGTACACCTCGTATGTCGACTCCCCGGCTCCGACCCCCGTCTCCCCCGAGGGTGCTGTCCACACCGTCGTCGTCGGTGGTCCCAACAAGCTGTTCTTCGACCCCGATGTTGTCATGTACGTGTTTGTTGCTGCCTTTCGAGCAATTGGCTGATGGGCCTATCTAGCGCCAACCCGCGTGACACCATTGTGTTCCAGGTCGGTGCTCATTTGGCGAAAATCGGTGAATAATTAACTCACTCGCGCACGCAGTTCCATCAAAACAACCACTCGGTGACCCAGGTATCTAGTCAACTGTGTGTAACTTGGACCTCCGCTAATGTACCAAATAGTCGTCGTTCGCTGACCCCTGCCGCCCCTTGAACGAGGGCAACCCGTCCGCGGTTCAAGCGCTCAGCTCAGGTTTCCATCCTGTCTCCGCCAACGCTACGGAGTTCCCCACCTGGAACATTACCGTCAATGATACTATGCCTCAGTGGTATTTCTGCCAGCAGGAAAGCTCTATTTTCTCCAGAAAACATGTCCAATACTGATAAATACGGTGCAGACATCGCCCAAGAGCCACTGCGGAGCCGGCATGGTGTTTGCCGTGAACGCAATCAATGGCACCAGCCGCTCCTTCAGCGCCTTCCAGTCTGTTGCCGAGCAGCTGAACGGTACCGTCGTTGGAGCAATCTCGTCGCCTTCTGCCACCTCAACCACCGGCGGAGCGCTTTCTCTCCGTGCGACCAGTGGGGCAGGCATTGTGGTGGCTCTTATTGCAGTTGCGGCGTCCTTCCTCTAATCCCCACTGTTCCTGTTGCTGCTACGTATACTCATGAACGTCATGGACATTCTTTTTGGTATGCCTGGATGGCCGTCGACTCCCTAGCGGTACTCGATACTTGTGTTGTATGTGCGCTAGTAGCTTGTACACGATTCTTCTCTTTTGAACCGTTGGAACTCGGCTCCAAAGCCATCTAAGAGATTTTGGAATCCGTCTGGAACATGAGCTTGAGCAGGGTAGATTGGCCAAGATGCTCAAGTCGGCTAGCACAAGTCATCGGAGAATCTTTGATGTTGACAAACGCTCCGGTATACTTCCAAGATGAGAATGAATCTTCTTTAAAGTTGTATCGGAATGTACTGTCTTTTTTATGACCATCCCGTCGTTGCTTGCACAGGTGTGTGGCTAGAACAAAGGCCTGAGAATCTCGTGACTACATTGCATCACCGCTTGCCGCCCGCATTCGGCGTCGGGGTCCACCTCACGCGATTCAGATCCTTCTGTCCCGCATTTCCATCCCAAGCTGCCATCCGATCCATAGCCTCCGCACGCCGCGATGCCGCCGTCCCCATTGTTCGATCGAGCAAGCGTCGTGCCGCCGGCGTCAGATTGCCTGCAGCTTCAGAACGCCGCGGAGTGGCCGTGGGCGGACCCATCGCGCCTCTCCTAGGAGTGCTGCTGCTGGCTGGGGTTCGCCCAAGGTTCAGCAACCCCGCTTTTATACGCAAGTTCTTGGACGCCTTGTTGGCTAGTTTGTACGAAATCTCTTCACGAGACGTTGGCTTAGCGATGTGGAAGGGCGAATTGGGCGAAGGGACGTCCTCGGTCTGGGAGATGATACGTGGGGTCGCATTGAGCGTCCCCCACGTCATGAGCTGCTTGACCGCTCGAGGACCAAGCTGCTCTGGAGTTGGGGAGGGCAGGTTGGGTACCAGCGAAAAATTGTTGATTGTCGGCGACTTGGGTCGGTCTATAGCAGAAATTGAGAACATAGCTATACACCACAGCGAAGAAACATACATGGAGTGCCCATTATTGCCGCGTTGATGTGGCTGCGAGTGGGACTCGGTGGAGCAGATGCTGAACGCGAACGAGACGTCGTATCGTCCTGCTCTGGTAGACGCGTGCTTCCGTGCATGATAGCCCGCGAGTCAGGGTTGCGTTCTGTGACGACTCGATACGGCGATTCGTCTGCATCGGGTGGAAACATGAGTGAGTTCCGCGCCTGCAATGTAAATAAGCACTGGCTCGCGCGAAAATCCAGCTTGCGCACCTTGAACGACCAAGTTTCCACAGAGGCCGACCTCGTGTCCTTCTGCGGCGCCATAACATCGGCTGGTTCCTCAGAGCGCAGCTTCGCAACCGCTAGCTTCGCCTTCTCCTCGGCCTCCTTCTCCAATGCCAGCTCCTCTTCCGACTTTGGAGCAGCTTCAATGAGCCCAGCAGGCGTCGGAGCCTCGATGCGGAATTTCTCGCGCATCCCAGGGACCGTCTGCGGCTCAATCATCAACCTCTCGCGGTCCGCAAGCATGCGGTCCCGCTGCGCCTCAACCCGTTTCTGCGCATCCCAAGCCCACCCCCAGGCTTCTTTCCTTTGCCTATTCTCCTCGTCGAGAATCTCGGTGAAGCTTGAGTTATCTTCGGACGTGAATGCGGCCTGGAAGTTGTCGAGACTGAGGCTGGCATCGTATCGTGGTCGCTTGGCCATTGGTTCCCCGTTGGAGCGACGTATAGGCGTCTCGGAAGGCGCGCCACCGTATGGTGTTCGAGCCGGAGTCTCCAGCGCACGACGCGGAGTAGCTCCGATTTCCTCGAGGCGGCGGACGGAGGCGTTTATGAGCCTCGGATCCTGGGAGTCAAGGGCGTCGAGGTAGTTGTTGGTGGCATCCAGGTGGACCAAGGACGGGAAGAAGTCGCGGGCGATGATGTGTTCAAGACCCGCCATGTACTCGTCTTCGTCGAGTACAACTTGGCCGTTCAGAGACCGCGAGTTGGACGCCATCTTCTTCCTGAGCTGCAAGTTACGGTGCAAGGAACTTCGTGACCACGTGACAGTGCTGACTCAACCTCACCCCGTAGTAGATCGTGAAAGGGCATAAGAATAAAACCAAATACATGCATACAATATCATTACATCCTCATTCCGTCCTACAACGCCGTGCTTCCAGACCGAGGACGAAAAATCTCCCCGTCGGAATCGCCAGCACTCTTCCGGCCACTGGTGCTGCTCGGCCTGCCTATTCGACTCTGCGATAGCACCCCCGGACGCGGTGCCCGGATGGTAATGTTCGACATCGACGAGGGTATCTGAGGAAGAACCTTGGCTCGATCATAGTGCGAGGCCGCGAGAGACGCAGACGTTCCCGAGCGAGGAGGCGGAGGCATAGTTGTGGGTCGTTCGCGCGGTTCCGAGGGCTTGACGGCAGTGCTCGCTCCCAACGAAGACCGTTTGGAGTTGTACGGATTAGGAGCGGCAGGACCGGTCGATCTTTTCGCTCCAATACCCGATACATGAGCGTGCAAACCGGCAGAAGGGATTGGCAAGAAGGTTGGTGTCGCTGGCCGCGAAGAGGACGAAGATGAGGATGGGAGCGAGATCGTCGTCGATCCGCTCGAGAGTCGTGATTGTGGTCGCTTCAGACCAGATGAAGGCATCGTGCTTTGGGCAAGGGGGTTGGGAGCTCCAGAAGAAAGCGAAGGCGACGCTGCCGACGTCGATGCAGCAGGTCGGAATTGTATAACGCCGAGCGGGCTCGACGGTCTCCTCCGGTCGCTTGCTTTCGCTTTCGGTGGGCTAGGTGAGTCCTCCATAATGAGAACCCATCCAGCCGAATCGCGCTTGCTCTTCTTGTCGGATTCGCTTTCGCTGCTATGCCTCTGCTGGTCGCCGGTACGGCGACTGGTCGATGTGAGGCTTTCCCAACTGGTTCGTACCGACGGCTTGGAGGAGTTCGAGCCATTGGTCATCGTGGATGCAGCGAGGGCGTTGGCTCCAGGTTTCCCCGTGAGACTGCCCATTCGCAAGCGGGGTACTCGAGTGTTTATCTTCTGCTCGAGAACCCGAACACGAGCACGCATCTCGGAGACCATCTGGGCCCCCTTGTTTCGCGATGTGGATGCAGTGCTCGAAGTGGAATTAGTGCTCATTGATGATGGATTACGCGCTGCGTTCGGCCGATAGATTGGAGAACGCGGGCTTGAAGAATAGAGAGAAGGGAGTGTGGTGGACCGGGCAATGCCGGACGATGGTGGTGTAGGAATATTCGATCTGTGTGGTGCAGCACCGGAGCGAGCAACCAGAGCAGACTGTGCTTTCGCGCGAGGCGTCGTCTCGACCGAAGGCAAACTGTCGGTGCTGGGAGACAAGTCCTCGAGTTGCAGGTCCGTCGGGGCCGGGGTGCTGAGAAGGTCGTCCTGGGAGTCAGGGGTGAGCTGAGGGAATTCCGTTGTTGAGCCGACGTCGGGAGCAGGGGGTGCGGCAAGTTGGTCCTTGAGAATCGATATCTCGACGTTGGCATCTGGGACGAGATGAGGCGCACAACGCGCGACATGATGCCACACGGACCTCTTAGTTCGTCCTTTAGCCGTTGGCATTCCTCTTCAAGGTTGGCTTTATCCAGAAGCTCGTGCTCCAGGAGTATCTTCTCCTCCAGCGCTTTAGAGTACTTGCCCTCGATATCGGCCAGGCTGGACGACACGGCGCGTTCATTTCGCTCGAGGTCATCGTTTCCCATTTCCAGCTCACGCAGTTGGATCTTGGTCTGCTGGTGCTCCTGCCGCAGCTTGTCCAGTTCCCGCTGGAGTGTCGCAGTTGCGGTATTGTGCGTGGTTTGCAACGACATGAATTTTGCCTGGGCCGTCCTCGCGTCAGCATCCCGAACAAGATGGCCGCGACCACCACGCACCTTCCAGTCGTCCCGTTCATTCTCTGCCCGCGCAACCTTGACTTTGAGGTCCTGTTGTGCCTTCTCAGTCCTCTGCAGTTCAGCCTCCAGCTCAGCCTCCAGTTCTCGGCTTGCGATTTGGAACTCGTCGAGCTCGGTACGGGTCTCTGCCAGCATATCGGCGACCTTGTGGATGCGTGAGTGGGGGCAGATCGGGGCAAGGGGGCTATAGACCTCATTGTACTTTTCTCGCCAGTCGCTCGACGAGGAGTAGCTGGGGGGTGTATCAGATCATACACGAGGGAGAGAGGGTGGATGTGAGTGTACCTGAGCTGGGTGTCGTCAAGAACGAGAGGACGCGGCGCCAGCAAGGCCATGGGCAGCGGTTGCCGAGGTGGTTCAAGTCCAGAATTGCGGTTCCACGTGACTTTCCGTGTCAACTCTCCAAATCAAGCTACCTAGGGCTTTGCAACCTTTCTCTTTTCAATCTGCATCGTCACCGGATCCTGCATTTCTTGCCACGAAACCGGCACCAGCGTTCTCCCTGATTCGCTCGTCGCAAACACCACCCCCAGTTCCCGCTTAGCAGTAGACACAAAGTAGCTGCGCGCATCGCCCAACGAGATCACCTCTCCCCCGCACAACATCGCCACCCCGGAAAGACTCTGCGATCTTGACGCGGTCGCGGTCAACGGCGCGAACATCTTGCGTGCGGATAACACCGGTGAACTCCTCGCCTGCGGGTAGAGGAACGCCGTCAACCACCGTAATCGCTAGAGTTGCCTGGAGCGGTCCAAGACGAGTAACTGTGCCCAGGACGATGGAATTGACTGGAGATCTTGAGCCGCAGACTAAGACGTCGTGTTATGCTGCACCTGAGGGTGGCTTGGCCCGAATTCGCGGTATAGAGAGTATCTACACGCGTCGTTGAGTGGCCGGAATGCACATATTAACAGAATTGACGGGTCCATCCTGAGTGGGTATGCCGACTACGCTGGCTCTGATCTGAGAGTCTCGTAGATAGAGACCGGTGCCAAGCTGTGGTATGGGCGCGGCGCGAGGCAGCGATATCGGTTGACCAGGCAGAACGATGCTGGTGGTTGTCATCGGGTTGGTCACGTTACTCTTCCGACTTTTCCCTCATCCCGACCATGGCGTCCCTTGCTCGCCGCGTTTTCGCCCGACGTGCGTCAGTTGCTTCCGCGTCGTCTCCGCTGCTCAAATATCCTTAGAGCTGCATGCTTCTGCACGGCGGAATGCGCTGTCGCCCTTCAAAATGCCCGCCATGAGCCCCACCATGACCGAGGGCGGCATTGCGTCCTGGAAAAAGAAGGAGGGCGAGTCGTTCGCGACGGGGGACGTGCTGCTCGAAATTGCAAGTATTTCCCTCGCTTTTACGCGCCCCACCTCAACATTTCGTACCCCAGGAAACCGACAAGGCCACCATTGACGTTGAGGCCGTGGAAGACGGTATTCTTGCCAAAATTATCGTGCGCGTCTTTGAAACCACCTTTTCGTGTTCTAACGTGAACTAGGCCGCGGACGGCGCGAAAAATATCCAAGTTGGCGCCCCAATCGCAATTGTTGGGGAAGAGGGTGATGACTTGTCTGGCGCGGCTGAGGTTGCTTCAAAGGCAGCCTCTGAGGCTCCCAAGGCCGAGTCCAAGTCAGATTCCAAGCCTGAGCCGCCTAAGGCCCCCGAATCCAAGCCTGCCCCATCGCCACCGAAAGACACCGAAACGTCGTCACCGAAAGCAGACCTGCCGTCCGGGGACCGTATATTCGCGTCTCCCATCGCGAAAAAAATTGCTCTTGAGCGCGGCATTCCCCTCGGCAAGCTCACTGGCTCTGGACCTAATGGCCGCATTATTCGGGAAGACGTTGAGAAATACAAACCGTCCGCGTCGTCTGCACCTGCTGCCGAGTCTTCCGACTACGTCGATACTCCCCTCTCCAACATGCGCCGTACCATTGGCGCACGCCTCACACAGTCCAAGCAGGAGTTCCCGCACTACTATGTTACCGTGGACGTCAACATGGACAAGGTCATCAAGCTGCGCGAGGTCTTCAACGCGACTTTGACCGAGAAGGACAAGTCCGCCAAGCTCAGCGTCAACGACTTCATTGTCAAGGCCGTCGCCTGCGCGCTGAACGACGTGCCCGAGGCCAACTCGGCCTGGTTGGGAGAGGTTATCCGCACGTAAGCCTCCTCCTTTCTTGGCTGCCTTCTTTCTCACTCTCTTGCCTAGATACAAGAAGGCCGACATCTCGGTCGCCGTCGCCACCCCCACCGGTCTGATAACACCCATCCTTAAGGACGCGGGCTCCAAGGGACTTGCGACCATCTCTGCTGAGACGAAGGCTCTGGCCAAGAAGGCTCGCGACGGCAAGCTCGCTCCCCCGGAATACCAGGTCCGTCTCCCCCTTCCTCCCTCACTCGTCCTCATCTTCCAAACCAGGGCGGAACCTTCACCATCTCCAACCTAGGCATGTACGGCGTCTCGCATTTCACGGCCATCATCAACGCGCCGCAATCCTGCATTCTCGCCGTTGGTGCGACGGAGGCGAAGCTGGTGCCAGCACCGGAGGAGGAACGGGGGTTCAAAACGGTGCAGGTCATGAAGGTGACGCTGAGCTCCGACCACCGTGTCGTCGATGGCGCCGTCGCTGCTCGGTGGCTGGCTGCGTTCCGTGGATACATGGAGAACCCTTTGACTTTCATGTTGTGAGGATGCTTAGATACTTACCTAGACTTTTGCTCGTTAATGTGGTTGCTTTCGCTCGTTTCTCTTGCGTGAACGTCACGTGAACGCCTCTTCTCTTCGCCCCCATGGACGAACCCAGCGAAAGACTGATCGCCGCCTACCGCTGGGACAAAGAAGACAAAGAGCTGAGAGCCCGTCTGAGCAGGGCCGAGGAAGAGGCGCGAACTTGGAAGACGGCCCATGACGCGCTCAAAGACGAAAACGACGCGCTCCTGGCAAAGTTCGTTACCGCGCAGGAGGAACACGACGCGTTGGCAGAGGAAAATGAGGTATGTCCACTATCCAAAGAAATGTTTGAACCGCGTTAAAAAGACGAAGTAGAGGCTGAAAGCGTACTCTCGTTTCGCTTTGTGCTTTGCGCAAACCGTTGACATTTTTTCAGGCTCTCGGAGGAGTTGACAGCCCTCTTCAAGCGGAGTCTTGGTACTTTAGAGGTATGCATTCTGTTGCTCGAGCCTCCGACGCTTCTAATGCTCCTTCAGGCAGGGCTACGTCCACGTTCACAATCAAGAGTACCTGCTACTCCAAGCAAAGAGACTTATGAGGCAAACCTGGCGGTCCGTCAGAACTTGCTCTGCTGCAAAAAGTCTCATGAACAGATTCAGACACCAGTACGCTCAACCCAGCCGCCAATTCAATCATCGCCGACCCCGTCGACATCTCTTTCGGTCTTTCCGAAGAAAGAGGAACCTCAAGACAACGACGACGTGTTTCTCGTTCCCGTTGTACCGAGATCACCAAGTCCAGTGCCTTCTTACTTGACGCCGTTACCATTCATTCGCGTCGAAGAACTCGGCATGTTCCCCACTATCGCTGCTCCTCCCGAGAGGAGACCGATATTTTCACGAGGTGGGCTTCAACAGAGCCTTGGAGGTGCTATCCAGTCGCTCATCGTCTCGTATGTGCTCGAGTCCATGCTATAACTAATGCTTATGCATTCGCTAGAATTGGTGTCCGCAAGCCTTTGAGCTCGCGACACGAAATCTCAAAATTCCTCGTTCCCAACATGTCGATGAACCCCTGGGCACCTCGAAAGCCCGGGAAACATGGGTACATGTTTGTCGGACTTGGCGGTGATAAGGGCACGTTCGAAACCGCGGAGAAACTCGAGCTCTTCGTCTCCGAGCCACCTGAAGGCGAGGCTTCCAAAGAAAGCGGGAGACTAAAAGTCTCATATATGGGCACATATATGGTTAAACGTGCTAAGGACCTTCTGAAGGACGAATGGGACACTTTGGCACCTCGGGTGAGCTTTTTATTCTTATAAAATGCCGAGTCTTGACGAGCGGTTGGTCTGAAATGATCGTTTATTAGGTCAAGGAAGACTACGTCAAGTGCACCGTCTCGAAAGAAGGTGGCGAAAAAGAAAGCACCCGCGCGGCGTACAATAATGGGACCAAGTTTGTTCCTTGCGTCAGGCTAATTTGTGTCGGTTTCAATCAGCAGCTATTCGCTGAACTGTGTGCTGATGCCGAGGCCGCTATACCTTCACCGAGTACGAAGCGTAGCTTCCAGGAGGACGACGATGAGTACGAGCTTGCGGGGAGGTCAAAGACGAAGCGAAAGATAGATTGACATGACTAAGCATCAGATTAGATTGTACCCACTGGCACTTGCTTCTTGCGTCCATCACGATGCCTGGCCGTGTTCGCGTCGAGCCATTGAAGGACCCCGGTTCGCGTCACTGCGAATTAAAATGAAGCCACTGCTCACCAGCAAGTAGAAAGACCGCTGCTGGCACTTGGATTAGAGGGTTCGGCCAACAAATTCGGCGCTGGCGTTATCCGGCATACCAAGACGGGATCTGCAGAAGTGCTTTCCAACGTGCGACACACCTATGTAACTCCGCCTGGAGAAGGTTTCCAACCGCGCGATACGGCTCTTCACCATCGCGAATGGGCTCTCAAAGTCATCGACGAATGCTTGACGCAGGCTGGGGTCACCATTCATGACGTCGATTGCATCTGCTACACAAAAGGTACCCGCACCAATGGCGCTCTTGGCGCTTTCTCAGGCGACCTGTAGGTCCTGGAATGGGTGGCCCTTTGCAATCTGTCGCGTTGGTCGCGCGAACGCTTTCAATGCTATTCGACAAACCGCTTGTGGGCGTCAATCACTGCGTCGGCCGTAAGTGTTGATTCAACTCCCGAAGTGCCGCCTGAATTTGGTCCATTAGATATTGAGATGGGGCGAGAGATCACGGGTGCCCGCAATCCCGTCGTTCTCTACGTTTCTGGCGGTAACACTCAAGTTATTGCATACTCGCAACAGTGCTATCGAATCTTCGGAGAGACGCTCGATATCGCGGTAGGAAACTGCCTCGATCGTTTCGCCCGCGTCATAAACTTGAGCAACGACCCCGCACCAGGCTACAACATCGAGCAAGAAGCGAAACGGTTGGCATCGCTTTCACCTCGAATTCGTCGGTCATTCAGTGTTTGCAGAGGAAAACGTCTCGTACCACTCCCGTATGCTACCAAGGGCATGGACGTCAGTTTCTCGGGTATTCTGACGGCGACGGAGGCGTACACGACAGACAAGCGATTCCGTGCAGACGGTCTAGCCCGCGACACGGACGATGTCGACATTATAACACCGGCGGACTTGTGCTTCTCCTTGCAAGAGACCATCTACGCCATGCTCGTGGAAATTACGGAGCGGGCGATGGCTCATATCGGCAGCAAGGAAGTCCTGATTGTCGGTGGTGTTGGATGTTCGTTGTTGAGCCCCGCCCGCCTTCAGCTACTAACTTGCGCCTTTATGTAGCCAATCTTAGGCTTCAAGAGATGATGGGGATCATGGCTCAGGAACGCGAGGGCAAAGTTTTCGCCACGGATGAACGGTGGCGCATAATTTCTGTTCCTTATCGCTTTCTCATGCCCATGCGATCCTTTCAGGTTCTGTATCGACAACGGAATCATGATCGCACAGGCGGGCCTCCTTAGCTTTAGAATGGGCTTCGAGACGCCATTGGCGAAGAGCACTTGCACACAACGGTGGGTTCCATCAGTCCAACACAACAACCCGCCCTTTGACCAATCATAGCTTCCGAACGGACCAAGTACATGTGTCCTGGCGGGCGTAGGTGGTCCGCGATTTGTACGCGACCAACACAAAAGTTAATGTATCATGGTATCATGTCTAAAAACCTCTATTTTACGCGCCCACGGTGGAGGCAAGCAATGTTCCGCACTCGGTCTCGCCTTGCGCCAGCAGCCTCTGGCTCAGGCGCTCGTATTGAGCCCACCACCAGCTGTTGACCATCTCGACCTCCGGCGTCTGGGCTTTTCTCGACTTCCACGGCTTGTCTGCCAAAATATAGTGCACGATTCGCGCAACTTCGTCGTCCCACATGGACGCATGAATGACGCGGAGCGTTTTCAATGCGTTGTAGTACCACGGGAGGGCCGTCCATTTGCCGTCGAAGAAGGCCGTGAGCAGGTCTTGATCGGGAAAAGTGAAAGACGCGACGCGTTCGTCCGTAGCCAGAAATTTGTACAGCTGCTGGGCCAGCGCGCGCGACGGCTGAAGCACGACCGTACCAGAGTTGAGTTGGCCATACGGACGTGGATTTTGGCTTGGCTTTGGTGGCGTGGCTGTGGGTGATTGGACCGCCGTGAAGGCGCAGTTCTCGGGAGTCCTGTGCATCGGCCGCGGATTAGTAACGGCCGTAAACACAGGAGAAACGAAAATACCAGTCCGGCGGGTAGTGCGCAAACCGCCGAGGGTTGCATGCACAAACGTGGACGGCCGCGATGCCTCCTGGAGCAAGAGGAACCTCCATGAGGTCGTCTACGTTCTTCTTGACGAGCATGTCCGAATCGAGCAGAACGAGCCTCTATTAGTGGCTCAGCGACGAGTACGGAGAATTAAGACCGAAATACCTCAAACTCCTCAAGCTCGAAGACCCTGCCCTAGTATTAGTCGATTTGTTTTTCCAACACCAAGCGACGTGCCGTAGTTTGGTCCAAGTCTCTTGAAAACGCGCGTCAACGAGTGTATTCACACCTTCTTCGGGACGCAGAGGCTCTATGTCGCGAATTAAAATGTCGCATTTTTCGAGAGCGCGCCGGACGGCGGCGGGCAAGTCCGGAGTAACCATTGCGACAAGAGGGTATTTCGCGCCACTTTCGCGGAGACCTTCATTGAGGACAAGAGTGCCAGCAAGATACGACTGCTGCGTCAAGAGGGTCGCATAGGCCTTCATGTGGAGCTAGGCAGAGTCCGAGGTGGCTGGATGAAAGTTGCAATGCACGAAGATCGGTGACCAAAAAGTCTGCCCTCAGAAGATTGTTCGCGCCATGTGCAACCCATAAAGAACCGTTTCACGCCGCCACCGCGGAGGCGACAAACGAGGGAACGGAAGTTCTGGTGGTGCGCGTTGACACGAGAGTACGAGACCAAGTACGGATATGGGTCGACGTCCTCGCTAATCACACACGCCAAAACGGAATAGTTCATGAGACTGCATAAATTCTTAGTCGAGGCAGATACATGAGTAGGGAAGGCGAAAGCGGAGAGGAAACGCGATGGGCTGCATAGCACATTAGAAGGGGGGAAATGGAGAGGGAAGAGGCGACGAACCTCAACGCAGTCTGCGCGCCTCACGCTCACTCTCGAGCAATGCCAGGATATCCTTCTCTCGCACCGGGCCCTTGACGTTCCGGATAATCGTGCGGGATGTGTCGTCCATGAACTCTACGCGGACCTGCGTAACGCCTCCCCGAGAGCCAGTGCGGCCAAGAACCTAACAAACGAGTCGGCTCATTTGAATGCCTCAGCGAGTGCGGAAAGCGACCTTGATGACGGTTGCGAGTTTTACGGGGGCTTTTGAGGAATCCTGTCGCAGATTCAGCACACACAGCACGCCGGGGTACGAGGACGCCGACCATCGACTTTTTTGCGAGGAAGCGGAAGAGAGCTATACAGACTCTCGGTCACGCACTGATTAGATCAGATTGCACGCGTCAATTAATACTGCTACGAGAGATCTACAGTCGCGCCTTGCTCTAATGCAGCAACAGGCGCCTTGGCCTTGCTGTTACCCCGGCGCAACACATTTTCGATGAAGAACTCTCCAGCCTTGTAGCTGCTCCGAACCAGTGGCCCACTCGCAACATACAGGAAACCCATGTCGTCCGCGATTGCCTTCCACCGGTCGAATTCAGCCGGCTCGACATAGCGGTCGACCTTCATGTGCCGCTTGGTTGGCCGCATATATTGGCCAAACGTGACAACATCGACATCGGACTTGCGAAGCTCTGGTTGGACGCGTTCAGCGATAGGAAAAACCACTGGCGCAGCAACTCACCCTTGAGCGCGCGCATTATTTGGTCTTCGGTCTCTCCGACTCCAAGCATGATGCTCGTCTTGGTAACCCGCACACCGGAAGCTTTCGCTTTCTCTAGTACCGCGAGACTCGTGCGGAAATTTGCCCGTCGATCACGAACGTATGGCGTGAGCTCCTCCGAGGTCTCGATATTGTGAGCATAGACATCCAGACCAGATTGAGCCACGCGCGCGACTTCGTCCATGGAGCCGCCGAAATCGCCAGTCAATGCCTCGACGAGGATATGAGGCGCCCTGTCCAGTTGTTAACCAGCTTCATATCCTGTCCACGCAGGACTTACTTCTGCTTGATCTTCCGTATTGTTTCTGCAAAATGACGCGAGCCACCATCTACCAAGTCGTCGCGGTCAACGCTCGTGAGCACGATATAACCAAGGCCCCAACGGCTAATGGCTTCCGCGGTGTGCTCCGGTTCGTGTGGATCGAGCGGCGGCGGTGTCTTGGACGTCTTCACTGAGCAGAAGCGGCACCCTCGGGTACATGTATCACCCATTAACTAAAGCGATGCTAGCTCAGGAGAGGTCGCCGAGGTCTTGGTAAACACACCATAATGGTAGCCGTTGCGGCGCTCCGGCCTTCTGCCTCGGTCGCCCCCGGCTTGCCGCCCCAGCAGTCTCCAATGTTCGGACACCGTGCTTCCTCGCAGACAGTGTGCAGTCCGAGTCCGCGCAAGTCTTTCTTGATTTTGGCGAACGAGTTGCCTGAGGGGATCGAGGTTTTCAAGAACGACGGAAGACGGGGACTTGAGCGGAGTTGAAGAGAGCTCTAATTCGTTTGGATATGTGGCTCACCCTCGAGTATTTCCGAGAACGACGCGCTCTTGAGGCTGAACGTCGCCAGAAATAAAGTCATCCAGTGAAGGGCCGCTTGCGAGTGTATCTTTGAAACTCGACTTCGGAGGAGTTGCAGTTGCTAGGGACCGTATGCAGGACGAGGACGGGGCCCGTGCGATGGGGCGGCGCAAGAGATAAAGCGACATGGTGGTCGGAACGGAGAGCGGAACCCCGTGACAGCTGTGACCCGAGTTGCCTCTTGCGGCCATGAACGCGTTGTCGCGCCGCGAAGAAGAGAATCTCCTCAAAATCACAAAGGAGCGTGCAGTGCGCGAGTGCCACGACGTCGTCAAAGGTGAATAGCCTCCTTCTTATCCGACCCACCTAACGCGTGCAGCCTTCGCCGACTGTGTTTCCGGTCGCACAATTTCCGTTGCATGGGCATGCAGAACACCGCTACATGCAATGCAAGAATGCATGGTCCAGTAGTAAAGCTGTTTACTTGCTTCGCGGATTGTATTGACGCTTCGAGGCAGCACTGGACCGGAACCATATGAGCGCGTGCGCGCCGAGTATTTGCGATTGCGGAGTGAGCAACGAGCAGTAAAACTCAAAGAAGTGGAAAGTTCATAGTTGTAAGAGGATCGCATTGAAATAATACACGTCGTCTCTAATGCTTTGCAGCCGCTGCCCACAGCTTTTCGAGAGCCATGAAAGAAGATATCATTCTACGCGGACTTAGCGGAAAATAAAGAGCAGACGAAGAACATACGCAAATATGCCAACGAAGCCATCGTTCAACGTGCTAAGGCCGAGGGCCGTGGCGGGCGTCCACAAATCGAGAGCGTCGATAATAAATTGGTGACGAATTGCTTCGCGGCTGCTGTGTGGGCGTCAATAGACTGCAGGCAACTGGATGCTACGACGCACGTCGTAATGGCGCGCAACCGTGTTTGGCGGTCAGCCTCGACACCGACTTCCTTCTCACTCGTCTCGTAGCGCAGAACTTTGGCCTCCTTCCTCAGTCTCACCGTCTGTTGTATGCTCGTCAAGGAATTAAGCATTGAAATATGATTCCGCATACTTTGATAGCGGCGTGGACGATGTTTAGCAAGATGCCTGCTAGCCAAGCCCGGTTCCCCGTCTTTGCGAGTTTCGTCGCTGTCTCTGGTTTGAGGTTGGCGAATTTAATTGTATGTGCCTGTTGAGATTGAGCCGAAGGACGCTTGACGCGCTGGAGTGTAGCCCAACCCAAGCAATCGCGTCGAGAGAGAGGTAGAAGAAGTACGCCAACTGGCGGGCGACTGCCGTGATTTGCTCAGGAGCAGGACCGGACGTGAGTGAGAGGCGGAGAGCAGCCTGAAGATGCTCGAGGGGCTTTCCCAAACGCATGAGCTTGCGAGCGGTGCCTAGATGCGATTTGAGGGCATTGTACTTGGCAATGTCGCCCTTGTCGGCGCCGCGAGCGGTCAAGACCCATGCATAAAAGCGGGCATAGTTTTGCACGAGACGATAGACTTTGTCGCGGCCGACTGTTTGGGAGGCGACGCGGAGCGATTGCGACACAGAGGGATGGAGAACGAGCTGGGCTGCAAGCTGGCTCATGCTGAACGCGTCCAAGATGTGAAATCACGCGCCAAACGGCTTTCCAGTTCAAGAAACCGGCAATTGGCCTAGACCGGGCCGTGCTGGCTTTCGTGTTGCGCGTACACGGGGCACCCACTCAAGTAAGAAAAAACACATTTGGCGGGGATTGAGAAAACATCGATGTGCTGTCAAAAAAACTAGGAAGGAGCGAGCGATTTCGAAGTAGTTTTGACGTGTGTTAGGTGTTTCTTAGGATTGATGTGGTTAGCCGAGGGGCCGTCGGGACAGGTTTTGTGACGCGATATTGCCATTTCGGGAGGGGTTTGGAGCGAAATAAAACAGATGTGATTGCATTAAAGCGGTACTAAAGTACGCAAGAGACTAGCTAATACCACCCGGACTCGACGAAGGGTACTGAGGAGAGGAGAAGTGGGCGCTCCGCAAAGAATCTAGTGCTTTGCATAAGCGGAGTCGACGCGCATACCAAAGACTCACAATTGTCGCCGTATCGGCCGAGGTTGTTCTGAGTCGAGTCGTTAAGAATGCCCGCAAGACCGCGTCCGACTTGCGCTGCATGACACTGTCAGCGCTGGCCATCTTCTCGACGCAGACAGACACACCTGGTTGAATGCGGGGCATGACAGATTGCCCCGCGAAGATGTTGGCGCGCTGCATTGGCGGCGGCATAAACATTCCCGCGCTGTGCGTCG
Source organism: Mycena chlorophos (assembly GCA_014461115.1). Taxonomy (NCBI): domain Eukaryota; kingdom Fungi; phylum Basidiomycota; class Agaricomycetes; order Agaricales; family Mycenaceae; genus Mycena; species Mycena chlorophos. The sequence goes on along the minus strand of JACAZE010000007.1, from coordinate 2,083,405 downwards.
TCGGGGTGGATGCTGCCGCGGTGTCAGCGGGCGGAAAACCAGTACACACGAACGACGTACGGCCAGGTGAAAGGCGCCGTGGCATAGGCACAACAGGACGTGCGGGGGTGGCTGGTGTGGATACGACGGGGATGATGGTGATCTTGTCCTGCGGGAACCGTTCCTTCTCCTCCTGCACGCACTCTGCAATGAAGCTGGCATGACAGTGAGCACGAATGGAGATGTCTGACGAGACGGGGCACACACCTAGACCACGCTGGGGCCTGCAAGTCGTTCCCAAACTCTGCCGTCTTCTCCTTGTATTCCGCGGTGATTTTGTCGAGGAACGAGTCGCTGTCGAGCCGCGCGTTGCGATCCTCGTCGAAGCCGGTGTCAGGCTCGACACGCTTCTTCTTAAGACTCGGGTCAATGACGAGCCTGGGGTTTTTGCGTGCGAGGCGCCGCTGGGAACGAATGAATGCCGCGAAGAAAAGAGAGAAAGACTGACGCACCATGATAATGAGCTTAATGGCGTGTATGACCTTAACATTCTCGCCGTCGCCAGTGAGCTTCGTCGCGAGCTTCACAAGCGTGTCAGTGAGGCATTCGTTGAGTGTTTCTCCGATCTACGAAGCACGGGGTCAGCAGCTATAAACGGGGCATCAACAGACGTGCCAGGGTCCGAAGAGCGGTTTTCGATGTCGAGACGGCGGGCCGACCGTAACCCTTGAGAGCAGCAGATGGCGGGTCGAGGTGAGTGTCGAGGAACTTGTATTTCTGCACGTTGGCTCCCGTCTCCTTCTGCCGCTTGAGGTATCCCTGTCCGCATGGTCAAAACGAAGAAAAGGCAAACGGGCAAGCACGCACCACGGTGTCCAAAAACAGCCCGGTATTCCCAAAATCCAGCCTCTTGCAGTCCCATACAGTGGTTTTCGTGGCAGCGAGAATGATATTCTGGCAATATGTTAGATGGAAAGAGAGTGGCTGAAGCCAAAGACACACCCGCTGTGATTTGGTCCACTGCGCAGCTTCGACGGCGGCGGCCGCTGTCACCGCCTCCATTTTCTCGGTGAGTGTGTCGACCTTGGCCGTCAGCGCCCTGGTCTGCTGCTGAGTGCTAACGAGGGACACGTAGATGGCGACTAGTCCCATTTTGAGACCGTCGCGCCCTTCGAGCATCTGGAAGAGGATGATAAGACGGCGAAGACGGCACAAAATGGGTAGGGAACGCACCTTGCTAAACTGGAAAACATCGTTGCGGCTCCGCTCATCTAAGCCAGCATCGCTAGCGATGAGGTCGCCGAAGCTGGACAGGGTGCTCGGTGCGAACGAGAGGTCGAACCCGGGAGACGAAGTGGTTATGGGGCTCGACGAGCCGGCACTGCTGTAGAGGTCCATGAGAGCGAAGAGAGGCAGGGAGAGAATGAGGGAGCGATGGCTCACCTTGGCTTATGAGCAAACTGCAAGCAGCGACCCCGCTCAGTCTCGACATTCAGGGCCACGCTGAAACAAGAGTGAGCCGACCCTGGAGTGTGCTTGAATCCGGCAAACTCACCCCATGGAGATAGATGGGACCCCAGAGCATTGTCGAGAGAGGACGCCGACGGGAAAGAGACCCGACACGGCAGCGGAGGACGGGCTCTGCGAGCAGAAGGATGGATGACAGACGGTGGTTTGGATTCGATCACGTGCATCAAGTGACACGATGACGCATCGCGTCGCCGCAGATGTGCAAAACACCGACGCAAAAAACGGTTCATTGTGTTGTTTATCAACTACATCTACTTCTAACCCTGACCAGGATGGATGTTTCCCATTTCCACATCCTCTGCATTCAAAACAAATTGTAAATGGCTTCGACGAGGGATGCCAGTGATTGCTGGCGGAGACTGTGCAGCCACTGACGGTGGTTGAGAGGATCCAGCTAATAATGGCCGTGGTCTTGGCCTTGGAGGAGCATGCACTGGGCTACCAGGAGTAGTTGTGAGAGGCCCCTTCCCTGACAAATTAGCGGCCTCTGCAGTACTTTGGTTTGCAGTTTTTGCTGCCTTGGTAGCAGCCTGGGCCTGGGCCCGGGTTTTTCGAAGCTTGAATTCAGCCTCAGCTGACGTTCGAACAAGTCTATCCCGGTCAGATATAGTGGGTTGCACTCGAAAAGGCATAAGAACAGATGCATCTCTCATTTGACCAGTGTTCAGAATAACAGATGATTTGTTCCGATGCTCAACCTGCAGACCTTGCTCCTGTGAAACCTCACGTTCCTGGAATAGCACTCGAGTCCTAGCTGTAGAACAATTGTTATCTAACACAGTTGTGTTGGATATTGACAGTGCAATATATTTTCTATGACAAGAGTGAGCAAACAAAATGAGGAGAGGAAAAATAAAACCTTGAAGGATACCGTCTCATACTCGTTGAGGGACTGAAGATGGCGCATAGCATACAACTCATGCTCATCACCAGCAATTGTGCGGCTGACCAGAACATAATCAATCCTACCCAGATGTGCATTATCAGAGCCAGCAATTTGTACCATCTCATGGACGCAGCCAATACGAGCCCCAGAAGTATCTGAGTCGTATACAATATAGCTTGTCTTTTTACAGGCATCTCCATTAGATAGAATAATCTCCTTTGCAAGCCTCACACTGGTAGGAGGAGGAATCTGAGCTGGAAGTTGAACTCGATTCATAGCTGATAGAGTCTGAGAATATGGCAAGAGGTCACCAAACTTGAGTTGAGAGGTAGCAGAGGTATCTTTCCCTTGCAGACCAAGATACTGGATGCCAAATTTATTATGTTTGATAGCATGTAATGGACCTGCTCCGACTGAAACCCAGTGACTTTCTTTTAGATCCTTTAGGGAAAGCTTGAGCCAAGGCGAGTATCCATCAGCATGGGGTGCTACCTGTTTTCGTTTGGCAGCAACAGTATTTGGAAGCTCTCTGAAGAGACCACCAGAAAGAGTATGGCGCAGGCGATTGCCCCGAGCCATTCGCCAGGCAATATCCCGGGATGGTGCATGACGATTGCTGTGTACACTACATGCACGAATGATAGCATTATATGATTCAAAGCCTTCCGTTGCAAAGAGCATTGCAGGTCCAAAGCATTTAATATGAGATGGCAAGTGAACCAGAACATGAAACTTGGGTTTGTTAAACCAAGTGGAATCAAGTTGGCAGACTGAATTTAAAAAGTGATCAATTGCTTGATCTAGCTTTACAATATATAAATCCAAGTCTTTTATTACAGGCTGCCATACAAGAGTTGACAGTGCAGCCAAGGCTGTCCAAGCACGAATTCTTTCAGGAGGGAGTAGGCCATGAAGCACAAAGGGAGCAACCTGGATAATAGCTCGAAAATCTCTACCTGTTAGAGAGCCTGCGTAGGTCACAAGTGTATGGCCAGAAAGTGGGGGAAAGCCCAGACCAGATACATCAATAGAGGATATTCGTGCCTTGAGTTCTGGCTTTTTAGTATCTGGAATGCGAGCAATAGCATCTCGCCAGAAGTAACGCACAAAACCTAAGAGAATAACATGAAGAATCTCAACTGGTGTATCTCGGTGTGGGTCAAGGTCCTTGATACGCCAGACTGGGCTGGTAATCTCTGGAGGAAAAGTGTTCTTCATGACATTGATCCTTCTTTGTTTATCCTCTTTGGTGCCACGACGACTTGCAAGAGTAAAAATGCGGTCAAGAAATGCTTCAAAATATGTATCCTTAGTTCCTGTTTCAGTTTTCTTTTGCTGATATTCATCCTTGCCCCCAACCCTGGTTGCAGAAGTAAATTGAGAACGCAGATTGTATAAGGTCTGATCTCGATTTCTTGCTATCCCAATCTTTTTTCTTTAAGTTAGAATATCGAAGTCATGACTGTAATTCTGACTTACACTCATAAAGTCCTTGATTCTCTGAATTGTTTCTTCAACTGTCTGATCTTTCTTTGCCTTAGATATTTTCTTCTTCTTCTTCTTTCTGCCAGTAGTACTTTCTGCATCTGTATCAGTGCCACTATTAGATGCGGCATCATCATCAGAATTGTCTTTGTCTTCTTCAATATTTCCCATGACCTTGCAGACACGACAGAAAAGACGGCCACGAAATCCTACATGGCATGCAAATTCACTTTGCATTGGGTTATCTCCTAACATTGCTAACACAGATGGGATGACCAATACAAGTTCTCGGTGAAGGGAATCCCAGGCCCAAATTCCATTTTTTTGAGTATCTTGAAGCTGATCCACAATTCCATCTAACATTTCAAGGGGTGGAGCAATGTTGGATGTAGCTAGAAAGTGGATATTTGCCTCTAGATGGACATCTCTACGTGGTAGACCAGCTGCAGTAAATAGAAATGAATTATGCTTGTTCCATTTTTTCGAAACATTGCCCGAGGTATCATCACAGTAGAGCCAAATTGGAAAGGCAAGTACTTTTTGACCGGCTGCTTGTTGGCGCCATCGATTGCCCACATCTGGATCTGTCGCCATCCAGGGTTCAAGTAAATATGGTTGAGGGGAGAGCATTGGTGGATGAAGTTCCAACATTTTGCCGAGAATATTGCATGGGTTGGGCAAATGTCTCTGCACAGACGAAGATTTCAGAGTTGGAAAATTTAGCACAAATGAAGAGAGTGGTATATCTGTTGTAGTTCTTGCATCTACAAACCAACCACTTTGATCATTTGCCTGAAGCATATGCCAGGTTTGTGCATACATCTGATTTTGTTTCTTGAACCAGCGGATGGGCATACATACTATACCACTGGCCAGCATTGCAGGTTCTAGAACATAGAAATCCATGTTTCCTTTTCTAACCATAGGAGTTGCAAGATCGATGTCTAATTCTTTGAGCCAACGGTTTGCTTGCCATGCTTCAGATAGAGTTTGCCCAGAATCTTCTGGATAGAACTGTAGTTTTTCTCGTACAGATGGATTTGCCATTTCCTATCTCATCTTAGCCAACACCACGAATCAAGTTCAATAAAATACCTGTGCAATTATTGCCGCAAAGTCATTGGTATAATAAATATGACCAAGTTTCCCTGAAAATCGTATACTTTGAATACCACAGAGTGACTGGAGTTCTTTGTCTATGCCATCCATGACCTTATCTGAAGGAAGATCAGGGACCCCAAGAACTTGCATTGCCCAATGAATTGCAGCATTCTGCTTTTTGGAAAAAGCACAGCGTGGAACATGTCTCAAAATATCAAGGATACAAGTCTTGAAAAATAAGTAAATGGCAGTTGCACTAAAAATGGTTCATACCTCTTTGTCCAACCATGGGTACCACTCTGACCTGACATCAAGGTCTTTCATTGAGCGGCGAGTGGTGGGCACAATAACTGCAATATAATCAATTCAATTACTAACAATTAAACATGACTGACATGGATGTTCCTCTTTGGTATCATTGGAAAGTGAACCACTCTCAGTGCGCTCATCTAATTCCTCCTCTAAGTCTATGTCTTCTCCATTAAGATAACTTTTTAGTTTCTCCTCCATTAATTACTCATTTCGCTCACTAGCTAAAGGATCCAAGTGAGTATCAAAATCATCAACAGCACTCCAGCCAACAGTATGATGCATTTCCACATCAGGTTCCTCTTGAACCAATTGCTGAGATCTAGTGGGTGAAGAGGGAGATGAAGCTCCAGAATTAAGCCTAAGCAGAACATCAAAAATACTGTCTCTATAACAATTTCTGTATTCTGGGCTTGTAGTTCCTCCCCTGAGGGAAGAACAGTATGTACAAGAGTGCTTTGGTGCTTTGGTGTGTCTTCATGCCATTTACAGTGGTTCCACTTCTGCAGAGGTCCAAGACAGACACGGCATGCATACTTTCCATTCTCGTATCTCCACACTATGCAGTTGACAGCAGTCAAATTTATCCTTTTTGTTTTGTTTGTACCTCTGGTATCCACAGCATCAAATTGTCCAGTATCCTCATTGAATGCTGTAGGATTTGTATTTGCTGATGGATTTGTCATTGAGCCACCTAAACGAGAAACACAGATCTGGAGCATTGAGAGCTCCCGAACACCAGCATCATAGAGGATATCAGAGTCGTTTAATAGTTTTGTTTGAAAAACAACATAGTGATGGACCTGTGACAAATTGCAGATACAATGTTGCTTGCACAATTGAAATAGAAGGCCATGAACAGTAGAGTTGAGTCCAATGGCTGTGGAGCTGGTCATCATAATACTCTTCCTATAATTTTTTATTTCACCTAAAGAAAGCTTGCTGGAGAATGATCCAACAATAGTGACATGAATTTTCTTTGTTCTCGGAGCAGTTGGATTATCGGCCGGAGTCATCTGACTTTGACCGCATGCTGCATTGTGATCAGAACATATTCCCATCCATCCACACAGCATACCAAAGACACCAGAAAAGACCGCCATGATTTCCAGCGGAAACAGGCAGCAGGACACTGTTTTGATAAGAGACGAAGACATGGTTGAATTGGGATACAAGAATCCAAGCAGGGACACACTCAGCGTCATTACAGCCCCGAAGATTGCCAAGAGACCCGCAACATCACCGCGAGGTGGAAGAAGCGATTAGGCCGCAGGCTGCGGCATCTGAGCACCCAATTACGCCTGTTGTGCTGACAGCGCGCAATTTGGCAGTGAAATGGCACCTCCAAGTTGAGCACCAGCGCCATGGAGAGTCGAGTCGCGCAAGACAATGGAGGGAGTGGGCAGGCTGCTTATCAGAATCCATTGCCACTTCTGTGCGCACTGTTTCGGCGCAAAAGCCTCACGCATTGCGAGCCTTGGCCCAGAACAGCAGTCTTGACAGGCGGTGAGAGATATCAGCTGCCCACCGCCGTGCTGATAGCATTGCAACCATCTGGTGTTTGTATAATCCTCGGATTTACGAGCTCTTGACAGAAAATTGATTTGCGCCCAGCGTGTTCTTAGTTTGGCACCTATTAGCAAGAAATTGAGCTACAATCAACATATTTCTAGAATTCCGGACTAAAAAATAACCAATGCTCTTCCAGCGAAGAATTTTGTCGTCTGATGGGTTGGCCGTGTAGTCAGCGACAGAAAAGTCGGAGGCGCGAAGGCGGGGGTTGTGTGCTAAGTGCGTCCGACACGACGGGATCGGGTATTTCCGGAGCGGCAGCTTCGCTTAGTTTTATACCATGGCCACTGTCCGGGTGAGTTCCAGTTGGCCAGCAGTCCAAGCAGAATGTGACGCAATTGCAGCTGCTATCCCGGCCCAGCTCCAGGAGGCTCTTCTCTTCTCGTTCTCCCATGGTCCGTTGTCTTTTCAGCGCCACATAACCTCCTGCCCGCTGAACATATCCCCAGTCTGCCCAACAATTCCGCGTCGAACGCGACACATTTGGCGAACTGCAGGTCCCTGCTGACCGCTATTGGGGAGCACAGACCCAGCGGTGAGTCCCACTCGTCCAAACCGCACGTCCGCTCACTCCGTCACCAAGTTCTCTCCAAAACTTCGATATTGGCGGCCCCACCGAGCGCCTACCGCCACCCCTAATTAAGGCATTCGGCGTCCTCAAGAAGGCTGCAGCTACCGTCAATGTAGGCTACGGACTCGACCCCAAGATCGGCGCTGCAATTCAGGAAGCAGCGGACGACGTCATTTCCGGAAAGCTCATCGACCATTTCCCTCTCGTTGTCTTCCAAACGGGCAGTGGAACTCAAAGCAACATGAACGTCAATGAGGCCTGTTATTCCTTATCCTCTTCCGCGTGTTCTCACTCGTTCGTTCCAGGTCGTATCGAACCGCGCCATCGAGATCCTCGGCGGAGAACTCGGCTCAAAAAAGCCTGTTCACCCTAATGACCATGTCAACATGAGCCAGAGCAGCAACGACACGTACCGTATCTACCCCATTGCAGGGTCCCTTGGCTGACGCGCTGCTCAGGTTCCCCACGGCGATGCATGTTGCCGCGGTCACTGAGATTAACGTTTCTCTCATTCCCGCGCTTACCGAACTGAGAGACGCGCTGGACGCCAAAGCCAAGGCATTCGACCACATCATCAAGATTGGGCGCACGCATCTTCAGGTACCAATTTCCCAAATGCTTCCAATTTCATGAACGCGAACCAATCTCAGGACGCTACGCCCCTTACGCTTGGTCAAGAATTCAGTGGTTACGTCCAGCAAGTCAGCAATGGAATCGAGCGCGTCCAGAGCGTTCTTCCTCGGCTCAGTTTGTTGGCACAGGGTGGAACGGCGGTCGGGACGGTGAGAGTGTTCTCCTATGCGAACTGTTGCTAATGTTTCTTGAAGGGTTTGAACACCAAGAAGGGCTTCGATGTCAAGGTCGCTGCAGAAATCTCCAAGATCACTGGTCTCGATTTCAAGACGGCGCCGAACAAGGCATGGCTTATTACTGAGAAAGCGACGTGAGCTGATGGTGTCGCTTCTAGTTCGAAGCTCTTGCTGCTCACGACGCGCTCGTCGAAGCGCATGGCGCCCTCAACGTCGTCGCTTGCTCACTCATGAAGATCGCCAACGACATTAGGTACCTTGGCTCCGGTCCTCGTTGTGGACTCGGCGAACTCAGCCTCCCCGAGAACGAACCGGGCAGCAGTATCATGCCGGGCAAGGTCAACCCGACGCAATGCGAGGCACTCACCATGGTTGCCGCGCAGGTCATGGGCAACCAGACCACCGTCAGCGTGGCCGGTGCCAGCGGCCAATTTGAGGTATGGGTTTCCTTCAAGGATCCCGCGCCAAATGTCTAAATTTATGGTCCAGTTGAACGTCTTCAAACCAGTCATCATCAAGAATGTTCTGCAGAGCATTCGCCTGCTTGCCGACGGTCTGTGCTGATGGTTCGTTGTTAAGTGGTTTGTCTGACGAGCGTCCAGGTTCGCGATCCTTCACGAAGAATTGCGTTGTTGGGATTGTGGCAAATGAAAAGAGGATCAACACCCTCCTCAACGAATCGCTGATGCTGGCGACGATTCTCAACAGCCATCTGGGTTATGACAGTGTGTATTTTCCTGGATTCCTCCCATTTTCGCTCATACCAGTGCCAGACGTGGCGAAATGTGCCAAGAAAGCACACAAGGAGGGTACAACGCTGAAAGAGGCGACAGTTGCTCTTGGGTTCTTGACTCCAGAGGCCTTCGATGCCGCGGTGAGACCCGAGTTAATGTTAGGACCCGACGAAGAGTAGATTTTCGGAGTGTTCTGGGCGCGAGACTAACCATAAATTCGTCTCTCTAAGAGTCGATGCGGGTACAGGACTTGGAGGACTGGATAAATTGGATTTGTAGCGGAGGGAGTTCGGCAGACTGGACTGATGGCTGATCTCTGCTCATCCGTCGACCCAAACGAGAATGAATCTAAAATGGCCGTGCCGCGCCGTCTCAGCAGCCTTTCTTCCCCCCAACATTCCAAGCTTTCGCATCTTCCCTTTTCCACCATTCTCCTTTGCAAACTGAGCTTGCTGCCGTTGACATCCTGCCCAGCGTAGGGCCGTTGGCGCTGCTACGTGTCGACCATGTCGCTCAGCCGTATTCTCAACAACGAGGACCCTTCGCCGTTTCCCAGCCACGTTGACGAGTCAGCATCCGCCAGTCGCGGTTCTCCGACAGCACTGCACCCCGTGAGCCTCTCCGAGCCGCCGCTGCAGCCGTACCCACAGCGCTCGTCCTCGTTCGGCTTTATGTCCGAATGGGCAGGCAAGGATGCGCGGCCAGAGGGCGACTCGGATTATCCGGTTCTCCGCGTAAGTCGAAACTCCACCCTCAGCAACATCATCAGCGGCTCATTGCCCAAACACTACACACAGTATCCGCCACAAAATGGGTCCCACTCGCCCAAGGTCCAGTCTCGTCCCTCGCATTATCGGACGGCCACGGGAGAGATGCCTCCACGACCGGGGTCGTCCGATCTCGAAGGCTGCGAGGACATCTGGGACGAGGAGCTCAAGGACTACATTAGTGCGACACATCATCGCGAGAAAGAGGTCGAACAGTGGTTCGAGATGAACGCGGTGGTGCGTAAACGCGTTCCTTGTTAGCCAACACTCGACTGACGAGCGACAAATAGAAACGCAACCAAGAAGTGGCCCGCGACAGGTCGCACCAATATGCGACCAAGTTGTCCAAGCTACCCAGCAACTACTTCCTCCAGCGATCCCCGTCGCCGGCCAGCTCATATGGCTATGCCGACAATGCGCCATACATGCCTCCCGAGCCGGGACCCGTACGTGGACGCGAGCGTGACTTGGACGACAACAGCCACTTCAACTCGTCGCGCGACTTGCCCCCCACCTCCGTTGCCCCCACACGTGTCGTATACTGCGCAAGAGAAGGGCAAGGGTAAAGAGGTCGCGAAACGCGTCGCGTCTGACGCGGTGTCCGATGGACCCAGTGACACAGAGCAGCAAGCTCTTGCGCCGTCAAAACGAGGTCGACCTGCCAAGAAACGCAAGGTTGTCGACGAGACGCTTGCCATCCCCGACGATGAGCCCGCCGGTAGCGCCATGGACATGCGTCCCGATTGGGACACGCCTTCGTTGTTCCACCCTCCACCCCCATTGCCGATGCCACCGCCAGCACCGATTGCCGCTGCGTTGGCATCGGCTTCAAACGGCCACCCTCAGCCGCTCCCTCCGCCTCCCGTGCCCGAGAAGCCTGCGAGAAAGAAACCAGGGCCGAAGAAAAAGGTCGGGGGTCCCGAGATCGAATTCGACCTCGCCTCCAAGGCCCCATCTGTCTCAAGCGACGTTACGCCAGCGCTTTCTCGGCCAGCGACTCCCCCGCCTCCCCCCCAGCGCGCCGTTCTACTTCGAGCTGGGCGAAGAGGTTCCCCCACTCAAGAAGGCGAAAAAGGTTGACGATGGTGTTATGGTCAAACGAATCAAGACGCTCGAAGAGTCGCAGCGCAAGGTCTGGACCAGCATTGCGAGGCGGGATGTAGCCAAGGTCAGTCAGGTCATCTCTGTATCCGACGAGCACGCCACTGATTAATATATTGTAGGTGTACAAGTTCCATATCCTCGGATTCAATGCACGCGCGACCCAGGCCGACCGCATCGCCAAGGTCGCGTCTGTTCAGGCCCGCAAGCCCTTTGCTAAGACCAACAAAACGGCCAAGGACACGCAGACCAAGGCGAAGCGTCTCATGCGCGAGATGCAAGTGTTTTGGAAGAAAAACGAGCGCGAGGAGCGAGATGTTCGCAAGCGTGAGCACAAGGAAGCCATGGATCGTCTCAAAGCGGAAGAGGAGAAGCGCGAGGCCACGCGTCAAGCTCGCAAGCTCGAGTTTTTGATTAGTCAAACTGAGCTTTACAGTCACTTCGTCGGCAACAAGCTCAAAAGTACGTTTGTCGTTTTTGAGTCTTCAACGGACTTTGAACATCTTGCTAGCCGCTCAAGTCGAAGGCGACGAGGAGTCGACCGATGTTCCTGCAGGTGCTGAGCTTGTGGATGTGGATGCAAGCGCGCTCCAAGACATCAACTTCGACGACGGTATGTTACTCGCTATGTTTGTTGTCGTCGAAGACCGATTTTGTCCTAGATGATCAGACAAATCTTCGCTTGCACGCTCGCCATAACGCTCAAGAGGCTATCGCGCTTGCCAAGCAACGAGCTCAACAGTTCGATGCCCAGGCCGCCTTGGATCGGAAGACTAATGAAGCTCTCAAACTCGCCAAGGGTCAAGCACACATCCACGACAGCCAAGACGAGGGTCAATCTTCGGCGCCTCTGGTCGACTGTACGTTGCTGGCCACTCAAGCAGTCCCGAACTCACGTGCCCGTAGTGGACTCGGACGAACTCAACTTCCAGAACCCGACCTCGCTCAGCGGACCGTTGACCATCGGCCAACCCAAGATGCTTATGGCACAGCTCAAGGAGTACCAGCTCAAGGGACTTAACTGGCTTGCAACGCTATACGAGCAGGGCATTAACGGGATATTGGCGGACGAGATGGGTCTAGGAAAGGTGACGAGTTTCAATTTCGCATCCTCTCCGCTCACGACCCGTGAATAGACCGTCCAATCCATCTCGCTTCTTTCGTATCTAGCGGAAACACATGATATCTGGGGACCTTTTCTCGTCGTCGCACCGGCATCCACGCTCCATAACTGGCAGCAAGAAATCACTCGCTTCGTTCCTGGGCTCAAAGCGCTCCCCTACTGGGGGAAACGTCAAGGACCGTACGACGCTCCGCAAGTTCTGGAGTAAGAAGGAGATCACGTACAACAAGGACGCTCCTTTCCACGTTCTCATCACAAGCTACCAGTTGGTATGCGCATGTGGATTTGCTTTGATATCGTGAACTGACTGTGGGTAGGTTACACAGGATCAGCAGTATTTCCAGCGCGTCAACTGGCAATACATGATCCTCGACGAGGCGCAGAACATCAAGAACTCGTCTAGTGTACGGTGGAAGACATTGCTCGGGTTCCACTGTCGCAATCGCCTGTTGTTGACGGGCACTCCGATCCAGAACTCCATGCAGGGTCAGTTTTATGTGGCTTCTTCTTCCTCCGCTCAACACTGTCTGCAGAGTTGTGGGCTCTGTTGCACTTCATCATGCCGAGTCTTTTCGATTCGCATGACGAATTCAATGAATGGTTCTCCAAGGATATCGAGAACGCGGCGGAAAACAAGGGCAGCAAACTCAACGAGCACCAACTTCGGCGTTTACACATGATTCTCAAGCCGTTCATGCTCAGACGGGTGAAGCGTCATGTGCAGAACGAGCTGAGCGAGAAGGTCCGCCCTCCCTGGTCATCGCCTGGTCATCGAATTCGCTCACGCGTTTTGTAGATCGAGAAAGACATCTACGTCGACCTGAGCGCTCGGCAGAGGGCGTTATACAAGGCGTTGCTGGCTAATGTGTCGGTTGCCGATCTGTTGGAGAAGGCGGCAAACATCGGCGACGCAGACTCGGCGCGCTCGCTCATGAACTTGGTTATGCAGTTCCGGAAGGTCTGAAGGTCTCCAATATCGTTAGACTGTCACTCACCGTGTCTAGGTCTGCAATCACCCCGAATTATTCGAGCGTGCCGATGTTGTTGCGCCGTTTTCGTTCTGTCAATTTGGTCGTCCTGGGCCGCTCATTCGGGAAGGAGACTTTGTTCACTTGCCGTACTCGACTCGCAACCCGATCGGATTCGCCGTTCCCGAGCTGCTGCATCGGGAGGGGCTGCTCTATGTGCCGTCCGAAGACTCGCGCAATGTTGAGCACAGCGGATGCTTGAACTCGTTGCTCAATATCTGGACTACAGACTGGATCCATCGCTCGCTGTATGAGGAAGGCAAGTCCGACCACGTGACTCAGCATCAATCCACTAATCATGAGCCAGCCGCTTCGTCTTTCTCTTTCCTGCGCTTCCTTGGCTCGTCGGAACAAGAGGCTCACGACCTTCATCTGACTCCCTTGATCAGCCGACGGCTCAAAGCAACGCATCAGGACTCGATCTCCGCCTCCGACAGTGCATACTCTTCGTAAGTTGGGTTTCCAGGTCGATGCGGTTTATTTAACGTCTTTGAAGGGACTCAGAGTTTGCTGCATCCGCTCCTGTCAGTGCATACCGGATCCCTGCAACGTCTGCGCATCTTCAATGTTTGGAACGCGCGGACGGTCTTCCGGATGTTTTGTCAATATCGAAGGCCGCCTGGACAACATCGTGTCTTTCTAGACCATCACTACGTTGGTTTGTGCCAGCAGCTGTTGCTCCTCCCATTGCGCTCTATTCCAACGACCGCGCTTTCCTCGAGTCGGAAGCGCAAGTTGCAGAGGCGCCGCTGGAATCGCTAGCTCTCTTCGGGTTACCGCCTGAATTACGGGAATCAACATTGGCTGTGGACCGGTATCAGACTCTCATGTCTGGTCTCCCGCCATCCGGCCTCATCGGTAGTTCGCCGCCTGACCAACTGCCGCTCTCCAAGATGCAAGTACCTGAAGCCAAGCGGTTAATTTACGACTCAGCGAAACTTGCACGACTCGATCTTCTGCTGCAGGAGCTCAAATCTGGGGACCATCGTGTGCTCGTCTACTTCCAGATGACGCGTATGATGGACCTCATGGAGGAATACCTCATTTACCGCCAGTACAAGTACTTGCGGCTCGATGGATCGTCAAAGTTGGAGGATCGGCGCGACATGGTCATCGACTGGCAAACAAAGTCCGTTTCTCGTTTTGTTTGGGAGGCCAGCTGTTCTAACGGCTCTATAGGCCGGACATTTTCGTGTTTTTGTTGAGCACACGTGCGGGCGGGTTGGGCATCAACCTCACCGCCGCCGACACGGTCGTGTTCTATGACCACGACTGGAACCCGTCGAACGATGCTCAAGCCATGGACCGTGCACATAGATTGGGACAGACGCGACAGGTGACTGTGTACCGGTTGATCACTCGGGGGACCATCGACGAGCGTATCGTGCAAATGGCGCGGGTCAAGAAAGATGTGCGCGTTTCATCATGATCATGTGAAGGGCCTGCTAATGCGTGCATAGGTGCAAGATATCGTTGTCGGCAACAAGACGTTCACCGACGTCGCCAAACCGAGCGAGATCATGCAGTTGCTCCTCAACGACGAGCAGCTTGCCAACTTAGACGCGTCGGCTGCACCGAGTACCGCGAAACCTAATATGCAAGCGAGTGGGGGCGAGGCGAGGGATTTGTGGAACGAGGAAGATGACTTTTTCGGACAGTCTGGGTCTGGAGCAGCCACGGCTGCGGGAACGGAATTCGGAGAGGATGATAATGGTGGTGCTGGTGCCGCTGCGACCTCAACGCGGGGCAAGAAGCGTAAGGCGGGTGGCGGGACGCGGGGACGTGGTAGAAAGAAGTCGGGGGTGGCCCGCGATGGATTGTAGTAGATATATTCGCTGTTCGCTTTGCTCTCGCATATTAATGTAGACTTGTATTTTTCATCGCGTGCTTGCTTCCATCCCTCACCTCGTCCCAGCTCTGCTCCCCCCTCTCCCCCCTGTCACTGCTGTCTGTAAATTAGGCACCAGATTTTCTAGGTTCAAGATTTAAAAAAAAAATTGGCTTCACCTTCGTATGCAGAGGCAGCTACGAGTCGCGCTCGGAAGTCCTGTAAATTCTCTCGCGCCGACGCCGTTAAGAGCCTCTACCAGAGTCTCGTCTCCGGTCCCAACCGCGCTTTTGTGAATCTTTGGTAGATTTTGCGCGTCGCTGAGCTTGAAAAGACGGCGGATATTCGCCGCACAAGCAATTACAAGCCAAAGCTCAAGCTCCCCCACCGCGTCGCCAAGGCCTGCTCGACGTTTGTTGGTCACCTAGCTCCTTGTTTGTATGCCCTGCAATTTGTATGCCCTGCAATGTGTATGCGAGCCAGTGAACAAAAAAAACTTGCCTGTGAGTAGTTTTGAGTCGACAGATACCATCACCAAAAGGGCCGACCTGCCGCAACGACTTTTGATTACAACAATTGATTGTAAGCAGCTACTGGTCACCTACAAGGCTTGGCTTCGATCACAACCCTCATACGATGTCCCTAGGAAGCTGTACAACGCTCGCACAGGCGCACAACGTTGAAAGAATTATAATCGGTCTTGACGCTTGCGAGAAACAAAACAGTGCTGTCGACTTCTACCCCTCTATATACCTTGGATTGATTTTGCAAACGACGTGTTCAGAGGGTGAGGTGCCGTCGACGCGTGGGTGAGGCGCCCATCGGCACGTAAACAAACTGCGTGGGCAGCTGCCACCATCTTCAAGCTCAATATACTCAGCTGTTACTGCATGCAAACAAAATTGAGCCGACACCATTACAAGAACGAAAGGTATCGTAGTGTAGAGTCCAAGTCCATTCGTGATATGCGTAGTGTTCAAACATCTAAGTCTCCTCCTCCTCCGTCGTCTCCTCCTCCGCCGCCGCCTCAGCCTGCTCGTCCGCGCCCTCCGCCTGGTCAATGACAATGCCTTCAAAACTAACATTCATGAACGACTCGTCCTTGTCGAAGTCGGAGGTCGGCATCTGTGTCAGGTCAATAACAGGATTCGCAGGCCAGTTGCGACGTTCGACCGATGGGAGCGCCTCGTCGATAGCGCCCAACAAGCGCTCGCCATAGATCTTGACGGCGTCGAGGAGCCCTTCGGCATTGGCCAAAATGAGCGCAAGGCGAGCGCGCTCGCGCTCCGAAATTGCGAGCTTTTGACGAAGGGTGACTGCATCCTGAAGCGCAGCCTCGCGGGTGTGGACCAGATCGTTTATCGTGTTCTTCAGACCCGCATTGCGCTGCTTCTGAGTCTGATAACGAGAACGGAGGACCGTATAGTCGCAAACAGCCTGCGCACTCGCCTCCTCCTGCTTGCGAAGCTCGAGCGTCTGGATCTCCGTAAGATAGTCTTGGGTGCGCTTTTCGAGCTGCAGTTCGTGGAACGACGCGTCGAGCCGGGCGTATTCGGCTTTCATGTCGTTGAGCTGGTCAACCAGGGTAACATGTCCTGGAAAAATTGTTAACAAATGTACCAATGAGCGTTCAAACGGCAACATACCGCGAACGCCGCAAGTTTCGACAGGACCTCCCTCGGCAATGCTGGAGTACGTGCAAAGTGAGACTGAGTGACAGAGAACAAGAAAACAAAACGCACAGACGAGGAAAGAGCGCCGAAATAACGGGGCTCGAGTCGTGCGCTACGTCACCAGGAGAACCAGCGGTAGCGACGGCAGAAGGGACGTTTGGGGTCGACATAGTGCGCGAAGACGGAGTTGGAGTAGAGTAGATGAGCGAAGCGCGGCGGGATTTGAGAGCAACAGAGTTACGGGGATACTCAGACATGGTAGATTGCGCTCATTGGAGGCTTATATGTAGGTCGCAAGCACTTGGAAGCTGGGAAGTTGGGAAGCTGGGACGTTGGGAGTGATGGGAGTGATTGCCTTGATAGACCAATGCCGGCGGACGGCAGAGGCAGCCTGAGCATCATCGAGTGCTCCAAGTACTACGCTATTGTGACAAAGTCGCAGGGATTGAAACTTAGGTTTCTGCATAGCCAAGACGCTCATAAATAGTAGGAAACTCATCTTCAACCTCGATCTCCTTTTCCGACTCTCCTTCAGATTGAGACGAGCTCGAACGTTCGTCATCGTCGCCGTCCTGTTCTTCCTCCTCTTCGCAATCTGAGTTGTTCAAGCCTCCTTCTTGAACCGGACCTCCAACTCCAGCACCATCCACTTCCATCATTGTATCATTCTGAAGCTCGATCCCCTCTGCCTCATCTTCTGGCTCCTCGGTATTATCCTGATTGTCCCGGCTCTCCATACCGACGCGCGCCGAAGGTCTGCGATGACCGAGCACGTTTTCGCGATAGCGCATGAGCATATCGCGGTCAACCACCCTACGCAATGGTGAACACGCGATTTGCAGTTGACAGACCACGTACATGTTGGCGTAGTAGAACTTCCAGTCTTCATCTAGGGCTGCTGGGCGACGAGCAATCGATCTTGGAAGATACTCCTTGGTGCGGCCGTGATGAAACGCAGGGATAAGATGACATCCGCGGACGACATCCTGAGGATCAAGAAAGCCAAACGCGTCAGGGCTGTGAGCGGGCATGTAGCGGACACGGGGAAACCGCTTGGCTTTAAAACCGCACGGGTAGGACATATCGCGCTGGAACCAGCGGACCCAGAGAAATTCGATCCGTCGTGTTCCAAGGTCGGGCTGGTCGGCCAAGGAAACCAATGCATGAAATACACCAAGAATCTCGCCATACCAGTACCGGTGAGGGTCCTGCGGGTCCTGGGCGTGAACCATGAAGAAGCGCCGAGTGCGAGGGTTGAGAACATCTTGATCGCGGCGTAAATCGTACGTGGTGTAGTTGACGCGCATCGTTGCATGCGTGTACAAGAGACCCTTCTCGATGAGCACACCAATCAACTGCTCAGGTTCGAATTGGTTGTCGTCACCAGTATACTCCAGACCAAGCATCCGTCGACGGAGATGAGCTTTCAATTTGACGAGAAACTCCTGAAATCATGTCAGTAGGACGCAAAATGACGAGTTATCGAACCGTTAGGGCTGGATCCCATTCATCTTTATCGATCATCTAGAGACATTCAGTAGAGCCTAAAGACGCGTATGAAATGTTCACCATTTCCTGCGGCGCTGGTCCATCGGCACCGGAGTCAGAATCGCTCTCCAGCTCGGCAGCATTATTGGGAAGATCAGAAATGCGCCAAAACGAGCGAGTCGAGTAGGAAATGTAGTGATGTTGCTCAGGCGGCACATACGGTCCGTAACCAGACGGTTTACATCGCAGTGCGGACTGGAGGCGACGCATTCGTTGCGCCTGACCGGAGGATTGTTTGCCCTTGCCGGTAGACAGCGTCGCGTTTGAGTTTGGGCCGCTCGCAACAGAGTTTTCCTTCTCTGCTGCCCTCCGCATGACCTCCTTGAAGCGACGTCGCTTCTCCCACATGGATTGCATCAAGCGTCGTCGATGTTCTTGCTTAGCAATCTGCTTCACGTGATCTCGCCTGTTTGTGCGCTTGTACAGGAACTTGACCAGACGATGCGCCAGTTCACCCTGCGATCAGGTTTAGTCAGAGAATCTCAGCATATAGAGGACACACAGTCTGGGTAGAGACGGAATCCAAGGTTCCGATACGCGTTATAACGTCAGGATAGTCGGGGAGCGAGTGAAGTTTGTAGGTGACCAAGTTGAATTTCTTTTCCTGCCTCTCGACGCGCGACTTCTTTGCTGTAGGCTCTGGTGCTGTAATTTGGGATGGAGGTTGGCCAGATGTTGCTGCTAGTACAGTGGGCACCGAGGAAGAATCGACGCCAGTTGATGCTAGTACATTTGCCGCAGCAGAGGCGGCAGCACTGGCAGCGGCCTTGGCAGCCGCTCGTTGAGCCCGCTGGCGCGCTTCCTTGGCGGATTCGAGCGTCTTGACATCGTCGGTGTCTCGCCCAAATGCACGAATCGTTTGCATGCACTGTTTGGTGAGCTCACGATACTCCTGGATCGAGGTTGTTGTATGCATTCGCGACTTCACGAACCCATGCCAGACGGCCATTT
This sequence comes from Mycena chlorophos, assembly GCA_014461115.1. Classification (NCBI taxonomy): domain Eukaryota; kingdom Fungi; phylum Basidiomycota; class Agaricomycetes; order Agaricales; family Mycenaceae; genus Mycena; species Mycena chlorophos. Next base: position 2,064,410 of record JACAZE010000007.1, on the reverse strand, counting down.
CGAAACAGAGCTTATCGACGAGCTTTTTGGTGTTGAGGGAAGAGGCCTTCCACGACAGGGAGAATGCACTATGCATACTGAGATCATTTTTGGTAGGAGATCACGTGGACAAACCTGGAGGATGTCCTCGTAATCTCTGGCAGCAACACGTTTGAGCTCCGAGACATTTCGATGGAAGGCTCGAATTGTGCCCCGGCCAAATGTTTCGATTTCCCGGAATCTAAGGGATAGTAAGATTGCATCGTTTGCCTAGGTGTGTTCGTACCGCTGGTCCAACTCGCCGACCTTCTTGAAGACCTCGAGCATGCGAATGAGATGAGCAATGATCTCCTTGGCTACCCCCAACTCCACCTCGTGCATAACATCTGGCACGAACATGGTGAAAAGATTGAATGGAGATTTGGCTGTGTCGAGCTTGGAGAATGCATTCTGTGACTGCTGAGCAAGAGTAGATCTTTCTCCTGGGACGAACGTACGCGTACTGGGACCCATGATTTCTCCTTCAACAGTGTGTTATTGATTGTGTTGCTGGACAGAGACGATCCTCTTTCGAAGATGGCGGCACGGGAGCTCTCGATCGCTGCTCGGCGAGCGTGGTTGTCAATACGGATGTTGTTGCGTCGCTTCATGTCATTGGCGGTCCCCGTCTCCACAAACTGCTTCTTGGGAGTGAAACAGCGAGGACATGGGCATTCGCCCTGCATGCCTCTGATCGTTGCCAATAGCACCCTGAAGCGTATCTGAGCGCGCGTATCGTATCTAGCTCAAGAAGTAGAACTTACTTTTCAGGATAGTCTGCGGCGTACACAAAGAAACGAGGAAAAACGAGGCGCCAAAGACCGTCGAAGCACTGAATCTTGATTCCGTTTTCGTATGCGTCCATGAAGTCATCCGAGAGCAAGAGGTCCCAAACAGCATGCATCAGCTCGCGTTTGAGATGCGCAGCAACTGCATCAGGCATATCGCGCCCGTATTGTTGACGATAAGAGTCGTTGATGGAATCCGGAAGCTGAAGTGCACGTTAACTCAAAGTAAGACCAGATTAAAGAAACGCACTGTTGCGAAGTATGCCTGATGAAAGCCTGCACGCGATGTGGGCTTGCCGCGGAAATCCTTGGGATGATTGCCGAAGAAAGTGTAGGCTGGCCACAGCTGGGCAACACCAAACTGCGCCAGGTGCGTCGCGTCTGACCACTCCATGATTGCCAAGATGATGCTCTCGACCGGGTCATCTACGCCTTGCGGGGGCGCTGGCTGGGGAATCGCCTGGAAAGCTTCCAGCATGGCAGCGGATGTATAAACCTCGCTATACACGTCCTCGTGGTGTTCGGGGAGCAGTGGTAGGTCGTTGTCACCGAGAGCAGGTTGCGGGTCTTGCGAAGGATCGTCTTCGGAAGTCTCATCGAAATTTGGGTCGAAGCGAAGCATAAACGGTGTTGTGTGCAGTTTGGCAAAGAGTGGGCCTTGCAAGACGTCCTTGATGGTGTCCAGGAGAGGCCGATAGTAGATATTGTCGACAACGAATTCGGGGGCGCTGTCCTCAGCTTGGCGACAGCCAACGCATGGCATCCTCAACTTCACGCTTCCGCAGAGCCATCGGTCGTTGATGCCCAAAGGATCCACGCCTTTCGCGTCGAGCAAATCCAGGAACACCTTGGTAGAGAAGTCTCGGGGAAGCTCGCTGAGTGTGACTCCATCCGATTCCATTTCTTCGTTTGGATGGATGATATTTCGCAGAAGACGATCGAAACCAGCGATCGACTGGGGATTCTCCTCCTCGATGTGATACTTCATCATGTGCGCAACCGAGACGTTCGGAAATGGATAATACCAAGGTTCTGAGGGAAGAGGGAGATTCTCCAACGCCACAGACTCTTTGGGTATAGCAAAGAGATCCTGGTCCGAAAGTTCTGTGTCTGGGTCGTGTGTTGGGCGTCTTGGATAGACCTTGTAGAGGCCGAAAGCGTTGGGAGCAGTCCGAAACCACGTCGGGGGCATCTCAAGCTGAGCAGATTGGAGTGTCTGGCTCTGAGACGCCTGCTCTTGCTGGGAGATGCGTGCAGGCCGTGGCGGCAACGAGTCGTTCAGCTTGGCTGGTCGACGGCGGCGGTCTGGAAGGCCACGGGGACGGTGTATTGGGGGAAGGGGAGGGTTCACATCAACTTGCATCTGAAAGCTATGAATATTGGCCTGACAAGACAACAGTCGAAGATGGAGTACCTCAACAGATGGCGGCGGCGATGGCGGTGGTGGTGGTGGCGGCAGCGGTGCGGATGTAGCAAGAACATACGCAACCGACTCATTGTGTAACCTGCGGAATCCAGGACATCTTCGGTCGTGGATTGTCTTGGCTTCCTCCAGATTTCTCAGTGGCTTGTTGCAGAGGTGGCATTTGTACTCTGCCCGGGGCATTGAGAGCCCTCAGCAGAGACAGCTGTCCCTGCGGAGGCCCGCGACGCCCCGGATGTTGGAATTGGAGCTCAACGTCGAGTCCGAGGTCAAAATCAACACGTGACCAATCTGATTCAACTCATGGCAGTCTCTATTACCATACTGTACATGCTAATCAAACAAGAGAAACACTCTGAATGCCCCGATCTCAATTCTTCAATTTAACATCCTCCAGAAGACTTGAACGCCTCTCAACACCGCCTTGACGCCCGCTCGCTCCGCCACCAAGCTTTTCATGCTGCATCTCCTGGAGCACACCCCGCTTGCACAGCAAGGCAACCCACCCCACGAGCGTTATTGATGAGCTGCTGCCTAAACTTCTTTGCAAGCGCGTACGTCTCGCCCTTGGGCGCGTCCGTCTGGTCGATGTTGTACTGCATGTAGGTTCGGCGCGGTTCATGAGGACGATGCAGCGTGCAGGCGGTCGACAGTCGTAAGCCGGCGAAAGATGATGTCGTAGAGCATGAGCAACGCATCCTGGGGCACCCAGTTCCACGACGAGTCGAAGCACCGGGATGGGCTGGATGCCCTCGATGTGGACGTCGCAGTGTTCCTTCGCATTGTTGTCGAGCTTCGTCTGCAGCGCGAGGCTGTTGGACTTCTCCTTGTCGAGTGCCATCTCGCCGGCCCGAGACGGTTGAGGTACCGAATGTACAGCTCGATGTGCTGCGCGGCGAATGTCTCCTGGTCAGCTCAGAATTTGAGGAACTCCTCGCTGTTGATGACCGCGCCTCCTCCTCCGCCACCACCGCCACCACCCGCAGCACCGGACAACAGCGAAATACCAGCACGTTGAGCATAGATCGCGACAATGCCGTCGAGCCAAGTCTTGACCTCAGCCTCGGACCCGAGACGCTTCGTCGGCTCCATCGTCGTCGCAAGCAACAATACACCATCCGCACGCGCCGACCAAGACCCCACGTCTTCGCTCCCTTCGCTAACTTCCGAGGCTAAGCCCACCGCTTCCACTCCCGCTCGCTAACTCCTGCTCGCCAGGCTAGCGCTCTAGCCCGTCCCCGGCCTTCCACTTTTTCTCATCTCCCTCCGTTCCCTAGCGAACCTCAACCTTGCCTCGTACCCACTCTCATAGACGTACGGCTCGCCTTCGGGCGGCATGTACGCGTACGCGGACGGTACGGGATCATCTACGAGTGCGATGTGCGCATCTGATACCATTTGCGTTTGCGTTTGCGCCTCGAGTTGAGATGGGGATTGTAGATGTATTTGGGAGGAGGAAGCCAAGGGCTCCGCACCGCTGCCGCCGAGACACGACATCGAGGGTCCCGGACCAGACGTCGAAGGTGACATGGGTGGAGAATTTGTCTGTGGCAGGCCAGTCGGACTATGCGGCGGCGGCAAGGTGACCAGCGTCGAGCCCGTCCCAGGGCGGTCGATAGACTTGTGTTTCGGCTGCGTAGCATACGACCCCGCGCGCGATTGTGTATTCGGCGTGGGTGGGTATGCAATATCTTGCGACCTCGAACTTTGATTCCTCGAAAACGCAGGTGGGAGAAGTGGGTTGGCGCTGTTCGACACCATCTCCTCCTCCTCTGGCTCTGACCATAAGTTGCCCAAAAACCAGTCGGCCCCCCGCCGTACGTCTCTGAGAACGCCAAATCATGCACGGGCAGGTCTGTTGTCGATTCAGGTCCGGGGATTTTGCTCGTGCGGTACGGATATTTTCCGTACGGAGCGCTGATCTGGTTGTTTGCGCCGCGTAGGCACGAGCCTGAGAGCGACATGACCACGTCGTCCTCGTCGTCGCCGGCCTTGGGCGCGCCGGGCACGGAGGGGATGATCATCATCCGGGAGACGCCAATACACGAGATGGCGCTCGTTGGGCCAAGAAGGACGGTGTGATAAGATAATAGGTGGTGACAGATTCTTCATACAGAACCGCGTTGATGAGCGAGAAGGCTGAATTGGAATGAGATTGGATACTTGTGGGGGAGGAATACCGCACTGAAGATGAAGAGGAAGTAGATGAACGCGCAAGTACATCCACGGTCGCGTTCCCGCCTGAGCCAAACACAGCAGGATGCGAGGAGCATTTCGGATGGCGCCATGACCAGTAGGGAACCAGTTTGAAGAGTGTGATCAGGACCTCGTTCGTCGCAGTCCACAGTGTTCACTGCCACGCCTCCCTCTGATTGTCCGCTGACGGTAGGAGTATTCGCTGAGTTCATCACAAGCACGACGTCCTTGAGCGAGTCTGGGACTGCCTCGTATTAGCAAAGGGTCCTCAGCCAGAGTCACGTGATGGGAAAGAAGGCGTACCAGCTGGTCGCTCTTGTTGATATGCATGAACCGATCCAACAGATCGAGGATATATTGGCCTTGGCTTGCGGGTCCCTCGTCTCTTAGTCGATGAACGCCTTGCACAACAGCGTGTAACCGCGTCTCTGGCACCCCGCGGGTCGCGCATGAAAATCTGTGGTTTGAGTAGATCGTCGAGCAGCGGGAACACGACGCGGTTGAAGATCTCTTCAATTTGCGTTTGCATCTCCTCGGTTTCGGCTTCGAAGAGGACGTGTGGGCCGAGAAGTAGGCGTTGGAGTTGGGCCATGGCACTGTGTCGTACTTCGCGTGCTGCGTTGGTGGATTGATGACCCAACGAGCTGAGAAGTGGCAAGCAGAGTTCCCTCCAGGCTGAACGGAGAATTAGCAAGCGAATCCAATGTTTTTTTTTGTTCTCTTGCCTTGCATCTTGGGCAGGTGCGTCGACTCTGATAACGAAACCATGAATTTCTTCAAGGCCACAATCACCTCGATGGCCTTGTTGCCACGCTCAATCGGAGGTGAACTGAAGCACGATTAGCAAGCAAACGCTGCAAAGTCGAACAAGCGCACTTTGCCGCAGTCAACGGTTCTTGCCTCCTTCCCTGCTGTTGCTGCGCCTCCGAAACACTCCCCGCATGCGTTGCAAAGTCATCCAAGATGGTCAACAAACCCAAGTAGTTGTCCAGCGTAACGGTCTGCTCGGGTCCATCCACCACCAGCTGCGTGACGAGCTCGAACGAGTGTCGAGAGGCTTCGGGGTGCGGGATCGTCGAGCGAAGGAGCGCAAAGACGAGGTTCCATTTGGTCTTGGAGCTGATGATCTCTTTGTGGTTCCGTACGAGCTGGACCACGCCGGAGACAATCTGCTCCGAGACCAGGTTGGATACACTGGGCGGCAGACAGACGAGTAGGTCGAGCGAGTCGGATATTTGGTCTCGCAATGATGGCTAATCACGTGAGGGACACTTCGACGCTCAAGCACACAAAGACTCACAATCTTCGCAATAATCAAACACAACCTCAACAACCCCGCAACGGCCCTCTCAGTCAGCAACACGCTATAATGCGCCGCGCTCTTGAGCAAATCCGTCAAGTGCTGGTTGACAATCGGCCAGGTATCCTCAATGTACTGCGACGTCTGGCTCGCAATGCTGATCATCGTCTCGAGGAGGAACACCGAGGCCGGGTCGTACGCAAGCGAATGCGGCTCCTCATCGAGTGCGTGCGTGCTGTCCTCGTCGGAGCCTTGCTTGAGCTTGGTGACAGTTCGCTCGTGTGCCAAAGCCTCGAGCGCACGGACAGCTGCGATGAGGGCTTCGACGTCGAGTTGCCTAAGGCGGATTGTCAGTCCGAACGATCGACGAGCAATGATTCTTACATGATTTGAGCATACAGTTCATCCAGGCGGCATGAAGATATGCAGTCAATCGCGCAAAGCGTGTTCTCCACATCGGCGTCGGTCGCATCAGGTACGAGTGCGTCCGAGCTGGCGCTATACGGCGTCATCAAGTACGACGACAGCGCAGAGAGCAAGCCACCATCACTCCTCGCCGCAACCCTCCGCGGCTGGGCACCCCGCAGCGGGATCACAGAATTCCCACCGAGGAAATCCTCCATCTGCAGCATCGGCGTCGGCAACAACGAATGCAAGAACAAATTCTGGAACATCTCGAAGATCTGCGTCCAGCCTTCCCGTAGAGCGTTCCCATTCCCGTTAACGATGTTGAACAGCACGACGGCAGCAAGTTGGCCTTTAAAGTTCGTGCCAAACTTGATGGAGAGGTTCGATACGGTAACCGACTGGCCCTCAACGTCCACAACGGGGAAGTTGGGTACTTGACCCGACACGAACTCCGACAGGAGGCTCGTCGCCTGCGAGAGCGACACCACGACAAAGTCAAACACATCCGGAAGCTGGAAATGCCCCGCAAGCGTCGCACATTGCCGGAACCCAGCGATCGAGCGCTGGATGATGTAGTCGTCGTCGAAGCTAATGAACGCATAGGCGATCGCCGAGATGACGGGTTTCCAGACGGCCTTGAACATATCGACATCAAAGCGGTTCGAGTTGCAGATAATCAGGTCGCCTTGAAGCCGTCAGCTTAGGTGCTGGGATCTAACACGTGACCGACCTGCGTCTCGAGAACGCGCAAGGAGATCCTTCCACGCGTACTCGAAGCCAAGCTGGCCTGTATGCTCTTCAGGCATGACAATCTCCCGCTTGCGAATAGAATCGTAGACGTTTTGCTGCCGATGTCGTTAGCCTCGTAAATGTCTAACAAGCACTCACGAGGAACTCTAGCGAAAAGTCTCCGCCATTGTTGACGCCGCGGAGGTTCTTCCGGTAGTCGTCGATCGTCATGCGATTCTGCAAAAACATCAGCATCGACATTGGCACTCGATACACAAGCTCACGTACCCGCACTTGGGGGTTATGTTGGTCAGTATTGAGCATGATGATCGAGTATGCAAGGACGTAAACAGCGTCCTCGCTCTGGATCTCAGCTGCAAACGGTTTCAGATACCACGCCAAGAAGAGAGGCGACGTACCAGGCCCCGACGCAAAATAAATCGACGCAAACGTCTCCGTAATGCGAGCAATCTGCTGTGCCTCTCCAGGCAGCCGGAACGTTTCGAGCAGCTCACGCATCGCTTCTGCCACTGGTACCTACCATCACGATAAGTATGCGTGTAGACCCACGCAACCAGATACGCACATCCCGGAAGTCAAAGAGACCAACGAACGCCTTGAGAAGCGGCAAGTTCTCCTCGCGCGAGATATAATCGCCAAGAAGCCGCTTGTCGAGGCGTGCGCAACCCTTGAGGAAGACCGCGAGGTTGTGCGCCTTGGCGCTTTCGGGCGCATCTGGCGGGAGGTTCGTGTAGATGAGGCCGTTCTCCTCGAGGAAGGTGATGCCGTTCTTGGGTTTTGTGTTGAAGCGAGAGGCAGCGGCGACGATGAGCTTCTTTTGCGACTTGGCTTTGAGCAGACTCTCGACTTCGGGTAAGTCTGGCGACCAAGATTCGGAGTTCTGCAGTAGGTTCAGCGAGATTCACGCAGTTCACGAGCAACTTACCCCATCTGCACGGGCCGCCATATCGTTGACGAAAGCCAACAACAAATCCAAGCACAAATACTGCACGTTCCTCTGCCGCGCATCGATCCCTCCCGGATAGTACGACGGGTAGACGGCCTTGGTCAAAAAGTCCACCAGCCTCTCAAAGAGGTTCTCGCAGTTGATATCGCAGTCATAGTTGATGTACAAATCGACCATGAAGCTGGGATGTTGTGCTATCTGGCTGAGCGTCTCGAGCACCATGTCCCGCGTTTCGCCACGAGCGGGAGGGACGAGTACCCGTGTTGGTGTCGCGGCGCCGCTGTCTTGTTCGGGAGGACCGAGAACGGGTGTGCCGGGGACGGGGGTTCCTGGCCTGGGAGAGGCTGCGTTGGGCGCGTTGATGGGCCGCTTGCCTGGCGGCAGGGGAGGCGGGGCCAATCGGTCGATGGTGAATGCGAGGTAAAGTTCTTGCTGCAGCTTGAGATGTTGCCGCATCGTGTCGAACACGGTCGAAATGGCGCGCAGGCCGGCATGTAGGACAGCAGGGTTGTCGGAGCGGGCGAGTTGGAAGAGGAATTTGCAGCCCGAGTCGCGGATGAGGGCGAGGAGGGATGGGAACGCGGGAATACGCGAGCCAGAGGCTTCGAAGGCGGCATTGAGAATCCCTAGCGCGACAAGGCGCGTCGAATCGGTGTGTTGTTGGTCACTGGGATCGAGAACGTTGATCAGGACGCGTAATAACTCCAGGATTGAAGGCAAGCCGTCTGAAACAAAATGAGCCACTGGGTGTAGGCCAAGAAATCACGCACATTCTGGCCGACCAACAGTTGCCGCGGTCGAAGGCGTGGGCGCGACGGGGTCGACGTGCTCTTCTGTCTGGGGTGGCGTCGATTCGACGATCAACTCTTGCGCGTTTTCATCGACCGAAGGCACGTCCGTCGACGACACGGTCATGCGCAACTCCGCATCCGGTGTATCCTCGTCTACCATCTGCAGCTTTTCCTCTTCCACATGCGGGTCTAACGAATGCAGACGACTGAACACAGTCCGCACAAGCGCGTGCATCGTGTTTTCCGCTGACCGGCGCAACGTCTCGCTCAACCGCATTTGGCAGCAGGTCGTCAACACCGTCTCGAGCATCTCGCAGACCTCGATGTCGCCGAGGACGCTGCCAACGCTCCCGCAAAGGCAGTCGTGGATGACGGTCATGATGCGGAGCAGTACGACCTCATCCCCCGAGGAATCGCTGGCCTCGAACTTGCAGTGCGAGACGGTGCTGCTGAGGTCGATGAGTGCCGTCTCGAGTGAGTGCGATTGCGGGGAAATGAGCCCGCAGACGAAGAAACTGTGCAGGGACGCGAGTGCCGCGGAGGTGATGGGGCCCGTGGACAATGGAGAGCGGATTATGGCGAAGAAGGGCGCGAGGAGGGTTGGGAGCGGGACGGTCATTATGTCTGCGGTCGAATTTAGCGCGCGTTCGAAAACTTGTAGTTTTAGCACACGAACCTCTGCAGCAGGAACGCGTATATTTTGAGGGGAGTCTTGTGTGAGGTGCAGACGTCGCGCCACTCGCGCTGGTCGCGGGTGGTAGCCTCGAGCTCGGATTGGAAGCCGGACATGAGCGAGTTGAGGAGTTTGCCGCGTCCACCTGCTTGAGCAGGCTGCGGTAGACATCGAGGACGTCGGCCCTGCGATGGACTCGCTGTTCCCGGCGACCCTCTCGACGGCCCCTTGATCGTGAGTTAGTGGCCAGAACAAGACTGGGCAAGATGGGGCACCTTGGAGGAGCTGGGCGGGGTTCGGATGCAACTCGGAGGCCATGTTCGTTTTCGATTGAGTAGGTATCGAGGTCTTGGAGGGCCTGCAACATTGCGGTCGTCCGAGTTGAGCGCCGGAGTGGAGATTCAGCAAGTTGGGCGAGAAGATGGTGGTAGTTTGAAGTTAAGTGTCACATGCACGTGTCGCCGCGCTCAGAAGATTGCTTTCCATCGGCCACACTCGTGTCTGACCCAGTGAGCTGCCACTATTACATTACTCCTGCCGTGTAATCCTATCCTATCCTATCCTACTATAGCATTACATCTGTATTACGGGAAGATTCTCTAGATACTGCTGAATAGTGGTTCGTTCTACCTGACCGAGGGGAATTGGAGCCAACGCGTGGAGTTCTTTTTCTCTAGCCTCCTTGAGCTCTACTTCAAGGGCCGGAATAAAATCGTGCCGTAGAAGCATCCGATGCCAGCGCGTAACTTTGCATAGAAGATGTTCGATGAAGATGAACGCGTAGCCAGTGAAGCCGAGAAGAGTTTTGTGCTCCACGGAAAGATGAGCGTCAAGATGCTCATGCAGGACATGAACTGCTTGATGAATTCGGTTAAATGCTAAAGCTTTTTAGATTGCCATGAAGAGAACCTCATAATTAAAACACACCTTTCCTGCCCGTTACTTCGAATCCCAACAACTTCAAGCCTTGTAGTGCGCCCTTCTTGTTCGTAAAGATGACCTGGCTCATTTCGGTGACGGTGGGAGATTCGCAAATGCCGGCAAAGGCAAGGAAATTCGCGATCTGCATTCGAGTGATAGACTGGGGGCCAAAACCGAGCAGTTCCAAGCCGTCAATGAGGCCAAGCGCGTCAGCATACGTCGGCGTCTTGACACGAGAGCAGAACGAAAGCCATGCATCGTGGACGCGCTCTGTGAAGAACGGCGCGAACTTGGCAATAAGCGCCAGAGGATCGCTTGCATCGACCGCAAATGATCGACTGGGTTGACCCCAACAGCGCGTATCCGCAATTGGACCAATTCCACTCTCCCATGCAGCCCGGAAAACCGTTGCGCATTCGGCAGCAGACGCAAACTCGCGGGTGAAATATTTGCGGAGGGCCTCTTCGGTTCGAACACCCTGTCCGGTACTGAATCGGACCAGTAGGTTGGCCAGACCGAGTCGGGATCGGAGGTTCACGGGCGCGAGACTGGAAACGATAAGCCCCTGAGCTATGTTGAAGCGCCGAATTGGATTGTAATGGTCGGGGTTCAAAGACGCCACACTTTGGCTCGTTCGAAGATGACGACAGCGCAGAATACGGTCCAGTGGCTCGAGAAATGGCTCCGGTTCCTTGCTGGCCACGTTGAGGGTCTCTCGAAGTACCAACGCAAGGAACCCAAAGCACGGTTGCGCAGAAAATGGGAGCAGGTCGTGAAGAATGGTTGAGGGAGGGACGGGTGATCCAATTCCGCCGATTGGAATGAGCGGTTGAGCTGTTCTTGATGCCTGGCGGGACTGCGCACGCTGGCGACGGTTGTAAAGGCGTAGGTTGAATACTGCCTGCACAATGCGGCGCGAAACCACCACGAGTTGTCTCGCGTCCTCCTGCACATCCGGAAGCCGATGCTGGCGAACCAACCACGACCTTAGCTCCTCCACTCTTGCCTTGACCTGGGAGAGGTCAGCTGCAAGAACAGCCGCTTTGGAATGGTGGCCTCGTCGGAACATCGCTGTCGCATTCTCGAGACACGCTTGGAACTCCGGGTAACACGTGGCACCATCGTCGTCGAGCGCGTCGAGCAACGCGGTACAGATACCGCCGCGGAGTATAAAGTCGTGAGCCGTCAGACCACTCGGAGCGCATGCCTGCACTTGCGGCGCAACAACCACCGTCGTCAAGAGGTCGACGAGGGAGTTGACCATCCATTTCTGGCGACCATCTTCCTTCGCCAATGCTGACCAGGCAATGATATTGAGTTGATAGTCGATGTCCTGGTTGCATGCCGCCCAAACAGGCTGGAGCATGGCCGTTGTGATCTTGAGCATGCGGTGAGGATTTGTGGTTTGAGCGCTCCGGGTCGTTCGAGCATGAGTCGCAGCCTTCTCCATCTCGGTAAGAGCATATTGGACGAGAGGAAAGAAGAGCGGGAAGGTGGTATCCAGGGAGCCGTGGTGATATGCGTCGACGAGTTGCTGCGCAAGAACGACGCCGTGTTCGGTATGCCATTCGTAGAAGACGGTATACGCCCGAGATCGAGCATGATTAAGCACATAGGAGACGGCTTTCATCTCTGTTTGCACTTGACGCGCATTGGAGAGGAGCTGAGCGGATTTGGTCAACGTCTCGAGCAAATGCACGAAGTCGCTGCCAGCGTCAGAGCGCCGGAGATGGACGGCGCGGCTGAGATCCTGTACCCGCTCAGCAGCGGCCAGCAGAAGAGTGATGTTGTGGGTTTCTGGTTGTCGGGATTTGGAGCTGAGAGCGTTGGAAAGGTTTTGGAGTTCTTCCAAGTCCTCAGCGATGCTGACTTGGAAGACCCGATACAGGTCCTTCGCTGCTTGGTTCTTCCCCGTCTTATCGAGCTCTGCGAGGGTCGCTGGATTCGTTTTGCGAAGGTAGTACTCCGACTCGAGTTGGTCGCAGCTTGGGTTGAATGTCAGACACGTGATACGGAAGAGAAATACGAGAACTTACTTGCCCAAAGCGGACCGTGGCTCAACTGTATCGTCGCACCGCCCATATCCACTCCACCTCAACCTGAAGTGTTGTTCACCCGTCCGGCGATCCTGTCCTAACCTCAGTATTGCACAGAAAACCGGATACGAATCGAACCTTCTTATCAGAAACGATGAACGACGCTTCATCCTCCATTGCTTCTTCCAGCTCCTCATCCTCATCCTCTTCCAGAGCCTCATCCTCTTCCAGAGCCTCATCCGGTACTTCCTCATCTCCACCTGTGCTCATCCCAGAATTCTGCACACCCTCCATCTCCCCACCTCCATGCTCAACCTCTCCGTCTCCCGTGTTAACTTCCCCATCTCCATGCTCAACCTCTCCGTCTCCCATCTCAACCTCTCCATCCCCAGCCCCTCATTTCTCCACCCGGCGACTGACCACTTCCACTCTTCGCCTTCTTCCGCGACGATAACGGCAGCCCGTTGTCGCCGAAACCTCGTTTAGTTCCTCGTTTCTCTCCCTGCACCAGTGGAGATGCGGCGGCTGGTGGTGCGCCGGAGGTCTGTGGCACGGCCGCAGGCAAACGCTGCGCTGCGGCAGTCGCAGCTGAAGGATTGCGGGGTATGATGTTCGTATTCCAGAGATCGGCCAACTTTCGAGTGAGGCTCATGACTCCCTCGCCGTCATCGAGGACGATACCCGCCGCACGCTTCTGGCCCTGCTTGAAGTGTGCCTTGGACATGAAGACAGAATACGCATCACACAGCGTCTCGATGTGCTTGTAACGACCGCGCCAAAGTTCGAACCAGTCGTAGTTCGCAATTGGGTTCGGGCTGACGAATTCCCCGTCCCAAACAAGACTGGGCGGCTCCCAAAGCGGGTTTAGGAGAGGGGGCCGACCGAACAGCAGCACGGAATTATTCCAGGTCTCCCGGAAATGCTCCCAGTACAGCCTCTGGAGCAAATCTGAATCTGTTCCGAGAGCAGGAGTTCCGTCAGAGTGGAAGAAATGGTGTACGGTGTCGTCGACGGTGGTTTGAAGTTGGGGATGAATTGCTCGTGGGGATAGACGTTGCGTATGAGCCGAAGTCGGATAGAACACGAAGACGATACGGTTGACCTTGTCGTTGTCGTCGCGGTGCAATCCATTTATGTCGTTTGCAAAGGTGCGAAGCCACTCTTCGCGTTGTTCTGCGTTGACAGTCGGGGCGTTGCCAGTGTGTAGGTCGTTGCCCTTGAAGAGCAGGATGACAATAGCCCAGCCATCGACGACCGTCGCGCGAACGTAGAGCCCTAGGCGACCGAAGAGGAATGCGCCAGAGTCACTCCCTATAAGACAATTCAGCGTCCGGAGCGAAGACAAGAGAATGACTTTACCTTCCGGCAGCCGAATCAGCATTATCAGAAACGTCCAACGATTCGGATCGTCGTGCATGTCGACATGCCAGGATCCTTGGAGTAGGCCGATGAAGAGCTGAAGATCTCCACCGCGCCAAGCAGACGACACGTTCATCTGCATGCCGGTTAAGCCCGAGGAATTCGTTCCGCCCAACGAGAATATGTTCATGTCGAAGGCTCGTGCTTGCAGGGCAAGGAACTCTTCCTTGGACAACATATGCTCCGCAACAAGCATATAGAGATCTGCGCCGAGCTTCAATACCTCCTCACGAAGCTTCTTTGCAAGCTCCTCGTTGACCTGCACCGCCGGGACAACCAGGCCGGCACCGTGTCCTTCGAGCAGAGTCGAAGCGTGGCTCGATGAGCCGTCAAACGGACGCTCTGGGCTAAACGCAGGAGAGCGCATGTTCTTCTTGATTTCGGGAAGAGCGTAGATTGGGGTACGCCCATCGAGGCCGAATGTGATGGTTTTGAGACGCTCGAGCTTCTCAAGAATGAGTGTCGAATTAGGGAGATGCTGGATAGCGGGAAGGTCGAAGAAGCAGGCGACAGTGAGACGCATGGCTGCCGGGGTGGCCTTGGAGGTAGACAAAAACTCGCTTGCAGCCGTGCCGGGCAAGGGAGTGATGTCTACTGCAATAGGGATACCCGCCAGCATTTCGGTCATGCCAGCAATGGGCTCAACCACCCACCGACGACGCTCCGCGTCGTATTGTTGAGGGAAAGTACCCGGCGGGGTGGTTATTCGAGATAGTCGGTCCAAAAGCTCGTTCTCCTGCAGCGGGTCGAGCTGCTGGTAGGGAAATGTGTAGCACTGACCCCCGCGGTAACGAGGGTCGACTGTGTGTCGCAATGTAGGCCCTTCCGGGTACGTGTAGTTGCCGGGCGGTGTGGCCGGAGGATGGGGAGATATGGTGGGTGGGCAGGGACGGAGTGCAGGCGCGCCTTGAGGCGGTTGGGGATACACTAGATCGGTGTCGGCAGCAGTGGGCCAGACAATGGATATATGCTCGCTAGCGAGCCCCCATTGGTGTGGATCTGGGCAAATTATGACCTAGAATGGATCTACTGGCAAGGGACATACCAGAAATCTGAGGAACATTGCCCTTCATGGGCGGCTGAGCAAGAGACAAGTTGTTGGGGGAAAGTCACGTGGAAGCGCCTTCACATGACTTTCCCTCAGAAAGTTGTCAAGCCGCCGCTGTTGCTAGATATGGTGCGCGATGGCTGAATAACGAGCTGTGTAGACCCAGACCAGCATAAAGGTCCAAGTGGTGGCTGAACCGCACCAAAATTGAGCGTTGCGCGCCAGATTCAATCGAAGGCTTGAACTGAGAGACTCTGCGGGATAAAGGAATGGATGCTGCGGTGTTTCGGTGCAAGTACAGTGCAGCGGAGACAGCTCTAGTCCAAGATGTTGAGCAGGGAACGATCCAAACTGGAGCAAAAGAGTAGCTTTGAACTCAGCCGTTCGAGGTTAAAAGAGAAAGAATTGTCTTGTGATCTCCAGTTGACTTTCAACGACTCAGAAGACTCAGGTTATTAACATGCAAATTTTATGTACTCCAACGTTGAAATGACTGTGATTAACCAATGAACTTAGCCTCCAGCAGTTTCTACTTTTTCTTCTCTTTCAAACCCTCCTCGTCGAGCTGCCCGTCGGGTACCTCCAGAAAAGGGTATGTTGGCTCCTCCACCGTTTCATCATCCGCCGCCTCCTTCTTGCACGCTTTCCGGAAGTCAGTCTCGAGTCGCTCGAGAACGTTGTCGAGAACCGCGTCGTTGTCGAAGTCTTCCGTCTAGAGTTTGTACTGCAAGTATTAGGGTCGTGATATTAGAACAGAGGCCAACTTACTGTCCATTCCCGTTTGGAGTCCTCCGCCTTGCCCTCGCGCAGATTCAAGAGGTACTGCAGATCCTTTTCCTTTTTCAGCAACTTCTCCGTGCGCATCTTCGCTGCCATCTCCTGCAATTTCTTGCCCTGTTCCCGTCGGCGCTCTGCGATACGCTCCAGCTCCTCTGGGGACTTTTCCTCCGCGAGATGAAGCGCGTACGGGAACTGGACGATCCTGTCCGCACCCTGGAGCACAGATATCGAGTTGAGGGACCGGATATGGGTGGGGTAGTCTACCGCAAACTCGCAAAAGTTGTGTAGCATCCACTGTGTCTGCGCGGGCAGGACTCGTGTGGGGAAGTTTGTGTATTTGAGCTGGACGAGTTTGAGGAGGTAGTCGGCGGACTGAGACGCGCCCCACGGGATGCGTTTCGCGTGGCTCAGGATGCCCTTGCCGGCTAGCACGGGAATGACGGATGTGGACGCGGTGTTGAACGATAGGACGAGTCCGTCGTTGTTCGGTCCGTGGTTTTGGTAGAAAGACATGACGGAGTCGACGCAATAGGTAACGGAGGGTGCTCTGTATTGCTCGAAGAGCAGCTCGGAGGTCACTGGAAGGTGTCAGTCGAGTGTTTGGAGAGGAAACTCAACGCACTCGACCGCGAATACATCGGGGAACACAGTCGCTCAGACATAATGATCAGGTGGTCGACAGTCGACGCGTCGATTTCGAGCTAAATGAACGCACAATCTAGCACATTTTCCTGCGTCGTTGAGGCCAAACAAGGACATGAGAGAAGACCCACCAAGGCGTCAAAATACAGCAACACATCGCCCTCCCAAGGTGTCCGTGCCTGGATTTTTGCCACGCCCTCGACATCCACTGCATCTCCCAGTAGCAGCAGAGGCTTGTTGGTACGCCGTTCTTTGTATTTCGAGATGTCGTTGAGAGCCGAGCGCGGGGCTGCAGATGTGCAGAATCCATAACGCAGTGTGGTCGCGCCATTATCAATTGCGATGGGCGTCTGCGTGTCCCTGAAGTCATCGTACGCGCGGTGCGGGGACCTCGGGGATACTCGGAGGCGGGAGTGCGTAAGTAGTGGGCTCCGAGTCCACGTCCATGGCGAGAGCAGAGTTAGCGTTTGTGACGATCTTGTCTCCGCCCGTCATGTCGACGGAAGAGTTCAACCACCAGCTCGCAATAAAGCTCTCTCGGGCCCTTAATACACTCAACCCCAATGACTTGTTGGCCCAGCGGGTAACAGACATCGCAAAGAGCAGCTCGCTTCCAGAGTTCATCACAGGTGCGGCCTCTCCGCAAATTTTCCTCTGGCGCTAACACAAGAACGCAGCGGCGCGCACTTTCGGAAAATTCGAAGACTCTTTCCTCGGCGAAATCCATGCAGAGATTGCGCTGCACGAAAAAGGGCTGGCTCCGAAACCTGTGGCAGGCATAACTGTACACGACTCCGATGTGCTTGAGCCACCGCCAGCGCGGCCTGGAGGGCTCATAAGGCCGGATATAGTGCGTAGTATCCAGAGCGGTCCCTTCTCATCTGACCTGCGAGACAGCGCCATACATTCAAACAACCCGCGAAACCACTCGAACCACCGACTCCCCGTGCCTCGGTGCTAGGGCTTGACCGGCTCGCGCAGGAAAAACGAGCAGCAGCAGCCGCTGCCCTAGGAGACTCGGATGGAAGCCGCAAGAAGCCGCGGCTAGACAATGGAAACGAGCCCGTCTTCAAGGGTACGCTCGTTGAGCTCATTCGCCAAAGCACTAATGAGCTATCTAGTCCCCAGCCTGCCCGTCCGCGACAATCAGCGTCAGCGCGGCCCCGAAACCCCGTCTCATCCTGGTGGTATCTCCGATATTGCTCGTCGACGGCTAGAAGAGCATAGAAGGAATAAAGAGAAACAACGAGGTATGTTGTTCGCTGTGCTTTTGGACTCGTTCTGAACGACAGCAGAGGGCATCACTGCTGCTAACGAACGACGAGAAGACGCTCCTAAAGGGCTCGGCGACTTCCAAAGACGCTCCAATCGTGACCGAGACCGAGACCGAGGCTGGGGTGGTCGACGCGAGTCAGACAACAATCAGCAGCAGCGCGGATGGGAATCATCCACGCCGCGCTCTGTTCGCGGCAATGGCAACGGCGACGCTCCGAGCGTTCGTGTTCCAAACGTGGGCTGGGACTCCACACCTCGACGCTCAGGCGACGACGGGTCTGGCTGGGGCAGCGCCGGCAGTCGTCGTTGGGATGCTACCCCGCGAAATGTTCGCGAAGGGAGCCCCGATAATGCTCTCGGTCTTGATGCGCGGGAATGGGAGGAAGAGCAGATTCGTCTCGACCGAGACTGGTATGCTGGTGCGGAGGAGGGTGGGATTGCTGGCGACGAGGAACACAACCCGTTGGCACAGTATGAAGATCTCAGCGCGTTAAAAAACGCGGAGATCGCCACTAAACAAGTGGTATGCCGTCTCTTTTTTGCTACTCGATGATACTGACCACTATTGCAGAAACGAATCTCGGCCAAACAAGCCCAATACGTGCGTCATATCTCTTGTCTTTGAGGACTGCCCTTACTCTGCCGTAGAACGCGGACAACGACCTCTGGGAAGCCAACCGCATGGTCACTTCCGGTATCGCAACGCGCAAGGGCGTCGACGAAGACTTTGAGGACGAGTCCGAATCGACCGTGCACGTCATGGTCCATGACATCAAGCCGCCGTTCCTCGACGGCCGTACCGTCTACACCAAGCAGCTCGCACCCATCAACCCCATCCGCGACCCCACCAGCGACATGGCCGTGTTCTCTCGCAAAGGCAGCGCGCTGGTCAAGGAGAAGCGTGAACAGGCGGAGCGCGCCAAGGCTGCGGCGAAAATCGCAGCTATTGGCGGGACGGCGCTGGGCAATATCATGGGCGTCAAGGACGAAGAGGCGGAGGCTGTTGGTGCGTCATTCGCTTTCCCGTTTTTCGGAGTCTGGACATTCACGAAGTTTTCTTTGTTCTTGACCTGCAGCCGAAGAAAAGCGCAAGGAGGCAGAGGCCAAGGCCAAGGGCGAGACGATCAGCTACAAAGGCGAGTCGCAGTTTGCCAGTCATTTGAAGACGTCGTCTGGTATCAGCTCGTTCGCGAAGACCCGGACGCTGAAAGAACAGCGGGAGTACTTACCTGCGTTTGCGAGTCGCGAGGAGTTGCTCAAATGTATTCGCGAGAACCAAGGTGCGTTTTAGCACTCACTCCCTCGCACGTGACTCAAGTAGGCAACAGTGGTCATCGTGATTGGCGAAACTGGCTCGGGGAAGACGACACAGCTCGCCCAATTCCTCTACGAGGACGGCTACTGCCAGTTCGGCCTGATTGGCTGCACGCAGCCGCGTCGTGTGGCCGCCATGTCCGTCGCCAGGCGTGTTAGCGAAGAGATGGAGTGCAAGCCCGGGGCGACTGTCGGATATGCGATTCGATTCGAGGATTGTACGACAGCCGAGACCAAGATCAAGTGTGCGTTTCTAGTGCTGTTATCTCTGCTAATGTCTCATAAACGACAGACATGACCGATGGTGTACTGCTCCGCGAGTCTCTGAATGAAGGCGACCTCGACCGGTATAGCGTCATCATTCTCGACGAGGCGCACGAGCGTTCGTTGAACACGGATGTGTTGATGGGCTTGCTGAGGAAGAGTACGTGTTTTCCAGCTTCGACTTGTAGGTGTCGGCTTACGTTCCTACAGTCCTTTCTCGGAGACGAGATCTTGAGCTCATCGTGACCTCCGCGACGATGAACGCCGAGAAGGTTGGTAGCCCGTATCTGTTAGACAACTCCATTGACGACGCTTGTAGTTCTCGACTTTCTACGGCAACGCACCTTGCTTCACCATCCCTGGACGGACGTTCCCTGTCGAACTGTTCCATTCAAAGTCTCCCTGCGAAGACTACGTCGACAGTGCGGTCAAACAAGTCCTGCAGATCCACCTGTCGAATCCGCCCGGCGATATTCTGGTCTTCATGACTGGACAAGAAGATATCGCAATCACGTGTCAAGTCGTCACGGGTACGTCGGCCTTCGTTCTCCGAATGGATTGGTGTTGATGATGAGCAGAGCACCTCTCGCAGATGAAGGAGCCCATTCCGCTTGCGTGCTGCCGATCTATTCCCAGATGCCGGCGGACCTGCAGGCCAAGATCTTTGACCCGACGCCCGATGGGCGGCGCAAGATCATCGTAGCGACCAATATCGCTGAGACGTCTTTGACGGGTACGCTCTTCTTTGGTGTGCGAACTGCGTATTGATACATGCGTTAGCGGATGGTATTCTCTACGTCGTGGATGCCGGCATACTCGAAGCTCAAGGTGTACAACCCGAAAGTCGGCATGGACGCGTTACAGATCACGCCCATCAGCCAGGCGAATGCGAATCAGCGCAAGGGGCGCGCCGGACGTACGGGACCTGGGTCAGTTTGCTTTATTCGGCTCTGGGTATGTGTTTGCTGACTTCCTTGCCCAGGTACTGTTATTGACTATAGACCGAGATGGCTTTCATGCACGAGCTGTTCGAGAGCGCCATTCCTGAGATCCAGAGGACGAATCTTGCGAACACGGTCCTGCTGCTCAAGGGACTGGGCGTCAAGAATCTGCTCGAGTTTGATTTTATGGATCCTCCGCCTCAGGTAGGCGCATTTCTTCAGATTGAATCGCCAAACACGCTAACGCTCGACGTAGTCCAACATCCTCAACTCCATGTACCAGCTCTGGGTTCTCGGCGCGTTGGACAACGTCGGCGATCTGACGCCGGTGGGCCGCAAGATGAACGACTTCCCAATGGACCCGTCGATGGCGAAGATGCTGATCGCCTCGGTCGAGTACAGGTGTTCGGCGGAGATGTTGACCATCGTGTCGATGCTCTCGGTGCCGAGTGTGTTTTATCGGCCAAAGGAGCGCATGGAGGAGGCGGATGCTGCTCGGGAGAAGTTCAACGTCCCTGAGAGCGACCATTTGACGCTGTTGAATGTGTTCAATCAGTGGAAGAGCCACGGGTTCGTTCAAGTTTCCGTTGTGGTTATCGCTCTGTTTTATTGATCATGGTTGGGGCAGGTATCGAGACGAATGGGCGATGCGACATTTCCTGCACCCCAAGCTGCTCCGCAAAGCCCGGGAAGTGCGCACCCAGCTGGAGGATATTATGAACTTCCAGAAGATGAGCCTGGTCTCTGCCGGGACGGACTTTGATGTCCTGCGTAAGGCTATCGCGGCGGGATACTTCCACCAAGCCGCGAGGGCGAAGGGTATAGGCGAGTTTGTGAATATTCGCTCGGGATTGCCATGTCATTTGCATCCGACGAGTGCGTTATATGGCCTTGGATGTGAGTTGTTTCTTTCTCATTTGTTGCGTTGAACAAGTACTGAATGCTCCATTCACAGATACACCAGCGTATGTCGTGTACCACGAGCTCATCTTGACCTCGAAGGAGTACATGACGCAAGTCACCTCGATTGACCCGTACTGGCTTGGTGTGTTTCTTCTTGCGTTGTTGTTTCTTGCAACTCGACTAAACCGCGCTGTAGCTGAGCTCGGTTCCGTCTTTTACTCTGTCAAGGAGAAAAACTTTGACGAGCGCGGCAATCGACGACATCCTTTATCTCGCAAATAGCCAGCGGGGGTGATTCGGGATGGAATAGTGCACCGGGAATGCTACCGCATGCAAGTGGCTCTCCAAGTCAGCTGCACAACGCTACCGAAGTTGAGCCTGGCTCTTTCCGGCGCAACCTTGACGACCGTCCGCCTGCGAAACTGTCGCCGCGCGCAAGATCTTCGCCGTTTATACGGCACCTGCGGCAGCCCCAACTCTACCTCACCGTTGGCGCCATCGTTTCAGCGCGTCGCGGCGCCTCGACGGGTCGCGTTCGTAAAACCAGAAAAAACCGGAAGTTTTGCGCGCTCTTTCCCGACGATCCCCCATTGCTCGGACGATTATTGGAGTCTCAGGTGACGGCTCCAGCAGCCATCCAGGTCTGTGGAAGCTGTGTCCGCTAGTCTCAGGATACTCACTCTGTGCTAGATTACAGCGGAGCAGATCCTCCGAGAGGTGATTCAACCAGTCTGCAGCGCGTCTGGACTCATCGTTTCTGCAGGCTCAAGAGCGACAAGAACCTGCCGTACACCCCCCAAAACAACGAGTCGAGGATTTCGAGGAGCTTCACGAGTATCGTGGTCGAAAGCGGTCAGAGTTTGAAGAGCGTATTCGACGGACAAGAGGCAGCATGTGCGTTCTCTAATGACTCTACTCTTGCAATTTCTCAACCCCGGCCAGCAAGGAATGGCTGCAATACGCCAACTGGGAAGCCAGCCAAAACGAGTTCGCGCGCTCTCGCTCTGTCTTTGAACGCGCTCTCGATGTCGATCCGCGAAGCATCCAGCTGTGGATGAGCTACACCGAAATGGAGCTCAAATCTCGCAACGTCCAGCATGCTCGCAACCTGTTCGACCGCGCGGTCACTCTCCTGCCCCGCGTCGACCAAATGTGGTACAAATACGTCTACCTCGAGGAACTGTTGCAAAATGTTCCCGGCGCACGACAGGTGTTTGAGCGGTGGATGCAATGGGAGCCCGACGACAAGGCCTGGCAGGCCTATATCAAGCTCGAGGAGCGCTATGGCGAATTGGACCGCGCCAGTGCCATTTACGAGCGATGGATTGCGGTTCGACCTGAGCCGCGCGTATGGGTCAAGTGGGGCAAGTTCGAGGAGGAGCGCGGCAAGCTCGACAAGGCTCGGGAGGTTTTTCAGACCGCGCTCGAGTTTTACGGAGACGATGAGGAGCAGATCGAGAAGGCGCAAGCGGTATTTGGCGCGTTTGCCAAGATGGAAACGCGGTTAAAAGAGTATGAGCGCGCGCGGCTCATCTACAAGGTACGCTGCACAACGTGTGAAATGCTCTGAACCTTAGCTCCTGCAGTTCGCGCTCGACCGCATACCGCGGTCCAAGTCTGCAAATCTCTACGCCTCGTATACCAAATTCGAAAAACAGCACGGCACGCGCACGACGCTGGAAAACGTTCTTGGCAAGCGGAGGATACAATCCGAGGACGAGCTGTCGCACGATGGCCGCAATTACGACGTTTGGTTCGACTATGCGCGGTTGGAGGAGGGTGCGTGGCGGGATCTCAAGTCGGAAGGCTCCACTGTCGAGGAACTCGAGGCGGCTACTGTTCGTGTAAGAGAAGTATACGAACGGGCTATCGCGCAGATACCGCCCGGAAGCGAGAAGCGACATTGGAGACGGTATATCTTCCTTTGGTTGGACTATGCCTTATTCGAGGAGATCGAAACCAAGGTCCGTTTGATTGTTCACTCATTTTTTCGCTCATTTTCTCTGGTAGGACTATGCTCGAGCACGACAAATATACCAAGAAGCCGTCAAGCTCGTACCGCACAAGCAGTTCACGTTTGCGAAACTCTGGCTTATGTTTGCCAAGTTCGAAATCCGGCGGCTAGATCTTCAATCTGCGCGCAAAATTCTCGGTACCGCCATCGGCATGTGCCCGAAGGAAGCTCTGTTCAAGGGATACATCGAGCTCGAAGTCGAGTTGCGCGAGTTTGACCGCGCGCGGCAGTTGTACGAGAAATATCTCGAGGTATTTTTTTTTTTCCTCGTCCGCATGAGTTCTCGGCTGACGGGTCTTCAGTTTGACTCGGCCAACGCCTCTGCTTGGATCAAATTCGCCGAACTCGAGTCTCAGTTGCAAGATTTCGCGCGCACTCGCGGCATCTTCGAGCTCGGCGTATCGCAGTCGCCGCTCTCCATGCCAGAGCTTCTCTGGAAGGCTTATATCGACTTTGAGATTGAGGAGGGCGAGCGGGAGGCTGCAAGGGCACTGTACGAGCGGTTGATCGCGCTCAGTGGACACGTGAAGGTGTGGATCTCGTACGCGATGTTCGAGGCGGAGGCGATGCCGGTACCGCGCGCTCAGAGGGACGAGGAGGATGAGGAGGCGGAGGTGCCGATGGTCGAGGGAGATGCGAATGTTGCAAGACAGGTGTTCCAGCGGGCGTACAAAGACTTGAAGGATAAACCTCTGAAGAGCGAGGTATGCTGACTGTTGTTTGCCCCAAGCTTGGCGCTGATGATTTATGCAGCGTGTTGCGCTACTCGAGGTCTGGAAGACGTTTGAAGAGAGCAACGGCACGGCGGACGACGTCGTCAAGGTCCAAGGCATGATGCCCATCGTCAGCAAGCGGAGGATGTCGATGCGGAGACCGGTCAGACCGTCGAAGGTGCGTTGAAAGCGTGTTTATCTACTTTTGCTTACACAGAAATAGACTGGGACATGGTCTTTGCCGACAACGAACGCGAGGCGAACCCGACGTCGTTCGCCTTCCTGCGGAACGCACATTTGTGGAAGAACGCGCAAGCCGAGGCGGGTGGAGGGTTATCTGGGTTTACTGCTGCGTCGATGGACGATGCGGAGAGCGATGTGGCGAGCTCGAATGGAGACGAATTGGAGTGAGCTTGTATATGGGCTTAGTCATAGTCACGTGCATCGTCTATGCTTTCGTTCTGCCTGCGACGGCGGTGTTTCTCGACTGGGATCCAGCAAATCGAGAAGGATGGTGCAAGGATTTTAAGGATTGTCAAGAAGCGTGTTGATGAGCGGGCGTTGCTCACATTGCAGGTTCGTTCAAACGCGGCCTGATTGTCCACAGAAAGCTCATTTCGTAGCTCTCAGAATTGATGTCGACTCTGGAGGACATTACGCGTCTCAAACAGCTGAAAGAATCGGAACCGACTCAGGAGGCGTAGGATGAGTGGGCGAAAACGCGTGAGGTACGCCGAGAGGAATGAAAAACATGCGCAACTCGGACACGCACTCATGCTTAATGCCAGTTTTCAGGCGCTGCATGAGACCGCTGCCTTGCTCGAGGACCCAGAAACAATGGACATGGCTTTAGAGGACTACACCATGCTCTCGAATACGCTGCAAGAACCCAAGAACTTGTCAAGACATGCTCTTTAAATTTACGAACTCCTGTCCCTCAGTCGTACACGGCGAGCTCAGTCAAGTTCATCTCAATACAGCCAGCCTTGTCAGTATCGTTCAAGATGTTGCTCGTGCTACTTGGAACTCGCACAAACCGTCCAATCCTGCTCAACCTCATACCGCCGCATCCTTCAAGTTTGGCGGCTATTAATCTCTCCATATCTCCCATCACTCCATCGCTCCCAAACTCCCAGCACCTTCAACGCGTATAAGAGTTGTTTGCGCATATCGACAACATCGTTTCCGAACTCAACCCTTCCGTGTATGCACAACTCAAATATATCCTTGTTTCGCTAAACTCTGGGCAGATGGGCGACGACAAATCTCAATCACAAATCGACGGCAAAGACGGACCAACAGCGGCTCAAATCCATTACTGGCGTCTCCAATTTTACCGTGCAGATTATCAGCGCGCACAGCTTCACCAGCATTTGGACCACGCCACCACCGCGTTTCTTCAGACGCGCAAACATTTGTACGCAATCCTCAAACATCAAGAGTCGAAAATCCAGGTACGTTTCAAATCGCAGTGTGAGGTTGCCGTTGATAAGTTGTTTCTGTGTAGACGCTGAGTATGAGCGAGCATTACCTCCGGGCGGCCGTCGATGCTTTGCAGCAACAAGTTTCTGGTTTGGTCGCCGTGAATAACGATTTGGTTCTCCAGACGGAGCAGTATCGCCTCGCTCTCACCGTCGCCTCCCGTATGTTTTGGAGCGGAGTGTCGTGGAGGAATCTACAGCTACAGTAATGGGTGTAGTGCAGGACGAGCAAGACGGCAGCGTGAGGGCTGAAGAATGAAGGAGTTTTGGCTCAATTCATTGTTGTTGCAGTGCTCCCTACCTCGTCGTGCACCAATATTTTGAGCAGTGTTTCCGTTGGGCATTCCTTTCCCCTCAACATGAACTCGGCCACGTTCGGCACTGACACCGCTCTCTCCCATCTCTCCCATCAATTTGACCTCCGGCGCCTTAGAAGCTCCTGAAAGCTACGGAGGCCAATGCAACTCATTTAAAGCTCGAGTCGGTTGAGAGGCAGCTGCAACGCTACCGGAATGCTTGCGTCGTATTCCAACCAAGGTACAGCAGCTTCGCTTCCTGCTACTAGTGGAGGCACTCCGAGTCTAATCTTCCATAGACCCTAGGTCGGATCGCACGAGCCAAGATCCAAGGTTTCGCGCTCATCGTCTTCGCATTGAAGAACTTCTCTCTGACTCCGATGCTGCCATGGACGGCTACTCGAGAGCTGCCCATCGCGAACTCTACGCCGATAATACTCGTCTCCGAAGGCAGTTGCAGCACCTTACTCGCGCAAGGGCTTGTGTTGAACTCGAATTAACCCGCGTCCGCGCGTGGTTGGACTATCAGCATGGCCTCATCCTTACGCGAGAACGCGAAATCTGGGTACTGGCGTTTCTCCAAGTTGAACATTGGCTGAATTCCAGCAGGAGCTCCAACGAATAGCCAGCTTCTCGAGTCAGACGATGAACATGGCGCAGCACGAGATTGGTCAGTTGCAAGCGCAGCTTTATATCCAGTGGTCGAATGGAGGAACACGATAGATTCGCATAATATGCATCGATGAACAGTTGTTTTTAGAGAGAAATCTAGACGACGCAATGCCAGTGGATACGAGAGTCTGAAAATACGGAGGGATTTTGCGCACTTTACATCGTTCATGAACATCTGCGCCACTCCGAGCAATGGCGACAAGGCTGGTCCTTCCTGGTAGCTGCAATACTCGAGCATTGGGGGGTGTCTGCGCCGAAAAGCATTGGCCTGGGTCGGACAGTGATCTCCCTGAGGATCGTTCTAGGCCAGTAAGCTCAGAAACCTCTGGTTATTCAGCAAACTCACCGTGGATGCAGCACGGTGGTTCCAGGAGGATAAGACGCAATCTGTTCGCGAATTTGCGGATGCAGGGACATGAGCGAAAGGGAGAATTGGATGCCATCAACTGATCAGCAAATTTGAACGTCGCGCTCGTGTTGACTCTCAACCGACCACTTCGAGCCACGCCATGGAAAGAAGAGTGGAGAGTCCTCCTACGGCTCATCCTGTCCGGCGAAACTATCCCAACGTGGACAAGCTATCGACTCAAATGCGAATTTTCTTGGACGAGGTCGTTGGCAACGACGACAACATCCCATGTCTTTCAGGAACTGCAGAGGCAACTCCAGCAATCGACTCAAACCAGCAGTACTTGTTGGTCTGGAAAGCGTTCGACAAGCTAGCGCGATCAGACCTTCTCCGCAAAGACCTCGCCCTTGCGACGAGCAGTTTTAATCGGATTTGGGGCTGGTGTACCTTTTTTCTCCAAGCTGGACCGCAAGTCTTGTACCCTCTTGCGCCGTCCCGCTATGCAATCGTGGATGGCTGTGCATTTCTGGTTGTACAACTATTCGTTCACGAACCCTTGCTGGAGACTTTCCTGGAGAGCGCTGGAGGCATCGCGTTCTTAGTTGAATGCTTGGCCCTCGCGCAGCGCGAACCGGGAAGGCGCGGACTGGAGGCAATTGTTCTCCAAGCGCTCTTTGCGCTCAAACCCGAAGCAATCAATCACGACGCACTCCTCTATTTTTCGGCAACCGAGCAATTTATTGCACGGGCAGCTATTGGCGGGCTGCAGCTCGCGGTTACCGCGACAGCCGAGAACCCAGGTTCGACCCCAACGGCCCTTCTCGGCGTAATCCACCTCTTCACTGGCTGCATCGGTGGTCTTCCCAGCAGCTCTCTCTGTGAAGCTCTCATCGATGCCGGAGGGTTTCATGCAGTCACCAAGACGATTGCAGAGTTGTGCAAGGAGACTTTTGTCGGTGTCCTGGACACCAAAGTCGCGCTCGAGAAGGCGCTAGTGGCGCTGATTGAGTTGGCCAACCGCCGGACGAGCGATGTTGTATGGGGAGAGGTCCTAAAGTCGGGTTTTTTGGGCAGCTTTCTTCGCGTCGGGGAGATGAAAGGGGCAGACATTGTCTTCAAGGGACTAGCAGACGTCTTGCTAGAGGGAATTGCCCGATCGCTGTGGCTGCCGCGCGTCTTGGACGGGCTGCAAGGATCCAGTTTCGAGGAACTCAAGACGGTGGTCGTAAAACGCTTGCCTCTCTCACTAGGGACGCGACTCGAAGGGGCACGACACTGTGCGGCGGTTATGGAGCGGCAAGTAAAGTTGAGAAATCTGCTCACTGCAACGAGGGCCGTACGGATGGAGAAGAAGATGTGCGAGAACGTAAGTGCAAATCTACGTTTGCAGCCTCGTTCAACTTTCGGCAGTGTGCCTTTATGGGATCACTCACAAACTTACGTCGATGCAGCAAATGCCAAGAGACGTACTACTGCAACAGGGACTGCCAGAGAGCCGACTGGACGGCACACAAAGTGATCTGTCCCGTGTTAGCTGGTAGTCGAACAAGTACGTTCGAAGCCACCATTGAAGCTAGGCTAACCTTTCCACCAGTCGCTTCTCAGGCAGGACTTGACGGCCCAACGCGCACTATGGTCAAACGCATGATGAACTATCAGTTCGGGGAAAATTTCCATGCCATTTTATTGGGTTTAAAGTCCTACTCCCAACAGGCTGGGACAAACGCTATTCCAATTGTTGTCTTCCACTTTGACAAAGTGCCTTACAGCTTCTCGATCGTCGACTCCACAAAAATACACAATGTGTACTCGACCACCTGGCCAAGCAGGTTCGATCCTGTGAACCACTACCGTCTCCACGGAGGTCGTGTCGCGATCGATGCAGCTATTATCTCGAAGGGTCCAGTGCAACTATGTTGGATAGTACCACGGAGGTGTAACAAGCCCATGGATCAGATTTGGTGGGAGAATGGGGGAGTACCAGCG
The DNA here is from genome assembly GCA_014461115.1 of Mycena chlorophos. Taxonomy (NCBI): domain Eukaryota; kingdom Fungi; phylum Basidiomycota; class Agaricomycetes; order Agaricales; family Mycenaceae; genus Mycena; species Mycena chlorophos. The sequence continues at coordinate 2,036,063 of JACAZE010000007.1, read as the reverse complement.
GCATTTCACTTGTAATGTGGTTAGAGAAGAAGAAGATTGACATGTGACCCCAAAAACTTGGCCAGTAACCTCGTACACGACACCAATTCTCGTCATCCCACCAAGTTACAGAGTCGCAGCTTGCTGAGCTCGAGGCACTCTTACGGGCCTGCAGCTCGCCCAGCTCGAATCAAACCTCCAGAATAACGCACCCACCAAGTACGCCCAGATTCACATCCCCTCCACAACGGCCTCTGCGAGTTTGTCGTCACTGGCCCTGCGCATTCATGTCTCCAACCCCACTCCCACACCGACAAGTAGATCTTTGCCAAGGTCCTAAGAGAAGATCCCGCTCAAGAATGAAAACGACGCCGCCGTCGAGTTGACCGCGCACTTTTTTGGGCACGTCGCGAAAAAGGCCACGCAAGCGCCCGAGTCCGCTGACGCCCGCACTTCCCTCCTCCACGTCTTCACCCACTTTTTGTCGACGTTCCTCTCCATGACCGACATCCACTCCCTTGCCGCATCGTTCGACACCGAGTACCGCAAGGCCGTGCTTGCCTCGTACTTCCTGGCCCTTGCGACGCTCCGAGCGAGCCCTCTCGCAGCCCAGATTCCCACATCCCCCGCCTCCGACCTTCTTTCTGCCGTCGCAGACAAGAAGGCCTCCGTTTTCGCCCTCTTCGGTACCAACGAAGTCTACTTCAACGCTGCAGTCGTTGTACGACATCTATCAACCATTTGTCGCGGCGGCCGTCACCAAAGACGTGTTGGTTCCGCTGGCGGAGGCGGAATCCGTGTCGTTCCAATACAACTTCGGCCTCGACGTCTTGTCCTGGCTCTCGGGCGCATGTCCCCGTCCGTCGATCGCGTACCTCGCCTCGGTGCCGGTCTCCTTCCCCGTCATTGGCCTCACCCAGCTTGTGCAATACCTCGTGGCATGCAACGTTGCTAGCCTCACGCCCGGAGATTACCGTTCGAAGCTTGCCGCGATGGGCCACTCGCAGGGCATTGTTTCCGCCGTCGCGACCTCCGCGTCCAGACGAGTCGTTCACCGCCAACGGTATCAAGGCCGTCAAATGGCTCTTCTTCTCTGGTCTTTGTGGCCAGGGTGTTCCTCGTCGTTGCCCTCGAGCCGGGCATTGTCAACAAGCGGTCGAGGGCGGAGAGGGCACGCCGAGCCCAATGTTGTCCGTCACCGGTCTGCAGCTCGCTGAGCTCGAGTCGCACATCAAGAAGACCAACACGCACCTCCTGGAGAACGCGCAAATCAACATCTCCCTGCACAACGGCCCTCGTGCCTTCGTCGTCACCGGACCCGCGCGTTCTCTGTACGGCCTCGTCACCAGCCTCCGCAAGGTCCGCGCGCCGAGCGGTCTCGACCAGAGCAAGACGCCGTTCTCGCAGCGCAAGCCGGTCTTCTCGGTTCGCTTCTTGGTGGTCGGCGTCCCGTACCACAGCGCATACTTGGCCGGGCAGACGGACAAGGTCGCTGAGGACCTGAAGGGAGAGGAATTGTGGAAGGCGGACGAGCTCGCGATCCCCGTTTTTAACACGGAAGATGGTGAGCAGCCTTTTCACATGTGTGATTGATTTTTTTCGCTGATCACGCATTGCAGGCTCTGACCTCCGCAAGCTCTCGACCTCGATCACGCGCTCCCTGTCTGAGCAAATCTTCACGCAACCGATCCACTGGTCGGCCGCGACGAACTTCCCCGAGACCGCCACTCATGCGGTCGACTTTGGTCCCGGTGGGCTTAGCGGGATCGGTCCGCTCACTGCCAAGAACCTCGATGGACGTGGTGTCCGCGTTATCGTCGTCGGAGACCGCGCCAAGGGCGACGCGGAGCTGTACAGCGTCGGAAACGTCAAGTACGAGGACTGGTGGGGCAAGAAGTTCGCGCCTGCACTCGTCAAGACAAGGTACCGTTCTCAAATCCTTTTATTATCCACGACTAAAAATGTCTACAGCGACGGCTCTCTCTTCGTCGACACCCCCTTCTCGCGTCTCCTCGGCAAGCCTCCGATCATGGTCGCCGGAATGACCCCTTCGACTGTCCAAGCCGGGTTCGTCAGCGCCGTGCTTGACGCCGGTTTCCACGTCGAACTTGCTGGCGGTGGCCAGTACAACCCCGCCGCTCTCCGCGCCCGCGTTGCGGAAATCCAAACCAAGATCCCCGCCGGCGTCGGGCTCACGCTCAACGCGCTGTACATCAACCCGCGCCAGTTCGGATTCCAGCTGCCGCTCTGGCAGGAGATGCGCAAGGAGGGTCTCCCCATCGAAGGGTTCTGTGTTGCTGCCGGGATTCCGAGCACGGAGAAGGTGGCGGAGATTATTGGCGGTCTTCGTGCCGTCGGGATCCGTCACGTGGCCTTCAAGCCTGGGTCCGTCAATGGTATTCGCCAAGTTGTCGCCATCGCCGCCTCCAATTCCGACTTCCCGGTCATCATGCAGTGGATCGGCGGTCGTGCAGGTGGTCACCACTCCTGCGAGGACTTGCACCAACCGGTTCTCCAGAGCTACTGCGCTATTCGTCAACAACCCAACATCTCTCGTCGGCGGTAGTGGGCTCGGTGCCGCCGAGGATAATGTCTGGCCATACCTCACTGGCGAATGGGCGACAGTACGACGTCCAGCCCATGCCGTTCGACAGGTTCCTCTTCGCCACCCGCGTCATAGTCGCGAAGGACACCAGCTCCTCCGTCAAGGACCTCATCGTCGCCGCGACCAGTGTCGATGATGCGCAGTAGGAGGGTACCTACGTCAAGCCGAATGGCGGTATCCTCACTGTCAAGTCCGAGCTCGGCGAGCCTATTCACAAAGTCGCTCCGCACGGTGTCAAGCTCTGAAAGGAGTTTGACGACACCGTCTTTAAGCTGCCAAAGGCCAAGCGCGCGGCGTGGTTGCTCGAGCGCCGCGACGAGGTGCCTGGGTAGTGGGATGAGCGTGGTGAATATGTTCAGGGAGGCAAATGTATGCCTTGTTTCTTTTTCCTCATTGGCTTGCCAGTGATGCCGATTACTTCCTAGGAGGAGAACGAGGAGCGCATTTGGTACATTGTATGTTTGAGCTAGAAATCTAGCAGATACAAGAGAGTTCTGAGTACAGTAGGATAGTGTATTACAGAGATCGGACACAATAGGTACATGTAGAGGAACCGGGAAATTCTACAGGGAGATCGCTGGCAAGCAGCGCAGCTTTGGCGTGGTTGACGTCCGTCTGTGCTTGTTTAAAAGCGGTATTTATATCTTCTAATTCGCCCCGCAGGAGATTGAGGTATAAAATCTGCTCGTGAACCCGTCGATAGGCGGCTGTCTGTTCCGCTAAGCAGCGGTCTCGACGCGAATCCAATAAATGCAGCAAGTGCTGGGCCGCGCTGGCGGTGCGGGGAATGGTAATTGGGGAGTGACGATACTGGAGTTTCTTCCACAAACATTAAACTGTGAAAAATACACAATGGCCAGGACACACCAATTGTTTCTGTTCATTGGACGACTCGAAGATAAGACCATCGAGATCATCCGCAGCCGAGGACTTTGCGGCGGAGGAAGGTTCGGTCTCGGGCTCGATACTGGCGGGAGGACGTGCGGAGAATGACTGGTGTGGGATGGCCAGGACAGTAGCCGCAGATGGCTCGGAGAGCATCGTCGTCGTGGGTGGCAACGGGCAAGGTCAACCATCACGTGCCCTGCATCGCTCAAGAATTTTCTTCACCCAAATCTCATTGGAATACCTCTTTCTCGAAGACGACTTCCCTTTGAGCCTTGGCTCATTAACGTCTGTAGAAATGATCTGCTCCTCTCCCGTACCCGTAGCCCTCAAGGGTAAGATACCCGTCTTCGTCAAGCTTTTGACGACCCTGAAAGTCGCTTCGAGTCTCTTCTTGATCTCCGTCGACAGGTTTCCCGTTTTACGGCCGAGCGACCAATCAGTGCTCGTCGCGTTCGCTTGCTTTCGACCTCCATATTGTCTTTGGCGAGGCAGATTCGGCGGCGCCACAAGTTTCCCTGGGCGTTGCGGCGCATGGACTACGACGAGTCAACGGCCCACGCAACTCCTCCATGGCGATGTTCGGAGTCGCATGGTCAGATTCTCTTAACGTTTGTGCCGAACACAAGCATTTATTGGCGCTGCAGGAGAGCTCGAGTCTCAGGAGTTCAATGCGGTGGCGCAACGTCTTCCGGATACCTTTGGTTGGTCTTCGCCGTGAATTATTTGAACTTAATACTCAATTGCTTTCAGATCCAGAACGCAAAGAGCCACCGACCCAGGAAAATTTTCCAATCGATTTTCCAGCACAGTTTAGAGGTAAGTTTTATCACGTATTTTGTCTCTCGTATCTCACTGCCGACAGGGTCCTCCGCGCCGGTGTTCGACGCCGCTTTTTTCAACATGTTCCCCGAGTTGGTTGAGGCCGCTGTTGAGTCGGCGACTGACGCTATGGCTTCAACTCTTCGGGAACAGTCTGCGTACACTACGCATGCTGTCGAGGATGCAGGGTTCTTGCAAATGGAAGCTGTAGACCATGGCGCAGTCGCGCCATCGTTCTCTGCTGGTGGATGGCTTCATTCGTCATCTGCGCCACCCTCTGTTGCTGCACCTCGAAGCACACCTGCAATACCGACGCGCTTTCCGGACGCCGGCGCTGGTTCACTCTCCGCCTCAAGTTCTATATCTACGTCTGGATTTTCTGCGCCGCCGTCGTTTGTCGCAACATCGACAGATCATCTTTTCGCGTCCCCGTATAATCTCTTGAGCACGAATGGGCAATGGATGACTCAGAGAGCTTGGTCGGCTCCTCTCTTGACGATGTCTGCACCGGCGGTGTCCGTACCGGCGGTGTCCGTACCATCGACAGGGGCATCCAGCATTGCTCTAACCGCCGATGACCCCGCGCTCGTCTCGATTGAAGGTCTCGATATACTGGTACCCACCGGTGTTGCCTCGTGTGTCGAGCACGTTCGCGGTGTCCTCGCCGGCGACGCATTATTCGACAACTATTTCTCAACCCCGACCTACAACGAGATTGCACAGCATCTTGAATCTGCGGCTCGTTCGCTTGCAGAGGACCCGGAAGAGCCTATTATCAACGCCGGTATGTCGGAGCCATTTGCGGGATTTTTTTTCTGACTTACAACAAATAGAACAACTGGCGCTGTACACTCCCCACCTATTGCGCCCTCCAACTGTGGTTTGTCTGCATTTGCGTGTGTTCTACAAGTGTTGACCGGTTATCAGCTACTCGACTTCAAGCGGCGATTCAAGAGCTCGTTAAAAATGGCTTCGAGCTCCGCTCTCAAGAACTCGACCTTTATCGTGATGCCCACTCTCAATCCCAACACTGGCCGCGCCTTCACCACTTCTCAGGCAAGCCAGTACAAAATCGCGCAGTGGTCGAAGCTAGTGCAGGGCACAAAGGTACTCCACTTTTGGACTGTAGGTGTCGTCTTGGCCAATGAACGGGAGAGGCAGTTGCTGACCTGGTATTGCTGGCAGGACCAGGACGGAATCGAACATCAAGCGCCATTCCAGGGCCCAGAGCTCCGCTCGGTGATCATTGCGCTCGCAAGGCACAAATATGGCGCGTCGCACCATCAGAGTTTGTTCAAGGAGGGGAGCCTATTCCCAGCTGGTCTTATTGCGTTGGGTGGAATCTCCGTTCGTCTCTTTCAACGTTCCTGCGCTTTATATTGGCTGAACAGACTCGATTCAGGTAATCAACCACATCCAGAACCTGATAGCGAAGGAGACATCACCAGAGGCCGCGACGGTTGCACTCAAGATGTCCGACTATGGTGTCTTGTTGACGCAGATCACCCAAGCTGTGGCGACTATTCGCGCCAGCCGTGACCATGCCTCAAAATTTCAGGCATATACAGACGAAATAGCAGCGGATATTCGTAGGTAAGTTCCCATTGATATATTCTCGGAGTAACGGCGCTAATTTCTTCGCAGGCTTGCGTTCCTTCAAGTTCCTGACGTTGATCTGGGGTGCTTTGGCCTCTAGCTGACGACTTCATGCGCTTTGCAGGCTCATATTCTTCGATGGCAACTTCCAAAGTTCTGTTTCATTTTCAGACCCTTGATTTATTTCTTTTCCCCGTTCTCGATCCCTCTTTGTTCATGAATCCTATCCCCTCTTTTTGCTACAACATTACGACTCTCCGCATACGAATAATGACAAAAGTTTACGATTTGGCCTACATACCCTCCAGTCTCTAGTAGTCTTTCCTGCGGACAACTACAATTGCTCAAGAAAGCGAGTTCAGAATCTCAAATTTTACGATGCCAATCCGAGGGGACGCGATACTAACACCGATCCAACGCGACGCCAATGCCAATGCATCGCGGCGGCAATGCCAATCCAACTTATCTTTCAATCTTTCCACATCCTCAGGTACGCTCGAGGGCGCAATGCTGGGATCTTTATCATTCTCTGACATGCCGATCACCTTCTCCCGCTCCCATCAACCGCTGGTCCCAGACTCCGTGCCTCGAACAACGGAGACGTGTGGGCCATTCTTTCACTCAAACACTCACGAACCCCCACAATGACCGACACGACCCCAACGCCGACCTCACTCTCCACGGCACATCAGGCGATGCTAGACGACATTCTCTCGAATTTAGGTTTCCTCGCTGTGCCGGCTTCGGCGGCTGCTCCAAACAACCCCGTCGTCTTGGGAAAGCGGAAGGCGCCTCCTCCTCGAAATGCGTAAGCCCGCACCTGCACCGTATAATACCATGTTCATGGGTTTCAGGTTCAATCGAGGGGCTTTTCATCAACTCACAGACGTTGCGAAGTTCACACCGCGAGGCGGCGACGCGTTTTGGAACATGAGCCGGATCCTGGAGTACGGTTGCATCCGGCTTTGCACGCCAGAGCGATTGTCTATGATACCTGACCCGTAAGTAAGTGTTTATAGAGCTGCAGTCACTAAGTCGATGTGAACGCAGTGAGCAAGCTGTTTATCACGCCAATATTTTCGACACTATCTTTGCTACCTCTCGACTAGATCTAATCCCGATCCTTCGTCACCTGTATCGAAGTTCACCCGAGAACCCTTCAGTGTGGAAAAGGCTCGCTGAACATGTGCGTTCCTCGTCGATCTGGGCGGCTATTATTTAACCGTAGTAGATGACGGAGTCGGCGAGGCTCGCTCGCACTCAGGACACAAACACATTCAAGAACAACCTTCAAATCCTCCTTCCTGTACAAGGCGTCGACCACTTCTTCCCACCAATCGAAGTGGGCACGAGCAAGGCCAAGCGAGGACTTGCGCACCCCCAGCTCCGGATGCTCATAATGCCTTGGAAAGATCGCGTTCATTTTCCTCCTTTGGTATTCGAGAAGCCCTCCGTGTACGTATTCTCGTTCACTCTTAGTGACCCTGTTGCTGAGCGACGTTTAGTGACCAGCCATCCTTGACGTTAAGCGTGTTTGATTTCCCTCTCCTCGTATTCTAACTGCTCTCATGTTTCCAGCCCAGAGGCACAGAAGTGAGTCCATGCTGGTCTTTGTGGATTTCCTCGGTCTGACGCTGAACAGGATATACGATCGTATAGTGGATGGAACGTATCACCCTTCCTCAAAGCGTTTCCCCTCCTTCTGCTACGCCGAAGGTACATGGAACCCGGAAATGTATCAGCAGAACCTCTTCAAGACCGCCGTTATTGTGCGAGTATGTCTGTATTTCCTATGTGATTTGCCAGCCTAATCGATTCAGGGAATTCGGCTCCTTCTCGTGTCGCGTTCCAATGCGAGCAAGGATACGAATATCAAGAATGGGTGCCTGGCCGCAATCCACAACATGTATCGCGTCACCAGTCCTATTGTTGCCTACGTTGTCGTACAGGTCACCCGTTTATTCCTCCTCTACACTAGCCAGTCGACTGATTGCTCGCAGATACGCATTTCCATCAGCTCAATGCACGAATGGGCCAAAAAGGAATCGAAATATTACAAGTTGACCGATCTCTACGAGAAGGTGCTCAACGCGTTTGACGACACCTCAAACCCCGACCTCCCTAACTGGGCTGAAGATACGCTTGCCTGGCTCACGGAGTACGTGTATTTCCACTTTCGAATGTTGCTGATACTCGTCAGACAAGTTTTTGGTGATGCAAGCATCCCGACGAGGGAGCCGGCGGAGGAGGATCTCAGCGAAGACGAGAGTGTTGTTCAACGCAAGCGACGAGATGTTGCGGCGGACCTGCTTGCGCTAGCTGATGCAACCAACCGCCCTCCGGCTGCCTAATCGTTTGTTGTGAATATTTTTTTGTGGTCGCTCTCACGAGGATTAGTGTTTTCCCGCTCATTCACGAATTCAATTTCTGGTCTGTCTAGGTCTTTCCTGCATGCTGTGCGTATTCTTCCTGGAGGTTTTCTTATGTCATTGACCCCTGCATTCTCACAGATCCTCATTCGAGTTTTTTTTCAAGGTAATCCTATTCACTCGTCGTTCTTGTTGCTAACCACCTAGCAGACCTCTCCTTCACCGCTGCGTGCTGTGTGTCTCCTCCCCCGGGCCGGATCTTCGTCTTATTGCTAACTGCTGAGCAGACCCCTCCTTTGCTCCTGCGTGCTGTGCGTAGTCTTCTTGTATATTCACTCCTGTTGCTGATTGCCAGACACGCGCAGACCCTCGTTCCCTCTTGTGTGCTGTAGGTGTACTCCTAGCTTGTCTCGTCTCGCTGCTAACTGCCGAATAGACCTCTCCTTCGCCACCGTGCGCCGTGCGTATCTTTCTCGGAGGTTTGCTCGTATTGCTGACCGCCATACGCCCGCGCAGACCCTCGTTCTTCTCTCGTGGGCTGTAGGTGTACTTCTAGCTCGTCTCATCTCGCTGCTAACTGCCGAATAGACCTCTCCTTAGCCACCGTGCGCCGTGCGTATCCTTCTCGGAGGTTTGCTCGTATTGCTGACCGCCATACGCCCGCGCAGACCCTCGTTCTTCTCTCGTGGGCTGTAGGTGTACTTCTAGCTCGTCTCATCTCGCTGCTAACTGCCGAATAGACCTCTCCTTAGCCACCGTGCGCCGTGCGTATCCTTCTCGGAGGTTTGCTCGTATTGCTGACCGCCATACGCCCGCGCAGACCCTCGTTCTTCTCTCGTGGGCTGTAGGTGTACTTCTAGCTCGTCTCATCTCGCCGCTAACCATCAAAAACAGACCTCTCCTTCACCACCGTGCGCCGTGCGTATCCTTCTCGGAGGTTTGCTCGTATTGCTGACCGCCATACGCCCGCGCAGACCCTCGTTCCCTCTTGTGTGCTGTAGGTGTACTCCTAGCTTGTCTCGTCTTGCTGCTAACTGCCGAATAGACCTCTCCTTCGCCACCGTGCGCCGTGCGTATCCTTCTCGGAGGTTTGCTCGTATTGCTGACCGCCATACGCCCGCGCAGACCCTCGTTCTTCTCTCGTGGGCTGTAGGTGTACTTCTAGCTCGTCTCATCTCGCTGCTAACCATCAAAAATAGACCTCTCCTTCGCCACCGTGCGCCGTGCGTATCCTTCTCAGAGTTTTGCTCGTATTGCTGACGGCCATGCGCACGCAGACCTCATTCCGTCGTGAGCCCGGCCGTCGGCCTTGCATACTCCTTTCCATCCTCACATCGATATAGGACACACAATATCTGGACATCTGTGGGCACTACTTTATGCACGTTATGTTTGGAAACGTACAGATGCATCTTATGTATCTACAATACCAATAGCAGGATTGCCTGGCACCCAAACGCGTGGATTATGTATATAGCCATCTAGGCCTTTGCAAGGAAGGGAGGTGTGGTGTAGCCGTTGGCACGCCTAGCGTTCTTTCACTTGGATTATTTTCACTTGTAAACAGCTTCAACAATAACGAGGCATAGCAAGATGCAGCATGACTACTGGAATCTAGAAAGACTTGGAAAGCATAGTTTGACCCTTAGAGATGATTTTGATTTCTGTGAATATCTACAAAGGTTTAGAATTATAGTTAGGGCTCACAGTGAAGAGTAAGGCAGCTCCCTACATACAACAATAAAATGACTTGAAAATGCCGGGAACACTCGCAACATGCTACTTCGAAGTTGGAAGATCAACCTACTCTGATGATGGATTAGATTGCGCCAACATGCTACTCGCTGTACACAACTTTAAAATTCAATGTGAGTGGAGAAAGGTTTGCAATCCGTCAGACAGTGCTTAAAAGAGTCTTTCTGCTTTGAGCAAAGTTGTATTGGTCGCGGACGATTATCTCCGGATGCAATGCAGGCAAAGCTTATGCCAGGTTTCAAACACCGGAAGCGCTTGTAAGCGGTCCAAATAATGCGATAAATTATTATAGGATAGTAATTAGTTGTCGCTTTGGCATAGTGCACTCAAGGCGGATGTAAACTCTGCGAAAGCGTTGTGTGGGGTTGTATGAGCTTCTTGTGATCACATGGGTGTCCTGACATGATTAGATCACTTCTCCCAATTTGGTGATGACGGATCGAAGTTGTCAATCGCTTGCCTCCAACTTTCATGCACCTACGGCCCACCACACTAAACCGACTTCCGCCTGACTGCACCGAGCTCATCCTCTGTTCCCGTAACCGCAACACCTCGATACAATACCCCCACAGCTAAATTTGCGCACGAACCAGCCGTTTTGCCTTAAATTTGGACTCAGGCCCCGGACCGAGTGCTCGCGCAACCACATATACGCGAGACCCCGCCGTTTGGCCTTTTAGATTGGAGAGAGGGCGTGGAGGATGGGCAAGAAGAAGAAATCCCAACTCAAGCCCGTTGTGCGCGGGTTCGCGACAACGTCCGTGCCCAAGAAGGTGGTGGTGGAGGAAGACAAGGACGAGAAGAAGGAGCAATTCACTCCGGAGGGCTCGGACATAGAGAAAAAGAAACAACTCACCGACGCGGCTGCCGCCGATACTCCACCCCCAAGCTACGCATCTGTCGTGGCCGACGAGTTCGATCCCGACAAAGCGGAGGAACAATCACTCCAAAATCTGGTGGATAGTCGTCAAGACAAGATTGAGAAGGAAATTTCCCGCACCATCAAGGTCGTCGCCTCGCGTTAGGTTGAGTTTTATTTTCTGAACGCGCAGCGCAGGTTATTGAGATGGAGAGGCGCTTCGCCAAAACCCTTCCACGAGTGGAATTGGACTCGGTCGTCACGGACCGAATCATAGAGCTCGCTCTCGAGTCTTACAAGGCCGATGGTATGTTTGCATCTAATATTATTCTTCGACTGGAGCTGACCCGAGCAAGGTGGACGCAAAGGCATCGACGAGCCCGAGGACAAGGTCATCGGCAAGCTTGCTACCACGTATGGCATCCTCAGGCGATTGGGCTTTACCGAAGACCGAGTCAAAGAGTGCCTGCGTGCAATTAACGGCGTTGACCTCGACGAGGCCTACGACTGGGTTCGTGCTTCCTACGATTATTCACTTTCTTCTAAATAACTGCGTGCAGCTTTGTCTCCATTGTGTGGACGAGGAGTTTGAAGTTTTTGACGCGCCGGAAGTCGTCGAACCTCGCACACCCCGTACGCCACGAACTCCACGCGGTCCTTCGAACCGCGTTCCACCGACCCCACGTACACCATCCCAGTTCTTAGCCCAGTGGCCGCCAACCCCGACCGCTCCCGTTACTCCATCGCGACTTGATGCGAATGCGCCGGTTTTCGTTCCGTCTTCGCGGCCTGAGGTCCAGACGGTTGACGCCGACAGCGACTCCGACCACGACCGCGCTTTCATCAAAGCGCAGATCCTCAGCCGTCTCGACCACGACTCTTCAGACTCTGGAACAGAGATCGAGGACCCCGCCGTCGAGTATGCTCAAGTGAAGCTGGCAATCGACACCTTGACTCGGAAGCAGGGTACTTCGACTGCGCAGCTGCAGAAGATGCGTTCGCGCTTGGAGAAAGTCAAGAAGAACTACTTCTTCAACGAGAAGCACGCCGAAGCGCGATATCGTCTTGAACGAGACAAGGCCGAAGCACTGGCTTTGAAGCTGAGGCTCGCTTCTACGGATGCTCCAAAACCCGTTAAAAAGAGGCCGCCTCAACTTCAACCTCTCCCCGCTGTTCGTGACCCGATGCCTGTTGAAGACGCTGCATCCGATTTCTTCGACCAGGACGTCGACGAGTCAACCGGTGGACTGTTCGAAGCTCTCGAAGAGATGCCGAGCACGGTGACCAGCAGCTCGGGTACGACCGTGACGGTCCGCGACCTTCCTTTGCCCAAGCATTTTTCGGGTCGTACGCCCAAGATGTTGCTCGCCGACCATGTTTCCAAAGTTGACAAATACGCTGCTGTGACGTATTCTCGACTCAGTGGCAGCAGTCGCGCCGTCCGTGTGGCCGTCAGCATTCGCTGGGCCGCGAAGAAGACCGACGATTTCTCCATGGTCGATGTCGCTTGCCACGACGAAAACCAAGCGGAGCATTACATTTCGACCGTCGCCCTGCACGAGCTCACGTTTCCTTCGCATGATTCGTTTACAGTCGCGTCTGCGGCTGGTACGGCCACGTTCTTCCGGCTGCTCCCCGCAGTTTTCCGAGATCTTTGGGAGGAGTTGGAGCAAGCGCGGAAGCTCAAGACCGATGCGCTGGATCGTCAAGTGTGGGCGAAGATGCGAACGATCATCGAACCAAAGCTGGAGACTGAAGTCAAGGTCGCTTTGTTTTCGGGTTACAAAGCTTGGCTAACTTGTTTTGTAGACGAATAGCAAGATTCTGAAGCAACCTCTTGACAATACAGCGGTCTCTTCCCAGCGCAACCATGGCCCTCCGACAGATGTCGTTTCTGAGCAACTGGCGGCTGGGTTCCATGCTCGACAGAGCTCGGTGGCCTACCAGGAAATGCTGGTAAGCCTGTGGTACCTACCTGGTAGCAGTCGTTTAACTCGACCAAGGTCCATCGGAATCGGCTTCCGATCGCTCAATATCGCAACGAGATCATCCAGACCTTGGAAGAGTCTCAAGTCCTGGTTCTTAGTGGCGAAACTGGATGGTCTGTGTCTATACTCGCTAGCAATAACAGCTGAGAGCTTAAACTTCCGAACAGCGGCAAGTCGACGCAGGTTCCCGCGTTCATCCTCGAGGACCAGCTCTCTCGCGGCAAACCTTGCAAGATATATTGCACAGAACCTCGCAGGATCTCCGCCACGTCTCTGGCAGTCCGTGTGTCTCGCGAGTTGGGAGACGCCCCGAACGCCGTTGGGACAATGTCTTCCTTGGTTGGCTATTCTATTCGCCTAGAATCCAACACATCACGCAACACCCGGTGCGGTATCGATGTTATGGAAAAAGAAAAGACTCATTTGGAATCAGGCTCACCTTTGTTACAAACGGCATCGCGCTTCGTATGCTAGAAGGCGGGAGTGCATCGAACGGGCAGGGCACTGCGTTTGACGAGATAACGGTGTGACTGATCTGATCTGATCGTATATCACGTGGCTCATTGATCCCAATAGCACATCATCATCGACGAGGTAAAGCACAAGCCGACGCCGTATACCTGAACTCACATCCGCACCAGGTTCACGAACGAACGATAGAGTCGGATTTTCTGCTCATCGTCCTGAAGACGTTAGTGCAACAACGCTCTGATCTCAAGTAGGAGGATGAAATCCTGTTCGCGCTGTGATAACTCATAATCATCAGGATCATTCTGATGTCAGCCACGGTCGATGCAGAGAAGATTTCAGGTTTTTTCTGCGCTATAGTTGGGCCATGTTCTTGCTGCTAATCGTTTGGCGCAGAGTTCTTCGGCAACTGCCCCACGCTCCATGTTCCTGGGCGGACTTTCCCTGTCGTTTGCAACTTCCTTGAGGATGCTATCGAATTGACCCGGTGGGAAATCAACGAATCGTCGCCGTTTGCCCGTCGTCGTACGTTGAGCTTGACCAAGATGGATTGGCCGTTGAACCCGCCTTCAGTGCACGACAAGTTCTATAGAGGCAAGAATGACTGGACGGAAGACAACCCCGCGGCTGCTGGGGACGACGAGGATGATGATACCGTCCAGCAGAACGTCAGTCTGGAGAAGCGCTATTCTGCGAGCACCGCGACCACGATTAACCTGCTCGACGAACGACTGGTACCGTTCGACTTGATCGTCAGACTACTGGAAACGGTCTGCTTCCAAGATGCTACTCTCCGCTCATACTCGACTGCCATTCTCATCTTCTTGCCCGGTATCGCCGATATCCGACGAATGAACGACATTCTTCAGGTAAACAGACTTTCAATGCGGTATATGCGTTAAATGCATGGTGCAGGAACACCCATCTTTCGCGAATGGGTTCAAGATTTATCCGCTGCATTCGACCTTGTCCAGTGAGGATCAAGGTGCCGTGTTCGACGTGCCTATCGGTTGTCGGAAGATTGTCATAGGTGGGTCTGCCGTCTTTTTCTCGAGTGTCTTTGCTCAAGAGCTCAGCGACCAACATCGCTGAAACGGGTATCACGATTCCGGACATCACCTGCGTGATCGACTCTGGAAAGCACCGTGAGATGAGGTGCCTTTTTCACCGATTCTCTATGCTCGCAGACTGATCGTTGTTCAGATTCGACGAGAAACGACAAATCAGTCGACTCGTTGAGACATTCGTCGCTCGCAGCAACGCCGCACAACGCAGGGGACGAGCCGGTCGTGTTCAGCGCGGCTTATGCTTTCACTTGTTCACTAAATTGCGCCATGACACGCAGCTGGCCGAGCATCCTCTTCCAGAGATGATGAGGTTGAGCCTCTCTGACTTAGCACTCCGCATCAAGATCATGAAGGTATACAACCTTGGCACTCTTTCTGGACCCACTAAGCTCGCCAGGTGAACCTGGGCACCTCCATCGAAGATGTGTTGTCTCGAGCACTGGGTAAGCTATCATATGGCGATGGTTCTGTTTATTGAACATGCATAGACCCTCCGGTCTCTGTCAATGTCCAGAGAGCGATCGCAATGCTTGTAGAAGTACGCATTCTCGACCCACAATTCCCCGGATCTGATCTCCTCCAGGTTGGCGCGCTCACAGCATTGGAGGACATTACTCCCATGGGTCGTTTACTGAGCAAGCTGCCGACTGATGTTCATCTCGGGTGCGTGCTTTGCCCTGAGAGACGCGCTCCTGCTGATAAAAGAAGGAAATTCTTGCTTACCGCGGCGTTATTTAAATGCCTCGACCCTGCGTTGACAATTGCCGCCGCGCTGAACGCCAAGTCGCCCTTCATTACGCCGTTTGGACACGAACAGGCAAGCAGTCACGTGATGATTGATTGTGACTGATGAGAAATGCAGGAAGCTGACCGCGCCAAAATCGCTTTCCGAGTTGGTGAGCACGACAAGATGTATTTCTTTTTGGGGGCAAAACTCATACCGGTTAACGCAGACAACTCCGACTTCATGACAATCCACAATGCTTTCTCGTCATGGAGGCGAACCAACCCTTCCCACGTTCGACGATTTTGTCGCGAAAACTATCTAAGCCACCAGGTACGTACGGCCAGCGCCTGATTCCGTATAATAAGCCGACAACCGGGACAGAATTTGCAGCAAATCGAGGATCTCCGACAACAGTTCTTGGCCTACCTCGTTGACTCTGGCTTTATCCGCGTCGATAGACAATTTATCCGCGATCTATCCCGGTAAGTCTCCAGTTTTTGAACTTGTTCATCGACTCAAATCCACCAGCTCGCGATACGGACGAAATAAAACTCGTTTTGTCTACGTTCCCGAGGACCTCGACGCCAACGCAGGCAACATCCATCTGCTGAACGCGTCATTGACTGCCGGCTTGTTCCCGAAGATTCTGTCCATCGATCCTTCGAACGGTCAGCTCAAGACCATCACGAACAACCAACTGGCTGCATTCCATCCCTCCTCGGTCAACTTTTCGCGCCGACCAACCGATTTTGGCGTCAATCATCTTGTATATTTTACGCTCATGCACTCCAAGAAACTTTACGGTCAGTCGCTCATCCCCTCTAGCGAATGCGATACTTATTGGAGACTGATAGCTTGGGAGACCGGACCGTCGGACGACATTGCGATGCTGCTGCTGTGTGGGGAGGCCGACTTCAAGCTCACATCCAACTCAGTTTTTATCGACCGCAAGGTCAAATTCCAAGTGCCTCCGAGATGCAATGCGGCACTGAAGGTGTTACGATCGCAACTCGGGACGACACTTGCCATTCAGCTGCGCGGACAGCCGTTGACCGAATCGCAAGTGCTTTGGAGCGAGCTTGCGTTGGCTGTTTTGAAAAAGGAGAAACTAGCATGACCTCTATCTTAAGTATTCGCAATTCCATAATCTGCCTCGAACCGATTTCCAGTCTGGCTTCGGGGGACAAAATCTGCATATCTGCCTGTATTCGTTGGACCGAGAGGCTCAGCGTCGGAGTTGCGAGGAAAGCAAAGCGGCTTTCTGGCGGCGTGCACGACATGATGAGCGTCTGAGAACAAGGCCAAGTTGACATTGACAGGCAATTCTTCCTTTCCGGGCGCGCGATGCCGAACTTGACTTGAAGAGGCTCTTGCTGCAGCCCTCCACGTCGGCTGGCGATGAGCAGCTCGCGCCGCTCGTCGCGCCGGTCCCCATCACCCCCGGGCCCGACTTTGCGGAAAACAAAGTCGAACGAAACCCTCTTGCAAACCCTCCGACGCAAGGCTTCGATTGGCAAACGCCTTGGACGACGGGCAGCCGCGGACGAGCACCCGTCTCTTCGACCAGAGTCGCCCAGCAGCATCCACACGGCCAACTTGCAGCCGTCGGTTAACAAGAGGCTAAGATGGGGCGGTCCCGGTCGACGCAGTTCGGAAGTTCCCCCACCTCTTCCGCCACCACGGCGCGTGGACGATGACGGTGCGCAAATATTTCACATTGGCTTCCTGTTTCTGAACGAACCCGATTAGCCCATTTCCCGCTCGATAAGGATCTCAGCCAAATGGAAGGAATTGTGGACCCACAAATTTTGTACAGCACCACCAGCTCGCCAGACAGTGGCCTGTTCAGCAATTCCCCGACACTCTCCGTGGGCCACTCCGGGCTCTTTAGCAATCCATGGACCTCGGAAGCTAGTGGTCCGACCCTCATTGTCGATCCGGTAGCGCCAACGGACGCGGACTACACCGCGCCTCCCTCTTGGGAGACTCATCACGGGAAATGGATCGGGGACTCGGATGTCGAGGCGTCTTCGGACGAGGACCATGATCGAGCAAGCCGTGTCGTGGGCCCAAGGTGGAAGATTCGTGTGTACGGGCCAGACAACTCGGAGCATCTTCTGCGCGTCTCCACCACCGACACGGTCGCGTCCCTGATGCCACAGCTCACTGCGAAACTGTCTGGTGCTGAGAAGGAAATGCATGAGTTGTATTTGCGCCAGTGGGGAACTGGTATGTCCGTTAATCTCTGAACATGGCGCGACCAACTCTTGTTTAGAGCGAAAACTGCGGCGAACTGAGCGACCAGCGGAAATATTGCGCAAATGCTATATGAAAGCGGGTTACGATGCGACGGATGGGTACGATCTCCACAGTGCTGGGGTCCCATTCCTGTTCCGCTTTGTGTATCGGAGCCAATTTCTGGGCTCAGTGGTGCGTATGCACACGAACTAGGCGCCTCCACTTATTCATTGGTCCGCAGGACGAAACGATATCGTCGTCGGACTCGTTCATTTACACCAATCTGACGAATCGTTCCATCACAACGATCCCCATACTCCTCCACCACCATGCTCCCACCATCCACTCGCTCATCCTTTCGCGCAACCCCCTCGGCGGAATTCCGTCGGATTTTCTGCAAGCATGCACTGCTTTGCGCCATCTAACCTTGGCGCACATGTATTTGCGCAAAGTCCCTCCCAGCATTCGCAGTTGGCGCAGCCAATCGCTCACCCACCTCGATCTCTCTTCGAATCGGCTCTCTTCTCTTAACGAAAACGATGGGGTTCTGTGGCTACACGAGCTCTCGGCACTGGAGCACCTGCACCTACAAAACAACCGTCTGGAGACGCTGCCAATGCTGCCGTTGAGCCTGTCTGAGCTGAACCTGGCGAACAACCGCTTTGCCAATCTGCCGCCGGCTGTGACCGAGTTGCCATATCTCAGCAACCTGGATGTGTCGCACAACTCGCTCACGACTCTGCCCACGTCGATCGGGCAGCTCAGCAACCTCGCGCGTTTTGTTATGGCATGCAATCACGTGGCCGAGCTTCCCGCCGAGTTTTCGGCTCTGCACCATTTGCGAGAGCTCGACTGTCGACGGAACAACTTTGGCGATCTCAGCCTCGCGTGTGCCCTGCCACAGCTCGAGACCTTCACTGCCGACCACAACAACAATCTCCATGGCTTCCTCCTCAATTTGGGTCCCAACCTCGACTTGCTGGACCTCTCACATAACCAGATTGTGGAGCTTGCTGTGCCTCCCGGTCCGCTCCCCTCCGAGCCCTTTGTGCTCACATCGCTCGACATGTCGCATGCCAACCTTGCCATGCTTCCCCCTTCGCTTCTCCCATCCTTACCGTCGCTGCGAATATTGCAGCTGCACCACAACGCTTTGCACACCCTCCCATCCTCCATTTCCGCCTGCACATACCTCGAAAACCTCTCAGTCGCAGACAATCACCTCAAATCGCTGCCTGCCAGCATTGGGTTTCTTCAAAAGCTCGAGGTCTTCGATGTTCACAACAACAGTCTAACCGAGCTACCTCGCGAGTTGTGGGACTGCGCCAGTCTTGCGCGAATCAATGCTACGTCCAACTTGCTGCGCGGCTGGTGGGAGCCTCCACCAATACCCATTGCGGAGCCGACTGGTCTTGCAGTCGCGGTCAAATCCAACCTGCTCTCTGTCCCACCTCCATCTCCATTACGCCATTCATTCGCCCCCCGTCGTCCATCCGTGTCGCGTGGGATCGAATCCGAGCTCCCTCCTCTTGTCCATTCGCTAGAGGCGTTGTATCTCGCCGAGAATGAGCTCACCGACGAAGCGTTGCTTCCGATGCTGCTCTTCAAGGAGCTTCGCGTCTTGAACCTCTCTCTCAATGACATCCAGGAGCTCCCAACAGATTTTTTCGTTCGGCTGTGCAAACTGGAGGAGGTTTATCTGAGCGGAAACCGGTTGACGCGGTTATCAAGCGAGGGCTTGGCTCGGATGGAACGGTTGAGCACGCTGTTCCTCAACGGTAACCGCCTGTCGCACCTACCCTCCGAGCTCGGCAAGGTGAAGAGTCTAACTCTTCTCGACGTGGGCAGCAACTCGCTCAAGTACAACATCAACAATCTGGACTATGACTGGAACTGGTGCGTACGATTCATTCCGCGTGATCATTAGCGCCAACCGTTTCGTAGGAACTTTAACCGAGGTCTCGCATTCCTCAATCTGAGCGGAAACCCTCAGTTAGAGATCAAGTCCCCGGAGTCCTCCAACCACCACCGCGTCAGCACGAGCACTACATCCTCTAATCCCGTCGAACGGCGCACACTTTCTGGCTTCTCAGGCTTGACACGTTTGCGCGTGTTAGGTCTAATGGACGTCACTATCACGACCAACACCGGCTCGGATATCCCCGACGAAAGCGACGAGCGGCGTGTACGAACGTCGTCTTCGCTCGTCAACGGCCTTTCGTACGGCATTGCGGACACCATCGGGCGCGCATCGAGCGAGCCTCAGAACACGGTCATGCATATGGTGGATTTGGTCCACGAATTTCGTGGTGCCAAGCGAGATACGGTGTTTGCCATGTTCGGACGCGCGCTGCCGCTTTCTGCGACGGCCGCCGACCCGACAGGTAGTCTCGTGTCTCCTGCAACAGCCAACAGTCTCGCCAAGTACTTGAAAGACAACTTCATCCGTGTCTTCATCGCACAGCTCGGTTTCATTGATGCCCAGAAATCCGAGAGCGTCTCCGATGCGCTTCGCCGGTCCTTTCTCAAGCTCAACCAAGAGTATCACGACGTCGTATTTGGCCATAATCCCGCGGGCCGCAAGATGTCAATCGCGGGCTTGTCCAGTCCTAACGACATCATGCAGATTGGAGCTTCGGGGATCGTCGTCTATGTGCACCAAAAGCTCTACGTCGCCAACGCCGGAAATGCGCTCGCCGTCGTATCGCGCGATGGGTCGGCGCGACCAGTCTCGCGGAAACATGAGCCCTATGATCGCTCCGAAACGGCTCGCATCAAGGCGGCTGGCGGCTGGGTGTCGCCCTCTGGCCTTGTCAACGGCGAGCTGGACATTTCGCGTTCGTTCGGGTTCTACCACCTGATGCCGGCTGTGAATGCTCGGCCAGATGTGCACGAATACGAGCTCAACAGCAAAGACGAGTTCGTGATAATTGCGAATCGCGGGCTCTGGGATTTCGTTGAGCCGCAGACGGCTGTAGATGTTGTACATCGGTCGGGGCGGGACCCGATGGCGGCTGCGCAGACTTTGCGCGACTTGGCCATGAGTTGTGGTGCAGAGGGCAGCACGATGATCATGGTCGTGTCGCTGGCATCTATGTTCAAAGAGGACCAGCCAGAGGATGAGCAGGAGGAACAGCTCGAGCGTCCTCGCACCAAGTCGCGTCGTCCAGGCGTGTTCGATCGGACCCTTGATCGACTGCGTGAAGAAGTTCCGCCACCCATTGGACATATCGCCGTCGTCTTCACCGACATTGTGGGCTCCACTCACTTGTGGGAATCAACACAGGCGGGGATGATTGCGGCGATCCATTTACACAACACCCTCTTGCGACGGTACCTTCGGCATTGCGGTGGATACGAGGTTCGCACTGAAGGCGACAGCTTCATGTGCACGTTTCCTACCGTTCTTGCTGCCGTCTGGTGGTGCTTGATTATCCAGGTCGAGCTGCTCGCGGTGTCTTGGCCACAGGACATCCTCGAGTGTCCTGACGGGCGCGTTGTTCGCGACTCTCAAGGTTCGGTGATCTATCGCGGACTCCGCTTGCGGATGGGTATCCATTGCGGCGCGCCGACTCTTTGTCTAACGGACCCGGTCACCGGACGGATGGACTACTTCGGCCTGGTCATCACACGAGCCTCGCGGATATCCAGCATCGCTCAAGGCGGCCAGATTATGTGCTCATCGGACGTCATGTCCGAGATCAATGGTCGCATATTCGGCTCGGAGTCGCCTCCAGACTATCTTGACGCGCCTGCCGTCTCTAGAGAGGTCGTTGACGCGATTCATGCCATCCGCCCGACAGCTGTTCCTGTCGGGGAGGTTAAGCTCAAGGGCTTGGAGGCGCCAGAAACCCTTTCGTATATCTTGCCCACCGCGCTGGCAGAGAGACGGGACTACCGGAGAGATGCTGAGGTCCCTCTCAGTATCGTTATTCCTGCGCCGTCTATTGCGATTAGCCCGCCACAAGTTGACCGATCGCCTTCCATCCTCGATGACCAGCCGCCTTCGCATGAATTCAATACCCAGCACATTCGCGAACTCGTGATGCTCTGCGTCCGCCTCGAATTTGCCGTCGACGGTCGTCCCTACCCGACCGATCTCGACTCCAGCCAACACCTCCACGTTCTCCTGCCCACGAATCTCTCTGCCGTGTCCGAAAAGGAGCTGCTGATTGTGCTTGACTCGCTTGCAATACGCATGGAAAACCTCGGGACGATTCTCGCTGCGCGGATTCGGCCTGCTCTCGATTCGCTGGTGACCACACTGCAAGGGCTGGACGAAAGGACGTTGGGCGAAGTATTATCGCGTGTTCGTTAGTTTTCTGGGCTCTGTGCTTTCGTTCTTTATCCGCACGCTACATAGATATCCTGCATAGTCTGTTGTACCATAACCTGTAACTCGATCATTTCACGTGATTTTCAGGAACTTAATCCCGACGGCCATGGCTAATGTTCGGCGGGCGGCGCTACTGACCCTGCTGGTCGGCGTTGCCGCCGTATTCTATTTTGGCATACACGAGCACCCCACCGTCCGCGAAACCATCACAGAGCCTGCGCTGGACTGGCTGTCTACATTGCAGCAGAAGCTCGCCTTTGCAGCTCTGCCGACGTCGGAAATAGTGGTGGCCCAGCCGCGGGACTCTTCCACGACATCCTATTCGACTGTTGCACCTCTTGTAACACCTGAAGCCGCGCTAGGCGGGTCCGATGGTACACAAGCAACATTCGCTGCTCCAGTTACGCCAGCAAACTCGTCCCGAGCGCCGTTTACGCGGCACATTGTGGCTGTTGGAGATTTGCATGGTGATTTCGGAAATGCTCAGAAGGTGCGCGCGCGCGTGTACGCTGGCTCACGAACGGTGCCTCATTCACGAGCATAGGTTCTTCAATTTGCCGGGGTTGTAGACGATTTGGGGAACTGGGCGGGAGGTATTTGGATTTGCAGTTACAGAACTGTGTTTGAGCATGCTCCAGGCGTCGACTTTTTCGTCCAGACAGGCGACATAATTGACCGGTGCGTCTCCCTGGCTGTCTTGATCTGCCTTTGCTGAGATGGGCGCAGTGGTGACGATACGATCAAGCTCTTTCTTTGGATGGAACGGTTGCGAATACAGGCTGCCCAAGTTGGCGCCCAGGTGTTGTCAGTCCTGGGGAATCACGAGCTCATGAATGCTATTGGTATCCAGCGACTTTCCCCTTCAAATCTGCATATTCTGAATCTTTCCAGGTGACTGGAGGTATTGTGTTGCTTCCCTCGCTTCTTGATTCCGAATGAACGCGTCTCAGATATGTCTACCCTTCCGAGATCGCAACATTCGGTTCCATTGCCGCGCGCCAGCAAATGCTGACAACAGGCCGAATTGGTCGTGCTTGGGCTACGAATTATACCGCAGCAGTCCGACTACCGCTACATCCGCATCTTGGCGCTCCCAACACGCCGTTCCCGCCACCGGAGAGTCGGGAGGACGAGATCGATGGCTCCCATTACCTTGACCCAAATGACCCACTCTCACACTCGGCGCTTTCTTTCGTGCATGGTGGTCTTTCGCCGACGTACAGCAACCTAGCTCCGTACCCCACGAAGATCAACGCGCTCTCGAGCTCCTTCCTTCGGAAACTGCAAGACCGCGTTCAACCTCCGCCGCATCCGCCGTACGAATATCCCATGCTTCCATATGATACGACCATGGAGGAAATTGAGATGTACGACGCAAACGGACCGTTTTGGTACCGTGGCTGGGCCACCGATCCAGAGTCAAAGGCTTGCGTGGACGTGGAGAAAGTTTTGGCCCAAACTGGCGTTTCTCGCCTCATAGTCGGACACACGCCGGACTTTACAGTGTGTCGATGCGCGCTTTGAAACGCCAGAGACTGACCATGCTTAGGGCATCGTCTCGCGCTGCAATGGCAAGATAATCATAATCGATACTGGTGAGCTATAAACCATTGGCACGGCACGTCTTCTGATGCCCACTTCAGGAATCTCGCATGCTTATGGAGGTGTTTTGTCGGCACTCTCCGTCCACTACACCTTAACGCCTGTCGGAGATGATGAAGAGGAACGTTGGATAGAGCGAGAGATTGTGAGCACATTATACGCCGATAGACAAGAGATTATAGCGGACGAGGTCCGCGAAGTGGTCGGTAACTTCCGGCTCCAATAGCACACTGTAGCCATGTAAACTTATTTGAGGTGGCTCGCAGTAAGGCTAATGCACGTGATGCGGCTGTCAAACGACGATCGTCTGACCTCCTCATTCAAATGTTCAAGAACGCGCTTGCGGGCAGCTTGCTCCAGCCCCCATGTCGTCCGAAGAGAAAGCTGAAATGGCTCACCTCGAAGTCACCACTTCCGCCAGCACAACGGATCCCAAAGCGACCGAGAACTCTCAGAGCTTTGGCGACGCGGCAAACGCCCTACTCGGCGCTCATGCCCACGGTGCGCGTCTTTTCGACGTCGGTCCCTGCGCATTTGACGCTTTTAGACCCGGTCATCGTGTCGCCTGAGGACAACGCGCGTCTTCTGCGCAAAACCGACCTGTATCTCTTGCCTGTGATGCTCGGGTACGCAGACGCGGATTTTTCGGTCCTTTTACTCCATATTCCCCCAGAATCTACTTTTTGCAGCAACTGGACAAGAGTACGCTCTCGTACGCGTCGGTATTTAACTTGGTCAAGGTGCGCTCGTGCGTGCTCGTAACATTCCGCCGACACAGTTTCTGTGGCTGGTTCAACTGCGTGCGACGTAAACTACGCCTGTTGCGAACGCTTTTGCTTTGTTCCTATAGCCTTTAGACCATCGCTCACGACTTCATCAGGACGCGAACCTCGTTGGATACCAATACTCGTCGCTTTCGAGCATCGTCTACGCTGGTGAGCAACCCTTCGGGCACCTTCTCTCCCGCCCTCACTTCATTTCGTAGCCCAGTTCATATGGCAGCCCGTCTCGTCGTACTTTCTCGTCCGTCTACCAGTGGGAAGGTTGACAACGTTTCAAGATGTTTGCGAAATTCTGACCTGCTCTTCCATTAGGTGGCTTGCATTCAACGTCTTTGCATGGGTGCGGCATTTCTAGCCGCTCTGAACCACTAACTTTAGCCGCTAGGGCGTCGTTTTGAGCTTGATGTCCACCGCTCGCTCGTTCAGCACGCTTATTGCGGCTCGTTTCTTTCTCGGCATCTTTGAGGCCACCGTTGCCCCGACATTTGTGACCATCACCGCTATGTGGTGGCGCAGGCGCGAACAGACGCAACGAACTTCTCTGTGGTGGGCATGGCTTCATTCTGGCTGCTTTTAATTTCCGACCAACATAGCGTGTTTTAGGTACGCGATGAACGGCGTAACGACGATAGCGGCGCGTATCTCTTTATAAGATTAACCCAAAAGCTTGACGCCGTCCCCAGAGTCTATTTTGCCCTTCACGATTCAAGTTTTGATGATTGACCCAGTTCGGATCACTTTTGACCTATGGGTTGGGGCACATTCACAGCTCGCTGAAGCCGTACCAAGTATGCTCGCCGTCCCTGCATTGTTCCATAATCTGAGCAGGCCATAGATCATCTTCCTTTTCACCGGACTACTTACCGTGGCCTTCTCTGTCATCGTCCTGTATGCTGGTTTACGCGCGTGTAATCCCCACTCAAGCTTTCCAGTATCCTGCTCCCTAACTCGCCAACAACTGCCCGTTTCCTCTCCTTGGATGACAAAGTCCTCGTACTGGAGCGCCTACGCGCCAACAATACTGGAACGGAGACCAAGAAGTGGAAATGGGAACAAGTTCGCGAGTGCTTACTTGACCTCAAGACATGGTGTTGGTTCCTGTTGATTTTCACCATAAGCATCCCGAGCGGAGGGATCTCGACTTGTGTGTTTTTCCCTCCCGCCTATGTACAAATTCAACTGATCCAGTCCAGTTGGCCCTCTAATCGTGGACTCTCTCGGCTTCAATCAGTTCCAAACTATACTCTTACAAGTGGGTTGCTTCTCCTGGTGGGCGATGACTACCGCTGACATATGTAGATGCCTTTCGGTGCTATGCAAGTCATCGCGACCTTGGGTGGTGGCTTCTTCGCGGCGCGCTTTAAGCGCAAGTGGCCTGTCCTAGTCGGCCTAACGATACCCCCGATTGCTGGTGCGGCAGCGCTTTTGAAGATCAACCGTTCGGCCTCCAACGCGAAAGCGGCGCTGCTGGCATCGTATTATTTGTGGGTTTCCGACCTTGTTCACTGGTCAAGAGGTCGACTGGTTTCCAGGGTGTCGTTCTACCCCGGTATCTCGCCCATAATTTATACCTGGAGTTCGCAAAACACTGCTGGGCATACAAAGAAGACGCTAACTACCGGTGTACTGTTTATCGGACAGTCTGCAGGCAATGTCAGTCCACCTTTGCAGTATCCCACAGTGACCTGGCGCTCAATGTTGCCAGGTTGTCGGACCCTTCCTCTACACGACCGCGCAGGCACCGTTGTATCATGAAGGACTCGAGTCCTCTTTGGTCTGTTTTGCCGTGCTAGCGGGCCTCATGTGGTACGTCTGTGCCTCTTGCGTGTCGCTGTCAGCTTAAAAACCCTCAGCTTCACCGCATTCTATCTAAACATCCTGAACCGCCAGCAAATTGTGCGCCGTATTGCCAACGGCAAGACCGGCGAGCTTGTTGATGCGTCGCTTGAAGAAACCAAGGATGCTGGGGCTGCTCAACAAGCGAACGGCGCGCAGTTTGGGGCGAATGCGTTTGACGATTTGACGGACCGACAAAACGAGGACTTTATTTGTGAGCTTTACGCGCAGCTTTTGAGTCGAATGCTGAGACGTTACAGATGTGCTTTGACGAGCCGGGACGGAGCAGACTTACTTACCATCATGGAATCATGTGATTATGACATAATCGATCAGTTTCTCCCTCTCCAAAATTTCCATGGCGCTCACCCGGGAAGAAGTCGCGGCGGCCCAAATTGACGACTTGAAAATCCAACCGGAGAAAGCTGCTCCCAAGCTGGACACGTCCGAGTGGCCCCTCTTGCTCAAAAACTACGACAAGCTGCTTGTCCGGTCCAGCCATTTCACGCCCATCCCCCAAGGCTGCAGTCCGCTCAAGCGGGACATCACCTCCTACATTAAGTGCGTCCATGATAGACTTTCCGTGGCGCGTATTGAAGCTTTCCCAGGTCCGGGGTAATCAACCTCGACAAGCCTTCAAATCCGTCCTCACATGAAGTTGTTGCTTGGCTGAGACGGATACTCCGCGTCGAAAAAAACGGGCCACAGTGGGACCCTGGACCCCAAAGTCACTGGCTGTCTCATTGTATGCATTGACCGCGCAACGCGGCTGGTAAAATCCCAGCAAGGCGCAGGCGCGTGCTTTTTTTCATCAGAGTTGTTGTCTCGGTCTGACCTCAAACAGGAAAGGAATACGTTTGCGTCTTACGACTCCATTCCGCCCTCCCCAATCCTACTGCCTTGCCGCGTGCACTGCAGACTCTGACCGGCGCGCTCTTTCAAAGGCCGCCGCTCATCTCCGCTGTCAAGCGTCAGCTGCGAATACGGACGATTCACCAGTCGAACCTCATCGAGTTCGATGAGAAACGCAACTTGGCTGTCTTTTGGGTGTCCTGTGAGGCGGGTACCTATATCCGGACGCTCTGTGTGCATCTGGGTCTCCTGCTCGGTGTGGGCGGACACATGCAGGAGCTGCGACGCGTGCGCAGTGGGGCCATGTCGGAGAACGATGATATGGTGACTATGCACGATGTATTGGACGCGCAATGGATGTACGACAATAACCGCGACGGTATGTCCTTTCTTCTCGACTGCGTGGGCTTTTGACGAACCGTTTCCAATAGAATCATATCTTCGTCGCGTTATTCGCCCTTTGGAATGTCTTCTTGTTGGCTACAAGCGGATCGTGGTCAAAGACAGCGCCGTAAACGCCGTCTGCTACGGTGCAAAACTCATGATTCCCGGGCTTTTGCGCTACGAGGCAGACATCTCCGTTCACGAGGAGGTGGTGCTGATAACCACAAAAGGTAAGTGCAGCATAGTTATTCTCTCAGCGGCAGTTCTCATCCGTGTCCAGGTGAGGCCATTGCCATCGCCATTGCCCAGATGTCGACGGTCGAACTGGCGACTTGCGACCATGGTGTCGTAGCTAAAGTCAAGCGCTGCATCATGGAGCGCGACACGTACCCGCGGCGCTGGGGTCTGGGCCCAATGGCCGTTCAAAAGAAAAAAATGGTCAAGGAGGGCAAGCTGGGCAAGCACGGCGAGAAGATTGCGGGTGTTACTCCTGCAGAGTGGAGTCGCGATTATGTCGACTACAACCGCGACGAGGTACGCGCCCCAAGTGTGTCCGCCTTTCTGTCAGTTAACTTGATATCCAGCAACCAGCAGCGGCACCTGTGGCTGCGAGCGCGCCGGAACCAATGGCTGAGGTTGAGGAGACCGGGAAGGAGGAGAAGAAGCGGAAGCGGAAATCGGAGCACGCAGCGGATGCCGATGTGTCGATGGCGACTGCAGGTGAAGAGGAACAGGATGCCGAGGCGGAGCGCAAGCGGAAAAAGAAGGAAAAGAAAGCGGCCAAGGCGGCGGCGGCAGGTGAAGAAGAGGACGATGAGGCAAGGAGGGAGCGCAAGCGCTTAAAGAAGGAGAAGAAAGCCAGGGAATCAATGGGTGGTGGCGAGTAATGTATTCCTTTGTTGAATATTCCATCCCATCCTGCATGCCAAATCATGCCTCCGATATACGACGGCGCTTTGACTCTGGTTCGTCCTCGTCGGCCTTCGTTTCCTCGAGCTTCGGGTCAGAAGTGGACTTGGCCTTCTTCTTGACCACGACACCCTTCAAGGGACCCTTCTTCCGCGTGGGGCCTACTGCAGACTTCGGTGCAGCTGCTGGGGCTGCGGTCGGCTTGGGGATTGGGGCTGTTGGAGGGTTGTTCAAGGCGCTAGCGCGTGCAGCAACAGCACTGAAGAGAGTCAGGCATTCAAATCGACGTCGGCCGAGCACGCACGCTTTAAAGTTTTGTACCTCCACCCCATCCTCCTGGTTGCGGATTCGCTCCGCAGCTTCACGCTTCTCTCGAATCTGGTCAAGGAAGGCGACCTCATCTTCCTCCAGTGCTCGGAACTGGTTCGCCAGACGACTTCTTTCCTCGAATTCTTCCTGTTCTAAAGATGAGAACGGTATCTCGGCGCAGGAGGGTGCCGCACTTGTTTCTTAATCTTGTTGGCCGCAAGTTTCTGGCATCACGCCAAATCCAGAGTCAATACGCGGTATTTCGGGGAGCAGACGCGGAAGCTTACTTCTGCAAGACTGCGACCGTCTGTATCTTCCACTTGCTGTGGCGGGGGAGGCATGCCAATACGTTCGTAGGCGGCTTTCCATTGCTCGTCTCGACGCGCTTTCGCGGACTCGATTGCATCCTGTGAGACGAAGCGGGCGCCAATCCCTGTTGCGTTCAAGCTCGGGATGGAGGGGTCCTTGTCCATGGAGGTCGAGGTGATCAGGTCCAAGTGTGACCCAGTTATGCTTGTTTCCCCGCGACCACTATGAGCGAGGCGTTCGCCGAGCGGGCCAGCCGCACTCCAGTCCACATCCCCACCGTAAGAACAGCGCCCCGTATGTTCCAATCCCCGTGCGATTATATTGGCTCACTTGGTGAAAGCTTGGGCGCAGGACGAGCCACCCTCACCCGCAGAAGAGCATTCCTCCCAGCTGCATGCTATCAATGCGACCGAGTCTCGTCCTTCTGTTACCTCCTTCTCCACACATGCTTCCAAGGAACCAAGTCGATGGAACACATTTGCCACCCGCCCTCGAGGAGCGTCGAATGCTGCCCTGGCCCAGCCATCCACTTCAGGCACAGACCGCAAGAACCTTTCGTTCAAAGAACGTTCCATATCCTGGCTCCCCAGCCAGCGCGATGGTAGCTCATTTCCGCGTCGCCAACGCCAACCATCCAGGGCCACCTCCATAAACCGAAACTGGGATCTCTCCATCGTTCTACCCACTCCCCCCACGCTGGCCGCCTCGACAGCGTACACGCTCCAGCACAATGCAACGCCTGGTTGGGATGTGCCTTGGACTTCTCGGGTTGGGGCACAAGGTCCTGCAGGCCGTCATCTGGCCGAAGGATCCGACGAAGAGTCCCCGGTAGACTCGGAGAAGGAGGCCGAGCTTAGACACAGGCGCAGACACCAGCTGCGTCTGTTCATCCTTTCTAACGCATATGTGCCATTGGTGCGTATTTCTGCTTTGCTCAAGTTCTTCCGCTGACCAGCTGACCAGATATTTCGCTTCATAAATCTTTCATTTACCACCGCGGCCCTTGCTCTTGCTATCAAGATCAGGGCTCTCGAGCGGCGTCTACACACGACGCAGCAGCTTGGCAGTTCCCCGTATGTCCTCGTTTCCCTGCCCGATGCTGGCTGTGTTTCATTCCTCGCAGCACTGTGGTCATCATCTTCGCCCCACTCACGCTCTTTCATGTCCTAACTTCGTTATATGTGAGTGGCTGACCTTCCTTATACCGCGCAGCCCTGACCGGCTGCAGCTCGAATATTTCGGGCGACCGCTTGGGCTGTGGAGAACCTCCCATAAGGCATGTTCGCTGTCCCTTGCCGCAGCAATTGTATTGACACGCTTCCGCTGTAGCTCGCGCACACCCTCTCGGAGGTGCTCTTCATCTGTTGTTGGTATGTCTGTCATGTCTATCGTTGTCGTCTGCTCCCTCATTTCGACGTGCAAGGGCGGCTGCGCTGAGCTTGTGCTTCGACAATTTCTTGACGTTCTGCACCAGCACAACATGGTACAGCAATGTCCCACCTCCCACTACCACCGCACAGCCTGCCCCCGACTCTCGCTGTGACGACCAAGTCGCCCTCATCGTCCTCGTCTTCATTGGGTTGCTAGCATATTGCGCGAACCTAGTGATCAGTCTCTTCCGCATCTTCCATAAAGTAAAGTATACTGCGCACCCCGGATCCACACTTGACTCTCGTGGAATATGGCGGCGATAAAGCAGAACCCGGGATACCAGTGTATTTATTCTGTAATTTGGTACTGTAGAGAATCAACTGGGCTAACCGCATCGTCATCAACTTGACTTTGACCACCACCACCAATGCATGGAGAACGGATTTGAGATGGACAGCCTGACAGACCCTCAGCGCCCCGTCTCTCGTGTCGCGCGTCTTCGAGCCGTCTCTCGTCTACGAGCCACGCGCGACTATGCTGTCGGGATCGGGCTGTTGATTCTCGTCGTTGTACTGTGGACAGCAAGCAACTTCGTTACCCAGGTCCGTGCCAACCTTTATTCTGGTTTGCATAGCGCTTATTCACTTGCCCAGGGGATGTACGATGGAGGTTATGAGAAGCCTTTCCTCGTAACGGTGCGGCGAAACGATTTTAGGACGCGACATGACCTGAACCGGGACCACAGTACCTCAACACAGCCTCGTTCGCCTTGTATCTCGTCCCAGTATGGTTCCGGAGGTGGTTAAAGGGGCGCAGAGAAGACTCGGGGGCTCGAACGCCAACGCACGCGTACCAACCATTAGCAGTCGACTCGGAGGCAGATCATTCGCTGGTCCCACCAACTGTGTCGCCTGAAGCCGCGCTGCCACCATTGACCACGCAAGAGACGACGAGGCTCGCATTAATATTCTGCTCCCTTTGGTTCATTGCCAACTGGACGCTGAATGCCTCGTTGGACCATACAAGTGTTGCGAGCGCGACTATATTGTCGAGTACATCGGGTGCGTTTTTTTAAAAACTTTTGGTCATGTTCGAGGGCCCTCATAGAGGACAGGCTTCTTCACATTTGGCATTGGGCGAATATTTCGTGTCGAGACATTCACCATTGCGAAGATCGCGGCTCTTGTGACCAGGTGCCGCCAATTCCGCTGCCCCGTCTTCGCCAGCTGAGCTTGGCGCAGCTTTACTGGTGTCGTTCTTGTCTCCCTTTCAGACTCGATTCAACCCCAGCAGCCCGCAGGGGCTGCGTCGCGCCCTCTCGCACACATCGAGGACCTTGCACCGCGCCCCATTTTTGGCGACATCCTAGCCATCGTTTCCGCCATTTTTTATGCGTGTTATGTGATCTTGCTGAAGGTCCGCATTCGCACTGGTGCGTTCCTTCTCTTTCACAAGACCGCGTCCTCAACAAGGATTAGAGTCGCGGATAAACATGCAACTTTTCTTTGGTTACGTCGGTTTATTCAACATTTTGCTTTATTGGCCGATTGGGATCCTCCTTCACATCTTCGGACTTGAACATTTCGAGCTCCCGTCGCGACGCGCCGCTGCAGCACTATTGATCAACGTGAGTTGTTCTGTTTAACGGCCTGTTCACGCCTCTCAACCGTAACAGATGGGCATAACACTCACGAGTGATTTTTTATACGTGCTAGCCATGCTCAAAACCACACCCTTGGTCGTTACCGTCGGCCTTTCTCTTACGATACCTCTCGCGGTGCTCGGGGATTTCATGTTGGGGCGTTTTACACGTGGTCAGGTCATTTTCGGCGCACTTTTGGTTCTGCTTAGTTTTGTGGTCGTTGGGCTGGATAACGAGAAGATCAAGAGACGGGAGGGTGTAATCGAGGAGGTTTCTGACGAAGAGTCTGAGGATAGACCCGTAGAATAGAGCTGATAATCTAATCGCGCACTTGGCCCAATGGGGAAATCCAAAATCTTGCTTGCTCTTCCCCACCATGGTCGGTAACTGGAAAGCTTCACTAAACTTGTTCACCGACGTCCCGGCTCGCAGCCCAAGGCACCCAAGAACCCTGTCCGACTATCCAAGCGATCCTTCGCCGTGCAGCAAAACGCCGTCGAGCATGTTGAGGTTGGCGCTGCGATCGAAGATTCGGTGCGAACGCATACAAACTCGGAAGAGTCGCAGCTCACGAAATGCTGCAGGCGAACGACGTCTTGCATGATATGGAGCAAGACTCGAATCAGCCGGTGCTAAAGAAGAAAGAAAAGCAGCAGTTAAGGCGCGATGCGCTACGTGAACGGCTCGAACTCTCCGCGTCGCCGTACTCAAAATCACACGAGCGACGAGTGAAGCGTAAGGCACGCGAGCAGCTGGCTGGGGCGACGATGGATGATATCCAAGCTGCGCTGATAGCTGTGGACCAAGGGGATGAAACCGCGCCTGAATCCATAACCAACGGCGCAGAGGCCGTAGTCCCTCAACCTCCAAAGCGGAAACTCAAACCTGGGCAAATTGGCGAAGGCAATAACGCGACGCTCTCCAATAGCCAACGTAAAAAAGTATTGTACGTCTCAACCACGCTCATCTGGACCCGTTTGACGGATTCTAGGCAAACAGAGCGGCTAAGACTGCCTCAAATCATGAAGAACACGGAGTTCTCGACGAACCCGTTTCAGACGATTCGAACCCATGCCCAAAACACGCTAGTCAAACACACTGCTACATGAAAAGCTGCTCTATAGCATTGCCTGGGGTATCAAGACATTATCCTAACATATTTACGGTATATACTTTCCAAATGAACCAATCGTCAATGCGTGCGTCGTGTAATTCTTCTAACATTAATGCGGGTCGTCGCTATTCGTCCTCTTCTTCTCCAGCACTCCACACAGTGCTACCATTGCCGCTGCTGCCAGCGGCACTGCGTCTGGCCCGTCGGCTGCCAGGTTGTCGCCTGGCGATCTCTGTAAATCCACCGCTCGAACCCTTGGCAATCTCTGCGCTGAGGGTTCGCTCATGTGCATCGAGAGCCGCCAATGAATTTTCCGCCTCGGCACGCTCCAAGACGTCTTGCGTGAGGCTCGGAGGACCGATCCCAAGCCCAACGAGACCACTGCTCCCGTTAGAATGAATAGAAGCCGTGTCGGATGGTTCCGAGGCCGGCGCAGCGGGTGCGCGACTAAAGAACGAGAATCGTCGCGATGATGGTGTCGACGGAACACTGGCAGCAACGGGAGGCACGGGAGGCGTGGTTGACGGGGCAAAAACGGGGGACGGTTGTGGTTGGATACCCATGAGTTTCATCGTCGCATTCATACGCTCGCGTTCTTTGCGGTCGTTGTCGTCTTCGTGAGTTTCGAGTTTCCTAGCACCGGTCACAGGACTCGCTCCAGGCTTGAGTGTGAGTGGGCGTAGACTGGGGTTGTCTGGCTTCTTCTCGGCACCACTGAACAGCGAGAAGCTCTTCCAGTCGAACGACATGGATCTGCGCTGCGCTTTGGCAGCAGGCGGAGGTGGCGTACCCAGTTTCGGCGGCGGCATTGAGGGCGAAAGTCCCGTCACCGGCGTTCCGGGTGTGGTGGAGCGGGCGACGATGGCGGACTGCGGCCGGGGTTTCGGAGGCAGGGATGACGGGAATGTGGTCAGCGCAGGCCCAGCCGTATGCGGGGTTGGCGGCGGCGCGTCCTTGTCGAAATCCACGGCCAGGACATGCTCGAAACCCTCCTGCGAGATGATGCGGTCGATGATCTTGGATGCATAGAGCGACAGAGCTTTGTTGGCGTCCTTGAGCGATTTAACCTCGCTCTTGAGCGCGTCAAGGTCGGAGAGAGGGCCGCTCGCTTCGATACCGTCCTTGCGACCCGTCGAACTCTTCTTGGACCGCTTCTTGCCGTTGACAAGAGACCGATCCTGCTCGTCGACGACGTTGCCATCCAAAATGTCCTTGTTCTCGGCACGACCAAGCTCAGCAGCAAGATCCAGGCCGGGGCCCGTGATAGGTAGGTCGGCCAGAGACTCGCCTCGAACCTGAGAAGAGTGCGATCCGGTGCGTTTCCGAGCTGGGCGACCAAAGCCGCGAGACGAGGATGGAGAGTCGGTCTCGCGAGCAAGACTGCGCTCCAACTGCTGTTCGAGCGTTTCCTCCGTGTCCTCCTCCTCTTCGACCTTGTCGAGAACACTCCGAGGAGCACTGCGCAGACTTCCGCGGTCGGCACTGGTTCCATCGTCATCACTTTCATCGTCCGACAGCGAGCCGGCCATTTGTTTCATCACATCGAATTGGCCGTTGAGCGTCCTTTCGCGGAGCAAAATCATGTAGCTCTCGTTTTCCTCTTGCAGCTCGTTGTTGACGCGCTTGAGATCAACGAGCTGTGATTGGAGAAGAACAAGTGTGTTTTGGAGGGACGTGTATGATGTGGAGAGCGTGGATAGCTCGAGGCGGAGCGCAGTCATCTCTGCGGGCTCCGACTCCGGGTCGTCCATGTGCTGTTTCGGAGGTTCGGGCTCAGGCAACGGAACCTGTTCCTCCTCAACCTCGGTTATTGATTCCGTGTCCGTCGTCTCCGGTGGCGGGGCAGAACGCTCAGGCTGCTTCCGAGCTTGGGAGAGGGAAGCAATGCGCGACTTGAGATGCTGCTCATTATCGAAGAAGGCCTGGCGCTCTGCTTCGAATGTAGTTGTCTAAAGCAATAAGGTTAAGCACGAGAAGGCCTTCGCTGCGAGCTGCTTGGGGTGCTTACTTGGTCGTTGTATCTCCTCTGGATGTCTCGTTTCTCCTTCTCCAGCTCGCGGACTTGAGCTCGCAGATTCTCGGAAATTTCTATTCGCTGGGCCAAATCTACTTCGGCACGCGATTGGTCTGCATAAAGCTCGTTGAGTCTCGTCTCGGCAGCTTGGAGCGCAGAATTCAGGTTCTTGTTCTCGGTGCTGAGATTGGTGATGGTCTGTGTTCGTTATTAGCCTCTGGGCTTGCTACACGCGGTCGAGCTGAATACCTGCTCCTTGTCCTGGACTTGAACCAGAAGCTGCAAGAAGGTAAGCGAGGTTCTTTGAACAAGTTGCTGAGGCCGCCGACCTGCTCCTTCTGCTCTGTTTCTTGCTTGAGGGACGCGGCCGCAGAATCAGGTGGGGTCTTGAGAGAGGCGCGCCGCGCAGGGGAGAGAGGCGAAGAAGTTTTGGGGACGGCGGCCGAGCGCGCCGTTCCACGGACAGCGGGGGGCGAGGTTGTCGTCCGACGGACTGGCGGGGTGGCCCGCGCGGTGGTCGCCATCGAGAAACGGAGTTTGCCGTCACATCCATCATGTTCCTTGATTGCCACTCGGAAAGCCTCTCAGCTGCAAGTCCCTTCCTTGTTCTCCTTCAATCCACCTTATCCCTTTAACAGTTGCTTTCTACCGTCCGCGGCGCTTCCGCTTTCCCATCCACCCACCTCGGCCCCATTGACCGCGGCAGCATGCTCGCAATCTCGGGGCCCTCAGGTTCTTTCAAGACGCGTCTAGTCATGGGTAAGGCTGCCGGCGTCTCGGTTCGGTTTTTTAACCCCGGACGTGCGCAGACTTGCTTGTTTCTTGCGTGTCGTCCATCGCGCTCGGCGGCTGGGGAAACAAAGCCGCCGTTGTCTTCGACATGCAATCTACGTTCGACATCGCGTCTTTGAAGCAGATGCTATCCGCCAAGGTGGATGATAGCTCACTCGTCGACGCGGCACTGCGTCAGATTCACGTATTCCGTCCTCAAAGTACCGCCCAGCTTGCGGCCTCGATCGTTGCATTGCCGCGTTACCAAAGAAAGAAGGTCAAAGGCGACATTGCGCTTGTAGTCGTGGATTCCATGAGCTCGTTCTATTGGACAGATCGCTACTCGGGCAGCTCAGCTGCCCTCGAGCATGTCCTACTTGCCTTGAGGGCTTTCCGCGCTTCTCACCGTCCACTCATTGCGCTTACGAATTGGGCGCTCACCTTGGTGGACGCCGATCCCTCCGCGGTGCCGGTCTACAAGCAGCATCTGCCTGTGTTTCCTACACTCTCAGAGTCGCCTTCGGACACGGGCTCTCTTACGCACGATATCGTTCTTCAGCTTCAACCCGTCGCAGAGCCCAACGAGGATACGGTTAGTGCGAATGAGGTCACAGGCTATATCCGCAAGTCAGGCAGCAACCAGGTCGTCACCTTCCCGGTATTAGAACTCTAAAAAACCAGGTCCCCGCGAATGCTACAAAGTCGCCGAATGACGCGTTGTATTTCCTTTGGGACAGGGAGCAATAATTTTGATACGAAGTATAGTACGGTACACTCTTTGTGAGGGCATGCAATAACGTTACAAATAATAAGAGCGCGTAAAGATACAAGATGTGTGTGTGTGTGAAGCGATGTTCTTTTAGCAAGCATAAATCCTGTCCAACAACGTCTTGTAGGCGCTTTCGACTGCAGCGCGGCGAATATTGCCTTTGGTGGTGCGCGGAAGGCTCTTTTGAGGCACTACAACGATGCAGCGCGACGAGGTGATGCGCTCGTGTAGGTATCGTCGCGAGTGGAACTGCCTCGTCTTGCGAATGATTTCCCTCTTGAGCTTTTCGTGGTCCATGTCCGTGGAAGGTTCGACGAAGAGGACGGGAGATGGCCGCCCGCTGCCTACGACGATGCATTCCGACATCAACTCGCCGCACATCATTCGTGCATTGTCTTCGATTGATCTACGAACAACGAGGTCAGGAACGGCCTCGAGTTACGACCCCCTTGGAAAGCTTACTTTGTATTGCATCGCAAAGAGTTCTCCGATTTAATCCAGTCGTCGTCTCGGCCGCACGGCCGATATTGCCCAGGAGCGACCTCGTTGAATAAATCGCCAGTGTGGAATTGCCCATCGGCATGGCGCAACGAAGCGTGTGGGCAGTCCGGCGACTCTTCTAGAATAACAAGCTCGAGCAGTCGCGCTGTAGACTGGTGTGGGGCTTGCGTCTCGCCCCCGACAGGCTGGAAGCGATATGCCGTACCAGCCAGCGGGACCAAGAGCCGGGCATCGTCCCCACTACCGCCTATAGAGATCAACATGCCCCCGGCCTCGGTGCTCCCAAAGAGATTCTGCGTGCAAGCTTTAGAACAGAGCGAGTGCGCAAATGGAGTAGGTTGGCGCACTCTGAGTTTGATACCGCTCTCATATGCCCACTGCTCTTCCTCGCGCGGTAAGGGCATTCCGCTGGTCAAGACCTCATCCAGACCGCAGAGGAGCGACCGAAGCTCGGAGTCTTGACGCGCGGCACGAAGATGGTTGGCCAAGAACGCCGCGAACTGATTTAGGCGGTTCAGACCGCAATTCCGAATCATCGCTGAAAGTTCTTGGGTTGAAAACGAGATGGTGGAAGGTTGAATGACACAAGAGGCGTGCTGCATACTGAAGGGAGGACTATTAATAACGAAAAGTAGCCGATAGTTAGGTTCGAACGCACCTGCCGATGAGCATGAACGACTGGCCAATATGGCACATAGAGCCCCTACGAGAACGATGAGACTAGATCAACTGTAGCGCGAGAGAGCATACATCCAGACGGTGACATCTCGTCGGCTAGAATCAAGAGGCCGGCAAATTTGGTAGGACTTCGCGACCGCGCTATCCAGCCAGCGGTAAGAGCACGGCACCAGCTAGAAAATCGAATGAGTGCTGGAGCAGAACTGGTTAATGGCAACGTACCTTTGGGCTACCGCCTGTGCTGCCGCTTGTATGAAAGTAGAACGCGATAGAAGCCGGCGATGGGCTCGCCAGATCGGGTAGAACGCAGTTCACGTGAGAGACCGTCTCTGACGCCGCGGCCAAGAATGCTGGAACCGGGCAATCCCTCAGGATGTCGCCAAATGCCGGCTCGTGTACCATGGCTTTGGCCCCCGCAGCATGAATAAGCTCGAAAACGACTTCGGGGGAAGGCAATCGAAGAGAAAAGAGCTGGGGAATGAAACCTGGGAAGTGTTGGAGGGGCAAGACGGAGATAGAACTCGACGGACCGGCCCTCGATATGGCATAGATATTGCAGACGTCGTGGTAACCGTAGCCGCCCAGCCTGTAATAAAGTTCGCGAGCGAATCCAAACGAGCGATAGCGGCATACCAGAGGCTGACGACAGAGCCCGTTGGGACACCGGCTTTGCTCAGCGTCGATAGCCAATGCCGTGCATAGATTTCGATGTCGAGGAGGAATTCCTATCGGTCGTCGTGAGTTGATTGAGAGAAAGGATCAAGTAAAGCGGACCTGATAGGTTATTGAATCCCAATGTTGGGCATGGCTGCTTTGAGACTCGGCTCGAGGAAGCTTGAACGCGATGGAGGTTGCCGCGCGACGAGCAGTTTCTTGCAAGACGGTAAGGTGCGTTCTGAGCATCGCGGGGATTACTGGAAGTGTTGGGGGCACCGGATTGCAAGTAGGTGCTTTTATACGTACGCGTGCAAAAAAGCCTGGCTCCATCTGCAGAATAGCCTCTGCTGCCAAGCGAGATGAAACCAGGAACATACTTGGAGTCTGACAAATTTTCAAGCCAGTCCTCGGAGCGGAGTGGACGAAATGTCAAGGCGCGGCGTAGAAAGTGGTCGGGGGACCAATAATAGCGACGCCCACGCGGCATCGATGCGGTCAATACGGAGTTTACAACAGATAAAACTCGAAAAAAGTTGAATGTCGGAGGAGGGCCGGGTCGGAAAGAACGCGGAGACACTGCGTTTGCGGAGACAAGACCATCCCGCGGTACCGTGCACTGGAAATCTCTGGGGTA
Organism: Mycena chlorophos; assembly: GCA_014461115.1. Classification (NCBI taxonomy): domain Eukaryota; kingdom Fungi; phylum Basidiomycota; class Agaricomycetes; order Agaricales; family Mycenaceae; genus Mycena; species Mycena chlorophos. The sequence goes on along the minus strand of JACAZE010000007.1, from coordinate 1,997,235 downwards.
GAGGAAAGATCGCGTCTTCGACGCAACAGAGTTGGTTTGCCGGGGATGAAAGACGAGAAAATGTGCCGTCAATGGTGTTGTTTAATAGGCGACCTCGTAACCTCGAAGGATGTGGCGCGTCTGATAGGTAAAGTATCGCCAACAACTCGCGCCCTCGGAGGTATGGCTGCACGTTGGGGCGATAGCGTCGGGCAAACACGAGACAATGGCGATAATGAGCGTGTATTTTTTGGTGCCTTGAGGACCGTGTCGGTGTGGCGGACGCGGTATCGACGCGGTGGTCGAGACCAAGTCCGGATTCGTGTTGGGTCACGGCATCACGGTTTCTACCGCCAACGTCGAGGTCGATGCTGAGGTCTCGTCGAGTTTCGCGTTATACACGCACAAAACTGACTCTACGCAGGCGCTCGCGTTGACGGATGCTGAGGAGGGTTGCCACACAGGCCTTGAAATGTCGCAACACACTTTTGCAGCCCTCTTCGAATTTTGCTCTGCGTCAACACGTCGTGGCCGAGCCGAGCCCTGCCGCCGGCCCAGTCGACACACACAGCACCATTCTCTCCCTATTCCTCACTGTCCCGCAAAACCACAAGCGACTCAGTGTCCTCCAGGGGAACGTTGCGCTTCGCGAGTACTTCTGCAACCCCGAAAAAATCCTGCACCTGCTGCACGATTTGGCGTCGTCTCGGAGCCCTCGGACCGCGCTACTCGCGATAAATATGTCGCATCAGCTCGGCCACACGTTGGGAATGAGTGCATACGAGGTTGTCGCGTACCGTCTCGGTGCGCTCAAGGAATGGGATTTGCTGTTATATGTCCTCCGTTCCGGGAAACACAACACCCACCAAACAACCCCCGCTCTCCTCGACTGGCGCGCGCGCGGGGTCTCCTCGAAACCCAGAACTACACCCAGCTCCTCGCCATTCCCGACCTCTACGCCGCCAACAGTCTAGTTCCGTCTCGCCGAACCTGGCATCTCGTCTTGTCCGGACACATTCGAAACCACGACCTTGCTGGTGCAAGAGAATGTCTACTCCAGATGGCGGCGGCTGGCGTCCCTCCCGACCACTCCACCGACGCCCTCGTCTCGACGCTCTACCAGAATGTTGGGCCCGACGAACAGGTCAAACAGCGTGGCCTCGACGCGCTTCCCCACATCCCTCCACGTACCGCGACACACATGATGAACAGTCTCATGAATCTGCGGCTCAAATTATACGACATAGAGGAGGTTCAATACTTGCTTTCCGGATACGACCAATCCAAGGTTGCAGCTCTGGGCGTGCTGCTCTCAGATGCAGATGTACAACGCAGCGATGAGATGCACAAGACATATCGCAAAGCGATACCTGCGATCGTGCAGCCTGACGCGCTCACATTCGCCATTTTTATCGACTTCTTCGCCCACATCCACGACCTTCCACGGTGCTTGGCCGTCGTCGAACAGATGCGCTTGACTGGCATCCAACCGACCCTGCGAGTCGTGACCTCTCTCATGCGCGCCTATTTTCTTTCGGGTCAGGGAGGTGCGGCCGTCCGCTTGGTCGTTGGGCTATGCGATCCCAACAAGTTGTTGCTGGAGGATCTTCCGTCGCCCGAAGGGTACCGTGTCCCATTCGAAACCAAATCCCTCGCCCCTCCCACGCGACAAGTCTTCAACTATCTGTTGCGGGGAGTTCTAGGGACCAACGGGCTTCCAGGAGCGCGCTCGGTGTTACGCCTCATGCGGGCCAACCATCTCAAGCCGGACTCTCAGACGTCCCAAATCATTGCGTCGCACATGCACCGGGTTCAGCGGGCCCAACCGCGAGTGTTGATGAGGATGGTCCGGAGGCTATCTCCACGCTTTACTCTCAAAGAAGCCCACGTCATTCTCAGTTCTACTCTCCGCTTCCAGAAGTATCTGCTTGACGGTGTTGGATGGGACGCCAATTCGGCGCGTTTCTCGCCAGAGCGCGTGGCTCACGAGCGGGCTGTTCCGCAAGAGGCATTGACGAGTTGGGGCTCATCCTTTGACCCGCTCGCAGGACTCCAAGTGCCTTCCCGCGCTCGCCATCGCAGTTCCTTTCGGCCAATCGAGCAGTCACTGCGTGGGCGTGGAATCAAGAGCGACCGGGCGTCCATTGCTCTGCGCATACGACACGATGGTGTGATTGCAGGCAATATGGTTTCGGCGGCGGGCGCTTTCCAGGAAATGCTTGCCCGCGGGCTCCATCCCACCCGCCACCACTTCGCCGCGCTCATGGAGGGTTACGTCAAGGCCGGAGACTTCAACACGGCGCTCCAGGTTATGCAGACGGCTCGCCGCGCCGCGCTGCAACCCGACGTGGTCATGTTCACCATTCTCATTGTGGGCTACGCACGTGACAAAAAACCTCATCGGGCCCTCGACCTTTTCCGCGAAATGGTCGATGCAGGCATCAAGCCCGACGTTCCTGCAATTGACGCCGTTGCGAGCGCTTTCTTTTTCGTCGGCGCGTACGAGATGTCCTACCGCGTCTTGACCACCCTGTGGCCGCATGTGGGCTTGCTACCAGCCGACATCAACCAGGCCTCCCTCAAAGCTGCCGTGGTGTATTTTCGCTCTCTCCACGACCGCGGTCAACCACCCAAGATGTCAACGGAAACTCGCAAGCAGCTCTTCGACGATGTTAGACGGTTGGCTAGAGAATGGCGGCGGTGGTTGCTTGAGCATCCGCGCCATAGACGACGGCGAAAGAAGAGGACAGCATAAAGAGGTTTATAATTCATAAATACATAATAAATCGTTACTACGAAAGAAACTTGCTGTCCAAGAGATGGAGCGCCTCGCGAACAGCGTCTGCATGAACCTCGCGGACGCCGTGCGGAGGATGCAGAACATTTGGGAGGGGTGATAGACTGGAGCGGACAATCTCCTGCTTCCGGAAATGCGCATGGGGATCCGTGAGCAGTATCGGGGACTGTGACGAAGTGCCTGCCTCGACGGCAGTCTCGATGGGAGGCGGAGACTCGGACAACGTTGGACGAGAACATTTTGATCGGCGCGCAACAACATCGGCAAGCATGTCCAGGTCAGAGAAGTCGACGTTGGGGTGAGCCTTGAATCGACGCCAGGCATCGCTCGTGGGCATCGTCTCGGTGGACGTGCCTGGAAGCGAGGGGACCGGGGCCGCGACCATCGGCTCCGAAGACGGTTCGGGACGAGCTGGCAACGCAGAGAGCCTCTCGCAAAAGGCTTTCCCGAAAGAATCGTCCGCACAGGCGGAGCAATTGGATGGGTCACCGGAGCAGGTGGGCTGTGGTGGCGAAACCTCAAAGACCGTATTAATCGGCGTCGTACGAGGACGAAGACGCAGCGGGACCGCCGGCTGATACGGAGGGAGGTTGTCGAGAATAGAGGGCTCCTCCTGCGGTGATGACGGGTCCAGCACAATGGACCGGATCGCGTTCATCTTGGTCTCTTGAGCAGCAAAAACGTCTCGACAGACACAAGGTGTATCGGGTGAGCACATGCCGCAGTCCATCGACGCGAACGCTTCTGGAAAGAGAGTTAGCGACTAGTGTAGATGCAAGTAAAAACGACGCGCACCAGACCCCAGATGCGAGAAGGTGACAAATGCATCAGTGTGCGGGTCGAAGGTCGGCGTTGACGGGAACCGGGAGTCGGCCGAAGACTCCGGCGACGCCGAGGAGTAATGATGCTCGAATGGAGCGTCGCCGGGGTCGTTGTCGAGCTTGAACTTTTTGCGAGAGCCCGAGGATATGCTAGAGGCGGGAGACTCGTCGCGCCATCGTTTGCGCTCGTTAAGAGCGGCATCGCGTTCGTGCTCCAATTGAACCAGTTTCTCCTTCAGCAGCACGTTTTCTTGACGGAGGGCCTCATTCTCCTCCTTGAAACAGGACATGAATGAATGGTGTAGTCCAATGTGGTGGAAGGGAGACGGTACCTTCAACCGCTTTGCAACTTGCTGGAGAGCGACATTCCTCTCGATTTCGCCTGAAAAATGCTCAATGGAGGGTTGCAAAACAAGCAAGGGTATTTATTACCTTGCTCGTAGGACTGAACGCGAGCTTGTAAATCGGCAAGCTGCGACTGCTTGCGCTCGCGGAAAGCTCTTTGAGCAGCGCGGTTCTGGACGCGCCTCCCCTACGGTCGCGTCAATGAACGAGACGGGCTTCAGTAGGACGAATATACCTGTTCGTCATTCTGTGCCGGAGCCGTGTCCTTCTTGGGTTTGCGTCCAGGCTTGGGCTTAGGTGGTATTTCCCATTGTCGGGAGGCGGTGGCCCAGAGGGTAGGAGGGTTAGACGACATCGTGTTTGCGGACAGGATGAAGGAGATTGCAGAAGCTCCGATTGCGGGAAAGGTGGGCGGTCGCGCGAGATGAAGAGATTATAAGAGTAACTCGGTTTGATCCCGGTAACACTACCGGTGCGGCCCCCGCATTGGCTTCGCCAGTGAAAACGCGACTTCGCAAGACCAAACCCACGCGCGCGGTTATTCGGAGAACAGACTACGACGAGACGACTTCTTCCTCGATCTGCTCAATCAGTTCTTCTACCCACACCTCTATTTCCTCCTTCTCGGCCACATCTCCGCCGTTTTTCTTGCGCCCTTTTCCGTCCCCCGAAATACTCGCTCTTGGTTCGCTGCCGCCACGCATTCCACTCGTCCACAAGGCGCTTGCGCAGGGCAATCAGCTCCGCGCTCACGTTGCTTTCCTCGGCCGCATCGTCCTCCTCGAACTGCCGGCTGTATTCCTTAAGGTTCTTGCGAATGTGTCGCTGCTGCTCTTTAGATAGCAGCGTCCGTGGCCGTGGTCGCCAAATAAACTGCTTGAACCGATCTTGGATCAGTTTCGTTATCTCTTGGCCACGGAAGTCCCAGATCGCATAGCCGTTCTCGAGCTGTAGCCAAGCGTGAGTAAATTCTAAATGGGTAGAAAGAGACCCGTACGGTGTGCGTCCACGAACTAGCACTCGTGGCCAGGTAGCGACCAGACGGATCCCACTCCACATCTGTGAGCGCGTAGTGGTCGGCAGTGCCAAGGAGTTGAATCCCGCTGCCCCAGTCCTGGTTGGCTTTCTGTTGGCTTTCGTCGGTGGTGAAATCAAGATCCCAGAACTCGAGCTCCGATTTGCTGGACGAGCCTACTGTGGCCAGAACCACGTGGCGGCCGCGGGGAGACCAGCGAATGGCGTTGCTTGTCCGGCTGGGAAGTGTGCCTGAGAACGAGACCTGAGTGCGGAACCGGAAAGTATTCGCGCGGCTTACGGAGGAGCTTAAAATCGTTTTTCCCGTGGTCCAACTGATAGAAGCTGACGTCGGTCTTAATCGTGATACCAGGGCCGCCGTTGCCCAGATTTGGGTCGCTGCTGGACACAATCGCGAACCGTTCGCCTTTCGGCTCCCAAGAGAAATCGGTCACGGTGTCTACACGCGCGTTTAGAACAAATGGTGAGACGGAATCACAACGGCTATCGGTACCTTTGAGCTCCACAACCTCGACGGGGTAGTCCTTCTCGCGCACGCGGAAGATCTCCAAGTTGCAGAAAATCGACTTCTTGGTCTTGGTATGCCGATCGACCTTGACGCACAAAAAGTCGCCTTGGTTCTGCCAGTAGAGTTTGCACTGGGAATGCTTTCAGTATCTCTCTTCATGAGAAGCGCTCCGGCGGCGGTTGTACCTCTGTAACATTGAACAGATTCTTTTGTCGGAGGATGGCGCGGCTTGGGAAACCAAGGAGCGTGACGCGTGCAGGCTGGTTCGCCACTTCGGGCGTCCAGTACGCGAGCATGTTCTCCCTTGGCTTTTTGGCGGTCTTTCCGGCCTGCTCCGCCTCCTCGCGGTCCTTGTCCCCCAGCGGGCACCACTCAAAATCGACGACGCCTTCGATCTTGAGACTCTTTTTGCCATGCAAGTACATGCTCGGGAGTTCATGGACGCTGATCATCTGGCCCGGAGTCACCCGCGCGACAAATTTATCGTCGGGACTCCATTTCAGAGCCGGCCACTGCATCTGTTTCCGGTTTTGGGGATCGTTTTCGTTGAGGGTTGAGAAAGTTCGCAAAAGGTGACCGGACTTGATGTCCCACACGGCGAGATTGTTCCCTTCGTCGTCCGGTGAGAGATACTGGGGGCCCTGTGGCGCGCCGTCGGGGACGACAATGGGCTCATTGGACCAAGTGACGAGGTATTGTTCGTTGGGCGAAAAGTCGATGAGTTTGACGAGAGGATGGGCGAATCGCTGCTGAGGCTTCCACGAGGGTCCGCCCCAGAGTCGGACGCCTTGGCGATGCAGCGTCGCGATGTAGGTTCCCAGCGGCGACCATGCGACATACAGAAAGTCTTTCCAGTCCTGTCAAGTCGGTTAGCACGAGCGGTCGGGCCCGATAGGCGACCTACTGGCTTGAGAGCCAGTTCTGATTGGGAAGGTTTTCCATGCCAGTGAATCTCAACGTCCTCCCCACGGTACGTCACGTACTGGTCGCGCCCTTGCGGGTCCGCGAGCCACGCTTTGAGATGTTCCTGACCGCCAAAGTCTGAGAATCGCAATAGCAGAGCTTAGAGGTGATGATACATACCCTGGGCACATATTCCTCGACCTCCGGCTCGATGTAGGTCTCGTCCATGTTGTCATAGTGTTCGATATCGGTAAAGCGGTTGAGTTTGAACGTGTGTTTTGCGTCGAACGGATGATTGTGCATCGCGGCGATGGCCATGCTGGCTTCGTCCGCATTCCTGAATTCCACGAACATGAAGCTGTGAGATCTGGTCAAGATTTCGCCCCAGTCAAGGTGACGCAGCAGACCCTTGGCTCTTGTCGGCAGCATCGTTCCAGGGCATGTAGATGTCTTCGGGCTTGATGGGTGCGCCCTTGCGGGTGAATTCCTTGCAGACCCTGGCGAGCAGCCTGTCGAGTTTGGACCTGTCGATGACTGGGACGCCATCGACGACGACGACGTTGTCGAGACTGTCGTCGTAGTGGACCTGGTATCTGGAACGAGGGAATGAGGGGAGATGGGTTGTGGGACGAGTGGGCCGCACTTTGCCTCGATGTCGGAGTAGTCGATGTCGTCGTCCATGGAAAAAATCGCGCTTTCACGTGACCCGCATGATACTTGGCCGCTCTCCCGCTTTCTGGGCGCGACGTTATGCCGTCCCCGCAAAAAGCGCGCAGGGACAGCCATCCAGGACCACCTCGACACCATCTCCGTCTCCCAGTCCGTCGTTCTCGACGACATAGAGCGTCTTCGTCCACCACACCAGCCTGCACCAGACTCCCCTGCCTACCCCAAGCAATATGGCGACTTGCTCAAGAGACTCACTGGCGCCTTCAACGCCACACAGCTCCGCCAGTTCCTCAAATTATACGACATTCCTCTTCCTGTCGCTCGAAGCAGAAAGGAACCTCTGGCTGTCGCAATCATGGAAAACCAGTGGCATTGGCCGTCTCTCGAGTCAATTCGCGAGCAGGAGCGTGCCGCCGAGGTCGGAGTACAACGTACACACCTGTTTTACCCCATATTCTGTGTAACTGACGACAACCATTCTAGTCATCCCACTGAACCCGACGCAGGCGGTTCTCATTCTCGGGAAAGGTGTGTGTTGTAGCGCGCGCGAGATGTCAAACTAACCTTTCTTGTAGATGGAGCAGAGTCCCGGGCAATTATGCACCAACATGGCGTTCGCCTTACCTTCCAATCCAACCCTTTGGCCGTACGCGTCGAAGGACCCAATGCTGCGTTGGTGGAGGTATCCAAGCATATCGACCATCTCAAAGCAGTGAGCCGTCACTGACCGCGCCATAATCCAGACCCTCAATCTATCTAGTCCATCGTCGAGGAGTTCTTTGCTTTGCCTCCTGAAACGAGCATCACGCCCGAGATACTACAACGAATATCGCGTCTCTCCGGGGCTCTCGTCGAGATGTTCGGAGAGCATCAGGTTCGACACAAAATGACCAGTCTCGAAGCGTCCTGATCCCGTTGAACAGGTTCGCATTTCTTTCCTCCAGAAGCAGACGAGGACAGGAATGTTTGTTCGGCGACTGTTAGCGCAGACTTTGTGCGAGGTACGCGACCTCGAACCAAGTCTCGACGCCTTGACCTTGTTCAGGACTCTGCTCCGCGAAAACAAAGCCTGTTTATCCATCTCCCGCCCTCAGTCCCCAGTTCATCCGAACTACCAGCGTCCGACGCATTTCCTCACGACTATGCATTATATCCTTTCCTTTCTCCGCGTTTCCTGCCATGGACTACCAGTGCACGCGGTGTTTTCAGGGTAAGACGCGTTGAAGATTGGCAAGGGCCGGAAGCTGTCGAGGATTTGACCAAAACTGGTGGGCTAACGATGGCTCGAGGGCATTTACTGGATATGCAACAGTGAGTTATTTAACCTTCTTGTACGCGTAATTTATTGTCCCCAGGCAGAAAGTCAAACTTCGAGACCTCTTTCTGGGAACGAAGAGAGATCTGGAGTTTCAACAAGCATCATCGCCTCGTTGGTCTCTCGACTTTCTGTAAATCCCTACGCTCACCTGGCGCAGCATGGGACATCTGCTTCTGACATCGCCGCCAGGCGAGCAATTCAGGATCAAACCACCTTTGCAAGGGCATTGGAAAATACCCAATATCCTCAACTGGCTCCAATCGTTCTCCGATCCTATCGTTTTCGCACCAACGTACGAGACTCGGCTCTCCGCGTCTTTTCTACGCTGACCAGACTGTCAAACAGACTGCCTCCTTCGCTCCTCGGGGACGCATCCTCGCACCAAACTCTGCATCGACTTGTATATCGTTCAGTGACGCCAGATCACGTGTTCGACATACTCAAGGTCGAGGTGTCGATTCCACGGCTACCCAACGAGTCCAACGCGGACGCACAGGATGATTGGATCCCGCAGTGTATTACTGGACGTATGATGGACTTTGACCTCCTCATCCCTGACCGGTAGGTACGGCTAGTTCAAGCCAACCCTTTCTTACGAACGACAGACCGACGGATATTCGATTCACGACCCTCACATCCGCTCCGCTGGACCCTTCTGGACTACCACAGCAAGTTGTCGACTATCTTGCTGAACTTCGCTCGTTGTGCGTCAAGTTCACCTTGACCAGTTGCTCCCGCTGACCAGACCAGTTTGCGGTTCGAGAATCCCGACGTCCAGCTACCGCCTGACCCTCCTGTCACCATCAACCACCTGGGTACGACATATCTACTTCAGGGCTGTTTGAACGTGCGGCAAAAGATTGAGCAAGGCGAAGTCGAGTCCATTCAAATGGTCACGGAGAGCGCCATTGATCTGGAGGGCGAGCAAAAGACCGCCGCACGCCAAGTACGTTCCATGCTGTTTCCACTTGTCGCCTCTGATTTGCGGATGCAGGCGGTTCTTAGCGGCGGCCTGCAAGATGAGGCAGCCTGGAAGGCGTTCCTTCGGTCATGTGACTCAATGTCAGATCACTAGACTAATAATCATGCTCGTCGACGCTTTTTATTGGCCTTTTCCACTCTTTTCTTGGCACGCACTTCCTTGCGCATCCTCGCATCCACCATCGTATACCGGCCCTTGACGCCCCGGGGCCGGCCCTTGACTCCCTTGTGCGCGCCTTTGGCGACCACCACCTTGACCTCCTTCTTTGCCTTATTCCCCGCTGATAGGCCCTTGCGCATGACTTTCTCAATCTGCTGCGCCTTTTCTCGCTCGGACATATCGGTCGTCGCGTTGACGCCCTCGGCCTTCTTCATCGCCTTCTCTAATCGCTGCGCGGCCTTGAACTTTTTCCGCGCCTTCGCCTCGGCCACCTTTTTGATCGGTCGAGCATCCAACGCACGCTGTTTCGCGCGCAACGCGGCCACAGCTTCTTTGGTTATAGGAATGTTGGGCTTGTAGTGCTTGGATTCTTCGTCCAGGAACCACTGTGGGAGGCCTTCTTTCGAATTGAGCGAATACCGGTTGAAGCCGTCGTTGATTAGCTGCGTCTTGGTCGTTTGGCGGTTGACGAGCTGTTGCGCGAGAGTTACGGCCTCGGCGGTGGTGAGACCATGTTCTGTTGCGATGGGCGAATGAGGTCGGTCGCGAGAATGAAAAAAGGCACACGTACTCTTGATTTTCTCTCGCTTTACTTGATCTTCGTCTTCATCCTCCACGTCCCACATGTCTGCATCGTCGTCGTCGGCAGCTTTAACGATCTCGAAATCGTCGTCTTGATCATCTTGGTCCACGTCCATCTCCGCCTATCAGATAACAGGCATGTTAGCAGGTGTCAACCAATCTCGAAGAAACTTTTACCGAATCTTCATCTCCGCTGGCTTCCTCGGCGGACATAGCCTCTTCATCGCCAATATCGTCATCGACGCCTGCGAAAAGATCCTGGCTGAACCACAGCTTCGCAGCTTGGCTCGTCGGCTGCGGGGCACGGAGGTCCGCCACGAGCTTGGGCCGTTTGGAAGGTCTCCCTGTACTGGTGGAGTCTGGGCGATGCCGTTTAAGGCTTGGCCTGGGTTCTTCATCGTCGCTGTCCGAGTCGTCGGACGATGAATCGTCGTTCTCGCCCTTGGCTGCCTCCATTTTGTCCCAACCACCCTCTTCCTCATCGCTGTCCGTGTCGACGTCATCGGCCTCATCTCCGCCAATCCCATGCCATTCTTCGCGCTCGGCGTTCTTTTGCCGCGATTCCTTGACTTTGAACTTTGCGTCGCGCTCTCGGAGCCGGTCGCGATAAGCTTCGTACATGCCATCCATCTCCGCCTCCAGTCCGGCAACTTTGCGCATCCGTTCCTCTTCCGAGTCGAGCACGGACTCGTCTTCGTCTTCGTCAGAGGCGTCCCCCTCGTCAGAGCTCTCCGCGTTGTCGCGATCCCCGAGCTTAGAGAGGCCGCCTCGTTTGCGGAGCCCCTTCTCCGCACCGCCGAGGTCGAAGAAATCATCTTGACCACCAAGAGACGCGTCGTGTTGCTCGAGACCGATGTCCAACGGAGCAGTCATGTTCTGCTGCATTCGCTGGATCGTTCGCGTCTTGATTTCGTTGGCTCGACGGCGCTCTCGTTTGGCGCGTGCAGCAGCCTCCACTTTTAGTCGTTCAAGCTACATTTCCAGATTAGTCAGGTGGAGAGACTTCATAGCACATACTTCTTCTTGAATTTGCTCCTCTTCGTCGACCTCTTCGACAATCTCGACGGTTTCCGTCACATCCTCCGTATTTTTCGTCTTGTTGTCAATTCCCAGCTGCTCAGTATTGTTTAGATGGCCTAAACAGAGAAGAACGGGAACAAACCTCCTCTCGTAAAGCCAGGCGCCATTTAAGAAGTGCCTTGAAGTCACCCTTTCCGAGTACTTTAAGGTCATCGCAATTGGCTTTCACGTCGCCGGTAGTGATTTCCAATTTCAGCCACCTGCGAAATGGTCAGTGTCGAATAAAGAATGCAGAAACATTGCGTACTCTTTCTCCTCCTCGGTCAAGAAAGTCATCTTGCTCACCGTCCCCAAAGCCGAGATGGGATCGGAGCTCCGAACAAATTCAGATACGGGCAGCGCCTTGAACAGCGTATAATCGCCTTCGTCGTAGCCATCGCGCTTGCGTCGTTTCTTCTCAGGCTGGAAGACATTGGCCTGAGCATTGTTGGCCGATGTTCCCTTGTCGGTCCCGGAAACGGAAGCTGCCAGATCCTTGAAGACGTGTCTCGGGTCGAGGAATTTGGGGTCGATGTGTTTGGGGGCGAGGAACTCGCGGCAAACGACGAAGATCTCGGCGGATACGTTTCTAAAGCTCGTCAATGGGGTAGCCTCGTTCGTTGAGAGAAATGGTACCGTGAAGAAGGCGGCTTGGTGGCCTCCACCTTCGCGAAAAGTTGATTGAAGACCCAAATGAGGTTGTTGTAGTCGGCACTACGGAACACTTTCGTGACGAAAGTGCCGCCCTTGACGAGGAATTCGACGGCCAGTTTCAGAGACATGAGCACGAGCTCGGACTGGCTGTATGCGTCTTGGATCCATGCGGTACCGACGTTGGGGGCACCATCGTGAAGGACAACATCTGCGCGCCAGTCTTTGAGTTCTTGCCGAATGAGCTGCCGACATTGGGGAGTCGTAATGTCGGATGCGAAGGTGACGACGCGCGGGATAGGTTTTATAGGCACGAGATCGACACCTGCAGCACGATGAGCCGGGAACAGAGAGGACTTTGGACAACGCACCGACAATAACACTATTCTGCGGCATGTACTTGCTCGCGACCTGAAGCCAGCCTCCGGGCGCTGCGCAAAGGTCGATGCAACATCTGGCCGATTCCAGGAACGAGTATTTCTTGTTGAGTTGGATAAGTTTGAACGCTGAACGAGCACGGTAGCCTTGTTCTCTGCGCAAAATAAGTGTGGATCCGCGAACACATAGTTGGGACATACTTTGCAAGCTTGTAATACTTGTCCAAACGACCCTTTCCTGTTTTCTTTTGAGCTTTACCCATCTAAGTCCGAGTGGTATCCGTCGTAGGATCCTCGGCGTGTAGATACAGAGCCACGCCGGAGGTGATGAGGTTCAGAACCAAAAAGTTGCAAAGTCACACGCTGACAACGTCCGTTCCTTTCTCTTCATGCCAAAAAGTGCGAAAAAGCGGAAAGACAAGGCGGCAGACTTTTCCAAGGCGAAGCTCAAGCTCGGGAAGGGAAAACAGCAGCCCTCGAATGCCATAGACACCTCGTTCAAAGCCAGATGTACGCACGGAATGCAACCGAGGACCTGTTCTCATTCATCACTTGCAGCGATCGCCCTTCCCTCTCAGTCTATAGCAAAACACGCAGACACAGCAGTCCCCACGACGAAACGCCGTCTGTCGCTCGACGACCTCATCCTACATCTCAAGCACTACAGTGCTGCAACTCGTAAAGGTTTGCTGAAAAACCTCGGGGCCAGCGCGGGGTCGCTCAATGGTTCCCTAGACGCGCTTTTTGGGCTCCGAGAAATATTAGATGCCCATCCGCACCTTCTCGACATGTCATTACCGACCATAATTGCGTCTACCGCGCGAATCATTGGCGACGAGGTTTGCCATGCTTGGATCGCCACATACGCCAATCTAATCTTCTGCAGGACGCCAGCGTTCGCAAATCTCTCCTCGATTTTTTCAGCTGGCTCTTTCCGCGCGTCGCTTTGGTCTGTGTTCTCGCTTCATTCCAGGACATTGCTTACATTCGTCTCAGGACGACCTTGCTCCTCACTCGACTACGTTGCTGCTTTTCACGACTTCCGCACAGACGCATATTTTCCCCGAAATACGGGTCGACGCCATTCGGCTCTTGAATATCTACTTGGAATACATTCCTGCCGCAATCGTTGCCGGTTGGGACCGCGAATCTGCCACAGGCCACCAAGTGTTGCAAGGATATCTGGGCATCCTCAATGCTGGAACGTCGTTTGGGGATGCCGAGGGTAACTTCAAGTGACTATCACTTCCTCCTTGCTCATATGTCGTCGCAGGTCCGATGAAAGCAACCTCGACCGCCAGCGTCGTGCTTACCGCCGCAGTGAGGAGCAATACAACGCATTGTGTCGCAGGGCTAATCCGTGATCAGTCAAAACTCGTGGTCCTCCAATCTCTTTCCAGGTTCCTTCGGCATGCGACTTCCAGCTCGGTCAATTCGCCCTCGAATGACATCGATACGTGGTATCTGGCTTCGTCTTTCGCGACCCGGGATGCATACCTCGCGTTCGACAACCTCGTCAAACCCAGACTGGAAAGAGTCGATTCGAGCGTCCGCGACTGGTGTCCCGAAGGGGACCCCAGTGCCGAGCAATATCCCGCCGTTTTCTCGGCGGTCGGTTCCATCGGTAGCCAGTGGAGTCTCGAGGAGCTCTCCCATTACACTGGAAATATGGAAGAAACGGTCAACGAGAATTCAGTATTTCTTGCGGTTAGTCCACGATGTGTTGCAATGCATCACACTGACCTTTCATCGCAGCACTTGGCACGGGCGTTGCATTCTACGCTGATCTCGACTTTCCTCGACTGTGCTCCTGCTGTATTTTCACCTAATGGGCACGTGGACGAGACGCAAGCGCGGTTAATTCTCGCCGTGTCCGATATCGCAAAGTGCCTATATGCTCCTGTCCTGCGAAACACGTCGTCCGCAACGGTACGGTCCAACCTCTGTCGAGCGTTGATCGCATTCTAATATTGTTCTGCAGCCTTCGGCGCGTACTGCAGATGATCTCAGATCAATTCTAGGGTACATGTCGCCATATTTTCCGTTTACGCCTCAAAACTCGCGCGACATCAAGGTACGATTGTGTTTAATCTCATAGCGCGATGCTGACTCCTGGACCTTCCAGACCGAGCAAACTTTCGAAGCACTCAATATAACATATTGCGAGCTCTCATCCTTGGCGATGATGATCTCCGCTGATGGATCGACGAAAAAGCCGACACAATCCAACAGACGACAGCAAACTGAACGCGTCGCTAACTACGTGATACAGTTGCTCAAGGGAGAATCGACGGCAATATCTCAATTGAGTCGCCCCATCACGCCTCAAGCGTACACCGCGATCCTTCCGACTCTCTGGTCCCTCGTCAACACTTCCGTTCCGGAGTCACGAGACCTAGCGCGGGGGGTCTTGCTTGCCGTCGTTGAGCACGGAAGGAAGGCTTCTTCCAAATCTGCTGTTAAACAGCTCAGTATTGAGTTCATCGCGCGCCTTTTACTGGTATTCCATGTCTTCTTCAGCTGAACCACACTCATACCCGGTTTCAGCTTGACACGGATGCCCAATTCAACGATAACATCGGCGCTGATGTTGAAGTGGTGACTGAATGGGTAAACCATCTGCCAAAATGCCTGTGGGAGCTCGGCTCGTCCAACTTGACCGCAACAGAGGTAAAATTTCCTTTTTGGGCGGAAAGCGTAGCTCACGTGATCAGATTATCTTGCGCTTCCTCATCGTCAGTTTACACCGCAAGTCACCCCTTGTCTGCGATAATCAGGTAATTTTTATCTGGATACTGTTTTTTTTTGTTTATGTTGACCCCAGGCTCTGCGATTATTACGTTCCCAACTCGTGCCCTACTTTAGCATGACGCACCCGACAAGAGGGCAGATTGTCGGTCCCTACTCCAAGCTTCCGCCTGGTGGCCCACTTCGCCGCCTCGCGCTGGGTCTTGCAGCTCTAATAAACGACACGGAAGACTCGGCTTTATCATCTGCAGTCAATAGCGCTGTGTTAGGCTCGGAGAAAGAGGCTACCTACTGGCGAAACATTCGGTCATGGAGTTGATCAAAAGCGCGAAGCAAGTTGTATATTATTGTAGCCATCCCGCGTACTGTATCTGTAGAGCCAGCTATCGTTTTCGAAAGAACGTCCAAGGATAGTAGCGGATTATTGGACCAGCGACCCTAGAGAACATAAAATAGCGAAAGCGAATGTGATGTCCGTGAAAGAGGAGAACGGCGTCTAATTAGACCCACTCCCAGGTAGCACCATCGAGTTCGCCCACAGAAAGGTCGGCAAGAGCTTGAAAAGCGCTAAAGGGAGCCACTTAGTCGCATCCTAGCTCGGCAGCAATGCCTCACGTACAGCGGAGAAAGATCGAGTTGCGTGGTGCTACACCCCACGCAGGCGTCCACGACTCTAACTGTGGTCGATTTTCCTTGCCCTGGAGCGAGTGAGCCGCATACAGGAGGAGTCAGAGCTACGACATACATGTAACCTTGACTTGTTTGCTGTGGAGGCAGGATTAATCGACGAGCGAGTCCCTAGATACGAGGTGTACGTACTTGCAGATGGGATTATTGTTCGAGTCGGTGCCGTCGTAGCCGGGATAGTTGTTGAAAATCGCCAGGCTCATAGCAGCTATGTATGAGCTGGAGTCGCTATCCGTGAACCCACAGGCGTCAAGACCCGCTGCGTCCGAGTATAAGTATCAGTGAAGCAAAACGGCGCAGAATTACGGACTGTTGTAGTAGGTCAACGAGCCGGTGTTCACTCCAGCATAATATCCATTCGAAGATGAGCTGGTCGTGGTGGTCTCGGCCTGTTCCGTGCTCGTCGTCGGCGCTGCTTTGGTTGTGGTGGTCTTGGGGGTAGTCTGAGGTGTGTAGGTTGTGGTTTTGTGGGTGGTTGTGTGTGTGGTGGACGTGGTCTTCTTCGTAGTCGTCGGTTCCTCTGTGGAGGTCGAAGTCTTGTGCTTCTCTGTGGACGTAGACGTCTTCCACTCTGTGCTGGACGTGGACGTCTCCCACTCCGTGCTCGAAGTGGACGTCTTTGGCTCTGTGCTCGTCGTAGACGTCTTGGTCTTGGTCTTCGTCGTAGACGTCTCCTCGACCTTGCTCGAGCTCGTGGTCACAGACATAGTGGCAGATGCCCTCGAAACGACCGACGAAGAAGCACTGAGAATGGACGCGGACGACGAAAGCGCCTGACAGCGTCCGGATGTCCGCCGAGAGCGCATGTGCATGCCAGTGGAGCGGCGCGCGACTACAGCGCGGTGGTGGTGCTGGTGGGTGTCACCATGTGTGGAAGGGAAAGCGTAGATGGACGGAAGGACGAGGAGGAGGAGGGTAAGGAAGGTGGGTAACGAGTGCATGTTAGTGGGGAGGGAGAGAGAATAGACTGGCGGTGTTCGGACGCACGGGCTCTTGAGAGACGTTATGTAAATCTTTCAGCATGGTGCTGCGGCCCGACTACACGCGGCGACAGGGTCGCGCGGAAACACGTGATCGAACATAAATACACTCTGGAAGCGTGTAAGCACGACGAGCAGCGTCGAAAAAGTGGGTTTGTTACACTTCTAGTTACCGCACGCCGTACATCTTGAGCAAGCTGCTCGACGCAGTGCCCTCCAAACTCTTGGCGTATGCGTCGATCTGGCCCAGCAGCAGCATGCTCTCCAGCCTACTCGGTTCTGGCGGAATCTTGAACAACCGCGTCACATCCTCCTCGGGTAGCGGAGCTAGATCCTGCGCAGCTCGCGCCAGATTCTCCTCCTTTCGCTTCGCCATGTAGTTCTCGGCTTTTGCTCGCTCGCGAGCAATCTGCCGCTGCAGGAACGCCACATTGCCCTCCTCGTTCCTGTAGCTATCCACCGTCTCGATAATCTGTTCCAAGTTTCGCGTCAGGCCGCTTGCCCTGAGGTCCAGCGCAGCGAACGCCGGCGGAACAACGGATGTCCGTGCAGCATCGGGCGAGGCCTCGGGGAGTGTCGACGGAGATGATTTTGTGAGGGTGCTCAAGAACGAGCCGAGGAGCGGGTTGACGCGGACCTGGAGAGGAATCTCTTCCAAGATGGCGGAGAATGTGAGACGGTGGTTGACAAGACTGGTCGTGCTGAAGTTGGACTTTTTGTACGCGTCCAGGAATGCCGAAGTGAGACGGAACGCCCTGAAGGATGCGTTTCCTCGCGCAGTCAACGACACATCTTTGTTTTCGATGAGCACACGAAAAGTTACACGATCAGTAAAAGACGCACCGTGGACAACGACGATGCCTCCATGACGCAGCTTGTCTTGGTGTAATGCCTGGATCTCAACCAAGCTCTGGTTGAAGAACGCGCCAAGGTTGATGGCCTGGTAGAATCCAACGACGCTATCATCTGCCTGAACCTCCCGCAAAGACCTGAGCATCGACGCCTGATACCGGGCTTGAAAAGACTCTCAGCCGCATGCAAAACAACAAGAAGCGACGACGCACCACTCGACTTTGCAGACTTTTCATCCTCGTCGCTGACATGGTGAGGCAACGCAAACGAGTTGGACACTTCCAGTGTACCATCCAGATCAAGACCAAGAAGCAATCCATGCACAGTCCCGGAGGTGGCGTCGCGCGAGTGCTTCAGGATTTTGGATACAACCTGGGCTAGATAAGAACCACACAAACGAGCCGTAGGAGCGCGAGACCATTCCGTCCAGTTGAACGACTTGCAGCGATATTTCAGCCTCGATGTCGATGACTTTGGCCATCGACGCGGGAATGGCCTCGTAGACGGGGGCTGCGGGTGCAGGTGCAGCGGTCGGAGCGGGAAGCGAGGCGGCCAGAGCCGCCGCCATCGAGGGTGCAGCCATGATGGTTTTTTGAGAGTGAGAATTCCCCTTTGCGGATCAATTGCTTCAAACTAGTCAGTCGTCTATGAGGGCGAGTGGAATCTAATACATTCACATTACAATATACAACAGAAGCTCAACCGACAGTCATGTAGCTCGGAACGGACTGCATTCCCAACGACTCGTGGAGCGAGTGGCCAGGCTGCTCAAACCAAATATCAACATCATCGTCCTGCACCGAGGCAGCCCGAGGGAACGTCAACGGTGTGTGCGCCGTTTGCGTCGGGTCCACAGGCCCGCAACGTTTCGTGATGAGATCGCCAAGCATCTTCCCGTACCGAAGGGCAAGTGGGACACGCTGGCCTATCCGCATGATAGCGCTTCTAAACAACAGCGTGAACGACGAGGTGTCACTCGTTATTGGACTTACTGCAAGAACTCGAGCTCTGCGCGCAACGTAGATACTTGTTCAGTGTTATTAACGTCGAGGGCAGCTTGCAGGAACCGTATGAGGACACGGCCAGCCAGGAACCAGCAAAACTGGCGCAGGTCAGAATGGGCGAAGCGGAGTGAGATGCAGGCGCACGGAGCAGAATGGATCCAGCAGAGTAACGTCGAAGCTGGTGCTGCAAACCTCGTATGCTAGGTCGAGAATAGAGCGTGCGGCAGTGACGATGCGAAGAGCAGAGACGCAACCAGACCGCCGGACCTCAGCGTGAGGATCATGTAATATAATGGTCGCGCTTGAAAGTGAGATGAGAAAGGATATAGCCACAGGGAGCTCGACGTACACAAGCGGCATTAGGCATGCAACGTAGCTGTGATAGTTAAGCACGCGACAAAATCAAATACGTATGCAAGCTCACAGATGCTGGTCCACTACATTGTTGGAGATGGGATTGCGCAAATGAGCAGGGAATGTTGAGCGGAAGGTCGTGGCGATGCTATCGATCTCCGTGAAAGCGGGTGATCCCCTGGCGAATGTCAGCCCAAAGTTGGTAGCAAAATGGCCACCGAGCCACCTTGGATCCACAGGCTCGAGGGGGTTGTTGGGTTCGGTGTGGGGAGACATGACAGAGGCATCCCCAAAATGGAATTTGGATCGGAAGCGTGTGTTGAAGGTCTTCGCTCGGGCTACAAAAAGTCACGTGAGAAAAGGAATGTATGCGGGAGTTGCTTACAGATGATCATCGTCCCTTTGACCCATAACACGAAGCTAGTGGCAATCAGAACAAGCAGAAAAAAAGACCGAGGAGGCGACTTGCGAATCAGTCTGATCCTCAGGATGCACGACGATGACATCACGCGTCTGCGCCCACTGTCGATGATGAGGCGTGACAAGCACGCCTTTCTCGAAGTGGTCCCCGCGCACAGGGAGCAGCTGTGATACATCCTGGTCATCCATCGACATCGCCCACCCGTTGCTACACCCGTGCAGTCGTTCTCTGAATCCTGATTGAGATCCCGCCATCAAAGCTTGACAAAGATGGCCCGTACGTGCAATAGGCCAGCCAGAACAGGTTCCTCCGCGTTTCGTCGTCGATAACCTTGAGATCTGCTCAGCAGGCCGGAGATATGAGGTGAAAAGGCATATTACTGTTGGTGCCGGGGAGAGAATGGACGCCGGCCGATGCTAAAAGAAGGCGGCTCCAGAGTCCAGAAAAAGACCAGACACGGCAAACGCACCGAATGTGTAATCGAGTGAACTGGATGGCGTCAGCGTCGTCCGCGTCGTTATGTCGACAAACTCACAAGGTGGGCAGACATTCAAACCCAAAGGGACCGCGGTACGCAGGCAGTGCGCCGAGGAGATGAAAACCTGGCCGCGCGTGAACCAAATGCAGGAAGGAATCTGGTTTCAAGCCACCTCGAGCCATCTAAGACGCGTCAGTCTAACAAAGCTCCACGTCAAGGCAACGCGCACCTTGAGTGGGACCAGTAGAACCACGTTAAAATAGTCCGAGCTGCAGAGAGTAAGCCAAAGTGCGCGGCGCTGATTCCGACCCAGCTACCTTGCATCACTTCGAGTAAACGATCGCCAACCGCCTCGATCTCGTCCGCCGTGTCCCGAGCATATTTTGCTTGCTGCTCCGCAAAAGAGTCCGGACGGCCCTCTCTCAAGCGTTGGCGGTGGGTAAAGATCTCGTCGGGAGATTCGGCGGAGAAGTCTGGGAGCGGGGGCGATGTGACCGCGGCAGTGTACAGAGCTCCAAGAGCACATATTGCATGCAATACGGGCGCGATTGGGAATTTGGGGTGGTTGGGGGAGAGGGAGAGGGCGGCCATGAAGCTCGGGTAGTGGATGATGCGCTTTGCATGAGGGTGGAACACGAAGAAGACTTCGACGAGATGCCGGAGAAGCTCCACGTTGGGGATTCCCGGCGGGTAGTTGGCCCAGATCATTTCTAGACCAGTGGCCGACTTGGGGGAGTCGTCGGAGGGTGTGGCCATGACGGGGATGTCGAATGCGGGACTTTGTGTCAACGCCGAGGCCAGGATGTCCATGTCGTTGCCCATGTTGTCCTGCATAGATGGTGGTGGGGACGAGGTTGTGGATTTGAAATCCTTCTCCAGTAAAAGAGACTCGAGTTCTTGGATACGGCTCTCGAGCTTTTGTGTTTTGGACATTTCCGTGAGAACGGGCGGATCGACGACTGCAACGCCCGTTAGAACACGATCCAGAGCAGAAAACGGGTCGCGCACCATCGTCAAAGGTGCATTCTGGCTCGGGGGGCAGCTGGGTTTGGGTTCCGGGAGGTGCATGAGATACGGCATGGGCATGGGAGCGGATACATGTTGAGCAAGCAGGTCGCTTCGCGTCGCTGGAGGACTGTTGTGAGCATACTCGGACAGAACGCGCCTGACGCACCATTTGAGTTTGCGTCGGCGACACTGATGACAGGCCTTCGAAGAAAGAGTTGGACCGATGCACGCGTTCAAGACATCGCGTCGGAACTCACCTACGCGGCTTAGACAAAACTCGGTCGGGAAACGGAGCACATACCTGATTGCGCTTGAGGGGCTGGGGAACTTGTGCGGCGAAGGAGGAGGTCGTGCTGGGCGCCTTGGGCATACTAAGAGAGGTCGGCGGAGAATGCAGGTGGCATCAGTGCGTGACAAAGCAGATTGCGATTGCGCTCCCACTTTGCAGGCAAAATCCGTTCCGCAGCTACATCCAATACATGAGCAAATAACAATAGCGAGTCTACTACAGTCCCAAAAGAATCATGACAAAGTAAATAGCACGCGTACATGCATCGGTCAACCCCCCCTACACTCATGAAGGCGTGAAGAGCCCATTCTGCGTGGCCAATGCATTCGTTACATTCAAGACCCCGACTTTGCTGCCGGAAGCGAGCGCATCGGCGGCGGCTTCCCAAGTTTGGTTAAAGACCGAGGAAGACTCGGTATCATGAACGATCTCGCTGGAATTGGAGAATTCCGTCCAGATAAGGATGCCCTCCTGCCAATCTCTCAACGCCGAACCGTCTGACGTCCCGAAAACAAGGGCACCGGACGAGTCCGCGAACCCAGATGACACGAAGTCGTAGTCCGTCTTTGCGATGGTCCCGAAGACCGCGACCTCGAGGAGTGGGACAGTGGTCGTGTAAAGGAGCGACGACGAGTCCGGAGGTGTCGTCGAGTTGGACAGCACGAACTCGACGACGGCGTTGGCAGTGAGGATTGGCATCCCGCTAAGATAGTCCAACACGACATGGTTGAGATGATTGAGGGTTCCATATGTGGCAGGGTCCGTAGACGGAACAACGGATGCGTTAGACGTGCCGGGTAAAGCGGAGAGCACTTCGCCGCTGTACACCACGGCACGCGACCCGACATCCGAGTGCAAAGCAACTGCCTGTCGCGCTACGTTTGTCCTCGAGTCCGCAAAAGGGAAGTCGTAGTCGAAGAACATCCAAGATCCCATAAGTCGGGCGACCGGGGAAGCAGGAAGACTGAAATGTGGAAGCAGTAGAGTTGATGGGGTCCAATCCGAATACGGTCTCAATGGTGTTGATTTGTTGGACTTGGGTAGTCGTGAGATTGGGATAGCACGCGATCGGGACGGGAAATGTCGACGAGGACGTCATCAAGGCCCGCACGGAGCTGGTCTCGACGTTGAAGGGAACCATGATCGGAGCACTGGCGAGCAACTTCATGAAGGTCGAAAGGGTGCTAGACGTGCGTTGAAGATTGGTCACCCAATACGCTTGGAGCAGGCCAGCATATTGGGTCGATGAAGCTGCTCGGATATCAGACGCGATGCAAGCACTTGAGGGACAACTCGCCTGCAGCGGTACTATACATACGATCCAACGGCGCCGTATTTGAAACTTCTGCAGCCTGCGCAGATGTTGGAGCGCCATCGCTCGCGAAAGACACAGAAGGCACAGAAAGCGTCTGCGCCGCGAAATCGAAGTTATAGCCGGAAGCGGTCGTGGAGAACAAAGAAGCGTTCGATTCATGCACGGGACCGTCGACGGTGAGAAGGTCCCAAGGAGCGTCGAGGATAAAATGTCGGAGAGCAGTGTTATTGAGACTTTGCAGGTCCCACAGCAGTGCGGATTGTGCCCAGAGTGTGCGGTTTGGGAAATTGGTCAATGAAGACACGGCACCAACATCCACGAGAACGGCTTGTGAAGCACAAGTGCTTGTTGTAATGGTCCCTTGCACGGTCCAAATCCAGAGATACACGTCGTGGGTCGTGTAGTTGGTCCCCAGCAATTTGTTCATTGTCGGAGTCAAGGTCACTGCAAAGGCGTCGGTTTCACAAGCACAAACAAAGCCAACGCGAACCTAGATTCTGCGCCAAACCGTCACATCTGTTTGCGACCGGTGATGTGCAAACACACGTCGCGTCTTGGACGCGTTTAGTTTCTGGAGATCATCACGCGCCGAGCACACGCACCGAGATCGCAGGCCGCGCCGGCTAGATTCCCACTACAGGTCGAGGTCGTGGCCTTATCGTCCTTGTTGTGGACGGTCACTCCTATACCAGCCCCAATAGCTGCCAAAGCAACGATCCCAAAGACGATCATGATTATCCATAGGCGCCGCTTCTTGGCAAGGGCGACTCGTCGTAGAGGTTCCGATGGCGGAGGGTTTGCTTGGGATTGGTTCCAGTATGCACTTGGTACACCAGAAGGAGTTGCGCGACGAAAAGCGGGGCTTTGTTCATCTTCACTCAGCAACATCGGTGATTTGGAGACGAAGCTGCTGTGTGGATGTTGGCCGCTATCAAGAGCAGTTCGCAGGGCGTCGGAGCGCAGCAGAAGTTGCGACAGAGGAGCGGTATCGTCCTTCTGTTTGTATTCGGCTTCTTGCGCGAGTGAAGTAAATTGAGGGATTTTGGGGATGGGCGGAAGCGGTTTTTTCCTCCAGGTGAATGCCTGGCGAATAGACCGTGTGGCAGAAATAAACGAAGGGACGACACTGCGTCGACTGCGATTCGAGTGCATGGACTGGCGAACTTCAGGAGCAGTATCCGGAAGGAAGCGTTGTCGCGTTCCGGCGGTCGAGGGTAGTGCGGGGCTGAAGGGGAAAGACTCGTGCGGCGTGTATTCCAGGTCCATGCCCTCCTTCATTCCGTACGATGGAGCGCCTGAGGTGACCTTGAGGTTTGTCCTCGAGCTGTCTCCGTCGGTGTTGGCGCTCTGTGACCGCTGCATGGCGCGGCCGCCGACATCGTCTAAACGGGTGTAGAGTGTGTCGTCGTCGTCCGAGACCATGCCCGCCTCCGGGATGGGATTAAATGATGAAGGTGGAGGTCGCCCGCCATTCGGTCGCTGAGATGGCACCGCACGCGGACTCGGAGAGACCTGAGTGCGAGGCGGCGGATATGTCATTTCCGTGAAGTCGCTCCTCAACGAGGCACCTGCAATCGTTGAAGAGTGTTCCTCGAACCAGAACGAAGAACCTACGATGATTAGGATAGCCCGCCGCAGGGTCGGCGTCGCGGAGAAGGTTGGTAATGAATGAAGTGCTCAAAAGACTGGCTGCGTCCATGTTGTCTACGGAAGAGCAGGTCAGTCCGACCCGACTTGAACAAGGACAGAAGCTACACACCGATGGTCGATGCGCCTTCGTGCCAGTCGCTGCTCGATATTTGACCATCGCGCAGACGAGAGGTACTTCCGGCGTTTGAAGCGGGAGTCCGAGGGAAGAAGCTGGACATGGGGCTCGCCGGGACGCTGGTCGGCACGGCTGGAAACCGACCACTGAACCCGGCGAAGCTCATGACAGAATTGAGCCCTGACGCATTGGTATCCAAAGAAGTGCGTCTTTGCCCGTCGTCAGGCATGGTGCATCGTCCAGGTCGAAGGGGTGGGAGAGAGCGGCGACCCTATGGGAAGACCTTGACAAGAAGAGGACACTCAAACTCGTGATCACCTCGGCAAGGAAAGGCAGAATAGGAAGTTTTAAAACATGAAAAAGTCGTAAAGGAAATTCGCGTCGTATATTTCTCCCTCCATCCTCTACGCAATAATACACTTCGACCCACTCTTGGCCGGCTTCTGGCGGGGAGGCGGGTTCACTACGAAATGATGAGTCTGCGGGCCACAATCATGCTGCATATCAACGTACAGACTGCTCGGATCGCCTCATCAAACACCGTCTGAAAGGCATACCCAGTCAGTTGTGGGCGGCATGAATCGAGACAAGCAACGCACCTTGAGCCCCTTCTGCGTCAGGGCAGAGCATTCCAAGTACTTGACCGCGCCGATGTCCTTGGACATGGCAACGCCCTGGTTGTATTGGATCGGGGCCATGCGGCTAGCGACTCTCGGTTCAGAATCAGCCGCAAAGACAGGTTGCATTTCTCACCGGTCCCGCAGTTTCTCGATGGTCGCCGGGTCCTCACGCAAATCAAGCTTCGTCCCAACGAGCACAATGGACGTCGAGGGCGCATGATGGGAGATTTCCGGGTACCACTGCAAATGGCGTTGAGCACGAGGCCGCGGAAGATCGAGTGGCCACATACCTTGGTCCTGACGTTCTCGTAGCTGGGCGGGCTGACGAGCGAGAAGCAAATGAGGAAGACGTCGGTCTGAGGGTACGACAGCGGGCGGAGACGGTCGTAGTCCTCCTGGCCAGCGGTATCCCAGAGCCCAAGAGAGATGGTCTTGCCGTCAACCATGACATTGGCCGAGTAGTTATCGAACACTGTTGTCCGAAGCTGTGAAGACAAGACGCTCCTGGCCAAGGAAATGACGCACCCGTCGGGATGTATTCGCCAGGGAACGCGTTGGTGGTATACGAGATAAGAAGGCATGTCTTTCCGACTGCTCCGTCTCCGACTGATAGCCGTTGAGCGCCTGGGGGGTGCGAGTGAAGCACACCGCTTACCAACGACACACTTAAGGGCCTGCATTTGAAGTAATGTCGGCGCGGGGAAGATTCTGCGGGGAAACGAGTGAGCCGGGCTGCTTCAAGGGTGGCAGGAGAGCAGAAAGTTGAGCGTCGTGAAGAAGAAGCAGGGAGGGATTGGGCAAAGGAGTGGGACAGCGACGGATAGAGTTGGTGGGATCTTGCTCACCAACAAGTCGTAGGGCGGGAGCACAGTCGTCGACGTCGAGGAGGCGGGCTACGGCAGCAACGACGACGAGGCAAGGAGGCAAGCGATGTCTGCTGAGGCCTGTCACAGATCCATCAGTCCATCAACAACACAGCTCGTTGCGAATACAAACGACTAATACACAAAGCAAGAACATAGAGCAACAGTTATACCAATACAGCCTACATCTCCCCACTCGTCCGCCGTCGTTTCAAAGGCGGCGGGTCCTCGCTCGTGCTCGTCTGGCTGCACATGAGCGACACAAAGACTTCCTCTTCCTCCTCATCTTCCTCCAACTGCAGCAGATCATCGATCCCGAGCATTGTCCCTGGCGGACAGTCGGGCAGAGCGATCGGTTCGAGCAACCCAAGTCCCACTGTTTTCGCGGGTGTTGCGCTGTTCGCAACATTGCGCAGCGGACTCGACGACGGCAAGCTCTTGTCGTCTTCGTCTTCATCGTCGTCGTCATCGTCCCAGGTGCTCACAAATGGGTCCATCGAAAGCGGCTGGTCCGTGTCCCAAGCATCCGACACGGCCGAAGATGACCTCGTGTGCCGTGCTACCGACGACGGAGGCGAGCGTGCAAGTTTGCTTCTCGCAAAGAGCGTCTTGGGAAAAGGCAGAACTTTGGCCAGACTATCTGGCGTGCCAAAGGCCAAGCCTGACGGACTCGAGGCAGGCCCGCTCTGAGGCTCTTCTTGATCAACGGGGTCTGGATTACAGGGCTATCGCCCCGCAGCATTGTCAAAGACACGTTGCGGGAGCGATGAAGCGGATGACTGGGGCTGTTGAAGCGCCATGGATGGTCCGAAGGGAGACGAGGAGGTGAATGACGGAAAGACGGGGTGAGGAGTGGATTATAGGGCGACGCGGGGGGAATGACGGGTTCTGGGGTAGGGCTACCGGGAAAGTCGACGTCCAGCGCTGGTAGAAATTCGCCCTGTGGAATGACCGGGGCATTGGGAATGGGTGTATCTTCGAGGTCGACAATAGTGTCGTGACTCTCCTCCTTCTTGAGAGCTTTGTTAGATCCGCGTTTATTTTCCTCTAAAACGAAGGGTTAGAATTCGCATTCGATTCATGAGGGTTACACGCACTGTTTGAGCTTCGCCCGCGCGGACGGTCGAGATCGTTTCGGCGATTGGACATTGCGATTTTATGCTTTTCGAATACGTGCCTGCGCCACATGCTCTTCGCATTCACGCCGGCGTAGGTCCTGCGACAGAACGTGCAACGAAGACGGGGCTGCTCGCCGTCCGGCCAAACCTCGGGGCCCTTCTCTTTGATGTCCTTCTTCTTTGCGGGGCACCACCCACGGGGCGGCTCGAGACACAGCGGGTAGGACACCGCGTCTGGGTTGGGGTTTGTCGGGGGTGTCTCCGAGATGTAGTCCTCGGGAACGAGGAACCAGTTTGGGTGTTCGACGAGGGTGGTGTATGTGACGCCATCTGGGTAGGACTCCTTGTTGGGGAGAGCGTCGAATGGATAGCGAAGGAAGACGGCGTCTGCGTCGGTGGGGAGCGGGTCCATGCTAATGGACGAAGCAGCGTGCTGAGTGGCCGGCCGGACTCGCTCTGCCACGGTGTTACGCGACGAGGCTGCATGGGGGGCGTAAGGAAGCGGCTTGAAGGTCTCTGCGGCGGGGACGAAAAGCGGGATAGAGCCGAGGCGTCGCTTGAGGCCGCGAGAAGGGGAGGTGGGCAGGATGGAGAAGGTGGACATCAGCGGCGGGGCGCTCACTGGCGGGGAGGACGGCCCTGCGGTCGCCATCGTGGTCATCGAAAAGCCCTGTCACGTAAACATCACACCGCGTCAGTGATCTCACGTGTATCACACGCGTCGCGTCCACAAACAATGCCAAACAAAGGGAATTCAAAGAAACTTAAGGAAAAATAAGGACCACGACCTTGCTAGCTAGCTATTTCGCTGCTAGGATCCACAGTTTCGCATCGCGTGAGCGATTTGTCATCAACGCCCATCGCTCAAAGCGGAATTTTGACCGCGCAGGAGAGGTTTACGGGATCAAGTTCACCTTCATCCTTTCTTTCTTTCAATAATCATGTTAAAGGCCCCCATTCCAGCGATTCCGCAACCACGCGCAAGGACCGAATGCATTGCAAAAAGCACAGGACTTTGACGTTAAAAAATCATTGAAATATATCTGCGAGAGTTCAGTGCGACGAAGGTGTCCGAGCAACTCTCTGTACCCAGAAATGAGCAGCATGCCCCCAAGCGGCGTAATGGGGCCAAGGAACTTCAAGTTGCGGTCGAGTGTCAAGGCGAAGATGCTCCCTGAGAACAAAAGCGTGCCCAGTGCGATGCTGGGTCCGGCGAAGCGATGGGTCGAGAATCGAGGATGGCCCGAGATGACCAGAAGACCGAGTCCGTTCAAAATCTACCCGCACCCCTTAGAATGCGACAATTATTTCATTACCAACGGAGGACGTACGGAATACGTCGACGCGGTTCGGAAGGAAGCAAGAGAGTCGGGCGACAGACGGCCTGAGAGTGCGTGGGCTCCGAAGGCGCCTGTTATGATTCCGGTCGCAACAAAGGCGCTTCCGGCTTTCCAGAGGAGCGTTGGATTCATGGGGTGGTCCAAGTTGCGTTGATGACAAATACCGTGTGACCATCTCTTCCTGCCTCCGCAACGCGTCGGGCCGCCCCCGCGCACATCTCAAGGTCGTCTGACGTGCCCTGCTCTTCTCACCGACATTCTTCCGGCTCCGTCTGGTCTTATAAATGGCTTGCCCAACATATTTTGGCCGGCTCCGAGTCGCCCATGTTGCTGTCGTATCTCGTACCCGCTTTTCTAGCCAGCGCGATGGGGGTCGCGAAATTGGTTCCACCTGGATTCGTCACCACGAACGGAGTCCAGTTTGAGCTGGATGGGGAACCCTTCGCTTTCGTTGGGTCAAACTCTTTCGTGCGCTTCTCGGTGGTTGTGGAAGCCCTGTTGTGCTCACTTAAGCCAGTGGCTTCCCCTTCTGCTCACAGAAACTGATGTGCGAAACACTTTCGGCCAAATGAAGTCTCAAGGAGTGAAAGTGGTTCGAACTTGGGGTTCGTGAACGCGTCGTTAACATCCTCATGTTGACGACTTGCAGCGTTCAATGCAATCGTATCTGCGTGTCTTTTTTATCAACGTGCTGTCTAATCAGCCCTCAGAATTCCAGCGAACTCCACCAGACCCCGGTTGAAACAGGTCTCACCTACTACCAGGTCTGTGTCGCCGAAAGGCGGCGTTACCGGTTACAAAGACATTTTTTTCAGGTCTGGGAGGACAATGACTGGATTCTGAACGAAGGATCTCAAGGGCTTGAGCGACTCGATACTGTCCTTGAAATCGCTGCCGAGTTCGACATGAGATTGATTCTTACTTTCACGAATAACTGGTGGGTGCGCTGCTGTGTCCTTTGAGCGAGCTATTGACTGAGACTGTTCAGGGTTGGATACGGTGTTCGTTACTTGAACTCGTATCGCACGTTCTCTGAAGGCTGCCAAGGGCATGGAGCTGTATATCGACCACATTCTACCGGGTGCCAGCACGCACGACATTTTCTACACTGACGAGGAGATGATCGCGTCGTATCGTGCATTGGATCCACCATAACTTTGCGCAGGGGCTGACTCGGCTTTAGAACGTTATGTCCGAACCATCGTCGAGCGTTATAAGGACTCTGCGACCGTCTTTGCTTGGGAAATGATGGTGAGCTGCCGATACACAATTGTCCTCATTGCTCAGACGGAATTTCTAGAACGAAGCGCGGTGCCTCGGTGACCTACCGTCTGGCCCAGATTGCTCCGCTCAGTCCCGCACCATCCCTAATTGGTGCTTGCTACTCTGAATCGGCGGTGCCGACTTACTCAAAAGGTTTTCACAGGTACAAATTGCAGTCCGACTATATCCGAAGCCTGTGGGTCCCTGTTTTGCCGACGAGTGAAGATTTATGTTTCTTGCAGGGACCCCCACCACCTCATCACTACAGGCGGCGAAGGTGGGTGCGTCCAATGCGATGCTTCGGAAACTGAGCAAAATCTAGGACACTTTAACTGGGACAACAGTACGCTTATCGACGACTATAATTTCAACGGGGAAGCTGGCGGTATAGTGGTTCTGAATTCTCATTTCCGCCCTGATTTACGACGGCGCTAGAGGACTTTGACTACGACCTCACCTTCGAGAATGTTGATTTTGGAACCTACGTTGGTCTATCGAGATCCTATTTGCTGGTTTTAACGCCATCTCCAGCATCTTTATCCTCAGTCGTGGTATCCAGATGGGGTGAGTTCTCTATGTAGCGGCTGGGCTTGGATTCTGACGAACACGAGAATTTTCCGCTTGGCGGCGGTGCCGAAGGCTGGGGGTTGTTCTGGATTCAGGCTCACGCGAACTGTTCGTACATTTTTGTGCCCGGGAGAAGCCCATTTGAAAGATCGAATGCAGCGGCGAAGAAAGTTGGCAAGCCGGTTGTTCTCGAGGAGTTTGGGGTCACACCACAGAGTTTGTCTGCCTCGAGGTTATCGCGTTTTCGTACTGATACATCTTTTCCTCAGGTAACCAGACTTTGATCTACCCGAGCTGGGTACAACTCGCACTCGACACCAAACACGGGTAAGGAGAACATTATCACGAATCTCCGCACTCACTCCTGCAGGGGGTAATCACCTTCGCCCGCTCGTTAACACGTCTCAATCGCCTGTAGAATTATGCCTTGGCAATTCGGGGCCCTTGGGCTGACCGAGGACGGCGGGAACCGCCTGCTCAAGTACACGGATGCTCTCGTTGACGGAGCGTCGCCAAATGATGGCTACGCCGTCTATAAGAACGAAACGGCTGTGTGGAACATCTTCAAGTGCGATTTTCGGTTTAGTTGGGAATGCGATGTTGCTCATAAATATTGCAGGAATGCCGCTAAAATACAAGACGCTGCGTGATAGTAAGGATACCATGCTCAGATTAGGTTTCGCTGCAATGGAACGTTGAGTTATTGCGCGAGCAAGAATGAAATGCGACCAACGTCAATAATTACTCAAGTCGACGGATACGCGCCGGCGAATACGCTGGTTGCCTTGCAGAGAAGGTCTTCCCAAACCCTGACGCTGAGGCGCAAGTCAGTCGCCGAATGCGGGCAGAGTCGATCGCGTACGATATTTGGGCCTTCCGTTGCGGCATCTGTTGTTTGAATGTGTATCGATAGGTTTGGCCAGCCGTCAGCACCTCGAATCGGCGATAAGTTGTCGTCCAGCGACTATTCTAGGTGTCGTACCAGTGAAATATCCTCCTGCGCGTCCAAAAAAATACTGTGCCCGCCAGGCGCCGTTAACTGCAGGCTTGTTTGCGTGTCGTTCCGGACAGTGAGAAGGATTTCGTAGGGTGCAGTGCTGACGGGCATTGAGAGAGAAAGAGAGAGAAGAAGAAGGCGCGGGCGGAGGTTGCGGGGAAGCTGAGACGACGTGGCTCTTTAACCTCACCAGGCCCTCCGCGATGTGAGAACGGAGACGCGCATCTTGCTATTGTTCTTTTGTCGAGTTGGACAGACCAACTCCAGGCGCGCACACATGGCGCTGACTCGTTCCCAGCACACAGTGCGATCCCCCATTCAAGTCTGTTTGGAGGTAACTTGCGTGATAAAACAGTCAGAAAGTCCGATCAATACACACAACAGATCGTAAGCAACCCTAAATATTCCCAAGCCTACTTGGAGAATGGCGACCGGAAGATGGAGCCAGAGCCTCCTCCAAAGTCCAGTGCAAGATCTGGGTCATAGTGAGCGACTTGAAGGTAGCAAGAGAGCCAACTAACCGAGACAGAGCATGGGCTCGTCGTCCACAGTCGAGCCACGGACTTGAACATTGAACTTGGCTACGGGCCGTTCAGGAAACGGTGCAAGGTAGTGACGCAAATACGAACTCTTAGGAATCTCCTTAGGCAGAGACACAGTCTGCACGATCGTATGCCATTCCTGCGGCTGGATTGGGCAGGAAATGCCGAGCGATGGCATGCGGGCAATCTCCGCACACGCGTCGAATTTCTTCTGGAGCAATTTCACCAGCCCGAGCTTGACTGTAACGTCGGCGGTTGCGCCGTCCTGCAAACGAGGATTAGAGCCGAGTCAGAGCCAAGACTCGTGCGCCCACCTCGATCGCATGTGTAGCTTGCCCACGGATCGTGACTTGGAGCGGTTCGCCGGCAACGGGTACTTCGGGATTGAGCGAGATCGAATCAATTTCAAAGAGGCCGCCGTCGTTGCAGTTGACCCACTCCAATGCGACGACAGCATGGAGGAGTGAGAGAAACAAGAGCGCGACCAGACGCATGAGCGGAGGAAACAAAGATAGACGAAGGCAGTGCCCCGCAGCCAAGACGTCACCTCGCCCATCTCTCTTTCGACCACCACCACTCACACCTCTGCAACATGAGGCCTCGTGAATATTGCTGCTGCGCGATTCCTCTGGTGAATGCAGGAGTCTATGCGGTACTTCTGGTGCGTTATAGGTCCCTCGTCGGGACTCCAATCCAACACTTTGCAGGAGCAACTCGTCGCTGCAGTCGCAGTTGGTATCCTTTCCATGGCCACACCTTCCAGTACGTCGGTACCCTCCGCGCCCAACCATACTAATCTCGTCCGCATAGTCGTCGGCGCCGTGACGCCTTCATTTGCCTCCACGGTGCTGGGTATCGTGTGCTTCGTTATAGCAGCAATTCAGCTTCTCGGCTTCCTTGGAGTTGCCCAGGAGAAGCCGATTCTTTTCAGGCGGTACTTAACCCTGCATTCCTTGGCCAGCACCGGAGCCTTCTCTGTTGCTCTTGCCTGGATCATTCTGTCGCTCAGTCGTCATTCAACCGCCCAGACGAACTGCCTCAACGACTTTTTCTCTGACGCTGACTCGGTATGCCTCGCATAAACGAATTTAGCCGTGCCTAACAGATAGTAGGAAGAGCAAACCGAGGGTAAAGTCCTCTGCAACATCTTTCCCTGGGCGATTATTGGCATCGGCGCTGGCCTGTGGGCTGTGCTTGCCGTAGCTCATGTGCGTTGGACTTTCGGCCGTTTTGCTTCCATCTCAACCATTTCAGATATATTTCTTCGTGGTCCTCAGCGCGTACAGCAACGGACAGCAAAGAGATCACGATAAATACGATGCGCTCAACACCGGAACCGGCTTCCAGAACGAGAACTTCGCCATGAGCAACCGTAACGATCCTTTCGCGGCTGCTCCTCGTCCTTCGGGCGAGCCACTGTATTCTCGGGACTACGCACGCAAACGAGAGAGCGCCGCGAGCATGTCGGACGTGTTGTCGGAGCCCATTCAACAACCGAATGAGAACTACCGGCAAGGCTCGTACCCTCCGCCGACTCTTCCTCCCAATGCGCAAACAGAAGACGAATCGCCAACGCCGCGGATGGGAGGCACATATTATGATACCGGCTACGACGGGAACATCGAGCGGCCGCCCACCAGTCAAGCACATCCTGGTGAGTGAAGCCTTTCCTTCTCGATAGCTCCGTTTGGGCGGCACTAGTGGCAGTTCGAATGGGTTTGTCGATGTCTCTCTCCGCATGCAACATTGTGCTGACCATTTTCACCCTGCAAAAGCCGAAGGATCGTTTGGACGGAAGACACCGAGATTAATACAGAAGAATCGGCCTTTCGACGGGAGTTATTAAATAGATGTACACTCTAATCTACGGACTCTGCGCGGACATGTTTTTGTTACTTATATACTTTGGACTGGTGTCGCGAGAATAGTGAAGGTGTGCCAAGTAACTTGGGCGACGATGGCTTGCGGTTCCCCAACCGGCCGCTAGCCAGCTGCAAGGCACCACGAGTCTCTCCCGGAAGAGCTTGGCCAGGAGCAAAGCGCGGCCTGCGACGAGAGGATGGCTCGACCTTCTCCTGAAGAGCCATCGGGTTTTGCTCGTTCGGCGGCTTCTTGAGCTCTGCCTGGACGCGCATATGGCGGTCGGCGGACACGGCCTTTTCCTCCTTCTCCATGGTCCGATGCACGACTGGCGCAGCCAACAGATGGTCCATGTAGTCCCCCGCCTTCTTGCTGAGCAGCTCTACCGCGTTTTCGCCACGGTATCGGAGTACCTTCTGCAGATTCCACCGCGTCATGGGTCGCAGCCGGCCTTTGTCGGACGGACCGAGCTGGCGCTCGTTGGCGACAATATCCAGTGTGTCCTGCGAAGCGGAGGCGTTGACGATTGCAGTTGGCTTGGTCGTCTGGATTTTGCTACGGAGCAAGTCCCAGCCGACGGCGCGAGAAGTGAGCTCCCATCGAATGTCGCGCGGGTTGTCGACCAGCTCGAGGACCGCATGCGGCGCGTTGTCGCCTGGCCGGTTGCCAAACTTGTGGATACGCGTATAGCCGCCAGGTCGTTCTGCATACCGTTCGGCAAATGTTGTGAACAGTTTGGGCAACAGCTCGGGTTTGAGTAGCAGTGCCGAGGCGCGCGCATACGACCCTCGGTCGCCCTTTTTGCCCAGAGTAATTATCTGCAAAGGTTCATTGCAAAGAAAAGCACTTGGCGCAAAGACGCGCCTTTTCCGCAAACCTGGCGGCCTCTCGCGCCTTTGGAAGCGTGGTTTTGATTTGTTCGTGCTGGAATAACGAAGTCACCAGATTTCTGGAGTTGGGCTCAGAGACGGCGGAGAGGAAAATAAGCAGCAAACCTGAGCATGAGCATTCTGTGCGAAGTAGACCTCGAGAGTTTGCGGAACGCGACTCCATGCTTCATGGTGGGTCGCCGCAAACCCGACGTGCGTGTGACGCGCCGCTGCAACTTTTGCTCTCAACCATGTCCTTCTTTCGTCTAGCCACACGGGCTCTGCCCCGTCAAGCCTTCGTGCTTCGCGCTCCCCATCGCCAGACCATCCTCCCTTTCCGCCAGTACTCCGCTGGCGGCGCACTGTCGGGCGAAGCCATCCAGACGCGCATTCTTGACGTCTTGAAGGGTTTTGAGAAAGTCGACCCCGCAAAGGTCCGTTTCTATAGCATTTTTTATGCCTAGCTAACTTGTTGTAGCTCACACCGACCGCCTCGTTTAGCAACGACCTCGGTCTGGACAGCCTCGATGTGGTTGAGGTGCAAATGGCCATAGAAGAGGTTCGGTTCCATGCGTTTGCTGCTCACCTTCCTAACGCGCACGCAGGAGTTCTCTATCGAGATTCCAGATGCCGAGGCGGACGAGATTCATACGGTTGCGCAGGGTTCGTGGTCGCGTTCCGAATGTCTTGTCCGAGCTTACCCGCCGTCCAGCGATTGACTACATCAAAAACACTCCTGCAGGTGCGTGCTCAGATTCATGCAGCTCTTTACGCGTCTCAACCCCAGTGTCAGCTCTATAAAGCACTTTCGTAGTATTTTGTGTGTCGCAGTGCTCAAAATGACATATCCTCGCTCCGGACCATCACCGCTCCGATTGGTCAGTTGACGCTCTGTGCGCCTGCACCTCCTTTGCCCTCGTCCACCATGGTCCGCCAGATAGTCGTCACTGAGCCGCTGCTCAAGATTGCTTGCACACTAGGCGAAGGTGCGCCGTCAAACGCACCTCGCGTGTCTGGTCCTGATTTGGCGCTGGAAGGCCCTGTGTACGACCCCGAGACATCTATCCTGCACTTTGTGGACATCGATGAATACAAGGTGTGCGCCTGTCTCGGTGTCTGAGCCGCCCTCAACGTCCGAGATCATCCACTACAACACGGTGAGCAAGCAAGTCGAAGTCGAGCAGTTGGACGAGAAGATTGGATGCATCGCGTTGCGCCGCGACGGGCCAGGAGTAGCAGATGCACTCTTTGGTGTGTGTTAGATTGACCTCTTCGCAGCTGGCTGGCTGCGCTGCCAAAGGATTCGCGTTGTTCGAGGGCGGGTCGACCAAGAAGTATCTGAGCGAGCCAATGCCTCCGGAGTTTGTGCCATTCTCGCGGTTCAATGACGGCGCTTGCGATTCTGCGGGAAGATTCATCGCTGGCACGATGTATGACAAGGCGCGGGGCATCCCCGGGCAGCTTTGGCGATACGATCCACAGGACGGAACGAGTGTTATCGTGGACCCAGGGCCGTTCACGGTACGTCCGGACCGTACCCTTGAGACACGGGTCATTGAAGAGTTTCAGGACAGCAACGGCTTGGGGTGGAGTCCCGACGAGAAGATCTTGTGGGCATGTTCCTATTTCTTTGGGCCTGTTGGGTTAACGTTCAGCAGCTACTTTACCGATTCCATTGCCAACATCATCTACGCCTACGATTATGACGTTTCCAATGGGTCGCTGTCGAATCGACGCGTGTTTGTCGACGCGATGGCGCTTGGGTGCCGGCCGAAATCGTTCTGCGATGGATTGTGCGTCGACAGCGAGGGTTATGTGTGGGGTGCCCGGTGAGTATGCTTGTTCCATCGATGCGCAAGTTTCTCATCTTTTGGCAGGTGGGGTGGGTCTAATATTGTGCGGTTCAGTCCTGCGGGGGAGGTTGATCTGGAGGTGGTTCTGCCGAGGGTGTTACACGTGACTGCCTGCTGTTTTGGGGGCGATGTGCTGTATATCACGACGGCGTCGTGCAAGGCGAGCGGGGAGGAGGAGAGGCAGGAGGAATTCCCGGACTCTGGGCATCTGTTTTGTGTTGAGGTGGGGGTGGAAGGAGCGAAGCGGTACCCGTTTGGTGGGTAGAACAAAGTTGATCATCACATCAACTGGCTGCTAGCAGTGTGACTATAGCCATACCATCCTGAAGACAGAACCTACGTCGGTCCACTCGTTGTCGCCTTTCTCCACGACTCAACTCTCCCTCGCAGCTTATGGCCACCTTCTCCTCGGCACCCATCGTCATCGACGGGAAGGGCCACCTCCTCGGCCGCCTTGCGTCGATTATTTCGAAGCAGGTTCTCTCTGGCCAGAAAATCGTCGTCGTCCGCTGCGAGGAGATCAACATTTCGGGCAGCTTCTTCCGCAACAAGGTGCGTCCTACATGCTGGGCCCACAAACCGCGGTTTTCTGACGCGTCTGCTTGCAGCTGCGGTACCACAACTTCCTCCACAAACGCCATATTGTCAACCCCAAAAAATCGGGTCCGTTCCACCACCGCGCGCCGTCCAAGATCTTGTACCGGGCGATCCGTGGCATGACGCCCCACAAGACGCCCCGCGGCGCGGCTGCGCTCAAGCGCCTCCAGCTTTTCGAGGGTGTCCCCCCGCCTTTTGACCGCAAAAAGCGCATGGTCGTACCAGAGGCCCTCCGTGTCCTCAGACTCAAGCCGGGCCGCAAATACTGCACCGTCAAGGTGTGTCTTTTCCACCCAGTGTGCTTACTTGAAATGGAATTTGACTCGACTTGCAGCGTCTGTCTCACGAGGTTGGCTGGGGCTACAAGGACGTTGTGGACCGTCTCGAGGAGAAGCGGAAGATCAAGGCGCAGGCCTTCCACGAGCGCAAGGTACGAATCTGCAGTGGTTGTCGGGGACGGAATGCTTATCTGGTGGTTGCAGGTTGCTGCAGTGAAGCTGCGCCAAAAGGCGATTGCGGACAACGGAGCGTCGTTTGAAAAGTTGACTGCGCTGGGCTATTAGATGTTGCTACGCTACGCTCTATGACCCCATGTATACTCTACTGCTGCAACCCAACCTGCGATATGCCCCGAAAAGTCACGTGTATTGCACCTCATTTTTTCTTCCTTCCGCCATGTCCTCCTCCGAAATTCCACGCGATTCCGGTTATTGCTGTCTTTCTCGTTGTCTGCGTTTTTTCTCATTTTTGCTGCAGCCTCTCCCCCTCAATCGCGTTCTCCTTCCCCCGCTGGTGGCCACGACACCAACACCTTGACTCTCCGTGCTCTCGTTAGCACCAAGGACGCTGGTGTAATCATCGGCAAAGCTGGCAAGAATGTCGCAGACCTCCGCGAGCAAACAGGCGTCAAGGCCGGCGTCAGCAAAGTCATCCCTGGCGTCCACGAACGCGTCCTTACCGTCACCGGCCCCGTCGAAGGCGTGGCAAAGGTATTAATACTCGCTTTTTTTGCGCGCGCTCTTTGCCCGCATGTGCTCACTCTCTCTTTTTTTTTTCTGCGAATAGGCGTACTCCCTCATCATCTCGCAGCTCGTGGCCACCACGCCTTCCTCTCCCGTCCTCCCCGCCCCGGCCTCCATCCACACGTCCATCCGTCTCCTCATCTCCCACAACCTCATGGGCACCGTCATTGGCCGCAACGGCCTCAAAATCAAGGCCATTCAAGACGCGTCCGGCACTCGTATGGTCGCGTCCAAGGACATGCTCCCGCAGTCCACGGAGCGCATCGTCGAGGTCCAGGGCTCGCCCGAAGCCATCGGCCATGCCATCGAAGAGATTGGCAAGTGTCTTCTCGAGGACTGGGAGCGGGGTCTTGGGACCGTGCTGTTCCATCCAGGCACCGGCGAAGAGCGCTCCAGCACTCGTCGGTCGACAAACGGCCGCTCGGCGTCCATCAGCTCCCCGCCGATGCCGCAGTCTCCTGGACTCGCGCAGCCGAGCAACAACCTCCGTACGCAAAACATCTCCATCCCGTCGGACATGGTTGGCTGCATCATCGGCCGCAGCGGGACAAAGATCACCGAGATTCGTCGTCTATCGGGCTCCAAAATCTCCATCGCCAAGGCTCCGCACGACGACACTGGCGAGCGGATGTTCACCATCGTAGGCACGCCCGAGGCCAACGAAAAGGCCCTGTTCCTGCTCTACAACCAACTCGAAAGCGAAAAGGAACGCCGCGTCCAAAAGGAATCGCACGACTTGCACGACTAGACGCGTTCCTTGCGTTCGCCTTCGTGGCTTGCCGTCTCTCCTTTGCCCCCCAGAGCAGGAACTCGCGACCCCCATTTACATAGCTACATCCCCTCCCCCGCTCCCCATTGGCTCTTCCCCTACCCCGCTGTTGTCCACTTACCGCTCTCCACTGACCGACCTAGTAGTAGCTAATGGACGCTGATAATCGCTGTGCAGCTTGTGTTTTGAGAGAAAAAAAGAGACAGGAAACTTACGGTACAAGTAATCTTGTTTTGTGTAAATTGTACCGAACGCAGACCACCCACCAAACCAAAAAAAGAAGCCCCGATTTGTTGTGGACGCGTCGACAGAATCTCGTGATCGAGGTATTATCATGCAGCAACCACCACCACTATGGCCATTCAATTCCTACCACTCGTCCCACTATGTCGCTGCCTACCAGCCACAGCCAATGCCCTCGACGAGTAGGGCGTCGCTCCCTGCACACGTCGCGCCGCCTTCGCGTCCCCGACCCTCGCAGCCATCCTCAGTGTGGTATCAACCAGGAAGCGTCCGCTGCACGCATAAAACATGCACATTTACCGGATCCAAGCACTCTGTCGAGATCCACATGATGGACCGCCATCTCATATTCCCTCCGGGCTGGGACGCGCGCAATAAAAAGCCGGAATGGGATGCGGATCCCAGTCTAAAAGGGTACGTGCGTTCGAATGCTTGGCTTGACTGGTCTAAAAAGACCTGTGCAGAAAACAACTACCGATTCAAGGCACGAACATCATGCTCAACACGCCTGAGGCGCTTGCGGACTGGCTGGCGGAACGCAAGCGACGCTGGCCGAGCGCGCAACTCGTAGCCGAGAAGAAGCGCAAACACGAGGAGGCTGCTGCACGTGGAGAGCTCGCGGCAGAGGATATGAACAGAAAGAGACGGAGGACAGACGATGAGCGGGGTCTACAACGTGGAAGAGGCAGAGGCCGAGGTCGCGGAGCTTGGCGCGGTCGTGGTCGTGGAGCTGCTCCGGCAACAGCACCAGTACCTGCTACGCCTCTTGAAGAGTCTTCATCTTCGCCCAGCGACGAAAGTGAAGGAGATGAGGATGCACCACCTGAAGCTGTCTCTTCCAAGCAGCAAGAGCCAGTCGCGGAATCAGCCCCGGTAGCTCAAGCTGTACCGCGTCCACGACCACAACAACCTCGAAATCCTGTTCACAATTCCTTCGCGTCGCGTCCGACACTTTTGCGCAATGTAAGTTTTTTTTTTTTTTTCGCCGCTCACACAAATCTGAACTGGGAGCAGCTTTTGCTTCCAGAGATCCGCGTGACCGTCTCGAACCTCTCTCAAGCGATTCGATTCCTGGTCAACAACGACTTTCTGCAAAACGTCGAGCTCAAACCCGGCCAGGCCAATGAGAAGCGGATCGAAATCATCGATGAGCAGAGTGCAGAGAGTGGTGAGATTAGCAAGCTGGTAAAGTAGATCCAAATAACCAAGTTTGTCTATTTGCTTTCCTCGCTATCGCTCTCGCTGCCGCTGTCCGAGTCCTCGTCGTGCTCCAATTCCGATGGATCAACTTCGAGTGTCCGTTTCTCGACGTCGAAACCAGACGACGTCAGGCCCTCTGCAATGCTGTCGAGCTTCGCGGGCGACGTCACTACTATCGCAACTGACGAGGACGGGTCGAACAGCGCGAGGAGGTATTTGCGGAAGATCGCGAGGACATCTTCCACGGTCACGTCCTGGTATTTCTCCAACAAGTCCACTTGATGGTTTTGACCAACCCCACGTAGCGCTTGGTTGGTGAAAGACTGTATCGCCTGTAAATTTGGTTAGAAATATCCATTCGGTCGCGAAGCAGCGCGTACAGCCCGCCCAGCAGTCGAAACGGCCTTTGCGACTCCATACACTACAGTGCTTTTTGCGGCATCGAGGGTTGTCGCCTCCAGCGCTATCTGAAAGCACGAGTGAGCCTCGCATGAGCTGTTCCGACAAGACACTTACTGAACCGTCGACGAGTCCCTTGAGCACCTTCGAGGCCTCGTGGAAGGCAGCCATGCTATTCGAGCTCTGGAAAAGAGTCAGTCAAGGTCGTAGCTCTCGTCCAGGAACTTACACGATAGAGCGAGAAGCTCAATAACCCTGACTCGACGTCCAACGAGACATAGGCGCCATATGCCAGCCCAGACCCGCGAATATATCGCTTGCAGAAAGGCATTGAGAGCGTGTGCATACAGTGAACCTAAATTCTGCTCACCCAGAGGTAGCTCTCGGTCGCGTTGAGGACTTCGAGAGCGACACGGAAGGCAGGGTACTCGGGGTGGTTGAAGCCTTGAATGGCTTTCGACGAATGAGTGACGTATGAGCTCTCGATAGTCGGGAGGCTCATGACGACAGCCTTGTTGACCGGATTCCGACCAAGTTCGCTGAGCGTTGCAGAGGCAAGTGGCACCGCCGCAAGAGGCGTTTCCTGCTCCCGAATGAGCGATCGAGTGAGGTCAAGCACAGAACTCACGGGAAGAGAGGATTTGAAATATTTGGCCCATGTCGAACGAGGCTTGGGCAGTTTCAATACGTTCCCTGAGACGGCGAAACGGATCCCAGCAGGGTCGGTAACTTGGAGAGACAGCATGAGCATCAATCTTGAGAACAAGAAGACTCATACTATGACGCCGCATCTCAAGCAGGTTGGCAACAACTTCGTCCGGCTTTTCCTGGAGCTGTTTGGCGACTTGGGGCACGAAGTCGAGCTGTGGCAGAATGGCGCCGGCACGCGACGTAGAGCTTTCATCGAATAACAGATTCGACCACAAAGATCCCAGCACAGTACTGCCGTCGCGCTTCTGCTCGGGGAGAGATTGCTGGATCTTTGCAATTGTGACCTGTAGTCTGGATCGTCGTCAATTCCCGCTCTCGGTGCGACAAAAAGCCAGGATACCTCTCATGGTCGAATTCAGCGCTATATAAGAGGTCTTTCATCCAAGCGATGGCCGTTTCGTAGTGTGCAATTTCGACCTTGATGGTGACGCGGAAGCTTTCCGTGAACGCGCCGCCGATTCCGAGACCAACTTCGTAAGAGACCGTTTCATCGTCGAGACGATTGACGACCTCTTCGTGCGTAAGTCGTTCGCCAGACTGCCTGACAACCGGCAAAGCAAAGAAGGCGGAGAGATATGTCGATATCAGCCTGATGCAGGGGGGTCAGAAGCCTTCTAAATGCAATGAGGGTGATTGCGTACGGGCGCAAACGATCTGGGAGTTTCTCAAGGGAGAAGTAGCCGTGGATCGTCACAAAATCGGACTGAGGCATTCAGTCCACTGAGTTTCGCAGCAAAAGAAATTGCCAACCTCGACATGATCGTACTGAACGAAGAAAGGCAAAGTCTCTCCGTCATCTGTCACGTGTTGCGACAGCGTCTTGGAGGCCAATGGATTGACGGAGGGAGCTCTGCTGGTCCCGGGCTCTTGGAAGCTCTTCACAGGTATGAAAGCAATGCTCTTGACGCTGGGCACGGGAAAATCCAACAGGACTTCTGATGGTATCGGTCGGTCATGCTCGGCTTTCGCGTCTTCGAGCTCCTTCTGAGCTTTCTTCAAGCCTTCCTCGCCAAGCTCGGCAACTTGAGCAGCGATACGGGCCTTCTCGTCTTTGTCAAGTTTGTCGGCCAAGCTTGCGGAGGGCGTGCCGCGAACAACCACCGAGTGGGGCTGGATGTAGTACCTGCCTCGGGAGTCAATGGCTTGTTTATTGCGATGACTGGAGTGAGCGCACTTCTGGAGCAGTTCTGTCCATTGTCCGCTGGACCAGGTGCGCAGGGCCGCATACTGACGGATCTCGTCCAATGAAGCCTCCAACTCCGAGCCGTCTTCAGCTCCATAGAGGAAATCGGAGATGATGGTGCCGGAGAACGTGTCACCTTTAGCGGATTCGAGCTTGCTTCGTAGCTAATAGCTGGTCATAAATCGGTGTATGTTGTATAGGCGCCGAAACTTGCCTGTCGCTCGTCCCGGTTGATCACCATGGCCATCCGTTCCATGTCGATGCCCTCGGAAACAATCCGCTCCAAACTAGCCTTCAATCGGCCCTCGAAGCCATC
Organism: Mycena chlorophos; assembly: GCA_014461115.1. Lineage (NCBI taxonomy): Eukaryota > Fungi > Basidiomycota > Agaricomycetes > Agaricales > Mycenaceae > Mycena > Mycena chlorophos. The sequence continues at coordinate 1,954,817 of JACAZE010000007.1, read as the reverse complement.
GAGATGTTCCGTCGGTATCGAGCCGACGTAGATCGGCAGGGATACATTGGTGGCCCGCGTATCTTCACCGAAGTAGATGTAAGTGCTGCGGATGGTCGTCAGGACAGAGACACCAAACCAAGTCCCTACTGACCACAAAGGCGACTCGATTTCGATGTACTCTTTGTTCAACGGTGCCACTGGCGACGACGTGAGGTAGGTCCCCAGAATATCCAATGCCTTGAAGAAGTTAAGAAGCCATGTGCATGAAATTAGGATGCTTACCTTGCGCTCGAGGAATTGGTTGGGTGGTGGGCCCAAAAAAGAGATGATGAGCTCCCCAACACCTGAGCACGTGATCAGGCAGTGCCACAAATTCCTGGACAAGTTGCACACTCTCGTCCTTTTCGGGAAACTCGACATTCTCTTTGACCATTCGTGGGATGGGAAGCCTGTGTGCACTCGGAGTTTCCACGAAAGGCCGCTTCCATCCGGGAGGACGTGCCCCAAGATTTTGTTTGTGGGCGATCAAGCTGGGCTCGACCTTTTCCTGGATCACGGAAAGCAGCGTGGATGTGCCGCTCGATAGTTTCCCCGCGACGATGAGAGAGAGGTTGTGCGGAACATAGTAAGTCCCGTGGTACTTGCGGACTGCGCGTAACGTATTCAGCTGGGTCAGAGGAAAACCAGGACACACCCACTCTGCTCGACGTTTAAGACGCGTAAAGCCTCCATCAAGCCTCCCGTCTCGCTACGGTATGCACTTCCCGGAGGATCCAGCAAACGTTGCGACCTAAATAGACTTCAGAAAGGAGCAGTGGAGGAAGCGGAACTAACCTGAGAGCCATGAGATCGCCCGAAGTGTTCTCTCGACCCTGCATTTCGCTATATACAACACCCGAGTCCTCGCCCTTGGGATCTATATGATGAACCTATGCGGTCGATATTCAGCGCCCAGTCCGAATTGCGATGCAAACAAATACCTCGGTGACGAATCTGGACCCATATTTAGTCGTGGGTTAGTTGGTCCGTGTAGGCAGCACTCACCCAGCCTTAGTGAGCGTCGGGTAGAGGATGTGGTCGACATAGATTGGCAGTAGCTGGAGAAAGCCCTCCTCGCCGGCAGTGGAAACAGTGTACGCCGTATGATCGGTATCCGTCCAAGCATTCGTGCCATTGGAAAAGCCTCTGTTGGCAAGATGGTCGATGATGCCCTTGTACGGGTACTAGAAGAGGAATAACGGGGAGTTGCATTGGACGATGGGTGTCGCGTACCTTCTCCGAGCCCATGAAGACCAGACTACGCGGCAATTAGAGAACATGAGTGGATTTGGAGGAGGAATCCGACTGTTCTAGCGTGTGGGGACATCCACTGTCGTCAAATACTATCCAGCGTGAGCCAGGTGTGTCGGTGTGGACATTCAGTCATACTTTCAGTAGCCACGACGAAATAGCCGTTTACAAGCGGAGCTGGACGAGTATAAGCTGCGGCTGCGAATGAAATCGACGAGACGGAACCTTCGTAGTCCAAATGGACGACGCTCAAGCCGGTCTCCCTGCTCTTCCACTTTGAGACGCGGACATCGGTGTAGTCGAGCGCGATGTCCTTGACGAGCTCGAAGTTGCCGAATTTCTTTTGTCCGTGTGCGATCGATGCCATGGTGCGGGCCGGAGTCAAGGAACGGAGTTTGGCCGTTCCAAGAAACCGCCGCAACAAGCTCATAGACGGTCAGGCGCTAAGACGTGACACGCTTGACGCGTCCACCCATCGCGTCTGACTCTGGCCTTCCGTATCTCTCCCCGCGCTGCGATGGCTACCCGTCGCCCCATCGAGCTCACCCCGGAGCAACTCGCGTTATCCGAAGCCCGCAAAGCAAAGAAGCTGAAGCTCAGCGAAAATCCTCCTGCACCAGAACCAGCGACCAATCTCATCCTTTCTCGGCCATGGATCTCCCTGAACAGCGATCCGGAGCCTGGCCGTATCAAGGTCCATACCTGGAACATGTTGGCTCAATGCTTGGTGCGCCGAGAGCTGTTCCCAACCAGCGATTGCCTTAAGGTGCTTCGCCTGCAGGCCTGATAAAACATTTGCTAAACGCGTTCCAAGGCGGGCCAAAGATTGCCGATGCTTCATGCAGAGATCCTTGCGCAAGATTCCGACATACTATGCCTGCAGGTGCGTCCTTCGCCCTCAATTAGGACGAGCATTCACGCGCAAGCAGGAAGTAGACAATCTCGAGAAACTGTTACCCCCTTTGCAGTCGAAATACACCACACACTATACCGCAGGACCAGGGAAAAAGCACGGCTGCATGATCCTCTTCAAAAAGGATGACTTTGAGAAACAAAGCGAGCGGCTGGTCCAATACGACCAGGAAGAAATCAGGGACGAGGGCTCGGATGCCTCTCGTCGAGGATTGAGCTTCAAAACTCGAAACATCGCATCGATAGTCGCATTGAAGAACCTTTCCAAGTCCGGACCTGAAGGTGTCATTGTGGGCACGACGCATGCCTTCTGGCACCCGAAATACACCTACGAACGCTGTCGACAAGTGGGGATCTTCAAGCGCGAAGTCGGCAAATTTGCGACTGAGCACCATCTCGAGCATTGGCCATGCGTAATCGCAGGAGGTATTAACACTATCTTTCAAGTTCAAAGCCCTGTATTAACGGTTTTTGGACTTCAACTTCGGTCCGGACGACCCTGCATATAGTCTTCTCATGAGCGAACCGTTGACCAAGGAACAGCGGGAGCGATTGGAAGCCTCTCGCGTAGTGTGCGTGGACCTGAGCATCTCATGTTGCTCTTTAACGCGTTCAATAGGCATGTCTCAATCGACCCCACCGTCCCGCCAACCACTTCTGGGCCAGTGGGGGATGATGAGGACCAAGCCGTCGACCCCGACCGCGTTATAACAAATGCGCGTCGTGCAACACCTTCCGATGGATTGCTGACAGACGACGAGCTGGTCGCGCTGTTCGCTCTGGGCAAGCCGTTCAAGAGCGCATACGACGAGGGTCTCGCGCATCTTCGCACATCTGCGTCGGATATTCGAACGTTTGGGGATCGTGTCTCTTGCGAACCGGACATGAAGGGCTCAAACGAACCGGAATACACCAGGTCAGCCTAATTTTCTAGGCCGTAAAGGTCGCTGATTCGTCTCTCCTTAAGCTTCACATTTTTCTGGAAAACCGTGTTGTTCGTGGTGCATTGCAGCCTATTCTCGACTGAGCAACGTTCCAGAGACTACATATTTGTCTCCCAACCTACAGTTATCACAGGTTTGCTAGCACCTCATCGCGCAGAACATCTTGGGCGAGGCCTTCCTCTAAAGGGCATTTGCGGCAGCGACCACGTTTCGCTATCAGCTGAACTGAGTTTTTCAAACAAAGGACAAGCGTCGTTAGACTAGAAATGAAGGGTCGTCAACAATCGAACACAAAGCATTGCAAGTAATTAGGAGATACGTAGATGGATGTGGTGGGTATGCTGTAGAAGAAAAAAGAAAGTGTCCCGGGGAAAAACAACACCAAAACTCTAGCCCGTGAGCACCCCGTTAGTTGTTCTATCGCTGCCCCTCAATAACGTGTCGAATAAACCACCTGCAGACTGTTCGTTCCGCATCTGCATCATGTAAACAATCCCTGTCCTCGTGCCCTTGTCGCTGAGCTCGATGGCGACGCCTGTCTTGCCCACACGCTCCACGCCATCGGACAGCACAATGGTTGATATGATGACGGAACCTTTACCACCGCCTTCGACGACGAGTTGCTTGACGTTGGTGGGGCTTTGGTGGTAGACCTTGAGCTTGGCCGCGCCCAACGCCTTCCACTGCGCGTGGTGCTGTTTCAGGAAAACCTTGCACCTCATGTCCGCAGAAATGGTTGTCGTGATGGGACCCGTGTGTTTGGGCGTCTCTTCAACGGGCGAATTTGGCGGACTGGGTTCGTGGAACGAAGGAACGTTATTGCGGAATGAAGGAGCACCCAATTGCCCGTTGGAAGCCCAATTTCGTGGCTGCGGGGCATGCATTTGGGGTGGATAGCCTACTGGAGGCATCGACGGCATTGGGGGTGCGGGGTACTGGTCTTGTTGAGAATATTGTGACTGTAACGAGCGGGCAGAAAGCGATTTGTGCAGGCCAGGCCCAGGCGGAGGATGCTGCTCTGAAGGTGGTCGCGCCGGTGGGTGCGGAGCAGACGGCGCTCGCTGAGGGAAGGGGGGTAGCGGTGAAGCGGAGGAACCAGGCATGGGAGCGGACGGTGCTCGTTGCGGAGGAGGTGCTCCCGGATGAGGATACGAGGATCGCGACTGGAATTCGGACATATTTGAGCCAGATCGCGAGAGCTCCGTTGCGGAGCTCATGCTTCGCGATGGAATTACATCGCCAGGCGAAGCAAAGAAAGGTTGGGAATTGGACGATGGTGGGGGCGGAGGAGCTTTGAAGTGGTTGTCGCCGGGCGGCGGTGGGAGGCCACGCTCTGGCCGCTCTGGTAGGGGAGGTAGACCTTGTTGTGAAAGATGTGGGGCTATTGGTGGTACCGGTGGCACTGGTTGGTTGGATGGCGGCGGCACTAGAAGAAGTCGTCAACATAGCACGCAACAGGTAAAAATAACTCTACATACGGGAGCTCGCGAAAGAGATGCATTCCTTGAACTCGGCCAGCATGAAGTTTCGAACATGAACAGACTCTGCTTGGATATGCAGCGTCTCTTTCCGCATGATCGCGATCTCCAGTGCGTTGTCTTTGGGAAAATTAGCACGAGAATGACAAACCAGCACAAAAGGTACGAACCTTGTCCTTCAACTTCGCTCACCCGCAACACTTTCCCGGCCAACGGCGGATAACGCAACCACATATCCGCACCATCAGAGCCTTGCTGACTGCGCTCTTCGGGGGTCATTCGCTCGCAGACGAGGAACAGATCAGAGAGCAGGAAAAGATGTCCTTGTCGATGAACGACTTCGACGCCAGTGGACCGCGGGGTGAAGCGAATAACCGCGTCCAAGGAGAAACGAAATTCGCGAGTGAAATGCAAATTTGCGGGGGTCATCTGCAGACGAACGACCTTGGGACGCATCGTGAATATGTCGAGGGTCTGTTGCGTCGATAGCCTCCTCTCGAGATCGGAGATGGGTGCGGTCATGGTGGTTGACGATACTCGACTAATCGACGTTGACGCAGTTTCACGCGAAAGGCGTTCCCTGCTAATGCGTCATGACATGGTAAGCACAACACGTCGTAGGACGACGCACCCAGACGACAGGCTGCTTCCGCGAGCCGAGCTCGTCTCGCTACCCCCATTACCATCTACATCGGCGAGACCGTTGATGGTGGATCTCGGGGACACGGACGAATTGCCCTGAGCCGTAATAGGCAGAGGTGGGTCTGCAAGCTGGAAGGCGGCAAACTCGGGTGCGGGCGGGGCATCGCCGACCCGGATTTGCTCTCTGTTTTCGAGCGTGTCGAGCAATTTGTCCAGCTTGTCCAAGGCTCCGACGAGCAATTTGTGATCGCTCCGCCCGGGAGTGGTGCTTTTGAGGAGCCGAGCATACAGCTTGCGATAGTACTTGAGTCTAGCTTTGGGCAGCAAGAAAAGGCCGTCCAAGGTCCACGTCGGGGTCTCGGAATCCAGGGACATTGCCCAAGACGGCGGAGGATGTGTCGCCGAGAAACCGGATATGATGGAGGGCAAACGCGCGTTGGACTGAACCGGCTCCCAGTCATCGAAGCCACCGCAATACCGCGTACAGTATATGGTGTACGGGCCATCAAGGTCGTCGATCTATGCGAGAACAAGGTCAATCGTATGCTTGAAAGGTGGGGGGTCGTCACTCACCCATCGCATCAGTAGGTCCCCTAGAGCCTTCGGTGACGAAGGATTGGTGCCAATTTCTTTGAGTTTCTGCAACGAAGTGAGAAAGCAGAGACACGTTGAAGCCATTGCGCACCGCAAGCAACGTGCGATTGGCCTTGTAGACCGCCTCAATGCTCCGAAAGATGGTATCAAGCTCTGGGGGCGGGAGGTTGGAGCGAGACCATGCTGCCGCCACTTTCTGCAATAGAATGAGCGCCCAGCGAAGTTGGAGAGCGACAGAGCGAGCTTCGGACGCACCCGTATTATACCCGTCAATTGGTCAACGTAGGACTTTTCCGTGTCGATGAGGTCCGTCAATGGGTTCGCTCGTTTCTGCTTGGCTTCCATCTGGCTCTCGCCAAAGGACGCCGGTGATAGAGGAGACGATGGGAGGCTCGGGAGACCTATGTAAGAGGTGAGCAGGCTGGTAACCGCCAGGCGCAAGCGGCAGACCATCTTCGGGGGCGGAAAGTAGAGACCCAGACCGCGAGGGCGCAAGGTCCAGGGGCGGGATGGTGAAGGATTTTGGAGGGAGTGTAGGTGGGAGTGTAGACGTGCTCATGGCTTGAAATGAGAGGACGATGCTCGCGACATGAAGCAGAGAAGGGCCTGCATGTGATCGACCCGCCCATCAACGGCACCTCGCCTCGGTCTTGCCTCCGCTGAGTCCTGGTCGCTCGTCCAAATAATCCGCAGAAAGAAAAATACGCGTACAACTAGCACTACAGAAAATTAACTCGTATCCATCGACCAAGTCCCTGTTGAAGCAGCTCTCTTGTGCATCGTTGGAGGTGACAAAGCCGGACTCGAGGGCAACGGCGCCATCCCGGGGGGATTGGGCGGCACATTCGGTTGCTGCGTCGCCACGGTGTCCTCAGCTGGCCGCTGGTCTTTCCGCCAAAGCGTGTTCGAAGAGAACGGATAAAGCGGGACGCCAACTTGCAGAGGCTCCTTCTGCGCAGTAGTTCGAACGATCTCCTTCATAACGCCCTGCAGAAGGCTCTCTTGGCGCGCTAAGATGTACATTCAGCGCCGGCGTCTTTAATTCAAGGGAAACCGTACTGCCGATGGGGGACCGCTGTCCGTAAGCCAGCATGGCGAACCTGATCTTCATGTTAGCATTCCAGCTTGGTTCCAGTAGCGAAGCTCACCGCAGCGTGTTCAGTTCCGCCCATAAAGTGCTTTCTCTGTCGCTATCCCCCACCTCAATGAAGTATTTGCACAGCTGAACTTGAACCACGGCGGCCAGGTACCAGCAGATCTACGGAGAAACGTGTTTTGGCAACGGAAGACTCGATTACGCGGCAGCACTTACAACAACGAAAGGATGCAGGCGGGTGATATCCAGTGAGGTTGCCGAGAGCGTGTAGTAAGCTGCCAGAATGCTTCGGGCTGCAGTTACACAACGCGAGGCTGACGCGTTTTGCGGACTGTGATGGACGACGAGATTGAGCAAGCAGCATTAGAATGCGAACCAAAGAACCAAAGAGCGCAACTCACTCAGTGAAATCCAGGTACGGGTTATGAAGGGTGATGGCCGCCCTGAGCGCCCACGCATCAGAAAATGTCTCCGTCGCCGACCGAAGAAACTCACGCATGCGGGATTATATGGACCATGTATAGGTCCGTGTCCAGCGCGCAGCCGTCATCTGTAACCCCGTTGTTGTTCTTGAATATCTGCGGGAGGCTTTCGAGAAAGTCCGTGCAAACAAGCTGATCAAGCTCTTTAAACCCATCGAGGAAGAATGGGTTTTGATTCTTGCTCGGAGCCGTCGGAGCGCGTAGATTTCCGCGGACATTGTAGTCGGTGACCCGCCCGAACAGCATGACGGCCTTGATTAAGAGAATATGCGAGTCGGTGTACTGGGGAGGATGCCGTCTGTAAAAATATCAAGCGGCGGACTATCGAAGCAAGAAGGATCGTACACGAAAATGTCTGGAGTTGCCATGTCTTGAGGGTTGCTCGGGACGGCAATCTCGGCCTCAAAGTCATGGTTGCGCAGGGGCAGCTCAGTGCCCAAGTCGCGCTCGTCGACTATCGGATTCGTAAGTAAGCAGTTATTGGATCGAACTTCATGCGCAATACCAGCATGTATCCATCCGCCCACAGATGCTGAATGGCAAATTAGCCTCGTTCTTTACGCAGCCGGCCAACATACCAATGCGGTCGAACACGATGGTCATCCACCAGGTTCGACGGCGGGATTCGAGATCCAGGAAATCACGCGGCGGAGCGAGATATGCGCCGGGAGAGTTATTGCCATGCGTGGTGAACGTTCCGGGATAATTGAGGCGCAAAGGGACAGCGACACGCGTCAGGAACCCGGCGAAAATCCAGACCTCGACCCAGCGCCCCTCTTGGTAGAAATACCAGCATAGAAGGATGCAGGCCTGCAGAACAGGAAAGATGTCCTCGCCGCTTGCCATAGTGCGGTCCATATAATAGCCTGAAACCAGTCACGACGGGGTCGCGGACAACGGAGACGGCATACGAGTCTTGCTAGCATGGAACTCGGCGAATTGGTCGCGCCGCGTTCCGTCGGGCAGCGTGATCACATTGTGTGGGGACCATCGGGAAGCCGAGGTACACTGTTACATGCGTAAGAGGATCGCTAAAAGACGGAATGGGACCCAACTATTGCGTGGAGAATAGCCGAGTGGGGGAAACCACGATCTCGAGGTGGGAGGTGGAGGGATGCGAGGAAGGAGGGCCGATGAAGTACTCGGGACCCACAAGGGTCGCATTTGAAGAAGATGTCTATGCTGCGAAGTGGCTGAGTCGGACGCGCAGCAGATGTATGCGATGCGCACTAGTGATTGAGTGTTGTGGGTTCTGGGAGGTCGGGGTTCCAGCCCAAGAACAGCAGGTCCATCAATGGGTCGGGGCTATTTTGTGAGGGCACATTTGCGAGCTCCGGACTCCCGTTCTCGCTGCCAAACCGAGTTTCCGAGGTGTCATTGGTAACGAGGTTGACCATGGGAAGTGAGACATGAGGAAGGGAAATGCGCCCAGAGTCCGAAACGACCGAGCCTGGGCGCGCGGGGGATGCGGAGCGTGAATTAGGGCCTTGCTCATGTAGCTGGCTCTTGAGTTGAGCTAGAACGATTCACCGTGAGCTTCAGTGCCAAAAACCGGAGGCCACGCACCTATTTGTCGTTCAAGTTGTCGAATCTTGGTGGTTGGGTCAATGTCGGGCGCTAATGTGAGGCCATCGACGGGGTCGTAGACCTGATATGAGGTGAGCATGTTGAATGGACGTAGGTAGAGGGCGTACACATTGTGGCTCAGTTGGATGGCTGCCGGCGGAGGGGATTCAGAGGGTGTGATCGAGAGCACACGAGTAACCTACGCGTAACCAATGGGTGCAGGGACACTAATGAGAGCCTGGTGTTGTCTAGTTTTGTTCAGAGGCAGCTGGCGACCTGCAGAGGGCACACACTTGACGCAGGTGCTACAGTGGGGGCGAAGAGCATCGCATTTAAGCTTCTTCCGCCGGCAAGACCTGCAAGCTGGCCTGGAGGTGAATGGGGAGATCTTTGTTGCTGAGACGGAGCAGACCCTGGTTTCTCCGAAGGGCCGGACGAGTCGAGGGAGTCGCAGCACTCGGAGCCTTCGGCATGAACGCGGTCAAGAGTAGACAGCCAGATCACGGGCTATCCGCTGACTCAGCACTATTACACTAGCTCATTATCGTCGCAACAATCTTCCTCGAATGTGGCATCCGGCGAAACTCTGTCAGATAAATCCCTGCCCACGGTTGAGATGAGAAGCGTCCAGCTCACATTATCGCACCTTGCCACGTCCCGAGATTCAGCTGGCCACGAGTGATAGGCACAGAGATCGAGGAGCCCACCAACGACGCCTTCGTGTGCGACACTGAATCATCCGGTCCCTCATCTGTGTGTTCCCACTGGAGTGTCTCTGGGACGATAGTATCCAGGGCCATATCCATATCTACTGAGCTTTAGGTCGTTTTTTCTCTGTTAAATCGTCGCACAAACCAGACCGAACAGCCGGGTCCCAGTTTTCGTTCACGGTCAGGGACGCGCTTGTATGCTTGATGAACAGGAAAAGCATGCCGATCTAACGGGATTGAGTAAAGCCTTGGCTGCGACCTGGCGTCGCGCACTTGAACGTTGCTCAAGCCTGGCTCGATGTTCTGTACGATCTCCTCAGTTACGAGGTGGCAGCCTTTGCTGCGCCGCTGCAGCGTAAACTCTTTTTGCCACATCGTGGCACGAAACAAGGATCAAGGCACGCGTCCGAAGCCTATCGCGCGAAAGGACCCGCTCCGTTCGGTGTTATGTCAAATGTCTCTCTCACACAACTTTCGTCTCATCCGCCACCCCGACGCGTCCCAACGCGCTGTGGTGGACCATGTACGTTTTTGCTTTCCTCGGCGCGTCTCTCCTCGTCTGCGCACTCGTCTGGCTCCGCTCGTCGCCAAGGGTCCTTCACGCGCTCCCACTCCCGCCAGGTCCTCAGACTAACTGGTTGGGGACTGTCAACAACTTGCCCAAAGTCCGACCATGGCTCATTTACGGTGGAGACTGGCGCCAGAAGTTTGGTATATACCGTCTTTCTGTTCTCTGTGGTTTGCCTAACCTTCACGTTCAGGCGACCTTGTCTATATCAAGGTGTTCAGGAATCCGATCCTCATCCTAAATTCAGCACAAGTCGTCAGCGACCTGCTGGAAAAGCGCGGCGGCGTATTTTCGAGTCGCCCTAGCAGGACGATGCTCGAATTGGTTGGATGGGACTGGCTCGTGTCAAGTACGTTGGCCCTATTTTTTTTCCGTTACTCAGCCCTTAACTCGACCACAAGTGTTCCCATACAGTAGCAAGCTCACCCAGCACCGGCATATGATCCATCGACATCTCCCAGCGAACGAGAGCTCCATCAAGTACCATGACCTCCAAATCCAAGAGGCCCGGAATTTATGTCGCCTTCTCTCGGAGACGCCAGGGCAATTTCGCACACACATACGAACGGCATCTGCCTCCATCGTACTTCGGATGAGCTACGGTGAAACAGTCGATACAGGTGAGGGCATACAGCTGCAATGGCACACAAGTCTGAAGATTATTTAGCACAATACATCCCTCTCGCGGACCAGGCATTGTCCAGGTAAATGTTCTCCCACGCGCTCTGTGTGGTTCCTGAGTCTGCAAGCAGCTTAGCACAAGCGGGTATATTTGGGACTTACCTCGTCGTCAGCGCAAGTTGGCTATAGACTCATTGCGCTCTAATCTCTGGACAGGATTACTTGCCGATATTAAAGCACGCTCCTCCGTGGTTCTCATTCAAGCGCAAAGCTCTTGCATGGCGGCCTCCCGTCCGTGCCATGCGAGATGAGCCATTCACTGCGGTCAAGCAACATATTGTTCGTGCGCGATTGGTTTTGGAAACGCGTCTGACACTGTGCAGGCGCAGGGCCATGCAACCCATTGTTTGGTTTCAGAGGAGCTGGAACGGCTTGCGTGCGATGCAGATCGCGCGGAGAACGAGAAAGTGATTGCCAACGTCGCGAGCACTCTGTTCGCTGCTGGTGCCGATACGGTGGTATCAGCTATCGCCGCGTTCTTTCTGGTCATGGCCCTGCACCCCGAGATTCAAGCCAAAGCTCAACAAGACCTCGACGACGTTCTGGGTGGTCTGCGACTACCAACTTTCGCGGATCGAGCACAACTTCCGTTCATTGTGAGTGTATCAGCTACGGCTAGGCAAAATACGAGTGATCCCCAATAGGAATGGATTATCAACGAGGTAGGATACTACTTTCTGGATCCGATGTGAGCTGAGCGTGCTCTAGCTCTTACGATGGCGTCCGGTCACACCACTAGGGTATGAATTCAACGTGGTTTCCGTTCCTCCCTGGCATTTACTGTCTCCCATTTCCCGTTCATTCCTTCAGGCTGCCGCATTATACGTCAGAAGAATGCTCATATGCGGGCTATCGCATTCCTGCAGGCACCACCAGTACGCCGTCTTCTCATTTGGATCGAGCTGTTCTCACACGTTCGTTTGTAGTTGTCGCTAATGTGTGGGCGATTCTCCATGACCCCGAAATATATCCAGACCCCGACACTTTCAATCCATGGCGATACGGAGATCAACAAGGCGGAAGGAATCCATTTCCCGACCCCGCCTTTGGCTTCGGGCGTCGGTTCTGCCCTGGCAAGCACTTAGCGCTCGACACGCTCTTCATTATTATCGCCACGACTCTGGCGGTCTTCACGGTCACAGATGATGGAGAGAAACCGTCGACCGAGTTCACGCCGCATTCACTGAGGTCGGTTGTTACTTCCGCGTTGCTTTTCCCGAGCAAATAACAACCCGCAGTCACCCTCTGCCTTTCGGTTGTACCATCACAAAACGCGCGACGGCACACGACTTGATTATAGACGAAAAAATGTAGCCCGAACTATGTTGTATCTTTCATTGCATGCATCGTACATATCCATTTATTTGAAGAAAGGGAAATTGCTGACGATTGACGGAGACGAGCTGAGGCGTTGCAAGATGGTTTTACTGACATTGCTTCCCCTGCTGACCCGCGCTCGTAAATCTGCCGCCAGTCGGCGAGCAAGTGAGGGGCTCGCCTGTCCCAGGACAGGTCGGGGAGCTTCAGTGAACACAAGATCCAAATGAAGTGAAGCCAGCAATGCCGAGCAGACGATGGAGCCTAGTAGTTCCGCGGGAACTGTTTGGTCCCCGCTTTGTCGCGCATCGATCATTGCTATCAAATGAGGTAGCACGGTGTTGAAGAAATTGAGCATGAGGGGAGGAGTGTTGAACGGACGAGGTATTGTGACGACGAATGTCGCAATGCGAGCATTAACATCCGCATCTCCTCCTGGAGCCAGTAGCTCCGACCACAACATGCGTAAAAATTGCGCCGGGCCGCATATTCGGATGCAACGATCGACATCGAGGCTTGGAGCCTTGGAAGCTCGAGCATTGGCAATCGCGTCTTGGATTGCCCGTCTAGGGTAGGCAAGCACCTGTGCCGTAGACGATGCTGCCGGCGCGGGCGTTGCTGCAGAAATCAAATCTCAGCGGACTCGACTAAGCAAAGAGCAGCTCACAGTTGAGGTTCGGGAACGACGCCCGCGAGACTGCTTCGACGATTGCGGTGGTGTCCGCGGGCGACATTGTATTTTGACTTCGTTTATCGGCCAACAAGGTGGTGATTGCTTGCCCGCAAAGACACCTGATGGTTCGCGGACAGTCGGGAGAAAGCAATAACGTGCGGAGCACGTGAAGAGGTTTCGAGGTTGCGGGAGAGAAACTGTGCCAGGTAAATATTTCACATCTCGCAGTCCCAGCACGCACCCTTGCTGAGAGATCTCGCGCGTTATATTGAGAACGACTCCAACTAGAGTCCAGTTGAGGAGGGATCCGGTGAAGTAGGATACGCCGTTGTTGAGCAGCTCGTTGTCAATCTCAGGATCGCGCATCGCAGACGAGAAGAGCGTCGCCGATATCTTGAGTAGAGTTCGCGGCTTGACAGAACGAATAATGGTGTCTTCTATGCCCTCGCTGTTGCGATCGAATATGGCTTTATACCATGTGTTGAAGGCCGACGAATCTTCCCCGGATAACGCTGCGACCTCATAGACCACGGCGGTGGATCGCACGAGTCGCGCCGGTACTTGCCGTTTCCCGTATGTAAAAACTTCGTTTTGAAGCTAAAGACCGTGAATACTGGTAGGAGGAAGTGTATGGGGGGACGCATACATGAAATCGAGCCAAAGTGGACTGTGCAAACAGAACCACGTGACCAAGCTGGCTCACACCCGTTTGAGGATCGCCTACGAAAGAATCAGAGGGAATGGTTACATGTTACCGGACGCCTACCGACTGTCTCACAGTCGAAATCTTGCAGACAAACGAGGGCGTGAAAAACCAACTCGCCGATGCTCTGGTGGAGAGCAAGAAGATCGAGGACGAGATCCCACGAGTAGAACATGCGGGCCCAGAAGCTGAGCGTTTCCGTATCCAGCGAGCTCGCAGCCGCTTTGAAGCGCTGGAACTATGAACATGAGAGGATAAAGTCAAGCGATTCGCTTACTCTCAAAGCAAATTCAGAGAAAGCTTTGTGCATCATCGGCTCGTTCCAAATGCGTTCGATGGAACTTCGGGCATCTTCAAACTCCATTTCCGACGACAACCGGGAAGAAAAGAAACCCTGGACGCCACTGATCAGCGAGATTCAAGGCGAAGCGCTGACGCACGTCTTGGTCGTTCAACTCAGACATCAAGTCAGATTGTGTGTGGTTGGGGTCTATTGCGAGAATAAACTGCAGCTCCAGCAACCCGGAGTGTTGAAATTGACGAATGAGGTCGCGGAAGATGCTTCGGAGACTGAAAAAAAAACTCGTGAGTTTGCAGCATCAGTCTGTGCAGATGATACCTACGGCGCTAGACCGTCCTGCTGAGCAGATTGGTCGACGACGCGATCACAACGTTCAAGTAAATCCGCCCGGCGCATGAGAGCGGTGACCGCGACTTGGAGAGCACCTCTCTTCAGAATGTTCAGCGGGTTTACCAACTGGATGAACATAAGAGGAATACCCAATTCTCAGGCGCAGCGCCCTCGACATAAACAACTTTTTCGAAGGTAACGAGTATCGACGGCAGCTGAACAAAATGAGCAGTAGAAGTTGAACTAGGTATATATTTCCACTTACCCTGCTGATGATAAACGAAGCCCAGAGTTTCGGCGAAATAATCGTCGTTTCGGAGAGGCAGACGAACGCCGAGAGAAGAAGCTGCGTGTAGAACACGGGTGGAGCCCACGAGTTTGACCGAAACATGCTCACAAAGAGCCGCGCCGCGTCCGACCCGCTACCTACACCGAATTCTTCCGCTCTATGCGTCAGCTAATCAAGCGGTGAGCACAGCGAAGCGATTCCAGCTCGAGCCTTACCAGGTAGTTGAGGGTTAGACTGAATGTCACAGTATCGTTGTTGGACGACATGGCGTCGTTCTTGCCGACCACGAGGTGGAAGTTGTGCATGAGCGGCGCCTCCGTTGTCTTGGACGCCTTGGCTTCCGAGTCACCAACAAACAGACCCAGGCTGAGTGTAAATGCTTCGAGTGCCTGACGAACATTTTGCGAAATAGAATCGTGAGAAAGCATCGAGTTCGCGTCACTGAGCAGCGCAATGCACTGTGCTGGCGGTCCCTGCGATATCTCGACGCACGAGAACAGCAGCGCGACGAGCTCGGAGGCGGAGGTCGTTAATTGGTGGAAGTGCGACATAGGCAGGCCATGTGCGACTCTCAGCAGAGCCAACGCGTCTTGCAGTGTGGTCAGGACGGTTATGGGGCTGTCGTAGTCGGCCAAGTCCGTCGACGATTGACCGGAAGAATAATGGGCGTCAAGTGCGGTTCTGCATAACATGTCCAAGGTTGCCGGCTGGTGCAGCTCGGGAGAGCGGGCCATGGAGAGGAGAGTCGACACGAAGATGGCGATGGAAAGAAGGCCATTTTGGAGAGCAACCTTGAGATATTCTTGTAGAACTGGATCGCCAGGAAACGAGCGGTACAGCACAAGAACCGAGTCTGGCTGGAGTGAGTTCAAACGCAGAGTTCAGATGTGGAACGAACTGCTCAACGCGCGCTGTGTGGCCTGAGGCCCGTCAGTCAATTTAGTGAGGTGCAATTTGCAGAGCGAAAGCCACTGAATTTGGACTCAGACTGGGCTGCCCAGAGCCGAGGACACCGACTTTAGAGCTGCTGAGCCCGCCTACAAAGCTGTTGCGCGTCAGGTCGTCTAGCGACGACAGGGACATGGGCGCGTTGGCCAACTCGCGTTTGATGATATTCACGTGACTTTCCCACACTTTCTACACCACTATCTACACCTTCGCAACGAGCCTGCGCGTCTCCGCCGGAGTAAAGTGTAAGATGATTGAGAGCACCTTGACGAGGTTTGGCTACCAGACGGCAAATCAGTATCGGCGCAGTTCCAAAGACCAGCAGCATACCCTCATCTCCTTGTGCTCGAGGAACTGCAGAATCACATTCCGCAGATACTCTAGATTGACCTCTTCCTCCTGCTTTGAGACAGGGGATGGCGACACCGGCGATGCAATCCGTGAGTCGGAAGAGGCCGACGACGTTGACGTCCGAATCTCAGGTGGATCTGTCGGTCGTTGGGTCCAATAACCAACACCGGGATTTCCTGCGAGTGGCCAGACTTAGAACAATGCCATCAACCGACACGAGAACGCACTTTGTCGTTCCAAGAGCGCCGCTGACGACTGAACTTTGCGTAGTTCCTCGCGCAGAGTCTATGGGCACAGTGTAAGCCACATTAACAGCTGAATCGAGGTACACACCTTGCTGTTTGCCCGCAGTTGTGCTTCCCGGGATTTCGAGTCTTCGACGAGTTGTTCCAAGGCTGTAATCTTCGCAAGAGTCTCGGTCTCTTGCGCCTTATTGGATGTCTAGATGCATTTAGTGCCTTATTGCAGAAAGTTCATGTTTCTCACCTCAACGTCTGCCAAAGACGCAGAACGCTGGACCAACTCCGAGATCTCGGCCTGGTGCACGCGTATCTGCTCAGTCAACCGCGTGATCTCCTTCCTGAGATCCTCAACAACGCCCTCATCGACCTCGCGACTGCGTGCAGTCGAGCCCAAAGCTTGCTTGAGCTCCTCGTTCTCCCGAACCTTCTCGCGCAGCTTCCTACTCCATTGCGCCTCGCTCTCATTGCGCTCCTTCTCGACTGTGCTCAAGCTCTTCTTCAGATCAGCCAGTCGAACCTCGTACTTGGCTTGAGTGGCGGCAAGCAGCTCGGCAACATCCTCCGAAGCAGTGCTCGGTTCACGTGATCGAATGAGCTGCTCTCGGCGAGCCTCGCTCAGCTCGTCGTTCAGCAGAGCAAAGCGTTCTTCGGATTCACGGAGCTGGTACTGGAGCTCGGTGATCTGGCTCTGCAGCGACTCCAGATGCGACTGCGCCGACTCGACCTCGGCCTGGCGCAGCTGCAGTTGGTCGAAGAGCGAATTTTTGTCGTTGGTGAGATTGGCCGTGGTCGCGTCCAATGTGGCAATACGGGAGTTGAGTGTCGCTATTTCCTTGGTATGCGCACTCTGCAAAGAAATGAGCGACCTGTCATCATATGCGCAAGACTGACCTTGGTCGTCAGCGCCTCGAGCTCAAACTGTCCACGCAGAGTAGCATTCTCCTTCTCATGCTTCTCCCTAAGCCCGGCAGTTTCTTTGTCGAACTGTGCTTTGAGCCCAGTAACCGCTTTTTCACGTTCGGCGTTCACCGTGTCAATTTCAGCCTGCAGTCTCGCTTTCTCGGCCTCCAGCGTGCTCCCATCAGTCCTCTCCTTCTCCTTGAGCTTCGTAGCTTCGTGCAGAGCATCGTCTCGCTCCTTTTCCGTCTTTACCACCTTCTGCCGCACCGTTTTGAGCAAGTTGATGGCCTTAACGCGCTTTTCCTCCTCCTCCTTGGCTAGTCGCTTCAGCTGCTCGATTTCGCTGTTCAGGCGGTCGATTTCGGCTTTTTGGTTGGAAGCGCTTTCGTTGCTCTCGGCTGCGGACCCTTGAGACGCGGCAACAAGCGCCTCCGACTCCGAGAGCTGTTTCTTGAGTTGTTCGATCTGGGTCGACTGTGAGGCCGATTCGAGATGGTGTATGTCGCGAAGCTCTTCGATGCGGGAGTCCTGCGCTGGAAAAGCATCAAGACAATGGAAGTGAGGAGGGTGAACGGTGCGTACTCGCAAGGCGTGCAGTTAGACGCGCTATTTCGCTAGTCGACATGTCGGCTTTGAGAATGACATTCTGAACATAGTCTCGGAGAGCCTGAGTGTCGCTGATTGTTTCCAATGAGGTAAGTTCACGAAGCACTGCGTCGGCCGCAGTTTTCTCTGCCTGCAGTCTCTTAAACGACGTAGATACATCTGGTCGACGCGTCAAGACAGCCGAAAGGACAACATTAGACGGCAGACGCACCAGAGAACCGTTGCTCAACGAGCTTTAGGCGTTCTTGTAACGCATCGACGTCTGCCAATGGCGGAGTGTCTGGTAGGGACGGAGCGGGGTCGGCCACCGCATTGTCGTCGGGCAACACATGCAGCGGGGGCTCTGGCTCGTGGAGTTGGATTGGAGAGGTGATGACGGGGGAGTCTGGAAGGGGCGTGGAAGAGGGCGAGAGTGGGTGTATGGAAACAGGCTCCAGTATCGGGTCCGGGTTCGACGGCGCGCTTTCGGGAACCGGCGACACTCGGGACGATGCGGCCGGAGTAGGCTCTGCACTCGACGTGTCTCCAATGGCAAACGACGCCCGTAACCTGTCCTCAAGGGTGGATTTTGCTCTCGGCGGTGGGCTTTTGGCCGAACCGGATGGTCGTTGTTGGTGCAAAGACTTTCGGAGGTTGGAGAGGGCAGCGTCTGCTAGCTGGCCCGTCGAAGACGACGCTGGCGAAGCAGGACGTGGAGGTGCATCGGTAGACGTGCGCGGGATGAACGAGAACATCAACGGAGAAAGCAAGGTAGCTTGACAGGTGTAATATCTACGACTCTTCGCCCTCCTTGCCTTTGCCATTCGTCACCGCAGGCGTGCTGTCCGCTAATTGCCACGCGGGAATTGAAGGTCGCCCCAAAGCTGGCATGGGAGACGCAGGCAGGCTAGTCGATGTGGGTCCTCGGCTCAGCAGCAGCGCCTTAAGGGACTTGAGTTCGTGTTGCAATTCGGCCAGCGACTGCGTCTGGCTCTCCTTGTTCCGTTCTATCATCTGCGTAGGGCTGTTAACAGATTCCGAATGAAACAGCGCCGCAAGTACCTTGGGTAGCATCTCGCGGATCGAGTTTATTTCGTCTCGAATCTCCCTCATTTCGTCGCGCGTCTTTGCGTCCCCATCCCGCATCTCCTGCACCATTGCGTCGACATTCTTGGTCGTCTCGTCAATGCGCCCCTTCTGTGCCTCGACCGCCACCCGAACTGCGGCCGACTCGGCCTGAATTTCCTTGAGCAATGCCTCGGCCGCATCGAATTGGGCTGTTAACGCGTCTCGGTCGGCTTCAAATGCGGTGGACGTGGGCGGCTGGAGATGGGGAAGGAGGTATTTCTTGAACAACGCGACGGCGCCATAAGTGACCGTGCCGGACACTACGGCGGTAATCTGTGCCGGTCAGGCCAAGAATTACAGCGACGGCGGAAGACGCGTACAAAATAGTCTCGCCAGTCCCACTTGTATGACGGTGGTGGAAGTGGGTACGGCGCATAGGTTGGTGTTTGTGCTGCTTGCCGGAGGGCAAGGTCGATTTCGGCGGGAGTGAGTCCTTTCGCTTCGAGGAACTGGATTCTCTGGGCAAAAGTGGAGGGCTGTGTCTGCGGGGAGTGAGCAGCAGGGAGCAGTGGAGAGAGTGGCGGACATTTGTGTCGGTGAGGAAAGCGACTGCATTGCGGACGAGGTCGTTCCGGTCCATGTTTGCCAGTTCACGTGTCAGTGCCACTTTTTTGGCTCATCTCTCATGCTCGCGTCCAAGCTTGCAGCGGCCTCCCTGGCCAGAGGTACCTCTCCCTCGGCCATCCACTCCTGCGCTCACCGTTCTAGCCGCTCTTTTCCCTGCCTGCCGTCGCTCCTGGGTTCCCACTGCCTTTGGTCCGTCCAACCCATCCCACCAGACTACAATGCTGACGTCCCAACAGTCTCCAGGAGAGGCTACGCAGAGGCCTACAACCGTGCCAAGCCGCACATGAACATTGGCACCATTGGTACGTCTCCCGGCCGTCGACTACGTTCTCGCGTTGACGCGCCGTAGGCCATGTCGACCACGGAAAAACGACTCTCACTGCTGCCATCACCAAAATTCTGGCTGAACGCGGCGGAGCCAAGTTCACTGACTATGCCCAAATCGACAAGGCCCCCGAAGAAAAGGCCGCGCGGAATCACCATTAACTCGTCCCACGTCGAGTACGAGACCGACTCCCGCCACTACGGCCACATTGACTGTCCTGGACACGCTGACTGTAAGCTCTGCCGTCTTTTTCATTCCTGCTTCAACCCTCAACGCACTCCAGACATCAAGAACATGATCACTGGCGCGGCCCAAATGGACGGTGCAATTATCGTCGTCTCCGCCACTGACGGTCAAATGCCCCAGACGCGCGAGCATCTCCTCCTCGCGCGTCAAGTCGGAATCAAGCGTCTCGTCGTCTTCATTAACAAGGTTGACATGATTTCGGACCCGGAAATGCTCGAGCTCGTCGACATGGAAATGCGCGACCTCTTGTCCCAGTACAACTTTGACGGCGAAAACACACCTATCGTTATGGGCTCCGCTCTAGCTGCCCTCGAGGGTCGCGATGATGCTATTGGCGCCGGCAAGATCCAGGAACTCGTTGCTGCCTGCGATGAATGGCTTGAACTTCCTGCTCGTACGTCAAACCATGGTCTTTTTATGACCCTCCCAAACGCTTTGCAGGTGACCTCGAGAAGCCTTTCTGCTTGCCGGTTGAAGGTTTGTTGAGATATCTTGGATCCCCGCGTTTTCTGAATATATTGTAGATGTCTTTTCCATCTCAGGTCGCGGAACCGTCGCCACTGGTCGTGTGCGTCTTGGGCTGTTTTTGTTGCGGATTGTCGCTCAACTGGGTCACAGGTTGAGCGTGGTATTGCCACCAAAGGCACTGAGGTTGAGATTATCGGCTACGGCGACAAGATCAAGACCACGCTCACTGGTGTCGGTGCGTAGCCGTTTCTCGACTGGTCGACGCGCCACTCATCGTGTGCAGAGATGTTCCACAAGGAGCTGGACCGCGCAGAGGCTGGCGACAACCTTGGTGTTCTGCTCCGTGGCCTCAAGCGTGAGCAGCTCTCGCGCGGCCACCTTATCATCGCTCCTGGCACCATGAAATCGGTCAAGAAGTTCCAGGCCCAGGTCTACGTATGGTTTTTGCCTGGATATTTGACATTTTGCTCATCTCTGTCTAGGTCCTGACCAAGGACGAGGGTGGCCGCTACACTCCATTCATGGCCAACTACCGGCCGCAGCTCTTTATGCGGACAGCCGACGTTACTGTTGGCCTGACGTTCCCAGAGGGCACCCCCGACGCCAGCGAAAAGATGGTGCGGACCATCTCTTCTTGCCAAAGTCCCAACTCACTCTCAAGTAGGTTATGCCCGGTGACAACGTCGAGCTCATCTGCGACCTTGGCTTTGACCTTGGGTGTGAGGTGGGTACCCGCTTCACGCTGAGGGAGGGCGGCAAGACCAGTACGTCCCGCGTTCTTGTTCTAGGCCTGATTTTAACCGAGGTTCACAGTTGGGACCGGTATCGTCACCAAGATCCTGGAGACTGCATGAGACCGAGCATCTATACCGAAAATTACCACCTATAAAATCTGTAGCATAGACACCTCCCCACTCTCCATTATACGCGCAATGCAGGGGCTGCAATAATCACATAACCTGAGGCTGATCTCATGGCGGAATCCCGCTTGCCGTATATGGAGCGGGTCCGCACCTTTTTCCGGCCATGTACTCCTCCATCCTCCGAACAGCGCGTTCTGGTGCCCTGCTGCGCGCCCGCCCACGCGTCGTCTTTAAGCCCTCCCAGCTGACGCGTAGTCTCGTCAGTGCGTGATATTCCGTGGAATTCGCGCGCAACTCTCAAATTCTTTTCCAGCCAAACGATTCACGTCCGACCACGAGGTGGTCGAGTATGACGACGCAACGGGCCTCGGTGTCGTCCGCATTACCGACCATGCGCAGCACTCGCTCGGAGACGTGGTCTTCGTCGAGCTGACTGACGTTGGGACCAGTGTCTCTCAGGGAGGTACGCAAATGTCTGATCGCGGTTCACGCAGACCAACTTATCGTATCTTTCTCCAGCGGAAATCGGCGCTGTGGAGAGCGTGAAGGCCGCGTCGGACATTGTGAGCTTTAATCCACGTCTTATTCGATGGAACTTATTGTGGCGGCAGTATGCGCCGGTTTCGGGCACGATTGAGGAGGTGAACGAGGCATTGGCCTCGCAGCCGGGACTTCTCAACAAGTCTCCGCACGACGAAGGTGCGTTCGTTTTCTCGTGCGCGAACGGAGGACCGAACGAAATGCAGGGTGGTTGTGCAAGATTAAGCTGTCCGACCCAGCCGAGGTGTGTTTGCCGCCACAAACACCCGCCCTCACTAAACACTCCGCAGATGGAGAAGCTGTTGACCGAGGATGCGTACAACGAGTCGTTGGAGTGAGGCTGGGTGCCCTAGTATAGAATTTACGCGTGTAACTTCGAGCTGGAGAATGCGAGTGCATTTCATGACGACGAAGACGGCTCGTATTTGTACTTTTCGCCCCGCTGCTCCATGCGCGCCTTGGCTTCTTTGAGGGCCCACGTCTGAATACTACGAAAGTATTCAAAGGCATGTATGCGGAAGAATGCGTGCTGTAACGCACCTGGTGTCGGGCTTGAAATACATCAGCACGGCGCCGACCACCATTGACCCGTACATGCCCCAGTACCAGACGTTCTCCCAAGGTTCCTTTATTCTGCGGAACCCGGCTGGTGGTGGCTGACGGCTGCATAAGATGGGAGCTGAACAGCAGACGTGCGCAAACGCACCTTCTCGCCAAAGAGCAACCCCGTGGGTTCGTTGTATTCGGGCGGGCCATGCGACGCGCACCGCACGTTTCGAAGCCGCGTCAACGCCGCGGGGCGGATGAGATGACGGGAAAGAGCGGCCGACACCATCAGCGTCGGGAATGAGTTTGGTTGTGCGTGACAGCACAGATTTCGCTGGAACTACGCTACGTTTAGTGTCTTGTACATGATCCTGTAGTCCTCGTCGTCCTCGTCGCCTGGCGATCCGCGGTCTAATTGAAAGCTGCAAATCGCGTCAGTGGGATGGGGGGTGGGATCAGAGGACAGACCCTATGCTTTCGTAGAATCGCCGAGCAGGTGTGTTGGCTGGAAAGAATGAGAGAGGGAGCCGAGAAGCGGGGGATGCATCCCACATTCGAATACGGTGAGCATCAGTTTCCTCAGCTTGAAATCTTGCCCGATCTTCGTCAAATGTTGCATTAGGACGCGTCCAAGACCCTGCCGTCGGGCTGCTGAGGCGACCTGAAGGTCATAACTGTTCCATAAGTGAGCGGCGCGTAAAATGGCCGGGGATCGCGTACCAATAGAGGATATTCTCCCCATCCTCAAACTCGAACCGAAACGCAGCAAATGCAACCAAAGCACCGGCGCCGCGAACAAGAACGAAGCGAGTGAGAGGGTCAAATAGCTCCGCTCGTTTCGTTGGTGGGTCCCAGCCAAATGAAGACGCGGTGTACCTGCGATCTTGAGTTTCTCGACGCGTCGAAGAACTTAGCAGCGCACATTGCGCGCATATTCGCCTCGAAGAGAGCCCATATCGAGTCTCGTATCTCTCCATCCATCTCCTCCGCCAGTCTGACTTTGAAAACATGTCTTCAAACGCGTCGTTGAGCAGGCAGATGAAGAGCGAGGAAGGATGGGTACGCCGAGTCGGAAGGGATTTGGATACTTGTCGCGATTTGAGAAGCGGGAGCCTCCGCCTGATTAGCAAGCGCCGACGTAGGTGTAAATGCGAAGCACCTGGTTTGCCGCTGCGACTTGTTTAGAGCCTGTTGAGATGCTCGACATCGACGTCGAGAACAGATCAATGGGGCACACGCGTGATATCCAACCACCATGAAGCTCGATGCTACCGACCTGCGCTATGTAACTCCCGATGAGTTTCGTGTTCTCACCGCCGTATGAACGCGTCTCTACCCACCTGTACTTGTCCTCAGCAAGATCCAGGTCGAAATGGGCTCGAAAAACCACGAGGTCGTCCCGACTGTCCTCATTGCTCAAATTTCGGGCCTGCGGAACGGAGGTGTCAACAAGCTCATCGGCTCTCTGGCAAAACGCAATCTTGTCTCCAAGGTGCAAAACTCCAAATGTAACAACTTGCGGATCTGCTGCACGCAAGGTCTCAATGCAGCACAGATGACGGCTATCGACTCACGTATGGCGGCTACGACTATCTTGCAATGCGCGCCCTGTCTAAAAGAGATTCGATGCACTCCGTCGGCAACCAGATTGGAGTCGGGAAAGAGTCAGGTACGACGCTCCGCCTCTGCTACCGATGATTCCGCTCAATTTTTTCGACCAGACATCTATATTGTGGCCGACGCTGACGGCTCAGAGCTGGTACTGAAGCTGCATCGGTGCGTGGATGTCCTGCTGCACCTTCCGATCCATTCTCATGGACCTGCAAAGACTCGGCCGAATATCCTTCCGCGCAATCAAAGAAAAACGAGATTATCTTGGCAAACGCAAGTCTGCCTCTTGGATGTACATGTCCCGGCTAGCTGCGCAAAAGGAATGGGCCTTTATGAAGGTAGTGTTTCCATTTGGGTTTCTTTTCTGGCGCTCATGCAACTCAGGTCCTCCACGAACACGGGTTTCCTGTTCCTCGACCCGTTGACCAAGCAAGACATTGTATCTTGATGGAACTCATCGACGCATACCCTCTGTAAGGCCGGTTTGTGGACGTCGACCACATCTCATCAACCATAGACGACAAATATCAGAAGTACCGTCTCCGGGGAACCTATACTCGACGCTCATGGACCTCATCGTGCGCTTCGCACATGCTGGACTCATCCATGGAGATTTCAACGAGTTCAACATTCTGATCCGCAGAGAAACCGGCGAGCCTGTTGTAATCGACTTTCCGCAAATGGTCAGCACGTCGCACGAAAATGCAGAATGGTGGGTCGCTCAATGAGCTTATGGCCAAAAATGTGACGAGCGCAGGTATTTCAACCGCGACGTTGAATGTATCCGCACATTTTTCAGGCGACGTTTCCGTTACGAGAGCGCACTATATCCTCGATTCAAGAGCATTATGAACGAGGAAGGCATCGCGACGGGGGACTTCCGTCTCGATGTAATGGTTTCTGCCAGCGGCTTCAAGCAGAAAGACATGAAGACGCTCGAGGAGGTCAGTCGATCTACAGACACAGAAGGAGCTCATACTGACGTTACGCAGTACATGGAGGCGGTCAAGGAGGAGGAGCCTGGAGAGAGTAGCCACGAAAGCGAAGAGAGCGGTAGCGAAGAAAGCGAGTCTTCAGACTCGGACGTGGACGACACCGACGAACAAAAGCCTCCCGTCGAAGAGCCTCCAAGCTCTGAATCCGAAGCGGAACACGACGATGATCAGTTCTCTGAACCCTCCCGCTCTCTTTCGCGCTCTCCGCCTCGCTCTCGACCAGACTCGCCTGCTGTTGAGAAGGAATCAAACGCTATCAAAGAGATCGTGTCGGGTGATTTGTCGAAGAAGCGGACGCAACAACAGCGCAAGTTCCACTCCAAACGAAATACGCGACGTGCAGGACGATCTCAGGGCAGCAAAGCCAAGCAGGATACAAGAATAAAGCTAGATAGTACTGGATTCTGGGATTAGATAATGTAGTCACACGTGACTCGCGCTGCGTTTGCCTCCTGCCATCGCGTCTCTCTTGTTCAGAAATGTCTTCGGAGGATTTGGAGACGTACAAAGTCCAGCTGGCTCAGGTCGAACTTGCCATCTCGTCGGACCCGGACAACGCCGAACTGCAAGCCTTGCGCACGGAACTCGACGAGCTTATCGAGCTCACAAAGTCGGCTGTCGTCGCGCAGGCTGCAGCCGCGACATCTGCCAAGGCCGAGTCCTCGCGGAAGGCGAATCCCGCAAACAAGGCGCATACTTGGGCCGCTGGCGACGAATGCCTAGCCAAGTACTCGGGCGATGGCTCGTATTACCCTGCCCGAATCACCACGGTCGGCGGCTCGACGGACAACCCGGTGTACAACATCGTGTTCAAGGGCTACAACACGACCGAGCAGGCGAAGGCGTCGGAACTCAAACCGTTGCCGCCGCACTACAACTTGACTGCCCCCGCGTCCAGCAAGCGCAAGTTGACACCGGCAGAGGAGGAGGAGCGGGAGCGCAAGAAGAAAAAGAACGAGAAGAAGCTCGAGGTCAAGGCTGCGAAAGCCAAGGAGCAGACCGAGAAGCAGGCGACATGGCAGAAATTTACCAAGAAATCCGAGAAGAAGGGCGTCCATATCGCGGGAGTTGCGGGGACGAGGTGCGTATCCTGTGTCTGAATCGTATGCGCGCAGTGTTTACCCAAGTCCCAGTATCTTCAAGACGCCAGACAATCCACTGGGACGGGTTGGCGTAACGGGCAGCGGCAAGGGCATGACGTCCGTCGCCACTCAGAGCAAACACAAATTTGCGCCTTCGCGAAACGACGATGGGTATTAGAGGTACGGTCTTGTTTGCGAACCAGCTCGTCTAACGCACGCGACAGTATTTGGCCGTCCTTTCCATCTGTATTTTTGAACTGTAATAACGCCATGATCTGCATCCCAGGCACGGTGTCCGGCGCGTCGGTGCGACGGAGTCGGGAAAAGACAAGTCTTCCTTCTATCCTGGCTCTCGCTTTCTCAGTGAAAACTCGTCCTCGTCAGGTTCAAGCGGCGATGGTTACATTGTTAGATTACTGCTTTCGACGTCGTGCAGAACAAAACCCAGGCGAGTAGAAAAAGTAACACCAAATGTCGGTAGCTACGCCAACGGCGTCTGTTTCGCGCAACGGTCGAGCAAAGCTTGTTTCTTTTCGTTCTTATGATCCCTTTCAGACTTGACGGGAGCCACTCAAAAATGACTCACCGCCTCGCGCAATCTGCGGAGATGTTCCTGCTGTGCGAGGTTCTTCTTGAAAAGTTCCGCAATGGCCGCCTGCAGGTAATTCAATGTCTAAAACCGCGTCGTAGATGATAATAACCGACCTTCGAAGCTCTACCCTCGACCACGACATGAGTTGGCGGATGCTCGGGCTTGAATATGCCGCAGCTCTGTAGCTGGCTATGGAGCGTGTCGATGTATTTCTCCACTGCCGGTCGGGGCTCAGCTCAAATTCAACGAAATATCAGGCGAACTCACGACTGGCGGCATAACTGTGGCGACGTTCTGTGATCTTTGTGGTCTTGATCTCTTGGTCGGAAAATAGCTCTCGCTCAAAGGCGTGGGTCCACGCCTGGCGGTGTTTGCGACCGTCTTTCTGCTGGTACGGGCAATTCTCCTCGCGCTCTTTTGCTGGACGGTCGCTGGGCATGGTCGACGGAAGCGAAGAGCAGCTGGGCTAGCGCGGCTTCTACTGCATCGATAAAACTCAATCTCAACCGAAAGTCCCGCACTGTCAGCGGGACTGGTCATTTAAGGAAATCGCCGCCTTGCTCGCTCCTTGCTTTCCGTCCCCCACAAGCCAGCCCGAATGAACTGAACCCCCATACCCTGCTCATTCCAGTTCATCAACATGTCCGCTGAAGACCGTCGTCTCTCTTTGCTCCAAGCGCCAGAGTACTCCGTCTTGGACGTATGTTATTTTATGATTCTGCATGTATCAGCTGCTCGTCTCATTCCTCGTTGTACAGGACATGTTCTCCCTGCCATCTATCGTAACCTCCGTGAACGATAACCCTCTCGATAATTCCGCACCCTCCGAGGATATCCTCATTAATCTTGCCCATGAATACCTCAATATGGACGCGCTTGCACCCGATCTGAGCGCGTCGCTCGATATTCAGCCGTTCTCTCCCACCGACTCCGAGTCGTCGGCGTCGTGCGCGTCGTCGTCTGTGCTTCCTTCGGTCTCGCTTGATTTTGAGCTTCCCAGCTGCATCGAGGCAGCTATCGCTGCGTTGCCTTCCTACACCGTGACTGGTATTCTGAACACGCCGATGTTGTTCCCCGTGCCCGTGCCCATGCCCATGAACCAATGCGATTTCCCTGCTTCCAAAGACTCTCTCCCCCAGTCTGGATTTTTGCGCAAGTCAAAACGCGTTGCTCGAGGGTACGTTCCAAATGTTTTCTCGACATATCTTGTTTCTTAACCGCATTTATAGTGACCAGCTGACGTTGCACGCTCGAAACCGTTTCTTCATCGAGGCTATGGAGCATTATATCAAAGGTATGTCGTGGTTTTCGACGTGGTTTTGGCACTCGTTTACCTCTGGCCAGCTCTGCTCGAAGAATTTAGCCTGCGCGGCATTACTCCCATTGCCTGGGAACGTGTTGACAACTACGGAGGCATCTCGAATCTCTCCCTTTCCGTTGGCATGGTTTTCTTGGCATCCAACCTGCGCTGATTCTCTGCTGCAGACCATGTTTGCCGCGCTGAATGGGGAAGAGAGTCGCATCCAGCTGAATATCGCTCGTCAGGAAGAACTCGTTCGTCGGGTCGGTCACGTGGGAAAGTATGACATTGCTGACTGTACCCAGGCCGGCGCGTTGGCTCTGTTTGGGACGCTGGAAAGACCCATTGTGATTCAGGACGACGAAGATGCAGACGTCTCCATCCCGCAGGAAACAGAGCTTGACGCGTTGTCGCCATCTCTTACCCGCCGCTGACACTCAGAAACTGCTCGAAACAAACAAATTGCTTGGATTAGATACGTGCTCCAGTGCTTGTCTTACAAAGTGTCCACAACCAATACACAGAGGTGTTTACCTCACACTCAATCTTCGTACTCCGGGGGTGGTGCATCATCGACGAAATCGTCCGGACCACCCTTGCCTGAGCCGCTTCCACCACTCGGTCCCGCTGAGCTGAGCCAGCGCTCGCGTTCCTCGCGTTCTAGGCGCTTCTTCTCTTCCTCGGGCGTCTCGTGCTGTTGAGCAGCCTGGGAGTAGGCTTGGGCCAAACGCCGCTTCTCGTCGCTCGCGCTCTCGAACGATTGCTGGGCAGCGCTGGTTGAGCCGTAAACAGGCGTAGAGTCCGACGACGCTGGCAAGCCACCTGTGCGTGGTCCAGCCAGGTCTGAAGCTGCTTTGATGTCCCGGAGGGACCCACTGGCGGGACCAGGGCCAGAGGCACCAGCCGAAAGTGGCACACCCGTCTCCGCAACGGTGGGTACGGGAGGCACTGGGACGATCGAATCAACGGGCGATTCGGGGGTGGCAGCAAGGTTCGGAATCGGCGCTGGAGAGAGATTCAATGCGGAAGGATTAATGGGCGGCGAAGGCGATGTCGGCAACGGCGATGTCGCATCGGACGCGGGAGGAGATAGCCCCGAGCCTTGCGTCTGTATCTGAGCCAGTTCGTGGCGGTGGGTAATCCCAAAGCTGCGAGTGTCCGAACGACTGAGATCGACCGACGAGGCGATGGGGAGATCAATTTCGCCCGTCTTGTAGTTATCGAGCGCGCGTTGGAGCGCAGCACGCGCAGCGCCAGTCGCGTGAATGCCCTCGTACGGCGCATCGGCAGTAGGCGGGAATTTCGGCAGTGCATCGATCACGAGCGAGCCTGCTTTAGCAAGGATGACCAGTTTCTCGCCATACTGGCACGGAGCGCGTCAGAATGGCGATGCAAAAGCAATGCGACCAACCTCTCGGAGCGCCTCCCACTTTTGCGTCTCGCTTTCGCGGACCGCCTGGCGCTTGAGCAACCTATTACGCGCTCATGAGCGCCATTCGGTAGATCCGAAGGGAATGCCACTCACGCTACCTCGGTTTCGAGAGGCTGGTCCTCAGCAACAGCCTCCTTGAGTTTCTGGCGCAACTCCGCAAGACGCTTCTCCATCCCGCGGGGCTGGTCTTGCTCGATACGAGTAATCTGAAGCTGCAGCGCAGCACGCGCATTGCGACGGGGCTGCAGGTTGGCCTCGGCAGTTCGGAGGTTCTTCAGAGGTCCGCGGGCAGCATCGAACTTCTGCCCAAGCGCCGAAGAGAGCGAGCCTGCCACGAAGTTTATGTATGCAATGCGATCCGAGACGTCCTGCACGATTTAGCGACAAAGACAGGCACGAAGACAACCGACCTTGATATCGTCCGCTTCACCCTGGCCCCAAGTGTATAGTTCCTTGCTCGACGCCTTGCAATCGGTACCCAGACTGGAGAAGAGAGACAAATGTTGATAATGGAAGCGTTCCGGAGAGGCACGAATAGTCCGCACCTGTGGAGATCGAGCGCAACCCCCTTGGACACGGTGATTATGCGTTGCACTGGCGTCGTTGAGCTCGAGTTGATGTAGTTCTGCCCAAACGAGCGCAGGGAGTGGTGAATTGCGTCCAATGAATGCGACGAATCGCTCGGGAGCGCGCCCGATAGCTTCTCCGCGAGTGAGGCGAACATTTGCAGTGGATGGAGTTGGAGTGCAAGAGACGATTGAATTCGTCACAGACACAGCCTACAAACCCACTCGTCTCTACGACGTTGCTCGGTCGATTCTCGGATAGAGAGGCTCGATGGAAGCTCGTAGAGGCCGCAGAGGCGTAACAAAGCACTTGATTACAGGTTCACACTATGATTTTGCGAGATTTACCACCCTTCTTCTCCGAGTCCTTGTGCGATAGAAACTCCACCTCTGTCGCCAGCGGCCCAGCCAATTTCGCATTCTCGGAAAAGCCCAGGACACTCGACTTGAAGTGTCTGCCCACTCCCTCGATGCGTTCCCTCAATTTGTCGTCGCCTTCGGAGTTGGCTGGCGCCAGCCTTGTCCAGATCGACAATCGGTAGAACTGTGGTCGCGTCGAAACGATGACGCCAGTGATCAGCGAGCTGGGGGGCTGGCCTGCAGGATCGGCCGTCGTGAGTGATGGGTCAAAAGTCTCTCCGATGGCAGCGAGCATCTGGACGACGCGTTTCAGGAACACTTTCGAGAGATAAACAAGTCGCGAAGCGCACGGTATAAAGCCACATCTTGTCGACATTGGCGCGGTTCTTGTCCTTGGGTAACTGGATGCTCCATTTGCCACCGTTTTTGTTTGCCTCGTCTTCCCATGCGGGGATGATTCCCTCCTGCGCGTAATTCACGAGTCAATCGGGGATGCAAGTCCGCCTACGCCGATGAACGCACCTTGAAGAGATAGTAGTTCGCCTTCTGTGGCAATTGCGACGGCGGCACGATGTTATTATAAAGGCTGGGAGAAAGATTAGGAATCGATGGCCGGGGGGTTGAAAGTACGCACCCCCAAAATTCTTCGACGCTATCGAAGCTGATTACGCGCTTAATGTCCTCCATCCAGCCCTGTGCTGCAGCCACACCAGGTGTTTGCGGCACGGGTGTCTGGGGAAACGCGGAGATGGGGGTCTGAGGCATGTTGCGGCCCTTGGTTTGGGGCGAATCGAACCATAGGGTCCACGGTGAGTAGAGAGGGTGCTTGTATGGTGTTGAGCAGGAGCGAAGCAGGGCAAGACGTGGCGGACCTTGACGTTAAAGTTGGTAGGATCGCTAAAGACGGTTCTGATTGTCTCTGCTTGGGTTTGCATATCGACCTCCTGGATTTCGCCGGGCTCCGCGTCGTCGATGGAGGTGAGTTGGAGAGCCGAGAGAGCGCTGCTCTCAGGGACAGGACCAGACACGCTCGACATGGTGGACGTTGAGGACTAAGATTTATGAAGTCACATGGACCACGCATGCTTGCCCAAAACTCTGATGTCGCAATGAACGCGAATGAGTTCAAAGCCAAGCTGCTCGCTGCCGCGACTGGCTCGACGCTCACGGCCCTCACCAGTAACTGGCGTCCTTATTCTGAAACCCACGCTAATTCTCCCTCAGTGACCCCGTTCGACGTCGTAAAAACTCGGCTCCAGACGCAGCCAGTCCAAGTACGGCCGCGGTTCGCGCCCAGTGTCTGCTGCCAGCCCTCCAACGTTCAATGCGTCCGCCAGATGTCGACGCTTGCCCGTGCCCTTGCTCCGGAGCAGATCGTGTGCGTCTGGGACAACGGAGTCTTCCGGTCCGAACGCGTCGCCGGATTCACCGACGCTGTTCGCCACGTCTGGCGAGCAGAGGGTCCCCGCGGTCTGTGGAAGGGCGTTGGAACCACGCTGTATGGATTCCATGCCTCCCGTCCTTAACTCGACTGACCCTGCCGGGTTCGCAGCGTCATTGGAGTGCCGTCCTCAACATCTTACATGTTGACCTATGACTACCTACTCAACATGGTTTTGCCGGCCGTTCTTCCATCGCCGGTCGTCCCTCTGACCGCCGGTATCCTTGCCCGGTCCACGATATCATCCATTGTGTCGCCGCTCGAGCTCATCCGAACGAACCTCCAATCAACACCCGCGCAGTCACAAAATCCCAACACCCTCCGCTCCGTTCTCAGCACAATCCGCGGTCTCGTCCAACAAAATGGCGTTCCGTTTCTCTGGAGAGGGCTCGGTGCAACCTTGTGGCGGGATGTGCCATTCTCGGGTATCTATTGGGCCGGCTACGAAACCTCAAAAGCCGCGTTTGGCCGTCGCGGAAAGAGCGGGGCAGCAGTCGCGTTCGTCTGTGGTGCCGGAAGCGGTATCTCGGCAGCACTATTCACAAATCCTTTCGATGTTCTCAAGACGCGGCGGCAGGCCGTGATTATGGGTGCGGCGACTGGTACGCAAAAGTCGAGCATCGCTCTCCTTGCGCGCATCGTGCAGACTGAGGGTGTTTCTACACTGTTTGCGGGCCTGCTACCTCGCGTCGCGAAAATCGCTCCAGCATGCGGGATCATGATTGCATGCTACGAGGTTCGTCTTTGCTTCCCAAATTTCACCAAGCTAACGCGTCTACAGGGCCTTGGAAAGGCGCTGTTGAAGAATTAGGTAGACATAATTACTGTACATCCGTAGATAGTCCATAGACATGTATTCTAGTCGCAAGCCCCTCACCTCAGCTTTCCCATTTGCCTGTTTGCGGTTGCAAGACGACCAGACGTATCGTCGACGCGGTTAGCAAGGTCATCGAGCAGCTCGATTTGCAACGCAAGCTCGCTAGATATAGCCTCGCCGATGTGACGCTGCCGTTGAAGCACGGCTGTAAGTTGGGAAACCTCTTGGTCTTGTTGCTGCATCTTCGCCTCTTGCAGCATGAAGAGGCCATGGTCATCCAAGGGACGCGTTTCTTCGGTTTCTTGGGGCTTTGCTGCAGCACCAAACACGCGACCGAGGGGTTTGGACGGAGGACTTCCCATGAGCGCATCACGGTCCGTGTCTGCTGCAGCCACCGACGAGGACGCGCCGGGTCGCGAAATCTGACGAGCGACGGTGACCATCTTGCCCAACCTGTGAAAAATGAAAACAAGC
The DNA here is from genome assembly GCA_014461115.1 of Mycena chlorophos. Lineage (NCBI taxonomy): Eukaryota > Fungi > Basidiomycota > Agaricomycetes > Agaricales > Mycenaceae > Mycena > Mycena chlorophos. The sequence goes on along the minus strand of JACAZE010000007.1, from coordinate 1,921,880 downwards.
TGAAAGTGCAGCAGTCAAAACGCACTTTTCGCAGTCGTCCCGCAGTCGCGCGATCATATCTGTCCGCCGATGCAGCTCGCCCTGGCTCATGCCACCCATCGCCAGTTCCTGCAGACCCTCGGCAAGCTTCCCCACACGCGTTATAACCCCCGCAAGCTTCTTCTTCGCCGCCACATTCGAGGTATGTGCCCCATTTGCGTCTCCGCGGTCGGAAAGCGCATCGCGCTTATTAATATCGGCGCGGACATCCCGGATTGTGGTCTGTAGGCCAAGGTGCTCGTCAAGCCACGAGGCAAGGGTGTAGGTCTGCACATCGTCGGTCTGCTTGCCAATGGGCATCCCGACGAACTCCTTGAATTGGTATGACTCGCGCCACTTATCGTCCTTTGCGCTCAAAATCGCGCGGAGATACGTCTCGAGGCCCGTTCGCCGTTCTTCGAGCAGCGTTGGGTCCGAGTGTGAACGGAAGATAGAGAGTGAGTGTTTCGGCGGGAGGAGTGCGGGCGGCGCTTCGTGTAGAGCGTCCTTTAAGGCATTGTTTAGGTCGTCGAATTCAGAGTAGCGTCGCCAGATGGTCCAGGACCGGATGTTGGCCTTGACGCGGATTTCGTAGACCGTGTGCGGAGACGGCTCTTTACGTTCCTCGTATCGCGGGATGGCTATAGCTTGCATTCCCGAGGGAAAGAAGAGCGATGAGCGGAGAGATGGGAGACGGATTCAAACCCGGGTTCGGCGTTGCGGAAGCGAAGCAGTCATTTATTTCGTCACATTCTTGTTCCTCTAACAACCACAAAGCGCGCCCCTGCGGAATAGTATAGTCCCAGCACCTTCCCGAAAATAGCCCATCCCACCCCGGTGCGCTCGAGGAACGCAATGAAACCAGGAAACACATCTACACTGATATCCTCCAACTCCACTTCTCTAAATCCAATCTCGTGCATCTGCGCAACGTACTCGTCGGTCGAGATCGCATTCACGCTGGGCATCAGCCTCAGTACGGCCATTATGCACCGTGTACGGAACGACTGGAGTGTTCCTGGAGCGAAGCAGATGTCCGCCAACGCGAGGGAACCTCCTTGATCGAGCGCGTGAAATGCTTGTTGCATGAAGTCGCGTCGGGAATTGAAATGGTACGCGCAATCGAGCGCCAGGATGTGGTCAAAACGGGGGCCATCGAGTGGGTGGTCTTGAGTACCAGGGCGATAGACCGCATCGCCGACATGCAGCACCACTGGAATCGTGCTGTTCAGACGCGACAGCCTGGCTTGTGAACGTTTGTGGTGTGCTGGGAGGCTTGTTATCCCCGTCAAGTGCGCTGGTCGAGGGACAGATGGATGCGAGAGCAAGAACAACAGAGATTCGCCGCTGCCATGTCCGACATCGAGCACGCGAGACTGTGGTTTCAGTCTAGCGGCTTGAACCAGCTTGAGAGCCAGCGCTGACGCGTTCATAAGAAACGGTAGGCGTATTAACGCGTCGGCCAACCTTCACAGGCTTCCGGGAACACCTGTGTATGCTGCAAGACAGTCAACGTCGATTCCGTAAGTCGTATTGCTGACCTTCCACCAGCCCATGTTCAACCACTCTGTCGTTGCATCGCGTCCAACGCGGTTAAGCTCGATATGAAAGTCGCCATACGGGTCGGCCGCGCGCCGTTTCACAAGCCAGAACGCGACGGCAAGCACGAGAACGGTGATCAAAGCAGAAAGAAACATGCCGCAAGGTGACAGTGTTCTTGAAAGCACGAGCAAAGCAAATCTACAAGTACAGATCCTCCGTAAAAATACAAGCATCGCCAGTGGGGTGGTCATGTCTCCTCCGCAATCTCCTGGTCGCCGATGAGGTAGCGCAGGACGTCGCTCAGAGTAATGATGCCCAACAGGCGACCCTTCTTCCCGCCCTGCTTTTCTTCCTCCTGCAGCACATGAGCTCGACATTCAAAGACAAGAAAAAAATACGTACATCGCCCTCTACAACGACGAGTCGATGTACTCGGCGTTTCTTGATAAGCTCAAGCAGGGTGCGAAGCGAGTCTGACGCGTTGCAAATAACGACACCCAGGAAGTCTGGTGAACGCGTCTTAAGCGCTTCACCGACGGTCAAATCCAGGTTCTGGTACACGCCAAGTCGGACGAGGGTCTGCGGAACGATCAGTTTGAGAAGGGAGCAAGAGGGGAACACTAACCAAGACGTCGACAGTTTCATACATGTCGACGACGACCCCATCCTCGTTGATAATGGGCACCGCAGATATGGACCGCTCAGAGAACATCTGAACCACGTCGAAGACCGGTGTATCGAGCGTCGCGGTCGCAAGAGGGAAGAAGGGCCTAACCCCCGACGCGCTAACATACGTCCCGATCTTGAGCTTGCGCAACGAGTGGTGCAATTGCAGGATCTCGGTCGGGCACTACGCTAGTGTTGAGCATCGAGAGAAAACAAAACAGGGGTCCACACGCACATTCATTGCCACGAACTTGAGCAGCCGATACTGCGTCAGGACCGAAACGATAACTTCATGATCCGTCTCCGAGTCCTTGTCTAGCAGCGGCAGTCGCCGCGCATGCGTCTGCATGAGTACCTTGGCCGCATCGAACATCGACGCATTGGGCGTTGCGCTCAGCAGTGGAGGTTCTGCGACGCCGAGTTCCTTCTCGATGGCTGCCTGGATTAGCAATGCAGGGATCCCGCGGGGCAGCAAGGCCACGCACCTCGGAGGTGTTCGAGCGGAAGCCGTTCGACGTCCTTCTTGACGCTCTCATAGTTGACGCCCATCCCAGCAGACAGCTTGTAAAAATATTGGATGAGGTGGACAATGTCGAGCAGTGTGAGCATGCCCGCGAATGCGGATTTCTGACTGTTCCACAGCGGCGCAGAGACGACATCTACCCAGCAGTGTGAGGTTCCGGATCTCGGAGTCTGAAAGGGAGAAGGTACTGTTGGCCAGAAGACATTGCAGTGCACGAGTTACGCTGAGCTTGGTGTCGAGCACGATGAGGCGGAATGAGACGGGAAATGCGTCATAGCCCGTGCGGCCTTTGAGCATCATCCGGATAGTGTGCAGAGCTGCTTCATGGCTGTTCTCCTGAGGAAGATGGCTCCCTGCGCGCCGTCGTGAGGTCTTTCGCGATGGCTGCATCGAGGACAGACGCAAAGACCCCGATGGCGTTTGATCGACACAAAGCCAAAGCCCGATGACGTAGACCCTGAATTTCACCCAACTCCATGCGCGTACGGCCATGAAACATGTAGCGGGCACGCAGGTTCAGTTCAGTGTAATTTCAAATCAAGTATGGTAGAGCAAGGATAGCGTATGCTAGCGGTAACAACAAAATTGTCCAAACCACCAGCTGGGTGTATTGTATGGTAGTCGATACAGGTCTTCTTGCCGCGGTGGCAGCTTTCGTAAATAGTCGTGAGTCGTATGGGTATGCGGGGGCTAATGCTTGGTGACGGAGAGGGTGGAGATACAGTAGTTGGACCTCGAGAGTCCAATAAATAGTGGAATTAGCGACGTCATCGAGCTGCATGCGGCTCAGATCCTGAGCCTGGCATTCCCGGAGGGATTTTGCGGGGAATGACGACGATGAGCAGCTCACCGTCGAACTCGGCGCGGACGAGAGCTAGGTCCGCGTCATAGCCGAACGAAATGCGCCGCTCAAAGTGGCCGCCCTCCGCGTCCCAGGAGTCGGCTACGAGGTGTAAGATGCGGCGCTTTTTCGTCGCGAGAGTGCTGCAATAATGGATCAGCTACTGAGGAGATGTCAAGAGAGAAGCACGCACATGCCGTCGCGCTTGAAACCCGGCAGACGAACGATGAGTTTGTACGCCGCGGGCGTCGACTCAACCTCGATCCAACTGTCGACTGGTGGCGAAGCATGGCTCAAAAAGGGCTCATACGATGCGCCACTGGCACGGCTGGATGAAGACTTGCTCAGCCTGCTGGGCTCTGTAGCACCGTTACTTCCTCGCGCCGGAGGGGCAGACGGACCCGCGTCACTTTCGTCCTCGTTTTCTGCACCGGGAAGAATGACAGGTGGCTCTGGGGGCGGCAGTGAAGCTGTTGTACGAATGGATGGAGTGCGGTTGATTGCAGTGGTGGTGTCGTCTGGTGGTGCAGTGGGCACAGGAGTATACGTCGTCCGTGCGGGCCGGTACGAGGCCACACCGCCATGGGAGGTGGTCTGCTCCGCGGGGGGCATCGGGGCCGCTCCGCGTTTGGGCAACGATGAAGCACTGTCACTGTCAGGGACGGGGCTTCGACTGGGACTGCGGGAAGGCGGCGCAGATGGCAAGCTTCCCGAACTCCCAGAGGACGACGATGAGCTGCTGTGAAGGGGAGGCCGTAGAGCCGCCTCGGAAGCCGTCCTTTCGTACACGGGCGACGGTAGACTCGGCTGCTTCAGCTTGGGCAGAGCAGTAAACGGAACTTGCATCGGCAATGGAAGACTCGCAGACGAAGTGCGATCGGCCGTCGGTGGAGAATGGGCTGTCGCGTCCGGTTTCCTGCCGTGGTACGAGTGCGACTCGGGTAACGAGTACGGTCGTGTGTACGGGAGAATGGAGCTCGGATTGGATTTTAGCTTGTTTGGCTTCGTGGCAAAGGCGGATGGCGGTGAGGGCGGAGCAGCCGGTTGAGTGGTGGGGGGAGCGGGTTGTTTGTGCTTGGCCTTGTGGAGCTTTGAAGTCGCCGGGCTGACGAGTTCCCAATCATGGTCGTCCTCGTCGAACACAGGGCCATGGCCATCTGTGGCTGGCGGACGGGTGACCGCGGAGGATGGAGAGGGCAAAGGGACCTCTCGGGGGGTGTCGAACGACGCATGTCTCTTGCCGAACGACACAGTTCTTGGTACACTGGGCCCTGGAAGAATGGGAGTTGAGCAGAGAATAGGAGGATGAAACGAGTGCAATGGAGAACGCGGACGCACTCTTTGGAGGGGGCATCGAGGAAGGATTCAAGGTGGAAGTGGTGGTGTAACGGGAGAGAGGTGCATCAGGTGTTTGGAGTGATTGGACGAGCCGTTTGTTTTTCCAATCGCCGAGAGAGAGAGAGAGAGAGATTTCTGGCCGAACTGTACATGCTCCATCTGCCTCCATTGTGCTGCAACAGCGTCTAGGCCATTCTTCCGCCCCGTCGCTATCGGTCTCTGTGTCCTCTGTCTTTTCCTCCCAAGCCTAGCTAGGTCCACGACGTCATAACACGTGCAACGCTGAGGAGAGACGCGCATCAATTCTCATCTGCACCGGTTCTCCCCGCACTGCAACATCAGAACGCTAATACGCGTTCACAGACCAGCGCAAACAACAGGTTGAGCTGGGGTGCCATCTGATGGCATCAGCTTGTCTCGTCATCATCCACCCATCTTGCCCTCTCCCTCTACTTCCGTTGCCGCTGCACTAGTCCGCGGAAGGATGGAGTTGAATTCGCTGTCGGAGCGGGCGGTAGAGCCCGACCTCTTCTGGTTCTTGCCGTTGTTAATCGTGTTGAGCACCCTACTTTTGTGAGTCCCCGCGTCTTTCCGACGAGGTCCTTGCCTGCTCCACGCATCATGCGCTGGCCCAATCCCATCCCGGACCTCAACGAGCTGACTCCCGTGTGCAGCATTCTATTTCTCGTGCTCGTATGCGCATTGCTTCTTCGCCGACGACGCGGCATAATGCTGCGCGACGTCGATGGCCCTGTGGATCTCAGTAGAGACGACTTTTTGGATGGAGACGGGGGCTTTGAGGGAATGGAGTCTCGGTGGCTTGAGAGCGTCAGCGAGTCTGTCCGCCGGGCTTATCTCCGTGCTCGAGGTGCGTCGCTTGTTGCGACTGCGGTTCACCATTTCTCAGCGCTTTCCAGACTACCAGCTGCAATACCATCCCAACTCGCTTCCCTCGGACATCACACTGTCGCAATTTCTATCCATCCAAGAGAAGGGCGTGTCTGCGTGGTCATTTGAGCCCGACTACGAGACGGTCAACTCGTTGCTCGTCCATGCGCGGACAGAAATCACATTCCTTCCCGACCCGGCCTCCGCATCTAGTGTTCAGTCCAACCTGCCTCTGCCCAAGCTCAACGAAGTCTACTACTGGGAGGTCAAGATGTTTGATCTTCCCGAGTCGACCAACGTAGCCGTGGGCCTCGCCACCAAGCCATATCCGGCCTTCCGCCTGCCTGGACTCAATCGATACTCTGTCGCTTATCACTCCAACGGCGAAAAGTCACACAACTATCCGTTCACTGCTTCCCAGTTCGGTCCCGCCCTCAAGGAGGGTGACGTGCTCGGCGTTGGTTATCGACCTCGAAGCGGCACCGTCTTTTTCACTCGAAACGGCCGTCGGATGGAGGACGCTTTTGTGGGGCTCAGTCGTTGGAATCTGTTCCCGACGATTGGAGCGGATGGACCCTGCAGCGTGCATGTTAACCTGGGGCAATCGGGGTTCGTGTTCATCGAGGCCAACGTCAAGAAATGGGGTCTGGCTCCGAGCGTTGGGACTCTCGCACCACCGCCCGCGTATGGCAGTGAGCGTGGTAGCATCCTGCTTGATGTCGGAGGCCGTCAACGGCGCGGTGATGGCTCCCCATCAAGTCCTCGACGCAACTCGCATCGTTCGCGTCGGCCCCGACAACCTGGGCAGCAGGTCTCGTCGCCCCTGCGAACATCGTCGACGGACATGCCGCTCAGTCCCCCACCGCCAATCACGCCAATTGTCGAGGAAGTCCCCGAAGTCGGCGTAGCTGGTCCATCGCAGCCAAGAGCCATCTTGCCTGCCAACGAGGAGTCCGCACCGTCTTCCCCTGCGACATCGTCGCGTTCTCTGTCACCGGACGCAGCCGCAGGTGCGCGAAACCCGTTTACCACGCCGCGCCGTCTTCGTCCCTCGCTCACTCATTTGGCCGCCTCCCTCTCCGACTCAGGCTCCGAGATGACCATCCAGGTACATCCGCCCCCAGAGACCCCTCTGACCCCCAATCCGCCAACACCTAATGTCCTTGATATCCATTTACAGGCGCTCAGCTCCTCGTCCCACCGGCGCTCTCCCAGTGCGGGCAGTCCCGAACCAGAGGACCGTCTACCGGCGGAAACGCTGACCAGACGCGAACCCCCGGCCTATTCGCCGCTGGATGCGTTTGCGTACCAGGACGGTGTCCACATTGATCTGCCTGCGGAGGTGATTGCGGCGGCGTTGGAGGGCAATGCGATCCCGAGCAGCTCCATTGGTCAGAGCAACACGGACAGAAGGAGAAGCAGGCGACGTTGAATTCCACACGAACTCCCCAATCTACCACACAGCCAACCACACGTATTGTTGTATTATTTTCGCGCCCTCACGGAATCTACTTCGGCATCACTATGTACTCGACGTTAACGACGCCTCTTTCCTCCATTCATTTGAGCTGTTTAGATGTGAGATGGTGTGAGGAACGCGGCGTGGCCGCTGTTCGTACACGGTGATTGGTTTGGGAGATGCCGGGACAGCGCCCCGCGCTCGTTCTTTGTTCTTGGAGCGAGCTCGGTGATGCTGAACCGCCCACCACAATAATGCGGATAGGACCAGGACGCTGACGATAATAACCCCGACGTATCCGTGGACTCCGTTGAGCGAGTATGTGGTTCCCGTATTTTGTTCAACGTCTTGGGTGTCCGGACTTTGTGTGTCGCTGCAGTTAAATTGATTGGCACCGCAAGATTCAGAGTCGTCCCGTCGTAGGAGATACATGGTGCTTTCGCACCCGCGAGGGGAGCCCGCTGCTCTTAAATAATGCCTGGGACGAAACGCCGCTACCGAGAAGCTCCGCCATTTTAGCGTCCTATTCGGACCGCACAACGGAAGGAGGGGAGAAAATTGGTTTCGATTCGATCTAGATAATCCAAGCGCGTACTAACAAGCGGCATATACAGAACAAACTCGCGCTCTTAACATTTTAAGGATCGAGCCGCTTCGGGTCGCGAGGGAAGAGAGAGGCGCGGCGGATGTTGTTGAGCTTGAGGAAGAACATCAATACCCGTTCCAGGCCAATTCCGCCTCCGCCGTGCGGAGCGCAGCCCATTCGGAAGGCGTCGACGTAGGATTTCATCGAGTCAGGTTCGATGCCCTTGCTTCGCATCTTCTCCATGAGCAGTATGGGGTCGTGAATACGCTGGGCGCCCGAAAGGATCTCTTCTCCGCGCATGAAAAAGTCGTACGAGTTGGAGAGCGTCTGTGGATTTTGTTTTCAGTACTGGAGGTGGTTGTCAAAGCGATGGTATTTACTGGGTCCACTGGGTCGGGCATCGTGTAGAATGGGCGCAACTCCATCGGGAACTTGTCGATGATGAAGTAGTCAGTGTGGTATTTGGCCTTGACAATGCGACCGAGCCGTTTCTCGTTTTCCGTGCTGTACACAAGGTAAATCAAGGCGACACCAAAAAGATCAAAAAAAACGTACTTAATGTCGTCCAAAACGTCTCTAGACACGCCGTCCGCGACGAGCAAGTCAACCGCCTCTCGGAATGTCAGCTTGAGCGTTCCTCCCTGCTCCTTCTCCAGCCAAGTAAACTCCTCGGCTGGGAACTGCTCTCCAACGACCGCGATCTCCTTCTTGTATTGCTCGCGTAGCCCACGGAAGAGCGTCAGGAAGAGGTCGTCGAGAAGCTCCATGACTTCGTGGTAATGCTCTTCGATGGTCATCTCCAGATCGAGACCCATGAACTCTGTCATGTGCCGGTGTGTGTTGGAGTCTTCGGCACGGAAGACGGGACCGACTTCATAGACGCGTTCAAAGTCAGCGGCAATCGCCATTTGCTTGGCCAACTGAGGCGATTGTGCAAGGAAGGCGTTTCCTGTCATCGCTTTAGTGACGGTACAAAAAGGAAGCTCGATCCACCTTTGAAGTAAGTGACCTTGAAGACAGAGGCGCCTGATTCAGTTGCGGCGCCTTGGAGCTTCGGAGAGTGGATTTCGGTAAAGCCCTTGGAGTCGAGGAACTCGCGGAAGAGGCGACCAACTCCAGCCTGCAGTTTGAAGACGGCTTGATTTGTAGGTGTCTATGCCAAGTGATAAGATGCGAAATAAACAAGTTATAAAAGCGACGAACCCGCAGGTCAACGACACGGTTGTTTAATCGCGTGTCAAGAAGAACGCGACTGAATTGTCGTCCCTCAGCGTCGCCTTCGACCGCAGTTTCTTCAGTGTCGGGACGCGACGCGTCCTCCAGAGAAAACGGAAGCCGTCCGTCAACTCCAGAGATAAGGAAGATCTGCAAAGGTTCGAGTCAAAGCGAGTCAACAACGCGCAGAAAACCTACCTGGGAGACGTGTACTTCGACGTCCTGGACGCTTGCGCTCTTGATAGGTTCTGGTGATTTCGTGACGAGACCATGGACAAGAACGATGCTCTCGTCGGATATCCCGGCGCACCATTTGACCATCTGTTTGGAGACCTTGTCGGGCGCCACAGAAACGAGGGCTTGCACGGAATCGGTGCGTTGGCGGAGGTTCAAGAAGACCATCTTGCTTCCCTGAGCTCTTGAGGTCTGCAACCGGGCTCGGAAGATGACCGATTCTCCATCCAGCCCAGAAAGCTCCGAGATTTGAACGCGTTTTTGGTTGTTTCGCGTTTGGGACTGATGCAGCACGGTGGGTCCGTAAAATTGAGCAGCGTAATCCTGCATCGATGATGAGACGGGAATGAGGAAGATGGGCTGAACATACAACTTCAGCAGCGGCCTTTTGTGCCTCGGCCTCCTTCTTTTTAGCTGCTTTTTCTGCTTCCTTCTCTGCGGCCTTTTTAGCCTTTTCAAGACGCTTCAACTCGTTCTTGGATGGCCCCGGAGCGCCTTCTGCAGGTGGTGGCGATCTGGAAGGATGGATGAGAAGTGAACAGCAGGAAATGGGTAGCAATACTGAGCGTCAGCCATGGCTGGTCGTGGTTCCGAGTCAAGATCTAATCGAGAAAGTATTTCTCGGATCAGAACGTGACGCATAAATTCTTCTTGTCCTCGATGCTCACAGTTCTTGGTCGTCGTTCTGCTGCTGCCGCTGGCCACGGCGCGCGGAGCATCTCAGCCTGGGCCAAGGTCGAGATGGGCCCGCCTGACGCCATCTTGGGTGTTACAGAGGCCTTCAAAGCCGACAAGGACCCTCGCAAAATAAACCTTGGTGTCGGCGCGTACCGGGACGGAAACGGAAAACCCTACGTTCTCGAGTCCGTCAAAAAGGTGTGTCCTCTCCCTCCTCGCGTCTCTAGTCCGCTCACTATTGCTTAGGCCGAGGCCCTCGTCGACGCCTCCAAGCCCGACAAGGAATACCTGCCCATTACGGGCCTCGCCGAGTTCAACAAAAATGCCATTAAGCTGGCGTATGGCGAGGACAGCACGCCGCTCAAGCAGGGAGCCGTAGGCCTCGCGTCTTTGCCTTATTCGACGTGTCCTGACCATGCGGACAGATTGCGGCCACGCAGTCCATTTCGGGCACTGGCGCGCTCAGAATTGGTGCTGCCTTCTTGGCTCGCCACTATCCTCACTCCAAAGTGGTCAGTGCATTGTCGCCGCCTAGCCTCCGACGTCTAACACCGTGAACAGGTCTACCTCCCGAATCCCTCGTGGGGCAACCATACACCAGTATGCTTCGCAGTTTAAAGATTGTCGAAACTCACGCTGGGTAGATCTTCCGCGACTCCGGCTTTGACGTTCGCAAGTATTCGTACTTCGACCCCACGACCATCGGCCTCAACTTCAAGGCTCTCAAGGAGGACCTTGTGCGCGTCTATTCTCAATCGTTTCATGTTCTTACCTCAGGCCCTTCTAGGCCAGCGCTCCAGAACACTCTGTCGTGTTGCTGCATGCTTGTGCTCACAACCCGACCGGAGTCGACCCGACCCAGGAGCAGTGGGCCGAGATTTCCGACATCTGCAAGGAGCGGAAGCTATTCCCCTTCTTCGATATGGCGTACCAGGGCTTTGCTTCGGGTTCGACCGCGCGCGACGCGTTCGCCGTTCGCTACTTCGTGGAGCAGGGCCACCAAATCTCTCTCTGCCAGTCCTTTGCCAAGAACATGGGCCTCTACGGTGAACGTGTTGGCGAATTTTCGCTTGTCACCAGCGACCCCGAAGAGAAGGCACGCGTCGACAGCCAGCTCAAAATCATCATTCGTCCTCTCTACTCCAACCCGCCTGTCCACGGTGCTCGTATTGCCAATACCATTCTGAGCACCCCGGACCTCTACGCTGAATGGGAGAGTGAGGTCAAGGGTATGGCGGATCGTATCATCAGCATGCGCGAGCAGCTCTACAACATCCTCACCAACGACCTCAAGACGCCCGGCGAGTGGGGCCACATCAAGAGCCAGATTGGCATGTTCAGGTACATTTTCGTGGCTTCGTGCTTGGCAGCGATACTTACTGAGCTCCCAGCTTCACTGGCCTTAAGAAGGAGCAGACTGTCGCGCTCGCGCAGAAGGCGCACGTCTACATGACCGCTGACGGACGTATTTCCATGGCTGGTCTCAACTCGAACAATCTGGCGTACTTTGCCGAGTCTGTCGACGGCGCCGTTCGCGGCAACCTTTAGAGTAGCAACGGAGGGACATTCGTAGAGCTTGCGTAGAGGATGTGGATTAATTCGTACTCTAGCACGCGTTAACATGTGACAGACGCTCCTTTTCCCGAACCCTCACGTCCGAATGCCAGCGACGTCCCCGCCGTCGACCCCAGACTCGGTCTTGCTGCTTCCCGGCGCATGGCCATCCTCCCAGCGGGGTTCTGTCGCGCAGGGCTCTCCTTTGCATGCACAGAATCTCGACAACCTCGACTTGGTGCTCGACTTTCAGCAACGCCTCGTCAATCGAATGGAAACCCCCTCGACACCCATCGTTCCCGCAGACTCCCTTGACTCCGATATCACGCGTATTCGTGTAAGTCTGCTGGTTTGTCGTGTTTAGTGGCATCGCTGAAGGTGGCTAGACGGATACATCGAGCCTCATGCTCGCAGTGAGCAAGCACGCATATATCCAACTTCCTGCTGCTTATCTGTCTCTAGGACACATCTGCTGTTACTGTATGCTCCTTCTCCTCAGATTCAGAACCACCCAAGATCCTCCCTCGACTGCCTTCCAAACCCACACGTAGCTCTCTCGAGAGTGAATTTCGCACCCGCATCCCGCGGCATATCAAACTGCACCGTCGAACCTCCGAGCAGTTGCACTTCCGACCCGCCGCGTTAGACTCGCCGTGTATTGCCGGGACTCCCAGCCCGCCGGTGTCCCCGATGATCTTTTCTTCGCCGACTTCATCTGCATTCCCCCGCCGCCGTCCGCAGACAGTCCAGCAGCCATCTCCGCTCCGTCGTTCGTCTTCTTTCGAATGTGGGTCATCGCCGTCGTGGGACACGTCGTATAACAGTGACATGTTCAACTCTTCATCGCCTTCTCCAAGCCCCTCGCCACCTGCTCGCCCTCGCAGCGTTGCTCTGCGGCTCTCTGTCGCAACGCAGACTCTTATCGACACGGATGTGCCCATGATCACTAGTCTCTCTCTTCCTGCAAGCCCCGACATCACCCTGGACTCTGTTCCTCCGACAAGCCCACAACTTTCGCCAGTCGAAGACGACGCGAGTCCTTGGACTCTCTCTCTGTCATCTGCCTCTCCCGCCCTTCCCGCTGTTCCAGAACTGTCTCTGTCCGAACAGCAACCACATGTTGTTTCGTTTCCTTCGCCCACAGAGTCGTCTCCCCTCGAATCTCCCCTGACACCGTCGACGATACCGAACATTGACTCTGATATCGACCTTGGTGCGGACTCTAGCGTTGTTGCGTATGCTTCCGCCGTGGTCTCGTCTGCCTGGACTCCCGACGGCCCTGCGCTCTCTACGCTTTTGCCGGTTGCGATGGACCCACCGCTCTCTGCTCCGATCCAATTGGAAGAGCGCTCGTCTGCTCATATTATCGGTCCCACGCGTCTCAGTGTCATCCAGAAGTTGAAGCGGTTTGGGCAGAAGCTGAAGACGATGCTGCGCACCACTTCACGTGACCGCGTAACAGCGAGTCACCCAGTCTTTCCAGATGTTATCGACATTCGGAGCCCCGCATCTCAGCTGCCGCCGCCCCCTGGACTTGGTGTAAGCCGTGCGGTATAATGTGACCAAGTCTGATTGTTTATGCAGCTTCGACGGCCAAAGAGCCGTCCCTTGCTCTCTCCGCGCACTCATAACTCCAACGTCACACTCAATGGAGGCAGTTCCAGTGGATCGCGCGTATTGCGTCGCCCCAAGTCCTCGGGTGCCTCCCCTGCAATTCGCAATCCCGCCAAATCCCAGTCGTCCGACAAGCTTGCCGCTCAGGCTCGTCCCAGAGAAATCAAGTCGAAACGTCGGCTTTCGCTTCCTGTTATTTCGAACTTCACCAGTCCGCGTCCGCAGGTGAACGTCGTGACGTCGAGCCGTAGAGTGCGCCCCGTATCTGCGCTTGCGTTCCAGCCGCGGCCTCCTGCTCTTGGTACCTTCCGCTCGGAAACTTTGCTTCGTCCCTCCACCAGTGGCTCCGCTGTTGGCACTCGCGCTGAGACCAACATGGCACCCATTCGCCCTGGATCAGATCGTTTGAAGAAGAAACATCGGCGCTTTTCGCTGTCGACGCTGTCGAGTTTTGCTGTCGGTGGTCGCGGGAATGGGAATCGGAATGGGTCGTCGCGGTAAAGAGCGAGCGGAAGGTATTCGCAGTTCGGATTCGGGAGCATTCACAAGCCGGAGCATGGTTCACTATACAATACCACTGTAGAGCAGCTCATATGTCGAGATCCTCGTCCGGATCGTCCTCGTCTATATCGTCGCCCGAATCTGGGTCGTAGTAAATGGCCGGAGAAGACCGCTGTTGGTCGGACCCTTGGTGCTCGTACGGGAGGGGGACCTGGGCTCGCAAGGTTTGTTGCGCCGCAGTGAGATTGAGATTGAAGGAAACGTTTTCCATTAGGTTGTTTGCGGGGGCCTGAGTGCGTTCAGAAAGGTGACGTCGGACCGAAAGGGAGGAAATACCAAGTCCTGAGTGCTGCTCTTGGACAGCAACGGCGCAAGGAGAGCGACCTCTGCGAGCGGCAAGAGGCCTCGAGAACGCAACCAACCGTGGAGTGTTCGCTCGACGCCTCGTCTGCGATCTCCATGCCCCCGCACTATCATCTCGAGCACAAAGTCATCATTGCCGCTATAACCTTCGCCGTTAAGGCCCAACACAACGCGTTCCGCCTCGGAGACGCGTTCACTGATAGGGCGGAAAATGGCCCAGAATTTTGGCTCTGGGGAAAGCGGAGGCGGCAGAGTGAGGTACTCTGTGGCGAGATGGACCAGCAGGGCCGGTGGATGTGCGATAACGTGCGTTAACGAGGGAGAAAACGCTGGTTGGCAGAGGAGAGGGAGAAGCGGCGACGGTCCCACGATATGAAGGATTAAGCGTGAGGGTTCTGCTTTCTTGTCAAGATCGCGCTGAAGATCAAGTTGAATATTACCTGGCCTCGCCTTAATGAGAGAGAAGATATCACACAGAGCCTTGTAGGTCGCAGAGACAGACCCGATATCAGAGCACAGTGTGTCGACGGAGTCAATGATAACGTCGAGCGGACCAGGCGAAGCTGCTCGAAATTGAGACCACTTCTGGGAAGAGGCCAGTAATTACCGTTCTTAACTGCTTCTTGAATGACCATCTTCGTCTCTCTGTGGCTTTTGTAGTAGCCTGGGACGTTTTCCGAGAGATCATGGATTTCGACGTGACTGGCGCGAATCGAAGACAACGGCGAGTAGAGCAAACAAAACAGCAGGACTTGCGCCGTTCTGTCTTCTAGTATCTGGTGGACGAGTCCCAGACAAGATTGCGCGATAGAGGACTGAAGTACGACAAGCGGTTGCGCGCTTCGCTGTGGTTTGTGGATAAAAGACATGATCACGCAATGCCAAATCCGGCAACTTGCGAATCTACTGGTATTTTCTCTCCCACACTTCTTTCTTCATAGTAACCTGAACCAACTTCCATCTTAACAGGCCTATGATCGCTAGTGCGTCCTGTTGAATAAATCCAGCTTCACGCAACGCGCTACTTGCGTACGGATTGAGAGAACAATCCGTCGCTGTAACCTGCTCAACGAGTCCCGGGGTCACCGTTAAACAGTGCTTCAGCGCGTGCGCGAGCAGGTCATGGTATATGCCGGTCGGCGGGTACGGGTCTTGTACAAACAGATGGCGCAGCACGGCGGTCTTGGTTGTTCTGGCGTCGTTCGCGTCGACGGCGACGAATCCGACGAAGTGGTCATTTATCTTCAGCTGCCAAAACCCACTGGCTGGGTTTCGGGAGTAGTGCTCGACGAAATCCGCGATGTCTTCGCCTTGAACCGCGTCTCGACCGAGTTTTTCGAAGGATGGCCGATTTGCCCTGCGAGTTTTGGATGAGGACCGTGGATGAGAGAAGAGACATAAGTCTACCAGTCCACAATGTAGATGAGCGGCATGAATGTTGACGCCAGCGCTGGCAAGGGCCGCAAGTAGGCAATGAAGCCGTAACGAGTGTCAGGCCACCAGCCCAAGTAGTCGACGAACAAGTAAGATAGCGCCAGCCAGATGAAGATGAAGATGGGACTGAGGTAGGCTGGCCTCGGGTGAAAAATAAGCAAGAGGAGGAAGGCGCGGACACAGACTGCGCCTGTTTGCAGCTGCAAGGAGGACGAGCTGCTGCTTGGCGACCATGAAGCGCACGAGTTTGTCGTCGGTGGCATCGACGGCCCTGAAGGTGAATTGTGCTGGTGTGGACATGATCAACTTGCCGCGGCGTGTGAGTATCGTGACCCGACGCGCTTTCCTCTTACCCTCGTCCTGCTCTGCGCAACCTGCGAAGTATGCTCATTAACAAAACCTTTCATGACGTTCCATCGTCCTTGGATGGTGGAAAGCCCATGCGCATCTTCGTCATATCACCGAACGTGCCCGATTACCCTCAAGCGAAATTCCCTGGCGTCCTTGTCTTCAGGTTCGCGGAACAGCTTTTCGGCATTCGGTGCCGCGTGAACAAGTCTAAACAGCGAAATCTACCAAGTAACTGGACCAGTCGAGAGGTTCGCTGGTGCAATTGCGAGCCAGGGCTACGTCGTCGGTCAGAATCTATAGCTAGTCTGTTTCCGCCAATATCTCATCGCTCCAAGCGTGCCCCTCCACCTACCACGAGTTTGAGAGCCCAGATCCCATTCCATATGATGTTGAAGGTAATCGCGCCCGCTCGAGTCGCTATCTAATGCTCCTTCCAGGTACTGACCGAGGCAACAAGTACAAGGTACATGGTGGCAGACGTCATCCTTTGCGAGTCGTATTCTGAGCCGTTCAGATCGAGAAAACCGTCGCCGCTTACGATGAGGTGAAGAACTCGTTTCGGCCATGCGTCTAGCGATAATAAGATTTCCAGGACGCGACTTCGGCTGTGGATCTCTTAATTTCGCTCAGCAACTGCAATGGTCGCATCGCAGGTCTGTCGTTGGCTCAGGCATGTGCTGGGTTTTGACCTTTCAACTAGCAACCGGAATGTGTCTCGGTGGACACCTTGTACGTGCCTATCTCTTGAGTTCTTCCGGCGATTCATCATCGGAACTAGGCTTTCAGGGTGTGTCCTTTTTACCCAGCTTGTCGAGAACGAACCTATCTCCACCAAAGGCTGGCTTTGATTCCCGCGTGCTTTCATCCGTCTGTTTCTTCGCCACCGACATTCACAGCGCAACTCTGGGCAAAGGCGGAGACGACTCCCTCGTTCGCGTCCAGAACGGGGACTTTGCCGGGAAGGGCGAGCTTGTGGCGAGTACCATAATTTTCTGCATACTCCTCCCGCCCACTGACTGGAATTTTACAAGATGATATTCGGAAAACAGGTATAGAACGCGACTATCCTCGGCGGAAGAGTTATCTCTCGTTTTATCAGGACACTCACGTTCCGCGAGCTGGCCGCGATCTCATTCGCAAGTCGCTCGACGACGCTAATGTCCCCGTTTCGGTGCGCAGCTATCAAGTTTGTTATGCAGTGATCAAACGTCTTTTAGTTCCTCGAAGTCCAAGCGCAGCACGCATTCATCCGTGATGAACACTCTAAAGGCCGCTGGGACGCGGCCCTCACTCGTTCATTGTTTTCGTACATGATGGAGGTGTTCGAACGTACTGTTGGTCGCGATATGGGACCGCGTGGGCAGCCTCCCGCACCGGAGCATGTCTGCTAAATGTAGTTTTACACGTCTGCGTTGTACAAAACACGCCTTGTTGGTCTCGTAGATGCGATTTGCTTACCAAGCACCACACTTTCAGATTAGGCAATTCTACTCAAGACGTGAATGGTCATTGAAATCTTGTCGCGTAAATCGTGAGAATACAGCTGTACATGTACTAAGAACAACCGCCGGACAAGGGGTGGCACAGAGAGGGAGAGAGACAGAGAAGAGAGAAAAAGTACACAGAATTGATCTACATCTATTTCCCTTACTTCTTCTTGGCCGCCTTCTCCGCCGACTTGGTCACTAGAGAACGAAATGAGAACGCGACGCGGATGGAGGTTGCAGCAACGCGTACCCTTGCCAGAAGACTTGTCGGTCTTCTCAACGGTCTTGATGATACCGACAGCGACGGTCTGCCGCATGTCACGGACGGCGAAACGACCGAGCGGTGGGTACTCGTTGTACGACTCGACACACATCGGCTTGCTCGGGACGAGCTTGACGATGCAGGAGTCACCCGACTTGATCGACTTGGGGTTGGCCTCAATTGACTTGTTTGTTCGGCGATCGATCTTCTCGAGCAGCTCGGCGAACTTGCAGGCAATGTGGGCGGTGTGGCAGTCGAGCACGGGTGCGTAGCCAGCGCCGATTTGACCGGGGTGGTTAAGAACGATGACCTGGGCGTTGAAGGACGCTGCCTCCTTGGCCGGGTCGTTCTTGGAGTCCGAAGCGACGTTTCCACGACGAATATCCTTGACCGACACGTTCCTAGGAGAGCGGTCAGACGAGACTCGGATAAGATATCGAGCAAGGAACGTACTTGACGTTGAAGCCGACGTTGTCACCAGGGTTGCCCTGCTCGAGCGTCTCGTGGTGCATTTCGACGGACTTGACTTCAGTGGTCACGTTGGTGGGCGCAAAGGTGACGACCATGCCAGCCTTGACGAAGCCAGTCTCGACACGACCGACGGGGACCGTGCCGATACCACCAATCTTGTAGACATCCTGGAGAGGGAGACGGAGGGGCTTGTCGACGGGACGGACCGGGGGCTCGATGGCGTCGATCGCCTCGAGCAGCGTCTTGCCCTTGGCGATACCACCCTTGGTCTCCTTGGTCCAGCCCTTGAACCACGGCATGTTGGTCGACTCCTCCAACATGTTGTCGCCGTGCCAGCCGGAGATGGGGACGAAGGCGATCGTTTTAGGGTTGTAGCCGACCTTCTTGATGAAGGTGGACGTCTCCTTGACGATTTCGTTGAAACGGTCCTCGCTCCACTGTGAACGACGTTGAGCATTGCGCGATAATCGAGATCAGACGATTATCTGACCTTGGTCGTATCCATCTTGTTGACCGCAACGATGAGTTGACGGACACCAAGGGTGAAGGCGAGGAGGGCGTGCTCGCGAGTTTGGCCATCCTTGGAGATACCGGCTTCGAACTCACCAGTACCGCCAGCGATGATGAGGATAGCGCAGTCGGCCTGGGAGGTACCAGTAATCATGTTCTTGATGAAGTCACGGTGGCCCGGCGCATCGATGACCTGGATGGAAAAAGATCGAGTCAGAAGACGTCGACGAGGAGGAAGAGAGCGAGCGTACAGTGACGACGAACTTCGGGGTCTCGAACTTCCACAGGGCAATATCGATCGTGATACCACGCTCGCGCTCAGCCTTGAGCTTGTCGAGCACCCATGCTGTGCGACAAGGAATCAGGCAACCGATCGATGGAAAAAAATATGAAAAATTTTACTGACCATACTTGAACGAGCCCTTGCCGAGCTCAGCAGCCTCCTTCTCGAACTTCTCGATGGTACGCTTGTCGATACCACCGCACTTGTAGATCAAGTGGCCGGTGGTGGTGGATTTGCCGGAATCGACGTGGCCGATGACTAGATACGATAGTGAGCGCGCTGGGCGGGAGGGGCGATAACGGGGAGGGGCTCACCGACGACGTTAACGTGGGTCTTTTCCTTTCCCATGACGAGTAGTTCTGCACGGGAGAGGGTCAGTAAATGTTATCGCAAAAAATCAGTGGAGGCGCAAGAGGACTGCGACGCTGCGATCTCATGGAGATCGTAGACGAAGGAGGAGAAAGCGGGGTAGATGCATGTGGGCCATCGGGTGGAAGGAAGGAGAGGGGAACGCGGGAGTTGGGGACGCACTTTAGGTGTTGGGGAGTGGTGGTGGTCGAGAAGAAGGGAACGCTGAAAAACGTCACAGACCGAAACAAGGTACTCGTTTGATGGAGTCACGTGTATCTATCTATACACGATACAGTCAAGTACAAAATACATTTACCATTTTACACCCATCCACCGGCACCGGCCAAGAACCGGCACTGAAGGATCTTTTCAAACGTCGGCCGCGCTGCAACCGACACCCGCAGACACGCCCGAACCAACGCAGCTGCATCCTCCAGCGCACCTCCCCCATCAGATTCCTCTCCATCCCGCTCTTTGCCCTCCCCGCATCGCTCGTCCAGGCCAATCGACGCGTTCGCAAACGGCGAATCGAGCCCTTCTTGAGCCTCGGCGGGTGTCATGAACGGACATTCGCCCACCAACAGCACATAGGCGACAACCCCAAATGCCCACACGTCCTGCTCTTTGCCCTCGTAGCGTTCCCCGCGGAGGATCTCTGGTCCGGCGTAGTCCAGACTACGAGAATCAGGACCGATGTTTCCATGCAAAGCAGGATCGCTCACGTTCCGCTAAATGTGTCCCAACCGCCCTTCTTCGTTAATCCCGAGCTCCCAAAGTCGATCAAGATACATTTCCCGTGCGGCGCCAAAACGACGTTCTCGTCCTTTATATCACGATGGACTAAAACAGCAGTCAGTCCAGATGAATACGATGAAGCCTGTTTCGTATACCGATTCCGCGGGAGTGCAAGAAAGAGAGCGCGTCAGCCATTTGGCCGAGATAGCTTCGTATAGACGCCGGCGGCAGACCCTGCGGGAAGCTCTCGACGAGATCGAAGAGGTCGGAGGAAGGAGCGGATTGGTTGGGAAGCTGGTCCGGCAGGCTGGCCGGCAGAACCAGGTAATAATAGTGGTTGTCCTCGAAGAAATCGAGCAGGGGGCAGATATTGGGGTGGCCGTTGACGATGCTGCCTTCTATCCAGTCTGTCCGTTCTAGGGCGTCTTCGGGCATACCGCGTGTAGGGTCCCAGGGTCGTCGCGGGGGCAAGACGTACGAGGTCTGCGAGATGGAGGACATGACATAGATTTCTATGGGAATCGTTCCGTATTTCGGGTGTTTCTTCCAACAGTCTGCGAGAATACGGGACTTGATGATCTGTTTAATAATGACCGGGGGCTGGGCAGGTGCGGGCCATGAGTCGACCGAGGTCAAAAATGTTTGGAAAAACGCACCCCCAACGACTTGTCCGGAAGGATCTCCCTTGCCCTCTTGACGAGCCCGTAAGCACCCCTGCCGATTTCGCCTTCGATGGCAAACTCGGAGATATCCCGTCCACCGAGGAACGACTGTCTGTCCGAGGCGGATGGGCTCGGTGCTCTCGTGCTTGAGGCTTGGGAGAGCAAGCTACTTGTGCTCGTAGCACGGAGCAGGCCCTGGGGTAGAGGCGGGGGCTCTATGGTGGCAATAGAGACGCGTCCCGCAATGAGAGAGACGCGTTGTTGCGATGAACGTCGTCTCGGCCGCTGGGGAAGCGTTGGTGAACGGGGAAGTGTGGGAGTGCGTGTGGGGAGAGTTGGGGTGAGCGGAGACGAGGGCCGTGTGTGGGCAGGCGAGCAGGTGAGTGGTTCGGTCATTATCGTCGTTGGAGCGACGATCTGGGTTGTAGTGTTGAGATGTGGGGAAGACCTCGGGGGCTCCTCCCAATCAAAGTCGCGTCCTCCGAAAAAGAGACCGGGAGACTTGAGGGGGGGAAGCCAAGGTGGTGACCGCTGGGGAAGGTCAAGGTCCGGGTCGTCGATTTCGGATTCTTCATCGTCATCTGCATATCCGCGTCCTATTGTGGTGACGCCATAGCTGTAGTGGCCAAGAGAGGCTGGACGGTAGATTCGCGGCCTTGGGGACCATTCGTCGTCCAGGGCTGGTGAGGCCGTGGACAGCATACAACGGGAGTGGGAGCAAGGGAGTGTATTTGCACGTGCGTGGCGATGCATCGGCCGACCGCGCGGCCGGTCGTGCGCGGCAAGCATCGACAGGCTTTTGGGCTGGGACGCGACCATGGATGACAGACGAGAGCAAAGGTCGACTGCTAGGAGCCATGCGCGCACTCGACCGTTATCGTGATTGGACGTGATCCCAAGTATAGAGCACTCTACTTTGTCCGTTCCATCTCTTTTTTCGACCTCTGCGCCGTCCTCGAGCACGTCGCCGTGTCCCATTTCTTTAATTCTGCAGGTCCTTATCGCGGACCCACCAACGCATCAGTCACGCGTTACTCGCGCAAGCCTCGCCACGACCACCACATCCTGTACGTCCCTCCGTTTGCCCTGCTGCTGCCTCCATTCGCTTCCCGCCATCCCCACGACTCCAACGACGCCAAATACATGCCCTCGGACGCCCTTGGGCGCTGGATGCCCCCCAATTAGTCTCGCTGACGCCCATTTTTCAGATGGCCGTCAAGATCCCCATCGTCAAAAAGCGCACCAACAAATTCAAGTGCGCCGTCGTGCTGTATGCAGTCAAGCGTGTTAACGGCGTGCAGGCGCCACCAGTCGGACCGCTACCACAGCGTCAAGGAGGCATGGCGGAAACCCAAGGGTATTGACAACCGCGTCCGCCGTCGGTTCAAGGGCCAGACCCCGATGCCCAAGGTGCGTTGCAGACTCGTTTGGGAACGTGTCCGTCCTCATCCCGCTCCATAGATTGGCTACGGCAGCAACGCCAAGGTCCGTCGAAAATTTCTCAGTGCCCGACGACGGGATCTCTGATGCCGATCCAGACGCGCCACCTGCTCCCCAACGGGCTCAAGAAGTTTGTCGTGAACAACGTGCGGGAGGTGGATTTGCTGCTCATGCACAACAAAACCTTTGCGGCCGAGATTGCCCATGGTGTATCAAGCCGCAACCGGACGACCATTCTCGAGCGGTGCGTCGCAGTTGTGCCTCGAGCCTTTTTCTGATTCCCTTGCAGTGCAAAGGCCCTCGGCATCAAGGTCACCAACCCTGCGGCCCGTTTGCGCTCGGAGGAGTAGACTGGCTCTCTTTTTACGTTCAATCCATGTATATGCAAAACATGCTCGCATGACCGCCCACACTTCACTCTTGCCCATGACCTCCATCGTCCGAGCTGCCTCGCATGCCGGGGACTGGTACACGGCCAACGGTACCACATTGCAGCCTGCCTCAAGACACTGCGTGACGATTCACAGCGGCTAAGCTCAACTCTGAACTCGGCGGGTGGTTGGCGGCAGTCGATGCGGACTACCCTATCACAGGATGCAAGGCCATTATAGCCCCGTACGTCGTTTGCTGGGTTCAGACCACTCTCTAAACAGCCTGCAGCCACGCTGGGTATGCCTACTCAGGGCCAGCCGCGGCTTGGGCATATAAGAGTATCGACGTCTCCCCGATGTAAGTCGTCTGCTTTGGATCTAGTGCACTCACTCGTCTAGTAAACGAGTCTTCGTGCTCGGACCATCGCACCACATCTATATCGACGGATGTGCGCTGTCCAGCTGCACCAGCTATGCAACTCCCATCGGGGATCTGCCCATAGACCTCGACAGTGAGTTGCTGCTTTCTCCTACTATCCAGATCCCGACGCCGCTGCAGCCGTTAGCCAGCTACGGGCTTCGGGCAAGTTCCAGAGTATCAGCCATTCCGCCGACGAAGACGAACACAGTCTCGAGATGCACCTGCCGTACATCCGCAAGATCTTTGAGGGCCGCGACATTGAAATCGTGCCCATAGTCGTCGGTGCCATCGACCAGCAAGCCGAGGCCGAGTTTGGCGCGCTTTTGGCCCCGTATCTCGCGCGCGAAGACACGTTCTGCGTCGTATCGAGCGACTTTTGTCATTGGTGCGGTCATCCGGCCCAGTTCCCGCCAATTCACTAATGGGTGTAGGGGAACACGCTTCAACTACACGTACTATCTCCCCAACGACTCGGTCGCACCGGTCCGTCTGTCGAAATCACACGCGTTGGACCAGCCCATTCACGCGTCGATTCGCACGTTGGACCACCAGGCGATGGAGATTCTCGCGAAACCGCCACCAGCGTCCGCTCATGACGCGTTTGCCGCGTATCTCGCAAGCACCAAGAACACTATTTGCGGCAGGCACCCGATTGGCGTCTTGCTCGGAGCGCTTTCGGCTCTTCCTGAGAGGCCAAGCGAGCTCAAGTGGGTGCGGTATGAGCAGAGCAGTGCGTGTGCCACATTGAGGGACTCGAGCGTGAGCTACGCGAGTGCATGGGTCAAATTCTAAGTGTCGTTGTCGTCTAAGTTGTGTACGTCTATAAGTTTGCATGTGGAATCTGTAGCCCATTAGGTCCATCTTCTTGGTGCTCGGTCCCAGGCACGCCTGGGTCCTCTACAACCTACGAAGGTCTTGAGATCAAACCCTAAAGCACGGCATTCGAACGCGCGTACCTTGCCGTTTGCAATCTCGATATCCTCAAAGCCCCAGTCGCGCGTCGAGCCCTTCTCGAGATGCGCACCATCAGCTAGCTTCTTCGCCTCCCAACCAACGCCATCTGGCTTGCGAACAACCTCGGTGAGCGAACAGCAGCCAACTCTAAGGGGCAGATTGCGCTGCGCCAACAAGGAACGCGCCAGCACGATAACCGTCGCTGCGTGGCTGACGAGCAAGATGCGTTTATGCTCGGGATAGGCGCATTCGACGGCGGGTATGAAAGCCGCGAGGAAGCCATCGGCCCGTGTATGCACTTCTTGAACGTCCTCCCCGAGGCGGCTGGGCATGTACAGTGACGTCCACGACGCGTCGATCACGGGAAAGTACTGGGTGAGGGACGAAGCAGAACCCGGGCGCGGATGGAGACCAGTCCCAGGCGTAACAGGCGAGTACCACTCGCTCAAACCGTGTTCAACAAAGAGCGGGATCGCGAGTTCGCTGGCGCTGGGGGCGGAGGTTTGTAGACAGCGGTCTGTGGCAAAACCTTAGATGAGCAGATTGCGCGACAAAAGACGCGCGCACAGTACGGCGACGAGAAGATCAGGGTGGGTCGTTGGTCTTCAGGGAGAGACGCGAAAAACGCGGCAAGCTCCTTCGCTTGCTCTTCACCGAAAGCAGCGAGCGGAGGGTCGCGAGGTAGGCCGGTCTTGTTCTGCAGCTGCCAGGTGTTGGTTATCCAGTTGAGGCGAAATCCGTGGCGAGCGATGTAGATGGTTTCGATCATCGTGGTGGGGCTGAGCAGAGCCGAGACGCGTGAGTTGGGGGAGGAAGGAAGGAATATGTGCGCACACGTGACTTTGACGTATTATCAGCGCAGTGTCCTTGGAGAGAGGAAGGAAAGCTTAGTTTACATGAAATAGTATGCGTTGCGGCCATACAGTATCATATTCGAAGCAAATGGAAAGCCCGTTCGTTAGAGAGCCCGTGCGTTAGACTGCGTATATGTGATTTCTGGTTTTAGGCGAGCGACGGGAACGCCTTCTCGTCGTCGACATCGAACGAAGCGGAAGCGGCCCCGCCTGTCGGACGACCGCCGCGAGGGGCGCCACGGCCACGTCCAGCACCACCACGTCCACCCCGATCGCCTCCCCTGCCTCCGCCGCGAGGACCGCCACGGCTCGGACGCTCGAAACGTGCGTCGATTTCGATGAAGACCTTTTCATCCTTCTTGGCACGCGCCTTGGGAGCAGCCTTGGTCTACAGAAACGATTACAACATGCAAACGACAAACGACAAGAAGCAAGCAAACACACCTTGCCGACAAAGTACGAGTCGGTATCGCCCTTCTCGAGAGCAACAACATCCTTCCAGGCGTCTGCGCCATCGTTGACTTTGCGAACGCCCTCGAGTTTGGGGACGGCAGCCGAATCCTTTTCCTTCTGCTGGGCCATGTACTGGTCGAGAGTAAGAGTGTTGTCCTCTTCCTCGGGCTCGCGTTCTCTGCGCGGACGGCCTTCGGGTTTGTCGGTGGGAGCAGCGCCATCAGCGGCAGCAGGTGCGGCCCAGTCGCCGGCATCGCCAGCGGCGGCACCCCAATCGCCTCCAGCCGGCGTAGCCTCGGCAGCCGCATCAGTGGCTGCGGCCTGCTCAGCCTTGAGCTCGGCGTTGCCCTCTTCAGCACCCCAGCCTTGGTTGATCTTTTTGTCGCTGTCGCTGTGAAAAACGAACGGGTCAGAAAACAAGACGGTCCAACGAAAGCAGCACGTACACCTTGCCAGTCTGGGAGTGCTTGTCGAACTGGCGGCCACGTCCACCGCGCGGACCACCACGCGAGCCTCCGCGGGAAGCACCACGACCACGGCCGTCGACTGCAATCGGCTCTCAATCGGGGCTCCAAAATGGGCTCAAAGGCTACAACATACCCTTTTTATTCTGGGGGGCGTCCTCGATGCCGTTCTGGTTGGGGTTGCCAGAAGTGCCGTCGCGCGCAGGAGGCTTTCCGCCACGGGCGTAGTACTTGCCGCCTCGCGAAGCAGGACCACCCCGGGTCTTGGGGGTTCCACGGGACGCGGGAGCAGCAGCGGCAGCGGCAGCGGGAGCAGCGACGGGGCTGGACGGCCGGGACGCGTCTTCCGCTACAAGAGAAAATGAATGGAAAAACTGGAGAAATCGGGTGCCTCACCTTCGAGGAGGGCAAAGGGATTTTTTGTAGCTACGGACATTGCCCAAGGTCCGCTAGAGTTGCGTCTTCAATGTCAGTGTCGGTTGGCGGAATCGAGCAGAGCGCTAGAGCAACTAACCAGCCGTCACAAATCAGATCAGATCAGACACGTGACATTTCCTTTTAAGGCATCTCGCTTGCCAACAAACGCTTTAACGCAAAACCACCATGTGTGTCTTGTCCGTATCCCTGCCTCGAGGCACTCACATCTTTTCCAGTCCAAAAAAGCATCTCTTCGACGATCCACCCACCCTCGGGATGGCGAGGGTCGAGGACCTGGAGACCGTAGCGGGATGGGAGACCGGATAACTTCTGTATGCGGCTTGGGTGCGGTGTGTGAGCGGGCTGTTCTTCGCAGCAGCCCCATGATCGTCGTCGCAATGCCGCGTTCTACATTTGTTTGTGTTGTATTTGGTCCCACTGTCATTTTGATTCCGCACTCGGACTTGTCCTTCTACTCTCATGTCCAGACGACTTGACATCTCGTCGCTGCTCTGTGCAGACGACCCCCCAGAACGTGGGCCCGACCATATCGTCCCCGAGACCGTAGTGCTCGCCCCCCACCTCGCTGTCCGCAAATACGGCCCATCCCATCCACGGCCACCACCCTCATCCGATGCCATGGCCCTCGATGCTCTGGCTCAGGCCGCAGCATTGCAGCGGGTCGAACGGCAGCCAGCGCCCTACTCTGTCCCGCGCTATGACACGCCGCCCCGTCGATTTTGGGATACCGAGCGACCAGGGACGAGCCCGTCGCCGCAGATGGAGCCGCCATTCAAGAAACGACGGCCGTCGGACGTGGTCTCTGGGTCCATGTCGCTCAGACACACGGGCGACCGCAGTATCCTCAATCCGGAGCCAACGCCGGTGTTTGTCCCACAGCGCCCGTCGTCGTCGTCGTCCAGCTCGGCCCTCGACGCTACCCCATTCGGCTACCGTGGCCGCGTGATCGACGACAGGTTCGGACCGCAGGACACGAGCCCGCACTTGCTCCCCCACGCACCGGACCCCATTCCCACGCAGCGCACAGAATACACCGTTATTCATCTCCCCGAGCGCGACCAGGATGACTATGTCCCGGACCGCAAGCCAAAGAAATCCAGCGGGTCCCGCGCCAAATCCAAGCAGCAGCCGCCGAAGGACGATGAGGCCCATGACTGGCTGCTCGGTCAGCTGCCCGATTCGCGCAAGGCCCCGGAGCCAACCGCAAACGACAAGATGGATGTCGATGTCGACGATGAACTTCTTAGTCTCGTTGATGGTCCATCCAATATCATTCGTCTGCCGTCCGCCGACCAGCATCCCAAATCCGTCTCCCGCCATGGTTCTCCCGCTTCACTGCCTGGTCCATCGGACCGAGCTTCCATGCCGCCGCCCGCATCGACCGTTGTCGCAAAGAAGAAAAAGGATCCTCCCAAGGCAAAGCCCAAAGCGCCGGCTAAGCCTCGGGCGAAGCCTGCGCCTAAACCCAAGCCTAAGCCGTCAGACAAGGCGAAACCGTCGGCCATACAGCGCAAGAGCGGATCGGCGGCGGCTTCCGCGTCCCGTTCTCGCTCCAACTCGGCAATGCCTGGCGGTTCTGTGGGCCCGGATGGCTCAGAGAAACCGGATGAGGAAGAGGACGAGCCGATGCCGGTCGCAGAGGACGACAAGCTCTATTGCATCTGCAAAACCCTCTACGACGAGGACCGGTTCATGATTGCTTGCGATCAGTGCGACGAGTGGTATCATACCAACTGCGTCGAGATGCCGGACCTCGTCGTCGAGCTCGTTGACCAGTTCTTTTGCCCCCCATGCATTGCCAGTGCGTGTTTGTTTTGCATCAGCCTAGAATTTCCACTGACAATTGCGCAGAAAACCCGCAACTCTCGCTGAAGACCACGTACAAGCAACGCTGCCGCAACGGCCTCGACCATCCCGAGCCCGACTCTCCCAAAGCTTGCCACAAGCCCGCGCAAGGCGCCTTGTCGAAATATTGCTCCCCCGAGTGCGGGTATAACAACATGAAGGCCCGTATCGACAAGTACACCAAGAACGGGGGCAAGAAGGAGCTGTTGTGGGAAAGCGTCAAGACTGCGCAGAAACGGGAGGCGGTGGTCATCACTCACGAAGACGGCGACGATTGTCAGCGGGTACAGCCGTCTCTGGGCCGCGTCGAACGCGAAGAAGCCAGCCTCAAAGCGGTTCTTGACGACGTTCTCGGGCAGCGCAACGAGCTCCAGCAGGGAATGGACATCATTCTTTGGCGGGAACAGCTGCTCGATCTGGCGACGGAGCGCTCCCAAACGACCCGTCAATGCGGATGGGACTCGCGACTGCTTTTTGGAGAGGAAGAGTGGGCCGCTTGTGGGGACGAGGTGCTCGAGAGCTACGAAAAGGAAGACGGTGCCGACGGCTGGTGGTGTGCTGAAACCGATGGATGCGAGCGCCATTCCGGCTGGCAGGCCCTGCGCGCCCTCGAACTTGCCAAGGAGAAGGAAAACAAGGAAGAGGCTTTGCGGCGGCTGACGACGCGCGAACGCGAGTTGCGCAAGCGCATCGAGGATGTCATCGAGCCGTTCAACCGCTCGTGCCAATTGCCCGCAAGTCTCAAGCCGCCAAAGATCGTCAACGGGAACAAGAAGGGAAAAAAACGCAAGCAGCCCGTGTAATTATCGCTTTCGTATTTGTGCTGTCCAGTCTCTTTTTCGCTGTGCTTGTATTGCATATCTTGTTGTAGCATCCTATAGAACACATCAATAGCCATCGCCCTCTCCTCCCTCTTTCGAGAAGCCCGCCTTGTCGTACAAGATCTGCGCCTTGACTTCTTCGCGCTGCTTTTTGCTCTCGACGTCCTGTTTGTGATACGGTTCGAGGGCAACCCAGTCAACCGGCCGCCCTATTGGTACTTCGTCCTCCAAATCGAGGTCCTAGCATCGTTGGGTATAACTCAAGCTCAACATGAACTCTGCAGACGCACGATTTCGCCCAGCAGCACCACATTCTCTCCACGAATCAGAAACAACCCATGCCATTGCTCGGCGAACGCGTCAGCGTGATATATGCGTTCTACAGTGTCTTCGAGGACGAGGTTGGCTGGGTACAGATGACAGTGGTGAGCCAAAGAAGACAAAGGCGGACAAGAAACGTACCGAACTGGTCGTATGAGCGCAAGACGCCATGTAGTTTGCGACCATCACGCAGGACTACGAGCATCTTGCCTGCGGGGATCGTTGCTCAAACATTGATGGGGAGCCAGTACAACGTACGGTCCACGCAGTCCACAAGCGACCCCGACGTCGTGAACGGGATTAGCGAGTCCATCGTTGTTGGCAAGCAATCATGTCACGCGTCTGTCACAATAATTCGCAAAGTTAAACTAGATGCCGGCCGGCGTGCCGCTGCAGACCTTGCTTTGGGATTGCACAAGTGAAGGTTCACTGGATCTGGAATAGGAACCAGAAATCTTTTATCGAGAGAGAGAGAATCTTTTTACACCGGAAGCTATTATATAATACGATCAGTGATGGGGATGTTGGCTAGTGTTGCCGACGGCTGACTCGGCTTGGCTGTGACTCGGCTTTCAACGGCTTGGAGCCAAACGGCTGTGGCTCGGCTCACATGGCTGTCGGCTTGAGCTGGGTTAGCCACTAGCTTTGTCCCTCGATTGTCATGAAACCGGGGATCAGCCCGAGGATCAGCACGCGGAGATCGACGATTGGAGATGGGCGTAGTAAAGGGAAAGGATCGGCGCGCCACATGCGCCCACCGATCCCCCTAACTAGAATGTGTAGATAAAAGGGCAGCGGAAGTTAGGGCGAGCCTAACTTCCGTCTCGCCAAAATACCACTCTGCCTAGTCCGGCGAAGAAGCACCTGTATCGGGGTTCGACCCCGACGGTGGCGGGGTTCGACCCCGCCCAACCTTTAGGGCCGGATTACTCAGCCTGGCCTTGACATCGATTCTCGACGGAATGGATGCGGAGGGCTCAATAGCATCTACTACAGACCTTTGGATTTTTTTTTTTGAGGTGTGTGCTGATGGTGGACATGAAATATACCAACCGCTTGTTAAAATAGAAGCCGAGAATGTCGGACCTTTCCTGCAAGCTACAGTATGGTTTATATGGCGGATTTGCAATTGCTGAAGACTAAGAAGCCTGCAAGGGAGCATCCCGAGTGATATAAATGTGTTGCCACACATGCAAAGCTCATTTGAAGTATGAAAAAGAAGGCAAGTGTACCAAAACTCTGTCCGAGGGATTGTACATGGCATTCATCGACACGAGATGGGAAACATGAAGGAAGAGCTATTCAAGGCCACCGGTAAAGCCATAGTATCCAAGGGTATCCTCTAGAACAAGCATGTGTAACTCCACGGCCTCCTCGAGCAGTTTGATCACATCATTTGCCCGCGTCCCAGCCCCAAAGTCGAGCAAGCGGCCGTTTCTGAAGTGGAACTTGAGGATTTGTAAGCACTCCATCAGCTCGGGCTCAATGCAATTGTGACCCGCAGTCAGGGTCTTGGCACACACTGAGAAAATATGCTTGCAGGGTACGGCAGAAGCGTGGATTGGGAGGATGCTGCAAGCAAACTTGAAAATTGTTGGATAGCGCAGCTGCACATTCTATCAATGTTTTAGTTGCAATATACAAAGATAGAAAGGATCTTCAAGACCCACCTCCCAGTACCGAATGGGGAGTCCCCAGTGAACAGCGGCTCGGCAAAGTACGCTTGTATCTTGATATCAAGTGACTGCACAACTGGTGTACGCATTGGAGTAATGAGAATATCGTCCACCTATTTTGTAGGCGCTGCCTCCTCGACAGCTGCTGGAGGAGCGAAATACGGGAGGAGCTTTATTGATTTGACCAAAAGGAGTGGGAAAGATGTACTGACCGCTTTTTTTGAACATGGTCCTTGCTTCAGGAATCCGTGCAGGGTCACACTTTTTGAGCCAAGATATCTTGATATCATGGCTGACAACCAGAAATTGTAAGTAAATGGCTCTCAGCTTCTTTCCTGGGGCTACATACACATCGAAAGTGTATATGCAGGAACGGAACCCACACGAATGTGGTATGCATCTATTTTGTCGATGCCCACATTGATGATGTCCTCCGCATCTGGGTACTGACCGCGAAGATGCTCTCAGGCCCAAACCATCTGCTCAAAGGATGGAAGTGCCCTCCCAAGCGTCGGAGTCTTCTGGCCTGACAGCTGCTCTTGGAATGTGTGAGGAACCTATTTTTGAGTCAGCGACAGCTTGCTCAATGGAGCGCTACATACTCTCAGAATCTTGATAAATATATCCAATGCGTCAAATTGGTGATCGTCGAGGCAGAATTTCTCGAGCTCGCTGAACTTGTGCAGCCCTAACAGAATATCCACGGCCTGTGACACATCCTTAAGAAACAAATCAGGAGCAGTTATCCAAGAATTACCTCACGTAGCTCTATGTAGCGCAAGAGCATCAAAGTGTTGGTGACCAGCGTGTATTGACGTTGAGCAGCAGTTGCAACACCGCTTTGTGCATGTTTTTGAGGATGGGCTCGAGCCAATGGCGGCGGACAGACAATGCACGAATCTCCTGGCATTATTAATCACAGCGTGTAATGGTTGGGAGACAGCTCACTAATTATATAGAAGTCTGAATTGCTGCAATGATGTCGTGTGTGATACCGATGAAGAGTGAGCCAAAATATTCGGATTAGGTGGGGTCAAAATTCTCGGCATCGACAGCCGTAAGGTCCATGTTGGTGATAGCAACAAGGATCGCTTTGCACGCTAGGTTGACGATGTGCGGGAAGCATCTGTAGGCCACTTAGCAACTTTCATTAGAAAACCAGTTACTTTACCTGATACGGCGCTCAAATGAGCTAAACGGGATATGGTGTGCATAAAGCTGATCTTTGAGATAGTCCATAAATGTATCATTGTTTGACATGTTGCTGAGCGTGACCCAGCCAAGCTAAGAGGATAGATTTAGCGAGACGGAAGACACACACTGCTCTGCATGTATGACACACCTTCTTGTCGAGCTTGTATTGGTCGATAATATGGAGAAAGGTGATGCCGAGATGTTTGCCGCTGTGGTGTCCAGGGCTGTGCAGAAAACCAAGCAGATTGGAGCGCAACTCCAACTAAACTGCAGGCCAAACTGGGTGTCGTGTTCAACAGCTTTAAGCCAGTGACTGTAAGGGCAACCCTACAGTGCCTGTGTGCCCAGGACGACACAGACAAGACTGGCAGAGGAATCCAAAGTATATTAGCCCTAGCTAGCGTGTACAGAGGTGCTAGACACATACCTGGCAGAGGAATCCAAAGAGAACAAGTCTAAGGAGCCTTGCCAGGGGGTGTCACAGGTATAAGTGATACGTGTGACAAAGCCACTGATAAATAAGAGCAAACAAGAATGAAAGGAGAGGAGATAAAGAGAGATAAGAGTGAGAGAGAATAGGAGAAAAGAGAGGAAATAGTATAGTAAGGAAAAAGGTAGAAAAGTAAAGTAATGAAAAAGAATGAAAAAGAATAGGATGTCCCCTTACATTACCCCCCTCTTAGGCAGCGACGTCCCCGACGCTCGAGCCCTCCAATCTGAGTCTGCATCTGCACGCCCATGTCGGTACCATAGCTCTGCAAATGACTGCTGGGGCAGTTGGTACCGACGCTTGGGGGTCTGCATTGCGAGAGCAACTCGGCGCGTCTCCTCCACTGGGTACTCCTCAAACCACTCCTCCTTGCCAGGCGCAGCAGGGTGCCGAGCAAAGTACTCACGGACCTTGTCCTGTGCGTTCTCTGCATCAGTCGCGGGGTGCCATTCAGCCTTGGAACGAGGGTGACCCTTGTACCAAATCCTGAACTGAATATTGCCCCGGAACTCGCGACTGTTGACAATCTCCTGGACCTCAAACTCGTCATGACCATCAATGAGGTCTGGAGGAGGGGGAGGGGGAGGTACGCGACTGGGAATGGGGTCGGGAGGAGCAAGCTCGAGCTTGACGACTGGGAAGACCGGATGAAGACGACTCATGGGGCGGGAAAGCTTGAGGCGGTAAGCATGAGAGCCAACTGCGCGCTCGACTTGAATGGTCCCATGCGCAGATCGGTAAGCTTCGTCTGCAAGCGCTTCTCGATGTCAGAGGCATCCAACCAGACCTTATCCCCAGGTTTGAAGACTGGGGTAGGGCCATGGCGCTGGTTGTAGAAGCGGGTGTAGTCGTCCTTGGCCTTCTGGATGGCAGCACGAGCCTCCTCATCCGCAGTGCGCATGCGGTCCACCAACTCATTCACAGCTTCAACCTTGGACGCCATTCGCCGAGGCTCAAAGCCCATGCGAGGATGACGTCCAGTATCGAGCAGGAAGGGGGTTTGTTGAGTGGATGAGTGGACCGCGTTATTGTATGTAACTTCGGCAGAGGGAACAAACTCGTTCCAGTCGTCTTGACGCACATTGGTGAAGATCCTGAGGTAGATCTCCAGCTCCTGGTTGACACGCTCCGTCTGACCGTCGGTCTGTGGGTGGTAGGCAGTGAATGCGCTAACCGTGATTCCCAAGAGCCGGTAAAGCTCCCACAAACTGAGAACCGCGGTCAGAGAGCACGTCTTCCGGAAGGCCATGGAGCTTCCAGATGTGCGTGTAGAACAGCCGTGCAGCACCCTCAGCACTGATGCTCGTGTGGCAGGGGGAGGAAGTGCGCCCGTTTCCCCAACCGGCAGACAACGACCATGACACAGCCGAAACCATTGGCCTTAGGAAGCTCTGGGATAAAATCCACAGAGATCTTCTGCCAGCGCTCGGTTGGCGTCTCTGTGGGCTTGAGTTGCCCAACAGGAAGATGCCGCCCAGGTTTGGCGCGCTTGCAGACCACGCAGGTGCTCGTATACTGCCCAATATAACGAGACATCTGGGGCCACCAATAGTTCCGACTGACCAATCCAAGGGTCTTGAACCGGCCTTTGTGCCCTGCGACCCGAGAGTCGTGGTGCTGCTCGACGATGCGTCGCCGAAGGTCATGCGCTGCAGGAACATAGACCTTGCCCCGGAAGTACAGCAAGCCCTCACGCTGACTCCACTCTGCACTGTGGAGGGAGCGACGAGTGGACTTCTTTAACTCCTTCACCGCGCGCGCAAGGCAGGCTCGTCCAGGTCGCTATCTCGAATTGCAGACTTGATGTCATCTACAATCTCGACTTCTCCACCAGCAACAGCGAGTCCGCTAAGCGCTGCAACCACAAAGGTTTCAGGCTTCAACAGGACGACGTTCTCGTTGTCACTGGCCCCGTTGCCATGGTCTGCACGACGGGATAACGCGTCTGGCTTCCCCATAGAGGTGCCCGGACGGTGATGGAGGGTATAGTCGAGCGAGAGAGGTATAGGGACCAGCGGGCCTGGCGACGATTGAGCTTGCGCGCGGTTCGGAAGTACTCCAAGTTCTTGTGGTCCGTCCAAATCTCGACGGAATGCTGAGCACCCTCGAGGAAGTGTCGCCACTCCTCTAGAGCACGGATGATGGCCAGCAATTCCTTGTCGTAGATATCGTAGTTCCGTTCCACCTGGAGATAAGGACTTGGAGTAGAAGGCCACAGGATGCCACTTGCCATCGTCCGCCTGCTGTGACAACACTGCACCAGTAGCGAAGTCAGAGCTATCCGTCTCAACCCGGAAAGGACGTAAGTCATCGGGAAGAGCGAGGATGGGGGACGAGGTGATCTGTTGCTTTAGCGCAGTGAATGCAGCATCAGCGTCAGACGACCAGGCGAATGGAACATCCTTGCGCGTGAGATCGAACAAGGGCCGAGCTAGGTGCGAAAAGCCTTCGATGAACCGACGGTAGAAATTGGTGAAGCCCAAAAAGGCAGACACCTCCTTCTTGTTCGTAGGCGTCGGCCACTGGGCAACGCCAGCAACCTTCACCGGGTCCATCTCGACTTGGTTGTGAGAGATAATCACACCTAGATACTCGATCCTAGTCTTCTCAAACTCGCACTTGTCTGCCCGCAAGAACAACCGGTATTGACGCAAACGTTCCAGGACTATCCTCGTGACACGGAGGTGCTCCTCACGCGTCTTGGTGTAGATGAGGATATCGTCGAGATAGATGGCAACAACACCCTCCATGATAAGGTCATGAAAGATCTCGTTCATCATAGTCTGGAACGTTGCAGGACTGTTCGTCAGGCCAAAGAACATGACCAAGGGCTCGAACAGTCCGCGGTTGGTGCGGAAGGCAGCCTTCCATTCATCGCCCTCACGAATGCGCACGTTGTTGAAGCCCCAACGTACGTCTAACTTCGTGAAGTATCGCGCGCCTTTGAGCCGATTGACAAGGTCATTAATCAGCGGCAAAGGATAACGGTTTTTAATCGTCATGTTGTTGAGCGCACGATAGTCCTGGACCAACCGCAAGCCTCCATCCTTCTTCTTAATGAAAAAGACGGGAGAGGCCATTGGTGACTTGGACGGGCGAATGCGACCGGTGCGTAGGTTCTCCTCAATGAACTCGTCCAGCGGTTTCTGCTCTGCAGGAGAGA
Organism: Mycena chlorophos; assembly: GCA_014461115.1. NCBI lineage: Eukaryota > Fungi > Basidiomycota > Agaricomycetes > Agaricales > Mycenaceae > Mycena > Mycena chlorophos. The sequence goes on along the minus strand of JACAZE010000007.1, from coordinate 1,886,409 downwards.
CAGGATAAACCTTGCAGTTAACTGGCTTTGCGTCTGGGACGAGTTCAATTGCGTGATCCCACGGCTTCCGGTCAGGAAGAACGTCAAAGGACTCCTTTGCAAACACATCCTCGAAGTCATAGAAGTGTGCAGGGAGGTCATCCTTGACGCTGCGAGGCGCATTCTTGGCATATGCTTCAGCGAGCCGCGAAGAAAAGGTAGATGTGGCGCGGATGAACTCCTCCTCTGGCCAGATAGAGGTCACGAAACGCGGTCTCCATCTTCAACCTCGGGATTATCTGAAAATTCATCGTCGGAATCGCAGCCAAAGACGTCTGCAGGAGTACAGTCGTCATCATCTGTCTCTTCTTCGAGCTCAACCACCCGAGGATCGGGCCACGACAGCAGTCCTTACGCTGACGCACTTGGTCCTGCCGCTCACGAGCAGCAGCAGCGTGTTTGAGCTTAAGGTTACGGATATCATTCCTAGCCTCTTGCTTACACGTGCCGCATTGCGAGGGGCATCGGTTGAGCTTGAGCTCGCCAGCCTTCCAGTCAATCTCAGGGTTATGATACTTGAGCCAACCATGGCCTAGGATAATATCCTGGTTCCCAAGGCCGGTGACTGCAAGCAGCATACGCTCTGAGTGACCCTTATAACCGAGGACGACATGCACCACCTCGCGAATCGACCCTTCTTCGTTGCGACTACCGTCAACATTGAAGACAGGAATCGCTCGCTTGAGAGGGGGTGGTGGAGAGGCCAGTCCGGGTTACGAAGGCTTTATCCGCATAGCCAATACTAGTGGCTCCCGAATCAACCAACGCGTCTGTGGAGACAATACGCTGGTCAATTACAGACTACAGCTCGACTTGAACATGGAGCGAGGCTTCAGTGCTCCCAGCTGCTTGTAACTCAAGTCTCTTTGGCAGTCAACGTTCCCACTTAAAAGTATAGGATTTACACATCGACGAAGCCTCAGACAGCGAAGGAGACGAGACAACACCAACCTGGGCAACCACAGGAGCAGGAACAGATGTTTCCATGTTCTCTTCTGCATCCCAAGAGGTCAGAGGAGCGTAGCGGTTGTGGGCCAGAGTTGATTTCGAGCGAACTGGCTGCACCAAAGGCACAGGCAGTGGCACAACTGGGGAGCGAGGCACAGGCGTAGGCGCAGAGGGCGTAGAGAGCGCGAAGGGCGCAGCAGTAGGGGTCGGAATCGGGGTCGGGGTTGGGGTCAAGGTCTTGCTTGCTACCGGCTTGACGAGATTGGGAAGGTCCCCTTCGCTGCAGTCGACGCCACGGGCACTCGCGAATTGCTCGCAATAATGCCAGAAGAGAGCAAGCTTCTGCCAATAAAGTATGGGATTCCAAGGACGTAAACCCCTAGCTTCACAGTCCTGGGTGAAGTGCTGGCCCTCGCACTCTAGGCAAGAAAGCTTCGAGCACGCAACAGTTTGGGCGGAGAAGGCATTGACAGGAGTGTAGATGCGACAATATGCAGAGGAGCCAGAGGGTGGCTTGGGGAGAAGCCGGTAGAGCTTGCCAAAGACCTCGACGGTGTAGGGCGGGGACGGTAGCCACGACGCAGACACAGGTTGGTCCACGTTGGCCATGGTGGAAACGACAGCAAGGCTCAAGAAACTCGTACTCAATCGAAGTCTGGTGAGCTGCCTATACGAACGATGCGCAGTGTGGATGCTATGAGTGTGCTACAACTCGTGAACGCGGCTGTAGAACAGCGGGGAACACGAGCAGGGAAACACAAGCAACTGGCAACGACGTTGGAAGAGGTCCACCTCGTCTGGGATCGGACCAGAGAGGCTGTTCTGGCTACAGCGTGCACGCGGCCGAGCGGTGGGACTTTCCAGGCTAGACAACAACGAAGCAAAAGCCTCAGGAGTGACTGGCTGGTCGTGTGGGAGTGGGAGAGAGGGTGTGGGAGGAAGGAGGAGCAAGGGACTCAACTCCAGAGGTTGGATGTGTGATGACAAACACAGCCAGGAAAGAACGCGCTCGTTCTCGAGAACGCGTGGACGTATTCGGACGCGAGTGGTACCGGGACGTAGGGGGAGACGGTCCGGTTTGAACGGTGTATGGCGCGTACGCGTCGACTAAGGGGTTGCCGAGATATGGCGAATATGGTGTGTGGGAAGGATCGAGCTCGTTCTCGACGACGGATGCGCCGATCGTCTCGAGGGTGGGACGCGTGGATAGAGGTCGAAAATCCGGTTCGAATGAGTATAAGCCGAGCGCGAACGGCCAAGGGGTTGCGGAGATATGGGGGTTGCAGTTTCGGGGTGATGATGTGGCAGAGTGGGGAGGCAGGGAGCGTACTTGTGGGTTCTGGAACAGTCTCCAGCTGTCCAAGGCACCTCTCCTACTCTCCAGCCAAGCTCAGGCACGCCCTGCAGGCCCCAGAGAGAGACTTGTTCTGCTGTAAGGGCAACCCCTACAGTGCCTGTGTGCCCAGGGACGACACAGACAAGACTGGCAGAGGAATCCAAAGTATATTAGCCCTGGGGGCCCCTTGATCTGCTACCATCATGTAGCGGAGTTTTCCCACGCCATGCGTCGGGCAAGGAGGGCGCACCAGCCGATGCCTTAAGGGACCGACAGTCCCAGGTGCTGCCAAGTCGAACCCTCCTCGCCCGGTACCACTTGTCTACAAGCTGATGTACACCGGAGAAGCATTTGCCCAGCTTCGACTGACGTCCTCCGATGAGATTGGCGCTCTGCCACACTGTCAGTTTTAAGTTGATCTCGGAAGTACGCGACGCGTCCCGAGTATACGCGAGCCACGCGACGACGACAACAGCGACACCCCGAGAGTACGCCCACCACCCCAACCACCCGCCCTGAGGCCACCCAGGCCTGTTTGCCACCTCGCTGGACGAACGACGAAAGAAGCCTTTCTACCCCGGTCTTTTAATCCACCCGGTGTCGGCAAGTGGCTCCGACCGGCCGAAAATCGAAAATGGGGTTGGCCAGAGTCCACCCGGCCCAGCATGCTAGGAACGTGGTGCCCCAGAACTGATCCTGTGCGCGACGGACCCGAAAATATGGCGATGATCCCATTCACGCTCTTCGTGATCCCTTTGCGGAGATGTCAAAGCGACTATCAAGCTGTCAACGCATCTGTTTCCTCCCACCCACGACCTCAGAAACGACCGCGACTTATGGCCGCGCGGCTGACAATCCACCCTGCCCTCTCTTTCTCGTTTCTCTTTCATCGAGATGGCAAGCGCTAACCGCGACCCAATCCGTACTCGCCGCGCCTCTTCTCGCCCACCAACCGAGGAGGCTCCCGCCGCAACCACAAAGCCCAAACCTCCCACCCGCCTCAGCAAGACGGACAACAAAGCCGAGAACAACAAGGCGGATAAGACAGTGAAGCCCCGCGCTGCTGTCCCGCCCTCTCCTGTTCTTTCCACTGTTGGTGAAGGGCCCAGCCTCATGGACACCGACATCTCGACATTGTCGACTTCCCCTCCGAGCCCTCTTGAGCCCAGTGCGCCGGCCAGCTCAACACCTGCTCGCGCCGCACCTCGTATCGACTTGGCCCTTGCCCAGGCCAAAATCGAGGAAGCACTTTCGGGCTCCCAAGGCGCTGTCGTCGTCCCGACGTCTATCGACCTCCCATGGTCGCCGCTCGTCGTCAGTTCAGCACAGAAGCCGCAAGGGTCGAATCTCTGTTAGTCTCCACTACCCTCCTGCATCCGCAGTGCCGGTCTAACACTTTTTACGAGCAGCTCCCGCCCTTTTCAAAGCCGTCGAGCCCGCCGGTGCCAGTGATGCGCCCGAGTCGCTGAATAAAGGGAAAGATAAAGCGGCGGATGTCGACGAGCTGGCCCAGTCTGCAAGCTCTAAGGTCGTTAAAACCTTCGCGGACGCTGTCTCCTCGACTCATTCCGCCACCCCCGAACCCGCCAAGACGCTACTTGTCCTCTCAAAGACCAAAGGGCCGTCGACCGTTCCTTTCCATAACGTCGAGAAGGAGAAACCAACGAACGGCAACACCTTCGATGACGCGCCTCAGCCCCAGAACAACACTGCAGGCGCTTCTAAGGCGGCTGGCGCCAACGAGCATCCGGTCCTCGCCATCGCCGACCCCATCAGCGCCGAGCCCATCCCAAACGCTGCCGGGAACGGAGGTGACGACGAGATGCCGGCTCTCGTGTCTCCTACGACCAAGGCACCGGCGACGGTCAGCGACGACACGGACCCGGTGGCTACACCCAACGTGGTCCTGCCCAACTCAACGACGGTCTCGACTGTCACCTCGCAGGTTCCGACGACCACTCAGAACCCAGTAATTGCGCGAGAACAACATAGCTCAAGTAGGCGCTACTACAGGGCGCTGCGCCGGGCACCGGCGCTGCAAACCCGACTACGGGGCCAAACTCGGGTGCTGCTGGTATTGTGCCGATTGCGCCGAACCCGGTCGTTGCGCCCGAACCCGGTCGTTGCGCCGAACCCGGTCGTTGCGCCGAACCCAATCGTCGTGCCTAACCCTGCGACAAACAACCCTGCTATCGCGCCCAACCCCCGCGGCAGCTCCCAACCAAGCTGCTGGTCCCAACCTAGTCGCTGCACCTGCCCCTGTCGCCGCACCCAACGTCCAGAACGCCGCAAATATCGCCGGTATCGCGCCACAGCCGATTGCCCCCGTCCAGCCAGCCCAGGCTGGACAGGCGCCTGCCCAGGCCAACTACATGGCCGGTGCCCCACCTGTAGCCCCACAACCCAGCGTCCCTAATCGCACCCCGATCCCTGCGGATTTCGCAGTCCTCGGCTGGAACGACGACAACGTGCTGGACAACGTCGATCCGGCGCAGCGCACGATGTGGGAGGCCATGACGGGCCCAAAGCTCCTCATCTACGGCTACGATGGCGCGGCTTTGAATCGACGGGCACGGCCTTCATGGAATCCGTGAAAGTCGCCATCCAGCGGCAGTACAACGACGGGTACGCCGCTTGTCGCGCCGGGCGGTTCCACACAAGAAACCGGCAAAGAAGGGCGAAATGCCATTCATTTATCTCGTCTCGGGCATCTCGCAACACACCGTCGACCAACCTCGTCAACGACCGCTGCATTTCTCTGCACACCCCCGCACGTCACCTTCCTCACCATCCCCTTCCGCCCCGGTGTGAGCCGTTACACGATCTCTATCCACCAACTCCTGCACAAGCCCCACCAGGCTGCCGAGGTCGCCACGCTCTTCAGCCTGGTCGCCGGAGGAGACGCGGATGTCCCGCAGCGTTTGACGAGGCTTGCGACGACCCCTTCTTCAACAACTTCAACACGCAGGAGGAGAAACAGGCAGCGTGGCTTGCATCCGCCGTTGCGCAACCCATCACCATACGCGAGCGCGGCCCCGGTGCCTCGCCAAAGACCATTTTCAACATCCTCATGCAGCCGGCTTCGACGAGCGTCGAGAAGCAGGAAAAACTCGTCGAGTCAATGATGGAGTTGAGCTTCTACACCATCAACTACTTTGTTGGCCACCCGATGCTCAAGCCATACCTCTGCGGTGGATGCAAGTCCTTCGGCCATCCTCGCGGGCTCTGCCCTCTCGCTTTGCTCCCCCACTGGCACGGACCGGCCGTGGACGGCACTACCGACGAGGACCTCGGCGTCGTCGATCACCCAGCCGCCAACCCGACTCGCCGCGGCCGTGGTGGTGGACCAGCTCATGGCAGCCGAGGCGGCGCACCCGGGAGGCATGGCGTACGGCCCGAACCGCAACAACGGCTACAACAACCACGGTGGGACGAGGTGGAGGCCAAAACGGCGGTGGTTACGGCAGGGGCGGACGCAACGGCGGCGGCTCCCAGACGGGGAGGAAGGAACAACGACGCCGCAACGGCGGGGCGGGTGGTCGAGAGGATGGCTATGGTCGGAAGGGCAGGCGCGACGACAACGACTATGGCAACGGAGGCTACGGCTGGGGATATAGGTTCTGAAAAGGGCCCCCCGCACCTCACCATCGATGATGCTCGCGTGGCCGCCAAATTCTTGTACGATTTACGACTCCATGATCTCAGTCCCTCACGCGTCGAGTACTGTTTGTTTTTGATTGTTCTGAACACAGGGAGAAAATTTTAGATGAACCGCGCGCCTGGATTCTATGAGTACTCGATGCTTCCCCCTCCCTCTCCCTCTCTCTTCCTCCCCTCTTTAACTTCATCTCTCTTCCCAATCCAACCCCCATCCCATGCGTACACAACCATCTCCAACTCGTCTTCGTACCCCGGTTCGTCCCTTGAGTTCCCGAGGCGACGTTCAAAGGGAAGTGGTACACCCCCTTCGCGCTGGCTCGCCGGACGCGAACAATCAAATTTCCGGCGAGAGCCGGACCGAAGACGGGCCTAGGTCCGGTTTCCTATGCGAGGCCCTCCTAGCGGTGGGTCCCTGTGCTCCGCCTACCCTGGGATCAGCAAGAGAGCAACCTCGTCGACGTCGCTCAACTCGAAGACAGAACCCCTCCGAGCCCCCGAATCTACCCCCATCTGCCCAACCCCAGCGACGACAGACTCGGCACCAGCACCCCGCCGGGAGCGAGACCCAAGAGCAGCCAGCTCAGGACGGGCTCGATGATTCCAACCTGGATCAACCCCCACCCACAACAAACACCAGAAGACGCGGAAATCAGCAGCACCAGAATATACCATCACCGGATGAGCCTGCGGCCGCCTTCCTGAACCGCAAACGAAAACGTCAGCATGTCGGGAATCGCAAGATAAAAAAAGAAAACTAGATCGACCATCCGTATTGCGGCCATGAATATTAACGGCCGTCGCCAGAGCGGACGCGATAAGTGGCGAGACATCCCCGGCCTAATGAAAGGAGAGCTGTTCGGTGCAATGATAATTGGGGAGACTCATCTAACTCAAGCGGATGTTGAAGAAATTGAGAACTCAGAATTCGGCAAGAAGCTGCGAATTTTTAATTCTCCCGACCCGGAAGACCCTACCGCCCAGAACGGCATCGCCGTCCGTCCTGCACAAGGACCTTACCAATATCGAAGGCGTCACAATACGCCGACTAGTACCAGGCCGCGCCATCCTGGTTACCCTCCCCTGGCACGGAGACCAAAATCTTACAATTCTGGCTGTCTATGCGCCTGCGAACTCACGACAAGAGAACCGCGATTTCTGGCTAGAACTCTCTCGGATGTGGAAGACCGAGGACATTCCCGTCCCAGATATTGCCCTTGGAGATATGAACGTAACCGAGGAACTATTGGACCGCCTCCCGAACCGGCTGGATGACGAAGGAGCAACAAACGCCATGATAGATTTCAAGAACCTCCTCAGTCTACGCGACGGCTGGCGTGAGGTAAACAAGGATGTTGCGGCCTACACGCACGCCGCCCCCAACGGATCGCTCGCCCGATTAGATCGTGCACTTGTGTCGACCGATCTACGACGGCGCTGCCATGGCTGGGATATTCTTGACGCTGGCCAGATCACCGACCACAGGGTTGTTGCAGTAACCATTTCCCCCCCGAACTCCCCCTTCATCGGACGAGGACGATGGGCTATGCCCCCTGTACCTGCTGGAGGACAAGGATTTCCTCCGCTTGCAACCACGGAGGGTGCAAAACTCGAAGAAATGATCTCCAGGCCGCGCTCACCCGATTGGAATATCCAACACGCGCACGCTGACTACAAATCCTCCGCACGGGAATATGCCAAGAAACGCGTCAGAAAAAGCTGGCGCTCTGGAACAGAAGAAACAGAAAGCTCAGCGAGACCGGGATCAGCTTCTGGAATCCAGCCGAGATCTAAGCCCCGACGAACAGAAAGAAACCGCTAAGCAGGTTGCGAAGCTCCAGAAGGAGATTGATAACATCCACTCTCGGCAGGTCAAGCAACGTCAAATGGGAGTCAAAGTCAAGTTCCACACCGAGTCCGAGCACATCACTAAATTCTCATCCAACCTCTCGAGAGAACACAAACCCCGAGACACGATGAACCTCCTGCGGAGAACAGACGTAACCCCCGGAGTTTCCGCTCGACGCAGCATTGATATGGCAGACGTCGCAAGAGGCTACTATAAAGACACTCAGATCGACGAGACCGAACTAGACCTCAACAAAAAATTAGCCGACATCGAAGAAGTCGTAGCTTTCACGAAAGACCAGTCGTATCTTGAAGGGATGCAGGAACTAGAGGAATGGGTCGAAGAAGCTCAAATGACAGCGTCGATCCGGGAAGCCAAGAAAGGGAAAGCCGCGGGTATCGACAGCTTCGCATCCGAATACTGGCAAAAGATGGACAGTCTCTTCACAGCCGCGATGGAGCGCGAGGGAACACCGCCCGAGAGGGAAGACTCTTACCCCACTTTCAACGCGTCCGCCGTCCTCGTCGCAGTCTGTCGAGATATTGCGCAACACGGGGCTGACCCGTATCTCGGGTTCAGTGAGGGCTGGCTCTGCCCTATTTTTAAGAAAAATGACGCGACGAACATCGCAAATTATCGCCCTATCACGGTCTTGAACTCCGACTACAAAATCTTTACCAAAGCTCTTAACACCAAACTGGCCAAAGTTGCGCCGGAACTAATACATAAGGACCAGACCGGGTTCATGAAAGGGCGTTCCATTGCAAACAACGTCTTCCTTCTCCAAGAGATTGTAGAATATGCTGAGGACGAGCTCCAAAACGGCGCCATAGTCGCGCTGGACCAAGAAAAAGCATACGACAGAATCTCGCACCGCTACCTTTGGCGTGTCTTGGAGGCGCGGGGTATCCCGGCGCAATTTATCAACACAACCCGGAATCTCTACGAAAACGCGCAGACCTGTGTCATTATAAACGGGGAGATAAGCGACAGTTTCACCGTTACTCGAGGTGTCCGCCAAGGGGACCCCCTCTCGTGTCTACTCTTCAACCTCGCGATAGAACCGCTGGCTGAGATGCTACGACAGTCTGACCTGAGGGGATACACGGTGTCTGAAATAATCGGGAAAGTGGTCCTCTCGATGTACGCAGATGATACGACCGTTTACCTACGCGCTGAAGACAGCTTCACGACGCTCCAAAAGATTCTGGACCAGTGGTGTGCGGCTTCAAGTGCTCGTTTCAACATCAATAAGACTGAAATTATCCCGGTAGGGTCTGCCGAGTACAGAGCTAAGCTAATTGAGACGCGAAGACTGAATGACAACGATGCTGAGCTACCAGCGCACATTAAAATAGCCGCTGAACGAGAGTCAGTCAGGATATGCGGAGGAAGAATCGGGAACGGAGTCGAGCTACACACTGTTTCAGCACCGGCAGAAGAAAAAATAAACGCCAGCCTCGTCCGCAGGGAAGACACTCACCCAACTATTGAGGCGCGCCGCCACCACATCCAGGCCACGGTCGGAGCCATGACCCAGTTCCAAACCCAGGCAAACGGCATGGCGCCAGAGGTCGAGAAAAGGCTGACGCGCGTTGTCGGCAAATACATGGCAGAAGGGAAAGGCGCACTTGTGTCCCGAGAAACACTTGCGCTACCAATCGAGTCTGGAGGAAAGAAGGTTCTTGATTTAGCGAGCAGGAATAAGGCGATAGCGATTGTGAAGTTGAAGACCTACCTGAACCTCGACCCAGAACAGAGGCCAGCGTGGGCTTTCTTTGCCGACAAAACCCTCGCCGGACACCACAACTCCGACGCCATCACCGCCGACGCATACGACATCCCCTTCCTGCAAAACTGGAAGCCTGTAATCCGCAAGCAACCAGGCAAGAAAAAATTACCAAGCGAGCTCGGCAAGATGATGACGACCGCGAACGAAGCTGGTGTCTCCCTGGAACCAGACCGCCTGAATTTCGACACCCTCGTCCAGATGCCGCTTTGGCACCATGCAGGACAAGATCCCGCGCGCAAACAAACGAATAACCTGAAACAGCATAAGTGTCTACGAGCTCGACACCACGTCCTAAAAGTTAGAGACGGCCTCATGCTCACCAGCCGCCTAACGCGGTCGGACCACAGCGCAACGGCCGACTGCGCCTGTAGCGCCTGCGAGCAAGACCGGGCTGGAGGATGCGAAAATCCACACAAGTGCGTGGTAGCGGTCTTGGGCCGCCTTGACCTATTAACAGCGGAATGGGACCCTCGGCGTGCGGGTCATGCCCATCTGTCGAACGAGGAACTAAGAGGCGCTGTCAACGATGACGACGACGAAAATAAGAGGACGTACAAAGTCCCGCCTCGCCCCAAAAACCTGACCGAGTGTTTCCGGGTGTTTACTGAAATGGACGTCCGGGTCGGCGAGACCACCACCGCTTCCATCTGCGCTGATCGAGAGACCGAGCTGCGAAATTTTCATCGCCTCGAAAAAGATCTATACACGCGGCGGTGAATTGAGGATTGGGGCTGGGATTTATAACGAGAGTGAACCCACCTTGAACATGGATATTCGGGTCCAGAGAAATGGTGACCCGGACCTCGACAAGGCAGAGTTTGTAGCTGCTTTAATGTGCATACGCAGAGTCCACCCGCACACTGACCTGACCATCGTAACCAAGAGACCCACACTCCTGACCGAACTCGAGAAAATGAGTCAATATGAGGACAGAGGGTGGATCGGGATGAGAAACGCACCGGAAAGACGAGCGCTAGCGGATGCATTGCGGCCGTGCCGGGAAGACGCGAATTATCAAGGCCGTTACCCCTTCGCCGGAGACTTTGGAGTGCCTTGAGCTGGCAGAGACCCTCGCGGACCGAGGTGCTCGCAAGTCGCAGCAACAGCCAATCTACTTGGCGATATCAAGTGGGGCGTTACCGAGAGGCGCGAAACTGTGTAAAATAACACAAGCATTAGCGACGAAAGGTTTCACAGCACATCTAGACGCACCTTCCCGCCCCACTACAGTCAGAACTATCAAGGAAGTCCAACAGCAGTTTCGGGCAGATACCGGAGCGACCCCTTCCGCCGCCCAAATATGGAGAGGCATCCGCCATCCGGATATCTCTTATCGGCACCGAAACTTCCTGTGGAAGCTAATGCACGGCGCATTCCGTGTGGGTAACTGGTGGAGCCACATCCCAAACTGTGAAGATCGCATTAATTGTGGAACCTGCGGTGTGGAAGAATCCATGAACCACATACTTTTTGAGTGCGAAAAGCCCGGACGCGAGGAGGTCTGGGCACTGGCCAAGGAGATGTGGGAGAAGAGCCATGATAGCTGGCAGGAGCCGACGATGAGCAGCCTGCTCGGCTGCACCCTTTACCAGCAGACGAACGCAGAAGGTAAGCCAGACCGCCCGGCTGATCGGTTACACCGTCTGCTCGTCATTGGCTCGGCCTTCCGAATCTGGCTGCTCAGGAACGATTCAGTCATCAAGAAAGCTGGAGTAGCCCTCTCTCCAATCGAAGTCCACAATAAGGCGCTTGGTGACCTTAACGATACCCTACGCCTTGACCAGGCGCTGGGGACAACATACAAGAACCGCCGGCCCCTCGTGGACCCGAAACTAGTAGCGGCGACTTGGGCCGGTAGTTTGAAAGATGAAGCGACTCTCCCGCCGCGTTGGCTGAGAGAACCTGGGGTTGTAGTGGGTATTGAGCCTAAATTTTCACAGAGGCCTCGCCCTCCATCGCGCCCACCGGAGCGCTCATAAGTCCGGCTCGCTCGGAGTCCCACACTACGGCTGTCTCGTGTGCGTAAAAGCATTCCTCAGGGGTGGTGGAGAAAATTTCCCGACCTTGTGTGCATATCGTATTGGTCTGTTTTTTTTTTTTCCCTCTCTTTCTGTCTTTTTCTCATCCATCGGGGGTGAACTATCCCCCCAACTCTTACAGTAGTCGCACGGAGTAGTACCAAGTACTATGTTTGTGTAGATGTAGCTGAAAAGCTAATGTACCAAAAAAAAAAAAAAAAAAAAAGTATATTAGCCCTAGCTAGCGTGTACAGAGGTGCTAGACACATACCTGGCAGAGGAATCCAAAGAGAACAAGTCTAAGGAGCCTTGCCAGGGGGTGTCACAGGTATAAGTGACGCGCGTGACGAAGCCACTGATAAATAAGAGCAAACAAGAATGAGAGGAGAGGAGATAAAGAGAGATAAGAGTGAGAGAGAGTAGGAGGGAAGAGAGGAAAGGGTATAGTAAGGAAAAAGGTAGAACAGTCAAGTAACGAAAAAGGAAAAAGGATGAGATGTCCCCTTACAGTGACCAGTGACGGCCATGTATGGATTCTTCTTGTACTTGTCGGTGAACAGGTCTATGGTTGCCAAAACCTTCCCAAGTGCGTGCTACATATGATGTTATTATTTGTGAGCATCATATCAATCTCACAACACAAGACAGACCCTCTCAAACTCCTCAGTAAGCTTGTTGATGTATTCGAGGAGTATCTCCTTGATGTGCATGGAGACCTTGGTAGGAGGCAGAATGTCCGTGTCCTTGAGCTGAGGAGGCAGAAATATGAAGATCTTGTGCAGCTTCTCATTTTTGATCGAATTGATAGCCTAGTACATGGTAAGTGTCAGCTACTGAGAGTGAACTGCTGCGAACCTGGTCATCTGCAACTGCTGTAAGCATATTGCTTATGTCTTGGCATCTGATCATCACATGATCATCTTTCTTTTCTGCTCTTGTCTTCATCTTGTATTGTCGATACGCTCTCTCGGAATTCCCATCAAGGGTCTTGTTGTTCTGTTGCTGGTTTCCTGAGTGTTTCCTGCTCTAGGTAAGCGGGCTTCCACTGACTGCCTACTCAATAAACAAATCAAGAAAAACATTGTTGGAAGAACAAGCTGCCTGAGGGGATTGTGATTGGGAAGAAGAAGAAGAAGAAGAAGGCAATTGAGTTGTCACTGATGAGCGGCAATATCTACGACTTCCCACTCATCAAACAAGCTCTGGACAGCGTCGTGCCGCAGGAAGACGTGCAGAAGGTCTCGGTTGTACAGAAAAAATAGTAGCAGCAAGTGTAAAGTGAAGGATATACTGTGGCGAACCGGGATCCAGGACACATTGCGAGATCACCCCTAGCTCATGTTCTGATATATATACGGGCCTGATCTTTTGTACATTGGTGGAACATAAGCCACTCTATGATGCAGAATATTTTCAGATTTATTGGCCTCCATTTCCGTGTCTTGTTGCGGATTGATTTCGCTTACCCGATATGGTATGTACCGGGAAGCGGGACAAACAACAATTATTGCAGCTTCATGGAGGTTTTTCACAAAGCAAATGCATGGAGCCATAGCCAGTCTTCCCTTCTATACATCCTCTACTTTTGAAGCTGGTAGGTGTAGTATTATGGGCATACAAACACGGACAATAATGTTCCCATCATTTTTCTGCTGGAACACTGAATCTTTTCTAGCATATGCATCAGTCAACCTCCGGCCATGAAATTTTGAGGATCTCACAGTACTTGTCTAGTCTATAGACCCTCAAATTCTCAACTCCTACGGTGGCCCAGAAGGTCATGTCCCGCTTCTGGTCCTGTCCCGGATCCCAGTTTGCGACAGTATTTATAAAAAAAAAAAAAAAAGATTATTTAAGCCAAAATTTGAATATTTAAATCAGCCCCATGTGACTTTCACCACCCTAGTGCTGTAAGGGGACATCTCATCCTTTCTCCTTTTTTGTTACTTGACTGTTCTACCTTTTTCCTTACTATACCGTTTCCTCTCTTCCCTCCTACTCTCTCTCACTCTTATCTCTCGTTATCTCCTCTCCTCTTATTCTTGTTTGCTCTTATTTATCAGTAGCTTTGTCACACACATCACTTATACCTGTGACACCTCCTGGCAAGGCTCCTTAGACTTGTTCTCTTTGGATTCCTTTACCAGGTATGTGTCTAGCACTACACGCTAGCTAGAGCTAATATACTTTGGATTCCTCTGCCAGTCTTGTCTGTGTCGTCCTGGGCACACAGGCACTGTAGGGTTGCCCTTACAGGTGCTCAACCTTGGCAAAATGGCTGTCACCTGGTGAAATGGCGAATCAACGCAAAAATTGATTCACCAGGTACACTACCTTGGAGGATCAGGGGAGCTTGGAGCCATGTGTCAGAGAATGGGCTCGAAAGCTGGTGCAGCCATAAATCTAGGACTAGAGGCGGCTGCCAAGGGGAACTGAGATGGAAGTTAAAATCAAGAGTTATGTGACTAGTCACACGATCTCTATCTACATGTGGATAGGCCGCTCGGGCCGTCTTTTGGATGTACAGTACTATACGCTATCACAATGGGTGTTCCGAAGTTAATGCCAAATCTATTGTACAAGGGATTTGGCTGTGGCTTATATAGGTCTAGGGTTGCCAGGCCATCAGTAACTGCTGTTTGTCACCTGTCTATCTGTAATCATCGCTGGTGCAGATCCTGCACTAATGTCTAGAGCAATCACTGACCTCTTGACACTGCCATGCACATGACTGCCTATGCACATGACAGCATGGCTAGGGAAGGCTAGCCCAAAAGTGGTGTGCCTGACCCGGCTCAAGTTCCCATGCCCTCCAGGAATTTGGCTATGTTGCCAGACGAACCTGTGAGGCAGAACCTCACTGCCCATGTCTATGCCACAAACCAGACAACATTGTTTCTTAATTCCACCAATCCGGTCCTGCACTTTCTCTTAGCTGCAGAGCTCCCGGAGGTCCTGTCGCAAGTCCCTTGTGAGCTTTGTCACCAATTTCATTGTATTATTGGTAAAATATAGGCAAAAAGACCTGGTACTTGCTATAAAAATTAATTGATAAATCCCTGCTACTGCCAGCCTGCACTTGGCTCTCTTGGGTAGTCGGAGCCATGAAGCTAGATTTGGGGTGGCATTGGCTATATCATGCAAGGATTAGGCTGCCTCAAAATGCAGGAGAAAAATAGCAGAAAAAAAGGCTGGATGGTAGGTTTGTCACACTTGTGACCAACTACCAAAAAAAGACAATTGGTGCAGGTGATATTGTACAGTTGATAATATCACTGATCACATTACCAAAATCAAAGTTAAGCAGATTAACGATCTAACCAACTTTCATGAATTGAGTATATGCTGAACCATGATCATTATGGCACAAATCACTCAATGTAGCTAATTTAGATCTGATTACATCATAGCTGGAGCTACAATAGGCCTTTACATTAGTTCTATTGCATCCAAGAAGCAAATTATAACCTCTCGATTATGAAACATGGAAACCGGATATTCATGATCAGGTATCAATTCATCATAGCAGCAGATAGGGCTATTTTGTAGCCAAATTTTTATAAATATAGATTGTTCAAAGTAGAATGAATAGCTAAGATATTCTCCTTTAATATAGGATCTCTATCTGACAAAAAGCAGTATAAGAAACATATCAGAAATGCAAAATGCACATACAATACGATATATAAAGCCGATTAGTTTTTGATCTACCTATATTGCAAGATAGCTACCATATTACAATTTTCAAGGTAAATTGATTACTGGTGCTGGTATTTTGCAATGGTCTTGAATTGAAGGTGAGAACAAAGGTATATTCTCTATTTATCAACCTTCCACTTTTTGCTCAGCCAGTTACCTTCATACCTAGCTCTCAGTGCTGTGAAGTATTGCTAAACACAGAATAACATGAAGATACTGCATTTTCATAATTATAGCTAACAAAAAAACGTGTTGACTTGTCAGAGACAAATCTCAATTTCAAACATATTAATCTATCCAGTGGATCTAACTCCAATCAATATGTATCAGAACCACTATACACAGTGGTTTGCTTATTCTGCACCAAATCCTCCATAGAATTCCATGAAACTTCAAGAGACACATCTCCTCCCTGCATACCATAGAATAGTACTACTAGCCATATATTATTCTAAGAATCTGAATGCCTTTCTGTATTAGCAGGCGTTCTAAAGGGCCATCATGAAATGAGACAAAGGCGCTGCTATAGGTAAACCCAATCTGGCCATTATTGACATCCATGTCGGTGACACTCTCAGGCAACTCTTCTTGACTGGAGAGCCGCTCGTTTGTGTTTGCTCATCACAGAACCATGCACTTGCCAGTCTTAACCGGAAACTCCATGGACTCCTCAGTTCTTGCTTCCGTGTCTTCAATGCGTAGCATGGCAGATGCGAGGACAAGTTTGTGGTAAGCAATCCAAGGCTGAGCCATCTCGTATATTATATTCACAGTGTTGCAGACAACCCCGATATCGAGCCAATCAACAAGGTTGCAAACATTGACTTGCTGTCGCATCGTGAATCACAGCTCAATGGAGGCATTGCCCAAACCTTACAGGAGTTGGGGTGCTCTGCCTCCAGATCAAGGCCAAGTGAATGCAGGCGTCAGAATTTGGGCTAGGTTCATCATAAGGGCCACAAACACAATAGTTAGCTTGATTATATATTTATTGAGTTTGTTCAAAGTCACTTGGAGCACATCTTGGGCTTCAAGAGAACTTTTGCTGTCTGTAATAAGCACTAACTCACGCTGCCATGGGAAGTGCTCTCTGGGAACTTACATCACCACAATAATAGCATCAGAGGCTGTATATGCTGGGTAAGAGATCTTGTTTGCAGGCAAGCACACTATCTCCACACTCCTCTGTAGGTTCGAGTGTATCTAGCTTGCTCAGCATGTCGGTAATGGGCAGTCCGATCGTTATATAGGTTTTGACATTGTCGTAGCCCTCTCCTATGTGCTCATATAGGAAGTTGTGAGTACAACTCGAGCTGAGCAGCAGAACACTGCATGTGTCCTTGTTGTTTCCGTGCAAATCTACATGAGGTAAACAGATGTATTTACACTTGCAAAAGCATGTACCAGCTGTTGTATCCCAGAGTTGACAATGCATAGAGCTAGAGGTTGGTTAGTGGGATGTCCCCGTGTACATTAGGCTTCAAGCTGCTCTGGGCCAACAGAAGTGGAAGGCAATGGGCCAGCACGACTGTATCAGAATCCTGCTCTTTAATATGCAGGTGGTAAGTGATGGTCCAGGTCCTCCTCTGCATTCCTCAACTTCAAAAGCAGGTGAAGGGCAAGAAATACAAGAATCACCCAAGGATGCTCCCTCTACCAGCTTATTTCTTGTCCAAATCTGTCTATTGTGCATTGTGCAGAGCTTGTCTAGTTTTTTGGATGAGCTCTGCAATGAACTAAATACCCTGCCACCAATGCTGAACAGACAACATGTGCTCATCAACAATATTTGAGGCTGCTCTTGACAACCCCTGCTCTGTTAAGAAATATGAAACACATATATATCATTAGGAACAATGATAATCCACCGACACAGAACAATGCTTGTAGTATTGTTACTGTGAGCTTTTGGGGTCTAGATCTATTCTGAACTTGGCTTACGGCTGGTGAAGCAAATGAAAAATTTTGGGATCTCTGTCTACAGCCATGTCTCCCAAGAGGCAGTTTAGTTTAGCACTTTGGGCCTGTAATATGTATGTAGAGCATCCCTGAGTAAAGCTCCGCACGAGTGGGCACGGGTAGGTACCCGCACTCTACCCATGGGGTGTCAGGTCTTCAGAGTCGAGACCTACACTCTCAACCACTCGCACTCGTGCGAGTACACACTCGCGGATGTGCACCCGCAAGTACGACGAGTGGAGCGGGTGTGTCAGGTACCTCACGAGTGCTTAGCATGAAATAGGCAATTTATTCATCATCTGACGCGTCCTTATTGCGAAGAGATTGAAAATGTGCGCTAAGCATCGAATGCGGGTAGCCAGATTCATACGACCCTCACTGCCGATAGCTTCGACGAGTGTCTCCATCATGGTGTCGTTGTTGCTGGCGTTGTCTCCAACGATGCTCAAAACCTGCGAGGTGTATGGACGTACCGAGGACCTCGTCGTTATCATCAATATTGAGCTCTTCGTTCTGTTTCTTGAGTTGTGCGAGCAGGGCTGCGTCACGCTGGGCGGCGCTGAGCGATGCATCCTTCTTGCCCTTCTTCTTCTCGGGCTTCTCGACGGGCGTGTCGTGGACGGGCGGGTCGGAGACGCGTGGGCCGGTTTTGCGTTTGCCCATGGAGGAGGAGAAGAAGAAGCGTAGATGTGCACAGCCCGTCAATTGACAGTTGATCACCGCTGTTGGTGATCCGCGGCCACTCGTGTGGTTCTTAACCCCAGACCCGCACTTGCTGGCATCCGTGGGTCTGAAGGCACCCGTACTCGCGAGTGCCATACCTGTGGACACCCCGACGCGGGTACCCGTGATGCCACCCGCGGGTGGACCCACTCATGCGGAGCTTTATCCCTGAGTTTGTTCAGTTAGCTGATTGTTGCAGTCTCTTTTTTGATTCTAGAATCTAGAGGAGGATGAGTTTATCTCAGTCAGCTGTGCTGAGAGCCTGTTGAGCGACATTCAACATCGCGATGAAATGGGGCGCTCAAGAGCTCTACCGGAAGACTGAAGAACTAGTACAGAAGAAAACACCATCACAATCCCAACGCCTTTCAGTGCGAAGAAAAGTGGAAGGAATGAATGTCTTGTGCAATCTCAGATCAAGCCGCGTTCCAAGCAAGTTCAAGCTCTAGATACAGAGCCTATAAAATAGGTTGTAGGGCAGGAACAATGAAGTGTGGATAGAAAAGTGTCAGAAGAGCAACTCTCCCAACGCGTCATCCATGTAGTACCAGGTGTTTCCCTCGTTTTTCAGAGTGGACCAACCCAATCGGATGCTTGCACAAGGATAACCCCCAGAACCCAATGCCGTTGTAGGAGATCTGATATTGCTGCCAAAACCAATAACACTGCCGAAACCCTTGTACGCTGCCAAAAACCCTTATATGCTGCCAAGAGATATGCTGCTAAAACTAAATGCTGCCAAGCAAGAATAACGCTGCTGAGACCACAATAATGCTGCTGTGACTATATAATAGCAGTCCAGGGCTCACAAAAGAGGCGGACAACGAAGGGGAGGACTCAGAGATATCTGCCAAGGCGGATGAGCAAGTAGTCGACGCTGGGCTGACACGCAGACAATGATGAAAGACAAAAAAATGTACTCGAAGGCAGCGACGGAAAGTGCTGCAACCCTAATGTACGCTGCAATAGTAAACACAGTGGTTTTCCATAGTGTCTGTGTGTCCAGGCTGGACATGGTCTAGACCCGCTATGCTCACAGTGAGTGTGTTGTCGGCCTTGACTTTTGGTCGACTCAGAAAGAGCAACTTGGTGAGAGGAACAAACAACGGACAGCTGGGAAGGAGGGGGATGATGACGGGTAGAGACAAGCCGTGCAATGGACGGCAGCTCAAGCATGTCCGCTGGCGGCACTGGAAAAGATATGTCATAGGCTGTCTAATTTTCTATTTGGGTCCGATGGCCGTGTCATCTTGGGAGGCGGAATCTGTCATACCCTTGAATAGCGTCCAGACTTCAGCGGACTGGTCAAGGACTGGTGCAAGGAAGTTCTTTTACCTGCGCAAGTGCATCACTGGGAATAAGTAGTGTCAGCGACCACACTTGTCATAGTCATGCAACATATTCTTTGCAGCCCTTGAATCTAGGTAGACTCTTGTAAGGAGACATTCTATTTTTTTTCCATTTTTTTTTCCATTACTTTACTGTTCTACCTTTTTCCTTACTATACCCTTTCTTCTCTTCTCTCCTACTCCCACTCACTCTTATCTCTCTTTGTCTCCTCTCCTCCCATTCTTGTTTGCTCTTATTTATCAGTGGCTTTGTCACGTGTGTCACTTATACCTGTGACACCCCCTGGCAAGGCTCCTTAGACTTGTTTACTTTGGATTCCTCTGCCAGTCTTGTCTGTGTCGTCCTGGGCACACAGGCACTGTAGGTTTGCCCTTACAACTCTTCAGCACTGTATTCTGCATTCTCCGTTGTTGTGATATAGATAGACACTGTATTCATGCAACTTGGGTCTAGGTATCTGTGTGACATGTACTTAGCATAGTGTGACCTGTAGGATCACACATCATTATCTTTTGCTCTAAGTCTATGTAGCTGTATCGCAATTTTTACGTGCCCTTTTGAAGTATCCACTTTGCGGCAGCGTCGGCATTTGTATCGCGCATGTGTCCTCGGGTAGGAGAGAATGAGGTGGCCGGAATGAGGAAAAAACATGAGTAGGCATAGCAAGGTATGGTGGGGATCACGACTTCATGACAAGTCTAATAAAACAGCTTTCGAATGGGAATACAGCTAGCATTAATACATCTAGAGACATGACATTGCAGGAATCAACATCTTTCATGAACCTCTTTTGAACCCATGGACCAAAATTTTTAATAGCCGACATTTTGCTAAGATTGGGACCAATTTGGCAGATCAAGGTCATGTGCATATCACTGTAACAGTTATGTGAAGCATTCTCTCTCGGAAAATTAGCAAAAGAAAAATCAGAATACTGAGATTATAGCTACAGGGAGCTGGGGGAGCCCTAATGAAGAGATCCAGTTCTTTCAAATATAAACACCATATGAGAAGCAAAACAGTTAGCAGTTTTGAGGCTCTGTAAAATCAAGAAAAAATCATTTACTTGAGATATCTTCAGGATCAGAGATCCTACGTATCCTGCCTTGATCTATGTTTTTTGTTTGGCCAGAAACACAGTGTGGGGCCTGTACAAAGCCTGAGAAATGACATCATTGATTTTGCCATTTTAGTAGGAAGTGAAATACGGGCATGATGTAATTCTATGCACTTTTCGTCCTTCCATAGCGTGTTTTATATATGGGTGCAAGAGATATTGTATTGTTTGTAGTACAGCTTAAAGTCCTCACCGAATTATTGCAAACCTTATGCAGGCCCTATGGTGCAGATATTTTTCAGAGCTTTCTTTTTCCATGTAATTGTGGACAGGTCAAAGGCCACCTTGATCTCTCACTGCCATTGGGCATCCCTCAACTGTGGTCTGCCCTCAAACCTTGTCTCAAAACACATCGCCTTGCTGCCTTGCCCGGCCTTAGGATCAAAGTCGTCGCCATAGACGCCACTATATACCTGTACCAAGCCCTTATTCGTGAGACGCAAGATGTCTTTAGACCCCAAGATCTCACAATCTCCTCTTCTCCATTCTGGCACTTGTCTTACCTCTTTCTCAGGTACTTCAAGTCCCTCTTGAAGCTCATAGAGGCTCTGAAGAGGGCTGGACTCCAAGTACACGTCGTATTTGACAGTGCGGCCTTGAGCATCAAGGACACGGCCCACCAAGCGTGCAAGCAGCAGCATGCCAAGGTCATCAAACGGGTGCATGAGAAGCTGGCTGAGGGAGATGAGGAGGGCTATTTTGCATTGCTCCGGACCATCATCAAGATCACACTGCACCGGAGTTGGTTGCAGTCTGTATCAAGGTATATTTATGCCTTTTTTTACTGGTGTATAATCATACCCACAGGCACTCCAGCAGGCAGGCGTTTTATACACTGTCTCCCCACATGAATCAGACCAACAAATTGCACACCTTGTGTCCCATGGAATTGCCGATGCATGTCTTTCACAAGACAGTGACTTTGTACTCTACGGCTTGCTGTACCTGCTGCGCAACCTGCATGTCGCTAAAGGCACGGTGCAAATGCTGCGACTCGATGATCTTTGGGGTACAGTCTTCTGTCTCCGTGACTCAATTGGGCAACTGCTTCACACTCTCCCCGATCAGCACTTTGGGATGCTACCACTTCAGATTGCAGCTCTCATCGCGGAATGCGACTACTCGCTCAGCATTCCCTAAATCAGCCTCATAAGCGCTGCACAACTCGTTTCAAGCATGGACCTCCCGAACACCCCTGCTGACAGCCACTTTTTCCATGAAAGTCGGGCTCATCAAGTCTGCTGTTGCGCTTGCCATGACTGCTCTCATCAAAGCCATCCCGGTTCAAGATATACCCATGGATTTCCCGTCAACACTGGTCCGAGGTCTTGTCTCCTGGGCCTGCGGAGTTGTGTATGACCCACAGCACCAGAAGTTTGTCTATCTTGGTCTACCACACAGTATACTAAAGTAGGCAACATCTGCTGTCGGCAGGTGTGTCTGTAACATTCTTGGAACAGAGCTTCCGATTTGACTTTCTCAGGTGTCTGGACCCCTGAAATCGCGCAGGGTATAGCCCAGGGCATCCTCCATCCCCTCTACCACACCCCGATCCCCAACATTCTGCCTGATTATCGCTTCCAATTTTGTCCTGTCACGCAGCTGTCTCGCACACTCATTCCCTTCCATCACATTGCATATGAGTGCCCACATTCCGTCGTGTGGTGCTTGCTCGAGGGACGTTACTTCAACAGCTTCTGTCACGCGCTAGATAGGCTTGGTGCTGTTCCTCACCAGTACCCGTTTATCATCCCAGGCATATGCTGCGAGGAACAGCTACTGTAAGGGCAACCCTACAGTGCCTGTGTGCACAGGACAACACAGACAAGACTGGCAGAGGAATCTAAAGTATATTAGCCCTAGCTACCGTATACAGAGGTGCTAGACACATACCTAGCAGAGGAATCCAAAGAGAACAAGTCTAGGGAGCCTTGCCAGGGAGTGTCACAGGTATAAGTGACGCGCATGACGAAGCCACTGATAAATAAAAGCAAATAAGAATGAGAGGAGAGGAGATAAACGGAGATAAGAGTGAGAGAGAGTAGGAGAGAAGAGAGGAAAGGGTATAGTAAGGAAAAAGGTAGAACAGTCAAGTAACGAAAAAGGAAAGAGGATGAGACGTCCCCTTACACTACCCCTGACACCCACACGTCCAACTCTAACGCCACATACCGTCATGACCCGTTTTCCCATGTCGACCTTGTTTCATCAGCACCTACCGCGCATTCCCAAAGATCCTGGGTACAATACCCCAGGGAGGATAAATAGCGTACCCCAGACCTGTATTCGGTAGATTGTTCTCGTCCGTTTTTTCCCCTTATCTCTGTGTCCATGACGAGCGACGCTACAAGGGCAACCTCTGACAGGAGGCAGTACTGGGCATAAACAACACACCTGGCAGGGGGATCTAAGAAAAAGAAACTCTGAAGACCTCCCTGACAGGTGGCATCTATTTAAGAGCACTGTTGTAACTGCTAGCTATATTCCTGCACCATATTGCATAATAGATTACATCTAGATCTCTTGATAATCCGATGTAGGGATGCTGAGCCATCATAACCTGCCAGCAGTAATGACTCAGCTTGACTGGTCTGCCATGATCACTCAGTGTGGTCCAGTCTTGAGGAGGGCTCTGTCCCAGGTATTGCCGCAGGAGTAATGGAGTTTGGGTCAGCAATAAAGTTGATCCAAGTAGAAGTTTCCCTGACAGACGCCCGTCGAGAACCCCGCTGTAGCCGGCTTAGGACCCTGCTCCAGCACTATCGAACCCTGCAATCCGGCAATCGCTGACAGCCTCATCCGGGGCTGTAGCCTTTGCCTGCGCCTTTGCCACCTTCTCGTTTGCCCGACTTTGCTTGTTTGACTTGCAGTTGCTCTCAAAGCGGCGAATAATCTTGTCAGCATGCTCTTTGTCGTCTTCATGTGCCTCTCAATTATGGACAATCTCCTGCACCCACGAATAGTCAGACGCCTTAGGCTTGGCGTGCTGGGCACGTTTGATAGCAGCATGCACATTCTCACGAGCGTTGGCTGTTGCGTTGGGGTCGCGGAGGACTAGCTCAGCAAGGTCGTGTTTGGTGAGCTTCTTGGGTTTCGCAGGTACAGCCGCCTTCTTTGCTGCGCTGGCCTTTGCGAGTGACGTTTTAGTGTGCTGTCGATTATCTTCAAATTGTTTCATGATACCCTTGGCGGTCTTCTTTGCCCTGTCTTCTGTGTCTTCCCAAGATACGGTCTCCTTTGCATCTTCGTAGTCTTTGCGTTTGGGCTGCCAGCGCTGGCACGGCTGACGATGACCGCTGCGTTTTCCTTCGTGTGCTCATCCGCATTCGCGTCAACCATCGTAGCCTCAGCTACGGCGCGTTGAACTGAAGATGGCTTCTTGGTTGCGGGTCCGGTCCAGATGGGAATGCCCTTCTCGCGCTTCTTTGCCTTATAGCGCTGCGACGACGCACGCCACCCGGCGCGTTGATGCTCCAGTCTGTCCACGCCCTCAGGCATTGGCAGAGTGAGTATAGCCAGCTGCATATCCGCCTCGGAACAAGCTCCCTCCTCCAAAATTTCCTGCATGAACCCATCGTCGAATGCAACGTCGTCGACCAAGGATTCTGGAAATCCTTCAGGCGGGTCGAAGTTGGGAAAGTATAAGACGACTGCCTTGACGGTCTTGTACGTGAGGAGGCCGACAAGTCCTTGTAACAAATCTCTGGCCGTTGCAAGTCTACCGCTCAACATCAGTCAGATTGCTGGAGTACAAGATGAGACCTCTGACCCAGTCAATGTAGTCTTAAGGACCTTCTGCTTGCCCTTGGTGCGTTTCGTTCTATGGGCAATCAGTACGGTCGTTGTAGTACGGACACGTTTCTCACCGCTTAAGGAAAACTTTCGGCTCGGCATTCAGGGCCGCGAGCTCGTCCATACCGTCGTCGGATCTGCAGACCCAAGGCTCGGTGTATGCGCACAAGAGATGAAGCAGCAATGCACAAGTCTTCGCCGTTCTCGTTGTCTTCTTTATCTTGCAAGACTTATCCGAATAGCTTTGGCCTTGAACGCCCGTTGGCACCAAGATTCATACAAAGGTAGAGCATACTGCTTCGCGCAAATTTCACCGCCAGCTTCGACTTCATCGAGTTTGCGCTTCCTGGCATGAATGGACATCAATGTGTGCAACCAGGTCATCCACAAGACACGCACGGAATCGCCAGCTCTAGAACTCCACCAGAGGCCTGCTCTGGTTTTGCTTGTTTAGTTCCGGTGGATGCGTTGGTGCTAAGTAGGGCTCAAAGCAATGTCAGAGCCGGACGGCTGAGTACGCACTGGACCGCCTCATTCTCGTCGTTTCCATGCCTGTGTTTGGCCTCTATCATATGCCAGTCAAGAGGGCGTACAACATACGAGACTTTCTTGACTCTGAAATGTGTTCTCAGCGCCATGTAATGCGACGAGATAACAGGATGTACCGTTTGCTTGGACCTTCGCCGCCAAGCTCTACGCCCTTCTGTTTCCTGAGCCAGCCTTAGCACAAAGCTCAGAACGCGTCTACTATGCCGAATCCTCACATTGTGAGTTGTCCCCAAGAAAGAACCACGAGCGGTACACGTGAGGAGCGCGTTCACAAGTAGATTCTGAGTCACACACTGTGTTCCTCGCTCTTGATGGCGGCTGGCAGCGAGCTTGAGTCAATGGGTAGTCGACGAATACATTTCTTGTGTGC
Source organism: Mycena chlorophos (assembly GCA_014461115.1). Classification (NCBI taxonomy): domain Eukaryota; kingdom Fungi; phylum Basidiomycota; class Agaricomycetes; order Agaricales; family Mycenaceae; genus Mycena; species Mycena chlorophos. The sequence goes on along the minus strand of JACAZE010000007.1, from coordinate 1,861,211 downwards.
GCGAATTTGAGAAGTCCCAGCGGGCTCGTTCATTCTGGGAGCTAGAACCAAGTGCCTTGTTTGCGGCGCCGGCTTGTGCATAACTAGCGGCGCAGAAGGTAAGGTATAATAAAGCATCTAGTAGGGTCAAGTTCTTCTCTCTCTTTACGAAACGACTGCATCCTCCATGACTGCCTCTAGGTCCATCGCCGAAGCCTTGCGGAGATGAAGAAAAACGTCAAGCGGGCTGAAGGGCTGCCTGTTCAGATCCGAAAAGACACCTGAATAGGCGCATTAGACATGGAAAACAAGACGTTTGGAATTGACTGGCCGTCTGTTAACAAGAACGCATCGAGAACCGCTTCATCCTCTGATCCTGCTTTTTCGCCTCGCATGACACTGGAAGATAGCTTGGACGCGGAGGCATTGTCATGTAGCTCGTTGTCGTCAATCACGGCCTTGAGGAGGTGGGACATTGCTGGCCAGCCGTGCTCAAGATAGTTGATCAAACCGTCCAAGATTGACTCTGTTGAGCATGACATCTGCTGCTCGAGCTATGAATAGAGACACTCACCGAGAATGAGATGATAGAGGCTCTCGGCCTCCTCCTCCGTCAATGCCTCTACGGTTTGCGCGCATTCCTGGGCAATCACAAGCTCGATGGTGTGCTTGTCGGCATGCCCAAGGATGCCGTTCTCGACGGCCAGCAGATCTTGCAACAGTTCACCGAACCAATGAGAGTGGTTTGGGTGCGAGAGGTATCTTGAAAAGAATCTGAGCAAAAGTTATTTTTTCTCTTTCGCAATGCAAACTACGAAGAAGCACCTTCCGCTAAGAACACTGACCAGGACCTTGGCCTTGTTGCGCGGTGGCAGCTCCTGCAGTGCGTCCATGCCAGCCTTATGGCACTCCTGGTGCTGGAGTGCGGTCATATACCGGGTCTGGACCTCTGGTTCACCGCGTTCTTGTGCTGCTCGGGCCTTCGCTGCCTGGAAAGCCTCTTGATGAACGTGTTTCTCGTTTGTTGGATATGATGAGTTCCCAGCACTGTCGTATCTGAAAAAGGTTTAGCATAAAGAGCAAATCAGTTGTTACTTGACAAGAGTCATTCAAATACAACAAACTGCTAATATGCACAACCTACAGTTAACTGTACACTCTCTGTGACTAATTGTGACATGATAGCAACAACTATAGCAACACTAAAAATAGTAATAGCTACCGTTGCTTAGTAGTGTAGATATTAAAATGGCTGTTTCTAAGGATACCAGTGTTGCTAGACAGCAGTTGTTTTGCTAGATTTTCTTATAAAGTGGGATGTAGCATAGCAATGACAATCCCTCTCTTGACCTCTACCCCTATCCTCCCACTCTTGTCACTCTTTTGACAGATTCAATATTAAGTTTCTGTGTCTTGTTATAAGCCTCATCTTGTTAGTTCCACTTATGTATTGGCTCTTTGAAGTTTATTGGAAACAGATTCTTTTCGAAACCCCAACAATCAGGAACCAGGACTTCATTGTTCCTAGGTTCCAATAAAATCTAGAAGATCACTCTGACCAAAGCGCTCATGAGGGTTTCTAGTCTGTCTTGTAGCGCTCTGACTGGATGTTCACCAGATCATTTGTACAGTATAATTATTCAATGAGGTTATTGCTCTGACAAAAGTGCTTACAAGAATATTCTAGACAGATACTGCTCTGACAAGGTGCTCAGTAGAGTATTTGAAACCTTTCTGGTATCACTCTAACAAGGTGCTCACGAGGATACAGATGTATGAAGTACGAATTACAAAACTAGGTTAACGCTCTGACTGGGTGCTGACGAGGTTGCCTATATGAACTACAAATGACAACGACAACTACGAATACGAATACAACAACTCTTACAACGGCAATGACAACGACAACTACGAACTAGGTGCTCAATTACACAAATTACTCTTCTTACCACTATTTTGTACATCTTTGAAGGATCTTATTAAAACACCAAACAATTGGACTAGTGTGGTATTCTCGAATAAAGTCACTTCCAGAATACTATATTGAGAAACAAAATTCCCAGCCGACAACACGCTTCGAGCTCAACAGCAAGGCTGAGATTCAGCGTCAATGGGTGCGTGGTCCATCCGTGCTCGGCACTTACTTGCTGAAATGCCCTTAGATGCAGAAGATCAAGGGCGAGCTCGGTCTCAAGCAGACGGCCAAGACACTCGTGGACGCAGTGCCAGTGTGCCCCACTCCTGAAACGGCGAACAACAACCAAGACATTATAAATTTTCTTATAGATAGCAACTTGGTGGGGAATCTTTCGCAGCTGGTCTCCAAACTGATTCCTGTGCAAGGCGCGGGAGCCACAGCAGAGTACAGCAAAAGGGACAGGACTGGCCCTCCACGCTCTGCAATCGACCACTGACATCCGATATTCGCTCGCCTAGGAAGCGCAAACTCAGGGGGTCTGCGGCACCGTCTTGCTCAAACTCTATCGAATGGAGCGGTGCGACCAGGATGAGTTTGTTCATCTCAAAGCCGCCGCCCGACGAAACATTTTTGAAATTTATCGACGCTGACAAGGCACGCAAGAAGCGCTTTGGCGACTGGAAGAAGCCGCGCTTTGCGCAGGCCATGGCAGCTAAAAGATTGACGGAGCTGTTGATGATGGTACGCGGTGCATTCCACTTATTTATTCTGCCGACACTTCAGTTTGGCCCGATTCACGATCCAAACACTGCAAAGTGACCTGCTTTCAGCTCGGGCTGAAATACCACCAAAAATATTTGTTTTTCGTAGACAATTTACATCTGGACAAAATCAGTAGTTCTTGTGAGTCTGAAACGGTGCCTAAAAGAGCTGTTTTTAGCGCACCTTTTCATGTGCACTGAAATTCCTCATTTCAGCAGGCATCTGAAATGTCTGCTGAAACAAGGTATTTTAGCTTGGCCAGAATGCAAACCAAAAATAGCCCTGTCAGAGTTTCCAAAAGGCTGCCTGAAAGCTTGGATTTTTGCTGGTGGTTCTGCAAATCAAAAATGACTACTTTTCATCCCGCTGAAATTTCCCTTTGTTCAAACATTTGAACAAAGGGAAATTTCAGCCAGGCAAAAACCTTTGCTTTCTCTGCAACTGAATTGCCATCAAATATCCATTATTTTGGTTGCCCTTTCAGGCGTGCTGAAAGAGCTACTTTCAGCTTACATTTCAGCAAGGCAAAAACTCAAGACTTCAGTGGCTCTTTCAGCTAGCCGCTGAAACCAGAAATTTCAGCACCGGTGAAAATGCCCACTAAAAATAGCCATTTTAAGTAGCAATTCAGCCCTGTAAAAAGTCCTGATTTTAGCTCTGATGAACATGGCTACAAAAAACATCTGTTTTAGGCAAGCTTTCAGCTCGAGCTGAAAGTAGGTCACAATTGCAGTGAAAGCTTGGCCAGCACCTCGCCGAAGTACGGGACGGTTGTGCCGGCATTCTATCGCGCTCTTGACAAGGACAGCAAGACCGACGAGGAGGTGTACACGGACTATTGTGTTAACCGCAGTGCTGTCCTTGGAATTGCAGAGGCGCTCGACCCCGCGCTATCCGAGCACATTCAGATTTTCCTCAATGAAGTCATCTGTAACGATTTGAAGCGCGCGCGGAAGACGGGGTTGGTAGGCAAGCGTGTTGCCGCAGCGGTGGAGGTAGTGTAGCCGAGTTTCGAATAACAAGGCGTTTGTGTACAGAAAACAAGCGTGATGCGGTGGTCAGAGCCACAGAGGTCTACTCTACGGCGCGTTCGGGTGCAGGGCCCGCGGAAGTCTTGCGCGGAAGCGCATGCATGAGCTGATACAAGGCGATGCGACGACTAACTACGTGCTGTGAGGTTAGCAATGTCGTCGTTTTACGGCGAAGAAGCTGTGCCGTTTCTCTGCGCGCCCAATTTACGTGTGTAAGGGGACGTCTCATCCTTTTTCCTTTTCATCCTTTTTCCTTTTTCGTTACTTGACTGTTCTACCTTTTTCCTTACTATACCCTTTCCTCTCTTCCCTCCTACTCTCTCTCACTCTTATCTCTGTTTATCTCCTCTCCTCTCATTCTTATTTGCTCTTATTTATCAGTGGCTTCGTCATGCGCGTCACTTATACCTATGACACCCCCTGGCAAGGCTCCTTAGACTTGTTCTCTTTGGATTCCTCTGCCAGGTATGTGTTTAGCATCTCTGTACACGCTAGCTAGGGCTAATATACTTTGGATTCCTCTGCCAGTCTTGTCTGTGTTGTCCTGGGCATACAGGCACTGTAGGGTTGCCCTCAGCCAAATGCCTTTGTCTCGATGTCAAAGCCGCAGCGTCCGTCGCCCACTCTGGGTCTGAGGTTTTCGTTTGAAGCCGACCAATCACTGATGGGTGACTTGGCCTTCCAGATCAGTCGATTCTTAATAAGAACCACCTTGAGGTGAAGACCTGCCTGCGACTATGTTGATATCTCTAACCTGCACCCGTGGTCATAGCTCCCTGTTGGTTCTATGCTGCATTATCGCACCGACGACAACATCTTTTCACTTGAAGAAGACATCGATGCAGTATCTCTCAAGTCGAGTGAGCGTTGCCTTATCCGAGCAAAGGGACAACTGAGTCACTCTAGATCCTCATGTGCATGGCCTCGTAGTTGCCATCCAAACTCACTTGAACGACAACACCGGCAAGCCGCTAGCCGTCCTCACACGTCTACCAGGACACGCCCCAATGCGCCATGTCCCTCGTGCTGTCCGCGTTGCAGGACTGTACACGGATTGACGTTGGCAACGGTCACATCGAGGCCTCCCAGCACCTAGGCATCTCCCTTCTTCGTTGGAGCCGCCTCGCTGCAAGGCGTAGTGCTCTTGATTGGACAATCGAGATCACTTTTGAAGGCGCGCCGAATCTATCTGGGCCAGATGCGACCGCTGTTGCATTCTGGATGTGCAGCAACACTGTTGAGACTGAGACTACTGCTCCAGTTCCCGTCTCTGCAGCCCCGCCTGCGGAATCGGAATCAGTTGCTGTTAAAAGAACTCGATTTGAAGATGTCTTCAGGCGCGGCCTCTCCGCTGGCCAGAGACATCTTAATCAACATCGCGCGCGGACGAACCGAGAGGGATGTGTGCAGATTCACAGTTACATGAGAACACGTTCCTTTTATTTCAATTTATGAGTTCATAGCTTCACAGTGTTTCTAGATCCGACAGCAGTCCGATGGCTGGCAGACAAATCACCCTCACCCCTTTCTATTATCCATCCCATCTCCGGTGTGCCGAGAATTGCGCCCGATATTCAGGCCGCGCATCTTTGCCTCGCCGGCTGTGGCAGAGTCTTCGCCCGATGGCTGCAGGTACCGGTCACGTCGGTCAAATTTCATCTGTGTACCCCCCTGTCACGAGGCGCGCTCGAAATCGCTGCTGGAGTACGCCCGAGGCCTGCTCAGGACTTTACGGACTTGGTGAGTAGGTTGCCTCTACGTAAATTATACGCTCAGGTTCAGGACAGATTCTTCGGAGATGCTGATTCACCACGCGCCACTCGAGGGTACCATCGCGATCCTATTGCGATACACATTACATTGGTACTGGATCGATGCCTCGGAGGCTACATCGTCAACAACGAACTGATCCCCACGGAGCGCATCACCACCACCCCCGGCGCTATCGCATGTCTAAAGGCAATGACGGAGCATCGCCACCCCATGCTAAGAGTAGAGCCAAGGATCACTTTAGGGAGACGGCTTTCCTTCTTTGGATTTACAACCCTCCGGTAAGCTACCTTCCTTACATCCATGTCTCTCCGCTAAATATATCAGGTCAAATTTTCTGTTGTATTTCTTTAACGAAGCTGTTCTGCGTGGCATCCCTTATAGGAAAACTCGGAACCAAATTGTTCAAGTCCTATTTGACCGCTGTCGGCTGGGAATTTTGTTTCCCAATGTAGTATTCTGGAAGTGACTTTATTCGAGAATACCACACTAGTCCGATTGTTTGGTATTTCAACAAGATCCTTCAAAGATGTACAAAATCGTGGTAAGAGTAATTTGTGTAATTTAGCACCTAGTTCGTAGTCGTAGTTATAATTGTCATTGTAGGAGTTGTTGTATTTGTATTCGTAGTCGTTGTTGTCATTCGTAGTTCATGTAGGCAACCTCATGAGCACCCAGTCAGAGCGTTAACCTAGTTTCGTAATTCGTAGTTCGTAGATCTGTATCCTTGTGAGCACCTTGTCAGAGCAATACCAGAAGGGGTTCAAATACTCTACTGAGCACCTTGTCAGAGCAGTATCTGCTTAGAATATTCTTGTGAGCCCTTTTGTCAGAGCAATATCCTCATTAAATAATCATACTGTACAAATAACCTCATGGGCACCCAGTCAGAGCGTTACAAGACAGACTAGAAACCCTCGTGAGCACTTTGTCAGAGCGGTCTTCTAGATTTTACTAGAACCTAGGGACAATTAAGTCCTGGTTCCTGATTGTTGGGGTTTGGAAAAGAATCTGTTCCCAATAAGCTTCAAAGAGCCAATCCACAAGTAGGACTAACAGGATGAGGCTTATAACAAGATACAGATACTTACTGTTAAATCAGTCAAAAGAGTGAAAAGAGTGGGGAGGATGGGGGTAGAAGTCAAGAGGGGAATTGTCATTGCTATGCTACATCCAGGTTTATAAGGAAATCCAGCTTGACAACTGTTGTCTAGCAACACTGGTATCCTTAGAAACAGCTATTTTAATATCTACGCTACTAAGCAACGGTTGCTATTACTATTTTTAGTGTTGCTATGGTTGTTGCTATCATGTCACAATTAGTCACAGAGAGTGTACAGTTGACTGTAGGTTGTGCATGTTAGCAGTTTGTTGTATTTGAATGACTCTTGTCAAGTAACAACTGATTTGCTCTTTATGCTAAACCTTTTTCAAATACGACAGTGCTGGGAACTCATCATATCCAACAAACAAGAAACACGTTTATCAAGAGGCTTTCCAGGCAGCAAAGGCCCGAGCTGACGGTCCGCGCTGGTTGGTTTCATCCTGTTGGGCCGCTGACTCGCCACTTTGGTCGCGACCCAGATCGAGGCCTTTGCCGCCGCGACCGACCTATCTAAATGAGTAGTCACCCACAGTGCAGACGGACACGGCGCACCAGTGTTCGCCCAAAGGGCAAAGGCCTTTGGGGCATAAGGCCTTTGAAAGGCCTTAAGAAAGGCCTTATAAATCCCTGTGATTGCTCATCAGTGATGGAATCAAAGCATTTCATCAACATTACTAGGGTCAACAATAGGCAAGCAGTAGGGCAGCCCTGATACTCAATTCCAATAGGCAGTGGCTCATATATGACAAGACTTGCAGCAGTCATGTTGCTCAGTCCCACCTCCCAAGCTCCAGGTCATGTGCTGATCAAATGCCATCAAAATGGCCTTGGTCCAAAGGCCTTTGCCCTTTGTAAGGCCTTTGGGATTCTGGTGCTGGGCTTTTAACGCCTTTGGGCGAACACTGCGGCGCACCTGTTGCTTACGTGGCCGCGGGTTCGGCGACTCGTCAATCGAGTCTTCACGCGCGCGCAAAGGCAGAGGCGAATGCCAGGATGTTGCTCTGGCAGCGTTTCACGAAATTTGATAGCCTCGGGGAGTTGGTGTTATAAGCATCCAACAGACTGGTCGGGCTGTGCTCAAAGACCTCGCTGAGCTTGTCGCGTTTAGCGGCGCGATATGGAGGAGAGGAAGTCATGATGACTAGACCTTGCTCACTGTGCTCTTCTGTACGTAACCCTTTGCTCTGATGGTAAAGGGCATAGCCTTGCTGAGTCATCCATCAATCATCTCAGTGGGCAACGAATCTAAATTGATAGGCCAATGCTTTATTTCAAATAGCAACTTGCTTGCGAACATCTAATATAACTGTACAATACATTTTGGATAAAATCTACGCCTTCTTCACCTCCCAGCTCGTTACCTCCGTGTCAGGATTTCCTGGAATACGACTATTGCTAGCCAGACACAAGCTCTCTTCGTAGAATAGATTGCACTTTAGGCCGCTAGACCCTGGTGGAAGCCTGCTCGGGAGGAGCAGGAACACTCAGGGAAACACGCACAAGCGAACAACAAGACCCTTCGTAGGGCTTCCAGAGACGTATCGACGATACAGATGATGAGAACAAGAAGAAAAGAAAGATGTCATGTGATCTGATCTGATGTCCATGTAAGCACCATGCTTACACCTGGGCGGGGAGGAAATTCGATCCTCAAGACGCGTGTCGGCCACTCCGTCAGGTCATCCAGCACCACCCGCCCATACTCGCCCATCCACTCTTTGCTCCCGCCCACAGCAGGGCCAATGACAATAACACGTACATTTTCAAAGGTGCCAATGTGGCCCTCGAACTCCGAATCCTTCACGGTCCGACGGAAAGACAAGCGGATAAGGCACGTGCCGTCTGTCCTGGACCGACGAAGATCTTGGCCATGTTGTTCCACTCTCTCTTGGTGAGGGGCTTGTCCAGGGGCTTAGAACCTCCATCCTGCACAACTTGTCCTTTCCCTTCGACCTTTCAGCGAGGCCCGGTTGGCGCCAGTGGTTTATGGCGTCGGCGAACTCTTTATGCATTGCGACTCGTGCGTCCAGCCGTTTATTGATGAAGCTGGTGTTGTTGACGAGGAATCGCAGGGGAGAGGATGTCGTCCATTGGCGGCAGGGGGCCGTATCTGGCCTCACAAGGGGGCACGTCGACGCTCGGTACCGTCTGAATTCTGTCGAAAACCATCGCCTTGGCCAAAGACTTCACCAACGACGTCGTGTACAAGGGGAGACCCCACCAACGGGATTTGCTCTCGTTTGTTTCGCGCCGTCCAATGCGACGGTAATCACCAGCTTCTTGTATCGTTCAAAGGTGAACCCCCCCCCTCCCCCCGTCGGCATGATGGCCGAGTGGTTTAAGGCGTGAGCCTTGAATTTGTCTAGTAGCTCATGGGTTTTACCCGCGTAGGTTCGAACCCTGCTCATGTCGTTTTCCCTGAGTACAGTTTACCCGTGACTTTGTGATATCTTCGCCTTTTTGCTCTCCCGTCATCCAATGATCCATACTGTCCCACAGTAATTGGCGGCGGCTAGTGCATCATAGAGGAAGCTGCAGGAGAGAACGTGAGCGAGTAACACCATTGTGCATGCCAGGTTCTAAGGTTTGGCATCCCAAGCTACCACGGACCCCGACTTTCCCAACGCATCCAATGCAATAGGAGGACGCCGCTGTTTGGCCACGCATTCTTTATGAAGCTCATCTTTCCCCATGGTTGCGCTCGATTCACTTTTTGCGACACTCAAGGACATGGTTCGCTGAGCGCGTTCTAGCAGCAAGCCAGTACATGTTTGAATTGCAACACAGTCTATGAGACATATTCCCACTGCCCAGGAGCAGGTTTCTCTGCAAGTGGTTCCCAACTGCAGAAAATGAGAGAAGTTCGGGAAGCAAAGACGTCAACGCGACGCACGCTTTCCACTCGACCATCTGCGCGGCAACTCTAAGCTCGTCTACCGCAATGAGCAATGACTCCTCGATCATTCCCTCTCCCAGACCCTTCTCTGCCGCAGCGACGTCTGCGTTCGCGGCCTTGATGATGTTGAGTTTGTTCTGGATGAGTGCCTCGGTGGCCTGCCGGTAGACAGAGGTCTCGGGTATTTGTGTGAGGTGAGTGAGGGTGCTTTCGTAGGTCTTTGCGAGTGCAGGCAGCGGGTCCGGGTGGACTGCAAGGCCCGTGAGGCCCGTGGTAGACCGAATGGCCTGGTAGAGTGGTCTGGTTAAGCGTAACATGCGGAACGCGCTCGTGACCCCAACTTTTCGTTCTTGCCTTTCGCGATGTCGGCCGTCCCACTTTTTCGACCACTATTCGCCCAGCCATGGCGCCGACCACTAGCCTTCGCAGCAGTCCCCGCGCTCCTTGCGTCCCTTCGCCAATGGAGGATACCCTCATTATCCGAACTACTCCCTCCAATCGTCCTCGCGGTGCCCAAGAAGAAGGTGTCGCATTCACGAAAATCCATGCGGGAAGCGAACAAAGGGCTGGTGGACAAACAGAGTACGTTTGTGTACTGTCTCTCTACGCGGAAAACGCGCTGATTTTCGTGCCAGACATTGTCAATTGCCCAGGATGCGGTGCCCCGAAGCTGGCGCACCACTTGTGTCCAAACTGCTACTCGTTCCTTAGTCGCATGTGGAAGGCGGCAAAACGGTCGGAAAATAGTGCATAAGACGTTGTATGCCTCGTTTGCGCGAATGGGAATCCGCGGGAGAACATATCCCCGCATATAACTAGTCGCGCATTCGTGCTCTTCGGCCTGTCTGAACTCTCATCTCATGTTAAGATCTTCGTTTATCATCGCTCGTCCCGCCACCACCTTCATGCGTTCTGCGAGCAGTGCTGCCCCGCGTGGCATGCAGGCCATTCTCCAGAAAAACCCAGACGATGTGGTCTTCACGTTCGCCAAGCGTTCGGCGATGGGGCGCGTGAAGAAAGGCCAGCTCAAGGACACGACGGTCGATGAGCTGCTCCAAGCTTTGTTCAAGGTACGAGACGCGCTTCGTTGGGCTGTTCAGATACTGAACATGGTATGTAGGCGACGCTAGAGAAGACAAAGCTTTCACCTGCCGCCATTGACGACATATGCGTCGGTCCGCATTTTCCTCTCATTTTCTCGGATCTCGGAATCTTACAAGGAGCTAGGAACCTGCCATCCTCCTTCGCCTCTGTATGTCTCCAGAGCTGCCGCCCTCGCAGCCGGCATTCCGGACCACGTCCCCATATCAACTGTGAACCGGCTCTGCTCTTCGGGTCTTATGGCCATTCGCAGCATTGCACACGCGATCCAGGCGGGCGAAACTTCCATTGGGCTTGCCGTTGGCATTGAGAGTACGACGATGCAGTGAGTTTCCCGTCTCCGCAGACCGTGTCTCTCCAAACATGTTTGGCAGCCCGCGGCCAACTCCACAGGTTAGCGAAGTGGTTGATTCAAATACTCAGGCGCACGATTGCATTCAGGTACGTTACAACAGAGCTCAGGATTGCTTCCTTCTAATCGTCTATAGCCCATGGGATGGACATCCGAGATGGTGGCAGAGACGTACAAAGTCTCGCGGGAAAAACAAGACCAGTATGCCCTCATCTCTCACACACGGGCGAACGAGGCATGTTCTCCGTTTCGGAACTGAAGTAGGAGCTCACGGAAGAGCAGGCACTGGCCAAGGGAATATTCGCGGACGAAATACTGCCGCTCGAGCTCAAGGGCCAGGTTGTATCGGTCGACGACACCATTCGGCCCGGCGTAACGGCGCAGGGTCTTGCAGCCTTGAAGCCCGCGTTCCCTCAGTGGGGACCTGCTTCCACAACGGCCGGAAACGCGAGTGGTATCGGCGACGGTGCTGCCATCTGCGTGATGATGACCAGAGCGCGTGCGGAGCAGGAAGGATTCGAGATTCTCGGCAAGTGGGTCGGAAGCTCGCTCGTCGGCGTCGAGCCGCGCCACATGGGCATTGCACCCATCTACGCCATCCCGAAAGTGTTGGAGCAAGTTGGATTGAAGAAGGAGGATATTGACCTTTACGAGGTTTGTTTGACCCGCCGTCCCGACAAGGCCCAGGCTGATGCACCCACAGATCAACGAGGCCTTCGCGTCGCAATTTGCCTACTGCGTCGAACAACTCGGTGTTCCCATGGAAAAGATCAACCCCAAGTGAGCAGCCGCATTTGTGGTTCCATGCCGTGGTTCATGACAACTCGTAGCGGCGGAGCCATTGCCATTTCGCACCCAATGGGAATGACCGGCGTGCGGCAGGTGGTGACGGGGCTTGCGGAGATGAAGCGCACGGGTAAAAGCGTGTTGTGCACGTCGATGTGCGTAGGCTCAGGGATGGGAGCAGCCAGTATCATCGTCAACGAGGCGCGCGCCGGAAGCAAGTTGTAGTGGAACAAGTGTATTCGTGCAGACATAGGACTAGGATACACAACGAGAGCACCTGCGGAGAACAAGTCAGCGAACGTGGTACGGGTACGAAGACACTGAGAAAGAAATCTCAGCAAGTCGTTCATGTCAATGGTCCGCGACCAGTGATGGAGGCGGCCCAGTTCGACTAAGAGGTGCCAATGGTTGCAAAAGAGCAAGCTCGTCATTGAAGAGAGTGGGTGGAACGCGACTAACCGTGGTGGTGGTTGGGGGAAAAGGAACAAACAGCTGGATCACGAGATCCGCCTTGTGACTATCCAGCACCTTCGCTTCCCCCCCTCAAGGTCACCCTCCACTCTCCTCCAAAATGGCCAGCCAGATCAGCAAGAAGCGCAAGTTTGTGGCCGACGGTGTCTTCCGCGCAGAGCTCAACGAATTCTTCATGCGCGAACTCGCGGAGGAAGGCTACTCTGGCTGCGATGTTCGCGTCACCCACGCCCGCACTGAGGTATGCCTCCTCCTCCTCCCCGTGTCGTAGCGTCCGCTAATCGCTGGCCAGATCATCATCCGTGCAACCCACACCCAAGAAGTCCTTGGAGAGAAGGGCCGCCGCATCCGCGAGCTCACCGCTCTCGTCACCAAGCGCTTCAAGTTCCCCGAGAACTCCCTCGAGCTCTACGCCGAGAAGGTTCAATACCGCGGTCTCTCTGCCATCGCTCAGTGCGAGAGCTTGCGGTACAAGCTGCTTGGCGGTCTCGCCGTTCGTCGGTCAGTAAAACATAATCGTGTCTTTTTTTTCGTCTTTGAAGCGCGCGATCTAGTGCCTGCTATGGTGTCCTGCGCTTCGTCATGGAGTCCGGCGCCAAGGGTTGCGAAGTCGTCGTCTCCGGCAAGCTTCGCGCCGCCCGCGCGAAATCCATGAAGTTCACCGATGGCTTCATGATTCATTCCGGTCAGCCCGCTATCGAGTTTGTCGACTTTGCTGTCCGCCACGTCCTGCTCCGCCAAGGTGTGCTCGGCATAAAGGTCAAGATGTGCGTTTTCGAGTCTTTTTTTCGGTACCGCAACAACGCGACTCATTTTCACTCCCTCTTTCTAGCATGAAGGGCACCGACCCTGAGGGCCAGATGGGGCCGCGCATCCCGTTGCCGGACTCGGTCACGATCCGCGAGCCGCCCGTCGACAAGCAGGTCACCGAGCCCACCTCTGAGCAACGGGAGCCCGTCGCTGTCCCCGTGGCGCAAGCTGCTCCCGAGGAGGGCTATGCCGCTCCTGCGCAGGAGTATCAGGCCCAGGAGGCGTACGCTGAGCAGCCCGTGTTCTGATAGTTGTATCGACCTACAACCAACTAAAAAAATGTTTATGCTTTGCAGCAAAATGAAACGAGATTAGATTGGGTTGGGTTACAAAGTATCGAGAGCGTCCGATCTGATTTAATCGCTACATTCTAGAGGAGGTTGTCCACATTAAGAGAGTGTAAAATATGTCGTGTGTTTTGGGTGAAAGTGTTCATTTGGACGCCTTGACGTGCAACTTGGCCAAGGAAATCACGACGGGGACGCCATAGAACGCGTAGCTGACCCAGACCACTGCGAGAAAAAAGAATGAGATTGGGACTTGGGCCATGATGTATGGCACGAACTGGTGAAGGCGTTGCCCATGTTGGCGATGAGTTGGGGGCCGCTCGAGCCCTGCAGCGCAATGCTCTGGTTGAAGTCGCTTTGGGCCTTGCCGAACCATAGGCGCAAGAAGAGGAAGGAAGTAATGCCTATGGACCGACATGAGCAACAGTCGAGGCAACGGCGACAGGAACTACCTAAGATGAAGCCAAGGACACCGATCAGCGTCGAAACACGCTGGAAGCCTGGTTTATCGAGCGATGCAGCCATCTTCTCTCCGAGTTTTTGGCGGAAGGAGGTGAGGGTGAACGTGATGAAGAAGATGAAGGAAAAGAGGATCGAGATGCCGAGGAAGACTGGTGTCGCCTCGTTGGGAGCGGCGAGCAAGAGTTTTGGTGCCGCCGACGGTAGCACGGACAGATCGTAAACGGGGTTCAGCGATGGCGCGCTGCAGTTCACAGGCGCCTCGTTCGATTTACGAAAACAGGCACCTTAACGACATGAGCAAACGGTTCAGATCCGGGAAAAGAGCACGTACCCAACGTTCCCAAGAAAACGGTAGGACCATCGACTGCGTGCGACGCGTTTTGAACGAGCTCGGTCGATGGGGTCACCGTCAGCAACGCGACTTTGTCCTGCAGGACAAGAACTGGCGCCATGAAGACCAGCACCGACAAAACTATAGCCGTGAGCGTAACCACAGGAGCCAAGTACAACGTGGTGGCTTTAGAGATTCCGGTTATCATGGTGTATTTAGAAAAGAATGGACCGGCTGGCGGCGATGAAGGGAGTCGTGAAGTTAGAGAGTGTAGGTCGTGAAAGAGGGTGCTCGTCGTGATATTGACTTTGGCGCAGGGCGGGCGCAGGTCTTTATAGAACGGAAGAACAATGAGTTGCCGTCAGCGCTGAGGCGGCCCTAGCCGGAGGACAAGAGTTGCTATTGTCGGATACATTTCCAGTCTGTCAAAGTACAATGGCTTGGTTGTGGGGGACGTTTCGAGTGCATGACGGGCAGGCTTCGTCGGAGAGCGCGAGAATGGGAGCAGGTCGGGCGCGTCGGTTGTGGTTGAGCTCAAGGATGGTCGATGTGTGACCCCCAACTCTTCACTCCGTTCCGCTTTGAGTGAAAAATGGCAGCCTCAGTCGAGCTACCGACGGAGCTCAAGACACTCTCGGACCTCATCCAAACACAAACTTCATTCTTTTCTGCGACTGGCAGTCCTGAAGTTCAAGATGCTGCTCTGCGCGCAACAAAATTTGTGTTTGACCTGTGTATGTCCGGTCTCTGTTGTTTCGTGGCTGCCTCTCACCCAACTTCTAGCTGTATCCTCCGAAAATGAGTCGCAGCCACTCATTACCGACTTTCTTGCCTCGCTCGCGCCATCGGAGGCGCCCCAGACGCGGTCACAAGCCTCTAAAAAGCGGAAACGCGACCCTAGTCCTTCCCCTCCTCCAGCGCCGACTCTGTTCGAGACGACGCCGATTTCGTCTCTCTTTACCGAAGGGATGGACGATGAGCAGATCTGGGCTCAGCTGGATCTTCGGCTGAAGAACGTCTGCAGCATGCTCGACTTTGCGCTGGAAGCCGAGTCTCCAGAGGATGAGGAAGATGAGCTAGAAGAAAACGCCGACGAAATGGATGAAAAGATGCTTGAACGCCTGTCGGCGTTTGAAAATGGCGAAATGGATGAAGATTTCGAGGAGGAGGATGAAGAGTTGGAGCCAGAGGACGAGGGCTCGGACGACGTGGATTTGGGAGAGGAGATTACGGACCTGCGCGACCCGTCTTCCGACGAGGATATGGAAGTGCAAAAGCCGCACTCCCGGCGCGACAAGAGCAAACGGACATCAGAACTCGACGACGACTTTTTCGATCTCACTGCGTTCAATGCAGAGACCGAGGAGGCAGAGGCAGGCACCGTCTCCAAAGGCAGGCTCAACGCGGACGACGACTCAGAAGAGGATGACGACCCTATTGACCTGTTTGCTGCTGTGCACGAGGACAACTTCGACGAAGAGGACGAGGAAACTAGCGGCGGTGCGTGCTTTCCTGCTCAGTTAATTTTCCGCAGCTCAAGGTATCTCAGCATTGTTCTACAACGACTTCTTCGAGCCACCGCGCCAGTCCAAGAAACCCAGACCACCTGCGTCTCCGAAAAAAGCTGGTTCAGTGCGTTTCAGCGAGCAAGTGCGCGTCAAAAACATCAAGCCACAGGGCAAAAACTTGCCCCTGAATACTCTCGGCCTCGATGACGACGACGACGATGATGAAGACGATGATGTGGAGAGTGGCTTTGGTCTGGATGAGGGCGATGACAATAGTGACGAGGCAGATGAGTTTGGGGACGAGGACGAAGACGAGGACGACGATGAAGACGATGATGAAGACGATGAAGACGACGATGAAGACGAGGACAACTTGGGCTCGGAGGAAGAGAGCATAGATGGCATCGAGCGACTCAAGAACGACCTCTTTGCGGAGGAAAATGACGTCCCTGAGCAAGGTATATCGTCTCATTCATCGTTCTAGGATTGTTGCTCATTCATCTCAGATCTTTCAACGCACGAGAAACGACTTGCAGAACTGCGAGAGCAAATATCCGCTCTCGAAGCCGAGAACGTCGGACCCAAGGATTGGGTGGTCATGGGCGAGGCCGGTGCTCGATCTCGACCCCAAAACTCGCTTCTTGAAGAGGATCTAGAGTACGAGCGCGTCATGAAGGCTGTTCCTGTGGTCACGGAGGAGCGGGTGCAGGCGCTCGAGGATAGGATCAAGGCACGCATAGTAGAGGGACGTTTTGACGACGTTGTCCGCATCCGACCTCTGGAGGACAAGCCCTTCCTGCCGTCGCGGTTTTTCGAACTTCAAGACAGCAAGTCATCGCAATCGCTCGCCCAGATCTACGAGGCCGACTACGTCGCTGCTCAGAATGGCACTTCGGTGGACGATCGCGACGGCAAGCTGCAGAAGGAACATGCAGAGATCGAGGCTCTCTGGGAGAGTATTTCCGGAAAACTGGACGCGCTGTGCAACGCCCACTTTGTACCCAAGCAGGTGCGTGACATTCCTCAGATGCACCAAGTACTAAAAGCGTATAGCCCAAAGCAACGATAACGTCCATCTCCAATGTCTCGACCGCAACGATAGAGTCCGCGCTTCCAACAACCAAATCGGCGACGTCAATGCTGGCCCCGGAAGAAGTCTTTACGACGTCGTCTTCCGACTTGCGCGCGCGCAACGAACTGACTCCAAAAGAGAAACAAGCATTGCGCAACAAAGAAAAGAAAGCAAAAAAGAAGAGTCGCGACAAGCTGGAGCAGAGTGTGGACAAGTACGCCAAGGTGAAGGGCGTGAAGAAACAGAAACAGGCTGCGCTTGCCAGTGTCGTGAAGAACGGCAAGGGAGTCACCGTCGTTGGTAAAGAGCCGAAAGGGAAGGGAAAGGCCAAGGCGCGGCCTGGAAAGTCGTGACCGGCGGGGGACCGTTTTAGGGACAGATCATGCTGTAACTGCTCGTCTCCATCTCAAACTCGAACTACGACCACCATGTCGTTTTTGAAGAAGAAAAGCAACAACCAGTCCATGATTCCGCCAGTCCAGGACGGCAACAGCACGTCTCCGCGGCCGATGCGTGGCGGGCCTGGTAGCGCAAACACCTATGTGCCGAGCCGTGATGGCGACGCTTACGGGTCGCGGAGCAACTCATACGGCTCAGAGCGGTCCAACTCGTACTCGTCGGACAGGACCAAGGTCGACTACAACGACAGGAAGACGGATCCCTCGGATAACTACCGCGACAAGTACAACAGAAACAACGGCGTCGGCGACGTCTACTCGCGAGGCGGTGCCAAGCTCGACGAGGACCGCGCCGCGCTCTTTTCGGGCTACAACCCAGAGAAACGCACAGGTGGATCGGGCAGATTCTTCGATGGGCCTGACCTCGGCCGTGAGCCTGAGCCTGGCGAAGAGAACGAAGAGGACGTCGAGGGCATCAAGAAGCAGACCCGCTTCATCAAACAGGAAAGCGCTAGTTCGACCCGCAACGCCTTGCGTCTGGCCCGTGAAGCAGAGGAGACCGCCCGCAACACGCTGACCCGGCTTGGGAGCCAGTCGGGTGAGTTTCGGGTAACGAATCGACGGAACAATCAAAACTCATACATTCTGCAGAGCGCCTGGCCAACACCGAGCGCCATTTGGATGTTTCAAAGGGTCACTCCCAGCGTGCAGACGACAAGACCGATGAGCTCAACCAGCTCAATCGCTCCATCTTCCGTCCCGTTATCGTCTTCAACAAGGATGCCAAGCGCGCTGCCCAAGAGGCCAAGGTCACTGCGCGCTACGAGGAGGAGCGCACCTCGCGCGAGCAAGCAGCCATGGAGACCCGCGAGTCGTACAACAGAATCGGGCGGGCCCAAACATATGGCCGCGATGGAGATGATGGTCGCGGAGAGTTGATGGGCGGAAGCGGCCGTTTCCGGTCCGATGCGCAGAACGCCGCCCGCAAGGAACAGCGCAAGCGTTACCAGTTCGAGGCGACCGCCTCGGATGATGAACTCGAGGACGAGATCGACGACAATTTGGATGAAATTGGTGATGCGGCCAAGAGACTCAAGGCGCTTGGTCTTGCCATGGGGCAAGAGCTCGACACGCAGATCCAGCGCATCGACCGTCTCGACCAGAAGACCGTCAATCTCGACAACAGAATCAACCGCAACACCGAGCGCGTTCGTGCATTGTGCTTCGTTTTGCATACCCTTACTGATGTCTTTGCAGCTCAAGAAGGTCAAGTAATCGTTTTCAGCCTATGGTCTCTACAATCTCGTACGTTCTTTGTATTCAAAAGTGTTATTTATGCATGGAATCGCTTTGAGAGACCCGATGTGGTCGACTCGTGTTGGGAATCGCGTCTTGCTTGCAAATCACGTCTCACCCTCGCACCTTTGCGTGCTCGTGTGCTGCCTACGTGTCGCGGACTTGGTCGCCATACTCATCGATCCATTGATTCTAAAGGCAGCTAGTCCGGAAGGTCAGACAACTTCAATAAACCGCTCTCATTCGTTAATTCACTGTGGGTTACCGGATTCTCGCTCCCGTTTGCGGGCTGCATCCGCCTTTGCTCTCATATTTTCCGCCAGATTTACGACAAAGCTCATCGTGCACCGGTGCTGCATGTAACATTCGTGCTGCATGAAACGCCGAGCCAACTGCCGCCTTGCGTTTGCAACGTTTGCCTGGAGTAAGTTACACGCGGATGCGGCTAGCAGTACGTCTCTTCTACGATGCGCCTCCGTCTGCGTCGTCCTAAACGACTCTTCCCGCGCCGCGTATTACGACCCCAGCGCATGTCCACCTCGGGACCTCACTATCACCCCGTCCTCTTCTCCCTTATGTGTCTCTCCGGGCTCGCTGAGCTTGGTCTTACCGCCTTCCTGGTGAACGCGGGACTTGCCAGCGGGACCTGGCCGAGCCCACGTTATCATGAGCTGCTCATTGTGATTTTGGTGGCTTCGGTTTGGACGGTGTTGTTCAGCTCGATGTATCTCTTGTGGTTACTCGACGGAGCGAGGCACCTTCTAGCCAATGTCGCAAGTTCTATCATATGGCTGGCTGTAACCTTAACCCTCTGGGTGCGTTTTCTACTTGTATCATTGTGTCTCCCTCTTAACTCTCCACCTTTTAGGGTGTTTCCGCTGGATTAATGCATTTCACGAGGTCGGGTGGCAATTGCCCCAGCTCTGCCCCGATCTCCAGGTATATTCCGTCTGCAAGCACGCGTTGACGGTGCTCAAAGGCACGAAAACAGGTGCCGACAGTCGCTCACAGTAGAGAGTTTGGCGTGGGTCGAGTTGGCGCTCACGGCGCTTGCGCTTTGTTGGACAATTTTGAACAGTCTCAACAAGCCTGAGAGAGCCGTGTTCGACTCGAGGAGAATGGTCTAGTAGAACCCGGAGACCTTGATATAGGTCACTCTATTTGAACTGGGCGCTGGCGCTGCATGTAACTATTGAAATTTTGGCCCTTGGCCGGGGCGAATCGGCGACGGAACGGAGTCGTGATCGGTGACCACATAAAATTCCCAGCCGCTCCTTGTCGTGTGCCGCCATGTTGCAGACTGCCCAGTCCAGCGAGCATCGTCGCTCTGTATGCGACAACCTTCTCGTCGACGACTCCGAAGGGATGCAGTTCCTATCCGACTCTGACTCTACGACAACGTCAAATCCGAACCCTGAACCACCGCGGCGTCGACGCCTGAGTGCCGCCAAGAGAGCTTTCCTCATGCGGATGCTGGCATTATTCTGTGCCTGCTGGTTCGTTTCAAATTGGCCACGGTGTTTGCCTCTTGGGATCTACTCTGACCCCGACATAGGCTGAGTGTGGGGAGCCACTAGTGAGAGCCTTCCTTATCGAGCACCCAGATCTTATCTAATAGTTCGGTCTCCAGCGCGGGTTATGTGCTCGGCCCTCTCAAGACGAGCATATCACATCGGTTGAAGACAGGCCATGCGGAATTCGGTCTGCTCTTGTCCGCGTTGTCGCTCAACAGGTATGCGTTAGTCTTGCGTAAGCCAAGAATTAGTTCACATCTCGTAGCACTTGGACGCCTATCGTTGGAGGCCTTATGGCCGCGACACTCGGCACCACACTCACAAGCATTCTTGCTACCGGAACGGTCTTCGTTGGCACCGTATTCCTGCTCGTTGGCGACATCTGGGGCGATGTGCGCGTCATGATGCTTGGTCTGTTCCTGTTCGGTCTCGGCGTAAGCCCCGTCGCGGTTTGCCAGGAGACCATAATCGTTCGATTCTTCAAGTCGCACGGTCTAGGCGTCTCCATGGCCTTCGGACTCGTCGTTGGCAAGGGCGCGTCGTTCGTGTCGGCACGGACGTCATATCCACTCACCCAGAAATTTGGTTCCCGCGCGCCGTTCTATGTCGCGGTCTTCCTGGCATTCATGTCGGTCGTGATGAATCTACTCTACATCTTGGGCTCTCGATGGCTCATAGACGGCGCTGGCGCCGAACTAGAGGCAGTCGACATCCACGAGGAAGCCCAAAGGCGTTCACTCATCAACATATCAGAGGCGCAGGCTCTTGAGAAAGTCGCTGCTAAGCGCCGCGTCCGCCTCAAGGACGTCGAAAAGCTCGGTGACACTTTCTTCGCGTAAGATCCTTTCCATGGGCAGACGACCTCTGTGGCTAACACTCAACAGGTATATCGCGATGAACTTGTTGTGCGGCTGCATCTGGGCTCCATTCACGCACCTCGCGGCAAATATCATCGAGCTTAGATTTCATCTCTCCCAGGAAGATGCGGCCAATACGGCGTCCTACGTCCTAGTTGGAAGCATATTGTAACAATCTTGCGCTCCTTCAAACCCAGGCTAACATCGCTGCAGCTTGTACCCGCTCTGCGGCTTTATTGTAGACCGCTTCAGAAGGAAACCGATTGTGGTTTGGCTGTTGCTCTTCTCCTCGCTGATGACGCTCGGAGCGTACATCTGGCTCGCTCTGCCTCCGACGATGACCGGAACTGCTCGTCCTGCCATCGGTGCCTTTGGCCTTGGACACGGCTTTGCTCCATGTGAGCGCTCTCTCTTCCTCAAATCGTTGATTTCTGACCGCCGCAAAGTGTTGCTCGTCTTGCTGGTTCCCAAAATCGTACCCATGCGTTATATTTCCACCGCCCTCGGTGCCCACAAAAGTGTACGTGCCCGATGCCAGTGTTTGTCCTTTTTTTTACCCAGATACTAGTTGGAACAGACGGGCTCCACACTCTTTCAGACACTCGCTGGCCTGGGCATGGATCGATCCAAGAGGAAAAATCCAGAGGGCTCTTCGACACAGGGCATTATCAATGCCTTCCTCTTGCTCAACTTGCTCCAGCTGCTTAGCATTTTCGGCGTCGCTTACTTCCAGCGTCGACGGGAGGTCAAAGCCAGACGCGAGCAAGCGCCACGTGTCCCCTTGCCTGCAGATGCGACCCAGCCCTTACTACAGAGCGTCGATGCTCGACGGTACAGCACAACGTCGCAAATTCTAGCGAATAGTGAGATTTCGGAGAAGGAGAAGAGCAGGGGCAGAGTGTTTGCTAGCATATGTGGAGGGCTTGTTCTGTCGGCTTGGATCACGTTCCTTGCAGTAGCTTGGATGAAATTGGGGAGAAAGTAAATAAAGATAAGATAAGATAATCAACTCATCCCGTGCAGAGATGGGTAGTGTGACAGTCTCGTGTGACCCACTCACTTTCTTTCGGTACGTTCGTCGAGTGTGTCCTGGTTGTCGCCGGTCTGAGCAGTGCTGCAGCCGCAAGATGGGCGCTTACAAGTACATTGGCGAGCTGTACAAGAAGAAGCAGTCGGATGTCCTGCGTTTCCTCCTCCGTGTCCGGTGCGTCTTCATTGCATGTCCCTTACGCTCGCGACTTATCCGTGCGTCCAGTTGCTGGGAGTACCGTCAGCTCAATGTCATCCACCGTGCCTCCCGCCCCTCCCGCCCCGACAAGGCCCGTCGTCTCGGATACAAGGCGAAGCAGGGCTACGTGATTTATCGCATTCGCGTCCGTCGCGGCAACCGCAAAAAGCCCGTCCCCAAGGGTGCGACCTACGGCAAGCCCGTTCGTCAGGGTGTCAACCACCTCAAGTACCAACGGGGCCTCCGGAGCACGGCCGAGGAACGTGTCGGCAGGCGCTGCGGCAACCTGCGTGTCCTCAACTCGTACTGGATTAACCAGGATGGTGTTTACAAGTACTACGAGGTCATCCTTGTCGACCCCAACCACAAGGCCGTGCGTAGTCCGTCGTGCTCCTTGCGGATTGGACGTTGATCATTTTTTCGCACAGATTCGCAAGGATCCCCGCATCAACTGGATCGCGAAGCCCGTGCACAAGCACCGCGAGTCGCGCGGCCTCACGAGCATCGGCAAGCAGGTGCGCAGTCTCTTCTGCTTGTTCCTCGTCTGCTCACTCTATTTTAGAACCGTGGGCTCGGCAAGGGCCACAGGCACAACCACACGCCTGCGCGGTCCACCTGGAAAAAGCACAACACACTCAGCCTTCCCCGCTACCGTTGATATGTCGTTGTTTGTACTACATACTGCTGCCTATGCTATGGTCTCCGCATGCATTTCTGGTCCTTTTTTTTGGTGTGGGAACACGTGTGCCGGGCCGATTCGAGTAGGTTGGCCGAAGTCGCGTGTTGTGGCGCGCCTTTTCCTTACGCCTTCATGAAGCTCACGAACCTCTCTTACGAACTGCTGCTCTTGCTCTTTACTACCGCTGACTGCGCCTCTGCTTCTTCATTCTCGTCGCTGGCGCGTCTCTGGCCACGACTCGGGATCAACAATCTCGACGCTTCAACAAACTCTACGAATGGATCCAACTCTACCACGGCCAACGCGACGCAAACTATTTGGGTTCCACAGGATGAGTTTTCTGGCCCAACATTCTTCGAGTGCGTTCGAGGCAGTAACTCTGGAAAGTTTCCACTGAACCAATAATCGTAGCGGGTTCGGGTTCTTTACCGATCCTGACCCCACGCAGTGCGTTTCTCGTCGGGTTCCCGTGTTCTGCTAAAGCTCCGACGGCCAGTGGGACAGTAACGTGCGTAGACTTCTTTCGCTTCGAATAATCATTGCAACCTCACTTCAGCTATGTGAACGCGACCTACGCGTTCGAAAACAACTTGGCCTACTACGACAATGCTACAAACACTGTGGTTATGAAGGGAGACGACACTACGTGGCTGGAAGAGGGCCAGAACCGCTCAAGGTTGCCTTGATTTTGCTTTCGGATATGAGGTTGACCTCTCAATCAGTGTTCGCGTCTCAAGCCACGCTCAGTACAACACCGGACTTTTCATTCTCGACTTGATCCAAGCACCGTTTGGGTGTAGCGTTTGGCCTGCAGCAGAGTCGATTTCTTTCCTCTTATAACATCCCTCTAACGCTTTAAAATAGTGGGTATGTAACATTCCGTCTTGCAAGGAGAAGTCGGCATCCCAACTGCTTCACAGTGTAAGGCGTTCGTTCCACTTTTGCTTATTGAACTTATCTTTATCTTAGGGACGGTCGGAGGCGGCCAGTGGCCCTATGTATGACACGACCATCTGCTTTACTTTTCATCTCCCGTTCAAGTCCTTCCAGACTGGCGAAATTGACATCAATCGAGGGCGTACATGATAACGAGCATAATCAAGTAACATGGCATACTGGCCCAGGCGCGTTGGTTTGTGGTGAAGGTCTCTCCGAGCTCACCACTTATTAGGATGCAATCTATCTCTTGCCAGTAACTTCACAGGAAGTGTAGTCGTGAGCTCGGCACTTTTCGTCTTGTCTTGTCTCCAAATCTCGGTAGACCAACAACGGAGTCCCGAATACGCAATGCGATGGTTTACTCGACGGCAACGCAGGATGCGGTATCACGGAATGGAGCAAAGCATCATACGGAGAGTTCTTTACTTCTCAGGGTGGAGGCGTGTACGCCATGAAGTGGGATGAAGAGGGAATCGCGGTTTGTGCGTGGTCGTGTGCTTATTATTCCGTGATCTAACTCCTGCATCGTAGGGTCATTTTGTTCGCGCTTTCCTGCCTTCGCTCTCCGCAATCTTACCCACTGTAGACCGCTCCGCAATACCCCCCGATATCATTTCCGGAAATCCAACGCCGACTGGCTGGGGCACTCCCGTGGCCTCGCTTGCTCCCTCCGGTTGCGATCCTGTCACAAACTTCGTGAACCACTCCATCGTATTTGGTATGTGGCTCTGGATTGACACGCTACACCAACCTGAACTTGCGTAGATATCACCTTCTGCGGTGCGACCTCATACAGTCACGCGCTCGGGCGACTTAAAACACCACTTAGG
This sequence comes from Mycena chlorophos, assembly GCA_014461115.1. Taxonomy (NCBI): domain Eukaryota; kingdom Fungi; phylum Basidiomycota; class Agaricomycetes; order Agaricales; family Mycenaceae; genus Mycena; species Mycena chlorophos. The sequence continues at coordinate 1,836,829 of JACAZE010000007.1, read as the reverse complement.
CGATTGGGCGGGGAACTCGTACGCAACGTCCGGATGCCCAGGGTCTTGTACCACCCACCTAATGGACCCCACCAACTATGTGGTGCGTGCTGGTCTCATTCGCAACCGAGCCCCATTCTGATGCCACGCAGAACGCGTCGTGGATCATCAACACTTTGAAAGTGTACAAGAAAGAGACGTTCAATGGCCGGGTTTCCCGGGCTTTTCCGAGTCGCTTCGCATTGGATTTGGGCCCTCATAGCAGCCGCAGCGATAGCGTTTGTATTACATTAGAGACAATCTACTTCTACTTCGTCGACATACACTGGTAGATTTCTAGATGAGAGTTCGAGGATGCTTGAAATGTTGAATAACGACTGTTCTATTGCTTTACGACGAATGCAGCGCGAAAGAGCTTCGCGTGATGTGGATGACGTTCGACTGTAGTCGAGCAGCATCGGCTGGAGAAAGCCACGGCGCCGCCTTCGAGGACCTCATCGAGGAAGCGGCGACGTGAGAAGTTGACGAACGAAAGCTGAGCGAGAAAACCTGAAAACGGTTTTTGAGCCCAGTCATGCGACTCAGCATGCTCTTGGTCTGGCGCTCGTTTGCCGTCCGCATGGGACGAATGACAGTTTGCTGCCGCCATGGGAGAAAAGTATCTCGACGGCGAGCAGGGACTACGGTATCCGATTCATGAGCTGGAAGGCAGCCAGAGACCGAGATATCGACGACCGAAGTAACCGAAGCGTTCGTGGAAAGGCGCGAAGGCTGTTTTTGTCTAATGGTTCGAGACGAAAGTAAACCGCGCCACTCGTCCGTGAACAGCTCAGGGCTCGCAGGTGGCGAAGACAGCGGTGACGCTCGGGGTGGTGTGCGCGCAACAGTCGGTTGAGCCAAAGGTGGGGTCGGCGGACGAGTGTCGGCATGGTCCGGATCACGTCGGAGTGACCACGGAAGCGCCGGCACAGGCGGCAGATCCATCAGATCCTCCGGCGACAGTGCGGCGGAAGCCTGCGAGTAGATGGACACCATGCTTGTCGCCAATGACCGTCGTTCTGATCTCGAGTTCTTCCTCCGAAGAGACGGGACCCGACGGCGAGTGAAACTCGGCGTCCGCGGCCGGAAATGAGTCGAATACATGGCATAAAACTCGACCGCCTCGTCGTCTGTTTCAGAATCGTCGTCATTTCTCTCTCGATTGGTGTGACACGAGAGGCGAGAAGGCGGGGGTCGCGGTTCCTCTTGCGAGAAGAACTCGGGGATCGAGCCACGCCCGCATGTGATGAGACGACGAAGATACGCCTCTTCCCGAGCGATAGTCTCCGCTGATTTCGCGTTCATTTTTGCGTCGACTTCCTTGCAAATCGGCAAGCCCAGTCTCGGCTCGGACGTTACTGGAAACTTGATCGTAGCCGGAGAGTGAATCGGCGAAGTCGTGGTTGGAGAAAGCATTGGTGGGGTGGGTAATGGGGAGATCGGGGGCGAGCACGATGTGAAGCCCGATTTGATGAGGGCCTCTTCCAACGGTGCCTCGAAACACTGTGCCCTTGGGCCCGGCGGGTTAGAAAAGGATTCCCTTGTGTGAGAGCGAGACAATGGTAGGATTTTGACCGGCGGCGGACGCAACTTCGAACGCGGGGGAATAGCAGGAGGTTGACCGCTTATGCTGGGCGCGCATGGGGTTGCATTTGGTGGACATCCCGGCAATGGAGAATGCGTGCAGCGGCTCGGAGCCGTTCCTGTCTGTATCCGGGAGGTTGCAAAACACGCTGATGCCGAATTCGACTGCGCTGTGTGCCCCGCAGACGATGGAAATTGGGTTTTGTATACGGTCTGTGGATGCGAGCGTTCCTTGACTGAACGACCTAGAGATGTTTTCTCGTTGTTAGCAACGACCTGGCCGCGAGCGTTGGCCGATTCGTTCGCCATCCGTTCAACATCTACCAACGCGGTCAGGTATGCAGATAAATGAAAATGTGCACGCACGGTGGCGAGGCCGCGGTTTCTCAAGAACGCTTCGATGTTCTAAAATCCGATGAGGCTCCGTCTACGTCGATGAAATGGACAGACCGCGGTTCTTTCGAGGGGAAACTCGAATATCCTCGTTGCTAGGCCGACGCATCTCAATCGTTTGGCGCGCAGTAGGTTTACTGATTGTTGTGATGCCTGGGAGGAGAAATAAGCGGATTGTGGCTAAACACGAAAGATTAACACACCCTCGGCGCTTTCAAAGCTGGGTTCTGAATCGACGGCCACGAAGGTAGTGACGCTACTGCGACGGCTCGCGGAAGAGTCTGATTTAGATATCAATAGTGCGTTCAAGTTGACGACAAAAAAGACCTTTGAGAACAGACGGCTGGGTCTTGTGGATGCTCAACCGACCAAGTAGATTCTTGAGCTTCTTGGTTGGCGTGGTTTCCTCGACAACCAAGGAAGAGGTCGAAGATGCAGGTGACCACTTCGACTGAGGTACCGGTTCCAGCGGCATTGCCCGAGTCGTCGTGGACGGGGCCGCAAACGGATCGATGGTCCATTCGGTCTCTGACCCTTCCTCTGGTGGGGTCGGCAATGGGATCGGGAGCGCCCTAAGAGACAGCGTCGACAGCCTCTTTAAGATGGGAGTGCGAGATTTGAGCTTCTTGGTAATAGCTCGCGCTGGCGGTGTAGGTGAAGGGGTGTAGTATTTGGAATAATATGGAGAGGCCATGGCAGACGCCGAACGCGTCTGTTTGGGAGACAGCCTCGGGGATCCCGTGGCAAGGCGACTCTCGTCTGACCGCCATCCCAGCAAGGAAGGGTTGGACACTGCGGTTCGCAGCGAAGGCGTACGCGACGTCGACGCAACAGCAACCGCCGTCCGAGAATGCGTAAGTCGAGTCTCCGGAATATAGATGGCCTCTCGGAAGTCAGTTAACGTCGGGGATGACTGACATCTAGTTGGAGAACGGGCCGTAGGAACGAGGGCGCTCGGAGAGGGCAATGAATAATTGTGCATGTGTCGCCGCGTCGGCGACCGATGAGGTTGAATGTCGACGGCTAAAAGCATGCAAGTCGGTAAATGCCTCGACTATACAGTGCGAGGGCGGTTGGCGAGTTATGAGCGGAAGGCTATATAGACGTCGCTCTTCTATCGGAAACTGAGCCCAAGGGCTAGACAGCTGGTCCGAATGAGGGTGCGAGTCGGAAGCCGCGCTGGGAGTAGCTTGCCCGGCTAGTTGATTTTAGTTTCTGTCGAGATCGCGTGTGTGGAGGGTCATTCCTCTGCATCGACGTCGATTGGGAGCCGGAGACTCCGATATTATTGCCAACTCTCAGGCTGAGCACCATTGGATGACGCCTTCGAGGTCTACCGCGGTATCGGGGCTAGCGACTCGAATGTGTATGGTCGATTTGATCGAGCCTTCGAGAGAAGGGCACAAGCGTTTAGTTCATTACATAACGCGACTGATCGCGAGGCCCAAACACTCTACAGCTTCATCTTCCACATGCGCTCTTCTAGAGGGATACTATGTAGATTCTCAGGCTCTGCGAACGTAGCCTGAAGCGGGGTAATGCTCGCCCAACCTGTTACTTATCAGGAAACTTGAACAAATCGCACATGTGAGATTGCTCCGACCTTTGAGCATTGCGTAGCCGTCCGAGCCCACGGGTACATGCGATTCGTCGGGTTCGATAAGATTCTGCATTACGGGCGAGAATTTGAACGTGAGAGGCGCAGTGTCAGCTGGGATCGGCTTAAATAATTGTCCATAGTTGTTGCGCCACATGTGGGTCCATGCAACCTTGAGCCCTTCCTTGGAAAGCAGTCCCTCAATGAGAGGAATGTTGACATTGTATAAATCTGCGTTTTTGAAGTTCGCGTCGTCTGTTACTAGTTGCGTCAAGATTTGGCAAGCGAGGACGTGTGCAGGTTGAAAAAATGTCGCGGGCGTCGGGTGGATGACGGTCCCGTAGGAGACGGCAATAGCACGAGTGCGCGCCAGCGCTGCGTCCAATGCTGCACCCAGAGTGCCAGACGATAACGCAAATGCAGGCTGTTGAGTGATGAGAAATGGCATGAGCAAACCAAGGTCAATAACAAACCTGAAGTCTAGGACCCAGAGGTGAGTTTTAGTGCTCATGAATAAATCTTAGACTTGCGTTGCGCCCTAGATTGGGACCAGATACAACGAGGTCGATTGCATTGGGGTAGAGATTGAATAGTGCAATGTTAACGCAGGTCGCTGGTGTCGCGTCGAGTAGGACGAATTCCGCGAGCTTGAGTTGGTCAATGATTAAAGTACTTCGGCTTATTATCCTCGGACAAACCTCATCGTCCTTCAATGGTCTCGAGATTGGGGATGATTCGCCTTCGAGACCGTTTGAAGCTGCCAGGCGTTAAAATATGATCGTTTAGCATGAGCACGATGTACCTATGGTAGGGTAGAAGAAACGACCCCGAGTAACTTCGGTAATGTGAAAGCCCTTGCCTGTTGGAGTGAGTCTAAGTTCATCTCCGCACCGAGATTGACCTGACCAATCCAACTGCGTTGTTTGTCGGGTATGACGACTCGAACATTGGCAACCCAAGGAAGTGAGAGCAGGGCTTGTAAAAACCCGACGAGGTAGGGAGATGGAGGTCCTGGTGGGCCGTCGTCGTTTGTGAGCAGGAGCTGGAGTTGCATCGGGCCGGTCACTGCCGAAAGCAAGAGCAAAGATGTACATGTGACACGGCCTGCTTTAGCTGCTTTCCAGTTTTTCGCATCGCAGAGGATGGAGGCGTACGTGCCTTTTCCCGTCTACTACCCTATTCTCAACACACCCGCATCGCAGTCTGCAAAAAATCAAAATCGACGATGCCCCGCCGTCTTTCAAGCTTTCTCCAGACCAACCCAAGCTGACGGAACGCGGTCGACGAGCCACACCACGAACGTCCAGAACAAGACCCGACTCCAAACAGCTTGGTTCGTCGCCTACAGGAGAGCGCGATACTTGCTGACAACACGGTCCAGCGGCCCTCCAAAAACTATACAACATAAATCCATCGCCGTCGATTGAAGAAAGAGCGGCACTGGCTTTGGAGATCGGAATGTGCGCCAACTGTGTCGAGCATCCGAGACTCTTGCTGAGCCTTTTTTCGACAGGGATACGAGCAAAGTCTCAAATTTCTTCCGCAATAAAAGAGCGTCAAAGAAGAAGGCTGCGGCGCAAAGGCGCGGGGCCGACGAAGAATATACGGACGGGACCGGATCTGCATCGACATCGCGAGCAGCGACGCCTGTTGAGCGCAAGCCACGGCCTACGCGCCATGCTGCTGTAGACATGGCTGTCAGCGACAGCGAGGACGAACAAGAGGCTGTTACCCCGCCCCCGCTACCCGAGCCTACCGCGATGCTGGATCACGACCCTCTCCTTGTGCAAGACGCTCTCCTGTTACTTTCTTTCAAGTTCCAGGACCAAACCAAAACCTTCCTCGTCCAATAGCGGTGAAGTTGGCCGTCCCGATTTACATGTGGGTGGTCTTTGATGCGCCTTGTGTTTGCAGTGTTTTGATACGCCGACAGAGCTTCATAATATTTGCTACTTGCTCCCGACTTGCCCAGAGGTCGCTAGTTTTTTGTTGTTGTAAAAGAGACCAAGATGTAGTCCCCACTCAAAATATGTTGTGACGTCTGCAACTTGACTTGGTCTCGTCCACCATCGACCCTCCATGGGCACAACTGCCCCCGACGACGCGGCCGGCTTCCCGGGCCCTTCTGCTGAGCTGGAGGCGCCTCGGACATTGTCTGCCATGCGCAAGTCAATGTCGGTCGACTCGTTCGCGAACTACCCGCGCGAACCTGCTGTGCGCCCCAACCGCGGCTTGACGTCGTCCGGAGGAGAAGCCCCACGTATCAGCCGCAATGCAGCCCCCTTGAATGGCCGGAAGCGCGGGGCAAGCGTGTCGTCAGTGGACCCCTCGGGAGACTCGGACCTGGAACGCGAGGCTTTGCCCAACTCCAAGCCTATCCGGGGCGGCGATTTGCCCCTGCCACCTCGCACCACCCTCAGCTCAGCCTCCAGCATAGCCAGCATCATGTCGGCTTCAACAGCCTCAAGTGCTGAGGCAATACGACCCACAGTCCTCACCAGTCGCGCTCGCAGCGGCAGCCTCGGCATTCCGCCCTCAGCCAGATTCGCAAACATCAACACTCGACTGTCCGAGGTGCGTCCAGACATCTCGTACCTTCCACTGGCTCACCCTTCCGAAGCTTCGCACCCCGTCCCAGGATACACTCACACTTCTCGTGGTTGGCGCCCCGCAGTGTGGTAAATCCGTCGTCATACGCAAGGGCCTCAAGGACTACGGACTCTCTGAACCCGTCAACCACTCCTTCCCCGTCCAATCAACCTATTTCTCGGCCAATTGTGCGTTTCTCATACCTCGCTTCCATTCCATCGTCCTTACTTTGTCCTGTAGACAGTCTTCGCGCTGGTCGCACTCGAGATGGGGCGCAGGATTACCCGCTCCATGTTATCGAGACCGATGTCTCCAAAGTTGCGCTTGAGGACGCTGTGTGGCCAGAAGGCTCCCCCGCAATCGACGGTGTCATCATGTGCTACGACGCCTCGGACGCCGACTCCTTCTTGCCTGTGGAAGGCCTTCTTCGTAAGCCATCCCTGCGATTCGTGACCCTTTCTCACTCTTTTAAGGACGCTTTCGCGCTATGATGATCCCAACACTGGTCCTGGCCTGCAAATCGGATCTGGAGCGTCGCGTCGACCCTCAGGGTGCCGCTGCCGATTTTCTCCAGCTCTACGACAACGGATTGGTCGAAGTCTCGAACGCGCAGGAATCAGGCAAGAAAAAGATGCGGCAGGCATTTGAATGGCTAATTAAGGCCGTCTTTCGAGGCAGACGTGGGTCGTTTTTGGGACATGTCGAATCTGCATGTTGAATGAACTCTCTAGACTCGAGTAAAAGCGAATCCGACCTCGATTATCGCAACCCAGCATCTCCGGTCCTGCTCATTTCCCCTCCACCTTGGGAAACATCGAGAACCGTGACGCCTTCAGCGTCATCGTCTTCGATGAGTACGTTGTCCCACGGAGTTGCTGCGACACGGCAGGCGAATCCGCCGCTTCCTACCATCCCTGCCTCACGGTCCCCGACCGTACCCAACTCCCCGACAAGAGCCCGTTCCACCGGCGATTTGTTGTCAGAGAGCGAAAAATCACGGACGCGAGATTGGCAGCTGGAGAAAGACACTACCGGCGCCGTTACAAGGAGCAACTCCAATTCGGTCTCAATCCCCCCACCAACTGCCACCGAGCCCGTCTTTGACCCGCCTCCGATCCCTAAGGAACCTCGGGAGAAGGAAGCCAGTAGCAGACCGTGGGCTACGTTAGACGAGCTTTTGGACAAACTCTTGTTTTTGGCGGTCAGCGGCGATGGTGAGCCACAGAACAAGAAACTCGGACAGTTTGGACTGACTTGATTGGCAGACCCGACATACATTACCCACTTCCTCCTCACTTACCGGAGGTTCGCAAGTCCAAGAAGTGTTCTTTTGGCGATGCAGCTACGCCTTCGGCAGTTGGATCAGCCCTCTGGCGACCCGATGTTTGCGTGCTTTGCCCAGATGCGGTATGCAAAGTTCACGTGACCTTGGTTGTTATCTCATGCCGCTCAGAATATGCAATCTGCTCGAGCAGTGGATCCGCGACTACCCGTACGACTTCAAGGTCCGCGGGACACCAAGCGCGCTGTCCGCGCTATTCAAATCAATCACTTCCAAAACGTACCTCCTACATTATGGCGCCGACTTCCTCCCCTTTCACGAGATGCTGCCGAACCTCGTCGACAAGGATGCAGCTTGGGCCCTCAAACCCGATTATCCTGAGGACGAGAGCGACTACGACGACGACGAGAAGAGCGCTGTTGTTACTATCAGTAGCAGCACTCATAGTTCGGACCCTGAGCTCGCATCTGGACGTTCGCCGTCGAGCAAGGCAAAGCCTGCTACTGCTCTTTCTCGGGAACGAAAGGGGAGCATCCCGTTCTCCAGCAAGCTCATCAGCAACCAGCCGGTCTCGAATGGTTCTGGCCCAGCAGAAAACTCGGAGGTGGCGTATCGCTCAACGTTGAAGGATCTGGCCAAGCTGGCAGCGGACGTGAATCTGATAGATTCAGAGGAAATCGCGCAGGAGATAACGCGGATGGAGGCCAAGCTTTTCTTGGATATCGAGGTACGCGGTGGATCAGTGAGTTGAAAGTCTGTGTTGACGCTTTCGCGCAGCCTCGTCATTGGTTACGATACACCTTTGTTTCCGGCAAGAAGGATCCAGCAACAGACTCGATTGCGCGTTTCAACGACTTTTCGAACCATCTCGCCGTCTGGTAAGTTGTACTAGATGTCGGGTGGCTCGTTCGCTTACACACCTCGCAGGGTCGTTTCGATAATCTTATGCCATGATAAGCACAAGATGAGAGCGAGGCAGATTGAGAAAATGGTCGAAATCGCACAGAAACTGCGGGGTCTGAACAATTACGCCGCGTTGCGCGCGTTCGTCGCGGGAATCAACCATTCGACATTCCCCGGCGACCCGACAATGGAGCATTTCAAAGCCAAGTCGCCCGACCAGGCCAAGAATCTTCAGTCTTGGGATGTGCTCTTGCAACAAATCCGGTCACATCGAGCGTACCGGTTGGCGCTTCGGAACACCAAGGGCGCATGTATTCCCGCACTGTAAAATATCGTCTCTCGCTGGCATGTGTTTTTCGTTGACTCTTTCGCAGAGAGGTGCACATGTCGGATCTTATTCGAGCGCATGAAGCCAACGACGATATTAACCCTACCGACCCTACCAAGATCCATTGGGGCAAATTCAACATGATGGGACGGTTCATTAACAGCACGACGCAGTGCCAAGCCCAGTGTCGAGCGGCCAATGATTATGCATTCCCCCAACGGCCGCAAATTACGGACTTGCTCGTTGCCCAGTGTTTGATGTCGGACGATGTATGTATCTTGCACTCTTCCGCGGGGCTTTCCCAATGGTTTCACAGATGCAAAAGTCGCGGATTGCGCTGCCGGAATCGGATTACATGGATGGACCTGCTCCCACACGCGTCCCGTCGTTGCAATCTGGCCAAGCGCTGCCGCAGAAGGAGATCAACAAGATGCGCAAGATGTTTTTGTGGTAAAATATGGGCCCTTGCTCGGCTTATTCGGATTTCACTGTATCTAGCTTTATACTGTACCTCTGTACCAACTTTGTCAACACGTGACTCCCAAACGGAGATAATTTTCCACCATGGACGACTACATTCTTACCATCGACTCGGATGTAGAGGACGCGTCCTCGAAGAAAGAAGACGCCGACCTCGACCCCGACTTTGTCTTTGATTTGTCCGCCGACCCGTATGCGGACATGGACGGCCAGGCGGCCGACATAGTCCAACAGGGAACGAAGCCGGCTCCCATCTCTGTGGACGACATTATTGCTCGCCGGAAGCTGGGTGGGAAGCGGAAGCGAGAAGCTGAAGAGGAGAGTGAGGACGAGAGCGATGGGGACGAGGACTTGGGCTCGGAAGAAGAAGAGGCAGACCCATTGGCAACCTCGGATGAAGACGAGGATTCGGAAGTCGGGCAGGCAGACGAACAAGAAGATGAAGAGACGTTGGACGCTTCGGATGACGATGAAGACTCTGAAGAAGAAACCCAGGCAGAAAAGGAACGCAAGGCAGCTTTCTTCGCCCCAGACGATGCCTCGGCACCGGAACACTCTTCCTTCCTGTCCATGAATCTTTCGCGGCCGCTACTCAAAGCGCTGACGAACATGGGTTTCTCGAAACCAACACCCATCCAAGCTGCCACTATCCCTGTTGCGCTGCTGGGCAAGGACGTTGTGGGCGGCGCAGTGACTGGTTCCGGCAAGACAGCCGCGTTCATTATTCCTATGATTGAGCGGCTGTTGTACCGGCAAAAGGGCGCGAGAGCTGCCGCGACGCGATGTCTCGTCTTGGTCCCGACGCGAGAGTTGGCGCAGCAATGCTTTGATGTTGGGCGCAAACTCGCGGCGCATACAGATATTCAATTCTGTCTCGTTGTCGGTGAGCATTTTTGTCCTTGGTTTCAACTCGCATAGCTCATCTGGTTCACTAGGTGGACTGTCCGTGAAGTCTCAAGAAGTTGCGTTGCGCAGTCGACCAGACGTGGTTATTGCGACTCCCGGTCGGCTCATTGACCATATTCACAACTCTCCTGCATTTACCCTCGACACGCTCGATGTCTTGGTCCTCGACGAAGCCGACAGGATGCTCTCGGATGGTTTTGCAGACGAGTTGGCCGAGATCGTCAAGTCGTGTCCAAAGTCGCGGCAGACCATGCTTTTCTCCGCCACGATGACCGACTCGGTCGACGAGCTCGTCAAGATGTCGCTCAACAAGCCCGTCCGTCTTTTTGTTGACCCAAAGCGAAGCATTGCGCGAGGTCTCGTACAAGAGTTTGTTCGCGTCCGCGCCACCAAGGAGGCAGAGAGATCCGCTCTGCTTGTTACTCTGTGCAAACGAACATTCAAGAGCAACGTGATCATTTTCCTGCGCAGCAAAAAGCTGGCCCACCAAATGCGCATCGTGTTTGGGCTGCTGGATATGAAATGCGAGGAGCTACACGGCGATCTTACGCAGGAGCAGGTACGGCCTGGGCTTCTCAAGATAGATCATGGTCTCATTCCTATTAGCGACTTACCGCACTGCAACGCTTTCGCGATAGCCAGGTCGATTATCTTATGGCCACCGACCTCGCATCTCGTGGTCTGGATATCAAGGGCGTCGAAACAGTCATCAACTACGACATGCCTGGCCAGTTGGCGCAATACCTTCATCGCGTGGGTCGAACAGCGCGAGCAGGGAAGAAAGGACGGTACGGAACACCTATATTTTTTTTTGACTTCCCTCTAATATCCGTATAGGTCGGTGACTCTGGTCGGAGAAGCGGACCGCAAACTGCTCAAGGCAGCTATCAAGCATGGCGCCGAAACAGATCAAGTTCGCCATCGGATTGTACCGCCCGAAGCAGTCGCAAAATGGACGGAAAGGCTCGAAGAGCTCAAGGATGAGATTTCCGAGATTCTTCGAGAAGAGAAGGAGGAAAAGCAGGTACGTTTATTCTACTACAAGTCGCCGAGATATCGCTAAAATATCCTTAGCTTCGACAAGCGGAAATGGAGTTGAAGAAGGGGCAGAACATGATCGAGCATGAAGCCGAAATCTACTCGCGGCCGGCGCGAACATGGTTCCAGACGGGCAAAGAAAAGGCGAAAGCAGAAGGTTGTCTTGCTCGCTCCATCCGCGAAAGTATGCTCAGGCAATCCGAACAGCTGTGAGCAAGCAACAACACGAGGCTGGCACCGTCTCGGCCAAACAGCGCGTGCAGAGTGCTGCAGCCGAAAAGGTGCATTCCTCCCATCGGACGTATTCCGTGTTGCTCAAATCCCTTGCAGCCAAAACGCGACAAACTCGCGGGCCTCACACGGCGTGCGAAGCGGAGAAAACTGGCTATGGAGGAAGACAAGGAGATGGGGGATGAACGCGCGACCGCTGCCGCCATTCGTTCTGCAAAAAAGAGCGGTCGACCAACAAAGATCGGTCTGCCGGAAGCACGACCCGCGACGAAGAAGACGAAAACCAAAAGTCGGCCAGCACGGACGAAGGGCTTTGAACAGGACATGGGACAGCGGCGGAGTGCAGGAGAGGGCGTGCGAGCCAAAAAGGGAGACGCAGTAGGCAAAAAAGTCAAGCAGCGTAGATAGCCTTGAATGTCACGTACTGATTGGCGATGAACTCATTCACCTCGCTTGCAAAAGTCCAGCTGCCGTCGCAATGTCGGCTACTCGAAGCAGCTTGCTGTCCGGACAAGGACCTGCTCCTACTCGTCTCGCGTCTCGGCGGCAGAGACCGCATCAGCCTCTGGAAAATGAGCGGCGCAAAAGCTTGGGAGGTCGATGTTGCCCTCGATGACGTCTCCAGCGACCACATCGTTGGCCTCGCATGGAGCCCGGATGGTGGGTCCGACCAGACCGTCGGAATGCCTCTCAGTCGCGTCCAGGACAGAGCATTGCCGTGGTCCATGATCCTCCCCGCGTAACACTACATTCGCTCCAGGACGGCCACCAGGAGCGCGCCCTTTCCGTATCTACCTCAGACCATATCAAACACGTCTGGTGGTTTCGTGCAGAAAAGCCCGTCGACGCCAAAGCCGTGCCCGACATTCTCAAGAGAAACGGGTTGATTGTACGCGTCCGCATTGTGCCACTGCGATTTCCATTGACCGTGCTCTAGCCTGGCTCGTCTCATTATGTCCTCAAAACACTTCCCCTCCTCGACAGCTTACGCGAAGATTCTCAAAAATTAACGTCAGAATTTGTATCCCCGTCCTCGACCTTACTTTGACGCGCTCTCAGTGCGACAGACTTGTTCGCGTTCCAGGGCTCGCAAACAAAATCGAGTCCCAAGGCATCCCTACCGGACATGATCCAGCACTGGCCGACCCTCGACACAGATCCGACGGTCGCCTCCATGAGCTCTGGCGAAAGACCGGCCGACGCCACCCATGGCCACCTGGACGTCCCGGACGATGCCAACGTTGACAGCGTTCTCGTGGTCACAGACGACGCCGGGTACGCCCACTTCTACCTCGATGGCAGCTACAGTCTCGGCGCCGTCTTCCTCGGCCCCAATATCTCGATCCCTTCACTTTCCAAACTCTCCCGCGATCCCACTTTCGTCCTGCATACGCAAGCAACAACGCAAAACCTACCTTTCACGCAATTGAACCCGATCTATGTGCATCTGCCGATGCTTCGAGGCCGGGATGTACGCGACATGGCGCGACTGTCGACGACTTCCCGGGAGCTCGTCTGGTACTCCATGCGTGCCGTCAAAGAAATGCGGATCTCTTGGTTTGGGTCCGACACCATTAGTGGTGCTCGAGAGATCGGGCCGCAATGGGTCCGAGCCTTGGAGACGCGACAGATGGATCAGTTTGGTCGTGGGTCTTCCGGTCTTGCTATACTATGCGATATTTGACCGTTGTACAGAGCAAGAGCCAACTGCGATACTTGATCTGACATACCTTCTCCTCACTAGACGGGGTTCCGAGTCGCTCACTGATTTCTTGGGTAGCGGTGACCAGATGAGCGACCGGGTACGTTCCCTCTCCGCGCTCTCCGCTCAGCCTCACCGCCGTTGCAGGGCATTCAGAAGTGGGAATCGACGATGACCGAGGCGTTAACCAAGTTACGAGACTATTCCGAGAAACGCGTTGTATCTGCGTGCCAACGACTCCATCTCGTGCTCGAGGAAGTTCTCGGGTGGGCGTTATTGTGCGTGGCAATCCCTCTTTCTCCGCACTGCGGATCGCTCATCGGCTTTCAGGCCCCAATACACTACTTTCCAGCTCGATGCAGTTGAGGTCAGAACGTGTCTCGAGTTGGCTGGCAGAGCGATCTTTATCGCGACTTGGCTTGCAGCCATCGCGCGTCGCGAGTTGTTGCGATTCAAGGAATTTATAACCTGGTTGCGCGATGGTGAATATCTTCTGCGTACTACTCATCTCTGACTGACTTTCTTTTGTTCGGAGCGATATCCTCGAACACGACAACCAATGACTCTTTCCAGTATCAACATCGACATGATACACTCGAAGTGAACAACTACTTGACCGCCGGGCTCGTCGTAAGCTCTATCGACAAGTGGTTCATGGGCCCCGTCCCCCAGTTCAATCCCCAAGACTTTGGCGTTCTCGCAGGTGCACTTGACCTAAGATCTGCTATCGCACTCGCATATTCCCCGATTGATCTTAATGCCGTATGTTCTCCGCTCAGCCTTGTTTCTGTGCCTGATGAGCCCGGCCACTAGCCTTCCGCGCAAATTGACTTGAACCATTTGGACCGAAATTTGGATGCTTTGGTCCAGGAGTTGGCGATGAGGTGCCAACGCGTATTCGACCGCAGCGCTGGGACCACCACGCGCCATGCAACGATACTGGGTCAAGTCAACCGGACGACAACAGCGAGGCCATATCAAATTACCGTTCGGGAACGGTTTATTCCGCAGGTAAGCATATCCGAGTGTTGAGTTAAATGTGGCTCACGAGACCCAGGACGCCGGCTTTGTCGAATATCTCGCCCTTCATGCGCGAATTGAAGCGTCAGACCGGACCTTCTGTAAGCTGATTCGCCCCTCAAGACGTGGCGCTTGCTCAAGGGACACCAGTGTGTTTAGCACGAGTCGGCTTCGACGGTCATGCTTCGCAAAGGCCCTCCGTTGGCCTTGCCCTTCTAGATGGAACGCTTCGTGCGGAACAGCAAGAAGGCAGGACCGACATCGTTGAGGTTCAATTCTTCGACGATTTGTCGCTCGTAATTGTTTGCCGGGGCGCAGGTATGGGACGAAAATTGGCTGTCGGGTTCTGCTGCTGATAGCTCGACAGAAGCGGCGTTCATAGCGACAGTGGGGTACCATGAACTAGAGTATCAAGAACTAGGCTCCGAAGCGTATACAACGCGCGAAGATTTGATGCAGCGCGCAATGGAACTCTGGGAACAAGGCCAAGTAAGTTTCAACTCAGCGTCCGTCGGACATGCGCTGATTTCTTCGCGCAGCTGGCCGCGATTCCGACGCCGATTAAACAACGACGAGAGTTGGTGCACGGGGTTGGATCTGGGGCAGTGTCGCTAGCATTAAACGGGCGTGTGGGGCGGAGGGTCGCGTGTGTGCTTGATGGTGCGGGGACAAAGATGGAAACTCTCGATTTGGAGGCAGATGAGCTGGAGGAGGATGAAGAAGAATAGCTGGAAATCGAGATTTTTTCGCGCGTTCCTGCCTGCCTGACAGCAAACCTTTCGAAGCGCGAAAACGCCACAGTAAGGTATCACCCGCCCTCGTGGCTGAGTTCGTCTTGCTTGCAGCGCTTCTTGGCTCCAGCCCTTTAAAAACCTGCCCTATGATACCCGTCCTCCACAACCACCTTGCCCCCCTCCCCATCTCTCGCGTCCGCGCAAAGACCACCCACTAATCGCGTCGTTCCGATGCCGAAGAATACTCCCCAGACCGAAGAGGCGCGACAACAAGAGATCCAGGTTCGTAACGAAATGACATGTTCCTTGCCGCTCCCACACGTTTTCCAACGCCGACATCCAGATTCGCAAACAAAAGGTCGGCGCGTTACTGACGAAAAACACGTTTTTCGTTCTGACGACCACAACAGAATGCCGCGGCCCAAGCTGCGTTCCGAGCGCGACGAGCAAAGTGCGTTCAAGACCTTTTTCGGGGGCTTTTCTTTGACTACGGAGCAGCTACATCGCGACGCTGGAAGAAACTGGTGATCAATGTGCACACTGCGCCCACATCTCGTTGTTCACAACCCACAGTAACCTCCCTAGAAAGCGTCGTCGTCCAGCTTCAAGACTCGTGTCGGGACGCCAAAACCGAGGCTCTGGTGCGTGTGCTGTTCAACTTTGGCGATGGCTATTTGCTGATTCATTTGCTAGGAACTGCGACAGCAAAATGCAGGGCTGCGACACGAGTTTCGGGAACGGGAGCGATTTTGGAGAACTATGTGGCAGTCGCGCAAGCCGTCGGCAAACGAGGGGGAAGAACTTCCTCCCAACGCGACGCCGCAGGCCAGTATCGGCCAACTCGGCCCTTTATATCCTCCAGAAGCGATGTATCGCTCACCCGACGACCCGACCATCTGCCAGTACCCCAGCCAAGGCTACCAATCTCCGGCAATCTCGTACACGAACGACGAAGGCTCTCATTCTCTGGTTCAGCGCAAATACGGTTCACCGTACCCATATGCAGTCTCCCATCGCGACGGCAGCGCGTGGCCGGCGTCTGAATCTGGACCACATTCCGAATCCCCGACGTTGACCGCCTCGTCTGAACTCTCGCTTCCGTTCTCTGCTGCCAGATTCGGCGGCGAAGAACAAAAGGTGTCCATCAACACTCTTGAGGCTCCTCCACCATACGTCTTTCCAACCAATGGTCACGGCAGCCGCCCCATTTCCCCCACCACCACGGCTGCTGTATTTTCCTTTGCGGATGCGAGCGGGTCTGGTGTCCAGCAGGATCGTTCCGCGGAATTCGATTTCCACCGCCGTTCCAGTTCTGCAGGCGAAGTTTCGCTTTCTGGGCCAGGAAGCGACACGTTGCGCTACCGACTGGGCGACCGTCGTCCAGCATCGAGACCGATGCTTCCCCTTCTTCCGCCCTCGAGCGATGCGGGGTCGCCCCACGAACGACTGGGCAGCGATGCTGGGTCAAGTCGTCTTCGGACTCGGCGCGACTCTGTTGCCGGCTCTCGACCGTCGTCGCCTTCCACCGGGCCTCCGCTAACTGGCACCCTCGCTGTGATCAAGGCCCAGGCATTTGGGGCGCTCCGACGATCGCGTCCGCGCAACAAGAAGGCTGGCGAGGCTTCTGCTGCCAAGGTCGCTCAGAGCATCGATATGGGCACACCTTCGCCGCCCAAGCGCCAGCGGACAGAAGAGCACGATTAGAACCAAAGGAGAGCCCGTGTCGTTGGTGTTGCAGGAATCATCGACATTGTAAATAGTGTAGTACCTCTGGTTGTATTTGCCTCTCCCCCATCTTGGAACCGCCCTCCCGCTTGCTATCGATTAACCTTGGGAACGGCAACATCCCATGGTCCTCGGATTTCGCTGCACACGCATGGAAATCAGAACCTCGCAGCGCGTCGGTGCCAAAACGAGGCAAAACGCACTTTTTAAACTTTTGGGCCCAAACCAGCACCGCGGGCGCAAGGAAGGTGAGGCATAATTGCAGGACCATGTAGACTGAAACTACGGGGCGCAGCACGGGGAGTGCAACGATCACAGAGGCGGCGAATTGCACGATCGTCGAGGCTACTTGAAGCCCAAAATGGCAAGACTAGGCTCCGCGTTAATTCAGCGCAAATAAACGCAGGAGCGAACGAATCAACGCACCCCAACACGTCGGCGTAAACGAGGAAACAGCGCAAACGCCTGAACCGAAAATAAGATCAAGGCGAAAACGGCCAGGTCGCTGGAAAGGCGAGACGCGAGGACCACGGAGGCCGAAACAGCGGCATTCATGGACAAGACCGAGGTAAGCCTGTTATGAAACGGTTAAGGGCCTGGCTCAAGGTTTGGGTGGGCCAAGGACGACGACCTCTCTCCGCGCAGTGAGATCGCGCTATAATCCGCAAGAAGTGCATTGAGCACGAAGAGGACGGCCGATAGGGCCCAAATAGAATCGGACGATGTTGCTGCGGTAAGAGTTCGAAGAACGGGAGAAAGGGACATGAGCGCGAGGAATATTAAAATCGAGGACTTGACCGCTTTGACGCCTGGAGATTTGATCCCGTTGGTTACGCAAAGGACGGTTCAGCGATAGCCTTACGGTTGGCGCGTCGATGCGCTTGGGGAACCGCCCCTCGCTCAAGAAGTTCCCAGAGCAAATAGCCGAGGAAGAAGCCACCGACCGACACCCAGACGAGAACATGGGGGTCGAGATAGTGTTCCTTGAGGCGCACAAAGACTGAGACGAACGCGAAGATGGTCGCGAGATGCTGGGTGATCGCGCAGGACAGCAATACAAGCGGCCAGTACGTGTATGGGCGGAAGTTGGCTGCATTTGGTCAAAGAGCAGCATGAGGGTGGGCTGGAGGGCGGTACCATTGCGACGTAGGAAGAAAAGAAACGACTGGGTGTCAAAGTAGTTATCGGGATGGTCGTGGCGGCGCCATAGCACTTCCATTCGATGTGGTGGTCGGAAGCAAGGAGCAAGGTACACCATCAATCCCACTGCCGACGATGAGCGAAACTCTGAGAATGCTACGCGCACGCACCACGAGCCTCTCTTCCTCCCGCTGCTCTGGCTCCAGTCTTGCCGATGCATTGGCAGCGGCCTTCTGTGCAAGCGCACCTTGGTTGGGGGTTCCGCGTTTCTTGGTCTACCCAACCCAAACTCAGTCTGCATTTAAGTTGCTGGAGATAGACGACAAACGGCATCGAGTCTTGCTTCGGCCGCCCGCAGAGCCGCTGCACGCGGATCGTCGCGCGTCGGCTGGCTCACAGTAGCGTCTCCACCAAGGACTTGATGTCCGCCTGAGATTCTCTTAATATTCCACGCCGAAACGGGGCAAGAGGAATTGAAAGCAAACCCGTGTAATTTGAGGACTGGCCCTTCGAGCAGAGCGAGCCCATGGTGATGGATCAGGGCCAAGAGGCGGTTGGTGGTACACATGAACAGATACATCTACTGCGAATTGTTGTCGTTGTTGCCGCCGTTGACGGGCGCATAATCTCGTGGCGGCCCTCTCCCGAACCGCGATAATCCCATCGGTGCCCCAGGAGACCAAGCATCCCACCATCTCCGTCCTGCTTCCCAGGGCAGTTGTCTTTCCGTGAAGCCGGCCTTGACCATCCTACTCTTGATACCGGCACCGAGCAACAAACCAAACACTGTCAGCAAGAAAATCGAGACCACCAGTTGGTCGCGAGGCGAATCTCGTTCTGCAGGAACATGTTATTGAGCAAACAGAGACGCGATGACACGCACGGAAACAGCGCGCCTCAACGTCGCCTTCCTTCGAAGTAGCTGTGTCTGGGTTCGTGTCGCCGAGAGATGCGCCATGACATATGGGAAGATTCTGGTGTCTGGTTATGCATTGCGGTGGATCCCGAGCAAGGCCTGACCTGGTTCAGACACCACTGTTTTGTGCACGACTGACAAGGCTGGGCAGGATTGTCGGGGATCTCCAGGCGTTGAATCGTGTAATTGCTGCCAAAACAGATGCCTGCGCGTCGGATGAGGCGACGAATTGCGCGCATTTATGGTACGCGTACATTTGCAGAAGTTGGTTGCGTCCCATGCTTTGTGGGGGAACGCAGACATAGTGGGTGACCCGTGACCAATCCGACGCGACGACCACCATGGCCGAGTTCGACGACGTCCTCACCAACCAGCCCGTCGTCATCGACAACGTATGCAAATCCCGTCCTCGAAGCCTCCCAGTCCACTCAACCGCCGCAGGGCTCCGGCACGATCAAGGCTGGCTTTGCTGGCCAGGACCATCCGAAATGTTTCTTTCCGTCTTTGTACGTGTGTCGAAGGCTTGTGTGGCCGGAATTGACGCGCCAGGACAGTGTGGGCAGGCCAAAACACACCAGAATTATGGCTGGCGCGCTCGACGGCGACCATTTCATTGGAAAGAAGGCGCAGGAATATCGGGGCTTGCTCAAAATCAAGTACCCGATGGAGCACGGAATCGTTACCGACTGGGACGACATGGAGCTCATATGGAACCACATTTACACAGAAGAGCTTGGGACCCTCAGCGAAGAGGTTCGTCGCACTAAGAATCTTCCGTGTTCACCGCGCTGAAACCCCTTGCTTCCAGCACCCGGTCTTGTTAACGGAGGCGCCTCTCAATCCTCGAAGTAACCGCGACACCGCCGCACAGATTCTATTCGACACATTCAACGTTCCCGCTCTCCACCTTTCTGTACAAGCCGTATTATCACTGTCCGCAGTCTCATTTTGTCTCGCGCGCGTTCGTTGCGTTAAATCGGCCACACAGATATTCCTCGGGCAGGACAACCGGGATCGTCATTGACTCGGGAGACGGCGTTACGCACGCGGTGCCTGTATTCGAGGGATTCTCGATGCCACATGCTATCCGTAGGGTAGACGTTGCGGGAAGGTATTTGCGTCCACTCAAAATGCGGCTCCGGCAGGCTACTCACCACGTTTCTTTACCCTAGAGATGTCACCGACTATCTGCAACTTCTACTGCGTAAATCCGGACACCACTTGCACACGACGGCGGAGCGGGAAGTCGTGCGGACGATCAAAGAAAAGTGCTGTTATGTCGCCTTGAACCCGGCCAAGGAAGAGAAAGACGCACAAGGGCGCGTCGAAGAATTCCGGCTACCGGACGGGAACGTTGTTCAGGTACGCCTCCGTCTAGTTTGCACATGGGTATACGAACGGGATCTCATCGGACGCGGATAGTTGGGCAATGAGCGATTCAAGGCGCCAGAAATTTTGTTCAACCCGGAATTGATAGGCCAGGAATACGCGGGTGTCCACCAAGTGGTTGTCGACTCGATAAATCGCGTGGACCTGGACCTACGAAAGGCGTTGTTTTCCAACATTGTGTTGAGCGGTGGGAGCACACTATGTCGCGGTGGGTGCCGATAGAACGATTCGGCGACTGTGCTTCTGACCCAGGCACACGCAGGATTCGGGGATCGTCTCTTGAATGAGGTCAAGAAACTTGCACTCAAGGACGTCAAGATCCGAATATACGCGCCGCCAGAAAGAAAGTATTCGACGTGGATTGGTGGCTCGATTCTTGCCGGTCTAAACACTTTCAAGAAGGTGCGGAGAGCCCTTTTGTGCGCGTGCCTGCTGATTTTGGTCGCGTCTGCTAGATGTGGGTATCTGCGGAGGAGTTCCAAGAGGACCCCGATATCATTCACAAGAAGGCTGGGTTCTGAGTTGTCGTTTGTCTAGACCGCACCACGATACCCCATGTACATCTCCCTATAATCTCGCATATGCACGACGTTGTTTTGGCATGGAATGGGCATAGCGCATGGATTGAGAGATAAAACATGATACATTGCCCCGATTTTCGACGATGCCCAGCAGTAGCAGCACAAGAATCCAACCAAGGCGCTCGTTTACTTCTTCTTGGGCGCTTCGGAAGCCTTGGCCTTTTTGGTGCCACGGAACTGGGAGCATAGAGATCAGAGGACGAGATCGAGGAGCGGGATATCGCACCTTCTTCGCACGGTTCTTGCGCTCCTTCCGCAGCTTGCGCGACGCCTTGTCTCCCTTGGGCTCGAGACCAGCCTAAACAAGAGGTACATATCAGCAAAAACGAGTTAGGCGCGATAAAATATTGAGACGCACGCGACGCAGACGGTATTTGGGCTCAAACTTCTTCTGCGACGCCTCGTCGTCGTAGATGAGAGCAAAGCCGGTACTCCTTCCACCACCAAATTGTGTCCGGAAGCCAAAAGTCACGACACGGTTCTTGTCGGCCTTGTAGAGGGCCGCGAGCTTCTCGGAGAGCTCCTCCTTGGAGACGTTGGGCCGGTTGGGGTGGAGGACGTCGAGGACGAATTGACGGCGGGCCAAGAGTCTGTTGGTGATGAATTTGCGGGTGCGAAGGGTTACTGGTGCATCGGCCTGGTCAAAAAAGTATATCAGCGGTGGATGGGGGAGCGAGGGGGATGGGGACCATCTTGAGGGGCGATCTGGGAGGAGAGGATGGTGAGTACGAGGAGGAGGAGAGGGCCGAGACGGACTTTTTGTGGTCGGCGTCGTCGAGTGAGAGAGATATGCAGACACACGTGATCCCCTGATGGCTGCTCCTGCGTCGTTTGCCTCGTTTGCAGCTTATGTCCGTTGTGCTGTCTTCTTGCTCGTGCATCTCTCACTGTCCGCTAGACCCCTCCTCCCGACGACCAGGCTGCGTCGTCCCCGGTGCGCCCATGGTTCAACTCGCAGCAGCACACTCCCGCCTCGTATCAATCCGGTGCCATCCCCACCTTCGGCGCCTCCTCGTCGTCTTCCACTGCTCTTGAAGATGCCGAGGCTCAGCAGAATCAGTGGGAGACACGCCACGGCCTCCGCGTAGACCTGCTTGCTGCCTTGGCCTATGTCTTTGGCCCCATCTCGGCTCTTGCTCTCCTCATCCTCGAGACACAGAATGACTTTGTTCGGTTCCACGGTCCGCTTCTTCCGACACTTTGCCTGTACTCGCTCTCACTTCCATCCAGCTTACCAGTCGGCCCTGCTTACAACTCCTCTCGTCCTTATCCGAATACTCGTGTCACTGCTCCAGTTCCCGGGCTTGCTGCGCACCCTGTTCACCTTGATTTTGATCGGCACAGAGGCTTACATGGCGTGCGTGCTCTCCGTTTCTATTCGCAACATCTGCCGACTCGCTCGTAGGGTGCGCGCATACATCGACGCGTCTCGACACGGACTCGCGCGTTTCGAGCTGCCTTACATCGGACCCATAGCTGCGCGATGGCTCGACGAGGAATGACGTGCACCAGATACCCTCTATTTATCCTGTACAAAACGCCTCTACCTAATGAATGCTACTATACAACGTGGGCTAGTCTGTTCGATACAATCGGTGGGGGTATGCGGAGGTGGTATACGACGAAGCGAGGTGTTTACAGGCACAACAGGCCGCCAAGCGAGGGTCCAAGGAGCGACTTGCTGAGGTTGCAGACGGTCGGGACGATGCTGCCGAGGCCAAGGTCATCCAAGATTTGCAGGACGGCGTCGAGCAGGCAGTCGACGACGACGCGGGTCAGGTCCAACGTGTCGTCGAGGACACACTTGAGTTCAACGAGGACTGCGACAAACAATGAGCAAACAGCGAGCGAGGTGAAAATGCGCAACGCACTCGGCTCGAGATACGGAGCAAGGGGCGGGAGAAGATTGGCGAGTGCGGGCAGACTTGCGAACACCTGCTTGTTGGCGTTGGCGATATCGTGGAGAGCTTCTTGGAGGCCTTGGCTGGGGTCGTAGCAGGCGTTACCAGCACCGGGGATGCTAGGTATTCCAGCGAGGAGCGAGTGGAAACCCTGCATGTCGTCACGGAAGCCCTCGGCGGCCTGGACACACTGCTGCTGGAACGCGATGTCGGTTGCGGCTCGGCGAGCATGCTGGCTCTTGGCGTGGTTGGCGAGACGCTCTACACAGCGAGATCAGGTCAAAGAAGCAAGGCGAGATGAAGACGAAGACACACCAATCTCGCTCGAGTGCGTCTTCATCGAGTCTGCATAGGCGCGTATGCGGTTGACAACGACGGCATTGGACTGGGGCGCGACGGTTGCGGTGCTGGGCGAGACAGCCGAAGCTGGCGGGAAAGCCGAGGCCATGTTGTTCTTGCTGGCGAGACGAGGCGCGAGGAGCCCGCTCAACGACGCGTCGGTAGAGGGCGTGACAGGCGACGCGACGGCGGTGATTGGCACGAGACCGGTGAAGGCGACGAACGCGGTTGCGTGGAGGGCGAGAAGGATGGTGCGGGCGAGCGAGGGCATGTTTGGCGTGAGGTGGATGGTGGTGGTTCGGGAGAAAGAGAGGCTCTAGCGTTACGGTCACACCGGGCGGGGACTTTATCAGTTAGGGTCATGTGACCGCCCCTGGTACATGTACAAACACGATAGATAGGCGAATAAATAATGTCCATAAGAGTCCATAAGGGAGGTAGAGCCCAAGGAAAGTGAGAGTGTTAACGAGTGGGTTGTCAGGCGATGACGCGACGTGTTTCTGGGTTGTGTTGTGTTGTGTTAGGGTTTAGAGCGGGACACAGCTCTGTCCATCAGCTGAACGCTTGAATCCAAACATGCAGGAATAGACTGTTGTCGTGTGCTTCAGTCAAGTACACAACATCCTTTGATGCAGAAACACCCACCAGCGCAACGTCCTTGTTCGCATCCGACGTTCCATGCTCCAGCAATCGCAGTGCAATCTTGTCCTTGCCCAAGCGACGCGCAGCCACCGCACGATTCGAGCTCAACGGTGGTGTCGAGGCACTCGTAGTCGTTGAGGGACGAGCCGGGAATGGGACACGCATCAGTGCCGGTTGGGCAGAGCGGAGCCGCCCGCTTCGTTTTCTGACGCTTCCAGCCATGGGAAATGCCAGACGGCCCGCTGGGATGGCCCGTCGTCGTCGATCCCCCGTTCGGCAAGCACATGTAGAGGCTTGAGAACCAATCCCAGCCTTCCGGACACTGGGGAGGTGGGTTGCTCGAGTCCGGCGGTTGGTTCGGGGTGCAACATCCGAGGTCAATGTTCCAGTAGTGAGAGGAAGGAGGGCACGAGTGTCCTTTCGGTGCACTCGTTACAGACGACGGGCCACCGTACGGAAGACACGCGGTCTTGGGCTCGTACCTATCCCGGAACTCATTGAGGGCTCGATCCGCGATAAGCAGAACAACGACGCACCAAAACTCGCTACTGGAGCAGCTGCTGGCGGAGAGCGACGCGGCAAATGGCAATGCAGAAGCGAGAATAACGAGGGCGGCTCCGAAACGAGCGATTAGGGACATCTGGTCGTAGTGGCGGAAAAGAGAGACTATAAGGATTAGAAGGGACAACAACACACAAGGGAAGAAACAGAGAACCGCTCTCGGCGCGGACGGTCATTATATGTGGTGATTGGCGCACATGAGAAAATGTTGCCGTATCAGCCAGTATCAACCCTGGATCAAGAACAGTCCCCGAACGCGTGCACACGCCTATCTGGGTGCAAAGTCAAACGCCAGCCAGCCTGTCCTCGCAGGGACGGGTGTAGGCCAAATCTGCATGTTACCACCGACATCAGACGGGTTTCTGGGACGATGTCCGACGTGTTTGCAGAGTTCATTTCATTCATTATGGAGGTAGTTCTTGTACACCAACGCCTTTGTAAAATCTTGTACGAGTTCAGTCGTCTGTCCATCTCCGCTGCGTGCAACGACCATACCTCACGACACTGACACCGCCTTCTGAAGCGCCCGCGCTGCAAAGTACCGGACGTCGGCGTCCTGGTCGCTTTTCTGATGCTCGAGACACGGAACGATACGTGCGCGGACGAACTCGTTTCCGGCTGGCGTAGTCCCGTACGTCAGCGCCAGAACTTCCAACGATTTCGCAACGTTGAAACGGATGTTGGGAATCGGGTCCGAAGCCAGCAACAGCAGGGGATCAATTATGTCGCTGTTGACGATTTCGAGGGTGAGAGACGGCGCAATCGTCTAGCACAAGCAGGCGTCAGTTGGACGCACAACAGCAAGATATAGGCCCTGACCGTGATTGCTTGGACGGTTGTCATTCTGAACAAGTAGTTGGGGTGCTGACCCATGCCCATAATCTTCGGCACGATCTGCACCTTCGCCCACTCGACTCCGAAGACTTCCGTGAGTTTCTTGAGGTTGACGGTCGCTGCTTCGCGGATGCTGAAGACAGTATCTCCGAGCCACGACATGCAGAGATTGCCCAGCTGGTCATCAAAGAACGGTTTGCCCAGCTGGTTTGCGAGCAGGGGTATGTATTCGATGATCGCCTGGCGAACGCGCCAAGACTTGTCTTCCGCAAGCTCGACGATGGCGGGAAGCAGAGTCTCCGACAAAAGCTCGATGCCAATGACTATAACGGAGCGTTAGAGGCGTGTCCATGGTGGGTTGAAACCACAGACCGTTGTTGACCGTCTCTAATTTGCTGATGATGTTGAGGCGCACTTCCGGGAAGTCGTCTTTAAGAAGATGGAGGAACAAAGGGAGAAGATGCTCGATGGTGGACTCTTTTCCAAGCAAAGGCGCAAGACCACTAATCTGGTTTGCAAGAGCAGCGCGGACGTGTTGCGATGTGTCTTGCGAAAGATCGCGGACACATGGCACAATCCGAGCGAGGATCACGTCCTTGTCGAGGAGCGCAGAAAATCCTGACGACTGGTCAGGTCGCGCAACGAGATGGGCGGCTAACGGACCTGGGATTTGGCCAGCTGCAGCAGTTCGGACCTCTGCCTCGTTATCTTTGAGAAGCTGCACATACTGGGCAGTCAGCTCTTCGCGCACAAGCTCCCCGCCGACGGCGTCCGCCAACTAGGAGCGCGTGAGTAGTTATCGGAGGGCTTGCAAAAGGATGCAGACCTCATTGAAGTGAGTGGCCGCCATGTACCTCACGCGCCAACTCTTGTCACCAATGCTCTGTCGGATTTGCTTGGAGAGCTGCTCCTTAACCTCAGCAGGCGACAGACGCTTGGCCAGAGCAATCAGGTCCTCAACGGTCAACAACCGAACGGAGTCTTGGTCGTCGGATTGCAGTCGACGGTAGATGGGGAGGCCGTCGGAGAGAACATGTTGGGGAGAGAAATGAGCAAGAAGGGCCTGCGGAGATGAGACGACGACAAAAAGCGGCTGGACGAACACACCCCAAGCCACTTGGCGGCCGCCCTGCGAACCATAGGTGTGTCGTCCGACCCCAAAGCGACGTAACTCTTGCGGAGGTCATCCTGGATAGCAGGGGAGACCTTGGCGTAGACTGCAGGATAGAGAGCGGCGGAAGATGTCCGGGAGGTGAACCATTCGCCTTGGGAGAGGCGTTTGAGCAACGGGATGCAATATTCTTCTATTTGCGCCTG
This sequence comes from Mycena chlorophos, assembly GCA_014461115.1. NCBI lineage: Eukaryota > Fungi > Basidiomycota > Agaricomycetes > Agaricales > Mycenaceae > Mycena > Mycena chlorophos. The sequence continues at coordinate 1,810,679 of JACAZE010000007.1, read as the reverse complement.
TGAAAGAACGGCGGCGATTTTGGTGATAGACTCTGCGGCCTACGAGACAATGAGCAGGAAAATCACAGTTGGGAATGGCCACGCACCTTGTCGCGAACGAGAGTCTCCTCGACGGCCGAAAGATTCTCGAGGGGCCCCAACAGCACATGGGCATACTCCTTGCCCCCGATGTACTCTTCGAAATTGCGACCGAGTTCCTCGGCCAGGGCCAGGAGGACCTCGTCCTCGTCGTCGACCGAGTCCTGGAGGAAGGGAACGAGTTCTTCGCGTGCACGATCTGGGCCAAGAGCGAGGGCGATTGTGGGCACGCTGTGGATGGCATTGAGGCGGAGCTGGACGTCCTCTGAGCGCAGCTCGTCCATGAGGATGGCAATCGGGGCAATCTGGGCCCATCAGCGCGTATTCCGCTGCGAAACAGAAACGTACATCTTCTTCCATGAGTGTTGTAGCTAACAGGCGCCTTGTGACATGGCCCTTGCACTCAACCATCCCAAAGTCCGTTTATCCCTCTCCTCCACTCCCTCCCTCATCCCCACAGGGCGCCTCCGCCGACATTCTGCTCTACGGCGCGACCGTAGTCTCCTGGAAAACCGCAACCCAGATTAATCCCCAGCCAACCGAGCGGCTGTTCGTCTCTGCCGCCTCAGCTCGCGACGGCAGCAAGCCCGTTCGCGGTGGTATTCCCGTCGTGTTCCCTTGCTTCGGTCCCCCGACCCACCAGGAGCATCTCAGTTTGTCGCAGGTATGCGCCGATTAGACTCTCACCTCGCATCTATCAACACTCTCCAGCACGGTTTCGCGCGCAGCTCCATCTGGTCTTGGGATGGTGCAATTCACGACGCGGACGATAAGCTCTCGGTGACTCTGAGTATGCCCGTCCCGGCCATTGTTCTGCATTCCGACGTCTTGTTCAGCACTCGAACCCACCGACGCAATCCGCGCCGTTTACACAAGACCTTTCCATCTTGCATACATCGTGACCTTGGGCCAATTCGAGCTTTCGACCGAACTACGCGTCAAAAACATGTCTGGGTCCAATATCTACCCTCCCGACAACCTCGAATTCCAGGCGCTTTTCCACAACTATATTCTCGCGCCGTCGTCCGAGGTCCTGGTCACTCCCCTCAAGAACATCACGTATTTCGATAAGACCGAGTCCACTCCTGAAGGCAAGGCCGCGCCGAAGGTCGAAACGAGAGCTGGTGTCGATGTCCGCAAATTCACCGACTCGGTCTACGAGGACGCCCCACAAAGCTACGACGTGACCTGGCCTGGCGGAGGAGTCGAAATCAAAACATCCAACCTCAAAGGTTAGCCTCTTTGTCGCATAGTGTTTCTGTTTACTTACGCATGTTCAGATGTTGTTATATGGAACCCGCAGACGGAGGCTGGAGGCAAAATGGGCGATATGGAGAAGGGTGGTTGGGAGCGGTTTGTTTGTTGCGAACCGGGACATGTTCGCGGATTCGCGTCGGTCGCCCCTGGGTTGACGTGGGTGGGGAAGCAGACGATATCTGTGGTGCATAGTGCCCGTCGTCATCAGTGAAGCCAAACAAAGCCTGTAAATTACTTAATATTCGTGTTACGGTCACATGCCATCCTTGCTTCCTGCCACCACCCTCTTCTATGCATGCTCGACGTCCAGATTAACCATGTTCGTCCTTGCCCCCGACGCGTCCCGCCCATTCATGCCCCAAAATAGATCGACCACTACCTTGCCCCGCCGGGAGCTCTTGATAACGCCGACGGCTTTTCCGCTGTTCCTGTACTTAGAATCTTTGGGCCGTCTTCTCTGGGCCAAAAATGTTGTCTCCATATCCACCAAGTACGCGCCTCCGCAGTCCAAGTCGTCGCGCTAATCGCTCTAGGTGTACCCATACTTTTATGTCGAATATAATGGATCTCTCACTCACCGCCGCAAAGGTCTGCCACCCAGCATCCGCGAACTACCACTACTGAGTAGCTCCACAGTCAATCGTTATATCACGAAACTCACCAAGTCGTTAAATCTTGCCCTCGCTCTTTCGTTCAAGAAAGACCTCACTACCGCGCGCCAGCAGTCTTTTATACGAGCCATAATATTGGTTAAAGGTGCGTTCTCATGTTCAGATCGCTCTCGCATACTAATGGTACCCAGGAGTGCCTTTCTACGGATTTCACTCCTCGTACGCGCCATTCTTAAAGATATACCTGCTTAATCCTGCGTTATTGACACGCGCCGTCACCATTCTCCGATCCGGCGTCGTCCTTTCCACTCATTTCCGGACATTCGAAAGCCATTTGAGCTTCCCTCTCCAGTTCTTGACTGATTTTGGGCTCCATGGGTGCGGTTGGCTCAATCTCGGCGATGCCTACAAGCGCGGTCAAGACGAAGAAGAGACGAGTGCTCTCAAGATCTCGTCTTACTACTGCCAAACGAAGATGTCGCTGGAAGTCGATGCGGCCGGCTTCCACATCTTGAACCGCCACCAACTTGTCGCGCGCAATATGCATCACAAGCTCGACATCCCGGCCCCTCCTCTGCCACCCGAGCCTCTCGTACTTGGTGTTCGCGAGCTCTGGGATGATGAACGCCGACGGAGACGCGCTCGCGGCCTCAATCCAACCCCGGACATGCCCGTTGACCCAAGCGACGCTTCTCGGACTCCGCGCGGTCCGTGGTTATCCGAAGCTCGCTGGTGGGATGCTATTCGGAAGCGCATAGAAGATGAGAGAACGCTCGAACCAGACCCACCGCTTCAACACGAATGGGAGGAATGGGCCGTGACCGCGTTTGAGAGCGTTGGTTCGCTATGGCCTGGGGACCATCCAAATTCAGGCCTCCAAGTCTCTGGCGTCGATGCCGACGACGTGGAGCTCCTCGACAGCGATGTCTCATTTACGCCGGACCAGATTAGTCAACTAGAGGCCGACGAAGATGCACTGCAGAAGGAGTTGGAACGCGACGTATCACCCGAAGTAGATGCCGATCAAGAGGCCGAGGATGACGAGGAGTTGCAGTCGGAGAAATCTCAGTCACCGTTGGTTTCCTCTCGCGCTTAGAGAAAATGACGGCTGAACTTTTCCAGTACAACTACGGCTTCAGACCCGTTTGATGTTAACGACGAGACGACCTTGTCAGAGGGAGGATTATTTTTATCGAGGTACGTCGAGCTGTTGAGAATTTCGCAGCCTGAATGTATGGCAGTCCTCCCGATGTTGACGCCTTTATTGATTTTGACGAACCGACCACTCCCACTCGGTGCTTTGAGCCGACTCTTGGGCTGTAATTGTACTGACGAATTCTCCAGTTCTCGATTCCCGGATATTCAGCTGATGGGGACCTCGCCGGAACCGGGCTCTGGGTATCTTCGATCTCGTAGTACTTCTGAAGCTGACGTCTAAGCAGTGATAGCCAGCTTGCTGCGGATTCCTCCGGGGGAAATCCTCCTGCAAAAAAACGACGCCTGGCCTTCAATCTTGCCGGTCGATCCATTGCATATCTTGTTTCGCATAATGCGATGACCGTGAAAACAAAAATCAAACCTATTGGGACGAACTGCTACGAATTTTCTAACCCGCCGCCGACGCGTCAAGCACTTCGCGAGATCCTTGACGTGTCCGATATCGCCAGCAAGGTATATCAGGCCGCGTTTTACTCCGACGACGACGACGTTCAACGGCCACGCTTTTATGGTGGGCTGCGTTACGATGTACCTGGCAATCCGGAGTCCCTTCTCTATTTGGAGGAATGGGTAGACGACCTTTCTCCCGCGTTTGACGATGATCAGTCAATCCTCCCACTTTCTGGTGGCTGGGAATACGCCGAGAGCCCACCAAGTTCCCGCCAAACCAGGCGATGGCTCGCTGTGGAGGGTCGCATCCGCGCACAACGACGCTTGAAACGACAATCTCAAGTCGGTCTCTCATTGCTTGCTTCGTACAGCGTTATTCACCCCTGTCCCAGATTGAGGGTCCGACGCTCAAAAACATCTATGGTCTCAAGAGTCTTCCTGTGGTCGCACCTGGTGCTGCATCGGCGCGGGGTGCAGGAACGATGTCCGTTCTTTCTTTGGAAATCTTCGGTCAGCAATCTCACTGTCAAATGGAGCCGCACTCATCCGAGTAGTTCCATGCAGCAACAATGGGAAACCACAACAAGACGGGATCGCCGCCGCGTTCATTGCTTTTCGGGATGGCGATGTGGACGAAATCACCTCCAAAATTGTCTTCGTGCGCGACGCTGCCGGCAGTCCCGACGTTCCCAGCTGTACGATCCAGAGCGTTGCCACTGAACTCGAACTCATCAACGCCGTCGTCGACACTGTCCTTGATCTCGATCCCGACATACTCGTCGGATGGGAGGTTCAAAACGCCTCGTGGGGATATCTCACGGAACGCAGCCGCTGTCTTGACTTGGACATCGTTCCCCTCCTGTCACGGACGAACAGCTCGCCAAACAGCCGCGACGACCGGTGGTCTGCTCAACAGAACTCTTCCTTCAAAGTCGTCGGACGTCATGTACTAAACCTTTGGCGCGTCATGCGCTCCGAGGTCACCCTCAGTATCTACACGTTCGAGAATGTAGCCTTTCACACTCTCGGTCGACGGTGAGATGCCTTCTACTTCCTAGGTAAAAGTCCTGATGTCACATCTAGACTCCCCCATTTCAGTTCGCAGACGCTGAAATTATGGCACGAGGACCCTTCCCCGGAGCACGCAGTTCGCGTATTCTCGTACTTTTCCCAGCGCTCTGAACTCAATCTTGCCATCCTCGAAGCCACGGAAGTCGTGACCAAGACAGCGTACGTAGAGCGCTGGTCGAAATTAGGCCGCTAACAGAGCTTTCTCAGGGAGTTTGCTCGCGTCTTCGGTGTGGAATGGTTTTCGGTGCTCAGTCGCGGCTCCCAGTTCAAAGGTAACTCATACTCTATACGCTACCCGTGTTGCTCAATATTCAAAGTCGAGAGCTTCATGTTCCGTATCGCAAAGCCTGAAAATTTCATTTTGCTCTCCCCAAGCCGAGAGGATGTGAGTGGTCTGTTTTGCTCTGCCTTGGATGTAAAGAACTGCTGCAGGTCGGAAGGCAGAACGCTGCCGAAGCTATGCCGCTCATACTCGAACCACAGTCCACGTTCTACAACAATCCGGTGCTCGTGCTTGACTGTGAGCGTTATGTGATGATCTTATCTTATCTGGTGATAACGATTATCGAGTCCAATCGCTTTACCCTTCGATAATGATTGCGGAAAATGCACGTTGCACATCTCCTCCATGGGTCAATTAACTCCTTCTCAGTATTGCTACTCTACCTTCGTCGGGCGCGTCAAGAAATTCCAGAATCGACAAAAGTTTGGGGTTGATCCCGACCTTGATTTGGCTCCAGGGTACATCGAATCGTTAGCAGAGCACATTACTGGTATGTATGCCGCCGGCCAACTGGTGTCGCAAGTAACCCTTGGCGTTCTAGTCAGTCCAACTGGGATGATGTTCGTCAAGCCCGAGGTTCGGAAGGGACTTCTCGGCCGAATGTTGACGGAACTCCTCGACACTCGCGTGATGGTCAAATACGCGATGAAGAGTGCCGCTGTGGACAAGGTCGGGGATCATGTCGCTGTTCGTTTCTGCTTATATCTAATGTAGGCGCTGAAAAGAGTTCTCGACGCGCGTCAACTGGGACTGAAGTACATCGCCAACGCAAGTTGTAACTCCGTTGTCAATCCTCCAGTTAAGCTTTGAGCAGGTCACGTACGGCTATACCAGCGCGACATTCTCGGGTCGCATGCCTGCTGTCGAGATTGCGGACAGGTGCGCTCTTCTGGCGCTCCGGACGCCTGCTTTGAACGACTTTCAGCATTGTACAGAGCGGACGTGAGACTTTGGAGAAGGTGGGCTTCTTGTCAGTCTTTCCCCGCACCTCTGATCCTCTCAAGGCAATCTCCGTCATCAACAATGAACCGCGATGGGGAGCACACGTTGTTTACGGCGACACGGATTCCGTTTTCGTTCATTTGCCAGGGAAAACCAAAGAACAGGCTTTCCGAATTGGCAACGAAATATCGGAGACGATCACGTCCATGTGCGCATCCGCTTGAGCACCGCGCCTTCCCTCATCGTCTCAGGAACCCATCTCCCGTGAAGCTGAAGTTCGAGAAGGTGTACCTCCCATGTGTGCTCTTGGCAAAGGTACGCTGATTGACCACTGAATCTGGAGTTGGCACCTATCCAAGAAAAAAGAAACGCTACGTTGGCTATCGCTTTGACCAACCAGACGACGTGGAACCAATTTTCGATGCAAAAGGGATCGAAACTGTTCGTCGAGACGGCGTTGCGGCACAGAGAAAAATGACCGAAGCAGTCCTCCAGTAAATCTCCAATTTCGCTCTGGCGTGACTGATCACGTGTCAGTATGCTCTTTCGAACTCAGGATCTGAGCAACATCAAGGACTATTGCACAAGGCAAGATCTACTGCTCATGATAACAACTGAACCAACAACTTATCAGATCCTGGCAACGCATCCTCGAAGGCAAGGTGACAATCGAAGACTACATTTTCGCCAGTTCGTCATCTTGGTCCTTTTGATTGGATAAAAGTAATCTTGCCACGCAGAGGAAGTTCGTCTAGGCGGCTATAGGTGCTGCGCATATACCTTCGTCTTTTCGATAGTTGATCTTGACTACAGTGACAAGGCCCCACCTCCGCCCGGCGCAGTCGTCGCTGCTAGACTGGCGCTCGAAGAGGACGCGGAAGCTCAATACAAGGAACGGGTCCGCTATGTCATCTGCAACGGATCCGGAAGGCTTGTCGACAGAGCGTACGCACCTGCAGAGGTCGTTGAAAATCGGTGCGTGAGCCTGACCTTCGCCGTCTAGTTCTACATTGGCTGCAGGAGCCTGCGACTCGACGCCAGTTATTATATCTCCCGAGTATGGGATAATACTATGCTCTGATTCGTGTTTTCAATGGCGAGTAGGTGCTGATTCCGCCACTGGACCGTATCCTCAGCTTGGCCGGCGCCGATGTCCGCAAGTGGTTCGATGAGATGCCGCAGAACTTTGTGTACACCGAGTCAGCCTTGTCGCCCACGAAGAGCAAACCAAAGCCCGCGAACGACAACCCAGCGTACCTCATCGACGAAAACTTTTATCGCTCTCAGTGCCTTGCGTGCGAAATGCCTTCCGAGACTGGTGAGTGTCACCTACTCCCAGGTCCATGGTGCTTAACGAAGGAAAAGACATTTGCGACGACTGCCTCGAACAACCCGAAGTAGCCATGGCGCGAGTTTTGGCGAAAATGCGTAAAGGCGAGACGCGCCTGCTTGACATCACACGAATTTGCGCTTCCTGTTGCCAAACACCGGCCGGGGAGCCTATCGAATGCGACTCGTTGGACTGCTCGTGGTTTTATGCTCGTAGAAAGGCAGAGGCAAGACTAGATTTCCTTCAAGACGTGCAGAACATAGTGTTTGACGGTATTGCGGAATGAATGCCCTTCGACATTTTACACTGTCTGATACGGTTGTGCTGCGGCGGCGGTAGCAGCGGGTTGTTGAGGTGGCGCTGGCTGCGCAGTGGGCATCGCGGGAGCGGCGGGGCGTGAGCGCGGCGCCTCTTCATCCAGGTTCTGGTATCCGTTTGCAGAGAATCCACCCGGCATGCTCCAAACTAGATGAATCGGCTGAGAACTGAGCCGCAAAACCAGCAAAGCACTCACCAGTAGGTCCACCAAGGTCTCCGCCACGGATATTCAGTCCCGAAAAGCTGCTACCGCTGCCACGAAGAGCCAGTCCGAAAGCCAGGAATGTGGGGATCTTGTTGGGCCGTTGAGCACAATGTTTAGGCCACTTGCAACCAAATTACCTTTGCAAGCAGCAGAATAATGGTAAGGATGCGCATGAACCAGGCCTGGTCGTTGCTCGCCATCCAGACTATGTCATAAACCGCGGATACGCCCAGCAGTGCTGTGAAGGTCTGCAGAGCCTGACCATCACTGTTGCCGGATTCCTGCGACTGAGCGACGATACTGCCGTAGAGGGAGATGGGAAGGTTGTAGGACGGGCCGGAGATGGAGGTAATAAACGAGAGTGCCTGTTATTTCCCGTTAAAACAACAAGTGCTGCGGACAGCTGGAACGCACGGTCAGTCCAAGCACGAGCTTGGAGGGGTCCAGGTTTTGCACATAATCCATGGCTGAGTGCGGGCGCGGAAGGCGCAGTGGTGGTGGTTTGTTGAAGCGAGCGCGTCACATGGAAATGAACTCCTTCTTCGACACTGTGTATCCTGCAGACGCCCTGGAGTTTTGTCCTCACCATAATGCCAGCGATGTCTTTGTTTGTGGAACTTACTACCTCGACACCGCCGCGTCCCAGGGTCCCGTCCAGAAACGCACAGGACAATGCCTTGTATTTCAGGTCGAGCAAGATAAGAAGTTGTACGCGCTGCTCGGAACACTCCTACAACTGCTCAGTACAATGCAAGCCATAAAATCCAGACCATACAACTGCCTGCGGTACCGGATATGAAATGGTGCAGCGATCGTTGCTTGCAGACCTTCTCATTCATCTTTCCTCTCTCCCAGGTGCCACGGAACCTCCAGAGACGCGCCTCTGTTGGCGATCGCAGACTCGGAAGGACACGTCTCTCTCCACCAGTGGCAAGAGGTTCGTCCTTTTCAAGATCTTGCACTCGTTTTATATCTTTAGGCAGTCGCGTCTACAAAGCCATTCTTCGTTGTCCTGCGCGTCATCCGACATTCTCTGTCTCTCACTGGACTGGTCGAATCGTCGCAATACCAGGTATACCTCCAGCTTCTTGTCCGTTCAGAACTGCAACTCTCAAGCGCGGACGCATCGCTCGTCGTTTCGCTCTCAAACGGCTCGTTGTGTCTCCTCCGTATGGACGACCAAGGCTCTGCTTCTGGTCTCCGAGCCATTGAAACCTGGGCGGCACACGACTTTGAGCCTTGGATCGCCGCATGGGACTATTGGGACGCGAGCATCATCTATTCTGGTGCGGATAATGCACTCGCTGGATCCACCACTGAGCAGATCGGCCACAGGAGGCGACGATCTGAAGCTGAAAATGTGGGATACGCGTCAAGGTTTTCTTCAGCCAAGCCTCACCAACAAAAGGTTTTCTTTTTTTTTTCGTTCTTGTTACGGTTCACCAACGTTCTTGCAGATTCGAAGCCGGAGTCACCAGCATTCAGTCACATCCACACGCAGAGCATACCCTTGCTGTTGGAAGGTAGTACTCATACGCTGTGCCTGATTTCCTTCTAAGTTTTGTCTCCAGCTACGACAACACCGTCCGCATTTTCGATAAACGGAAGCTACTTGCGCCAATGACGCAGATCGACGTCGGTGGGGGCGCATGGCGGGTGAAATGGCATCCTTTGCCGACGCGTAAAGACGATCTGCTCGTCGCTTGCATGCACGATGGGTTTAAGATCGTTCAGGTTGGCCGAAAAGGCGGGTCATGTGATCACCCGATTTGATAAGCACGCCTCGTTGGCGTATGGCGTCGACTGGTCGTTTGCACCCACAGACGCAAACAAGGAGACTTTGGTAGCGAGTTGCTCGTTCTATGACCATGCTCTACATCTGTGGTCGGCGTAGACCGTCTTAAAGGGGTATACAAACTATTACTGGCCGGCCGCGCCGGATTCTTCATCGGACGGCCGACGTCGCACATTATTGCGCCAAAGAATTACATCGGGACCACGGACAATGAAGCGCAGTCCCCATCGTGAGAGACCGCGGAGCACATGCGGGTAGTGGTTCGCGGCAGTCATGAGCGACGCAAGTGAAAGCACAAACGTAGCCCTAGCAGTTCGATTATTAGTCCATGAGAGGCGAAAATATCATCAACGACGAACCGCTCCGCAAGCAGCATCTTGCCGCCCTGGCTGCGTACCCAGCTGCGAGGCAGCGAAGCTCGCAGTGCTTTAGGCAGGACGTACAGCGCCATCTCGCCTGAAAACAATGAGGACCGCGGTGGAAGAACGGCAAGAATACACCCACCACGGCGCCGACCGTTCTCGATCCAGATGCTGCTTCCGCACACGAGACACCCAGCTAATATGCAGCCCAGTTCCGAGTCCCAGAAGTCGTGCGATATTGAGGGGAACAGACGCGCAAGAGCGAGTGTCCGGGTAAAGCATACGCTGAACCAAAAGCTGCTGAGGAATGTGCTGAGGAACATGGCGCTGCGGAGGGCTCCAAGAAGAGATTGCATGATGCGTCGTGGGTCTAGTAGGGCGCTCGGTCGGCTGAGGAGAACGGGGAGGAATTGAACCTGAGGATGTTTAGACGAGATAAAGCACGGAAAGAAAAGGTCGCACGGGAAGGTATATGGCAATCGCCTCAAAGAACGCTTGCACTCCTCTGATAGAGGCATTCGCAGTGCAGCTGTGTTCAAGACCCAGACTGGAGCCAACCTGGCCATGGACCATCTATATGCAGGTATTCAGCAAGTTGCGAGCGAGAAAATACGACGGAGTACTTCGCATGGAATTCCACCGAGCCCCGGCCTGCTTGTAACTCCCAGCCGCTTCCAAGCCTCGTCTGCGCGAGGACCTCCGAACGCTGGCAGTTCCGCAGGTTCTCCCCACGATGAGGGATATCCCAGATCGCGAGCATACGACGTGAGCAGGTCAGGCCGGTGCGAAATGTTCTTTCGGTATGACCATTTTCGCGTTCGCAGACCTCGGAGTGCCTCCATGAGACGCGGATCGACACCAGCGAGGGCATTGATCCAATGGACGTATGAACGCGGTAGTCTGCGGGTTTTTTTTTAGTTCACCTGAAGGGCCAACAAGCAACAGACGAACCTTTCTGGCTCGTAGAAGAAGCACCACATGATCCTTCGGGCAACTTTAAGAAGGGACCGAAGTAGGAACACAGTAAGCAAACCTTGCACTGCATGCCCAGAAGACCAAGGAATCTATCTGCATCCTCATCGAAGCGCGTATTGCGCTGGCCTGACGCTGTTGGAGGTCCTTTGGTGTAGTGGCGTCACTTTCACGTCGGCTGCCCGACCTCCGAGCGACGAACGACTGCACGCCGGCATCGAGAGCGCGTACAAGAAGCAACAAGGTCAGATCCAGCGTCCGCGAGCCGGATTGTTCGTGAGAGGAAGATGTCGTTGACGTCGTTGCTGCACGCCTTCGTCCGGCCTGCAGCAACAGCAACCCAGCAGTAGACGAGACGGCGTTGGAGATGAAGGTCTTCTGGGCGTCGGAGAGCTTTCCCGAGAACCATTTCTTGAACTTGACCACCTCCTCGCGCTCCGACTCGTCCAACAACCGCCACGCCGCGCGCAAGAAGGATCCGCCACCGACGGCGGCGGTGACCGCAAAGGCAAAGCCAGTGCTATGTAATTCTCGGTGTAGCACGCGTGAAAGTGAGTTTTTCCGCGAGGATTTGGTGAGGAATGGGATTAACGAGGGCACCAGCGAGAGCGATAATGCCAGACAGTAGGTGCGGATGGACACCTGCAGCGGATGGGACGCGTTTTCGGGGACGAGGGCGACGGCCTTGTCGATTGCGGCTCTGGTCTTGCGCAATAAGTCCGCCGCGCTCGTCGTCGGTCGGGGTGGCATGGAGGCAAGCCTGGATAAGCACGTGTTTCTACGAGACAGAGTAGCTCCAAAAATCACTCGACGGCAGATCCAACCCAGTAATCCCAGCAGCCTTCAGCATCTCACAAAACCGCGCCCTGGACTCCGGGAATACGAACGACTGTAGCACGTCGGTGCCCTACAATATTTTAGTTAAAAGGTTGAGAAAGCATTCAACCCTCACAAATTCCTGGAGAGTGGGCAAGATGTTGTCTATGGATGGGGCTGAACCAGGTACGATGGCTGGCTGCTCGGAATCTTGTGGGACCTCCAAAAAAGTTGATTCTTCATCCTCAGTGAACTGCTTCCGCTTCGGTTTCTGATCCTCAGGCAAGCCCAACCACCGACGCCAGAATTCCAGCAGCCGCCCGTCTGTCTGAGCCAGCTTGCTTGCTTGTCGATATCGCGTAGCATTCTCTTGCGCGTCCGCAGTCATCCACATCTGCGCAAGCAAATCGTCCACGGTAACCTCATCTTCCGCAAGGGATTCAAGGACCGAGGTATGTAGGGACGACGCCAATGACAGACGGTGGCGGGCGATCACGTCCACGGTCGGCGTATTGGGGTCGGGAGACTCGGTAGGCTTGTGCGCGTCTTTCCGTTTCGCAGGCCGGAACATTAGACGCAACCACCGACGGCGCCTGACCCATGTGAACGGCCCCGCTTCTCCGCGCCACTGCGTTGGCCGGAAGTAGAGGTTGTACTGGAAGCCGTCGGGTTGCATGTTGCCGCCGTCACTCATGTCGACTAGCCATGGACCTTGCCAGCGCCAAGAGCCATCGGGGAGGGGGTAGTTGTCTAGGGACGCGTCTTGGACCAATCCAGACGGCGTCATGAACGGTGCAGGGTCCAACGATGGGAGCAATGAGAAAGAAGAGTAATAGGGCGTCGAGAATATCTTGAGACTGAACCTACGTGAGCGTTTATTCGCGAGTTGAGCTCAGCACACACCCGCGTTGGTTCTCAATCATACAAGCCCATTGGTATTCGTCTTCTCCGTCTGTTTCAATGGGGGGAAAGTCGACGTCGATGAGGGCGGCGTTGGCGGTATCGGCGCGAGATAACGTAGGGGCAGAAATGTGGGGCGGAGAAGCTTTGTGGTGTCGCTTCCGGATGAAGCCGAAGCGGGGTTTTGAAGAACGAAGGTGAGATTCGAGGTCGGGGGGTGCATCGTACCGAGTTGTAGGTAAGCGTTGCATGACCCGGTTCATGGTGGTGGGGGTTGTGGTAGAAAAGCATGCGTGACTTGCTGCTTTTCAGAGCTCCACCAACATCCATGACGCCAATGCGCCGCTTCCTGTCCACTCTCGCGTCTCATTGTGCATCCTGTTCCCGACCGCTGGTGACGCGTCTTCCCGCGTGCACGTCCTGCGGATCCATCTCTCCCATTCCGAACTCTGTCCCCTTCCACGATCTCTTTTCGCTGCCCACGCGGCCCAATCCGTTCATCGTCGACCAGACACTGCTGAAACGCCGCTTTCGCGAGGCCCAAGCAGTGTGCCATCCCGATTCCTGGGCGTCAAAGGGACAAGTGCGTGCGCAGACGCTTTGTCGGGATCGGAACTCAGTATACGCGCAGCACAACCAAGACGTCGCGCAGGGCCTGTCATCGCGCCTCAACGAGGCGTACAACACACTGGCCAGCCCTTTGAGACGCGCAGAATACATTTTGGGGCAACATGGGTTGGGAATATCCGAGACTGACCAGCTGGAGGACGCCGAACTCATTATGGAGGTGATGGAGACGCGCGAAAGCATTGACGAGGCGGGAGATCCGGACGCAGTAACGCAGATTATGGACGAGAATGCAGGCAAGTCTGGCTGCAGTGCATTTGTTTTGCTTATAGACGCAGAAAAAATCGGAGGAATTGTTGCGGAAATGGAGGGCCTTGTTGGACGGGAGGACTGGATGGGATTGAAGGAAGCGGCTGTCCGACTGCGATACCAGGAAAGTATCGCGAGTGCAGGGAAGGAGAAGCTGGACAAACTCGAGTCTTAGAAAGTACCCCGGCTTAGATATTCGATCCGAAATCACTGATTTTAGGCATCTGTGTACGTGTCCGCATTCGGCTCGGGGAGGCCTCCAGAACGGTATTTCTGTACGCATGCCGGATGGGACTTTCCGCCGCATGGAGGGTCCAAAGTCCCTTGGGAGGACAAGTGCCGTGGATGCCGCTGTGCGGCATCTGCCATATGCCGTTGATGCATGAGAACCCGAAAATTTGTGCCATCCTGGCAAATTTCTGAGCTTGGTCTATGTTGTCGCGGTTCTTGATGCAGGCAAAGCGCTCCGCGTCCACTGCTGCCAAGCACCGTACTACAAAAGTTCCACGGCTGGCCCCTCCTTCCACTCCCTCATCTTCCGCCCAGCCTGCCCCTCAGCCAGAACCCCCATCCTCCAGAATGCCATCCTCCTCCTCCCGTCGCTCACGCCCCCCTCCACCACGTCCACAACGCGGCCCAAAGCTCCCCATCCACACGTCCCCTCTCCACAGCCGCCAGCATATTTTGTCTGAGTTCGCGGACTCCAGCCGTCCATTGGCCCAGAAGCATTTGGACGCGCCAAAGAGCTCCGTCAACAACTACGCTGCCCAACAATTCGGGTCCACTCCAAAATATCAAAGCGTGGCGGGGCTCTTCGATGGCCAGCAAATGTGGAGGTGAGTTTGGAACAAACATTCACTGCGATACATCGCTCATAAGTTGTTTACAGAACAACGGTTGAGCTCAATACCACTCCCGCCGTCATTGGCGTTGGCGATGACCCCATGAAGTCGGACTCGGTTGCGCTCGCGGCTCTCTCTGTCGCACTGCAGCTGCATAGACTAGGCATCGTGCGTTAGCTGCATTTTCTGCGCGACTTACGCTCACATTCGCGACCTAAACAGTTTGAAACCGCTAAACCAAAACATGAAAAACCGTCCACCACAATCACTCTATCCGACTCTTCCATTGCGACCTACGAGCAGGCGCGCACCTTCATGGACTACTATTGCCGCCGCTTTGGATTCGGCAAGCCCGATGTGTCGTTCGAGGAGAACAGAATGGGCTGGGAGGCATTCATGGATGTCGGTGGCCGCAGAATCGGCATTGGCAAAGGGTCGAGCAAGAAAAGCGCCCAAATAACTTGCTATCTCGACGTAACCGCGTACCTGGAGAGCTGCGATGCGCAGCTATGGAAAGACTATCTCCTTGCGTCGGTGGACGGGACCGCGTTGGGAATGGCCCAAAGGGTCTTCTTCGACATGAGCGACGAACTCGACGAAGAAATCCAGGACCTTTGCGCCGATGTAAAACGCAGCACGCTTTATCGGCGCCGGCCAGCAGTCGCGTCGGAGACGATGTTTGCCACCGATCGCACTCCACCCCCACCACGACCCCGTATGGAGCGACGGCCACCGAACCCAGCCATCCTCGCAGAGAAGTCTGTGAAACTGCAGGAACAACGCCAGGCCTATCTCGCCAATCCCAAGCTCGAGACTATGCGAAACCAACGAATGTCGCTTCCCGTCTACACCCGTGCCGAGGACGTCCTCGCGCACATACGCGACAACGAAGTCACCATCTGCATGGCGGCCACCGGCTCCGGAAAAACAACGCAGATCCCACAACTCATTCTCGACAGCTTCATCGAGAAAGGCGAGGGCGCGTCATGCAATATCGTCTGCACGCAGCCGCGGCGACTGGCTGCCCTCAGTGTTGCCGATCGCGTCGCCAAGGAGCGCGGAGAGACTCTGGGACAGTCTGTTGGCTACCAGGTCCGCTTTGAGGCCAAGCTTCCCGAGGAGCACGGCAACATCACGTTCTGCACCACCGGTGTCTTCCTCAAGCGCATGCAGTCGAGTCTTGCCAACGATAGCCGCTTCGACGGCAGGTCGTTGGATGATGTGACGCACGTGGTCGTCGATGAAGTCCATGAGCGCGACGTCGACACAGACATTCTGCTCGTTGTCCTCAAACAAATGATGGCGGACCGCAAGCGCCGAGGCATTCCACTCAAAGTCATCCTCATGAGCGCCACCATCGACTCCTCCCTCTTCCAACAATATTTCCCCGACGACCAAGGCCGCCCCGCTCCGGTTATCGAAGTGCCTGGTCGCTCTTTCCCAGTCACGAAACACTTTATGGAGACTTTCATCCCCAAGATTCTGCAGGGTCCCGCATCGTGGATAATGCGTGATCCTGCTGTGGCGAAATACGTGGAGAGGGAGACGTCCTTAGCTTCGTTCGCTGGCCAAGACGCGCTTGATCTCCCCCCGCCGCTGGTGGCCGCGACCATCGCGCATGTCCTCCAGCTAACCGACTCGGGTCACGTGCTTGTCTTCCTGCCTGGCTGGGACGACATCATCTCCGTTCAGAAGGCACTTCAGAATCCCGTCGGCCCTCTGGGCACCAACTTCAACGACGCTTCTCGCTTCCCTGTCCATCTCCTCCACTCGAGTATCCCGCTGGCCGAGCAGCAGGTCATCTTCGAGCCAGCCCAACCTGGCCAGCGGCGAATCATCTTATCGACAAACATTGCCGAGACCTCGGTCACCATCCCAGACGTGGTTTATGTTGTGGACACGGCCAAGATCAAAGAGCAACGATACGACCCCCAACGGCACATGTCCTCGCTCGTCTCCGCCTGGGTGGGCTCGTCGAACCTCAATCAGCGTGCGGGCCGGGCTGGACGGCATCGGCCTGGCGAATATTACGGTCTGATCGGTAGCACGCATGCTGCAGAGCTTCACCCCTACCAGACCGTCGAGATGAAGCGTGTCGACTTGAGCAACGTCGTCATGCACGTCAAGGCCCTCAATTTCCCCGGAATGTCCGTGGAGGATGTTCTTGCTGCTTGCATCGAGCCTCCACTTCCGGAACGGATCGAGGCTGCAATGAAGGACCTCAAGATGGTCGGCGCACTCGACGCCAAGAAGAACTTGACCTCTTTGGGTCGCGTTCTCTTGCAGATCCCGGTCGAAGTCCAGCTCGGACGACTCGTGCTGTACGGCGCGTTCTTCCGCTGCCTGGACCAGGCGTTGACGCTGGCGGCCATCCTGTCGAATCGCGACGCATTCGTATCTCCCATGCATCTCAAGGCCGAATCTTCCAAAGCCAAGCTGTCTTTCACCAACCAGCAGTTCCGGTCGGACGCATTGGCGGGAGTCGCAGGTTTCAATGCATGGTGGGAGCTCCAGTCGCGGGGGGAGTACGCGGCTGCGAACCGGTTCTGCTCGGACAACTTTTTGTCAAAGCCCACCCTCTTGCTGATCCAGAAGATCAAGGTCCACCTGCTGCAGTCGCTGTATCGCGCCGGTGTCATCGATGTTTCTGCTGGAGGGTCTGCGTCAGGCTTTGCGACGAGGCATGTGCAGGTTCCGCCGGCGTTGAATATGAATGGCGAGTCGCAAGCACTGCTGGCGGCCCTGATTGCCATTGCTTCTCAGCCCAAGTTTGCGATACGCTCCGGTGAGCGGTCCTTCCGCACGGCTCAGGACAAGGTTCGTGACGCGTATTTGTCATCGATCACGTGTTTCTCACTTTGTCGTCTAGACCGTATTCATCCATCCATCGAGCGTGAACCATCGGAAACACACCGTTTCAGAGGATCACGACGAGAAGCAGCTCTTTGCTTTCATGGAAAAGCGACAGAACACCACCGTATCCACCAACCCGCAGACGAATCTCGTCACTACCACCCGACTAGACCCTCTGTCCTACATGCTTTTCGGCGCCCACAAGCTGCAAGTGGTGGACCGCGGGATCGAATGCGACGGTTGGCTGCCGATTGTGGGCAACCTCGATGCGCTGGACGATATCCAACGGCTCAAGACGCTGATGGAGTCGTGCATGCTGCGCGTGTTCGAGGGCATCACGATGAACCGCTGGAATACTCGCAGGAATCTGCCCGCGCTACCGAGGGAGGAGGAAGAGGCCGAGACGGAGATGGACCTGGACGAAACTCGCGACCTTTCACTTTCAAAGGAAGAGGTCAAGGAGCTGGACCTGTTGACGCGCGACATTGTGCGCATCTTAAATCGGTACAGCGAAGAAAGGCAGCAATCACAGTCGCGGCAGTCTTCAAGACCAGCAACGCCGTACGGTCGCATGAGCGGCTTCAGCACCCCAGTATCGCTCTCTCGGCCCCAGACACCGAGTGTCCGCGCACGCTTCCTGCCCTTCTCATAGACTATATGGCACCACCCGCTAATCCATAGTGTATCGTAGCACCTACTTACTGTTTACCACCTCTCGCAATAGATGATCTTCCGTCAGTGGTCACGCAGCGCTCTCTGCTCCATTTGCCCACCATGGCGTCCAACATGAGAGGTTTGACCCAGGTTCGCGGCCCTGCTTCAGTGGCATTGGAAGGAGTCCTGAGAACCGCTACAGTTCATCGCGGACATTCGCAGTGCGAGAGTCCGCGAGCTGGAGGAGAAGCGCATCAACAAGGAAATGGCCAACATTCGCAAGAAATTCAAGGGTGGGTCGACTCGTGTCTCCGGCCGTTCTTAAAGTGACCAGGGCAGACGGAAACCTGGACGGGTACCAGAAGAAGAAGTGCGTGCTCGGTTTTGTGGACCAGCCCTGTACTGACGCGCTTGCCTCTCTGTAGATATGTCGCCAAAGTTATCTTCACCTACATCCTGGGCTACAAAGTCGATGTCGGGCACATGGAGGCCGTCAACCTCATCTCCAGTCCAAAGTACAGCGAAAAGCAGATTGTATGTCGCGGTCATCTTCCCGTGTTGCCGACGGCGGCTCATCGCGGCTTCAGGGCTACCTTGCGGTAACGCTACTCATGCACGAAAACTCGGACTTTTTGCGCTTGGTCGTCAACTCAATACGCAAGGATCTCGACTCTAACAACGAGGTCGACAATTGCTTGGCTCTCCACGCAATTGCGAATGTCGGAGGCAGCGAAATGGCTGAGGCGCTTGCGGAAGATGTTCACCGACTCTTAATATCCCCGTGCGTGTGCATCCACTGTCGGAATCCCGCTCCGAGCCTCATCTGCCTCAGAACGTCGCAAAACTTTGTTAAGAAGAAAGCGGCACTGACCCTACTTCGCCTGTATCGCAAGCATCCCGACGTGATTCCCGCCGCTGAATGGGCATTGCGAATAGTGTCTATCATGGACGATGAGGATTTGGTGCGTCGTTTTCTCCGTTGACTGGTCCTTGCCGCTTATTCTTTGACCAGGGCGTTGTGGTTTGCGTTACGAGCTTGGTTATGGCTTTGGCTCAAGACCATCTTGCGCCATATGCTGTTTGCTATACCAAGGCGGTGGACAGATTGCACAAGGTTTGTGGGCCTTTCATTCTCAAGTATGTGCTCATCTTCGCCAGCTCGTAATCGAACACGAATATTCGGCGGCATACGCTTACTACAAAGTGCCTTCCCCGTGGCTGCAGGTCAAACTGCTCCGGCTGTTGCAGTACTACCCTCCCTCTGGTTCGTGCTCGCGCAAGTTTTGAAATGACCTGATTCCGAACGAAGACCAGAGGATCCAAACATCCGGTCCGTGTTGCACAATGTGCTGCAGACCATCATGAACAACAGCGCTGAGCCGTCGCGCAACGTCCAGCATAACAACGCTCAGCATGCCATCCTCTTTGAAGCTATTGGGCTGGCAATACATCTCGACACCAACTCTCCACTTGTCGGCACGGCTGCTGTTCTGCTAGCTCGCTTCATCTCGTCGAAAGAGACGAATGTTCGTTACCTGGGTCTCGACACCATGGCGCACCTTGCGGCCAAAGCGGATTCGTTAGCGCCGATAAAGAAGCAACAGAACATCATCATCCTTTCCCTCCGCGACAAAGACATCTCCGTACGACGACGCGCCCTCGATTTGCTGTATAGCATGTGCGATGTTGACAACTCGGAACTTATCGTTGGCGAGTTGTTGAGGTACCTCACGGTCGCGGACTATGCGCTGCGCGAGGAGATGGTACTGAAGATCGCAATTTTGACGGAAAAGTACGCGACCTCGTACAAGTGGTACGTCGATACGATCCTCCAGCTGATCAGCTCGGCGGGAGACCATGTCGGCGACGAGGTTTGGTACCGGGTGGTCCAAATCGTGACGAACACGGAGGATCTGCAGGAGTACGCTGCGAGGGTCGTCTTTGAGCACCTGAAGCAACCCTCAAACCACGAAAGTTTGGTCAAAGTCGGCGGTATGTGTTTATGTAAAATGTCACGTGAAATTGACTCCTTGCAGGTTACATCCTCGGCGAATATGGACACCTTATTGCGAACGAGCCAGGATACAGCCCCATCGAGCAATTCCGAATATTGCACAACAAGTCCCAGTTCTGCGTTGCAGCGACGCGATCATTGCTGCTCTCGACCTACATAAAATGGGTCAATGTGTTCCCCGAAATCAAACCCCAGCTCACCAGCATCTTCGAGCGCTATCGGCACGTCCTCGATGCTGAGCTTCAGCAGCGAGCCTGCGAGTTCTATGCTCTCGCTCGGCGCCCAGAAGAGGACGAGTTGCTTCAGAATGTATGCGAAGAGATGCCGCCATTCCCTCCGCGAGTCAGTGCTTTGTTGGGCCGTCTAAACCAGAAGCACGGAGATACGAACGACAAGAGGATATGGGTGCATGGCGGGAAGGAGATGAATCTCGAGCGGGAGGCGGCAGCCAAGAAAACGACGTTTACGGAGCAGCAGCCCAACGGCAACGGGACCGCGTCGGACGCCCAAGATATCATGGGCTCGTTGGCGGGCTTGGACCTTTCCACTCCCCAATCGGATCCTTCACAGGACATCGTTCCTCGAGTCGCCGTCGGGCCGAACATCGACCGGTGGTACGAGAAGCTGACCTGGAATGCCGAGGGCGTACTCTACGAGGACGTTCAGATCCAAATCGGCATTAAATCCCGATACCAAGGCCACATTGGTCAACTTGCCGTCTACCTCGGCAACAAGATACCCTCTCCCCTCACCTCCTTCACTGCCTCGATCCACGTGAGCGATCCGGAGGCGCTTTCGGTCACATTCACCAAGATACCGCCGAGCACCATCGCCCCACGAACGCAAACACAACAGCTTCTACAAGTCGAGTGCAAGAAGATGTTTACGACGCCGCCGGTGCTCAGCTTATCGTTCCTCGCCGGGTCGCACCAGACGTTATCCATCCGCTTGCCAATCGTCGCGACCAAATTCTTCGAGCATGTTAAGCTCGGTGCAACAGACTTCTTTGAGCGGTGGAAACTCATTGGTGGCCCTCCGCGCGAGAGTCAGCAGGTGTTTCCCATAGAACTGGACAGCGTCGGGCAACTCGACCTACCGAGATACAAACAAGTTCTGTTGGGCCACCGATTGAACATTCTCGAGGAGATTGACCCGAACCCAAGCAACTACGTTGCTGCAGCGGTGCTACATATGGCGGCGGAAGGCAAAGTCGGCTGTTTGCTCCGTTTAGAGCCGAATCGAGAAGCCAAGGTTGGTCTGCCTTCGTTTCTCGAGATCTTCCGCTGAGCGATTTTAGCTGTGTCGTCTAACAGTTCGAAGTACATCAGAGGATGTTGCGAAAGAGGTGCTCAAGTTGATCCTCAAGACGATAGGCGCCGAGAAATCATAAGACTGGATTTGTGACGTATATATCCTCCCTACAAACTTGACTACAGATCCCATTAGGCCGCCTCGGGCTGTTATTACAGATGAGTAAGGTGTACAACAGCAGTAAATGGACAGTTAGTATGAGAGTAGCATGTCGCTATCGGCGCGACCAGATGTTACGCAAGAGGCCACGCTTCTTGCCCGCATCGGAATCCGGCGTATCGAGCGTGCCCATGGGTGAAGTAGAGTTCGATTTGGGGTATGTGATCGAGTCCGTGGACGGCGACTTGAGATGACGCTTGCGAGAGTGGGTATCTTCCCAGTTCGGAGCCGGCCGCGTCGGGCTGGAAGGCGAAGTGGGTTCGGCAAGCATTCGTCGCGACGCGTAGGTCGGGTCCGAAGGCGACGGTGCTGTGGAGGGGCGGCCAGACGATTTGCGCGAGCGCCGTGGAGCGGATGCCGTTGGAGACCCGGATATAGACAAGGAGGACGAGTGGTCCACTCTCCTTCGCTCGGAGGAAATGCGCGTCGCGAGCTGGCTGACACGCTGCAGCGCAGACTCTTCGACTTCAAAGCATCGCGAGCAAAACTCGTTGAGGGACTTGTCGGCTGGGTCATTGGGCTTTGCGCGCGCGTGATAGTCACGTGAATTTCGGATGATGGCCGAGGTGATGATGGCGAGCTGCTTGGGTATGTCTGGAATGAGAGGCATAGGAATGGATTCCCTGCTCAGCACAGGCATCCGAGATGTCCGGTGGCGCAGCGCATTCACAACAGCGAGACGCTCGTGCCGTTCGGAAGGGTCCTCGGCGCTCCAGGCATACGATTCGCTATAAAACCAATCAGCACTCAACGTTCAGCATGGACGAGCGGACTGACTTTTCGTTTCTCCGACTAGGACTCGAGACCACCAGAATGTAATCAATCATGCCTTGTCGACTGTCTTGGAGGAAGTCTTTGACGCCGCGCATGTGCTCTTCCTTTTGCACCGTCTAGAGAACGTTAAGGCAATGTAGACGATGTGCGCAGACTTGACCTACAGCGTTGAGATTGGCAAGACTCTGGATGACCTTGGCAATCAGCGTCAAACTGCGCTGGACTGGCCCGCTCGGCATGCCTACGAGACGATTAGCTTCAGCGTGCCGGATCAACCAAGACCACGAACCGGGACACAATCCAAAGAGATGCGGATGCAGGATGGCCGGCACGATGAAGCGAAGGAAACAGAATGCCGAGACGCTCTGCCATGGCAGTTCGCGGCTCTCTGGGGTACTCGATTCCTTGACTTTGTATCTTTCCTCGACCAGGTGACGGATGGTCTCGAATAACCGCCGCATTTCGCTACTCGTGGTTAGCTAAGAAGCAGGTGGGTACACAAAAGGGCTTACATTGGGCACTCCGTCCTCACGGAATAAATCTGGTTCCAGAACTCCTGGCACCAGTGGATGAGCAGCTCAAGATTGCGCTCGACATCCTTGGTACCCTTGCCGCTGCGTACCGGATCCACCTCAATGGCGACCTTCTCGGCACAAAGCCGACGAAGAACTTGGCCGATGCTGGCCTCGAGGAAAGCGCGGCCGTACCAGTTCATACACAATTCCATGACCTTGGTGAAGATTGTATTGCCTCGAAAAATGGTCTGATGCGCTATAACAACCCAGCATTAGGCCTGACGCCACCAAGCACAGAGCGACGACTTACACGATGGAGTCCCGTCAACTTCTCGGGCGGCGATGTCTTGCACTTGCTCAATAAGGGTATTCTTCGCCACAGCAATGGATATGAGCTGAGCAGAAATCGTCTTGAGCTTGAATTTCGTCTCGAAATCGGACATCCAATCGAGGAAATTGCGCGCGCTGAACGTCTGTGCAAATGTTAGGGAAGCCACAAGGTCTAGAAGAGAGCGTGCCTGGAGTAGCCGAGCATATGCATCGAGAGGTAGAATGATTTCTCTGAAACCACATGAAATCAATCACCAGACTCGAGCAAATAGATGGCACTAACTCGTCCACTCGAATCTTGAGCCGAATATCACCAACTTGGAGGTCGCTAACAGTAGGCCCCTGGTGTAAGACAGGGAACCAACCCTCGACCGCCTCGCCGCGTCGAAAGTTGGCAAGTGTAACGCGCACCGACCCAATGAGGGTCGGTTTGAAGAGTTTCTTTTCTCTCCAAACAAGCACCTCCAGCGTGTCAAATGGTGGGAGGTCCGTGAACGTGAAGTTCTCGTGCCAGTCCGGGGAGCCGATGCCTTTCTTGAGCGTTGTGCGTCCACAGAGCATGTTGTTGAGATGTATCTCGCAAGACACGTCCATGAGATCGACTGCCTCTCCCTCTCCCGCATTCTCAGCGCCGCTGCCGCCAATTACAGCAGCGTTGGCGCCGGAGCCCAGGTCGACGAGACGCGTGTTGCCAAGGTTGCGCGCCTGAATGACGGTCAATTCGACCTGGCGCCACATGCGGTATGAGCCGCCGTCTTGTGGGAAGAGGAGCCTGCCATAGATCTCGGGGACTGCGTAGGACCGAAGCAGACCCAGCCAGGTGCTGCACGTCTCGGGATTGGAGAATTGCAGGTACACAGGCTCGCTTGCATGGGTCGCGTTTGAGATCCAACGCTGCGAACTGCGAAACGAGGTCAGAAACAGAGCCGAACGACGCGAGAGAGCGCACCCAAGCGAGTAGATGCCCAAACAGTCTTTGCGGAAGAAAAGTGAAGGATCAGCCAGCCGGATGTCGGTGTGGTTGAGCAGATGGATGTAGAGCGTTTGATAGAGGATAGTTTCCTGGTTGCAGGGTCAGTAGCCTGGAGCAGGATCGGAGTGCATGGGCCACTCACGTCGACGTAAATGTTGAGCAAACAGCGATTACCTTCCTCGCTGAGCTTGCAGGTTGCAGACCGCCACTGACCAGCACCGGTCGTCCCGCGGGCAAGAGTCAACCAGCTCGTCTTCTCTGAGGAAGATAGGTGAGAAGAGCACATGAAAAGAGAAACAACTAACCCTTGAGCCTCTTGTCGTCCGAGCCCAGGTTCTGTCTGACCGAGTCCCGTTTATCGTTCTTTCGTCGCGCAACCGGCGGCTAACTTGACGTCAGGCTTGAGATAATGGCAGTGGGGGACCAATTACCTTGCGCAGGGCAGCACCCGCTGCAGTAGAAACGTAAATCTCTGCATTGACGAGATACTCGTCCATAACGCGAAACGTGGGCGTTTGGTTCAAAGCAGCAATTTCCGCATCCGACCAAATTGACAGGCCGCGACGCTGGTCACTCAAGGCACCGAATTCAAGACGCATTAACCGGCCTCTATATTAAAGCACCAATGCTCCCTCTCTACTCCCTGCTCTACGGGTCTATTTTACTCGCTTTTGACTCTGTGAAAACGGTCAGCAAAACGGAAAATGTGACGAAGGCACACAAAACTTACGCCTTGCCGTTTGCCTTTCCGTTCGCGTGTCCGTTGGCGACGCCGTTTGCCTTGGCCGGCTTCTTCTTGTACGTTTGGAAGTAGAAGTTGATGAACAGGCCGAGGTACGAGGTCAAAAGCCCGCAACCAAACAATGCAGCCGTCTCGGAGCCCGCGCAGTTGCCCACTGCAGGGACGACGCCCTGATAGTACGTGAACGCAAAGTGGTTGTACGCTTAAGAAAGGTTGTCAACAGCGGAAAGATTAGAGCAAGTGAAATACATACTGCCGAAGTAGACACAGAAGAGGTCAATGACGAACTGGGTTATTTGCATGATGGTTAGGTACTTCTTCCACTGCCGACGCGTCAGAAAGCAGGATGGCCATAACATGGACGGTGTACCCAGATCTTAGCGCCACCTGCGGTCGCGTAGTAGTAGTAATCTGGGGCCAGGTCAGTATCACGTTGGGGTGGGGAGCAAGAGACGAACACATTAGGACATGAACACCGAGGTTGAGAGTAATGACGGTCCAAGACTGGTGGTAGGATGAATGGCAGTCGGACGATGGAAATTTGACAGCTTACGATGCTGGTCTTGCCAACCAGCTGCGAGTAGCACAAAAGCGCGGTGGCCGAGTGGTGGAACACGTGCAAGAACGCTAGAGCATAAGATGAGTGAGCTGAGGGACAAGAATCACGTCGCGGAGCGACCGACCGAGTGGTTTTTTCTTGAAAGCAAGGAAAACGGTGTCCAAGAGCTCGAGGTACTTGAAGTAGTAGTTGACGATGTAGTAGAACTCCATTCTCTGGCGGCACATGAGCGCAAGACGCGCGGAAACGAGCAAGAGAGACGCACCGGGGTCCAGGACGACTCGGCACAGATGGCAGCAAACGGACCATCGCGGAAAAGAATGGGCACGATTTCCTCGAGCATGAGGGCAAGGAGCAGAAGACTGCCCGAGCTCAGGACGACGTTGTGGATTTGGAATAGTGTGTTGAGCTTTTGTGGAGGGTGGTTCTTCATCGCAGCTTGAATGCCGAAGATGGTGACGAGGTAGCCCAGCAGAGTCCCGACGACGATGGGTGTCGTGGACAAGGGCGTCTCGCCGGGTATAAACGAGTACAAGTGCGGAGGAAGGCGATACGGAATGACTGCGAGGAGTGCGTCTGCGAGCATGGTGGTGGTTTTGAGCAAAGGTCAGGCTGGCCACGAAAAATGATCAAACGCGTGATTATTTGACGCCTATCCCGGCCCAAACACAAGCAATTTCCGCTCTTTTATGAAAAGGATCCCGTCTCGCGCCAGTGCTTCCTGCTCCTCCAGTATACGCAGGGACTGCCACAGCGCCCCCGACCCCCAACATAATACTGCGCGCGATGAATGCGCCGGTAACAGCGCGTACGACGCGGCAATCTGCACTCAGTCAGGCCGGACCTTGAATGTCGCGGCGTACGTACCCCAGTCCCCTTCAACTCGGTACACAGTTCACGCACGAAGGCTACGAACGCGGTTTGACGCGTGTGCAAGTCGTGCAAGTCGACGCCTATGAGAAACTGAGTTCGCACCCATCATAAGTGCGAGCGCTCACTGGACTCGGTCCAGGTTGGAATTGTACAGTGTAGACGCAACTCGGACGAATGTACGTCGTCTCGAAAGTGGTTGCATAGATGTGCTACGGCGTCCCGAGCGTTTCCGAGCTGGCAGATGGTGAGGTTTCGCTGCAGAGAGAGGAAATGCACACCTCCACGACGGAGAGTGGTGTCGACATGAAGGGGATTTCATGTTGCGAGAGCCGGGTCGCGGTTTATATGGCGAGATCCACGAGGGACTCGGGAGTTGCGGAAGCGGGGAAGACGGCTTTCACGTGAGTGACGAGGATGATTCCGTCATTGCGCTCAAACCGCGACAGTGGGCGGTCCCCGCTCACTCTTCGTCTCCACGACCATCTCCTTCCCCTCGCCAGCTCGCTCTGCCCTCTAACCGTCTCAAATCAGAGCGCCAGCCGTCTCATTCTGGCAACCGACTCTGAAAGATGTGGTTCTTCGTGGATCCCGGCAAGGAGGTATTCTGCTCGCCTCGGCGCGCGTATCACTCTCTAAGCGGCCTGCAGGTCCTCAATGTCATCTTCAATCGCATCCTCGCGCCCTATGTCGAGAACCTGGACATGAACCAGGTCAACTATGGAATTGGCCAAGGCGCGCGCGTGTAATTGCGTTCTCGAACGGTCTCTGACCTCTCGGCCAGGCCAGCTCACGCTCCGAAACCTCCGTCTCAAGAAAGGCGCGCTCGACAAATTCAGGCTTCCCGTAGATGTGCAAGACGGTAATCTCCACCTCTACGTCGTAGGTTCACCCTGACGCGGTAAACAGGGCATCTCGGCAAATTTACTCTCTCCCTCCACTGGATGAATCTGGGAAACCAGCCGGTCGAAATCATGGTCGAGGATGTGTTCTTGCTCGTGGTCCCGTCTCCTCAGTCAAATACCGATCCGTTGGAGGACGAAAAGCGCGCGCAGGCGATCAAAATGGAGCGGCTGGAGAACGCGGAACTGCTGCACATGCGCGGGCAGCCCGAATCCGCCGACGACACGTCCCAGCCTCAGGGTCTCGTCCAGTCCCTCATCGCCAAGATTATCAACAACGTCCAGATCACCGTCAAGAACATCCATATCCGCTATGAGGACAAATTTAGCGTTCCAAAGGTATGTTCTTCGCGTGTTAACGCGTGCCATTATGACCATTCTAGCATCCCTTTGCTGCTGGAATCACCCTCGCTGGGTTTACTGCTGTTTCCGTCGACGGTCGATGGCAACCTGCGTTCATCGAGAGCACGGCCGGCGCCATCCACAAGGTATGTTAGTCTTGATTCTATGATTCTGCTTATTTACGGTTCCCAGCTTGCGAAACTCGAATCGCTGGCAGTTTATTTTGACACGGACGCCTCCAGTTTAGCTGGACTGCCTCCAGCCGAATCATTCAAGAAGTTTTCTGCTCTGGTGGAGCCAACTCTTCCATTTCTCTGAAAATTTCTGATGCGTGAAACCAGATCTCCAAGAGCTCGACAGACACCAATCACCAGTTCATCCTCACGCCTGTGTCTGGTGAAGGACGGGTAAGACTTGCTTTCGAGTCATCGGCGTCGTTGCTGACCTCTAACAGATCACGATGCACCACAAGTTCGACAAGAACACACCTCAGTTCGATGTGCAACTCTCGTTCCAAGAGATCGGCGTCGCGCTCGACGACATGCAGTACCGCGATATCATTTCGCTCGTGGACATGTATCACGTATATGTGCGGCAGTACCAGGTTCGATATGGCTCTTCCCCGTTCGCCAGGGTCTTGACCTTTTCCTAGTATCGCAAGTATTTCCCATCTGACGCAGAGTTTACGGAGAATCCTGCACGCGCCAGGCTCCGGTACGCGGGAACTGCGATCCTCGAAGGTGTCCGCGAAAGACACAGGAAGTGGACATGGGCCTACTTCGCGGAGCGTCGCGATGACAGGAACCTCTACGTTGCTTTGTTCCAGCAGAAATCGCTCAATACGTTGACGGGGCCCGTGAGTTGATTCCATGCCCTTTTGACCATATCAAATCTGAATGTTGGTAGGACGTGAAAACGTTCGAGGCGCTGGAGAAGAAGCTTTCGTACGAGGATATACGATTCTATCGTTCCATTGCGCGATCCCGCCTACGCAAGGACATGGCCCTCCGCAAACGTTTGGAAGCCGACAAATCCCAGTCACAGCCAGCCAAACAAGGTTGGGGTGCGTGGTTGTGGGGCTCGTCGGCGACGGAGAACCAGCAGGACCCTACCTTTGGAGGGCCGATGACGGATGAGCAGCGGAAGCAGCTGTACGAAGTCCTCGATTACGACGAAAAGGCCGACGTTGCCGACTCGTTGTCTACTCCGCGGGACTCGCTCAAGGCCCGCATCGCCGCCAAGCTCGACAAAGGCTCGTTTGCTCTGAAGACTTTGTCCAAGGGCGAGCCAGCCAAAGATATCCTCTCCGTCGTATTCGACGTCTTCCAAGCCAATGTCATCCAGCGACCCGATAATCTCGAGGCCGCCGTTTCCCTGGGCGGCTTTGGTGTCTTTGACGGAACCACCACAAACACGTTGTATCCGCAGATCGTCCAGGTGAAGGATTTGGGCGGCGGCGGCGGCGGCGGCGACTATGGGATCCAGATCGAAGGTGTCGAGCGAACGCAGCAGGATCCGTTCCTATTCATCAAGTTCGAGCACAATCCGTTGGATGAGCACGCCGACAACGCGGTGACCGTCCGCATGCGCCACATGTCCATCATCTACCACAAAGGCTACGTCGAGGCCATCTACAAATTCTTCGCTCCGGCTAGTCAGCTCGAGTCAGTCGAGGCACTTTTGGTGAGACATCGTTCGCCTCTCTTGATAACGGATGTTCACGTGACCACAGAGTGCTGCTAGCGAAACCTTGGAAGGGCTCAGACAGCAGTCGCGCGCAGGATTGGAATATGCGCTGACAACGCACAAGACGATTGACATCCAGATGGACTTGAAAGCCCCAGTCATCATTGTCCCGGAGGACATCACCACACACCAGTGCAAGCACCTCATCATCGATGCTGGCCACATCGCCATCGAGAGTAACCTGGCCGACAAGCAGGCGATTCGTGACATTCATTTGAAGCGAAACAAGCAATATAGCGAAGAGGACTACCGACAGCTCGAGAGCCTTTGCTACGACCGGTTCTCACTTCGACTAGACGCCGCGCAGGTACGGATGATATCGTTGCGTATCAATTTCTCTGCTTAAAGTCGACCAGTTCGTGCTCGGAAACGACTTGCAATCCTGCCAGGATGCGCTAACTTCTGAAACGAAAGACGCGCTCCATTTGTTGGAACGCATCAACATCGACCTCGAGATCCACAACTCCATCGTCCCGACTGCGTTAAACCTTGCGCGTTTCAAAGTTGCAGGGCATCTCCCGACGCTTCAGGTCAACCTTTCCGACACCAAGTATAAGGCGCTCATGCGTCTCATCGATGTGTGTATACCTAAGTTCGGTGACAACGCGGCAGCCTCAGCGCCGCCACCTATCGCCAAGACCACGTCCAGCGCGTTCCAGCTTCCCTCTGTCTTCGGATCAGCGACCAGCGAATACAACATCGAGGAGGACGAGGAGGACGTTGATGATTCCAAGGAGGAAGAGAACGACACCTTCTTCGAGGCTACAGACGACCTTCCCCAGGTAAACTCGCCATCTCGCGTGTCGTTTGGTACTGAACTAATTTTAGCGGCCCGAAATTCACCAACACATCTTCGAACTCAACTTCCGTGTGGATAATCTGGGTGTCTCACTCTCAAAGACTGGGAACGATGGGATCGAAAAGCTGCTCGGGGACCTGGAGCTGCAACGGTTCGCTTTGATGTTCGCGTTGGCGAAATTCGACATGAAAGTGGACGTCAGCCTTCGGTGGGTGTTATCACTTCTCTCTTATCCAGCACTCAATCCATCCAGCGCTTTGGCCATGAATGTTGTACAAGCCGAGGCCGAGCCCGTCAAATTCGTTTCATCTCCCGAATCTGATTTGCTCGAGGACAAGGATTTGCTTAGCCTGACCTATCGAAGGGTCCAAAAGGAGTCACCAGAGTTCCTGACAATTTACGAAGGAATCGACCAGAGTGTCGACATTCGCCTGTCGACGTTCGTGTTCCGCGCTGCACCAGAGCCTGTTGTGGCCCTCTACGACTTCATCATGACCACCTTCGTGCCGCAGTCCGCTTCATCGGCGCCCGAGACCACTCAGGCTAGTCCAGAAGCTCAAGTCTCGCCGCCTGCACCACCCAGCAAGATCCGTGTGCTCGTCAAACTTGCAAGCGTCCAAGGTGTTTATGCACGTGACTGGTCAGTCAATGAAAGCTGATTTTTTATACAGTCACGCTCATCCATGGCTCGATGAGTTTGGCAACGCTGTCGCTGTCGACAGCAGATGTCGGAGTGTTTGTTCTTCCCAAGACCCTCCAGGTTACCGGTCGACTTGGCAGTCTCGCGCTCAGTAACGACTCGTCTGCACACCCGGTCCGCGACGAGTTCAGTCAAATCGTCTCCATCGAGGGTCAGAATTTCGCGGACTTCCGGTATCAGACTTTCGACCCCGACGCCGAGGGCTATACTGGAATCAAGTCGTCGGTGTATCTCGCGGCCGCGTCTGTCAAGGTCCATTATCTCGAGGAGCCGTTACACGAAGTCTATCTCTTCGTGCAAAAACTCGCCAAGCTCAAGGGCCTGTACGATGCGGCGACCCAAGTTGCTGTCCAGCGCGCGTCGGAGATCGAGCGTATGCAGTTTGATGTCTCCATCAAATCACCGATTATCGTCTTCCCCTCCGATCCCGCGACCTCTCGTGACACTCTTGTATTGAGACTCGGCGAAGTCTCTGCCAAAAATGCGTACCAAAATACTGCCAATAACACCACGGCCAGCCTCACTGGTATCCAACTCGTGTCCAACTTGCGAGTCGATGACGATTTCGCGACGCTCAAGATCGTCGACGACATCAACGTCAATACCACGGTCGTACAGACGAGCGGGATCGACAGAGAACGCGATAGCGACCACCCTGACATCCAGGCAAGTCTTTCTTACACGATAGGCGTTGGGTTTGAGGAACCCATATTCTCTCTAGGTCTCCGTCAAGATCTCCGACGTCCGCCTTCACTTGACGCAGGTGCAATATATGCTGCTCATTGGATTGTCCCAGTCGATTCCTCGAGTCCTTGCAACTGGCGTCGATGCCCCGCCATCGGTGCAGCCCCCACCGTCGACCAAGCCCGCTACTGTCGTTCAATCGAACGTCGATCTACAACCGGAACTGAAGCCTGCCGAGGCCGCCCAAGGACCTCGACCGTGGACTTCGCTCGACCTTGTCGTCGCCGTTGACGCGGTCAAGCTGCATCTGTATGATGCATCCGCGTCTCGCCCCACCGACCTCAAGGATCATGGTGTCGCGCGTTTCGCGCTTAACAACAATACTCTGCGTTTCAAAATGCTGTCAGACGGGTCTGGAGAAGCACAAGTCGTGCTCAAGTCCTTCACCATCGGGAATACGCGACCGGGAACATCCAGATTCCGCGAGATCATCCCTGCTGCCCAACACGACAGGAACCAATTCATGGTTCTCTACACGATGTCTGGTGGGACCAACTCCACGTCCCTCGCGGTGCTCACTGTGGACTCTCCGCAAGTCATTTTTGCGGTGGACCCTCTCATCTCCCTCATGCGCTTCTTCATGAGCGCCTTCCCATCGACTCCTGCGGCGGATCCGGCTGAAACGGTGCCGACTCCACAAGTCCAAGCTGTTGACAAGCCTGCCTCGTCGCAAAGTACACTCGACTTCCGGGTCGACCTGCACGACGTCTCTGTCAGCATTTTGGAGAACGACGGTGATCCGGAATCTCCCGCAATGAAATTGACGATCAATCAAGTTTTGTTGTCGCAACAGGTGTGTACGCGTTTTAAAGGAATTTCGTCCTGTTGAGCATCTCTACCCAGGGAATCCTTGCTCTGACCGTCAACCGCATCGGGATGTCCTTGATCCGAATGGGAAAACCCGACGAAAACGTCCGGTTCCTCGACGACTTTGATCTGACGTTCTCCCTCGACGGTCGCTCAGCGTCGGACCAGCAGATGACCAGCATCGAAATCTCGGCCAAGCCAATCATCTTCCGGGCATCCTACCGCGACATCAACATGATCATGACGATCGTGAATCGCGCGATTGAGCTAATGAACGAGTCCCAGGACCAAACGAGCAAGCCGGTCAACCCTCCTTCACAAACACGCGCGACGAGGCTCGCGACATCTAAGCAACCTGTCGGAAAGGCGCGGGTGCTCATGTCGAAAGAAATGGTTTGCTACTACATTCACACGCGACGATCCATGCCTGAAGGACTCGCAGCTCAAAGGGTCGTTCGATGGATTCCGTCTCGTTCTCATCGGAGACATGCACGAGCAGCCGATGCTGCATTTGAAAGTCAAGCCATTCATAATTGGGGCCAAGGACTGGTCCGGCGAAGTCTGTGGTCTATATCGCGTGACTGACAATCGCTTATCTTATCGTCCAGTTGCAAGCCACAACGACAATGGCCACTCAAATCAGCTACTGGAACCTCACAAACTCGCACTGGGAGCCTCGTAAGCTCTCGTATGCCAGATGGATCTCTCTGACCGTGTCGTAGTCATCGACCCGTGGACGTTCACGACTTCGGTATGTTCTTCGGTCGTTTATGACGATGCGCTTAATCGACGTTGTGCAGATCTCGAGGAATGCGTCCAGCGCGATGGCGCTGTCACTTTCTTCCCGGGAGCGCCTCGACCTCAATCTCACGACAACGTTCGCGGAACTCGCGGTGACTACATTCAACACCTGGACGAAACAAGGGGAGTTTGTGCTCCAGAAAGCGCGTGGAAGCTACGCCCCGTATCGAATCTGTAACCGCACCGGCTCTGCTGTCTTCATTTGGGCGGATACGGATGGCAATGCAAGCGCGAAAGACGTTCCGGCAGTCAAGATACCGCATGACGAGACGGTTGATTGGCGTTTCGATGACTGGAAGACCATGCGAGAGGTTTGTGACCTACATCGAACAACGTCCGCTAAATCTTTTCGCAGCATGTCTCTTCGTCCCAACACAACATGGGTATTCAAGTCGACGGAAAGCCCTGGGAACAGCTGCGCAGCGTTCCTGTTGACCGGGAGGGAGAGTACATCTTCACATTGCGCTCGAGGACTGAACGAAACTCTCACCGTCTTCTTGTGGAGGTCAAAGTCGTCGACACCGTCAAGATTGTGACGCTCAGATCGACGTATAAAGTCGAGAACCTGACCCTCTACCCGATCGAGCTCACCTTGGTGGACGACAATGGACATCCCGTCCAGTCACTCGAAAAGATCGCTCCGGGCGAGAACTACTCGCTTCCCATCGAAGCGGTGACGCTCAACAAGATCCGGATACAGCCAGACCGTACGTTTGCTCAGAGCGTAGGAGGTGGTCTCTCATGTTTTGTAGAGGGCTTCGGGTACAAGTGGTGCCCAGCGATCCACTGGGAAGATCTCATGGCGCGGCGCAACATGACAATAAAATGCACCCACAGCGACCCCCGGGAAGCAGCCTTCCGTTTCCAAGCTTGGGTGCAGACCGACGCGGAGACCTCGCCACGGTGCGTGACAATCACGTGATCATTATGTGACTCAATTTCCGTAGCAAATACCCGAAGCTGACGCTGAAGCTGAGGGCTCCGATTGAGCTCGAGAATCTTCTGCCTTACAATCTTGAGTATCGTCAGTCGCTCGGATTCCCCCGCTATCTATTCAGTGCGCTGACTCCGCTTTCAAGGCGTCTATGACAAGGTTGGTGGTTCCAAGTCGATTCATGTTTCGCAGCTCCATCTTTCCAGGACTCGGACCAGAACTGGAGATCGTACCTCAGGGCAGGCGGTATCATGCCGATACACAGCGTCGAATTGTCCCATCTCGTCTTGCTCAACATCGAGGTCCAAGACACCGTATTCAAGCCGAGCGACTTTGCGATTATCAACACTAACCAGCATTCGGACTTCGACATCGAGAAAAGGCTGTCGTTACGCGACGCCAACGACCGCAAGCTCGATTTGAGGCTCAACTACGTGTAAGATACTCGTGTCTAGCCACGATTCGCGCTGAACTCCCTATAAGTCGCTATCCCGAAGCGGGTGGAGCTTTCAAAGTGCAGATATTCAGTCCATACATTGTCGTCAACAAGCTGGGCCTGCCTTACGCAGTTCGCTCTCGCACCGGTCGCACCGGGACCCCTCAAGATGTTGCCGGAGAGACGAGACCAGGTCCGTAGATGATTATTACTAGACTTTTCCTTCTCTGATGCCCTCTGAAGAGATTCTGGTTACGACGACGCCGTTTAGCAAGTATCACTTTTATGCATGCTACACCCTCTCATCGAGTTTTCAGTGCTTTCTCAACCCAGCGATAAAGGCAACGAGTACATCTTCCGGGTCGGCGACTCGACGTGGTCCCGAGCGTTCTTCAGTTTCGATGCCCCTGCCGCGGAAACGCACCTTGTCGCTGCTTCCCAGAAACAAAAGACGGACGAAGTACATGTCGGCATATCGTGGAGCGAAGGCCTCGGTAAATACAAGCTCAGCAAAGTGATTACGCTGGCGCCACGCTTCCTCATCAAGAACAACCTCGCGGAAGCCATCTCTTTCCGTGAACATGGTGTCGCCCCTCGAGAGCGTTCCGTCGTCAAACCCGCCGAAAGATGTCCCTTGCACTTTTTGCGTGCTGGACAGGATCACCTGTTGACTATTGCGTTTTCGGGCCTCAACACCCAATGGTACGCGTTACCATCTCGTGAATAACGTGATATTTGACCATTTCTCTTTTCCAGGTCACCGCCAATTCGTGTCGAGGATATCGGAAGCGTACATTTCCGCCTCCGATCTCCGACGAAAGATGCACCCGAACTTATTCGCGCGGACGTGAGGATCGACGGCTCGACCATCTTCGTCATATTTTCTTCCGCTGGAGACGAGTGGCCGTTCGTCATCGAAAACGCCAGCGACTACGTCGCATTCGTATCCCAGACGGACATGATGTCGTCGGACGAAGCAGAGTCCCAGTCTTCCCAAGCCAATAGCCCCAGTCGACCTTCTGTCGTGTATACGGTGGATCCGCGATCGACTGCCCCGTACGCATGGGATTTCCCAGCTGCGGTAGACAAGAAAATCCAACTCTCCATCAATGGCTTCCGGCGGATCGTCGACGTAATGGAAATTGGAGATCTCGTGCCGTTCAAGTTCAATGTGCGGATTCAAGTTCATGCGTGTTTTTAAAGGCTTTGTTGACCTAGCGCTAGGATGGACAACGGAATCGGGTCGTTTCGCTGGACGTTCGAGCGGAGGGCGCTAAGCAAGTCCTTCGGATCAGCAACTACAACGCGGAATTCAGCGTCTACAAACCGAAGCGGAGCAACACAATGACGCTCTCGAGGCAGGACACCATTTCTTCCGAGGGTTTCGACGCAGTGGCGGAAGAATCTCTCCCGACACTGGCTTTTGCCGTCGAGTTTGCTGGCATCGGTATCTCGCTCGTCAACAAGAGGATCGAGGTCATCTATGTGTCGATGAACGCGCTCAAGTTCGAGTATACAAGCAGTGCGGTCGCTCATGCAGTGTCGCTCTCTTGCGGGACCTTGCAGATCGACAACCAACTCCACGATGCGCTCTACCCCGTCATTCTGCAGCCGACGCCGATTCCAAAGCGCTCGAACGGAAGCACCGCCGCCTTGCCTACAGTTCAGGCATCGGTTATCTGGCTCAAGGATCAAGGTTAGAGCGTTTCTTTCGTTTGTTTCATCGAACGCATGCTGACGGGCTCGTAGCTCATGGAGTGATGTTCATCAAGTACTGCTCCATATTGCTTCAAGGTCGGTTACCCCTTCACGAAAGTGCGGCTTTGTTAAGCGACCATAGCGTTGACCATCGAGACGGACGAGGACCTGTTGTTTTCGATCTACGATCTGACCCAGATCAAGGGTGCTTCCTGGGAGGAAGGTGTTCCAGAGTATGTGGCCGAAATTGGTGGCCTTGCTCAACTCATGTCGATCCAGTGTGCTGATTCAACACGACGGGGATATCCAAGAGCCCTCGGAAACGGCGGTGGGCGAGCATCTGTATTTCGAGGTGCTCGAGCTTCAGCCGATCAAGCTGTCGCTGTCGTTTATGCGGACTGAGCGGGTGAGCGCGGAGGAGAAGCTGAGCATCCGAAATCCGCTGGCCGTTGTGATCAACGCCATCACCATGGCAGTGGGAAACATCAATGATGCGCCTCTCGAGTTGAACGCGTTGGCAATCAAGGACATGCGCCTCACCACGCCCGAGCTCCAGTCCCGCGTCATGATGCACTACCGTCAGGACCTCATCCGCCAGCTCTATCGCATCCTTGGCTCGGCCGATTTCATCGGAAACCCCGTCGGCCTCTTCACCAACGTCAGCTCGGGAGTCATGGACATCTTCTACGAGCCTTTCAATGGCGTCGTTCATGGCAACAACAAGGAGCTCGGTATCGGTATCGCCAAAGGCGCAGCCAGCTTTGTCAAGAAAACCGTATTTGGGCTTAGCGACAGCATGACCAAGTTCACCAGCAGCGTCGGCAAAGGTATGGTGTTGCTTGTCATTCGTGAATCAATTCTGAACATCCCTCAGGGCTTTCTGCCGCTACTTTTGACTCCGAATACCAGCAGCGTCGCAGGTTGAATCAAAGACGAAACCGGCCGCGACATGCGATTTACGGCGTGACCGCCGGTGGAGAAGCGCTCGCCAGCAGTGTCGCCAGTGCGATGGAGGGTGTCTTGGTCAGTGGCTGCATTCCCCGACCTCGGCTTCGTGTGCTTATGCGCCGTATAGATGAAGCCTATCGAAGGCGCCGAGTCTGAAGGTGCCTTTGGTTTCTTCAAGGGCGTCGGCAAAGGCCTGGTTGGGGCGGTGACAAAACCAGTCGTCGGCGTGTTTGACCTGGCCTCGAATGTTTCCGAAGGTGAGCACTCCACAGCATGGCTTCTGCGTGTCCTAAATCGCTCTGTAGGCATCCGGAACACGACGACTGTATTTGATGGCCCGGCACGTGACCGCGTGAGACTGCCGAGGCACATATCTGCGGATGGGGTGCTCAGACCATACGACGCACGGGCAGCTTCGGGCCAGTATTGGCTCCGCGACCTCGACAACGGCACCTATCGCCAGGAGATCTACGTCGCCCACATCAGTGAGTGTTCAGGCAACCCAAGACGCGGCACGACGCTGACGACCTTCAGATACGCCTGGCGGCGACAACGTCGTTCTGCTCACTACGACGCGTGTTCTCTCTTTCTGGTCCAAGAAACTGCGCCTGGACTGGGAATTGCCATTCTCTCAAGTGCAAGGTGTAAGCGTCGAGGACACAGGGAATTCGCTTTGCGCACAAGTCTGGCCGAGAGCACGACAAATTTGTCTTCATCCAGGACAAGTCGTCTTCGAACTGGTTCTTCACGCAGGTCGCCTCTGTTGTCAAATCCTACAACTCTAAGCGGCGACAAGATATCTGAATAATGCGGACTGTGAATGTGTATTTCTTACTGTAGCCTCAATGTATTGCACGAGATACGATCCAAGCAAGGAATAGATGAATGTAGCAGTTATCAGTACAAGGGGAATTCCGAGTGCAAACGAATGGCGGAAAGTTGGCGGCGAAGGTAATGTATGTATGATGAGTAGAAATAAATGAGTGAATATGTTACTTGTCCGCAATGGAGGAATTGAAGGAGGGGCTGGTCGGCGTGGTGTCCTGACCCACGACGACAACGGTGGCCGAGCTGATCACGCGGTCACGTGGTCCGCCAAAGACGCCGAATTCCTCGCTGGGAAGCGGGCTCTTGACCTCGTCGTCCTCGGGGCTGCTCTGGCTGTACGCGCTCTGCGCACTCTCAAAGTCAGAGTCATCATCTGTGGTCCCAATTTGGGACGGAGGGCGACTGGTGCTGCGAGCACGAGACTTGGGTCGAGTCTCCGTCTCGGGCGCGAGAGTGGGCGCAGGCGCTGGAACTGCTGGAGGGGCTGCAGCTACAATTGTTTTGATGGGCTTGGAAACAGATTCCGCGGTGGGCGCAACCTCGCGGTCGATGGACTGTCGCGGCGTCGAGTCGATTGCAGCCTGAGGCTCAGCTGCCTTGATCAGCACCGTCCGCGGATACTGCTGCGATTCTTCCTCCTTGGCTAATGTGACAGTCGTCTTCGTCGAGGAGCTGGTGCTGCTGCGAGTCCGGGTTTTGGTACCCGTACTGGGTCGGTTGGCTGCCCTCGCTGGTCGGCTAGGGCGGGAGCGATTGGAAGTCGCTTCTGATACGTCCCCTTCGCTTTCTCTCCCCGCGGACGGACGTTTGCGATGGGTGCGGCGTTCATTCGCAAGGGCATTCTCCAACTGGGATGGTTGAGTACGGATCAAGATAGCGAAACAACAGAACATACTTTCTGCTGAATTTCGAGCACCTTCTGAGCAATGCGATCACTCTTGAGGCTTATGCTTTCGTCAACAGCAATCATGCCGTCCTGCTGGACATCAACATCGGTAACAGAGAACCGTTTGCTCCGCGGAGACGCCGGCATTTCCTCCTCCTCTGCCTCTGGAATGGTCTGCGTTTCGCGGTCCAAGGGCTTGGAAACGACGGCGGATGCTTGATATTCGTCGGCCAAGGTAGAATCGGTGCTGAAAGAACGGAGAGGGCGTTTGGTCTCACTACCACGACGCGAGCGAGAGGTGGCGCGACTGCTGGGAAGAGAGCTCGCTCGCGAACTGGGACGCGAGCTACCATAATCCGATTCGATATCGACCGCCATGGACGCCAGGGCACGTTCAATCTGCGCTTCGACCTGCACGGAACATCAGCCAAAGTCACAATGCTGAGACGAATCGCTCCTACCTCGGCGACCATCTCTGCGCGCTCTTGCTCCATCTTCTCCATAGTCTCGCGCATCCTCTCAAGCTCGGCCATAGCTTCGCCATGAGCTTGCTCAGTTTCCTTGAGCTCTGCGGCGAGGTCAACATAGAGAACATGAACAAATAATAGGAAAGGGACGTACGACTCTGCAGACGGGTTTTCTCGGCAGCAGTCATCGTCACGATGCCGGACAAACGCTTAGTCTCGCGTTGCTCCTTGTTGATCTTTGTGCGCAGTTGGGTCGCCTCGGCGCTGAGCTTTTCAGCATATTGCTCGAAGGTGACAAACTTGTCACGCCAAAGATCGCTCTCGGTCATCAAAAAGTTGAGTCGTCGGGACAAGCGGCCAATCTTGGTCTCGAGGTCGTCACGTGCATCGACAAAGGCGGTTGCGCGTTTGCGAATGGAGAGCTGGATGTGCTGTTCCGCCGGCGTCAACTGCGCTGGCCGTTTAGGAGACCCAAACGAGCTCAGTCGCTTGAGCAAAGATGGCTTCTTGGCCTTGGACTGCAGCACCACGTCGAAGGCACCGATGATTCGTGAAGCGTTCCACCATTCGGGTGGCTGGATCTGCTCCGCGACGGCTGCGGAGGAAGCTCCGCGCTTAGCCTGGATGCGGCATACAGGGCGGAATCTCCCGGCAGGGAACTACGAGGGACAAAAACCATGAGAAAGGGCTTGGTCGACCAAACAAAGGGAGAAACGAACGGCTTCTTTGAACTCGGTTGGAATAGAATGGTCCGGGTGGTAATGTGAATCGAATGCAGCAAGTAGTTTTTGGCGATACTTTTCGCGTTGCTGCTTAACCGAGACGGCGCCCGGTGGCGGCGAAGGGCAGCTCCTGCAAAAGATATGAAGAAACAATCGGGAAATGAGCAACAGATCATACAAGTAGTTGATATCTCTGCGCGCAAAAATACTCCGTCAGGGCCGTTTCATAAGCGAAGAGATAGAAGGGAACGTACAAGTCCACCACGCAAATCTCCGGCGCGGGTCGCACACTATAACGGGCCTCGGTCGCAAGGCCCATAATCCAAGGACTAGATATCTGGTCAGAAGCGCTCCAGTCCAAGGCCGTGCGCGGCGTACCCAGGATCTTCGACGTAAATTTTAGCGTCCCTGGAATGCACGGCGGGCAATGCGATGCCGTTCCAGCCCCGCAACTCGACGAGATATTTGGTGGTTGCGACGGCAATGCCGAGCATAGCAGGGTGCCGAGACACGAAGATGACCCTGCCCGTGGGCGTCAAAGCAATCTGTGCGAACGGATCAGACGAGCAACAATAAGGTTTGGTTGCACCCACTTCGCAGATGGTAAGGATGTTGTCGATACTCAGGCACTTGAACAGCGGCCACATCGTGAAGTTTATATCCACGAGTCCGCGTCCGAAATCGAGCCCGCCGGGGAAGCGTGCAATAACCTCTAGGCTCCCTTCGCCTCCCTCGTTCTGAGGACTAGCGTCGAGTTTGATGAGATCGCCAGGACGGGGGTGCCGGATGCGCGAGGATTTTGGAAATTTGGCTGTTCGAAATGAGGCCGAGTTTGTTGGCAGAAAAGCAAGGGAACTTACAGAGTATGCGATTGGACGTCTTTGGAAAACCGCGCCCAAGAGAGGGTGAGGTAATCGCGCATCAAGTCATACACAGGGTGTTTTGACACGAGCGTGAGCGCATACGGCAGCCAGAAGACGGTATCGCCGGGAAGGAACAGTGTGCTTTCCCCGGGTCCGTGGCCGACGGTGCTGGCAACCTCGTACTCGCTTTCGCTGGCGCCGCCAGCGTCTGTTTCGCCGTCTGTTTCGACATCGGTCCAGGGGCCACGAGTGCCGCGGCGAGCGCGACGGCGGGCAACTAGACTAGGGTCATCGTTGGCGTCTGCACGCAGGTTCTTCAAGCGCGATGCAGCGGCCGACTGAGACGACTCCTTGCGGGAACGACCAGCCTCAAGAGTCCGACGGATAGCCGTGCTTCGCTCAGCGTCGGCATGAGACCACACGGTGAGACAGACGCCGTGATACGTGACGGTGCTGGCAGAGGTGGTGTCTGGCGCGTTGCGGCCCGAATTGCCTGGCGACGAATGGCCGAGCAAACTCGGGGGCCCCAGATACGCGGCGGACGGTCGCGGAAAAGGATCATCCGTGTACGGGTAAGAGTAAGACGGCGCAACGGAGCTGCGATTGTCCGCCGAGAGAACCGACGCACGAAGAAGGTCGCCAGAAGAAGTTGGACTTAAAGGAGTGTTGGGGGCAGGGAGGGTGAATTGGAAAGTGTGGATGGTCGAAGGAGGTTGCAAGGTCGATGCGATGACTTCAACTTCACGAGTGAACGAGAGTTTGAGAGCCTTGGAAAGCATCTTGCCCACTTCGGCCTTGGAGAGCGCGCCGGCGCCTCTAGAGATCTCCTCTTTGCCTCGCTTCTTCTTCTTGGTCCCACCGACGCCGGGAGACACGGTGGAACCTAAGACCTCTGGCCGCCAATAGCTGTTGATGACAGTCATGGACCATTCTGTTGAGAAGCAGGGCGGCGCAGACATACCGATTTACTGCCGACTCAGAATGCGAGAGGCCCAGGACAGCATCTGGATCAGCTAGACTCCACGTGTGGGGGCTTTTGGGAAGGCCAGATACGACATATAACGACGATAAAGTCGAGGTTGGATTAAGAGGAGTTGGCGCCGGCGCAGGTCGAGCAGAACGGGTAGACACGAGCGAAGTACGACTTGAAGCAGGGATGGGCTCCATTGAGGTCTGTAGAGGAAGCAGTGAGTGACAGAAGGAGGAGGAAGGCTGGAAGGAGGACGGACCCTGTGTTGGATACCGAGAACACGAGAGGCCTTGTCGACTGGTGGTGGGTGAACGAGAACAAATTCGTCTGAGCCGTCAGGCCCCTTTACTGTCTCGCAGGAAGCGCGCTCCGCGATAGGAGGAGTAGAGTCGACCAGACTGGAACGCCGACGCGCCTCCAACGACGCGCTCGAGTACCGACTGCGGAGCGCCTGCATCCTCCTTGGTGAGCACCGAGGTGGGTGGGGCCCTTGAAAAAGCTGGCGTCGCGTAACTTGTTCAACTATTTATCCCTCGCGTAGAGGCCATCAAAAGAACACGTCCACTTCAAACGGCACCCTCTGCATCCCCCACGGCCAAGGGCTGCAAAGCAATTGGATGCCTACATCCAGAGCGTGCGGCGCATTCCCCAAATATTCGCCAACGCATCCCCAACGGCGTGAAGGATCCTTCTGTTACTGTAAAACCCTCACACAGGAACGGTCACCCCATCAAGGGCTGCCGCCACCAAGGAAGGCTAGCCTAGTATACAGGTCAACGCTTTTACAGATACGACGAACCAAGCACGGCTTGCAACGCGCAAAACGACCCACCAATCCACGAACAAAACCTTCTGTACTCACGGTCCGGACCACGACACCGAAGCCGCGGCGACGGCGGCGTTGTTTGGACTCCGGCGTCAATCCGCCACATGGACGCAGCCATTCTGCAGATCCATCAACGGAACGCAGAATTTTCGTCGGTTCTTCTGGCCTAAAAAGCCTCCCGGCGCGTTTTACTGCGGTCGCTGTACTGACCTGACGTTACTGTGAACGTATGGAAGATGAACTCAACGCGCCCTTGCTCCCAGTCCAAGTTAAGCTACGAGCGCCCGCAAACACTTGAAACAGGTCATACGGTCTAAGTGATACCATCAGCTCTTTCTTCCAGGTTCTGGGCGCTCTATAACTCTCGCTCGCGTGGCTGTAC
This sequence comes from Mycena chlorophos, assembly GCA_014461115.1. Classification (NCBI taxonomy): domain Eukaryota; kingdom Fungi; phylum Basidiomycota; class Agaricomycetes; order Agaricales; family Mycenaceae; genus Mycena; species Mycena chlorophos. The sequence goes on along the minus strand of JACAZE010000007.1, from coordinate 1,767,858 downwards.
GACCTCGAACTACATTACTCACTTGCTCGGTGCTCCCACTGGCAACCCGCCCTCGTCAGACAAAATAAATGCTACCCAATACAGTCCTGTGAGTTCTCTTCCGTTCTACCTCTTCTCTTTGTCCCCTCTGCTGCCGCCCGTCCCACGATAGCTGACACCGTCTCCGCCTCTGCCGCACCTGCGATATGCTACGAACTGGCACACCACGTCAAGAACGAAAGTCGGCGACCCAAACTCAAAATTTCAAGTTCGCCTGCGCATGCAGGTGTTACGACGGCCTGGAGCTTTCCCGCTGCGAGCGGACGAAAAAATCCGAGCTTTATCGTATTCATACACCTGTAAAGCTCGCTGATTCTGACTACTTTTACCGCATATCGTACACAAATACCCCAGTATATGGTCTACATTTCATATCCTATCCTGCGTAGACGAGAGAAAGATTCCTGGAAAATCGAGAGAGAGATGGGCATGCAATGAGATGAGGTGAGGCGTCGTTCCAGTGTCGGTCTTAAGCCGCCTAATACTCTGAATCGATATCGCGCTCGAAGTTTCCCGCGGCACCGTCCAGTTGCGCCTCCGGATCGCGTGCACCGTCTAGTGGGCTGTGCGGCAGCTTTTCCGCAGCCTCGTAGTCCGGGCATGAGCGCTCGGTGGCCGTCGCAGGGCTTTCAAACGTCTGCGTCTCCATCTACACCAGAGTGTGTCAATACCGCCACATACCGAAAGAAAAATCAGGCGTACGTGGATATGGACGCCTTCAGTGATCACCTTCGACGCCACTCTGGGCCTCTGTGTTGTCGCCTGTCTGCCGCCAAAAGCACCAAGTCCCCCGCCCGTGTTCCGGAACGCCATGGTCGAATTTGTAGTCTGCCCGAATACTTGCGGCCCAGTTTGGTTGTAATTCGCGAGACGGCGAACAGCGCGACATGCTACAATCTGAACAGAAAAATTGACGACATTGCGTTTCGGTGCAGAATACGCATACCGTCGATGCAATGGCCGCAGGGACATTGGCTATGATTGACATGACGGCGTTGAGGTTGAGGAGCATGAAGATCTGTGTATCGTGAGGCGGAGACAGACGTCGGGACAAAATCCTTCGAACCGTAGCCAGTAGATTCGAAAGGAATCTGAACTCGTCATTGAGATGTAAATGAAACTTTCAAGAAAGGCACGCACGCAAGAACAAAATAGATGAGTCCATCGTTGAAGATGAGGCGGACTAAATGGGAACGACCACTGGTAGGGAAGAGCAGCCTCCATGCCGTCAAACACAACACGAGGAAGTCGAAGGCCATCGTATAGATGAAGGTAATCGCGAGAATGCGGTTGCTGGTCGAGGTAATGATGCAGCCTTGTCCTGGGATCCACTTTGCTTCGAGGAGGACGCCATGTCCCAGGAGCGTGAATTGCCCAACGGAAATTGCAACGAGGGGCACCCAAACCAGAGCTCTTCTTTCCCATACAGCAACGCTGAGCAAACAAATGAGCATAGACCTGCTGAAAGCGCGGGACACACACGTGCGGAGAGAAAGGTTGATACTCGCGAACCCAATGGCTGAGTTGCCGAGAACCTGATTCGTGATATACAGAGCCTGGCAGGAAATCTCGCTGCAAACGACGTGAGCGGGGATCGTGAAGGGAGACGGGCGAGACCAACGTCGTAACGTTCAAAGCAATTGCACTAGGTGCACAATCAACAACAACGAGAGCGAGAAGCGAGTTTAGTACCCACATTCCAATCAAGGCGAAGAGCAGACAGTATCGGTTGAGGAAGTAGAAGATCTGGGCGAGGCATTAAAAACTCGGCGAGAACCCCAACGGTAACACGCTCACCAGCGGCCAGCGGAAGGCGCGCCGGCAGATAATGAAGTCCCAGTCGAAGGGGAGCGAGCAAACCCACTCCCACAGGTAAACCCCGAGCAGAACGTGCATAAATCTGCTGAATGCGACTGGTGCGAGTTGGCGATACATCTGAGAGGGAGAGACGGTACCTACGCGCATCCTTGCCGACCTCGAGCTGCGAGTGCCAATCGACCATGGAGGAGTCTATCGAGTTTGTTGACTGAACTGGAGGCTTGGAGGAGCTCGAGTGCGGGATGGTGAAGGTTCGGCTCAAGTCTATTTGACGCAGCTATATTGCAGCAGCTGTCGTGCTCCTCGACATTTCGCTCGTTGAGATTTCATCGTCCGCCGAATGGCCGCCGTGGCAGCTTCCTCGCATCGCGTCCGGGTGGAGGTCGGGGACAACGCTAATTTTGGGCCCGAAATCTTGACGATGCCAGATACAGTGATTCTGCGCAAATCTAGGCTAGATATAGCATGTGCAGCTTGCTGTTTCCTGGACTTTTAAGAGCGATGTGCTCATCGCTGCGTTGGCATTGCCGTCGGTGTTAATGGGTTGGGTTTGGTCAGTGAGCGCGTATCGTTCGCTCGTCACCGGCCATAGACGTGATTATATTAGTGGTTTACGGACGACCTGCAACTCTGCGAAAGAGCCAACGCCACCGCGCCCTTGCACGGTTCTGCCCTGCTGCCTCCGACCGGTCTCCATCAGGGAGCAACGATAGCTGCTCTGCCACTGACCCCCGTGCCCTCACATCGCTCTCACTAACAGTCCTTCTCCTTCTCTCCCTGCGCGTCTGCTCCACTACATCGGCAAATCCGCTCACGACCCTTCCCCGCTCTCGAGGAACGATGCTGAAGCCGGGCGAAACAGGTGAAAGCCCAATCTGGAACCCACCACCTAGACTTGTCACTGGGTTGGGAACTGGCGGTATGCCACCATACGTCGCAGTTTGCGCACGCAGATGATTTGCCGCCCGTGGTCGTCGGTAGCCTAGACCCTCCGGGGCGGATACCGCAGCCGGCAAAGGCTGCGAAGCACTCAAGTCCGTAATCAGAGCGCGTTGTGGTGTCTGATTGAGGCTTGACTCGGAGCGTGAGCTTCGAGATAGTGGCGGCCTCTCGAGGTCTTCTTCTTCATCGGCCACCTCGACCCGGACAACAGACTCAACTTCAGAGCCGCTGTCGCTCCAACCATCTGCTTCGGATGGCGGGCTGCCCGATTGGATGCTGACCACCCATACGCCACCCAGAAGCACGACCATTCCAACCGTCACCAATCCGATATGTAGCGGAGGAATGAGCGACAACTGGTTGAAATAAATCAGGCCGTTTGCAATGGACGATAGATTATAGAAGCAAAAGGCGGCTGAAGCACGATTAGCGTTAGAAATATAAGAATAGGAATAACCTCACAGGGACAGACAAGCGTCGGATCCGCGAAAATGAGGGCTTTGTGGAGATACCAAAGCTGCAGCAGTGCGAAAGCGACCAAGCCGAGCAGCAGAACCCATGCCTGCCATCTCCAGAATTGGTTGTCGCCGCCAATTGTGAGCAAAAGTAGCTCGACACCACTCTTGGCAAACAGTAAACACATCCCACTCAGGATTCCGGAGAACGAAGCGTAGGATATGGCGAGGATTACGCGCCCACGGTGAATCGAGCGCATTTCAGGAGTATCCAGAGGTGTGCGGAGTGACCCGGTCGACGCGTTGGATTTGCGGTCTAGTAGCGGAGTCCGCTCCGTTGTCACGGCTTCGGAAACCGTGGTTGTTACACTGGTCGTTAAAGTCGATGGGTTTGCAGGGATTTGCACGGATGGTGCAGAATGCGATTGTGGGGGAGACAGGGAGCCAAGGTTGGCACGGGAGACACGACGGGAGAGAGAGTATTCAGCAAGGTGCGTCTAATTTGAGTTAGAATCTCGAATAAAGAAAAAGGAGGGCAATTAGCGCACGATAACGAGGCACACGATAACGACGACTGGAAAAAGGGAAGCTTAGAAACCATATCAAGATGAAGGGTGCAACGACTCACATCCCAGCACCGAAAAGTACGCAATAAACGCTGGCCGACGAAATAATTCGAGCAAGTCCTCCAGAGACCGTGTTTGCTCGGGGACGATGCCAAAAACCGCGATGAGGATGGCGCCGCCGGCAATGAGCTGCCTACGATGAATATTCATCACCATAAAATAAAATGAACTCACGAATGTGCCCAGGACCATCCACGGCGACAAGACATCCCCCAACAACAAACGCGCGAACAACGCATTCCACAGAAGGCTGATGGCTCCCAACGGCGCCAACACAACGACGGGCAGCGCGGCTATCTGCACCAGGGACCCAATGACATTGGAAGAGATGAAGATAGCGAAACCAAGGAGCCATAACCTGCGCGATGTCCATTGAGAAGGTCTCTGCGGTGTACTATGGCAACGTACGGCCGCTTGTGTTCAACGCGTTGCTGGTCTTCCGGGAGCGCCTCGTTGAGAACATGGCTCTTGCGCTGCACCGTCAGGCCGAGGGATTGGATACACGAGGCAAGGAGACCTGCGAGTCTGAGTGAACGAGTGCAAGGCAGCACCGGCCGTACCGATGGTAATTCCCAGGACGATGTGAGTGGTTGGGGCTGACGCCATGCTGGACGCCTAAAGCGCCGGTCCTCTGCGAACTTCAGGAAACGAGTAAAGTCGTGTGACGGAATGAGGCAAGAGTGGGGTCTCCATCAGATGTCAAGTCAGCGACTGATGCCCATCACAGTTAACTACAAGTACAACACGCTGCAACTACTAGTCCATTTCTTCAATTTCAATGTCGTCGTCGAGATCGTAGTCCACATCCATCGCCGTGTCCGCCTCGTGATTGGGATGCACGACGAGGCTATTGGATGGCCCGTCGAACGTAACCCGTGCCCGTTCTCCATCGAGTACACGACCACTGATCAGCAGTATGCTCAGCGGATGGAGAATGCTTTGGATCGCGCGGTTCAGTGGACGAGCACCGTACGCAGGCGAGTAACCGGCGCTCGCGAGGAAGTTCTTGGCTGCCGCGTCAACGTCCAAAGTAATCTTGCGATCGGCAAGCCGCTCCTCGATTTCCTTGAGACGCATGTCGACAATCTTCAAGATGCTCTTCCGCGACAGAGGGCGCTGCGATCAACGATGAGTACAGCACGCACGAAGGGAATCCAGAACCGAATACTCACGAAGATAATCGTGGAGTCGATACGATTGATGAACTCCGGAGGGAAGTGCTGCTGAATAGCGCCGGTGACCAGGGAGCGAGTGTGAGGGTCAATGACGCCTTCCTCTCCCACTTCGGACAAGTAGGTTGCTCCAAGGTTACTTCACGGTGATCAGCTTTGAGCGAAAAACCACAAACGGCACGACATACCTCGTCATGATGATAATGGTGTTGCGGAAATCGATGACCCTTCCTTGCGAGTCCGTGAGGCGTCCGTCATCAAGCACAGCGAGGAAAAGCGTGACAAATTCTCGGCTTGCTTTTTCGATTTCGTCGATGAGAACCTAGTAACCGTCAGAAAGGCAACGAAAGGCGAAGTAAAGTAAAAACGTACGATCGAGTAGGGTTTCCGTCGAACATACTCCGAGAGAACGCCACCCTGTTCGTAGCCCACATATCCCGGGGGACTACCGATGAGACGAGAGATGGCATGCTTTTCGCTGTATTCGCTCGCGTCGATGCGAATCATCGCATCGGGACTGTCGAACATTATCTCGGCCAAAGTCTTGGCCAGCAGCGTCTTGCCTGTTCCCGACGGACCAGCCAATAGAAAACTCGCAATTGGCCGGTTCGGGTTGGTGAGTCCAGAGCGCGAGAGCCGAATGGCGCTGGCCACTGCCTTGACGGCCTCCGTTTGTCCAACAACGCTGGGGGACAGGTGAGCATAAAGGCATTTCGGATCACGTGCCGGACCTCACCTCTTTGCCAAAGTCTTCTCCATTCGCAGAAGCTTGTCTTTCTCTTGCGACATGAGCCTGGTCGTGGGGATTCCGGTCCAACGAGCGATGACCTCCGCGATATGTTCTGGTGTCACGACGTCTGAATTCTCGCCGCGTTCAACGTCCTCGACAGCCTTCTTCGCCTCAAGCTCGCGAAGGCGATTGGCAAGGTCAGGCAGCGCGTAATACCGCAAATCGGATGCAGTTTGGAGATCATGTCTTGGAAATCGTCAGTTGTCAACAAGACACTATGGAAGCTCGACGTACCGTCGCTCGGCATCCTCAGCCTTGGACTTGAGTTCGTCCATCTTGCGTCGTACAACATTGATTTCGTCGCCCCGTTGCTTTTCGTTCTCGAAGGCAGCCTTGAGGGGCTGCAACTCGTCGTCGACGTTGGCAATGGCTTTCCGGGCAAGCTCAAGCCGCTCCTTGCTCGCCTGGTCCTTCTCGCGTTCCAGTGCGTGGATTTCGATCTCTAGCTCCAGTTTGCGACGTTGAAGCCGGTCGATCTCTTCCGGTTCCGTTTCGCGAGTGACGCGTAAACCGGCGGCAGCTTCGTCCATTGTATCGAAGGCAGAATCGGGGAGTCGACGGGAAGTAAGGTAGCGATGCGCGAGGGTCGCTGCGGCAACCAATGCCCCGTCTGCTATACGGACACCGTGGTGTACCTGAATCGTGTTGGTTTTTCAGAGAAATAGGCTCTAAAACGAAGCTTACCTCATATTTTTCTTTGACGCCGCGGAGAATGCTGATCGTCTCGGCGACAGTCGGTTCTTTGACGATAACCTGGGCGAAACGACGCTCGAGCGCAGCATCTTTTTCGATGTAGGTTCGATACTCATTCAAAGTCGTCGCTCCGATGCTGAAAGGAGAGTGAGCATGTCAAGAGGCAGTAATTACATGTCTGCTTACCACCGCAGCCTGCCGCGTGCTAAGAGTGGTTTGAACAGATTCGAGGCGTCGATTCCGCTGGCCTCCGAACCCCGACCCGCCATGAGGAGATGCATTTCGTCGATGAAGAGCAGGACACCGGGGCCACCGTCCTTGCCGGCTTGCTCGACCTCGTTCAAGACAGCCTTTACGCGCTCTTCGTATTCTCCTTTGTATTTCGCGCCAGCCATGAGTGCGCCGACGTCGAGAGAGAAGAGCCGGCACATGAGGTTGGGAGGTACGTCACGATTAACGATCCTCTGCGCCAGGCCCTCCGCGATTGTTGTTTTACCGACGCCGGGCTCGCCGATTAGGACCGCGTTGTTCTTGGTGCGGCGACAGAGGATGCGGATGACGCGACGAATTTCGTTGTCTCGTCCGATCACTGCCGGAGGTGTTAGCGTGCAAAAAATCGGGAAAAGAATGACATACCTGGATCAAGTTTGCCTTCCTCCGCAAGAGCGGTCAAGTCACTCGCATACTTTTGCAAAGCATCGAAGCCCTGCTCTGCGGTGCGAGACTCGACTCGACGATTGCCTCGAATTTGTTCAATTGCAGTCTTGAGCGCGGCCTCCGTGAGACCAGCCTCTTTGATGATAGCGGCGATGGTCGAATCTTGCAGTAAAGCAAGAATAATGGTATCCGACGCAATGTACTTTTTGGCCGGTGAGCGACCGGAGGGAAAGAAGAGACAACTGATGAGACATACCTGGTCGTGGGCGGCCTTCTGGATGCTCTGCGCGTCACGTAGGACCTTAAGCGCTTGCGAGCTGAGGGTCGTGTCGTCTGGGGGTGGACTCTGGGTCGGGAGACGCACAATCGCCTTTTGAACAGCGCGTTTTACGGTTGTCTGGAATCAGGTCAGGAAACGCGTCCAAGCACAAAGACAAACATACGGCATCACCGCCAGCTCGCGAAATTACTGAAACGAAAAGCGAGTCGGTTGGCCGAGAGGCAGGAACGGCGCCTGGCATCGATGCCTCCCCCGCTCCCTCATTGAGGAGCGCGGAGGCAATATGTACTGGAAACACTTGCGCTCTGAGAAGTGTTAGAGTTTGAGGAAACAGACGAGGGTGGGTCGACATACTGGGCATAGTCTTTGGCTAGCTGGATAGCAGCAGAGAGGGACTGCTGTGCGCGATCTGTGAGTTGGAGATCCATGGGTTGGAGGACGCGAGTGGGTGCCGGCTTAAGTAGGGACCTGAGTCGCGAATCTGCGAGAAACGCGTCGACGTCATCTGGAGGGTTCTGGTCGATGCACGTGAGTGACCCTCTATGCTGCGAACGACAACCAAGACCCTGCTCTCGCTGGGCCGCCGCTCGTTGGCCTCCAAAGTGCCCGCAGAACTACCAAAAGCCCCGCTGCAGGCCGCCAACCATGCCGAAACCTGGTCCTCGAGCCAGCAACCGCGTTCGGCAGCCACGTCGGGTCCGCGATTCGAGCAGACCGCCTTCGAGCTCCAACCGCAACCTCTCAGCGCGATGGCACTCATAAACGACGTCCCAGTCAAGATGGTAGACGGCCGCAGGGCGGTATGCGACGGTGGAGGAGGGCCGCTCGGTCACCCCAAAATCTACATCAACCTGGTGCGCTACCTTCGTTATGTCTCTTTACGCGCCGCTAACTTCCGGGGTCAAGGATCTTCCTGGCCCGCGTCCATGTGGATACTGGTAATAAATCCCTTTCGCGCCCATCAGTACTCATCTCGCCGTCTAGTGGTCTGCGTTTCGAGCAAGCACCCCATCACCACCATTAGATCCCAGTCGCACTTGTACAACATCCAAATATTATCGTTGCGCCTACAAATACATTTATAGTTCTACGATGTGCGACGCCGGCTGCCCTGCCCACTACACCAAATATTTATCGTAAAAAGACGCGGAAGAAGAGGATTAGTTCGGGGGCGGCCAGCGTGATTAATGCCTTGGTCAAGCAGCATGCGATGACTACAGAGTGAGAGGGAATGGATGCAACGAATGTGAGTGTCGACAGCAATTGAAAATGCACAAGGAAAGAAAGAGCGAAAGGATGAAAAGAGTTCCTTCATCCAGCTTCGGGTGACCGCATCTGAATCGCTGGTGGTAGATATTCGTTGCCACCAGCTACAGCATCGAGCTGAGAAAACGGCGGTAACGAATCGCCTAGCAATGGTGCAGGTAGTGGAGGCTGAGCACAAAATAGTCAGATTTGGGCTGCCGAGCCTTTCGAAGACACGCTAACACGCACCACCTTGAACATCGGGTTTATGGCCGACTTTGGTGCGGCATGGGGGCTACCAAAAGGACTAGATGAAGGTCCGTTGAGCTCGAACGACGAATTTCCGTTCAACGGCGACGTGCGGGGCTGGAGAAGGTATCTGCCGTCGGGCAACCAAGGGGAACCGACGGGTGATAGGCCGGGAGAAAGAGAAAGAGACTGCATCGGAGGCGGGGATATATTGCCGCTCAATGGACTGCCGTCAAACGATGCTTGGGCTCGGAAATCGTGCGCAAGCTGCCCTTCTAGCGAGAAAGAGTTTGATGAACGCGCTGACGGGGGGCGCGAATTCGTCGAAGGAAGTTCGCAGGGACGAGGAGGATGTCATCCTGCTCATCCCGAGCAGACTGGGTCGATTTCGTATTCGAGCTGGACCCGGATCGCTGTCGACGGTGGCGAACGAGATAGAGGACATGCGACCAGTGCTGTGGACATCTGAGGAAGACATGGACTGGTCGTCGTCGTATTCGACGCGTCGTGCTTTGGACATCCGTTCCGTATCTCGCCGCCAGTCAGAAACCTCCGACTGGTGTGAGACAAAGCGACCGGCTGCAGCGTTGACGGTCGTTGAGGCTGGCGGGTCGTCGGTTGTCCTGTTATTTTGCCGCACGGGACCTGATGACGCCGCAAACTTGCCCTTCTCGTCCCAAACTCGGGGCTGCATTCCGCCATTCCATTCCAGCTGGGCGTTTGTGGCCATCATGCTCCGCTTCTGCATCACCGCCCGAGCTTGCTCGCGCTGCATCTTCTCGGCGAGCGCGCGACGTTGCTTCTCGGCCTCTTTCTGGATACGCTCAGCCTCTTTCTTGTTCTTCTTGGCATCCACAAGACGAGGTGGCTCGCGAACGGGAGATGGCTCGCGCAACGACTTGCTGTCGCTGCTCGAAGACTGTGACCGTTTGAGCGAAGGAGTAGAAGTCGATGCAACAGCAAGCTCTTCCAGTGGAGGAAGACCGTTGGGATGCGACTTGTCACCACCAAACATGCCGCCCAGACCCCAACCGCTGCGTTTCTTGCCGAATCCCAACGAGCCAAACTTGCCCAGCTTGTTGGTTTGTGACTGGCTGACGTCGTGAACGCCGTTCGGGGCATCGTGAACAGGCTCATTGACGGGTGGCCGATTCGGAAAGTCCGGAGCAACGGGAGACGTTTGCACGTCCATAGGGCCACCGAGATACTCGTTGGAGATATCCGGTGACACGTCCATGTTGTAGTCGGCATTGGGGTCTGCACGTTCACCCCCCCAGATAGAAGACGCAACCGCAGGTTGACTCCGTCGCTCTTCTTGGATAAGCGAAGACGCGTTGGTTTGGTGGTACATGCGCACATCATGAGCATATTCCGAAGCTTTGGTAGAAAGCGAGGAAGAATATGTGGAGATGGCACTGGCGCTGAGGAAGCTGCGGGATAATGGCTCAGATTCGTGTCGTGGTGGAGGAGTGCGTGGTTGCTGCACAATGGCTGGTGGCCGCAGACCGGGCGGAAGGGGAATACTGTTGCGCGAAGCAGTCTCGCGAAGATACGGGTGGTCCAGGCATTGCCGACTAGTGAGCCTTGCCCCGGGTTCGTACTTGAGGAGATCGCGAATACAGTGGACCAGCGACAACGGGACCGCGGGGAAATGGGGTTCGAGAGGGAAAAGGGTGTAGATGTTCCTCGGCTGGGTCTGATATCGGAAGAGATTAGTAGGTTCCCGCATGACGAGCGAGTATCGGACGCACTTTGCGAAAGCTGAACCCGTTCCCGGCCGCCATCTGAAGACCACGCGGCCACGGACCGCCGCCCACGGGATTATTGTGCACATCGAAGCCATAGGTGTCGCTTGGATCACCCAAGACATCGCAGATCCGCGCCAGCTGGTCGTATGTATCAACACCGGGAAAGAGTGGCCGAAGGTTGACGAGTTCAGCCATAATCGTGCCGAGAGCCCACATGTCCACGGGGGTCGAGTAGTCGTTGCTCATGAGCAAGACCTCGGGCGCGCGATACCACCTCGTCGAGACGTATTCTGTATAGGGCGGTTTGCTCCGAATCTCGCGTGCAAGACCGAAGTCGGCAAGCTTGATTATGGCAACGACATCCTTCTCCGGTGGGGCATTTGGGGGCGCATTGGGGGAGACGGAGACATAGTCGAAGAGACCCGTCGTGGTTACAAGGACATTCTCTGGCTTCATGTCTCTGTGAAAGTAGCCCGACGTATGGATGTGCTCGAGGCCAGACACCATCTGGGAGAATATGGACGACGTGAGCCCGCCGGCAAAGGGTCGGCCTTTGCGAGCTTTGACGAGATGGTAGAGGTTGCCTTCCATGGGCTCGAAGACGAAGTAGAGCTCCTTGGAGTCTGGTTGGAGGAAGAAGTCGTACAAAGGAATGATGTTAGGATGGAACGGGATCGCGCGCAGCGACTGCCAGAGTGAGAATGCGACGGGAGAACCGGGCAGGGAACTCACCTCAAGCTCTTTGAGACGCTGGCACTCTTCCCAACCGCCCTCCCACTTTTTTCGCATCCTCTTGACTGCTACCAAGCGCTTCCCGGTCCACTCTGGCTTCGCCCCAGCACCACACTGCATGGGGGACAACGGGGTATTGGGGGGTAGCGTCCCATGCCAATCGCAGAGCCAGACAGTGCCGAAAGAGCCGTCACCGAGACTCTTGAGTTCAGTGTAGGAGCGGGTTGAGCCTGGCCAAATCAGCGGACAGTACGGGGGACACCAGAGGGACGACGTACGGGACTGGGCGGAACCAACAACAAGCTGGTTGTTCTGGATATGAACCGCGGGGATTCCGACGAGAATGGTGGGCGCCTTCGGGGCGCGCATAGGCTGCTGGATGGCCTGCTGGCGCCGGTACGGCTGGGTTGCTTGTTGCGCGGCATACATGGTCGGCACATTCTCAGCAACGGCGGGTCCACATCGAGGCTGCCAGTGGCAAGGTGCAAGGCGACAAGAAGCACAAAGTCACACTCGCATCAACTTCTCGCAATCAAATACACAACTAATCTACCGCTCGTCGCTCGTTAAGTATCGAAAGCAAGCCCGCATTGTCCCCCGGCAGGAATCGAGGACCATATCCAAATGGCCCACGCTGCGCCATAAACTGTGGGTGCGGCATAATCGGTGCTCGGTGGAACGCGTGGCTCGTCCACGGCCGCACCTGGAAAGGATCGTGTGGTGGAAATTGTGGTGGTGCTGGACCCGACGAATACAAGACGTGGTGCATAGGGTCAAATGGCGGTGGAGGCACAGACGCCGGTGGGAGGGGGTATGCCACAGGAGGCGAAATTGCTGGAGATGTTTGTTGAAGCATCTTCGCCGATTCATCTGCAACAGCCTCGAGCAGTGCGAGCTGCTTCATTCGCTTCGCAGAGTTCGGCATTTGGCTCGATCGGGCCAAATACGGTGATATGTCTGCCGTACTCGCTGTCCGACGCGAACTCAGTGACCTGATTGAGCCCACGGGCGAAGCGATCGCTTCGGACCCGGCGCCCGGTTGTTGATGGGCCGCTGTGGCTGGGCTCAGGATGAGCGGCGACGGAGACTGGAACGACGCTCTCGTAGGTTGTAATGAGCGTGCATTATTGGGTGTAGGAACGAGTGGAGGTTCGGAGGGTAACGATTGTGAGGACGACGACGATGCTGTGACCGGGACGGGCGTCAAAGATTCGGGACGCAACTCGACAGGCTTGGCTGGCTCTGTCACGGCGCTCTCCGTGGTCTGGGGACTTGCTGCGGCGGCAGCAGCAGACAGGCTCAGCGAAGACAGAAGACGCGCAAAGTGCGGGTCCATCTTGTCCGGGTCCAGATTCGTCGGTTGTTGCACCACGGTTGGCGCCGCGGTCGAATATTGGGGAGATGGCGTCAATGGATCTGCGTTATCGAGCGAAGACGATTGCGAGCTCGATTCTTCGGGGACGTGTGGAGGTGGATCCCGACGCGCCGCGTTGTTGCTATTATTGTTGGACCCGTTTTGCGGTGGCTTCTTGGGCTTCGGGCCTCTCCGTTGCGCCCGCGGCTTGCGCTCGTTGATGAAAGCCTTCAGCGGGCTGGATGGTGATCAACAAAGTTACCGACCGCCGCCGAATAATGTACAACATACCCGATGAAGGGGGTTATCAAGTAGAATTTGCTGGTCGCAGGCTTGTTTCGTTTCCATGTCGGAAGGTCCGCAAGCTTGAACCACTCAATCCTCTGTGCTTGAAGTGAGACCGTGCGAAGCGGCAGAGCAGTCGGACGACGTACACTGATCTCCTTGCGCGTCCTTGTCTTGAATTCGTAGTCCTCCGGCACGTTGGGTACGATGAAAAGAGATATCCTCTGCTCCTTGATAGATAGTTCAATGACGTCCTCCTTGTTCAGCTGGCCCGCCAAGTTGTAACCCGTCTCTTCCAGCACCTACAAAATGATTAGAGTGTCTCGAATGGATACATGAAAGCCACGCACTTCTCGGATTGCGCAAGCATGTGGAGGCTCGTCCTCGTTGATCTTGCCCTTGGGAAAGCCCCAGCCGGAAGACGGTTTCCAGCCCTTGACCAAGACGCACTGTGGCATAATCCTCAGCCCACGACCCATGACACGCTACGACAACAGCGCACCTTCTCCCAGGTATCGTTCAACATGATCGCACCACATACAGGCACGCGGGTTTTGTACTGCATGAAGTGGTTGAATGCCTCTTCGTGGACGTTGCTCCACTGATGTAGCATCGGGCAGGCATTGAAAAGCATTGCGGAGAATCTCTTGAGGGGAAGGGTAGGGAATTTGGGGTTTTGCTCGCGGATAAAGTCCTCATAAAACCAATGGCTGTGGACCGGGTCAGTTGGAGAAGAACCTCGGGGCGGACTGACGCTTGTTCAACCTGGAAGCAGATACGCTCCAGGGATGCTAACTCCTCCTCCGGTAGATTGAGGATAAAACGGCTGTGGAGCGGGTGAGATGGGCGGGCGAGAGTTGGCGGGTTGGTGGGCACCTGGAAAGGTCTTCGAGGACCTCGTCGTGTGTTGCATGGATGTAGGAAAGAAGGTGCTCGGATTCGACAGCCGTCGCCGCTGGTATTTCGGGGGACGACGACGATGAAGAGGCCATGGTGTTTACAATGTAAGTCGGAGAGATCACGTGAACATCACATAAGCATCTACGCTACTTGTACCCCATCCGCCGAATGTACGCCCGCTGCTCCTCGATCGTCAGTCTGTCCGTCCCCGTCCAGTTCGCCGAGCTCGTGCGAGCTCGGAATCGGCCGCTGCGGTTCCGGAACAGCTCGTCCATCTTAAGTGGCCGAATCGCTCCGAAAATATCGTCGGGGTTGATGGTGCTCTGGATCTCCAAGGCCTGGCGCAAATCCGGCGACTGCGCCCACGACGGCGGATTAAAAGTCCGTGGCCGATCCTCGTCATCTGAATCAGAATACTCGCTGTTGATATCCGGTAACTCGATGTTCTCGCTTGCGATTGGCGGAGGGTCGGGCGTTGCCGCCTGCAACTGTGCCTTTGCTCGCGCGGCCATCTGTGTTTGCAGAATTTGCGATGGCTGCGCGAGGTCGTCGTCACCTGCCCTAACAGGCGCCTTCCCTTTGGCCTTGGAGCTCTCGGGGAGTTTGCCCGTAGACGCGGGATTGTAGCTCGTCGATGACGCCAATGGAGCAAACGGCTTGCTAGGAACTGCTTTGACCGGCATCTTGGTGGTTGTCGATGCAGTGAGGTTCGGTTTCGACGGGGCCTTCTTCAACTCAGGTTTGCTTTCAGCGGGGACGGGAATCTGATGGGTAATGAGACGTAGGAAATCGACTCGACCAAGGTGAGAGCTGACCTTCTTCGTAACAGCGCTCTTGACCAACAACCGCTTGTCCGTGAACTCGTCGCGCTCCTTCTTGCGCCGCTCGTTCTCTTCTTTGAGCCTACGTTCCTCCTCTTGGGCCTTCGCCTTCTCCTCCTCCGCTTTGCGTTGCAGCGCGGCTTGGCGCCTGTTTTCCATGTCTTTCAGCCGGTTCGCCTTCTTATCCTTCTCTTCCTGCTCCTACATTCCGGTCAGAAACTCCGTGTTCTCTTCAAGTCAAGCTACGAACCTTCTTCGCTGCCGCAGCAGCAAGCTGAAGACTTTTCACCTCCGGCTTGCCCTTCTTGCTGGAACCGAGCATGCTGCTCACGAGTTTGGTCGCTTGCCCGAAGAAACCGACTTGCGATTGAGATGAGTTCGTAGAGGCGAACGACATTTGACTCTGGCTTCTCCCCGCGTTTGGCTGAAAAAAAAAATGTCGATTGATGGGATGACAACAAACAGAGCAAACATACCACAACCAAACTGACCGTCGACTTTCCGGGGTCCAATTCCATTTCATCGTCGGAAACTTGATCCATCGCAAAGGAGCCTGGGATCTCGTGATGACTGCTGTTGTCGTTCAAGAAACCGGTGTCGACGTCTTCCGCGACGCTTTCGCTCAATGGAGGCGCGGCTCCGGTGTCGCGACGCGTGCTTGACGTCGGCAATGTGCTCCAAGTCATGCTGTCCTCCTTCGCATTCGCAAGCCACGACGAGGTCGCCGCCAGACGGTCCTGCAGCGGCCAACTATCGTCTTCGTCGATCTCGGGGCCAGTCGCACGCGGCGGAGAGCATTGCGATTGCGATCCAAACCCTGACGTGTAGTCCGTTTCTTGCGTGGAGGGCATCCACGCAGGAACATCTTGACTGTCAAAGACGGCATCGGAACGCACACTCTCCAGAGTGGACTGCGCAGAAAGCGCCGCCGTTGTCGTAGGCTTGGGAGACGGGAGACGCGTTCCAAGGCCAACGGAAACTGGCGCTGGCCGTGAAAAGGGATTCGTCGTAGGCATCTTGAACGTCGATGTCGTAGCAGCCGGTTTCGGAGGAGCAAAGACAGGTTTGTTGAAGACGGGACCACCGAGATGGAAGACAGTCGGCTCTGTTCCAGTGTCTGTAGACGGTTTGACCGCTGGTACCTCCACAACACTAGGGGCAGGAGACTTTTCTTTTCTTTCCGAAGCGGTCGTGAGTTCGGATAAGCTCAGCCTGGAATGAGATTGGGGAGGGGACGATGCGACTTCATGAGGAGCTGCGATGACGGGCTCGCCCAATGCCATTGTAGCCTCGTCTTCTTCCCGGTGTTTCTCCGCAATTCGAGCTTCCGCGGCAGCACGAGCCTCTGCGAGAGCATTCGCAGCAGCAGGTCCACCGAGCGATTTTCCGAGGCTCTTCCCAAAACGGGCTCCAAGACCGTCGACGGTTTTCTTGAGCTGTACCAAAAGTCCGTCGTCGGTTTCCTCTTGCATAGGTTCGGATACGGTCGCTGGAGGTGGCGCAGGATCGGCCTTTGCTTGGGTCGGCGCGATATCGTCCTCGCTAACCTTAGTGGACTTGGGCGGGCGCTCTTCCTCCTCCGACTCTTCGGTAGCAAACACCTCGCTCTTGCGCTTGCTTCCAGAGGAAATGACCGGCGCCAATGTTGGTTTCTTGATTGAGATTTCGCGGGCCTTAACCTCGCGTGCCTTCATCAACCACGACGTTCGCTTCGCACCCGCGAGAGCACCGCCAGGCGTAGCGCTTCCAAGCTGGGCCGTAGAAGGCTCGGCAGGTGCCTTGATCGACTTGCGGAACGGCAGAGGCGCAGGCAGGGATGGGAAGGCAGGAATGCTTGGTTTGCGAGCAAGACCTTTGGGAGACGGCGGTGCATCCGAAGACGCGCTGTTGCTCGTGGTATTAATTGCATGGACTGGTTCCGCTGGCGTATTGTCTGGTGCAGCAGGCTCTGGCATCTCCATTTCGGTGTCCTCGTCGACATGGGGAAGAGACTCCGGAGCGGGGTCCGGTGTGGGCAGAGTAGGAGATAGTGCGGTAGTTTCGAACGCGCTTGTAGACGACGAGGATGCCGCAACAGGCACAGCGGGCTCCAAAACCTCGGGCTCGAGGGGATGGTCAACAACGGACGCGACAGTCACGTTGTGCTCGTGAACGATGGAGGCGCGAGTGCGTTCGTTCTCGTCGTCTTCTTTAATCACAAACAGGTCGTTCTGCTCCGGGGCCTGTGGTTCGAGTGCTGGCAACTCCGGCTCCGGTGAGGCAGGCTTGGCCGCGACGGGAGCTTGAGACGCCTGAAGCAGTTTCTGGTGGAATGCATTGACGGGTGGTGCGTTTTCCTTTGCTAGCGATTCGTCCTGGACAGGCCTTAATATCTCGCTGCACGACGAGGAGGCCCACGCACCTCTAGGGAGTATGTTATGGTCGTCTTGAGTCCTGAACTTGCCACCGGTTTCTTGGAGGGGATTTTGTTGCGACCCGGGGTCTTTACGAGTTCAATGAGCGGGCTGTAGGATTGTGAGCAAGCCGACGCGAAATGAGGAAGATAGCACGCACTCTGTACGGGGACCATCTCGGATTGTGGCTAGATAGTTTTCGAGAAAAGCGAGGCCGTGTTCGTTGACCTGGTCGTGGAATAGCTGCCTGCCGGGGTCGTTGACCATGGCAAAGCGGGTGTCATTGCACCAGCGAAGGAGACCGGCGTCCATGGTTGTTGTTGTTGACGCGAGGGTCACGTTTCCGTGTTCCTTGCCATGATATCATCCTCTTCATGCAGCCCCACGACGACGACCTGCTCTCTGAGCAGCAGCTCAGAGATCTCTACGACACTGACGAAATAGACCGCTTTCTCTCTCTCTTCTCTGCAGTACGCTTTCCCTTCATCTCCAACGCCAGCCTTCATTCTTTCCAAGCATGTCTCCGAAGTCCATATCCAAGATGACCATGCTTCATGCGACGACGACGAAGAGCCTCAATATCAGCCTTCCACCCTCTCCGAGCACATTGCCGCAGTGCGTTCCTATGGCTTCAAGCCGCTTCTTCATTCAGCTTTCGAGCAGCGATATATCCTCCCTCGGCTTCCGAAAAATGGCCGCCCTGCTCCTCTGTTCACGCTCGGACGCCTCCGTCTCAATACAGAGCGCCTATATCTCTCGACTTGGCCCGTCTATGCGCCCTTCCTGAGCTCCTTGAGCGCTCTCGCACGCTGGGAAGACCAGCGTAGGAGTTTAATCTTCTGCTCTGTTCGTCTACTTCTGGATTCATACTCTGCTTAAGCTAATCGCCCACTAGATGTATTGGATCCTCTGGTACTACAATCTTCTGTTGCCCTCGCTCGTCCTTCGAGTGCTGTACTCGTTACTGCGCCGCAAGCTGTGGTCCTACCCCACACTCGCCGAACTAAACGCGCATCGGGAACAAATCGATCGATCCAACGAATTTGGACGCGAGCTGACGGCAAGGTTCTCTGCGACGTCGTCTTTGGGCGTCAGAGAACTTTGGAGGCTGTTTCGTGTCTTCAACAAACCCAAGAAGACCAAGGCCAAGAAATTGGCTGGCGCCGGTTCTCAAGAATCCTTGCTGAGCCAAGAAGCAACCACAGTCCTCGACTCGGATAAGGTGGCGGATACTTCAGAGGAGAACGACGTCAAGCGGCTCGTGCTGAAGGTCATGGCCGACATTGCTGACTTGCATGAACGAGTTAAGAAGTGAGATTCAATTCTTTCCTTGTATTATTGCGCCTTACACCCTGGAAGTATCTTCATCTGGCGACGACCGGCTTCCTCGAAGCTTTATGCGACTGTACGTGGTTCAGTTGGATTTGAGATAGCGTCACACCTGCCTAGGTCGTCTTTATTGTATTTCTCATCACTCTCCTGGTCCCGGCGAAGTACCTGGCAAAGCTGGTCTATTTCGTGCTGGGGTTCCTCTACTGGCACGTGATCCCGGTTGTCGCAGCGTTGCCTCCGTCAGAACGCGCAAAGTCCGTGTTTCCTTCTGCTTCAGTTCTGTTGTTGACAGGTAGTAGACTTCCGCCTGCTTTCTCTGACGCTCCGTCCGACGCTGAATACGCAATGGAACTCATCTCCCGTCGCGTCGCTGCGGGCCTTGACGTTCGACCTTCGCGTTCCGGAAATGCCACCAAGGGCAAGGAGAAAGAAGACACGATATCAGTGACCGACAGCGTTGTGTCGGATAGCCCGACCCAAGTCCGTGAGCGAGATGCCAACTGGAAAAAGTGGGCAGGACGTGCTCAGCAGGGGAAGAACTTGGTCGAGGATGGGCGGCGCATGCTCAGCGGCTCGGTGCGAAAGCCCACTCAGTTATTCGCCTCTCCGTGCTTAGTTATATCTTTTAGCCGTCGCGATCGCGTTCCTCCTTGGTCTCCGCCGTCGAAACTCATAGTAAGTCGCCGCTTGCGCACCATCATCACCCGCTCATCGTCGCCAGCATTCCCTGCTCAGCATACCTCCGCCCCAGGACTGATCACCCTGACCCCCGACAAACTATACTTCTCCTCTCTGGTTTCCAAGTTTACGTTGGAGATTCCACTCTCCAGCTTGCGCGGGGTGAAGAAAAGCAAGAAACACGGGCTTTTCAACTCGTTGCTGATTACTTGGGCGGAGACAGAGAGTGGTGCGGTGCGTCAAGAAAAGTTTTTGTGGGTCGGTGCCCGCGATGAGCTTTTCGCGCGACTCGTTGGTACAGCAGATGGGAAACGTTTAATCGCTGCATAATTTGTATTTTATCCACGTCTAATCCATCTAATTGCAGAACAGCAACTGAACAAATGATTGCGTACATAATAGCCGCATCTCTGCTCGGCTCTCTTTCGTCCACCACCATCGCCCCCCGCAGCCATCGTATATGCGCTCTAATCTGCTCTAATTCTCGAACGAATCAGTATTGAACCACCAATAATCGTCTTCACGACCTCTTGGACCCATCGACGCCCACAACTCAATCGTAGATAAATGTTCTTTTCACCGGAGCTGCTCGCAAAGCGTGATAGTGGGTTCGGCCTTCTGTGGTGAGTTGCTTACACTTCGTCGACGAACACACGACAAGTCTGACACGATTTACAAGGCTGGCCGCCACCCTCGGCGCAAAGTCGACGTTCAAGAAACTACCCAAGCGATCCGTGCTCTCAGCAGATATCTCCCAGCTCTGTGACCTCATCGCCGACCCAGAGGAACCATTGGCCCTGAGGTTTTTCTTTCAATCTTTGCTGGTTTACAGTTGCTCAACATCTCTTGGTAGACTGTCGAGCAACTTGATGATTGGCGTCGCGCGGTAAGCGTCCATCTTTCGTCGCGCCAAAATCTCAACTAAAAACAAAACAAAAACAGGGTATACAAAGGCAAGATTGAGCGGCACAGAGCTTTCTCCACGACCTCATCGCGTCGCAGTCAAGCAAGAGATCTTCTACACCGATGTTACCAACTGCGTAGCATCACTCAAAAAGGTCGTGCAAGAACTCAAGTCCGCGACGGCACAGGACTTGCAGATGGCTCAACCCGTTGCCCGGTGAGCACATACCATTCTCCTACATTTTTTTTTTTTTGATCCCAAAGTCAGGTTGTCGGCTCTGAATCTTGGCAAGGACGCCGGCACGGCTTTCTTGGTCGATTTTGAGGCGCTCGTCGCGGTCAGTCTCGCATCTCTATGCGTTTCCTCAGTCCTCATTTCTATTTCAGGACTGGGACGAATTTCTGAACATCAACGGGGCACAAGATCCCAGCCTCCCCGAGGAGGAAGACGGAGACGACTTTAACCCCACCGCAGCCAAGTCCAAGAAACAGACACGCAAAGGCAAAGCCACGCTGCAGCCTGCAGCAGAGGAGCCGAGAGCGGCCGACCTGCACATGCTACGCGAGCACCACGAGCACCTCCTCTCTAACTCGTTCGACGTCTCGTTCAACGGCAATGCGGCCCCATGCATGGATCCGTCTTCGTCCCAGGGCGGCGGCGGTTTCGGCATGAACGACATGTTCCTTTCCGCGTCCGACGCACTGGACATGGCCGAAGGTCTCGGGGATGATCTTGCGAAAGAGCTCGGCGAAGGGTGGGGAGCATTTCCGGACCAAGCAAAGTACGTGCTGCGTTTTATTCTGTTCGACGTTCAACATTGACGAGTCGAAGTGACCTTCAATTCGACATAGGCAACCAGGATATGGGTTTTGGTCCCATGGATGTTGATATGCCGCCCGTTGTCGACGAACAGAATGCATTTGGAGACGATTCCGGTGCGCCAGGAATGACTCCAAAGAAGAGAAAGGTACGCGCAAAGCTCACCATGTTCAACGACCATTGATCGTCGACGTTTAGGCCAACTGTGGCCCCGACAAAGGCAAGCACGGCGACCCTCGGAGTTGTATCCCAACATCGTAACTGAATGCACAGAGAACATACCACCGCCAAGTTTGCGCAAAACCATCCCGACGCTCAGCCCGGCCGCGTCCTTTTCTCGAATGTTCCTCTCGCAAGACGAAGAACAGCTTCCTCTCCTTGACATCACGAATCAGAATCAGAACCCAGCAAAGCCAGCGGCGAAAAAAGGCAAACGGACACGCTTACTTCTTGATGCACGAACAGAACTCACAGACGAGGAGTTGAAGGTACGCGCGTCCAACTAGTTCCAAGTCGTGTGGTCAATACATTCATCAGACCGCGCGCGCGGAATACCTGAAGTCGCAGGCGATCTTGAGACGCGAATTCGACCAGAAACGAGCCGAGAAGGACAATGGATTGATGGTCGAGAAGTTGGTTTGGGGTGCTCCGCGTGGGCGTATGTGCGCTGCTTGAGGATCAAACGAACTGCTGACCGCCGACAGTGCAAGCAGAGACGCTGGTGGAATTTTGGCAGGAGAATTTCAAGGTCCAAATTGAAGCAAGAACGGGCGCACTTTCCATACACACCGATGGCGCGTTTCATACATTCTTTTGGTTGGTACGTTGCTGAAACGTATCCTAGACGGACCGCCCGCGAAGCGTCGCAAGATCCGCAGTCATGTCGAAGCGCCACTCGTCGAGGAGCCGCAGCCGAACGCTTTTGAAGATAACATGAACCAAATGAATTACGATATGCAGGAGATGAACTTCAATACGGGGTTTGGGGGTACGTGCTCGTCTTCTTTGTTCAACCAAGTGTGTTAAGCACCAGCAGAGATGCAGTTTGGAGAACCTGCGCGTCGGTCGTCGGAGGTATGTGTGCCCAATGCATCACGTGCTTGAACCGAAATTCGCGCAGGAACCTGGACAAGCCCGACACGACTCTCGCCCTCTGTCTGCACTTGGGGAGCGCTTCGAAATTGAGCAGCCGCTGCCCGCCTCTGGATCACAGCGGAGCTCACTCTTCCCGTGGGATAATGCTGGCGGTATATCGTCGAGCGCTGGTGGAGGGCCGATGGGCAGCGACCGCATCAGCATCGACCGGGCTGACATTAAGATGCGCGGAGGGTCGACCAGCCGCCGAGAAAGTTCGTTGGTGCCGAGTCAGACGGGCAGCGATGGATTGCAGATTTCCGTGAAGAGCTCGCAGGTGGTGGGCGAAGATTATGAATTCGATGGTATGCGGAGGCTTTCTCGTCGGAGATACGCTCATCAAAGTAAAAGTGGACGCGCCAATGGAGAACACTGCCCAAGATTCGCAACGCTCCGATATGAACTTGATTACTCTTGAACGGAACTCGTTTAACTTCCTCGAGTACGTTGGTTCTTTTGAGCGTTGTGCGGGCGATTGACGCTTTGCAGATACGTGAAGATGCAGCTCCAGGGATTGCCAAGCTCGGCTGCAGGGTTGAGTTTCGATATCGTTGTGCCGAAAGCCACCAGCACGCGTCACGTCGCGGCCGCGGCGTTCTACCATTGCCTCGGTATGGGGTTGCTGAATGGACGAATCTTCGCGGGTTAACCTCTGTCCCTAGTGCTGTCGACCAAGAACCTGCTGCATATCAAGGAAGAGGCGTATGGACAGTTGGTGCTTGCTGTATAAGTAGCATACACGTGATTTGTCCTTAAACATCCTGCTGTCCTTCACTTTAACCCGGGTCCGTTCCCTGCACTCGATCCGCCTCGCGTCCATGTCCTCTCCTGCAGTGCTGGCCGCCAAGGCTGCTCTCGCAAGCGTAGACCTGTCCAGCTATGACGCCGAGCAGTCCAGGCTCATGGACGAACGCTGCATCCTCGTAGATGAACAAGACAATGCAATAGGCGCCATGGACAAGAAAACTTGTGCGCCTTTTCACTGGTACCTCTTATTCGCGTCCACTGAAACCTGCCCCGCCAAAAGGCCACCTCATGGAGAACATCAACAAGGGCCTCTTGCACCGCGCCTTTTCCGCGTTTGTGTTCCGCCCGTCCGACGGGAAACTGCTTTTGCAACAGCGCGCGTCAGAAAAGATCACGTTCCCCGATATGTGGACGAATACGTGCTGCTCCCATCCGCTGGACGACTTTGAGGAAGAGAAGATCGAAAAGGACCAACTCGGGGTGCGGTCTGCCGCGTCGCGCAAGCTAGAGCACGAACTCGGTATTCCCCGCAGCCAAACGCCCGTCGACAACTTCCAATATCTCACGCGCATCCACTACCTCGCGCCGTCCAATGGGATGTGGGGCGAGCATGAAGTCGACTATATCCTTTTCATCACCGCCGATGTAACCGTGGTCCCCAATCTCAACGAGATACGCGACCACAAATATGTCGACAAGGCAGAGCTCCAGGCCATGTTCGACAATCCAGGTGCGTTTTAGTTTGAGATGGACGAGATTGGCATTCATTCATTTCTGCAGCCAACCTATTTACACCGTGGTTCAAGCTAATTGCCCGCGACTTTTTGTTTGGTTGGTGGGATTTGCTGCTGGACCGCAAAGACGCGCAAGGATTGGTTGCGGCCAAGAGTCTCGCGGGAGTTGCAGACGGCTCTAAAGTTGTGAAGATGGCATGATACAGCTAGATGGTACAGATATCGATACACTTTTGCCCTATTACTTCCCAATAATGCCCTTGAAAACCAACAACTCTCTACGTGAACCCATTCCTAGCGGTCCCCCACGCGCCATCGGGACAGTCGCGTTCAGATTATATCCCAAGTCGACGATCGTCTTGAGGACCTTCATGAGAAAGAAAGACGGTTTGACTGAAGCGCTCGTAAGCTGCAGGTTTTGACAATTAACGCGTCCGCTGACCTGGCGTGCCACCAACGTCGCGCTTCAACTCCGCCAGTATGAGGTCCTCGTCGTGGCTGACGTCAACGTGTTCCATAGACGCCTGCAGCCTGGTCCCAAACTCCGCCATTATGTGTGGTGGTGGGTTGATCAGGGTCCTTGCGATAATCTCAGCGATGCACGTCTAGGTCCGAATTGGAAACGCGCACGCTCTTCGCCCACTCCTGGACATGAACGCCAGAAAAAAATGTACTTTGGGGTCGGGAGATGTCGCCTGGAAGACCAGACGCGGTTGCTGGTCCATAATGTCAGCAGCCACGCGGACCTGCATGCAAGACAAGACGTACTGTTGTGGTGCATTTCGTCGAAGCGACGAAATAAAAGCCCTAAGACCGCGTCGGTTAACGCGTAATCCAGATAACTGTGCACTAACCCGACGTGCGAACAAGGTGAACAGGGCAACAACGACCTCCCAGGCGCTGGATGTCGCGTTCATCGGGACCCGGCGTCAATCACGGTGTACTCACTGAGCTACATCGGGCCCTGCCATATTCCAAGGCGCATTCTTGAATCGGATTGTCCAGTTCGACGCGCGAAACTGCGACGATTCAAGCCCATGGCGCCACAATTTGAGCACCTCATCCTCGATCTCCTTCCTTGCATTGTCGAGCGTGTTTTCAAGCAGTAGCTCGCTATCGCCCTTGAACGTGACGAACATATGATCTGCAGGCGCGTCTGAGTGGCCAGCCTGGGCACGAGGAAAGCCAAAAACCCACACGACTCTGCCTCGGGAACGGGGTCTGGCGGAGTCTGAGCGGCCACCTTGTCTCGTCGCGATTTCGAGCGCTTGCGAGAGTGCTCCGCGGCGTCCTCTGCTGCGAGTGGGACCGCCGCCGATGGACCCGGTGTCGCGCCACCGGGTTTCTTGAGTGCTGATTTCAGCGGAAGTGGTGTTGTAGCTGCTCGATGGCTGCGCTTTGGAGGATTTTTGGGCTGCTCCGACGGCCGAGGCTTCTCTGCCGAAGTCTCAGCCATGACATTCGGTGGAATGAAAGGCTGGGGCGCGGGAGCAGGCGCGTTATACGCGGCCGGTGTGTATGCTGCGTTCGCAGAATAAAGAGAAGGGTAGGTGGAGGGATAGGCCGGGGTGTAGCTAGACGACGCCACGGGTGGCGCATAGATGTTCTGCTGAGGATAGCTGTAGTATTGAGCGTAGGCCATGGTGGTGGTCAAGCGCCAACATGAGCTACCTGCCTCACATTTATTTTCTGGCACTCCGAGTCACGCCGACGATCCGTTTCTTGCCAATGGCCTCCACTTTCTTCGCCTGGGCTCGCTCTCCTGCTGCCCGCGAATACTTCTTCAGTGCGCACCCCAGTCTTTTCTAACAATATACTCTCTAACGGAGTCCAGGCACACATTTCTGGGGTCCAGTGCGCTCAGCTCCACTCTCCAGTCGTCAAATACGCATCTTATCCTTACCTAGGTCGCCAATTGGGGACTTCCACTGGCCGCGCTTGCCGACCTCCAGAAGGATGAGGAGTTCATCTCGGGAACAATGACCACCGCCCTCATGTGCTACTCGTATGTTGTTCTCGAGACCTTGTTTTCGCACACATCAAGCTAAAACCGCATCCAGCCTGGTTTTCATGCGATTCGGTCCGTGTTGCGCCCCTCCATTTCCCCTTATGCTTATCGAGAATCCCAGCATGGCGCGTGCAACCACGCAACTACTTGCTCTTTGCCTGCCATTTCACCAACGCGTCCGCGCAGTCCTTGCAGGACGCGCGCTTCGTTAATTACTGGTATTATGGGGGACGGGAGAAAAAGCTCGGCGTAACAGCGCAAGATGTGGCGGACAAGGCGACCGGAAAGGTCACCGAGGCCGTGAAGGCCGCCCAGGATTCCAAAAAATAGACCAATGCTTGAATTAATGCTACAGCTAATTTGTACAGCAAGACCCTCTTCACCAGTACTCGTCTTCTCCGCCCTTCTTCTTGCCCTTACTCTGCGCCAACGCTTGGCTCGAATACATTTCCGCGATTTGCTCAGGTCCAGTCGCATCATCGGCCGACTTGTCATCCCGAATGCGCACAAAGCGAGGGAATCGCAAAGAGATGCCGCGTTCTTCGACCTACGACCGTGTCAGTGAAACTGCTTACAACCAGTTCACGACGACCAACTCACCAGTCCCTGCGCCGCGGTGTATACCGGGCTCAAACTCAGATCCGCCGTGAGCACCTCCCAGACGATCTGCGGTTCAAACCATACATCGGGTTTCGCTCCGCCAGCCTTGATGTCGCCGCGAATCTTGGTGAGTTCCAGCGGCTTGAGCGTGTCGTAGTGCGACTGCAACGCCTCCTCGCTGAAGCCCGTGCCAATCTTGCAAATCGTTTGGTACTCTTCGGCGTCGCTGTCGTAGCACGCAAGCAAGAACGCGCCGTAGACGTTGGTTCTCTTTCCCTTGCCATAGTAGCCTCCGACAACGACGAGATCAAGCGAGTCTCCGACGCCAGCCAAGTAATCTTTCTTGAGCTGCAGACCCAAGTTACTCGGTGTCGTGATGAAAAAGCGAACCAACACACCTTGAGCCAATTAACGCTGCGACGGCTGGGTTCGTAAAAGCTTGCATCGCTCTCCAGCATCTTGACCATGAGACCCTCGCAACCGTCCTTGACGCTCTGTTCGAGGAAGGCTTGGATGTCATCCGTTGTCTCGCTATCCGAGGATTTGGCAAAATCAAACTCCCCAGCCACGGGCTCGAAGTGTTCACGCAATAGCTCGCGGCGTTCCGCGAGGGATTTTTTGAGCAATGGCTGTGAAAGAAGTATGAGAATGCAGTAAAGGAGAAAAATCAGAGCAAATACCTCGCCGTTGAGATACAGCAGGTCAAATGCGAACAAACACACGCGAACTTGGATGTCCTCGACTTTGACGTCCTTGCGCTTGCGCCGACTGAGCTCTTGGAACGGCATGAGCTTGCCCGTCGTCCGGTCGATCGCGACCGCCTCGCAATCGAGCACAAAGGACTTGGTCGTATCTTTAATGCACTACGCAAAAATCAGGAACGCGAATGAGCACACAGAAGAATAGCCCACATTCGGAAGCTGCTCCATAAGATCAGGGTACTTCTTGCTCATGTCCTCCGAGTTCCTGCTAAAGACCCCAACCGTTCCGTCCTCGAGCCGATGCACCTGAGCGCGTTCGCCATCATACTTGTACTCGCACGTGAAACGCTTGTTCTCGAACCGATCGAGGACCTCGCCGATAGCCTTGGTAGGTTTGGCCAGCATCGGCTTCAACGGCACGCCCGGAGTAAGTTTGCAGTGTTCCCGCAGATTTTCGATTCCGTGTTTCAGCAGCGCAGGGATCACTTCGTCGTAGGAAGGAAGTTCGCTGGCGTAAAGCTCAGCCACCAAGAAGGGCGCCATGAACGCGACTTCACCTGTACACTGCCTTGATCGTGTTGGCCCCCTCTTCAAGCTTACTCTCCAGCTTTTCCTTGCTCCATTTCTTACCCGCTTGGTGACGTTGAGTGAAAGTTCTCTTCTTCCAGACGCTGCGACGAACCTTTCTCCTTCTCCGCAAGAACAGCCGCGTGGGCCAGTGCAACGACGACAGACCTTTCCGCATTCCCGATACGCAGTTTGCCTTCCAGACTGCGAACGATGTATTTCGCCTCGACACCCTCGCACGCAGCGAGCAACTTCGTAATCACGCCAACCTTCTTGTTTTGAGACTGAACAGCGGTCAACACTATATTCAGCAAGTGGGAAAGGGCATATACCGAGTGCCCGGTAGTGAGTGCTATTTCCTTGAGGCCGGAAAAGACGACAGGAAGGGTAAGAGCTTTCGGTTTGAAGATGGTGGTTTGATGGTTCTTGGAGTTCTGCGGGAAGGTCACCTACAACGGGCAGCAATGGATGGATTGAACTGACCATTGCAACAAGACCAAGATCACCCTCCTCCTTGAGTTCCCTCTTGATGGTAGCGATATTTCGTCCCGTGGATTGCCCAATGGCCTTGATAAGGAGGCTCTCTCCAATGCCAAGTTCAACGCCGATATAGTCTGGGCTGAGCTGCGGGACCATTAGGATGAACCAGATATCGAGAAGAGTTCGTACGCGGTTAACACATAGATAGACCGCCTGGAGGAGTGACTTGTGGTCGCCTTTGGCACTCCGTTGGATAACAAGGTAGAGAAAAGACGTGAGAAGAGCGTTTTTCTCTAAGCGCTTTGTTGTGGCTTCGATCAGAGAGAAAGTCTTGCTCAAGGCAGCGTATGGAACTCTGACGCAGGTTGAGCGAATGAAGGGCTTGCGCTGCGGAAGGGCCACGTACGGGTCTCCGGCTTTCCAGTTCTTGACGTCTACGTCCTCTATTATAGACAGTGCTGCCTCCGCGCTAAAATGTGTGTGTGTGAACGGGGATTGTGAATGCTTGGAATGAACACTAACATCTTTGACGCTGTGTTCTTGCCGCCAACGACTTCTTCGTCCGAGTCCAGCTCTTCTGGGTCAATCTCATCCTCGCCTTCCTCAACAGCACTCGACGGCTCCGCAGCTCCCTCATCGACCGCGGCAACTTTGGATTTAGCCTGTGCATTCGGCTTCTGCTTGCTTGTGGATGGTTGGGAGGACTTGGGTTTCGACGACGGCTTGGAAGAGGATGCGGACGTGACTGCGACGATGAGCGGGTGGAAGGAGGAGGTTTGCGGGACTCACTAGGCGCCATATCCTCGTCCTCTGCATCAGAGTCGACAATGCGTCTCCTTTTGACGCGCGGTCCGCTGGTCTCTGAGGCCGGTATTAGCAGAAAACACGGAAGCGAGACGACACACACCAGGCTCTAGATCCTTGCGTTTGGAGGGTTCCGCTGGATGGCCAGTGAGCTGGCGAGGGAGGGTTAGCAGAGAGACACACGTTTGTCCACCTCCATCGGCGCGTCCGAGTCAGCTAGGGGGGGTCAGCATGAAGGGAACACGACGCGACTTGAAGCTCACGGAGGAGAGGATTCGCGTGTAATTTGGTTTCCTGGGAGCTGGACGCGTGTTTTGGCGCGTCTTTGGCTTTCTTGGGACCCCACATTTCTGCGAGACTGGACTGCTGCGGCGGCGCGGGTTTGGCGGACTTGGGCATGTCGAAGAACTTTCCTGGATGAAGATGAGAGAGAATATGAGGCAGTTGTGAAGCCACTCGCCGAGTGTTTGCTGACGGCCCATAAACAGGCCAACCGAGCTGCGTCCAAGTCGACCAAGCATGTCACAATTCGTCACAAACGCGTAAACAGCCCTCGTTAACCCCGTCGCGCGTTCAGGTCTTATAAGCCATTCAGTAGTTCACGAGTGTGAACCGTGCCCATAAGCGCAAAATAGCCAACTCTACGCTTTTTTTTGGGTTATTCGAGTATCTACACTGCGACGTATTTTCTGGAATTGCCCTCCGGTTCCGAATCGAATCGAGCTACGAATACAAGTCCCTTGCCAGTCCCAGACGATTTCGCACCGGGGGCTCGAGGCTGAATTTGCCAGATTAGGAACTGGCCAGCAAGAGGTCACACAATCAGGACATCAGTCCCAATTTCCTCTCAAGACACCCATGGCTGAGCAGGTGCGCCGCGTCCCCGCCTCTCCACTCCGCTCACTCGCTTTCAGATCGAAAAGGCCTTCCAAAAGCAGCCCATCTTCCAGAACGCCAAGGCGCGCGGTGCGTGCCCATCCTGTCCACTTTTCATCTGCTCAACTCTGGCCATTGCCAGGCGGCAAGAAGGTCTCGACGAAGGAGAAGCGGTGGTACAAGGATGTCGGTCTCGGGTTCAAGACGCCCTCGGAGGCCATTAGCGGCTCCTACATTGGTGCGTCTCTATGCTGCTTGTCCTATCCGCTTTTCTGATGCTTCATGCAGACAAAAAATGCCCCTTCACTGGCGACGTTTCTATTCGCGGTCGCATCCTCACGGGCAAGGTCGTCTCCACCAAGATGACCCGTACAATCATCATCCGCCGCGACTATCTGCACTACATCCCGAAATACAGTGCGTCGCTGCACTATTTTCCCCCCGACCAAGCTGTTTACATCCCATCGCAGACCGTTACGAAAAGAGACACAAGAACCTTGCGGCCCACGTCTCCCCGGCCTTCCGTGTCGAGCTTGGCGACACCGTCACCGTCGGTGCGCCCCGTTTAAATCTTGTATTGTGCGACACTGGATCTGAGTTTATTCGTAGGTCAATGCCGGCCACTGTCCAAGACGGTCCGGTTCAATGTATTGAGGGTTTCGAAGAACAAGGCTGCGGCCAAGTTCTCCAAATTCTAGTTATGTCGCGATACAAACTCTATGTGTATGCTATGAATGCAAGAGTCTCGAGGCCGCATGCGATCAAACACTCCAAGTCCGTGTGACGTCTACGCCTTGGTGGTTGTTCAGCTCCCACAACCTCAGCGACGCTGGCGCCAACTCTGCTCTCCGTCTTTTCGCGAATCAAGGGACGCCCGTCGTCTCCACTTCCCATGGGCCAGCAGCCGTCCAAGAAGGCGAAAAAGGCGTCCAAGGATCCCGCTGCGACCGACGACCAAGTCGCCTCAGACGACCCCGACGCCTCCAGTCTCTCGCGAGCCACCGGCAGCAAGCTGCGCACAGACAACCCCCCGGAAATTAGTGTCTCCGACGTCGATGGTGCCCCAGCCGAGGCAGAGACGGTCACTCCGGATGCGTCTCCAAAGCCAGCGCCTGCTCCCCTCGAGATCCCTTCCACACCCACAATCCTTTCCAACGCGAACGCGCCTAGCCCGGGTGGTCTCCCAAGCAGCCCTCCGCTGGACGCAGCCAACGGTGTTGGCAAAGACAAGCCAAAGCCGCTCGATGTGGACGACATGATCAACCGCCTCCTCGAGGTCGGATACACGGGCAAAGTCAGCAAATCTCTCTGTCTCAAAAACACAGAGATAACTGCAATATGTCTTGCTGCCCGCGAGATCTTCCTCAACCAACCAACGCTCGTCGAGCTGTCACCTCCCGTCAAAATCGTCGGCGATGTGCATGGCCAGTATTCGGACCTTATTCGACTGTTCGAGATGTGTGGATTCCCTCCCGCCGCCAACTACCTTTTCCTGGGAGACTACGTCGACCGGGGAAAGCAGAGTCTCGAAACCATCCTGCTCCTGCTTTGTTTCAAGATCAAGTATCCGGAGAATTTCTTCTTGTTACGAGGGAACCACGAGTGCGCGAATGTCACTCGAGGTGCGTCCTACGTTCTGCATATCAAGTTTGTGTCCTGACCTTCACGCAGTTTATGGGTTCTACGACGAGTGCAAGCGACGGTGTAATATCAAGACGTGGAAAACGTTCATCGACGTTTTCAATTGTCTCCCAATTGCCGCCATCGTCGCGTCCAAGATATTCTGCGTTCATGGCGGTCTCTCTCCGTCCCTGCATTCTATGGACGACATCAAACGCATACAGCGACCGACAGACGTTCCTGACTACGGCCTGTTGAATGACTTGCTGTGGTCTGATCCATCGGACACGGCGTTGGACTGGGAGGATAACGAGCGGGGTGTAAGTTATTGCTTTGGGAAGGGCATCATCAACGACTTTTTGGTACGATACGACATCGACCTCATCTGCCGAGCGCACATGGTGGTGGAGGACGGTTACGAGTTTTGGAACGACCGGACGTTGGTCACCGTGTTTAGCGCGCCCAACTACTGTGGTGGTGTGTGGTTTTTCTCGACAGCGCCATGAACAAAGCTGACCAGAGCCTCCAGAATTTGACAACTACGGCGCCTGTATGAGGTCGGAATAATGATCGCGCTTGCATCGACAAATGCTAACTCGTGGTATTCTAGTGTCTCCGACGACTTACTGTGCGCTTTCGAGCTGCTGAAGCCGTTGGATGGTGCCGCGCTCAAAAAGGAGATGTCCAAGGTGAAACGAAAGAGGTGTGTTGCTTGCCTTCAAGCTGTGGCCCGAGCTTACAGCTCCTCAGTCTCATGACGCCCGCGTGACTGCTCCGGATGAACGTCCCCGAACTACCTTATACGAGTATAATGCTGCGAATGCGCCTTTCGGCCATCCTTCGCCTCGGAAACAGGACGCGTGGGGCATTTCGTCATACCGCAATCGCTGCAGTTGCCCTTCCTTTTCCTTATCTGTCACCGCATCTCTGTCTCTCCTTCAGCCACACACTGTACATTTTTCTTTCCTCGTGTCGGGTTTCTCTCCCTAGCTGATTATACATCATCTTGCTATCTAAATGGAAGCTGCATTGAAAATCGTAGTGGGTCTCCGTTGTTTGTCAAGCATGTCGAACGCGAGGAGCCCAAAAGCCCCGACGATTAACGCGGACCCAACGACACCACCCATGGTCACTGCGTCTGCTCCAGCTCCGAAAACCACATCTGAGATGAAGACGAGTACGATGGTCAACAAGTTGCCGACCTGAAAAAAAAAAAACTGTAAGTGCAACCGAGGAATACCGAAATGCCAAGCTTACTGAGGTCACGATGGGGCCCCAAACGCCAAGCAGAACCTACAATTCGTGAGCTCAAAACAGCGCAGGACCAGCTTACCATGAACCCCGCGTTGAATATTACCCCAGTCGCCGCGATACCGATAATCGTAAAGACGATAGCGGGACTATCGGGAGCAACGAACGGCTCTATGTCGAGATGGTGTAGGATGGGTATGAAGATCCAAAGAATGGCGAGGGTACAGAGACCGATCGCGGAGGTGATCAGGTTGGGATGAAGACCGAACGGCGGTGGATACACGACGTCGTCCTGGATGGTGGGATGAACGGGCTCGCGAATTTCTTCCTCGTCGTCTTCGTTTCCTGGGAGGTACTCGTACGCCCTCTCAGCAATAACCTCGGGGTCGTTGGGCAGTGCAGCATGCTTCTTGTAGAGGACCTGGTATCCCGCGTACCCGACGCTGGCCACCAGCGTTAGCATGTCTCCGACCAGCGGCGCAGACGGCTTCAAATAAGCGCGTTTATGGGTCTCGTTCGCGTCGGCAGATGTACTGCCGCCATAAACGACCACCAGAACACCGATAGTCGCGAGAGAGACCGCGAAGAGCTTCCGAGGCTCCCATCTGCACTTGAAGGTCATGAGGTAGGCGAAAAACGCGTTGGCATTCCAGATCGCTGCAACAGAATTTAGGATTCCACGCTGAGCGAGCAGGCAAAAGCTCACCAGTCACATCGCTGACGCTGGCCAGAGAGATGGCGCAAAACCATAGTAGCGCCGGTGCAGAGATTCCGAGGGTTAACAGAAGGATCATAACGAGGAAAGGAAGTCTAGGGAGTCTGTGGATGGGTGTTCCGGGGGAGAGATGCTTGGAAAGCGCGACAATTAGGCCGTTCCATAGTGCTTGCGTGGTATATTTGGTAGTCGCGTGAAGATAGAGGAGATGCAGCGGCAAGGTGATTGCAAAAGCAGAGTGTACGAGGTAACTGTCCAAGAGGTAAGCTAGGCATCGAGCTTGCTGAAGCTTGATAGCCTACAACGTGAAGAACGGTTGTCTATATCCGAGAGAAGTCTGCAGGTACTGTGTGCGCCGTCAATAACACGCAGACTGGGCGCGAAGGCAACGTACCTGTGTGAGTTCGCTCTCAACCACAAATGCAAGTAGAGTAGCAGCGAAAACGAAAAACGGGAGCCAGGCCGTCATTTCCCGTCCATGAAAGAGGTGGGTTGCGGAAGAGAGCTGAATGCGGCTGGTCACAACTTGCGTGTCTTTTGCCATGTTGTTCCGCGCCTTGCTGGCCTCGAGTCGGCCCTTACTATCACGCTCTCGGCTGCTACCCTCCGCGCCTCGCCTTATACAATCTCCGGTTCGCGCTGGCCCCGAGCTGGCGCGCGGCATGAAGGTCCGCGCTTCGATTAAAACCATGTGCGAGGGATGCAGCATCGTCCGGAGGAAGGGCAGGCTCTATGTGATCTGCTCGAAAAACCCCAAACACAAACAGGCGCGTCTGCTGTGTCTTCTATGTTATTTCCGACGGCTAACGATGGGCTACAGCGGCAAGGCTAGATGCTGCGAACCCACATTTGGAACTCGTATTGGACCCCATTCTCCTCTTGCACCCCTTCGGGGACGTCGAATCCGACCCAGTCCTGTAGAACATCATGTGCTGCTCTCGCCCAGCTACTTTTGTCGTCCTGGAACTCAGGCATGAATACATCGCAGTCGGCGAACGAAGGCGACAGAATTCGCGTGAGCAAGATGCGATCCACCAGCCCAGCCACCAGACTCTCTGCGTACAAGGACGCGCCACCAATCATGAAGGTTCTGTGGGCGCCAAGCTGCTCGGTGCGCGCAATAGCCGCTGCAAGATTCGTTTCAACGGACGCGGAGCCTCTGCGGAATGTGCCGTCAGTGTCGCTCGACACCGCGCGACACAACTTACGCGTTGAAGGTCGGGTTTCTGGAAACAACCACGTTGTGGCGACTCTTAAGCGGACGGAACTTCGTGGGAATGCTCTCCCAGGTGTTTCTGCCCATGACCACTGCGTTTAGGCTATCGGCCGGCGCATTGGTCGTGGCGCGCGCGAAATAAGCCATCTCCTTGGGCAAACGCCAGGGCAGCTGGCCATTTTGACCGATCCCGTTTGCTTTGGTGGCGGCGACGATGAGGGTAAGACGAGACATTGGGTACAAGATGACAGCAACAGATTACTTCTTCGAACTCTCTTTTTCGCTCTGCTAGCCCCAGGCGCGCCATTCGCTCCCCTGGGGCGGCTTGACTTCGACGCGTGAACGTTTGACTTCGTCCCAGTTGGTGCTCAGCGTCGTGCCCCCGCTCTCCTGGTAACTCTTCATCATCGCGCGCTTGGTATCCTCGTCTGCATCGCCGTATATCTTTTGGAAGAACGAGTTGAGGGTGCTGTCGCCGCCCACGTTAGGATCCTCGTCGGATGTCTTTTCCTTGTCCGACGAGAGGATCGTCGTCGTGATACCATCCCAATTCTTGCGCGGTTTCACGGAAGTGGTCGTGACCGCGGGTGCGGCAGAGTTGGCAAGGGCTACGCGTTGTTGTAAGAAATAGGCAAGGCTGCTAGGACAGGACTGCGCACGGTCAGGGCTGTCGCCGATTAAGCCGCCCCAGCGTCCGGCGGCAGCTTTGACGAGGCGGACCTCGACTTTCACTTTGCCGACGGAATACTCGCATTTATCGGGTACGATCTGACCCTTGAGAGGCTCAAGAACGAGTGTTGTTTCGCCCTGCGTGTACGAGAACTATAAAACTGAGCTCTCCGTCGCGCAACGAGGGAAACGCGGACGTACCCTTCGAGGGCCAAACTGAATCGAGACCTGGGACGCGTCCACGCCTTTTTGGAAGATGCTGAGAGTCAGCTTTTCGTCGGTTTCGTAGAACTCGTGTCTTAAAGCGGCGGCGGCGGCCATGGGTGTCGTGCGGGGAGGTCACGGTGCCGGGGCGACTAGCTACGTGGACGTTGTGCGAGCCAGCTGGCTGGCTGTGGAACTGGAAGGAAGAGGAGGTCTAAGCCGTTATTCTATGATGTTCTCGGCGCCAATCACACGACGCGTCTCGGGTCGCTCTCCACAAACCATCATGGCCACAACACTTCCAAAAGCCGTCCCAAAAGCTATGCTTTACTATTCGATCTCGTCGACCTGGTCAGACGCCGTGCTGCTTGCGCTAGCTGAGAAGGCGTATGCTCCCGAAGAGCTCGACAAGAAGATCGTCGATCTCTGTCTGTTGCTTCCGACGACCTCTCGCACCTCTGCTCATCCCAGACAGCCAAGGGAGAAACCCTGACGTTGAGCTATCTGCGCCTTAACATTAAAGGCACGGTTCCGACGTTGGTGGTGCCCTTTGCCGACTCGATCCACGACGCGGATAGTCGATACAAAGCTCTCACGGATCCCAGGGTACGCGATTCCTTTTAGCTCCACAGCCCGTAATGACCATCCGATCCACAGGCAATCGTCGAATTCCTCGATAAATCGCGCTCGCCCCAGTCTCGAACTAAAACCATTTCTTCCGCCGCGGCCCCGACCCTCAGTCCCGCGACAGTCGCGTACGCGTCGGCGACCACTGCCCTGTTAGACATCATATACGCCGAAGATGTCTCTCCCGATTCCCTCTCTTTGTTCAACGCGCACGACGACACATCGCTGAAGAAGCTGGCCGCGACCCAGCAGCCGTTTGTCGAGGGAATCCATACCACAGTTTCGCAATGCCTTGTTGACGCCGAGAGCGGGAAGATCCAAGCCTCGGAGAAAGTCAAAGCGTTTTGGCGCGCAAAGCTTGCGGAAACCGAGGAAATCCTGGCCGTATATCGTGTTGCCGACAAAGAAGGAGCACAGTTAGATGCTGCCGCTCAAAGCCAGCGACAGGCGTTCTTTACCAAAGGGAAGACGCTCTGGGATGCGGTCGCGCAAGCTTGTACTAAGGTCGGGCGCGATATGGTCGGTCCATACGTATTTGGTGGGTGCGGACTACCGTGGGGAGAGGCTGGTCTGAATGTGTGCACAGGCGAGCAGTTCTCTATCGCAGATATCTCGTTGGCGGCATGGTTGCGGCGTCTTGTACAGCTTACTGCGGACGGGGATGGGGCGCTGAAAGTACACGTGGGAGAAGGGGTGCTTGCGAAGTTCTGGAGCAGCGTGCAGGAACGGCCGAGCTGGCAGTCGATATAAGTACATCACGAAAAAGGTCGAATCACTGTAAGAACTGAAAATTGGAGCGTTAAGGTGCAAGTTCCTGCCAACTTCCTGGACAGTTTTCTGATGATCCGCAAGAGGCTTTCAACCCCCTTGTAGCGTACTTGCGACGACTTCAACAAGGATTGTCCAAACCAAAAGTGTCAATGGCCCTTGCACCCAACCTGTACCTGTTTTTACAAGGTTTGCGCAGACCGCGAGCCCTCCGAGTCTCTTGTACCCTGCTCTGAACGTCGTCGCGTTTACAACCCTTCCACTTCCTGCGAGCCATGCGAAAGTCCAAGGTCTTCTGGTGGTTTACGAACACGCTGCTTGTCGCAGAAAGGGATCTGTGAACCACAAGCCTCGGAATCTTGTTACACTCGCATCTGAAGGTCGTGGCTCTCGCAATCCTTCCCAGTCCTACAAACCGCGTAAAAGTGCTATATCTTTTGGCGGTTTACGAACACGCTGCTTGTCGCAGAAAGGGATCTGTGAACCACAAGCCTCGGAATCTTGTTACACTCGCATCTGAAGGTCGTGGCTCTCGCAATCCTTCCCAGTCCTACAAACCGCGTAAAAGTCCAAGGTCTTCTGGTGGTTTACGAACACGCTGCTTGTCGCAGAAAGGGATCTGTGAACCACAAGCCTCGGAATCTTGTTACACTCGCATCTGAAGGTCGTGGCTCTCGCAATCCTTCCCAGTCCTACAAACCGCGTAAAAGTGCTATATCTTTTGACGGTTTGCACACACGCTGCTCGCTGTACAAAGGATTGTGTGAACCACAGGCCTCGGAATCTTATCGCACGCGCATCCGAAGGCTGCTTTCGCAACCCTTGCTATTCCAACGAAAAAGTTCTCGAGCACACTTCGCACGAAGGTTTCGCATTCTTTACGACCAACTACACGTGAATGCACAACGGACCGTCTGCCGACCACCACGCGTCGCCCATAGCATCTACGCTTTTCCGCAGCACCAACCAGCTAACAGACTTACGTCCCCGCCTTGACCACAACCAATTCCAACGCAACTCTCCCCCCGTGTAAATCGAGGTAGTCGGCGGGGTTCTTGCCCGCTTCCCATCCGGCAAAAGATCCCTCGACGGCGCAAGTGGCTGCCTCCACGAATTGCACCGTGTACGGCAAGGTGTCGAAGTGATACACTAGAACCGCTTCGCCGCCAGGATGTGTTGCCAAATGCGCGCCACGCAGCTCTCGTACAGCTTCCCAATTGCCGAACCAGGTACAAGTCGATCATCCGCAGGACGGAGTTTCGCGCAGCCTTGTCGGCGCCACGGTCAGCGGTCACTATTAATCCGCATTAGATCGAGGATACCGAGAGACGAGGTAGACCCACGAAGACGACCCAACCGAAAGTTATAGCAGAAGATCTTGTGCTTCCTCCACGCCTGTTCCTGACAGTCGCGGTTGCAATAATACGTGTCTTGACAATCGCCGCAACGACGCATGTCGGATTTCGGCTGCATTTTACCACACAGCGCCTGCTAGAGCGTCAGATTTTGCCACAAAAGCCGACTGGATACTCACCGAGTCGCACATTCTGAAGGAGGATCGTGGTACTGCTTGCAGAGCAATCTGGACCTCCAGTGCTTCAGCGCACTCGAGCAAGTTCGTCAACCTCTCCCGCCCCATGAAGTCCATGCCAACGAGCCTACAGATGGTGGCATTCCCAGAGCGTAGCGTTCCATCAGCGCCGCTCAACGCTTTCAAGACTGAGGGCATCCATGACGCCGGAAGCGATCCCGATGATCATATCGCCTAGCTGGGGCAGGATATCCCCGGCCTTTCCGGACTCGGCAAGGAAGATGAACGTGTCGAAAAAGGAATGCTTCACGACACTTGCCCACACAGCGTCGGTTGCGCGCGCGTCCAGGGCGGCGGACAGCGACCTAGTACAGCTGGACAAAGCTCGCCATCCATCTTCGCTCGACGTTGCACCAGCGCGAGCCAGGGCCGTGATCAGGTTCGCCAGCCGGTCGCACATTTTGTCGACGGGCCGCTCAACCAGCTCGGGATCGGCCAAAACCCACTCCAATGCGCGCAGGAGAGGCAACACTCGCGAAGGCAGCGACAGCTTGTGGATCTTGCAGAGTGCGCGAATGACGGCTACGCCGTCCATAAGTGTTGTTATCGCGGTCTCGGCGCTCGCCCCCGAGGGCATAGAGTGAGCGCGAAGCCACTGCTTCTTCGCGCAGGCCTCCCAGTAGCCGTAGCGTGGAGACCGCGAGCCATTCGCTGCCAGCGTATTGTTCGGATACAAGAAGCCGTAGCAAGAATCGCAGCGCTTCGGCGAGGAACGCCACGGCACCGGTTGTCCCACTGAAGAGTGTGGCGAGGACAGGATCCTTGGTGGCAGCGTCGACGATGACCGCCCAGGCCAGGAAGATTTCGTCCGTGGTTGCAATTCGAAGGCTTTCACCGTGCTGGAAGAAGAACGTAGCCCAAGACCAGATCCCATCCCAGGCAGCCGCGTCGAGTCCAAATAACCGAATAGTGGTCGCGGTCGCAGGTTCGGCTAGGAGACGCCAGAATGGCATGAGCTCGCCTGGTTGCGGGTCGACTAGTCGGGTTTCAAGATTGGGCGGGCGTGTGCTGCCAACGATCCGTTGGATCTTCGCCCAGAATCGAGAAGGGGAGTTTGGCCCTGCTGTCGCGGTCGCGGTCGCGGTCGTCAAAGCGCGCGTCAAGCCGTCTATTTGGGCCGTCAACACCATTGTTGACGCTAAGCGGAGGACCACGAAAGACCGCACATTTAAGCGTCGTTCTCAGAAACGCGAATACGCCAGGAAGTGGCTTGGAAGTGTCTTCGAACTGGATGCGAAGTCGGCAAGACCACGTGCATTTGGATCATCCGATCTTTTAGTAAGTTTTACATACAGTCGCTGATCGCCATCCATACCGACGACGGTACTCTTTCTTCGTATTCTAAGATGCAAGAAACGATGTGCAAAAGCAGTCCCCAACGGTGGGCGACATTGAGGGCTGTCATTGACGATCTTGATTGCGAGGTTCTGAACGAATTGGAGATGGGTCAGCTGGCAGCTGAGCGAATGGTGAAAGAAGAGGCGGGGCTATGTGGTGCAGTCGCGCTGGGTGAGGTTGGGCGAGATGAAGCCAGACTGGGCGGTGCGCGGGTTGTAGCCCTGCAGCATGCCGAAGACCGTGAAAACGTTGTGCCGAAGGCGCGTGTCCTGGGAGGTAATGCGAATGATGCATACGCTCGTTCTGGCGTTCGTGCCACGAATGGACAAGAGGCCAATATCATCCGCCGTGAAACCCTAAACCGCGAGCGCCCTCCGGAGAATAGAGATGCTGGGGTCGCTGCCCTCGAGCATGCTGTACATCCGGAACGCATCCTTCTCCCGCTGTACAGTCGCCTTCTCAACGCTCGCAACGCGCAACGACACGTACTCGTCGTCGACGACGATGCCCTCGGTCTTGAGCAGCTGCACCTCTTCTTGGAACTGCGCGTGCTCGTGCGTGAGCCACTGCGAGATCTGATTGCGGCGGAACAAAGTTGGCGCGCGCGGTATGCGAGGTC
The DNA here is from genome assembly GCA_014461115.1 of Mycena chlorophos. Lineage (NCBI taxonomy): Eukaryota > Fungi > Basidiomycota > Agaricomycetes > Agaricales > Mycenaceae > Mycena > Mycena chlorophos. Next base: position 1,727,657 of record JACAZE010000007.1, on the reverse strand, counting down.
GAGGATCGGGAGCGGGTGGTTGGAGGAGACTTGGCGGGCGACGATGAGTGGGCCGAGACCCGGAGCGGGGATGGAACGACCAGCTTTGTTGCTGTAAATCCAAGTTAGATGTGTTGGTTGAATAACAACGCGAATAAAATACACGTACGTCGAGGTGGATGTGAACGCGAGAACACCGCGGATCGGGCAGCCGAGTTCAAGAGCTGTCTTGACGCTCATGACGATGTGAACACCGGTGCCTTGAGCTTCCATGAACTACATCACCGGTCAGTAACCGCGCGACACAAATTAGAGAATCCACAAACCCCTGCACGCGTCGTCGTCGTCGGGCGCGACATCTGCGTCGGCTCACGACCCATGGCGAACTCCGACTCGGCGCTGCTGGTCGCCTTCATGTTCGCAAACTCGTACGAGCCCTCCTCGCTGAGGTCGTCGAAACCACCAGCAATCATGACCTTCGCCTTGCCGGAATGGATGGTGTCGCAGGCAATCTCGAGGGATTGCAAAGCCGTCGCGCTGTGACACGTGATCAGTGATTATATCGAACGCGCAAACTAAACTCACCAAGCACCGACGGGGATCTTGACCGGTCCGCTCGACGAGAGAAGAAGCAGGTTGATCCACCCAGCAGTCGTGTTGATGAACCTACGCGCAAACATGAGGCCGAAAAAAAAAGAAGAGAAAAAAGGACGTACGTCTCCTGCAGGATATCGTTCTGCACATCCCGCTCGTCGCGCCGGTCCTTGAACATCTTCGCCATGCTCACCGTCCCGCCCATCCCACTCCCCAAGCACGTCCCAACCTCAGACGGGTGCATGTGCTTGTACAACTCGTACGGGTCCGTGATCCCCGAGCTGTTAAGCGCCTCCGCCGTCGAGACGAGCGCCCAGAGAGTACCGCGGTCGACCTGCGCGATGATGTCGTCGGGGATACCATAACGCCCAGCGTGCCAGCCAGTCGGGATCTGCCCGCCGACGGTGCGGTTGAAGTAGAACGACTTGGGCACGAAGACGAGCGCGCCCTTTTTGAGCTTGAAGAACCACTGGTCGCCTTCGCCCGCCCAGATATCGCACTTGTCGCCGTGGTGGTTCTTGAACTTGGCCGCCTCGGACTCGCTGACTTCGACGGGCTCGAGGTCGTGCAGGAGCTCGATCTCCTGGTTGACCACTTTCTTGTGCGGGTCGTAGTCACGGAAGAGCTCAGGCTCTGGAGGAATGAAGTGAGCAAAAGAAGCGAAGAAATAAACACGTGACATACCGATCAAGCGAACACCAGCATGTTCCAGGATATCCTTCTCAAAGCGGCCCTTGATATCCCTTGTCGTCGACAGGCTTGTCGCTCTTGCTGTCCACCCAACCAACATACAACGACCCGTTCTTGAGGAGGACATCAAAGTGCTCGATGTACCCCATCAACCACTGGATCGTCAACTCCCCGCGCGCCTCCATCTCCCAGCGCGTCCTCGAGCTCCCCCACGGGCCAACCTCCCCATAGCCCGTAATCACCATCACCTTCTCCAGATCCACCATCCCCTGCAGCTTGTCCATGCCGCCGTTGAGGTCCGCCCAGATCGGCTCGACTTGTGTGATGCTGAAAAACAGCGGGTGCATGAGCCCGAGGATATTGAAGGCCATCTCCTTGGCGGAGAACGTCCGCACGCCGTAGCTCTCGAGCTCGTGCGCGACGATGTTGGTCGGGCCAATGAGGCCGGTTCCACGAGTCCATCTGCGAAACGATCAACAAATGAAAGAAAAACGAAAGAGAAACGAACCCAATGACGGCACCAGCCAAACACAAATACTCGCCCCCAGCTCTCCAACGCCCAGCGCTGGAACAGCGTCTCCAACGAGATCTTCGACTCGGAATACGACCCGTCGTTGCCAAACAACCCATCGTAGGGCGAGAGCGGCGAGATAAGCTGCGTTGGGCGCGCCACGAGCTGGCTGCCTGCCTCTTGACTTCGTCGAGGATGCGGAGCAAGTTGACGAGCATGATTCGGTCGCGCGAGCTCGGACTTGTCGTCGAGTCCGTAGATTTGGCGCCGGTTCTCGAGGACGCTGGCGAAGGGAATGATGTAGTCGAGGTCCATGCCGAGCAAGGCGCAGATCTAGTCGACGAGTGCCGCGACGCCCTGCTTCGAGCCGTCGTGGAAGGGAACGACGGTGAGCGCACTTCTTTTTCGCAATCGCATACGTCTCGCCCTGCGACGTCCTCTGGAATCCCGGCAACATCGGGAGAACGAGCCAAGTCAACCCATGGCCAAGGGCCGCCGTGTCGAGTGGCTGTTCTCCTTCCGATAACCGAGCCAGAGAGGTCTGGGGCAGCAAACGTGCTGGTGGTGGTTCTGGTCAAAAGCAGGGTTATCTCACGTAACACGTGACGCCCAAATCTCACACACTTGAGTTGCACTTGAGTACAAGCACTTCAATATCATCATAAAAAGTACAACAACTATCGCATATGCCTGCGTCGGGCGCATCACAAACTTGCGACTCGACTTCTTTTCTTCACCTCGCCCAGGATGCGGAGCAAATTCCACGAGCATGAGGCGGTGCGCCAGCTCGGACTTGTCCTCCAGCCCGTCGATCTCCCGCCCGTGCAGTAAGGGTAACACTGCTGAAGCATGAACATCTGGGTCGTTTCCCAAGACTTGATGCGTGAACTTATGATAACTTCTAAGGCCTTCCGCAGACCAATATAGGTCCGTTCGGCATTGATGCCGCAGCCATCAGCCATCAAAAAGAGCGGAAATTCTTTTTTACAAGCCAATTAATAGCCAATGAGCAACAGATAAAATACAGTAACAATATTACAATATTATCAGATATACCAGATATACAAAAAAGCCAAGAAACGAGATTATAGTGTTCCAAGATTGAGTCACGTGGTATTCACGCTCTGCGGCTCGCGCCATTCGCGCATACCGCTCGCGCCATCCCGGGTCATCCCGACTGTCCCGCCCGCCATTTCGCACGCTCATTTCTCGCCTTCTCGCTCACCGTCGCCAGCCTCGCGCGCTTTTCGATGTCTGAAAGCGCGATTAGTACGAGAAATCCATAAGAAGAACGCGCAAGAGAGACATACTTGGCGATCTGTTTCAAGCACCAATCCACGTCGTCCAATAACGCGTCCCAGCGCTGTGGTTTTCCATTCGCCGCCGCCGCCCACCATTTGAGGCCAATTAGGATGTTCGCAAAGCCATTCGGCCCGGGGACATCCAGCTCGCTGTAGTCGCCCTCCCTCTTCGCCAAACCCAACTCTTCGCGACGCCAATCTGGATTGACCGCAGCCCACCAAACGCGCAACGCCTTTCCGAACTCAGCCGCATTGTTGATGCTGGGCTTGAAAGTCGGCGAGCGAGCATGCTTGATCCACTGGCCAATTGCCATTGGTCGGGCGGACGTTTTCGGCACCGTTTTGAAGCTGGGACGACGGCCAGGCTGTAGTGTCTTTAGCGATAAATAGAAACAAGAAAAAGAGGTGCTTACCACCTTTGCCAAGAAACCAAGCTCCTCCTCCTGAATATACCACATCGTTATCACCGCCTTCCATTTCGGTCCCAGTGCCGGATCGCGCAGCTGCTGTAGCACAGTCGAAGCCCAGTTATCCTCCTGCTCGCAGTCCGTATCCAGCTCGCCCGCACCCTTCCCACCATCGATATCTGCCTCGCCCACACCCTTCCCGCCGAGTCCATCGACGTTTTGGCTCAAATCGAGCTCGCCCATCTCCACATCCCCGCCCAACACCACATCCCCGTCCGCGACTTCGTCTCCCATAACAACGTCCCTCTTCATGCTCCTTCTCTTGCTGAAGCCGTGCTCGTTTTGGCGCGAGTGACGGGCGGAGGCGGAGGCGTAGATTGCTCGTTCTCGGTCTCAGTTGACGACGTGTCTTCGTCGTCGTCCGAGGACTCATCAGAATCTGAGTCGTTGTCTCGTTTGCGCTTGCGCGGGTTGGAAGCCGTTTTGGGACGTCTTTCGCGCCGCTTGGAGGGCTTTTGGGACGTTGGTCTTGGAGGGCTTGGAGGGCTTGCGGGACGTGGTGGTTGTTTGGCGACGGTGTTTCCGAGACAGAGACGTCTCTTTCGGGACGGTCTCGACGCCTCCCCACGATGAGAGGTCGCTGCGCATGGCGGCACCGAGCGCGTCGCTGCGCATGGCGGCACCGAGCGCGTTGACCGGCGGACGCGGCTGCACGACTGTGCTCGGCGCAGCAACAGCGGTGCTCAGAGCAGCCTCAGTGGTAGAAGGAGAGGTAGCTGCCACGGGAATTGCAGCGGGAGTCAATGTGATTTCGGAAGAGCTGGTCGGACCGGAGGTGCCAGCGGCTTGCGCGCGTTCTTCGCGGTCTGTGGAATACTTCAGTTTGGGAAAGAGTAAGAGAGGCGAAATTACTAACAAGCGTGAATCGCGAATCGCGATAGAGAGCGGCAGACGTTGGTGTATTCGGCCGGCTGGGCGCGCGTGAAGTCGTTAAAGGCAGGAGAATTGGCGGTGACCCCGGCACACGTGCTGTCATAGAGCTTAGCCTTCACACTCGTCATCATCGTAGGCGTTTCTTCCTACCATTGAACGTTCACGTCGAGGGGCGTCTTCGTATCGTCCACTCGAACCGACATAAGGACGATCCTTGCTCCCGTCATCTTCTCGAGATCATCCAGCAGAGGTCGTAGAAGAGGGCCCATTCGCCGGCGACACCTGCTCTCAAGTCAGCTTCATGAAAGACGCGCGTTTTTTTGGCTTACTCCGCCTGGACCTCGCTGCTCGGCGCATCAACTGTCGACTTCTCCGCGTTGTACGTGGCCATCTCATCGTCATACAACTCCTCAATGTCCTTATCGAGCTCCTCCAGGAAAGCCTCCGTCTCGTCCTTGAGCAATTGCTTTGCGATGGCGCAGCGGAGGCTGATGTGCTTCTTCTTGGACTCCTTGTCGTAACCTCGACGCCCAAACTCGGCAGCGATTCGGGGCTTGACGTCCGGATGGCGCATGTACATCTGGTACCTCTTCTTGTGCCGCGGAGGGTCTGCCACCGGCTCACGCAGTCGGGAAAGCAATGGTGCGAAGATGTTGTCACTGCTTGTTGGGTGCCGCTTACGTCCGAACCAGTTAGAGATGCTCTGGACTCAAAATCAGCTCGCGTATTCCACTCATGTCCGCCGCAACATACCTTCTCCAAATGCACAATAGTCTTGCCCCATTCAGCTGCCTCCTGTGCCTCCAGCGGCGGGATCGCGTATCGCGCCAGAGCCCCAGCGTCGAGCGGAGGGTCGCAATCCATCGGCAGACCTGGAGGGAACTTGGCCCAGAACTCGCTGAGGACGTCGTCCAGTGGGTTCCGTCCCGACCCGCGACGATTCCTGGGGCTTTTCTTGCCGCCAAGATAGTATTGCGTGATCTCCGAGGCTTTGGATTCCAAGAACGCCAGCCGCTCGCCGTGGAAGACGCCCCTGGTTCCCGGCCTTGCGACGTTTCGTGATTGGACGCGGCAGCGTCGCGGGGTCCAGTTCATCGTCACCCTCCTTGATCAAGCGTGGCTCTGACGCCGCCGAAGACGACGAAGAAGCATCGAACAAAACGACGTCCGACCCCGAGCTCAAGTCGGCCAGCGCGTTCTGGCGTGGAAAGCCCTCCACCAGATTTCGAGCTGGGGAGTGGAGAAGACGCGGGTTGCGTCTGCGGAGTCGCAGGTTGCGTCTGCGGAGTCGCGGGTTGCGTCTGCGGCGTCGCAGGTTGCGGAGTTGTGGGTTGCGTCTGCCGCGTCGCAGGTTGCGTCTGCGGAGTCGTGCTCGGGGCCAAGTTGCTCGCGCTGCCAGAAGACGACAGCAACGACGAGGGTGTTTTGTTTGGCCCGCCGTGAGGCAACGACGGCTGCGACGAGAATGGCGACGACGAGATTGTCGTACTCGGAGCCAAGTCGCTCGCGCTGCTAGAAGACGACAGCAACGACGAGGGTGTTTTGCTTGGCCCGCCGTGAGGCAACGACGGCTGCGACGAGAATGGCGACGACGAGATTGTCGTACTCGGAGCCAAGTCGCTCGCGCTGCCAGAAGACGACAGCACCGACGACAGTATCGTGCTTGCGCCTCCGGAAGGCTCAGGCTTTTGGAGCAACGTTTCAAGCGAAGTCCTGTTGCGTGTCGGTGGAAACAACGCGTTTTTGGGAGGAGTCGACGGCGGCAAGGACGGGAGTATTGGGCATGGAGAAGTGTCTGGATGAGTTGCTGTTTGCGACGCAGACATGCGTTTTGAGGTTCAGCTCTGGTTACAGGTGGTGGTGGTCGAAGAGCAAGAGTGTTTGTTGATGGTCCCGTGCAAGCAGCGGATGTGTCTGCAGCGGATGTGTCCAAATCCAAGGGGACTAATTCGCGTAGACGCGTAATTGCCGCATTCGGATGTTATGTCGGGCGAAAGCGCGTGTCGGGCGGGATCGCGATCGTCATCCGACTCCCTTGTTGAGTGCCAAGAAACACAGCTCAGTTTGTAGGTAGATATTTACACGATGCCACAACCTCAATAAAGGACGTTACTCGGACTGTAGCCTAGCCGCCATTCAATTCGCACTGACAGAATTCTCGCTCTCCGCCTGAGCACGATAGCGGGCGCGTAGGTTGTCAGCGAACCAGCGAAGAATCATCTATTGCCGAGTCGATATGCAAAACTCAGAAGAAGTAGCAATGAAGACGCACGCGATTGACCTCTCGGCGACGACTGCGCCATTCTTCGGCCTCTTGGTCATTGGCAGGCGAACGGCGGTAGCGATCAAGGCCCAACGGACTGGCGGGAGGTTCGCGATCCATGGGTAGCTGGATGGGAAACGTGTACCAGTAAATCGAGATGACGACCTCGATCCAGCGGGGCGGGCGGTCTTCTCCTGCGGAACACACTAGGTCCAGATTCCGACGTAGGAAAAGGAGGCGCTTGCTGGCAAACGGGCCATCGTAGACGGCGTCCGCAGGAATGGGTTGTGCGATCATGGAGGGATGCGTAGGCGGCGGTATCGTGGTAGGAATTGAAGGAAGTGCGCGCGCGACTTCATCGATCCACCCAAGCTCTCGATAGCTGCGCGAGGGCGATTCAGCGCTGGCTCGTCTGGGGTGTAGATCGTACGAACCGGGGGCCCAGCTCGATATATTCCGTCGGACCGTTTGCAATCATCTCCCTAGCCCGACTCAGACGACAAAGGCCGAACTCTTGAGCTGCGAAGACGTACCGCTCGTGGGCAGGACAAGCCCCGGGGTATCGATGCTGGTGAGGTTCTTTCGGGGTTTCGTCGGCCATGAACTTGAAGCGTGCTGCCAACAGACGAAAGAGAAAGACGCGGCGAGAGAAAGAGAAAGACGCGGCGAGAGCGAGAAGGACGTGGTGTGCACGAGAAAGACGCGGTGAGCACGAAGGCGAAGGACGTGGTTGGCAGACGACAGGCGGCGATCAAGGACACGCTGATTAAAATTCTGCTTCCTTCCGCCTCACGGCGATCAAAAGTCATCGGGATCGCCTGCGTCTAGATCGTTTTGGGAGCGCCGATCTTGTCGATTTTAGGGCGCGATCGCAACGATGTCAAGAAATTTTTTAGTCAGACGACTCCGTACACAACCTGGTACAAAGGGTTCTACTCGTCTGAGTCCAAGCGACCCAGAAACCAGCGCACTATCTCGGTGTTGACTTGCGCCCTCCGAGCACGCCATTGCGCCGCCTCGTCCGCATTCGCCGGCGGGTGACGGTGACGCTCCGCTCCAGCCAGACTCGTTGGAGGCTCCACGTTAGTGTCCAGGGACACAGGGAACTCAAGCCAGTACACGGCCATTACCACGAAAACCCATTTCGTCGGACGCTGCGAGCCTGCTGCAAGGATTACGGCGAGACTGCGGCGCAGAAAAGCCAAGCGGCGACCGGCAAAGATACCCTCGTAGAGCGCGTCATCGGGAATGGAATGCGGAAGCATTGCGGTGTCAATTGGCGTAGAAATGGCTGCCGGGGACGGTGAAAGTGTCGACCACCACGCGCTTTCGATGCGCTCTCCGTCCGTTCTGGTCGAATAGCGGACAGCGCTGTTCAGATAGCTGCAAGGGACAATGAGCGCGCTGAGGTTGAATCGGAGCTGAGAGAAAAAACTCACGATTCCCCGCTTTGATGATCTTCAAGGATGTGGGCGAGATATGCGAGGCCGTTGATGCTACTGCGAGGTAGAGTGAGCGAGGCTGAATATGATATCCGCAGACCGCAAACCTAAGCCTGAGGTCGCTCGTGGACTCCGTGTAGTTGTTATTGTGACCATGGGCATCACTAGAGCAACTTGAATAAGCGACGCGCAGACCAAACGTGGAGGAGGAACTCACCGCTCTGCCAGATAAAGACTTTTCAGCAGGCTGCGCTCTTCGATGCTAAGATTATGGCTGGGCTCTGAGTCGTTGCTTTGGTCGCGTAAATGCACAGGCCCGAGAAAATAGCTGCGCATGTGATGTTGGTGGAGGTTCTGAGACTCGAAGACCAGCGTACAGATAGGCGGCGAACATGGCGTAGCCACGAAGGCGAGATCGATGCTCTAGGTCAGCGTCCTGTCGCGTTAGAATAGCGTATGCGCGTTGGCGGGAGGGATGTTCGATGTTCTCATTTTGTTGAGTGGTCATGACGAGCGAACAACAGGAATTGGGACGAGGGAATTGGGATGCATGGTGGACGTTTAAGGGAAATCGATCAAGTGACACGTGTCGACCGTTTGACCCCGCCCTCATCGCCAACTCGCATCGGGCAAGATCCTGACCGCATCGGCGTCCACGCCGCACGCCACCGACATTCCCGCTTCCATGAAGAATCCGAGGCTCCGTCCTCGTCGCGATGCCAGTGCCGCCACTGTCTGGCCATGACCGAAGGCCCAACTGCTTCAGCCTTCTGCGTTCTTGCTGCGTTCTTGCTCTTCAAGCCATCACCCTGCACAAAAACAAAAGAAACTCGGAATGGAGCCTCTGTCAGGTACTCATATCGCCTCCGCGTCAGCTAGTCGTCGCTCACGACGTTTACAGTGAGTCCTCTAGAGGCCATAAGAGAATATTTTGCGCGGTCGAACACTCGCATGAAGCCTCGTTGCGTCCGCCCTTCACTCATCCTTTGCTGTTGTTGATCTGTTTTCCAGTCACTGCTCGTGCGGCTTTCAAAAAGACTCTTGAAGACGCCTTGCTCCAGGAAACGGAGCTTTGGGAGACGTTGGAGGCCACCATGACGGGTCGCTTGAACGAGGCAGCCCAGTGGCGGGGCACCCTGGCCGTCCTCAAGATCATTCAAACCCACGTCCCGGCTGCGTCGCATGCTTACTCGGCTCTGGGCATTGTGCACGCGACTGTCGATCGTCGACAAGTAGCCACCGCAGCGTTGCTGGACAGCACTCTCGTGGATCTTCAAGCATGCCATGAGCGGCTTCTCAAGTGGTTGAAGGCCGTGCAGCAGGTCGAGACTGAGTAGTTCGAAATGTACCGATCTCGAGATTGAAACTATAGAGTGGTACAACATGCTTAAAGCGTCGAGACACCGCTGAGACACCACTCGGGAACGCGTCTCCACAGCCTGCCTTGATGCCTCCCTTAACTGGGGCAAATTTGGGCACAATCTGTAGATTGGAGCCAAATTTTCTCTTTCGGCAACGCCACTCCCTCTCTTCCAAGAACATCCACTATCATGAGCTCGAGTGCGAAACGGAGTGGCCGCGAAGGTGAGCGCGCTCACGCATTCTCTTCCACAAGCCCCCTCTCTTATCTACGAAACAGCGCGCGCAGTTTCCTCGGATTCTGACGAAAACATGGACAGTCCCTACGATGCCCCCCCAAGGTGAGCGGGATAGCGACGTTATTGACCAACTAATGAATCCCCGCAGGTCCACCCATCTACCCTGACATAGACCCCACCGACGGCACCCACCATTTGGTACCGGCGCTCAAGTATCGTGCCATTCGCGACGCAGTTGTGAAACACGGCGGTGCGTGCCCGCTTGTTTTTCCTCGGCTTTGCTCACATATACCCAGATGAGGACCTTGACGGACCCGATGACGACGTCGGAGACCACCTTTGCGACGTTTTGGAATCCCTCGAACATTTCGCCGTTTTTATGAAGTCCTGCGGCGTCAACTCGGACGGCGAGCTCACGCGTCGGGTTGTGGCCATCGTCAGAGACATCTACGTGCTGGACAACCTCATGCAACAGCGGTTTGCGGCCCTCTGGCGCGAAGAGGGTGGGTCGTCGAATGCGTCGTCGTCGGGCGATTGAAATTGAAAGTCGAGCGGGTCAAAGTGCATGGCGGCCGTGAAGCGAATAGTAGCGGTCTTTTTTTCTTTTGTCCAATGTATTTCTCAGTCCTCCGCGAAGCGAATAGTAGCAATGTATCCGTGCTCAAATCTGCAGTTTCTACAACTCAAAATAGAATTTCATTTCGTACACCCGCAGCACAACGTGTAAACTAGTCAGGGTCCAAGAAGATTAAATTTCGTACGCGCATGAACCGACGCGCTACCCAGAACCTGTGGATCTTGTACAAGAGGTCGGTGAGGTCGCGGGCGGCGCCAGCGTAGGCATTGTCGCTCTGATAGATGTCAATCCATGCGAGCCGAATATTTGACGCCAGTCGCGTCCAACGACGTACAGCTTCCGCCCTGCCGACCCGGAGTAGTTCTTCACGCATCGCAGCCTCCGCCGTGCGTTCCTCGGCTGCTAGCCAGCCGTGGATGCAAATGGTAAGCTCCTCGTCGGTGTAGGGAATGGAAGCGCGCTGCGACGACGCAAGTGGGTATGGCGGGGGATAAATGTACGGGCCGAGTCCTCGGATTTCGCCTCGAAGGGTGCGTTGGAAGAGGATGTGATGGAAGGGCGGGACAAAACAGCTATCCTCCGCAAGGAGAGGCTGGGGAGACGGAGCCTGCCGCAGTTCCAGGGCAGGTGTCTTGCGGCCGCCACGTTTGGCCTTTTGGTAGTGCGCGCGAACACGGAGACCTCTGGTCCGGTCAACGAAGATAGGAAGGTATGGAGATGTGCGCACCGGGGACTGGACTCATATTTCAGTCGGGACTTGCGAGCTGCGGCAACCCTCGCCTCCTCGCTCTCGTGCATCCGACGGCGGAATTCAGATTTTCAGAGATGAGCGGTGCTCGAGGTCGTGTGGACAGAGTCGGGAGGGTGATGGAGGTACGAGATCAAGTTAGAGGAGCTGTGATGATGGCCAGAGTGAGTTCTCTCGCCAGGTACCCTCCTCTAAAATATTATCTGTCTGTACCCAGAGACTTAGAGTGGCCCCGCTTGAGCCAAAACTGAGTTTCAGCCAACCAATGGCCAAATATTCGACCTTCAGCGATGTCCAAAAGGTGCCTCTTGATCTCGCTGCTCACGCTTGGGCGACCAGCTGCGAAACCAAATATAAGGTCTCAGAGGCGCCTATTGGGCCTCTTTGAGGCTTAACATAGCTATCTCAGGCATGCTACACGGTTTCTCAAAAAATTGAAACCGCCACCAAAGTTCAATGCAGGTTACAATCCTTTAGCAACGAGTGAAGGCATTCAGCTCGAGAGCCCAATTGAATTTTTCCAGATCCGCCATATCTTGCCTGAATCTCTCCTAGATTTATGGGGCAATGTTTCTGAGCTCGAATATGCGCTTAAATACGCGAAAGGCAACCCAGGTGCTTCACAGACTCGAGGGCAAATTTCCGAGATTTCCAGACACGTGACCGCATACTGGCGTCTACCAGCAGCACCTTTCACTCAAGCGAGCTCTTCAAGCACCTCAACAGAGTCTTAACCAAGAAAAAAGCTGTATATATAGTACTGTACATGTTCACCAAATCAAGATACTGGATACTGAGGATAAGAAGAGATACTGGATACTGAGGATAAGAAGAGAGACGAGCCTGGTATGTACAAGCAATAGGTAATCAACTGCGAGCAGAAACGGGGAGATATTAACGAGCAGTAGCGATGAGGAGAGTAGTTTTTTGGAGGGCCGTCATGTACGCGTCGATCGCGCGAATGAGGGAATCGTAGAGCGCCTGGCGCTCCTGGTCGTAGTGCTCGTCCAGCGTCTCCAGGTCCCGCAGTCCCTTCTTCGCGTCCGTGGCCTTCTGCTGCCACTGCGCAAGCTCGCTCCCATGACGGGCCACTGCCGTCCGAGTCGCATCAATCCACCCGCGAGCTCGCAAGACCGCTCGCTCACCCTCTTGTCTGGCGGAGAGTTTGGTTTTGGCAGCTCGCGCGTGCTCAAACCTCGTTCGAATGTGCGGTTTATCCCACGAGCGTTGCGCGGGAGCGCGGTAGATGCCGGAACGAGGAACGGGGGTAGCCGTGCGCTTGAGGATGCGGCCATATCGTCGAAGAGCCTTGGCCACGGCCTTTGGAGCGAGCTTGGCGAGGTGTTTCGACTCGTCGAGGACTTCTTGGGACCATTGCGAGGCCTGAATCGCTTGTTCGTATGTATCTTGAAGAGCCCTGCTGCCCGCATGACCAGCATTGATCGCCTCAGCGTTTTGTGCCGCGAGCTGGCTTTGGCCCTCGCAGTCCTCGCATAAGGCGGCCAGCCTGTTGAGGGCGGCATTCACTTGATCCTCGACACCTGTGATTTGAGGATGAGCCGCTGGATTTGGACCACACGAAAAGAAGAAACAGAGAAAACATACCTGGTGTGGTTGACGGGACGCGATTGTCGAGGAGTTCAGCCAGGTCCGACTCCATACGGGCAAGCTGGCGTCGGAGAACACCCGCAGTGACGCCAATAGGCAACGACGGGGTATGGATTCTGCTCATGGCAAGGAGGAAACGCCGCTGCCGGGGGTTACGTGAGAAAAGCGGAAGCCGCGCGGAAAGGACACAATACTTCGTACCGCACTTTTCTTGACCTTTCTTCTCGATTCCATGGCCTCGCGCCGCCGAGAGACGCCTGCTGCAAGGTCAGCCCCAATGGAGACCGCTCGAAAAGGAGCTTGCTCACCAGGTTATAGTCGTCATCGCCGTAACCACGAACCCGAGCAGTCGGTCCCTGCCGAAGAGATCGTTTATGTGCCCCCACCCCGTCGTCGATCCAGTCGCAGACGCAACTCCGTTCCAGAGTATAAGCGCTCTGGTCGTCGCAGCAAGCGTACCACCGATCCGGTTGTCGATCGACCTAGCTCGCCGCCCCGACCACTCAGCACGGCGCGTTTAGCCTTGCTGGCTCGCGTTTGCGCCCGAGAAGAGCAGGCACGCGTTGCCGCAGCGGTTCCCATTCCAGCGCCAACTCCCGTTCCAGCGCCAACTCCCGTTCCAGCGCCAACTCCCGTTCCAGCGCCAACTCCCGTTCCAACGCCAATGCCCTTCCCCAATGCGAACTCGCGCTCCCTGGCTGCCCATGCGGTATTCAATGGCGACGCTGCTCAGCGCCCGAAAACGGGCTCCATCTTCGCAGCCGACTTGGGCGAATCGGGCGAAGCCGATGAGCAACCGATCGGCGCGCCATTGCTTGCCCACTATTCGGCCATTTGCGCCAAGGCAAAGGCGTCAAGCAGACCGTCGTGCTCTTCACGTTAAAGAGGATAAGATGTTGGAGCGGGCGAAGGCGAAGGCCCAGGCCAAAGCCAAGGCGAGGATGAACGGCGAGGTGGAGATGGAAGGAGATTCCGAGGACAAGTCTGCGGAAGCGCGGCCAACACTCAACGGCGCTTTGGTCGAGACGGTGCGGGAGCGGCTAGCTCTGCAGAAGCGATGGGCGATTATACCTTGGGGTACAGTGCGAGGGTCGTTGTTGCGAATGCTACTGAAGATCCACAGAGTTTCGTCCTTCCCTGGAAGCCTATCAGCAAGAAATCGAGCAACAAGAGCAGCTTCGACTTGCAGCCGAGAAACAGACACGCGAGCCCCGAATGCGTGTATGGGATGTGGACAAGACGATTCGCGAGTTCGAGCACATGCACCAGGACACCGCGCGTCGTTGGGTGAGCAGCCAAGCGCGCGCAATGGCGTCGTCCGGGATGCAGCGAGCACGATACTCCGAGACGGCTTACGCAGAAGACTCCGTGGTCAACTACTGCGTCCAGGCGCAATTGGCGCTGCGAGTGGTGCTCAAATCAGCACAGCGCACGTTGGCGGATTCGCGGAGGGCGCAGTTGGTGGAAGAGAAGGCGTTGACGGAGGCCTGGAGAGCCTTTGGGACCGCGGCTCGGGAGCTCGTTGGGCAGATGGCCGTTTTCGGTTAAGATGACTCGACTGTGATTGATACCAATATCTTGATCTCTGGCTTGCTCCCGCCAACGATGTCGGCCACAAACGCGCCGACACTCCTCCGGCTCTGCAAGGCGGCGCTGAGCGCCACTCACTCCATCACGTGCGACGCGTACTTCTCTAGCTGGCCCGATTTCTCCTCGAACCACCATGTCCTCTGCGCGTCCCACCCACATTCGCTTCAAGCACTGCAAACTGCGGTATTTTCCCGATGCGGGGCACGCAGCTCTCCGGCACGACCATAAAGCCGAGCTTTGGCTGCTCACCGGCGGCGAAAATGGAGGGGTTTACACATCGTCGTAACGTATGTTTCGTATCTTCGCGTTTCTCCTCGCTCAGCTAACTCGGTTTCAGTCACAGCGCGTGGAATCGCAACACCGAGAAAGCCTGCGGCCACACCGTCCAGCTCTGTGAGGGCTGGCATGGGTGCCTCAAGCTGTGGGTCCACGTGTGCCGCTCCACGCATAAACACGACCCCGAGGACAAGGACGTCCTGCGTTTCGAGCTCCGTGTTCCACTACCGCCTTTGCCGTCTCTCGTGCACCCCACTCTCGAAGTGCTGCCGCAGGAGGAGCCGCTGCCGCTCTATTGGACGGTTCCCAATAGCACGAAGATTTGGGACGCAATGTGCGTCCCTCCACTTCTGTTCCCTTCGTGTGTTCACCGTAGCTCATGCCTTTCTCAGCCGCGGGGCTGTCGCGTATGTCGCAGACCATAATCTCTGCGACGTTACTATCCGCGGTTCACGAAACTACCGCCAAGTCGCAGCCGTTGCTTTTGGCAGCGTCTACGTTCGCAAGGATACCGACCCGGCTGACGAGACCGACCTTGGCCCGCCTGTTCTCCCTCCCAACGTCATTCGCTGCGTCAACAACGATCCACACATCCTCTTGGAAGTCGAATCATCGCCGGTGTATTGGACAATCCCATCTTGCGGTTATATCTTCACGGACTTGTGAGCCTTTCCCCCGTGGACCATCCGTTTGTGCTAATCTCTCTTGCAGGGCTGCTGTTGAGCGACATGTGCGAGGAGAGGGTATAGAGTCGACCTGTTTGCGCGGCACGCGTAACCTGCGCAAGATTGCAGCGCTCGCCTACGGCAACATCTATCGCCGCCATCCAGACGACCCTGAAGCGTCGGAGCCGGAGGATGATGTCTGAACACGCTGGCGGTGTCGTCTATTTCTTGGAAAATAACACATGCATAATACACCCTTGACCACACACAACGTCGATGCCACCCAAAGGCCAAAGTCGAGCGCGGCCACAACGCCCGATATAACCCCTCTTGGGCGCTCCGTCTCTCTCTTCTCAAGCGCGCCTCGCCGTCGACTACGGACTACGGCGCCACATCGCCCGCGCTTCTCGCCCGCGCTTCTCGAAAGCAAAAGGATATTTAATCCGACTTGACTTCCGCCTTAGCGACAATTGCGCCGTGCCTGCAACTTGCCAATGGCCGGAGCATCGTCTATCCTCGCCCCGGTTAGTCCCTTCGCTTGCCCAGCACGATTCATGACATTCAGTGTCTGCCCTCAGCGGCTCGATCCAGAAAATAGATTCTCCATCGTGGTATACTTTGCCCGTCGCCGTCGCGTCGTCGAGAACATCCAGCTGTTCGTCTCGCCGAGCAGCGTCACTGTCGCGGATATACCAGGGACGCTAGGTCGCTTTTGGGACGTCTCTGGACTCGACTGCCCTGCGTGCAGCTCGAAGCGTATGACGTTTTGCCACCGCGACCATCCGTACGGCTGGACCATACTCACGCGATGCGAGCATCGGGCGGCGAAGCAGACTCTGGACGACAACGTGCTCAACCTCGCGATTCAGCATACCTTTGGCGAGCACGCGTCTGTCTACGGCAACGTCATTGTGCTCAAACACACTCTTGTTCCCGACCTACCCGAGAAGCTCTCTTGTGCAACGCCGCTGAGCGTTCACCCTTCCGAATCGGCGATGATCGACAACCTCGTCAAACAGTGCGTATTGCGGTCCTCGTTTGGCAGCGATAAGTTAAAATCTTTGCAGCTGGCTCGTTGGAGACGCGCTGTCTCCTTTTGTCTACGCGATCACAAGTGGGGCTCGAGCTCCCTCGACTTGACTCGGAGAGCGCTTTTCTAGTACTAGTATTTGTCGTACGTTGCGTGAACGCGAAGAGATCTTGGATTCCTACACGTGATGAATGACGGCGTGTTGACTGCTTCTTCCGCTCGTTCATCCTTTCGTGCGGCTCTTATGGCGGCGGTTTTCGGTTCCCATCGCGCCGACTTCTCTGCCTGCGCTGGGCCATGGCGCCCCGCCCGAACACGCAGGATCGACCCTTATGCCGCCCGCCCTGCCGGAACGAGCGAGCAGTCGTTCTCCATGGACCAGCTCGAGGACGGCGAGGACGCGTCAATGACCTCCTACGTCGACGTGTTCGACTCAGCAGGTCGCCACTCGCAAACTACGGTCTTAATTGACCCGACCTCGCCTGTGAAGGCCGCGCGGACGCGAAGCAGCCCTAGACGCAATACCCTTCATTCTTCCTCCATCCACATCCACCCCCGAACACCCAGAACCCCAAGAGGCATACAACATGTGTCTCTGGACCGACATGGATACCGAGCCCGGCCAAGACCCCGACGCGCCAGACTTGCAAGGCTTGGACCAACCGAACCCCAAACCTGCACCCAGGCCCGCGGTACGTTTGGTCTCGCTCTGTCAGGACTCCACTGAAAATATCCTAGGATCCTGCGATGGCTAAGTGGAAGGACGTTCGCGACGAGTACTTGAAGATACTTCTCTGGCACGATGGGCGCGGTTCACGAGGAAACGGGATGGGCTGCCCGCGTTGCGGCAACGCGGAGCGGGAAGCTATCGCCCGTTGTTTTGACTGCTCTCACAAATATTTGACTTGCGTTGCCTGCGCTGTCGACTTCCATGTCGAGCATCCGCTGCATTGGATCGAGGCACGTCTCTTTGACTTGCGACCATCTTTCCAATCCGCTACAGATTTGGACGGGGAAACACTTCAAGCGCACCAGCCTCAAATCGCTGGGATTACGCATCCAGCTCGGGCATCCGCCGCGTGAGCGCTGCCTGAACCCCGTCGCCTCCCAATCCCCATTCATTGCTATCCATCCCAACGGCATTCATCAGCTCTCCGTCGACTTTTGCGGGTGCCATCTCCGCAAAGACGCGTTTCATGTTCAGCTCCTCCGACGGGGTTGGTTTCCATCGACAATGGCGCAGCCCCGGACGGTCGCCACATTTGCCGTCCTCGAAACGCTGCATGGCCTTGCGCTGAACGCCCAAACGACGCCTCACAACTATTACAACACCCTCGAGTACCTCACGGACGGGTCCGGCATCAAGCCGCCGTACCGATACCGCGAGTTGATGCGCATGAGCCGCCAGTATCGCCATTTGCTCTTGCTCAAGCGAGCGGGACGCGGCCACGAGCCTGGAGGAGTGACGGCTACTGGTATCGGGGAGCTGTCGGTACGGTGTCCAGCGTGTCCTCGACCTGGAATCAACCTCCCAGAAGGATGGGAGAACGCGCCTCCAAAAGACTAGTACGTGCCGTGCCCTTTTTCAAGTTGCTTGTTGCTGATATTTCTTTCCGTCTCAGTGGCCTTTACATACAGTACATCGCCATCGACGCGTGTTTTCGTCTCAAACGCATGCTCGTCTCAAGTGTTCTCCGCGACCCGGCTCTCGGCGGCGGATGGGCCTATTTCGTAGAGCCCGAACCATACCGGCAATATTTACTAACGGTTACCGATCAGAAAGAGGTACGCACTTCGTTAACCTGCTTGCCTACATGCTGACCTGTCCACAGATGAGCTCTTGCAGCGGCCTGGCTGCCTTGGACCACGCGAATACCAAGTTTTCGCGAGGCTACAGCACCACTGGGGTCGCGATGTGCATCTGCGCGCGACACGAGTTTGTGTTACCGAACGGAGTTGGTGACTTGCAACGCGGGGAGAGGTGCGTTTCTCTATCTGCGTGTGGGTTTCATCTCCAAGCTGATTCTCTCTTGCGATTCCTACAGATACGCAAACATCGACTACGTTTACGCGTCTGCTGCCCGCCACTTCTCTCGTCTACTGCGCGTGATGATCTCCTACGACATCGCCTGTCAGTGGTCGAAGAACCTCCGCAAACGACTCAAGCACCTGCCCCCGCTCGTCCGCCTCAAGATCGTCAGGGCGATTTTCGAGACAATGTACCGATTCGTCATCCCCAAGATGCACATCAAGGGGCACATTCTGCTGTGCCAGCTCCTTTTCTCGTTGTACCTTGCCCTCGCGGCTGGTCAACTCGACGGCGAGGGTATCGAGAGAGTGTGGGCAATGAGCGGTCGTCTTGCTGGAAGCACGAGGATGAGCGGTCCCGGGGCTCGCAGCGACCAGCTCGACGACCACTGGGGCTTTTGGAACTGGTCCAAACTCGTGGGCCTCCCTGCGCTGCTGCGGCGGCGGTTGGATAACGCGAGGAACGAGCTCCAAACGCAGGAAGCGGCTTTCGAGACGTTCACCGAGAAGCAGCTGGAACGCGTCCCCGTTTGGAAGGAGATGGTGGCTCAATTCGAGGCCGCACGGGTCGCGGGGGAGCCAGAGCCCATGAATCCGTACGAGGTCAAAGTTCAAGGTGAGAAGTTACCTCTTTGCCCTCTCGACGACGTTAACGACACGGTCCAGGCCTTACGGAGGCACAGGTCCGCAAGCAATTCGAAGAAGAAGAAGCCAAGGCCGTTGCGGCAGGCAAGATTTCGATCTCTGTGGTCAGCCCCACCGGGTTCATCGCGTTCGGACTCGAGCTTGAGGAAGAACAGTAAGCCTATCATTCTACATCTAACAACATGAGCGTTAATATTGCTATTCAGACGCCGTATCCGCATATCCGCTGAGCTCAAGAAAGCCCAGTCGACGGCCGCTCAATACGACCTCGAAGGCGCCCGCCTCAAATGCGGCAAAAACATCGACAAATGGCGCTCGTTGCAAGCAACGTACACGCCAGCGGCGTTGATTCGAGTTCGCCAGGAGGAGGAGAAGGACACCGAACGAGCTCGTCAGCATGCGGCCGAGTTGGCTAAGCGGCGGGAAGCGGGCGAGCAAGTCGAGGACGAGCTGGAAGAGGAACGGCTGCCGGAGGACGTGCCGCTGTTCTTGCCTACAGGGCTGACCGCCGAGGAACGCGCCGCGGGCGGCCTCATGGACCTTCTCGCGATCGAGATTCCGATGCGCCGGGGCCAATGCCGAGATGCGCTGGCCGCAATGCGCAACCAACTGCACATTAAGGCGCGGCTGCTGCTGTACCGACTCGCAAATGTGCGGCACCAGGCGATGAACACCCGTTCTCGTACCCTCGTCAACAGGAACGAGGGCAAGCTGAAGGGTCACACCGACAAGTTTCAAGCCGCCTGGATGGTGTTGGCGTCGGTCTTACCCGCACACGAAATCGGCTTCCCTCGTTTGCGCAAGTGCGACATCCGCTGCATGGAGGATCCTGAATCTCTTCCGGCGCAGAAGGCTCGGGAGTTGGAGAAGGAGCGGCGGCGGGTGAACGAGCAAGCCAAGCGCGCGTCGCGATGGGTGACTTGCCGCTCATCTCTACGCAGATGGAGAAGTGGGTGGAGGGAGATGGAGAAGAGGACGACGATGAAGACGCTATGGACGCCAACGGGACGCAGAAGAAGGCAGAAAAGGGCCGCGGCGAGGGTAAACGAGTGATGTCGTGGATCTGGACCGAAACAGGTGTGGCTGGCACGGATGCTGAGATGGAGGACTGTGAGTTCTGTTGTGATATTTGTTTTTTTCTCGCTCGAACTGATGCATATTACAGCGCTGCGAATCGAATGGTGTCGCGCTTTTGCCCGAGTACGGCGGTGGCGCGAGGAAGTCAGTATTCTCGAAGAGGAATGGCGCCGTTTGCCGCTATCTCTCCAACACCTCGCGGACGATTGGGGTCGTCGGGCAGCGCGCGCAGCGGGTTGACGCGGACGACGAAACTGGTGTTGCGGATGGCAAGGTGGCTTATGCAGAGAAGCAGCGCGAGCTTTTCCTCGCGTTAATTCTTCGCGCGGAGAAGACTCGCACCGAGGTCAAGAAGCGGAGGAAACGCTGTGGCTACGAGCGCCAAGGAGGAGGAAGATCGCGAGGATGAATCGGATGGGATGGGCGAGGATGTCGGTGTCGAAGGTCCTCAAGACGTGGACTCGGAGGACGACATTTGATGCTCTCGGGTGCGAACACGGAATTGGGCGGGCGGGAAGGCGGGCTGGCGGGAAGGCGGGCTGGCGGGAAGGCGGGCTGGCGGGCTGGCGGGAAGGCGGGAAGGCGGGAAGGCGGGAAGGCGGGCTGGCGGGACGGCGGGAAGGCGGGCGGGCGGGAAGGCGGGCTGGCGGGAAGGCGGGCGGGCGGGAAGGCGGGCGGAAGGCGGCCAGAAACCACATAATTTTCCACTTAGTCCATGCATGATTTCCGCACTTAGTACCTGGTCCCGACTTAAATCACGCATGATACACTTAGCTCATACATGATACACTTAGCTCATACATAAGATAGCGTAAGGTCATGGATTACACTGTGCGATCACCAAGGCACTGATGCCGATGAGGTTGCCGAGCCTCGCCGGACGGCGAGGGACCTACCCGGTTTTACCCGGTGCCCCGGAAGGCCCGGATGAGAGTTCATGCATCGGCCCCACGACACTTACCACTAGTTCACGCATCAGCCCCGGTGCCATTAGTGGCCCGTGCTCCCCGGCAAAGGGAATGATGTAGTCGAGGTCCATCCCGAAGTTGGCGTAGATGTAGTCCAAGAGGGCCTCGACGTCCTGCTTCGAGCCTTGGTTGAACGGAACGACGGTGAGTGCCGAGCCGCGGCTGCCAATCGTCTGGAAGATCGACTGGTGTTACTCGACGGTCGCGCGGTTGTACCGCGAGGTGGTGATGACGACGTGCGCGCGCCGCCAGACAGCAGTCCCTTGACGATCTCGATACCAATCGAGCCCTTGCCCGTTCTTGTCCCTGAACGTCGTGCCCGAGGTCGCGATCTCGTGGAGGATGTCGAGGTAGACACCCGTCAAATTCGAGTTGTACTCCCAGTTGTTGCCGACCTTGCGCTTGAGGTGGAGCAGCGGGACCTTGTCCGCCGAGACAGACGAAATGGCAATCTGGGGGCGCAGGAACTGCGAGGAGGAGCGGCGCTGACGCTCTCCGGTGCGACGCGGCTCGGGCGTCTTGCGCAGCGACCGAACAACACCCTCGTAGAGCGCCTTGATACGGTTCTTCTGCTCCTGGCTGATTCCGGGCTGCGTCTTGACGACGGTCCAGAGCTTGAGCACATCCTCCTGGATCTTGTTGATGTTGACGGCGCCAGAAACCGTGTCGCCGCTGGCCATCTCCTCGACGTAGGCCTCGAGCTTGCGGACGTTCTCGCGGACGACCTCGGAGTAGACGATGTCGCCCTTGGCGGTGACTTCGGTATGCGGCGCAGTCGGGAAGGTGACTAAGAGTCACGTTGATACGCCGGGAAATGGAATACGCCTGAAATTTAGCGATTTTGGCGAATATTTACGCGGTGGGATCATCTCGAATAGGGCTAATCAGCGTTGTACCCGAGCGTTGGATTAGGCTTGAGTGAAGGGTGGATTAGCAGCCCCGACGCGTGTCATAGCGCTTAGGGCCGGCTAGAACATAAGTAGAACCTTAATCGGTTCCGCCTGGACAAGCAATGGGTGGCCAATAGCCTCGTTGGACGCCAAGCACACCAAAAGGGAAGGAAACGGATTAGGGCCTATCCATAGGAAAAGACTGGTCCAGCTGTCCAGGGAGTTCGACATCTGTGATTAAGCCGCGTAGAGCTTAGGCACTGGAGTCCCGTGACCGCGACACCTCGGATTAGCCGGCTCGGCCTAATCGGAGATTCGGCAGCCTAGCCCGACCCGACGGACTAATCAACAACGACTAATCGGACGGCGATTCTCCGGACATGAGAATCCATCAAGAGTCGACAACCGGTTTCAGGAACGTTTTCCTGGACGACTTTTCCCTGCATACACGGCATGGGGGGCACCACTGGAATCGGCTTACCCGTGGCAATCCACTACTGGCCAGCGCGGACCGCCGGGCGAACGGGATAAGACTGCCAAGCTATCCGGCAGCAGTCCAGTCAAGATCGACACTCGGCAATTGATCGGATTAGCGGCATGACGAAGCCGGACAAGGATTTGCGCCTGTAGCCAATGAGAGGAGGCGCTTTACGGATTATTGGGATGTGTTTTGTTTGTTTGGTTGTGTTTGTACGCTACTCAAGGATGTATTTAACCAGCGTTTGGGGCCCCTAGGTCCCCACGCAAACAGTACCCATCATATTTTGATTGCTATTTTGCGGGGTTTTGGGACAGAAGGCGAAGCGCCAGAAGTTGCAAATCCTAAGTTGGATTGACGGATCGGGATAAGAATCATTGAATTAAGCGATCGGACTTAGGTCCTCGGCTTGGTTACGGTGATTAATCGAGGTTGAGCGTACTTCGGTGCTCCCTCTAAGTGGCCTCGGTGGATCGGATTAAGGAGTTGAGCTAGCTTCGGCGCTCCTCGGATAAGGATTGGGACTTCGGGTCGAGCGTACTACGGTGCTCTCCGGTGTTAGCTAAACGAGATCGAGCGTACTTCGGTGCTCTCTCGGGTTCGGAGTTTTGTGCTGGAGGACTAGATTAAGGGTTCGACCCTTGAGTTTTTGGCTTTGTTGGTTGGGTTCAGACAAACCGTCTGGGTCTGGTCGATCGAGTTGGGAAAAGCTCTCAAATCGAAACTACACAAGACCTTAATCACTCCGTGATTATTCTTGAATCAAACACTCGGATTAGCATTCCGTCTTCGGTCTATCCAAGACCGAACCCGCTTAATCGGTTTTCCCGCGAAACATCGATTAGTGAGATCTCTGATTAAGGAGTTTTCCAAACTTCTGATTAGTGTTCAAAATCTCCACAAACCCCACAACTCAACCCTTGTTGGCTCTGTACCTTGGGGCCGATACTCGTATTGGTGATAGCTGCTAGGAACGCTTTTGGTGGTCTTTTGCTTGGTTGGTTTCTTTTGCTATTCAGCAAAAGTCTCTTTTCCGGGTGTTGGCGTTTTTCCCGCTGCTAGCCGATAGCTCGTCTATCATCTGGAGCCCACCGCGAGGGGTTGTGGATCTATTTTGAACATTCTCTGGATAAGGATTATTCCTGACTAAGAGAGAAAAACAATCGACACTAGGTTTGGTTCGTCAGAATCATTCCACCCGCAAAGAAACCGGATTATACGGATTCAAAACCTTCGGACTTCGCTTCTCTCCTTCGGGGTAAAGGGGAGCTTAGACCAACACCTTTGGACAACACGGATACTGCAAGAGGCCGGCGTGTTACGCGTCAGAACCCTACGGGACAGCCAGTAGCAGGACCATCCAAACCGTCCAAACCAAAATCCAAATCTATCCAAGTCCAATCCACGGCCAAGGGAAAAGCTAAAGCCCAAGAGTCTTCTAGTTCTGAACAAGAGGACACTCTCGAGCAGCAACTTAACTCCCAACCACTATCCATATTGGACATTCCGGTTAACCCCGTTCCGATAAATTTTTGGGCTTATACACATCAGCCAGTCATGGCTCACCACGCAAATCAACAACAGAACGCGCAGCAAGGGGCGGCTGCTCAGGGAGGACCCCAATTGGCGCAAGGGCCTAATCCAGGTGGTGTTAACCCACCGCCAGGACAAGGACAAGGAGCTGGCGCGCCACCAGCACAAGGAGGAGCCGTACCGGCTCAAGGACTTAATCCAGGTCAAGCTCAGGCTCCGCCTGCAGCGCGCCAAGGATATAAGTATGGGGGGCCTGTACAAGGCTATAAGATACCCGCGTCATGGAGTAGGGACCGACCAGGGTTCGACGGACGCAAAGCAGAGACGACGTTGTTGGAATTCATTGAATGCCTAAGGGAGGTATTCGAAAAAGGCGCGGTGACCGAGGAAGCGGCCAAGAAATCAACAACGATTGGTTTCCTGGATACGCTTCAATTGAAGGAGCAGTGGCGTGAGATTAAGGGCTACGATGACAATACGACCTGGGAAGAATGGATCGAGAACGTGCTTAAGGATTATCCGGAAGTTCGTGATCGGGACAACGGGTCGGTTTCGGCATTAGAGACCTTAATCAAACAGGACGGTGGGATTCGGGCGACGGGATGAGGGACCGCTTAGGCGGTTCGTTGTTTCCTTCCTTCATATAGTGAATAAGCTGATGAAGGCGCCGGCCGTTCTCACTAATCGAGATGCCGTGGCGTATTTTCTTCGAGCATTGGATGCCGATTTCTCTAGGGAAATGACAGAGTGCATGGGCGGATTATCGTTGACCCCTTGGCTGGGGCAGCCGGCTAATCCGCATCATGTCCGCCGAAAAGACGATCCCTATTCAATTGAAGACGTAACCAAGCTAGCCGTCGCGTTAGCCGAACAGACGTTTGGCACTGTCAATGAACGCGGCGGATTATTGGGTAGTGATCCTAGCCAGTCCGGAGCTAATCGCTGGGCGGTTGCGAGAGGAAGAGGCAAGGGATCACCTTGGACAACAGATGGCTCAAATGCGAGACATTATGGATATCCATGCGTCAAAAATGGAGAGGGATATGAAGTCGTTCCAGGCTACTGTCGAGTCGGCAACCGGGTTATGCAACAGAACCTTAACCCGGTTCGGAGGGAATTTACGGGGGAACCCGCGGAAACGGATCACCAACATGCAGGGAAACCGTTTGGCGGGCCTTGTTCCTTCTGCAAAGGACCTCATGGCTGGGGTGTGTGTGAGATTAAGAAGAAGAAGTTGGCGAATGGGGAGATCCTACCGAAAACGGATACCTAAACTTACCTGGAGGATTCAAGATTCCGTCATACTCTCCGGATTGGTCGAGGCTTCAAAACGTGGAAGAGTATTGGAGACGGACTAAGGCTGGCGAACCGACCTTAGCCCAACCCATTCCTAGACGACGACAGGCGGCTTTTATGATGGATATTGACGACGAACGGAACGACCACATCGGACAGTGGGAAGACACTTCGTACGACGAGCTAGTATCCAGGCATGTGCAGCAAAATCTGCAACAAGGGCGCGTCTACGCCGGGTCTTCATTAGGGCAATTGCAATCGCAGTTGTACTATGGAGGCCCTAGCCAGCATCTTAATCCAGGAATGCGGGGGTATCCGCCGCACCTACAACCGTGGGATATGCCTAATCCGCATGGCATGGGGATGATGTTTAATCAGACCCCGATGACAGGGCCTGGAACGGGCCAGCATCACCATGCCGGGCCTGCAAATCCGGTTAACGAATTAGCCGAGCAGCTTGTTCAAATCATGAACTTGGGCAGGCGGCCTAATCAAGGACCGGATCACGGACGGGTTAACGACCAATTCCAAGTTTCCACTAGGAGCACGCCTCGGGGCAATAACCCTTCGGCGGGAGGTGGAAATTTCTAGAGAGTCCGAGGAAGGGGGCTGGGACCCGGACAAAACGGGTTTCTAGTACAGCAGGGCCCCCGGAGGACCGAACTACGTCTGTGGATAAGGCTGCGCGGAGGAAGGAGAAGAGTGTGCGTTTTGAGGAGGAACCTGAAGAGGAACCGGATGAGGGAGAAGGGGGCAGGATCCTGGGGGAAGAGTCTGTGGTGCCCAAACCGAACCGAGCAGAGAAGACGCTGGGTAACCGGGAGTCAAGGGAACGAGCGGAAGAAGCCGGCCCACGATTCTCGGAAAGGTCTTGGCGGATAGTCTCGCGGTACGATGACCAAGGCATTCTGGAAGCCGTCGTTAATCGGGTGGAAAACATGCCCATGGCACCAATGACAGTTAAGGAACTGGTGGCCATGGCGCCCGGATTTGCAAAAAGCTTAAGGAATGTACTGTCTAGACGGGCGCCAGAAGATTAATCCACCGACCATGGAAGCAATGCTTAATCATGGTGGCGGATACCCGTTCCTGGAGGATGAAGGGACAATCTTCCTAGACGAAGATGCCGTGTCACTGACGGATTTGCCGGAAGCAGATTGGTGTTACTTGGCAACCCAAGAAGACGTCGGAGTTGACCCGGGAGGGATTATCTGTGGGGATCCGGTTTTGCAATACATCTCCACAGTGCCCGACCGAAGAGATCCTAAACAAGTCTTCGCCGGCAAAGAGTCCACCTCGCTGAGGGTGCTTTATCCGACGGTCAACGCCATGCGCCAAGTTGAATGTGTGGTGGATAGCGGATCACAAATCGTATCCATGTCATTGGAGATGGCTGAGGATTTGGGATTGTCTTGGGACCCCGAAGTCCAGATTTACATGCAGAGTGCGAACGGGCAGCTTAAGAAGTCGGCCGGCTTAGTACGGAATGTGCCGTTCTTATTCGGAGACATTGCGGTCTATTTGCAGGTGCATGTAATCGAGGGTGCGGCGTACGATGTACTATTGGGGAGGCCTTTTGACGTGGTTACCGAGTCGGTAATCGCTAATCACCGAGATGGAAGGCAGACTGTCCGGATACGCGATCCGAACTCGGACCGGCGTCTGGATATTCCTACTTTCCCACGAGGGAAGTTCTCGGCAACGGTTAAGGCTAAACCAGAGACAGACAGCCTGCGTCCTAATCGGGACATTCAGCCTCTTTCGCAAGCGTTAGCAGCTAAGGTGGGATCGAATTGGGAAGGGAGGACGAAGTGGGCTGGAGGACCGGTCAAGGGACTATTCGAGAAAAATTTCCCGAAAGACCCTATCCGGGAAAAGTGGCCTAACTCGGATTCGAACCCAAGACAGCCAAATCGGATACGCAGGAAGGTGTCGGTGGAGGAAGTGGAAGATGAATACGAGCGAGACTTCCGCGAACGAAGGGATAGGGAAGCCAAGGATTCCACTCCGGCTAAACCCGTAGCCCAGCAGACCAGGGATTCAACTCCCTATACGGATGGTGCCGGAAACAGACGGCCAAGGGACAGACAGTCCCGGCCGGAGACTTCCACGAAGGAACCATATCCGGAAGCTGTTCGACGCCGATTAAGGCGCATGGAAGGGGAGAGCGAAGATTCATCTGAAGAAGAAGATCCGAATGTATACTCCCGCCATTTACCGGATAATCAATGGAATGGGAAGGGACAGGATTTTCGTCAATCTGGGAGGAGATAGAGGCGACACTTGGACTAGACGCTAATCTGAAGGATGCGGCAGTGCAATTGGATTGGATCAGGACGGGGAGGTCGTGTCGAAGCCGTGATTGGTCTGCGGAATGGGAGGAATTTCAAAGGGGATGAGATTAAACAAGCCTATTTGCTAGCCTCGAAGGGCTGCAAGGCCTTGGAGGAGGACAAAGAGGCGGCACAACTGTTTAACCAGTTTGTGGGTCTCGAACCGAAAGAATCTCTGGATGACGGACGGATCATGGAGGTGTTCACATTTGATGAGAGAGTGCTGATGAGCAAACGGGATATCGTTCGCAAGGAGGAGGCGGCTAAGCGCGCGTATCGGAATAAGGCAAGGAACCTGCCTAAATCAACGAAGATTAGGGCGGCGTTCGCCACCAAGTACAAACCGGTAGCGCTCAAAGTGCGTCCGGTCTACACGGACTTGCCGGAAAAATTTCGGATTAGGCGGGAAATCAAGGGAGATCCGCTTAAGGATATGCCGAAGCTGCCAGAGCGGCCTCCGGATTTTGTGCCGACAGGGAGGTACACCGAGGAGAGGAAAGCAATCATAGACAAGGCTCATGCAGGGGATTTCTTAACCGAAGAGGAACGGAAACTTCAAGCATGAGTTCATGCGTTTGCATGAATCGGCTTTCGCTTGGGATGACTCCGAGAGGGGTTCCCTTAAGAAAGAATTTTTCCCTCCAATAGAAGTACCCACCGTGGAGCACAAGGTCTGGATAGAGCGGAGTATTCCCATTCCAAGGGGACAATTCGAAGAATTTTGCAAGGTGATTAAGAAGAAGATTGACGCGGGCGTTTACGAACCGTCTAACTCCTCTTACCGATCAAAATTCTTCGGAGTGCTCAAGAAAGATGGGAAGAGCATCCGATTAGTGCACGCTCTGGAACCTCTAAACGCAGTTACTATCGCTCACTCGGGAATACCTCCGGCTACCGAGGAATTGGCGGACCACTTCGCGGGAAGGGCCTGCGGAGGACTATTCGATCTCTACGCAGGATACGACCAAAGGGATTTGGCCGAGTCGTCTAGGGATTATACAACGTTCCAGACTCCGTTCGGAGCCATGCGATTAGTGAAGTTGCCGATGGGATGGACTAATTCAGTTCCAATATTCCATGACGACGTAACGTATGTTCTCCGGGATGAGATCCCTCACGTAACTATCCCATACATCGACGATGTGCCGGTCCGAGGACCGCCGACGAGGTATGAGGATAAGGACGGGAAGTGCGAAGTGATTAAGGGTAATCCGGGGATCAGGCGCTTTGTGTGGGAGCACTTTCAAAACCTGAATAGAGTTGTTCAGAGGCTGAAATATGCGGGTTTTACGATCTCGGGGCTTAAGACTGTGCTTTGCGCGGATAGCTTCGAGGTGGTAGGGCACCAGTGTTCATACGAGGGAAGGCGACCGGCCACGGATAAGGTGGGAGTAATATCTCGCTGGCCTCCGTTGGACGATGTCTCCCAAGTCAGACAATTCTTGGGGGTGGTCACCTATGTGAAGAACTTTATTAAGGATTTCGGGTTAATGGCGAGGCCATTGTACGATTTGCTTAAGAAGGATGTGGAGTGGGTTTGGGGAGAACGCGAACAAGCATCGATGGACGCGATTAAGCGAGCAGTCGAGACCTGCGATGCCCTGCGTCCCTTAAACTACGACGAGACATGGGAAACCGTTGTCGCTGTTGACACTTCACACATAGCCGTGGGACTAGAAGTTTTCCAGATTGACCCGAATACCGGGAAGAAGTACTTCGCCAAGTTCGGATCAATCCCGCTTAATCAGAGAGAGCGGAACTTCTCCCAGCCTAAACGAGAATTGTTTGGGCTAAAACGAGCACTGGAGTATTTGCAGTACTGGATCCTAGGGTGTAGGAATCTAACGGTGGAGACGGATGCGCTATACATCAAGGGGATGCTGGATAATCCGGGAATGGGCCCAAATGCGACCATTAACCGGTGGATCGAGCAAATCCTGATGTTCCACTTCACCTTGAAACACGTGAAGGGAGCGACGTTCTCACCAGATGGCCTATCCAGGCGACGGAAAGTGGAAGGAGACGAGGAGTTCAAGGATACTGAGGAAGGATTTGACGAGAACCCGCCGCCCGACGCGCATAAGGACTGGGATTATACTATCCAGCAACCTTTGGAGCTGGGGGAATTCATTGACCAGATTGACACGCGTGGGGGGTTCTTGTTCGAGGCGAAAGATGCTTATCCAGAAGCATACGGCTACTTCGAAACGGACTGTTGGGACGCATATGAGGACCGATTAAGGGAGGCGGAGGCTATCCGGGAGGCATACGCCCAAGAAAACGTGCAGCCACCCGAATACCTGTCCTCGGATATCCGGGGCACGGAGCCGCTTTTGCCCTCGACAGCGTTCAAATGGGACGAGGCTAAACGCGAACCGTATAATGAGCAGCACAGAAGTGCAAATGCAATCCGGTTAGAAGCGAAGCTAGAAGACGTCAAAGCTTACATCAAATCAGGGTGTAAGCGCCTGGAAGGGATGACAACTAAGAAGTTCCGTGACTTGGAGAAGTACGCCTCACAGTTCTTCGTCGGAAAGGATGGCCGGTTATTCAGGAAGGGTTCGGAAGGAATGAACCGGTTAGTGGTGGAGAAAGAGCATCGCATGTTTATGATGAAATCGGCGCATGATAGCCTCGGACATCGCGGGGTCTTCGCAACGAAGTCCTTAATCGAAGTACGGCTCTGGTGGCCAGAACTCGAGTCGGACGTGGCTTGGTATGTCAAAACCTGCCACATGTGTCAGGTCCGGCAAAGGAACTTGGTTCGAATCCCGCCAGTGCCAACTATGACGCCGAGCTTATTCGCGAAAATTCATACGGATGTGATGGTCATGAGCGAGGTGTCGAATGGGTATAAGCTAGTGGTGGCGGCCAGGGACTCGCTAAGCCGGTGGTTAGAAGCCAAGGCTTTGCGCTCGGATACCACGCAGGCCTTAGCCATGTTTTTGTTGGAAAATATTATCTGCCGCTGGGGATGCCCACGAGAGATAGTAACCGATAATGCACCTCAGTTCTTAGCCGCGGTGGAGTGGTTAGCCAGGAAGTACGGGATAACAGGGATCAGAATCTCTCCGTATAACTCGCAAGCCAACGGCCCGGTAGAACGCGGGCATGCGGATATTCAGCAATCACTAGCCAAGGCAACCGGCGGAAATGGCTCCAAGTGGTATTGGTTCCTGCCGCAAGTGGTGTGGGCTGACCGAGTTACGGTCCGACGAGGATTAGGGTGCTCGCCGTATTTCGCGGTAACCGGATGCCACCCGATACTGCCGCTGGACATAGTGGAAGCAACATGGCTTGTTGATTACCCGGGAGGATTTATTTCCACCTCTACTCTGGTCGGATTAAGGGCCAAAGCTTTAGCCAAGCATAAAATACACCTTAATCGGATGAGGGAGAGGGTCTCGCAAGAGAAAATCGATGCGGCAAGGCGCTACGAACGCGTGCACGCAAAAACGATCAAGGATTATAAGTTTGTTCCGGGCGATCTAGTGCTATGCAGAAACACGCAAATCGAGAAGAGTCTTAATCGCAAATCGAAGCTCAAGTACCTAGGACCTCTGGTCGTAATCAGGCGCACCAAGGGAGGCTCGTACTTAGTGTGCGAGCTTAACGGCGCGGTCTGGCCGGGGAAGATAGCTGCCTTCCGATTAGTGCCTTACGCGGCGCGAAAATCGATTGACATTCCCGGGTCAATTGAGAAGTGGCTGGACTTGACAGCCGCGGACATTGACCGATTAGCGGAAGTCCCCGATCAAGAGCCGGAGGACATCGGAAGAGACTGGCAATTCGATGAAGCTAACTTGGACTCGGACTCGGACGTGGAGTAGCTGAATAACACGAAACGTCTTATTCAACAAGCGGACATATACGTGGTGGTACAACGGTAAAGAGACACTAATCGAGGAATCTAAGCCCTGACGGACTTGGATTACCGACGTTGACAAGCGGAGGCAACACCGTGATTAGCGTGGGAGTGGTCGCTAAGGACCTAAGCCGACTTGCCGGCCTTGCGCGTCTTGGACGACGACGCAACCGGAGTGGAAGGGCCAGTCTCCACCTGAGCACGGGACCGGTGGGGATAGCCTTGGTCGACTTAGCCGAAGAGTTGGTAGTGGCGTGGCCAGCGAGATACGCCTTGACGATGGCGGGGCCGAGGCCGAGATCCATATCACTGTCAAAACGGATTAGCGCGGATCATGAGAACGGGGGACGCAAATCCGGGACTGACGTGATACGGGCGGGGACGCGGATACCCTGGGTGCGAATAAGCTCCAAAACCTGCTCATGCTGCGAACGGCGCAGAAGGAACTCTTCGAGTTCGAAACTCATGCGCTGAACCGTGTTGATGAGCATGGAGTTAAGAGAGCGCTCCAAGTTAAGGATATCGTCGTTCTCCAGCTGGGCGATGAGCTTGGTGGCGTTGTCGTCCCAGACGGACGACAGAATAGCGCCGAAGTTGGCAACCTGGCCGGAGACGGTGTTGGCGCCAAAGTCCCCAGTGGCGGAATTCTGCGAGAGAAGGAGAGAAACGGATTAGCACAGGGATGACGGATTAACGATGACACACCATTGATCCGTTGCCAATCCGTTTAAGTGCAGCTTCAAGAGAGAAGCTAACGGACTTGTCGTTGAGCATCTTGTTCATGTTGGGTGTGTCGCGAGCGTTGGGCTTGATAATGGCCTTGATTTGCTCCTTAGCCGCTTCCTTGAGGACTTTCTTGGTCTCGGGAGCCTTGCCATCGGACTTAGCCTCGACGGGACCTTCGGCTTTGCTGGGGGCCTAAGAAGGAGACAAGCTGGTTAGAGTGACGGGGCTAAGGACTCGCGGACGAACGAACCGATTTGGTCTTCTTGTTCGGAAGCTCGTCCTGGGGAGACAACTGGTTAGAGTGAATAAACGAAAGGGGATGGATTATGGAATAACGCACCGGGCGCTTGTTCTCGCCTCCACGCTTGTTCACAGCGGCCGCGTCCTCCATGGGAACGTCGTCATCGATTATCATGACAGACGGCGACTTAGGGCGCTCGGCCGTAATCTCCGAGTCAGAGTCCGGAGCATCAAGATAGGCTTGAAGTTCGTCCTCCGGAGCCTAATCGGTTGAACAGGTCAGCCAACGAGCTTAATCAGGGTTATAACGCACCTCGAGACCGTAAGGCACGGACGAGTTGGCAACCAACTGAGCGATCTTGCGGTGAATCTCACCGACCGAGTCGGGCTTAACCCAGTTTGGGTGGTTCTTGAGAATAACCGCGATAACTTGATTAAGCTTGTTGCGAACCGAGTTGAGGCACTCGACGATTTCGGGACATGCGCAGCATGCTCGGTGAGCAGGAGAGAAGTTCAACGACTAAGGGAAGTTGAATAAGGAGAAGAAGGCGGGAGGAATGCGTGCCAAGACCGTGCCAAGGCGGTCAACGTCGTAGACGAACTGAACAGGGTCGCCGAGCTGAGCTTCGTCTTGACTGCGATGCGAGCACGGTCGACGAGCTTGGTGAAGATGCGAGCACCATGCTTGGCGACGTGGTCGTCAAAGATGTCCTGGTCAAGGGGAACGACTTGGTTGTTGAGACTGCTCGCCATGCAAGCCGAGAAAGAGTGGGGAGTATGGGTGCAACAGTGGTCCATGGCTGGCTTTTATGTCGCAGAGGGCGGCGACCTTTTGAGAACGGGGGGAGGGAGCCTAGCCACACATGAGACTACTACACCCATGCGGCGCAAGCCCATGAGACCCGGATTTTTCGCGGTGTGCATGGAGATAATCAACAGAACACGCTGGAGGCATGCGGATAAGAGAAAATCAAACGTCCGGTTACAAAACTGGCGAAGGGTTTTCTCCTCGAAACCGATCATGCTGACAGGGGGTGGTTGGATTAACGACCAGGGTTAACGACTCGTGGCTTATGCGGAGGATGCATATTTCCTGTAATCGGCACAGGACCTAGGACCTTGAATAGGTACTTGAGGATGCGGACGCAGGACCGGCTTAATCAGAGTGGGCGCAAGCTGTCAAGAGCCAAGGCGCTAATCGGAAGCTGTTGATCGGAGAAGCGTCAATCGCTTGGCACTGAGCAACAAAGATCCGGATTAGCCATCTCTCGAAGGCATGCTTGCATCACGAAGATTGGCAAGATAAGGCGTTCCAGATTAGTGGACAACTGAATAGTGGACACTAATCAGGCGGGCGGCTTCGGTCTTAATCAGCCAAGTGCGTGTTAATCGGGTAAACACCCGTTGATTCGTTTAGCCGTAAACACGGCGGGTACAGTAGATACACGATTAGATACAGAGGCTATCTAATCGGAGCGCGTTTGGATGGATGGATTAAAAATTTTTATACGAAGTTTTTTTTTCGGCCCACTAGTCGGCAGAGTTGGGGTTCTCTGCATCGTCAGTGGGAAGCAGCCCAGCCGAGGCGCCGGCGAAGTTCCACGAGTCAAGCCAGTCCTCGAGCAGGTCCTTGACGTCCGGCTTGTTGGCACCGGCCTCGAAGAACTTGACGGGCGACTTCAGGACCGTTGGCCTCGACTTGCGCCCGGATCCAGAGCTCGATGTCGCGCGCGGCCTCGACGGCAGCCTTCCGAGCAGACGTAAATCCGACGTCAACGGCCATCAGGGTATCGAACGCCTGATTAAACCGCTCGAAGCGGCTGTTGATCTCTGTCAAACTCGGATTAGCGAAGAAGTAGCTGGATAAGGCGAACTCGGCTTACCCGGGCCGTACTGGTCGAACGCGATCTTGAGGTTCTGCATCTGCTGCCGACGCTCCTCCAACGACAGCATATGCGAACAAGCCGATGTATCGGACTTGATGCGTATGCAACGTTGGCAAGCTCCGTATCCGTTTGGGACGCAGAGCTGCCGCGCGGCGACACAGGACAAGCAAGGCGCGCCGGACTGCGGGTTAAGGATCAAACGGATTAGCGAATGAGGCGCTAATCGGAAATGATCGGACTTACGAAGAGCTGGACGTAATTCGTCCCGTCTTTGGACAGCCGAGCGCCGAACTTGGACTCCAAGTCCGCGAGGTCGATCTTGGGCGTAGCCGGAGCCCAGAGTGGCTCGGTTAGCCGGGCAGACTTGCGGTGGACCGCCGACGAGGCCATCTCGGTGCGATAGGCGCCCCTGCTGGAAAGAGAGCGAGAGGTTAATCTTACCCTCGCCCTCTCCAGTGTTCGGGTGCATCGACACTTGGGCTAGAGGGAGGGAAACGGATTAGTAAAAGGGAGAGGTTGAGAGAATAAACGAGACGACGCACTTAACCAGTGCGACTCGTCTTTCTTGTTGATCGCGCCCGACGAGATAGTCGACGGCGGCCGCGGTGTTCTGCTTGATCTGCTTGATCGGCACCCCGTGGAGGAGGCGATCCTCGCCAGAGCCGACGACAGTTCGGGTAATCAGCCGACGGGAAGAGGGCACGGGATAAGCTCGCTTACCCGCGGCGCGGGAAGACCCGGTGATCCGGATAGACGAATCGTCGCTACCGGACGGCTTCTCGGCAAGCCGGACGACGAGCTTAGCCGGTTCTTGCGGCTTCAGCTTGTCGTCGGTCTTGGGCTTCTCGACGCTCTTCTTGGGCTTCTCCGGCTCGGCGACTTTCTTGGGCTTATCCGGTTTCTCGGCCTTATCCGGCACCTCCTTCGCCTTGCCCTTAGACGAAGCCGAGGACAAGACCGTCAACGGCTGTCCAGGAGGCGGGCTTCGCGGTGGCCGGATGGGGCAGCGGAAACATACTCTCCTCATCCGAATTGTCGACCGTGGCCGAGGAAACACTGTGCGGGAGACGGATTAGCAAGTTCAGCGTTAATCAGGATGGAGATAGGGACTTACGGATTACGGATCGTCACGCGAGGACGTTGGTAGACCTTGAGGTCGGAAGACGCGGAACCCAGATTAAGCTGGTTCGCGTAGGACGGGCCAGACTTAAGAAGGGCGACGGTCTTGGCCTTCTTCGTCTTCTCGGGCGGACCGGCTGGCTGAGGCGTGGGCGAGCTACGAAAAATCTTGATTAGCGTGGCAAATCAGATGTCAGAGAAAATGGGCGAACCGACGGGCGATTAAGCAGAGCGGGCTGACTAACCGGGCGAAACCGCGGTCTCCGGACCGGAGTCTTCGTCAGGTTCGCCTTCGCCGTCGACGTCCATTTCAGCGTCGGACTCGGGCCAGCCCAATTGAGCCTTAGTCGGGCGTTCGCTATCCGAGACACCGTAATCCGGGTCGTCCGACTCGGCGTCTGGCATTACAGGCTCAGACGGATCGGGATTGCGGTAGCGAAAGAACTCCCGAGCTTGTGGGGGACGAAGAACTCGGCGACGGTTGGGAGTCGGTCTTCGTTGGGAGTAGGAATAACGAAGTCGGAGCGCAGAAAGAACTATTCGAAGTTGTGATTAGCACTTATCGACGAGGAAAATGCGACGACGCACCTTTTCAAGTTCGAGACAAGGGAAGAAGCTATACTCAGCCGGGATGAACTTGAAATCGCCGTCGTCGGGCGTCGATGATGACCTGGTAGATCGCGCAGCCGATCTCGTAGAGGCCGTTGGAACGGGACGACGCGTCCCTGGAAACGGTCGGTTCGAGCGACAAGGTAACGCTGGGAGAGGGAGATCAGAGGGATGAAAGGAAAGAACGAGAAAGAGGACGCACCACGGCAGGAAGCCCTTCGCGGCAAAGCAAACCGGGCGTCGTCGATGGGGGCTGCGCGTCCGGCGAAATGACCGCGAATAAGGGTGAGGAGCGGGTTGGACAAGGGAGCGTTGAGGGCACGCCAGGCTGGATGGTGACTGGGCTTAATGCGTTTGAGACCGTCGGGGCGGAGGCCAGAGGGGCGTTTGGGGACGACGGGGGGACGACATGGAGGGGGAAAGCAAGGAGGAAAATGCCCTGTTTTCCGACGCCCAGTTAGTTTTACAAGGGGTCGGAAAGCGCAGCATTTTCTAGACGGAAAAGAAGCCTGCCACTGAATTGAAGCTAAAGAAGCTTCCGTGGAGTCATCGTGCGGCGTTTAGAATGACAGATGGCCTCGTGGGCGAAGCACAAGCTAAACGCTGGGAAAATTCCGAGCTTAAAACTCAGGGCGGTTGTCAGGGCGTGGAGAATCGGATTAAGGACGGGGCACAAAAATTTTACAAAGTCCCTATCCCTTAATGCGGTGGAAGGAGTTCCCCTAGAAAGAACACTGGCTAAGGAGTTGGCTGGCTGAATTTAGAGCAGGGGCGCTGGGGCAATGAAAGGGGCTAAGCTTAAACCAGGCAGAGACGCGGATGGGATCGGCGAAGGACTTAGGGCTGAAAAATTTTCTGAGTACTATGGAGGGCCCTAATCGACTGGGGGCAGTCGAGATTTGAAAACGGGGGAGATGATACGCCGGGAAACGGAATACGCCTGAAATTGAGCGATTTTGGCGAATATTTACGCGGTGGAATCAACTCGAATAGGGCTAATCAGCGTTGGACCCGAGCGTTGGATTAGGCTTGAGTGAAGGGTGGATTAGCAGCCCCGACGCGTGTCATAGCGCTTAGGGCCGGCTAGAACATAAGTAGAACCTTAATCGGTTCCGCCTGGACAAGCAATGGGTGGCCAATAGCCTCGTTGGACGCCAAGCACACCAAAAGGGAAGGAAAACGGATTAGGGCCTATCCATAGGAAAAGACTGGTTCAGCTGTCCAGGGAGTTCGACATCTGTGATTAAGCCGCGTAGAGCTTAGGCACTGGAGTCCCGTGACCGCGACACCTCGGATTAGCCGGCTCGGCCTAATCGGAGACTCCGGCAGCTTAGCCCGACCCGACGGACTAATCAACAACGACTAATCGGACGGCGATTCTCCGGACATGAGAATCCATCAAGAATCGACAACCGGTTTCAGGAACGTTTTCCTGGACGACTTTCCCCTACATACACGACATGGGGGGCACCGTTGGAATCGGCTTACCCGTGGCAATCCACTACTGGCCAGGGAGGACCGCCGGGCGAACGGGATAAGACTGCCAAGCTATCCGGCAGCAGTCCAGTCAAGATCGACACTCGGCAATTGATCGGATTAGCGGCATGACGAAGCCGGACAAGGATTTGCGCCTGTAGCCAATGAGAGGAGGCGCTTTACGGATTATTTGGATGTGTTTTGTTTGTTTGGTTGTGTTTGTACGCTACTCAAGGATGTATTTAACCAGCGTTTGGGGCCCTAGGTCCCCACGCAAACAGTACCCATCATATTTTGATTGCTATTTTGCGGGGTTTTGGGACAGAAGGCGAAGCGCCAGAAGTTGCAAATCCTAAGTTGGATTGACGGATCGGGATAAGAATCATTGAATTAAGCGATCGGACTTAGGTCCTCGGCTTGGTTACGGTGATTAATCGAGGTTGAGCGTGCCGGTGCTCCCTCTAAGTGGCCTCGGTGGATCGGATTAAGGAGTTGAGCTAGCTTCGGCGCTCCTCGGATAAGGATTGGGACTTGGGTCGAGCGTACTACGGTGCTCTCCGGTGTTAGCTAAACGAGATCGAGCGTACTTCGGTGCTCTCTCGGGTTCGGAGTTTTGTGCTGGAGGACTAGATTAAGGGTTCGACCCTTGAGTTTTTGGCTTTGTTGGTTGGGTTCAGACAAACCGTCTGGGTCTGGTCGATCGAGTTGGGAAAAGCTCTCAAATCGAAACTACACAAGACCTTAATCACTCCGTGATTATTCTTGAATCAAACACTCGGATTAGCATTCCGTCTTCGGTCTATCCAAGCCCGAACCCGCTTAATCGGTTTTCCCGCGAACATCGATTAGTGAAATCTCTGATTAAGGAGTTTTCCAAACTTCTGATTAGTGTTCAAAATCTCCACAAACCCCACAACTCAACCCTTGTTGGCTCTGTACCTTGGGGCCGATACTCGTATTGGTGATAGCTGCTAGGAACGCTTTTGGTGGTCTTTTGCTTGGTTGGTTTCTTTTGCTATTCAGCAAAAGTCTCTTTTCCGGTGTTGGCGTTTTCCCGCTGCTAGCCGATAGCTCGTCTATCAACGTGAGCCTCGAGAAGACCAGAATCGATATCCAAAACGTACCGTCCTTGTACAACGGGTCCTTGCCAACCACCTCACGTACATTGTCGATGAGCTGCTGTCCAAACTGCTTCGCAAGCGCGTACGTCTCGCCCTTGGACGCGTCCGTCTGGTCGATGTTGTACTGCATATACGTAAGCAGCTCGGGGTCGGCGCGGTTCATGAGCGCAATGCAGCGCGCGGTGATATCGCGGTCGACAGTGGTCAGACGACCAAAGATGATATCGTAGAACATGAGCAACGCGTCCTGGCGCGCTCAGTTCCACGACGAGTCGAAGCGCCGCGCCTTGAGCGGGTCGAACATCGGCTGGATACCCTCGATGTACACGTCGCCGTGCTCCTTGGCGATGTTGTCGAGCTTGGTCTGCAGCGCAAGGCTGTTGGACTTTTCCTTGTCGAGCGCCGTCTCGCCGGCCCGAGAGTCGCGGTTGAGGTACCGCATGTACAGCTCGATGTGCTGCGCGGCGAAGGTCTCCTGGTCAGCTTGGAACTTGAGGAATTCCTCGCTGTTGATGACCGCGCCTCCGCCACCTCCTCCTCCGCCACCACCCGCAGCGCCCGACGAGAGCGAAATGTCCGCACGTTGAGCGTAGATGGCGACGATGCCATCCAGCCACGTCTTGGCCTCCGCCTCGGACCCAAGCCGCTTCGCCGGCTCCATCGTCGTCGCAAGCAACAGAACCCCATCCGCACGGGCCGACCCAAGCCCCCACGCCTTCGCTAAATGCGCCTTGATCGCCGAGGTATTGAACCCACCAGGCATCTTCCCACCCACAACACTTCTTGAGGACCTTGTCGAGACGCGGCGACGACGTCTGGTCGTAGATGATTTGCGCGTAGTCCTTGGTCACGGCGAAGGGGATGGCGATCAGGTTCGGGATGTATTTCCCGATGAGCATGTCGGGGTCTAGCTGGGAGACGTTGGTCTTCTTTGACAAGTCTGTAGACGCGTCAGAGGCGAATTAAAACAGAACAGAAAGAGAACTCACAGGCACGGAACGGCAAGACACCGGCCCAGAGGTAACGCGAGTGGAACGGCACATCGATACCAGGGAGCGGGATCGTCGCGTATCCACGCTCGAGCTTGATATGGCCCTCGGCCTTCTGCTGCTCCTGCGCCCGCTCAAAACACTCCTTGACGATGTCGCCGAGCATCTCATTGACCTTCTCGACGGTGAATGTCTCCGTGAGCTGTAAAAAAAAGCGTAAGTAAGGAACAAATCAAGAAAGAGAAAGTCACGTGCCTTAGCGATGTCGATCTTCTGCACCTTGAGGTAGTTGAGGACGTTGGTCATCGTCTGTAGCGCGACAAGATCGCCGGCGCAAACGTATTGTTGGCCCTGAAATCAAATAAGAACGACGAAACAACAAATCAAAAAAGAAACTAACCTCGACGTTGAAGTTGACAATCTCGAGCAGAGTGTTGGTGAGTGTCGAGATGGTGTCGACGACCTCGCGCAACGCAGCGTCCGTAAACGTCTTGGAGATACGGCTCGGGTTGACCGCACACATCGCGTAGTTCGAGCGGTTATGAGCATCACGCTCGACGGCGCGCTGCATGGTGATCCCGCGGTAAGACACCACGTCGACGAGCTCAGAGATGTGCAGCACGTCCGCAATCGACACGAGGGCCGAATACTCGCCAACACTGTGCCCCGCAAAGGCACAGTCCTTCTGCACGAACCCCTTCATGCGCATGTCCTCGAACGCGGCCTTCTCAGTGACCACAAGCGCGATCTGCGCGAACTGGGTCGCGAAGAGCAGCCCCTGCGGGTGGGAGAACGTGTACTTGGGCGTGCGGACGTCGATGTCCGCAAAGAGCGGGAGCGACTTGCAGTTGCTGTCCTTGTCCGTGTACCGACGACGAATTGCCTGGCCCTTGATACCACCAAAGTGGATAGTCTTCTCATTGGGGTTGTCCTTGACAATCTCGAGGATGGAGAAGCCATACACGGCGAGTAGATGGGGGTCGGCGCCGTCGACGACCTTGCCCAGGTCGGTGTTGGTGACCGACACAATCTTCGCCTCCGCCTTGCAGACGTTGCCGGCGGGGACAGGCTTCTCGCCAGGGACCACGCGGAAGCCGTTGGATAGGTGGACGGGGCAAAGGAGGTCGCCGTCAATGGAGGCGGGGAAGATGGACTTCATGATTGCTGCAAAACGCATTAGAACTGAAGATGTAAAAGGAGATGAAGAACATACCTGCCAGCCAGCAACAATCGCGAAATCCATAGGCGCGGACACCTCCTCGTTGCGCGCAGTCGAGAACGACTCGCCCTGGTTGCCGACAACAGCACGGAATTCCTCAGAATTCCTCCACCACAGCCGACTCGATAGTGACCTCCGGACCAACAAAGGTCTCATGGATATCGATCTCGGGGAGCGACTAGTCGTCGCCGTACCACAACTTCCAGTAGAAGTCTTTGATGCGCTGGTTGCGGCCCGTCGCGATCTCATGGATGGGCGGGAAACCCTGCGACGGCTTGTACTCGAACTGGAGGGAGAGCGGAACCGACACGTCGCGGCGGTCCTCGAACATAGTGACGTCGATGAGGTTGGTCGAGGCCGAGTATTTGATCTCGACGGCCTTGAAGGGCTTCTTGTGCTCGCCCGAACGAACGCGCGGCGCCGTACACGGTGATGGAGACGGGCTTGCCCGCGTCGTAGCCAACGACGGTCTTTTGGCCTGTACGAGGAGCGAGGAGGCGCTTGATGGGGTTGTCGATGTAGGACGTGCCTTGAACGACGGTCGTCGACGTCGTCAGAGCGCGCAACCAGCCGAGCTCGGGGCCAGCGAGGGTCTCGAGCCAGACCCAAGTCTTCGGCAGGCGATCAACAAACTCGTACGTCGCCTCGTTCTTGCCGTCGGCGCGTTTGATGCACGGGACGACGGGCGGAGTAACCGACAGAGCGCCAAGGTAGTCGACGGTCGGGACCTTGGAGAGGTCGCCGCCGTACGTGGACGCGAGGAGCCGTTGAGCGAGCTCGTTGTGGATGTTCCCGAGCAGGTCCTTGATGGGCTCGTCCTTGACGTTCGAGTGTTTGACGGCCATCGGGCCTTGGAGGATGCAGACGCGCTGCTGGTCTTGGTCTAAGACCGCGTCGATGTCTTCCGCCGCCCAAAGCGAGTCCTGGAAACCACATTAGAACGAAATCAAGTACAAAAAAAAAAACACACCTTCTCAAACCAAACATCGAACGTCGCGTCGAGAACAGGGATGAATGGTACAACGACACGTCCACCCAGCGGCACTCGTGGGCGACGAACATGAGCCGGACCATACGCAGGACCGTCTCCTCGTAGGTCATGTCGCCGAGCTCCTTCGCGACACTCCCGTCTTTCTTCCATCCGAACCACGGCTTGCCAAAGTCGCGGTTGAGCTTGCCGATGATCTCGTCGCGGCGCAATCAGCCGCAGGGCACGGAAGAACGCGCGGTCCGGTTCCAACGCACGTCGTACGACTTATCGAAGTTGCGAATCCCCAGGCTTTTGGGGTGCGCAGGCGACACCATCCGTTCGCGGAACGAGTCGGACGCCGACTGGAAGGGGTCTGGACAGTAGTTGTTGATCCAGCGCGTTAAGGAAACCGGATACAGCGAGTGGTTGTCCGGCTCTGTTGCAGTAGTTCGTGCGCGATAGCATCTGCAATAGCCCCTTTCATTTCAGCCAGCTTCGCGTCGCCAGTGTTTGGCGCAAGATCGCTGATGAAGAGAGTGCGGTCCCGAGCCGCCTCTGGAGGTCATTGGATATCGCCGGGAATCGGTGGGGTGGCAGATGCCGACGGCAGTGAAGATGGGTCCTGAAAAGCTTAGGAAGCTGGAAAAAATCGAGCACAGTTATGTACCATATTTCAGCGCGCCGAGGTTGACGCGCTAGTCATTGCGGAACGCGCAGTTGGTCATGTCGGCGTGGTCCCTGATGACTTCACGGACTTGTTCAGCAGGAAACTTCTGCAGAACGCGCTACGTCAGCGCACTCCCACCCTTTAACCCAAGTTCGTGGTCGCGCACCTACGTAGCCATCCTTCCGCTGCCGGTTGCCCTGCTAATCCCAAGGGATTTGCGCCGACGCTGTTGAGAATCAGTTGTGGCCCAAAAATTGCGGCTAGGACGCGCCTTCAGCAGTGAGTTTGAGGTTGCTTTGGCCGTTACGACCTGCGTCGACGCTCGAACACCACGATGCTTGAGAAAGATTCTCGCCAGGCGCGCGTAGAAGACGGCGGCGCGAGGCACAGACCACGACGGAGGTTCACAACGGGAACGCGCAGACGTTGGTGATGGGACAAAACAGGTGGGTCACTGGCCTGTCACCGCGAGAAATGAATTCCAAGTACAGACACAAGCTCAGATACGGGAGTGCACGGAGGCATCTTGCTCGATTAATGCAGACAGACGATCGATCCAAACCAGGAGAGTGTTGACTGGTTGAAGAGCTTCTCGAACCCTGTCCTCCACGATCATAGTCGCGACGCGAGTTCCCCCCATAGCAGCGCGCAACGCGCTGTACATTCTCCTGAGTTCAGCCAGGCGGGCTTGCAAGGCGTTAATCTCTTCGGAGTTACGTTGCGTGAGTGCGGCGATGTGTGCTTGGAGTACTCGTGCTTGTTCCTGACGCGCTGCATGCACGCTTTGAGCACGGGCGCGCGCTTGGTCGAAATTTTGGTAGAGCTGCGCGACGTCTGTACG
This sequence comes from Mycena chlorophos, assembly GCA_014461115.1. NCBI lineage: Eukaryota > Fungi > Basidiomycota > Agaricomycetes > Agaricales > Mycenaceae > Mycena > Mycena chlorophos. The sequence goes on along the minus strand of JACAZE010000007.1, from coordinate 1,684,469 downwards.
CATGTCCGTAAGTTCAGCGATGTTGGTCCGGTGGCGAGCCTGAAGCTCGGCATGGATGGTCTCCATCTCGACCCGTTCATGCTGCTCGTGCTGGAGCAGAACGAGGACCCGGAGGTATTCTGATGACGCAGACTTTTAGCGCGATGGAGACGTCGTACAAGGACAAGCCTACCCCCGAGTTCCACCTTCTCCGCGTCGACAGCCACATCAACAACGACGGCCGAGCTTTCCGCCATGGATTCAGAACGGGAATGAGCACAAAGACCAGTAGTCGAGTCGCTGTTGACGGTATTGAGGTCGCTGGTGGGTGCAATTGGAAAGTCGGACATGAGGGAAGCCGTAGCGGGAAAGCAGCAACCTTTATAAGCAGGGACGGCGCATGCCGAAGGAGTTGGAACTGCGAGCGAAGAGCAAGAGAAGTCCGCGAGGACTGGTGTAACGGCACTTCGTCCCACGCAGAAAGCTACATGACATGCCACCCTGAAGGTTGCTCCTCGGGGATGACGCGGGGTTGGTGACGAGCGTCCTCAACGTGTCGAGGATTCCAGCGTCGACTGCGGAGACACCTCTTGCGTCGAGGAACGCCTTACCGTCGACGATCGGCATAGACTTTCCCGTCGCTCTCAATTGAAGTCGCGAAGCGAAGGAGTCGAGGATTGGCGCGTCGCGTCGCGTCGCGTCGCGTCGCGCGTTGAATCGTAGGCGGGGTCGGGCCGCGTGTGCTGCACTCGGCTTGCGCTCATAGCAATTAGAAAGCCTGAGCAGCGTGTCGGGCGCGACAGGCACGCAGCCAAGCTAGATGCGATCGCGACTGACATCCTGCTTACACTGACCGCACTTATGCCTCGCGCAGTCAACTTCGGGGAGGGTAGCAAGAGACTCAGACAAGAGCCTGAGGGATGATATCAGCTGCAGCGGCAGCAACAGAATGCGATACGAGGATACATATTGAGTACATGCGGATTAAAACGAAGGCGCGCTGAAATACAAAGTTGATGATCAAGGACACTGCTCTATTGACCCGTAGCCGACTGATACTCGCCGGAGTAGCAATTCACCAATCGACATTCGAGGTGGTGTTCACTTCGGCACGTTTGTACGAGCGGAAGTTGGTTCTGCAGCGATGAGTACATTTGCACAAAAACAGGAGCCGACGGCCGTACCGCAGTTCCACCGCCATCCAAGCCCGTTCCGCCTCTAGCGCGGCCTTGCAACATTCTCCGTACTCACCGGCCGCGATCTTGCTCAATCGTGCCGAATGTTCGTTGTAACTGGATTCGAAAGCAAGTCCCAAGTCGACGCCGCTGTTGCTGCGGTTGCCGGGGATCTTGCCTTTCGCGTTGAGTTGCTCTGGGTGCAAGACGAATTTGAGCGCTTCCAGGCGATTTTCGACCTATTAGTGTGATCAGCAGAAACCTTGCAACGAAGATTGTCCATACTATGGCCACCGTCGTCGCAATCGATGATAGAGGCACTAATGCACTGACTACCTCGTCATGGCGCCCCGTGTATCCGTACGCTGGATAGGCTAAGAGAGCGACAACGCATTTACTGAGGCGACGTTCCACGTAGAAAGGACCTGAAAATCGATCAATACGAGTGAAGCGGTACTTGTAAGCTCACCGCCGCGGGGGGTAGCCGGCCTCTGGCGCTGCAACAAGCGGATGTCGAGGCGTTTCGTTGTCCGCGCCCACAATCAGGTCGGGAGAATCGAGGCGAATGCCTTTGCTTGGGGCCTAAAACCATCAGTAGTGAATCTGGATCAACAAAACGGACATACACCGGCCCATCCATGTGCAAAGCTTGAATTATCGAGCATGAACGCGTAGTACTGGACTGCGAGGGCAGTCAAGTCGGCGGTTTCGGCTGCAGTATACGCGACGCGAACACCGGGCGCGGGGTATGGTACGTCGGTATGCACGCCTTCCATTCGTTATCCACAAACGAAGCCATGCGATCCTTGAAGTTCGTTCGAATGCGGGACAAAAGCGCGCTCTCCTCGGGGTCCTCCAATTCCGGGTATAGCTCGTTGAACAACATTCCATGGCCAAGACGCTGCATGATTCGCTTCTTCGCCGCCTTGGCCGCCTTGGCTTCGGCGCTTGGGGATGCCTTTGCGCCGCGCTTGTTATTGCGTGCGGCCAGCGCGCTCTTTTTCTTGTTCGTGTTCTTGCTTGCGCTTGTGTCGTTGACGCTGCTCAGGCTCTGGTTCAACTCATCGCCGCCCAAGCTCGAGTCACCCCAGCTCGAGCCACCCCAGCTCGAGCCACCCCAGCTCGAGCCACCCCAGCTCGAGCCACCCCGGTTCGAGCCACCCCAATTCGAGCCACCGGCGCTTTGGACGTCGTTGCCGGTGGCGTTTAGGTTTCCATTCCAGCGGTGTTGCACGGAGAAGGCCTGAGATTGCAGCCCGTGGAGGGGCAGCGCAAGTTCCCGAGGATTGACCGTGGACCCGAAGTCGCGTCTAAGCTCGTTCGAGCCGTCTTCAGGGAGCTGCGCAAGCGATGACGACGACGACGAGGAGGCGGGAGGACAAACTACGGGCCCGTAGCTAGAGTTCTGGAAAAAGTCGTACTCTGGAACTTGAGGCTCGGCCTGAGGCTGAGAAATACAGTGAGAACTTGAATAGCGCGCCAATTTGACGAAATATACGAACATTATCCTACAAAACCATGAGCAGGCATCGGGAAAGAAGGGATAAGTCTGGATGGCGAACCTGACCCCCCGTTTCGTCTTCCTCCTGGGCGGCCTCCGGGAGTCGAAGCTGCTTGAGATTAAGGTCGAAGTTTGGAACCAAATCGAATTGCGGCAAATCGCGGGCTTCGTTGAAGGATGGGAGACCTTCATAGGACTGGTCCAGAATCGGTAATCCCTGCGGGCGATGCGTTTGAGGCTCCGCCGCTTACATTCGGTGCATCAGCGCGAAACAAAGCTTGAGACTGGAAGGCGCATATAGATGGCTTACCCAAGGTTCGTTGCGCGCTGTCGCAACTCGAGTAGAGCTCGGGGAATGTGGTTTGGGGGGAAGTCATGGTTTGGAAGGAAGACGTTCCGACTCGAAATCTCTTTGGCGGTGGCGCGCCTCGGTCTGAAGGCACAACTTCTGAGTTGCCGCCGCTTTGATGAACAACTCCGCGATCTGAATCACTGCCGGTGGCAGAACTCGCAGGGCCGAGTTTAAGTGCCGTTATCCTAGGCTTGCAGCCGATGCATTGGGATTGCGGTTGACGAAAGAAGGCGCCGTCGATCTCCTTAGCAAGTCCTAGTCCTCGTCTACAGAGTTGAAAGAGATGAAAGTTCAAATGTTTTCCGCGGACTTCCTCCGAGTCCGCGCGGGAACTCCAGATCTTGGTGTGAAAGGTTTCGCTCAGACGAATGGTCGTCGGTTTAACGACCAGGGCATTCGACTGGGGGCGGGAAACTTTGAAAGGGAAAGAGTGAAAGAAGGACGGTGGGGCAGGACGGGAATCATGATAGTTGCAGTTGAGTTCGTCGTGATGGGAAAGTTGCCCTTGCCCTCAACCACCATGTCGACCACTCAGACTGAGACCAGCCTCTGCCTTCCTCACCTGCACTCTCAGTGGACTCCCGTTAACAAGAGATCCTCATCATCCACCGCTTCGAAGTCACCCACCTTTTCGAAGGCAACCACCCCTTCGACCCTAACCACCTCTTCGAAACCAGCGAAAACAAAGCCGGCTCTCGTCACCAGCCTTCAAATCGTATCTCAGAACGCTATCGAGCCGCGATCTCGACTGACCTATCTCACAGAAGATTTCGCTGCGCAACACGTCCATTTCCGTTCCGCGCACGTCTGCCGGAGGACATCAATTGCTGCACGTATTTACTGCGAGCAGAGAACGCTACGCTGTGGAAGAAGCAGCTGCACAAAGTCGCTGCCATGAGCTAATCCAGCACCTCAATGTCGTCCGGAACGAAAAGTGGACAGGGCGGGCAGTGAGCTCGAAGCGGCGGAGAGCGAGCTGAACACCGTGCTGGAGTGGGCGCGGACGTCCGGATTCGCTACTGCGGGCTCAGATTGCCCTCTGTGTTCATCGTCGCCCGTCCCACAAGTCCAATCAGCACAATGTATCGATCAACCGGCCCAAGACTCCGCCGACCGCCCGCTCGTAAGTTATTATATCCAAGCAATTGTTGTGATTAATGCCTGGCATAGGTTTTCCGTCTGCGCGGTGTCTCCTTCGTAGTTGAGCGCAATATGAACGGAGTACACGAGGTTGTACATTACGCCCGCCAGCGCCAGCAGGTCTGCGCGATGGACCAAACGACTGCTCTCGACCGCTTGCAAAAGCTCATGCGTCATCGCACTCGGCTCACAGTCGAAGAGGCTCGAGCAGCCAATAACCTGCGCATGGCCAACAACGACCTCGAGGAAGTAAAGGATCTGGTCCGAAAGTACGGTCTTGGTGTCGCGAGCAGTGCCTGTGAAATTTGTAGTGGCGAGAATTTGACCCACTGAAGGCTTTAGATATTATTTGCTACTGTTGTAGGATCCTTGTAGTTTCCGTGTAGGCCGCCATGGACTGAGCGCTTTTCGCGACTTTTGTTGTTATAGTCATATCAATGTAAACTGACGGCCTCAGACGCCGTAACTCGCCACCAGTTGTCGGGTACGAATACCATACCAGCTTTCCGGAGTGAAAGGAGATCAGCGAAGGATCAGCTCGATATGGGACTGGCAGCCGCCGGCGGATACGCGGCTGATGTCGGCTGGCCCGGGTTGGGATCGTGGCCGTAAGATTGCCGAGATGAAGGCTTTACGTGAGACAACTCGCTTTTAACCAGAACCACCACCAGCACGTTTGCTGCCCCGGACATCTCTGGCTCGGTTATCGGAAGGAGAACAGCTACTCGACACGGCGGCCCTTGGCCATGGGTTGACTTAGTTCGTTCTCCCGATGTTGCCGGGATCCCAGAGGACGTCGCAGGGCGAGACGTATGCGATTGCGAAAAAGTGCGCTCACCGTCGTTCCCTTCCACGACGGCTCGAAGCAGGGCGTCGCGGCGCTCGTCGACTACATCTGCGCCTTGCTCGGCATGGACCTCATTCCCTTCGCCAGCGTCCTCGAGAACCGGCGCCAAATCCACGGACTCGACGACAAGTCCGAGCTCGCGCACCGAATCATGCTCGTCAACTTGCTCCGCATCCTCGACGAAGTCAAAAGGCAGGCGGCCAGCTCGTGACGCGCCCAACGCAGCTTATCTCGCCGCTCTCGCCCTACGATGGGTTGTTTGGCAACGATGGCTTGCATTCCGACGCGAAGATCTCGTTGGACGTTACTCCAGCGCTGCCGTCGGAGAGCTGTGGCGAATACTTGTGCTCGGCTGGCGCCGTCATCGGGTATGTTCCTCTTTACTAGGTGTTCGCTGTTGCTTACTACATTCGTAGCTGGACTCGCGGGACTGGCCTCATTGGCCCGACCAACATCGTCGCGCACGAGCTCGAAAGCTACGTCGTGCACACCTTCTCCGCCTCGGAACTGGCGTTCAACACCCTCGGCCTGACGGACCCGTTGCTTTGCAGTTCAAAGCTCAAGGCACTGGTGTGCACATCGTCATGAGCGCCAAGACTGCCCTCGAACTCGGCTGCCCGTTCCGCCGTGTTCTCGCGTTCACCTCCACCTCGACGTACGTGTCTTCGCGCTCATTTACAACACATATAACCTTGATTACAGCGACAAAGCCCGTCGTTCTATCCCTGCTTCGGGCTCTGGCTCGCTGTCGCGAGATCGACCGCTACATAACTATTGCGGACATCTCGACGTGCGAACTAAACTTTTGCTACTCAACCTGAATCAGCGGAAGTTGCACTAAGGGGCGCGTGTCAGTCGCCGTACGGACCACACCAATCCCGCTGCTCGAGTCGGTCGTGATGCATCTCAGGTCACCTCGGTCGCTCGCACCCAGTGTAAGTCACCAGCTGCGGTTCGAGGCTCACCCACGACACGTCGCTCATTCTCTCCATTAGTTCATCCTTCCCGAGCCTGCCACCACACTCCGTCGGAGCTGGACGCGCCGCACCATGTGCTGCCTTTTGAACCCATGCGATTTATCTTTCAGTCGTCTCTTTGCCCCAGAGCGACTCGGCATCTAATCTGAATGCGGCGATCACTATCACTCCATCAATCCCAGGCACTTCTGTTCCTCTTCGCTCCCAGTTCCATTTCGGCCACTTAAAAGCGGGGTCATTCTCGCCTTCCTCTACATCCCCTTCGCCATGTCGCAAGCAAACACCCTCGCTATGAACGCCGAAGTCGGTAGCTGCGATTCCATCCCTTCGTGAGTTTTCGTTCCCCGCGTGTATCTCATATTGAACACGAAGCGATAGGCCGCCGGGGATCGACAACGCTTCCTTGAACTCGGTCTCGGATACCGTTCCGCTTTCTAGTACGATCGTTGCTTCCTTACGCATATCAAAACGTCTAATACTGGCTAGGATACCAGGAACTTGTCGTTCTTCTCCAACAAGAGAGAGTGGAGCGGGGACTTCTCGCCGTCGAGCTCGAGTCCGTCACCGGCCTGCATGCACAAACCGAGGTCGCTTTGGCGGAGCTCCGTCGCGACCTACGCATTCTCCAGCGGCGCTTGACCCGGGCTGGTTTTCATTCTCGGGCCGTTATTCGCCGCCAAAACGAAGACATCTTTGTGCTTCTTAACACTATTCGGAGCCTAAGGGTCGAGCATGAGGTCGTGGTGGGAGAATTAGAATACGCCCTTGCTGAAGCACATGTACAAGTCGATGCAGAGGAGGAGGAGTAGTTGGACGTCGTCCGCGCGTAATTAGATTGACTTGGCAATGAAACATATAGAGTTCCAGAATTCCACGGGTTTGAACCCGGCGTTATGATTTCCTTGGATAGGATTAGGAATCGAGGAAGTCCGTCCGACTCCTAAGCAGCGATTGTGACTCGGACCTGCTACTTCAAACTAAACTATCGCTGTTGTGCTCTTGCCAACATCTCGAAAAGCATCGCCGACCCCATTTACCTCACGACGCGCCCCGAAGGCTCCCTGGTGATAGTCTCAAACGCAGGTCGGCCGATGCTTGACACGCAATCCGGTTCAACCGTCTTGGAGATGCGCTTTCACGTTGCTCTGCTCTGGTCCCGTTTCTAAACTCCGGCCCCGCAGTCCTTTCTCCTCGAGGCCCCACCACTTACCGGCGAGATTTCTGGCTGCTCTTCGTCGCACAGTCGTCCCAACCTTTTTGCGGCGGGCCCGCCGAAGTGCTGCGGCTTCTGGTGAGCATTGTTAGCGTTTCCGAGCGCCGCATGGGCCCTGACCTTCTCAACAAGATAGCGCTGTTCCTTCGGCTTCAACGCGGGGTGCTCGGTAGGAGTCGGGTCTTGCGGGTGCGGCCAACGTTGGTGGCATTGCGGGTTTCAACGCGCGGAGCGACGTCTGATTGGACCCCCACGCTCGGCCCGCTGATCCAGAAAGCAACGGTCCGAGTCTTTGACGTGTTCCTTGGACCACGGCGGCTGACCTCGAGGCGCGCGTGTTTTTCCGTGGCTGAGTCCTGATATTTGGCCGAGACCTGTTCTTGAGCTCATGAATCCCAGAGCCCTTGAGGTCCCATGTCGCGCTCAACCCGTACTCCGTCGCCGCATCGTCTTCTTCATCGGCATCAATCCCACGCACTGGCAGTTCGCTCGCACTTCCCCAACACTTCCCTCTCACTTCCGCGTCTCCATCCGTTCATTTATAAACCAATCTCGCGAGGTTGCCTCCCAGCCTTGTCGCATTCACTATGTCAGACATTCCCGCCACGACCAGCCCATCCGTTTCTAGGTGAGTTCCTGCGCGTTGGCCTCATCCGTCCCAAACTGACTGCGTTCAGCGACTTTCCCAACGACTCATTCGTGTCGCTGTTCGGTAACGTGGCCATGTTCTTCCACAAGTCCAGTCGCTGATGACCTGACAGAATACCATCGTGTCGTGGGCCTTGTGGCAGAAGAACACGCTGCCCAGCAAGCTCTCTGCGCGAAACAGGACGATCTACAACAGGAGCACCACCAGAACGTCGCCATCGCCGCAACATTGCGCGCGGACCTCGTGAAACTCCGGAACAGGGCCAAGCTCGCGAGTACTCTCGCTCGCCTCCGCTTCGGCGCACAGGACGCGATGTTGAAGGCGCTTCACGACCAATTAGATCAGCTGCAGAGCGGGCATAAGGACGCTGTTGCGAGTTTGCTGTCCGAGTTGAGCGACATGCAGCGGCGCTACGACAGCCTGCTCGCCGCGCTGGGTGGCTCGAGAATAAGCCTGGGTATAATCCGCGATCAAATTCACCAAGCCGCGGAACCTGTCGAGCGCTTCGCAGAATGGGCGGCTCGTTTGCGCGTGGCGCTCGAACAAGACGCTGCAGCCGACGCGGCTGCACACTCCGGGAATTACGCGTAGATAAATAATAGATCGATGCCCTCAATGCAATGCGTACAATTCGAACTTCGTGTTGAGGAGTCCATGCCGCCCACGGTCACGGATCAGTCTAATCACGATGGCCGGGCATACCCACCATCATGTGCAAGTTCTTGACTCTTCCGCCCAAGCACACTCGCCACCGGCAGCTTCAAAGAAGTACGCGCGTGAGTCGACCATTCTCTGGGTCAAATGCTCGATCCATTTAGCAACTCATGTACGGCTACGCAGCGACGATTTCTGCTACCTCGATGTCGGGACTGAAAAGAGATACCGATGTATGGAGCGAGCCTGCTGGCGCAGGTTTTGGCCTCGGGTGAGAGATTTGCACGCCTTGCCTCCACGTATGATGACGGCGATGCAGAGCACTTTCAACATCTTATCCAACGCTCCAGGAACGGGCAAACGCTCTGCAACGCCAATGCGTTCGCTTTGAAAAGGAACTGCAAGAGGCCCGTTCCGAGGAAAACTGGCTTCGCGGCCTCCTGCAAGACTGTAACGAGAGCAAATCTGCGATAGAATTGCAATTTGCGCACTCGCAGCACTTGATCGCAGAGTTGCAACATGCAATGACCCATGAACGACGTGCTTTCCAGGTGAGGATCCGAGCTATGCCGTTCACAGTGGTGTTGAGAACTCGGCTTGCCTTTAGGCGTGCCAAGAGTCGAACATTCGGCTCAGACAAGAGTGTGAATCTGCGATGGTTAAAGTCGCATCCCTTTCATGCGAAGTAGAGGAGCTTCAGGAAATGCTTGCAGAACGCGAGAACATGAGCTCAGGCGAGGCTGTCGTTTACCTTACTGGACCCGTTCCGTACACAGAGTCGTTTTAAACAGTACGAGTACAAATCATTATGCGTAGATGGTTCAATTTGCATGTAACTTAGGCGTCGAGGCACCCAATCCTGCGGAGTAGAACCAGTAATAGATATCCCTATCCAGGACGCGAGGCGATTGTATGACCGTAGTGTAATGGTACAGCAAGTCTACGCTCCCAGAATCAAGCAAAGCGAGCGAGAATACAGACATGATCCAATCAACACTGCCGCCGTCACGGTGGTTCGCTCTTGCTTCCAACAAAATGTGCATCCAGGCCCCGCTGCTGAAGCGACCCTATGAAAGCGCCGACCCACCTCCTCCTCGAGCAGTTATCACAACTACCAGCGCCTCGGAGCAGTCAAGCCGCGTGAGACGGCAAATGTTGATTCAAGAATCGACGACAATTCCGGTATGTTGCTACTTCTCTACTCGTGGTCGTCAACTAATTCTCCTCCGCAGTCCAGCAAAGGGATAATCAGTGGACATTTGCGGCTAGAGGACTCTCTGTACGGAGTCGTCGGCACCACAGCGGGCCAGCTCTTGAGTTGCGGTCCCACAGTCGCGACTGTACTTCCCAACCAGTTATCCAAGATCTTCCTTCCCCACAACCCTCAATGCAAAGGACGGTTCAATATTCTCGAAACTCCTCTACCCACGCCACGCCACGCAGCCGTACGCCCTCTACGCTCAGGAGCGGTCTTCCCGACCATTAAACACGAGAAAAGAACATGGAGACTCTGTGCTGAAGCACGAGAAAAGTGGGGGGAGTTGGAGAGTCACTTATCGCTGATAGGGCAAGCCGTGTTCACAACCCTCCTCGAAACTGGATGTCCTGTAAGCGAGCTCGAACTCCCTCCGGCCCCGAATACTCGTGGGTACAACGACAGCTACTCACAACCAGATGCATGTCGAAAGGCGTTGGCGGCATCGAGAAAGGCCTTCTTCGAACAAGCCGCCGCGCTAACGATGCTACTTCTCTTGCATCGGGGCAACAACGTCGTAACGGATCATAATGAGTACTGGGCGTCGCTTCTGTCTCTCCTCCACCGCAAAACTTCCATGCCGGTTTCGCTTATCCAGTCGATCCTGGAAAACCCCAACATCACCGAATGGCGCTTGCCCCGTGCAGGAGGTGTTTTCCGCGTCCCTTTCGCTCTCCAGCACGCCCAACTACGCACGGTCGCCGAACAACTCGTCCTTTTCGTCGGATGGTTCGGTCTGCCCATCCCCATGTATATCGAATATGGACCAGTCGCCCCGCTCTTGCAGGGAATCCCATCCAAACTCCAACTCTCCCCCACGTTTTATCCTGACTCGGCCGAACTCGAGTTTCTGCGAGATGCTCCCGGCATCGCGTTCTCTGCATGGCGGAAGGATCCGGACCGACTGCTCCTTCAGCCTGATGTGGCGAACTGGCCTCTCAACCGACTCGATGAGGATGATTTTGCTCCCGAGCCGCCGGAGCCGGGGACGCGACAACTGCCTCGCGAAAGCTACGCCGAGTTTGTTGCCCGGCGACAAGCAATTAATCAGGAGCTTCAAGCACATGAATCCGAAGCGCAGCGCGCGACAAACGCCAGGCTCGCGAGAAGAAAGAGATCCAGCGGGGCCTGCCGACGCGAAGTACGCGCGTGTTTGTCTGGGAGCGCCGAGGCCATCAACAAATCCGCGTTCTACTCGACTACGACGTATACGCGACGCATTGGGTCCAATACGACGAGTCCCGTCGTTTTTACGACTCCTTTCATCACGAGTGGGACTTGTGCCAGCACGAGATCGAATTCTTGTCCGCAGGCGACCTGGACGAGTCTGCCAGCGAGGATGAGGAGACTGAAGACTCCGACAATGACGACCAGGACGATAACAACATGGAGGTCAATGAAGAAGAGTTGGACTCGATGTCAGAGGAGGTTGGTGGATCGGAAGACTCGGAAGAGGAGCGCCAAAGCGAATCCGAGTCCATGCGCGGGCCAGCAAGTCTCGGACCTCCGTTCGTGTTCCCCTATCAAATTTCCGTCTTCGACGCGCTAGAGCAGCAGCTCGGCATCGTCATTCCGATATCACAGCGCCCGCATTCCGCTCAAGAGACCGACGACGTCGCTGCTCGGCGCACCACCTACCAGCTTTTGGGACGCAAGCTTGATCGCGATGCCAACCTGTTGCCCCCGATCGTCCTTCAACTGGCCAGCGCTCTCGGTCAAGATGTTGCCCTCTCGATGGAGATGACCAATTTTTTCGACTTCAACCAGGCGGGTTGGAGCGAAAAATCCCGCAAGCAACGCGTCTACCTCCGCAAGTTAGATGATTTGTCCCTCGCTCACGACGGCCTTGGGGCAGAGAAGGCGCAAGAGTGGTTCGTGTTGGAAGACAGGCGACCTGGCCAAGACTGGCGGAATTACGATTCGGGCTACGACGTGCACAGTCTGGACGCCGCAGTCATTCTCGTACCGACGGCTGCGTTGGCTCTCGAACTCGTGCGGTTCTGGTCACCATCGAAGATGAACCTAGTGGACGTTGCGCGGGAAATGCTGGACCGCGGTGTCCCATTCCGTCTCGCGTCTCGACCAAAGTTTCTGCCCTCGTCAGCGCCTCTCCCTCCGGACAAACGCCCTCCGCAATACAGAACCGAGAAGTGGTATCAGGAGCCGAGCGTACAGCTCCTCTATAGTCTCAACTTCGAGGATTTTAACGACTACGAAGTCCGCCTGGCGCATCTCTTGCGGACGTATAAAGGCGGTGCCGCCCTGCAGCGTGGGGGAATCGTAGGAAGGCTCGCGCTCGGCATAGCGTCGCGGCAGGACGCCTTGCGAGTTCCGTCTGTGCGCGATGGATCCGCAGACGAAATAGCGCTCTTGACCTGCGAAGAGAAACGAGACAGCTATGTCATCGCCCGACTCACCGCCCAAGATATGATGCGGATTTGTGGCGCTTTCATGCGGCCGACGCTTCGCGGTAAGTCACTCTGTATCTTCTGTTGCGACTGAGGTCATCCGTTTGTAGGCGTGCAACAAGAGCTGGTTTCGTGGTGGCCGTTGCCTTGGGTCTGGGAGAAGTGTACCAAAGCATCCCGGTGGACGAATGCACACGAGGAGTGGTACCAACAGCGTCGGAACAACATCAAAGCCGCCGTCCTAGCAGGGACGGGCCCGTCCATGCTCAAGAATATCGGTCAATGGCAGGCAGCGTTCAATAAAAGGCCCTCGGAGATCCCAAGTGTCGGCGCTCGGAGTGAAAAATCGGCGTACGAAAAGCTTGCGCGACGTGCTGTGAACGATATGCGGTAGTTGTTGTACTTTTTACGATGATATTGAAGTGCTTGTACTCAAGTGTATGAGATTTGGGCGTCATGTGGTGCGTGAGATAACCCCGCTTTTGACCAGAACCACCACCAGCACGTTTGCTGCCCCAGACCTCTCTGGCTCGGTTATCGGAAGGAGAACAGCCACTCGACACGGCGGCCCTTGGCCATGGGTTGACTTGGCTCGTTCTCCCGATGTTGCCGGGATTCCAGAGGACGTCGCAGGGCGAGACGTATGCGATTACGAACAAGAAGTGCGCTCACGGTCGTTCCGTTCAACCAAGGCTCGAAGCAGGACGTCGAGGCGCTCGTGGACTACATACAAGGCTCGAGCAGGACGCCGAGGCCCTCTTGGACTACATCTACGCCAACTTCGGGATGGACCTCGACTACATCATTCCCTTTGCCGGGGAGCACGGGCGGGAGATCGACGGGCTGGAGGACAAGTCCGAGCTGGCGCACCGCCTCATGCTCGTGAATTTGCTCCGCATCCTGGGCGAGGTGAAGAAAAGAGGGCGAGTCGCCAGTTAGTGACGCGCCCGACGCAGGCATATGCGATAGTTGTTGTACTTTTTATGATGATATTGAAGTGCTTGTACTCAAGTGCAACTCAAGTGTGTGAGATTTGGGCGTCACGTGTTACGTGAGATAACCCTGCTTTTGACCAGAACCACCACCAGCACGTTTGCTGCCCCAGACCTCTCTGGCTCGGTTATCGGAAGGAGAACAGCCACTCGACACGGCGGCCCTTGGCCATGGGTTGACTTGGCTCGTTCTCCCGATGTTGCCGGGATTCCAGAGGACGTCGCAGGGCGAGACGTTATGCGATTACGAACAAGAAGTGCGCTCACGGTCGTTCCGTTCAACCAAGGCTCGAAGCAGGACGTCGAGGCGCTCGTGGACTACATTTACGCGAACCTCGGGATGGACCTCGACTGCATCATCCCCTTTGCAGGCGTCCCCGAGAACGGGCGCCAAATCCACGGACTCGACGACAAGTCCGAGCTCGCACACCGAATCATGCTCGTCAACTTGCCTCCCACCACCACCACGTTTGTTGCCCCAGACATCTCTGGCTCGGTTATCGGAAGGAGAACAGCTACTCGACACGGCGGCCCTTGGCCATGGGTTGACTTGGCTCGTTCTCCCGATGTTGCCGGGATTCCAGAGGACGTCGCAGGGCGAGACGTATGCGATTGCGAAAAAGAAGTGCGCTCACCGTCGTTCCCTTCCACGACGGCTCGAAGCAGGGCGTCGCGGCACTCGTCGACTAGATCTGCGCCTTGCTCGGCATGGACCTCGACTACATCATTCCCTTCGCCAGCGTCCTCGAGAACCGGCGCCAAATCTACGGACTCGACGACAAGTCCGAGCTCGCGCACCGAATCATGCTCGTCAACTTGCTCCGCATCCTCGACGAAGTCAAGAGGCAGGCAGCCAGCTCGTGGCGCGCCCAACGCAGCTTATCTCGCCGCTCTCGCCCTACGATGGGTTGTTTGGCAACGACGGGTCGTATTCCGAGTCGAAGATCTCGTTGGAGACGCTGTTCCAGCGCTGGGCGTTGGAGAGCTGGGGCGAGTATTTGTGTTTGGCTGGTGCCGTCATTGGGTTCGTTTCTCTTTCGTTTTTCTTTCATTTGTTGATCGTTTCGCAGATGGACTCGTGGAACCGGCCTCATTGGCCCGACCAACATCGTCGCGCACGAGCTCGAGAGCTACGGCGTGCGGACGTTCTCCGCCAAGGAGATGGCCTTCAATATCCTCGGGCTCATGCACCCGCTGTTTTTCAGCATCACACAAGTCGAGCCGATCTGGGCGGACCTCAACGGCGGCATGGACAAGCTGCAGGGGATGGTGGATCTGGAGAAGGTGATGGTGATCACGGGCTATGGGGAGGTTGGCCCGTGGGGGAGCTCGAGGACGCGCTGGGAGATGGAGGCGCGCGGGGAGTTGACGATCCAGTGGTTGATGGGGTACATCAAGCACTTTGATGGCCGCCTCAAGAACGGGTCGTTGTATGTTGGTTGGGTGGACAGCAAGAGCGGCGAGCCCGTCGACGACAAGGATATCAAGGGCCGCTATGAGAAGGATATCCTCGAGCACGCTGGTGTTCGCTTGATCGGTATGTCACGTGTTTAGCTCTTGATTCTTTTGCTTATTCTTCCTCCAGAGCCTGAGCTCTTCCGTGGCTACGACCCGCACAAGAAGGTGTTCAACCAGGAGATCGAGCTCCTGCACGACCTCGAGCCCGTCGAAGTCACCGAGTCCGAGGCGGCCAAGTTCAAGAACCACCACGGCGATAAGTGCGATATCTGGGCGGGCGAGGGCGACCAGTGGCTCTTCAAGCTCAAAAAGGCGCGCTCGTGTTTGTGCCCAAGTCGTTCTACTTTAACCGCACCGTCGGCGGTCAGATCCCGACTGGCTGGCATGCTGGGCGTTATGGTATCTCCGACGATATCATCGCGCAGGTCGACCGCGGGACACTCTGGGCGCTCGTCTCGACGGCGGAGGCGCTCAACAGCTCGGGGATCACGGACCCGTATGAGCTGTACAAGCACATGCACCCGCCTGAGGTTGGGACGTGCTTGGGGAGTGGGATGGGCGGGACGGTGAGCATGGCGAAGATGCTCAAGGACCGGCGCGACGAGCGGGATGTGCAGGACGATATCCTGCAGGAGACGTGCGTGTCTTTTTGCTCTTTTTTAAATTTCAGCCTCATGTTTGCGCTCAGGTTCATCAAAACGACTGCTGGATGGATCAACCTGCTTCTTCTCTCTTCGAGCGGACCGGTCAAGATCCCCGTCGGTGCTTGGTGAGTTTAGTTTGCGCGTTCGATATAATCACTGATCACGTGTCACAGCGCGACGGCTTTGCAATCCCTCGAGATTGCCTGCGACACCATCCATTCCGGCAAAGACAAGGCCGTGATCGGTGGTGGTTTCGACGACCTCAGCGAGAAGAGTTCGTACGAGTTTGCGAACATGAAGGCCACGAGCAACGCCGACTCAGAGTTGGAGTTCGCCATAGGTCGTGAGCCTACCGAGATGTCGCGCCCGGCGACGACGACCATGCGTGCAGGGGTTTGTAGCTTCCCAGACTTCTCTAGCATGCTTGCTGACTGGTGATGTAGCTCATGGAAGCCCAAGGTACCGGTGTTCATATCGTCATGGGCGCAAAGACTGCTCTCGAACTCGGCTGTCCGATCCGCGGTGCTCTTGTGTTCACCTCCGCCTCGACGTACGTGCATTTCATTCGCGTTGTTATCCGACACATCTAACTTGGAATTACAGCGACAAAGCTAGTCGTTCCATTCCCGCTCCGGATCTTGGCCCGCTTACCGTCGCCCGCCAACCATCCTCCCCTCCCGATTCTCGACCTCGCTTACCGCTCGCGCCAACACTCGCTCCGCCGCAAGCAGATCTCGCTGTGGCTCACACAAGAACACCCGCAACTGCAAGAAGAGGTGCAGCTGCTCAAGACCGAGGGCATCGTCGTCGACGACGAGTACGTGTCGTTGCGCGTTGCGAGCGTCGAGAAGGCGACTGTACAGCGGGAGAAGGATGCGTTCCGGATGTACAGCATGCTCGAGGGCAGCGACCCCAGCATCTCTATTCTCCGGAGGGCGCTCGCGGTTTAGGGTTTCACGGCGGATGACATCGGTGTGTTGTCGATTCATGGCACGAGCACCCAGGCGACCGTATGTGTCATTCGTTTTCTTTGCGGAGTTGATGTTGATGTTCTTTTTTTTTGGCTTGTAGGAGAACGAGACACGGATTGAGAACGACATCTTCACGTCCCTCTCGCGTCCGCGGGGCAACGCTGTGCCGATCATGGCGCAGAAGAGCTTGCTTGGGCACTCGAAAGGTGGTTTGGCTGGTCTCCCGCAAACGGTCAACCGCGGCATCATCCCGGGCAACCGCAACGCCCGAGTACGTTTTCTTT
Source organism: Mycena chlorophos (assembly GCA_014461115.1). Taxonomy (NCBI): domain Eukaryota; kingdom Fungi; phylum Basidiomycota; class Agaricomycetes; order Agaricales; family Mycenaceae; genus Mycena; species Mycena chlorophos. The sequence continues at coordinate 1,667,970 of JACAZE010000007.1, read as the reverse complement.
TCTGTCAACTCTTTTAGACGCTGATAACGTTCGCTAGCAACATCGACTCGCACTTCCAGGAGCACAGCTACCTGATGTTCCCGGTCCAAGTCGGTGCAAACCGACGGTATCCGCGCTGCTGTCATGTCCTCGTTTGGATTCGGCCAGGCCGGCGGTATCGCGATGATCATCCACCCGCTCTTCCTCTTTGGCGCCATCTCCCGCTCCGTCTACAGCGCGCACAAGGTCCGGCACGAGGGACCGCGCGCTGGCTTCGTACAAGGCCACGAGCGAGATGATGATCAAGAAATCGCTGGTGCGCATCAAGGAGCACCCGCCGTACTCCAAGGAACTCGAGGCGCCCGTTCTGCTCAACTCGCTCGCGCGCACGAGCCTCGACGTCAAGACGAACGAGTCTAAGTTCACCGCGGTGCCGAGCAAGATGATCATCGACGCGCCGAACGTCGCCGCTGTGACGCAAAGCTTCGCGGCCTCGGAGTCTGCGAACGGTGGCGTGGTGGGCATCGGCGTCGACCAGGAACTCATCATCTCCGTCCCGTCGTCCAGCCCCACGTTCGTCTCGCGCAACTTCACGCAATCCGAGATCGCGTACTGCCGCGCGCAGCCCTCGTCCGCGCCGTCGTTCGCCGTCCGCTGGGCCGCCAAGCAGGCCGTATTCAAGGCGCTCGGGGTCAAGTCCAAGGGCGCAGGTGCGCCGATGCAGGAGATTGAGATCCTCGACAACACGGCGACGGGTGCGCCGGCGGTGGCGCTGCATGGTGACGCCAAGGCTGCGGCGGATGCTAAAGGCGTGAAGAAGGTGCTCGTGTCGCTGAGCCACTCGGAGACGGTCGCCATCGCGTTTGCGCAAGCCTCGACGTCTGTATGATGACCTTTTGTGATGATTTTTTGTGTTTTTTTGAACCTTACTCGCATGATTAGAATAACGAGGGCTATGTTTTTTGTACAACTATAATTGCCGCACATGCAACAACCGACCCGGCGACCAAAACCGATGTTCAACCAGAGGCGGCGGCTACTTATACGCTTCCTCGTCTCTCGCGGAACCTTGCCAACGGAAGCGCTTCTAGCGCCAGCGAAAATAATCTCGGTGGGCTCATGCATTTTGGGTTGCTTAGTCTGGGGTTCGAAGAAAGAAACTTGAGATAGCAGGGAAGATTGGGTGTAGAATCAAATCGCCACAGCACATGTGATTTCAATCAACTTCGTCCAGCACCTCCCAAGGTCCATGGACTCTTCAAGCTCATTGGTGACCCCCTCGCCTTCCAGCGTCTATCCCAGTATATCCCGCGCCGCCATCGCGTTATGCATTGAACTAATCGTTCTGTAGACGTCGGCTTGGAAGACGATCCACAAGTCTTGCGTGTCATGGAGCTTTTAAAATGGGCGCAGACCATCTATGGGCGTCAAGCTGACCAGCGCTGGCGTGTCACCTGTCGAGTGAATCGTCAAACTCAAGAGATCCAGGTGTGCGGTGGGCCAAACTTTTGCGTGCCGCTAATGAGGTTATAGGACCTCACCGAGACCAATGCCGCGCTGCAGAGCAAAATGGCCGCGGCCAAGACACAGATACAAGAACTCAGGATTCAAATCCATGAGTTGGAAGAAACTAGAGCACGCTCCAATTGCCACTGCTACTAGTACTTAATGCATTTGTACTCAAGCGTATGAGATTTGGGCGTCACGCGTTGCGTGAGATAACCCTGCTTTTGACCAGAACCACCACCAGCACGTTTGCTGCCCCAGACCTCTCTGGCTCGGTTATCGGAAGGAGAACAGCCACTCGACACGGCGGCCCTTGGCCATGGGTTGACTTGGCTCGTTCTCCCGATGTTGCCGGGATTCCAGAGGACGTCGCAGGGCGAGACGTATGCGATTGCGAAAAAGAAGTGCGCTCACCGTCGTTCCCTTCCACGAAGGCTCGAAGCAGGGCGTCGCGGCACTCGTCGACTAGATCTGCGCCTTGCTCGGCATGGACCTCGACTACATCATTCCCTTCGCCAGCGTCCTCGAGAACCGGCGCCAAATCCACGGACTCGACGACAAGTCCGAGCTCGCGCACCGAATCATGCTCGTCAACTTGCTCCGCATCCTCGACGAAGTCAAGAGGCAGGCAGCCAGCTCGTGGCGCGCCCAACGCAGCTTATCTCGCCGCTCTCGCCCACGATGGGTTGTTTGGCAACGATGGCTTGCAATCCGACTCGAAGATCTCGTTGGACGTTACTCCAGCGCTGCCGTCGGAGAGCTGTGGCGAATACTCGCGCTCGGCTGGCGCCGTCATCGGGTATGTTCCTCTTTACTAGGTGTTCGCTGTTGCTTACCACATTCGTAGCTGGACTCGCGGGACTGGCCTCATTGGCTCGACCAACATCGTCGCGCACGAGCTCGAGAGCTACGCCTCGCGCCAACTTCCGCTTCGAGTTCCCGACGCTGGAGGCGCACGACTCTTTTGCCGACTTGGCGAAGTTGCAGGGTATGGAGCAGGTGATGGTGATCACCGGCTACGGCGACGTTGGCCCGTGGGGCAGCTCGAGGACGCGCTGGGAGTTGACGATCCAGGGGTGCATCGAGATGGCCTGGTTGATCTCAGCCGACGGCAATGAGGGTTACGCTGTCGTAAACTGTGCCGCTGGCGCGCGCCCGGTGCCGATTGAGACGCCGCCGATGACCGAGGCATGGGAATTCTCGCCGCTGTCTGGTGAGATCCGCTTGTTTCGACGGTTTCGTTTATTCAATCATTTGCAGTCTACACCAACGGCGCTGACCACGTCGTAATGCGCAATGGAAGCGTCCAACTCACCATCTCGAAGGGGCAGATCACCAGCTTGGTCGACGTTACGCTGCAGTGCGTTTCCGCTTTTCTTTCTGTCGTCTAGCAAAGTGCTGAAACGGAATGGAATAGGCGTGAACTCATCCAAGAAGGTTTCAGTGGTGGCCCCATCGTTTACGAGGATCGCTCGAACTATTGGGATGCTTGGGTGGGGTCTTCTGCCGCGCGGACCGACAATAGTTTCCAGATGTCGAGATTCACCATTTGGAGAAGCCCACTCAGCTCGAGTTCTCGAACGTTTCTATTGTCGCCAATGGACCGTTGCCTGCTGCCGTTCGCGCGGAGGCTCGCTATAGCCAGAGCGTTATCAGCCTCCCGGTGTGTTGTTGTCTAGTGAGCATGAGTACGGTACTCATCTTCGGATGATTTCACTGGATGAGGTGGCTGCGACGACCAAGGCCGATTCCTGGGGAATGTTCCGCTTCGATGCATGGGTTGACTGGCATGAGCGCCACGAATTCCTCAAGTGTACGTGTCCATGCTGGGTTCGAACAAAGCTGATTATTCCCCTAGTCGGGCTGCCTCTCAACATCCACAGCGATAACGGGACTTACGAGACGCAATTCGGCTGGATTCAACGTCAAACGCGCGCAAGAACACGACCTGGGACATTGCCAAGGTAGATTTGCTTGATGTCGTTGCTGCGTCGGTTTCTTACTCCGATTTTTAGTTCGAGGTTTGTGGACACAAGGTCTGTTTCTCATCCCGCTTGCTCGAAACTTGTCTCAACGTCTCTTTTTCAGTACGCCGACCTGAGCGAGTACGGATACGGTGTTGCGCTCCTCTCAGAGTCCAAGGACGGGTTCGTCTGCACAGCCAACGTTTTGCGGATCTCTTTGCTTCGCGCTGCTACTGAGCCCGATGCGGACCAGGACCAAGGAGAGCACACCTTCTCGTGTGCTTTGATGCCGCAAAAGGGTCACTTCCTCAAGTCGGATGTACCAACGGCGGCGTATCCGTTCAACTCGCCACTACAGTTCGTTTTCAAATCGTTTCTACTCTCTAGCGCGGGGCTAACGAGATCTGCAGTCCACTCGCTTGGCGCCGGTGCTTCCGCTCACAGCGTAGCCACCACGCACTCGCCGTTCGACCTCGTCGGCGCGCCGAATGTGTTTTTGGAGACTGTCAAGCGCGGCGATGATGATTCGTTCACATCGTCGAGCGGTCTGAAAAGCGTCGTTCTGCGGATCTATGAGGCGTTGCGGACACGCCCAAGCGCAGCTGCGCATCGCCTCTTGTCTTGGCGTCGAGGCTGCCTACGAAACCAATCTGCTAATGATGGACGACATCAAGCAGTTTGACGGCGGCCGCTCGTTACACGTCGGTCGGGTGAACAGCAAAAGCGGCGAGCCCCTCGACGACAAGGATATCAACGGCCGCTATGAGAAGGACATCCTCAAGCACGCGCTTAAGCGGTTAGTCACGTGTCTCGATTTTCTGGATTCTTTCGCTCATCTGACTCCAGAGTCTGAGTTTTTCCTCGGCTACGACCCGCAAAAAGGTCTTCAACCAGGAGATCGAACTCCTGCATGGTCTCGAGCCCGTCGAAGTCCCAGAGTCGGAGGTGGCCAAGTTCAAGTACCACCGCAGCGAAATCTAGGCGACCAATGGTTCTTCAAGCTCGAGAAGGCGTCGCGTTCACGCCTACCTCGATGTACGTGTGTTCGCGCTCATTTACAGCATATATAACTTTTGTTACAGCGACAAAGCTGGTCGTTCCATCCCTGCTCCGGGCCTTGGCCCGCTCACCGTCACCCGTCAAGTGTCCTCCAACCAACCCCTCGCGATTCGTGGCCTCGCCTACCGCTCGCGCCAGCTCTCGTTCCGCCGCAACCAGATCTTGCGGTGGCTCACGCAGGAGCACGCGCAACTCCAAGAAGAGCTTAGTTACTCAAGACCAAGGGCACTCATCGTCGACGACGAGTACGTGTCGTCGCGCGCGTTGCGGGCGTCGAGAAGGCGACCGTACAGCGGGAGAAGGATGTGTTCTGGATGTACAGCATGCTCGAGGGCAGCGACCCCAGCATCTCTGCTCTCCGGGAGGGCGCTCGCGGTTTGGGGTTTCACGGCGGATGATATTGGCCTCTTGTCCATTCGTGGCACGAGCGCCAGGACGAGCGTATGCATCATTCGCATTACCTCCCAGGACACGCGCCTTCGGAACGATGTTTTCACGGTCTTCAGCATGCGTGGATCTCGCGCAATGTGTTTCGCCCCGAGGACAGTCAGATTCCATGGCAAGACGACCTGTATTCAGGAGCTGTTCAAGCGTGCTTCGCACCAATTCATTGCCATGTTCGAGCGCAAGGCCTTCTTGCGCTCGAACACTCAAACGGCGAGCATAGCGCGCTTCGCCAGTGGTATGGGCCTTCGCATCCCGTTCCTCCCGCAAAGTTAACATGATTTTCAGCTCCCCGTCGCGTCGCAGATCACTCACAGGCTTTTGACTTCGGTGCGCACAAGCAGGCGGCCTTCGCGGCTCCATAGGATAGGATAGGATAGGATAGCCTGAGGATCGGTCACCGGCGTAGGGTCCTGCATCACGCATGTGTTCGATCGCAGCCACATTCTCTACGCCCCATGTTTACTGGGTTGGGCAGAGAACTCAAAGCGCTCTGGATTACAAGCTTCGGCCTGCCAGCGCCTCTCAGACGATCTCCGTAGCTCTCTCTTTACGCATTTGTGTCCCGTTGACAGTTTGATGCAATCATCTAACCTTATTCAAGACCACTTCGCCTTGAGTTCTTGGAGTTGTTGAACGGTGCCGGTGCACGAGCTCGAGTCCCCTGGAGGGCTTGAGCTCTCTGCTCATCGCCATTTTCGTCGGTTAGCACGTTTCCGGCGCCATCCGAATCGGATACCGAGGAGGTGCAGGAGGTCATGCCAGTCGTCGAGGTGCGAGGTCCTGTGAAGCCGCTCGATATGGAAGACGACAATTTCGAGTGCGCATTTCTCGCTCGTTCATAACTTGCTGGTCGCTAAATGCGCTTTTCCAACAGCCGTCTCGTGAAGAGCATTCGTTCAGAAAGCGGCGTGTCCGGCGACGATAGCAAAAAAATGGCGGTATGCTCGCCCCGCGAACGGCATTTTGTTGCATCAGAGAAGGTTTCACCGCGCAGGAAAGTGCGCTGCTCTCTCATCCGTCTCTTCTCTACCATTTAACTTGTTCTGCAGGAAGCCCGCAACCCGTACGGCTCCGTCCTTTCAGCGCACATCCAAACACTTCTCAGGTCCGCCGACCAAGCCTTCGTTCTCGGCGACCTGGCCAGCGCAACCCAGCTATGCTTGAGGTCATCCGCATCGAGCCGTATGCCCCGTCTGCATGGGCTTCCCTCCGACCCGTTCTCATCACGCTCTTGGACCTACAAACCCTCGTGAATCTATGCAACGCCGCATTTGCACACTACCGGGCACTCTATCCGTCTGGCTCTGGCCCAAGCATCGTCAACAGCTCCGAGGACATCAAGCCACGCGCACAAGAGCCCGTTCCAGGCCGCGGATTCGCAGAGATGGAGGTCCTGGTCCTCGCACACCTGTCCAAACGCCTTGGGCGAGCACGAACGCGCCGTCGAAACTCTGCGTGTTGGGATCCGATGGCTTCAGGGCCGCGACAGGGAGAACTGGTGCGATTTGTGCACGGACGTGCACCGCGGACCCCGTCCCTCGCGTCCTCGACGCCATCAACGACATCGAGGCGGGCTTCAACGCGCTCGACGCCAACGCGCGGCACCGCTTCGCGGTCACGCGGCTCAAGATGGGCGATATCACTGAAGGGCAAATCCACGCGGGGATTATACTTGCAGAAGACATTCTGGATTATGCGCCGCTTTTCAGCGAATTAGCCGACGCGTATCTTGATATCGAGATGTGGGGCGATGCAAGAGAGGCGTGCGAACGCTTGGGCAGCTGTGAGACGGTGAGGTTCTCTGAGTCTGGGCCGTTCCTCGTCTCATCAGTGGCAGACGAGTAGCGTTCACGTGATCACCCGGACTGCGATGTGCATCGATGAAACTCCGTGCGTGGATGAAGCGCAAACTTCAGTCCTCTGCTCCCGAGACGGCTCAGCAACTGCCGAAGCTGGCGGTCATTCCGGAGCAACATGAAGTCGTTGTCGTCGCCCGAACCGTCGCCTCTGCCCAGTCCCCTCGTTCCTGAAGCCGAAGACGACCTTTCGGCTGATAATTGGATGGACGGGATGCTTCGATCATCGCACTCAAAGCTGGAGGTGGCTAGTCAGGATCTGGAGCGGATCCGAGAGTCCATTAGCGCTGTGGGTGTTACTCTTTCTTTTGGGAGATATTTTGCTGACGGTGTTTCAGGCTGAGCATTTTGTTTCTCTCGTTGACCGATCCGTTGCTCGAGCGGAGCGTGTCGTCGCTCGAGCAATCCAGGTTCGCCAGATTACATCTATTTGAAATTAGACGCTGACTGTTTCCTCAGAAATGCGAATCTGCCATCTCCAAACTCCGTGCTACTTCCTCGAGCGACAACGACGAGTTCTTTGTCCGCCCGGGGCTTCTATCGTCCAAGAACAGCGTCGCATCGCTGTCCTCTGTATCTGCTTCCAGCTGGGAAGGGCTCGCGGCAATGTCACCCCAACGTACCTACTGTGGTGTTACGCATAGCTGCTTGGCTCGACCGGGCCGACGCCGTTCGCGTTTTGCTCGAGGAAAGACATTCTGGGTGAGCGCATTGACGCTACAACTACGCGTTTTTCTCTCTTCGCCATCAACCATGAGGCTGACGCCTGCGGCTCGTAGTGCAGTGCAACTAGGGCTTTCCCTTGCCCTCTTGCGCGCCTTATATCGCCGCGTCTGCCACCAGCTCCCGTGGAGGATGAAGGGACGACTCGCAAGAATGGGTGATGCCGTTGAGGGTGCGTTCAAGTTTGCTTGCTGCCAGCCCTCGACGAGCTGATTTTTATGTCAGCCTGGTTTCCCGGACCATAGAAGGCGGACGACGTCCTGTTGACGACGTTTCTTAGGACCGCCTATTATGATTGTCTTCACGCCGCGGACGTCTCGGGGACAGTTCTCAGACACGTATGAGACGCACTCTTCGTCCAACGTATCATGTTGTTCGTAGCTTTGCCAACTTTCGCAAGTTTTCTGTAGACAGTTCGGGGTTGACGTCGACACTCAACGCGTCCCAACGCGCTCACGACTCACTGTCTGATGTTTCTTAGTGGTTTGAAGTATCTAGCTCCATCCTTCAATTCGAAGGAAAAGGTTAAAGGTGAGCATTCATGGCCCCCATCCTCGAGGATTTGTCCTGACGCGCGGATGGCAGTTATTTCTCGTTCCAAATTCGGTCGGATGTGGCCTTAGCAAGATTCGACTAGATGTTTCCAGAATTGCTATAAACTTGGCTGCGCAATGATCGACGAAACTGGCAGTCAACCACCACCACCACCTTCGTCGCTCGTCCGCTTTCCATGGCGGGTTCCATTGACCTCGAAGATCGGTACAAGCACCACCACCGAGTCGTCGCAGAACATTAGTAATACTCCACAGACTGGTGGCGAACCTGACGCGCGTCGAACGCGCCGTCATTCGACGAAACGACGGTGAACTGGTCCGAACCTATGGAGCACACACCGTTGCCCGGGCCCTCGATTGTAGCGACATAGCCGTCAGCCGGACGCTGCGCAACAGCCAAGACCTCAACCCAAAGACTCGCAATCCTGTTCCCATCGACGCAAAGGACCGCGACGAGTATTATTTGACCCAGTACGCATTTACAGTGGCGCGGATCGAGGTCTGCATCGTATTCTGTCGGCGAGGACGGTACTTAATATACAGCCAGAGAAAAATTCGCGAGACAGCGGGCGATGTTGTCGCGAAACCGCCAGTGACTGTGGATGCCGGCCAGGAGAACGAAAGCGAAGCGGAACCAATCGACACCACCGCAGCCGACCACACCCCGGTCGTTCACGAATCGACTGAGAGCGACTCAATCTTCGACGCGGTAGATGAGCTCGTTGAGTCGAGCTTGGAGCCAGAGTCCGCACTTACTGTGCCCGAGGCCGCACACCGTGACGACGAGCAGTTGGCCGGCGGGTCGGAGACGGATGTCGCCAATCTCAACAGTGTCCCGCTAGACTCGTCGCTCATCGCGAACGGGTTGCCAAAGATCGAGCTTGTGGAGCCAAAGATCGAGCCTGTGGAGAGCATGCCTATCAAGCCCAAGCTGCTACCGACCCAGCACGCAAGCGCCTGTATTTCCGATGCATCGTAAGTCCTAAAAGCAAGACGGAAAGCTTTCCAATCCCGCCTTACAGGGTCACTCTTGTGCCAGAATCGGTGTCTGCAGCGCGCGTTACCTCTACTAGGTCGTCGAACCAGATTTCCTCCACTCACAATGAGCCGGCGAGCTCCCCACAACGCCAGAGCGCCACAGTTCATGAACAACGTTTGACCGGAGAACCTGTCGCTCATCCCCTTTCCGCGAACCAGCCTCCAGTCTCGGAGGCGGGGAATGACAACGAGGTGTCGCTGCGGGGCGTGCTGGACGACATGGTCAGAGGCTCGAGCCTATCGTCGTGCGCGCGCGCCTTCACAAAGGTGGAAATCTACACTGGCAAAGATTTGCTTGCATTGGCAGCGGTAACCCCAGGGTACGCTCACGCCGTGCTCGACGACCTCGAGGACCTCGAAACCCGGGAGAGAGTCGGGCTCGATATCGGGCTGCGAAGACTGCACGAGAAGACCCCGCCGCACGTGTCCCTCGGCAAGAGAAAATGGCGCGACGAGCCGTCCGCGCCAGTTGATCTCTTAAAACTGCTCGCCGAAGCTGTTCCAGGCTATGACCTGTCGAGATGCGCCAGGATGCTCGTTGAGTGCGGCTATCGCGACCAAGGCCAGATCCGAGAGATGCAAGTATGGACCGATGAAGAGCGCCTCTACGGGTTGTCGAAGATGGTGGGACGCAAGCGTGATGGGGTGTACAGATGCGAAGGGCTTGCGCGTTGGGAACTGCTCATTCTTTCGCTTGGTATCAAGAACTACATCTTTTGAGTCAATATCGTGAAATCACTACTCGCGTTCGTCGTATATATCCTTTCGGGGATCATGAGGACATCAGAGTGACCGTCTCTCCTCCTTCCTTCAACCATGAGCCTCAGAGCGAGAAGCTCGCCCTCCAGGGTGCATCTACACAGGCCCGCGTGGAATAGCCTCTCACTTATACCGCAGGTTTAAAATCGTACCCCGTCCGAACACAAATAACCGGATGGGATTCCTCCTTCAACGCCATTACTAGTAGCCCGGCCTCAATGGAACGGGCAAATCCAACATCCTCGACGCTATCAGCTTCGTCCTGGGTCTCACAAACATGCCACCGTGCGCTGCCACCGAATCTTCGCGGGCGTGGCTGACCCCCAACTCCTGTTTAGATGCGCGCGGCCAACCAGACGGACCTCATCTACAAGCGTGGGCAGGCGGCATCAAAGCCAGCACCACCATCGTTTTCAGCAACTCGGAAGTAGACAAGAGCCCGACGGGCTACGAGACGCGTAAGCAGATTACGGTTACGCGCCAGGTGCGTGCCCCTGCTCTTGGCGTAGTCATTTCACGAACTGACGACCGCTGCTCCCAGCTCGCGCTCCCCAATGTCAGCAAATATCTCATCAACGGGCACAAGACGACGCAGCAAATCGTGCAGACGATGTTCCAGTCCGTGCAGCTCAACATTAACAACCCCAACTTCGTCATGATGCAGGGCAAGATCACCAAGGTGCTGAATATACGCCCGCAGCAGATGTTGGGGATGGTCGAGGAGGCTGCCCCTGCTCGCGGAGGAGATCACACCCACGCTCAACAAACTGCGCTCCGAGAAGCAAAATTTCATCGAGCATCAGAAGACCGAGCCGGAGCTGCAGCGCATCGAGCGCGTTTGCACGCGTATGAGTGGGTCGAGGGGCGCAAGCGGGTGCAGCAGGGCAAGAGGAACGTCGAGGCAGCGGAGAAAGATTTGGAGAAGCTGGACGACAAGACAGGCGAGCTTCAGCGGGAGCTCGGGGCGGCGGAGAAGGAGAAGACTGCGGTGGAGAGGCGGCGCGATCAGGAGCAGAAAAAGGGCGGGAAGCTGGCCAAGTTGGAGGACGCAGTCGGCGAACTCGACAAAGAGCTTGCGAAGATCCGGACGCAGGCAGAAATCAAGCAAGGCTCGATCAAAGCTGAGGAGGATCGCGTCGAAGCGTGCAGAGCCGAAAAAGCTGGGGTACGTGGTGTTCGTTCTCGTGTTTTGTTCTGTCTAACTTTTTATCCAGCTGGAGTCTAGCCTCCAAGCCAAGATCGAGCAGGTCGAGAAAATCAATGCCAAACACAAGGCTGTCATGGAGAAGCACGCCGCCTCGGAGGAGCTCTTGCAGAGCTTGTTGACGGGCTTATCGAACAACGAGGCGAACAACACGACCGGCGGTGGTGGGTATCTGGGCCAAATCGCGGCTTCGAAGCAGCAGGCAACGCAAGCCGCTGATGAGGAGAAACAGGCTCGCACTAAGCTTGGCATGAGCGAGAGCGACCTCAAGTCGGCTGAGGCGCGTTTCAAGGCAATCGAGCGGGAAGCAGGCGACGCCAAGAAGAAACTCGACGCGCTTCGGGTGGCCGTCGAGTCGTGCCGCAACAAAATCGCGCAGTGTGGATGGAGCGAGGAGAAGGAGAACCAGGCCGAGGGTAGGACGCGTGAGCTCAGAGCCAAGATTCGCGCTCTTGAAGAGGTTCGTTTCTCGCCCAACTCGGCTTGATTCCGCGATTAACCTTCGTTGAAGGAACGCGATCGTATCAACCAAAGTCTCGGCTGCCTCGAGTTCAACTACAACCTCGGCCCCAACTTTGACCGGAAGCGGGTTCGAGGTCGCGTCGCGATGCTGATGTCGCTCTCGCCGGAGAAGTACCCTGCCGCCCAGGCCTCGAGATTGCGACAGGTAGCGGCAAGCTTCAAAGCGTCGTCGTCGATGACGAGCAGGTCGGCAAGATGCTGTTGAGCAGCCGCCTCGAGAAGAAGGTTACCATTATTCCGCTCAATAAAATCCAGCCCAGGACTATCAACGCGCAGGTTAGTCGATCTAGCGCCGCCGTTGTCCTTTCTGCTCACGCATTCGTCTAGAAACTGCGTGCGGTCGAGAACATCGGCGGGGACAAAGTGCGACCTGCGATTTCGCTGGTCAAGTACGACGAGGGCGTGCGGAAGGCGATGGGGTACGTGTTTAGCGACACGCTCATCTGCGACGACGCCAAGGTCGCGGTGATACGTGTGCTATCGGCCTAACACCAAAACAACCAAAACAACACTCCAAACCACCAAACCAAAACACTTATAAAGCGCGGTAGGGTAATTTTAATGGAGCAAGGTCTTAATCGTAATAGCGACCAATGCGAGTAGTCGGCCTCTTGCAAGGCTAACCAGTAGTATGCAAGGGGGATAACAGATATTGAGGCAAAACTCAAGTGGGGTTTCAAAAGCTTGTTCGAGAGGATTCAGAAAACTCAAACGCGATTTATAAAATCTCGATTGAGCTGTCCGAAGACAATCCAACAGTGTGTGTGTGTGTGTGTGGGGTTGTTGGGTGGTTGTGAATTAGCACCAAGTGTGGTCCAAAGTTCTCGATTAAGAGAGCTCAAACAACAAATACGGCAGTTGGGTAAAGGGAGCGCTAAACAGCCAGCTCAACCTTAATCACAATCTCCGATCCTTCGCTCTACTCGTTCGCTCGAAGCCCACTCGGCGTGGCTTAGTTCCAAAGTCGATTTCCTTCAATTCTCCAAGTGGGTTCTCTCCCAATTATGCGGCAAACTCCAATTCCAATCCAAATCCCAAACTCGTTGTTACAACTCAGCAATCCGAGCGTCCCAAATCAAGTCACGTTCCTTTCCCTTGGCTCCGGGGAGGTATTCGTGCCGACTTGAGGCCCCCAGGCCTACTTAAATACATGAACCGTGAGATATAAACTAAATATGTTGATACAAGCGCGCGCTGCAGTCCAAAATATGCGTCTTCCCATTGGTCCGGGAGGATTCCCGAGCCGTGTTGCGATGCTTGGCGTCCCAAAGTCGCATGCTGGTCGTGTCGAGACCATCCTGGTGTCAAGATGGTGCTTTGCTCCCGATTTGGCCATCCTCAAATGGCGAGTCCCGCGAGCGATCTATTCGGGATCGCGTAGGGGCGATTATTCCGGTTCGAATGGTACCGAATTCGTCGTTATCGTCCAAGAGGTCGTCCCTATCGGTGGTGTTTTCCTCCTCACTCCTGTCCCTGATCGCCGTAGGCAGGCGCGCCCATGACTGATCTTCTTCGTCATCCTCATTATCGAATTAGCCGTATTTTGCTGGTGGGCCTGCCCAGATCGTCCCGCCACTGTCCGACCCGACTGATCCAATGACGGCACCAGCCGTGCTCGCCCTAAGTCCCCAGTACCGAGTTCTTGAGTTCACGATTAAGCATTCCAGCTAGCCGCGCTTCATCTAAGCTCTAATCCCGATTTCTCAAATGGTATATTCACGCGACGGGGCTTTCCGCGTGTCGAGTTCCTCTCCAAGCCGCCCTAATTACAAGGCAATTAAAGGAAACTGGACTTCAGCGCTTTTACACGCGTTGGGCGCAGATCCCTACTTGTAGATTGGCTCTAACTAACCACGCGGGAACGTGTTAGTCCTATTTGGAACCTGATTCAGCCCAGAAAAGCGCAAAAACGAGAGTTTTTGGCACCATTCTGTTTTATGGCTTATCATTACCCCCATTTTTAGCTCTCGACTGCCCTCAGTCAATTCTACAGGCCCCTGACCCTTTTAGAACTTGAACCCGATTTTGCTGATGCTCACCCTAAGGCAACACGCCCCCTTGGAATTCAATCTAAAGTCTTTTTTTACTAAGGGAGCATAGACTCAGCTGCAGAAAGCTTAGTTTCCAAGGCCCTGTTCCTGACACGGTGGCTCATCAGCATTATGCTTTGGTACTTCCCACGAGAAGTTTTGACACTTCCGGGCGCCACAAGCTTGTCCCCTGATCCGACACGTCATCAGTGGGCGTGATCCCTGCTTTCCAGCGATACCTGCAAGTCCATGCATCCTTCAAAGCCCGCGCGTAACTTTACGCGTTTTGTCGATCTCGGAGCCAAATAAGCCTTCATGTATGAATTCAAGCTTATTTCGTGCCGTAGGTCGAGCTTCTGACTCTGTTTTCCGGACAGACTGCGCCTTCCCTTCCAGACAGACTTTTCTCTTTCCAGACAGACGCTTCGCTGAAACGCAAAGGGATTCAAACTCCGCTTGGGGCCTGTCATAAAAGACGGCTCGTTTTCCAAGTCCCCTTATTCGCGTTTCCCCTCTACGTCGTCGTCGCCATGTCGTCTCGCACCCCCAAAACGCCCACCAAATCGTCTCCTCCAAAACCCTCGTCCTCTCGGACGCCCAAAACCGTGGCCCCGCGTTCGCTAAGGCCAAGTTCAAGGCGATGTCGACTCAACGCAGCGCTGTGGGTGCCGTTCATGCATCCCGACTCCGCCTCGCTCGTCGTCGCCGCCCGTCTTTTCGCCCTCGACCTCGACCTGATCCCGAAGAGGCTCTCGACTTGCTCTCGATCTCCCGTCCTTTCATCGTACGTCTTTTCTTCTTCTCGATTTTCGTTGAAAATGCTGACTTCGCGCTTTTTCCAGTGCTACGTTGCCAGCATCTCCGGCCGCCGCGAGTAAGGAAGCGCCTGCGGAGTCCATGGGATCGGGTTGCTCATCGCCCATCTCATCGAGGTCGTCTTGGAGTCGGTTCGCTCAAGGCATCGGCGTCGACTATGGCTCGTTCCCCAATTTCGTCACTGACGAGGTGCGTCGCCCCCTACTTATCCGCCTTTCGATTAAGCAGGTATTAACGCCCCACTCTCGTTTAGACCGTCCCTCGTCTTCCATTCGACTTCCTCATCCCAACCGTTCCCGACACTTTCCCTCCTACGCCGAACAACTCCTGAACGCGCCCTGCTTGCGCGCGCAGCGCCACAGTCACCCCGCCGAAGACGAGATCGAGGATATGTCCGCGGAAGAGGACTCCTACGATGCGGCGTACGACTCGTGCAACGCCAGCGACGACGACACCGTCGCGACGCATCGCAAAACCCTCCATGACGCGGCCGTGCTGGACCGCTCGGGCGCCTTCGACGACAAGCGCCTCAAGACCCTGTTCCGCATCTTCCTGTACGTCCCTTTTCGTCCCCGTCGATCTCGATTTAGCTAACCGTCTTTGCTTTTCTTTTCCTCTAGCGAAGCGCGTCGTCAACAGATCGACGAGCACTATAGCGACGAGGTTCGCAAAGAAGCCGAAGCTTCCGAGAAGGGCGACGGCAGCGACACCGAAGACGACGAGTCCGATGAGGACGAGTTGAAACGCCGGTGCCGGGTTGCCTCCGCCACCGCCCAAGCGTCCGCGTCGCGCCCCAATGTACGTATTCCTCTTTCTCCCGAACTATCTCCGTACTGACGTCTTGTCATCCCCGATTAGCGCGCCAAAAGCACCCGAGCCGGGAGCCGAGTCCGACAACCCTCGGCCGAGACGCCGTCCTCGCAGAGACGAGAACTCGACGGTCCCGCAGAGTTCGCTGCCGACCAAACAGCTCGCGCCTCCGCGCCCAGCTCCCCGGTACGTTGCTTTCCAACGTCCCCTTTCTCCTTGCTCACGCCATTTTCTCGCAGCCGTCTGACCAAGAGGACCGTGCCGGCCAAGCCGAAGACCCCTTCGGTGGTGGAAATCGAGAGCGAGGACGAAGAACCTGCGGTTCGTCGTCCCTGCCATTTTTATTTTCTCGAATTGACTTTATCCCCTTTTTAGGTGATCCGCCGGCCCCGCCGCTCTACGCGTAACACGGTTGCCGAGGAGTCGGATCACGAAGAAGGTCCCAGCCGCCCTCGCCGTTCGTGTAAGTTGCCGATCCGCACTTTTCCGATTCACCGGCTGACATCTTTTTGACAGCCGGCGCAACCCAAAAGCCGTCTATCGACCTCCTCGTCTCCGGCAAGACGAATCCTCGCGTCTCGGTCCCCGAGTTCAATCGACTCATGGCCGACCTGTACCAGTTGTCTACGACCCACAAGGCCGAAGGGCATCTAGGTACGTCCGATTCTTATTCTCGAAAGGCGGACCTTCCTGATACTAATCGAGGGGGTACAGTCGACACGGTCCTCGCTAATCACGAGCGCGTCGCCGTCACCATGTCGATCGGCCAGCCGAAGGCGATCCGTCGCATGCCGGTCCTTCATCCCGCTCGGTTCGCGTTCCAGCGACAAGGCCTCGCTGCCGCAGTTCTTCGAGTTGCCGCCGGGCATCGACCTCAACGCCTACATCTCGTGCGTCGTCGGATTGGATGCCACGGTGCGTCTTCTCGTTTTTCGGCTTCGATTCCGTTTCCAATTAGCTGATCAATCGTTGATCAGGTTCATTGGTCGTGCCTTAGTTGCATCGCGGCCCGCCAAAACGTGCGTCGCCATCGCGCGCGGCACGCCTTTGCCACCGTTGCCGCAAGAAGACGCTCCCCGCATGCGACCACGCCCTCAACAGCGAGGGAGCTCGTCGAGCTCTTCTCGCAGTTGGGCCCGCAGATGGACCGTTACGGCGAGTGTACGTCCCACCATTTCCGAATAAGCTCTTCCGTCTTTAGCTGATGTTCTCAATTATTAGCGCTCAACATCCTCTTCGAACAATACGCCGCCTCGTTCGAGCAGCTCTCCCACGTCGTCAAGCTGTCCGAGATGCTTGACGATCAGACTCGCAACGCCGCCGCCCGCGTTGAGCGACGTGATGGCCGAGATCGTCAAGTCCGACGGGATCACGGCCTTGCTCGACCGATTCGTCACTCCAGAGACCGACGACGCCTGGCTTCGCAGCGGTCCGCGAGTGGATCTCTCGCATGCTCTTCACGCCGCCTGCCGGCGCGGAGCCGACGCCCGCGTCGGTGAAGAAGAAGGCGGATCCCACGCGTCTTGTCGTATCCTGACGACGGCGACGGGAGGGCGAGAGCGACGACGGGATGGAGGTCGACATCCCGAAGAAGTCGAAGGGAAGGCACCTTCTGGGCCCTGTGCAACGCGCAGCACTCTGGATATAACCCAGAAGTGCAATGCGCAGCACTGGGGTTAAAATTACATCTGGCGGGCTGCCAGCGCCCGGCTTCTCGGCGCTTTTCGGCACCATTTTGACAGGTCCCTCAATCCAATTAATTGCGATCACTCGTTCCAATTAGGGAAATGTGACAATGATCAAAAAAATAATATCTGGGAGCACCGGCGCTCACGGAGCGCATTGCTACGTTGACTAATTAGATGCAAATTGTACCATTTTTGGACATGACAACGCTTGAAATCGGTCAGGCTAAAGAATCCGCCAGCGCGTTGCCCGCCGCCACTACGCCCCCGCCGCTGCTACGCGCCCCGCCGCCGCACGTGCCCACCCCCCGCCACATCCTGCCTGCCTTCTGCCACATCCTGACCGCCCCCGTCGCTCTGAACCCTCTTCCCGCCGAGTCCCCAATGACATTGCATCGTTCGTGGGCCACAGCCGGTGCAGCAATCCGCCTGCGCATCGATCCAAGCGGGTGATATGTGGTGGCGGCAATATGCCTAAAACGCGGAGCACGAGTAGCGATTCGTCGATACTGTGGGTTGCTGGTCAGACCAAGCCCAAAGTGCGCCAGCAAGGGACGTACAAGGAGCGCTCGTACAAAGCGCCGAGATGGGGAAACACGGTATCCCGTCCAGGATCGAGTCGGCCCATACGGTGTCTTTCGGTGCGGCGGCTGAGGTCGAACCCGTACACAGCGATCCAGAAGTCGATGCGCTTCCCGTGTGTCGGCAGGATCCGCAAGCGCCAGCATCATGTCGTCGCCTGTGGGTGCAAGAAAGCGGCCGCGACGCCACGAGCACGCTGTTGAGCAGGCTCTTGTATAGCAGTGCGTATCCCGTCCACTCTGAGATCATGACGTCGGCGTTGTTTGGGATCGTCGACCTTCCGTTGGCCTTGACGATCTGCCTCGTGCGGGAGACAATCCCAGCACTGGCGTCGGTGGCAAAGATGTGTTTGGCGCCTGCTCCGGCCGCGAAAAGCGAAAGGATGGAGGTATCGCGAAAAACATTTGACGCCAGCGTGGATCGACGGTACCAGCATCGAGGAGAGTCGCATCGGCGAAGCAGGCTGGGTTGGAGAGAATGACGTCGGGCATGCGTGCCTGAGACGGCCTTGATGCTGCCTGGTTCGATGACGGTGGGTGATTTCGTCCAGCCTATAGGTACCACATGCACGACGTTAGCACGAAAAGCAAGGGGTATCGGTAGCGGCGCAGGGCACGCACCAGAAGTCCGAAATCAACGCCCATATATGACGGAAATACAACTCCTTGGTAAGCGCCCGTCAGACGCCCTTCGGCCCGGAGTCCGATACTGCAGACGCTTATTTCCGAATGAATATCCCTCAACTTCATGTAAAATCTTCAGATTTGAATAACTGAGGATGCGATGCATATGAAATGAGTTGCCTATGACCCTTCAGCTGCGAGAAACGGGAGGATTGCAGTAATTTGCTGTATAAATCTGGGATTCACTTTTGAGACAAATGTAGAATCCCGTTTGTGATTGCGGATATCCGAGAAGGGGCTGGAAAGCTTGGAGGCGCCCGAATATAGAATACTCGTCAGCAGAAGGAGATATCCTGTCAGTGTTCCTGGGGACACACGAATATCCAGTCCTCATTTTGCTGATTCTTGATATATCTCGGATTCAATGTTAGGACAAGCAGTTGACGAGGACACCACTAGGGAGTCTGGCACCTGTACTATTTTGAAGCCTTCGAATGCCCGTAGGCAGCTGTGGATGTCTCTAAACAATCGCGGATTCTGCCAAAATACAGGACCAACAAAAGTGTTCAATTTCTGGGAAACATTGCGAACTATGCTGTTCGACCGAGTTCCGCTCTTTTATAGTGAGGTTAACACTGCTTGAAAGCTGTATTCTGCCCCCATTCGAAAATGCTAATTTCTCGTTGGAGACCTCCTGGTCTATCTGTGCTTGATGTTGGAAACCTGAACAGTCTCATGATCAAAATCTGGGAATTGTGTTTATTTTGCCATAAAACATAAGCTGAGGCTACCTCCATGAATACTGCGCTCCTGAGACAAGGAGGAATGCCCCTTTCATCAGTGGGAATTTTGAGTGAGGTTTGTGAGTGGAAAAATCTGGGTACCTCAAGTTAGGCAAAATGCATGCGAAGGCAAGAGGCTTGCTCGTCATTCCCTCTGGTGCACTTTTCTGCAACCAAATAAAAAATATATTTTTTGACTCTTCGGCATTTTGCACCAATTGGAAGGGGCAACCATTAGGACCATAGCACATTTGGAACCAAAGCAAAGCGATTTGTATTGGCGACAAACGGCCAAGCATATTGGATCCCAGATTTTAGGGCAGGTGGGGATTCCGTCTCATGTTTCCTGGTCGGACGAAGTGGTGGATTTTGATGAGGAATACAAGAAAATAGTCAAATATATGCATAGAGCCAGGTTCCACAAGTGTAGCTGTGTTGGAAGGCAAGATTGGCTGCTGTGGGTATTCTTTGCAAACTCTCCAAGTGACTGTTGTCTACAAAGTAGGACAGTGGGAGGAGTTGGCGCAGATCATGTCCTTCGAGAAAGATGGGTTCGAGTCACTCTGTTTCCGCGAACTCGGACCGTGCGTCGTCAAAACTAAAGGAAGAGATGTCGGGATGACGGTCCGAAGCCGATTTCCGAGGTCACGAGACCGCATCCAAGCTTGGTTGGTAACCCCCCCACGACCATGCACGCCTCTGCGCGGCTTGCCCAGTTGGCGTCGTCGCTCCCCAGTCCTGAGGCTCGGTCACCATAAGCTCCAATAGCACGATGGCCGCGCTCGTCGTCGACCCCGGCTTCTTCACCAACGCCGACAACGCCGACATGGTGCTCATGCGTGCAGCTTTCTGCGCCGCTTTCAACCTCATCGCTGCGGATGCGTGGGATGGATATGTCGTCGGCCCGTATGCCGTCGGTGGGCTCACTCTCAGCGCGACAAGCACCGACACCGAGATCGACGAGTACATGTAAACGAACTGCGGTCCGCTCTTCCACTCCACCGGGACAGCCGTCATGTCGTCGTCCGCGGACTCGAGCTCGAGTGTCATCAACACGGATTGGAAGGTCAAGGGCATCAGTGGGTTGTGGGTGGGCGACCTTTCGATCAGGGTGCAAAGTCGAATGGGCGGCTTCCGAGCTTGGAACCGGGAGAGCAGCAGTGTATATTCAGCAGGTACGTCCAGTCCCTTACTTCCGCCGTGTTGTGCCTTATTCCCGTTTCAGGGCATCTCACGCCGCGCTCACGTTCTTGCGCCAAGCCCAATCCCGGGTTTGCAGTTTACGATGCGAAGCGCGCCTGCGCGTTGGAGGAAGACAATGTGCAGGTGCGTTTTCTCTTTCTTTCACCCTCGCAACGAATACTGAATCCGAGTTTGTTAGGGAGAAGTGACCGGAGTTGAACGAAGAAAGCACCGTCGCTACGCACCCACCTTCTACCACCCCGCAGCGCAACGCCGTTGCTCTCGTGCATCAGTGCACCCATTCGCCGTCCCTTACGCTGAATGCGTGGTCGTGCGGCACGACGTCATGCTGCCCATTTCCGTCGTCGAGCTCGTCCTGCTGTAGTCCATCACCAGCTTCTACGAGGTGTTCTCCGTCAAGGTGCTCGTCCGCCCGTCTGCCCCGGGTGACATCCTTGGCAAGCGCACCTCGCTAGGTGGCTTCATCTCGACCGCCATCTACAGCCCAGCCTCCATCGCGCTCATCTACTACCTTCCGGTGTACTACCAAGCGTGCTTCGACGACTCCATCCGCTCCGCAGTCGATTTCTTGCCGTACGACCTGCTCATCTCCCTGTTCGCCTTCTTGGCCGGTGTCGCCACTGCCCTTGCTCAAGAAGTACCGCCCCCGTCTTCTGCGCATTCGGCTGCGGCATCTTTCCAGCACTTCTGGTTCAGCGTCCAAATCCCGCTCTGCATCGCCTCGGCATGCTCTTCTCATGCCCCGTCATCCCTCTTTCCCTATCCTCGTGCCGCTCCCCCACAACATGCCGCCTCCGCGCTCGCGCTGTGGACCTTCACGCGCTCGTTCTTCCACGCCCGAGGCATTGCCATCGACGGCACCGTCCTCGAGAACGAGCTCAACAGGAGCTCGAAGTGGGTGCTGGGCCAGATGCAGGAAACAGTGGGGAGGTTTGGAGGGCGGGCGGAAGGGCGGGCGGCGGCGCTGGCGCGGAAGGGCGGGCGGCGGTGATGGCGCGGAAGGTGGGCGACGGTGATGGCGCGGAAGGGCGGGCGGCAGCGAGGCGCGGATAAGCCGGGCATAGTCAGCACGGCGAGATCCGGCAGGTCATCGGGCGCGTACTAAGCGTGCTCGCTTGTAGGCCTACCCATATTTGGAATATCACAGCTAATTTCCTCATTGGGATGTCACACCATAGCTATTATTTACGGTGGCAGGAGGCATCAGCCATCATCCTGCCCGCCGCAATCAGCCGCTGAACAGCCGGGGACCAGCCGCCACCACTGTAGGTTATAGCCCAAGTGGTGCGCATTGCACTTCTGGGCTATATCCAGTGTGGTGCGCGTTGGACTAGGTAGGTCTGCTGGGAAAGGGCAAGGCGAGGGAGTAGCTGGCCGACGAGGATACGGAGTCACTACCGGCTAAACCGGTTTTAGTGTTAAACAGGTAACCCGTTTAATCGTCGCGAACTCCGTTTCCTCGCTAATCGACATCTCAGCTCCCCCAGTATCTCTCACCGGACCTATTTCCTCCTTCTCGGTCGCTTCGTGCGTATATGTGTTCGATGTAGTTGTGCGCGCGTGTCCGCCGGTCTGTCGGCGTGTAATATTTTGTATTCCTCACACCGAGCTCCGCCCGGCCGAATCCAAGGTTCGAGCGTGAAAAATATATCTCCCGTGTTCTGTTCAGTAGTAACCGTCCGATTACCCGTCCGAACCAACGCGCTTGATTATCTCCACGCCCACATCCAGGCGTCGCGTATCCTCCCTGCCTTCTGCGCATGCATCTCCGATCATCAAGAATAGAAGTCTGATGTCATGCCGGCGGCTAGATTAGATCCTCAATCGCCCTTATCATGTCCGCATCCTACGCTCAGTCCCTTAAGTCGTTTCTTCGACTAAGTAACTCCGGGCTACCAACTTGCACTTGGTAGAATATGCATCATCCATGGATCTCGATTAGCGCGCGCGATTGCAAATTTCCCAATTAGGCTGTGCCTGGAAACCTTTGTCGATCGTGCGCCCACTCCTGGATTTTCGTGTTCTTTCTGCAGCCGGGGCTGCGACGCCGCGTAGACGCGCGCTTCCCGGAGCTCGATCTTCACAACTACACGCGTTCTAGACCTGGGCTCAACACCGAGTCCATCTGCTTTCCCTGATCCAACTCGTGCATCTCCATGATATCCAGCTACTCCCATTCTTTCGCCACACGCGTATTCGTTGCTTGGCGAAATCTCGAAAAATTTTAAGGACCCCGGGTGATATTCGACCCGACTCTCCCCCATTTTTAGAAATTTCGCTGTCCCCAGCGAAGCATATAAAATGCACCACTGGGTCGAATACGTCCCGTTGTCGACTCGCTTCCCTTCGCTGCTCGACAACATCTCTGCTCTCATGGCGCCTAACCGCGTTCCTTCCATTCCTGCTACCCAGCTTGCCGCGTACCAAGCCGAATTCCCCGCGCAGTCCGCCGTCTTTGCGGCCACGCTCGGCGTCGCGGTAGCTCAACCGCTCAACCCCAACGACCCTCCCGTTCTTGGCGTACAAGCCGCCGGAATCGCGAAGCTGTTGGTGCGTCTCGCTTGATCACCGCGGCGCACTTAGCATTTTTCCTTCTAATGCTAAAGACGCCGCAGGCTCCCGCGTTCGAACCCGCGCACATCGCGTATTCTACGCACGACAAGGTCATCGTCAACCACATCCACAGCCTCAAGAACAAGACCACGCAGGTCGCACAGAACTTCCTGACTGCTCATGGCCACAGCGAGTACCCCGCGGAGTTCAAGGCTCTCGTCAAGAGCATCGACCGTTTGCTGCGCATGTCTACGCGCCCTTTTACGGCTGCTCCTGTACGTCTCTTTTCCTCCTCACAGGCCCTCCTTTTTCTTGATTCGGGACTAATCGCGATCTCAGGACGAAATCGACGATTTTCTCGACAAGTCCGACGACGACGTCGAGGTCAACGCGTCGTCTCAGGACACACAGGACGCCGAGGGCGAAGAGGACACCGAAATGCCCGAGGCTCCTTCCGTTCGTGAGGTGCGCCCACTTCACTCCCTTTTAATCGAGAACTTCGTTCTCACGTCCTATGATAGCCGTCTCCCGAACTGCAGCCGCCTGCTAAGAAACAAAAGCTCGTGCGTCATAGCCACCATTGCGTTCCGCACTCCCCATCCTACTGCCAGCCGAAATTCCAAAAGAACAAGGGCAAATCCTCCTCGAAGAACGATAGCATCGAGCTCGTTGTCGAAGACGCCGCGAAAACCGTTGACGCCATGGAGGTGCGTCTATTCAATCACGGATCATCGTGCCTCCTTTCTAATTGGAATCCCCGCCACAGACCGGCGTTACCGGGCCGCACACCCAGCAGCACGACGGAATCGGTATCGAAGTCGTTCAGCTTGCTCGCCTCATTTATCAAGCCGTCTCAGTGAACACGCACTCGACGAAGCAGATTCGCTACGAGGAACTCATGCAGGAGGAGGAACGGCTCAATTCCGCCGTCGTACTCTCCGTTCAGCGCCTTGGCTTCGGCGTTGAAGAGTTTCTCGCGGCGCTCTCGCCACACAGCTATCCTCAACCGGCTCGCCAACATGAACTTCGTCCCTCCGAACCGTATTTCGTGCGCCATCTCCTCTTCGTCACTGACTACCCGCTAATTGAAATCTCTGTCAGGGATCTCAATTACGGTCTTCCCACGGTCGTCGTTCAGGCGTTCCTGGCGAACCGCGACAATCGCCTTCGCCCGGTCCCCATCGTCGAAGTCGTCAAGCGCACGCCTACTGGCCCCAAGAAGTCCAGTTCCAGCAAGCGCAGCTAGACGCGCCCGTCGTCCCCAGATAGTCAGTTCCAAGTCGGGATATCCGTCCGCATCGGATCCGTTCTTTACCAGCCTCTCGCTACTTCCGCTCTTTACCCATGCCCAGTTGTAGTTTAAATGTACTGCCTCTTCGGGAATCGAACTTGACTTCTGCGTACTTTTTGCGTTTCCGATTAAGCCGCCGCCATCAATTATCGTCATCCGGCGTCATCGTCGCTACCACCGGTTCGAACCCCGATGTGGACGTTGTCGAATTGTAGATCCCGGCCGAACGAGACATCATTAACTTCTGCTTTCGCTGTAAGTTCGTCCAGTTCTTCCTTCGTCATGTCGATTAACGCTTCCACATCCGCCGCGAATTTAATCTTGGTTCGAGCTGCATACGGGATAACCCGGACGCCGCCACCTTCCCTGGCCACATCGCCCCGTTGAGTTCACACAGAAGATACGATCCTCCCCTCGTTCGACGCACTACCACCAAAGGCCCCAAATATCGCAACTTTGACTTGCGATTCAGGCTCTTTTCTATTTTTGTGTCTCGCGAGCACTATATCTCCGGGTTCGGTTATAGTCCTTAATCGTAAACTTGTGGACACGCTCGTACCGCTGTACAGCTGCCAGCTTTTCCTTATCCACCCGGGCTCTCATTTCCTCTATGTGTATGCGATGCTTGGCTAGCGCTTTCGCACGTAGACCAACCAACTCAGCAGTGGAAATAATTTCTCCAGGATACTCGACCAGCCAAGTTGCCTCAACCAAGTCAAACGGAAGTATCGGGTGGCAACCCGTAACCGCAAATACGGCGTGCACCCCAGTCCTCGCCGCGTTGTAACCCTGTCCGACCAGATAACTTGAGGCAAGAACCAGTACCATTTATTGCCATCTCCGCCTGTCGCCTTTGCCAGCGACTGGCGAATATCAGCATGGCCTCGCTCTACCGTTCCGTTGGCTTTTGAGTTATATGGTGAAATGCGAATTCCAACAATTCCATATTTAAGACTCCAACCACTTCAGTGCTGCAAGGAACTGTCCCGGTTATCAGTTACGATTTCCACTGGACATCCCCAACGGCAAATGATGTGTTCGGTAAGAACATCCCAAGTGCCGCCCGCATTGTCGGCTCGCAATGCCTTAGCCTCAATCCATCTGCTCAAAGAGTCCCTTGCTGCTACGACCAGTTTATGCCCATTCGACACCTCGCTCATGACCATGACGTCCACATGAATCTTCTGAAACAGACTCGAGTCATCGTAGGGATCGGGCGGTATTCGCGAAAGGTTCCGTTGTCGGACCTGACACATATGACAGGTCTTGACATACCACGCGACATCGGCTTCCATCTCGGGCCACCACAACCGGATCTCAATTAAGGATTTGGTTGCGTATACGCCCCGATGCCCCAGACTGTCATGAGCGGCGCGCAGAATAAACGTTCTGTGCTCCTTCTCCACCACGATTTTATTCATCCCATCTCCGGCTTTCTTGAAAAGCCGCCCGTCTTTCCCTAGGAAGAATCTCTGCGCATAATACCTCAGTTCCCGATTATCCTTTTCCGACAATTGGTCCAAAGGCAAACATCCTTTCCGCAGGTATTCTTTCACCAGGTCGATACGTTCCTCCATCCGGATAGCTCTTGCACTCCTGTGCCCTTCCTCGTATGGCTCTCGCTTAGTCGCATCCCACTTGAACGCCGTGTCCGGAAGCATCGGCTCCGGCTCCCGAACATCGCTTGATAGATACTCCGGCATGTCCACGTTCGCTTGCGCGTACGCATTCCGTACCGCCTCTATCTCGCTCCGGTTGGTCATATACCTCTCCCAACAATCCTCCTCGAAGGCCCGAAATAATTCTGGCTCCGTCAAGGATTCTAGGTCTAGTGCATACAGGAAACCTCCTCTCGTGTCGATCTCATTCCGGAAGTCTTCGAAGTCCATAGGCTGCTTAATGCTGTAATCCCAATCCTCATGCATAGGTGGAGACGGATTTTCATCGTACCCCTCCTCTGTGTTCGGGACTACTTCATCTCCATCAACCCGCTTCCTTCGTGATAATCCATCCGGCGAGAAAGTGGACCCCCGGACGTGTTTTAGCGTGAAATGGAACATTAGGATTTGCTCAATCCACCGGTTTATAGTCGCGTTCGGCCCCATACCGGGATTGTCCAACATGCCCTTAATATAGAGCGCGTCGGTCTCCACCGTCAGGTTCCGGCAGCCCAATATCCAGTACTGCAGATATTCCAATGCTCGTTTCAAGCCATATAATTCACGCTTAGGCTGCGAGAAGTTCCGCTCACGGTCGTTTAGCGGTATTGATGCGAACTTCGCGAAGTAGCGTTTCTTCGGATCGTTCGGATCAATCTGCCCAACTTCAATGCCGATCGCCAAATGTGAAGTGTCGACGGCAACAAAGGTCTCCCAATCGTCGTCGTAGTTAAGTGGTCGGAGCGCGTCGCAATTAGCAATCGCGTCCTTGATTTGGTCCATGGAGGCTTGCTCCTTAGGTCCCCACACGAACTCCGCATCCGCTTTCAACAGTTTGGTTAAGGGCCTCGCCATAATCCCATAATTGCGAATGAAATTCCTCACGTAACCCACTACACCCAGGAACTGTCTTACTTGAGAAACGTCCTCCAAGGGAGGCCACCTCAAGATGACACCAACTTTGTCCGTTTCTGGCCTTCGCCCTTCATACGAGCATGTATGACCCACTACGTTAAACGTCTCTGCGCAGAGCACCGCCTTATGACCCGAGATAGTCAAGCCGCTGTACTTCAGCCTCTGAACTACCTTATTTAGGTTCTCGAGTGTTCCCAAACAAAACGCCGTATGCCTGGGTTATCCTTATGAGTCTCATAAGTCCCATCCTTGTCCCGATACCGCGTCGCTGGTCCCCTTCACGGTGCGTCGTCGATATACGGCCAAGTAACATGCGGAATCTCATCCTGCAGAATGTACGTTACGTCGTCGTGGAATATTGGCACCGAGTTAGTCCACCCCATAGGTAACTTTACTAATCGTAAAGCCCCAAACGGCGACTGAAACGTTGTGAAGTCGCGAGACGACTCTGCCAATTCCCTCTGGTCATACCCAGCGTATAGATCTAAGCATCCCCCACAAGCTCGGCCCGCAAAGTGATCGGCAAGCTCCTCCGTCGCCGGGCGGCAGTCCCGAATGCGCTATTGTAACCGCATTCAGAGGCTCCAACGCGTGGACTAGTCGGATGCTTTTTCCGTCCTTCTTGACTACCCCGAAGAATTTCGACCTATAGGAAGCGTTGGATCGTTCGTAACGCCCGCATCCATTTTCTTCCTAATTATCTTGCAAAATTCATCGAGTTGGCCCCGGGAATAGGAATACTTCGCTCTATCCATACTTTGTGTTCGACCGTCGGAATTTCTATAGGAGGGAAGAAATCCGGCGGCGTTCCCGCTCCGAATCATCCCAAGCGAATGCCGACTCGTGCATCATCATAAAGTGATGCAAGAGTTTCCGCTCTTCTGGCCATAAGAAATCCCCATCGTGCACCTTGTCGATTAACTCCATTCTGTCCACAGTGTACCTCCCAGTCGGGCAATACTCGCTCGGCTGTGGATCCAGCCCAGGCATATCCTCGAGAGGGTTTCCTGTGATGTCTCGCTTGATCCGGTACCGCTCCGGTAAGTCCGTATAAACCGGCCTCGTTTTCAGGGCCACGGGTTTATACTTCTTTCCCAAGTGGGATTTCACGCCCAAAAACTGTGTTAATTGTTAATCGACTTCGCGTGCTTGCACCGATGCTTGCAGCGAACGCATTTCTCTAGCTCCTCCACCGATTGATGGAACCCATTTACGTTCTCCGGCTGATCCGCCTTCGGATCAGCTCCCCTTCCCGAAACGTAAACACCTCCATGATCCGTCCGTCCTCTAATCGAGTCTTCTCCTCCAACCCCACAAATTGGTTAAAGAGCTGGGCAGCCGGTCGGTCCCTCTGAAATGCCTCAGCATCCCGAGAGGCCAACAGGTAAGCTTCTTGAACTTCATCACCCCGGAAGTCCACACCATTACGTGGCTCCAAAACCCCTTCTATCCTCAAATTCCCTTCGTCGTCGAGCCCAAACTGTACCGCCACTGATTCCAATTTGTCCGCCCCGCCGACTTCACTCTTCAAAACTTCCCAGACCTCCGAAAATCCGCTCGCGTCTCTTTCTCACTCTCTTCACTTACTCGGGAACTCGGCATCCCTTCTTCATCACTTCCATCTGACCCGAGTAGGGAGTCAACGTCTTGCATCTCGCTCCAGCGGTTCCTTGGATCCTCAATTTTCTGCTCCGCCTGAGTTCGAACCCCACCATGGCCAGGTTCAGTGCCTCTAAACTTTGGTCGCTGATTTACCCAGTCCGGTTTCGCTCCTCCCCTAGGTGGTCCCTCTAATGGGGGAGTTGAATCCCCCATGGGAAAAATTCTCTGCGCTTCGAGAGTTGGATCTCTAAGTCGCATAACGGGCTCCAATGGGTCGCTGCTCTTGCGCGTTTTGATTCGGACGTCGTCTTTGTCCTCCACTTCCTCTACCGTAACCTTCCTCTTTGGCTTTGATGCTTGGGCGATTTTCAACCCAGGGTTCGACTCCGACGTGGGTATATTTTGTCGATCCTTCCCTTTCCCGAATTGGGATTGGAAGGTCTCTGACGTCCGTCGTTCACCCCATCTTGGTCTACTCGACCCAGCATTTCCGCCCTTCGAATCCGGTCCGGCACGGCTCCACATCGCTTGAGCTACCCGCGGCTCAGACTCTCGAGAACTAGAATCGTTACCGGTTGGCCTCCTGGGTTGGTCCAATGGTTTCGGATTAGCAGGTTTGACTGCTTCCCTAATCATGAACTCTCCCCGTGCAAAAGTAGGTAGACTCAACCGTCGTTGGGTGCTTGGATCCTTAATCGTAATCGTCTGATGCCCGGATCGCTGATTCTCGATCACTGAGGCTGTCAAAACGTCAAACGGTCTCCCCAATAGCACGTCGTCGCCCGTTTGGTCAATGATGTGCACTTGCAAGTACACAGTGATGTCCCCCAGTAGGAACGGCACATTCTTGGCTAAACCAGCCGAACGCCTTCAATTGTCCGTTTGCGCTCTGCATGAAAATTGTAACATCCGGATCCCACTGCAGTCCCAATTGCTCGGCTAACTGAAGTGACATTGACACTATTTGTGATCCGCTGTCGATGACGCACTCCACTCTTCGAGTCCCACCGATCGTCGGGAAAATGACTCGGAGCGACTCTGACTCCGCCGCCGTGAAGATTTGCTTAGGTAGCTTATCTTCCGGTGCGGAAGCCATGTACACCACAACAGGGTCACCGCAAATAGTGTCGTCCCTGGCAAGCACGACTCATCCTCCTCCGTAGCTGTATAACACCATCCTCCGTCCGGTAGGTCCGAGAGCGCGATCGCGTCATATTCCAGACTGATCGACCCCTCGTCTTCCATAAATGGAAATTCTCCCCCCTGATAGAGAACTGTGTTGGCATGTACTCCTTTCACTGGCTTCCTCTTGCGTGTCAAGGCTTGGCGCATCGCTTTCGCGAACTCGGGAGACATGGCAGCTAGTTCGCTGATCGAGATTCCTTCCAATGACGCGTTTTCCGCTCTCGCGATAATTCGCTTGAGTGCTCCAACGTTGTCGTACTTGGAAACTATCCTCCAGGAACGCTCTCGCTCTCCGTCATCAGCGCGGGCGCCGGTTTCGGAGTCTCTAATCGGATCGGCGGAAACTCTTCATCATCCGAGTCCTCGTCATCCATTATGATTCTCCTCGTCGCACGTCGCTCCGGTGCACGCGTAGACTACGGTCATACTCATCCCCAGGGTCACTGTTCTCTTCAACTTCCGCCGATATGCGAACATCTCGCCCCTTTTCCTTCCTCCAATTTCTAGACTTGTCCGCGACAGATGCCCGGTCCTCAGGGAGTTTTGTCGCTTGGGGTGCCCGAGCTTTGGGCTTTCCCCCTCCCCTCATCGAACGGTCTAGAAATTTGGGTGGGATGACGGGACATCCGCTCCGGCGCCGGTCCTCGTGTTTACGAATTGGCTCGACTGACGCTGGGCATCATTTCCCGTTAGGCTCCTTGTGAAGTCCAGGACTTGGACAAACTGCTGTAAGTCCAGCCCAGCCGGAATCCCGCTGATCGCAGGTGGCGGCGACATTGATGGTGGCGTGGGTGCTAATTGCAGCCGGGGCCTGTGCATACTGTAAGGCTGGCTGATTCCAAGGAACCTGAGGCGGCATCGGCGGTTGGTAACCACCCTGCCCATGGAACATAGGTCCCCCGTAATACAGCTGCCCCCGTAACTGCCCCGGAGTCGAGCCTTGATACGACCGGTTGTGCGCCAGGTTCTGTTGAACCAAGCTCGACACCAAGTGATCGTAAGAAGCCGACACGGCTCCTCGCTCGTATTCCTCATCATCGTAAACCGCACTCAGGTTCTGCTGTCGGGCCCGCGGGCCGAAGCCACCGCGCCCTTCCGTCGGCTCCCCTGCTTGCAATCTCCGATAATACTCCGCAACCCGCTGCTCCCTGGTCGTGTTCGGCTCGAAAACCGGTATCCGAACGTTCCCTGGTAGCATAGACATCCCGCGCTCATCCACCAATATCTCCCCTCTGAGGATACGTCCCTTCTTCTCTGTACAGTCTTCCTCTGCGTGTTGCTTCCCACACCACATACACCACGAGTTCGGTGCTGATTGTTTGAAGTGCGGCGGCGTTTGATGCACCGCTCTCGGAGGCCCTTGCATCGCGTGAGAGGAGGAGAATCCCTGGGCTCTTTCTTGTTTGAACGCCTTGAATGTTTCATCCAAGGTTTGCTCTAATCGAGAAATCGACCCAGTAACATTCTTCTCTTGGACCTTAATCGAGTCCTGCACAGCTGCGACCTGCTGCTCCAGCGCATTCAATCGCTCGGTGTTTTCCGTCTTAACATACGGCGTCAGCGGCCCACTGCGACCCGCTGGCTCCGCATACGCGGACCCCGGCTGACCATCCGCCGCCCGTCGACTGATTCGCCATCCGAATAGTCAAGTCGATCACTTGTTCGTAGGTATACGGATCTTCTCGGCGAAGAACCTGTCCCGGCGCTTGTCCTCCCAGGACAGTCTGCACGTCAATCGTGTTTAGCGCCCGGCGGACTTCTTCCGAGAAGTTCGGATCCAGTAACTGCATCCACATCGTAATGAGTTCCCGACTAGTGATCGCCGCCGGCGCTTGTGTCAACTTCGCCCCCAAGCCCTTGAAATGCGCTCCAGTCCTCATAATCCGTCCCACATCCGACCGATATAGAGTCGAGGTCATCCGAATCAAGTCTTTTAGCATGGCCATCGATCCAATGTCCCTATCCTTGATCTCAGGGTAGTTTTCCAGGACTTTGTCAATCCAGTCTTGCCAAGACACGTTCTGATCCGAATATCCTTCAATTCCTCTCCACAAATCCTTCGTCTGCCAACCCTCCAACAACTCGACAGTCCGCTCTTTGCGCTTCTGATCCGGCACCATCCCGCGGTCGAAAGCTTCTCGTATCGCGCTTATGAAGGGCGGGAGATATTCCGCGGCATGTTCGCCGTTGAACGTTGGTTTATCCCGATGCCACCATTCAGGAAGACGCTGGTTACTTGCTTGACGCTGGGCCTGTCCCTGACCAGCTTGCGCTCCCTGCTGCTGTCCACCTTGTGGATTATTCGCATTCCCTCCAGGACCTCCGCCTCCCGGTTGTCCTCCACCTTGACCCTGCTGCTGAGCGCCCTGTTGCGCTGCCGGTCCCCCTCATTCCCTACGTTTGGTTGTGCTCCTCCTTGATTCGCCATTCTCGAGGAATTACTTGAAGCAGAAGCGGATGGTTGGTTGGCGTTATTCGTAAAACTCGGGCCTCGAGATGCGGAACTGGAGTTCTTTCCTCCCTTGGCTTTCGGTGCAGAATAACGAGGTTCTTTCACTAGTGGTGCAACTAGCGATGCAGCAGCGTTTGCTGATGTGCGCGTGTCCGGAATTTTGGGCACGGTGCGGGTATTGGTTCGAAAACTACTCTCCCCACGAAGTAGAGACGAGAAGTCCGATGGTTTGGAATCAGAGAAACTCCTCTTCCTTTTATTCGCAATGGCGGACCACTACGAAGATCTCGAATAAGCAAGTTTTTGCTCCAACTCAAATAAACTCAAAATCTGCTACCCCTCGCGGTGGGCTCCAGATGATACGTGTGCTATCGGCCTAACACCAAAACAACCAAAACAACACTCCAAACCACCAAACCAAAACACTTATAAAGCGCGGTAGGGTAATTTTAATGGAGCAAGGTCTTAATCGTAATAGCGACCAATGCGAGTAGTCGGCCTCTTGCAAGGCTAACCAGTAGTATGCAAGGGGGATAACAGATATTGAGGCAAAACTCAAGTGGGGCTTCAAAAGCTTGTTCGAGAGGATTCAGAAAACTCAAACGCGATTTATAAAATCTCGATTGAGCTGTCCGAAGACAATCCAACAGTGTGTGTGTGTGTGTGGGGTTGTTGGGTGGTTGTGAATTAGCACCAAGTGTGGTCCAAAGTTCTCGATTAAGAGAGCTCAAACAACAAATACGGCATCGGGGTAAAGGGAGCGCTAAACAGCCAGCTCAACCTTAATCACAATCTCCGATCCTTCGCTCTACTCGTTCGCTCAAGCCCACTCGGCGTGGCTTAGTTCCAAAGTCGATTTCCTTCAATTCTCCAAGTGGGTTCTCTCCCAATTATGCGGCAAACTCCAATTCCAATCCAAATCCCAAACTCGTTGTTACAACTCAGCAATCCGAGCGTCCCAAATCAAGTCACGTTCCTTTCCCTTGGCTCCGGGAGGTATTCGTGCCGACTTGAGGCCCCCAGGCCTACTTAAATACATGAACCGTGAGATATAAACTAAATATGTTGATACAAGCGCTGCAGTCCAAAATATGTGTCTTCCCATTGGTCCGGGAGGATTCCCGAGCCGTGTTGCGATGCTTGGCGTCCCAAAGTCGCATGCTGGTCGTGTCGAGACCATCCTGGTGTCAAGATGGTGCTTTGCTCCCGATTTGGCCATCCTCAAATGGCGAGTCCCGCGACGATCTATTCGGGATCGCGTGGGGCGATTATTCCGGTTCGAATGGTACCCGGTCGTCGTTATCGTCCAAGAGGTCGTCCCTATCGGTGGTGTTTTCCTCCTCACTCCTGTCCCTGATCGCCGTGGCAGGCGCGCCCATGACTGATCTTCTTCGTCATCCTCATTATCCAACTAGCCGTGTTTCGCCGGTAGGCCCGCCCAGATCGTCCCGCCGCTGTCCGACCCGAATGATCCGATGTCAGAACCGCCGTGCTCGCCCCTAAGTCCCCAGTACCGAGTTCTTGAGTTCACGATTAAGCATTCCAGCTAGCCGCTTCATCTAAGCTCTAATCCCGATTTCTCAAATGGTATATTCATGCGACGGGGCTTTCCGCGTGTCGAGTTCCTCTCCAAGCCGCCCTAATTACAAGGCAATTAAAGGAAACTGGACTTCAGCGCTTTTACACGCGTTGGGCGCAGATCCCTACTTGTAGATTGGCTCTAACTAACCACGCAGGAACGTGTTAGTCCTATTTGGAACCTGATTCAGCCCAGAAAAGCGCAAAACGCGAGTTTTTGGCACCATTCTGTTTTATGGCTTATCAGCGGAGAAGGTGACGTTCGCGGATAGCGTCCGGTTGCGGTCGGTGACTATGAACGGCGACGTGTACGACCCGTCGGGAACTCTGACCGTTGGTGCGGGATATGGCCGATTCAAGAACAACAAGGATGGCAAGTTCGACGAGCTCAAGGTGAGTTATCGTTCTTTTCTTGTGGCCAGTGCTGACGAGATTGTGACAGGCCGATATTCAGAAGCAGAGCAAGGCCATTCAGAAGGACAACGTCGCTGTGAAGCTGCATCAGAAGGAGCAGGGAACAGCCGAGGTCCAGCTTGGTCCGTGCTTTCTCGTAGTACGCGCACGTGACTGATGATATTCAAGACGAAATGAAGAGCGACCTCGAGAAGGCTCAGAGCTCGGTCAAGGAAGCGCAGTCCGCTGTCGAGACGCTCCGACGCGAGTTGGCCAACCTCGAGAAGGATGTGTCCAAGAAGCAAGACGAGTACGACGAGGCGAATACCGAGCTGACGGAGGAGCGCACAACGCTCAAGCGCTTCGACGAGCTTCAGGGTCTCGATAAAGCCATCAAGAGTAAGAAGCAAGCGATCGCGGACGCCCGATGTCGCCGTCCTCAATCTCACGAACGAAAAGCAGAACCTCGAGAAGGAGATCACGTCTGCTAGCCTGAGGAAGCATGTCGACAGGCTCGAGAAGGAACACGAGTGGATCCAGCAGGAGAAAGAGTGCGGTGCCTCTACGCCTCTGAATAATGCGCGTTAACCCATTTTCGTTTAGGCACTTTGGAAAGACGGGCGGGCCATACGACTTTGCTGCCAGCAATGTTCCGGACGCTCAAGACGAGGGCCGACGACCTCGCTCAAAGGCGAAAAGGGATGAAAAAGTCGATTAACCCCAAGGTGCTAGCCATGATCGACACGTAAATCGCTTTGGATTATTTGCTTAGCCCGAGGCTACTGACGTTTGCGTAGGGGTCGACAAGAAGGAGAGAGATCTCAAGGAGCACCTCGAAACCGTTTCCAAGGACAAGGCCAAGATCGAAAGGACTATCGGGGAGCTCGATACGTATAAACGACCGGCGCTCGAGGCGACTTGGAAAAAAGTACATGAGTGAGTTGCGGCTGCCGTTCGTGGCAAATTGACCGAGCAATCTTTTCCAGAGACTTTGGCGCTATCTTTGGCGAGCTCCTGCCCGGCAACGACGCGAAACTGCAACCACCCGAGGGCCAGTATCTCATGCAGGGCCTCGAAGTCAAGGTGAAGCTCGGGCAGGTTTGGAAGCAGAGCCTTACTGAGTTGAGCGGTGGCCAACGGTACGCCTCTCTCTTTCTACTCCGAGACTTGTTGCTGAAGCCAACTCACAGCTCGCTCATTGCGCTCTCGCTCATCATGGCCCTGCTACAATTCAAGCCCACGCCAATGTACATCGACGAGATCGATGCCGCGCTGGACTTGTCGCATACGCAACATATCAGGCAGCTGTTCCGAACGCGGTTCAAGGGCTCGCAGTCTATCGTGGTCTCTCTCAAGGAGGGCCTATTCACGAACGCGAATGTGCTGTTCAGGACACGGTTTAGAGACGGGACGTCGATTGTTGAGCGGACCGAGACGCGCTCGGGCGGTGGCTCGAGGCGGACACGGAACTAGATGTTTGTTGTACGATATTATTCTAGATAAATTATTGCATTTCTGTACACTATTTCACGCATTGGAGGTCGCCGGTTTGGTGAAACAGTTCAAGGTCGCTAAGGCGGGTCGGGTGGGCGCAAAAGTCTAGTTTTGTCGATTGCTAGTGGTAATCCTCGGTGACCGTGACTGTGACTGCACTTCTTGACGATGGACCACTCTGACTCACTCGCTGCTACCGTCGCGGCCACCCCGGTCAATATTCTTCAGGACCCCCGGGGAGTGGATAACGACTTCATTCATATACTTCACCAACTTCAACACCTTCTCATTGCACCACACACGCACAGACCCGGACGTCGATTTGTATTCCACACTCGGGCGCCTTGTGCCGAGTTGGAACATGTCGTCCTCGGTCATATACGCGCCCCTCCTCGTCTCCGATAGATTCCTGGAGGCCCTTCGTGGACGAGAGAGACCTGGATGTCAGCTTTCATCGAGCGGGCTCTCGACCAGTATTGCATTCCTCGCCGCTCCTTCCAAACCTCTCTCGGCAACATACGGAAGGAACTCCACAAGAAACTGAAACGGAGATCCATCCCCAGCATCAATGCATGGGTCCTCGTTGTGCCCTCCTCTGGGCATGCGGCACTGCTGCCGCCGAGGTTGGATATGGGCATTGTCAGCAAGATGCGACCCAGCGATGCCGCCATGGAGGGCCCGCTCTACGTGCTTGAACAAGCGCAACCGACCGGGTTTTATAATCAGGAGCAGTACCCAGATATCCCTGTTCGAGAAGCACTCCCCCCAGACTTCTATTCCACGGCTTTCTTTCCCGCACGTTGCGGCATGATGTGGGCGAAGTTCGGGTATGAGAAGGACCTGGATGCGTTATTGGCCAAGAAGTTTCCTGTAAGTTGACAGTCGTCTTTGTCGGAGACCTCTCATTCGTTCCAGAACCGACGCGACCGGCAAGTGGCCCTGAACGAAGCCTACGCTGTAGCCATGGCAGCTCGCCCGTATAAGGAGAACGAGGTGGACGTTACAGAGGTCCGCCGAGCGACCTACGCCCTCTTTCGCAAATGCAGGCCCCGCAAAAAGAAGACCTCACTGGTGCGATCGAGCGACTTCGATACGCACGACGCGTCGCTGGATGGCGGGATGTGCAGGGACGTTCCGCGTTCGTCAGGACCTTCCGTTCCCGCGCAAACCCAAGCAGATGAAGACAAGCACCTTGGCAAGGGCAACGAGGTACTCCAGGCCGCTCAAGGAGCGCAAAAAGTGCTCGCGGAAGAAATTTCTGTGAGTTTATACCCTCACAATTCTTGGTCGGATTGCTCATTTCGCGTAGAAATATCCCGAACTACACCCAGAGGAAACTCCCAGTCAGATGGTTCTCACCACGTTGCGATTGCACCAATATACCGTTTCGTTCTTGGTGGCCATCGACGAGCCTGGGATCGAGGGCAATCTATGGGTCTACGAGCCCGTCGTGTCCTTCGATCTGCGGCCGCCGGCGACGTCCGTCAAGCAAGACAGCCTTCATGCCAAGCGGATGCTCTGTTTCTTCCATTTTCTCGACGAGCTCAACGCCGCCATAGCCGCTCAAATCGCGTTCGACCCGGAGAAAAAGATTTCGAAGTGGACGCTGTGTCGTCGCGTCATGTACACCGACGACTACAATCTCAAGTATGACCGCCGTGTCAAGACCCACGACCCCCGCGTTTTCTTGGCCTACCTGGATGGCCGCATTCCTGCGAAGGATCGCACCCGATTTCCTGACGACGAGGAGCCGCAGTCGTCCGACGAAAACCTCGTCGACAGCAACATCGGGCATGTCGACTTGTCGACCGACATCGACGAGGAGCTGCAGTCGTCCGACGAGAACCTCGTCGACAGCAACATCGAGCATGTCGACTTGTCGACCGACATCGACGGCAGCGCACTCCGTTTCCACAACAAGTTGGTCGTCTGTAAAGTCTTGACCTCGGAGTACGGTATCGACGTCCACAAAGCTTTGTGGAAGGCCGATTTGGCGCCGCGTCTCCTGGTCCACCGAAAGGCGATCTCTCCCTACGGCTGCCAATTTCCTTTCGACTTCGGCTTCCACATGGCGATAATGGAATACGTGCCGGCGGATAAACACGCCCCCCCCCCAGAAGTGCGAAAGGCTCTTCTCACGCGGCTGAAGGATTTCCTTGCCGCGAACGGGTTGGTGCACGGCGATTTACGCGGAGGCGAACATCCTTTTCCACACCAACGCAGCGGGCGAAGTCAAACTCCGCGTCGTCGACTTCGACTGGGCTGGTCGAGATGGCGAAGTCTTTTACCCACAGAACTTGGTGGACAAGGACAAGGAGCGTCATAAAGAGGCGAAACCAGGGAGAGCGATCAGGCGGAGCCACGACGCGTACATGTTGCAGAAGCAGATCGACAGCTCCGACGCGGCGGGGGTTTTTGGGTAACATCAGGATGGATGTGGACAACACATGGCTCGAATATGTTTAGCAAAACTTTCGTGTGCTCTCAAAACATGTACAACTAATCAATTGCTGTTTGTGTTTATGGTTTTTGAGGCCGCTTTCCGAGTAAATGTAGATGCAGGCCGCTCCATGGAAAGAAAGTCACGCGACACTGAGTCACACTTCAAGCTTCAAGTTCGCCTCGACTCTCCTCGACTGTCTTCGAGTCATTCAGCCCGCGGACAGGCTTAAGCCTCCGTCCGGGGCGCGGGCTCTCTGCCCGTTGACCTTGTAACCTGCTGACGCGTCTTCAACGTCAGCGGGCGTGCGTGCTGCAGCACTGCTACTTGGCAGACCCTTGGCTCCAATGCCGAAGGACCAGTTGCTCTGCGATCTCTGTGGCAAGCCGCTCAAGAACTTGGACGACTTCAAGACTCGACACGACCGCAGATGCAAAGGCTTCGCAGCTTTGCATCTCCGCTCACTGGCGAGTACCAGTGCAGCTCAACCACTCCCCTCTACGGCACCGCCGCTCGCTGATACTCCGGTACGCATGAACCTTTTTTATGCTTGGGATTGAAACTAATTATACACCCCCAGATGGAGGTTGATGAACCACGACCACCTACGCCGCCGCAAGAACCTCCTCGACCACGCGGCTTGCCAAATCGGCGGCGGCGGCAGCCTGCGAAGCTGCGGGATATAGCACCTCCTCCACCTCCCCGCATTCATGGCCGAAATCGTCGCGCCCCTTCGCCGGAGCCTCCCCCAGCCCAAGAGCCGCAATCTCAACCCGTGCCAACAGTTTTGTCGTGGATCCGCACGCCGCCAAATTCGTTTGGTCTCTACAAGGTGTATCCGCGTCGACCTACACACGATCCTGATGCCCTCGTAACTCTGCGGGATCGGTACAACGTCTCCCAACCTGCGGACGGGGTCCCCAGCGACATCCCGTTGCCAAATGAAGGATGGTACTATCCCTTCCCGAACGCTACGGTCGCGCACTTGATGCGATACCACGTTGAGGAGGAACATCCCGAATCCAATGCAGGTTTCGATCGCCTCATTGCCGTCCTTCAGCCGGATGAAGACAAACAATCGGACGGCGTTAACCTCGCGGATATCCCCTTCCCTTTTCATTCAAAGAAGTATCTGGACGAGCTGGAT
This sequence comes from Mycena chlorophos, assembly GCA_014461115.1. NCBI lineage: Eukaryota > Fungi > Basidiomycota > Agaricomycetes > Agaricales > Mycenaceae > Mycena > Mycena chlorophos. The sequence goes on along the minus strand of JACAZE010000007.1, from coordinate 1,629,120 downwards.
AAGAAGGGAATCGAGCCTCTGGGAGTAACGGAAAAGTGGCAGCAAGGCAAGGTGGACCTCCCCATGCCTTGCGTTGGACGGCGACAAAAGGAAGCAGACGCGCCGACATTTACGGTCGAAAACATTCATTTCCGCCCTTTGCTGGATCCAATCCGCGAGGTACTGCAGGGCCCACTGTTTGCGAAGTTCCATACAACACCGTTCTCCCTTCGCTTCGATCCGACCTTCGATGGGGATGCAGTCGATGACGACGTCCCTTTGCTCGGTGACCAAGCCGTCCCTCCGTTGCCTCCGCAGCACGAGCATGTTTACTCCGAGGTCTACAACTCCCCCGCCATGCTCGAAGCGTATGCGAACATACCACAACCCCCTCCGCCCCAAGGTCCCGACGACCCTGTTGAGAGCATCGTCGTAGCCATCATGGAGTGGTCCGACGCGACGCATCTCGCCCAGTTCGGGTTGGCGCACCTATGGCCTGGCTACACATTCTTCGGAAATCACCCCAAGGACTTCCGCGGCAAACCATCGTGCCATGCGGGATTTCATCAAGTATATTTTGCCGACGTGAGCCGATTCTCTCAATGTCGACCGCATCTCATAAACTTCCAGCTTCCAGATTCGATCCGCGACGCCTACAGGGAGCATTACGACTGCGACATGCCCGACAAAGTCTTCACTCATCTCAAACGCGAACTGATGCATCGCACCTGGGATCTGTTGCTCTCCGACGAGTTCATGGACGCGTATGAAAACGGGGTCAAAGTCCGATGCTGGGACGGCATCCTCAGGCTCGTATTTCCCCGCTTTTTTACTTATAGCGCGGACTATCCCGAAAAGTGGGTTTCATCTTTGCCTGCTCCACGTGTCGCTCATCTTCTGGTCCAGAATCCTGCTCGCAACTATTAAGAGTCTCGGCGGTTGTCCTTGCCCGCGCTGCTTCGTTCGAAAGAACCAGATCGCAGAAACGGGAACGGCCAACGACATGAAGCGGCGTCAAGCTCTGCGTGTTGATGACGACCATCGCCGCCACGTGATCGAGAGCGCACGCAAAGCGATCTTTGAGCAAGGCTCTGCCATAGATGGCACGACAATCAAGGGCATGTTGCAGGAAAAATCATGGGTTCCCGTCCGCGTCCGTTTCTTCTGCATCATATACGGCGCCAGCTCACCTTCTTCGTAGAATGCCTTTTCCAAGCTTGATACAGCCAAAACTCCATTCAACCTCTTTTCAATGTTCGTCCCAGACCTGCTTCACGAAGTCGAGCTGGGAGTGGGCAAAGCAATCATCATCCATCTCGTCCGTATGCTACACACCTTCAAAAAACTCCAGCTTTTTGACCAGAGGCACGTCTCGTCCGTGTTCGTGGTGCTCATGCTCATACTCCGTGAAGGTTTCGCGAAATCGAGCCTTTTGGATCATCCACGATTAGGCGCTTCCATAAAGTCTCCGAGCTCAAGTTCGTCGCTGCACGGACGTATGAGGACATAATTCAGGTACAATCAGGCAGTTTGATCCCGCGATGCATTTTGCTCAACGGAAAACAGTGTATCTTGCCGGTTCTCGAAGGCCTGTTCCCTCAGCATCAGGACCTGGTCAACAAGCTTTGCTTCGAGCTTGCTGTCTGGCACGGTCTCGCAAAGCTCCGAACGCATACCTCCAGCACCATCGCCGACTTCCGCTCCCTCACCAAAGATTTATTGACCACCATTCGACGCTTTGCTCGAGAAACCGCGAATGTCAAGACGTACGAGACGGCGAACGAGGAGCGGAAAAGGATCCGAGCCGCGGCTGCGTCTGCTGCCGCGCGCGCGGCTGTTTCGGCCGAAAACGTCAATTCGGCGGAGCCTGCTGCTGCAGCTGGTTCGCAATCGAAGCCCAAGCCGCGAAGGAAGAAAGACGCGGTCTCCGCTGATGCACTGGCCGCGGCGAACTCACTGGCGGAACCCGCAGCTTCCGGCTCGGGCCACTCGTCATTAACGGCCGCCTCAAGCACCGTTCCAGCCCCGTCGACGTCGTCCGCTGTGATATCGCCCGTCGCACCCGCCGTTCCTGTGCTGAACGAGGAGACTCCACAGGATCCGAGTCGGAAGCCCAAGGTCGAAAAGCGCTTCAATCTGATTTCGTACAAACTACACGCGATCGCTGACTACCCCGACTCAATCGTCCGGGTCGGCACTATGGATTCTGTTTCGACTCAGACGGTATGTTACATCGCCCGCGATTGATTATGGGCTCACACTCCGCAGGGGGAGCTTGCTCATCGACTGGCGAAATATTTCTACCGCCCGAACGAATAAGCGAGATCACGTGCGTCAAATCGCTAAGCAAGAACATCGGCGTCGCCTCATCCGCGCAATGTGGGAGCGGCGGAAGCGCTTCAAAATCGCTGCGGCCAAAGCTGCAAAAGCGTCTATAACTGCGCCTGCTCCGCAAACCGCCGCGATCGCGGCCAGCACCGGAGCTCAAAAGCAACGCCGTCTCCGAGATGCTCTCCGGCCCAGCTCGTACGCCCAGTATGGTCCCTATATTCCGCCGGAACAGCATCATTACATCTCGAACTCGACGAGAACCTACTGCGAGCTCGCGGATTTCCCCGATGGCAATGAGCGATTCACGGAGGATCCTGGCTGTGATGGTCCGCCCATTTTGGATACAGTCAGCACATGCTTGGGGTGATTCGTTGAGCTGACCTTGTTTCTAGCACGCAGAAACGGCAAACGTGGATGCCATCGATCCTGCCCTTATAGTTCGTCATCTCTTCCTCGAGCCCTGAATACTTATAACTCGTTGCCTCGCAGGGTTTTCCGCGCAAGGTCAAGTCGTTCTTGCGCCGTTGGCTCCTCAACAGAGCCTACGACGGAGACGATCTGGTCTTCAGCGATGAAGACCTGATTCATGTCGTGATCGAGAAGGGGCGGCTCTACACCCACGCTACTATGCAGCTCAATTATACCACCTACGACGTTCATCGAGGCCAGGACACGTTCAATCTTCGCAACCGCCGATTCTTCGTCGTTCATTCCCAAGACACCCAAGATCCGCACCGCTTCTGGTACGGCGAGATCATCGGCATATTCCATGCTAATGTCTTGCTAACCGACCTGCCTGGCTCCAAATTCCGGCGCGTCGAGTTCGTTTGGGTGCGCTGGTTCCAGCGGGATATGCGTCATCGCTGTGGCTTCAGCGAGAAGCGCTTTCCTCGCGTAAACTACATGCACCACGAGAACGCGGACGCCTTCGGCATTCTCGACCCCCAGGATATTGTCCGAGCAGCTCATCTCATACCGGCTTTCCACCACGGTCGCACTTTTCGGAATATCTGCCGAAGTCTATTGCTCGTCGAGCGTCGCAGGGCGACGAAGACTGGACGTACTATTACGCTAGCATGTGTGTGTTTTGCTTTCTCTTCGTTTTGCTGTTGAAAATGTGTCCAGGGTTGTAGACCGGGATATGTTAATGCGGTACAGAGACAACGTTATTGGACACCGCAGGCTGTCTCCTGACGTCGTTCGGCGTAACACTGAGCACCTGGCAACTCTGGGCGCCGACTTGGATAATCAAGTTGATGCTGCGCTGAACCAGGACGCAGAGGGAGGGCAAGAAGGCGCGGATGCCATCCCCGCTCGCGCGGGTGAAGCAGATGAAGACGAGGAAGGCGAGGAAGATGATGATTGGCGCGAAGAAGAGCGAAGCGACATGGGGGAACCTAAATCGGATGAGGACGAGGAAGACGAAGAACTCTTTGGAGACGCAGCTATCCATAATCGACTCGGATTCGAAGCATGGTAATCTTGTATGTTATACTCAAGTCTTAGATCCCGCAAGGACTCCTAAAATATGTATGCCAGTTGAGACGAATGGTCTGTACCGTGTCAGTTCTAGAAAGTCTTGAAAAGAGTCGAGGGCCAGCCCCGGTCAGCGGAGTGCGGCGTCGCCGTGAGGCTTGCCAGAACTGTGTTGGTGAGTGGCATCTCCGCCTCGCGAGCGGCTCCAACGCGGACCAGCGGGGACGGTAAGCCCCGTGACCGAGGTGATTGACACTTCTGCTTCACTTCTGCTTCACTTCCACCCAATTCGCACTCACTTCGCGTTCCGGGATGCCTACTTAAGCTTGAAGCTGAGCTGTCGGGTCCATCCACCCTGGATAATGTCCTCCGACGACTCTGCTGTCTTCCGTGGATTTGGATTCCAGCCCACCGGCGCAAAGATGGCTTCCCCACTTCGTCCAAACGACCCGGTTACATCTGACGCCATTGCGCAGTTTTCGAGCTCTCCGCCAGCGCGCATGTGAGTACTTCATCTCCACCCAAGTCCTCTTACTTAGTGATGGTAGCACGCCAGACCCCTTCCATATGGCTGCGAGGGAGAGAGCAGGTATGCGGTTTTTCTAGCGTTGAAGCATGGCTCATTCAAAAATACTTCCAATAGATATACAGCACCTCCAGGATCGCGTGAAAGTGGCCCAAGACGAGGCTCGCAAGGCCGAGTCTGACTACAAGTGGATGCACACGCTGCTGAACGAAGCCGAGAAACAGCTCGAAACGGCCGAAGACCAGCGCGACGCTGCCTTGAAGGAGCTTGAAGCGATGCGGAAGGAGCTTGAAGCGAATGCGTACGGAGCGCGACGAGGCTCAACATGGGTTTGGCGTGGCGGAGAAGGACCTTCAAGCGGCGGAGAAGGAGCGCGACGAGGCCCGGGATGAACGCGACGAGGCGGAGAAGGAGCTTCGCAAGACTCGGGAGGCGCTCGATATTGCGATTTCCTCCGACACCAAGAGCCGCGCCCGACTCCATATGTTGCGCACGCGCCTCAGCGAGACGGGTCGCAGCCTTCATCGAGAGTCCATCCGCACTACACGCCTCGAAAATGAACTCCGGTCCGTCACTCGTGCTCATGACCAGCAACTCGAGACGCTCGTCCGGGCGCGAGACTCCATGCGTGCTATGCACGATCTCGCGTCTACCCTTACCGGCGATCTCCTCGTATCTACCGCCCGCACGTTGGCCATCTTGGACCCCGATGTCGACGCAACAAACATCTTGGAGATTGCGTCGACTGACCCCATCGAGGACGGCGACCAGGACGATGGAAATAACGAAGGCATGAACTAGTCGTGCATTGAACTCTCTTACCTTACAATATCCTCCTCGCTCCTTTTGCTTTCAATAATAGAGAATAATAGAGGGGTTCCAGATTTGTATGTTGCCCTTTGAGATCAAGCACGTGTCCAGAGCCGAACTTGCATCCACACACCGATGGCTTGGGGCCCCACTTTGCCGCCCTGCTGCGCAGTAAAGCAATGTCCGCACGCCAACTCTCCTACACACAACCTGGAATGTCACCCCGACTTCCTCGACCTACTGTGCGAGCTGAAGCGGTGCCAGACAAGCACCAACGAGGCCTACGAGGAATTCTTGAAGGCAGAGCGTATTGCTGAGAACCAGCAACTTGAAATTCAGGTGAGTTTTTGAGCGCGTAATCCACAGTCCCTGATAATCAGCTAGAGGCTTGCCTACGCTCAATCCGAGCTTCGTGAAGACTTGAAGGCTGCAGAAAGCACTGTAGAGTTTTTGAAGCTCGAGTTAGCGCAAATAAGGGCGGCGACAAAGGACTGTAGATGCCATGCATGAATACCATATCCATCGCCTCAACGCGCTGCTATTAACCAAGAGAAATTCGGGTGAGCGCTCGCAGGACTCGGCGCCGATTAACAACAATTAAATCACCGACCATTCCGTCCGTTGCTATTGTGAGTTCCTGCGCGTTGGCCTTGTCCGTCCCAAACTGACTGCTTTCAGCGACGACTCATTACAGCGACAAAGCGGATCGTTCTCATCCGTGCTCAATGCTTCCAACTACGCGATGTGCCCCATCAACCCGAGCCAGCTCCAACATGCCCGCCTTCGCCGCCTTTCGTGAAGTGGTCGACGCTATCTCTGCCGTTCAACCCCGACTGCCCGGTCATCATGCAGTGGACCGGTGGTCGTGTGGGCGGTCATCATTCGTACGAGGACTTCCAGACCTACCGCGCCATTCGTCAACTCAACATCTCTCTCGTCGGTGGTAATGGGGTCGGCGCCGCCGAGGATGTTTGGCCGTACCTCACTGGCGAGTGGGCGACCAAGTACGACGTCCAGCCCATGCTGGTTTCCTCTTCGCCAGCCGTGTCATGGGTGCGAAGGAGGCCCACACAAGCTCCTCTGTCGAGGATCTCATCTTCGCCGCGGCTGGTATTGGCGACGCGCAGTGGAAGGGACCTACGTCAAGCCGACTGGTGGTATCCTCACCGTCAAGTCCCAGCTCGCGGAGCCGATCCACAAGGTCGCCACTTGCGGTGTCAAGCTTTGGAAAGAGTTTGACGACACCGTGTTTAAGCTGCCAAAGGAGAAGCGTGCTGCCTGTTTGCTCGAGCGCCGCGACGAGATCATCGGCAAGCTCAACCGCGACTTTAGGAAGCCGTGGTTCGGATGGAAGAAAGACGGGAGTGTCGCGAAGGAGCTCGGCGACATGACCTACGAGGAGACGGTCCTGCGTATGGTCCGGCTCATGTTCGTCGCCCACGAGTGCCGCTGGGTGGACGTGTCGTCGTACCATTCATCCCCGTTCTCGACGCGACGTTCGATGTTTGGTTTGAGAAGGTGTGTTTTTTTTTTTGTACTTGATTTCGTTCTAATGTGGTTTCCAGGACTCGCTTTGGGCGGCGGAAGACATCGACGCGGTCTTAGACCAAGACCAGCAGCGCGTCTGCATCCTCCAAGGCCCGATGGCCGTCAAACACTCGAACGTCAAGGACGAGCCCATCAAGGACCTGCTCGGGAACATCCACAACGAGCTCGCTCAACGGCTCCTCCGCGTCCACGTGCGGCGACCTCTCCAAGGTCCCGACCGTCGACTACCTTGGCGCTCTGTCGGTTACTCCGCCCGTCGTCCCGTGCATCAAACGCGCCCGACGGCAAGAACGGGCGGCGTGCGAGTTTGTTGATCCCCTAGCCAAGACTTCGGTCTGGCTCGAGACCCTCGCTGGCCCCGAGCTCGGCTGGTTGCGCGCTCTGACGACGTCGACGACCGTCGTTCAAGGCACGTCCTACATCGACAACCCCATCAAGCGCCTCCTCGCTCCTCGTACAGGCCAAAAGACCGTCGTTGGCTACGACGCGGGCAAGCCCATCTCCATCACCGTGTACGGCGCCGCGCGTTCGTACGGCGAGCACAAGAAGTCCTTCAAGGCCGTCGAGATCAAATATTCGGCCTCGACTAACCTCATCGACATTACAATGTTCGAGGACCGCCGCGACGTGTCGGTCCCGCTCTCGCTCCAGTTCGAGTACAAGCCGTCGCAGGGCTTCGCGCCGATCCACGAGATCGCGACGGGCCGCAACCAGCGCATCAAGGAATTCTACTGGAAGTTGTGGTACGGCGACGACCAGTCGCTCCCCGAGATCGACATCCGCGAGACGTTTGTTGGTCCGGAGGTCACTATTGAGTCGGCTGCGGTGGAGGAGTTTTGTGCTGTTGTCGGCAACCAGGGCGAGTCGTTCTCGGCTGCGCGCAACGAGGAGGTGTCCGCGCCTATGGATTTCGCGATTGTTACTGGCTGGCAGGTTCGTTTATGCACTCTTTTCTTTGATTCCTATTATAACGTCTCTGCAGGCGATTATGAAGTCCATCTTCCCCGCCTCCATCGACGGCGACCTCCTTCGTCTCGTCCACCTCTCCAACGGCTTCCGTATGGTCCCTGGCGAGAAGCCTCTCCGCGCCGGCGACGTCTGCAAGGCGGAGGCCAAGATCGTTTCGGTCAGCAACACCGACCCGGGCAAGGTCGTCAAAGTCAAGGGTCACGTGCTCCGCGCTGGCAAACCCGTCATCGAGGTCGTCTCTGCGTTCCTCTACCGCGGTCGCTTCACCGACTACGACACCTTCGAGACGACCGACGAGCCCGACTACGTCGTCAAGCTCGAGAACGACGCGGCCGTTGGCTTGCTGCAGTCGAAGGAGTGGTTCGAGTGGATCGACGAGAGCAAGCCGCTCCTCGCTGGCACTAGCCTTATCTTCCGCCTGCAGTCGCAGGTCACCTTCAAGGACAAGACGTCGTACAGCAACGTCACGGTGACGGGCGAGATCTTCGTCCGCAACCAGCTCAAGGTGCTCGTCCCTGTTGGCTCGGTTGACTTCCAGCAGGACGGCTGCCGGGGCAACCCCGTCCTTGCGTACGTCCAGCGCCATGGTGTTGTTCAGGACGCGTCGACGCCGCTGCCCAACGCCGGATACACGCTTAACAGCACTGCGATTTCGTTTAATGATCCGCTCACGAACGAGCCGTATTCCAAGATTTCTGGCGATTTTAACCCCATTCACATCAATCCGTACTTCTCCGACTACGCATTGCTGCCTGCGACGATCACGCACGGTCTCTGGTCGAGCGCCGCGACGCGCAAGCACGTCGAGACCGTCGTTGCGAAGGGCCATCCGGAGCGCGTTCTCGCGTGCGTTCTCTTCATTTCATTTATTCGCGGTTCCTGACTTCTGTGCTAGCTACGACGTCTTTCGTCGGGATGGTCATCCCCGGCGACGAGCTCACCGTCAAGATCTGTCACGTGGGCATGCGCGACGGCAACATCGTCGTGAACATCGTCACCTCCAACTCGCGCGGCGAAAAGGTCCTCGAGGGCTCGTCGGAGGTCTCGCAGCCAACGACCGTCTACGTCTTCACCGGCCAGGGCTCGCAGGAGCACTGATTCTCCGCGCTTGTTTTACCGCGGGATCACGATGCAACGGGCCGTCAAGCGTGATGCGTATAACCGCTCGAACTACGCGATGTGCGATGTCAACCCGAGTCGGATCTCCAAAACGTTCACCGATGCCGCGTTGCGTGAGGTCGTCGGCACCATTTCGACGCTCACGAATACTCTGCTCGAGATTGTCAACTTCAACGTCGAGGTTAGTTTCCTTTTTCATTCGTTGTTTTCTGGTCCTTATTTGACTCCAGGGTTAACAATACATCTGTGCCGGCGAACTTGTCGCGCTACAGACCATGACCAACGTCCTCAACTACCTCAAGGTCCAGAAGATCGACATCGCCAAGGCACGTGACTTCTCATTCTTGATTTGTTTCATACTTACGCTTTTTTACAGCTCACCGAGACCTTCACCGTCGAGAAAGTCAAGGAGATGCTTGGGGATATCGTCAAGGAGTGTTTCGAGCGGGCGCAAGAGCAGCAGAAGGCCGAGGGCCATATCAAGCTCGAGCGTGGCTACGCGACGATCCCGCTCCCGGGTATCGACGTGCCGTTCCACTCGCGTTACCTCTGGGCCGGTGTCCTGCCCTTCCGTGCATGTGAGTTATCTTTTTATTCCGTTTTATTTCGCCTCTCATGCGTCTACAGACTTGTCAAAGAAGATCAATGTGTCCCAGCTCGACCCCGACAGGGAAGTACATCCCAAACCTCATTGCCATTCCCTTCGCCGTGACCAAGGACTACGCGCAAATCATCTACGACCAGACGTCGTCGCCGCGTCTCGACAAGGTCCTCAAGAAGTGTTGTGGGTGGGAAGATGCCTGGTGGGTTCAATACCTCGGCGATCAAGGCGCATTTAGCGAAGGCGTGGGGGCTTGGGTCGGCGCGTGCGGATGGTGTTTTGCTGCTTGCGACGACGATGGAGCCGGCGAAACGGCTTGGGTCCAAGGCTGAGGCCAAGACGTGGCTTGACGGCATTGTCGCGATCTACGCTCAACGCGCTGGTCCTTCGCTGTTGTCGGGCGCTGCGGGTGGTGGAGGTGGTGGCGGAGGAGGAGGCGCGGTCATCAACAGCGAGGAGTTCTCAAATTCCAAGCTGATCGTGAGACGTTTGCCGCGCAGCATATCGAGCTGTACATGCGGTACCTCAACCGCGATTCTCGCGCGGGCGAGACGGCGCTGGACAAGGAAAAGTCCAACAGCCTCGCGCTGCAGACCAAGCTCGGCAACATCGCCAAGGAGCACGGCGACGTGTACATCGAGGGCATCCAGCCCATGTTCGACCCGCTCAAGGCCCATCACTTCGACTCGTCGTGGAACTGGGCGCGCCAGGACGCGTTGCTCAACTTCTACGACATCATCTTTGGCCGGCTTACGACCGTCGACCGCGATATCACCGCGCGCTGTATTGCCCTCATGAACCGCGCCGACCCCGAGCTGCTTACCTACATGTAGTACAACATTGACTAGACCGATGCGTCCAAGGGCGAGACGTACGCGCTTGCGAAGAAGTTTGGGCAGCAGCTCATCGACAATGTTCGTGAGGTGGTTGGCAAGGACCCGCTGTACAAGGTCGGTGAGTTTGAATGTTTCTTTCTGGGGTTCCTAATGCTCATGTGACTCTCAGTCACCTTCCCGACCGCGCCGCACACCGAGGTCGCCGCCAAGGGCGACATCGTCTATTCCGAGGTCGTTCGCTTCGCACTGGACAGCGTCAACGCCGGTCGTCCTCGCGGTTCCTGCGCCCGCAAGTCGCAATCCGTCTGTCTCGGCCGACAACGTTCCACTGTTCCACCCGAAGTCTGGAAACAACTGGGAGTACAGCTCCAACCTGGCCTCGTCTACCCTAATGTCCTTCCCGAGATCGCGACATTCAAAGACAAGAACGCCCTCCTCACCGGGGCCTCGAGCATGGGCTTTTTCGATCCTCCCAGCCGCGGCTCGGCGTCCACCGTCACTCCCTTTGCAGGAGACGGATGCAGGACGAGATAGCGAAGAGGCTCGGTCAGCAGCCAACGAACAATGGGCGTGATTCTCTCACTAGGATCAAACGACGGCGGTCGTTTGTGGCCTATATGCTAAATACCAAGTGCTCGGCCCGCCCTTATTATCAGTAGCCAGCCGCTGTGGTGTGCATCACTTTTTCCATTACCCGAATCCGAGCTCCGATCACTTCGCATCGACTTCGTTTTAAGTTCGACTCGCTCATAATATATGACCCGGCCGCTCTCTCACCGGCATGTTCGTGCTCAACCACCATGGCCGATGAAAATCAACCACCCCAGCCTCTGCGTCCTCTTCCTGTTCTCTCACCTCAAAGCCGTGCTTTCCTCGATGAACTCCTCCGGGAGTTGGGTTGCGCCCCAGACCCTCATGCGACCGCCGTGTTAGGCAAACGTAAAGCACCGCCGCCGCGGAATGCGTCTGTTCTCTTCCTGTTGATGACCACTGGGCTGAACCCTAGCACAGATCCAATCGTGGCGCCTTCCACCAGCTCGTTGATGCCGCAAAGTTCGTTCCCCGCGGCGCTGACGCGTTCTGGGACATGCGGCGTATCCTCGAATATGGCTGTCTAGCTGCCTGCAATAAAGATGAATTCCAATCTGTGCCCCCTCGGTAAGTGATGATCTAGTCTGCAGTGCTGCTCCCGACGTTGTCCGTTCACAGGGAATGCGCTCCGCATCACGCTCAAGTTTTTTCGAAGATTATGCTCACCTGTCGCTATGACATCTCCCCCGTCATCCACTACTTGCACGCGCAGTTCGCGACCAATCCGGCTCCGTGGACGAACCTAGTTGCGCGGGTGCTTGCTTCTTTTTGATTCTTACGCTACCCAGGCTAAATTTTTTGCAGCTTGCGAAAGCTGCCCGGGAGGCGCGCACTCAAGATACGAATACGTTCAAGTCAAACCTGCGAATTTTCCTTCCTAATCCCAACACGGACTACTTTGTACCTCCCATCGAGACCGGCAGCAGCAAGGCGCGGCGTGGTCTGGCCCATCCTCAGCTTCGTTTGTTGATGATGCCTTGGCGCGACCGCATCCATTTTCCTTCTCTTGTTTTTCGTGAGCATGATGGGTCAGTGCTTGTTCACCTTGTATTTTAGTCGTTGACGAGCAGTTCCTCCAGCCCCGGAGAGCTATCTGAAGATGCCCAAAGGTTCGCATCCTTGGTCGTCCATCCTTCGCTCATTATTTCGGTCAGGATCGTCGAACAAATCGCCATCAACAAGTACGAGCCCTCGTCCAAGAGATTCCCATCTTTCTGCTATCCCGATGGCGGGTGGAATCCCGAACAGTACCAACTCAATCTCTTCCGGAACGTCGTCGTCGGACGGGTTCGTTATCGCACTCATCCCCTCTTTTGCTTCAAAATTTTTAGGCTCTCCGACTGTTGTTCATCACCAGGGCTGACGCTCTGGATGTGCCTAAGAACACGCTTTCAAACGGATGCCTCGCTGCCATCCACAGTATTTATGAAGTCACTCCGGGAACTCGTCGCGTATGTCATTGTCCAGGTTCGTTGGTGGTCTTCTCCTCAAAACATCTACTCAACGTGATCCAGCTTCGACTAGCGTTGAGCAGCCTTCCCGAATGGAAGGTCAAGGAAAGTCCGAACTACAGCCTCTCCAGCCTTTATCAGAAGGTGCTCGCTGCGTTCGCAGACGACTCGAACCCCGATTTGCCGAACTGGAGCAAGGAGACGCTTGACTGGTTGACCGCGTAAGTTGCTCATGCTGCTGTTAGTTCTTCCGTTGACGTTGTGCACTTCAGTGCGGCGTTTGGCAAAGTCGAAGACCCGCGGGGCGTCCCTCAAGAGGACAACGCGGACGAGAGCGAAGACGAAGCCGTCGTTCAACGCAAACGGCGGGTCCAGGATTCCAACGCGTCGTAAGGTGGCGGAGGCTTGTGCTTTTCAGATTTGCATATAATTCACTGCTATGTTTTGGTAATAATACAGCCATTGTGCTTGTTCTCTCGGCTTGCGAATCAGAAACCCATTGCGGATACCAGTAACTAGTCGACAAGTAGATACATTGTTTCTTGTGACGGTTCTGGATGTACGAGCTTGAAAGCGGGAACGCGCCACGTCGGCCCTCGCGAGCCGAGACGACTCTGGTTGACCCTCGCAAGTAGGCGCCGACCCTCGGAGGCGGTGGTTCTGGATGTATGGGCTTGAAAGGGAACGCGACACGTCGGCCCTCGCGAGCCGAGACGAATCTGGTTGACCCTCGCAAGTAGGCGCCGACCCTCGGAGGCGATGGTGCTGGATGTACGAGCTTGAAAGCGGGAACGCGCCACGTCGGCCCTCGCGAGCCGAGACGACTCTGGTTGACCCTCGCAAGTAGGCGCCGACCCTCGGAGGCGGTGGTTCTGGATGTATGGGCTTGAAAGCGGGAACGCGACACGTCGGCCCTCGCGAGCCGAGACGAATCTGGTTGACCCTCGCAAGTAGGCGCCGACCCTCGGAGGCGATGGTGCTGGATGTACGAGCTTGAAGCGGGAACGCGACACGTCGGCCCTCGCGAGCCGAGACGACTCTGGTTGACCCTCGCAAGTAGGCGCCGACCCTCGGGGCGGTGGTTCTGGATGTATGGGCTTGAAAGCAGGAATGGGGCATGTCGGCCGTCGCGAGCCAAAAGAAGCCCAGCCGACCCTCGCAAGTCGGCACCGACCCTCGGCGGCGGTCGTTCTTCCTCGTCGGGCTTGAAAGCAGGAATGGGGCATGTCGGCCGTCGCGAGCCAAAAGAAGCCCAGCCGACCCTCGCAAGTCGGCACCGATCCTTGGCGGCGGTGGTTCTGGACGTGAGGGCTTGAAAGTACGAAGGAGACGAGTTGGGGTTCGCGGACCGAGAGCAGCCTGCCCGGCTCTCGCAAGTCGACGCCGACCCTTGGCGCTGATCGTTGTGGATGGACGGGCTTGAAAGCAGGAACGCGACACGTCGGCCCTCGCGAGCCGAGACGAATCTGGTTGACCCTCGCAAGTAGGCGCCGACCCTCGGAGGCGGTGGTTCTGGATGTATGGGCTTGAAGGAAGGAGCCAGGCGGGTTGAGGTACACAAGATCCAAAAATTAGTTGCAAGCTGCGCAGGGGAATCAGACCCTTGCGAGCACAGTATACGGCCATCGCAAGTGCTCGTGTAGGTTCCTGATTCTTGTTAGTCGGTCAAGACAAATAGACAGTACTGAGGACGCTGTGGGTCCCGCTTACCGTAGCACAACGTCGCGACATGCAAAAGAGCATGTCCAAGACTGCAAGGAGGGCCAAGGAAGGCGGGTGCTTGTAGTCATCTTGTCGAGGTTTGCCATTACCGTTAAGTCCCTGCAAGCGTGTACGAAGGATTGCGAGGGCTTGCAGGCACTTTTGACGGTTACATGGTGGTTCCGGGTACGGATCAAGCCCTCAACAACATTGACGCATTTTTTGTGATGTAAATCGAGCCGAATTTTCACGTGACTTTTGGGAGTTTGTCGCCGACGACGACGTCGGCCAGGGCAGCATGGAAGACTACGACAGCTCCGACTCGGCCGACACTGTCCGCACCCTCAAGCCGTCCCGCTCGCCGCGGAACCAATACCTCCCGTCGTCTGGTCGCTCCTCTGCAAACGCAACGCCTCATCCCTCGCGCCCAACGTCTCCCATGCCCCAGTTCCGCACCTCTGCCGCGTCCTCGTCGACGTCGGACACGGACAGCGAAACCACGTCGTCTCCACTGCTCAGGCCCAGCCGTCGTCCATCGTCGTCGTCGTGGTGGGGAGACGACAGACGCCAGTGGTGGAACATCTCCCGCCGCAGAAAGAAGCGCCATGGCCGCCTCGTAACCTCGTTCAAAAAGTGGTCCAAATGGCTCATTCGACATCCCTTCTTTCCCCGCCAGCCCATCACCATCGTGCGTCGAGCCGTCTATCTCTTTTCTCCGCACTCAGTAGCCTTTGCAGATTCTAACCCTCATTCTGCTCTCCGCATTCACGATATTCGTTACTCTCCTACTAATGTACATCCTCAACCCGGACAAGGACCCACTTCCCTGGCGCGCATATTGTTCTGCAACCACCCCCTTCCCTCCCCCCGACCTCGACGCTCTGCCTCCTGCAGGAATTTTCATTGGCGTCTTCTCCATCGACTCTGCATTCGAGCGCAGGTCACTGGTCCGCACGACCTGGGCGAACCACGTCCACAGCCGCAATGGTGCCGGTGCCGGCGACGGAGGTCTTGGCACGTCGAGGACCGTTGTTCGCTTCGTGATGGGTGAACCCAAGAAGGACTGGGAACGGCGCATTCGACTGGAGATGGAGAGTGCGTCGCCCAATTCCAGATGCATCGCTTGGAACTCACGTTTGGCAGCATATAATGATATTATCATCCTCCCCATCGCAGAGAATATGAACGGTGGCAAGACGTATACGTTCTACTCCTGGGCCGCCCTCAATGCATGGGTACCACCAGTCTACTCGGAAACTGGCACCACGGCGCACTCGTTCTCGTATGCATCGCGCACCACTACACCTCCAGCCCTTGCACCGCACGACCCCGCACTCGCCTGGAAAGACCAGCTAGCTGCGACACCAAGTCAATGGGTTCGCCCGGACTTTGTAGTCAAGATGGACGACGACTCATTCGTGATGCTCGCGGAACTGGAAGCGCGTCTCCGGGTCGAGCTGCACTCGCAGATCTCCAAACCCGGGTCTAGCTCGCCCCATTCCAGCACGTTCCTCTCCGACCCGACCTTGCGGGAGGAGCCGACGGCGTCACCCGTCGGTTCGCTCGTCTCGAAACGGGACGTCCGCCTCGACGATCCGCTGATCTATTGGGGTTATCTGGTGACGAACAGGCTGCATCGCTTCATGGCAGGCGAACTCTATGCGCTTAGCTGGAGTCTCGTCGAGTGGGTCTCCAAGGATCCGACCATCAAGCCGCACATTAAGGGCAAGGAGGACAAGCAGACGGCAAAATGGATGACGCTCCATCCCCGCGCTCCCGATGTGCGATGGGTGTCTGAGCGCTGTTGGATATACAACCATCCCAAGTCTGGGACCGTGTAAGTCGCGGGTTTACAGCCTTGCTGATCCTTGTTCGCTGACCGCAAACCGCACAGCTACACTCATGGGTTCCTGTTCCCGTCAGAAGTAACGCGAGTGAAGAACAACTTGGTCCCGTTCCCCGACAAGGCGTTGCAGGACGCCTTGAATAGCAGTCTGACCGTCGGTGGTACGCCAACACCGTCAGAGTGGGCCTTTTCGAGTGTTTCGACCTTTGGCGTTCGATACGTGCAGCCAATACCGGACCTTACAATCGACCAAAGCATTGAGGCACTCGTTGAGGGGAGCGAGATGTCAATACTTCGCGAGGGTAGGTTGTTTTTCGTAATCCACGGAACCCGACGCTCAAGCAGCATTTCAGGGAGTCCAAAAACTCCAGAATACGCCTGGGCGCGTCGAGAAGGGCGACGAACACGGTATCAAGGACAGCGCGTCGGCGGAACCGTGGTCGTGCACTTCATCAAGAAGAACATGTGGTTTTTGGAGACGGCGTTGGCGTTGTTGGAAGGTGTTGAGGTGACGCGGGAAGAGGAGGACCTTCCGCAGCAAGGTCTCCATCCACCGAATGTGGCGATGTTCGTTGATCCACCTCCGACTCTCTTAGAAGTAGCTGCGCCGACAACGACTGGCGCGTAACGCCGCCGCCAAGGCTGCTCTTGGTATATACCTCCGTCGACAACTAGTGTATTTTATTGAAATTGCAATATTCTATCCTTATCAATAACCGTCCAATATTTGGGCTTGCGGCAGGTCCTCCTCCATCGTTGTGTACATTGCCGAGGAAGGCGAATTCTGGAAACGAGTGACTACAGCGCGACCAATCGTGGATTGCCATCGCCGGAACCAAGCTAGTAGACGTATGATTAGATACCGTGCGTTGCATACTGACGAAACAAAACGGACCTCCTTCCGTAGTCCCCACTAAGCGGCGCGAGGGAGGGGACGGGTCGGTCGAGGAGGAGGCCACGGTCTTCGATACTGATACATCGGTGGGTTCGGGCTCTTCGTGTGCCCAGCTTTTCAGAGAGTACGCGCCACCGCATACGCTCCACGTCCCTCCGCCTTGAGCATGGAACCGCTTGAAAAGCCAAATGAACGGGAAGATGAGCAGCACGATAGTCAGGAATTTGAACCACTTGTTGGATAGCAAGCGGCTGAGGCGATTGTCCGGGCGTACGTATACTTTGTTGGCGGAGGTAATGAACTCGACGGTTATGTCGCCGCGGTATGGGGCCGCGACAATCACAGCGCGCACTGCATTCTCCAGTTGTCGAATGTTCCAACCGTAGACAACTTTGGAACACGTCAGCTCATAACAATTGTGTTCCAATGTAGGTGACCTTTTTCGTAGACAAACTCCTTGAGGATCTTCGGGGAGGCACAGTAGATATCTGCCCATTGCCGCAGAGTCTTAGACGACCTGAGGACTGGCGCGTCGAGCGACATGCCCTGCGCAAACGCGGCGCCGCTTCCCACCCATGGTGGCAGGCCGCGAGCGGTCCGGTCTTCAACCCAGGCTTTGAAGCGCTTGTTCTCAGAACGCTTCGTGGTTCTGCAATTGCCCTCCGACGTCTCGACTTCGCGGACCATCGCTCCGCGGTACGCTGGCTCCAAGTCGTCCACAGACCTTCGCTCTGTCAGGGATTTGGTTATGGGTGAGATAGCGCGACGAACCAGTGTATTGGCCCTGCGAGATTGCTGGCGTCGATATAGAAGTTGAAATCTTGTACAGTTTCTGTGAATGATTCCGTTCTCGTCCGGATACGGCCGTCCGATTCCCGATGGTCAACGCGTCGGTAGCGCGTTTCCGAGTGCGATCCAGAACAGTGCAGTTGAAACACAGGGTGCTTCGTAGATTCCGACAGGAGAAACCGACTGCAAACTTGTTGATTTCGCTGCACAGAGGAAATCCGACGTACTATAACGCTTCGCCATCCGTGTTCAAGTGGCCATCGTGGCTGACCGTGCATCCGTCGCTAGTTTGAAAGCTTTCGGCCTCGTAAGGCGTAAATTCCGGCGGCGGCAACTCGCCTCCGTCTACGCCGAGTTAAAAATGCACATGCCGGCGAAGAACAGCCGCACCTGGAACATGAATTTCAGGGATATCGACGAGGATTCCGGTTGCGTGGTCTTGGTACGAGACAGGCCGGGAAGGGCCCGGTTCGAGCGGGTCATCTTTGTACGGAGGAGGGTCGGCTTCAGTGAGGATCATGGACGTCGTGCGTGAAGGTGGGTTGTGTGTGACGCTTCCTTCTGGACGCCGCCATGTTCACTTCTTGCTAAATTCATGTCCATGCCTTCTTCTTCTTCGTCCATCCCCATCCCGTGTGTTCTGTTCTGCTTGTTGGGTGCTGTTTAACACTCCCCGCAGGATCAACAGCACTTCCGAGTCCAGCTCCATCTCGGAGCCCACCATATCCTCGATGGTGTCTTCAACCTCGTCCGCAGGCTTGTCGTCTGCCTCGAGCGCGGCCTCGGTCTCTTCGCAGTCTTCTTCTACGAGCGCGACTTCTTCGTCGTCCATAAGCTCGTCGTCGGCATCCCAGTCTTCTTCCACCTCCGTATCTTCTTCTTCAACAACGGACTCTCCTTCACCGTCTTCATCATCTACCACTTCTCAATCGACGAACCCGACGACTACCAGCCCAGCGATATCGATGTGAATTACTCCACATTTTTTGTTGACGTTTCACTTAACAATCCAATAGTGAAACTTTTGCAAGCACAGTATTCTTCACCACAACCGACAGTCAAGGCCAGCAGAGTGTGAGCGCATCTACTATCGTTCTCACAAGCATGAGCACTGCATCTGCTTCTACCACTACCGAGGTCAAGGTCAATCCGACGCTCGGCAGCGACGGGCATAGTTCGTCAGGGTCGTCGTAAGCATTCGAACTTACTTCATGGAGCGTGTTAACGACAGGCCCTCAGTTTCTTCCAAAACACAGGTGCTGTCGCTGGTGTTTTCGTGGTCGTCGGTCTGGCTGCGGCAGCCATAGTTCTGTTCGTCATCTTTGCGTTGCGCCGCCGCCGCCGGACCCGACGAATCGAGCACGATACTGCTGTCTCCGCGACATTGGCAGCTGCCGGTTTCCGTCGAACGCCCTTTGCAGACGACGAAGAGCAAGGCGCACGAACCTCCCGATCTCTTGCCTCTCCAGAAATGATGTTGCAAACGCGTGCCAGCGGGTCAATCCCAAGTGGCGGCGTGAGGTTGTCAAGCTACCTTGACTCTCCTGGAGTTGACGAGGCTTTCAATCCTTACCACGAGTACGAGGCTGCGCCGGCTGATGGTTATGTCGCCGCCAGGACACACAGTCCACCGCCTCAGCTGGAACGCGACGCGCACCATGTCTCGCATTCTGCATCGCACAGTGTTGGAAGCACCGAGCCATTACTTGCAGCATACAACAGGGCGTCCGAGACCGCTGCGCCACCCACACCTCCCCCTCGAAACCCACAAAGAGCGGTTGACGCCGGGTCACGCGCAGAAAAACGGCGAAGCACCGCATCCTCCGTCTACTCGGCCGAAAGTCATGTGGACGAGCGCACCAACCCTGCGCTGCGTAACAGCGATATACAAGATTCCGAGGACTACTCTAGACCCTTGGGCGTGCGTAACATTACGGATGGAGCCAGCTTTCTCTCTGGGGATTCTTAATGCGACGGACACTAGTATTCTACACACACACGATGGACTCACACCTACTTATAGACGCTTTAACATTTGTATTTTTCTATCGCATTGCATAGTTTTCGCATCTACTCGGATCAACGTGATTCTTTGTTCTTTGGCAGCCTGGGAACTGGGACTGCGAGCAAATCTGGGCAGAATTGCTTCATGCCCGTGTTTGAGAAGTTTCTCTCGACGCCATCCCACCGAGGTCGTATTTTCGCTATCGGCATCAATTGGCGGTTGATGTGAAGCGGAGTGACGGCGCTCCGTGGGTGTATCGTTCTGAATCGCACCTTTCATGCCCCAACACGACACTCCAATTCTCGGAATGGTCGCCCGTCCTCGCGTCGAGAAACCAACGGAGTATGGGAGCGCAGCCACACCTCAAGGCTGGTGGACCGAATGGCCCAGCGGTCTAGTCGATGTGTCGCGCACAACCCATATCTCGGAAACCGGTCCACAAGAGCCGCCGTTGACCTCG
Organism: Mycena chlorophos; assembly: GCA_014461115.1. Taxonomy (NCBI): domain Eukaryota; kingdom Fungi; phylum Basidiomycota; class Agaricomycetes; order Agaricales; family Mycenaceae; genus Mycena; species Mycena chlorophos. The sequence goes on along the minus strand of JACAZE010000007.1, from coordinate 1,609,187 downwards.
AATCTTCTTGATATTCCTTGCGACGGAGATCGCGTCCTGCGCGTCAAACGCGATGCTACCGCCATGGTCATCATAGACATGCAAAAGTCGGTCCAGTTCTTAGACCAGTCGTTCTGTGAAGCTAAAACATGTCGAGCGAAGCTTCTTCTTGCATCCAGACCTGCGCGACCACCCCACGGGTTTGAAATGCGTAGATCCACTGCTCAAGTGTCTCCCCTCTCTCCGAGCAGCTGGGATAAAGATTCTCTGGGTCAACTGGGGGCTCACAGACGCTGAGCTTTTGACGATCCCACCATCGCTCGTCCGTGGGTTTCAGAAGAACGGCCGAGGCGGATTCGGGGCTGAACTCCCGGGAGGATTCGGACGCCTCCTCATGCGGGACGCCAAAAACTCCCAGCTTTATGGCCCACTGCAGACCGACTTCGAGGCAAATCCAAGCACCGATGTTTGGATCCACAAAAATCGGATGAGCGGCTTGTGGGGGTACCAGTCCGCACTCGACTTGTACCTGCAAGAAAACGGAATCACGACGCTGCTCTTCTCTGGGGTCAACGCCGACCAGGTGAGCCCCAAGAATGTCTTGTTCGCGAGCTCACGAGGTGTAACAGTGCGTCGGCGGCACTCTCATCGACGCGTATTACCGCGGCTACGACTGTGTGCTCGTGTCCGACGCAACAGCCACAACCTCGCCAGCCGGAGGCTACGAGAACGTTGTGTACAACGCGGGAAACGTATGCCCTTCCAGTCCTACCGCTGCATAACTTACCCTCCGAAAGAGTTACGGCTTCGTGACCAGCACCGAACGTCTGGCGGCGGTAGCATGAACATCGTGATTTATACTGCGAATACAAGAAATGTTGTTGATACATATGCGCTGGCTAGCCAGCGTGGCTTATTGGCGTGGCTCTTCCATGCTTGCTTGGCTCAGCGGACGGACCTGGAATCGATATAAGAAGGAACAACTGCTCAAAAAAGTGCGGCATACATCTAGAAGAGTGCGTCGTGCGAATATTTCGTTGAGTTGGACCCCCGTCTTCTGCACAGCTGGGGTCTCGGTAAAGGCACGGAATGGATTGACCGCATCGGAGATGGGACTGTGCGAAGACACCGAGGACGGCGGGGTAATGAGCTGCACAGGCACCTTGTTGGACTGCTCTCGAAGGATCGAACGACGCGGTCTAGGGGGCGGAGGCGGGGACGGAATCTGCCGCATCGGCACCACGACTTCCTCCTCGACCGGAGGTAAAGACGAGGGATAGATCGAGGGACTTGAGTTGGCAGAAGCCGCTGGCTTCCGGGAATCGGTCGTAATGGCAAGACCAATATCATTGTCAGACGGTCCAGGTTGGACACGACGATCGATTTCGTCGTCGAAGGTTTCGTACAAGACCGGTGGTTCGACGCGGCGCGGCGGCGCAACGGAGTAATGGCCGCGGGGAGAAGACACGCGTCCATCCCAAGGACGATCGAAACTACGCATGTCCGAGAATGGATCACCGTCGGACAAAGGTCGGGGCCGATGCTTGCTGACCAGCCATCGTCGGTGGAGCTCGCGGCGACGGCGTTGTCTGCGGCACAACAGATACAGCCCAAAGACCGCCAGGCCAGTCAGGATTGCTCCTGCCGTACTCGTTACTTTCGCGCCTTCAACGAACTGCAGTTACTCACCAACAACAAGAAAAACCCCGGCGACGACTCCGGAGTTATGGAAGAAGCCTCTACAATTTGCTCAGCGAGAGATAGAAGTTTGCAGACGAGGAACGCACGATGGTTGTACGATAGCTGCGCTGATGCCAGTCGGACCATTCGCGACAACGTGCGTGTAAGTGACCAGAGACCCGTTGGGCTCCGTCGAAGTCGAGAGGACCGTGAGGAACGGCGGCGCGCTCGACGACGTCTGGCCGTTGGACTCGATGACCGAGACGAAGCTTGCTTTGGCCAGCGTAGATTCAGGTGTATCGGTGATTGTGCTGGTCGCCGTGAAAGAAACGCTCGGTGACCCTAGTGTCGCAGCATGAGCAGTATTCTCGGTGTTTCTTGTCGCCGTGGACGCGGATGTTTTAGGCTCCGCGTTGGAGTGGACGGAGCTGGGCGACGTCGATTTGACTGAGGATACATTCGCAGTCCCCAAGGACTGAGTCGAATGTGGGGATGAGTTGACAGTTGCAGGGCCAGAGCTGCTCGGCTTGGAAGGCGAAGAGACGGCCCTGACCGCACTGACGGCCGTCGTACTGACTCTACTGCTGCTGAATGATGAATCTGGGCACAGGTAGATTAAGGATAGACGAACGAGGGCATGAGGGACGCGGAGGCAGGCGGCGGCGAATCGGCAAATGTCGCTTTAGATCGGCCTGGTATCGACGAGCTCGATGGGACGAGGGATACCGACGAAGAAGACGGTGCCGTTGTCGTACTGGAGAGGTTTGCGGACGTCGAAGTCGTAGAATCGTTGGACGTCAAGCCGGTCGAGTTGTTGGACTGTAGCGTTATCAGAGACCACGAGTGTGGCACGTCGAGAATAGAACCTGGGCCTCAGCAGAAGACGAGACTGGGGAGAAGGTGGTCAATAGCCGAGCAACGGGTTGGAAGTGAACGCACTGGAGGAGAAGGAGGCACCCATCCATAGAGGGACAGTCCCGGGGGGTCAGGGAAGAGACACGCGGGGGGAGTGTCCCCGGTTGCCTGGATTATAGGCAAGGAGGAATGTCGCATGGGAAGAGGTTCTTGTGAGTGATAGCTGGACGAATCGGAATGCGTGTATAGTCACGAGTCGGACACGCATCCGGCAACTCTTCGGTTGAGTATGCCTCCGGCTCCGTTGCATCTCCGCTGGAAGAGCAGAGCGACGGTGTCTGCAATGGCCATGGCATGAGCCTCGCAATGCAGCGTCAAGTTTCCTGCGTCGTCCATGTACACTGGGCAGGAATGAGGGAGGAAGAAAGCACGCGGACACGGTGGAGCGGAGACCGCGCGATTCTCAACAGTCGGTCCGAAGAAACGTCAACCACACATTCATTCATTTTGATGGCGCATCAATGATCTCATCAAATTACCATAACACGATCACGCGAGACACCCGATGGTACAGGTGCCTCGAGGGACAAGAAGTTTGCTAGGTGGTTGCAATCGCCTCAATCTCCACATCCACCGAATTCGGCAGTCTCGCAGCTTGGATGCACGTCCGCGCAGGCTTCGGATTCGGCAAAAGCTTCTCGTACACCTCGTTCATGGCCGAAAAGTTGTTCATGTCGTCTAAAATGCCTCAGAAAAACGCACAAAGCATTAATCACTTGCTCACCCAAATAAACGTTGACTTTGACGACCTTTTCCCAGCTGCTTCCGGCCGCCTCGAGCACTTTGCCGAGATTGTTGATGCACTGCGCCTGGATGTATCGCTTCAGAGCCCTCATCAGCCACCGCCGTTGGCCTAAACACACCGTATGCTCCTTTATTCCGCCCTCGACGACCTTCCCGGTGCTATCCGTCGGTGTCTGTCCGCTCAAGAAAATCAACCCCGGCACTGCGAGCAAGTCAATCCGATCTGGACATCGTAGCGGCCAGCCTACCTTTGACTGCATGGGACAGAATGTGCGAGAACTGCGACAACTCGGGGCTGTTCAACTTCTCCATCGTAGTCGGTGGTCAAGAAACGGAAGCGGCGCTCGCGACGGCCCGTTAAATCTCATCGATCAGCCCCGGCCCGCTATCTTAATCAGTCGGGCCGGAGGTTATCTTTGACTCGCAAACTGGACCTGATTAAGAATGCTTTTGATAGAAAACGGTGGCTTGGCGGCCTTCTTCTCCTGCTCTCACGGCCGCACCTCCGCGCCGTATAAAACCAACATGCTTCTTCTGACGTACTCGGAGCTCTTGTGCTATGGAGTCCGCTTCCAAGTCCTTGCAAATGGACGACGACATCGAGCGCAAGTCTGTGTCGCCCGACAACGACTCCGAATTAGTCGAGTTCACTCGCGAAGAAGAGCTCAGACTTCTTCGCAAATTCGACTTTTTCATCCTTCCTCCCCTTGCGGTCATGTAGGATGTCGCTCTTTGTCTCCACGTTCCCTTCGTGATGTCTTCAGGTATCTTGCAAACGCCCTGGATAAAGGGTAGGTGTTGTTGCCCTCCTTGTGAGTTCTTGGCTACTTAGCATTCTCAAAGGAATATTTCCAATGCGCAAACTGCCGGATTTGCTACAGATATCGGTTTGAAGGGCAACCAGGTCAATGTTTGATGACCTGGCGACTTTTGTGCTAACCTCGAGCAGTATTACATCTTGGGTTGGGCTGCGATTCGGGTATATGTCCGTTCATGCTAATTCTGGCCAGTTATGGTGTTCTACGCTCCTTTCTGCGTATTCGGGACACCGCTGTCTCTGTTTGCTAAACGGTTTTCTGCGGCGCGCGTCCTACCGCTGTTGATGATTGGATTCGTTGAGGGTCTTCTTCTGCGCCTGGCCGCGTCCTCATTTCCAGCTTAGGGATCCATGGCGCTATGCACCGCGGCTGCCAAAAATTTCTCGGGTCCGCATCGTTTCCCATACTCGTTGATGAGTGCTGAACCTTTTTCTTTCAGAGGTCTTCGCTATCCGATTCTTCCTTGGAATCGCCGAAAGTCCCATGCTGCCGGCGGTGGTGTGTTTGAAAGGTCTTCTTTGGTCGCGAGATATCTAATTCTTGCAGGTTTACTACCTCAGCACGTTCTACAAGCGCAACGAGCTTGCTTCCCGAATCGCGGTGTTCTATGCCGCGTCCTCTATCTCCGGTATCCGATCTTCTTCGCAAAAAATCGGTTCACCTCACCTTTGCAGGCGCGTTCTCGGGGCTATTGGCGTACGCTGTTTTCCATATCAATCACACCAAATACCACAACTGGCAGGTTCGTCAGCCCAGATTTGCGGGGATTCCGGTCGTTGAAGATATCCCCAGTACTTGTTCTGGATCGAGGGCGGGGCGACGATCTGTTTCGCGACTTTTGCGTGGTTCTGGCTGCCACGAACACCCGCAACTTGGCGTTTCTTGACAGAGAGGCAGAAAGCCATTGCAAGGAGTCGTATTCTCGCCGACTCGTCGACGGTCGTGGACGAAAAGATACAAGTCGCGAGCGCGTTTACTCCCTTCAAGAGTCCTCTCTACTGGACCTGGATCCTGATTAGTATGGCCACCATGTCTGGACCGTCCAACACATACTAACCAAAGCTCTCTAGGTCTCTCCCTCGGTAAGCCCGTCGGAAAATATCTGAAGTTTCTGATCTCATGTAGGCGTCCCATTGGCCTCGGTCAACAATTTCCTTCCCCAGGCGCGTCCAGCTACCGCTCCGTCTTCGCCCTCTAACTTCAAACAGATAATCGCGGGTTTCAAGTACAGCACAGTCAAGACCAACCTTTACACCGTCGCGCCGAATGTTGCCGGCACCGTTGCATTGCTGCTTCTTGCTTTCTCGTCGGACTACTTCCGGGAGCGCAGTTTGCGTGCGTACCATCTTGTTCATCCCTTGCTGACCGCTTATCTTTACCTGTTTCAGACATGTTCGTCGAGCCTTGGGACAACCTAGAACCTTTTTGACAATCCTTATTCAGTTGCATCCCACTGGCGACTGCTCTCATCGGGTTCATCATTCTCGGTACCATCGACACCCTCAAGCACCTCCATGTCGCTTACTTTGCGTGTTTCCTGCTTACGATGGGGGTACGCATACATTGTTCGTCTTCGCGGATTATTTAATTCAGTTAGGCATTCGCACCGTCGGTCCTGGTTGCGACTTGGTACTCGTGAGGCAATTCCTGTATCGTCTGCGCCAACCATCGGCCGCGCTCATGGTCTCCGTCAGGAATAACACAACGCATGAATCGAAGCGAGCGGCCGTTGCCGCAGTTATGGGTCCGTGTTCAATCCTATTTGCTCTTGAGAACTCATTCTCGATAGTCGCTTTCGCGAATAGCGCCGGGTTAATCTCAACGAACGTCTTCCGGGCTCAAGACGCCCCGAAATACGTCCCTGCGTTGGCTACGAGTGGTACGTGTGCCTCGCCTCACCGGCTATTTCAACCAAACAAGGCTACAGCGGCCTTCGGTGGTTTCTGCCTGCTCCTCGTCCTCGGGACTGGTATCTGGATGCGTCGCGAAAACGCGCGCCGCAATCGTGAACAAGGAGTGGATTTGCAGTCCAAGGACGTTGACACATCGAACCTGGAAGGAACGGAGTCGCCGTTATTCCGCTACATGTACTGACAACCCTCATGTCGTTGAGCGTATCCTACGAGTGCGATGACCTAAAACTGCATTCAAGGGTGCATTAAAAACATTTCTCAGAGTACGTATCCTCTCTCTGCATCCTCTGGTGAGGGACAAAATACCTGCACATAACGATCAAAAAGCAGAAAAACCCAACATTTATTGTTCGTCGCCCCAAACCAACACTTAGCAAGAAGGATTGCGCAGACCCGCAGTTACTGGTGGGCTTGCATGATGGCGTCGGAGATGAAGGTCGCCGTGATCTGGTTCCCGCCGAACCAACGGCCGTTGAGACCTTGAACGGCCTGCTTGGCCGCATCGACGGCGCTGAACTTGATGTAGACTTCGCCCTGGCAGTCGTTAAGAAGGCGCACAGACAAAGAGACGCTTCGGTACCGCAGAATCCTTCTCGACCTTGATTGCTTCGACTTTGCCATATTTTTCCTGACATTCAGTTTTGACGTCGTCAGCGAGCTCCTTGTCCCAGTTGGGGTCGGTCTCCCTATTCGTTGGTAAGTTTGTGAGGCGGAAATCGCAAGAGGCGGCTGACCCTTCGGGATTGAACATGTTTCGAATCAGAATCGAACGGGATTCCATCGATTGGGGAATGTTCAAGCGAGAGCTGCGCATGAGTTTAGCTGACGAGGTCTAAAAGAGCTTGAGATGTACATGGGATCTGGGGCTTGCACTGGCTCAATTCTAGCAAGTTTCTGCATCAGTGCCTGACGAGATGCGGCATTCAAGTTACCGCCTATTACTCAGGTCAGAAAATTCCGGAGAAGAACAAGCAGACAACTCACCGCCGGTGTCATCGAGGCTTTCGGCGACGGTGTATCTAGCAGCTGTGCCCTTTTCGTGAACAGTGTTGACGCGAAGCTGTTGGAAGTCAGAGAAAAGTCATCGTATCGCGAAGCAGAAGCGCACCGTACGACCAGCAAGCTCGAAGCCGTCCATCTGTTCAAGAGCCATCTTGGCATCCTCGGAGCGGCGGTACTGGACGAACGCATATCCTTTGCTTCGTCCTGTCATGGGATCCTTGTGGAGATCTACAAATTCCAGTTCGCCGAAGGGCTCGAAGACTTGTTTGATGTCGGCTTCGGAGAGGTTGAAGTGCAAAGAGCCGACATAGAGCCTGCATAAAAGAAAGAAAGAAAAACATCAGTCAAGCTCGCACAAACCTCAATAACTTACTGCATCGTTCCGCTGTGAGAAGAGGTCACGCCGGGAGGAAGGTGCAGAGTGCTGTAGACAATGAGCAATGTTTGAGTAACGAGACGAATGAGACGAACCCATCACCGGCGTGAAGACGGTTTCGCTCCGCTTCAGTGTGCTGAATATGAATGGGACGCCCCATGACGATAGTCCCAGTGAGATCTATAGCCTTATCAACTAGCTCGACGGTCCGAAACTCGACGTAGGCAATGCTGAGGAGAGAATCAACGGAAGGGGAAACTAGACGGCAGTCGAGACGCACCCCTTCGAACGACGAGACATCCTGTCGGTGACAATTCGCGAGTCCATGACACAGCCATCGCCGAGTTTTTCTTCGAAAAAGTAGCCTAGATCGCGGGCGGTAAGACCAGCAGAGAGCTGGGAAACGAACACGGAACGGGCTTCCGAGTCGTCTGTGGTGGGTTCGTCCGGATTGTATTCCTCCTGCTGGGTATCGTAGGTCGGCGAAGGGCGTCTATGCAGTTGAGAGAATATAATATTTAGAACTCGCTACACGCACTTGAACGGCGGTGGACTACGAGTCCGACGACGACGGTGGTCGGGAGAGCGGTCTCTGAGCGGCGGAAGTGCGCCGGGCGGAGGGGTCTCTGAGCGTTTTCTTTTGGCGTCGCGACGGTCGTCGTCGTCGTCGCGGGACCTTTTTCTACGGTCATCGTCGCGATGGCGGTCACGGTCTCTGCGGTGACGAGACGAGTCTCTGCGCCTGTCCCGGTCTCTGTCGCGGTCGCGGTCTCGATAACGGTCCCGAGACCTGTCGCGGTAGCCTCTGTCGCTGCCCCGGTCCCGGGACCTGTCGCGGTACCCTCTTTTTTCGTCGTCCCTGCGTCGGCGCTCGCGAGACGGCGATCGCTGGGATCGACGAGTACGCAGAGTGTCCGTCGAGTGGTTGCGCGACCTGGAAGATGTTCAAAAAAACAAGCTTGGACAACGAGTGGAGAACACACGATTTGCGGTCGGGGCTGGCAGTGGCCATAACGTCGGAGAGAAAGCCAGCAAGTGTGACACCTGGCCTTGGGCTCAAACTGCAATGCGACTCTGGCGACACTGACGATACTCTCTTGACTCTCCGTCGCAGTCAAGAACAAGCAAGGCGTAGAACATGCCCGAAACCGGTTTCCACCGGGCCGCATTGTCGGTCCGGGTCAGCTGCTCTAGGCGCGCTCTCTTGCAAACGACCACACAGAATGTTGGTCGCAGGCCAGATAGTCTGCATTACCGGCTCCAGCCGCGGTATCGGACGTGGATGGTATGTTTTCCATGCGCGATCCCAACCCAAGTAACCCGATGGAGTGCTCTCGAATTCGCAAAGTACGGCGCCTCCGGCTTCATCCTCCACTACCTCGGCGACGCGGTCACTGAGCAAGAAATCACAACGTTGAAACAAGAGCTTGAAGCATTTGAACACCAGCCCAAGGTGGTGGTCGTTGCTGGCGACATCGGGGATCCTGCAACAGCATCCAAGATCGTCGAAGCGGGAGTTGGTGCTTTCCAGCGGATCGACACTCTCGTCTCGAATGCAGGCATTTGTCCCTTTGCAGAATTCCTCACGATGCCGCACGCGACTTGGGAGCGAACGCGTCAAGTCAACTTGGACGGCTCCTTCTACATCGTCCAAAGTCGCACTTTTGGTCCTGGTTTGCTCGGTTTTTTCAACTGCTTCACAGCTGTGGCGAACCAGATGAAAGCTCAGACCCCGCAAGGCGGTTCGATTATTGGAATCTCCTCTATCTCTGCGTTGGTTGGGGGCGGGTTGCAGGCGCATTACACGCCCACAAAAGCAGGCATCTTGTCTCTCATGCAGAGCTGCGCGGTTGCTTTGGGCAAGTACTCGATACGCGCCAATGCGATCTTGCCCGGTATGTGTCGTCTTTTGCTCTGAGGTTGGGGCGCCCATCTCGTCAAACAGGCACAATTGCGACCGACATTAACAAAGAGGACTTATCCGACGCCAGCAAGCGGGAGTACATGGAGCAGAGGACCTGTCTGAATCGTCTTGGGGAGCCGGAGGATGTCGCAGGACCTGTAGTGTTTATGGCGAGCTCTCTCGCCAAGTATGTAACGGGCGCGGCGCTGCTAGTCGATGGCGGCTTGTTTGTGAATTTGCAGGTTCGCATTTGCTCCTCGTCTTGCGTCCTTTCTGACACGGCTAGCAGTAGTAAGTAGTAGCTCGTATAGCGAATGTATGGAAACGGTGGAGTTGATGCAAATCAGATTTCGCGCCCAACGCTGGTGTCGCTAAGTTGCGATCACACACCTTCTTTTCTCTACGCACGACGGCGCCGCTCGACTCGATGTGAGCGTATCTGGTTTAGGATGTTTTCCGGGTCTGACCTTGCCTGCAGGAGCTCTAAGGAGCGTAATGGTGTGCAACTGCCACCAGCATCCTCTGGCGACGGGCGGTCTGGGGCGTCGTCTCTGCGAGCAAAGATCGCAGCGTTTGAGAGCCAAGGCGCAGTTCCTGCTCCGAGGGGATCGTGAGTCGCTCTCCACTATGTGCAGAGCCCATATTCTGAACAATTTCGCAAACAAGCTTCGGAATGGGTGCTCCGCCTGAACCTAAGCCCCGCCAGCGAGCAGAGCTATACGGCAATGTCATGCAGCCATCCCGACTGCCAAGTGCTACCCTCGGGCTTGCAAGACCCGTCGAGGCGTTCTCCTCGTTGGACCCGAGGGCCATCGCACTCCCTGCCGACGATTCTGGGCTCTACTCGGAGCCATCCAGTCCCGTCGCCCGTTCCTCGCTCCCTTCCGACGCTTCCCGCATTCCATCTAACGGAAGTGGTCGCAACCCTCCGAATCCATTTGCCTTCGAAGAGTTGATGCGCAAGGCTCGTGCGCCGGAAACAGCTCCGGTAACGGCGGCGGCGAAGGCAGTCCAGGAGAAACACAGGCAACCGGCCGTCACAACGCGTGCGACGGATTTCTCCAAGGCTCTGGAGAAAGCACGTAGGGCAGAGGCAGATGCGAAGGCCACACGGAGGCAGAGCGCCTTGTTTCTGCAACCACAGTTCACCGGCAGCACCCTCACGCCACAACATACTGGTGGCAGCGGGCCATTGTCCCCACAACACACGGGAGGCAGTTTTATTATTGCTCCACAGACAACTGGCGGCTCAACGCGTCCATTTTCCCCTCCCCCACTTTCCCCGTTGGCCGCCTATTCGCCTCCGCGATCACCTAGTTCCCCAAAACTCACTACGCCTACGTCCGCTACTCGTCCACTGTCCGCCTTCTTCGCCGTAGAAGACCGCCCGCTAGTCGCTGAGCCGCAAGAGGTCGACGAGGTGCGTCTTCGTTCACATTAATGCATACTATTTGCTCATATTCGTTAGACTACCGAAATCGATCCCGCGGCGCCCTCTCCGCATCAGCCTCTGTCTGCTGAGGCTGATGTGCCTGCGGAGCAGGCAGATCCGTCACCGGCCCCGCTAGAGGAGAAGACCCCGCCACCCACCGGCCCTCCTAGTGAGCCCGACCAAACACTTGAAGAAGTGTTAGAGCCAGAGGCTGTTTCGCTCGAGACCAGTGAACCAGAGCCAAACTCTGTCGTCATTCAAGATTCAACGCCGTCTCCAGAGCGCGCTGAGGAGGTCGCTTCAGCCGTTGACGAAGGAAATGCCGAGAAGCAGGCCTGTGTGACGGCGGCCACTCCCGTCGAGACCAAGGCGTTGGAATCCGCGTCTGATGACGAGCCTCACCATCATCCTTCGTCGCCCGACTCATTCCATGCGGGACTTGACCTCGACGCGCATCTACGGAGACACGCGCTCACTGGCGAAAGCCATGCTGTTCAATCCGCATTTGACGACGATGAAGACGAGCCCGTTTACTCTCTAGGAGAAGACGAGCTTGCCCCATTGCCGAACAATCTCGCGTCGCACCGCTTCCGGGCTCATCTCAGCACCATCACGGAGCGCAGCATCGAGCCAGGTAGTCCCAGCTGGGATGTATCGCGGTTTAGCATGGCAAGCTCGGCTTGGGGAGACAGGCGGGCAAGCCGGAGAGAAAGCGACGGGTACGGAGCGGTGTTCGAGTACATCTACGAGGGAAGGGACGTGGAGGACGAGGAAGCGTCAGGACCCGACCTGGATTCGCCTGTTGCTGCAGGAATGGCCGGCATTGGCGCGGGCGCCAACGCAGTGGTGGAGACATTAGAGTCACCGTCTGCCCCGACTCCCTCAGACAGCGACTACGTCGTTCTTCGTGCCGATCGACGCGACTCGACTGGCTACAAGGACGACGGACCGCCGTCGCCATCACCATATCGACTGAGCTACCTGACTGACCGGGGTTACACACCGAGTCTTCGCAGCGAGGATGGTGATCGTGCTGAAGACAGTGGTGCTTGGCCAGAGGAGCAACAGCCCGAACCGGAAGTGCAGACACCTGTTCCTGCCAACTTCCACCCAGATGTCTCGTCGATGGACCTTGGTCCCAAGAGCCCTGGTATGGACGGCGTCTTCGGCGCCCCTCCTCCAGCCGGCAAAGACCCCGCTTCTCCGGACGAGGCACCTGTTGCGGATTCCATACGCAACTCGTTCCTTTCGACCCGCGATTCGCTGCTCTCAATACCACGGGACTCGATGTCCTCAACCCGCGATTCAATGTTGTCGACCCGCGACTCGATCTTGTCGATCGATTCTCGCAACTCCGCAGCATCTGCGGCTCATGCTCAAGTGGTCACGCTGCGGCCGCTAAGCACCCTCAGCTCCTTGGACACCGCCAGTCCAAGTCATGTTGCCGTCGCTCATCGTATCCCTGCTGTGGCCGGAGTGCAAGGATTCCAGCGCGGTGTAGCCGTATATGTCCCAGGCAATCTCAAAGGATCCGCTGAAGAACCTGCGCCCACTCCAAGACGCAGGAACCTGCCCTTGGCTCCCCGACCGAGTACGACATACGAGGTCACACCAAATACGACACCACCGCGTCGCCCCGCACTCACGGCTGCGGGACTACCGCGACCGCATACGGCGTATCTGCCAGACGACGACGACGAAGGTGGCGACTCTCTTGGCGAGTTTGGAACCATTTCGTTTGGAACCCAACCACATTCGTTCTCTGCTGTTGTTCACGGGCGCGTTCGTGAAACGACGGAGCATCCCAAAAGCGGGCCCCAGTCGCCACTATTGGGACGAGGACAAGAGTTTGCCGCCCATGCCCATGAGCCCTGGCTATGCGACGGGTAACGATTTGGCTGAGCTCATGGCCGAAGCGGCATTGTTGGAGCAGCGTCTTGAGCGCGGGGAGTTACCTGCAGAAGCATTGCGCCGACTCAGTCGTATCAGCATGCGGCTGCCGCCGAAGGTCCCTCCTGGGCCAGCCCCGCCAGTACCACCACTCCCGTTGCACCAGCAGCAACAAAACATTGCTCCACTAAAACCACGTCGCTCCCTTCGTAATCCGCTGTCGCGTAGTCGGTCAGATCGACGACCGGCTGAGGTCCAGGAGGATGTTCGACCACTTGCTTCGTCTTCAACGAGCAATTTGCTCAGCGTCGCTCCGTCAATAGAGGCCACGCTTCCCGCGCCGGAACAGGTCGTTCTTTTGCGAACATCGACAAACAGCTCCGACATCCCTCCGACGCCCCCCACCGAAAAGCCCCGGGGCTCGTTATTTCTCGAGTCTCCGCCGATTGGCGAGCACTTCCCGCAACCTGGCTGTAGCACCGACGCGGGGCAGCTTGTCGACGGGTTCTGAGCTGTCTAGCGAGGACTCGATGGGGGTGCAGACACCACCCGACGATCATGAGCCTGCGCTGTCTCCCACACCTAGTACCAAGGGGATCACGTGGCCGTCGCTCAAGTCCAAGAAGAGCGGCAGCAGCTTGGGCAAGAGCGCGGCTTCGTTGGCTGGCAAGATTTGGCCAAGGACGCGGTCAAAATCAAATAATAGCTCGAGTTCGATTGATAGTAAGATCTGTTTGCTTCCAGTGTACTGTCTCTCTAACATCTCGTCTAGCTGTACCTTCACCACCCACTGCGCCCGTCCCTGCATTACCCCCTCCGCCAATATTGAGGCTGGATCCTCTCCCTCCTTCGTTTGAATACGACGACGCGGACGTCACGCCCGTATCCCAACCACCCGCCGCCCAACCCTTCTCGAAACGTCCGCCAAATCTGGTGGTGCAGACCACCGGACCACCGCCTGGAAACGACGGACTGCTCCTTCCGGTCCCAAACACGGCCCCGGAAAGCAGGCCGGCATCGTGGATGTCGGTGTCGTCCAACGCATCGTCGTCGATGACCCCGTCGCCGCTGTTCGACAAGGCCATCTTCGATGCGTTCCCGTCGGTGCCAGCGATGCCCAGACCGCTGCCATCATTGTCACGTGCCAACTCTGGGTCGTCTTCGACCCAAGACAGCACTACGTCCACGCCTAGCTTCTCAGAGCGGTCATTTGGTGTTGTTGGTGCGCGTCCAAACCCGACAGCAACGTTTGGTCGTGACAACCTGCTGGCGCGTGTTGCCCAAACACAGCGCAGTGTCCAGCCCTTGTAAGGCTGGACTACCTAACTTATTCCTCCTAATCTGCATGTATATATACCGGCACATCTTGCGTCCTTGCACTAGGCTGTCCTTCGTTTTTCTCATTGCACAACTGCGTAGCTGGAGACGAAAACATCTATTTCACAACGATGGTTGCGGTCGGCGTTTAGCGCGGCGCCACCAAGAGCGTACCAACGACAGGAACATAACCAAGATCAAGACGTCTCCCACTAGAACAATCCCAAAGACATACTGCGCCCAAAGAGATTAGGATGAATGCTACCCAACTTCAAGGCGACAACTCACATATCGATTTCCCCCATGAGAGTTCGTTGGGATTTTGACGTTGATGGACCAGATTCCTTGGAAGGTCTGGATGCATAGCACACACATACTCACAGAGGTTAGATAGAGCAGCGCCTTATCGGTCCCTCCCTTTGTGATCGATACGCCAGTGCGAACCTGGGAAATGTACAGCGGGTGCGACTGGCTGAGCATTCGCTCGTAGTGGCCCAAGCTGCTTTCGAGAGTGATGATATGGTCTGAGGCCCTTTCGTCAGCCAGTGACCACGGGATAAAGAATGGGCGCTACCTTGAACATCCCCAAGATAGATCGCGACTTCCACAGATTGTTCATTAGGCGAGGCGCCGCTCGGTGGTGTGAGGAGCCGTTTGCGGAACTGCGCAATGATTTCGCTCTTGGACGCCAAGAGTCTAGACAAGGAAGTCACTAGACGGCGCGCTCTCGCCATGCGTTGGAGGGTCGCGGTGTTCGGGTTTACTGAAGATGTTCTGGATGACCGTGACGAGTCCCACCAGCGAACTCCGACTGTACGGAGACGATCCAAGAGGGCCGCACGGAGAGGGTGTTTGTGGCGCATCTCTAGTCGAGCAAGTGATTTTTCACTCAACTCGACCAACCGAGTTAAGGAGTCGTCCTTCTCCGAGAGTTGAACATCTTCCAGCGCCGCGGAAGCAGCAGGAGGATCGACGGCAGTCAAAGGAAATCCGGATTGCGAGAAAACAATATCCTCGATGCCCATTACTTCTTTTTCCAACCCGTTGCTGAGAAATGGGAAGAACGAGTCGACGATAGAGTCGAGAATTCCATGTGCTATCCAATCTATGTCTGTCGCGTAAATGTCGAGGCATTTAAAGGTGTATTCCCACATACCTGAGGACATGTTGGCGACCGAGTCCAAGAGCAAGAGTCTGTTGCGAACGCGGTCGGTATGTTCTACGGAAACAGTTCAGCGCAGAATGAGATAAAGACGAGAACGGACCAGAAACATCCGTGAAGCTGAAACAGCACACGCCCTCTTTGAACACGACAAGATAGACGTTGCTTTCAGCCACAGAACCTTGCTGGTCGCCGTCGCGTCCGCGATGTGCCCAGCTTTTGATGGCCGTGAAAGACAAGAAATAATATCCCAGTCGGTCAAAGTGCTCAAGCTTTTCTCGGTGGTCTTGTACCAACACATCCTCCAACGTCAATGGATGGAGATGCAGTAGCTGGCCGATTGCGCGCATATCGTCCCAGTTCGGGCTCGAAACGTCCAGGAACCAGGCTTTAGAACGTTGAGCTGGCTGACCCTGCTTGCTCTTTCCCTTCGCGGCTGCGAGGTCCGTGAAAGACGCCGCGCGACTGGGTGCTCCAATTTTGCCGTGCTCAGGAAGCATGTAGTCCAAACGTTGCCGCGCTTGTCGGTGCTTGCCGTTGGACCTGTGCAACGCCCCATTCAAGCGCGAAAGCACCTGTGAGAGGTCGGTTGTCCGGAGGACAGGTTCGCCTTGTGCGCCGAGTGAAGGCGGGAGATAGAGCAAGAAGTTTCTCGGGGCCTGCCGTTCTTGCTCGCGGGCATGGAGCAGGCCGATGCGGTTGGAAATGTCGTGAAGGGATTTGGTTCGGCGAGAATGGGACGAGGAAGAGTCAGACGAGGCACTTGATGCTGCCCAGCGACTCAAGAGTTCCACGACTGCGGCAATAGCACCAATGCGGCCGAAGTGTGAGCTGGATGAGCTGCTGCTACTTGTCGTGGTGCTCGCATTGCTGGGAGACGCAGGCCGTGGCGGCGGCGAAGGAGGGCGGTCGCCTCCTCGAAAGACGTCGTCGGGGTCCCAGGTGGTCGACATGGAGGCGCGTTACATGACCGTAAGAAACAAAACTATCAGTCTGTCCGCCGTTTCTTGCGCGCCGATCCTGCGTCATCGCTCACTCTCCGTTTCAGCCCACTGCTGCCTTTCGCAAACGGCCGCGATTTCTTCTCTTTTTGCCCAACCTTTCGCTGCCTCTTCTCCATCGCCTTCTTGACTGCCCGATTTCCACCTTCCGCCGCAAGCGCATCATATCGCGCACGCATGAGAACCTGTTTCTTCTCCGCTGGATCCCGGTCAGTAGGCGCTTGCGAGAAGACCTGGCAACGCACACTCCTTCATGAACCACGCCTTTTTCCCGTCCTTTTGCTTCGTCTTTTCAGCGTCACGCAACGACGACAAAGCGTCGCGGTCGATTTTCGCCTTGCGGTCCTGGTTGACCAAACTCTCGGTCCGCTTCACAGCCCGCTCTAGCCGATCTACTTCTGCCTCCCGCTCTGCCCGTAGATCCCGTGGAGACGATGCAAGCCTTCTCCGCGCCAGCTTGAGATTCTCCCGCAACGTTTGTAGTTCGGTTTTATGCGAGTCGGCTAGAAAGCCGTAGTGTTTTTGGAACTGGTCGGGTTCAAGCTGACCCGCGAGCGGAAGGAACCTTGGGTCGCGCGGTTGCTGCAGAAAATGACATTCAAGCTGTGGCGGGGCAGAGCACGCACAATTTTGTTATTTTCGACGACAGTGCGTCGGCGCGTAACTGGTCTTTTGGATGTTACTTCGGTTGGACTGAAGGCGCGTTAGCGTCGATGGTGTGCTTGGGCGGCACGCACGCACGCATGTTTGTTCGTTCGTTTCGGAATATCATGACGAGGTTTTGTGCTCCATTCCGGCTTTACCTCGACCTCTTTCCCCTTGCCTTTCGTAGGCGATCCAGCTTGCGGTTCAGATGAACTTTCATCCCCTGTATCATCGTCCACTTCGTCCTCACTCGAGTCATCATCCTCCGAGTCGCTGACTGCTACTTGCTTGAGCGCGCGCTGTGCCTTGAGAAGAGTTCCGAGCGGCAAGCTAGAGAGGTCTGCGCCGCCGACTTAGAGCCCAATATGCGTGGATGTGAGACGCGCTCGCCTTGCTGCAATGAATTCTTGCAGGAGGTGAATTATCCGACTGTATGGGGAGGCAGTCGACCCTCACCAATGTTGCAGGAGCAGTTTCTTCCGCCTCTGAGTGAACCTCTTGGTCATCCTCCGCCCACTGCAGCACCCGAGGTGCGTCGACGTCCTCCTCGCTCGTGTTCCATTCTTCGTCGGGATCGCTGCGCTCAGCAGCAGATAGATTTTGAATTGCTGCTCGCATTGTGGTAGATGAAGGCACGAAGACTCTTTCCCACGTCAAGAGCACGTGAAAAGTCACGGGGTCTGCTGATCGCTCAAGAGCCCGCAGCCCGCGCCGAGCATCAGCGAGGCGCGGTGCTGCGGGCGACTCGGATCCAGCTCAGTGTCCTGCGCCGGAGGCACAGGTGGTATCTTGTTGTGGTAGAAGTACAAGAATTGTGCGTCACATCTACGACTCGACGGGGATGTATCGTCCGCTCTGTAACCTGACATCCAAAGCAAGTCCAGTGGAGAGTGTCGCCCTCCAAAATGGGTCAATGCCTAGCCACGCTCCCATCTTCGCCAGGAATCGACGATGTGGTGACCCCGATGCGCGATATTCGTCCTCCAGCAAACCCTCCCAGCGATACGCCGGTCGGGGGCGGATCATGGACGAGTCGTAGTCTGTGCCGATTCCGGTCCCCAGTGTCGAGGGCGCCATGGTCTCAAGATCTACTTCATTCATGTCCAACTCCGAGGTGTGGCCACCAAGGTGGAACATGATAGCCTGAGAGGCAGTTAAACCAGAGCATCTTTCAGTCGCAAAAACTGACCCGTCCAGAGCCCGAGAAGACGATCTCGTCTAGTCGCATATAGATCTTGTTCAAGAGACCAGAATGAATGGCGCTCTTCTTGGTCAAGAGTCCGCGTTGCTGGAGGAACGCTTCGAGTGCAGGCCGAGGGATGGGTCGATACGCGATGGATGTCGGATAGTGAGGATCAAAATCGGGCGCATGAAGGGAGAAACCGCTAATCGTGGAATTATTGCGCCTCCATAAGTCGTCCTAGAAAGACTCAGCAGATTTGGTAATCACATGACGAGGACTTTACCCAGAAGATGTACCACCACGTCCGCACCGTCGACTCGGACACGGCCTCCCACCGCTTGAACGCAGTATCAAATACTACCTCGTTCTCCGACAGTAGCTCGCGGACGCGGAGATCTTGCTCGGAATGTACCGAGCTCTCAGCGAGTGTTGAAGCCGGCCGCGGACGGTCGTATACGTGGGTAAGGAAGCGGTAGCTCAGAACATGAGACTTCCAGCGGCACTCCTTGCGATGGTGGTGTCGGTAACTGGTTAGCGTCTGTTGGATGTAGTCCAATCGGCGCGGAATGAGAGACTGATTCATGGAAAGAAACCGGGCAAGCTCCGGCGTCAGGTCGTAGGCGTCGTTGAGACCAATAACATCGCGGCCGACCTTGACATCCCGTGCGTAGTTGAGCTCAACTTGGAAACCACTTCCAAGTTGCATGCCCTCCCACTCGAGGTGACCGCGTTGCTCGATGCGAAACACGCACGAGGTGTACGCCACGGAATCGTCCGCCGTATAGCGTCGACAGCAAGACCACATTGAATATGACCCAATAGGCTAAAAGACCAGTTCAGCCACAGCCTTTTCCCGGACGAGGAGCGCACCGTTATGTGAAGATAGGGCCATGTGACTATTTGGCCATGCAAGGCGCGTAGAGCCATGCGCACTTCCCGTTTGCGGCAAACTCGACGAGAGGAGTTCTGCTTGATATAGGCCTCGAGATCGGAGATATCTTGAAGCGCAACAAGTGGGCCATCGTCGTAGCGAATGACCTGAAGCGTTTAGCCCAGTCTCCTGTACATCGCGACGAAACAAACCAGAGTGGGCGGGAATGGGATCCACCATGCGTTTCCAAACGGACTGGTAACACCATCAGGAAGTGTGTTCCCTCTCCAATAGCTATCGGGGCCGATGAAATGTTGCTGAATCTCCCCTTCTAGATACTTGAACCATTCGTAGTCGGGGCCAGTGGTGAGCGCGATGGCTCTGTGATAGCGAGTTGGCCCGAGTTCACGCAAAATCTTGATTATATGCTTCAACATTAGCTCGTTGAGTCCAAGCTGGGTATTTACCTTGATGTTTTCGACGTGTCGCTCGGCTGGGTAACCGCGAAATTGTAGCAGGTACGGCGGATACTCCGCATCACGGGCCTCTGCGAAAGTCATGGGCTGATTGGCGGGTATTCGGCAGTCATGGTTGGTGAGGAAGAGCGTCGTAATCGCCTCCTGCCATATGCGGCGCTTAGTATGAATGGAGTTCGACGAGAGGTCGATACTGTGTCGATTCGGACTCAGACACGCGCACAGAAGATGGCAGAACAAGCATACCGAGGTGAGAAGATATCAATGCCTGGAAAGCAATTAGGTCTTCGGACATCCGACGCAGCCAAACTTACTGAAATCCACGCGTCCAGTCCAACCTGAAAGCAATGGTAAGACGGCGCTTCGATAGTCCAAAGAATACGCACGCTTCACAGCATTCTGCATTAGGGAGGTATTGATTATTGAGAAGTCTGGTACACGCGTTAGTTGGTTGGAACGCGTCGCGGCAAAAATGTTACAGAAGCTGAAGCCATAAGTTATCGCATAAACACTGGACAGTGTCAGTGGTGGAGGAGACTTAATGTCGTGGCACCCACACGTATAGGACGTAGGTGTCGAGGATGGCTTCTCCCGGAACATTGAGCACAACAAGGAGTGCCAACACGGCGGTGAGGACGTAGTTGAGGCGGGACATCCACTCGCTGGCATTGTTGACGGGATCGACGTAAGGGGCGAGAATGCACTGGGCGACGAAAAAACCGAGAGAGAATACGACGAGAAAGACTTCTCGGACGATGGGAACGGCTGTTCGTGAAGAATTGCGAAAGAGGCAATTGTTGCTGTCGATTACAGCGACGGTGAGCAGAGCACCGAGCCTTGCGAAGAGCGAGATGGGCTGATATGTCGCCCAGTTGCGACGATAACCTAATACAGTGAACCGGTGATTCTCGGCGATGAAAATGCAGGCTTACCGCTGTAGAGGAACGCAAACGGATTTCGGTCACGTGACACAAGGCGTGCATATTCGGCGTCCAATTCCTGGCTATTGCGGATTCGGCCCAACTCAGAGTATTGGTCAACCTGAGGCACAGACTGCTGGATTATACGGCGAAGGGCGATGGGGAACCAGATGGCAAGCTGCACACGATCAGCGCCAGAATCAACGCACCAGACCACCTACGCTTGCAATAACGATCACGGAGAGGATAACGAGTGCAGGTGCAAAATTGACTTCGTTCTTCTTCATCGTCGTGGTCCAGCAAAAGTCGAGTGGATCTCTGTACTCGCTGGGAGGACCGAGCGGAGGGACGACGGGAGGGAATGTGGTGGCGTTCGTGTACGGATTCGGAACAACCCAAAGGTCGGAAGTCCAAACGAGAACGTGAACCGCCAGAGTGCTGAGCGGCAGGTAGATGATGGTGAGCAAGAAGGCGATGGCGACCAAGCCTCCTCGACTCTGCGACCCATTGCTCTCCTGCAGACCCTCAACCACCTTGTACCTGTCGTACTTGGTCGCCGCTTTGTAGAAGAGGTACAAGAGGATCATCGCCAGGAAGAGGAACACGACGAGGAAAATGAGCGCTTCGGTCACATTGGAAACAAAGTTCAATGCGAGAATGTTCGGGCTGAGAAAGGTCAGCTTGGGGGTTGGAAGTGGGAGAGAATACGGACATGGTCCCCAGCAAGAGCTTCTGCCAGTCCGAAGACAAGTTGCTGTTCTTATCAACTGTAAAGCATTAGCGCGGCTTAAAACACTGAACAACGCATACCGATTGTGCTGAGTAGGAGCGCAAATATTTGAAGTGTATTAGTCAATCCTTGCAGACTGTAGTATGTCGCAACCGCGCTTGAGCCCTGCAAGAGCTGAATCCCGAGAAGCAGCGGCAAAAGACAACACGCACAGTTGCACCGATGATCAAGCTCACTAATGAGCCCAAGAGGGTGTTCCGGTTGCGCCAAGCGGGCGGAGGAGTATAGTTGAGCTCCAGATCCTCGATTGTGCTGCCTGTCTTGGCCAGCTGTTCCATGGGAGGAAACATTGGAGGACTGGCTGGCTGGCTCTCGGCGAATGCGGGGGGGGTGGATCCTCGAGAGGTGATCGTCCAGTCGAGGCAGCGACAACGGAGGTGCATTCCGCGCGAATACGGTCGTAGCCGCGACGGGAGAGTGAGACATGGCAGTAGAAGACTGAGGAGGGTGTTTGTGGGCATTAGATTGGTCGTCATCGTCGTCAGAATATCGTGAAAGGTCGTCAATTAGAGTGGCGGAAGTGGTGAGATTGGATTCATGGTATTTGCGAGGAATAAATCGAGCAGGCGCAGGCGGGGGGTCATCGTACTTGGGAGCGATGGTACTGGCCCTGCTCATGGCCGTCGCCGATGCACCAGCGACGACGCTTGTCGTCGAGAGAGAGAAGTAACTGAAGACGTCAGTCCATCATTTCCGGGTGCCTTTCTGCTCCGGCCACCACCATGTCCGGCAATTCCACTTCGCTCAGCCCGGGCGACGAGCCGCTCTGGCTTTCAACGAATACACTGGCCACCATAGAGAGCAGCATTCGGACTCTTACCTGGTTTCTGCCAGGAAGATTCAAAGACGCCGAACTCGCGTCGGAAGCGCGTATGTTTCTCCCCCCCCCTGCGCCGGCCACTCGAACTCATAGAGTTTAGTGGCTGCATCGTTGAATCTTTTCAGCATGTATCACGACACGCTCCTAGCAAAAGTCGCAAAGAAACATCCCAACCACCGTCCGCTCATTCCTCCATCTTTCCACACACGGTTCACTCGCGCCTGGTCCGACACAAACACACAATACAAATGGGCTGCCCGCTCTCTGGAGCTTATTCGCTTTACTGAGCTGGTTTTGGAGATGGGTTTGCGTCGCAAAGTGTCTCCCCGTGCCCGCTGGCGTGTTGTCGTGCTGCTCGAAATGATCAAGTGCGTTAAGTTGTTCTCTATCCGACTGCTGTTTGTTCACTCAATTGACCAGGGCTGTTCTTCGCACTCTTCTTCTCCGCATTACACGCCGTCCACTGCTCTCGCCTCCAATTCCTGAACGAGAGTTTGATCCAGACTCCGTTCCACCTTCATTGGACGCGTCAGCAACTGCCCCGTCCTATTCCCCGTCGGGAACCCCCTCGCATCTTCAAAACAACAGGGTGCCTTTGCCGCCTCATCCACTGCTGACTTCACCCCCGCCGACCGAATCGTCCGTCGAGGATTATCTTCTTCCTAAAGCCCTTACGCCAGCATCGGTCAGGCCCTCGCATACTCTCATGAAGACTTTGGCTTCTCCGCGAGACTGGCTCGCCGAAATCCTTTATATTTTGCGTCCTCTGGTTTACGGTGAGACCGACCCGCTTGTGCTTACTCCGAACATGTGATACTGAATTCGGCACAGTTTCTCTGTTGGTTTCCGATAACAAGAAATCGAGTCGCCCGTTGGCTGCTGCCTTGGTCTTAGAGGTCCTTTCCAGGACACTCCGACGGACCCCTCCTCCATATGCTGCGCTGGAGCGCTCTGAATACGCTCGCCGGGACCGTGATATGGTCTGGTATTTGTTGCGCGGCTCGATTTGGGAGACGTACACAAAGCCCAAGCTGGAGTCCTTCGCGCTACTTACTTCGTCGCGGCCAGTGCTTGGCCTCTTTGGAGCACTAGTACGGGATTGGATACCGCTCATCGACGAGTACTACTATTGTGCGTTCATTTCCTGGTTTCTCGTCGATGTTCCGCTCACCGCCCGTGTTAGATACCGCGCCATAATCCTGTATTTCGATTAACCAACCTGCGAGGTGTAATTACAATCAAGTACAACATGTGAGAGGCAGCGCACGGGTATGCAAACATGAAGGGTATGAAAACAATAAAACCTAGGCATGCGACGCGAATAAACTAAAGCGACGGCGGATCTGCATTAGGCAGAGCCGTCGTCAGCGGATAATGGGGACGCTGTATAACAACGGGGCGGTCCAGCACTGTCAAGTCCACGGACGCAACGTTCTCTGCGGCGAAGAACCATCCTCGCTACGAGTTGCGATATATCGGTGAGGTCTGCGAGCCCGGCCTTGTCGCGGCGGGCTAATTGGCGCACATCATCCACCTGGTGTTGAAGGCACTCTCTCGTGGCCGGGTCCGGTAGAATGGCCAACGCGAGACCGATGAGGTCATCAATTTCCTTGTGCAGCTCCTTTGCCCGTTTGCGCCGCCGCCGGGGCTCGCCAGCATCGCGAGGCACGCTCCGCCGTAGCTCGTGGCCAAGAATGGTGGGTGGACATTCCCACGGTGGTAGTGCAGCGCACTCTGCGAGCGTGGCTTGGGCACGTGATCGCACAGCAAGCAAAGAGTCAAGCTGGTCTTGAGGAAGATTCGAGTTTCTTGCAGAGAGCTCAGCGGGCGTGAATGGGTCCAGAATCGAGAACCGCTTGCTCGGCGGAGATTCCAGCACATCCAAGCAAAGCGCGTTTGACGCCAGAGGGGCATCCTCGACGGGCGGCACGGCTTCCGCTACGAGCTCTGGTATTTCTCCTTCGTCGAATAAGGACGGGAGAGATGATACAGAACGCCGAGAGGGCGAAGGCAGCGTGCCGAGCATATCCATTTCGATATCCAGGTCGTCCAGTTCTGGCGAGGGGAAAGATCCAAACGTCAGAAGCTTGGGCGACGAACGAGGCCACGAAGGGTCATCCGAGAGAATGCCCAGTCCTAGCCCATCGTCTTCAAAATCGGAAGACAGTGGAGATGGAGGAAGATATTCCCCAGGCGACAGAAGCGGAGACGGAGGGAATGATGAAGTGGTCGCGTCGGAGGAGGTGGGTGAGGAAGGGAGAAGCTCGGGGCAAGGTGCAACCGAGGGCGAAAAGCTCGCGTCCTGAGCAAGAGGACATGCGCATGGTCGATAGATGCTGTCATACAGCGAGGCTGGGAGTGAATACGGCTCGTAGGAGAGGCCCAGTGTTACGCTGTTCGTCGATGGGGGCGTCAGAGTCACGACGAGCGATTGGTCGTCGGTGGATACAATGGTGTTACAGAATGAAAAGTTCAAGTCGGTGTCGTGGAAAGAGAGGAGCATTTCCCCATGCTCCGGGGTATTGTCGTCGACCATTACACTGCGCACACGACGCGTTAGCGAGCATGATCGGCGGGTAGAAAAAAACGGGTTGGCGTACAAAGCCTAGATTCTTTGGAAAATGAGCTGGTCGTTGAAAAAAAAAAGCAAGAGGGACTCACAGGACACAGACTAGACTAAGATGAGGCCCATGAGGAGATGAGGGAAGGAGGACGCGGGAGGGATGCAGGAGCGGAGCAAGCCACAAAATCCACGTGTTTCAGACCCATCTTTGCTTCACCCCGTCATGCCACGGCCAACCCGTCGCATCGTCACTGGCCACGATCTCGACGGACACGCAAATATACAACACGACACCGAGCTCCAATTCCAAGTCCGCGTGAAAGTCTCGCATCGCGACGCGTCTCACACGCGATTGCAAGGAAATTCCTGGAATGCCTGGTGCCTTTGCTGCTCCGCTCTGGGTCAGTAACGGTCTCCCGACCACCGACAACAACATTGACGAAGACGGTGCTCTTCGGCCGGTCGACGGAATCGTTCATCGAGGCGGCACAAACTTTCGGGCTACGGATTTGGGTCCGGGTAAGATGACGCCAATGCATCGAACCAACTCCCTCGACTACAACATTCTGTGTTCGTTGCACCAGCTCTCCGAGGTGGCAAGCCAGCTAACGATTCATCCAAGTGGAAGGAGAACTTGAGTTGATCATGGAGGACGGCTCCCGGACCCACTTGAAGGCTCCAGGCGACAGCGTCGTTATGAGAGGCGGTATGCATGCCTGGCGAAACCCATCGGATTCTGTGTGGACACGCTGGACTACTGTGATTATTCCGGCAGAACCAGTTGTGGTCGCGGACCGAATTTTGGCGGCAGAAACAAAAGATTAAATGCTACATGTACGCTTACACTTTGTCCAGAATGACATGAACTCCGTGCGCCAACTTCCCCAGCCAGTTCTTCTCCCGAATCCGGTGGCCAGACTCCGTAGTGAGCCCAGTGTCCGCAGTTTCGGTTGCGACCCTCGCCGTCTGAGTCGCACTTGTGTTATGCTCACTAGCGGCATGCGTCAGCGCGGGCCAGTGGCTCTTCAGCGCAGCTTCGAGAGGAAGTAACGGGTGCTGGCGGCCATTGTAATCAGACAAATATTTCCGACGATCGATACACGCACGATGAGTTGGGGGTGGATTTGTATGTCTGACCCCACAGTAGGGTTCAACTTTCGCTGATCCAAGACAGACGAGTGAATCGTCTCGTGCGTAACGTTGTTGGTCTCAGTAGGAGGGGTACGCTGGATCTTGTGCGCAAGCTTGTAAATACCCACGAGTGGGCTGAGAAACAGTTAGCCTCTAGAAGCATCCACAAGCTTCGCTTAACCTGTGGGGAGGTTGTGCCCCGTAGGGATCCATCGGCTGCGGCAGGGATCCCAGGTACTGGTAATCGAGCGACAAATGGTCGGCAATGTTCGTCTAAGTAACATTAATGAGCAGAAACATGATGCAGCAAAAATTTACCGCCATCCAGAAAAGTGTTATATCTGCGAGATCGTGGTGCTTATATCCACCACCTAGATTGCTTCAGCTCGAACCGAGTACATGTTTGAGCAAGACTCACCGACGTCCGCATGATCTCCAGAGAACCAGCATTGTGATAGCACCTGGCCTTTTGCCGCACCCTCCGGAGTTTGCTCGAACTTGCAACAATTCTGCACTCCGGTTAGTCCGCTGGAAACACGCAACAAATATTTCATACAAAGTCGGCCCGAGGTTCATTCAAAGCCAGAGCGTGATATGCGTATTGGATGTGCTGACCCAGCCGCTGGTCATTGAAGCCGAAAACATCCCGTGAAGCGGCGTGGTGGGTCAGCTCTGAGGGTAACCCCAGACTACCGACCGTCTCAAAGACGCCGACAAGCCTATGGAGGTTGAGAACAAGGTAACATGGCGCAGGGTCGCATACTTGACGGAAAACCCTCCAGGCGAAGTAGTCCTGAGCTTTCCCGGCGCATTGGGGCTCATCCAATAAGAAAGCTCCGATTGGAGTTTCTGCACTTCTAGCCACAAACGTCAGTAGAAATCCTCAAGGTCGTTATACCGTACCATCGGCGTCATTCATGTTGTTCTTGGCCTCGGTCTTCCCGAGCTTTTGATATGCGAGGAAGATTGTCGCGAAATGGTCCATATCCGTGCGGTCGAGGACGCCGATGAGATCCTCCGGGAACATTAGCCAAGGCAGGAAATAATATACTTGGGGATCATACAATAAACATGGCCACCATGCGAGCCGTATAGGCTCCTCGGGAGAAACCAAAGAGGAAGATCTGGAATGCACGACAGGTCAATCTTGAGAAAATATGAATGGATCGCGCACACCTCGTCTCCGGGGACATAATTACTGAAAGAAGATAAACGATCTCATAGAGATTAGAACGTCGGGGACCTACTGCGCGATGAATGCATACGCCTCTTCAACCTTGTCTCCTACACGTGCGTTAGATAGGATCGGAGACACAGAAGACTCCTGTACCTAGAGAGGCTCCGGTGATACCGACGACATACTCGGAATACCAATCCTTTTCGGAGCCAATCCCCGACTGATAAAATACCTGGATGAACGAGCGTGAACTCCAATGGCTGAGTCGGCTTCGAGAGCGACGAACGATCTGAGGAATGGGAGGATTGAAGCGAGTGTCTTCGTGGTTCATGGTCCTCGCAAGTCGCTGCTCGCACGTCAACATCGACTCCGAAGTCCAGAAACAGTCGAGCAGCCCACCAGGATGTTAGTGTAGCTCTGCCGATTGGTCATTGTAACGCCTGGATTGTGAACTTGAATATGGAGCTAAATCCAGAAGGCGCGGGACCGGCGAACCATCTTCCCAAGTGCTTCGACGCGCAAATAAGCTTTTGGAGCGGACAAAGAACGGGTTGCGCACCCATCGCAGCAAACGATAATGCGCTTGATAGCTCTGGCTGCGGGGGCGGTCGACATGTCGGAGGGTCGGTCGATGTGTTGTGGTGAGAGCTTTAATACGTCCCCTTCATCGCCCCCTGATTAGATTAATATTTGATGCGGAGCAGGTCCCTGTCCTCCGTCGAACGTAAGGTAGGCACTGCAACGAATACAGCCTCTTAACACGCATAACACGGAGCTTTTGAGCCGGCGATGGAGTCTTGAGTTCCGCCTTGGATTGTGTCTATTGTACTCCCGGTCCAGTAAGAGTACATCCACCGAGAGGCGCGCGCGGGGAGAACTCGGGATTTGCGTAGCCACCGCCTCAGGCTTGCTAACGACCGAACCTCATCTCAGCCCCTGCAAAGTCGTCGAGAGCAGCCCGAAATTCTATTTCCGTTAGCACCCGTGAACCAATTTTAGCGCGTCGATGAAAGATACTGGTGACGCGCTGCCAAGGCTTGTGTTGGCGAATGTGGCTGGTTGTACGCGCTCAGGAACAGGTTCGACTGGAATGAGACGGACGCACTGAATCTCCGTCAGGCGGATCTGCCATGGTGGAAACCCATAAAGCTCCAGCGGCGCAAGGCTGTGGTCTGCGTCCCGCATGTGATGGATAATAAGAAAATCGGGCGCGGAGACGGAGTCGGCGCCTATGAGAGGGGTCAAAACTCGAAGACAGAAGCGCACCGAACGGACCTTCCAACATTATATTGAATGATTCCACGGAAACAGGTGGCTGGGACACCTCCGCGAAGCGTCGACGCGCCAGAACAGACGCGGCCACAGCAACGCTAGGTTTTCCAGAGTCTCGAGAGGCGATACATAATGTCAGTGGACGCTGCGAAATTTCTGGAGACTTTCAGCCAAACCAGGTTTCCGCCGCAAACATCAAGGCGTACGCTCGCGACTGGGACGCGTTTTCAGGCCATACTTGCTGGCACGCTTGCGAATGGTTCTTGGGAGATGGATGGTGACGGTAGAAGAGCCACCGAGGGCGTTTTCGGGTGAAACAGGCCGCGAGTCGGAGCAGTCGGACAGCGGGGGTGTTAGCGGGTACTCGACATCGGAGCTCGACTCGTCGACAACGGACTCCGAGGTAGTATGCAACCGCTGCGCGACCATCTCGGCGTATTGAACGAGCCAGCCTAATGCTCACTGCTAAGCGGTGTTGTTGAGAGAGAACGTGTTTGCGCACCTTCCGTGTCATAGAGCGTGAGTTTCTCGACACCAATACTGCGAGACCACCCGGCTATGCGGCTTACGGACTCCGCCATGCAATCTCGGGTCGCATTGGAGTCTGAATCAGGGACGAAAAGCAGCGCGAGGTGCTTCGGTATTCGCCGACGCGTCGTTCGGAGAGGAAGCGGGACTGGGCTGCGCAACAATGTCCAGCACGAGACGACGAGAGAAATGAAAGAATGGACGAGGTGGATGAAGTAGAGGACGAGGTGTCGGCCCAGCGGCATGGACGCAGAGGGTAGGCAAGCGAATCAAGTGCCCAGTGACGACGTGTCTTTCTGGTCGGGTGTCGTTGCGCGTATTTCCGCAGCCTCAAATCGTTTACATTGTACAGTAGATAGCTTTCAGTACACTCTAATAATCACATAATTCCGGGGTCCACGTCTGCCGCCTGGAGGGTCCGCTTGATCTTGAGCAGCATCCCAGTCTTCCAGTTGTCCAACTTGGTAACCTGGTCAAACTCGACGACGGCCGCGGTAAACGCTTCCGTATCTCCGGCCTCGACCGCGTCAATGAGGGCCTGCACAAACTTGGCCTCGCGGGTGCTGGGGTACGATGGGTCCTGGTTGGAGTACTTGGCAAAGTTGCGTTTGGCCGAGACGGTGTCCTGCAAATAGTTCAGATGGATCGCTGAGTACAGACGCAGCAGAAACACATTCTGCATGGCAAGAGAGCAGAGTCCGGATCGCAACCAATATTCCTTGACACTATACTTTGTCAAATTGGAGGAAAGCGAGTGGTCCGCGACCTGCTCATAGCGAGCAATTGCCTGCGGATATTCCTCGAGGTCGGCATGGAGGTCAGCAGCATCCTTGTAACAGGCATTAGCCGTTCTGGCAACAGTGAATATACGCCAAGCAGCGGGGCAGTTGAGATGACTTACGCGATTGCGTCTTCTTGAGCATACCAGTCTGCCGCGCGCTCATAGCTCTCACAAGCCTTGCGGAGGTCGTTGTTCTCTTGAAGATGTATTTGACCGATTTCCTTCTCCCGATCTGCAGCTTGGCGGAAGCGGCCAGAGCGAGTGAGATGGGTGATCGTCTGACTGAGAGCCTGGACGGCGACTGCAGCTATGAGCGCGCAGCATCGCGGATGGCAGGGAGCGTACGCTGCGGGAAACCCCTCTTGTAAGCCTTTGCTGCGTTCCACCAAGCATTGGCTGCCTCGTTGGTCTCCTTGCTATTCTCTCGGCATTCTGCCTCGCGCGCGAATGCGTCGCCGGCCTCCTTGAACATCTTGTCGACTTTGTACGCGTTTGCTGCTTGCTGGTACAGGTCTCCAGCCTCCTCCCACTTGGAGTTGGCCGAGCTGAACCAGCCCGACGAGCTGTTGGCCTTCTTATCGGCCTTCTCTAGCAGGGCCTGGATGGCTTGAGCATTCTGGGTTTAAACATTGGAGGGACATGCCTGCGCCGGCGATTTGGACATGGTGGGTTAAGACAAGTGCGGTGGGTTCACGTGCGTCATGTCTTCTGCTTTCGACGCGTACCCCGAACTCGGGTCTCTGAGCGACAAGCACCCAGTGCCGGCGAATGTGCGCTTCCAGTATGGCACCGCTGGATTCCGCACAATGTGTGTTTGTTGCGACTTGCTAGCTCCCTCTCATCATCGTACAGTGCCTCCGTCCTCGATTCAGTTCTCTTCAGAGTCGGCGTTCTTGCCGCTCTGCGCAGCAAGAAACTCGACGGAAAGACCATCGGGGTCATGGTGACCGCGTCTCACAACCCAGAACAGGTCCCATTGCTGGCTGTTCGTCTTGTTCGCAACTCACGAATCGTCAGGACAATGGCGTCAAACTCGTCGACCCTCGCGGCGAGATGCTCGATACATCCTGGGAAGCCCATGCAACCACTCTCTCCAATGCCAGCACCACCGACGATTTCGTGTCAGAACTGGCCAAGTTCGTCGAGAAGCTCCAGATCGATCTAGCCAAGCCTGCACGCGTCGTCTATGCTCGCGATACTCGTCCGAGCGGCCCCGCGCTTGTTGCTTCGCTGGAGGACGGCCTTCGTGCGCTTGGCGCTGAGGCCCGCAACGCCGGTGTGACGACAACTCCAGTCCTGCATTACCTCGTCCGCGCTATCAACACCCTCGGCACCAAGGACAGCTATGGCGAGGATTCAGAGGAGGGCTACTTCCAGAAGCTCTCGTCTGCCTATCTCAAACTCGTGGTACGACTCGTCTACCTTGCCAGTGCGATGCTGTTGATTTGAGGCAATGCATTAGGCTCCGCGCCAAACACCCCCGCCTCTCTTGATCGACTGCGCGAATGGTGTCGGTGCGCCCATTGCGACGAGGCTGGCCACGTACCTCGGCGACCGTCTGAGCCTGGTGCTGGAGAACACCGCGATCGACACACCCGGAGCGCTGAACAACGCCTGTGGTGCCGACTTTGTGAAGACATCGCAAAAACTACCGCCTTCGCTTGCCGGTCGTCTTCAGCCCGGGCAGCGCGGCTGCAGTCTCGATGGCGACGCGGACAGACTTATGTACTTTTACATCGACCAACGCAACCAATTCCACATGCTTGACGGGGACAAGATTGCAGCGTTAGTCGCCGCGTTCATTGTAGACCTCGTCAAAACGTCTGGACTGGAAAGCCAGATGAAAGTTGGTGTCGTTCAGACGGCATATGCTAACGGTGCTTCAACCAAATACCTTACCGAGGTACCACCTCATCATCTGCATTTCTCTCACTGAAGCTCGTTTACAGCGTCTCCCGGTCAAATGCGTCCCCACTGGTGTCAAGCATCTCCACCATGCCGCTGAGAGCTACAACATTGGCGTGTACTTCGAGGCCAATGGTCACGGTACTGTGCTGTTCTCGCCCGCTGCGCAAGAGACGCTGCAAACATACGAGCCGTCAACCCCTGCGCAGGCAACGGCCCTCGAGCACCTACGAAACCTCAACCAGCTGATCAACCAGACAGTTGGCGATGCCCTCTCCGACATGCTTCTCGTCGAGGTCGTTCTCGCACACAAAGCATACGACGGGTCCGACTGGGATTCACTTTACGTCGACCTCCCGAACCGGTTGGTGAAAGTCGTTGTCGCCGACCGCAACCAGTTCAAGACAGAGGATGCTGAGAGGCAGCTTGTCAGTCCGCCTGGATTGCAGTCCAAGATTACTGATCTTGCGCGGCGCTTTGAGGGCGGGCGTTCTTTTGTCCGACCAAGTGGGACGGAAGATGTTGTTCGAGTCTATGCTGAGGCAGGGAGCAAACCGCAGGCTGATGGTGCGTCTTTTTCGGCTGCTAAAGCAACGGATTGATCATGACGAGCAGAGTTGGCATTCCGTGTCGCTGGCTTGGTCTACGACTTTGCGGGCGGCAACCCCACGTCGCGCCCGAAAGAGTTCATCTAGCTAGCGCAAGAAAGAAACGGACATGTAGAACTAGAATCGTGTATTATGTTAAGTGTTCAGCGTTGATGCGATTACGTCAGAATCTAGCCTTTGATCCTGGCCACCATGTCGTTTGTGGATAAGCCTCATGCTCTCTCAAAGTCTCCTCTGCCCGAGTGCTGCAATTTCTCAACCTCACCCTCAACGACTCCCGCTCCTTTGAACGCCGAGTGTGTCGCGGCGTCGCCGTTGCGCTCAGCCAGAGACTTGCCTTTTTGGGCACAAGAACGTCCCTTCGCTAAGCGAGAGTTGCGTTATTTTTTGATATTCGCGAAGCCGAAGTAGTCATTTATCACCGGCAAGTTGACCTGCCAGTTCGCGTTTTTGTGTGCTCCTCTAGCTCTCTCTCTCGAGAATGTTCAAACCTGGCTGCGCCTCGACAAACGCCCAACAACCTCGTCGACCTACGCTTCGGCAACGCATCCGGCCATCTCTGTCTTGATTCCACGGGAGCAAAATCAGTGGCTGACCGTTGATGTACCGTTGATGAGGGTAGGTCCTGCCAATCGAGTGCTCGTTCTTATCTGTCCGCATACTAAATAGCCCCCGTCTAGCCGCTGTCTCTCCGTCTCCGCTTTGCTCTTTGCAGCCTCGAGGCCCCGCTCATCCCGCCCCGCCTCCTTGCCTCATGCCCGTCGAGCGCTCAAGATATTCTCGTCGTGGCCCCACAGACGGTCCGAGTGCCCATCTATTGTCGAAAATGGGCCCTCACGCTGAAGCAGGGACCGAGATTGTGTGGACACTTCCCGTGGAGCCCGTTGGCGAATCTGGGATCGGATTCGCGCCCAACTTGACGGAGCAGGCTTTCTCGGATACACCACCACCACTGGTTGATATTCCCGCTACCCCGGTGTCTTCGTTCATCTTCGCCGACGAGTCCTCGTTTGCTGGCGCCCCTCAAGAAACGCGTCGTATTCACGCTCGCAAGAAATCCTCTGGTCATGTTCCACGGCCGCCTAACGCGTTCATTCTGTGAAACTTTTTGAGCGCTCCACGCGTTCTGCGCTTATATGCGTGTAGATTCCGCTCCTCGTTCATCAAGTCGCAGCAAGTATCGGAGACCGTCGAAACAAACCACAGCACGCTCTCCAAGATAATAGGCATGACCTGGAAGAATCTTTCCGAGGTACGAGGAAGTTCAGGGACCACAAGGACTGTTCTAAAAGCGACCAGGACGAGCGGACGGTCTGGCGTCAGGCGGCCGCCGAAGCTGTTGCGGACCACAAACGCAAATTCCCAACGTATTCGTTCAGGCCGAAGCATTCACGTGGGAAGAAAGGCGATCCCGAGCGACCACCGCCCAAACCCAAGCGCAAGGTGCGAGAAGGATCGTACAAGGATCCAGCACGCTGCGAGAAGATTGCGGAGCTCCTCGCCAAGGGTACCAACGGTGCTGAGCTCGCTGCGGCTATCGAAGAATACGACCGGCACAACAAGCCGCAAATTGTTGCCCAGTTCCAAGCACCCATCACGGCGCGTGCTTACCGACGTTCTTCCTCGGTTCCAGCACCAAACAGCGAGGAATCTCGTGGGTTCCTCGCTCCTTCACCCGCGTCTGGTGGCGGTTCTCGCCGCCGGCGCTCATCTAGTGTCGGAGCCATCAGCATAGAACAACGAGCCCGTCCACGCGGACCATCTATGTTCGTGGACACGGCGTCTGCTCACAAACTTTATGGCTCTTCGTTAGTCCAGCCGAAGGCGGAAGTCCTTGATGAGGCATTTGTTGGTTTTCTGGTTTGTATTGATACGTCGTGGCTAAACAATCCACAGGACTTCAGCTCATTTTCTTTCTCTAACGTCACTTCTCCGACACCTTCGGTCGGCTACGACCCGCTTTCGATGCCCATGAGTCCCTGCTCGCCGCTCGAGAGCACCGCATTCGACCCGGCGCTCGAGATGCCCCCATCGCCCGCCGATTTCAGTCCAGTCGACTCAATCGACATCTCAGCCCTCATCGCAAATGAATGGCTGATGCACGGAGAGTCGGGCTTCGGAGGCTATCCTGTCGCTCCGGTGACGTTGCCCGCATTCGCGTTCAATCCTTCGCCGTTCTCAAATCCCTGCGATCTGGGCTTCAAGAATCTTGGGCTTGAGGAACAAGCCTCGTTCTGCGCGGCGCCCGATGCGATGGTGGGCCTCGCGCAACTCGAGGCGGAACTTGCGTCGTTTGTGGTGCAGTATTCGCTGTGAACATATGTTATTCCCGTTGTTCGAAGCGCTCTAACCTGGTGTCTATACCTCATTCTTTAACTCGCTCCTTCTTATCGCTCACTTATAAACCGTGTACACGTTCCGCAGAAGAGAGATTAGTTTCTTGACCGTGACTGGGTGTGACATCCACGTGATCGCCTGTCAATCAGGACCCCCGCCGCCTCTTGCGGCTAACGGTCATGTCGGTTGCTGTTTTCCTCCGAGTCTCGTCTCATCTCGCGCGACTCTCCACCGCCGTGCAGATTCTTCTTTTCTTACCTTTGACGCTTGTCACGATTTCCTCAAGAGTAAGATGGTGCTTGAGGTCCTTTTCCTGCTAACCACGATGGTCTCCAGGCATTTCTTCTCTTGTCCCTGCTTCTCACCATCCACTCGCTCATCCATGGCACATGCCTTCTTCTCTGGCCGAATAGAGCATTGTCGTTTTTACAAGTCCCCATGCATTCATTTCTGCTCCTCGGTACGCGTCCAAAACCTTCTATGCCACACCTCGAGTACCGACCTGTCTTATGCAGTCTGCTTCAACATCTTTTCCGCTCCGGCCAACTCATGGGTCCTCGCTGCGGCCGATGGATGGGGCAAACTGCTCTCACTTGGTCCGCTCTTGATCATCCCGCTCGAGGGCGTATCGAGCTTGCTGGTAATCCAGCGAGCTGGGCAGGTTGGCAAGGAGCTGGTGTCGCGAGAGGCGTATCAACTGGCTCTGCTTGTGGCTACTGCGTCCACCTATGTCGTCAGCTTCTGGTCGGTCCCTTGGTTTTGCTTGTCTTTCGTTCCTGAAGATGAAATGTCCAGGTGGATCATCGTATCGTATGGAGCCGCGGCGTCCTCCCCACTCGCATCCACCCTCGTCGGTGCTGCTCTTTGCGCTTGGTTGTTCCTTTCGCTCATCGGATTCTCACTGCGTCGAACCAACGTGATAGAATCCTCGGGCGTGTTATTGTGCCTCGCGTACAATCTGTACATGTGCGGCCTTTCCAATGACGGAGGAATAACATTCGAGTCCGCATTCGCCTAGTAAGATCTGTTTTATCACAGTCCGACTGCCCATTGACCATCTCAGTGCGCCATTATCTTCAAATTTACTGCCCCACTTCGAGGCCCTCTTCAACTTTATCCGACACACGCTTCCGAAGCCTGTCCTCTTTGCTCTCTGTTATCGTTTGACCGTACTGCAGTTGGTACGGAATTCTCAACCTCTGCTACATCATTTGACAAAATCAAGGCTTCCCGTATACTCCCGCAAATCGGGACCGATAGTTTTGAAGACACATACGGCGTGGACGACACATGGGAGGACCGACCGGTATTTTATCGCATGTCTGGGGACCTTTCGCTCACTTGGACCCAGACCTCGGCTCTCACACGGCTTTTGCTGACCTACCGACAGACCATCTTCATCTCGGGCTATTCGCAGCTTTTGCTGCTTGACGATTCGTCGCAAGTGTGGTCTAGATTCTTCGTCATATTCTTGACATTGTTCCTCTGGGGACTCGAGCTGGTGATAACGGAGGATGATGACATTGGGAAGCGATTGGATTAAGTCTACTGGTTCGCCTTCCATTCGGCTACGACGTCACTCTCGCCTTGGTAAAATTCGCGTTTCCAGATTTGACATTCCTTTTTGACTCGTTCCAGGACGCTCTCGCAAGCCAAGAAGCATTCTTTGCGGTGTGGGGCAGACACGGCGATCACAATGGATGGCTCTCCGACAGGAACAACACCGAGTCGATGGTGGAGAGCGTAACGGGCCATGGAGGTGGACGGGAACACGGATGCGTTCACATCTTGTATGACTTTGGCCATGGTCTTGATTGCCAGCTTGGAATACGCTGCGCTTCCGGTGAGCGTCGGTCGACTCGTAAGCCGCGGACGCGACCGACCTTGGTACTCTAAGCGAGCTACAACCTTGCCTGCGCGTGTGTGGGCTATATGATACTGCGACGCGAGTGCAATGTACCGTCTATGTTATCTTTGCGTGTTACGCCAATGAAGACTGCGATTCCGCCTGCTCCCGGGTTCCCCACTGATGAGATGATAGCCTGTACATCGAGATTGCTAGGCAGGAGTTGAACGGGGCGAGAAAGGGACAATGTAAGGAGTGGACCTGTACGAGAGGTCGCAGATGCCCAGAGGAAGCTCGAGACGAGCGTCGATGGAAGCCGAGTTCAAGTCCATGAGTGGCACGTGACTCGCCGTAATGCTGCTCTCTCGCGTTCCACGACGGTCGCGCGTCGGCTGCCGAGGCGCGTCGATTGCCCGCCTCAGTACTGCATGGGCTCGTGGCGCACCTATAGACATTCATCCCGAGGTACAAGAGGCCCTTGCGACCGGAAAACCGGTGTGCGTCAATAAGCCTACTCTCCGTTCGGCGATGCTGGAGCTTTCATATTAGCGTCGCCCTTGAGACAGCACTAACAACACACGGTGCAGCCGTTTCCGACGTCTGAATTCATCCTGGGACGCTGAGGCTTCAACAGGCTTGCCTCCTCCCATAAATCTTCAGACAACACTGGCCTTGGAGAATACTGTGCGGTCAACTGGTTGTGTACCAGCTACCATCGGGATCGTCGCTGGACGCGTTAAAATTGGACTCGAGAGACCCGAGATTGAGCGTCTGGCCGACGTTGACCGCGTGCCGCGTTCGGTCAAAATTTCGCGACGGGATATTTCATCCGCTTTGGCGCTCAAGGTGGATGGTGGTATGCACCCTGGTACTAGTTTATTCGTTATCTCGTTCTAATTTGCGTCCATAGGGACTACAATTGCTGCGACACTGATATTTGCTGCCCTGGCCGGTATCAAGGTATTCGCGACAGGCGGGTGAGAGCTTCCATCCTCCGTCGCGCTGAGCTCATCTCAACCAGACTGGGCGGCGTCCATCGTGGCGGCGAAAACTGTGGGTGCTCGAGTATACCTCCAAAAAGACGCCGTTCTCAGCGTTGTAGCCCTCGACATTTCGGCCGACCTTCAGGAGCTGACTCGATGCCCGGTTGGACTTGTTTCCGCTGGCGTCAAAAGCATTCTCGACATTGAGAGGTTGGTAAGCTTGAAACTACTGTTTCCAGAATGTTCAGTGTTTACACAGGACGCTCGAGTACATGGAAACCTTGGGTGTTCCCGTACTCTCGTATTCCAAAACCAAGGATTTCCCGGCTTTCTTTACCCCCAGAAGCGGCTTTCAAACGCCTTGGAATACGGATGACCCGCGCGTGGCCGCCGAGATTTTGCGTGCGTCTTCGGTTTCTTCGCATGTGTCCGCGTTCAGACTTGTGCTTCAGACACACAAGCCCAGCTCGGTATGCAACACGGTGTCTTGTTCGCCGCACCGATTCCAGAGGAGTATGCCGAACGTGGTCAAGTCTTCCAAGAGGCCGTTGATCAAGCAGTGCGGGAATCGGAAATAAATGGAATGAGCAAGCGTGGCAAGGACGGTCAGTCTTCGGAACGTGGACTGCAACCCACTTCCTGAACATTTGGCAGTGACGCCCTGGCTTTTGGGTCGTGTAGCGGAGCTGACACAGCGAGGTTCGATCGAGGCCAACATCGCGCTGCTCGAAAATTCGGCTCTCATTGGTATTAGTCTCGTTCGACCGGGTTCCATGGCGCTGAAAGAGACCCAGGTGGACAGATAGCTGCTCAATACCAGCAACTTATATCTGCAGTGAGAAAATAATGTCCTGCGAGACCAGAACGACGAGCGAATCCATGATCCTGTTGTATCCAGATGCAACCTGAGGTCGCGCACTGGCAAGCAAATCGTCTCTCCGCGCTGCCACCGTCTGCGGAAGGGGGGTCTCGAATTATTGTGGCCGGAAGCGCGGCTATCGACATCACCGCGCAAGGGCCAAAAGCCTCTGGGTCGACTGGGTCGACTTTTCCCGGTCACGTGAAATTTGGGCTCGGGGGAGTTGCTCGGAATATGGCAGAAGCTTGTCACCGGCTTGGTGGGCAGCCTATCCTTGTTGCGCCGATCGGTGACGATGCTTGGGGAAGCCTTTTGCGAGATCAGACCGCAGCGATGGGGATGGCCACAACCGGTTTCATTGCGCACAAGGGCGAACGAACGGCTGTTTGCAACCTCTTTCTCGAAGAAGATGGGGAGCTCATCGCCGGTGTCGCTGACATGGATATCACCCAGAACCTTGACCCTCGCCTGGTAATAGCCGAAATTGAAGCCCGACCACCGTCCTTGTTGGCTCTGGATGGTAATTTGTCTGCAGACGCGATCCGAACGCTTGTAGACTTCTGCACGGAAGCTCAAATTCCAGGTAGGAGTTTCTACCCTCTGCATCCTCCTTTTGAATCGTTTACAGTGTTATTGTGGGTTCTTGACGATCCCAGTTGGAGAGTTTGATTTGACCTTGGTTAGTGAACCGACGTCAATCCCGAAATCCACGCGGATTATCCCTGCGATTGCACACTGTTTGGAACGATCCGCGGAGACCCCCATCTCCTTCTTTACACCCAATATTGCGGAGTTAAAACACGTGTACCAACAGGCAAGCTAGTCATTCCCTTTCTTCTTTGCCTCACGGATCTGTATAGGCCACTCTGGACGATAATAGCATAACCTCCACAGATGCGTGGTGGTCCGCCATCGACCGAATGTCTCTCAGCGAAACATTTCGCGCGGACCTCGACCGTCTCTCCAGGAGACCTGTACGCGACGACGGGGACGCTTCGAAGACTCTCGACTTCCTTGTCACCGACGGCATTGCACAAATGGCCATCCAGCTTACACCGTTCTTCCGTCATATGTTCATCAAGTGCGGAGAGAACGGTGTTTTCGCGGTTCTAAAACTAGCGGGAACGGACGCAAGCGGATGGCAAGGTGTGCGTAGCGATCCAGAGCGACGATATGTAGTCGCTCGTGGAGATCTGCCTACAGAAGTTCTCGTCCTACAGCACTTCCCATCGTTTCCGACTGCTGTACTCAACACGACCGGCGCAGGTGATTCTCTCGTTGGGAGCTTGCTAGCAGGGCTGGTTTCGTCCCCTTCGCCTCTGGCAAACCATACTTTACTTGCGCAGCTCGTCGAGCGATCCCAGCGAGCAGCATCTTTATCTCTACAGAGCCAATTTTCGGTCTCCCCAGACTTGAACACGTTGCAATAGTCTAATGTCTACTTGGTCAAAGCCCCCACCTTGACTGCCTCTCTTTCTCTTCGCTTTGCTTCCTTTTCGCGTTTCTGGTGGAGCTTCTTTGCGACTTTGAGCTCCTTATCGAAGCGGCCCATAGCACCACTCTTCATCCGGGTGATGATATCGGCGGCTTGACCCTTCGTTAACTGTGCGATCTTTTCGTTGCGAACTTGCTCCGAGTCAGCAAGCCGCTTGCCCCAGCGTTTGGCAACTAATTTCTTCTGGTTGTCGGTGGCTGGAGCTTTCCGCCAACGCGCGGTACGCAGAATTCTGCTTCTCGTTGACTCAAATCCAATGCAGAGCTAGAACAGGAACGCACCCTAGTGCCATTTGTCCGTATAGCACCTTATTTTCCACATAGCTGTCGCATCCGTGAATTGCGTCTTGCAGAGTTTCTGCCGCTGGGCTTTGACTGAGAAAAATTACGCGGAAGTTGAAAACACAAAATACTAAGAATACGGCGAACGCGGAGAAACCGACCGATCTTGAGCGATGCAGCCGTGCCGCTGTCGATCTCTGGATTAAAGTGGGCCACGAAAAAACGACCCTCGTCGCCTGGAGAACTGTGAGTGTGCTTCAATACCCACGAACAATCACATACTCTCCAAGGGCTCGACGCGAACCGATCCTTTGCCTAAACATTCCAGAATATAAAGGTCACCACCGCAATTAACCCATGCGTTTCTGCTCAGCTTGGTGATATGCGAAGGGGCTGAGGCTTCCTCGA
Organism: Mycena chlorophos; assembly: GCA_014461115.1. Lineage (NCBI taxonomy): Eukaryota > Fungi > Basidiomycota > Agaricomycetes > Agaricales > Mycenaceae > Mycena > Mycena chlorophos. Next base: position 1,569,176 of record JACAZE010000007.1, on the reverse strand, counting down.
AGAACGAGAAAGGATCTTCATAGTCTTTATATGTTACCGACTTGGGGTCTTCGATTGAACTGACGGTGTCGACCCCATCGAGAGCATCTGCTTCTGCAGCGCGTCGCTCGAGGCTTTCTGGCGTCTCGTCTACAGGAATAGCATTACTGCGGGGCGACAAGATTCGTGGATAAGTAACTCACCGTCGCTCAGCATCAAGTCTGGATCCAATCCAAACAAACTGGGAGTCGAGACGAGGCCTTCTACTCGGCCTGCGCTGTCCACAAAGTCGATGATACGACAATCTGTCTTGCCGGTCGCAGGCGACAGTCGCATCCCGCGCCCAATCATCTGAGCAAAAACATTCCGAGACCGCGTCGGCCGTGCAACGATAACACAATCCACGTTGGGAATGTCAGCGCCCTCAGTGAGAATGGCGCAGTTAATCAAGACCGGGATTTTGCCGGCTTTGAAGGACTCTACAAGGGCCTTTCGCTCGGCAGCCTGCACAGGATTCAGAACCATTAAACCAGCGTGTGCTTAATGCATACCGGCGTGTTTGACACGAGATAGCGAGCATCGATCCCATAACCACGGAATGTTTGCGTCAATGACGCGCAGTGCGAGATATTGACACAGAAAACAAGCGTCGATTTGCGTTGTGAAGCTGGTCCTGCGTCAGAGGAGCATCGCTAGCGAGGAAAGTGTCCTAACCTTTGTCGAGCCACGTCCGCACGACGAGATGGTTGACAGTCTCCGTGTTCACGACGTGAGCAAGCGAGGTCGGGTTGAAGTCTCCCGTCCGCGTGTTAACCGTAACATGTTCGAGGTTCAAGCTGGCGCGGACAGTTGTGAATCGAACATCGCACAACCTGGAACAGTTTAGGCGCCGCAAAAAGACTCGGGGAAGCCAACCATTGCTCTTTTATCATCTACAGCAGTCTGAGCGTTCTTGCAGACAAAAAGAATACGCAAGGGAACGCACCTCGAGAAAGTCGCGGTGATAAACAATTTGCTCGAATACCGACCCCAGGGCCAGACCGTCGTGGCGAGAAAACGTGGCAGAGAAACCAATAATGGGTATCTTGTGAGGGAGTGTCGGTGACTGCGCGTTGGGTTCGGGGCTAGTGATGTCGGCGTCGAAATGAGAGAGAATCCTCCGATACCTAGACTTCAGGTCATTGAAGGTGAATCGAATCTACCGAGAAGGGCTTACGAGGGGGCAGCACAATGGTGTGCTTCATCCACGACCTTTAGTGCGATTATATCGAGTGCGGGTTCAAAAAGCGCGAACGTACCACAGCTTTGAGGAAAGAAGGGCTGAATTTCTTGAGACGGGCGGCTTGCAAAAGCGTCTGATAAGTAGCCACAGTTACATCGGCCGAACCCGACGCGCGATGTTTTGTTCCTTGTTCTATCTCGACTTTCCAGCTTGGAAAGAGCCGCTGTGCCTGCTCTGCGGACTGGCGCGCAAGTTCAATACTATTGACGATTACGAGCGCGCGCGAGGCGGTAGGAGAGGTCGAAGGAGGCCGAATGCGGGATAGTAGAGTCGTGAAGACGACAGTCTTGCCTGCTCCCTGAAGAATACGCGTCAACTACGGTCAAGAGACGCGTTTTCGTCCAACCGTTGGCAATGACACCCCAATCCGAGAGACCCCGGTTTTCAATGCGTCTTCACAAGCCCTCAACGCGTGTTCTTGATATGGACGCAACACCGGTCGAAGCTGCATCGCGGCGGTTCAGCAGCACGCATGAACGCGAAGGGCAAAAATATTTCATCACGTAAGTTTCAGGATCAAGGTTATTGTATAATTAACCCTCGAGGATATACGAGATGTAAAGAAAAAGTGTATCGTCTAATGAATGTAGCCGCCCAGAGCCACCCTCACAAATCCACGGGAACGCGCTTAGCCAGACCCACCCGAGTAGACCTTGCCGAACATGAGCTGCAGCAGCGGTCAGAACCAAGATCCACAACAGCATAACAGGATAACGCACCTCCTGGAGCTTGTCGTAGAGCGACAGCACACCAGCACCAGCGACACCACGGAGGATGTTGGCACCCGCACCCTTGAAGAGCGACTTGACACCCTCCTTGGCGACGATCTGCGAACCGGCATCGAACATGGACTTGTAGTTAACACCAGAGCCGGAGGTCATCATCATGCGACGACTTGAAACTATCAGCATCACGGCAGCACGGGGGTGGCGGATGGACACACCGGATGGTATCGAGAGGGTAGGAAGCAAGACCAGCACCAGTGGTAACACCCCAGCCAAGCGCGAACGAGGCAAGGAAGGAACCCTCAAGAGGACCGACGAGGACAACAGGCTCTGTTAGCGGCATTAGTCAAGTGAAAGCGTGAGAGAAGAAAAAAAAAATGGGCGACGTACTGAGCGAGTCGTAGACACCAAAGTACAGACCACGGTAGACGACAATGCCGACGACGGAGGGGACGAAGCCACGGTAGAGACCAGCAATACCGTCGCTGGCGAGGGTCTTGCGGTAGACGTCGACGAGACCATTGAATTGACGAGCACCGCCGGCCTTGGACGACTTGGCATCGTTGGCAAGACGGGTACGGGCAAAGTCGAGCGAGTAGACGAAGAGCAGTGACGTGGCACCGGCACCAGCACCCGACGCAATGTTGCCAGCGAACCACTTCCAGTAGCCCTCGCTCTTCTTGAAACCGAACAGGGACTTAAAGTAGTCCTCTGCAAAGCCGTCAGACACGAAAGAAAGGATGAGCAGGCGACGCACTGAAGGCAAAGTTGAGCGCCTGGGTCGGGAAGTAACGGATGACGTTGGCGGTGTTTCCTCGCCACAGAGAGACGAGACCCTCGTCGCGGTATGTGCGCCCAAAGGCATCCATGATGCCCTTGTAGGGAGTGGCCAGACGCCCTTGCTTGATCTGTTCATGACGTGTCAGACGACGAAGACGAGAAAAAAGAGCGTGAGGACCATTTCATCTTGGTTCTGGACCAGGAGCTTGATACGCTCAATGGGGGCCGCGCTGGTTTTGGCGACAGCCTGCAAAAGTCGCGTGAGATGAGCGAGAAAAAAAAGTGGGAAAAAGGCACGGACAGCGGACACACCACCCATCATGAAGTCGACTGCGGGCTAGTGAGGAGAGAGCAGCAGGAGACTGGCGCGTACGCACTGGCGAACTCCTGGGGTGTCTTGGTCTTTTTCGACATTTTTGAGGATGGTGGATGGGAGGAAGAAGGGTTCGTCACGCTGTGACAGCGCACCGGCTTTTTCAAGTTTTTGGTGGTCCCCGGGCATCGATCCGGTGTCAAAATATCATGGGCTACCTACGCCCAACGGAACCCACTACTAGGACTACTGCTGCTTCCACCTTGCCTGCTCAGACTATACACCGGTGTCGCAAGAGGCGGTAGTGTCCGCGACGACGTCAACGATCCAACCGACGCCGTCCGCGCAAAATCTGTCCACTGCCAGGCGACAACCGCGCCGCAGATCCTATTGCCTCAACCCGTCCCTTCTTCCAGATATTCTCCGTCGGCGAGAGAGCGATGCCCGCCTCTGAGGCGGTCCGTTTGGCCCGCGGCGGAGGTGGCGGCGGTTCCTCGTCGTCCGAGTCCAGTGTCAAGTCGATCACATCTGGCTGCGACTTGCTCGTCGTCTCGCGACCGCTCTGGTTTGCAGACGACGAGCTGGCAAACGAGGCTGACAACTCCCGCTTAACCAACCCTTCGTCTTCGTCGTCCGAGTCCAAAACCACGATAGACTCGATGGCCTTCCGCTTGCCATTCGGATCAGCCTTCGGAGGGCTCTTCGTCACAGGCTTGGCCACTGCAGCTGGTTTGGCTGCCGGAGGATGTGCAGCCTTCCACGTTGCCGACCCGTATTTGTTGTCTGAAGTGTGCCATTCGCCGTCCGCTTCGACGATGACGTCTTCCACACTGTCGGGACTAGACTTCAAGATCTCGTCAAAGTATCTGCGGAACATTCAGACCGGCCGTAAGATTTTATTCGCCACTTACCCGTCGACAATCAGATCTGCTGGGTCCAGTATTCGCTCACAGACTGGACATAACCACGTCGTCGTCTGTTCCATGACCGTGAACCACGACGTTGCATCGAAGCATTGCGAGTGCGGACATTTGCGCGAGCGACAAGGAGTGGTCACACGCATATAGCTCAACTGAACACCGCCATATTAGCCGGCGCGGGCGGTTCGAATATTGCACGCGTACCGGGCATTTGAGCGACATCTTCTGAGATCCTGCAACGATATCGTCGTCTATCGCGAGGGCGTTGACCACTATAAAAATTGAAACAAGCTTGCAGAACACGTAGAAGAAACGTACTCTCTGAGCGAATTTCGTGGCTGCTCTTGGAACCCTTTTCCACAAGGTTCTGGACAAGGCTCTCGACGGCAACCACTTCAACAAGCTGCACCATAAGATAGAATTTCTGTTGGAGTGTCAGTGGCTTGACTTGGTTCCGCGCAAAGAGATCCAACCTTATGGGGCGTTGGCTGCTGGCTGTTCACGTAGATCATCTCGACGCGATTCGAGGCGGTACTCGTTGGCCGCAGATATTTGCCCAGATCTGGAGGGGGAGCAGTGCCGGGTTTCTTCTTGAGACCCTTGAGGTTGGCGCTAATTTGTACGTTGTTGACGCGGACCTCGCAGGTCGGAGGAAATTCCACGAGACACGGCGCATTTGAAGGGCGGAAAGATGAGTGAGTCGGAGAGTAGAATGTGGAGGATGTGCAGAACAGTCGCAATTGATATTTGGGGCTAATGCGCGTTAGTATATAGCTGAAGAAAGTGGGCCGATGAATGGGACCTGGCCGATTTGAGCTTGGTCATTTGTTCGCTCGTTAAACTGAAGCTGAACACCTGTGAACGACGATCCGTCGCGCTCGTCGATTCTGGAGAAGGAAACGAGATAAGTTGGCGTTATAGTAGATAAACAAGCAAGGTACCTGGGCACTCAATCATCCCTGATACCGCCTGGTTTACGTGAAAGAAAGGCGATTCCTTGAAACGAACGCCTACAGGAAGTTCAGCCACAGTGTAAAGGCCGCACAAAGGCCGCTTACCAGATTTCGAGCTCGCTGCAGTTGCGGTGCTGCTGGGTGAAGGTGCAGGAGCCGCAGCCTTCCGGGGGGGAGCATACGGGTCATAGCGACCAACGGTTACGATGGGTGGGATAGTGTTGAAGCTAGGAGTTTTGATTGAATTCGCAGTGGTGTAGGTAGGCGGTGGTGGGGGAGCGGAAAGTGAGAGAATGGGTCCAGATGTAGATGCACCGTAACTGGGCCTTGTTAATTGGTCATGCAAAGTTTTCCGGAGCGCGACTCACACCCCGGGATATCGAACGTTCTGAACGATAGCCTTCGCCTTGACCCACTTGTCGGTGGCCCTGGTGGTCCTGAACCCGTCCAACGTAGAAGTTATTCGGTCTATTATAGCCTGTTGTGGCACGCAGATTAAGATTTGCCGACTGGCGATGGAGGTGTTTGCACACCTGCTTGTTTCCGGCCTTTGATAAATGTGTGGAACACGTCTCGTTCAAGCCGACGAGGATTTGCTTGAGACGGTCGACGGTGTGGCGAGGAATGCTGTGTCGCACGGACTGGAGTGGGGATGAGAGGTGCGAAACGAGTGCCTTGCGGAGAACACGACTCACATCGAAGTCGTTCCAGACTGGATCCACAATATGTGCCATTGGCGGTCCACAGCGGATAGGATGGACGCAAGGAATGCGTGGTGGACGCTGCGTCTGAATGCACGCGAGAGACAAGCCGGGATTTCCGCGTGACCCGCTCATAGTAATGGCAGACAACGACGACTCTCTCTCCCCGCAGGACCGCAAACTCCGCGACGAACGCGATCGTGCTCGCGAACAACTGGAGCAAGCTTGTACTCATCCACCCGCTTCGCCTATTTCTTCTCATCTCGCCCCCCCCAGCGCTCCCCTACAAATGGACGCAGGAACTCGGCGAAGTCGACGTTACTGTGCCCGTGCCGAAAGGGACACGCGGAAAAGACCTCGCAATCGTCATTCAGAAGAAGAAACTCAGCGTTGGGCTCAAGGGAAAGGACAAGATCCTCGAGGGGGAACTCTGCGCCGAAGTCAAAGTCGAGGACAGCACCTGGACTCTCGGTCAGTCGATTTACTTTCGACGCGTCCTTTGATTCGCTTAAATGTCCCCAGAGGACAACCAGTCGGTTCTAGTTCATCTCGAGAAAATCAATAAGCAGCAGTGGTGGGAGAACGTCCTCACCCACCATCCCAAGATCGATACACGTAAGATCGAGCCTGAAAACAGCAAGCTCAGCGATCTCGACGGCGAAACGAGGTCCGTGCATGTCCACGCTGGCTCCATGGTCTCACATATCTCCACAGAGGGATGGTCGAGAAAATGATGGTGCGCGTCGTGCGTCTCTGAATACCAGATGTATCTTACGTGGGCTAGTTCGACAACCAGCAAAAAGTGTGTTTACTTTCTGCGAAACAGATCCATACTCACAAGACTCTAGCAAATGGGAAAGCCAACCTCGGACGAGCTCAAGAAGCAAGAGGCTCTCGCGAAATTTATGAAGGCACAGTGAGTGCTTGTGCATCCTTACCAGTGCCTTTCGTCGCTGACTTCACCAGCCCCGAGATGGATTTCTCGAACGCAAAGATATCGTAACGCGGAACGCGACCGCTCTCGCAAATGTATCCCAAATATGTAGCATACTTTTTTGTACCCCCGTCTCATGCCAATTTGCGCCGTTTTCCGTTCAAAACTGAGCTCTTGCTCTTCACACTCTCCACAAGACTTTCCAGCGACCGCCCTGCGGACTTTTTCTTCTCGGTTTGGTCCCTTTGGTGCCTTTGACGTTTTGCACGCTCGTCGAGTAGCGCAGTCATGCCCTTGGTCTTCTTGTAACTGGATAGAGTAAATCAGCAAACAACCAAGCGCTTGCAGCACAGCGTACTGAGGATTGCTTGGGTCAATCGCAAAGGCATGGTCTTCATGTATACCCGCAAAACGAGAGTCGTGGACATCGATGGAGAAATCCTCTTGCACATCGGCGGCCTCAACGTCGCCCATCTTTCGCTTTTTGCCCTTGCGTTTGGCCGCCTTCTCCGCCTTCACAATCGCCTTCATATCGAAATGCTTCGCCGTGGTAGGATCATCCGCAGACACAAGCAAGGAGAGCTCCTCTGCGGTAGAAACCGTCCGGGACGGCTCCTTGTCGTCGTCGAAGAATTCGTCCGCGCCCTCTCCATCAGCAACAGCAGCCTCTGTCTTCTTCTTCTTGCGCTTTTCCTTCATTTTGCGCTGGTATTTCTCGAGTGTGGTTTCATCGGCCGATCGCTTCGAATCCGCGAGCCCCGGCGTGAATGTAATCTCTAAATCCACGTCACCTTTCTCCTCGTCGCCACGATCCCAGCCCTCCGGAAGATCCTCATGTGTCCCGCCGAGCAACAACGAACGCAGTTTATCGCGGGAGGGTCGTTCGTTGTCGGACTCGTCCTCGGAGGATGATGCGATGAGATTTTTGTAGTCGTTTTCCTCGATTTCCTTGCGAGTCAACGCGCGGCGCGTAACTCGATTGCGTTCGGGGTCGTCCTCATCCCAGGTCAGCTTGACTTTGGAGTGTCGTAGTGCCTATCGCAGGGTTTGATCGGACACAACGAGCAAACAAAGGCGACGTACATCGGTCACGAATTCAACGCCTCGGTACTCGGCGCTGGAATCCTCTGCGGCTTCATCCCTGTCACATGTTAACACACGATGCTTGTAACTGGCAGAACGTGAACCTGAAGTCTTGGTCGAAGGTCATCTCATCCGGTACAAAGCTGAGGTTGAAGATATTGGCGGAGCGCTCCAGCTCCGTACCCTCCAGCTCTGAATGAATGTGTGCTGCCGCATCGGCGCTGTCGCATGTAATAACGGCGTAGAAGTATCTGACATGCATGTTCAGTCACCGCCGATGTACAGGGCGGCTACTGACCGCAATCTGTCGAGCTGGTACCGCCGCAGAGCATCTTCGTCGTACTCGTTGCCGTCCCCGACATCGAAGATCGTTTTTTCGTTGATCTCTTCGCCCTCGGGCCGCTTTTTGAAGATTTCGGGTGGCGGGCCTTCCTTTTCTTCGCGTGCCATCCTCACCTTCCCAAACTCGCTAGGATAGATGCGAACGCTGAGGACCTTGCCGCGAACAACGCGAGATAGGTCTTTGCCCACGCCTTGTGTCTTTTTGGCCAGCGAACGCGGTGCGGCAGCAGGAGAAACCAAGGACGAGCAAATTTTGAAGAGATGCACGGCGCGGACATGATCCCAGTCGAGGTTCACGGCTGCGAGTCGTTTTGTCGGCGCGCTTTCGGCGTCAGCGTCTGGATGCGCAGTCGCGTATTCTGCTGCCTCGGCATCGAGATCAGCAAAGTTATCTTCGCCGAGGTCGATCTCCGTCAAATTGATAGGGTCTGAGCGTTGGCTACCCGCGTCCGACTCTGCTTCAGACTCGTCGGAGGACTCGAGTAGTGCTTCACCGCGAGCAAAGTCGGGAAACGTTGATCCCGGCTCGTCTGTATTGGTGTCGAGGCGGTAGAAACGACGGAGGTTGTCGTGTTCCTGTGTGGCAGACACTGGGCGGCCATACTTGTCGACGCGACCTGCATGATGGTTGTTTCAATACTCCCGAGTACGAAAATAGACGGCAAAGCGACCTTTTGCTTTCTTGGGCTTGAATACTGCGCTGAATCGCTGGTCAACGACGACCTTTGATTTTTCCTTCTTTGGACGGCGAAAGCGGGGGTCTGTACGGAGGCGGGCAAACCGGGGATCCATGACTGTGGGCGGGTGAAATCAAGGATACGGTCGTGACACTAGCGGTGCCATCGCGACCGGAGCCCTTTTCATTTCTCCTCCCACGAGTCCCTCTTCCTCCCTTCCTTCATCTCGTTCAAGGCCGCAGGTCAGACTCTTTCTCTTCTCGTCTTCCTTTCGTCTTACAACCACGCAGGTCGCCCACCCCTTCCGTCTCTCTTCTTCTGAACCAAGTACACATATCCCTTCATTTGTCGTCATGTTCTCTCGATTCTTTGTCCTCGTTTCTTTGGCCGTGATGCTCGCCAGCCAGGCAGCTGCTAGCCCAGTGCCTCTGACGGTGCGTTCTTTCTCTTGGATCTGCAATCTAGTCTAATATCGATGCTAGCAACGCTCCGTGGCCCAGCGCAACCCCGAGCCGCTTGATACAATCCCTGCCTACATCAGGCGCGACTCGGTGGCGGAGCAGGATGCGGCAACTGCCCCCAACGGCGTCATCAAGCCCTACGACCCTTCCCGTCGTGCTGTCGCCGAGCAGGATGCCGCCACTGCGCCTAATGGCGTCATCAAACCGTACGACCCGTCTCGTCGTGCCGTTGCCGAGCAAGATGCCGCCACCGCTCCCGACGGTGTCATCAAGCCATACGACCCGTCCCGTCGTGCGGTCGCGGAGCAGGATGCGGCTACCGCGCCCAACGGGGTGATCAAGCCGTACGACCCTTCCCGTCGTGCAGTGGCTGAGCAGGACGCCGCTACCGCTCCCGACGGTGTCATCAAGCCATACGACCCGTCCCGTCGCGCGGTGGCGGAGCAGGATGCGGCTACCGCGCCCAACGGGGTGATCAAGCCCTACGACCCGTCCCGTCGTGCCGTCGCTGAGCAAGATGCGGCCACCGCCCCCGACGGTGTCATCAAGCCGTACAACCCTTCGCGTCGTGCCGTCGCCGAGCAAGACGCTGCTACCGCGCCTAATGGTGTGATCAAGCCCTATGATCCTTCCCGTCGTGCTGTTGCAGAGCAAGATGCGGCTACCGCACCGAACGGTGTCATTAAGCCCTACGACCCGTCTCGTCGTGCTGTTGCCGAACAGGACGCAGCCACTGCCCCGGACGGTGTCATCAAGCCCTACGGCAAGTCTCGGCGGAGCACTAAGCGTCGGACTCCTGCTGTTGCAGAGCAAGATGCTGCGACGGCTCCCGATGGTGTCATCAAGCCCTACGGTGCTTGAGTATGTTATTCTTTCCGTGAGCTGTTGCGTCTTTCTGACCTTGATCCCAGGTTAGCGGTTCCTAAAAGGACATTTAACAGAGAGTTTGTGTTACGAGGGTTCTCAGAAAGAGCCACGGACAGTTTCTTGCCCAAATATTCGTAGAACGTTGATATTTGAGTGCGCTTCTGGTTGGAGTGGGGGAATCAATTCAATTCGCTAGACGAGTCCTCCCAGAACATCTACGTGTTGAGAAGCTTCTTGAGCTGCCATACATTGCTTTGTGCGTCTACTATGAGCATGTCGCCTTGGTTCGTCACTACACATGCTTCAGCACATCTTTGGCGGAGGGTGCTCGCATCGGCATTCGACAGCAATGGGATGCTTTCGAATCGGCCGCGTTTTGGCTGATGGTCCTCTTCGTTGTCGTCGTCGTCCAGATTCGCCACTGGCATCTCAACCAGTTGGATGCGTCTAACATCAACGGCTTCGGGGTAGACGAACCCAAGCTCAGGACAGAGTTGCTGCCCAATATTCGAAATCCACTCGTCGCGTTGCCGATCTTCTCTCGGCGACTTCAACGACATTTTGGCGATAATCGAATGAGAGTCTCGTAGTAGCATGGGAACATGACCGCCGTAATAACTGAAGCCACTCACTACTCGTTTGCCAGTCCTGGAACAAACGTCAAGCCGCCGCTGCTTGGGCAGAAAGAAGAAGAAAAAAACTTACTGTTGAAATAAACCGCACGTGTTCGACTTCTTCAGGCTTTCGGCCTCGTGGAAAGAAACGTCGAAGACTGAGCCACTGGAAGACGACGAGTTGACCAGGTACGGTCTTCTCGTATGTGGTCGTGGGTTCTTCAGAGTCCGGCGTCTCTTCGGGCCATTCTCCGCTATCCATCGAGGGAGTGTAGGTTCTTCCTGTTTGCACCAAGAGAAGATCCTCGCTGAGCCTGTTACAGTGTTATTTACCATGCATGCTCCTGGCGGAAGGGCAGGACCTACCATTTGATTCCGAGAATCCGCGACGTCGCCAGTTTAGCGCTGAATATCGGCTTATCTTCTTGAGTACGGGATTTATCCAAGATACATCGCCATATCTTCACGTAGTGGTCGGCCTATGACGATTTTTCAGCCGAATTAAATGTCCTCTGCAAAATACGTGCCCCGCATGTCGCGATGAGAGGCAAAGTCGCATGGAAAGCCTGATAAACTTGAATCTTGGGTTTGAAATCGCACTGATGCTCCCTCTTACCGCGCCGGTGACGTCCCACAGATGCCCTCCGTAGATCCCACCGGCAAGCAGAACGGCCAGACGACCAATTCCTGAACCATCGGATTCCGGATGGTCGAATCCTTGGGCAGCCCCGGCCGTAGAAGGTCCTTTCCACGGCCTAAAGATGGGATTGACCCTTTTTTCAGCATCCGGGAGAATATCTAGGTTGTATATCCTGTCCTGCGATTGAATTACGCTGAGCAAACGAGAGAAAAGTGTACCTTGTGGTGAAATCGGTGGATGTGGTCGCAAAGATGTTCGGAGAAATTGGATGAACCGCAATAGAGGTTATAGGCTGGAGGCAGTTTCGGTTTGCATATAGGCGACGTGAGGCCGACGTACGCCACCGTGGCCGCGCAAAAATCCGACAACGGCTCGTTTTCTCGTATCCCAAATGAACAAACACCGGTTGTAGGTCATCACCACGAGCGGGTCAAACGGATAAGACGTTCGTAAACACCAAGCGACGTGAGTGCGCGTCTTTCCGGCGGCTGCATTACTCTGGTGAACGGATCAGCCAACGAAGAGAAAGCGCCCCCGTCGCGCGCACTGGGACTCTGAATGACATCGGCGGCGATGACGGTGAGTCGGGAGAAATGATATCGACGCGTCCGTCGCGTCCCACTGCTACAAGACCGGCAAACTGGTTGAGGACGAGATCTTGCCACTGAGCCTGTTTTGAGCCCCATCTGCCGTGCCACAGTGCAAATATGTCGTCTTGAGATGTCCAGGGAAACAGTTGGAGGACCGCTGGAGCTGTATTTGCGCATTTGGGCAATGCTATCTGCTTGGAGAGACGCAAGTGAGCCATCAAAAGTCACGTCCACCATGGCTGACTTTGCCCAATACAAGGCGACGGCCGCCCAAGCTGCTGCTGCAGGTGGATCCACCACGTACCAACCAGCCTCCCCCGTCGCCGCTGCTTTCAACTCAGCAACTACTGGTGCCCTGGGCGGTGTCATCGCTGCAGGTCTGCGTAACTCGCTCACTGGTCGCTCGCTTGGATGGGCTCTCCCAATCGGCGCCTTCGGTCAGTGCTGTTCCTTGCTCTCATATGTCTCGCACTGAGCGTTTTAGCCGCTGTGGGCGGCGTTTATGCATTCTCCGAGCAACTAGTGGCCAACATTCAAGCCGAGAGCAATGTAACGTCGGTCGCTGCGGGAGCTTGTTCAGCGGGGTTCTTGTTGGGCATCGGAGGTATGGCGCCAGTCTCTTCAGCTTTCCCAACAAGCTCAGCACGAAACAGCGCGTTCCCTTCCGGTTGCGGTCGGGGCCTGCGGGTTTCTGGGAGCAGCCGCGGGACTGCACAAATTTGTATCTACACCGGCGGGCTCAGAACAACACTCCGAGTCGAAAAAGTTCTTCAAGCCAACCGCCGTCATAGAGCAGTTAAAGCAGCAGCAATGAGAGACGGGTCACGTGTTTTACATGGTAGGTACTACGCTTCGCCTGCAGCCGCAAGAAGAGCATTGTAAACCACAGACACCTGCTCATGGTGCGTAGAGTAGAATGATTCCCAGCCATTCGCGTCCGCCGTGCATCGTGTCTGAAACAGTGAGCACAGAATCCATTGTCGGTATGATCCACCTACTCTCTGAGCGAGCTGCGCCCAGATGCGCGCGTCTCTCTCCGCATCACTCTCGTTCTCCTGCTTCTCATCGCCGTCTGCGCCTTCAAAGAAAAATCTTGCAACGATCTCAACGTCTCGCGCAATAACATCCTCTGTCGGTGCAGGTGCTTTAGCTGGGGCTGGCGACGCTGAAGACTGCTCGTCCCCCGCCGCTTCGCCAAGTCTCGGGCGTTTCGCGATTGATTCGGCACGCATTTTGCCCTCTGCATGTTCCCGTTTCCGATGCGCAATGAGTGCACGCTTTCTCACGTCCTCGACACTGGCGCGTAGGTTCTGGCTGAGACGACTGGCCCAAGCCGCTTCACTATGATGTGGCAGCTACCAAATTTGAGCGTTTGTCTGAGCTCCTTGGCCGGAATGTTACCTTTTCGCTCAATTTCTTCGCCAAGTACCCATACGACATGAGGCGATCACGCTCATACAAAACCGCAGCGTATCTGAGTGCATATTCGTCCTCAACAGGCGGATAGCGATATTTGTTGGCTGAGAAGAGGATACGGGTGCTGGCGGGGGGAGGAGTCGGGGAGCGGGGCCGGTCCTCTGAGTCCACGGACTGTTCGTGCTCGGAGGCAGGCTGAGATTGGTTAGCCGCTTTGGAGACGGGAGCGCTGGTCGAGTCGTTGACGGGGCCTGGCTTCGCCGCTGAAGCTTGCTTAGGCGCCGCAGTGCTGCCCGAGGCGGTGCGTTTCGCGCGTGGCTGCTTCTCCGGGGGGTCAAACTGATAGCGTGTCGGGTCCATGAGTGTGCCTTGGGAGATGGAGTCTGCAACAAAGCTAGGTTTTACGGCGAGCCCGTTTGAGCACGTGACCGAGTTGTAGAGGGTCACAAAGTCCTTGCCACGGCTTGCAAGCACACCGTAGTTGGCTGTCGGCTGGTGGGCAATCTTGCCGCCATTTCGCTGGGGGTAGAAACACGTCAAAACACTTAGTCAGCATATAGGACGATTTACCTTGACATCAGAGATCACGGTCGCCCGTTTGCTCACATCCAACGCGATATAGAATGTGAGAGGCTCCCCAGTCGACGAAGTGAAGATCTTGCCGACGTCTACTGCACGTCCCTTGCCCTTCACATCGATGGAAGCGGGCTGCGCCTGCGCCAAAGGTGGCGCAAACTGCGTAGGCGGCGGTACCAATCCTGGAAGCTGCGGGGCAAAGGCCATCGGAATTCCCATGCCAGATGCTGCTCCGTTCGGCATTGCTTGGCCTGGGGCATAGGACATGAGGCCGTTCTGCTGCATCATATCCATGAGCACCATGTTGTAGACGTGGTTCGGGTCCATTGTGGGCATGAATTGCGGGATGGGCTGCTGATACATAGCGGGATGGGGGATTGCGTGTGGTTGAGCAAGATGGAAGGGTGGATGGCCGCCAATGGCCCAAGAAGATGAAGAGGGCGTCGCATCGACGGGACTGATGCGCGGAGTGGGTAGGGTCGCCGAACTGGACGCGGTATTAGACGCCCACAAGCCAAACTTAGAGTTGTAACGTTAACTCGCCGTTCAAGAAGATTAACGCGACATCCTCCCCAGTTGTCCTGAAGAGATGGCGCTCAGGCTTGGTTCGAAACAACACAGATTCGGTTCTGCCACTCACCGCTTCCTGCAAGCAACGTCCTGCCGCCAGACTCTTGTCGACCCAGGAAGCCTGGACCCACAAGCTCAATCACAAGAGATAGACAACTGTGGGTGTTTCTTCACCTCAAGAACGGCGCGGTCGGGACTATACTGGTCCGTCGGTATGCTGCTGTCGCGAACGACAACGAAATCGGCGGTCTGGAGAGAGTTTAGCGCGTTGGACTGAAACCGATGGCCATGCCACAGCGCGTACGTTTTGGTCGGCGACGATTTCTGCGCCAGCGGCCTTGTGGTTCTGGTCAGCATTGCGTTGAACTAGTTAAGCGCCGCGATGCATTACCCTGAGAGAATGCAGACGCGCCAGACGTTCGGCCGCTGGCCAACGAGGATCCAAGAAGATGCGGAACGGAGCGAAAACGGTGGTCGCGTTCGAATTCATTTATGCGGAGTTGTGGGATGGCAGAGGACAAGAACAACGCGACAGGCCGTTAAAGATCTTTGCTGCTCGAGAGGGTGGCCCACAAGGGGACATGCAAAGGCAGACGAAAGTTGGAGAAAAGCGTGATTTTTAAACGGCGCCATCTGGTCCAAGCGTACAACGACATTGCATGCATTGTATTTATTGTGTGCATATTCATAGAGCGTACGTAGGACAGGAGCACACGAATCCAGTTGTTTAACGGTAACTGAACAAAAGAAAACGATGAGCGACCGGCCGAAACTTGAAGAAAAAGTTGGCTGACCTCTTTTGCCTGCGGGCACGGGCACCTCCACCACCGAATTTCTTGGGCTCCATCCGTCTCGGATCGGCGATGAGCAGGTTGCGGTCGTAGTCGACGAGAGTCTTCTTGAGGGCCATGGCGTGGGCAGCGTCGACGTACTTGGAGTGGTAGGCAACGAGGGCCTTGGCAATGGCCTGGCGGATGGCGTAGACCTGCGACGTGTGTCCTCCGCCCTTGACGCGCACACGTATATCGATACCCCCGAACTCGTCCTCTCCAACAACAAGTACCGGCTCGTACACCTTGAGACGCAGAATCTCGGGCTGGACGAGGTTTATGGGCGACCCGTTAACGCGGATGAGGCCGCGGCCCTCGCGAGCATGAGCGACGGCAGTCGCGGTCTAGTCAAAAATGTTTAGCTGAGATAACTCGGAAAGTACACTGCGACACACCTTCTTTTTGCCAAAGGTCTGAACTGCCTTGACCGACGTGGCCATTTTTGAGGCGGATGTCTGGCAACGATGAGCAGCACGGACGCGACGACGAGGAGGACTCGTACATGGAGCTGGAAGTGGGTTAGTGTGACCTTTTGATTTGTGATACTGGCCAGTCACCCTCTCGCGCTCATCATGCTCCCGTTGGTTGTCCGACACGCGTCCACCGTAGCACCCGCGCTTGCTGCTGCCGTCTCTCACCCACCGCCCCCGCTCTGCCTCTCTTTCACAGCCCCATTCAAGCGCAAGAAAGGCGACCCGCATCCCGTCAAGGATGTGGTCGTGCTGGACCCTACTGTGTTCCGTCACCCAATTCGACGCGACATCCTGCATCTCTGCGTCACCCACTACCGCGACTCGCTGCGTCAGGGCTCCGCAAACACAAAGACCCGCAGCGAGCGCGCCGGGACAGGCCGAAAGCCCTTCCGTCAAAAGGGCGGTGGTGTAGCGCGAGCTGGCGACTTGCGCAGTCCCCTACACCATGGCGGTGGTGTCGCATTCGGACCCAAGCCCCGCGACTTCTCCACCGACCTCCCGCGCAAGGTCCTCCAGATGGGCATGCGTGTTGCTCTTAGCCTCAAGGTCAAGGAGCGTATGCTGGGCGTCATGCCTTCCATGGATTGGCCAAACGGCAAAACAAAGCATCTTGCCGAAAGAATCGACGTTCTCGGCCTCCACCGTACGCTCTTTGTTACTGGAGACCCTCCGCCGGAAGGGCTCGAGCGTGCCATTCGCAACATCCCGTTGACGGAGCTCACGACACTCGACCAACTCACCGTCTTTGATATTCTCAAATGGCCGCGACTGGTTTTGGATCTCAAGGCGGTGGATATAATAGAGCAAACACTACGCAAAGATGCAACCATCTCGGTGGACCCGTCGCCCGCACCCGACACGCAAGCGGCGCTTTCAACCACCGCGTTGGTGATAGACGCGCTGTCCCCTACACCCTAATCCCATTCGTCCATGTCTTCTTCGTAGTCGTCGTAATCTTCATCCTCATCGTGGTATCCCAGTTCAAACTCCAGATCGAAATCGTCTTCGAACGAGTCTTCATCGTCGTCGTCAAGATCGCTCCACTGGGTACTTTCGACTAGTTGTCCAGGTTGCAACAATCCTCCAAGCCCTTCCGCGTAAAACACAGCGTCGTCGTCGTCTGGCCGTTTCGGCAGCATGATAATCGTGTTTGCTTGTGCGCTAAACCATGAAGGCAAAGACGATGAGTCGTCACCCGCCGGCTCGCAAACCAGAGTTGTCAGCGCTGGCCATGAGCCTTCAGCAAGCAATGTGTCCAGGTCGGAGACGCCATAAACTTCGAGTCGTGATACTTTGAGTTGTAACGAGCGCAACAAGGCGAAATTACTCGAGCAGAAAGAGCTCATATCTCGGAGCGCCAAAGTGGCGAGCTTGGGGAATTCCTTGCCAGTGAATTCCCCGTAGTCGCCTCTGTCTTTGGATATCTCGAGATATTCGAGGTTGGGCAGCCGGAGGGATGTGAGCAGCGGCTGTCAGATGTCAGCACGATGCCGGAGTCCGAGGAACGATGGGGCGTGCCTTCATGAAGGGAGAGAGAGGATGGTCCATGAAGCTGACCGCCAATCGCGATACCGACGGCACTTCGAATACGGGATACGTTGTGTCTGTTGTGGTTTCGATAATGCTCTCCAGTATGAGCGTTTCGAGGTTCGGTAGACCTGGTTCACTTTCAGCTACGTATGTGGGCGGAAGCAGCAAAATCGTGACCTTCGAGGAGGGCGCGGAACTCGTGGTAATTGCTCGACAGCCGCGAAACGTGCAACGTGGTGAGAGCAGTCAACGGAGTAAGACACGCAACGCAGCCATGGATTTTGAGACTGCGTAGGGCCGACGCGCTGGCGAGGATGGGTTTATGGACATCAGTCCGCAGATGCTGCAAGTCGGCAGCCAGACACTGCAGTCGGGAAAGTTGTGGAAGTGGATGTTTTATGTGCCGAAGGAAGTCTGCGATTTCCAGGTCGCTCAAAGCACGTAGGCTCAGCGACCGCCACCGTTCTGGAGACAAGGACCGGAGGTTTGTGGTAACATGATCAAAGAGCGGGGACGAAATGACGACGTCCAGTGAAGCCGTTTTGGACCGCTTCAAGAGGATTTTGGCGGTAGAAAGATCGTAGTAGTCATCGAGCTGGATAGTGGTCCAGATTGTGGAAGAGTCGAGCAGCAAGTGTCGCAATGCACTCGATACACTGATAGCATAGTGGGTTGTCTGGTTAGATGGTCTAAGTTGACCTTACCGGGCTAGATTCAAGAGTTGCTCGTTTGGAAGCAGGTTGGCGAGGTGCAACAAGACATCGGAAGGCAGTTGGTGGAAAAGCATCAGGAAACGCGTTACACGTGAACGTCAACAACCTGTCCGCGACCGCGTCCACAACAATGTCCGACAACGAGGAAGACCAAATGGAGGTCTCTTCTGGCCCGATACACGTCCAGAAACTCGGAGAGGCTGGCATTCATGCCAACGACATCAAGAAACTCATGGAGGCGGGACTCTACTCCGTCGAGTCAGTCGCCTACACCCCCCGCAAGCAGCTGGTCGCCATTAAGGGCATCTCCGAGCAGAAAGCCGACAAGATTATTGCCGAAGGTTTGCTCCTCATTTGTCGCGTCCCCCCAAGCTCACAGTCTCTTCCAAAGCTGCCAAGATCATCCCGCTCGGATTTCAGTCAGCAACCGAGGTCCATGCCCACCGCTCCGAGCTCGTCCACATCACGACCGGCTCCAAACAGCTTGACGCGTTGTTGGGAGGTGCGCCGTCGTTCCTCCGTCTCTTACCCACCGCTGAACGCGTTTTCAACAGGTGGCATCGAGACGGGCGGCATCACCGAGATGTTTGGCGAATTCCGGACGGGCAAATCGCAGCTCTGCCACACTCTTGCAGTGACTTGTCAGCTCCCGGTCAGCATGGGGGGCGGCGAGGGAAAATGCCTCTACATCGACACCGAAGGCACCTTCCGTCCAGTCCGTCTCCTCGCGGTCGCAGAACGCTACGGCCTCAACGGCGAAGAAGTGTTGGACAACGTTGCCTACGCGCGCGCATACAACGCCGATCACCAAAATCAACTCTTGACCACTGCAAGCGCGCTCATGGCGGAGTCTAGGTCTGTTTGTCAACTTTGAGTGAATATATGCGCGATTGAACGCGTCCAGGTTTTGTTTACTGATCGTCGACTCGTGTACCGCGCTCTACCGGACAGAATTCAGTGGGCGTGGAGAGCTTTCCAGTCGGCAGAACCATCTTGGCAAGTTCTTGCACACTTTGCAACGTTTGGCGGACGAGGTGCGTGCTCAACGCGTTTTCATCTTGGTAATTCTCCACTGACGCGCGTTTTTAGTACGGAATCGCGGTCGTCGTGACCAACCAGGTCATGTCCACGCCAGACGCCGCGCCCGGCGCGTATGGTAACGAGAAGAAGCCCATCGGCGGCAACATCATGGCTCATGCATCCACAACGCGTCTGCAGCTCAAGAAGGGTCGCGGAAACAATCGTACTTGCAAAATTTACGATTCGCCGTGCCTTCCCGAGATGGAAACCACTTTTGCGATTCTCAGCAGCGGTATTGGGGACCCAGAGGAGGAGTCGTAGATGAGTAGTTCATTGCATTTTTCCGCACTGGCACGTATTCCATCCAATCACTGTATATTATACATGCAGGCTGTTTCTAGTGTACAGTTCCCAGTTGAATGGGTTTTTCATATAGGGCATCTCACTCTACGCGAGGAAGCGGGTAAGGATGTTGGCGCTCGTGCGGCTAATGAGTTCGCGGAGCTTGCTGATGTCCTCAAGACTAACATCCGCAATGTCGGCCATGAGATACGCAACCTCGCCTTTGGAGTCGGAGAATTGCTTTTCGACGTTGTACGGGGACAGGACCTCATTGACCTGGCGTAGAACACCGGGCTGGTTCTTGTGGACATGGCAGACGCGAATGTGGTTGCCTTGCTCGGAAGTCAACGCGCGCAAATCGACTTCGGGGAAGTTGACTGCGCCAATGGTTGAGCCATAGTCGAGATAGCGTGTCAGAGCCTGCGAGACCTCTTGCCCAATGAGACGTTGAGCCTCTTCCGTCGAGCCGCCGATATGTGGAGTGAGAATGACGTTGGGCAGGGCTCGCAACACGCTTGCCCATGCGTTGAGTTGGTCGTCAAACGGCGCGCCATTTGAGCCAGGTTCTGCTGGGAACACGTCGATTGCGGCACCAGCAAGATGTCTCGACTTGAGGGCGTCAACCAAAGCGGGAATATCGACGACTTTGCCGCGCGAGTTGTTGATGAGGTACGAGCCCGACTTCATGAGGCTCAGCTCGTTGGTCGAGATCATGTTGATGGTCTCGGGGAGCTCTGGGACGTGTAGGGTCACGAAATCCGCGTCGGAGAGCAACGTCCCCAGTGAATCGACCTGGCGCGCAGACCCAATGGCCATGATGTTCAGCACATCGTAGAATATGACGCGCATCCCAAACGCCTCCGCAAGCACAGAAAGCTGCGACCCGATGTGGCCGTAGCCGACGATGCCGAGGGTCTTGCCACGGACCTCCCAGCAGCCCTTGGACTGTTTGTTCCATACACCCTGCCGTAACTCGTAGCTGCGCTCGAACAGCTGGCGGGAAAGCGCGACAACCTCGCCCATCACCAGCTCAGCGACCGAACGCGAGTTGGAAAACGGCGAATTGAAGACTGGGATACCTGCCTGGGCCGCCGCAGGGAGATCGACTTGGTTTGTGCCGATACAAAAACATCCAATGACGAGAAGCTGCACAAAAGCGCGTTCAGAATTCGAGCGCCGTCGACGCGTCGTTGGATACCTTGGTCGCGGCCTTGATTACACGGGCGGTAATTTTGGTCTTGCTGCGAATGCCAATCGCATGGTACGAGGGCAGGATCTCGATGAGCTCTGTCTCGGACATGGCCTTTGCGTGGTGGTCGACGTGGAAGCCTTGTGCGCGGAATGTTGCGACGGCCTCCTGGCTGATGTTTTCGAGGAGCAAGAGGCGTAGATCGACGCTCTCGACGGGATGGAGGACTTTGACGCCGAGCTGCGGCGATGAGATGGACGGCGACGTAGAAGGCGCAACGGCGCGCTCTTGGGAGCTGCGTGGGATGGCGATTGGTGCAGAGGGCATGGTGGAAGCGTCCAACTTTTCTGCCAGACGTGACTCGACCTCACACAAACATGTTGTACATCCTCGACTATGGCGCAGGCAACGTCGCCAGCCTCTCAAACTCAATAACGTCTCTCGGCCACGCGTTCCGCTGGATAGAAAACGCGTCCGATCTCGACGCAGCGACCGTCCGTTTCTCATCGCTGTCGAAGAACGCAGCTCACCCCGACCCCAGAGCTTGATCTTTCCCGGCGTCGGTGCATTCGAATCGGCCATCCAGCACCTTTCCCGGCGCGGTCTTCTGGAGCCTCTTCGCCAATATATACTCTCTGGCCGACCATACTTTGGCATTTGCATCGGCATGCAAGTTCTCTTCCAATCCTCCGACGAAGCCGCGTCTCCTGGACTCGGAGTAATCCCTTGTTCCATCCATCGCTTTGAGGACACGGATAAGGCAGTCCCCCATATCGGCTGGAACGCTGCCGACCTGTTTGACGCGTCCGATGCCGCGTACTACTACTTTGTCCACTCCTACTGCGCCAAATACGACCCCGATAAATTCCCCCAAGCCGCTGAATGGACCCACGCAACGACACAATATGGCCGCGAGATCTTCGTGTCCATGGTACGCAAGGGCAATGTGTTCGGCACACAATTTCACCCTGAAAAATCCGGTCGCGCGGGGCTGGCGTTACTCGACGGCTGGTTACGGGGAGAAGGAACTGCCCATCCACAGGAGGCGGCGCCCCGGATACCCCGCTCTGTCGATCCAAAACGCGGGCTCACAAAACGTATCGTTGCGTGCATGGATGTGCGCGCCAACGACCAAGGCGATTTGGTCGTCACCAAAGGCGACCAGTACGATGTTCGAGAAAAAGCCGATTCGTTGGCTACCACCACTGCTGGTGCCGTCCGAAATCTCGGGAAGCCGGTAGCATTGGCTGCACGCTACTACGAAGCAGGCGCGGACGAACTGTGTCTGCTCAATATCACTTCCTTCCGCCATTCGCCGCTCCAAGACCAGCCTATGATCGCAGTTGTCCGCGCTGCCGCCGAACGACTCTTCATCCCGTTGACTATTGGTGGTGGGATCAAGGACACCATTGACCCCGACGGCACCTCGCATAGCGCTCTCGAAGTCGCGTCTGCATATTTTCGCGCAGGCGCAGACAAAGTCAGCATTGGCTCTGAAGCAGTCTACGCCGTCGAGCGTCTCCGAGCTCGCGATAACGTGCCAGACGGGACCAGTGCGATAGAAACAATTGCGCATGCATATGGCCGACAAGCTGTGGTCGTCTCCATCGATCCGCGTCGTACGTATCTCGACAAACCCGAAGACGCGGGCCATCGTGCGGCAGAAGTTATCCAGGGCACCTATGGAAAGGCCTGGTGGTACCAGTGTACCGTCTCCGGCGGCCGTGAGACCCGTCCGCTATCTGTGGTCGAACTAGCTCGGGGAGTCGAGTTGCTCGGCGCCGGTGAGCTGCTTGTAAATAGCATCGACCGCGATGGGACCGGACTCGGGTTCGATCTTGATCTACTCAAGCTGGTCAAAGGCGCCGTACGCATTCCCGTGGTTGCCAGCAGCGGAGCCGGTTCGCCTACCCACTTTATCGACGCATTTGCCGAAACGAACGTCGAGGCCGCTCTTGCTGCAGGGATTTTCCATCGGGAGGAGGTCGGGATCGGGGAAGTAAAGGGCGCATTGCGCGCGGTAGGTATTCATGTTCGGTCGTAGGCATGTGCACACAGACTATCTCCATCCAAAGGCATAGTGTAGATACAAAAGGAGATCAGTTAAAAGAAGGGATATTGTCCGGACGGGGGATATACAGATACGGAAGGCGAAATGAAGGATGGAGTTTAAAAACCAAATAGTACAACAGTTTACCTCGTTCCTCGCACAACGCGACCAACTTTCTTCATCAAACTCGTCTTGCGACCCAGACCACCACCGTTGGCAGGCGGGGAATCGCCATCGTCAAAGTAGCCGTCGGGACTGCCTTTCTCTTGCGGGGTCGTGGCTGGTGCGCTACCTGGGGTCGCGGGAAGGTCCTTAGCGCCAGTCCGCGGCTCGATAAAGACATACGCCTCCGAAGTTGCAGACGTGGGACTAGTAGTGTTAGGCCCACGACCGTTGCCACCGAAACGGCCGAGGAATGAGTTCTGGGAGCGATGGGTAGGTCGTTCGGTATTGGATTCGGCGGCAGAGTCCTCGTCGTGGACAGGCACATTGGGTGCATCGCGCATTTTGCGAATGCGTTGCATGATAGATTTGTTCCGCTTTGGAAGGCTGCCGGGCGAGCCGGGACTGTCTAGCACTGTCCCCATATCTTCGGCTGCGTCAGGCACGAAGATTGGCATTGGGGGAGGCAGTTGCGAGCGACGGGCATGGGCACGGGGACGCTCGGCCGAGGATTTGCGGGTCGACTCTTTGCCGTTGTAGATGGAGCTGGCTGGTGTGTTGCCCGTCGTTCCACCACCACCGCCAGCAAAGAACTCCTCGTACGGTTCCGGCTCATGGATTCCCCAGGCTTCCGCAATGGCGTCGACCTTCTTGCGATTGGAGACTTCGTAATCGGTAAGCGCCGGCTTCTGGGCAATGGCGGCGGACGGATACGGGCCGCTATCGTCCTTGGGAATGTCTTCGGGACGACCACTCCAGGCCATCATGGGGGCACGATTCTTGTGGCGATTGCGGGACGGGGCGCAGGCATCAAAGGGGCCGTCGTGGTGGAACACTGTGGTGCGATTTATTAGTGATCAGCTGACAACGACGACGACGACGACGACGACGAGCAAACAAGCGACGACGACGAGCAACAAAAACAGCAAGAAAGCACCAAAGAGAGGAGAACCACTCACTGGGACCAACACCGGAGTAATCGAGACGGTCTATGACATCGGCATGTTTATTGGAGCCCTTCTTGGATTTTTTTGGTCTTGTCAGTCGGGGCCGAGTCTTGGGAGACGGAGCGGGGCGGCAGCTGGGGGGCAGACGTGGGGGCTGCCTGGCCAGTCTGGCTGCGACCTATGCGGTTGGGAGAGCCGCGGACCACGACGGTCTCGCGGACTTCCTCGACGATGTCCGGGTGAGGCTTTGTTGACTTGGATGCGGACTTGGAGGACTTCTTTGGGGGCGGCGGGGGAGGATCCTGGAAGGGGTCTGCGGGGCGGGCTGTATCGACCATCGCGGTTGACGGAGAGAGTGTGACGTGAGTGATGCTTTCTTTCTCGGACCGCTGGTGGCCTCGAGGCGCCGATGGATGCCAACACGCACAAACCTCGCCTTTCTTCCACTCACCACCATGGCAAGCCCTCAGCGCACTCGCAAGCCCGCAGCAACCCCTGGTTTGTACACCTCACTCCCTACGCCCGACTCATCCCCACTTAGGCGCAATCCGCGAGATGTCCCCATCGCCCAATCACTCTAAGCCCAGAACTCTCAAAGCAACCTCCATGCCCCAAGTTCCCAGCGTCATGGCCATCTTTGGCTCCAACTCGCCCCCCAACACGCGCCAGCTGCCCTCGCCGCCCGAAGCGCAGCCAACCCGCCAAATGACCCCGCCGCCACACCATCCGCGGCCGGTCACCCACCAGCCTCTCCCAGAGTTTCTCACAAAGCTCGACGAGAAATGGCAGATGACCGAAGAACTCATGGCCGACATCGAGCGTGCCGACCAAGCCGCCCATTCCCAGCGCGATGCTGAGCCGTCGCCGAAAGTCGATCCTGCAGTTGAACGCGTCCGTGCCACAGAACGCGTGAGCCCAAAGACTGTCGAGCGCAGATCCACGCTGCGCGAAAGCCCCAAGGCCCGCCCGCCGATCTCGCCCACGACTACTTCCTTTGGCGCGCCTAGGCAATCAGACGAATATATGCAGTATGAGCATGCGACGGCGCGCCGTGCTATTTCTGCTGATGCCCGCACCCTACTTCTTGCTGTTGGAACCCACGGCCAAACCCCGCCACTGCAGGCCATGTCGGTCAACCCGCGGACCCCCGACCGGTCGCTTCCCGTTCAAGAGGAACAGGAGGACGAGGTCGATGCATCGCGGCACTATGATGCCCGACGCAGCCAAGAGCTGCTCACATCGCCCACACCCTCGTCCGACCTAAATCCCGATGGGATCGATGCATCGCGCAGCCGTGCTGGCCACAGACGCGATGATTACGATCAGAGTCCTCGCACACACGAGGAAGACGCGGCACATACACCCAGGTCCCCCAGCTCGACCCTTCCTCCCGACCAACCCCTCGATCCCGAGCAGTATTCGCGTTATAATAACGCCACAATCCGTGCTCGGACGCGTAATGGATCCACAGATCAACTGGGCCTCCAGAGTTTCGATCCTGCGATGTTTGCAGATCGTCCGCCGCAATACGTCAACGAATACCCCCCTTCACAGACGGTTTACATGCATCCGGAGGAGGTTCAGCAATATATGGACCATCCGACGATGCAGTCTTATTTCGGCTCGCCGCGGCCGAACGCCCCAATTCCTCCAACCCCGCATAGCCAAACTGCTGCGCCGTCTCCCTCCCCGTTGAGGCATTCGGCGACATACCAAGAAGCAACTTATAGTCCGGTCGCGCCCTCTGGTTCGCCCTATCCGTATCCATTTAATCACGTCCTTCGGCGAAACAACTCGTACCCTTATACGCCTCGCCAGGCTGCCCACGATCCTGCCCATCCCGCGAATATACAGGAGCAACTTGCCCGCCAATGGCAAGTTTACGCTCAAAATTTGGCCGGCGGCAACGTCACGGACTCGACCGCCTTTTCGCCGGCGTCGACGCCGTTCCAGGGTTATAACCCTTGGGCGTTCTTGCACGCGAATCGGACTCTTGGCACGGCCAATGTGGGCCCGCCAAGGGTCGGCACAGACTTGAGGAGCATGCAGTCTAGTCCCAGCCACGAGCCCGTTCCGGCGCACATCCCAGCATCGGTCGGAATGCGGAAAAAGGATAAGAACGACGACCTGGGCGATCGACCGGGTCTTCCTCGAAGGACGTCTTTGCGCAAGCCGCCGCCGCGTGTCGACAGCACGCAGCCGCGATCGACGCCGGAACCAGATCAAGACGAAGAGTCTTCCGGCGAAGAAACGGCAGGCGAGCTCGAAGACACGACCCCGCAGCAGCGATTCGCGACTTCGGGGCTGACGAACTGGGCGAATATTCCTATTTATGACCCTACGAGTGACGCGGATTGGGTTGATGACGACGAGGATGGCGACGGCGAGGATTTATTGGAACTGGAGTTCCATCCGACCTACGTGGCCAACGTCGACAAGAGGCGTCGACGATGGGAATCTAGATGGGAGGCAGTTGTCCAAGCCGTAAGTTCTTTTCCTGTGGCCTGGGTCTCGTTTTAATCCACCCAAAACAGTTCAATGCTCTAGACCGGCAAACCGACGCGACGCTCGTGTTGCTGGCCAACCCTTCGCACACGAACCAGATGTACTCGCTAACCTCTCGGTCGATTAAACGCAACCCATCCTTTGTGCAGTCGCCTGCGATGAAGGACCTGCGTGTTGGGTTCCGGCATATTGCTGCCCAGCGACGAGCCACCCGGTCGCAGCAATCTTCACTGGCGGACCGCTTCATGAGCTCCTCCAACGTCTCTGGCGAGGGCTCCGACGCGTCGATGCGCGAAGATGACTTGAAGAGGGCCTTGGGAACGGCCTTGGGCTCCCTGAGCACGTTGAAGGGTATTTACGAACAACGGGAGGCGCGTTGGGTTGAAGAGATGCGGAGGATTAGAGATGACCGGGAGCGCGTCGAGTTATTGCTCAAGCAGGTTCTCGGCGAGGAAATGTACCACTCGTAATCATCGGTAGTGCGGAACGGGTCCGCTATACAATTTGGATTCGTTTCCCGTGCCGCGATTTCATCATGTCTGCAACTGCCGTGTGGACTCGCGAGCAGGTCGCATCCAAAATCCTCGCCGGCGACCTACTCGTCGTGTACCACGACATTCTGCTGCGAATCCCTGCCAAATGGCTTGAAAAACATCCCGGCGGCGCTCTATCCATCCTGCATTTCGTCGGCCGAGACGCGTCGGACGAAATCGACTCGTACCATCCCGACGACGTCTTGAAGCTCATCCGGCGGTATAGCATTGGCAAGGTCGCAGTCCCTTGGGCTCCTCTAGTACCTCCGGTCGCGTCCGGCTGGCTGAGGACGGACAGCGATGCATGGTTCAACGAGGCATCGTCGTTCCGCAAGGGACCGACAGAAATTCTACTCGTGGCCAAGCGGCCCGACTCCCTTGACGCGCCCACTCGCGACGTCCTCGAACCACCACCATCGACGCTCTCTCTCGAGGACCAAGCACGCCATTCTGCGGCCTACAAGCAGCTGCACCAGCGCGTGCGCGATGCAGGCCTCTACGACACGCGCTACATCACTGGCTACGGTCCCGAGTTTGTGCGCTACTCCCTGCTTTCAGCCATCTCCGCGTATGCGTACTGGCATGGCTGGTTCCTAACCAGCGCGCTGTCCCTCGGCCTCTTCTGGCAGCAGCTCACGTTCTTTGCGCACGACCTTGGGCATGTTAGCGTCACCCACAATTGGGCTATGGATCGCATTCTGGGTACACTCATTGCGGATTGGATCGGTGGGCTGAGTATTGGCTGGTGGGTCGATGTGAGTGGAGCCTTTTTGAGTTGTCGTCTGTCCTAACAAGATTTTCGTAGAACCACAACGTTCATCATCGTGAGCTTTGTTCCTTCGCGCCTTCGGACTAAACTTATGTCGCGTTCTAGTTGTAACAAACCACCCAACACAGTAAGCTGCTGTTCCCTTTTGGATGTTCTGTTTTCTGACGCGCGCACAGCGACCCGGACATCGAGCATCTTCCTTTCTTTGCCATAACCACCGCCTTCTTCGACTCCCTGTGGTCCTCGTACTACAAACGAACGCTCTACTTTGACCGGTTTTCGAAGTGGTTTGTCCAAGTACAGCACCGACTATTCTACATCGTGCTAGGCCTTGCACGCTTCAACCTTTACGCCAACTCGTATCCCTACCTGATTCGCAAAACGTTCGACCAAAAACGCGTCCGAGGCGCGTACTGGGCTTGGGCTTTGGAAGTTGCGGGCATCGTGTTTTTCTGGTCGTGGTACGGACGCGTCGTCGCCAACTGCGACTCTTGGCAGACGGCCTTGGGCTACTTTGTTATCAGCCATATTGCAGCGTCCCCAGTACACGTTCAGGTACGCGTTTTCGCATGGGCACTCATCCGCTTTGCTCACTATGAGACAGATCGTGCTTTCGCACTTCTCCATGTCTACGGAGGATCTTGGACCAACGGAGAGCTTCCCCGACCGCCAGCTGAGGACTACAACGGACGTGGTCTGTCCCGACTGGCTCGGCTGGGTTCACGGTGGCTTGCAACTTCAAGTCACGCACCACCTTTTCCCTCGTCTTCCGCGACACAATCTCAAGGCCGCGAGTGTTCTCGTCAAAGAATTCGCACAAGAACAGGGACTCGAATATCGCGAGTTTGGTTTCGTAGACGGAAACCAGGATGTTATTGGCGTTCTGCGTGGCGTCGCGGACCAAGTGAAGATCATGCAAAAGGTTGCCGATGCAGAGATCAAGGAGGCGGTCGAGAAAATTGGAGCTTCAAGGGACACGCAATAGACGCAAGGAGGGGCAATAGACGTGGCATAGAATTGCAGTAGTTCGGGCATGGCATTTTGTGGAACAAAAAAGCAAGTAACACTGCATAGATTACTGGGATTCCGTCAGTTTTGACCCGCAATAATAAAGCAGCCCAACGCACCTTCTTCTTGTTGGCCTCCTCCTCGTCCTTCTGCAGAGCGCAACGGAAGAAAAAAAAACCGTAAGCAGATATCCAAAAATGGTCAAGACTTCGACGCACCTTTTGTTGACGAACTTTGCGAGCACCCTCGTACCGAGCGTTGGCGCGCGCAATGCGGAGCGTGCGGAAAGCCTGGAACTCGCGCTCCTCGGCAGTGATTTTGCGTGGTGCCTCGGCCGGGTAGGCTTCGGGAAGGGGGGAGGGTCGCGCGTGTGGTGGTGGCAGTAAGGTCGTCGCCCTTTAAAAAACGGAATCAGAACGAAAAGAGGAAGGGTAAACACAAGGACGCACGGTGGAGTCTCCCTTCTTGGGCTTGGAGGCCTTGCGAGGGAAGACGATAAGCTTGGTCTTGTATGCAACAAGACGGTCGACGTTGATCTTCTTGCCCTCCTCGCTCAGGTTCCGCCGACGATGGTCAACGACGATCCCCACACCCCGGGCCTCCTTGCGACCGATGCCTGCCGCCTTGAGCTCGGCGAGGGTGAATCCGCGACCCTCGCGCAATTTGCGGTTGTAGCGGACAGTCTGTCCACGGACAGCCGGACGCAAGAGCTCGATGGGACGGACGCCGAGGGTGGCGGCCTTTGTCTTGCGGGCGGTGCGACGACGAAGCTTGCGACCGGGCTGGTCGAACCAAGTCTTGACTCGGCGCTGCCAGTCTTTGCGGAAGTGGTTGGCGTGGAGGACGTTGTTGTGTGCGAAACCCATGTCTCTGCAAAAAGAGTCAGCGACGACAACGACGAGCAGCAGCACGCACTGAGGTCGGGGTCAAAAACGAAGCTGTCACAAGGCTGGTCAGTCCCATCCACGCGATCACGGCTTGATCAGAGCGTCCATCTTGTCGCGTCTCTGCATTCCTCACGTTACTGGCCTCGCATGTCGCTCTTTTGCTTCCGCAATGCCCGATTCACGCGCGCGCTCTCCTTCCGTTTGCCTTCTAGCCGCCGTCATTCAAAATAGGTAAGCCCCAACAACGCGATTTAAACAGCCAGCCACAAAGTCTCGCGTTCTTCGCTGCCCCCATGACTGCCTCTCTCAAACAGCGCCCTCCCTTCCGCGTCGAACACGTCGGCTCCCTCATTCGCCCCAAGCCGCTCCTCGAGAAACGCGCCCTTCTCGAACAGGGCAAATGCACTCGCGACGACCTCAAGGCCGAAGAGGACGCTGCTTGTGCCCATGTCGTGCAGCTTCAGCAACAGCTAGGCCTTGGTACTATAACCGATGGCGAAATGCGACGGTATGCTGCCTCGTGTCGTGTTTCTCAATAACAATCCCGCTTAGCGCCATCTACCACGAGGGTGTCTTCGACAAGATGGAGGGCATTGTGGCAGGACCCCGTCCACTCACGGAATTTAGTGTCTGCGCCACATCAATTGTAGGCGCCGAGTTCTCCCATTAATCTCTCAACAGAATTACTGGCCGTACGTTCAAATCCTTGGCAGTCTCGGATTGAAAGAGTTCGGGTCGTGCTACTGCACGGTGGGTTCACCCCCAACGTGTGTACTCATCTGACCTCGCCGCTTAGGGCAAGATCAAACGCACCGTCCCGTTCTTCGTTGAGCAATTCAAAGCTCTCAAGGCCCTTGTTCCTCCCGAGGTAAATTAATCCCACTTCGCGAGCCTATTACTCGATTCACGCGTCTGGAGGACGTATCTCGCCTCAAGGTCAACATCTGTCCGCCTGGATGGTTCCACCAATTCCATGGGTGCGCAGAGAGTGTCGTCAATCCGTAACTTTCTGATTTCTCTGTCAGCCCGAATCAAACGTACGACAAAGCCGTCTACAGCAACGATGGTGAGACCTGTTGCACTCAGCCGAAGCGTATTGAACGCTCGCAGCCGAGTATTTCGACGACATTGCTGTTGCCTATCGCGCGGAAATAGCTGAGCTTTACGAACTTGGCTGTCGCAATATCCAGTTCGACGACCCGACGTTCTGCTTTTTCTGTAACGATGGCACGTTGCATTTTCCACACCGTTGGATGTCTTCTGAAGTATCTTTCAGATTCTATGACGGCGATGCGAGCAGCAGGCGACGATCCTGACGCGTTGCTCAATACCTACATCCGTGCAATCAACCTTTGTACTGCAGGTCGACCGGAAGGTTTTTCGTCTTTTTTTTTTTGGCCAGATTCTGTTATTGAACACCTAGAATTCTTAGCATTGAACATCGGTTTGCACATGTGTAGAGGCAACTATATGGGAATGCACTTTGACCAGGTAATGGCACCTTGCTCTTGGCCAGAAAACATCCCGATCATGTGCACAGGGCGGCTACGAGCGTGTCGCCGAGAAGATATTCACAGAACTCGACATTGATACCTACTACGTGCGTTTCAAGCTCTCCTGGCACACCGTTCTTTATCGCATCACCAGCTCGAATACGACGACGAAGGCCGCTGTGGAAGCTTCCACCCTCTGCGGTACCTTCCGCTCAACAAGATGGTAGTTTTAGGAATAGTCACGACCAAACGCCCTGAGGTTTGTGTTGTACTCGCAGTGGCTATAGAGGACGACAAGCTGACCTCACTGTAGCTGGAAGACCCCGAGGTCCTTAAAGCGCGCGTTCTCGAGGCGGCAGAAGTCCTCGTAGCTGGGTCGCCTCCTCGGTCAAAAGAGGAAGCCCTCAATCAGTATGTTTTCCTTTGTTTCGCGTTTTGTGGTGAGCCTGAACCTGCAATTAGAATTTGCATTAGGTCAGTCGGGGGTAGACGCGTGGGTTCTCCCGCTAACCTTTCACTAGCCCGCAGTGCGGCTTCGCGTCTGTTTGGCAAGGCAATCCGGTCACGGAAGAGGTGAACTTGAGCGCTGGATGTTTTTTTGATGACTCAAAATCTGCTATAGGATATCAAGGCCAAGATTCGCGTGTTGCAGACGGTGGCGAAAGAGATTTGGGAGTAGAAAAGTCGTGTAATCTTGTGTTTTCGAAAAAGAACGACGTTATCTGCGTTTCAAAGGCACCGCCCGTCGTCGCATCGCCAAGCGCCTAGCGAAGTACCGACGTCAACGACGTGAGGGATCATCACATGTTTGGTCGTCGTTCTTGGATGGTCTTTCCCCTCTCCCACACACACCTATGACCCTCTATCTTTTATTATCCGCTGGGTGCGCTGGTCCCCAACGCGCCCATTCATCCCTTCTTACGCACAATAGTGTCGCTGCTGCCACATTCTCCTTCACATCAACCCCAACATTGACACAGTGCGATCCGGTCCAAGGTCTGTCTCATTCTCGCTCCCTTGCCCCTCCGCATCTCACTGCGGTCTCTCTAGGTCAACTGGACTGGCGGGTCCGGAACAGGTCATTATTCGGAGCGTGTTTCTCCGTGCTTTCGCTTAAACCTTACAGGCTACCGCCTACATGTCCTCCCTACCTTCGGAATACCCTTAAATATCTCGATACCAGGTACGAGCGGCGCGTGCATCCTGTTCAAGTGCTAAGACCCCTTCAGACTCGGCATATACCAATGGCCAAGGTACTTTGCTCGTCCCCCGCGCAAACTATCTCGAACTCGATTTCAGGGACATTCTCCACAACGCTTGTCGCCAACAGAAGCGAGCAAATGGTGCTCACCATGAGCGACAGCTCAGGGTTTGGCGCTGGAGGAACTACTCCGTTATTCACCGTCGGCGCGTCGCTGGGCGGTAACTGCGACCTCACTGCCCAAAAGTTGGGTTTTACTTACGGGCTGGATCCAACGCCGTCTCAATGCGGCGAATCTGTGGTGAGTGTCCTCTTTTTTTTTGCTCTAGATGATGCACCAATCGCCTCTCAGTTCAGCAATTACCTAGAGACGCATGCGGTTGCTCCGGTGTCCATCTTTGGAGTAATCCCGGGAGGGTCTTCTTTGCAGCTGAGTCCTGGCTCCGCGGACACATTTGACTGGAAAGTCAACATCTTCAACGGGACGAATGTCATCATCTTAATGTACGTTCTGGCGCATTTATACCGTCTCCGCTCACGTTTCCCTACAGGACTGACGCCAATGGCAATTCTGGTGGGAGTGAATTATTCAACATCGGATTGTCGGGCGACACGTCCTGTATCACTCAAAATTCTCCTTCGACGACCACGGCCAGCTCCTCGGCTTCCACTGGGACCAGCTCAGCCTCTTCGAGCGCTACCGCTGCGTCATCCTCGTCAGGTTCCAACATTGGCGCCATCGCGGGCTCCGTGTTAGGCGCCTTGATTTTCCTGGCTGTCCTCGTCACCCTTGGACTCTTCTTCCTCCAGCAGTGGCAGAAGAAGAAGCGCGGCGCAGCCGGCGGACGTTCCGATTTCCGTCGCAGTGTACGACCCATGGACTCCGAGCTTGACTTGGCCGCGTCCGGGACGCCAATATCTGCTTTCCACGACGCCTCCCCACACCCACCCGCACACTACCGACCACACTCCGACTATCTTTCGCAAACTGGGTCCGAAAGAGGCGCAAACCCTTTCGATTCTACAGTCTCCTTACACGCCGCTTCCTCGACCCACCACCTGTCCACGGTGGATCCATTCCCTTGACCAAACTACGGGGAGCCCGACATCGAGCTCTCAGCGCAAATCCGGAATGTCGTCGTACAGGCCGGCGCGATATATTGTCCACACAGACGCCGAGGACGAGGAGATACCTCCGAACGAGGATGGCGTTGTAGAGCTGCCGCCTTCATACTCGGCGCGTCGCAATCTTCCACCTCCATGATGACCTTGTTCGCGGAGTTGTGTACGATTAACTTGGGTGACTTACGACGCGTCTAATACGATACATATAGTTGGTCCATACGACAGCAGGAAAACTTGTTCTAACTTGTACAGTGGGGTGGGATTCGTTACAAAAAAGACAATGCGGTTGCTTCAACTGGGAGACCCTTCCTCCATCCCTCCGGTGGTAATGGATTGCTTAGAGAACGCGTCGATCATGGCGTCTTGGTCCTTTCGTCGACGATGGCGACGACGGCGATCGTCCTTAATAACGCGTTCGATGCGACGGCGGCCCTTGTAGACGGAGTTAGACCGACCGCGTACACGACGGGCTTGACGTATGTACCTTGGAGTGAGTGCGTGGGTCAGCTAGCGCCTGTTTACACTTATAGCACGCGAGTTCGATGCTGGCCATGAGACGGAGCGTCTCGGAATTGTTGAGCGCCTAAATTGCCAGTCAGCAGCAACATGCAACCGCTGGATGCTGCCACTCACGTTCAATGACCACGACACGACACTAGAGCCCTGGACCACGGAAATGACTATAAAGTTCCCTCGTTTCTCTGCTTCGAGGTCGGACGTCTGGGGGACGGAACGCTCAGCAATTGCTGTGAATGGAACGGAACGGGAAACGCGCCTCGTTGAACACGGCCATGGCTTTGCCTGTGGACGCGGAACGGACAACTAGGAAGCGAATTGAGCACACGAGTTGTAGACAAGAGTCAACATGGGACGCACCGACACGCGAAGAATGGCCGTTGATGACCTGGGAGACGATGCCGCGGCCCATGTATGTCCACGAATCTCGCTCGGGCTTGCGGATGTGAACCTTGACTTGGATGTCTCTAAAGGTGTCGCGAGTGGGAGGCGGAGAGCCCGAGGCTGTAGTAGACGGTCCTGAGACGCGGTGAGGACGAGCAGCATGGGAGAGAGAAGCTGCCACCGTACCCTGTGTGTTGACAATGTCCGAGTGCACGATTGGGACGGGTGTTTGCCTCGTAGAGTGGTCATCGAGACCCATTGCGTCATCTACCTCCATTGCAGACTGCAAGACTACTGAATATCAGCACAGAGACAGAAACTGGCAGCGCACCATGGCTCGACTTGACTTTGGCTGGGAGATGGTCGTTTCTTTCGGGCTTTCGCTTGCAAAGTCACGTGTGACTCCGCTATCCATCCACTCCTCGACCTCCACAAATTATTGACGATAGCGACGCAAAGAGTGTACAGAAAGAGCAGCAGTACATGGGGACAGAGCAAATAACAATTTTATAGCTCAAGTCGCAGCTCCTCAGCGTGCAGTCCCCGAAACCAAACACAGGTTGCGTCCAGTAAACTGAACGTTATTTATCGGCGTCCGTTTCGTCGGGAAAGTGGCAACCAAGTCGGTCCTGACATATGGTCAACAACAGACGCGCGTCACTGCGCACACAAACTCACGTGTCTGAGCTATCCTCATCTCCATAACTTTGAGGGATCGCCGTCGACGACTCTCCAGTCGCAAGACCCATCGGAGCATACGCAGCGGTCCCGTTTTCCCGCGGCCGTGGACGAGCACCGCCTGCGCTCTTCACGTCCCAACAACGCACCGTCCAGTCAGCCCCACCGCTCACAAGCAAAGCCGATTCTGCGCTAAACGCCAACGAGTAGATGGAAGCAGTGTGGCCCGCCATCCTTTTGATTCTCTTGCCCGATCCGAGATCCCAGAGGTTGATCGCCAAATCCTCGCCTGTCCCTCATGAGTCAAGATACGGTAACAACGCGTTCACTCACCGGCGGTTGCGAGATATCGGCCATCGGGACTCATTGCGAGAGCAGACACGGCGCCTTGATGGCCGATAAAGACACGGACACAAGAGCCAGTTTGAGCTTCCCAGAGTCGTGCGGTCCAGTCGCTGGATCCCGTTGCTAGGTAAAGCGAGTTGGGATGAAATTGGACACACTGCGTGCCAAGTAAGCAAAGAGCAAGGGAAAGAATATTCGCGAAAGCTTGCATCGACGTCGCTCAAATGACCAGCGAACACTCTGAGGCAGTTTATCCTGTCCGCAGACCAGAGCCTGGCCGTTCGATCGCGGCTCCCCGTCGCGAAATAAATCCCCATTGGCGCCCATTGTACATCCCAGACAGGATTCTCGTGTCCGCGGAATGCGACGATATTGGTCAACGTGTCCATCGACCATAGCCGAACAGTAGTGTCTGCAGACGCCGAGAGAAGATATTTTGGAGGAGCCGCGGTGCCACTGAGGGGATCGAACGCGACAGAATAGACTGGGCCACTATGCCCAATCAGCTTTCTCGTCGTACTGCCGCCTTTTTCTCGTATTCGACGAAGGGAGTTATCTGAGAAGATTGAGTTGGTTTGCATGGAAGCAAAGGGAACATTCGTACAGTCCTTGATAGTGTTCGAGCCAAAGTCGCTTCTGAGTCCACGCAGTTTCTCGCCTTTAAGACTCCATAGTCGAACGTAGCTCTCAGCAAAGCCCGCTGCCATCAGCGATGTGTCTTGCGAAAAGGTACAACACGGCGCTCTAGCGACGAATGAGTACGAGGATTTGAATAAATAGAGCGACCTACCCCTCCGGTACATCGTGCAGAGTGTACGCGCAAATACTGGGCAGAGCACGGGCTCTTACCGACGCAGCTTGAGCTGAGTTGGGGTCGGTGTTAGCCAACAGAGAGGGATCCAACCGGATCCGCTTCTTGGCGTCTCGTACCATGCCGGCTTCGCGCTCGACATCGACCGTTTTGAAGGTAGGCGGATGTGGGAGCAACTCAGCCGTCGTCGGAGCAGTCACTCCCGGAACTGTGGGCCGCGCCGTTTGGAGGTCGTAGCCGCTTGGGTCTCGGTCCACCAGCGCTTGCTCGCGAAGAACGCGTTGTGTCTCGTTGCGCAACTCTTCGGATAGCGGAGGTGGTCCAAGTTTGACCTCGCGAGACATGTTGAAGGCTTGTGGATTGGATAAACTCGTGGTAGAGCCATTCGCGTTGGGAATGAGAGACGATATGAGGCCCGTGGATTCCTCCCAGACATTGGGTGACACGGACGTCGAGTTGGCTGGTGTTACTATCGACGATGAAAACCGTGGTACGAATAAACCGGAAAAGCGCTTACTATCGAAACGCAAGTGATTGTTGACGACTCGCATAACGGAGACCCGTCCACGTTTGCCGATTTCACCAGTGAACCCGCCGCCGGCTCCAAGCGCCTCTCCACCCACACCCTCCGTGAGCCAGCCGACCAACAAGCCAAAGCCAGAGCGACTCATGCGAACGGCATACTTCTCGTTTCGGAAACGTTGTGCAAGGTCGTCGTTCTGTACGTGGGCTGGTAGAAGGAGTGTCTTTATGTGATGCAGAGTCTCGATGTGCGAGGGTGCGAGGGAGGACGCAAAGGCGCCATAGAACCTGATAGCTGGGTACGCGTGAAATCTAGACCAGAATTGCGAGAAGATAGGCTCACCGGCATCTTTGAGACCGCGCTGGACCAGGTCGAGATAAAAGTGGACGAAAATAGGAAAGAGAATGGGACGAAATTCGGGCTAGTTAACGCGATGAGCGGACAGTACAAGCGTAACGACGCACAACTTACGCGATACATGTCGAGCGAGCCGT
Source organism: Mycena chlorophos (assembly GCA_014461115.1). Lineage (NCBI taxonomy): Eukaryota > Fungi > Basidiomycota > Agaricomycetes > Agaricales > Mycenaceae > Mycena > Mycena chlorophos. Next base: position 1,532,225 of record JACAZE010000007.1, on the reverse strand, counting down.
CCACCCAGGCCTCAAGCTCCCGGAAGCCCTCCTGCTTGTCTGTAGGATCGAGGGAGAGGATGTCTTCGGCGCCAACGGGACCGATGTTTGCGAGCAAGCTCTGTATGTTGCTGGGATTTCCCAATGCGGTGAGCTCCTGGAGGACGTTTGCGGAGTCATTGAGGACGTTTTGACCGGGGCGGGAAGGTTTCTGGGCGAAGATAGCGAGGGTCTGGAGGAGGTCCTCTGCGGAGATAGTGTCTGCTGCGGGAGTGCCGTCGATTTCGTCGCGGAGAGCCTTTTCTGCAGCAGAGTAGCCGCGTTGATGGAGATAGTCGAGCAGCTTGTCGTCTGGTGGTGGGGTAGACGATGGCGCAGACATGCTGTTACGGTCCCGTGACTTTGACTGAACCACACAGACCATGACAACAAAACAAGCTTCTCGCCAGGTACTCATCCCTCCCTCGCCAGCCTTCCGCGCCAACACAACACAGGCTATCACCCTCAAAGGATCCACTGCCCTCGTCACTGAATTCTTCAAGTATGCAGTCAACACGTACGTAGCCCTCTCAAATCTATACATGCCACCCACATCGCTGCAGCATCCTCTTTCAACGCGAAGTCTATCCCTCTGACGACTTCCATATGGTCAAGAAATACGGCCAGGTCGTCCTCGTCACCCAAGACCTCGCCTTGGAAAACTACCTCGAAAAGATCCTCAAGCAAGTTCAGAGTCCGTCTTGTGGCACCAACGCGTCCCTTCTCGTGACGATTCCTTGCAGAGTGGATTCTAACTGGGGCCGTGACCCAGCTGGTGCTCGTAATCCTGGCAAAGGAAACACGAGTCGCGCTCGAGCGCTGGGTCTTTGACATCAAGTTGGTAGAACCGGCAGCAGACTCGGGAGAATCGTGAGCCAACTCTGCTTTGGCTATCAGCAGCGTTGAATATGCCTCAGGACCAGCAGCAAACCCGAGGCCGAGATACAGTCCGAGATTCGAGCCATCCTCAAACAAATCGTCTCGATGGTCACCTTCTTGCCCGTAATGCAGGAAGAAAAGGTCTTCAACATCCTGGCATACACTTCCGACTCGGCCGACGTACCAGTTGGCGAATGGGTCGACACTGATCCGCAGGCTATCGAGGCAGGCAAAAGCCAGCAAGTCAAACTGAGGTCCGTGCGCGTGTTCTTGTTATCGGGCTTGGCGCGCTCAACGACGTCAAGATCGTTCTCGACAGACATTCATCGTATCGACGCCATGGTAGCATACCGCTACGAATAGAGGTTGCTGTCGCGATCAATATAATTTTGTGCAGTTTCATGATTGGTTGGGGCGGTGAACCCGGTGTTAATTGACTGAGCACGGGAGACGCGGGCATTTCGGGGAGGCCCGGAGGCAGAACTGGGACCGTTAGGCGGCTCTTCAGGCTCGAAATCTTCGCCAAGGCGGCAGTTTTGACCGGTGACCGAGAGAGCAACGCGGGCAGGGGCGGTTGGCATGCGGCGCTCCCATTGGCTGACGGGGTGCCGTCCAATCAGGCCCGAGGCAGTGGGACTCGTCACTCGTCGCTCTCCGAAACGATAGATCAAACGGTTGCACGTCAGGACGCTCTTTCTTTCGCCCCTCATCTACCACCTTTCCTTCGACCACCCTCCCACTCTCCTTGTCTGGCCGGGCCACACAACACCTCTAAAGCATCAGTCGTCGTTCCACAATGGGCGAAAGTTGGTTCAGACGCGAGTTCCTTAACGGAAGGAGACTCGCCTTCAATGTCATCTTCTACGGTCTGCATCTCTTCTTCTTCGCATATGGCTGGTACTCCCAGGTAAGCCTCGTCTGCTTCGGCCGTTCCAGAGGTTCACTCTTGTCCAGGAAACCAACACGAAACTCGCGGCCCTGAACGGCCTCAAGTTCTCCGTCTGGACCTCTCGTGGCGCTGGTCTTGTTCTTGCCTTCGACGGAGGCCTCATCCTCGTCCCGATGCTCCGGAACATCATCAAGCTTGTCCGTCCCAAGCTCACTTGGCTCTTCCCTGCGGACGAGAACATCTGGTTCCACAGACAAGTCGCGTACTCGATGGCTTTCTGGGCGATGGTCCACACGACGGCCCACTACGTCAACTTCATCAACGTCGAGCGTACCCAGGTCCGCAAGCAAATCGCCCTCCAGATCCACTACACGCAACCCGGTGGCATCACGGGCCACTTTATGCTCCTCATCATGCTCCTCATGTACACGACGGCCCACCACAAAATCCGCAACCAGGCCTTCGAGGTGTTCTGGTACACCCACCACTTGGCCTTCTTCTTCATGATTGGTCTCTACGTGCGTTGGGCCCCTTTTGTGTGGCACTTGCCCGAGGCTTAATGTGATTGTAGACGCACGCGACTGGTTGCTTCGTGCGCGACAGTGTCAACCCTGACTACATTCCGTGAGTTTTCGATAGCATTCTCAAAAGCCTCGATGACTGAGCGAAGTGCAGGGAGTTCCCCTTCTACTCGTACGTTTCTTGATTGTTCAATTGTTTGATGTCTGAGTTTATTCCTTGCAGCACCAAGCACTGTGCGTCGTGTACTTTATCATGTGTGCCACGAGACTCATCCTCTTCCAGGCCTCGGTTACCTCTCGTGGCGTTTCACCATCTGGCCGGGCATTCTCTACTTCGGAGAGCGCGCCTACAGAGAATACCGTGCCCGCCGCTCGACCCGTCTCTCGAAGGTCTTGGTCCACCCGAGCGGTACGCGATAGATCCGTGCCAATGTCCTCGTCAAATTAATCCTCTTTTAGGTGCCATGGAGCTGCGCATCATCAAGCCAAGCTTCAAGTACACGGCCGGCCAGTGGCTCTTCATCCAAATCCCCGAGATCTCTCACTTCCAATGGCATCCCGTATGTGTTTCGGCCAGCCCTCGCCTCCGCGCGCCGCCTGACAATTGGATAGTTCACCATCACCTCAGCGCCGAAGGACCCCTATGTCTCCATTCACATCCGACAAGTCGGTGATTGGACGCACGCTCTCGGTGACCGTCTTGGCGTCGGCCCATCCGTTGTCGCCACGATGACCAAGGCCGCCATGAAGGGTTCGGAGAAGAACGAGAAGACCGCCAACCGTGGTGATTTCGTCGAGATCGACTCCAACGCCGTCAGCCTGCCGGCTGTGCGTCTCGATGGACCTTTCGGTGCTCCTGCGGAGGATGTCTTCAACGTCGAGGTCGCCATGTTGGTCGGAGCTGGTATTGGTGTCACGCCGTTCGCATCGATTCTCAAGGACATCTGGTACCGTCAACGCGCCGGCAACTGCGGATCTCTCCGTCGTGTCGAGTTCTTCTGGGTTTGCCGTGATGCTCCTTCGTTCGGTTGGTTCCAGTCTCTGTTGCAGGTATGTCGTTACCGAGAGTCGCTCCACGCACACACATGCTAATATCTCGTCCAGGAAATTGAGGCCGCTCAGGCAGACCGTATGTTCCATTTCTAGTGCCGTGTTTCGCCGTAGCCTGAACTTCATGCAGCCAACTTCCTCCGCATCAACATCTACCTCACGCAGAAGATCGACGAGGTATGTTGGCATCGGCAGTGGGTTTTGCGTCAAAACTGAAATTTTCTTTCCAGAACATGCTTTGGAACATTGCGGTTAACGACGCGGGTGCCGAGTATGACCCGCTCACTCTCCTCCGCACGCGTACCCTGTTCGGCCGCCCCGACTGGATGACGATCTACGGCCAGATGCGCCAGGCGATTGAGAGCGGCCAGTACCTCCCTGGCAGCACTGCTCAGCTCAAGAACAAAGTTGGAGTGAGTTATTGTTCCCATTCTTTTTCTTTGCCCATCGCTAATGTCCGTCTTTAGACGTACTTCTGTGGACCGACCCCGATCGCGAAGGCGCTCAAGCAGGCGTGCGACCACCACACCTGCTCGACCGTCGAGTTCAGCTTCGCCAAGGAGCACTTCTAGACGATGGCTTTACATTGCACCGTTTGCCATACCCATTGTAACATCTACTGCTTCAGAGCAATAGGAGTGGATTTCGAACCCACGTCTCTTCTCACCTGCTTCACTATTTTATTGTAAATTAACAGGCTTGTTCGCGCTCTTCGTTGGTGTGCGTCGTGACTTATTGCCAGCAAAAAAATACAAGTCAATACATTAAACTTCCTCGACGCGATGTCCCCATAATCGCGTTGCTCTCCGTTGTACCCCAGTCTGTGTTAGTCGATCCTCCGCCTGCATTCGGATGCTCTTCGGTCTCCGCCGGTCAGTTTGTTCCATGGGCTTGTCGAGATCGACTTTGGGGAAGAAATCCTCCAAATGCGAGTAAACGTCGCCAACGCCAGGACGTGGTGCCCAAGTCGTCTCGCGTTTTGTCTCGATGATGCTCTGCCGGTGAGCATACTTGCTCGCCTTGGACGGCCCCGCTTCTGGTGGCTTCTTCCACATGCCGGTGCTATAACTATCGCTGTCGCTGTCAGAATCATACTGGGAGCTGGTGATTGTGGACGACGAGGACATGGGTGCGGTCAGGTTCTGCATGGAAACCGCAGGCGCCAGTCGTCGTTCGTCCCGTGTCATCAGCTCTGCTCGCGATGCAGGCGCAGCGGGCGATGGATGAGAAGGCAGTGGTGGCGGCTCGTATACAAACGGTTTCCTAAAGCGACCTGCCCGACGATCTTCCGGGGTTGGATCGGGGTTCGCAACAAGAAACCGTTTCTTGCGGGTTGGTTGGGGCGAGACAGAGCTTGTGCTTTCTGTCGTGGAAAAGCTGGAGCTGCGGGAAGATATTCGGGAAGAAGATGGAAGGGGTGTGATGACCACGATGGGAGGGAGTTCTGCTGGAGCGGGGGGTGGTGGACGCGTGGGTGGTGGGATGACAACAGTCGCGATAGACGGTCTACGCGTGTAATCACTCGAACGGAGGGTGGCTTCGGACTGGGAAGGTAGTGGCGGGACGGCATCTGACGTAGAAGGTCTCCGTGTCGCGGGCACAGACGAGTTTCGATGCCTCCCGCCGGTTTTGCTCCGTTTGCGTGGTTTGCGCGTGACGCGCTCAAGGTCTGAGAGGGAGAAGGACCAGTCGAGGGGAAGCGAGTTGAGGTATGGATGCTTCAAGAGCATGTCGGCAGATGGGCGCTGATTTGGATCCCTAAACAAAGTAAGAAAGTGGCAACGCAATCAACGCTGGAAACACACATAGCGAAACATTCGTCGTGAAAGTCCAAAGCGGATTCCGAGAGTTCTGCTCTGAGATCGGAAGGAAGCGGGGGAGGCTGCTTGTGCTTGTAGAGCTTAAGCATAACGGCGATAACCTCTTCGCCTGCCCATGGATGTTCGCCCGTCCACATTTCCAGCAGAACGCATCCAAGCGACCTGCGTCGTGAGCATGGCTCCAATGGAGACGATCTCACTGACCAGATATCAACCTTCGACCCATATCCTTGTTTCCTGGCGTCCACGACCTCCGGCGCCATCCAGTACACCGTGCCCTTCAGCTCAGTATGCGCTTGGTGTTGCGCCTCCAACGTTCGGGAGATCCCAAAGTCGCTGATCTTGCAAACGCCCGATGTTTCGACTAGGATATTCTCGCCCTTCAAATCTCGGTGTAGAACGTTCTTGGAATGAAGATACTCGAGACCCGCGGCAATTTGACGAGTAAAATGTTTCGCGACATTCTGGTCGAACCGGCCATGCTTCTGGAGCATCGAGCCAATAGTACCGCCCGGAATATATTCTAAGAAGCTGTGATTGTGGGCTGGATGGACGGAGAAGGTGCAGACAAACTCACATATTGAGCGTTGTTGAGGTTTCTTCAAAGCCTAAGTACTGGACGATATTTGGATGGTCGCCGAGAAGCTAGGCGAGTTTGTTTGCATGATATTCGGTCAAGGGATATGCAGCAGACCTGTAGGGCTTTCGACTCGAACTTCAAGGCTTCCACAACCTCGAGTTGCTTTGGACTAGCGCGGTCACTCGGAGTTTGTGGTGTTTCGACCTGGAATTCAAGTAAGCGTCAACGGAAGAGGGAATAAAGGAGTGGATAATACCTGCTTGACCGCTAGCAGCTCGCCTGACGTGGTCATACCCTGCCACGGGCACTCAGATGCGATTACCGGGGCGCATGAGGCAACGTACCAGGAATACGCGTCCGTACGACCCTTGTCCTATCAATGCACCCTTGACCCACTGGAATTTTATCGCTGCAAGCTACGTGTGAGCTAGGCGCAGGCGAAAGAAAAGTACGGACATGGCGGAGCGACGCTATCGACACGGAAGTCGCTGCGGGATGGTCTGTGATTCAGAGGCCGGGCCGTGGCGAAGCCATTGAGGTGAGTGCTGGAGGACCGGTGGGTAAGGGAATGAGTGGATGGGCTGTTGCGAAGGTGCGAGGCGCCGACGCTCATGAAGAGGCGAGCAAGCAGAGTTGCGTGTCACTGATGATTTTGGACTCGATCTCCACCCGCACCGCGCCGATCCTTGTATTATAGACTCGCGCAGAGCCGCCGCCGGGCCAAGCGATGGCGTAGCCTCCACAATCCAGCCGGATTTCTACCAGGCACGGCGCAGAAGCATCCCGCGTTTCTAAGTACATCGCGTGCGACATCGGCTCTTATTTGTGTTGCCGCGTCGTGGCAAACACTTCCGGCACCTCGGCGTTCCCGGCTCCCTGCACCTGACTTGGACGTTGACCGCGTCCCACTTCCACCTTGCTTCCACCCTTTGCGTGTCCGGTGGCAGTCTAGCCCGCCTCTTGCCACGCGCTCACCATGGCCAACATGGAGCGCGCGCATGAAATCCTCAAGGTTCTTCTTTTTGTACGCGTCGTGGATACCTCTCAGCCTGCTTAGAGCGTGTTTGGCTTCGATGGATTCCGTCTAGCTCAAGAGCAGGCCATTGAAAATCTGCTGAATGGTCGCAATACGGCAGTCATTTTCCCCACAGGCGGAGGGAAAAGTCTGGTGAGCCCTCCCAACGCAGCGGAAACACGAAACTAACGCGACTTCAGGTTTACCAAGTGCCCGGACTCTGCTTCGACGGCTTGACGCTGGTCATATCTCCTCTTATTTCACTCATGAAAGACCAGGCGCGTACTTCCCGTTCCATAGCCCAACTTTGACTCAATTCTTCTCCAGGTTGATTCGTTGGTTCGCCGGGGCGTGAAAGCTGCCAGTCTAGACTCCTCCCTCAGTGCCGAAGAAGCCTCAACCGTAAAGCAAGGTCCGTAGCCAGGCCGACCCTTTCATCCTACTAAGAGACAACAGGAGTCCTTTCGGGGGACTTGAAACTGCTTTACGTCGCACCGGAGCGCCTCAATAACGAGAACTTTGTGCGAATGATCAGCCAAGTGAGAAACATTTTCGTCAAGGCCCAAATACTCATATTTGTCAAGGTCACAATAGATTTGCTCGCTGTGGATGAAGCCCATTGCATCTCTCAAGTGCGTTTTGCCCATTTGTTTCTCGTTCTTTTGTCTGAACATGAACGAGTGGGGAATGTCGTGCGTATATTCCAGTGAACATATAATATTGCAGACGCCTAAAATGGTCAAGATTCCGCCCCGAGTACCTGAAGATCGCACGGATGGTCCAAGAGAGCAATGTGCGACGCGTCCTCTGCTTGACTGCGACTGCCACACCTCCGGTCGTTGAAGACATGCGCCGCGCTTTTCAAATTGACGAAAGCAGCGTGTTCCAGACGCCTGTATACCGACCCAAGTATGTCAAAATGTCTGCGCTGGCCACGCACTTGGTGATAATATTCTTCGCAGCCTTCATCTTCGCGTCGAGGCCGCCGAAACCCTTTACCAGAAGGTGGATATCCTGGTGCCGCTTCTTAAGACGCGGACGGGTCCCGCGATCGTCTACGTGACTCTTCAGAAGCACACAGACGATGTCGCCAGCGCCTTGGAGGCTCGTGGGCTCAAGGACGTCTTGAGGTACCACGCAGGACTTCCTCAAGACGAAAGAAAACGCATACAAGCAAGTGACTGCATGCCTTTGCTAATTCATATTCATCGATATCAGGATACGTTTATGGCCGGACAATCCTATATCGTCGTCGCGACGATAGCGTTCGGCATGGGTATAGACAAGGCAGACATACGGCAGGAAAGCGCCTTTCTGTGTGAATTCTTCTCTGAGTGACCGCGTTGCGCAGGTTGTCCACTTCTACATGCCCAAGACGCTCGAAAATTATTCTCAAGAAATCGGCCGTGCGGGTCGTGACGGCTTGCCGTCGACTTGTGTTTTGTTCATGTCTTCGTAGGTCTTTCGTTGGTTTGTGGTTGATCGGTTATAACACGCCAAAGGTTGGATATACCAGCCCTGCAGGGATTTTGCTGCGGCGACACATGCGCGAAACGAGATGTCGAGCTGTGGCTGCACACAGTTACCTCGCAGGCCCCGGCCAGTGACGGGACGTTAAGCTTCAATTTATATGAACAGAGCAAGCTGTGAGCTTTCATTTTTGCGCCCGCTCTTCCCGATTCTTATGAGGACTAAAGATATGATATTCGGGTACATCTCCGAGTCCCAGTCTTCACGTTGCTTTCTTTGACATTCCCGCAGAGCAACGTCCTCAATTTGCTGTACGCTCAACTCGAACTCGACTTTGGTTATATCCGAGCGGTTACGCCGTTCTACTCTATTTACGAGATCTCTCCCCGCGACAGCACTGGTCGAAGCACCATCTTGAACGACCAGAGCACCGAAGCAGCACACATCAGGTCGTTCTGGCGAGTAAAGAGGGAGAAATTTGAGGTACGTTCTGGAACGCCGAGAGACTTTGAAGACATCTTATCGTCAATCCAGATCAACGTCGTCGACGCAGCAGCGCGCATTAACATCGACCGAAGTCTATTGGCCAACAAGATTATGCGTTGGGAACTGGACGGCCATATTCAGACAAGACCGTCACAAGTTCGAGCAGTTAGTTCCTATTCAACTCCCACACAGCAGCCTCTCACATCTTGCAGCGTTTTTTGGTCCTGAAACCCTTTCCTACGGCAAAGGAAGAGCTTGCAGCGATCACGGACGAAATCTATGCTGGTATGGAGAAGAGGGAAGCAGACGGCAAGTGCTCGATCTAATGTCTTTGTTAGTTATAACCTAGTATACAGGGATTGCCAAGCTCCAAGAAGTCATAAAGTTTGCGACGGAGGATGATTGTGAGCAGTCACGGTCGGTCACGTGATGGACCTGATTCCGCTGCAGGTCTCTCGAGTGGTCTTTCTGTTTACTTTGGAGGTGAAAACACGGTACCAGAGGATGGATGCGGCACATGCACGTTCTGCATGAAAGGACAAGGCGTAGACTTCAAGCCTAAGACAACGGACCAAGTTGATGAAGCTAAAATCGCTGCAATTCTCGCCGCCTGCGGAGAGCGAGACGATCCGCGCTTGCTAGCAAGAATGGCTTTCGGGATGTTCGTCGCGCAATCTATCGTTGAAGCTGAGACTGATCCTCTACAGTACATCTCCTCGTTTGACTGCCCTCAAGTGCTCCACCGGCCACGCGCTTTTCGGGAGTATGGGAGACTGCGATTTCAACGCTCTGGTTTGTGTACTCCTTGCCTGTGATTCCCGACACTCACCAAGAACGCAGATAGCAGCGTTTGACGCTGAATGCGCCAAGGTTGACTATGAAAACCAAGCTATTGTCGTCCCCTCCACGAGCCAGAAGAGGACGTATTCCCAAACCACGGGTGGGCGGGGTGGCTCCGGTGCTAGTAAAAGAGCTCGGGGCGGTAGAGGCGGTCGGAGATGACATACGCGGATGCTATTAGAGTACGAGTCGAGTAATGGGAGCGGAAAGTACCGTACAATGGCGTACAATGGCGTACATGACCAACTTTGATCCTGAGACGAGTTTGATCTCGGCCATCAAACCTCGTTGCACTTGCTCCCAGCAGTCATGGTGAAGTTGTTGCTCTCGATCAAGGTACCCTCTACTCTGGCTGGAGATGAGCTGCGCAGATCCAGGTCTAGGCCGAGCTTGAAAACGTGACAAATCTGGAACCTGGACCCGACTTCGATTTCTTTTTCGAGGTTCGTCGAACTGACTACTATAAACATCGTCATTGATAATCTCTTGTCCCATAGGTTCAATGCACAAGCTGCCGTGAAACGCATCCCAAGCACGTATCGCTGAATCGACGTGTAAATCTCTATTTATCGCTATGTTTTACGGCTGCTTCATCCCCAGTGTAGGAGAGTTTTGAGGTTCCGGGCAGCAAGGGCGGCACTGCGAACTTCGTCTGGCGATGCTCAACTTGTGATCCTTTCCGTACTGCATTTCTGCGTTCACGTTCTCAATCTAGCGTAGGCAAACGCGAAAGCTCGGCCAAATTCGAGGAATCGTATCCTATTCGCCCATACGCGGCGGAGAACGAGCAGTTTGCTCCTTTCCTACAGATTGAATGCCGAGGTATCTCGCGCCTCCAGTCGCTGAGCCCTCTGTTCAATCATTTTTCCAGGGCTTGAGTTTGTGTCCTTCGATCCTCGTGCAAGTATCTGGGTTGATCCTGCCCGTTGCATACCAATAATCTACAGGGTACCTGGAAATGCCAGGGCATGAAAGGCACTGTGTTTCCGGAAGTCGATCTAGAGGAGGGCGAATGGAATGACTACGATGAGAAGGTGAGGTTCGCCGGAATATCTTCTTTTGTGCTCATTCTGCAGGCGGCTCTTCCTGTTGGAGTATCGAACTTCGGCAGCGAATGGAGCAGAGCGTAGAATATTGCCTGTATTTTTGCCACTTTAGTTGAACCTCCATGAACTCGAAGATCTTATCAACGTTGGCTATCAGCTGTGTCATCAAGCACGACGTTCACTCATCTCTCCGCTCATGGCCGCCAACGAGGACGCGAAGTTGGTCTAGAATGTCCAGAACTTCCGGTGATTCTCAATACTACCTACCTAGATGTCTTTTCTGCGGGATTATCAAAGGTATATTCGCGTTGGAGGACGAGAATCGTGCTCAATCGAGCGTCCAAATCACGCAGGCATCGTCCCAAGCCACAAGGTGCTCGAGACCGAGCGCAGGCATGACTACCCTAATTGATACGGCTCGTAATCAATCGCGCACAGTGTCGCGTTCCTCGACATCATGCCCTTCTCCGAAGGCCACACTCTGGTGGGCTTGCTTATACTCCTCCAGTGAACGGGGAGATGTTGATCGGCCTAGGTGGTTCCCAAATGTACGCCTGCTCGGCGGTTTGGCTAAAAGGATCTAAGCTCAGATTCAGATCACTCGGAGACGCTCGAAACTCTCCCGGACGAATATCTAGCTGTAAAGGCTCTTTCGTAGATCCACGGATACTGACCGTGCCAGGAAATCGGACCTCTTCTCAAGAAAGCTGCGAAGGCAACCGGCGCAACGCAGTACAATGTCGTGCAGGTTAAATCTCTGTCTGGATTCCGCTTGACGCCGATGTTGACCGTTGTCCAGAACAACGGGAAGCTCGCGTATCAGGCAAGGCGGCGTCGCTTGCCATATATCCGCTCATCCCTTGCAGCACGTTCCTCATGTTCACTTCCATGTCATCCCCAAAACCACGGAGTTAGAGGGTCTCGTTTTACGTCTCGATGAGCGTCCGCCAGTCAAGGTCTCCAACGACGACTTGGCTGCAACGCTCGTCAAGATGAAGGAAAGATTGTCCCAGTAGGAAAAGCAGAGAAAAATTACAAGACTATTTTCGCGATTGCACTTGGGCGGGGCGACCTTCGAGAATCTCCTGTTTCCAGGGTACTCGCTCGACGAGCTTATTGAGGCCTTCCTTCCCCTCTTCAACTAGACGCCGCTTCGTTTTCTGCATTTTCTTGATATGCTCGACTCTGCCAAAATGTTAGAACAAAGCGCGACCCAGATGTGGTGACGGACCCCCAGAGAGCCAACTCTGCTTTGCTGATCCTAGCCTGAAATGCGCTCAGTACTATCAACACGCAACGAATACGCTGGGGCAAACCTTGCTCATGTCGACACCGCGTTCCTCGAGTACTTCGACGAACTTGTGGAAATGCTGAAACGGATTGAACCGTTCGTACAGGATGCTTAGAAGATCGACCTACCTCGATGGACGTTCTATAGTGCCCGGATAACGGAGAAAGCGTCGAGATGACCCCCATGTGAACGGTAATCAAGCCAGCACTGGTAACCACGCCGCCCGCCAGAAGCGACGAGTGCTGGAAGGTCCCTGTGTGTTTGATGCCGATGAAGATATTGACTAGAAAGGTGTCAGAACAACAAAAGCGTCCACACCAGACGCACAATGTTTGTCGCTGCAGTATATCCAGGTGTTCTTTCGGACCGTCTTACGCAGCAGTCGATCTACAACTCCTCGCAACGTGAATCGCTTCCGGAACTCACGGGTCAGCTTGGTCTTGCCGCGAGGACCCGCATAATGAGTGGCCGCAGTGTCCAGCGCCGCCGAGTCTGCCGATGTAGAGCTTTCGCTGCGGAATAACGAATCACGGAAGCTGGTCTCGTCGGGAACGATACCCTCGCCGCCAGAGTCCTTCCATCGTCCAGGAGTTGTGTCCACCAACTCATGATTTTTGGCCCAGCAAAGCCGGCCATTCGGATCGATTTCGATCAGATACTTTAATCCTAGACGAGGTATTGGAAAACGACAATAACAGCCCTGGATTAGAACTCACGTTGTTCAGTGGAGAGATAGCTGGGAAATGTTAGGTCTTGTGAGGAGTAGTCCAGTCAAACGCACATTATTTTCTGCTCAGACTGGTTAAGTATTGTGCGCACGCTTTGACATAGAACTTACCTCGCTCTCCAGCTGCTCTCTTGAACATTCGTCGAGCGACAACGATTTACCCCCGCCGTGATCAAGCCTTGGGTTGGATTCAGGAATAGACAGTGGTTCAGGCAAAGTCAAGCCAGACCATTTGAAGAAATTCTCGGTCGTGTCTTCTTCTCTCCACACTTTGTGGTAAAACTTCGAAGCATGTATTAGTAGGGCATGGCACGACAGCGAACGAAAGCTTACCTTGACTGCATTCATGCGTCCTCAATCTCGCGCAATACGACGCGTTTTAAGTGGTTTACTCAACGATTAGACCCATAACGATGTTTGCTGGTTGACGATTAGCGCAGAAAATACGTCGACCGCCCCAGCTTACCCGTCCACAAGTTCAAGCCAATGCTGCGTCTCCAAGATCTTCTGCAGGGCCGACTCATCCTGTACACCGTTCTGCTCGAGCATAGGGTTCGCGTCGCGTAGCCGCGACGCAAGCACAATGGCGCGGCGCCATCTTGCTTTGGGCGAATTGTCGCCGGCAGCAGCAGAGTGACGCGCAGCGGTGAGCGAAGCATGCAGTTTAAAGTCGTTTAGGCGAACGTCCGTTGTTATGAATGCCTTCTCGGGAGAGTCGTCGTGGTGAGCTCTCCAAAAGCGCTGTATTCGTAGCGCTGCGTCGTGTCGTCGCTTGTGCTCGTCGTGGATGGGAGCCATGTTGCGGTGATGTCATGGATCCGGAGCCCACCAGATTGTAGCAAAGTTCTCATGATTGCGGGCCGGGGAGAAGAGTTGCCGTTGTGACTGTGTTGTTGACAACCAGATGCACGAATTTTGTAGGTAAGGGTACATGGGTGGATGGGTATTATAGAAACATTAAAATGCTACAGATATTGGCGAATGGTTATGCTGCAATGGACACAGAAATGGGAATCAAAGTCAGTATCATCATCTCTGCTACTTTGCTTCAAACCCATCGAACACCCAGCCCGGGGTGACTGCCAGATAAGAATGCCGTCGCAATTCCGCCGCCGTAGGCCGCTCCTCGGGGTTACTGGCCAAAAATCAGGATGCGACAAACAAAGTATACGACACGTACATCGCAAAGCATTTGAGGCGGAAGTCATCCGCCTGTTGCGTCAGCACAAGTCCCTCTGGAACCGGCGGAGGTTGCTTGGACTGGAACAACTGCAGAAGACTCAGTCCGGGTCGGCATAATAGAAGGACGGAGCCTGACCTTGAACATGACGGCGACCATCTCGTCGCCAGTCCAGGGACGAGTACCCGCCCACATCTCCAGGACCACACATCCGATACTCCAGATATCAATCTTGGAGTTGTATCCCTTCTTCTGCGTGTTGATGACCTCGGGCGCCATCCAAAACACGGTGCCTTGCATAGCCGTGTGCGCGTCGTTGTGGTCGTCTGTTCGTTTGGAGATTCCGAAGTCGGAGATCTTGCATACCCCAGACATCTCCACGAGAATATTGTCCGATTTGAGATCCTATCGCCTTGTTAGCCACGTACACACGGACAAAACTGCGTGAACGAACGCGATGGATGATGCCTTTAGAGTGAAGATACTCGAGACCGGCAAGGATTTGCGACGTGAACGACTTGGTAACGTCCTCTTCAAATTTACCGTGCTTGAGAAGACAACTGCCGATAGACCCGCCAGGAACGTACTCGAGGAAGCTGCAACAAAATATAAGGAACGGTGGCGGACATCTGAAATCAAAGCGACATACATGCTCAAGTTGCTCGGCGTCTCCTCGAACCCCAAATACTGCACGATATTGGGGTGATCAAGCACTTTGAGCGTCTCACTCTCCATCTTGAGCGCTTGCACGACGGTGACTTGTCGACTGTCGATCTTGTCGCTGGCGGTGCGAGGAATCTCGACTTGCTTGACCGCGATCATTTCTCCCGTCGTGACGTTGAGTCCAAGATAGACTCTTCCGTACGTCCCGCGCCCAATAAGCTCGCCGCGTACCCACTTGAAGGTCGCTTCAAACACACCATTAGTAGCACTCACAGCTGACTACGCAACTCGTACCTGTAGTAGACACGTCGCTCGAAGGCGACTCTGGGAGATTGGATGTGTCGACTTCCTCGACTTTGCTGCCCCACAGCTTCGTGCTACGTTTACGCTGGACCGCAGTCATCCCTTCGGCACGTGATGCGCGATCGAGATGGCGTTTGCGTTCCTGCGCGACGATACGAATGCTCTTCTTGCCGCGTAGCCGTGACTTTTCAGTCGCGGCCGGCGTAAGAGGAGCAGGAGCAGGAACCAGGTCCGTACTCGTTGGAGATGTACCCCCCGATGCAGCCTCAATGACGGGTTTGTCGAGGTCGTGCTGAGGGAAGTAGTCCTCCAGGCGTTCGTAAACATCCTCGGGAGGAGGTCGAGGAGCCCAGGTATCTTCTTGTCGAATAGTGAATTTGCTCATATGTTTGTCGCGCTTGGACGTCTTGGGCATGACATCGGCTGGCGACGGTGTCGAGGGAAGCAATATGGGCGTAGCAAACGTGGGGTGATTTCCGTTTGGCTTCAAAGTGCCTCCGGAAGAGTTCTCAATCTGCACCTTCAACGGCGGGCCACGAAGGATCGACTTTGGTCGCTCGGCCGACGGAGCCTTCTTCCATGTCCCATTGTCATCCGACTCGCTATCCGACTCAGACGAGCGGGTGCTGATCATGGTGCCATTGGGAGGTGGCATGACCGTGCTGGTCTCTGGGATCAGAGTCGACTCCGCACTGGCGAGAACTTGAGCGGCCCATTCCGAAGAGCCCAATTCGCCATTGACGGCCGTGGTGGCAGTCTCGTGAGGACCCTCGTTGCCAAGGGAGCTCGACGAAGACCCCGGTCGTCGATCTCGCGAGACGAAGCGAGGACTACGAGGACTGCCAGGGCTCTGAATGGCCTCGGATGGTCGACTTGACCGGAAAGGCAGAGCAGATGTGGAAGACGATGTGGGGAAGGGGTGGGTAGGAGACGGGGCACGAGGAGAGTGTCGATAGTCGGGGTCAAGCGACGGTCCGAAGTGGCGGTTGTACCTTTGGTGTGGAGAGGATACAGCCGCATCACCAAATGCAGATTGTGGTCGTGGGTAGGGTTCGTTCGCGGGTGACATTAATGTCGAACCCGATATTCGTGATCCATACTGGCTCGTCGACGCGGGGCTGAGTTCATGAATAGTCGGATGGGTAGAGCCTTGAATAGGAAGGGGTCGTATCGGGCGACTCTCATACGATCGTCCACCATCAAAAGATTTAGGCGTACCGAGCGACGGCGATGTTCCCGCAGAGAGCAAGGGATCGCGCATGCTGCTCGTGTTGGGACGGGCAACGGGCAACGGTGGCGGACGGGCGCCTCGGCCGGATGAACCGGGCTGGAGACTGGCCGGGTGATTGAAGCCTGCCGAGCCACGAAGAGCGTCCATGCTCTTAGCCGTCTTGAGCTTGTACGTGGACGTCGGAGGTGCGGTCGGCTGCTTCTGCTCGCCCTTGTATGTGACCATCCACTTGGGAGGAACGGGGACGCCAGCAGGACGCGGCGGTGGGATGCGCGTATCGGGAGAGGTCGCAGGGATAGGCGGTGGGGCATTTCTCGGCGGGGCAGGAATGGCCAATCGACCGCCATACGGTGCTGAGACCTTGTATCGAGACGGAGAAAACTGCTGCCGACCTGGCGGTCGGGCAGGAGAGCTGCGGATATCGACTGGGGTAGGTGGATGGTCTTCCACGAAGACCCACGATTCCGCAGGGCTTTCCTCAGTGTCGCTCTGGTTGTATGAGTGTTTGTGGCGCGGCCGTCGCTCACGGCCATGCGACGCCGTTCTACCGCTGTGCTGCGGCCTCGGTCGTCTCGGCTCCTCGATAACGCGCTCTTCAACCTCGGCGGGGGTGACTCGTGGCTGGAGAATTGTGCCTGGGGGTGTGATGTTGTCGTCCACAAACGAGGCGCGATTCGGGGAAAGCGGAGGTGGTGGCGGTGGTGGTGCGACAATGTTACCGTATTTGTCCAGCAACGGCGGGGGAAGCGGGGAGCTGGACCGTGACTGCAGCGGAGACGGACTGGGGACGCCGAGATTACGCGCAGTCGTCCGGTCCTTCTCAAAATCCGCCTCATAACCCGCTGAGGACTCCGGGGGTGGATTCTCGCTGGTCGAAGATACGCTGTCGTTGGGAGACCGTGGCCGGCGTCTGGGTTGTAACGGCGGGATCAATGGCGGGACCAGTGTGCCGGTAGCATGGACCTCGTGGACATTGGCCGCAGAAGCGCAGACAAGCAGCTTGAGGGTGCCCTTCTCGTCGCCGAGGTCCCGACACAGCTCAAATAGCCGGTCGTCGGATAGAGCCTCGCCGATGGCAAAGCTACCAATCTCGGTGCGATATATGGACAGGTTTGCCTGGTCATACTCGTCGAAGATGGCAAGCTGGTCGCCAGATGAGCGAGGAAGACATCGATGAAGCTGCAACACACCTTTGTGAACACCCGCTCGCGGATGAAGGCCGGATTGGGTGCCCCGCTGATGTCGACGTTAACGAAATGCTCTGAGTCGCCCGTGACAAGGATAAGGACGCGGTCTGCAACGGGATGGGGCGAATACGTCTCTGTCGGCGACTGGAATGGCCTGGCTGTCGGGAGACGGGGCAGAGGTGGTTTGAGCGGCTGGGGTTGCTCTTGGGTGTCGTCCGAGCCCAGTCCAGGCGTGGATGGTGGTGGGGTGGACTCGTCTGCAGCACTGGATGAGGGCGAAGAGAGCGACGAGGGATGGGACTGTGCTGCCATCCGAGGCCTGGACAAGTTTGTGGCAATCTTGGGTGCAGGTATCGGGGGAAGGGGGAGCGGAGGTGGGTTGTAGTGGTATGCCCTGGTGCTCCTCTGGGGCTCCTCGTCCGACGAGTCCGAGCCACGGTTGACCACAATGAGGCGCGTTCCCCTTCCACCGGCCCCGCGTACTGAGGCCATGGCTGCCTTCTGCCTCAAGTAGGTCACACATCATTTCCATCCACGCTCTATCTAGCGTACAAATTTCGGAAACCCACTGGCTTCTCCAGATATCCCTCTCACTCCCTCGTATACAAAGAAACTGCGAACGTGGGTCGCCTCCCGACTCTGATTTGTCCGTTTCCGACTCCGGCTCCCCCGTTTGCGCACCCGAGGTCGAGGGGGCATCGCGTATCCAGACAGCTCGCTCTGGTACTCTGCTATCTCATTGACCGCCTCTGAACTCCCGCCAAGCGATCCCCGCAGGCTCTCGACGTCTTCGATGCTCCGCGACGCAACTTTCGGTGGCGGAGTGAATCTCTCGTGGAGGAAACTAAAAACACCGAATTAGTAACCTCGATACCGGCCGGAACGTACCCAACTTACTGTTGGTACTCGTATAGCGCTTCCATTGCCATTTCTCCCTGTTCTTCGCGGTCGCTTTCGTCAGCCACTTCCTTCGCGTATTCCACGAGCGCTGCTTTACACGAGAGCAACACTTGCGGGTGCTTGGTGGCCGCCGACTGTAGCTCCTCCGGCGGCAACGCGATCAGTGTCGACGGCCACAGAACAAGTCCGGCACTAGCGGCCAGTGGGTCGCCGTCTTGATGTCGGGCGCCAGGCGTTGTTTCCGGGGGCGCCAGCGTCAAGTGCATCGCTGCAAGCTCCTTAACCGTTCCAAAGACTCTGGAGAATATTTCGAACAGAAATTCGGCGGGCCGCGGGTTGATCTCGAATTTCTTTGTGAGCATGTGTTCAAAGAGGCCCTCGAGTTCGCGTGCAGCCTCCTCTCGCTCGTGCCATCCGTCCCAGATCGACGAAGAGAACGAAGAGCCACCGGCGATGGAAGGCGCTGAATTGTGCGAATGAGGCAGATATGAAGTCGGGATTCGAGTCGTGCTGGGTTGCTCCGTATGGAGGTTATAAAGGTCGCTGTCGGTGTCGCTGATTTCCGGCTCTGTAGTGCGCTGGTTAGCATCTGTGAGGCCCATCCGAGAGAATTCCATAGCCGCGTCGAAAGGAGTTTCTGAGGCAGCCGTCGGTTTGGCGTAGGGGAAGAACACATGGTCGTCGATGAACTCGAGGCGGCCTCCAACAACCAACACACGATGAGCTTCTCGGAGAACAAACTCCCAGCGCGACTGAGGGATGCACAGAGCGAGATTTGCCATCCGAACAAAGTCAAATGACCCGTCGGGAAATGGCAGCGGGTCTTTGACGCTACGAGCACCATCAACACAGGAACATGGGACGGAATTTACGACCTACAAGTTGCCACGAACGAACTGGATGTTATCGATACCGTTGCCCTGCGCAATCGGCCACATTCCGCGCAGCGTCTCCGTCCTGTCGAAGCCAATGACTTGCGCCGTAGGCCATGAGGTTGCGGCGTCCAACAGCCATGTTCCAGACCCGCATCCGAGATCCAATACAGAGCGCGGTGCCCTCCCGCCATAGTTGTGGAAGCTGGGACTTCCGTTTCGATTCAGTTTCCGCATCAGCTCCCAGGTCTGGCGGTCCCTGAAAAGCGGCGTGATTAGACTGGTACTGTTTGTTGAAAGCGGGAACGTGAACGTACGCTTCCATAAGTGATGTATCGTATGGATCGAGCGGATAAGCACCGACTTTGGTTGCAATCCGAGGCTCGATGCGTTGTTCGTCTGCCTGTGGTGGCGGAGGCGGAGCAGGCTGTGGAGACTGCGCTGATAACGGGACGACAGACGGGACACTTGGGACCGTCTTTCCCTTCTTACCCAATCCTAGGAATCTGCTTGGCAGCTTGGTCCCGCCGCTCGCATTTCCCTCCTTTTTCTTGCCCTTGCCAAAATGGATCCCCGGCGCCTTTGGGTGCGCACGGGTCCGCCCACCGGGGAAGTAGAAAGGCTCTGGGCTTGCTTGCGTGTTTGAAGAACTCCTAGTGTCGACAGAAGACACACTGGGTGCCCGGTTAGAAACCGATGCAGTCGGTGGGCTGGCAATTGTGATTCCCTGGGACGGAGGCGAGATGCCCTCAACAGACGGCGCCCCTTGTTTTCTCTTGCTGCGAAACTTGAAACCCGGGTTTGGGGTACCACTGGGGCGAGCACGCGTACGTGCGGATGGATAGACAAAAGCAGGGGATGCCTTTGGCGCCGAAGGCAATCCCGCTGAAAGTGAGGATGGTGGTGCCGCACGCTGCGGCGCAATGGCGGTCCTCGGTTCCTCGACGATACTCAAAGCCGTTCGAGCGCCGGCGGCGCGACCATTTGGTAGAGATGTAGAATGCGTAGCGAACGTGGAATTCGGCCCAGACGATATGGGTAGTCTGGGATGCGAAGGAGAGTAAGGACTGTTGCTGGAAGCGGAACCCGAACGTATGCGCTGCATTTCTCCGGACATTGAAGGTCTGGGAGATGGGTGCGCATTGGACATTGGGCCGGAGAAATTCGGAGATGGGCTCGAGACCATCGGGAATGTATCGGGATGATACAGTGGCAGGTTTCCGCGTTTCTCGTTGGCCACAGCAGCCCAGCCAGTCAAGGTTGGGGGTGAAGATGGGTATGGAGGCAGAGAACGTGGGACTTCCTCGTAAGACGGCGCAGGTTGGTTCAGAGTGTCCAAAGACGGGTTCATTGTGCGCAGCGGAAGAGTTTTCTCTCTCCTTGGCGGCACGGGAGCGGAGGAGACACTAGTGTCGCGTGAATAAACGCTGTTATCGCTGAAAGATAACATGGACGGCGCGAAACTGGATGTCGAAGAGGACGCGAGATTGGACGGCAATGGAGGCGTTAGGGAATGAGGGTGAAGGGGCCGTTGGGTGGTTTGCGACTTGCTGAGGTCCGTAGGAACGCGCCCCGACATGATGGCGTGCGGGGAAACTGAGCCAGTGCGCGCATGGGTCTCCGAAGTTGATAACCGCGCCGAGTAAGCGCCATCAAAGAAGAAGATGGCGAATACACACGTATCATTCACGCCGCACACCGTTGGTGGTCGCTCCGTGAAAGCTGCGAAAGCTCATGTCAAACTCATGTGCCAGTGATTGGCAGCAGCTTCAACTTGAAGTTGCCTCAGACGCAGCCAGCCCCCTAGCTAGCCCTCTAGCCCCAGCTCTAACGGTTTTACTCGTTTCCGGGTGCACAACATTCAACAACTGAGATGTTTCTGCAACCATCAAGCCACTTCCATGCAACCCACAGCACAGAACCAACTATAGCACCTTATCAGCGCAACAGAAGTTTCTTCGCCGCCCTCCAAACAGGACGGTGGCTTCTCTAATGTATTCGGTTGACTGCATGCTTGCCAAAGAGGGTCCGAACAACGCTTCCTCTCGAACCTTTCTCACTGTCTCCTTCTTGCTCTCTCGACTTCCGCGCCATGAGCAATATCAGCTACGATTCCGGTACGACAAGCTGCAAGCGTCTTCGTGCAGCCAACCTGATCACTTGAGTTTGCAGCAGGAAGCCTGGTCTATTCGCCCGGTGACGAGACCACAATCGTCTACAACCCGGGCGATATCGCGTGGGTTCTCGCGTCCACAGCGCTTGTGTGGATCATGGTCCCCGGTATCCAGTCCATTTCGACTCTTCTTTGAGGCGGCAGTTGACTCTCGTAGGCGTCGGATACTTCTACTCGGGCCTTATGAACAAGAAGAATGCGCTTTCGATGATATTTCTCTCCGTGGGTCCGTGCACGGATTGGTCTCATCTACTTTTTCTAAACCCCCAATTCAGCCACAATTGCCGTCGTCTCATTCCAGTGGTCCGTCCTCTCCGTGTTCAGGATTTGATTTCTCACTTTCTGGTTCAGGTGGTTTTGGGGGTTCTCTCTCACTTTCAGCGAGACCGCAGGACCATTCATCGGCGACCTGAGTATGTTTACGTCTTTCCAAACGGTTGCTATGCTCAACTCGGTGGCCAGAGCATTTTGCACTGCGCGGAGTTTTGGAAACACCTTCGGTTGGAAGCCGCAGGGTGAGAGCTCTTTCAGCTTGGTGTTCGTTGGTTGATATCGCGTTCAGATCCCTTCCATCGTCTTTTGTGTCTATCAACTGATGTTCGCGGCCATAACGTGCGTTGTCCTAAAACTGCTTCCTTCGTTATTATTCACCGAAAACAGGCCGATGCTTGCGGTGGGTGGCTTCGCCGAACGAGCACACCTCGGTCCCATCCTCGTCTTCGTGTTTCTCTGGAGCACACTGGTTTACGATCCGATTGCCTGCTGGACGTGGAACCCAAAGGGCTGGAGCTTTATGCACGGCTCTTACGACTTTGCGGGCGGCACTCCTGTTCATATTTCCTCTGGATCCGCCGCGCTCGCGATTTCTATATATCTGGGGAAGCGACGGGGCTACGGGACGGAAGCGCTGGCCTACAAGCCCCACAACACGAGCTATGTCATTCTGGGCACCGTATTCCTTTGGTTTGGATGGTTTGGGTTCAACGGAGGATCAGGCGCGTTTCTCGATATGGTCATGTGACTGGCTGACCGTTCTGTAGCACTCAGCGCCAATCTGCGCGCCGCCAACGCGTGCATCGTGACGAATCTGGCGTCGAGTGTCGGCGGGCTTACATGGATGGCATGGGACTATCGCATCGAACGCAAATGGTCAGCCGTGGGCTTCTGCTCGGGGGCCATCGCCGGACTCGTCGCAATCACACCGGGTTCGGGATTCGTGGGCTCACCCGCTTCGGTCCTCTTCGGCTTCATGGCCGGCACAGTCTGCAACTTCGCGACCCAAATCAAGTTCTTCGCGGCGTACGACGATTCTCTGGACGTTTTCGCAAGTCATGCAATTGGCGGGATCGTCGGAAACTTGCTCACCGCTATCTTTGCGCAAGCCAAAGTGGCGGCATACGATGGTTTTACGGTTATTCCAGGCGGATGGCTCGACCGCCACTGGATACAGGCACGTCCCCGGTTCTGCTGGTCTTTAATTCTGACGCTGTCTTCAGCTGGCTTGGCATGTCGCCGACTCTGTGGCGGGTTTGAGTTACTCGTTCGTTGTAACGGTGTGTTGTGCTATCTTTTGAGGTTGTCGGCGCTGAGCGCGTGGCCAGACGATGATTCTTTGGGCGATGCACTATATTCCAGGCCTCCGCCTACGAGCCTCGGCACCAATCGAGGCCATCGGCATCGATCACTCGGAAATGGGGGAGTTTGCGTACGACTACATCTCAGCGGGTATGTCCGATTCGGACACGGTCCGCTCCCTCCCGCATTCGACGGCGACGGCTCTTGGCTTGGATGGAGAAGCCGAGGCGCACTATATGAAAGAGCGAACAAGCACAGCACGACGATCGTATATGACCTGAAAAGTCTTGTACAGTAGCCGTAAATTATTCGACTTGCTCAAATCCGTGTTGCAATGCTTTACAGTATTGTACAGAATGCTGCTTTAAAGTTACAGATGCAGATGAGGATACTCGGCCCGATCCGACAACTCCTTCTCGCCCCACTCCAACAACTTGAGGACGCCAACAAGCTTTACATCCTTAGGTTGCCCTAAGCTCTCAAGGATGGCGGCGTTGACCTCCCCCGCCGTCTTCATGCGCTGCGCAGGCGACAGCAGCTCGGCGATGCCGGGAGGCGCAGAGGGAAGCGCGTCGAAAGCGAGCAAGGCCATGGTTCGCTCCAGCTCGGTCAAAAACTCGGGACTCTCCTCTCCGCGTGGCGCAAGCTCGTCTTGCGCGAATTGAAGTGCTTCGGAAATGCGACCTTCACGAATATATTCGATGAGGCGTTGTTGCTGAAGGTGGAAATATAGCGCGGGGTTGGTGTCGAGAATCTATGCTATTGTTCAGCATGAAGTAGAAAGTGGGTCGGACTATTGGCTCATAGGAATATTTGTGGTAACAACTCATCATCGACCCGAAGGTCTGAGAGTGGTGCATGTATGGTTCTAATCCTTGTGGGGCAGGGGAAAAGGGACGAGAGAAACACACCTCCGGATTGAGGTCGTTGACGCGGGCGATTGCGTCCTCCACGTCACCGCGATGCAGAGCGTCGCGTATATTCATGCGGCTCTCGATGCTGTCGAAGTCGACGGGCGCGGAAAGGTTCGCTTCGTGGCAGAACTCCTCTGCAGCAGACTTGTAGCCTTGGACGACGAGGTAGTCCATGATGAGACGGTTGAGGTCACTACCAACGATGGTCAACACGACGTTCAACGAAGCAAGACAGAGAAAGAAGAGGAGTTTCAGATAATACATGCAATTTTGAGCTCATCAAGAGTTCAGAGAGATTCCCAAATTTTGTGTCATCCCGGAAAGAAGAGAGAAGAAAAAAACGACAGGCTCACTTCTTGGATATTGGAACCTCGTGCAGACGGCGGTCCCACTCTTCGTTTCTTATGGAGATTTTCTGCGGCCGTGAAGGCGACGGGGCAGCCTGGAAGGCGTGAGCCGCGGCGGCGGTGGTGGGAGGAAAAGACAACCATGGCAGGAGAGAGGCCAGTCACAATTTAGATTCGCACGGTCATCGTTTAGATACAACTGCGCCTGCACGAATGAAATCCAAAAACTCGGACTTGTTGACCGGTTTCTCCAGCGGCGCAGGCAGGGTCGCCTTGCCACTCCCTCTTTTCGCCTTGCTTTCCTCCACTTCTGCAGCAGCCGACGCCTGCGACTGCTGGATTACATTGAACAATTTCACCACTGCCGATATCATCAGTATGAGCACCGGCATTCGCTAGATGAACATACCTCCGCGCTGCGCGACCTTTCTGAGGGCGCGCTCGCTCTCTCCACCCCACCCTCCAATCACATCCCTCACGCGCCCCTTGTCTTCCTTCTCTTTGCGTTCTACTTGCAGAACTTTCTTTGCACGCATTTCTAATTTCTCGTCGTTGCGTTTCCGGCCAATGGATGGCTTCAGGGACAGCGGAAGCGCAGAGGGGGCGTCTGTGCCAAGCAACGACTGCAGTGTCTCTCCGAACGCTGCGGCACCTGTTGCGCGTAATTTTCGTTTCTTGGTTTGGTGTGATTTTTTGCGGCTTGAGGTCGCCGATGTGGTCTGAGCTGCTGCCCTGGGAGTCATCGCCAGAGAGCTCGTCAGGCAGGTCCGACATGTCTGTGTCGTCGTCGTCGTCCGAGAGCCTTTGGCGTTTGAGTGGTGGTGGTGAAGGCATGAGAGGCATGATCATGTGTCTCGACGCGCCTCTCATCCGCTTCGTCCATGGCGGACACTCTCGAAATAATCCCCGACCTCAGGCCACTGTTTCCGCAGACAGTCTACATCGCCGAGCTTCTGTCTGCAAATTCCGGGCTGACCCCCGACCAACGAGCAGAGCTCGTCTCCCATAGCCTCACCCGCGCCTGCGTCTTTGCAGAGCTCAATGTTCTGCAGTTCCTCCTTGCCGACCAGCAGGCCCAGCCCTACGTCGATCTCAGCGTACGCGACGACGATGGAATCGGCCTTGTCACCCTGGCCATCCATGGCTTTGGCGCCGAATCCGACCGCGATGTCGAGCGCGAAGAGTGTGTTCGTCTCTTGATCTCCCAGGGCGCAGACCTCAGTCCCGACCATGGTGCGCTCCTTGTTTTGTTGCTGGGTTGCTGTTGTGCTCAACGGTCGCCAGCCGGATGGACACCCCTGCACCACGCGGCATTGCTATCCCCACCGACGCTGATATCGTACCTGATGACCCACGGCTGCTCCGTGTTCACTGTAACGCGCAGAAATCTCACTCCGCTCGATATTGTCTCAGCCCATTCCGTTCTACCTGGTCGACAGGATGTGGCATTATTACTAGAGGAGGCCATGCGCGGCGAGGGTTGGACCGGGGGCAAGCTGGAGGAGAAACGGCGGTTATCCGACGAGAAACGCAAGCGTCTCGACAGGCAACACATTATCCAAGAAGGTGTTCAGAAGGCCCTTGGTTTGGACACGCGATGGTGGGGTAGCAACGACTACACCTGGTCAGATTCCGACTCTGAAGAGGATGAAGAGGCCGATGACGAAGTATACGTGCGTTCATATGTCTTTCGACGCGTATTTGTCTTGAACGTTGCTCGCAGACACCCCCGCTGGATTACTCTTCTATGCTCGTGTTTTCTCCGCCAGCCCTACCCCAAATATTCGAATCCCTCATTACCAACTACCGTCCTTCATTTCGCGATACACAACCCGCGAACTCTCTCTACATGCTTGCTAGATTTGCATGCTTAATGTGCGACCATCTGTGGCTGGAGGATCTTATTATCGGCGCCGCGGACGCGATTGAAGAGACTTTCTTTGTGCGTCTGATTGATCTCAACAGGCACCAAACTTACCAGGGACTAGGAAAGGGCAGACGATATCACCTGTTTGGTGTTTTGGCTGAGGAATGTTACCCTCTGGCTACACTTGATGCGGTTAGCAGTCATCACCACCTCTCGCATTCGTCTAACATCGAGGTAGTTGCGACAAGTCCATCAACGAGGCTTGCGAGATGTTGGGCTCCTTCGACTTGATTGAAGAAGTCATTAACTCGGTCTTTGGTATGCGGCTCTTGGTGTCGCTGCATTCTTCGGGTTGACATCATGGCTAGTCTTCATCATCCGCTATGCGGAGCGGCGTATAGACCAGCTCCTCGACGCCGCCTTGCTCGACTTCTCACCCTCACCATCCGACATGGAGGGTGTTCAGTTTGAGTCTGAATGGTCATTTATACGGTCTTTAACGGGAAAACGAAAGGCGGCACCTCCACCTGCTACTCCAACTTTGCGAACCGGCGTTCCCCCAGCACCGCCCAGTCCCAATCGACCAGTATCTCCGTCCGGGAGCATCTCTTCTTCGACTTCGCGAGGCTTTTCTTCGTTTCGACAAAGCTTAACGCGCGCTCGCGCCGGCTCGCAAACGACTCCAATCCAAGCATTATTCTCTGACGGCCCTCCACAAACCTCGACTGTCGACGTCACTTCATTTATAACCGCCCTCCACACCCTGCTCACACTGTCGGACGTCAATCCCGCAATTACGACGCAATTATGGTCGCAAGTCATGTATTGGACATCATGTAATGCGACTGGTCTCTGCATACTTTGGCGCTGAGCGTGTTCAGGCGAAATGTTCAACCGTATACTGACACGCAAGAAATATCTGTGTCGGTCAGTGCTGTCTGTTGATTTTCTGTGCTGCTCAGATTGTTTTCAGATCAAGAGCATTGCAAATAAGCATGAACCTTCTTGCGCTCGAAGACTGGGTGGACCAGATGGGCCTCCCTCGTGGCGTCCAATCCCATTTCAACCCGGTGAAGGATCTTTTGGGCTGGCTCCAGGTCGGAGTTCACAGTTGATGTCGTTATTTGCTCATCGGATTGGCAGAGTTTATCTTCGGTCAACGACTTTTCCAACTTGGTCGCGACGATTCAGACACTTCAGCACATTAATCCTCTCCAGGTTCGCGCTCTGTCGTGCCCAAAGCTGCAATTAACTTGCCTCGCAGATGCGGCGAGCCGTCCGAGAGTACAAATACGAAGTTAACGAGCCTCGGATGCCTGAGGAATGCGTCCAATATCTGACACAGCTCCAAAAGGACTGGGAGCGACATCGTGTCAAACTTGGTGTTGAGGCTCTGCGAAAAGAGGTTCGTCGCACTTGTGTCGACATGTGTCCGCACATTGTTCACCACTTTGCTTCAGCGCGACACGGACCGGGACAGCGTCTCGTCGTTCGCAACCGAATCGCACAGCGTCACCGGTCCTGCTTCGACGCCTTCCATCGCATCGTCGGAAAGCTCCGCGAACCAACAAGGGATCGACCTTCTCTTTGAGAAATCGCAAGACAAGCCCGCTTGGGAACCGGCAAAGGCCCCGCAGGTGCTCGGAGAGTTGCTGGATTCTCGACACATGCTCCCGCTTTTGTTCCCTTCCGACCCACGGATGCTCTCTGCGCTTCCAGTGCTGGTCGATGAGAAGCCCACGAATGCGCTGCTGACGCCGGACTCTCGAAGTTTCACGAGTCGCATCAGCGATGGGGGCGTTCAGTGGAGATCACGTGACAGAAGCTTACGAGAGGTGAATGCGAGCCTCTTGCGCTCCATTGACGGCGTCCGATCTGCCGCCCGGTGGCCAGTCCATTCGGTTGACGACGAAGACGTGCGACCAGAGGGGTCCGACGGCCTGGAGCCTGACTCCGAGTCGTTGAGGATTGAGACGCATATAACACCGCTGACGCGCAAGCCATCGGGCAGGAAGGGCAGGCCCAGTCAAGGCACCGCGGACGCTGAGATTACACCTGTATAATGAACCAGTGCATGTAGACGAGTGCTGCTCCAAGCTATCCACAAAATGCCCTATGCATTAGAGAATTATGGTTCGCGTTACAAAGGTCAAGTCAGCAGGTAGTAGTAGTCAACACACGGTATACAGATGGTCAGCGAAGAAGGTGTTCCGAAAGAAGATGGTGGTGTAGGAGATAAATAGCGTCTGTGCTATAAGGATGTGGGTGAGTAGAATCAGATGCAGGGTAATGAAAATGCGGTCTATCCATAAGAAAGATCCAGGGTCATGAATGTCGCTCGTCTGCATCGGTATACGGGAAACTCAAAGTCCCGCCCATCTTTGGTGACACAATCTCGAAGGCCGAAGTGTCTAAGCTTGTGCTCTCGTGCGTCTCCTCTGAGCCGCTGGCGCGAGAGTGTGCCGATGCTTGCGACTCTTGAGCTCGATGACGCCTAGACGAATCGGTGGCCGTCGAGGCCATCTTCGCACTGAGCCTTCGACGCATGATAGCAGCCGAATTCGGCCGGGAGCGCGATGGCGGTGGTTGAGAGTTGATGAACTGCTCAGGAAGTTTGGGACTCGGTGGGATATCTGGAGGGAGGACGAGCGGTGAGCCCTGTGATGGCGAAGAGCCCAAGCCAGATATGGATCCGTTACCACCGTGCGACGGGCGTTTGGCTCTGAACGTCGTCGCAGACGGCGTCAAAGGGGCAGGAACGGCGGGAGCAGCGCCGTTCGGCGGCTTGAGTTTTAATATCGACCGCGGGCCAGAAGTTTGTGGTGCTTGTAGCGTCGATGGTAACGGAGGGCTAGCAGGTACGGGTGGAGGCGTTGGGGATGAATGATGTTGCGAGGCGGCAGACGGCGGCCTTGACGGTACCATCGATGCTACCGATGGCGCTCGGGACATCCGTGTCGGATACGGCGACTCTTGGTCCCATGTGAGCTCGTCCCCAAACGCTTTCCGCGGCGGACCTGCTTTCGCAGCAACAATCGGGGCTTGATTTGTCGAGTGCAGCATAGGTGGTGGGCGAGTGCTCAGCGCATTTAATGCAGGATGGCTGGGAGCGCGCGTAATTGACGGCCGCAGTTGGGGTGCGGACAGCTCGTCCTCGGACGGCCTGCGTGCCGTTGACTGCATGCGAAGCTCGTCCTGCGACGGTCTTCGTTGCGCAGGAATAACAGGTGAAGGCGAAGGAGGCGGGGGCGTCGGGGGCACGTGATCCAGCATCTGGGATGGTCGTCGTTGCATTATTGGCCGTGGCTGGTCAAGCGACGGCCTCGACTTTGGAGCCACTGCTCCCGGTCGCGGTGACGGTGGCGGCGCAAAGCCAGGCGTCAACGGTGTCCTCGGCACGGGCACATCGACGTCGGGGAACTGCATCTCCTCCATTGAGGGTCGGTTCGGACGAGCTGGGGCTGGCGGCGACAGCGGCAAATGAGTGTTCTCCTGTACTGTCGATATCCTCTTGGCCCCGGGGGCTTTCGAGCCTGACAGCGAAGGGGAACTCTTATGGCTCTTGCGCCAGAGAGATTTAATCCCCTTGACGCTCATGATGGTTGTTCGATTGGCCTGCTTGTCGACCAAAGTACTGCCACTCATCGAGTCGGTGGAAAACCGGCTCGAGCTCTTGTCCGATTCCGACTTCTCGGAAGCCTTGCGCTGGACCCCAGCCGTCGGCGGCGGCGATGGCTCCTTGGGCGCAGGAATTACCATTGGTTTATCCCAATATGTTCCTGAATTGCGCACATTCGGCGCGTCGGGGGGTTGGGACGGATGGCGACCAAATGGATCCGGCGAGAGCGGGATAAGAGGCGAATTGAGCGAGCCATTGCTCTTCCCAACCGACGGAGTCATCGCAGGATACGCCGTCGCCGCATGTTCCTCAGCTAACTCGCGCTTCCTCACATCCGTTTCGCTAGGCGCTCCCGAGGGCCCTGTGGCATTTCCTCCCGCACGAAATCGCTTGGGGACTGAGGCGCTGACGCCGTTAACAGCGAGTCGCGGCGGAGAGCGTTCGTTGGATGCTGCTCTGTCCGGGAGGGAATTGAAAGGGACTGCGGGCCAAGCGGCTTGAGAAACACCTTCATCTCTGCAGGAAGCGTAAATACACGAATTCAATTTGCAGTTGACCAACGTACGAGCCCAACCCATTGTTGTCCTTGTCAGGATGCTCCGGCAGGCGCGGTGTCGGCGGGAAAACGTCTGAGTTGGAAAGGGCTCGGAAAACCTCCGAAGGCGAAATAGCAGATTGTGGTGAAAAACGAGGCGGCGAAAGCGTAGGCGACGTAGCAAGATGTGCAAGTGTAAGCTTTTGACGATCATGCGGGGAGAGCTCGGATTGGAGCTGTCGTGGTGAGAATTGGGCCAAGTTCTACGTGTTCCATTGAGCATCTGAAAAAAGTACTAAACAGCTTACGCACCTTTTCAATCTCGTCCAACTGGGCGCGCATGATGAACTGGCTCTTGCGTCTGTCATTCGGGTCATCGTCCAACTACGCCACCCATAGTCAATGTCAAAGACACCAATCGAGCACATAAAGGGACGCACGTCGTCAGAGGAGAACCCAAGGTCCATGTCATCGTAAAATCCGCCTCCGCGCCTTTCTGGTGTCTTGCGGGACCGTTGCTCCTCCGGCAGGTCGCGCTCAGGATCAAGATACGGCAGAATCGTGCGGCCCTCTTCGTCTGTCTCCGGGGGTGTTCCGTCGCTGCTTCCGCCGAGTTCTGCGGCATGAGCGTCATTCGGAGGCTGATGAAGGATGAGGGGAGTCGGGGGTCCACGTCTGCGAGACGGTGAAGATCTGTTCGACATCCCAGGCCTATCGACAGCAAGACTCGACCGGCCAATCATCCCGCCTCTCTGCGTGTCGTCGTCTTCGTCAAAGTCCCGCACGCGCGCGTCTGTTCCGATATCAATAACTTGGCGGGACGGAAGAGAAGTGAAGATTCGCACCAGATTCTTCCTCCGAATCCGAATCATTCATGGATTGCGGGGAATCGGACAACGGAAGATACCGAGCTCTTGCGGCAGCAAGTGACTCGGGGCTGCCTGTCCTTTTGCCCTTGAGCTTGAACGGCATGGGGCCTCTTCGCCCATCATCGCCACCGGTGCTTACGCTCCGGGTGCGTTTTGCCTGGTTCATTCGTCGACTGCGCAGCCATGGCTCGAACCAACCAGCACGTTTGCGGTCAATGTCAAACTCAACCTTGGCGAGGATCGGAATGAGGGAGTCGGTACCCAGGCCTGGTAGATCGAGCGAGTCTGCGCGGGATGTGGCAGGCGTTTCCGTGTCGCGACGGTTTGCGTCGCCGTCGGCATCAGAGAGAGAAGACGATGAGGGAGGAGCGGACTTGGTGATGAAACGGGGAATGTCTGAAGTCGAGGATGGGGTCGTTGGGGATGGCGTAAATGGGTACGAGGCCTGTGGCTGCAGAGCTGCAGACGATCCGTTGGAGGAAAGGAATGGGAGTGGATAGGCGTTGGATTGGTGCAGATATGGTGTCGACCTGCCAGCAACTCCCAGCCCCAGACCGAGCAGCGGCGGAGCAAGACCCTCCTCCCGACTCTCCGACTTCGCAACCCGTGCCCACAGATGTCTCCAAATCTCCTCAGAGAGTCGTGGTCCCGGCGGCTCGTCCTGCTCTGGAAACGACGGCGGTTTTTCCGTGGCAGCTGGTTGAGAGACGAGATACAGAACGAGGCCAGCTGTGCTCGGGAGGGCGTACTCCTTTGCGATGGCACCGAGCTGGGATTGGAGAGTCGAATGGAAGGGGACAAGTGTGCCTCGGCGGAAATGGGAGTGGTAGCCTGAAGCCGTGGACGGGGGAGGTGTCATGTCGGAGTCGAACGCGTCCGCGTCGTGGGGTAGGTTTATTGGCGGAATAACATGCAGCAGGTACTTGGACGACGATGCAAAGGCAAACGACGTTGCTGTCGAAGGCGTTGGCGACCTACGAAACTGGTCCCCGGCTGGGTTGGACCCGTTGTAGGAGGAGGACGGGACATGGATGGCCGGCATTGGGGTGGAAACTCCCAGCGCATTCGCCAGTCGTGCAAGACGATGGGGAGGGAGAGGATTCTTTGGTGGGGCCCATTGCTTGTCGGCGGAGGCCATTCTAGCGCGGTCAAAACGAGTGTCGGGTTTGGTATTGAGCGCTCGCTTTGATCCCGTTTCACCGCGAATGCAGACCGGTGCTAGTTTCCGCCTCTAGCAACGAGCCTGCGCGGCGATGCCTGGCCGTGAGCGTGTCGGGCGTCGTGGGGCGTGGGCCGGGAGTGGAGGTTCAGTCGAAGGCGAGGTGGGTCACGAATCTGATGCGCTCTCTGCAAGAAGCTACGGCTAACAGATCTGCCCTGTTGCAAACTGCTCGTCCTCTGCAACAATATCTGTCCTCTCCTCTGCGTTGCTCTGACGCTCCTTGTTCTTGCTCCACCGCGTCTTTGTCCCCGAAATTTTCACTCGAACGCTGCCTGCATTCCCAGCTCCTTTTGCTCCCCTGTAGCGACTCTCTCCTCCTTGACGCTCGCGTCTTCGTTCCTCTTCTTCACATGGACTGCACAGACGTCGCCGCATGTAACCCTAGAGTATGGGTCACTGGCGCGCTCGCAGCTCTGAGAGTAAAATTTAGCCCCTGAGAGCAAACATCGGAGGCAATTTTAGCACCCGCGAGTGCTGGGTCCATCTTGCTAGGCTATTCTTGAGCCTCTGTCTTGTCCATGCTTCGCCTCATCCCGGTTCCCGAGGCCCAAATACCACGAAGGCCCGCAGTTTCCATTTTGAGATCGGGTCAGTCGATGCGCCAGACTCCGTCGTTCCATGGCGTGCACGGTGCTCGCTGTGGTGTAGTCATGAATCGAGCAGCGATTACGTGCTTTTCGCGGGTCCACTTCGCCAAGCTTCCGCAGCGCAGCACTGCCCAGCTTAATTCACAACGGCAACGTGCTGCTCCTTGCTTCCTACTTCCACTATGTCTCACTATGCGCCCGTGAACACCACAGACGGCCCGCAGGACGACGCCTTTGACCCTTTCGCTGTGTCCGAGAAGACCCACATACATGAGTTCCAGCAATACGAATATTCCGACTCCCCACGAGGTTACGAGCACTACGGAGAGCCAAGCTACACGTCTGCCAAAGCTGGCGGATTTGCGTCCGACGCATCGCTCGTGCCGAAAGCCACTGAACGACCAGCAAGCAATTACCAAGACCTTGGTTCATCGACGCCTCTCAGTGTCGAATCCTTGGCTTATACACTGCAGACTATGCGGAGCCCTACCCACAACCGCCGCCACCAGACAACAAGTCCCCGCTAGCGCGCTTCTTTGGTGGAGGCGAGAGCAGTCTGCAGCAACGCATAGACATGAAGAAACGCGGTGTTGGCCGGCAACAGTATCCCTTCGTAGGTGCGCGCACACCGTCCTACTTACTTCGGGTCGTTCTGACGAGGTCGCTCTAGCCTGGGTCTTGACCGCGGTTATGACAGGCGTCCTCATTTTCGAATTGGTTGCCAACAAGCAGGTTGAGTGCAACTGGCGTCTCTGTGCTCTGGAAACTAACTTGGAAACCAGGACCAGGGATCCGTGTTCTGTGGGTGGTTTCTTTGCGATGATATGTATCGACCTAACAGCATGAAAGCCTTCAAGCCCGTTGTGAACTATATGCTCGGCCCCTCCAGCACCACTCTTATCAACGTCGGCGCTCGTTTCCCGCCTTGCATGAAGTAATTGCAGTGCTTGTTCGCTCCGTATCACAGCCTGACCTCTCGAAAGATTTGTCGAGAGCGTTCCTCCAACTACTCTCATTGGCTGTAAGTCGTCCTATGACCTGTCGCACACTGTTCATTTCTAATAGGCCTAAATAATACCGCGAACCCTGCGACGGAAATCTGTACCATTGAGGAAATATGCGGGTTCGGCGGTTTTCCAGACGATGCGCCAAATCAGTGGTTCAGGTAAATGCATCGAGCGTCCTTTTGAATCTCTCTTCGCTCAATCCCCTGCCTAGGTTCATGACGCCCGTTTTTCTCCACGCAGGACTAGTCCATCTCCTGCTTAACATGCTCGCTCAGCTCACCGTTTCTGCACAAGTCAGCACACGCGGCAGCTCTCGAGAATTCCGTCTGACATGCAGTCCAGGTGGAACGTGAAATGGGCTCCATCAGCTTCTTCATTGTCTATTTCGCTGCAGGGATATGGGGAAACGTGTTAGGCGCGAACTTTGCTCTCGTAGGGCGACCTAGGTCCGTTTCTTCAACGTCTAAGTTGCTGTTTGGCCCATTTATCCTCTCTAGTGTTGGGGCGAGCGGTGCGATCTTCGGCACTGTTGCCGTGACTTGGGTGGACCTATTTGCGCACTGGAAGTATCAATACCGACCA
This sequence comes from Mycena chlorophos, assembly GCA_014461115.1. Taxonomy (NCBI): domain Eukaryota; kingdom Fungi; phylum Basidiomycota; class Agaricomycetes; order Agaricales; family Mycenaceae; genus Mycena; species Mycena chlorophos. The sequence continues at coordinate 1,497,960 of JACAZE010000007.1, read as the reverse complement.
GGACGGAAGGTAGCTGCTTTTTGTACAGCCAATCACGTGCACTGACTCCATTGTAGTTGGCGTTCATGGCCGTCGAGCTCGTCATCGGCGTCGCCATGGGTGAGCCTTGAATTAGACAAACTGCTATTTCACTTCTGAGAGAGGTAAATAGGATACATTCCCTTCGTCGACAACTTTGCGCACTTGGGAGGCTTCCTCATGGCGTTGCTCGTCGGAATGACGCTGTATCCCATTATCAGCGAAACGAGACGGCACAAGATGATCGTGCTCGCTCTTCGGGTCGTCGCCATCGTTCTCGCGATCGTATTATACGTGGTACGTGCCACCTGCAACGTCTTTGTTGCTTGTTCAACTTTCGCAGGTTTTGACCAGGAATTTCTACGAGAGCGATCCATACGCCGGTACGCTGCTCTCGCTCGGTTTGCATTCGGCATTGAACATTTTGTAGCCTGCGAGTGGTGTCGCTATCTCTCCTGCTTCCCGACATCTTCCAACTCGTACTGTAAAGGCACAGGCCTCACGACCTCTTCCTCTGCCACGTAGCATTACTTTTCATGACCCCCACGGACAAACGCACGGACGCTGTATAACATGCATTCGGTTTGAAATGCCGACTCTGAAATCATATCGTGGCTCGAGACCTTCGACTCGTGTCTCTCTCGACAATATTGCAAGGTCAGGGCAGAGGCTGGCCACTTTTCAGCATCAACGGACTCGCATTTCGACATGTAGGGATACAGATGGTGGTAAAATAAAGACGAAGAGAAAGACAACACCCTGTAACCAGTCAGTACGCGTCGACTAGCACCCAGAAAACGAAGAGAGGATCAGTATTAACATGGAATATTTTGGATCAACACGGTTTGTTTAGTGCTTGACATCTATTTTGACATCCTAGAAAAAAAATGGGCAGGACACTCACTGGGTGCGTTTCATGGCGTCGCTGGGGGAATGCTGCAAAGGCCGTTGAGCACGACGTACGCGAGAGCAGGGGAAGAGAGAGAAGGATCAGAAATTTGGGTATATATGTGAAATTCATAGGCAGAGCCTCGGTGTAGCGATTCGATTGTATCGTCATGCAAGGCAAAGAGAAGGAGACATACAATAAGGAGAAGCGTGCGGTGGGAGCGTCGTCGAGTCGATGGTCGTGGCGGGAAGAAAAAAGCGAGAGGGTGACAGATTGATGTGTGACCATCCTGCTTCCGTCCGCGTCGTCGTCGACGATGGCAAGCTCCTTCGAATTTCTACCCCGCCCTGTCAACTCTGCGCCGTCCCAGTTTGGCTTCGGATTTGGCCTCGGGTCCTCTGCGCCTGCCGCATCGTGGACTGCCCCAGTCGCCTCCATGCCCGCGACCTTTGCATCCTTCGGCCAGCCACCGCCGCCCAGACTCAAGCGCAGACTCGAGGACGACGATGCCACCCTACCAGACACCGCAATGGACCGCAGTCCCACCCCAGAGCGGCCCAAGCGTGCTGCCCCGAAGCGCGCAAGGGTCGCACTCGAGACGGTCAAGGACGATGCAAAGGAGAACAAAGCTCCGACTCCTGCAGAGGACAACCAGGTCGATGTCGGCATGCTGCTAGGTACGCTCCCCGTTGTCTCTGCCATCGTCTCTCGCTGACTAGTCCCCATCAGCCAGTTTGCCGTCGCAATCTCTCTTGCCCATCCTCACTTCCCTCATCTCCCAACAACCTTCCCTCAAACACGTCGTTTTGTCGCTGATACCGCGACCAACACTCGATACTGCACTCCAAGCTGTCGCGCAGTCGGTCCGCAAGCTGCGTGACGCGTACCCGTACTCGAGCACGAGTCCCAATCCGAATGTGCCACCCACTTTCGGCTTTGGCTCTCCGCGCTCGTCATTTGCAACCCCTCGAACCCCGCAGCAACCCCAGATGCGGGATTCCTATGTCATTTCCCGACTCCGACCGCATACAGCCGACTTCGCTGCCGCTTGTATGTCGTATCTCCCCTACTTCTCCTACATTGCCCCGCCATCTGGGACCGCACCGATGCATAAGGGTCAGCTACACCCATCGGAGACATATTTGCTATTGGCCGCGATCACCGACCACATTCTGTCGTTGCCGCCTTTGGTGCAAACGCAGTTGGTGCCACAACTACTCTCAAGACTTGCCGAAGAATGGAGGGCATGGCTGGACAAGGTGGATTCTGTGCTGAAAGAGGGTGGGATGTTTACCGCCGATGTGCTGGAGAGTTGGATACGGGGCTTGGACTCTTATGCAGCAGCATCCGGCGAGTTTGGAGACATGATGCGACCTGTACGCGATGGGTGGATCGAGCGAGTAGGCTGGACGGTTGGGCGGCAGCCATGCATGGATATTTAGTTGTGATGACATGAATCGCTTATGTATGCGTGGAAGGAACGTGGCCCGAACTTGCTCTTGACGCTGAGGAATGGACGACCGCCAATGTCGTATCTGTGAGTTCAGTGTTGTCAACCGCAGCTTTGAATCCTACCTTGGAGTTGTTAAGGCCTTGCTGGAGCGGAAGAAGAGGCTGTGCTCGGACGTCTGGTACGGTAGTCGCGCTCAAACCTGGCGGGCTGCAAACTCACGATCCTCGAAGATTAAGCCATGTCTATGCACGGGCTCGATTAAATACGTGCACATCCGGTGCGCCCGCACACTTCCCATCCCGCCTCAAGGTCGAATTCGTCGTCCAGATGCCTCCAGCGCTGGCGAAATAGCTCAGCGACACAGTCGGCGCGTTTCTTCAATTGCCCACAGTGCGGTTATCGCTACAGGTTCGCGCGGACGAAGGTCCTCGGAATTGCGACCAACCCAGTGGTCGTGGGCTCGCTCTCCGCCTTACTCTTCACCGCCCTCGTCATTGCCTCGTCCTTCATCACGACCTTCTTCATGTCGTACCTGGAAGAGCCTTCCAACTACTACTATTCGCGATCCAGCTTCTTCTCGTTTTCGCCCTTCTTCGTGTCGCCGTGGGATGTCTTTAAAGACATAGTCGGTGCGGCGTTAAGGATCTTGCAGGACGAGGACGGCGAGACGTTTGGACACGGGTCCAGCGCAGACGCGTCGGCGCCGCACACAGAGGCCGCTCCGGGGCTTGTGAGAGCGCTGGTGCGTCGGTTCTTGCTTGGGCTGCCGATTGTGGGTGCTAGCAGGTCAGTGGGACCATTCACGTGGGCAGGCCGCGGCTAACTAGACCAGTATCGTCCAAATGCTGCTTTCGCTGCCAGTCATCAGCCCAGTCCACTTCCTCGCTCGCTATCGCTCTAGCCGGAGACGCGAAGGCTCGCGGGATATCGCAACACTCATCATCGTCGGACTCATTCTAATCGGTGCTGCACGGTGCGCTCGGCCGGACCAGCTCACACCCCGCGCTCACTAGAAATTCCTAGGGCCCTCATCAAGGTCTACGACATGACCCAGAATGTAACCAAGCGCCTGCTTCTGCGCGCAGAGGATGCAATCCTGGAGGTTTAGACCCCTCTCTTTTGCTAGGTTGGAGTGCTACTGTACATGTGTAAATTAATGAAAACAAGACCGACCCATCTACCAATGTCTCCGCAACTCGCGAATGACCGTTTCAAATGTTTTTCGTGTCTCTGCCCGACCGGGGTCCAGCTCAGCCAGGTATTGCTCGACCTGACCGTGTATGCGCGCGACGGGGAAGTCGTCGACGCGGCGGCCGGACGACGACTGTGGTCGCTTCGCGTCCGCGACCCAGTCTGAGAGAAGAACGGCAATATCTGATGAGACTGCCTGCACGTTCTTCTGGTCGTTGAATGGCGGGACCTGAAGTGATCGTTAGCATCGAACACTGGAGAGAAACGGGAAAGCGTACATGGGACTCGTACATCTCGCCCAAGACGTCCCATACTTCTGGGTACGGCACGCGACATTGGACCAGGACGCGAGGTGCCCAGCCCAGTGGTAATGTGCCAGCATTAGCAAGCGAGAACCGCACGAGCAGCGTCGCAATATGGCCTAAACGGGTTCAGCGACACGAATTGAATCAACAGAACCAGAAACTCACGCAAAGGAAACGCTGCTTCCGAGGGATAAAAGCGCTGCCCGAAGGTGATGACGCGACTGGATATTTGGTCCGCAATGGTCAAAGGATCCTGCCCAGCCTCGAGAGCTAAGAGGATTTCATATCAGGCCGTGAAAAGCAACAACAACAAAGCTCACCTTCGCGGAAGATCTCGTTCCAAATAGGCCGTACGATGTTGTCGTCTCGGTGTTCGGAAACATGCAAACACACGAGCTTCAACTGCGCGAAGTCGAAAGGCTCCGCATATTGTTGGTATATCTGTCTTGCGTCAGTTACCCACGTCGAGGATGCGCAGACCGTGCTCACCTCGGATATCGTGTATAGTCGCGTCGTCAACGCTTTTATTCGCTCGCTCACGACATCGCCATCGTTGATATGCGGCACCAGCAGGTTATACGCCTCCACTTGCACCTGGGCGACCTCCAACTTTTCTTCCAAGTCCGTGAGGAATGTGATGGCCGTCTCGTGTTTGCCACCAACGGAGATGGGATGTGCTTTGGCGTTGGCGACGGCCAAGGTCAGGTATTCGATTCGCGAGTCAAGCGCTATGGGGAATCTGGGATAAATCTCAGTTGCCTTGTACGGTTTCTCTGCAAAACTAACTGAGTTGACTCAGCTAGCGTGCCAAGCACTTCCGCTGCGCGAAGCGGTTGGCCATTTTTGACGTAGAATTGCCAAAGCAGTTCGAAGTTCTGCACGCTGACCGGCTCCCTTCGGAGGTGCGCTTCCAGGTACGGTGGTCGCATCTATTAGAGCAGGATTCAGGTGGGCTCAATTACAACCAACAAATGGACGTGCCTCGAGTAATTCGTCAGCGAGCTGGCGGCTGATGAGCCACTCGTAAAGGGTCGAATGGAACATTTCATCCTCGACGGCAAAAGCAAGGTCGTACGCGTGGCCTCGCACAACCTCGGCATCGGTGTTAGCGCCGCCAGCAGTGGCACGCTCTTCAAACACCGACAGCGAGTCCAGAACGAGAGCGTAGCACCGAGACCTGTAGTCGCACAATTCATTTGGTGGTTGTCCGTCCGCCCAACACTGGAGCCCAACGTTGTCGGAATCGACGACATTGGCGCAGGTCAAGGGGAGCTCAACGGCACCTGAGGAGACACTGAGTGGAGAGCAGCAAGAGCGTTAACACACGCACCTTTGGCGTAGTTCAATTGTTGGTAGTCGCCGCAAATTTCTCGAAGTTTGTCAAACTCCAGGATCCGGGCTCCTTTGATGAACAGGCTGGGATTGAACATGAGCTCCAGTTGCAAAACCAAGTTGCGATACGAACCGTAAAGATTCCGCCAACCATTTTTGACGCTCTGTAGGACTGCGAGTCTCTGCGGCTTTGCGGACATTTTCCTTGGCTTTGTACAACATGACGTCATCTGTGCTGCAGAATGAACCACATCGGTGCTGGAGGATCTCGCTGATGTTGTCGACACTGAGTTGCTGGCCGATTTGTTGGTCGATGATGACGTTCACCAGAGCCCTCGAGATGGTCATTCCATTTTGCGTGGTGATTAGGTCCTGGTACGTGAGGCCGGCGATGAGTTTTTGCGTTTCGGCGTCACATCTAGGGAATTAGACGAGATCACGTGATCGATCGGATGTCCTCACTTTGCGACCAGCTCTCCGAGCTTGTAGTCGTTGAGCAGTAGAACGAAGGCAACCGCTTCGATTGTTCTTGTTGCCAGCATCAGTAGTTCTGCAACCGATGTCTGCTCTGCCTGCACCGCGTCAGACGGCGGTTCGGAGGCCAAACTCGAAGCACGTACTTTCCAGGCCTCCTGCTCGCCCGCCCCTGTTCGTGCATTCCCCGCGTCTGTCGGCGAAGACTGGAACAGATGCGGATTCTTGTCGAGAAAATCCTTGAGCGAGAAAACGTTCTTCTGTATTGAGTCGAGTATCGAGTCGGGAATCGTGGATCGATGCTGTCCAGAGGGCCTGGCCTCGGCGTTAAAAAAACGAAAACAAGCGGCCGCTAGGTCAAAGCTCACCCGACTACGGTTATCTTGGACTTCCATATCGGCCATACTAGACGGGCCAGGTAAAGCGCGAGGCCCTCGCGTCGTCCACTGAACGTTGCCGTTCCCTGGTTATCTTTGAAAGCCTCAGAGCAGTCCCGGACACAAGGAGAAATTCCTTACCAGCGCCATATATGATCCTCTCGGTCCACGTCGGTCGCTCTCCAAAGTCATAGAAGACTTGTTTTGCAACAGCCACCATGTCTGGGCTAACAGCGCTGAGGGTCGAAGATGACGGGTTGGTTGGGTCTAGGAACGTGTTGCCGCTAGCAAGGCCGAGTAGCATTGCGCATGTTTGGTCGCGACCGAAACTGGTCACGATAAGTTAAAACAGCGACTTCAGCAGTACGAAGCGTACCTATCCCTGAACTCCATTAGTGGCTGCACGTTGCCTTCCAACTGCAGCTCTTCAATGACGGCTTTGAGATAGTCCAAGGCGCGTCGTTTGACGAGGAACGTCAATCCGACGTTGGTGAGGATCATAAACTGACGCGGATGGGAGCTGAACTGCGTGGCCAGCTCGTTGAAGACCGTCGGCGCCGGAGTGCCCGTCGGAGGGGAAGGCGGCGCAGGTCGTATGACGGGGGCCATGGCCCAAGTTCGACCTGGTATCGACAGGAGTGTGGCATGCTCGGTCAATGGCGGTCGAGTCGACATTGGCGCACTTCCATAGTGCATAACTTGGGGAATAGGTGCTTGCTGGGGATTCAGCTGCCCTATCGCGCCGATCCGCGTTAGGTCGGGGGACATGCAGAGGATGTAGTCTGTGGCATCTGCGTCGCCTGGTTGTGCTGCGATCGTTAGACCGTCAACATAGCATGAGTTCTCCAGTGTCGAGAGAACGTAGGGTCGGGAAACCGGAGGAGGTGCTGTAGCTCCATAAGCCGGAACCGGCTGCCGGTAGGGTTGTGCGTGCTCGTCTGGGTGGATGAGATTTGGGGGTGGAAGCCGCACATGGACGAGATAAAGTTGCCGCGAGCCGGTCGCCGAGCCGGAAACGTAGGAAGAGTAACCAAACCCTCCCGATGGAGAGAAGTAGAGGCGCACTCCGTTGCTCGTGATAGCCAACAACTGAATCCCGGACCGCGACTCTGCAGGCTCGACAACATGCAGGCCCACGATCGTGAATGTGGCCGGCGTAATTGCAGGGGAACCCGGGGCCTTGTCCTGCGCCAGTTTCGAGATATTCGAAATCGTCTGGACGTGTTGCAGAGACTTTTCGCCGTCGGGTCGGTATATTGAAATGTTACTCTTCCCGTTCAGGGTATAGAAGCAATTTCGCGACAAATCCGACACGACGGACACGATACGGTCTGGCGTGAGTCAGCCAGCATGCACTGCGACAGTAAAACGACGCATACCGTCGCTGCTGGACATGGAGAATCGAGGAAGTAGGCTGGACATTCCACCGACAGAGTGGTTGATGAGTTGGACTCGTTTTCCGAACCAAGACTCGGTTTCTTGGTAGTGCAGCTCGTAGAGACTGCCGTCTTGGGCCCCGGCCATGAATATTCGACCATCTGCGGTGCCCGCAACAGACGTCATTTCAACATCGGTAGGGACGGTAAAGTCGGTCGCGTAGAGTTTGATCTCTCTGCGTTTCGAGCCTACGACCGACGAGGACGCAAGAGCAATAAGAAGCACCGAGACGGGGGTGCATATGACGAGGATCGAGTTGATTTCGTCGATGAAGAGGCCCTGCTTGGGCTTGACGAGCGCGACGTTGGTAATAACATCCGGCTGGTCAACGAAGGAGCTTATTTCCTGGCTGAAAATCGCGCGGAGATGAGCCATGGGGGCGGAAACAGCAACGTGGATTGACGCACCCTTCGATGTAATCCCAAAGAAAGAGCTTGTGGTCGATAGATATCCAGGCGCGCTCGATTTCGGGCATTAAACCCATGTGAGAGTTGACGGTCGTGCCTTTGAGCGCGCTTCAGTGGGCTTATTGGATCCGCGGAGAGCACACACTGTTGTAGAACTGGAATAAAGCCTCGGGGATTCCTACAAGTTTTCGCTTCTGGAAAGGGACCCGAGTATCGTCGGGAAACACGCTGTACGAGGCCGATGCCTGGCCACCCGCTGCGAAAAGGGTGTTGAGTTGGGTTTGTGTGGCCGAAAACGTGTTTGCGTACGAGCGGTAAGAGTGTCGCCGAGGTCGGGCACTGCCTGTGCATCTTTCGCGAATTCTGCGTTGAGAACGTTGCTGGCGTTTTCCAATGCAGCAAAGTCGACCATGACCGCGACGCGAGAGCACAACCCAGCTCTGATGGGTCACGCAAATTTCCTCCGTCCGCCGCTCATGAGCGTGCTGCTCCGCCATGCGCTTCGGTCTATTCAACGACCCGCAATGGCTGCCCCCCGACGTGGACTCGTGAATCTGGCAGCAACGGAGGAGGACTGGAACGAAGACTTCTATCTAGACATGCTCAGTACTCCCTACGAAGACGACGACACCGTCGCTGCTGGCCATATTATGCTCCAGAACCACCGCCAGCTGCTATATTATCTTCGACTAATAGAACATGAAATGCCCAAGCTCGTCGGTGAGCAAAACAGACGTGTTTTGGCCTTGTTCCGCACTTAATTCTATGCAGCCTACCGGAGGCCATTCGTTCCTCCTCCGGACGCGTCGCTCGTTGTGCGATCTATCAACTACGGTGGAGAAGAGCACCCTGCTACCGCCAAACGCGTTGTCGTCGCTGCCGTCGACTCGCTGCCGTTGAAAGACGCAGACGCGATCCATCGAATCAAAATTCTTTCGGGCCCTCGGTGGACGCCTCAGCCGCCTGCAGACGCTGGCGTCAGTCAGCTTGACGAGTGGAAGAATGGGTACATCAAGATTTCATGCGAGGACTTTCCGGAGCCGGCCATGAACCTCAAATGGGCCAGTGACACGATGGACCGTCTCATTGAGCATGCTAATGTTTCGCACTCTTTACTACTTGCACTCTGTTCTGACCTTCCGCTGATAGAACCCCAAGCACAATTTGAAAGACGTCCCCATCGACCTGCGACACGTCTACGCAAAGGCAAGAAAGGCGAAGAAGGGAGAACATACGAGGTAGGACTTGCAAGCGGGCATGGCAGGGTCTGATGCAGTTGCAGGAGTCGCGTTCATGCTCGACCAACGATCCAAGACTTCCCTCGGGAATGGATACCTAAGATGAGAAGGAAATACTTTGAAGAGTTGTAGTACACAGCCACCATCACGTGTTTTGACCCTTCTGCTCTGAACGTCGACGACTCGTCCTTTGCGTCGTCCCACCATCTCCCCTCGCCCCGTCAGTGCCATGTCCGACTCGTATTCCAATGGTGTAGCCAATGGGTCCACGCCGTCGCTGCCCAGCGCAGTCCCCTCCATCATCCGCAAAAAACTCATGGGCTACGTCGGCTTCGCCAACCTCCCCAACCAAGTCCACCGCAAAAGCGTCAGGAAGGGCTTCCAGTTCACCGCCATGGTCGTTGGTACGCGCTCCATGGCACCATTTTAGCTTTCCCTTCTTATCCCCTCTCCAGGCGAGTCGGGTCTGGGCAAATCCACCCTCATTAACACGCTCTTCAACACCACTCTCTATCCCCCCAAGGAGCCTCTTCCGCCCTCTGCTGAGCGCCCCAAAACGGTTTCCATTGAGAGCATTGGCGCAGGTTCCTACACATTTCTCAATACCGCCGCACTTTTCCTGACCACATTCCACAGACATTGAGGAAAATGGCGTCCGCCTCCATTTGACCGTAGTCGACACCCCAGGCTTTGGCGACTTTGTCAACAACGACGAGAGGTATTTTCTTGCTGTTGTTGGCGTCTAAAATACTCACACGCTTCGCCAGCTGGAAGCCCATTCTCGAAAACATCGAGTCTCGCTTCGACTCGTATCTCGAGCAGGAAAACCGCGTCAACCGGACCAAGGTCGTCGATAACCGGGTCCACGCGTGTCTGTACTTCATTCAAGCCACTGGGCACTCGTACGTCGCTTACGCTTTCTATGGCGCGCCGAACTAAAGCCACATTGCCCAGCTTGAAGGAAATCGACATAGAGTTCATGCGCCGACTGCACAACAAGGTCAACCTGATACCCGTCATCGCCAAGGCGGACACCATGACCGACGAGGAGGTCGCCGAATTCAAGGAGCGGGTCCGTATCATATTTCCATCGTTTATGGCATTCTCCAACATGTTATAGATTCTGTCGGACATTGCCCACCACAACATCCACATCTTCCAAGCACCCACATACGACAATGAGGACGAGGAGACGATTGCGGAGGCCGAGGAAATCGCCAGCAAAATTCCCTTCGCTGTCGTTGGCTCGGACAAGATTGTGGACACGCCCGACGGCCGCCATGTCCGCGGACGGGCCTATCCGTGGGGTGTCGTTGAGGTCGACAACGAGGAGCACTGCGACTTTGTCAAGCTCCGCCAGATGCTCATTCGCACGTATATGGAAGAGCTTCGGGAGTACACCAACGACGTGCTCTACGAAAACTGGCGAACGGAGAAGCTGCTGGGGATGGGTGTCGCACAGGACTCGTCGGTGTTCAAGGAGATCAAGTAAGTAACCTGACTGTTCGGTGTCTGAGTGGCCATTCACGGACGTCGTTTCTAGCCCGGCGGCGAGGATGCAGGAGGAGCGCATCTTGCACGAAGCCAAGCTCGCCAAGATGGAGGCGGAGATGAAGATGGTGTTCCAGCAAAAGGTCCAAGAAAAGGAGTCCAAGCTCAAGCAGTCCGAGGAGGAACTCTATGCCCGACACAAGGAGATGAAAGATGCTCTCGAGAAACAGCGCGCCGACCTGGAGGACAAGAAGAGGAAGATCGAGAGCGGTCGTCCCATTACTCCCGAGAAGAACACGGTGAGTTTTCTCTCTCTCTCTCTCCCTCTCAGAGTTTTCACGGCGCTGATTCTCTAGCAGACGGGCAGACGGAAGGGTTTCCTGCGTACCTAAATGGATGGTACCACGCGTTTTTTTTTTTTTTCAATAAGAGACACTCTTCGTCTGCTAGTTGTTTGGGTGTACATACCATACCATCGCCATACTCACTCTCGCTCCACCAATACCTACGCTCTTTTATACGGATGTGTTCTTGCTTGTTATACCATTTTCACGTGATCGTCCGTGGGTTGACGATGGCGTCGACTGCTCAAGCGGTGGTGGCCGCCCTGGATGTGTTTGGACGTGCGCCGGACAAGGCATCGCTGGACCAGGCAAACAACTGGCTCCAGGACTTCCAACATTCTGTAACTATCTCCCCGCCTCATCCCCTTGTGCCAACCGCTGTCCCAGTCCGATGCTTGGGACACTTGCAACGTCCTCCTCATCACCCCGGAAGCACCTGTTGCAGCCAAGATATTTGCTGCCCAGACCTTCCGCGCAAAAGTCGGTGTCCGTTGCCCTTTCAACGCGTCTCCGTTGACCATCTGCAGGTCACCTACGATCTCAACCAGGTCGATCCAGCCAACCTCTCTTCCTTCCGGGACACGCTGGTCGCCGCTCTTGAAAAACACCACGCAGGGCTACGCACTGTTATCATCCAGCTTTGTCTCGCCATCTCCGGTCTTGCACTCCAATACCCAGCCTGGGCACCAACCGCCGTCTCGTACATGATCGCGCGCTTCGGACGCAATCCCGCACTTGTACCTGCCCTCCTCCAATTCCTCACCTTGCTCCCGGAGGAGGTCAGCAATAATCACAGAATTCCAATCACCGTGCGTCTCGCTTTGTCCACTTCCGCGCGCCTTACGCTGCCAAGGACGACGACTACGCCGAACGAGTCAACCAGCTGCTGACTGCAAACTCGAAGGAGGTCATGAATCTGTTGGCACTGTATCTCCAGGCCCAAGGTGCGTGGCCACTCACTCGACGCTCTCTGCGGTTAAATTCAAAGTAGGGGTTACAAGTGCCGTTCAATCGCAAGTTTTCCATTGCCTGCGCAACTGGTTGGTCGCAGGCGAAGTCAACATCCAAGAACTCTCTCAATCGCCCTTGTTCATCTTCACCTTTGAAGCTCTTGCCTCCGAAGAGCTGTTCGACTCTGCCGTCGATGTCATCTGCGAGCTTATCCACGAGACGCAGGAGATTGACGACAACATGCCCGCCATCGAACTCATCGTTGGCCGTGTCATTGCGCTCAAGCCGCAGCTGGCTCAACACCGAGATGAGGAGGAGAAAATCAGGGGATATGCTCGAATCTTCAGCGAAGCTGGAGACGCGTATCGAATGCTGATCCTCCAGCACCCCGAGACCTTCTTCCCCATCGTCGAAGCTATCGGAGTGTGCTCCGCATACCACGACCTCGATATCGTACCTATCACCTTCCCGTTCTGGATGCGTTTCGCCCAGGTTCTAGGCAAACGGCAGTCCGTGCCACCCGTTTTCCTGGACGCATACCGGGCTCTCATGGCGGTCATCATCAATCATCTCCATTTCCCCGCCGACTCTGCTCCGTTAACTGGCCAAGAGGCGGAAGACTTCCGTTCCTTCCGGCACATCATGGGCGACACGCTCAAAGACTGCTGTTTGGTCCTCAAAACCAATACATGTCTTTTAGCTGCGTACCAAATGATCACGACCGCCCTTTCAAGAGCGCCCGCCCCCGTTTCGTGGCAGGAAATCGAGGCGCCGCTATTCGCGATGCGGTCTATTGGCGCAGAGATTGACATTATGGACGACGAAGCGGTCCCCAAAATCATCGACCTTATACCCTCTCTTCCGAACCACCCGCGCGTCCGATATGCTGCGCTACTCATCATCGCCCGTTATACGGAATGGATCAATCGGCATCCAGCTTACATCAGCGTCCAACTGCAGTATGTCTCCGCCGGATTCGAGGACGCGGATACAGAAGTTGCTGGTGCCGCAGGCCAGGCGTTGAAATATCTGTGCCAGGATTGCAAAGAGGTGCGTGTCTTTTATGAAAGCGATAACATGTGCTCTAATGCCTGAGATAGCATCTCGTCGAGTTCTTACCCCAACTGCATACATTCCTCGCGTCGACTGGTGGCAAGCTCTTGCAGGACGATAGGCGGCAGGTATACGAAGCAATCGCTCATGTTATATCTGCCATGCCTATGGCGAGAGCTGCTGAATCTCTGCGGACATTTTCTGTAGATATCCTGGCTCAGATACACGCGATCACCATCAAGCCAACGCCAGCGACAAAAGAAGAGCTCCAAAACATGGGCGGTATGCATAGTCGCATCGTCTTTCACCGTCGTATTTTAATGATTTGTAGACGCTCTTGAGAACCTCGAAACGATGCTGCGGATCGTTCAGGGATTCGGCGAAGACCTCCCACCAGCGTGTCAGAGCAGCTGCGAAGAGGCGTGGTCTGTCCTCAACGCCTTCCTCGTCAAATACGGCAACGACTACGAGGCCTCCGAGCGCACGACTCGTGTCATTCGCTACGGAATCACGCTGTTCGGAGACACGGCTCTACCTGTCGTCTCGTCCGTGGTAGCAAGAATGTCTTTTTCATTCGAAGCTACGGGCTACCCCAGCTATCTCTGGATTGCGGGTAAAATCATTCATAGATATGGCAACGAGGAGAATCCGGATCTTCGAGGCTCATTCCGAGAAGTCTACGAGAGGTCTACCAACACCATCGTCGGGCTACTCCAAGCCAAGTCGGCCAACGACATTCCTGATGGTTCGTGCTCTTGTTGATAGTCGAAATTCGTCCCTCATTTTTGTCTGTCAGTCATGGAAGACTACATGCGGATGCTCAACATGATCGTCCCGGTCGTCCCCGACATATTCTTCGAGTCTTCCGCGTTCCCACTGGTCTTCCGAGCGGCCATGGAGGCACTCACACTCGTGCACACTGAAATCATCTTCGCTTCTCTAGATCTTTTCGTGCTCATCTTGACGCACGACTGTCTAAATCCCAACCCAGCCACCCCGCTGCCACCGAAATTCGTCACCTACGCCGCCGTGATCCAAGACGTCGTGAGCAAGGACGGACTTCAATTTCTGTGCTACGTCCTTTCCGGCCTCGTTGGAGAATTCCCTGAAGACTCGCTCTCACTGGTGGTGTCGATTTTCCGCGCGATGGCCGTCCTCTGGGGGGCGCAACTAATCGCGTGGCTCCCGTCCGTGCTTCAACAACTGCCGACATCGGCCGCCCCGCAAGCTGCCCAGGCGCAGTTCCTCTCGGACGTCACTCGGTCCGTCTATTTTCACGCTTCACGTTGACTTTCTAACGCGAACGCCAGCGCGGTGACGGACAAAGAGCACGACAAGGTCAAATACGCGTTGTTGACGCTCAACCGTGCGTCTCGAAAGGCCAGGGAGCGGCGGCGAATGGGGAGCGTAATGGATCGTTAATGTTGGGGATCTCAGAGGCGATAATTTAGCATGCTCGACTGTAGCGTTATACATAGTAAGTAGACTTGGACTCTGTAGCCGCAGGTAAGAAATCAACTCATCAATGTACACATCCATCCCTTTCTTGGCTTCCACCATGTTTCTTCGTGCTGGCCAGCTCTACCGCGGTGCGTTCAATCGCTTTGCGGGCTGCTTCATTTGCCCAGACGTTGGCTCTAGCCGGTCGCCGGACCTTCTCACAGTCTGCCTCTCGCCGGAGTTATGAGGACACGATCCAAAATCTGCTCATCCACAAGGACACCAAAGTTCTCTGCCAGGGCTTCACGGGAAAGACTGTGAGTACCTCACGTTGCACTCTACCTGCCTTTTTGCCGACGCCGTGGTCCAGGGAACGTTCCACGTAACCGAGGCACTCGCGTATGGCACCAACATGGTCGGCGGCGTGTCGCCCAAGAAAGCAGGCCAAACCCATTTGGGTCTCCCCGTCTTTGGTAGCGTCAAGGAGGTGCGTGAGCTATCCGCCACTTGCGATGCACTTTTTTCACTCCAGATTCATAGGCCGTACGCGACACGCAACCTGACGCGACTGTGCTCTATGTGCCCCCGCCGACCGCTGCAGACGCTATCATCGAGGCGATAGAGAACGAAATCAAGCTCATTGTGTGCATTACCGAGGGCATTCCGCAAGCGGACGAAATTCGCGTTCGTGCTGGCTTCGTTGCGCTAGCACCTCTTCTGATTTTTTTTCCAGGTTATGAACGCCCTCAAGAGCCAGTCGAAATCTCGCCTTGTTGGACCCAACTGCCCCGGCGGTAGGCGACCCTGTTGTGAGTGAGGGATGTGCCTTTCAACCCGTTTCCAGTTATCAACCCGCTCGGCTGCAAGATGGGCATTCAGCCCGGCCACATTCACAAGCCCGGCAAAATCGGTGAGTATTCGCGCTATGTCGTCCCTCCTGGTGTTCATGCTACGCAGGTATTGTGTCGCGTTCCGGAACTTTAACATACGAGGCTGTTGCGCAGACCACGAACGTTGGCCTCGGGCAATCACTCTGTGTGGGTATTGGCGGTGATCCCTTCCCCGGCACCCAACACGTCGACGTCGTTAAGGTGTTCCTCGAGGACCCCAACACCGAGGGCATTGTGATCATTGGAGAGATTGGCGGTTCCATGGAGGAAGAGGCTGCTGAATACCTCGAGAAATACAACAAGACTCGCGCCAACCCCAAGCCTGTTGTCGGGTTTATTGCTGGCCGCACTGCGCCACCAGGTCGTCGCATGGGCCATGCGGGGGCCATCATCTCTGGCGGAAAGGGTGCAGCGTCGGACAAGGTCGACGCGCTCCAGCGGGCGGGTGTAATCGTGACCGACAGCCCCGCCAAAATCGGCGCGGAGATGCTCCAGGCCATGCAAGCCGCGGGGCTGGCGTAGCCACTTTAGAACTAGATGTTACACTCGAGAGGCCTAATCAACGTATTTATTGGCGCTTGATGTCTTCCTCTTCCTCCTTTGACGACGCCGCAGCTTATCTCGCCCGTGCTACCTCTCTTGAGAGTGTCTCTTCTTCTACAAAGCTTGAGGTTGTCGTCTAGCAACACCTTGGTTGGATCTGACGCGTCCCGGCAGCTCTATGGCCTGTTTAAATACGTTACTGTTTCGCCGCTGCCTTCCACATCGCGGCCCTCAGTGTTTGACTGGACGGGTCGAGCTAAGTACGATGCGTGGACTAGCGCTGGAAACACCATTGCGACGCGAGAAGAAGCGGAGGCCAGATATGTAGCGATCGCCAGGAGTTTGGGATGGAACGAGGGAGCAACAGCCAAGAGCATAGATGATGAAGACGAAGAGCCGATAAATTGGGACTCGGACGAGGACTTGGCGCCAACAAGAAGCGCAGGCGGTGGAGGCCTAGGGACTGCGGTCAGCGCAATGTCGCGTCCCCAAGACACCGAAGACGCGACTCTGCACGGGCTGGCCGTGTCGAACAACCTCCCATCGCTGGTACTACTGGTCGAACGGGATCCCACTATCGACCTGAATGCTCGCGACGACTTTGTACGTGTCCCAATTCCTTCCCGTGAAAAAACTAACGCGTTTTCAGGGCTACACGCCCCTCCATCTTGCTGCTGATCGCGGGCACGCGCCAATCGTCGAATTCTTGCTCAAGAAGGGGGTTGACAGAAAAATTCAGGTTAGGCGCGTGTTGTACGCATTTCGACGCGCTTACAAATACAGGACGAGGACGGCCTGGTGGCGGTGGAGTTGGCGGAGGCTGCGGGACACGATGAGGTTGCACGACTGCTCTCTTCGTCGTAGTAGGAAAAAAAGCGTGTAATGCTATAATTTCTCGGCCTTTGCTATCCTCTCGCGAAGCTCCGACAGTTTTGGTGGGGTTGGAGCGGCTGTGGGCTTTGAGGCAGAGGATGCTCGATGAGGATGGTAAACTGAGCCTGGCTTGAGAATATTTCCCTAGAGCAAGAGCGGTTTGAACATTCCGAGCCGGAGCGGGGGCTGCGACGCACCAACTCAAGCAGTTTCACGACGGACTTGCTTGGCACCGCTCCAACATGCAGCCAGTATCGTATTCTGTCCACACTCCACTGGACGGTTTTGTGTGTTTGGCCTGGAGCAGCATGGGGGTTGTAGACGCCAAGCAGCTCTGCAGGGCGTGCGTCTCGGCGGGTGCGCTGATGTATTGCGACGAGGTGGAAGACTTTCTGGTGGGTCTTTCCGTGCATGGCAAGCCGTATTCTCATAGGCATGGTGGTCGGTGCAAGAGGTGCGTGCACGTGTATGTACATACTAGCTAATCCGGCCCTTCGCTTCCAGGAATTAGCTATGGAAATACAGTCAGCCGCATCGAAACACAACGAGAGGCTGCACACCATGCAGATGTTGTTCCCGTTCAGCAGTGTCTGCTCCAAGCTCTTTTTCGTTCGTCCTTGCGGTGTTGTCTCACTGTGGACGCGTTTGCAACCAGATTACCGCGAAATTCGAGCACGTACTACTCGGTAACGTCCTCAAGCACCATATCTAGATTATTCGTTCAACGCAGGAGCTGCAAAAGCTCCCCGATGCGACTTACTAACAAAATCATCGAAACCAAGCAGCGTCCCCGTGAACTCGCGGTCGTTCTTCATGATAACCCATATCCGCGAGCCAATGCACTTGTCGATGAGCTCTAGTTCCAGATCCAGCCTACGCCCACTGCTGGGAATGAAACCAACCTACCCAAAGGCAAGATTTGGGACGCCATCAACGCGGAAGGCAAACGAGAATACGTGACAGTTCAATGGGCGACGAATTACACTCGGTATACACGGCGTAGCACTAATTTCCAAACGAGAATCCTCCCTGCGGTACACTGGCATCCGAGAACTAAGAAACATGAGTCTGACGAACGACAAATGCAGGTCAATCAAAAAAAGCACCTGGAACGCGCCGGACGCGTCAACTGTGGGCGCAGCAATCGCCGCATCCAGATCCTCTTCGTCAGGGAAGTACTTGTCCATGATGTTGAACGCCTTCTTGTAGATGTCCAAGTTCTCGTGCTGCTGGAGGTTGTGGATCGTAATCATCCCGCCCGCTTCCTCCACGTATTGCGCGTACTGATTCACAGCACCGGGACCAGCTGCAGTCTTGTCCGCCTCCCCAATCTTCAAGATGTTGTCCAACCCGTCCAACGCAACTTGTATGATTTTGTTGTCCATCATAGTGAGCAGATCGCACAAAGGCTTGATGCATCCTTGCGAGACGAGGTAGCGAATTTGTGACGGCTCCTGCAACGCGCCCGAAGTCGCGTTGGAAATGGCCCAGCACGCCTCCTTCTTGGTCTTGAAGTCGGCGTTCTGCAGGATGTTGATGAGCGGCGGGATGATATTGGCGTCAATGACGGCCTGGATCTGCGGAGGCGAGCCGGCCGTAATGTTGGAGATGGTCCAGCATGCCTCCTTCCGGATTCCGTCCTTTGGCGACGACAGCAACTGCAGCAGGGCAGGAAGCGCACCGGCGGCGATCACGACCTGAGTCTGCAAATCATCCCCAGTGACGATATTGCCCACAGATCGAAGCGCCGGTGTTTGTACCGACGTCGAGTTGTGCAGCAGGAGGTCCACTAGCCGTCGGCAAACACCTGACTCGATCACCGCCTGGATCTTGTCGTTGGCACCGTCGGACAAGTAGGATATCGCCCAACACGCGTCGATGAGGATTTCATCGTCGAGAGAGTAGATTAGCTTAGGTGAGAACGGTCAAAGCCGGGGAGATCTAGATGAAACCGAGTTGAATAAGATGTATGGACCAGCAGGGTACACAACGCACCAATTCCCAGTCAGGCTGAGGCGCTTTGCCGCGACAAAAATTGCTGAGAGTCCACGTAGCATTACGGAGCATGCTGAGCTTGTGCTGCTCGCTCAGGAGGGTCAGCAAAGGCCGCAAGGCGCCTTGCCGAAGGACATAGTCTCTGCACTGAGGACTGTCCCCAGCTATGTTGCCCAAGGCCCATACTGCTTGTTCGCGGACATCGAGAGACGGCGAAGAAAGGAGGTTGATGAACTCGGGGACGGCTTGTGCGTTTATAACTACTTGGGTGTGCTCTGCGGTACCCGATGCGATGTTCGTAAGAGCCCATGCCGCTTCGAACTGCACGCGATGTCAACGATGCGCGGGCTGTGGCTCAATGTTCAACGCACCTGAAGCATGGGGTGGCCTTTCTGAAGGAATTCGACAAAACGAGGAACCACGCCACAGTCGATAACGCGTTCGATGGGTGGGTTTTTCTCTTTGGACAAGAGTTTCCGGAACTTGGTCGTGGCGTCGACCTGTCGACTTGGTGAGCACTGCACACTCTAGCCTCATCGTACGCACCTGAAGATCTGGGTTATCGGAGAATACACCAGCAACCATTTCCTCTGCAAGCTGTGGACCATGCTTAAAGACAATAACAAGCAAAGGTGCGGACGAACTGGTGACTCCCAACTGCCACTTCCGACCTCTTCATCGGAGTCGGGAGTGCTGGATGGAAGGAAGTTACGACGCTTGCTGATATTCTCTTCGCGTTTTTGACGCCTAATCTCCACATTCTGCTCTTCACGGCGACGTCGAAGATCGTCCTGTTTGAGAGCGCCCTTGCTCTTGTAGGCTGGCTCGATGTGTCAGGGCGATTGCAAGGATCAGACAACGCGAAATTACCGTCTCGACGCGCCTTGGATGTCCGAGAATCGCCTTCCATGGGAGTCAAGGTCAAAGAGGGCCAAGTCACGCGCATTTGATGGGAGAAAGTTTCACTTGTACTCTAACGCAACGAAATATTTACAACGGTTCATTCTACGCTTAGAACTGGAATCCGCCCTGTGGCGCGTTCATATCCGATTGGAACTAAGAGCCTTGAGTACTGGTCCACAAACAATCAACAAAACACTCACGGCGAAAGAGCCACTCGCGTCGACGGCAGGCGCGTTGATGGCCGCGTCGATATCCTCCTCGTCAGGGAAGTACTTGTCCATGATGTTGAACGCCTTCTTGTAGATGTCCAAGTTCTCGTGTTGTTGGAGGTTGTGGATTGTGATCATCCCGCCGGCCTCCTCGATGTACTGGGCATACTGGTTGACTGCGCCCGGACCAGCCCCAGTCTTGTCCGCCTCTCCAATCTTCAAGATGTTGTCAAGGCCGTCCAACGCCACTTGAATAACCTTGTTGTCCATCATCGTCAACAGGTCGCACAATGGCTTAATGCAGCCCTGCGACACAAGGTAGCGAATTTGTGACGGCTCTTGGAGAGCACCGGAAGTCGCGTTGGACAGCGCCCAGCACGCTTCCTTCTTGGTCTTGAAGTCGGCGTTTTGCAGAATGTTGATGAGCGGAGGGATCAAGTTGGCGTCGATGACGGCTTGGATCTGGTGTGGCGATCCTGCCGTAACGTTGGAGATGGTCCAGCAAGCTTCCTTGCGGATGCCCTCCTTGGGAGACGACAGCAACGACAAGAGAGCGGGCAAGACGCCAGACGCGATCAAAACCTGGGTCTGCAGGTCGTCGCCAGTGACGATGTTGCCGACAGAGCGCAGAGCGGGAGTTTGGACGGAAGTCGAATTATGCATCAACAAGTCGACGAGACGGCGGCAAACTCCCGACTCGATGACGGCTTGGATTTTGTCGTTTGTGCCATCGGACAGGTATGAAATGGCCCAGCACGCGTCAATGAGGATTTCGTCGTCCAACGAGTAGATGAGTTTGGTGAGGACCGTCAAGGCGGGCGAGATCTGAGACCTATGAGCTGCTGGGACGATTAGATAACACAATCACGCACCAGGTCCCACTGCGGCTGAGGGTTGCGGCCGCGGCAGAAGTTGCTCAATGTCCAGGTTGCATTTCGGAGCAGGCTGAGTTTGTGTTGCTCGCTCAAAAGCGTCAGCAATGGACGCAGCGCGCCTTCCTGGAGGACGTAATCTCGGCATTGGGGGCTGTCGCCGGCAATGTTGCCTAGGGCCCAAACGGCCTGCTCCCGCACATCGAGGGTCGGCGATGAAAGCAGATTGATAAACTCAGGGACAGCACCGGCGCGAATAACAACTTGTGTATGCTCGGCGGTGCCAGACGCGATGTTGGTGAGAGCCCACGCCGCCTCGAACTGGACACGATGAATACAAGCATGGAACTGAGGGGCAACAACAACTCACCTGAAGCATGGAGTGGCCTTTTTGGAGGAACTCTACGAAGCGGGGCACCACCCCACACTCGATAACACGCTCGATCGGCGGGTTCTTTTCTTTGGAAAGCAGCTTCCGGAAACGAGCGGTGGCATCGAGCTGCCTGTCGGGGTCGTCAGAGAACACGCCTTCGACCATATCTGGAGCGAGCTGAAAAGAGGTGAGAAGGGCCGGAGTAGTCGGGCCAGACGCACTGGGATATCAGCTGCGCCTCCGCCAGCATCTTCATCCGAATCGTTCTCGGTGGAGGGCAGGAAATTTCTTCTCTTGCTGATATTCTCGTCGCGCTTAGCCCTGCGGATCTCGACTTGTTGCTCTGCGCGACGATTTCTGCGATCTTCGTCTTTGAAGGCGCCCTTGTTTTTGTAGGCTGCAGCCGAGTTAGAAGGGAGAGAGAAGAGGGTGGCAGCTTCTTACCATCCCTCCGCGCCTTCATCGTCCGAGACTCGTCGGCCATGGTGGAAGTAGTTGGAAGAGTCTGATCGGGTCACGTGAAAGCTGATGGCCGCTTTGACTCCGCTACACAACAAGCTACTGTATCCCGTTCACACCCAATCGAATCGGTTTGCCATCCAAGAATGCCTCGATGTTCTCCACCGTCTGCTCCCAGAACCCCTTGTATGCCTTGTGGCTCACATATGCGTTATGGGGGCTCAGCGTCACATTGTCCAACTCGCGCAGCGGATGGTCAAGCGGCAGCTGGGGAAGAGCATCAGCCACTGCTCAGTCTTCAGAGCTGTTTTACTTGCAGGCTCGATATCGTAGACGTCCAGTCCTGCTCCCGCAATCTTCTTCGCCCTCAGCACTTCGATCAAGGCCGCCTCGTCAACCAAAGGGCCCCGGGAAGTGTTGATGAAGAATGCGGTAGGGCGCATAAGAGCCAGATCCTCCGCCTGTGCTCTGTTAATGTTTTGTGCTCCTCGGCAAAGCTCAAGCCAGACCTTGATTATATGACGCGTGCGGTCCGAGAGTACCATGTGAAGAGAGACGATGTCGCTTTGTTTGAGCAAGTCGGCTTTCGTAGCAGCGTACTCCACTCCAGCTTCCGCTGCGCGCTCAGGAGTCAAGTTCGGAGACCAGCCAACGACGCGCATGCCAAAAGCTTTCGCAATCTACGGCCGGCGTTTCACGACGGTCTCCCCAGACAGCTTGTAGGGGAAACACTGACCACTGCGGCGTGAGTCCCGAGCCGACCGACCCCGATGAGGCCAATCGTCTGCCCTGAGAGTTCCATGGGCACATACGTCTGCCATTGAGGCTTCTTGGCTTTGATGTTCGCGTCTTCGTGAGCGATATGGCGCACAGTCGCGAAAATTATCTATGGCGCAATAAGCACTGGCAGCGGAACGGAGCTCCGTGTGGAAGACGCGTATTGACCGCCCAGATATGCTCTAACGTTGAATTCGACCCCGCAGTAGTGCCCGAGACCACTATGTCCTTTGCTTTGGCGTGTTCAGTGTCGATCCCCAGGTTGCGCATCCCAGTGGTCGCAATAAGACTGTATATTGCGCTCTAGAGCCCGCTGAAAAATAAGTCTACACGCACCGGAGGTTGGGGAGTCGATCCAGTAGAGATTTCGTGAACTTAGTACGCTCGCGCATGGCGCACACAATGTGGTATGGCGCTAAGCGTGCGACGAGGGCATCTTCTTCCAAGACAGTGTTCGTGAAAACATCAATTCCGGCGACGCGTTGTTGAACGCGAGACCAATCTGCCCGCAGACCGACGGACTGGTAGTCGTCGAGAATGGCAACGCGGATAGTGGACATCAGACGAGACATCCAATGTCGTTCTGGTCAAAGAGTGCACGATTATCTAATACTGTCACATGCGTGTATATCTTAGGTGTCGTTGTCGAAGGGATACTGCGTTGAGCATTAGTTTTCGTCAATCAAAGCAAGGAGCATACGAACCTCGAACGCAGGCGGAGGACCCACTTCAGGACCAGATTCATCTAGTGCGATATGCGGTCCAGAAGCCGCAGGAACCGCAGGGGCCGCCGCTGGCGCAGCCACAGCAGGAGCAGGAATGACCTCAAACTCGATGAACTCGGCAGCCTCGTCTGGTCGTCGATCGGCCATAATCAATATGCATCCGCCACCTGCATACTTCTCGGAGCCCGTCGTTGTCGTCCTTGCCTTGCCTCGAGGAATGGGGTTGGCAGATACTGCTCGCACAGGCTGGAACCGACTGTCGGCAGGGAACGAGATGTACGCCAGCTGCGCGGGCGTCACGCGAGAAAGGTTGGGTCGTGTCTCGAACGACGGCTCGGAGCGTTTAGTCGGCTTGAGGATGGGCGAAATGTCGCTGGCATCCTTCTGTCCATCCTCTTCCTTCATCTCAACATCTGCTTCGTCCTTTTTGTCATCCTGCAGATACGTTGAGCTCAGAAACGTCTTATAAGTGAATTCGCTGACCGTCTCCATCGTGCCGTCCTCGGCCGCCTTCCTCTTCTCCCTGGCCTTGACCTTGGCCGTCGTTGACAGGACCGCGGTTGCGACCTTGGACACAGCCTCCTTCTTTGGCGGCTTAGTCGATGGTGGGTATGCGAACAAACTCGGACGAGCGTTGGAAACGAAGTCGAACTTGGGAGTCTGGTGGGATCACGTGAGCAAACGGGTCTGAGAGATGCTTCAATACTTGTACCTTGAGGTCGCCAGTCAGGCCGATGATGCCCGTGGGGTCAAATGCCAAGCAAGCACAGTGCGCCAGCGGGTACCAATACCAGAACTGGCAGAACATCACCATCCCGACGATTGCATTCGTGTTTTTGCTCCCTGCACGGCTCTGGAGACTGATGGTGACGTTGCGCCCACCTGCGTCGATGAAGCCTTGACCAAGAGCGGCACCGAAGCGCGCCATAGGATCCTCGTGCTTGTCGGAAACGACCTTGTGATACAATGCGCGGGTGGTGCCGACCGCAGGGACCGAAGCTTCCGACTGCTGGACGAGGATCATGCCGAGGGCAATGAACGCTCCTTGCCGCACGAAGTCGACGCCGTCCTTGGTCATTGGTTCCAATATCTCGACGGCGTCCTGCAGATGGTTGAGGTCGGGCACACACAGAGACCTGCAAAATGCCGACATACCTGAAGGCCGGTACCAGCACACGCAATACCCAAGGCCAAAGGTTGCGCCGCATCTGACATGAGGGTTGTAGCTCTCGCTGAGGAGCTGGACGATGCGAGGGACTTGTGTGGGGTTCTTGAAAAGGAGGAACGCGAGGCAGGTGACCGCCGCTCTGCGTACATCGTCCGAAGTATCCGAGACGGCAATATGCAGCAGCTGGCGTACAGCGTCGTTGTTGGAAGTTCCTGCGTAAGCCAACGCAAGCGTGTAAACACCACCGTAACGCAGGATGGGATCCTGGGTATCGTTAGACCACGTTTCAACATCGCAGTACAAGTCAGTACCTTGTCGGTGATGAGCTGCTTGATCGTCTCGTCTGCCTCCTCTTGACGACCATAGAAGATAAAGGCCACCCCGACCGCAAGACCGCGAATAATCTTCTCGTGTTGCGTTTCTCGCGCATACACGAGCATCTCTTTCACGGCTTCTGGCAGCGCAGTCCCCAACATCACCAAACCCATAGCGAACCCACAGGCCTCGCCAGCAACAGCTGAATCCGTGAAGAGCGTCGTCTTGAGTCCGTCGAACGCGTCTGCGTGCTTGGATCCCATAGCCGCGACACCCAATCCCAACGCAGCACCGTGCTGGACGACCTCGCCTTGGGCGCTCTTGAGCGTCTCGAGTAAATACCCGATGACCGAGTCGCCACAACCTGCATTGATCAAGCCCAACGCATACAGCGCGCCACCTTCCGAGTACGCCGCTCCAGGAATATTGCTCTCCCCGCCACTTTGAGGCAGATATGGCCCGACAATCGTCATGCCTTGCTCAAAGTAGCCCTTGTGGATAACACCCAGGCCCGCCGTCGCCGAAAACTTGGACCAGTTGGACGCAAGACCCAACCAATCCAAGTTTTCGTGCAGGAAGATGTCGGACGTGGTGCCAGAGTGCATGAAGGCATTCTGGAGGGTGAGGGCGGTATGGTAGATGGAAGAGCGAGATTCGAGGACATCCTTGATAGTCTCATCAGCACCACAAGCCACGAGAACGCACAAACACGAACCTTGGTGTTCCGGAGAATCAAGAGATCTGCCTGGTTGTTTCGCTTGAGGAATTGTAGATAGAGCTTCACAGACTCTTGACCGGTGAGTATTTGTCGTAATTTGTCGTACGTGTCCTTGGTGCTCTAGTGGGGAATCAGACCGCCACCGCAAGCCAAGGGCGAGTCCACGAACCTCGTCACCCTCCGGCAATCCTGTTCGTACACTCTCCAAAAAGTCCTGAGAACCTCCCTCAACGAGATCGAAGGCAAACTGGTACGCCAACAACTTCTCCTTCGGCACCAAGGACGTGATGAACGACACCGTAAGAGACGGGTTGCTCAAAGTGACGAGCAGACGCGTCAGGGCATGAACGTGGGGCGAGTTGTCGCCGGCCACGGGTCGCGGGAAGAGTGGGAAGAGGAAAGTGAGGACTTGATCGCGGTATGAAAGTGAGAAACCCGTGTCGAGAACGCCCTCCATCGCGTATGAGAGCAGCGACGTGTCCTTAGTTTGCGTGTAGATACGCTCAATCACGTCCAAACGACGTGCTTCGAGAGCAATACCGATTGCCTGCAAACGACGCGATGAGATGTGGCCAAAAACGTCGTGTTCACGGCGCACCTGCTTGAACTCGCGTTCTTGAATGCAGCGCAGGAAGATGTTCTCAATGACGCTCTGGAGACGAGCGTCCATTTTTTCTTTGCCCGATTGCTCGTCCATTCGTAACTGGATGTAGCGGTCGATGGCTTTGGCTGGCGGACGGTCAAGGATGTATGTGGACGCGTAGAGACAACTCACATAGAACCGTCTCAATATACTCCTCTGAGCCATTGGCGCGAATTTGTTCCTCAAAGGCAGGCCCAGCACCGAGGGCGAACGAGAGTGATTCGTCGTATTCACCCAGGAAATAGTAGACTTTGCTGGCCAGCAAGGCGGCGGAGTCGCGTGTCTTCTTTGGAATCTCGTCGTTCTCGTGGAGGGACTCTCTGTGCAGAAATGAGAGATGCTGGAATGCCTGTAGGATAGCGAGACGAACATGAGAGCGATTTGTTCAGAGATTTCTGCCCAGAACTGGGGAACAAGGGCAATGAGGTTGTCGAGGGCATGTTGCTTGAAAGTGTGATCTTGCTCGGAGAGTAGAGCGAGGACCCCTGCGGCCGAGGACTGCTGGCGAACCATGAAAGTCGAGAGAGAGAGAGGCTTACGCGTTGCGCGTCTGGAGTGATGGTCACATATGTCCGCACTCTCCCTCTCCCGTCGTGCGCTGTTGCGCCCCACCGGAATCCGCGCCTACTCCGACGCCGCCGTCGAGCAGGCCCGTGCAAAATGGCTTGCCGAGCAGCATGCTATTGAGCACCATGCTCTTCGTGCGTCGTCATAACTCTCTCCAACCCGCGCTCAACGTGGTATAGAGACCACCGACTTCTGGCGCAAGATGAGGTGCGCCTGCTCGTCCTATGCATACAGATAATTTGTTGAACTAACTTGCGAAGCTACTACGTCTGCATTCCCGCCCGTTCGCATTCCCCGTTTCGCTCCGATGCCCTCCGCTAACTGGGGTTGCTTGCAGTCGCCATCTTCGGCACGTACGTCTACAACGTCGAAATCGAGCACAAGGCCCACAACGCCCATCTCATGGCCGAAAACGATGGCAAACTCCCGCAGCCTGTGCGTCGCCCGTTTCTCTTGCTTTCCTCTTCCTCCTCGCTCTCCTTCTCATTTATTTCAGCCGCGTTACGACTATTTGAATCGTCGTACGAAGCTGGCTTTCCCTTGGGGCCGCAACTCTCTGTTCTGGAACGAAAAGGTTCACCGTCCATAAACTTGCGTGACCAGTTCTCACAAAGATCCAGAGCCAGAGAGACATGTCGATTGACGACTAGCCACCCGTAGACCGGTCCAAATAAATATCAATCGATTCCAGGCACTACAAACCCTTCTGCAAGTGTTTAATCACACGTTCTTTCCGAAAAAGCGCCTGAGCCAGCACCACCATCTCCTCCACCAGTTGCTTGCGCGACTCGGTGCTGACGACCTCCTTGTTGTTCCGTTGGCGCAAGTCAACCACGTACGCATCCAAATCGTCGCCGCGCATGACGGGCTTGTCGAGACCAAGTACGACAGGGCGCTTCGCGATGGGTGCGTAAACTTGTCCAGTGATTTCCGCGTACTCGACATCGGCGTCATCCAGCTCCTTCATGTAGGCAAGTTGCATGTCGTGGAGCTCTCTCAAATGCATCGTCAAGATGCCTGGCCCCGGTCGTCCAAGGATGAGCTGCTCAGTCAGTTTGCAGTTGAGTGGCACGGTCGTCGGGCTCACCTCTCGACGCATCGCTTGTCTCTGGAGAGCCTTGTCATCGGCGAACTCGTCGTCGCTGCTGAACGCGGAGTCGTCCGAGGCAATGTCGTCGGGGTGCTCAAAGTCGACGTCTATCTCAGACGCGACCGACATAGATGGCTCCTCCTCGAACTCGACGTCCGAGTCGCTCTCGTCGCTTGACATGGAGTCGTCGCTGTCCTCGTTGGCATGCGCCATGTATGACGCCAAAACGTCTGGGTCCCAGTTGGCTGCAAGGGCCGCGCGGGCGTGATCTTCATTCATCGTTACGGTGGTGGTGGTGGTGGTGGTGGTGGTGGTGAAGGTGGTGTTCGTCCCATTCTCGTTGTCCAAGCCTTTTATACCGATCCAGGTGGTAGTTTGGGTCAAGACCTGAAAGCCGGTTTGTGAGAGACCTTGTGCGCGTTGCATTCAAATCAGAATGTGCATCAGAAGAGTGGCTGACCGCGTCCAATGAGATGATTCTGGGGTCCAAATGTTGTGCGAGTCAGAGACTGAAAAGGACCTTTGAACCCTCAAAACGCGCTTTTTCTCGCGATTTTCGCGCTCTGGCGCGTCCAGGGGCTGTGCCGAGGTGCACCGCCTTGGGCATTGACCAATCGGAAGGCAGAAAACGACACTGCAGACGCAAGATGGTTGCAAACGCAAGATGGTGCCGCATGGAGCCATGAGCCAACCAATAGGATTCGTAGCATTTGGCATGCTGGTTCAAGCCGTTTCCGCTGACCGCCGATGGTCTTGTGGGTCCACACTGATGCGCCGCACTGTCACGTTCGTCCTCTTGAAAGCGATTGATTATTACTGCAGAGTACGCTAACGAATATGGGTATGGGAATCGTCCGTTTTAAATCATAAATGCGCCGAGGCATGCGCTAGCGAGAACGGTTGCCAATCCGGCAGCGAGTGTGGTCGACATGGTTGCAGCGGGGCGACTAGCGCTGGATCCAGTGGCCGCAGATGCTGCTGCGCCAGTTGCCACGGTATAGACTGAGCCTGCGAACGTCGTAAGAGCCCCTGCGCCTGGAAAAATGTGAGCGCTGAACGGATTTTCGCGAAAGGGTTTGAACGCACCATCCGAGGCCAAGGTGATGGCTTCACCACCGGCCGAAGTTACGATAGTCGCTGCATGACCGCCCACAGCTGCAATGAAAGTCAACACCGAGCAGACAGGACCACGACTGTTGAGTCGTACAAGTTACGGTCTCGAAGACACCTGTAGCTAAGCTTGCAGCGCCGCTAGCACCGGCCGTCGCAACCTAGGAGATCATTAAGGCGAGATTGAATGAGTGAAGTGCAAGGCTTACAGAAACGGCCCCACTGGCTCCTTCTGTTGCAACAGATACTGCACCAGTGCCGACCTGCGTCGCGACCTAAGCAAAGGTTCAGGCCAAGGTTCGTTCCGGATCCAATGCGCACTCACGGATGCAACGTCGGAGGTCAAGCTGTCGAAGATCGAGTCGACTATTCAAAAGGTGAGCGCTTGATGAGGGCCGCAATGGAAGCATACGTTGCGGCGCAGCACTTGCGGCCACAGCGACAGAGAGGACAGCGAGAGCAGAGCGACCAAAATACATGGCGGTCGTAAAATGAAGACCGGTGCCCCGGCTCGAGGGGCTTTATACGATGGAGTCCACCGTGATGTCATCGGGATATGACGCTTGGAGTTTCCGAGGATTGGCTGAGTGTCCGGTGCGCGTGCTCGGGCTCCACAGAAAAGTGTTGGTCGTCGTCGAGAAGCAAGCGGGTGTGAAGTGACTGGATCTAACATGCCTCCTGCCATCATCTCTCCATCGTACGCCGCGGTCCTCTGTTGTGTTTCTCGTGGTTCACGTCTCTCCCGAGTGTCCTTGCGTCCGATTTCGGGCAGTTGACCGCGGAATGCAAGCGCATGATGGCTGGAGGCGCGACCTACCTCCACATGGACGTTATGGACGGCCACTTTGTCGATAACATTACCATGGGTGAGTTGCTCGTCGCGCGATCTAGTCGCGAAACGCTCCAACTGTCCAGGCCCTCCGGTGCTCGCTTCCGTTCACAAGGCCATCCCAAACATCTTCATGGACTGCCATATGATGGTGGCAAAACCCGAGAAGTGGGTCGACGCTGTTGCCGATGCGGGAGGCTCTCTGTATTGCTTCCATATCGAGGCCACGTCCGAGCCGCTCCCCTTAATCAACTCTATTCGCGCGCGCAACATGAAGGTCGGCGTCGCCATCTCCCCCGACACGCCATCCACCGCGATTACCGACGAAATAGGCAACGCAGCGGATATGCTCCTGGTCATGACCGTGTATCCCGGCCGCGGCGGACAGAAATTCCTCGAACGCTGCGTTCCCAAGGTCGCTGAACTCCGCGCACGTTTTCCCGACAAGGATATCGAGGTCGATGGTGGCGTCGGTCCGAGCACCGTCCACGCCTGCGCCCACGCAGGCAGCAATGTCATCGTTGCCGGTACTGCCATCTTCAACGCTGCCAGCCCAGAAGAGGTGATCAGCGGCCTCACGGCTGCCGTCAATGAGGCGCAGACAAAGTCGCAGTCTTGAAACAACTGTATTACAAGTAAGGTAGACCGTGTAGAATGCAATGTTTTAACTATGTCTCGTGCCAGTTCATCCACTCTCCGTACATGTTCGGTCTTTCTCCTCGAACATACGACTGAAATGTCCTCATCAGGACCATCGACCAGTCAAGATCCCTAGGGTCGGCAGGGTCGGAATTTTCATCGCCTTCGCGCAACTGAGGGCTCGCTGTAGATGCTGGCCCCTGCGTCGACCGAAGGTTCGCGCGCGCCAGTCGCTCCGCTGCGATGAACCGCGGGCCAAGGTCTGGCCAGTTTCTGACCGAATCAAAGGGCTTCCACCTATGAAAATGGAATCATCAACGCTGCACAAACGGAAAAAGGTCTTGCTGTACCATGCGTTGTGATAGTGGTAGCTGTAGGCGCCCTGAAAAGCCTCAGTCGCGTGTTGTAGGACTATCAGCCAGTATATACCCTGAAAAAGCCGTCAAATCCCAACGATTGAGGCCCAGCACTGGCTGAAACAGGCGTGTCGAAGAAGTCCGCGAAACTGTTTGGCGTCAAGCAGCATCCCACAATGGACTAGATTCGTACTCGCTAAACAAGCGTGTTAAAACTGGCTGGCGCCAATATCAGAGAACCACGAACGTGAAAAAAGGGCTTGGAGGTCGGTTTCGTTGGAAATATTCTACGTTCAACCAAGCCGAGTCGAACAAAGCATCCGGTAGACGAAGCAACAACCTGAAGAGATTAGTTGGAGAGAAATACAGCACCAAACGCGGACTTACCCTTCTAGATAGGCGTCCCGAAGGTACCGAGAGACTGTCATCGGATGGAAATCGAGGTCGTTCTTGAGAGCAGTACGGAACAAGAAGGTTCCTAATGCTGAGCCTTTGTTGAGATGCAAGACCGCCGTATTGTACTTCTCGAGGCGCGACCAGCGATACGCAAAGGCCATCTTTTGCCACATTTCCTCCCAATCTCGTAGAAGAATGGTGTCGGCGTCGAGATATATTCCTCCGAAACTGCGCGAAGAAGCGGTCAGTTACGTGCTTGAAGGAGCATTGTGGACTCACCGATGGCAAAGTATGAACCTCGCCATATCGGAGAGGATGACAGACATCCTATCGTACGTATTCGCCGATTTAGAGCCCAAGCGATTGAGCATCTCGCTGGCCTCGGTGTCGTTGGCACTTGCAGATGCGGAAGCTTTCTCCTTTGGGACGTTGATTATATGACCACCAGAGTTGAAGAGCGTGTCGACGTGAGACCTCCACTCATCGCGGAGCTCGGGAACCCCATCCAGCTGTTCTGTCGTATTCCACAACTTGAACTGGATGACGTGGTGAAAACGCGGGTGCAAGAACGGCGCCGCCCACGGATTGGCTTTGAGCTGTGTGTACATGTCGTCCAGCGCAGACGGATTGGGCACAGCTGCGGCAGGACCGATGTTGATCCAGAGCCAGAAGACGGGGCGACACACGGAATCGTCTTGAGCATCTCCGTCGAGGTGCAGACCGGTGTTTTGCGTAAACAGGAAGCTGAGAAGAGCCATGTATGGCTTGTCGGTAAACGGCCCGACCCAAAACATGTGAAAGATTCGCGGGTTTTCTGGGTCGCAAGGATTGGCATTTGTGATTGGGAGATACTTTCGGGCAGGCGGCAGTTGGTCGCGAAGAGACGGTTCCCAGTCGACGCCTTTCTTTTTTGTCAGTCCGGCATCTGGATCCACTGTCGCATCCCGAGCGGGCTTCGTGATTCCTGGAAGAGCTTCCTCGGAGCTGTCCGACGTGAAGGTTCCCAAAATCGGCAGCTCAGGAAGGTACAGATATTTCCAGTCGTCCATCTTCCCTCTTCGAAGCCGATTGCCATTGTCCAGGCCACCACCATAGCGCAGGACCTCCAAGCAGTCTCGAACAAACTAAGGCATGCCGTCAGCTCAGGCCGTCATAAAGGAAAGCCACTGCACGAACTTTCTTTGCTGAAAAGTCGCAGTGTTCCATGACTGCTTTTACTCAGCGGAAGGCATTCCCCAATCTACGCGCGTACTTACTGATGTCCAGATCAGCCAAACTTCCCGGGACCGGACGAGGCGGAAACGGGGCGCCATTTGCGCTGTCTGTGTCGAGATACACTCTGCGCGCACCGACTCCGCGTGTGGCAGTCCCGATGGTCCCAGGAGCCACGGAACCGCGTCTTGGTGGAAGGCCAGGATTGTCGTATACGCGGTCGAGCCATATCTGCTCTGGTACTGCGCAATTTCGGTATTCCGCCAACAAAGGAAAACATCACTCACTGCGCTTCCGACTAGGATAGTGACCACTCGAAACTTCCCATGCCCAGATTCGTTGTAACTCCTCTCGTCGAAATACAAGGGTGGGTGGGTCCTTCTGAACGCGTCATTATGGGCTGACAGAAGGGTCTTGGGACGGACCTGTACGCGTACGAAGGTTGGCCACGTCGTTTCTCGCCTGCCCAGCAGCCGTTGCACGAAGGAGATTATGTTCAACAGCGCGAGCAAGAGGAAGACGAGACCAGCCAGAATGAGGATGAGGCCGGCTCGACGACCGAAACGGGATACGGCGAGCTGGTGGGCGCGCCGAGGATTGAGGAGGAGACGACGGGGCCCTAAACCGGGGACGGCAATGAACCAGGAGTGATTGCGAGCATGGTCGCGGTATGGACTCTTGTCGTCTGCAGGCACAGTGATGTGGTGCGGTAGACGACCACCAAACAGGCTCGAATTCCGTCGCCGCTTGGTGAACGATGACATCAAGTCTCGTGATCAAAAGTCTCGTGATCAAAAAGTCTAAGTGTGCTATACATTCTTCTTTCTCAAACACCCAGCGGCTGCGTCTCCAGGTCTGCCGAATCAACAGGAACACTCAGAATGCGCACTGCACACAACATTAGTCACCACCAAATCAAGAACAAAAGAAAACTAACGCGAGTTGGATTTGCCAGAGCCTGATCTCCAGCCTTGCACCGCGATGATCGTCGTTCCGGGCGTGATGATCTTGAGCTTGAGGGCGTTGCGCAGACCAAAGCGAATGCGGTTGTCCACATCTGTCTGCCATTGGTGGTCCAGCACACCGCGCGGCTCCGGGTACCAGAACGGGTAGCAGCCGCGGTGAAGGTGGATCTGACGCGCTGTCTGCTCATTGCGAGTCACCGTGATAATGGGGACCTTGGGGCGGAACTTGGAAATAAGCCGCGCAGTGTTGCCGCTCGTCGACAGCACCAGGATTGCGCTCGCGTTCTGCTCCGAAGCAGCAGCGACGGCCGCAATTGCCACCGTCTCCGACGTTTCCGTCGGACGCGGCTGGATCGCAGTAAGCTCTGCGTACAGCGGAGGATAGCAGATCGCGGCCTCGGCAAGCAAGCACGTCTCCGCCATCATCAACACTGGACCAAGGTTAATCTTGTGCTGCTTCTGCCTTGGCCGCGTAGCGTACCAGATTGGATGGGGTAGTTGCCCTTGGCAGTCTCGCCGGAAAGCATCACGCAGTCCGCTCCGTCAAGGACGGCGTTAGCGACGTCACTAACCTCGGCGCGTGTGGGGCGAGGGTTGTACTGGTACAATATCGTCAGCAAAATGTCTTCAAGCACAAAACTATTATTCACCGTCATGGACTAGAACAAGTTAGTTTGATAGTTAGCTCTCCGAAAGCATACACATACCTCGAGCATCTGCGTCGCGACGATAACGGGCTTGCCAACAATGTTGCATTTCGCGATCATCATCTTCTGGGCGAGGAAGACCTGGCTGGCAGGGATTTCGATGCCAAGGTCACCGCGGGCCACCATAACACCGTCGGTCTCGCGCAGAATCTCGTCAAAGTTGGCAACGCCCTGCTCGTTCTCGATCTTGACGATAATCTTAATGTTGGCGCCGTCAGGGCCGAGCACAGTGCGGATGTCCTTGACATCCTGGGCGCGACGAATGAACGACGCAAAGATCATGTCGACACCGTTCTTGACTCCAAACTGGAGGTCCGCCTTGTCCTTCTCCGACAGAGCCGGCAGGTCAACGGCGGTCTTGGGAAGGTTCACACCTTTGCGCGACGATATGGTGCCGTTGTTGAGCGTACGAACGTGGACGTTGGTTCCGTCGATAGAGAGGACAAGAAGCGACAAGATGCCTAAGGAAACTTGAGTGAAGCTTCGGATTGGAAGAAACGCGTTCTTCGGACCGTCATCGACGTAGATAAGCTTGCCGGGAGCCGTGACTTTGGGCAGGTTGGCCTAGGCCAATGAGCGCGAGTTGGAGACGAAAGTAGAAAGAAACGGGGGCTCACATAGTCCACGAACATGACCTTGTCATCACAGCTTTCGCTGTACTTGGGGTCGGTCGAGATGATGAATTCGTGTCCAGAAGGAATAGTGTACTACAACGAACTCAGATGTGGCGAAAAAAAAAAGGAAAAGAGACGCACGTCGATGCCGTCTTTGGTCAATCCAGTGCGAATCTCGGGGCCTTTCTGCACAAGACGCGTTCAAACGGTGTCACCGAAGATTGGAGCTGTTGGCTGACCGTGTCAAGAGCGATCGCGACGGGACGGCCGTCGGACTCGGCAGCGACCATCTTTCTGGTGTTGTCGATAACACTCTGGTGGTACTCGTACGAGCCATGGGAAAAGTTCATGCGCACTGGAGCGATGTGAATTATTTGCTCGAGATCGCGCTCTATGATGACTTGCCGACATTGACGCCTGCGCGACGGAGCTCAGCAAGCTTCTCCACCGAGTTGGTCTTGGGCCCTGCATCCAAGGGTGAGGTCAAGACGAGTGGCCAAGATCGAGCGCACCGATGGTCGCGATGATGGACGTCTAGCAGACATTAGTTTTGGGGATTGGGGCAGCGCCGAAAAAAAAGCATCTACCTTGCGCAGGAATTTTGTGTCCTCCGATGCGACGGGAATGTTCGCAATGCTGAGGGTAGAGCTCCACTCGAGGGTCGAGCGAATATTATCCGACGAATACATGGCGTCAGGCGAGGTGGTGGTGGTTGCGAGTAGAGTGGACACACGTTGGCTAACACCGCTTACGTCTTTGATCTGGGCAAGATAGACAGATACAATTCACAGCAAGGCGACGCGCTAAAACTACAGACCAGAAACGAGGAGAAAAATTACAATACCCTGAGGGTCCACCCGTGCAGCCCACCGTCGCCTCCATTGCCAGACCCTGGATTGACAATTGCCATCCATGCAGGGTCGCTGCCACCATGATACACATTCTCGATCGCAATGGTTCTGCCCGAGTGGTATCCAACTCCATCAATAGGACGAATAAAAAGCAGCGGAAGGCTGCGACCCGACACCGAGGGACGAGGAACAGCGGCCTTGCCATCGGCGGGAGACGATGGACTGGGAGCATCCTGCTCAATGTCCTCTTTGATCGTCTTTATAACATCCGCAAGCGCAGGCATTTCCACGACAACAACTGCATGAGCAATGTTGCTGCGTGGTCCCAACGGCGATGTCGGAGAACCTGGCTGCAAGTCTGCTTGGCTAGAAGAGCCCGGGCTCGTCAAC
Source organism: Mycena chlorophos (assembly GCA_014461115.1). NCBI lineage: Eukaryota > Fungi > Basidiomycota > Agaricomycetes > Agaricales > Mycenaceae > Mycena > Mycena chlorophos. The sequence continues at coordinate 1,462,371 of JACAZE010000007.1, read as the reverse complement.
GGTCCTGTAGATGTTGCTTGAAAAGTACGATGTCGAAGCGGCCCAATGTTTCCGAGATACACGTCGAGCGGAGAATGGGTCCCGGTGCTCGGATCGATGTAGAAAAAGTTGGCCACTGTGAGCTCCATGGTGTTGTTGCTCTGTCGATATACCGGTGCGGTGAACAGCGTCGGGAAGGGCGTGATGGGGAGGTCAGGCAGAGACGAGTTGTGACCAAACGCGTCGAAGAACGTGTACTGGAACTTGGCTATATCCTCGGGTCAGCAACGATAGGTCCAAGACACGCAGAACGTACAGATTCCAACAATTGTCCAGCACAAATAATCATCCACATCGTCCACGGTGACGGAAACTCCATCCTTGATCTCCTCTCGCTGTCTCGGCAGCTGAAACAGCAGAGGATGACTACCGGCTTGAGATGAGGAACCTGGCGCTGGGGGCGCGACTACGCCAGTCGTGCCAGGCAAGGGACCAGCGGCGGATAGATAGTGACGCGAGCCGTCGGGATTGACGCGCTGTAGAGCAATCTTTTGCATCTGGCTCACTGGGCCCGCGTCATCGAGCAGGACTCTGCCCTTGTCCACTTTACGAATGATGAGTGGGGAGGTGGATATGCCCGACTGGGTGTCGGAAAGTACGATGGAAGAGCCATAGGCAACGGGCTGGGGGCCAGCGACGACGGGAGTGTTAGGTGCGGGTACAACATTGACGTTGAACGCAGACCAAGAGACGTTGCTTGCACAGAGCTGGGCATGATCGATGGTCATGTACTTTGTGCGTACAGTCTGCGAGTTGATGCGGTTGAAGAGCGAGACGGGGCCGCCGGCGAGGATGCACGACGAGATGTTGCGCGTCTTCGCCGTCTTTTTCGACGGCTTCGAGATGATTGTTACGGGAGCGGACTCAAATGTGGCCCACACACGCCGCTCGTGCTCGCCAGCTGGCTTGGGGTCTGCGATGTCGAGTGAAAGCTGGAAGCTCTTGGCCTTTGCGGTGCCCGTGACATGCAGAAACTTGAAGCTGGAAGTGAGGCTATTGTCGAGCGGTGCTTTCTGCTCCAGCGAGCGCTCGCCTGTTTCAGAGACGACCGTCATGGATAGATCCTGCCGCCGCATCTGCCACAGAGGTCCCTCGATGTGCACGACGGGCGGAGGGCAGAGAAATCGCTTCTCGCTTCCATAGGACTAATGAATCCATTCAAGCATTAGATTGTGAGGGAATAAAGGGATTTACCTTTTGCGCTACGGCGGCGTGAAGACAGACGACGGTGGTCATTGGCATAACGCGGCTGTCGTGGGTGTTGTATTCGCGCACGATACGTCGGATTTTGGCTTGCGACTCGTCTGCGTCTCCGCTATCGTGTTTGCGCTTGGTCTGTGGACACGACGCGTCTAGCGAGACGATCGGGCCAGCGGCGAACCAGCTCACCTGTGAGGTGGCACCATTCTGATGGGATGGCCATGACGGGGGGCTGGCGGCTGGCGGAGAGGCAAGGATGGACTGGAGGGAACCGCTGTGGTGGGTGGGAGGAGGCGGAGACGACGATCGCGGCTGTGACCGACATTAGATGGACGGCCAAGGATGCAGCAAACCACCAGAGACGCACAGCAGCGGGCAGCGGCGCCGAGGGCGGGGACGCCGACGCTGACATTGCCAGGCTCAGAGCAACCGTGGGTAGAGCACGTGCAATTTGATCACGTAATCACATACTAGTCTGTAGGTCCAAAATACGCTAAAAATGTCCAGGGTCGTTACAGGTCCATGCTCAGTCCTCAGCTGGGTGCCTTGCGGCCGCCAGGAAATGGTACACTCGCAGCCCCGTCTTGCTGCTGGTACCGCTGCCAATCCTCAACCTTCATCGTCGACAGCCGCTTCGACGCAGATCCCCCCAGCTTATCTGCACTCAGCGACCGAGAGTGCCGCGAATGAGACTGGCCACGTTCATGCGACCGTCGCTGCCCGCTGCCTTCATCTTTGCGTCGCTCCACAAGTTGGGCTTTCTCTGCCTGTCTCCGCGTCACAGCCTCTCTTTCCAAAGCCTTTGCCTTCTCCCAGCGCTGCTTTGCCGCCTCCAAATCCGCATCTTCGCGAGCCGCGTTCGTCAATGGTGCTTGCAGGTCACGCATCTTCTCCCGATGCCTCTCGTTCAGCTCCTCGAACGTCTTCGTACGCGGCTGTTGGGGTCGCTGAGGCGTCGGTGCGACAATCGGCTTACGCGGCGGCAAAATCGTGACCGGCGTCATGTTTCCGCCGGAGCCGCTTCGGTTGCGAGCATGAGGAATACGCGCCAAAGGAACATCTTCCGAGGAATCGGTTAGAGCTTCACCCATGCCCAATGCGCTCTCTCGTCGCCTGCGCTGATTCAATGCATCAGCGACCGCAGGCGAGATTGGCATCCTGGACGACGCAGTCGGGGTAATGGGAGGCGTTACGCCTGCAGGTGGTTGCAGCAGTTTGCGTTCCTGAACATACGTATCCCAGTCGTCGTGCAAGGGTACACTCGTTGGTCGACTGATTGATGCTCCCAAGTGAGAGTTGGCCAGCTCCGACAGCTCCATCGAATGGACGCGAGCGCGCGGATCGTTTTCGCGAGGCGGCCGAGTGTGTGCTGGGGCCGGGAGAAGCGTACCGGCATCGATGCTGAGAGTGCGTCTCGAGGTAAACGAGGGCCGTCGCGATTCACCAGACGAAGACGGTGCTGGCGTTTCCGATTTGAGAGCGTCGATTGAACGGCGGATGGTCTGTATCTCCGCCTCCAACTCTTGTTTGCGCTTGAGATCGTCCCCGAGATCATTGCCTTGGGAAGGCGCGTCGTCTCTGGCGATAAAGCTCCGGGGAACGTCCTCCTTGATCCCAAGACCAAGATCCAACGCAGGCAGGGCACCCGGCGCCTGGAGGTTCCGAGTGGCGCGCGCCAGTTCCTCGTCAGGCGTGGGAGCAAAGAGGAATTCCGAGCCCGCCGACTGGTGGCGAACTCGGCCTTCGTTGACGAGAGTGAATGTCGAAGAACGATGCTCGTTACCGACGGGCGAGGCCGAACCATCGTGGTCCTTCATCAACGGTATACTGGAGTAGCCGCTCTCTTGACGCCCATGCTTGTTCATCGTTGGATGGTCCTTTTCCCATTCCTCGCGCTCGCGCAACACGGTCGCGAACCTGCCTGCTGCCTGAATCTCGGCTTCCTCGTCCCGCTTTTTCTGCTCCTCGGCGATCTCTTGCAGCTTGCGTTGCAGAACGGTCAGGACACGCAGTTGGACTGCAATGCCCATCAAAGTAATAGCTCCAATGAGCCCCAATTCGATCTGCATCGTTTGCGATACCGGGAACTCGATGCCGTTGTTCACGTATTTCGGAAATAGCGACCGGAAGCCGAGATTCCAGATGTAAAACTAAGGTCATGGGTCAGAAGGCGCCGGCAGACTAGGAACATGTCAGCCCACCCACCTCCTTGAGGCCGGCAGTGGTGAAGCAGTCGACTCCGAGCATGAAAGCCGAGGAACCGACGATTGCAGTCGACATCAGCAGGATGTGATAGTGTATCTGTAGAGTATGAGCTTGAGATCCAGGCAGACGCGCGGTCTCCGCATTACTTTGGGGATGGTGCACAAGATGAAGCCCACGACGCCACAGCCTAGACGAGCGGGTTAAGAACGCCGCTGTGATCCATGTGGAAGCACACATACCAATGTAAAAGATCCACCGGAAACCAACGGTACGGATCACACCACCGTCGTGGAAGCACTGAACCCAGAGAGCCAGCGCAAAGCCACCCCAACCTCCAATGACTGGCGGGATTAAGAAGGATGGAGCGAAAATGGAGCGAAAAACGTACAATAGCGCGAGGCCTTCCAGAAAAAGATGGAAATTCCGCCACCCGCAATGCCTGCGACGGCAGAAGCTAACACGAACAAGCCGCGCAACGTTTTGCTCGGAGGATTGACGGCGTTGAGGATCCCGAACTAGCGGAGGCGCTGAGAGATGTCTAGCGAGACAAGAGCAATGGCATACCTTGAGAATGAGCACAAAACAAACGAGCGAGAGAGTGTAGAATCCAATGAGAAAGAACGAGGTCCATCTGGGGGTGGATGAGTCGAGGTGCGCATGAGTCCAAAGCAAGAAACGCGCCTGTTCTTGTGGCCGAAGAAGGCGGAGGGGACGCCGGTGATAATTAAAACGGCGCCGAGGACTCCAAACGCGGGATCGAGCTTGGTGGCGAGGACGGTGTCTGGTCCCGCGGATGCAGACGCCGACGCCGAGGCAGACACAGCACTCGACGCAGACGCAGACGTCGTCGAGCTGGGATGAATAGTCACGCTCACGTCCACGACGGTCGGCACGACTTCAGAGACGGAACGCGAGCCCGAGCGAGAGAGTGTCGTGTACGAGCTTGTGGATAACGACAGCGACACGCTTGGGGCGGAGGTCGGCTGCGAGCTGCTGGACTGGGCGGCTGCCAGTCCTGAGATGGTCGCAACCACCACTGTTCGCAAGGACACCATTGGTGGTGGTGGTTGCGGAAGGACCGGACTTTTAACGGTCACTCAACGGGTGCAATTGACGCAACCACACAACTCGTGCAACGACCACGAGCTCGTCTCTAATACGTTTAATTCGATCTAGGTCTCCTGCTCCTGCTCGTCTGCTGCCGCCAACGGCTGGTATGCCGGTCCCGCGCCTTTGCGACGTGGTTGGCGTGCGGGCAACGAACTGGCCAGCAGCGATGCCCGCTCCGACTCGTTGTCAAGCCGCTCTTCTGCGTAAACATCAGTGAGAGTCCTGAGTCCCACAAGGGACTCACCCTCTCCAAAGACCGCGTCCATCTCCTCCAACGGAATGCCCTTGGTTTCGGGGTATACTGGCCCGATGTGTCAGATCCGATCAACAGTGCGCACACGACAAGTGACGACATACAGAAGTACACTGAAAACGATAAGATGCGGGCCATTTGCAACGAAAAGCACATGGAACGCACCGAGTACAAATGAGCACACACAGAAGAACCCGTGCATGGGATACAGCCGCCATTCAATCAGTTCTTGGAACACAGGCGTGGTCGCGCCGACCCAGAAATTGAACGCCCAGTTCGTGGCTTGTGCGCACCATCAGACGAGACCAATGGAACTCGAGAAAAAAACACACCAGTCGACAATGACACGCCCTTGGCGCGGATCGTAAGAGGCATGATCTGTCGGGCCACGATGAACGATTTGAGCAGAATCAAGAGATAGCGGACGGACTTCGGGAGGATAGAGCCATGGAAGAGGTCCCCAGCTGAAGCAATGTGTCAACGACGGATTTGCAGCGACCAGGGCACAAACCTGTAGCCAAATGCTGCGTTGAAAATGATCACACATGCGACAACCGCTTTGGCTGTCTGCGGAACGTCTATGTACATCCAATAGCCGGTTGCAACCAGCGCAATCGCCATCTAGAGCAAGAACTTAGCTCGACGGACTGTAAGAAGAAAAGGCGCATACGATGACCGCTCCGGACAAAAGAATAGCGCGGCGACCCCATCTGTCGACAAGATACCATCTAAGCACGCGTTAGATACGAGCCCAGTCGAGCAATGGTAACGCGTACGGTGGAAGTGTGCTTAGGATGTAAATGATCGAGTTGATTCCCGTCATGAGGATGGCGTCGCGGCCAACCCAGCCGGCTTCTGTGACAAAATATCAGCCATGAACGCGTTATGAACGAGGCGACGGACCCTCGAAAACTCTCGCTGCGATGATTTATGAGAATACAAATGGGCTGAACAGAGGAAAAACGCACGAGCATAGTAAGAGATTACTTGAAGGACAGTAATGAATGAACGAGTCTAAGATGTCGGTGCGAGACCATACCATTGATACCATTCTACGCAGCGTTCGTATGAGATTTAGGCAGAAGAATCTTGGCTCACCAACTGCGCAAAGGCTTGAGACGACATGGCAAGCAGCACTCGTCGCTTATATCGTTTCCACATCATGGCATAGGACCGAGCTTCACCAGAGTCGCGCTGCGAAGGCTCAGAGCGAGGCTACCACCAGGTTGTCAACGGAGACCGACCTCTTCCTGGACCTTCTCCCTGATTTCCTCGAACTCCGCGATTGCTACGGCGTTAGTGGGGTCCCCTCCGTGCAGATCGGCAATGACTTCCATGCCCTCAGCGTCCTTGCCGGTGTCGATGAGCCAGCGGGGGCTTTCGGGCATGATCAACGAGCCGCCAGCCAAGATGGCTCCAATTACGCATTGAATGAAGAGCGGGATGCGCCAGGACATATGCGAATCGATGAAAGAGCAGAAATAGTCGGTCCACTGCGAGACGTGAGCGCGGAGAACGCGCAACGAGGGGCAAACATACCACGGAGGCCGAGTAGCCAACGATATTCCCGGTAAACTCCATGCAAGCGAGTGCGCCGCGCTAGAGCAAGTTGAGACCGAGTCGCGATGGCGTGAAATTTGCGCCTACGTGGTTTGGTGGAGAAATTTCGCTCTGGAAAATGGGGACTATGGTGCTGCAACAACGATCAGTAACTGTGTGGGCGTCCGAAGTGGCCATACGAGAGTAATCCCACACCGAAACCGCTGATAATACGTCCGACAATCATTGACCAGAAACCAAGAGTGAAAGTCTGGACAGCCCCGCCGAGTGTGAAGACCAGTGCGCCAATGAATAGTGTTCCTCTGCGGCCAAGAATGTCTCCAACGCGTCCAGCAGCGAGCGAGGTAATGAAAGCGCCAATTTCAAGTACCGCGACCATCATGCCGATTTCTCCAGCCGTTGGATCGTTGAAGTATTCGATGAAATGCGGCCCAGTGATAATCCCGCTCATAACTCTGAGAGCGGAGTCAGAGAAAGACATGTTGGTTGAAGAATACGGGCCCTTGGTCGTATCCGAACTGAGTAGACAGTGAGCTGAGCGGAGAACGAAGCAGGTAGCAGCGACGACGTACAAGAAACACGCCGAGGCTGGCAAATATTGAGACGGCATATAGCAGCGGCTGGCCAACGAGCCCCAGTCTGCGGTATGGGGCTGGCATTGCACACGACGCTCGCGAACGCTCGCGCAAATGGCCGTAGCCTCAAGGCAAGCAGGTACGTGGTAGAAGGCGGAATAGAGACGGGCAGCTCCACTGCCATCACCCATCAACTTGGGTTTCGTTCCGGCCACCACCTATTCACGGCCGGAGGAACGTCCACAGCATGCCTGCCGACTCGGTCGACGATGTGGAGTCGTCAAATGGATCGTACGACGACGACGAAGACCTTCGCATTGCCCAGCAAGAGTGGGACGAGAGCATGCACCAACTTCGGCAGCTTGTTTCCATCGTATTGCTCCCTGTATTTGGGAAATGGCTGGGGCGACGCTGGAGCCAGTGGGGTGCGTGTTGCTTTTACGCGTCGACCGCCCTTCTCATGCGCTGCAGCCTATGCGCGTTATCTGCGACTTGGTCTAGGCAAAGCTTTCCTCACGGGATGAGTACTGCCAGCCCTTTCCACTCCGACCGCATCTAATCCACATTATTTCGAGTCGTCCCCGTCTACGACAAATAACGGACGCGTCGCCTCCGAAAAGACATGGGTTCCATCGTGTTGTATCCTCTTCTTGTACCATATGCATCTTCGTCTGCGTATATAGACCTTCGTGAATAAGACTCGGAGAACAGCCACCGGCCCATGTGATCCGCCAGCTTCAGACTCGCCCACCACCACTCAAGATGGGACATGGCAATTCTAACAAGGTATCGCATCCTCGAGGGACCTATAGCCTTGATACTCAACCCACGCAGCTTTATATAACTCATGCAGAACACTCACTGCTGGGTTCACATTCCTCTTCGCGCGGTTACCAACAGTACGCTACACTCGGCTATCCACATAGCGTGCTTATTTCGTAGGAAGGTCGATGCGCATCCTGCGCAAATTACCCCATTCGACTGCTGCGCCATTTCGTTCCAGCCATTCCAAACGCCGGTCTGCGCAAAAAACGACGATGGCACTGGGTATGCGTGCCGTCTAAAAGTCTTGGGGCGGACTCAAGTCTTGCGTAGAACCGTCTTTGACCTCGTCAACATCATTCCATGGCTCAAGTGCGTTGGATAGACATGAAATGCGCAACTTTCTCAGCTCTCCCCAGGCAGCACAATAACGAGCACCCAATAACCAAGGCTCCTCTTGCCCCGTCGGATCTCATTACCCTGCACTACGCCCGCAAGGAGTCCACTGGGGAGATTCACGACCCAATCTCCTACAAGCCATTCTCTCAGCACTCGCATATTGTCGCTATCCGAACCACAGGCAATGTATTTCTGGCCGAGAGTATCAAAGGAGGACGCGACCTCATTGCCGAAGTGCCGTTCAAAAAGTTGGCAAATTGACCTTCTTCGTCGTTCGCGCTCACATTCGCCCAGGGAGGATGTGATAACTTTGCAGAATCCCCACGGACTCCCACCAGCTTCCCTTCCAAACGCAACTGCTGCTTCCGCAAGTACATCTAAAGCAGAAGTCAAACCTAAACCAGTCCCGTCTGCGGTGCCAGTCAAGCCTAAGGCCGAAGACCCTTGTATGCCTTGAGCTGATCTCATACCATTCATTTTCTCATGTAGACCAGGGAATGTGTCGCCGTATTCGAGCGGTCTCCCGGGAGCCTCATTAACATCTACCTCAGTGGATCCGCAAACTACGTCGTCAAAACTCGTTTGGGATGAGGTACAATATCGTCCAGTCAACTCCTGTATTTCTTCTCAGAGTCGTGCAGGAAGAACTTATGTTCGAGGATATCTCCAATCCGCCGAAAGGCAAAGGCAAAGAGAAGGATGTAGGCAAACGTCGGGCCTATGTTCGGGTCGTTACAACTCTCGGTGGCAGTAGCTTGAACCTCGAGCTATACTGTGCGTGCCCGCGTTTCTGGTCTCCGCATCTCGCTGACTGGCTTTACAGGCGAAAAGGTTCAGATTCTGTGCTTGATACTACAACGTTTTTATCGTCCCCAGGCGCCGAAAACATGTTACAACTTCCTTATGTTGGCGCGGTCGCACAAGTTCGACGACTGTCTGTTCCACCGTCTTGTCCCCAATTTCATGGTCGGTGTAAACTCCACGATCCTTAACTTAATCTCAACCTCGTCAGATACAAACCGGAGATCCGACGGGTACTGGTGCCGGCGGGTCCTCCTACTGGGAGACTCCCTTCCGAGACGAGCACGACTTGAAAGGCGCCGCCAAGCACGACAGTCGCGGCACGCTGGCCATGGCTAACAAAGGTGCAGGAACGAACGGGTAGGCCCAGATGCACATTTGCTGAGCTTCTGACAAACAAGACGCAGCTCCCAGTGGTACCTGACCTTCCGCGCTACCCCCCACCTCGACGGCAAACACACGGTCTTTGGAAAATTGGTGGGAGGAGAAGACGTGCTGGATGCGCTCGAGAAATTGCCGCTCAAACCCGGGACGGAACGTCCAGCGCAGCCCGTACGGATAAAGGAAGTGATCATGTGCGTGCTATTGAACCTGGCCGTTTTCCTGCTAACCTTCCACCGTAGATATCAAGACCCATTCCAAGACTACAAGGAAAGGCTGGTGAAGAAGCTTGCCAGGAAGAAGGAAGCGGAAAGTGGTGTCGCTCCGGTCGCGCAGAAGAAGGATGGGGACGATATGAATGCCTTTGGCGTCAAGCTGGGCACAGGTGGATCTGCGTTTGGTGCAGCCAGTGGCGGAGGAGTTGGCAAGTATATGAATTTGAAGCGTTCGCAAGCAGCCATTGGGGAGCAAGGAGGTAGCGAAACGAAGAAGCAGCGCAAAACCGGATTTGGTTCGTTCGATAATTGGTAGATTACTAGGCTGCAACAGGAATCCTGTCCCTCGTTTCCTCCGATACAGCGACCGGGGTATCCGAGACGGGCTCGTGTGTGGGTGCAACTGGGAGCTCGAGTTGTTCGCCAGCTTGCTGTAAAACAAAATTAGCACAAGCAACATATGGAGAGTCAATGCCATACCGCTTCGGCGACGAGCTGTTCTAACTCTTCCTGGACCGCATCTTCTTCGTCCGCCGTGAGGTTATTTGCAAGCAAATCGCTTATTTCCTGGACAGGGCTTAGACTGGGTCGATGAGAGAGCGCGAAACAAACGCGTTGATATTCTCTAGCCTCCTGCGTTTCGTCCATGAGCTTCTCGACGGCCTCCACGCTCATTTCCTTGTGGATCTGCTTCAGGACGTCGTTGCCCTGCTGGAGTCCATGGAGGACTGAGACTTCCACAAGCGAGAATTCGATAGTTGAGACCTAAAATGGCGTTAGGGCCGGATTAAACTGAAAAGCTAATGGATCTATGCACCAGTTCCTCGAGTGTCGCGAGCTGGCCGTCGGTCTTGAGAAGTAAACTTTGTTGGAACTTGCGACGGCGGAGAGCAATCAGAGCGCGGTCCTTGTTGCCGGCTGCGAGATGGGTCTTTGCAATTTCATGCTCGCGTTGAAGGATAAACTGGATCTGCTTCTGATACTGCTTGAGTTTGTCGCGCTGGAGTTTGAGACTGTGCATATCTATGAGCTCGAAAGCAGCCAAAATAACAAACGCTGACTCGAGGATAGCGCGGTCCTGAGGCGTAATCTTGGGGACGGACTGGTTTGCCCCCATCTACATGGGTGTGTGAGGTCAAGGAGCGGTGACGATCATAATGCGAATCTTGCGCCGATGCTACCACGACTACGTTCGCGCGTCAGCCCCAGGTGGCGTTGTGCGCATCCCCCTCAACTCCCCAAAGGCACGAATATTATCCAACTGCCTTAGCTGACGCGTCCCAGGTTATTGGCGTCGCTAATTCCCGCGGCACTCGCGGCCACCAAGAAGACTTCTACTCGTTCGCCGCACTCTCTCTGGATCCACACGAGCTCCGGCTCAGCGTCAAGAAGGCTCATGGGATAGATTGGGATCCGGCCTCTGTGGGTGGTCTCGCAAAGCAGGCCGTGTTCGTGGGCATCTACGACGGTCATGGCGGTTCTGCTGTTGCACAATATCTGCGCCAAGAGCTGCACGGTCTTATCGAGTCTGCCCACAAGTCGATGGTTCCCGAGATGTATGCATGGATTCAGGAATTGGGGGGCTACTTCAAGCGGTTCAAGGGTGGTGCTTTAGCCCCCTGGATTCACGCAGTTGACGACACGCCTTCCCTTGACCTGGAATCGCGCTTAACTCTCGCGTTTTTCGACGTATACAGTCTTTCATGTCTCTCAGCAATGTCTTATCCCAAGCGCAGGTCGACCGTCATCTCTCTGCCGATGGAACAGCCCAAAGCTGTGGGGCGACGGCGTCTGTCGCGATCCTGCATCCCCTCGACGCACCAGCATCCCCGTTCTTTTCATCTCAAAAGATGGCCTTCACGTATGTCCTCGCCCTTCAGACCTGCAGCGCGTCTCACAATTTCTCAGCGTTGCCCACTGTGGGTGCGTGCGAGCTGCTCGACGTAGGACCTCATTTTCATTTCTTGGCTAGCGATACGCGCGTCCTACTTTGCTCCACGGATGGCGGCAAGGTTTTCCCGATGACGGAAACCCACCACGCAGATGCGCGAGTCGAGAGCATACGACTCCGGCGGATGATGGGCAGCTCTCTGATAACAGACTCGTTTGGCGAGTCGAGGTGGATGGGTGCGCTTGCAAATACGAGATGGTCTGTTTCTGGAGTGTTTCTTGGCTCCATGCTGATCGTCATTGGACCAGTTTGGGCGATCTGCGCTACAAAAAATTTGGCGTAACACCGGAGCCCGAGGTTCGTACAAAGCTTTTGGAAGGTACACGCTGTTCCAGGGCTTATGGGTGTGTTTAATATCTGAGACTTCAGGCGAAGCATGGGCGTATGCAGTCCTCGTGTCCGACGGCATCTCTTCGATGCTCTCCGACGGTGAAATTTGCGATCTTGCTCGAAATGCCGCCAACCCAAAAGCGGCGGCAGAGAATATTCTCGCATTTGCAGAAGAGCTCGGTGGAGAAGACAACGCTACAGCATTAGTCGTACCGTTAGCGGGCTGGGGCAAAGTTGGTTGTTCTGTTTTGTATTTTCGTGCTGGCTCCTGATCACAGGCATTAGATCCAAGGACCAGATGCAACTGAGGCATTGCGAGCATATCGGCGGCAGCAAGCAGGTGAGATTCTCCTCGATCCTACTTCGTTTCTGACGCGGTTCAGTCGGCAGTGAGCGCCAGCGGCGCATGTAATTTATTGTACACTATCGATACCCAGCAATCATTGCGTTGCCTTTGTAAACCACTTTGTCAATGTAATATCGCCCTTCGTATGAAGAGCCTTCTTGAGATCGTCTTTGCCCACCAAAGCGCGATACTTTACGAACTCCTTCGCGACCCCGTTGGATGATGTAGCAGCGATGCTGATCATCTTCGACGAAACCAGACCCTCGAATGCCTGCGTCGCGCGATTAGTACGCATGCAAGGGTAAGAATGTACTACTCACACTCATGAGCACAGAGCGCGAGCATTGCGGCATCCCGATGCTGCTGCCGTTGAACTGAACCGGAACGGACGTCGAGATGCGAATTTGGTCGCGGACGCGCTCGTACAGCATTTCGAAGGTGAAGGTCGGATGACCACACGCTTCGCTATGGATCGAGGCAATGAGAAGGCAAATGCCCGGGTAGGGAAGAACTGGATCTCTGTGAGGTTGCTTTCTTGGAACAGGAGAAGAGGAACAGACCGTGAAGAGAGGGGAACTGTGGCCGCGAGCGCTGTTTCGCAATAGCCGCCTCCAAGTGGCTCAAAGTCGGGAATGGTGCCGAGGGCGAGAGGTGAACAACAAGCGATGTCTGGTAACAGTTAGCACAATTCCTGTTGCATGAGCACCAGCTTACCAGCAAACGCACGAGAACTCGTATGTCCTTGATCACACTGAACGTTTCTTTGAACACCATCTTCACCTTCGAGTCGCCGAGGAACGATTTGACACCTGCCACCCACTGCTCTTGCCAATGGCCCGTTGAATCGACAGTCTTATCCACCTCAAGTTGAAGAACTCGTGAAACGACTTGGATCCAATCACGCGAATGTAATGGTGGGGTAGTCCGGAACATCCTTCCCGAAAAACGACTTTTGACGCGTTTTTCGAGCATGTTGAGCGTGTCGACGCGGCTTGTTAATCCGATGACGGCCAATCCTTTCGTCTGTGTGCCTGCACGACAACTCTGGACGGTGTCCAGTAGGCAGTACAACAGCGCTTGACGAGGGTGCTGAGCGAAGAGATCGAACGCGTCGAGGATAACAACGGTGGGTCGCGCAAGCGTTGGAAGAACGGAGATGAGGGCCGGCAGATGCGCCGCAGGAGTTGCCGCGGAATCCATGCCACCTTCGCCAGCTTCTTCGTCGTCCGCGGCAAGGAACGACTTGCCCGTCTGGTGGGCCAGTTGATACGCAATTTCTCGCATAGCCAGCTTGTCGGTATGTTGGGCCCAGCCACACAAGCGTAGGACAATGGGAGGTTCGGCGAGATTGGCCAGACATTGTTGGACGAGCTGTTTGTACGTTGAGCCTCACGAAATGAGCAAGTGCCAAGGTCACTCACCGTCGTTTTCCCACTGCCTCGGGGTCCCAATAGTAGACAGCTGTTCCCTTCTCCTCGGTCGACCGTGCCACCCAGAAGATCGCCCAGTTGTTGGAACGCGACACGAGAGGGAGCTGTCTCGTCCTCCTTTGCGACATCTAGCGGGTTCTGCAATAAGCGCAAAATTTCCCGTTTTTGTACATCCAAGCATCCCGCAATGTCTGACGACACGTCGCCCAACGGAGCCGGCGAAGAATTTCGGATAGCTGGAGGTTCTGGCGACGGTTCACGAGACACCGAAGGTCCCACGACCATTGCCTCGACCGCATTGGCGGCCTCCAGCTCTCCATCCTCCGAGTCTGATACGGGAGACGGTGACCTCGGCTTGGAGAGCTTCTTGGAGCGGAGCGTGGAAATGCGAACTTGCTTTCGGGGCACGGCGATGACAGCAGGGACAGCCAGCGGCTTTGCCTGGGCTGGTTTCCCCGGCGAGCTCTTGGTTTTGGTAGGAGAAGTAGATACTGTCCTGCCAGACCGAAGGGTACGGGTGGGAGTGTCGTTGGGGTCCAGCACAGGCGAGTCAGACTCGGTCTTGGGCTGGTGTTTTGCCCGCGAACGAGACTTCGGAGTGGCAGTAGGCCGTTTGGAGGGTGATTCCTCGACCTTGGGCTTCCGTCCGCGGCTGGTGATAACATCCAACTCATCGTCGCTGTCGTCGCAAGGCTTGCGGCCGACGCGTCGGGGAGTAGTCGGGGATGGGGGTCGGGGGATTTTGATGATCTTCTGGGGACTGGCCTCTGTCTTGACGCGTTTTGCGGCGGTCGACTCGAGGGCAGCAGCTTTTCGTTTCGCCATCGTGGTTTGCGGTCAAGCGCGTGGGGTCACATGTGATACTTACATAATACATCAAATCTGCGGCGCCGCATGTCCATCGGCCCGCAAGTCCGACCCCGCTGCCCACACAAAACGACCGGAAGGGTCGACCAACTTCTGGATAACCTGTCCTCGTCCCATCCTCGACCGCTCAAATCCGTTGGCAACGCGAGCGTCATGACCCATAGCTCGCAGCTTCTCAACCGTTTCCTTCGGAATGCCTTCTTCGATATACACTTCACTATTGATATCGCCTGCATTGCCCGTCGAGCCTGTTTGCGTATCTGGACTTCCCGCAGAAATACAGAACCGCGGTGAATCAAGCGCCTGGATAATTAGTGGGATAGGTGTGGCCTCTGAATGAGGACGTACCTCTTGCGGCGTAAATCCACGCAGCATGCACTGAAGCACTTGGAGATGGCCTTGCGGTTGCATAAAGCCTCCCATGACGCCGAAACTGAAGAAGAGCTCCTCGTTCCGCAGCACGAGACTTGGACAGATAGTGTGGTAGGGTCTTTTGCCGCCCTTCAAGCTATTCGGGTGGTTTGCGTCCAGAACGAACCCGCTGCCACGGTTTTGGAGGGTGAAACCACATCCTTTAGGAATCGCTTTGTTTGCGGTCAGACAGTGGATTCTGTGTAACTGTGAGCGCGTACCGCCTGTTCCAAATCCTATACACGATTGAGGCTCCATAATTGGCACGAAGAAGAGGGCTGCTCACCTGCGTAGTTGCTCTGGATGTAGCTGCACGCGTTGCCCCACTGGTCGGAGACTACACTCACTGTTCAACGGAGTTGTTCGAGCTGATGAAGGAATGGCTTGCCAGTGAAGTAAACCGTGTCCGAATGGTTGGCAGGGTTACCCTACCGTACTCGTGAGCCAATGAATTGGAAATCAATAAAAAACGCACATGTACGACTTCAGGGTTCGTCTTGAGAGGATTGATAAGTTTTGCCCGCGAAGCGAGGTATTCCTAGATAGCGTTCATTCCAATGGTCACGCAAGCTCAACAGAACAGACTTTGCTCAAGAGCTTCTCGACAGGTACGTGCTCCACGTCGGGATCGGCAACATACCATTGCGTATCTGACAAGAGCTCGTGGCGAGTTCGAACTTTCCGGTGGTTGAAGCTTACCGGCGAACGCAAGGCTAGGCTTTCGGTCATTCTGAGTCCACCTACCATATCTTCAAGCACGCACCGAAGAGCTTCAATGAGTACGTGGAGATATTCCGCGGAATTGTGCTCCATTTCGAGAAGCGGTTTCACGATGCCTTGCTCCTGGAGACTTTCGAGTATCCCCAGAGCGACGAGAGCCGTTAATCCTTGACCATTTGGGGGACACTACACGTGGTCAACGCTCATGAACTTTTGAGAAAGCCATGCAGACCTCGTACATGGAAACCTCGTTGGCGTAGGTGTACTTGATGGGCTCAACAAACGTGGTCTCGTGTGCCGCGAGATCTTCAAGCTCCATGACACCACCTTTATTCTTGATGACCTCGACGATCGCTGCCGCGACGCGACCTTTGTAGAACCCATCTTTACCATGGGTCGCCACTTCTCTGAATGTTTGCGCCAGAGTGGGAAGTCTGATTATTTCACCTGGGCGTGGAGCCTTGCCATTAAGCAGCATCTCGTCTCCGTTTGGAGAAGCGTTTTTGAGCAGTTGCTGGTTCCGTTGAGCGCGGGGAGCTTATACTATAAACGACCTTACCTCCGAACGCATCCAGGAAAGGCCGTGTATCTCAGAAACGGGGACTCTGAGGGCCGTCAGTAATCGCAACCTCTATACCATCACCGCAAACATACCCTTCCTCGGCTAGTCGAATTGCAGGATCAAGCACATCGGCGACTGTAACGTTCCCGCTTCCAAACTTATCGACAGTGTCGACCCAGGCAGCCGCCGCACCTAAAGACCCAGTGAGCTTCTGTACTCACTGGCAAGGCGGACTCCGAGTGCGTGTACCTGGAACAGTGACCGAGTTCAGGTCCGTCAGCGGAATGGCTCGTCCCGTCAGACCGCGGCTGCGAGCATATTCCAGTGTAAGCTTGCGAGGCGAATGACCAGATCTTGGCCCGGTTAGCACTTCGATAACGAAAAATGCAGCATAGAATACCCGTTGAGAGCCTTGACGGTCTTGTCCTTCGCGTCGTAGAACAGACAGAACGCGTCCCTACTCACTTTTGAGTGCCCGCTGTGGTAGACGAAGAACATGCAGTCAACTACCCTCCAATACCGCAACAGCTGGGTTCAGTGACGTTCAACGCGGCCGATGTTCTATGCCCTACATGTCAGCACAAGTAAGCCGTAGAGTCGCAAGACAAACGCGACGGCGGCATCGGCTGTGCGACAATGAGGCCTACACAAGGATCCTGCGCAATCTGCGCACCAGCATTTCCACCCTTGTTCAGAATTTCCAGGCCGGCCGCGACAGCCAGAGGCTGCGAAGCGGCGACAAGGCCTTTGGTGCTGTAGACAACCGAGCGTCGGCTGGGGAATCGCTGGAGCACAATATCGGGATGGGCGATTTTGTCCCAGTCAATGCGGATGGGCGCCATCGTGGTTTGAGAAAGGTGCGGAGGCCCGTGGATCCTTTCCAGCCATGATGGCGTGAAGATTCCACTCCAGATCACGACCCGGCTGGATTCCCTTTCGCCATCATGTCCCTCCAAGTCAAGCTGCAGAATGCATCGTCCGAGTACACGAAACTTCAAATGGAAATGTCTGCCATCGTCGAGGCGCGACAAAAATTGGACGCGCAATTGTCAGAAAACGAGGTGGTCGAGCAGGTGCACGAATCAGTACATCGAGTCGATCTTATACCCATATGTCTCTCAAGGAATTCGCGAAGCTCACGCCTGAAAACGTAGTGTACAAGCAGATAGGGCCCGTGTTGGTCAAGCAGGAGCAAGACGATGCGAAAAAGGACGTCAAGGGACGACTTGAGTTCATATCGAGCGAAATGTGCGTGTCGACACCGGCAGAGGAATGTTGCTGAACACGTCTATAGAAAGCGCGTCGAAGCACAGCTGCAGGATATACAAACACGGTCCGACAAGAAAAAGCAGGAGGTCCGTCTCATCCGCTCTTGACTGACAACTTCGTCCCGATTCCCTCTCCAGCTCGTCGACCTCCAGGCGGCGCTCCAGCAAGCGGCGGGGACAGCGACATGAACGCTTTTATTGTTGCTGTTGCATCTTGGCTCGAAGTGCTTCGCGTTCCGTCTCCGGACTCTGCAGAACCGTCTCGAGTTTGAAGCGCTTCAATTTGGATACGGGCGGGCAGTTGCGGATGACGACAATGTCTTCCTTCCGGAGTTCTGTGCGAGCCCTAAGTAGTGGGGGATGAGAAGGACGTAGCACACACTGTTTTCCGGGTCGTGTGTCAAGTATTTTTTACTTCTCTCCATCCGCTATTACTCCTTGAGTTTCATCCCCACGAGAGAACGGCCGGCGCACCTTGCCAGTTAGCGGATGCACGGCCCAACGCGATACCAGCACCGTGGCGGTCTTTTGCATGAGCCCCACTTTTGTCACAACCCCGCGGAGAGCTAATGGTGGCATCTCGGAGAGACGAACGCGTCGAGGTGGTGGTGGTCACTCGTAACAACGGAAGGGACACGTGATTTCGGATGGACCCCCCTCACCAGACATTTAGATTAGATTAGCCTACAAAGCGGTGTACTATTCTACGGGGCGAATCGTGATTTGGCTCGAATAGTCGCGCCATACTTTATAAAAACGAACGGGATTGGGACCATTGCCAGAGCCACGAAACCCAGAAGGGAGGAGGCCCAACGCGGATTGAGAGCTTCGTACATTTGCGTGGCGAAGAGCTGGAAGAGGGTCAGCTAGATACAATCAACACAGGACAAGCTACGCACAGGAAAAGCTGCCCCAAAAACACTTCGAACAACCGTACTTGCGGCAAGGGCCGAGGCAGCCATGAACAGATATGTGTCTGAAGAGGTGAGGCGATCTTCGGGAGTCTGCCAGAACACGCGTACCGATGAGATAATTGAAGAGGGACAGCTAGATGGGATTGAAGTCAAAGTCTACGAAGGTCGGAGATAACCCACGAAAATCCAATTAATGGCGAAGCCCATTGGAAACCCAGCCATTAATGGCGCCCACAGCGACACAGACGGATAGGATGTCCATCTAACGGCTGTGAACCCAAATTCAAAGAAAGGACAACGAGCGTACCCGAACCAGAAGAACGCAACCGTATATAACGGCGCGGCAAAGAGAGCCATTTCCAGCCTGAACTCGGGAGGAACGGAATGCGGGGCAAGCTCCACCGCCTTTCGCTCATAGCGAGGATTAAAGTAGATGACCGACACCGTTACGCCGGCGGCACCACCGACAAGGATCGGCAGGAATGTTAATCCAGACAGCCCAGCATTAAGTCCATGTCCCTCGGTGAAGACGATGGGATACGCCTGTGTAAGTTGAGCGAGCAAGAATCGCCAACACCGCAGGATACACACCTCAAATAGCAAATATAGGTTGCCTTGAGCGACAATTCAGATCCAGAAAGCGAGTTCAGAGAAAGAGGCGTTGTTGCGTACCGTAGACTGAAGCGCATGGTCAGTCGAAATTGCAAGACGCAATGGATCGTGCGCTCACCAAAGCTCATGTAAATGGTGATGATCAACAACATGGGCTGCACGATCGTGTTAGAGACCTTTCACGCCACACGACAGCGACTTGCCTCCAATGCGAGCATTTTGAACGGACGCCCGAGAACATTTTCGGCTCTCTCGAGAAAAGTGAGATGAATCCGGTCAATCGGTGCATAATATCGCGTGTCTCCGGTCTCCTCTCGTTTCTTCTTCGCTGCCCGGGCAAGAAGGACTGGTCTGAACGTGGCGGCGATTCAATAAAGAGAAAGATCAAAGAGGCGAAAGAACCCACCGGTAGGTCTCGGGTAGCGTGAATATTGTTGCGATGCAGCACACTCCGGCCTGGACAGTGTAAAAAGAAGGAAGGAAGGGACATGTTCTCTTCATACAAATATCGTGAGCACCTGGTCGAGGTCAGCGACGTGACGGAGACGATTAGCGATCACTGACCCAGAACACCCATCGAAAATCAGTTCCTGACACGGCGATGAAGCCCGCCACCGTGGGCCCTGGTCAAGATCAGGTAAAAAGCTCTCTGAGGAGAAGGTGGTCGTACCTAATGTCGGACCAGCAAATGGCATCAGTGTAAAAATCGCGAGGGCCTTGCCTAGAATGAAACTCATTGAACTCGACTCGAGCGGAGGACCCGGGGCTCTAACCTCGCGTTCCAGCGTCCCAAATATCAGCGAGAATTGCGCCGGAGTTGGTTAAAGGAGCTGCGGCGAATATCCCTCCCAGGAAACGGAAGACCAACAGGCTGGCCTTGTTTTTCGAGAGAGCGGCTCCGACTTGAAACAGCTGCGATGTGTTTGAGAAGACTATTGGGAGAGCGCCGCGTGTCGCACAGTATAGACCAAGAATGGCCAGATGAAACTGAAAAAAAAAAGTGAACAAGCGAGGCGATATGGAAGGTTGAACGTACATAGGCCGTCGTCCAAAGTTTTCCGAAAGCGGACCCCTTCACTCGTTTTAGTCAGTGATTCCGGATTTTTGGGGAAGGTTCCTTGCCAAAGTAATGGGCCTACGACGTAGCCCGCCACAAATAGTGATATGGCGAGCGTCCCAACCTCTTCTGACATATGAAAGTGTTCTATGAGCTGCACTGCGATGCCGGAGGCTGACGATCACGGTAAATTCCGAGGAATGGAGCTTGGGGAAACGCTTACGAGCAGCGCTGGCGAAGGTCCTGGATGCGATCCATGAACAAGTCGACATTTGCACGCGAACACGCGACTCACGCGTTGAGCACCAGCACCCCCGCAAGTGCGGTTAGATACCAGCGGCGGAGACGGGACCAGTTCTACAGCTGGGTGAGGAAAAGCGTACTGGTGAGACGGTAGAAAGGAACCATGGGATTGGTAGGGTCTCCTTCATCGAAGGAATCCACCAGGAACGGATCTTTCTCGTTTACAGGCGGCTCGTCAAGATAGTCGGCAGCCATGACTTCTTCCTCGCGGATGGTCGAGGACTGGCTGGAAACGGAGCGCTCGGGGTCGGCCATGGTATCCGGGAGGAAAAAGTGAGGGACCCTGGCGCTTTAGAGAGCATGACGAACCGTCCGTTGAGCGGACGGTTTACTCATGGACAATCGCGTAGTTTGATGGCATGAAGATGTTTAGACCGAGTTTGGAGCGTCAGCGGCGAGGATCCCGAGCGAGATTTTATCCGGGGGCCTGACATTGCGTCAGTGACGCGTGTGGCGGAGCGGAGGCGAGGAGAAAGGATGGGCGATGCACGTGCAGCGTGTCAACCGTGGCTCGTTGAAACATGGATTTCACAGAGCTCTACCGGTTCCAGCAAATCGCACCGTCTCCCGACTCGCGTTTCATCCTCACCGCATTCCAACGCGGCCTCGTCCTCCGCACGACCACAACGTTCCAGATCTCACAAACATGGCACGTCGATTCATCTCCTTCCGCAACACAAACTCTGCTCGCGTCCGCCAAAGACAAGGCCATCACGGACCCCATCTCGCATCTAGGGTGGGCGTGCGACTCCGAGTACTTTCTTGCTGCATCCCCGAGAACCGGAATCGTACATGTCTACAAAGTCCAAGATGCGTCTTGGTCAGCCCGCATCGAATCTGGGACCGAAGGTACGCCTCTTCGCGCTCTTGCGACGCGTCTAACACAATCCAAGGGCTCGTCAAGGCTGAATGGGCCCCAGACGGTCGTACGATCCTTTGTTTCTCGCAGTGGGGTGTCAGTTTTTGACCTCTAGGATTCTGCTTGTTGATTCGCGTTCAGCTGAGAGTTACTATCTGGTCCTTGGTCACTGGGACGGCAAGCTATATCCAGTTCCCGGTACATCCAGATGCCGGTATTGCGGTCTCGCTCGCCGATGAAGTGGGCTTACTCTCATAGGTTACGCATTTCGCTCGGACGGACGCTACTTTGTTCTGGCCGAACGCCACAAATCGAAGGATACCGCCGGTGTATATGATACTCAAGACTCGTACAAGCTGCTTCGAGTAAGGCCTCATCGCTCAGCAGTGTTCCGATTGTTCAAGCATGCAGCATTTTCCATTGCCCACCTCGGCGTTGGCATCGCTGGCCCTTTCGCCGACTGGAAACCACTTGGCGGTTTGGGAGGGGCCTCTCGAGGTTTGCTCCAAAGAGGATTTGCGCTTGCCTGACGTCGCGTCAGTATAAATTGCACATAGTCAACCTCGCGGGCGACATCCAAGGCTCTTTCTCTCCTAATCCAGACCCGGGACTGGGCATCCGACGATGTGTATGGCATCCCACCGGCATGTTTTTGGCTATCGGCGGGTGGGACGACAAAGTAAGTAAACCGGAGCAGAAACTGGATAAGCACATGCTCATTGATGGTAGGTTCATCTTGTGGATCTCACTTGGACCGCCGCGGCTACTCTCGAAGTTACGGCGCGAATCCCATCAAGTGTGGTGAGACGGCCATTGGGTTTGGTATAAGAAGGTCAAACATGGTAGGCCATCTGGCGTGAGCCGGCAAAGTGGCAAGAAACGACGGAAGGGCGAGGTTTCTTGTCATGTGCGATGTATTTTATTGGAAACTGCATCACTGAACATGCAAACAGACGAGCGAATACACGGGCCGCACTCTATCTCCATCCATCGGCCAGACATGACGAAAGCGAATCCCAAGAGTGGAACCGCCCAGGTCGAGTGGAACAAGAATGGATCATTGCTTCTTGTACGATTTGGTGCGTGGCTTGACTCGTCTATCCGACGTGCCTCATATCCACGCAGAGAGCTCTCCGACCGCGCTGCATATCTTTGAGTTTCGTATGGACAAGCAAGACTATCGTCCACGGCTGCGGTCTGTTCTCCTGCACACGAGCCCAGTCATACAAGCACGATGGAATCCGGTGCGCAAGGGATCATTAGCGGTTTGCTGTGCATCGCAAAGTCTGTATATGTGGAGTGACGAGTGGATTGGTGAGAGCGGAGAAGAGGAAATGGCGGAGTGTATCGGGGTTCCAACAAGTAAGTTTTGTCGTCTGCTGTCGGTGTGTTAATACTGATTGTTGGCAGAGAGTTTCGAGACACGAGACATCCAATGGACTCCCGATGGCAAGGGTGTGCTCTTGCTGGATACGAAAGAGTCGCTATTTTGTTGCGCGTTCGAGGTTGAAGACGAATTTTGAGCTTATGTATTTTTGATGGCATCTGCCGGAGCCGCGTCGCTGCTGACACCGTCCGGGTCTGTTCTCTACTTCGATGCTCTCGCGGACGCTGAGAGCAGCGACCGTCCTTCGCGGTCCGCTGCGAGCCAGCGTTGCCGCTTACGCTTCCCAACCTCCGAAGGAATCCCGCGAGTCCAAGCCGGACAGCAGCGGGAAGGACGAGCCGGACTTGCCCAAGGATCTTGAGGGCTTCTTCAAACAACAACGTCCTTCCTCTGCCCCCAAACCCGACTCCAATAAATCCAATAACACGAATTCCCAGCGCACGTCGCGCAACAACAACACTGGAAATAACAAGAACCAGCCACCTCCCCCACCACCAAATAACAACAACTTCAACTTTTCCAGCTCGCAGCTGGCGTGGGGCGCGGCCGTGACGTTCGGGTATTTCCTGTACTCGAGCTCGACCGGCTCGTCGTCGCGGGAGATTACATGGCAGGAGTTCCGGACGGCGTTCCTAGACAAGGGCCTCGTCGACAAGCTCATCGTCGTCAACGGGCATCGGGTGCGTGTCAAGTTGCATTCCAATGCAACGGGCACAATGTATCCGGCGTCTGCAACATTTGGGACGGGCGACTACTACTTTTCCATCGGCAGTCTGGAGGCCTTTGAGCGCAAACTGGAAGACGCCCAGGCCGAGCTTGGCATCCCCTCGCACGAGCGCATTCCCGTCGCATATCACGACGAGATGTCCGCCTTCCGCATGGTCCTTGACTTTGCCCCCACTCTCTTGACCATAGGCTTCCTTGTCTGGCTATCTCGTCGGGGCTCATCAAGTGGGAGCGGCGGTATTTTCAGCATCGGCAAGAGTCGGGCCAAGTTGTACAACAAGGACACCGACGTCAATGTCAAGTTCAAGGATGTGGCCGGGATGGACGAGGCGAAGGAGGAGATTATGGAGTTTGTCAAATTCCTCAAGGAGCCTGCCAAGTACGAGAAACTCGGCGCGAAGATTCCTCGTGGGGCTATTCTATCCGGGCCTCCTGGGACGGGAAAGACGCTACTTGCCAAAGCCACTGCGGGTGAAGCCTCGGTGCCGTTCTTGTCCGTGTCCGGCTCCGAGTTCGTGGAGATGTTTGTCGGTGTCGGTTCGTCGCGCGTGCGGGACCTTTTCGCGGATGCCAAGAAACATGCGCCTTGCATCATCTTCGTCGACGAGATCGACGCCATCGGCAAGTCGCGTGCAAAGGGCGGCAACTTTGGCGGCAACGACGAGCGGGAGTCAACACTCAACCAGCTGCTCGTCGAGATGGATGGCTTTGGAACCAAGGAGCACGTGGTCGTCCTTGCCGGCACAAATCGACCCGACGTTCTCGACGCTGCCCTCATGCGACCTGGCCGCTTTGACCGACATATTGCAATCGACCGGCCAGACGTGTCTGGCCGCAAGGGCATCTTCCACGTCCATCTTGCTCCCCTTCGCCTGCACGAGACGCTCAAGGACGTGGATACGCTTGCGCAGAAGCTCTCTGTACTCACACCCGGGTTCTCTGGCGCTGACATTGCCAACGTCTGCAACGAGGCTGCCTTGCACGCAGCGCGCAAGGGCTCCGAGTACGTCGAGTCGGTGGACTTTGACACAGCGATTGAGCGGGTGATTGTCGGGCTGGAGCGGAAGAGCCGTGTGTTGAGCCCGGAGGAGAAGAAGACCGTTGCATACCATGAAGCGGGACATGCCGTGTGTGGCTGGTTCTTGGAGCACGCCGACCCTCTGCTCAAAGTCAGCATCATCCCGCGAGGGACCGGCGCTCTTGGGTATGCTCAGGTGCGTTGTATTCGCTTGCTCTTGAACTTCACTGATGCTGGTGACTAGTATCTCCCTGCGGAACGGTATCTGATGTCGACGCCGCAAATGCTGGACCGGATATGCATGACGCTTGGTGGTCGCGTCTCCGAGGAGCTCTTCTTTGGTGCGGAAAACATTACCTCGGGTGCCCAGGACGATCTACAGAAGATTACGCGAATGGCGTTTGAGGCATGCGCAAACTACGGGATGAACGAGGTCATCGGACCAGTGAGCTACGGCGGTGCGCGGGAAGCCAAGGAGAATTGGACAAAACCGTTCAGTGAGAAGACGGCCGAGATGCTCGATGCTGAAGTACGCAAGATGATTACGTGCGTTTCGGTCTTTATCGTGAACCTCTGTTAATACGCAACAGCACTGCATACGAACGGACGCGACAACTACTCACGGAGCACAAAAGCGATGTCATAGCCGTGGCAGAGCTCCTTTTGGAGAAGGAGAACATCACAAGAGAGGATATGCGAACTCTCCTGGGTCGACGGCCTTTCGATTCGCGGTCGGTGTTCATCCCTCTCTCTGATCCCGTCATCTTATCGCGATGTTCCACAGCGACGACATGGATAAGTTCCTCGATGCACGCGCTGCGGAAAAGTCTGCCCCTCCACCATTAGAAGGAGTTACCCCAGAGCCTGTCGCTGCGTCTGTGCGCATAGAAGATCATTAGTTTATGTATCTAGTCTAATGGTAATCTGTAAACTCTCTACTCCTGCTTCACGTGGACGCACGCGCCTTGATCCCAACGCCCAGCATGACTTCAGCCATTACCATCGAGTACAAAATATCGCCTCCTGCTGGCCCCAAATACGCGCTGCCGACAGAAAAGAAACACACGTTCCCGATTGCACCATCGGGGGACTTCTATACAACTCTACGGGAGGCGCTGGCCAACGCTCGCGATGAGGTCGGGAAAGAATTAACCAGCTGGCGCGACGCGGTGGGCACAGCCGAGGCGAAAAAGGAAGGGAAACCGCCAAAGAACGACGAAGATGAGGACGAAGAGGAAGAGGAGGAAGTTGCAGAGTAGACGAAGAACACCAAACTAGTTCGAACGCGTCGCCTTGCCCCGAGGACGCTCGCGCACCACCTTCTTGTTGCCATTCTTCATGCTTGGTTTCCTCGTCCGTGTTCCCCTTGCACCCCAGCCCCAGATCGAAACTGGATGTTTGTTGGATTTGGATTTACCTCGTCCACCTCCGTGTGGATGGTCGTTGCTGTACATTACCATGAATCAAGGTATACAAAGGAGAAAATGCACGACATACGCGTTCATGGCCACACCACGGACACTTGGACGCCTTCCAAGCCACCGTGCGCGACCAGCCTTTCCGAGACTGCGATTCTTCCACAGCGGATTACTGACGCGACCGATTGTGGCGACACATTCCTGAAGGATTTGGCGTACTTCACCGCTCTGCAGCTGGACGTGCGTATAGCGGGCTGCTTCTTCGTGGTAGACGACCTGCGCGGCCGAGCCAGCGGAACGGACCAAAACACCAGGGCCAGACGGTACCAGGGCAACGTTGTGGATGACAGTGCCGACGGGGATGAGGCGAAGGGGAAGGACGTTGCCTGGTTTGAGTGTGAGGGTGCGAAGCAGACCCAGTGCAAGCGACTGGGCCGACGACGCCTCGAGTTGTTGTTGCATGGCGTCGGCGTCGGCGTCGACCGGGAGAGCATCCAGTGGCCCATTCAACTTTGACACGTCCAGGTCGGGCACGAAGCCCTCTGGAATGCCACGCCTGAAACTCTGCACCTCGTCCCCGGCTCGCAGACCCTCCGGCGCAATGATGTAGGACCACTTTTTCGTCCCGACGGCATCTGGACTGCGGTTTTTGAGCAGCGCAATGTGTGCAGAGCGGTTGGGGTCGTATTCAATGCGGACGACATCGTGGATGCCCGGCTCTTCGCGTTTGTAGTCGAGAATCCGTATGCGCTGTCGGTGGCCGCCGCCTCGATGGCGAACAGTAATGCGGCCCGTCGAGTTTCGACCCCCGGACTTGCGCTTGGCGACGGTGAGCTGCATGACGGGCCTGCCTTGCCACAAATGCGGGTTCAGCGGCCTGCGCAGATGGCGAATACCGGGCGACACCGGCTTGTAGGTTTTGAAGACGGATTTTGTGCGCGACATGACCTCCTCTAGCTCGCGCCTTTTGGCCTGCTTGCGCAGTGCGGCAGCCGACTGCTGGGCATAGCTGCGCGCAAGGGGGACGTTCGTGGAAGCTACGCGTCGACCGAGATGGGAGAAGGCAGAAAACATATGCATCAATTTGCCAACTTGAGAGACGCGACCCACTGCAATACTGGCTCGGTGTCTCCTGCAACCCTCAGCACCACTCCGTCTGCACCCAAATCGCTCAGTGCCCACAGAAACGCGTCGGGGGTGCTTTTCCGAAACACGGTAATGCGGTTGTACTCGTCCCTGAGCCGCTGCACCACACCCTTGAACCGCGGCCCCAGGATAAAAACCGATGCATGGCAGGCATATCCCCTTAGCTTGTCCATGTCGCCCTCGAGCAACAACACGTCCTTGGCGACGCGCTTGCTGTCCACGAAAATCTCGTTGATACTCAGATAGCGCGCAAAAGCCCATTCCTCGCCGCGCGTCTTGCGGCCTGCTGTGATCCAGTCCACCACCGCCAGCGACGCGTCCTTGGCTATCCGGAACCGCTGCACCGACTCGTACGACGCTGCTTCGAAGCAGGTCACTGGGTCCGGCAGCAGGAACAACGCGCCCCCAGCTTCCACGCTCATCTCTAGCTGTTGGCGCGTAACTGAGCCTCCCAGGCTCGCCGCTCGTCTCCCTGGCCGGTGCTTGAAGATCTTGGTCGAGCCCTGCGTGAGCAGCACAAGACTTGCCCCGGCTCCTACTTCGCCAGATACCACCACCTCGTCCCCGCTCACCAGCCCTCCTCCG
This sequence comes from Mycena chlorophos, assembly GCA_014461115.1. Classification (NCBI taxonomy): domain Eukaryota; kingdom Fungi; phylum Basidiomycota; class Agaricomycetes; order Agaricales; family Mycenaceae; genus Mycena; species Mycena chlorophos. The sequence continues at coordinate 1,434,961 of JACAZE010000007.1, read as the reverse complement.
TATGTGATGAGATACGCGGTGGCGGCCACTCCGGGTCGATGCAGTCGCGGCGATAGCAGCTTCAGTGGATAGGTCGAAGAAAGCTCCGTGAAGATTGCATCTCGTCCGTGCAACTCGACCGATATTCGTCCGCGACCAGCGGTGGTCGTGGTCATCTCCAAGAGGTTATCATGATGTTCCATATTGTACTATCGAAGCCTGGCTACATATCGATACGAGGATACAAGTAGCAAAGAGAGAGAAAGAGAGGTCATGACGCAAAAAAGAGCTATGTACAGAAAATCCAAAGACGACGAGGACAAGAAATCACGAATAATTGCGAGTAGCAAGCTCCCGGATTTCGAACAAGTACGATCTGTCCGTGTCCGTGAACGGATCGTTTCTTGTTGTCGAATTCCATCCCTTCATCTCGGTTCGATGCCGCTCCTCGGCTGCTCTGCAGCTGGCCAGGAATGCATCGTCTACATCGAACAGAAGGGAGGCGCGCGAGCCGCGTTCGCTGTCAGACTCGGAATGCCCACGCACGTAAGACTCGCTCCGTGCGGGGCTCGAGGTCGCAGACGGCGTCGCGGTTGATGTCGAGGCCGCGAGTTGGACGTTGGCGCGGATAGTAGCGCCTTTTGTCTCCCAGTCATCGTCCTCATCGTCGGCAAGATTGGCAAACACGTCGGGCTCGTCTTCCTCGGGGGGTAATGTCGAGATCCAGCACATTCGTGACGGGTCGAAGATCATGTTTCCCACTATCCTTGCCCCGTTGGCAAACGAGCCCACTGGCGATCCTATCGATGAGCCAGTGAGGTGTGTGATCAAGGCCGGGCGAGTCGACGTCCCGACAGCAGCGTCAAAGTCGCGGAGCACATGCTCGTTTCCTTCCCAACGAAGGGTCTGTGGGTTCCATTTCATGTCGCCCACAACTAGCACACAATGAGCATCGTATGAAAGCGGAGTTCAAGAATTGGGCGTACCACGAGGTGCTCCTGCGCCGCCCAAATTACGAATGAGAGTGGGTTTCTTGCGTGCAGCCGTCGGGGAAGAGTTTTGTTTCTTCTTCTTGGGCGCATCGGCGAGCGATTTCGGAGACCAATCCAGGCTGGTTTGTCGGTTGGACGGTCCTAGAGGTAGTTGGGAGTCTATGTAATGGTTAGACGGCTGTCAGACTAGCATGGATAATGAACTTACCAGGACTACCCCCTTCGGAACCATCACGACGTTTGCGGCGAATGGTGCCCTTGTCTGCCTTGGATGGATAGCTACCGCCCGGAACCCGGTTGCCCTTGGGTTGAACACGATACCGGCTCTCTTTTTCGCGATCGGTGGGGAGGTCATCAAACCCATCCAGTTCCGTGCCGTCCCCAAACAGCCGTTGACGCTTTGGCCGCCGCAAGATGCGTGGTGCTGTTGGCCGGGAGGATGAGGACGAAGCGATGGGAGGTGTTGGAGATGTTCGTCGGTTTGCAAGATTAGATGATGGACGTGGGGGAAGCGGGGACATGGAACGGAATAGTGGAGATTGCGAGCCAGAGGCGGAAGCGGGACCGTTAAATACGGCAGAGAGAGCTGGTCGGGATTTGGAACGCAACGCAGTCGGCATGGTAAGCCGCAGCGCAGCAGGGTTGGTGGATGGGGTTGAAGGGCGGGTAGGAGGCACTTTGTACTCCTTGTTCTTGAACGACTTTGCCCGCGACGCAGCCGTCGACACCTCGTAGCCACGAGCTGTCGCAGAGGAAACCGACGCGGAACCGGAGCCTGACGCTTGGTTGCTGCTGGTCTCCATAAGCGATGACAGCGACGCCTTGCGGGTCAGCTTGCGGGCATTGGAGGGAGGGCTGGGGGGTTTCAGACCAGAATGCGATTTCTGTCCACGTAGATTGCCCAGTTTGGGAGAAAGGAATGAGGAGGGAGCGGTGGGAGAAAGGCTGCCCTGTGAGCGGGTTGGGGGTCGGGAGGTTACGGGAGATTTGGCCCTTTCGTGCTTTAGACGCGACGACGGGCGTAATGACGAGGGTTGGCGCTGGATGGGGAGACTGCTGGAGCGTGGGTTGCGGCGTGACGGTGGCTGATGGGAAACGAGGCGGCTGGGGCTGAGCTCGAAGTCGTCGTCGATGATTAGCCCGGCTTCAAAATCGTCCTCCACGTCCTGGCCCGGGACTGGGGGTTGAGGTTCGGGGACAGGCGCCTTTTTCTTCATCTCCAACAGCTTGGTCAAGTGGCGAGCACCCTTGCCCGACTCGAAGACGCCGGTGGGTAGCACCAGTCCATCGAGGTCCTCGTCATCATCCTCGTCCTCGGTGTTAGGGAGAGAGACAGACGAAGTGGAGTTTGACGACGGTGATGCGTCGGCGAACCCCAACGACGAATAGGCGTCCGAGGACTGCGACGACGAGGTCTGGTCTTTGTCGCCCCACTCCAGCGACATCTTGGACATGCGGTGGTTGAGAGACAAGGGGGCCAAGGAGAGTTGCGTGAGGTCCGACGGGAGGGAGAAGCCATCCTCGAAGTCCTCGTCTATGGGGCTTCGAGGAATTTTGGCGAGAGGAGCGGGTAGCACGGTGGCGACCTTGATTGTGGACACCCCTTCGTCGTCGTCATCGTCGATGTCGGGCAGAGGTTGGGGGGGACGGATGATGAACATCTGTGAGGCCGCAGGCGCAGAGGTAATCTGCGTGCGACCAGTCTTGCCCAGATCCATCTCGACATCCCAATCCTCGATGTCCTCCTCCCTGTCTGCTCCCGAGTGTATTGGCAGCCCATCCGGGAGGTCAAAGTCGGCGTCTGACCACTCCTCGCGGGCAAAGTTTGTGGATGACGGTGCAGGGACGGCCATGATTATGTCGAGTATTCGGTATGGTAGAGGACTCCTGGGGCCGACGGAGTCGAAAAAAAAGAAACGGAATGAGGGAGTGGGTCGAGTGCTGGACGGGACTCGAGAGTCCCGGAGCAAAGAGGCGGGTCTACGGGCGGAACGTGGTGAGAGCGCGGAGCTGGCTTGCGGTGATGTGACACTTTGATGTGACATCTCACCAGTACAACTCGCAGGAACTGGAGATTCCGAATTGGAGGTTCTACGGAGAGATAGATAGCGTACAAGCATGAGTTTTGTTTCTTGGAGCGGTTCAGTGAGGTCAACCTCCGGTCACGTTGTCCTGCCCAGCCCCAACTTCGAGTCATGAATACGGCAACCGCCCTCGATAGTCCTCTGCTTCTCGCATTATCTCGTCGTCTGAACCATCCGAACCAATATCCTCGTCCAACCCCCTCGCCTCCCCGGACCATCCCTCAAGGAATTCCTCCAAACCATGCCGCAATCGGATCTGGCGCTCTGCCATTGTGTCTGCCACCGCATTCAGCTCACTTCCTTGAAAGATGCTGCGCAATGGTCCAAACGCAAGCAGATAAAGCTCTTCAAAGAACAATTAGCGTTCATTGATTGATCACAATGCTGCTCGCACACCTTTTGAGAGCGGACAATCACCAATGGCTCGAAACAGAAGTTGCTTGGCTCGTGGCAAGTCGCCCATACGAATCTCCAACTCAAGAGCGGCCCTCCATATTGTGGCGCAGTGTCTCGACCTGCATGTGGTCAGTACGGATTCATGACTAAGCGGTAAAGCTCGGACCGCTCGTTCGTTATCGCTGCCGCCAGCCCATTCCGGGCGCGCTCGTCCTCCCAACGAGTTCTATCCCAACCCGCGATCCACACATCCTGCATCCGCTGCACAACGCTCTTGTCGTCCCCGCCAAGCATGTTGCGGACCCTGCCCCACATCCCTTGGCCGCGTTGAGACTCGAGGAACAAGCCCACACAGACCGAGTTGTCTGGATACAGGTCTAGAGCCGCTTCAGCGCGCTCACGAAGTAAGCCGGGCTGCATTGGGTTGCGCAGTACCACTGCATGTCTGTACAGCATGAGCAGCTCGGCAACAACCAAGCCTTCGCGTCGTTTCTGGCCCGAATAGACCTGAAGTAAGCCTTCGGCCCCGCCAGCCGTCAAGAGCTCCAGCAACGCCCTCATTTTGACCCAGGCTTCGCGAATCGAACTCTCGGCGCCGTCGACAGCGTCGTCTAAGCTTCGTTTTGCTCGAAGAAGTGCGACACCTCCGGATCCCTCGATACCGACGCTGCGCAAGACAACCCGGACACTGGCGTCCGTTCGGCCCTGCAACCACTCCATCTCAGCCCAGTCGTACCAGAGCGGCGTAGCGTCTTTTCGCGGTGGTCCCGACAGCAAGACGGTCTCGTAGACCTTCCTGGCGTCTGCAGGTCGGTCTCGAAGCAGCTCTAGTCTGGCATGTGAAGCCCAATGCGCAATGGAATCTGAGGCGGTCATCAGAAAAGCACGTGACAGCTTGATCGCACTGGCGAATATTCAGTATTATGTAATGGAGGAAACCAGACGCACATTTTCATGCTATGAGCACAGGCAAAAGCCAATGCCAATGAATCCCATTCCGAATCATCGGGCATGCGGAGTTGTTGGAATAGATTGCCGACGAAACTCGCGTCGATATCGTAGACGTCCGCCGCACTCCAAAGCGACCTGTTCTTGCCTTCGGCAGAAGGAATGCCCAAAGGATGAACAACATTCCAGCCCCACGAACTAACCGGACACGCGAGCCCGCTGAGATAGTCTCGTTCTCGGCCGATGGTTGTTCCAGCAACGGAATCTGTGGTGATTCGACTGCGATGTTCGGTGGCAGGGAAGAGTTGCTGAAGAACGGTAGGTCGAGCAAGGTAGCCCGAGCACCATGTTTGGTACGGATGGATCGTAGATCTTGGCAGCACCATGTAGGGGAAGTCCGGGACGTTAAGACCAAGCAACGAAAGCCATGCGTATCGGAATGCATTCTTGGCCTCAGTCGAGCTCAACTGGAACATGACGCCGCGCACGTCGGAGAACAACACGAGGGTGTAGGGATCGTTTTCTGACTCGGGATCTGAGGATCGTCGAGGCAGAAAAGATTTGATATCGGCGGCGGTTTCGGCAAATGCGAATTTTCGATACGGGTCGAGATCATTCGTCGCTTCCAGCGAAGGCGGACTTTGAGGCACCGTTGTCGGACGACCAGCCGCGAGCCATGCTGCCCAGCCCAACGAGCTCGGCTCTCCGCAACGAAACGTCTCCGACTCCCAATACTCTTCGAGAGAGTCCAAGCATTCAGTGAAGGCGCGACCCACGAACAGCGGAGGGAAGTGAAAGGCTCTGAAACTCGTCAGTACCTTGTTTGGGGTTAGATTGGAGCCTACATTTCCGCTTGAGCTTGAAACATTGCGGTCGCCCGCTCTCCGTACCCTAAAACAAAATAAATGAGCGTCAAGCAAAGATAACGAAGCTCACCAGCACTCTTCAAGGCGACAGCAAGTCGCCAAAATATCATTACTTGACCCAATTCGTCCTGCTCGAGTGCCGCCAATGCTCTCTCGGCGTCTGCAACCAGGGAAGCAATGCCCTTCTTGCATGTTCGCCATCGCCAGTCCAGCCACGACAGCCACATGTCGAGGTCGCCTTCCTTCGTGAGGGTTGCCTCCCATTCGGAGTGGAGTTCATTCTCTTGCCACAGCTCCTCGCCGGCTTGGAGATACTTGAGCCGCAAGATAGGCGCATTGCGCGTCGCGGCCAGCGCGCGAGATAGGATGGATACGGAAATCTCAGCGCGGGCTCTTGGCGCGTTCTTTGAATCCGGTGGAATGTTCGTCGACAACGTATGAGAGAGCAAGGCTAACCAGTTAGCTACAGACGGATCCGCGGTTACTCGTTGGTTAATGACCTTCATCTCGTGTGAGGTGAACGTCTCGTCGTCGTCGCTGGATGATTCCGGCTCTGAAGGCTGAGATTCAGAGTCGGAGTTGTCGGCGGTGGTGTCGATTTCGCGGTAAGATGGCTTGGCGACACGAGAAGGCAGCCTCAGAAAGCCATCCTGTTCCTCGTACCGCGTAGATTTGGCGTTAACTAAGCTGCGAGTCGGATTGCGGAGGAGGAGAGCGCGAGACGACGCGTCGGTTAGAGCATGAGTCGTCCGGTGAGGCCCACGCAGCCCTATTATAATTCCGACGCCTGACCGAGCGACCTGGTATGACTGGGAGAGGCCAAGTACAACGCGACTTGGGATGTATTTGGGCACGTCACGACTATCCAGCTTGCCGTACTGGATATTCGCTGGATCTCCTCGACGGTCTGACACATATGAACGCGCTTCGTCGCTGCGAGGAGTATGGTGGTCGAGTTGGAGGGCATCGGAGAGTTTGGGATGGGATGACTTGCGGTGTTTATCGTGCTTGTCGCGTTTCTCGCGTTTCTGTCGTCTGTGCTCGGGATTTGTGGACAGGTTCGCCTGAGGAAGGTCGGGAAACGATGAGAACGAGGGGGCCGCCATTCAAGAGCAATCGAGATTCGTCACGCTTTCTCAACTCAACCTCATTGCCCGCTGCAGCACTATGCGTCCTTTAACCGATGAAGAGTCGCGAGCAGTTTTTGAGAAGCTTGCCAACTATATTGTGCGTCTCCAGCCTTCCTCTTTCCAGTCCCGGACTGACTCTTCCACAGGGCAAGAACCTCGTCCATCTCATCGACCGTCCGGACGGCGCATACTGTTTCAGGCTGCAGAAGGACCGCGTTTACTATGTCTCGGAAGATTCAATGAGGCTTGCAATCAGCGTTGCTCGTCCCAATCTTGTTTCCCTGGGCACTTGCTTCGGAAAGTTCAGCAAGTCGGGCAAATTCAAGCTGCACATAACAGCACTAGACCATATCTCCAAGTACGCAAAATACAAGGTGCGCCGACATGTTGCGGTGCTGAAAAGAGATGTTTGACTTTCGCCGAGGTGTGGATAAAACCCAACGGTGAAATGCCCTTCCTGTACGGCAACCACATCCTCAAGGCGCATCTGGGGCGCATCACCGAAGACACTCCTGAGCACCAGGGTGTCGTCGTATACAGCATGAATGACATGCCCTTGGGCTTCGGAGTAACCGCGCGAGCCACTATCGACACGCGCAAATTGGATCCCACCTCGATTCTGGTTTTTCATCAGGCGTGCGTCTTTTCTACACCTTCTTACGACCTATGCTAAATTGCCGCTCCAGTGATGTCGGGGAGTACCTCAGAGATGAGGTTGGTCAAGCTTTTCTTCCCCGCCAAAGCGCTCATTTCCGCTGCAGGAGACGCTGTTCTAGGAGTACCCGTATGCCCACTCTGGTCGAAGTGCTCGGCCCAGAGCTAGTCTCATTTGCCTCCAAGGAGGTTTGCGGTTGCGATATTCCTTCCTTACGGACTAACACGAATGTAAACAAAAGTACACTATTTCAATCGAGCGCCGCGCGTTGCACATTATCGACCGCGGGAGCCCTTTCTTCGGCAGCCTTGGCCTCATCCTCGTCGACGTACTCGACCGCGTTCCAGTTTTTTCCGTGTGCAACCGTTTTGAACAGGTCGAAGCGGCTATAATTGCCTGTAATGTCGGCGACAATCTTTACCTCGTCAATCTGCGATAGCGAAATCTCGGCGTAGACAATTTCCTCGGTGCCGGGTTCGGCGGCCTTGCTCAGCGTCGACCCATCGGGACCGTATATCTGCGCGACATTCAGGCGCGACCGGAAGCCATCCGAAACGCGTACCGCTGCGAATCCGCCTCCAGGAAACTCGAACCAGGGAAAGCCAAGGATCTTCATTTTCGCGGCGCCTGCCTCACTCACGACGTGGCAGCAAGCTAGTCCAAAACATCCTCCTTCCATCGAGACCATCTGGGTCATACGACTGGATGCCTCGCCGCTCACGATGAACGGGGACCCACCTGTGCCTGGCGCAAACGCGGGCCACCAGGCACCGACAAAGATCTGCGGGTGCTGGGAGTAAAAGTGCGTTTTAAACCACGGCTGGCTGCGGAAAATGAGCGACACAGAGCGGTTGACGCGGCACCTACATATGCTCCCAGCAGTTGAGACTTCCAAGTCTGGAGAACATGAAGATTTTCGATGTATGAAGTGCAGCTTGCCTACCTGCCAAACGGTGTTTGCACAACATTATAGATAGACTGGGCTTGATATTCCGTTTAATGTGATTGGTTCTGGAGGCCGTGAACGTCGCTCACCACTGCCGTCTCCAAAGATCGTCTTCTCATAATGGGTGGGCTAGAAAACGATGCAGCTCGAGTCTAGAACACGTCTCCCTGCGCACCTTGATCTTGCGGCGGTGGTTAGCGATCGTTCCGTCGGGAAGAATAGTCGCTTGGGAGATATAGAGACTCCCTCCGTCGCGTTCAGCGAAGCCAATGACCACGGTGGAAGCCACATCCTTGACAGCCTCGCGAATACGGTCCATCTCTGGAGAATGGAGAGCGAGCGCGTTGGCCTGATATTCTTTGAGGACGGTCGCAGTGACCGCGAAGTTGTTGGCCTGGGGCTCATTTCCATCCCTGGTTGTTGAAAATGAGGAAAACTTACCCATGGGGTCCAGGGGTAGCCTGTATTCGCGACGTCAGCATTTGCCGTGCGCGATACTTGGGGGAACTTGCCTGGGATAAAGACTTCCGGGAAACCGATTATCTTGGCGCCGTTCGTCGCCGCTTCACGGATGATGGAGATGGTCTTGTTGACGCTTCCCTGGAGGTCGAGCCAGACGCTGAGTACAAGCGTCAACAGCGACCACGTTACATGGAACGTAGAACACACGGCTCTGCTTGAACAGCAGCGACCTTGAAGACAGTGGTGTCAGAGTTTGAGGGCTGGAGATTGAAAGGCATCTAAGTAGTGCTGCTGGAAGCGCGTGCCAGTTTTGAGGTATTTAAGCATTCGAAGGTATATACGGCAGTCGGAGGATGCAGGAGAAGTTCGCGCGGAGTGAGGTGCTCGGAATGGACGCGGAGTCGTAATAGCTTGAGTGCCCGTGCTGGTAGAGTGTTCGAAAGGCGTCATGAGAACGACTTGTGTGTCCGCGGTGGCCGACTGCGACCGCGAAGAAGACTTGCATTCCGAAAAGACACGGGAGTTCGGGCGGGAGGTTGACCGTGGAAATCACGTGAACCACCGATGGCTTGGTCTGCGACGACGTGGATCGAGCTTGCCGACGACGACCTGACTGCGGACGGCGTTCGAGATGTGCTTGGGCCGGTAAAGGACGATGTGTGGGTTGCCGCGGCATGCGCAGACCGCGTAACAGACGACACGACAGTACAACGCGTCTTGCTGGAGCTCGGATTGGAACGGACCGCCGCCGCCGTAACAAGGGCCCAGGCTGCGGCAGCAGACGGAAACGATGCTCTTCTCGCCTATTTTCACGACCTCCCCGCCGATTCTCGGCTTTGTTCAATAAGAGCACTTCTGCTCCGTCGACTCGACCGTCTCAACACCTTTGTCGAACTCTGCAAGGCTGCGCCAGCAGACACCCAGAACCCCGAGGATGCTTGGGAAGAAGACGATCCATGGGCAGAGAGTGCTGAGCCTCAGCTCGCAGACCCGCCTATTCCGCTTTCCACCTTCCTCACCGACACACTCATCCGCTCAACTTGTCTGCTCGCCTCGCACCGGTGGTTCGCTGCGGTCAAGCTCGTGTTTGATCGACACGCGGTCGAGCTATGGCCATACCGTTTTGGTGTCCTCGAGAGCATACCGGAGCACGCCAATCCGCTTTCCTACCGCGACCTTCTCCCTGCTGTGGACGCGTCGACAGGCACAGAGCGGCTGTTCGACTCTTCTCCGTGGCGGTCGGAACCAGACTGGACCGAGTCAGAGGATGCTCTTGCTGTTTTGGAGCTTTCCCCGGAGCCTCACGTCGATATCGCACCCCGACCCGACGCAGCTGCGGCCGACCAGCTTGCAAACTGGTACAAAAGCCACATCGACCTTATTATCTCCACAACTGGTATGGTCGATGTCGCGTTGGCACTGGTTCAGCATGCGGCCTCACAAGGCGTTCCCAGCCTCGATGAAGTGGGAGAAGACCTCAGCCTGCTTTCGAGGCTCATATACGACGCGATACAGGGCGAAAACGACCCAGATTTTGACTGGACACTCGAACGATGGCGCGCACTGGAGCCTCTTGCCGTCGTCAAAGCGTACCTCCAGTATTCGACGCCGGACACAGTGGCCAAAGATATTTGGCGTCTCGTGATGCCTTATCTCTTTGTCGTCGAGTCGAGAGCAGAACGAGCTGGTCAACCCAATCCCGAGCTTCGCACCAGCGTGCTATACGACTACATTCTCGGCATACCGCTGCAAATGGCCGCTTCTATCTTCGAGGCGTCCAAGCCCATTCTCCCCAAAGCCCAACGCATCATCCAGAACGACGAGGACATGGCTCGTTTGGCACTTTCCTGTCTCTACGGGAGCAGCAGCTTGGCTGAGTGGACTGTGATGAGCAGCATCTTCGAATGTCTTCCTGCCTGGGATATAAACAAGGACGACAATGACGAAGATGCAGTGGACACCACTCTGGTTTCCCTCGGCTCATTCGTAACACCGTCAACGACGCGGCCACATTGTACCGCCTCCGACCTCTTCATCTTCTTCCGACCATTGCCCCTAACATCTCTATCCCGCGCCCTCGATATACTCGACGTCCACCTGGAGTCCGGCGAGATATTATCCCGTTGGAGTGTCCCGGCCCCGCTGCGATGGTTCCTGCAGAGCAATTCCGACGTCCAAGAACAACGAGCATGGGCCAATCGTATGGCTAGGCGGGCAGGCGGGGCCGAGGACAAGCTCGTGTCCTTGGAAGATTGGGAGTGGCTGTTGGAAGACATGCTCAAGCTCACTGCGCAAGGGGAGAATGGGTTGCGTGGCGCCTTCGGTCTCTTGTCACAGGATGAGGCTTTGAAGATATTCTTGGGCGGACTGCTCAGCACCGGAAGTAAGCTGCTTCATCAATGTCTTACTAAGCTTATCACATGATCCCAGACTTTGGTATCGCAAAAGCCCTCCTCCGATCAAGGAACACCAAGCTCTCGCTGTCAGCGCAGTCCATAGAAGATCTATGCTTGACCTGCTCTCGGGAACTATACGACAACGCGAGTTCTGGAAACTACACCTTTGGGGAGATGAAGCTGGCATTTGAATGGTTCATATTTGTGTTCCTTTTGCGATGCGTTGCTCAAAATCTTCAGCTTGGATGTACCTCCGCCCTCCGAGCGACTCAAGCGAGAGAAAGAATTCATCGAGGCAACATCGCGCCTTTCTTCGTTCAACATCACATCCAGCCGCGGTACGCCGCTGACACCCATCGAGATCCGCCTCACTAAGGACCGACTTTCGCTCGTTTCCCGCGTTCTTTCAAGCAACAACGACGCCTACAAACACACTGAAGTCATCCTTGACCTCGTCCGCAAGCTGGGTTTCGGTGGCAACGTTGTCGCCGAGGTCAAAACGCTAGCAATGTTGGCGGATACGGCATTGCAAGCAGAGGACTTTGAGCGCGCGTACGGCACGAGCCAGCAGATGGTCGACACAGTCCTGAACCTCCGATCGTCGCATCCGGATATCGACTCTTCGACGGTCCAGGAAGCGAGTGAGGTGTGCTGGGTAGCGTGCTTCCAACTCGGACGCCAGCCAGAGTTCGACGATATCGACAAGAAGCTGTCGCTATTAGGCCGGGCTCTCGAGCTATGTCCGCCCGAGCAGCTTCACGATGTTCTAGCGGCTTGGCGGCGGTTGGAGAGCGAAGACATCGAGGCGCGAAATGAGCGGCTTGCGTCTAATGATACCTCGAAGCACGTAAAACGGCGCAAAACAGGGAACATTGCGCCGTCGTTGAGAGAGCGGTTGCAAGAATTTCACTTGCCGTCGCCACAGCTGCTTAATACGCCAGATGCCGCGGCGCTCGCCAGTAGGACGTTCCGGAGCGTCGCTGCGAATTTCCCGTTCTCGGTTTCGGGCAGTGGGCGGGCGGCACAAGAGGAAGAGCGAGGTAATAGTCGGCTGTTGTCGAAGGGCATTGGCTGGTTGATAGGCGCGGACGCGGATTTCGTGGAGGGTCGATAACACTGAACTATCAGCGCGAATGAAGCAATTTGATTGCGGCGGCGTCCGTCAACTTGGCTTTGATGCGCTTCGGTACTTTCGTTCACTCCGCCAGTTCATGAGATCGCACCCCGCATTTTCAAACCCACAACGCGAGTCAACGGGACGATCTCGACCAACAGCCTTGCTGAATCCTTGCTAGATTTCTCAAAGGAAGCAAACCATCGTTGGACGTGCAATCTATGCGGGCGCTGGTGGAACTTCAAGGCGGCGGCTGTTGAGCACGAGCAAGACCCTACTCATTCGCAGCGCATCGCTGAAGCTGAGGCGAGCGCTATGTGGTCGGCGCATACGACAGATTTGGCTGCTTGGAATGCACCCTTGGACGTGAGTGTTCGTGATACACGGCTTTGTTTTCGTTCGACACGTCCATCAGGAGAGCCCCCCGTTGACTAAGGAAGAGCGTCTCGTCCGCGAACACCAGGTACAGCGTTGTATACTACATTAGAGACATAGAGGTAAACAGCCCACCAGGACCATTTCGAGCTTACCGCGCTCATCATCCCGCACTGGCTGAGTAGCGTTGCTGAAGGTGAATACGCACGAACAACAAAGAAACTTGGTTCAAAAATGACGGAAATGCAGGCAACGACATGCACTTGGAGAGTTTTCTGGATGCAATCGACGACAAGACCTGGTCGAAGCGGACATTGGCGGCCGAACACTCCGCAGTGTCGGGCAGTCAAACGGGGTCGCGCACAGAGGATGGGACAGGTTGGGCATTCGTCGAGGAAATTGCGACGGAGGAAGCGGCCGATGCGTCGAAGAAGGAACGACTGCATGAATTCTACGACGTGAGTGGATTTCTCGCATCTTGTTCTTGGCCTTATGCCTTTTAGATGCCGACTGACGCCAAGGTCAAGCGTATTGAGGAGGTCATCCGTTCGTTGCGCGCGTCGTGAATATTGTGTATTAGTTGTCCGGGATGTAATTCCCCCGAAATGCCGGAGGCAGTGGCCATGAGTGGTGTGTGGACGATGTAGAGGAGAGAAAGCAGTGAACCGCAGCCGCAATGACGTTGATGCTTTAAGTGTTAGATCGAGGCGCACAGCCCATCCACTCTTGACCAGAACTCCCATCTTCTCCTACCGCGACCATGGCAGATCCTCGTCCTTTGCCTCATGGCTGGATCTCCCAGAGCGATCCTGGCACCGGCCACACTTTCTACGTCGACACCTTGGCTAATCCGCCTCGCAGCATCTGGGTCCGCTATAAGATCGCCCGCCTTCTGCCTCACAACTGACTCCATCTCCAGGTTCACCCACTGGACGATCCCGAGTACCAACGAACTCATCCCGGAGAGAAGGGAGAGAAGGCCCATACTCCGGTGTATTCCCCGCCTCCCGCTCCAGCGTATTCTGCGTCGCCCTCTCCTGGCCCATCGAATCGCGCGAATACCCCACATGCCAAACGCGGTCTGTTGGGAAAGCTGCGCGACAACATCAGTGGCACGACGCCCGAGGAACGTGAGGTAGAGAAGAGACACAAGGCCGAGCAGCGTCAGCAGCTCATGCAGGTCAGTTGTTTTGGAACTAATTCCCGTCGAGTACCGATGAATCTGTCCATGCAGCTCCGCGAAGAACGTCATCGCCAAGCAATGGCTCAACAGCAGGCAATGGCTCAGCAGCAGGCCCAGCAACAGGCACGCCGTATGATTCTTTGGTTTCGTGTACTGACGACCAGTGCCCAGGCCGAGATGTATCGTCAGCAGCAGGCCTATATGCAACAATACCCACAGCCGCAATATGTCTACGCTTCTGCGCCGCAACAACAGTAGGCCCCATGTTTAACCTCTTTCGTTTCTCATACTTCGGCGTAGACGTTCGTCTGGTTTCGGTGGAGGTGGAATGGCCATGCCTCTCTTGGGTGGTTTGGCTGGCGGACTTTTGCTCGGCGAGGCGTTGGACGGGTTCGGCGATGGCGGCGACGGGGGGAGGCGACGACGGAGGAGGGGATTGGTAATCTAGCGCAATAAGACCTATGCACTTTGTTGAAAGCTCGCGAAGTGACTGTCACTAGCGCGACGCGTCTTCCCGCCAAAATGGCACCTCCTGCGTTGCCTGTGTCCCTTTCGCCGCACATCTGCGTGCTTTCCTCGCCAGACCTCCAGACATTGCTCTCAGCCTCGTCCCTTCCGCCGCTGCCACAAATTCTGCAGTCCTTCTCGCCGCTTCCGCAAGGTCGTGCTGCGCCGATGATATCCAGCGTGTTTGCTTATGTCTTCTAGTTACCACACGGACCACCTCGTTGACCTCCGTCCCGCACCCGTCGTTTGGTCTCCGCTTCTCAAATCTCACCGAGATAGAGGTTGCTTGTCGAGAGGACGAGCAACAACGCGCGGATCGGACGCTAGACTGGATTGGGGCCCGTATCAACAACCGTTGTGCACGGTGGCTTCAGGATATCGAAAAGTCGGACGAGGCAGACGTGGCCCGCACTCCGTGGTGGGACGAACTGAAGCGCTGTGCCGAGGGCGACCACGTTCCGAGCAAGACCGAGGGCTGGAACCATCCTGTCGCGAGTATGTCGCTCATTCAGTCTCCATCGCTCTTTATTGAGCCCCAAAAGTCATTCTCGCCGTATCTACGACCGCTCCGAACCCTTTGCAAGCCATAACAGCGCTTCACTCGCGCGCGATCGAATTCCCGTCCTGGGTCGACCCCACATTTCTGCGATACACCCTCATCGTGCATCCTCAAGATTCGCCGTTCTCCCAGGAAGAGTGCGTTCCTTTTTACCATTTCTGAGTCCATTTCATCTCGAAATAGGGCCGGCGCCCTGTTCAACGCGGTGAAGAAGCAGTACGGCTTGCATAGTTTCCTACTCCCACTGGCCCTTCCCAGTCCGCCACCACCACCGGTCCCGGTGCCTGCTCTGATACCGAGACTGCCTCCACCGCCGTCGGCCGATTCGCCAGAGGAAAATGCGGTTCTCCCAACGACGGCTTCACTTCCCTCGGCGAACGCGCTCAACACGCTCCGAATGAGCGAAGCGGACATTCAACAAACAGCCAAGTTTACTCGGGAATTTGTGGTCATGAGTTTGATACCGTGGATGGAAAAATGCGTCATGGAATGGAACGAGAATGTGCGCGCCGCTTTCTTCTCAGTCTGAACGTCGTTGACGTATCGTCTAGTTCTCCTCCAACCGCCGATTACCTTCACGGCTGTTCTCGTCGACGCGTCGACTCTTCGGATCACCTTCGCCATCTCCTTCCCCGACACCAGCTCATGGCCACTCCGCGTCACTATCTCGTGCAGCCACTCTTAATGGCGTTTCTCTTCCTCCTGGACTCGCCCCACCATCGCAGCACCGCCGATTGGCCGAGTTTGCTACCATCCTAGGCGATTTTAAGCTAGCCGTCACAGTTTGGGAGTCTCTCCGCAAAGAGAGCAAGGGTGGATCGGTGTGCTTCGTCTGTCAGGCTTCCAACTAGTAACCTGACGCGATTATAGGAAGTCTTGCCCCTCCTCCTTTCACCTTCGCCCGCTATCCAGCTGCATGCGGCCAACTCATTGTCCGCGCTGCACCCACCGAGTCCCATGGCTCAGCTGCGGGCTCTATCATACGCTGTTCGCTGGGAGATTGGTATTGGATCTCAAGACTTCTTGAGTAGCATACTGGAAGGCGAACGGTGGCTGGTCTGGGCCGCGGGAAATGTGTGTTTTCCTTCATTTACCTCGACGGCGCCCTAATGCTCGCCCAATAGGCGGAGGAACCGCCTTCGGCGCTCTTACTAGCGCATGCCGCGTTGCTCAGTGCTCGCAAATCGGCACGAAGACGTGCAGCGCTTTGGTACCTTTCGGCAGCCAACCGACTTGAGAAATGCGGCATTGTAAGTAAACCATAACTGCCAATCCAACGATTAATCGCGACCAGAAACCACTGACAATGTACTTTCTGCGGAAAGCCCATGAGCTGTACAAAATGAAGCCTGTGAAGGAGTTGTCTCCTTCGTTCTGGGATGCAGAGGGCCTCGCGCTCACCAGCAGCGGCACATTCGATGCCATTGCGTCTGGTATTGAACATCCGCTCGGTCAGTGTCTCTGTTTCTGTGTCAGTCCATGCTCATGCGGCGTCTAGGGCGCTTGCTGTACACGACGGGCGACGTCGCAGGCGCAGTCAAGCTCTTCCTCGGGCTATTACGAGGCGATTCACTCCTGCGAACGACGACGGCCGACATCCAAAGTGTCGACAAGGTGTTTTTGGACGACTTTCGCGTTGCATTCGCTGTACGCTTTCTTGCTCCGGGCTACTTGTCACTCACGTGTCAATAAAGCATTTCAAGTCGACTGCCGCTGACCAAATACCTTTGCTCGACCTCAAACTACCCATCGAGTTCTGTGTCAAGAAACAGACTG
Source organism: Mycena chlorophos (assembly GCA_014461115.1). NCBI lineage: Eukaryota > Fungi > Basidiomycota > Agaricomycetes > Agaricales > Mycenaceae > Mycena > Mycena chlorophos. The sequence goes on along the minus strand of JACAZE010000007.1, from coordinate 1,418,593 downwards.
CAGTCCGCTTGGCCCGTACGACCCACAACGGAAGCGAATGGGAAGAGCGCGACGAGTCGTGGAAGCGATTTTGGAAGGCGAAGAGTGGGCAAGGGACTCTCATCAAAAGCGATAAAACGATTGTAGACGGTACGTTGCTTTTTTTTCCTTTCGAGCTTGTCACTAATTTTCTGGCACTCAGAAATGTTCTACGTGGACCTGGTCCTCCACAACCCGCTCGATACCGAAGTCAACCTGTCGAAGCTGACCGTCCTCGTCGATCAGGATGCTTCCACTTCACAGACTTCTGTACAAATAGAGGTCGTCTATGACGTGACCCTCGGGCCGGGAGAGTCGCAAACGGTCAGTTCACGAGTTGCTCTCTGCGAGGTTTGGTTTTCATGCCGCCGAAGGTTCCCATCGCGATAAAATCCTCTCGTCCGACGACTCTAGTGATCACAGATGTCGCATACGAATTCATCTCGCTCCTTCCCTGCACGGAACGGCTGGCCGTTAGGGGGAAACGTCTTCACAATACACTCGCCGAGCGCCTAACCGCAACGTACGGTCCGGACACTCTCCTCAAGGTTGAAGTAGTCGAGGCAACGCATCGACTCCTCGTACATTCCGTCGAGGATCAGGCGTTGTTGTTGGCTGAGGGCGAGATAAAGGTCGTGCAGTTGCAGCTCGAGAACTGTGGAACTCGATCTGTTTCCGAGGTTTGGATGGTCACGCATCCTGGAGACCATATTTGGATGGCGGCAAAGGACGGTACGACAACATTTACGCTTCTCTGCTCTGATTGACGATGCTTTCTAGAGGATGTGGAGAGGACCGACACAGAGATCGAACATTCAGACAACTCGCTGTCGCTACCAGAGCCCAAACGCATCGTGTTGGCGGCGCCACTTGAGCCTGGAGACACCTCCGAGCTCTCGCTCTTGTTGCAGGCGAACGGAGTAGGCGAACGACAACTTGCTCTGCTGTTCGTCTATCGCGAGGTATCCGTCCTTGTTAACGCGATACTCATGACTAAATATACTTTTCAGAACGAGTCAGATTCTTTCCACTCGGTTCAAGTGGTTCGGCCATACGACGTTCAGCCTCTCATGCACGTGAACATCAGTGCTGCACCTGCGTACTCGGACGACCATCCTTTCCTCCTCAACGTCGAGATAGAAAACTTGTCCGGATTACAGTCGGTTCAGATCGACCATATCGAGACGATCAGTGCCGCCTGGAGCTGTGGAGCCGTCGCGGAACCTGAGTTGTGTGTTTCGTCGTTCAAACCACGGCGTCTTCTGAGTCTTTCAGGGCCTCCCTAGGACCATTACAAGCGTCCCGTTTCTTTTTGGGTGCCAGTTACTCTACTGCGGCCAAAGGCGTCGCCGAAACCTTCGCATTTGTTGGTCGCAAGTTGAAGAACGTTCTGCAAGGCCTTGATTTCGACCCGTCTCCGCCGCCAGAGCTAGACGTTCTTCATATAAATCACGGAAAGGTCTGCTTATGATCCAATTGCCGCATATCTGTTAACCTTTAACCAGGGCCGACCCGAATGTTGCTCACGCGACGCTCTACTGCATTTCAGTCTCTGTGGACGGCGCAATGCGGTCTTACATGACTTGGCCTCCAACCATCCTCATATTCCTCCTCAGTCTTACGCCTCTACCTTTCCTCTGCGCAACCCCAATTCAGTCGACGTTGTCGTGTCGTGGTCAATACCATCGCAAGAGCGACATGGGCACACCTACGTGTCCGGGGTCTGCCTTGGAGCGACGCATGCTGCTCTCAGGGAAATTATCGACGAAGCAGAAAACGGCAAAGTAAAGCGTAGCATGTACGCGGAGACGCAGCGCGAGCGACAAGAGCTCATTGAATCTCTTCGGCATTCCGACTGGAATAAGGAGATGAGTCCGGTGGTAGTCTTGCGGGAGGAGAGACCGTTGACACACCAGTTCTCCCAAGGGTGCGAGTTGCGTCTTTGTTGTTCACTTTTGCTCACTTTTCGCAGTCCATGTCAGCTCTCCATCCCGTTCAAGTTGCGAAATTACTCTGCGACACATTCCTCGCGATTTGTCTTGCGATGGACCTCTGACACGTCTCTTTCTGCCCCGTACGTTGAAAATTATCGTATATATTTCAGCATCTAACAGCCAATAGCGAACTGCTGCCGCCCGCGTACATAGGCCGGACAACATACCGAGGCAGCCTCAAGCCCTTGGAGTGCATCGACATAACCCCCCGAATTTGGGTAGCCTGCCCAGGGACATACGCACTCAGCGGCTGGCGACTGGAGACCGAAGTGATGGACGACGAGGAGAAAATCAGACATCGTTTCGCAGAGGAACAGTTTGTGGGTGGCTCAATGATCGTGGCGGATATGTGATTTTATTCAATCACTCTTCTTTCTTTTCCGCCTCCGCTGCCTTGTCCTTCAGAGCCTGCTTCTTGGCAGCAGCAAGGCGTATCGCCTTGATGCGCACGTTGAATATGGTCCCCACGGCAAAGCTGACGAAACTGAAGAACGGTGTCCACAGCTGCACGGAGCGTTGAGAGGTGGGTCGCGCGACATTCGCATTGACGCACCTCCATGGGCACGAACTTCTGCGCAAACACCATCGCCGTGGGCGTAGTGACCCAGGACACGCGAATAACGGGGAGAAACCCGACTGGCGAAATGATGTTCGTCTGTTGGTTCTGAGCAGGTGGAATGGATCGCACCTTTCACGGTCCTCACAACCTCGTCCACCGAATTGGCGCCTCCAATCACTGCTAGGGAGGCCAAGTACGTCGCCGTCTGGACTGGAGCCACTATAAGAAGCTGCGCGAGCAATTGGCCGAGCTACTCCGAGGTCAGAATCATTTCCATGCGTGCGGGGAACGTTGCCTTTGCGCCGGAACTGGTCTTGCCCGCGAACGCCTTCTGCAGCAGGGCCATTAAGTAGTGAGAGACGGGCGCAGATACAAGCAGCCCATAGATAAACATCTGGGGATGGCCTCGGTGAGCTACGAAGACTGGTGAGGGCACGCAAGGCGCGACACACCTTGGCTGCCCGGATATCGACATGTTTTCTGGCAAGAAATTGTAGCAGTAGCGGCGCATCTTTGTGGGGCTTGGGAGGCACCCCCGCAATATTACTGCCCAGAATCTGGAACCAAAAATTAGTTTCCAGGCACAGACGGCTCAGCAGCACAAACCTCTTGCAAGAAACACAAGATTCCAGTTGTTACAGCCTTGGTCGCCAGAGGACGGGTCTGGAGTTGTTGGAGGTAGCTGGCCAGCAGGGCACTGTGCTTGGTAGCGCTCATGGTTGCGGAGGACAAGTGGTAGCGGCGCGCGCCGGCGTTTACAGATCACCGGACCGACATGATGGATGTTAGGACTAGGATAGCAAATCTCTATGTAGCGTAAAAACGAGCGACAAAATCAGCTTGGACTCTACTTCCCCTTGACCCTGAATCGGGATGAGCACCAGAAGCACTTGAAGTAAAATAACAACGCACCAGACTTTGACATAGTCCGTCAACGAAACCATGCAAATCGTCTGCCAAACTCCAAGACCAATACGCGGGGTTACGCCACGGTAGAGGCCACGCAAACCGCTCTCCTTGTACACGAATGCCAAAGTGTTGAACACGGTGAGTTTTGCGGGGCGGTTCTTGTTGGCCGCCGCGTCTTTCACCATGGATTGCATCTGGGCGCGCGCGTAAGACTCAAAGAGAGCTGTCGGTGCGGCACGCGTACCTCGATGCGGACGACTTCGATAGGCTGATTCCATGTTGCGAGCGCACCACCAACGGACGAGGCAAGAATTTTGTCGGCGGCCGTAAGAGATTGTGAATCTGATAGGCCTTTGAATCTCCGGATACCGGTCTCCGCAAGACGCGCAAAGCCCATGCTGAGAATCAGGTGTTTCAGCTGCAGAACAAGATGAACTCTTTGGAGACGCGTACCGGGAACCCCAGTTGGTACATTGGCGGACAGCGACGGCGTTGACACCCTTGTTTACGCCGGCAAGTCCCTCACGACGGTATATTTCCATGAAGAGCTGCATAGTGGATGGAGGCTTGACACCGCTGGCGGCGGTTTTTTGGCGCGTGATTTCGGCAGTCTTCATGCAGGTCGTGAATCCTTTGCGCAAATGAGCGATGAAGCAGCTTCAGGAGTTCAATAGCGCACCCATGGTCGCGTATGCCTGCGCAATGCCGCCCGTCATGCCACCAAGAAGGCCAGCGGCGGCAGGACTGACACCCATGGCCAGCGTCGCGGTCTCAACCTCGGACGCGGCAAAGATGAGGACGGCGCCTTTGGTCGACGCTTCTATCCAGGCCTGAAGCAGTTGTTAGATTGCGTAAAAGACGGGAGACACGCTGCGAACCCAAGGAATGAGGCCCTGGTAGAAGCCAACGAAACCACCCCGTGCCGCGACCGCCTTGAACGCCTGCCACATTGGCTGCGAGCGGTTGGCAGCCATCTGTGTTTTCAGGACCTCCAATGGCTGACCAAGTGTGGTGACCTGCACAAGTATGAGCGACGACTTGAACGCGTCGACAGAATACCGACCTCCTGCAATGGGGATGAATACGAGGCACAGGCACGCAAAGAGGGAGTGGACTCACGAACTATACGAACGGAAGGAGATTGGACGTAGTTAGCAAGAGATATACGCGTCTTGACACGGAAAAGGATGGCACCATGTTCATAATTGCGCCTAGGGCTGGTCAGAAAGAGGACGAGAAGAAAGACAGAGCTGCAGACCGACTGCAATGTTGGACCAGCTGACGCCCTTTTGACCAGGTTCTTTTTGGATGGCCATGGTGGTGGAAGCGGGAAGAGACTGATTTCTGTCCTAACCTTTGGGGTACCTCCACGTGACAATAAATACGAAAATGGTATCGGGTTATCCATATAGTGTAGCGAAAGCATGCAAGGTATACAAACAAACAAACTAGTCCTCCGCCGCCCCGCCCTTCCCTTCCAGTTCCTCCTGGAGCTGTTGGATCCGTTCCTATACAGCGCGTCAGTAATAGGACAGTGCGTTTAGCTGCCCACCTGTAACTCCTCATTTTCGGATTCTTGGAACTGAAGCTCCATCGCCTTGCGGCCCACATCAGACTCAAACTGGCTCGCTTTCGCCTCCGCCGCCTCGAGCTCATCCTTGAGAGCCTTGATTGCCTTGTCGTGCTCGGCTTGCAAGTCGTGGATTTTGAGGTTGTGCGCCTCGTGGAGCTGCTGGAGCTCTTCCTTGGAGATGCCTGGCGAAGAAGGCTGAGCGACGGCACCATTGGTCTTCGGCGGTGCCTGGTTTCCGAGAGTCGCACGCAAAGTGGACAGCTCGTTCTCGAGGTCCGAAAGTCGCGTAAAGAGCTCGCTCTTCTGTAACGCAAGCTAATGAAAAAAAAGTCAAATCAACTCCAATGGACGATGCTCAGAAATGTATTTACCTGGCTGACCTCGCCGTCGTGGGTCGCACGCAGCTTGGTGACTTCCTCTGCCCGGGTCTTGGCTGCCTCTTCCAGTTCAATCACGTGGTTTTTGGATAACTCTTCCAGCGACGCCTTGGTCAGGTTGAGCATCTCGGTCATGGTGCTCAAGTCATCCTTGGCAACGTTGAGCTCGCTGGACAGACGTGCGACCTCTTCGACGTGCTGGGGCGAAACCGAAGGCGTCGCTGCCAGCGCAGCCTTAGCCTCGTCGCGTTGAGCCGTCAGACTGTCGACCTCGGCTTTCGCAGCCTCAAGATTCGCCTTCGCCTTTGCGAGGTCGTCTTGGGTCGCCTTGAGCTCCAAGTTCAGCTTGCTGATCGTCTTCTCCAGACCACCGACGGTCGACTCGAGAATCGACGCGTGTTCGGTTTTGAGGTCGTTCAACGTCGCGTCGTGAGCAGCGCGAACTTGGTCCATGGTGCTACCCGACTCTGCACGAAGACCAACGAGGTCTTGCTGATGCAACGCCACCGCCTCCGCCTGTGCGACGATATGAGCGGCGCGTTCATCAAATGAAATCGGTGGCTTGCCTTGGCCCGCTCGAAAGCTTCCTGCAGGAGGGTATCGTGCTCGGCCTTGACGGCTGCAACTTTCTCGGCATAGTGTGCCTCTTGGCTCTGGAAGACTGGTTAACCTACGCGCAACTAATGCGGTTGTCCGTACCTCCAGCTCAGTCTTGACATTTCCCAGCTCAGCCGAAATCTCTGCTTGTCGCGCGGCATGCCTCTCTTCCGCCTCTGCCACCAACCGAGCATGCTCAGTGGTCTGTGTTTCCGCTGCCGCGTGAGCAGTGGCCAGGTCCGCCTGAATGGCCTCCAACTGCGCCTTGGTCTGCGCAAGCGTGTCGGAAAGAGCTGTAATCTCGTCTTGGTGCGACGTCTTCAAGGTATCTGCTTGAGACGCGTGATCTGCTGCCGCGGAAGCAGCGGCATCAACGGCCTCCTTTGTCGCTGCGACCGCTTGTGCAACCTCTTGTTCCAAAGCAGCGATACGAGCCGCAGAAGTCGCGCGCTCCTCCTCAATGCTCTCTTGTGCTTCCTTGAGTTCGAGGACCTCGACCTCGATCTCCGAAAGCTTCGACGCGGCCTCATCCTTCTCGTCCTTGAGCTGGGTCAACTGCTTCTCCAAAGCCTCGACCGCACTGCCGTTGCTCTCGGCAGCAGTCAGTTTTGCCTGTAGATCGCCTAACGCTTCGGTATGCGCGACCTTGAGTGCGTCGATCTCAACTTGGATGGCGCTGAAGTCGGACTGGGCTTTCAGCAACGCCTCGTGCTCGACCGCGGAAGCCGCAGCTGCCTCGGAAATGGCGCCAGAGTGCGAGGCGTGCAGAGACTCGATGCTCTCCTTGGACGTGCTGACCTCCGCCTCCAGCGACTGTATTTGTGTCTGCAGGCCGTCAATCAGCTCCTTCTGAGCAACCGCGGCGGCCCTGGCTGACTCCAGCTGCACGAAAACATGAGGAGCGGGCAATTAATGAGATTCATAGTGACGTACCTCCTGCTGGATACCCGACAATGCGGACCCAGAATCTTGGTGCTCTCCCCGCAGCTTATCGAGGGCTTCGGTGGACTCTTTAAGCTGAGCCTCAGAGAGCGCTTTCGCTTGTTCGAGTTCCGTCGCTGCTGATCCCTTGGCTTCGACATCGGCAAGCGCGGCAGCGAGCGACGCGTTCAGTTCCTCGACCTTGCGCTCGAGTTCCGCGGCCGAGTCTGTCTTTGCAACAAGCGATTGAGTTGCTTCATCGAGCTGGTTTAGTCTGTGAGTGGCCTGATATGAAGCGCCTGATATTGGACGGACCTTTGCCTGCAGCTCTTCCAAAGCCTTTGTATCCTCGCGGACTTCTTGAATGGAAGCAATCGACGGGGATGATTTCTTGACAGCGGCGGTGGAAGCAGTCTTTGTCGGCGTTGCCTTCGGTGCGGCTGCGGGGGGCTTTGCAGCGGTTGTGGAAGGAGCTTTAGTTGTTGCAGACAAACTCTGTCGCGCAGACGCGAGCGGCGCGCGCTTAACGCCCTCGGAAACGGATGCACGGGGCCGAACGGGGGCGTCAGCGCCGGACTTCGTGCCCGTAGGCGACACGACGCTGCCACGGGCAGTCGCAGGCGTGGCGGCAGTCGTGGGCTTTGACGCCGCGGAGGCTGACAGCGATGGCTTGGTTATGGGAGGTGCAGCAGATTTGGTCGTAGCCAGCGATGTCCGACGCGCTGCCGTCGCTGCTGCTGTCGGAGCAGGTTTTGCGGCCATTGGAGTCTTTGTGGTGCTTGGCGCGGGTCCGCTGGTAGATTTCTTGAGCGGGGCCGCCGTGGGCTTGGCCGCTGCAGAAGCCGTTGGTTTCACGGGTGCCTTGGTTGTGCTGGAGCCAAATGTCCCGGAGCTGAGGATCTGCAAGAAGAGTGAGTTTGAGAAGAACGCCAGCTTGGACAAGCACACACCTTCTTGACTCCCGACGCGGCCCCGTTTGCCTTTGCAGCAGGCTTGCTCGCGGCAGCCGCCGGTTTTGCCTTGCTTTTATCCAGCGAGTCGTCTCCGGTTGGCGGCTCCGTCGAGGTTTCGGCGGGCGCAGAGTCTTGAGTACTGGGCGGAGGAGCACTTGTGGAATCAGCAGGCTGCAAATCTGCTAACGAGAGGTCATCGCCGGCCTCGTGTTCGGTGTGAGGCGTCGCGTCTGCCGGGACCTCCACTTCAGCCATGCAAGGCGACCAACAACGTGGTTCTGCTCGTGCCTATCTCGTCTAAGGATCAAATGATATCATCACGATCAATTTTGAGGATATAGGTCTATCTGTACAGTCTTCTCCGTTCCATCTTACACCACAGTTGTGTGCAGGTTGAGAGCGTTAATGGAAGGTTCGGCAAGCGAATCGTGGTTATATGCCAGCGCGACCACCCCACCAGTGCTGAGGTTCACCTTCGTCCCTAACAGCAGTCAGGAAACCTCGAAAATGGAAGCTAGAAATCGTACCAAAGTCGAGGGGCATATCCAGCCAACGCGCGATCAGGACACGGCTAAAGTGACTGAATTGGAGTGAGTATTTAATGCCGCGGAAGACCAGAGCAAGGAGCACCCATGCGCGATAATGAGCACGTCCCGCGTATGCAGACCCTGCTCCTTGTACTCGTGATGATACTTGCGCACTGCTGCGATGATCTTGTCGACGCGCGCGGTCATCTGCTCGACGCTTTCGCCACCCGGACAGCCCTAAACCGACTGAGAAAGCTTTCTGTGGCCAGTTGTGCACTTACATCCTTCCAGATGGACCAATTCGGGTCTTTTTCCTTGATTTCGGATGAGAGGAGCCCTTCGTAGTCGCCATATCGCCACTCCGCACAATCCTCGGTAAGAGTGTGATGCGGGATGCTTCCTACATGTTGAAAAAGCAGGTGGAATGTGCGATGTGCGCGCTGACGAGGAGAGACGAAGACGGTGCAGAGATTGTCAGGGTCAATGAGTTCTGGCCCAATGTTGAAGGCGGCCGACGACAGAGAAGGAGTTATGTACTTCCTGGGCCCACGATTTCTGGTGCTTTCTCGAGGACTTGGCGCTCGCCACGAGCTGTAAGAGGGATGTCGGTGGTTCCGGTGTGCCGCCCAGAGATGGACCATTCGGTCTCCCCTGGCAGTCGTCAGATTGCGGATGGCCCAAAGGATGGTGGATGAACCGTGGCGGATAACCCAGAGTCGAGGCATGGGACGCGTGGCCATGGTGGTCAGGAAGAGACACCGAAGAAGGCCGTGCCGCGATAAGATTTAGATGTGATCGGATCAAACCCGGATCATAGCCCGATGACTGTGTGACGACTCGTCGCGCCGCCTTCGCGTTTGCTTGCTATGTTCGACGACTGCAAGTACCTGAGCGATGCAATGAATGGTACTCACGTCTGCTAGATGTAGAGCACTCGTCGGCTCCCACGACAGCCGCCGCTTTGCCCGCCCTCCAATACCAAGGCTTCGAGCCACCTGCCGCCCTTGAACCGGAGGATGTGCTGGTGGTGCGTCGCATATCTGCCAGTCCCACATCGTTGCTCAGTTGCTCAGGAAGCAGCCAACGCATCCACCAGTCCCATTCTCGACCTTTGCCGCGTCCAATACGCGTTCCCCGCTCCCCTCGTCGCCTTCGTCGTCTGCTCAGATATGCTCGCTATGGCTCTCTCCACCAACGTCATTGTCCTCATCGAGCTCTCTCGCTCCGACCAGGTCATCCAAATCCCCATTCCCCGCAAGCCCACCGAAATGTCCATCCACAAAATATTCATGGACCCTTCTGGCCGGCATATCATCGTCACCTCCACCCAAGGCGAAAACTGGTACCTCTACCGCGGCTGGAAGAAGCCTAAGCCGCTCAAGTCATTCCGCATGGTCATTGAATGCATCGCATGGAACCGAGCCGCCCTCTTGTCCGCGTCGTACGCCAAGTCGACCCGCGAAATGCTCATCGGGAGCCAGAATGGACTCTTATTCGAGGCACTCATCGATGCGGAGGAGAACATGTTCCAGTCTCCCGACCGCTACTTGCAGCAGCTGCTTGCAGTCCGCGACCGCATTACCGGCGTCAAGTTTGACTTCTTCCCTCCCTCGGATCCACGTCGCGTCCTCGTCATCTTGACCACCGACACGCGCCTCTACCAGTACTCCGGCTTCCCCGATCGACGGTCAGAAGACGGTAGTCGTGTCTTCACGGGGCTTTTTGCCAGTGCGCAAGCACAAGTCATGGATCTTCCGGGCGACAAGCCATCGGAACTCCACTACTTTTCCTTGAATGCCGACCAAGCGTTATCATTACCAAAGAGCATGGCGTGGCTAACTTGTACGTCCTGTAATTATCCATGTTTCTTCGCGTTGACCAGGAGTAGCTCACGGTATCTACCACGGCTCCCTCAATTTCGAGGCAGCATCGGAGAACTTCATTGACGGCGGAGATCTCCTCGCATACCCGACGACATTCAACCTGCCGCCTCCTTCCGACCCAGCACCATTTTCTATGGCTCTCACTGAGTTTCACTTCGTTCTTCTCTATAAAGACCGCGTCGTGGGGATTTGCAATCTCGACAAAAAGCAAACTTACGAGGAGACTGTTCCACTCGTGAGCAACCCTTAACGCCTTCTGCTCTGTCTCTAACCCGCGCAACAGAAGCCAAACGAGGTCGTCAAAGGTCTTGCGGCCGATCCTGTCCGCAGGACATTTTGGGTGTTCACCGACCAATCCCTGTTCGAGCTCGTCGTGGATAACGAAGATCGAGACGTCTGGAAGATATATCTGGAGCAGGGCCAGTTCGAGGTGGCTCTCAGATACGCAAAGGTACGCCTCGCGTGACTTGACACTCAACTAACACGGTGCAGACCGCGAGTCAACGGGATCATGTTTTGTCTGCCCAAGCGGCCGCAATGTTCAACGAAGGGCGTTATTTCAATGCCGCACAATGCTACTCGCAATGCTCCGTTGCTTTCGAAGAGGTCGCTCTCAAGTTCCTGGATGCGGGCGAACGCGATCCTCTCCGTGCATATCTCATCTCCCGACTAGAGCGAACTCGGAAATCCGTAGGTGTCCTGTTTCCGACGCGCCCTCTTCTGAATAAGTGGTGCAGGACATCACTCAACGGATGATGCTTGCGACTTGGCTAGTCGAGTTCTACCTCAGTAAGATCAACGAACTAGATGACATCGTTGCGTCGGAATCCATTTCCGGAGATGTCGATAACTTCCAGACGGAGAGGACCATTCTGGAGGACGACCTCCGACAATTCTTCGAGACCTACAAGGCAAGCCAGACTTTTGAGACGGTTTAGCGGCGCTGAAATTGCTCTACAGAACAATCTCGAACCTCATACAGTCTTTGAACTTCTCCAAGGCCACGGCCGCATAGACATGTATCTTCATTATGCCACAGTTATCGGCGATTTCCAACGCGTTGTCGAACATTGGGTGTTGGAAGAGGAATGGGCGAAAGCGATTGACGTAATCAACCGACAGGTATGTTTCAGTGTTTCGCGAGTCGCGAAGGCTGAATCGAGGCAGACAGACCTTGAGCTGTACTACCGCTTCGGACCTGTGCTTTTGCGCCATTTCCCCAAGGAGACTGTTGAGTCGTGGATCAAACAAGCTGCACTGGACCCTCTGCGGCTAGTGCCGTCACTGCTTCAGCTGCAGCACGCACCTCGAGACCCGCTATCACCCAACCAGGCTATTCGATTTTTGAATCACGTGGTCTTTGATCAGCAGAACACGAATCCGACCATCCATAACTTATTAATCACCTTCTACGTCTCTCCGTCCGCCGACACCTCTCCGCCCGAAGATGACGCCCCGCTCCTGCGCTTCCTCGCAACGGCGCCCACCGATCCACTAACCGACAAACCTTACTACGATCTCGACTATGCGCTGCGTCTCTGCAAACAGGCTGGACGAACGCAACCATGTGTGCACATCTACTCCAAGATGGGCTTATGGGAGAATAGCGTCGATCTAGCCTTGGAGAAGGGCGATGTTGAGCTGGCCAAGCTCAATGCCGACAAGCCTGAGGATGATGAGCCGCTGCGCAAGAAGCTGTGGCTCAAAGATCGCACGGTATGTAGTACAGGACAAAAAGGATATCAAGACGTATGTACTGTCTTTCGTGGTGTCGAGTCGATGCTCATTACCTTTCAGCGCGATGCTTTTCCTGGAGAATACCGACTTGCTCAAGATCGAGGACGTCTTGCCGTTCTTTCCCGACTTTGTGGTCATCGACGATTTCAAGGAGGAGATCACGAACGCTTTGGAGGGCTATTCGAACCAGATCAACGAGCTCAAGAGTAGGATGGACGACGCGACGCGAACCGCCGACTCGATAAAGCAGGACATCGGTGCCCTCAAGAACCGTTTCGTCACCGTCAGCGCGGGCGAAATGTGCTCTGTTTGCTCCCATCTGCTTCTCACCCGACAATTCTACGTATTCCCTTGTCGGCATACGTTCCACGCAGATTGTTTAATTGGTCTGGTAAGCGACTAGCATGCGAGCTCATTCAGTGCCACTGATGTCTTCTCCAGGCGAAAGAGTATCTCCCGCAGCACTCTCTGCGGAAAATTCTGGCGTTGCAAACCGAACTGGTGAAAGGGACAACCGCTCCGCCTCCTCCCAACGGCGTTCCTGCCGCCGGGGCCCCTCCAAGGCAACCCGCAACGCAGCGGACGCTCCTGTCGGCCAATTTCGTTGTGAATCCCCTACAGACAGGCACGCGAGCGATCGGGCGGAATCTTCTCTCCGCAGGCGACAAGCTTAGGGACCTGATCGTGCCAGACGCCCTTGCAGCCGCTGTGTCAGCTCCGGCATGGATGCCAGGGATGAAAAAGGCGACGGATTCGGACGGGGCGAAGAAGAAGGCGGAGCGGTTGCGCGGAGAGTTGGAGGAACTGCTTTCGACCAGTTGCCCGCTGTGCGAGAGCGTTGTGGCTGGGCTTGATACGCCGTTTGTCAAGGAGGGCGATGCGGACACGAGTTGGGCGTTGTAGGCACGCTTTTCATCATAGTAGTACATCGAGGATATATTGCAGAGCTAGCCATTGACTTTCTTGGTGCGGCCTGCTTTCCGTCGTAACCTGGCAGCTTTGCGTGCGCCCAGCTGAGATTGTGCTGAGTTCACATAAATCGCGATGCAAGAACACGCACTTTCGCCTTGTCCTCCTCCAACCGTTTGCGCTCTTCTGCAGCCTTTCGACGAGCTTTGATTGTCTCAATCCGTCTATTAGACGTTCAGTCCTAGTGCTGGATGCAATTGCCAGCAGCATACCGCGTCCGCTCTGCCAGTTTTTCCTCCTTGAGTTCGGTCTCGAGTTTTTTTATGGCCGCCAATTTGTTGGTCTGCTCCATTCGGGATGCGAATTTTTCTTTGAGGGCAGGCATGAGATGTGAGCGGCGCGCAGCCGTATGTTGAGCCTTCCAAGTTCGACCAGATACTCGGCTCATGATGGGCGGAAAATAAGTGAGATTGCCGGTCAATCACACTCGCAGCTTGTCTCTCGCGCTCTCGCGAAGGGACATGGACCCAGACCACCTGCGGGAGCTGCTTCGCTCGCGGGCGTCTGTGAACACAAGCGTTGAGGACACCCCCAGCATCTATTCGATGCACACCTTTTCCCCGCGGGCCGAAGACGTCCACTCGTTGCGCTCCTTCCGGCCATCGAGCCCGCCCCTCATGAACCAACTCGCCTCCAGTCTCCTGGACAATGACGACGATCCCCCGCATACCTCTGTCGACTCGGACGACGATGCCGGGGACACTGTGGAAGACCATGATCCTCGCATGAGCTTTTTAGGCCCGAAGATGAGGGTATTCGAAAAGGTGAGCCCTGTGCGCACTATGGTCGCACTAGTTAACGCGTTAAAGGCGCCTTGGGAGCTATCCGGGACCCTGGAGGAGGAGGAGGAGCCTGAACCGCGTGGTAGAGACGGCTTCAAGGGGATGGGCTTCCGTTCGTCTAGCCGGGGCACAACGGCTAGTGGTCGACCGAGTGGGGAATCGAGTCGCTCATACCCCAAGCCAAAACGCTCATTTGAAACCACGTCGTCCGGTCGTGGTAGCCCATTCAAGTGAGTAGCTGCTTCTGTTCTCTTCGCGGAAACGTACTCATGGTCGGTATAGCACATTGTCTACTGCGTCTCAGCCCACTGGCCGGACGGGCTTGCGTTTGCATTTTCCCGTTCCCCGCTCGGAATCACCCAGCTCAGCATCTTCTCCGCGGGCGCCCGCGAGTCCACGCTCGGTTACCTCGCATCATTCCAACGCGCCTTCTCCCTTTGCACCCAACAACATGAACAAATCCCCATTGACGCGTCGGCCGACTCAGGACAGCACCGTTAGCGACACGCCGTATCCGGAGGAGGAAGTCCACCATCCGTACGCCAACCCCGAACTAGTGGTTACATACGACGATCCCTCACCGACGCCGAACCGGTCTGTGTTTCGCATTCCGAGTGTTGCACGGAGCGAAGCGAGCACCCTTACAGAGTCTGGGGCATCATTGTCGAGATCCGTCACAGGATCCACTCTTGATTCGGCGTCGGTCACCTCCATGTCCCCTTCCCAAAGCCCTCGCATGAGGGCGTCCATGTTCCACGGGAGGGAGATCTCGTCGCCCATCCCCACAATCTCGACCGCCCACATCTCTTCTCCGCTCATGGCCCCAACCATGCCTCCGAACCAGAACTTTGGCCTCATCTCCTTGGAAGAGGCCCGCGCCCAGCGCTCCCGCAGCTCCACGGCTAACGGGCACCCCATGTCCACGTCCAGCACCCCCTTCCCCGAGTCCGCCGATCCGAGCCCTCCGAGCAGTGTCGCATCCCGCTCTCGCGCGCGCTCCATCAGCACTGGCAGTCGAGCAAGGGTAGCTCTGCAGAACATCGTGACCATGCCAGCCAAGCTTGAGCGCCGCGATTCGGAGCCAGCACCTGCCGTAGCCTCGGGCCCGCCAGCCAAAACGCTCAAGCACAAGAAGAGCGGGTTTATGAGGCTGTTCAATGGTGGGCGCGGAAGCGGCGATGAATCACCTCCACCGGTTCCCCCACTCTCGGACGAGTATGCGGCTTTCAACGCTCAGCAGTCCAATGGGATTCGGTCGGCAAAGACGTCCATTCATCGCGTTCCTGCGCCAGAGGCTTCGCCGTCAATGTTCTTCCAGAGTAGCCCGACCAGGGAACGCTTGTCGCCCAAACAAAGCCCGCCGGCGCTGACTATCAACACTGCCCCACAAGGCCGGTTGCGCGCGGTGTCGACGGTGGACGATTTCCAGACGAGGACCGCTCCGTCGGAATTGCCGGACAGAGACTGGCATCAGACAGATCTCCCGCAGAGCGCGCCTGCCAACGTCACCGAATTCCCTGCCCTCAAGCTTCGCCCAATGTCGACGCTCTTTAGCGCTCATTTCACCGACCACATGGTGCTTCCAGACTCGGACTCGCAACCCTCACTCGACGCCGATGCAGACACGCTCAGCTCAACAAGCCCCATCTCGCTCACGCCACTTACTCCAGGCACCGCGCTTGGACGAAGTAGTGCCGATAGCAAAGGCCCTATGGCAACGATTTCCGAGGACCAATCTGGGCAGATTCAGGCGCTCCAAGAGCAGCTAGCGAATTCCAAAAAGGCGTGGCAGCGGCATATCTGGGAACTCGAGGGCCAGGTGCGGGATCTCAAGGCCGAGGTCAATCGACTACAGGCTGCTGAGACTGGCGGCTACTGCGATAGCTGCGGACGTGGCAAACGGGTCACTGGTCCCGACCCCAAATCGTTTACCGGTGTCGTCAACCGGCCCCGAGCGCGTACTGGCACATCGTCCCGGTTTGGCAGCGGTGTATGAATCCTCTCGACTGTTTTGCGGAACAGGCTTCTTGTGCACTGTTCATCCACTCTCTTTTCTTCATGACACCACCCATTCCTTTCGGCGTGCCGCTGTATTTCTTTTGTATTTAGGGCTGGCGGCCCTGCGATAATTATTCCTAACTTTTGTTTGTTGTAGACTGTAGCGCGTACGCACGTAGTACTCTCCCTCCGCTCGCTATACCCTCCCAGCCCTCTCAGGATCTGTAACACTACATCCCTTCGGCGTCAACTACGTCGAATAGTACCTTGCACGAATAGAACGGAACCCAAAACACTGACATTACTGGGTGCATGGTGCATGCATATTACAAAAAAGTCCCTTTGTCCGTGGAATAAGTAATGCAAAAAGAATGTCTATGGAGCTCAAGTAGCTCCCGGTGCAGGGTCTATCCAACTTCCATTGGGGTACAGGCTAGCTGCGTGCGTAAAGTCGCCAGTGCTTCCATCCGCAGTAAGCTGTTTACGGGACATTCAGCGAAGTCGAGCAAACTATAGAACGCGCGTACCGCAAGTCTAATAAAGTGTGGTATCGATGGGTTGAAGGCGGCGAGGGAGAAGTTGAGGGCACTGCCCAAGTACCTCTCAACATCGTCGACGAGCAGCGCGAAGCCGTCCCAGCCTGGCGGTGGTGGGTTCCAGGAGATTGTCTGGTTTGCGAAAGGGATGCTGCCGTTGAAGTTAGTCGAGTTTGTAATGAACGTCGCAAGGTCGGTGCCGAGGGTGGCATCTTGCACGAGCTAAAAGGCATGTTAGCGTAGTGAGCATGTGACTGGTAGCTGAGCTCTTACATCGGCGTTGGTCTGCAATATAGAAGCCAGTCCATACGCAGCGGCGCCGTTCAAAAAGAGACCGAGAAGGTATCCTTGAGCCAGAGCCGAGACCCGCGTCGGCAGGGCCGTCCCGGGCATCAAGACGATGGCGAGGAAGTAATGGTGGATGCGGAGGTTCAAGGTCGGCAGCTGTGACAAAACCAGCAGGATAAGGCCGCCCACAACGTACCAAGCAAGGTAATAGGGCAGCCAGCCGATCTTTCCGGAAGACACGGAGCTGGTTGATCGCGACAGCGCCGATAATCAAGACGATGACCACCAGTGTGGCCACCGCGCCGGAGCGTTTGTGCAAGTCGGAGGACGTGAGCCGCTCCAGAGGAAGGCGGTCCGTCGTCTGGCCGGCCAGGATTCCGACCCAGTACGGAAGGAGGTAGAGGACCATTGCTTCGATGGGCGCTTTACGAAAGGCTGGGAGACAAAAGCGGTATGCGAGCCGCCAGAATGCGTAGCAGATGAATAATGCCGGAAGGAATGTGCCGAACGCGACATCCAGAGGAGGAGGCGGCCCTTGAGGTTGCGAGAAGAGGACGATGTGCCAGTAACCTATACAGACCAGGCACCAAAACAGAACGATGGGCTTGAGGCGCAGAAGGAATAAGAACGCAGTTACGAAGGCATTGAAGATCAACGCGTCGTCGCGCAAATCTTCGCAATGCCTCAAGGAGGTCTCGTCACGGAATCGGAACGACAGAGGAAACTAGGCAACGAAAGCCGGCTTAGAGGATGATGATCTGCACTGAGGAGGACAGCACTTACAACGGTCGGGAACCCGATAGAAGAGAGCCCATGGGCTTCAAAAGGAAGGAAATCGGTGAAGTTTCCGGTCAGATCCAAGGTGCCGCAACCACCTCGTCGGTTAGTTACAAGACCGCTGCGGAACATGAGTAACGGCAGAAACTCCTGCGGGAGTCGCTTACGCTTGGATGGCAGCAGCACAGATAAAACTGTCGCCACGGTAAGTCCTGTTGGAATCTCCTCCACCAACAATCAAGGGCACAAAAGCCGTCTCATCGTCTCCGACTGTTCGCGGGTTCTCGAGAATAACACCGCTGCACCCTGCAGGACACCGAAAGCTAGTCGGTGAATTAGATGCGTTGAGCGCAGGATACGAGGGACATACTCGAGAGATGAGCCGTTGAAGGGGGCGCACCCACTCCCGTCAAGGCCGCAGCCGTTTTCGGCCAGCCAGAATGTCGAGGTGCAGCCTACAGAAATGCAATCCAGCGTGGCGCTTGGGATACTAGATATAAATACGCACTGATGAAGTCTTGTGGCGGCGTGTCGAAAAATTGCACTTTCGCAAAGAAAGCCAGAGAGATGATGTATCCTACGACCAAGACGCGAAGTAGTATCCATAGTAGCCGGTACCGGGTTACGCCGCGAATGAGGCTGCGGGTGAGCCTCAGATATGTTCTCTCTATTGGGAGCGCAACGCGATGGCCGCGGAGCTGGAAGTCAATGTCCAGGAGCGGTTTGGGATCTGGCAGCAGCTCAGAGGGACCGAATGAGCACGACGTGTCGACAAACCAGGAAGGTCGATCTTGGGGCGGGGTCCGCGAAGCCATAGTATGGCCTTGAGGACGGGTGGAGGAAGACGGGACCAAATGCGTGCGACAAGAGGCGGCCAGCGACTGAACGGAGGAACTTGAGATTCTACTTCTTCGATATCGAATGGTTGCAGAGTAGCCTTTGAGGTACTGTGTGTTGTTGGAAGCGGTGGATGAGAATTTGAGCTCGAGCTGCTGGACGTGGAGGCCTCCATGGACAACCCTCTCTCCGCAGCATCACACACATCAAAATCACGTGAATTCGCGCTCTTACGCGACGCGTCGATGGCCGACGACTCGTCCGACATCGAGGTCATCCCTTCGCCGGTGGCTGGGCCCTCTAAACAGTCTGCACCGTACCTCCGAAGACAATCTATTGGGCAAGAGCTGACGAGGCTGGACGCGGAGCTCGAGAAGATCGAAGAGGACATTGGCAAACTCCAGGCGCGTCATTGTCGCTCATTTCTCTCTCTTCTTCTGACGCGCGCGCAGGCACTTGCGGCTCTCAGAAGAGAGGACCGTGATAAACTGCTCGCTGAGCTCGACAATCTCTCCGCACCTACGAAATCAAAGGGGAAAGGCAAAGCGACGGGAGGCACCGACTACGCCACGGACGATTTTGTCTGGTCTCCCGAACTCAAGTCCAAACTACGCAGCGTCTTCAAGATACAGGCGAGGAATACCACTACAGCGGCGTCGTTCATTCATCCGTGGATCTGCAGAAC
Organism: Mycena chlorophos; assembly: GCA_014461115.1. NCBI lineage: Eukaryota > Fungi > Basidiomycota > Agaricomycetes > Agaricales > Mycenaceae > Mycena > Mycena chlorophos. The sequence continues at coordinate 1,399,673 of JACAZE010000007.1, read as the reverse complement.
TTCCGACTGTGTCAGGAGGGGGCATGCAATGCGAATGTGGACGGTCGCGACATCGTTTGCGTAATGCCTACAGGTGTGTGGTGTTTTCTTGCTGCGGTTTCTCGAGGTCGGAAACATGCTGCAGGTGGCGGAAAGAGCTTAACCTACCAGCTCCCCGCGTTGCTGAGCCCAGGAGTGACCCTCGTAATTTCCCCGCTCCTCGCTTTGATCACCGACCAAGTCCTGCATCTGGCGGAAGCTGGAAGTAAGGATTCAATAATAACCTCGACTTCAACCTGATCTTGCCTTTTCGAAGTTGAGGCTGTCAAGCTCACCGGTGGAACCTCAAAGGCCGAATCCCGCGATATCCACAATCGACTTCTAGCGATGGCCACCGGGCGACTGGGGAACGAGAAAGAGATCAAGCTCTGCTATGTTACGGTTCGCGCACCATTTCGATACTCGAGACTTTCATTGATTATCTGCCCAGCCGGAAAAAATAGCAAAGAGCAAATCTTTCCTCGCGATGCTGCAGAAGGTGGTGAACGGTGGCAAGCTTTGTACATTCCGTTTCACCCGGTCTTTTTGGTTCTTATTCGCGTTCAGCTCGGATAGTGATCGACGAGGTTAGTGCCGCTTGCGTCTTAGCATTCTACTGAGCCCATGTAGGCACATTGTGTTTCTCAACTCGGCCACGATTTTCGCCCAGATTACCAGAAGCTTTACGTTCTGCGACAAACATTCCCTCGTGTACCGGTATAGCGCCAGCGACCTTCGTTCCAGGCGGTTATTGACGCCACGACAGATTATGGCCCTTTCAGCCACATGTCCTCCTCAAGTGCTCCAGGATTTGCTCAAGACCCTGGGGATGAAGCCTGTGAGCGACGGAGCTAGTAAGCCTGAACTCGAAAGCGACTTGCGTCGAACTTACTTTCTTTAACTCAGATGCCACTGTCGGCTCTACGGTGTATTTCTCCTCCCCACTCTACCGCCCCAACCTCCACTACCAAGTATTGCCGAAACCCGCCTCCGCACAAGCAGCCATCGTCGCGATGAAGGATTACATTATGGAGCACCACCCCAGGGACGGGGGAATAATATATTGTCTGACGAGAAAGGACGCAGAACGCGTCGCGGAAGGCATAATGAAGGCCAGTTTGCTCTCGGCGCCTCTTTTTTCTCTGAAGTGGACTCTCAGGAAAGCGGTGGCAAGATAAAGACGGGTGTGTACCATGCTGAACGTCGCGATGAAGAGAAGGAAAGGCTACATCTTCAATGGCGGAGAGGCGATGTCAAAGTCGTGTGCGCGACGATTGGTGGGTTCGTGCCCTTCAAATTCACTCCCAACTGACTTTCCGCCCCAGCATTCGGACTGGGAATCGACAAGGGAGACGTCCGATTCGTCCTGCATCACTCGGTACATGTTTTCGAGGCATCCAGTCCGTGCTAATCAATTTCGACAGTTGCCTGTAAGCGCTCCGAGGCATACTGCGCGTCTCTAAGCTCTCAAAGAAATCTGTCGACGGTTATTATCAAGAATCAGGGCGCGCCGGACGCGATGGCAAAGACTCGGACTGCCTCCTCTTCTTCCGGCCGGCCGACTTCTCGCACATTGCCGCGATGATGGCCAGTGAACGCGGAGGCGCGGCAAAGCGCAAGTTGGTCGTCCTTCTGCATGCAAGTTTCGCTCACGCATCTTTAGTTCACGCCATGTTGGATTTTGCCCAGGACCTGCGTGAATGCCGCAAGATCGCGTTCGCAAAGTGCGAAAAGTGTGCCCTCTGTCCCTGGACCGCTGCTTACGTGCGCAAGCCAGGTATTTCTCGCACTCGTCCCAGCTCTCGATGTCTTCCTGGACAACGGCGGAAAAGAACGCTCTGGCGCCGTGCAACCACTGCGACAATTGTACGCGTTCGCCGGACAGCTTCACCCAGCGCGACGTTACTTTGGAGGGTGCGCGCACGTGATGATACTACTAATACTGATGACTAATCTCTCTTCCAGCCTGGCAAATCCTCCGCGTTGTCGACGCAGTCAAGGCCACTGGTGGTCAGTTGACGCTCGCGATGTTGGCTGATCTTGCGCGTGGCGCTGGGGGAGGTAACTACGATGTTGGTGGCGGGCGGCGGGGCAAAGAGAAGATGGACTTAAATCTCCAAGCCGTGTGTGGCGGCAAGGTGGCGCTCAAGAAAGAGGTCTGGCTTGCGCTCAATCTTTCAAGCCAACTGCTCAACACCATATTACAGGAGGTTGAGACGCTCATCGTCCACATGCTGGTGCAGAGGTACTTGGTCGAGAAATACCACCAGACCGCCTACAACACTGTGGTGTATCTGGGAAGCGGCCCTCTCGCCGTCAGCCTCACACGTTTCTCCCGAGACCGCCTTACCATCGACGCGCATGCGCCTAAGATCGAGTGCTGCTTCCGAACCGCGACCCGGAAACGCAAGACCAGGCCAGAGAAGGAAGGCTCGAAGAGCAGCGGCAAACGAAAACGGCAGGCGGGTAGCTCAGACGAGGAGGAGGAAGAGAGCGATGCGGACATTTTAGATGTCGCTCCTGAAGAGAACCAGCACATGGAAGAAGTGTCGTCGGATTCCGAGTCGGCAGCTCAGGTGGATTGGAGCTATTCGATGCGTGATGGATCGTCCAAGAGACGACGGACCGAGAGCACGTCGAATGGCGACGTTATAGAGATAGATTGACACAAGTACACTTTGTTTCGTTACATGCGAGCTTACAGAGGGCCAACTGGGAGAGGAATGAGCGAAATGAGCTAGCAGTGCAAGCAAATTTGAACTTACGGTAGTCGTAGACCAAGAGGCGCTCGATATCCTCACCATTAGGTCCAGTGAACTTGACGTTTCTCGCGTAACGGCGCTCGCCGTTGATCTCCTGGATACCCCAGGTCTGATTCGCAATCCAACTGGTTCCGCTCTTGGGCGTGTCGCTCTCGACGTACGACTGGATAACACCGTGCTCGATGGTGTCAGCAGTCCAGTTATTCTTGAGGAAGTCCTCATCGAGCTCTGCAACGTTGACACGACTGCCGCCGAGATGAGATAAGATCTTTGTGAGCGGATAGATGACACGGACCGCGATTTGCCGACGACATAACCGAAGAGATGGTCGTTGTGCGAGCGCTCTGTCCAAGTGAGATGGCGCTCTTCTCTGGTACCCGGGATACCGCCGGTAATGGTCTAAAGCGCGTCAGTGATCAGTAAGGGAGTGAGGGATGGCGCATGCCTGGTCGATGTCGATGCGCTCTTCGTTGTTCTCGTCCTTGTAGTGCTTGATGTAGAGTGTGATCGTGCCCAGCTGAATGGCCTTGCGCTTAATCCTGTGCTGGCGGATGAAAGATGTTCACCGCCAACACGCTGAACACTGACCAGCCAACACCTAGCAGAGTATTCAGAAACGGAAAACTGCGACGACGGAGAACGACGGACCTTGCAATGCCAGGATGCTGTCCGTCTCGCCCGACAAAGTCTGTATCGCTTTGAATATCGGTAGGTTTGTCAAGGAAGGGGCTGTCGACCTTGTTCATCGTGAATTTGCCGGTAATGTCCAGCGATTGGAACTCTTGAGGAACAGCCATGGATGGTGGAGGGACGAAGCAGGTGCACTGAGAATCACATGGATCCCGCATGAAAGTGATGCGTTATGCTACACGGAACAGGGTCATTACGCGCCATACAGCGTCCTTGCCGCGCTCCCAAGCCTGCGCACCAGTCGCTTCGATCCCCCCAAACTCGACCATTACCCCATCTTTCGTCCACTCGCACCAGATCCCAATCGACCCCGACGATGGCCCCGCCCCGCCTCCCTTGCGTGCCGGCTCCCCCAGAGCCTCCACAAAGTCCTTTCCCGTCGTTTCGGGGCCGACAGCGAACGTGGATCGCAATGTAATTGGAAGGTCCAGATACGTCGCGAAGGCGAGCTCAGCTTTGCGCGTAGAACTGCCTTTGTTTGCAGCTGGCTTAGTTTTCGGGATATTGTAGATATCGATACTGTCGAGAAGAAGGTCCTTGTCTCGCAATACAGTTCGCTGAGCGCCTGTGGTCGGCTTGTAGCCGTTTATTGGAGAAAACAAGAGGCTGACGCCGAGTGGAAAGTAGTTGAAGTAGACGGCATCGGAGTATGCCTTGACCTCGGGCTCTGTATTCTGGACAGATGCGAGCTTGCAGAGGCGGTCGATGTACTGGTTGAGCGCGTCGGCGGATGGAGCAAGGCCAAGGAGGTCCATGTTGGTCACGCCTGCTTTCTTTGCCGCGACCGCCATGTCTCCCTCCACGCGAATGCTCGCGTGGACCCTCCTTCGTCCGATCTTGCCTCTATTTGTCTTCCTTTCCCTTGTCCCCGGCATCCTCTTTTTCTCTGCGTCTGCCGGGTGGATCGTGTGGCGCAACGCGGCAGTCAGCTGGCGCGTACCTCTCTATCTTCAATACGGGTGCGTAGATTTTCCAATTTGGTCTTCAACTACTTAGGTCCGCATCCAGAGACGGTCTCCCGCCTTACGCACAAGTAGTGCTGCCCTCACTCGTAGCCCACCAGCGCTATGATATCTCTCTCGAGCTGCAGGTTCCGAACATCGACAATAACCTTGTGCTTGGTAACTTCATGGCCGGCTTGACACTTTCAACGCGCTCCAACAAGACCCTCATGTCGATAAGAAAACCCGTGCGTCTTTGCGCCTCTACCAAACGCGTATAGCTCACTACCAGAGGCAGGCTATCGTCGTGCCTCCACATACCGCCTTCTATTCGCGTGCACCCTCATCCATCTCCGTCCATATTCCCCTGCTTAAATCGTACGCCAGCGGCGTATCGACTGTCGTCGCTGATGTCGAGGTTGGCCGACGCGATCACTGGAGAAGTCTCGGTAGTGAGCAGGGACGCGAATTGAGCGTGATTTCCGCGTCGTTGAGCGGAGTGGTCGTTCATCATGGCATTCGGTGCGTTCCTTCGTCTTTGTGCTGTGATGGAGCTGATACTCCCTCAGTGGTTTGGTGACGCGCTTCCCTTTGCTTGCTGGACTCGTGTCCGCTGGGATCTTCATGGCCATCTCGTCTATCGTGGTCGGTCTATGTATCGTCCCCACGATGTTCCGTCGCCCTGCCCAGATAGAAGATCTTCATCTTGAACTCGAGGAGGCCAAGGAAGAACCCACCACGCCTACCGAAAGCTCCGAATTGTCGGATACCTCCAGCCAAGAACCGATCCTCACTCGCAGGAGCAAGGTAATGCGCCTGTCTCTCCTTATATTCCCTCTAATGGATTCCAGGACGTCAAGTTGGAGGACATACCACCCATCCCCGTGCCAACAGCGGACCCGAGTACCGTCCCAGCGTTGCGCAGAAGACGCTCGAAGCTGGTCGATCCTGTTTCCTCTGATTCCGATTCATGACCATGGCTTGTATACCAGTATGAAATACATCTTGTGCGCCTTCCATCCGAGATAAATACGCAAAATACATTATGCAGAGGCGCTCTCCAGCGCGGATTCGGGATTCTCTGTGGGCTCTGGCTCCTTGGTTTCTTCTTTCAACGTTGCTTCCTCGACAACACCAGGCTCGCCAGTCGTCTCTTCCTTCGGTTTCTCTTCGTCCTTGGGCTTTGCTTCTTGAGCTTCAACCGACGGTACTTCTGGTTTAGTTGTTTCCTTGACCGGTTCGGGTTCAGATGAAGAGGGTGCTCTAACTGGTTCTGGTTCCGGCTTGGCTGCAGACGGAGACGCATCGCTGCCAGCAAGACCCTTGACCAGGTCCAACGCATCGTCATCCTCCAACCCGAGCTCGGCCACAAGATCCAGCAGGTCCTTCTCCGTAACCTGGACGCCTTGCAAGCCAAACCCAGATAGCTCGGTGCTGACGTCAAACAGATCGTCGCGTTTGTTGACGGGAACGCCTTTGCTTTTGAGGGGAGTCGCTGCAGAGGCCTTGTGTTCGGCGAGCACTTTGGTGCGGACGCTCTCTGGTGTCATCTCTAACGGCATTTGCGCTGTTTGGGGTAGTGAGCAAGAGGACCGAGGGAGGAGGATGATCGAAGCGTACCTCCGGGAACTCCAATCGGTGCGGCAGCGGGCGCTGCGCCGTCGCCATCGATATCCTCGTCCCACGTCTCCTTCAATCGCAAGAAGGTATCGAGCTCACCACACTCGACTGCTTCCTCGCTAATTCCATAAGTTCAGAGGACGAGCTGCAGCAACATAACGCACAATTCATCGAAAGTCTAAAGGTGCTATTCAGAACGCGCAGATAGGAACTTTTGCATGAGACGAACCCCGGGGTATTTCCCGCCGACGAGCATGCCCGGAAGTTGCTGTTTATCGGTAGGAGCCCTCCATCGCCAGCGTCGTTTCGCGTTCTCGTCCGATGCCTGGAATTCACGTGGATCTCGTTAACGACCCTGCTCGGAGAGCGGGTAATGAGGAGAGCTAACCAGATCATATGAGGTGAAGGGGATCTTCTTGACCTTGAGGGATGGGAGGCGTTCATGTTCGCATAACTCGGCGAGTTCGATAATGTACCTGGAGAATCCGCAGGATGTATTCTTGGCGCTTGCGTAGCAGCGCTTGAGACGCAATTGTCGTGAGGAATACTTCGATGGGCGGAGAAGGCATGTTTCCCGCAGAGGACGATGTGAGGAGATCAAGAAATGTGACCCTTGCCTCTTGCTCAGTGCGCGCCATGGCAGACTCGCAACCTATCGCACGCGTCCTCATCGTCTGCCTGGGTCTCTTCCAGTTTTCAACAGCTGATATCCTCGCGCTGAAGCGCGCGCTGTAGGCAACATCTGTCGATCCCCTATGGGCGAAGCCGTCCTGCGGTTTATGGCGAAAGAACGCGGGATTGCAATCGAAGTCCTCACTCATTACCTTACGCCGATGCGACGAGGTTGAGCGCGTAACTATTAGGTAGACTCGTGCGGGACCGCTGGATATCACAACGGCGAAGATCCCGACGACCGAACAATCGCCACTTGCGAGAAACACAGCATTCCAATATCTCATTCAAGCCGAAAACTGAAGAAGTACGCGTGTTTTATGGGTCAGGTCGATTGGCTAAGCTGTTGCAGTTCAGATTTCGTCCAGTTCACGCATATTCTCGCGTCCGACGAGTCTAATCTGCGGGACATCAAACGCGTTGCACCCTCTAATGGCACAGCGGAGATACGGTTGTGGGGCAGTTACCTGGATGGCAAAGCGATCCCAGACCCATGGTACGGCGGCATGAGCGGCTTCGAGCAGGTGTACCAGCAATGCACAGCTCTCTCGAGAGCATTTTTGGACCAACTTGTTGGCGATGAATGAATACACTTGTCTTTTGCGTGAATGCTACTGTTGTACATTGAGATCTCAGTGATGAGTCGGCATGTCCACCGAGGCGCGCGTCCCGAGCGCGTCTTCCGACTTCCAGAGCGAGGTAACCGTCTGTAGTTGGGCGATAAGCAGATAAGTCTGCCAACTCTCGACACCATTACCTTGTTCTGCGTGTAGAAGTTGAGACCGCTGGAATACATGAACATATAGCCTGTGAAATAGTCTCTGAAGCGTACCTCTTGCCGTAGAAATCCAGATCGCCCAGTTTACTGGCTTTGTTTCCTGGATGACGGATCAGTCACGTGATGGGATCAATCACGATGGAGTCGCATTACCAGACCACGAAAACATTGGCAGGGGAACAGGAATTGGCACCTTTGCACAGAGTTGGTTCGAACAGAGATGCAGAGTTCAACGCACATTGACCCCAATCTGCCCGACATTGACCTCGCTCTCGAACTTGCGAGCAGTGGCTCCCGAGTTGGTGAAGATCGCAGCACCGTTGCCTGTGGGGTGTACATTCAGATGTATTCAAACTGGTAGATCGATTAGCAGGCTCACCGTATATGTTGCTGTTAATGATGTCGATAGCCTCGTCGAGCGTCTCGGCTTGGATGAGGACCAAAACCGGCCCGAATATCTCCTCCCTATGGACTACATCAGCACGGCAGCCAGCTGTTGGAACAAGCCAGCTGACTTGTAGCTCTTCATGTTAGTAGTGGCCTCGATCACAGAGGGGCCGACCCAGTTGCCGTTGGGGTAATTGGGAACCTGGATGTTGCGACCATCGAGCAAGATTTTGCCGCCTTCCTCTTCAACAGAAGCGATGAGTCCCGAGACGCGAGCCTTGGCCGCTGGAGAGATTAGCGGTCCACTGGACTAACTGTTACTTGGGGGGAATGTTGATTCCTCGTTGAAAGCTTACAGATCGGCCCCAGCTTCGAATCCAGCGTTGACCTTGAGCTTTTTCGACCTCTCGACAAGCTCGGGAACCCATGACCGCGCCTCTCCAATGAAAATGGCCACAGACAGCGCCATGCAACGTTGTCCCGCAGCTGGATAACAGCAGGTCAGAACCAAAAGGGACATGAAACAACATATTTCTTACCGCCGAAGGCAGCACCGATGACGGAGTTGAGAGCGTGGTTCCGGTTCGCATCGGGCATGATGATTGCGTGGTTTTTGGCGCCAAGATTGGCCTGCACTCGTTTGCCATTCTTCGTCCCGCTGAAGCGAATGAGAAGACGCGAACGAACACAATGGGTACCCACCGGTTGTAAATGGCCTCTCCAGCGCGGTTGCTGCCGACGAAACTAATGGCCTTGATGGCGGGATGGTCGCAGATAGCGTTCACCACAGGAATTCCTCCGTGGACGACGCTGAGAACACCTGGCGGGACACCTGGAGCTCCGGTTTGAATACTGTTCCCACCGTGTCGAAGGAACTCACCAGCACGCTGGCATAACTCAGCTATAATCATAGCAGCACCGGGGTCCCGCTCCGAAGGCTTGAGAATCAGACAATTCCCAGTGACCAAGGCCATGGGAATGGACCACAACGGAATCATGCTATATCGGCGCGGTGAGCGTTGAGATACGCGGCTTCGGTGAATCTCTTACGCGGGGAAGTTAAAAGGCGCAATGCTGGCGCAAACGCCCAAAGGCACCTGCAGTAGTGTATGAGTATACTGCTTGCTGGACATTTCCCGGACGAACCTTGCGCTGGTACGTGTCCATATCCTTGCTAACTTCGAGTTTATCACCAATGAGAGTAGAGCTGGACGCTGGGTTAGTTGAGGTCGAGCTCAATACAGGGAAAACGTACGTAGCGCCTATGGCTGTCTCCACAACCTGAAGGCCACGAAGGAGATCGCCATGAGCGTCTGCAAGTGTCTTGCCTTGCTCAAGAACGATACTGTTGGCAATCGCGTCCGCATTCTGGCGCAGCAGACTCTGAAGCTCCATGGCGACCTTCTGACGAGTAATAATGCTGCAGCAGAACGCGTAAATGGAGGCTGCATACGTCCAGCGACTACTTGCCTGGCCCTGCTCCAAGACTTGAATGCAGTCTGCGCCTTTTCTACGGCCTCGGCGAACTCGGTTGGAGTCGTCTCCGGCACGCGACTCAAGAGAGTTTGAGTGGACTGTGGGGTAAGTAAGGTGTCGCGTCGGCTTTGAGACGCGTACCGGATCCAAGACTTCAAACCAAGTGTCGGTCGAGCTCTTGACGAACTCGCCGCCGATGAAATTAGTTGTGTAACCACCGGACACTGAGGTGCCCTTCCACGAGGCAAGTGAGGCTGCGGGACCGTTTGCGAGGGTGCTGAGAGGCATTGCCAGACGATGGAATGAGAGACGCTTGAGAGGTGCGGCGCGTGCGAACATCGATGCGGCCTCGAGGAGAGGCTGCTGTGAACGTTGTGTGCAGGTTCCGTTCCGCGTCCGGTGGGAGGTTTACGTCACACCAACCTTCTCTTGTTCAACAACGATGGACGCCGCTCAATGGCCGCCTGCTGCTTTTCCTGGCATGGGCGCACCAAATTTCGCGGCCTTTATGCCACCTCAGCTGTGGCAAGACGTCATGATGCTCTCCAAGCCCGTCGACCCAACGGACGAGCCTCTTCTGGTCAAGACACTCGCCGAGTCTCGGCGCAAGAATGAGACCGCCAAAGATGCCCTCAACAGACTGCACGGCGTACGGAACGCGTCTTTTCCTCGCGTTTGCTTGTCTGACGTGCCACAGACTGCCGGTCACTCTGCCAGTTTGTGGAAGGTAGCAGTTTTTGGTGCTAAGCTGAAAAACACGCTCACAAAGCGCAGGATTACTATCTCGACCACAAAGAGCGTATAGATGAAGCGGTCGCTGCTGTCCCGGTGCCCAAGACGGTCAAGAAACCTACTTTGCATGTTCCCTCTCCTGCGTATTCACCATCGCCGTCTCCTCCTCCTCCTCCTCGCCCCAGGGGTCGGCCGAAAAAGCCAGCCAACCACACCCCGATGCTCGAGTCCACCAGCCGTCGTGCCTCAGGATCAGCCAGACGGCCACAGACTCCGCTTCTTGAGACTGGTGGCCGTCGCCAGACCATCAATAGTCTGACCGCTCCCTTGGCGCCCGTCTACAATCCTCGTCTGCCCCCTCCCAGCACTTTGATGCGCGTGCCCGACGCGCCGTCCCGCTCTCCGTCGCCTCCTACGACTGCTATTGTATGTTTGCGCTTCTTGGTGGTCACCCGTATCTCACCGTGATTGCCAGCCACACAATCGCGGCGGCTACAAATTCACCCCCGAAGACAAGAAGTATTTCATCGACTTCATCTCGTGGCGCTTGAAGGAAGATCCTACTATGGTGAGGCACGAATTATGCGAAGAACTGGCGCGCAAAGTAAGTCATCCACCTGTGCAAGACCACCATGCTAAATTTTTGTTCGTACCGTAGGTCCCTCACCACGGCGTCAACTCGTGGGCCAGCTACTGGTCTAACAACCATGACATCCCTGATAAGCTCGTCGCCCTAGCCAGGGATCGGGCACATGCGCTCGAGACACCTGATGCCCGCAAACCCGTTGCTTCGAAATCACGGCTGCCTGCTCCTCGTCCCGTCTACAAGGAAGATAGTTCCGAGTCGGAGCTCACTGAGCCATCCGCTGCTGGCGATGAGCAAACGAGTGATTTGGATGATGAGCAAGTCGAGTTGCCTACGGACGATGAGAGCAAGATGGGAGGTTTCGGCGAGCCTTTCACGGACGGTTCGTGATGCTCTCTTTGCGTCCACTCGCCGCTCATTGCTTGAAGCCGACTGGGGAGCTGTAGTTCGTCATATTGCCGATTTTGACAACTGGGACGATGCGTCGACCAAGGAAAAATGGTGCGGGTTTGCGGAGAAGGTTCGTCCGTGCATGCGACGATTATTCCCCATCTGATTCATTTCAGTACCCGGCGCGTTCGTACCGGTCTTGGGATACGTTTTATCGCAGAGGACGAAGTCTTATTCATCGGATGGTGGAGAAACTGCAGCAGCGGAGGGCGGAGGAGGCCGGCGGTGGTCTAGATAAAGGAGGACCGCCGAAGGGGAAGCGCAAGTTGCCTGGGATCGGTTCTGGGAACGAGAGCAAGCGGAGAAGGACTGAATCGGACTCGGAGTAGGAGGATAAGATAGTATAATTCACGTGATCTTTCACGTGAATTTGATCACCACTTGGACTCAACGACCACGATGGATGAAGAATACGATGTGCGTATGAAGCTGGACTGTTTCGACGATGGCCAACGGCGTCCAGGTTATCGTGCTCGGGACTGGGCTGACGGAATGTATCCTGTCGGGGCTGCTGTCGGTCGAGGGCAAGAAGGTGTTGCACATGGATAGGAACGACTACTACGGCGGCGACAGCGCCAGTTTGAACCTCACGCAGGTGCGTTGTGTGTTCTCATCGATGACCATGACCTAACTCCCGCAGCTGTACCGCAAATTCCGGCCGGGCCAGGAGCCGCCAAGCGAGCTTGGGCGGGATCGCGACTACGCTGTGGACCTGATTCCCAAATTCATCATCGCCTCGGGCGAACTCACCAAGATCCTGGTCCACACCGACGTGACTCGCTACCTCGAGTTCAAGCAGATTGCGGGCAGCTTCGTCTACCGCGATGGCAAGATCTCCAAGGTGCCCAGCACCGAAATCGAGGCCCTCAAGAGCCCGCTCATGGGCCTGTTCGAAAAGCGCCGTGCAAAGAAATTCTTCGAGTTCTTGCAAGGGTGGAAGGACGACGACCCGGCTACCCACCAGGGCATCAACCTCGACACGGACAGCATGAAGACCGTTTACGAGAAATTCGGTCTCGAGCCGGGCACCCAGGACTTCATTGGCCATGCCATGGCCCTCTATCTTGACGACGACTACATCACGAAACCCGCACGACCCACCTACGATCGCATTGTTCTCTACACTTCATCGATGGCCCGCTACGGGAAATCGCCTTACATCTACCCCCTCTACGGTCTCGGCGAACTCCCGCAGTCGTTCGCGCGTCTTAGTGCCATCTACGGCGGGACATACATGCTCGACAAGCAAATCGAGCAGATTGTCACGGATGCTGACGGCAAGTTTGTCGGCGTCACCAGTGCCGGCGAGACCGTCAAGGCTAAGCAGGTCATCGGTGACCCAAGCTACTTTGGTGCCGGCGCGTCTGAGGGCCAGGGCGGCAAGGTTCGCGTCATGGAACACGGCCGTGTTGTCCGCGCGATCTGCATCCTCAAGCACCCCATCCCCAACACCGAAGACTCGGACAGTTGCCAGATTATCATCCCGCAGAACCAAGTTGGCCGTCGGAATGGTGCGTTGTTCTTATTCTCTCGCTCACGAACATCACGACTCATTCCTCTCGAGATATCTACGTTGCTATGGTGTCGTCGACCCACAATGTCTGTGCCAAGGACATCTACGTAGCCATTGTCAGCACTATCGTCGAGACCGACAACCCGCATCTCGAGATTGTACCAGGTCTCAACCTGTTGGGACCCATTCACGAGCAGTAGGTCATCGGTGGCCACACCCACTTTGCGCTTACCACCACCGACCAGATTCTTGACGGTGACGCCACTCTACACAGCAACTGCCGACGGCTCGTCGGACAACATCTTTATTACGCGCTCCTACGACGCGACCTCTCATTTCGAGACGGTTGTTGAGGATGTTCAAGATGTGTGGAAACGCGTGATTGGATCGGACTTGGTTCTCAAGAAACGTGAGGTCGAAGTGCAGGAATAAAGCGGCAGCGGAAATGAAATCTAGTGTACTTTTTCTCTCTGACAATACAAGTGTTGCTAAAAGCCAAAGGCGTCCATGCTGAACTCGGGGACAGCCGCGCTTGACTTGGCCGACTTCATCAAGCTTCCCAGCCCAGCCTTCCGCGCAATGAGGTCCTCCGCTTCATTCCCAGGCTCTTCAGCGATAACAGGAGGGTTCTTGGTCGGCGACGAAGCGCGCGTGGGCGGGAAGGAAGGAATCTCCATGTCTAGGACCATTGACGACTGGCGACGAGGACCCATCGTAAATGTGCGACGTCGAGGAATGGGTGCTGCCTCGACAGGAGCACGTTGCAGAGCTGGACGGTCGAACACCCATGAACGCACAAGATCGAGTGCAAGCACTTGACATCCTGTAGAGAATCAGGCAGTTTCCCGTACGGACAGCAATCCACGAACCCATTCGGCAGAACACCCGAGCAATTTGCAGAACAAAGTTGAACTCGATGCGACCAGATATCTCGCTAGAACCCTTGGCTGCTTGCAGTGTTTTCGAACGCAGTTGGGAGAACAAAAGCGCGAGGCTCGGATCGTCGTAGTGCTGTTCTCCGATCTCTTTCAATCCCAATGAGCTTGCCACATCTTGCAAGGGTGTCTTTGAGCATGTGAGTTAAAGGCGAAATACACCAGAAAAACTTACCACAAGAATTCGAACAGCAAGATCCCGACGATGAAGCGACCAGAGGGCCCAGGATGCCAACCATCGGTTTCCTTCGCGAAAAGCGAGAGGGAGAACAGTCTTGTTCAGGATACTAAGAAGCACAGGGCCTTCGTTGCTTTGCTCGACTACTCGGGCAATAGCGATGGCTAGTTGAAAGTCGTTAAGCTGTTTCAAGCAAACGTTGACGGCATCTTGAAGTGCCCCGCCAAGCAGAAAGAATGCAGCTGCGTATTCTATTCGGCAGTTCAGACACGGGTAACTTGAACGAACGAATGGAGCATACCAAAGCGCCCTTTACTCAGAAGAGCGAACGCGTTCTTGAGTGCAGCTGTACGCCAGCGGGACAGTGAGAAGTCGTTCGACAGGAAATTCAGCATGACGCCTTGTTCCTTGTGCCACGCAGACTGCCTCCACAGGCCGTGGACGAGCTTGATCTTGCCCAGCGCGAAATAGTACAGCGAACAGGCGACGGGATCTCGCGCGTCACCCGCCATGAACTCATTTCGTGCAATGACCTCGAGTTGCGATTTCTGCATTTGGATCAGGCCCGACTCCCTATAGACCACATAACCACGGACCAGCGAGTCGACGGACGTGAGCCATATCGAGACGCCCAGCGCACGAGCATCACTCCAGCACATCTTGCCATTGCAAGCGGCAGTCGACGCAGCCAGAAGCAAGTCTTGGCTTTCGCTGTGTGATGCCCAAATCATGTCGCGGTATCGTAGTCGTTCGCGGCGTCCTGTTTGGCGAGGAATGGCATTTTGTGACGATGGGCTGCTCGGACCGGAAGTTCGATGGTTTAGGATGTAGAACGACCGCATTGATATTAGATATCGCAAGCCGTTTGCATCCAATGCGCGTCGTTGCTCGTCAATCTGAGGAGTCTCAGCTTTGTTTAGGTTGTCGCGAGTGAACGGGTACCTCTAACGTGGTTTGGATAAGCACGAGCAGATGCGCTTGCTCGTTGGGCGTTAGATGGGGAAGCGGATCGTTTTCCAGCGTCTCGATCAGACGGTGGACGGCAGCACGGTTGAAACCATCCTCTTCGTCGCTGTTGGCAGGTCAAACAAAATCGACCCAACCGCAAAGCACGTACTTGTCTTTCTGCGGCTCGTTGAACAGAAAGGTATAGTGCTTCTTGTGGCCCGTTGCCGTCTTCGTTCCAGTTTCACTTTCCAGAAACCGCTCAGCAGCCAACGAGGTCCATTGAGAACGTAATTTGCCGAGTTCGATGTCTCGACTGAGGTTGCCGATGATTTCCTTGACCAGCTCGACCTTTCCTTTGGAGATGTGAGAGTAAAAAAACGTGCGAATTGTACGAACTTGCCCCACAAAAGACACTGCAAAAGCATTTGCGGATGATAATCTTCGAGGGGCCCGTTCTGCCGCGCGACATGCTCGAATAGACTCTCAGAAGTCGAGTCGCGTTGACCATAGAGCAGCATCTGGTGCCCTGCGCCTACGAGAAGGGAACCATTGGCAAGCCAGATCGAATCGCTAATCTGATATGGCATCAATCTAGTCACGTGAGTAACCCGACCTCCTTCAAAGAACGAGGACGAACGAGCCAATTTCCACCTTCCAACACTTGATCCAGCCCGGACCGCCGTCGAAATATGTCGAGCGTTGCTGACAGAGCAGTTCGACGTGGCGCAGAAAGCCGACGGCAAGAATGGACTGCATGTCTGGCGTCGAGCTCCAATCGAGGTCGTTGACCGACTCCCTGTGGCACTTTGATAAGGAATCAAGGGCATGAAGATAGCAACATACGGGAATATGGAGCAGAACTCGAGACCCGACGCGAATTCCGATTCTTGGGAGTCCCAGATTGTCAATTCGTCGCCACTGGGTGTCGGAACAACTGTATGTTATGAGCAAGGAGCAAAATCATCGAAACGAGCTCACTAAGCGCTGTCTTCTTCGCAGAACTACATCTCGCTTTCGTGATGTTCGTTCTGTTCGTCCGCACTGAGCCAGTTCTCCGCCATTCTTTGTCGTCGGGGACCCAGAACGCGAGTTCGCCGAATTCTGAGACGCTGAGCAAGACATCATGTTGAGCCCAGTTTCGTTTCAGACGCCAGGCCATTGGGTCGACCGGGAGAATCATTTTTGGCGTCGAAATCGGGAGGGAACTTTGAGAGTGTAGCATCAGCTCGGGTTTGGTGTGTATCTGCAACACTGAAAAGTTTTCGCTGATTCCTACAATGAGTTCCTGCCCGTCGTCCAATGGCCATGAAAATAACGAAGTGATCGTTGGAAGTGATAAAGACGCTTGCGTCGAGCCCAGGACCAGATGGCCAGCTGTGGCTGTGTAGATCACGTGATCCTGCCCTGAGGGAAACTCAGTTACAATTACTGGCAAAGAGACATGCCGACCTCCGTTGAGCACAACGATATGGTCACACGACGGCCATTGACCGGCGCGGGTTAGGTCACGCCCACTGGCCGAAACACTCCACGTTTCTCCTCCATCCTCGCGTACGACCCCCACTCCGGTTCCCTGCGGCGTTCGTACAAAGCGCAGAATGCGTGATTCCTCGGATTTCAAAGCGACCGCCGTCTCAGTGCGAGGAATTAGACCTTCTCGCGCCGCATCAAGGAACAGCAACGGCGAAAGCGCGAAAGTCCGAAGTGGCGACGTTGTGACGAGGTTGACCAACGAGGGGTTCTCGTGAGGAAGCAGATGTATGTACTGAGGAATTCCGCGAAAAGAGTCGGGGAGGGTCTGTTGCAGTGTGAATTGTTTGAGTAGTGTCGGAGGTCGACGGTCTATGTTCTAAGTTGCGTCAATGTTGAGCCCACGGAGCGCGACTGTCTTACAGCAACGGCGGAGATGGTCGCAGAACCATCCGCGAGGATCCGAAGGAAGAGATCCCAGCCTTCGCTCTGGATTTCTTGTAATCTTCTGATTCGTGGGTTGTCCGTTGCGCTCTCTGTGCGCAATAAATGGGCGATTGTGGTCTCGAGGATGGCTCGGTCAAGCCAGAAGATATTAGATGGAGCGGTCGCGAAACCGCTGGGTATAGACGAGAAAAGATCGAGCGTTGCATGGAGCTGTAGATGGTGTGGGGAATCCAAAACGGGGAGGAAGATGCGCAACGTCGAGTCGGAGGTTATCGTGTAGAGAATCAGGTCATCCCTGCAAAGCGGCTCAATCCATCGGCAATACGAAACTTGGGGACAAACCGGCTGGAGGCCGGCGACTGGCGCCAGGTTACATTGGTGATTGGTCGAGGATGAGATATTTCTTGCGTCAACCTCCCGGATGCCGTCGCATATGTGCGAAGGAATTTGCTTTGCTAGGCTACTGGGTCAGTCTAAATCGGACTTACACCGGAAACACACCTTTGTAGTAACAGCAATGAACATCAACGACGGCGCAAAACGCGTCAAGGAAGGTGCCTCAAGACTGGTGGGGTCAGTTCAGGCGCAACGAGTTCAATAGCCTATACCTGGTTGTCCATTTCTTGGACCAGGTCGGGAGGTCATTCTCAAGGATGAGAGTGTAGACCGAGAGGCAGCCTTCGGTTCCGACGGCAAGCAAACCTAGACGATTGAGGTCTAGTTGGAGGGCTTAAACGCAGGTAATACCAGATTTGCTGTCCAGAGACGTGATCGCCTGGTGGCTGGGAAGAGTGAGAGATGAATGCAGGCGCCAAGCGTCTTGCTGCACTCCGGAAAGAGCCCACGCGGCTATCCTCGATTGCATTGACGCGACTATCTAGCGGACAAATCAACGAGGGACGCGGCGAACGAGCTTGCACGCACAAGCTTCATGCCCGAGTCAACGGTAATCGCAGAAATGGATCCAACGGTGCCAGGGAACGCCTCCCAGAAGGCGAGGACGCGTACGAGGGCGAGCGAAGCCGCATCGCGGATGATGACAGCGTCTGCCGAAGAATGGAGCTGTTTGGCTCAGCTCGGGGACCACAAAGGGATGGATGAACGGACGAGGAGACTGGCGTTGTGAAGAAGGAGATGGTGGACGTCGCTTGGAGGAGCCGGCTGGAGGCCAACGAGGGCGAGCATCAAACGCGTTCTCAGTTACGTCACGTTTGCTGAACGCGCAGCTCTGCTCCGGACCACCACCATGTTGCAGGCCGTCCTGGCTCTGCTTGCAGCCCTGCCTGCTCTAGCTCAGCAAGCCCCCTTCTCCTCCCCTGTCGATCCACACCCGCTCTCAAAGACTCTCATGGACGCATTGAATGCAGACCCCGACTATACGTCTCTGCTGCAGTTGCTGCAGAGGGCTCGGCTCATCCCCACCCTAAACCGGCTCAATGGCTCAACTTTCTTTGCGCCAACCAATGCGGCTATCGAGAATCACGCCTTTTGGAGTGCCGCTACGGAATTGCTCGTGGTGCCGGACAACATCCAAGAGCAACTCCGACAGCAGCTCTTCTACCACCTCATCAACTACGAAGTTTCAGAGATGCCAGAGGCACCCAATCCGCTCGTTCTCAAGACACTCCATTATCCGCGCTCCCCACTTGAGCCACCCTCTCGCGACCCACCGCCGTCACCACCATGGATGCCGGTGCCTGGTGGCTCCCTGGGCTCAGAACCGCAGCGACTACGCGTCGCAGCCAGGGACCAGGACGCTTTTGTCGGCGTCGATGCATTTGGGAAGACTGGCGTGTCGATCACAAAGGGCATAATCGACGCGGGTAACGGATTGCTGCTTGGCATCGACCAAGTGCTCGAACCTCCTCCCAATCTCGCGCACCTCGTATCCCAGCATGCCTCTGTGGCCTATTTTAACCAGATTTTGACGCCCGAAATACGGGACCGTCTCAATACCAGCACCGAACTAACCTTATTCCTCCCCGTTGACGCTGCCTTCGAGTCTTTGCATGAATTGGAACGTCTCTACCTCGAGTCGCCCTTTGCGACCTCTGATCTGACCCGAATATTGTCAGTATATATCACGTCCTCGCCCAGATGCTCATTGTCTTCTAGGGATGCACACGCTGTTATTCACAAGACGGTCAAGTATGCCGACACGTTTGTGCCTACCGCAAAGCGTAAGCCCCCGGCTGGTCGCGAAACTCAACTCATGTCTTACAGTTAAGGCCGTCGACGGAAGTGTGCTCGATATTGTTGTTACGCCGGAACGCACGACAATTTCCACCGCTGAGCTCGTTCAGCCAGACATATACGCGTCCAACGGCGTTCTACATCTGGTGTCCGATTTGTTAGTCGATCTAGGCATGGTGTATATTTGCTCAGCGACCAGTCCTCTAACATTCCTTAGAGCTTACGCCGGAGAAATATCTTCTCGCTCTGAACTGCTCTTCCTTTGTGTCTTTGATCCACTCGGTCAACCTCACATCCTTCATCAACGACACGGAGAGTCGCTACACCATTCTCGCCCCGCAGGATAGCGTCCTCTCAGTCTTTGGTGATGACGATATTCCAGAACGGGGATCGGAAGAACTCAAGAAACTCATCCAATACCACTTCATTCCTGGACATTGGGATCCAGCCCAACTTCGAGACGGCATGCTGTTGGAAACTGCGCTGGTAGAGGAGGGATTGAATGGGAGCAGTCAGGTGTTAAGCGTGTCGGTCAACTCCCCGGAGAAGAAGAAAGACGACAAGACTTTCAAATTCGGCGGTGTGGGCGTGCTCGGTGGTCCCAGTACGCCGCTCTTGGTCCAATCTCGAACCTTGTCTAACTCCATCCCCCAGTCCCCATCAACAACACTCTGGTTTACTTCATCTCCCGACCGCTCACTCCACCGCCGCCAGTTATCGACGCGTTGCTTCCCTTGCAAGATCTATCGATGTTCCTCGCATCGTTGTACTCGACCTTGGTCTCCGATACCCTCCTTCGAACGCCACAGACGTCCCTCCTCGCACCGCGCAACTCGGCATTTAAGCGACTCGGGCCTCTGGTTGGGGACTACCTTCTTGCCCCCACTGCTGGGTCGAAGAAGGATTTGGAGAAGGTGCTCCTCCACCATACGCTCCAGACGGTGGAATATTCCGACTCGCTGCACAACGGTTCTCGTACATTTGCGACGCTCGAAGGCTCCGACGTCCAGTTGGAGCACTTCAAGAACGGTACCGTCCTCATATCGCCAAGCGGAGGTTGGGCCGGAATGAAGGCCGAGCTGGTTACGCGCAACATCTTAACGACCAGCGGGGTGTTGCACGAAACATCCGACGTCCTACTGCCGCGTTCACTCGAGTTGACCATTGGCAAGCTTGTTAAGGCGGCCGGTGCCACGACAATGACAACATTAATTGCCAAGGCGGAGATGGACTGGGTGCTCAACGGAACTGCGCCTCCGGCTGGCTCGATTTGGGCCGAGCAAGGGTTGTTGACGACGGGCTGGACGCTACTCTGTCCCTCAGATGATGCGTTCACGGGCGTCAATTTCACCCAACTCTATGCGGACCCTCTTGGTCTGCGAGATCTCGTGCAACAGCACCTCGTTCCAACTCCGGATGTGAGCGAGGAGGCCGTCATGAACAGCAACCGACCGCTCATTATGGACGAATCCGCGAGCTACACGACTCTGCGGTCGCCGGCTTCCTCATACGGCGACGTTATTTTCGGGAGGACAGAAGACGGGAATTACACGGTCGGGATCAAAGGCGCGCGGGGAAAGAATGCCCAGTCGAGTGGTGCTCAGGTCTTGTCCTGGGGCCGTACAACGACAGGTGCCGGTACCGGCGGTGTGATCCTCATTGACCACCTCATTGCTCCCTACTACCCGCCGTGGTACGTGGAATACGGTGGTCCAGGGTTTGTGCTGGTCAGTGGCCTCGCGGCAATATGTGGTTTCTTCTATTTGGTGCGGGTTTGGTGGAGGAAAGATTTCGCCCCTGCAACATTTGAACCAAGAGGCGGGTTCCCTGACGAAGAGGAAGGCTGAGTAGAACATACCCTTAATACACGTAGATCTGCTGTAATTTCTGTACTTGTATGACGGACGCTCCGGCACTCGGAAAGCAACAACTCGGACCGGTGCCAATCCACGTGAAAGTCAGAAAGCTTTGCCTGGTACTTGATGGTTCGTGTAACCAGAGTGGACGAACGACCTCTAACCACCCGACACACAGAGTGAGAACGTCGAAGAGGTCAAGACCTCAGCGGTCGAGTCCGCCAAGTCTTTTATCGCGGGTGGATTCGGGGGTGTTGCAGCTGTGCTCGTCGGTCAGTCAATGATCTTGCTGGCGACGACTCTTACCGAATACGCTGTCAGGCCATCCGTTCGACTTGACCAAGACGCGTCTCCAGACTGCTGCCACCGGCACATACACCGGAGCGATAGATGTAGTCAAGAAAACTGTGGCCAAGGATGGGATATCCGGGTGCGTGTTGGACGCGAAAGCCTGCGCTGGGATACTCATCCAAGACGCAGGATGTATCGAGGAATGGTCCCTCCATTGCTTGGTGTTACTCCGATATTCGCCATTTCCTTTTGGGTTCGTTCCGAGCCTCACCTGCGCCCTTTAGCGATTTGACCGTCTCCTCCTCAGGCGTACGACGCGTCGAAGAAGCTGATTCTTGCTACAACACCCAATCGAAGCTCGGATGTACTGTCTACGACGGAACTGGCCGCTGCGGGGTTCCTTTCCGCTGTCCCGACTACGCTCGTAACTGCACCTGTCGAACGCGCCAAAGTGTTGCTCCAGGTTCGGAAAAGGCTGTTCTGGCCGCGCCGGTACTAAACCCATTCAAGGTGCAAGGCCAGGGAGGCACGGAGGCCAAGTACAAGGGTGTCTTCGACGTGATGAAGCACTTGTATCGAGAAGGCGGCTTGAAGAGCATTTTCCGCGGCTCTGGAGCTACGCTGGCACGTGATGGTCCGGGAAGTGCTGCGTAAGTGGGTTTGACTTTATTCGTGGCGCGTCTCTGAAGGCCTTCAGATACTTCGCGGCTTATGAGGTGACCAAGAAGGCTCTGACGCCCGCAGGCTCTTCGCCCTCCGAACTCAACCTCGGCGCGATCATCATGGCCGGTGGAACAGCCGGTGTAGCGATGTGGGCCCTTGCTATTCCGCCTGATGTTAGTTCGACGCATTGAGGCCGTGATTTCGCTGCTGAGCAGTCTCAGGTCTTGAAATCCCGACTACAGTCCGCGCCAACTGGCACATACACTGGTTTGGTAGACTGTGCCCGGAAAACCATTGCACAAGATGGTGTCCAAGCGCTCTGGAAAGGTTTCGGTCCGGCAATGGGACGGGTACGTGCCTCATTGTTTCCTTTGGACCACAGCGTGACCGCGTTTTGCAGGCTTTCCCCGCCAACGCCGCAACTTTCGTTCGTATTCGTCTGTCTTGGTGGTTCCATACTCAAATATTCAACAGCTCGGGGTAGAAGCATCAAGATATGTCATGGACAAGCTCTTTTAGCGCACTTTCCTGGGTCATAGTCGTTCCAAGAGGTTTAGAACTTGAACAAAGAGTGACATTTAAAACCCAAAAAACGCAAGATGAAATTCCCAGCAGATTGTCCTACACTTGCTTTGCTAGCGCGTTAACCTGGGCTATCTCACTCGCCGTGGCTCCGACCGCGTTCTGAAAATTTAAGTTACTGGCCCAGCGCTAGACAAGCATACTCACGGCGAGGACCTTCTCCAGTTGGTGGGACACCGTATCAGCATCATCTAGCGTAACGCCTTGGGCTGTCTGAACGCGAGCGATCTGAAGAAGTGAATGGTGAGTGTTTCGATATTGGCCAAAAGAGCGTGTCCAACCTGGAACTGCAGGAAGAACTTGGGGCCCTTCAGTTCATCGAGTAGCGCCGACGACCCGGGTTGGGACTGTAAAGCGCCCAGCTTAAACCCTATTGTTATGAGCGGAGGGCTGCTTACGCGGACACCAGCTTCCAAGGCCTTCAAATCAACGTCAGTCAGTTTGAAAGAAAAGACAGCAGCATACGGACGAGGTAGTCGTTCAGTTGGTTCTGAAGCGTGTCGAGGTCAGCTGTCTCCGGGTTGGAAGGCGTTTTGAACGTCGCCCTATACAAAGGTCAACCCACGAAGAAACTAGAGATATGAATTACAAAGCAAATCCGACCGGCCTGTCGGAAATCTTAAGCGTAGGCTGACGCGGATTGTGAGGATACGCACGATAGCGAGCTCTTCTGAAAGTCGATGGTGCTGTATTCGATGCCTAACCAAGATTCGTCCTCCGAATGACCAGAGAGGACACACTCGTACCTCCACTGTAAATATCCGGGACACCGGGTGCGACTTGGATGTTGGAGTTGCAAGTCACCGGCGCTGCTTCCAGCGCCGGCAGCCCTTCCGCAACTTCGGCCGGCAAGGCGACGCTGCCGGTGACGAAGCATGGGTTCGCCCGCCTAAAGAATGACAAAGGAGCTGGGATGCAGTTTAATCTGGGGATATGCACGATGGATGCATAAGCTGCGAACCAGACAAAGCCGTGGCAGCGAGAGACAAGATAATGAAGTTGGCTAGCATCTTGAACTGCGTCGAGCAAGGAATGAAATTCAAAGGGGGAGGAACCGGTCCCAGGGCAAGAAGGCGAAGAGGTTGCTGTCCTGTTCATGTCGGCCCTGTGTTTTATAGCGCGTCGCTGATGCCAAGGGTCGCCTGTTGATATCCTCGTGGTCAAAGCGAGAGATAAGATCTGATCCCATCACGATCACGTGTCAACCAACGTGACTTGGTTGGTTTGCTTCCGCGGACGCAATGAAGGAGAACCGCAGGAAACCCATCGTCCGCACTCCCTCTGCATCAGAGTCAGTAATCACCCGTCTCTCGACTCGCTCACCGATCCACACCAGGATTTCTCGGAGTGTCAAGAATTTCGAAACCTGGAGCACCCACCAGAACCTGGACCAGGTTTCCTTTCGCGACGTGCCCAGACACTTCAAAGAGGTCGAACAAGTCTTCGCCTTGAGCTCCAAACTTCCATTGTCTTGGTTGGATCCCAGCGGCTCAGAATACAAGGCGTTGGTGGGCTTTGTCGGTCGAGATTTTGCCGAGTTTCTCCAGCAAGTCTACTCGGACTGCCCCCATCTATTTGCGAATGTCCCTCGGGATGAGGTCGTGGGCCTTCTTCCAAAGATGACAACAGTGCACTTGGCCTGGAAGCGGCTCAAAGCAATGATCCAGAACAAATCAGTCAAGTATTCTGAGGCTGACTATGTTGCGAATGTGTTCGTTTCGGTTTCATGGGTTGCGCGAGTTCAAATTTGGCAGATATAATGCACTCCGGACTCCGGCTGTTCGCCATAGCACCTACAAGTAAGCCTTTCATCAAACCTTTGCCCTCGACACTGCTAATCTGGCGCGCCTAGGGTTCAAACCTGCGTCTCTCTGCCGCAGCCAACGGTGCTCGCCAACATGAGCGGAGATGCCAATCGTATCCTCGGTAGCTTCTTTTCACGCTCGGGGTTTCTTGGCATTCATGAAACCTTGCAGGAGCGAAGCAAGCTACGCCAGATTGCCTCCTCCTCATTCCGGCACGGTCCTTGCGGTCGCTTTCGAACGGAATGAAATCTCCCTACCACGTCCTCAGTCGCCATCCGAGCGTTGTCGGCTGCGGGACAGCCAGCAAAGGCTCGTCGTTTCGATATCAGGCGACACCTCTTGCTGCGCTATCGGAGACGAGGGGATTTGAATTTGTCAGCAGCGTCTGGGAGGACAAGAAACCCGTGCACCATATGCTCGCCGACGCGTATAGGCAAAATAGAATGGCCACAGCGGCCGCGACGCGCCATCTACATTCTCATCATGTCCATGCGCCAGTCTTCGGTCTAGTGTGGGCCAGTGGCACGGTTCGAGCACACGTAGACTGGTGCAGTGAGGCATCGAATGCTACTCCGCCGGTGAGTTCAAGTTTCGTTGACAAGTTTGAGCGAAATTTGCGACTGAGAACCCCAGATCGTGTATTCGGCGCCCTACCAGCGCGAAAATCGCCACGGGCGGGAGAGTGTTCCGGACGACGATTCAGACATGGACATCTTCCACGAATGGCAGTTGGAGCGTGCTGGCGACATCGTTGAGGTGTGTTGAGAGAATATCGCCGAGTCAAAGTTTGATATCGCCAGGTTTTCTTCTTGTGCGAGCACATCGACGAGTGGACGATCAAGGGTTTCAAGCAGCGGGTAATCGCCGGCGTTGGAAGTCTGGTGGAGGATGTAACAAAGAACGGAACGCCGTTCATGCCATGGAAGAGGACTGGCGAGTTGATGGCGGTTTCTACCAAGGATAACACAACTATTTCAGCCAGTAGCATGGGGTCCTCTGCGGAATCATCTCCGGCGCAAGTGCAAAAACGCAGGCGATGAGTTTGTAGAAATACATACAGTGTCTAGTTCTATTGCTTGATTTACTTCTGCCAGCTCGACGGGAGCTTCGCAACCACGTTACTCCACAGCTGGAGGCGGCCCTTCTCCCAACCCTCGACAAACGACATGCCGGTATTGGCCCGACGCGTTTGCTCCGTTTTCAGACGCTTTTCAGCATCGCACCAGAACAAGACCCATGGCCCCAATCGCACATGGCCTGAGCTGCGCTCAAAGTACCACTTGTTGATTGGGTTGTCCGCACGACTTCGCCAAACGAGATCCTGCCCTTCCCCAACACCACCTTTCCCACCGTTGGGATTGGCAGCAGACGGATGCCCGAGGCCGTACGACTCGTCATGCAACGCGACCCACAGGAAGTCGACGGTACCGTCGCCTTGATGACTGGGCAGCACAGCGAACTTGTCGAGGTATGAGATGGGTTGCGTCGAGTGTTCGCAGGGCTCGTTCGTGACGACTGCGGCGCCGACATAGTCGCCGGCGACAATGACAAAGTCGAGGGTGCTTGCCAGCCGGTCATAGAACGCGGTCTCGTCAAGGGTGCGGCCAAACGACTGCTCAAGCAAGGCCTTGAGTTTTGAGCGATCGAGATCTTCTAACGAGCGAATGACGCGAATTGGAAGACCGCGACGCAAGAGAGTTGGCGTGTGAGGCGTCAGACGCCGATTACCCTGGAGGAGGGCATGGGGCAGGCTCGAGCTGAGCGCAGGTTTGTTCGTAATCAAGTTCGCAATGAGCGAGCTGGGTGAGCGGTGCGAAACCATAATTGCCGACGATGTTGGGGGCATGAAATTGAGGCATGTCCGCGCCAAGGCAAGGTTGGAGAGGGCAGTGGGATTCGAATGGCGCCATGGTTCGTGGAAAGTTTCGTGAATGTGCGAGTATTCCGAGGTAAGATTGATGAGTAGGTGGGGGTAGCCGGAACGTGCGTAAGAGGGAACGCCTCCTTCGCGGTTTATTATCATCAGTCGCATGGGTGTGAGATCGACACCGTCGGACTGCGCGCCAGCCTGGGTCATGCCCCGAGCAAGCGCTCCAAGCACGTCATTTGCATCGACGCGAACAGAGCGGCAGAACGAGTCTAGCGCGAAGGGAGGAATGACGGGAATTTCTCCGGAACCAAGCGCGGAGCGGATGGGCACGAAATCGGTAGGAAACGTGTGTGCTTCTGGCCCGTCATCGTCTTCGCCCGGCTGGGGACCGAGACGGACGACCGAGCCGAGCACTGGGCGAGCGCGAGCGCCTTGTCGCTCGAGTGTGGTGACGAGACGCATTGTTTCTTCGATCAAAAGAGAGCGCTCGTCCTGCTCGCCGCGCGCGACGGCATCGCTTTCGACGACGATGACGCTGACGAGACCTAGCTTCTCGAGATAAACGAGACCGCGCGCGATGCTTTCGAGCTGGATGTCGGTGAAAGGGCCCTGAACCTTGACGAGCGCGGTTCGTTTGATGACGGGGTCGAGGATGGAAGAAACGACAGGGCTCGGGGCTGGGTGCTCGAGGATGGCAGGAATAGATGCGGCAGACGCCAGTGCATCGGCTATGGGTGGGGCCTTGACTGGAGCTGGCGCAGGCTTGGGACGCGGTCCGAACGAGGCTAGATACGATCGAGTGTCCCGCAACGAAGGGTTGGCGCGTAGAATGGAGACGATGAAGTCCTAAAAGAATGAGAGGTGTGTCGGAGGAGGGGAGAGGCGTACATTTTCTGAGGGTGGGAGCTCGTCGAGGTCGGGGGTGGGCTGGCGAAGGTTGCGGATTGTCTAACGAGGATCAACGAGGGCGGGGTGAGACTGCGGGCAACGGACAGCGAAGGAGGCGGTGGGAGAGAGACGACGAGGTATGCGAAGCATTTGCTAGGGCTGTAGCGAGCAAGCGCGCGGCTGCATCGCGCTTTTATACTGTGGCCAAATAGACGCACTGAGTCAACCTGGTTTTTTCTCGTGATGCGACCGGGCTTAAGCTCGATGTCCAACTATGCTCCTGCCTCCACCACGGCCAAGGTCGCCAAACTCTTCAACCAGGATATAGTTGCACGACGAGATGGAAAAGCCCCCACCGGCATTGTTATGGTTTGTTCCTCCGCCCTCCGTTATCTCGTCTACTTATTTCTGCTTCAAGCGATGCTGGCACGATGCCGAGGACACTGTCCCGCCACCCCAAATGCAGCTCGACCCTCTCATGCGAAATCTGAGCCCCGGAGAAGTCGGTGTCTCCTTCTATCGCGACTACAATGCGACCCTGTCTTCCAACCGCGAGTTCGACCGCCAGATCCTCTTCGAGTCCGAACTACAGCTGGTATCCATTCGTTGGTGTCATCTCAGACTCGCTTCTGACCCCGTTCCGTCGTTTGCAGCTGGATCGATTGCTGCACCCTGGGGATCTGGTCAAACGAGCACTTGAGGACACCCAGTCCGGCGTTGTACTCGAGACCCGCGTACAGGGTAGATGTGAGCATGTCATCTCTGGGCAGCCTCTGGATGGTTGGGTCTCTCTCGACCAGCTCGCCGACAGGGATTACAACGTCGGCGACATTGTTGCCTACGACGGGTGGATCGGTCAGGTCATCGAGGTACGTCCACATGGGCACATCTCTGCTTCAACTGACCATCGAAGCTTTATGACGAAGTCCTTGTCGAAACTTCCACGGGCGAAGTCGTCCGGCTGCCCGAAATCGGTTCCCGCCTTGCTGTCGGAGAGCGTGGTGCTGTGAGCGAACACAACCCCCGGCGTGTTCGATATCCACTTACTTTTCATGCAGGACATTCTCCCCGCACCTCCCGCAGTCCACAGTCTATTTGGCTTCATTCTTGGCAACACACGCCCCAGTCCCAGCGACACATGCGTGGAGGTCACCCATACCGTCTATGCGATAACATGGCTGGCCATCAGTCAGGAGGTTGGCTTTCTTCCCGGCAATTTTAAAAGCCCTTTCTCATTTTCCTCAAGTTGGATCCCGATGAGGCTGCGAAGCGACAGCGACCACCCAAGTTCTTCCAAGGCGCTGATACGGGCAAGCTCATACTCTTACGCTCCGTCGCGGACTCGGAGATGCGAGTGGGAGACCGCGTCACGTTCAAGGATGAATCTAAGCTTCCTTCAACCGTCCATGGCCTCGACGGCACAATGAAAGTCCTCGTGAAGACATTCACAGTCACGGAAACGAGGACAGTTGTAGACGTTCTTTGGCAGGATGGAACGAGGGAGTCTTCGATCCGAAGCACGGAGCTCATTCCTTACCTCAATGTGCGTATTTTCCAAGACATCTTCATGCTTCTGATTTCATATAGCCCGACGAGTACGATTGCTGGTAAGCGCCTTGCTTCGGCTTTCCTCTTCCTGACTGATCGGCTGCAAGGCCCGGCGACTGGGTGCTCTGGAACACGGAAGATGAACGACGACCAGTTATCGTTCAGTCTGTTGACGCCCCCCAGCGCACCGCGTCGGTTAGAGTCGCAGAGACAGGGAAGATAGAGCTTGTGTCTGTCCTTGAGCTTGATACTCATGGCGCTTCGGACGCATTAATGCTCGATGCTGACCTCGGCGTGCGCCGGGGTGACTGGGTGTTCATTCATCCTGAAGGGCGAACAAACGGCTCGCCTCTCGGCCGCGTACCGCGCATAGGCGAAGTAGAACCCTGGGTTCGCGAACCGCCTTTCATCGACAACCAGTTGGCTGGCTTCCGCAAGGACATGTCCGAAATCGGAGCCGATATTGCTCGCCAGAGAGGCCTCGAGAGCGCGGTTCAGAACCGAATGCTGCGCTTGTCTCCCGACGATCAATCCTTGCTGTGGTTCGGGGAAGTTGCTGATGTGCGTGTCTTTCGCGTGCCTGGTGCGCTCGCTTACTATTTTTCGCAGGTATGCCTCGATGGCACGGTTGAAGTAACGCACCCCAACGGCACTCGGCGCCATTATCCTCTGCAGAGACTCACCAAGCTGTACGATGGCATCGACCAACTCGAGGATGGCATGTGGGACGAGATGTCCGAGGGTCATCATCAACACGAGGAGGACGGTCAGTGGGATTGGGAGACGGATGACGGCGCCTCGGCTGAGGATTGGGGCGGCAACAGCTACGAGGGCCAGATCGATGTTTTCGACGCCGACCAGCCACCTGTGCCCGTCCCCATCGCGCAGGAAGAAGAGATGGATTTCTCGCCTGCTTGGCCCGACACAATCGACCGGTCTGAATCGGACGTTGAGACGCCCCCGGCCATTGAACACAGAGAACCCCTTGCTATCGACGAACGGCCGCTGGCTCCCATACCGCTACCCGCTGATGAGTCTGGCGACTCGGCCGATGAAGACGAGTCGCTCTTAGAGCGATTCCGAATCCTGCCATCAGCACCAATTGATCATGCCTATTACGCGACACCTCCTGCCCAGCCGACCAAGCTGTTCATGAGCCGCTTGTCCAAAGAATATCGCGCGCTATCCAGCAGTTTGCCTGGTGAGCAATTTCTATGTTTCTCACGTACAGCCTTTCACATAGCAATTAGATTCGATTCTTGTTCGCGCGTTTGAGGACAGGGTCGATTTGTTGCGTTGCATGATTCTCGGTCCAACAAACACTCCGTATACCGATGCGCCTTTCGTTATCGATTGGTACGTCGTATTATTGCTGGGAGGGTGCATGTCAGTCAACTTGTTCAGGATGTTGGATTCAAATTTCCCGCATAGCCCGCCGATGGCACATTTCCTGAGCTGGACGAATGGCAATGGCCGAGGTAAGCGTTTTTGTGTCGTTTTTTTTTTGCGAGTAGTGACATGATTGAACAGTGAATCCGTGAGTGCAATACGTAGGTTCTAACATTCACCTCATCATAAATCTTGCAGCAATCTCTACGAGGAAGGCAAAGTCTGTCTATCAATTCTCGGGACTTGGGCCGGAGACAAGAATGAGATATGGAGCGCAGCACGGTCTTCGCTGCTGCAGGCGTTCGTCAGCATCCAAGGGCTTGTGCTAGTGAAGGAACCGTCAGTCGCTTCGTCGCCTTTCTTGTTATGTTGTTATGTGCGCTCACTCTCTGCAGTTGGTTCTGTGAGCCTGCATACGAGAAGTTACGCGGGACAGAGGAAGGGATCGTCAACAGGTATCATCCCGTTATTCCAACGCGCACGAACACGTTGCTGATTTGTGCAGTCGCCTTTACAGCGAAAAGGCGTACGTGCTGTCACGAGGTTTCGTACGTCGAGCGCTCGAGCTTCCACCTGGTGGACTGGAAACGGAGATCGAGTGGTTGTTCTACCGCACCGGGCGGTTAGACAAGGTGATAGAGGACGCGCAAGCGTTGATCCAGAAGAGCAGGTCGGACGTGCCTGAGTCGGAAGAGGATCGCGAGTTGGCGGTTCCGCGGTTGAGCGTCGGCGGCATCATTTCCCTTGAACGGACACTTGTAAAACTCGTGGGTTTGAGACGCTCTTGATACCGACTCGGACCTACCTCACTTGTAGCGATATAATGTTGTAACGATAATACGGGCAACCACAGGGATTTCGGGAAATCGTGAAATTAATTCCTGCGTGGCTAGGCACGGTGAGATGTATAACTACAAGCAATGGGTAATGATCGTTCAACATTGACCGAGGAACGAGGACTTGGGATTTGGCTGATCGAACCCGCCCTCGTCCAGGTCGCCGCTGCAAAACTGGATAAATACTTGACGTCGAAAAAGACCAAGACAGCTCACGTACGTCCATGTAGTGAAATTGGGATTCGTGTAGGCCTCGATATACCTAGCACAGGTCAGCAATTTCCCTCGCGTGCAAGAGCACACAACTTACGTGTTGATGTACGCCTGAGTGGGGAAATCCGTTGGATCGCATCCAATGTTGATTGCATCCTTGGGCTGGTAGACGCGAACGTAGTCGATCTTCATGACCGCTGGGAAGGTCAAGTGTTCGAAGTCGATCTGGGTTCCGATGTTGGTGGCAAACAGCACACTGCAGAGAAATACGTACGGTCCCGAAATTCTCGCTTATTGCCAAATTGGCGATGATGTACTAGAAAGACGCTTCAGACCAGGGTCCGAGATCCTAGGTGCGCGCACCATCGGCTCTTGTGGCACAGGGCGTTCGCTGATTTGAGCAACAGGATCCGCGGCCATACCACCTTCGTTAACTGATGCGGGTGAGATCTGGGCTATACATGAGCTGCGAAGACATACGAGTCCAAGCGAGCTGGTTGTTGCTGATCCATGAGATGTACTGCGGGTCCCATTAGATGAGGCCGTTGACTGACATAAGATAGTTTATTAAACATACGGCGCCATCGAAGCCTGGCTGATACTCGAACCCAAAGACTTCGAAACAAGTCGAGTCGATTAGCTGGTAGCATTTCTGGTCTATAAGTCCATTGCTTCAGTGGCGCTTTGGGAAAAAAAAAGAGGGTACTGACTGGTGTTTGTGACCACGGACGTAGCTTGCTGGAAGGCTCCACCCAGGTAGCTGTTCAGCGCCGATATCTCCGGGTCCGGGATTATGAGATTATCCGTCGTATTGAACCAGCGATACTCGTTGTTGAATGGCTAAAGTGTGTACGGTGAGTAAATCAAATAAAAGTCTTGAACGCCTTCCTCACCGCCCACTGTCCCGACTGCGACACCTGACCGACCTTGTTGGTTATTTGCGCTTCCAGCACATCTGCCTCGTTCAGAATCATGCAACATGCGTGGCAGCCATAGTCTCACCAATCTCAGGCGCGGAACGTCCAACAAAGGTGCCATCTTCGTGCACAGGGCCCGGGTGTGACTCGCCTTTGCAGGTGCATCGCGAAAGCCGCTGGCCAGGAAGGTACGACAACGCGCCATCCGCACTTGGGTCCCCGTTGATAGTCGAAGAAAGCGGCAGTCCGTTCAGGGTTTGGTTCGGCGCGGTCCCGACATCGCAAGCATCATATGTATAGGGCTGGTCACGTGGTCACAGGTTGCTGCGGGGGTTCAGTTCAGTGCACATACCCACATCCCATCGAGACTGGCGCCGTAGCTGGAGGCAAGACGTCAGTTCATGAGCACACGCCAATCTATTATTCACCCTGCTCGCCCTAAGTTTCCCCTTGCGAAAGTCGTGAGCGTTCCTCCAAGTATATAGTTTCATAACCCACATGGACCCTGCAGCATAATGAGTCCATTATGAATGATCAAATAGCATTGACTTAAAAACTGCTGGCCAAAGCCCCGCGACGTTTGTAATGCCTGAAATTGCCTCAGAGGTGAACAGGAGGTGCCTTGCACGTAGGATGGTTACCTGGTAGGTTGACTGCAGCCACCAGAATACCGCCAGTGAAGCAGAACTTGTTCCTGTGCGGCGGACCATGGGCATCGAAATATAGCGGAGCCTAAAATAAACCCACCACGTCGACAACATCCCACTCTGGTAGTTGAGATTGTGTGTTTCCTTTTGACTCAGTGTAATCTGAAGAGAGCCATTGCTCGTCGTGATCGCGGCGGGGTCGTACCACTGAGGAATAAGTCAGCACATCATGTACGCCCATCTGAATTGGAGGCGTACGTTCAAATTCTCCGTCTGCCAGTAGTTGAGATCCACGGCCTCCCTACAAGACATTCAAGTCGGACCAGGATGATGGAGAAAATGGCAGACCAGTAAGGATCATCACCTGCGCGGCCATTAATGTTGACGCATCCACTGCAATTCTAACGTACCGGGGTAGAAAGACCGCCCATCGACCTCGAATTCGTCCGAGAAGACAAGTTGGAGCTCGGAGCCCGGTGAATAGTAAGAGCTCATGGTGTACGCTTCCTTCGGCGTCGCGACGTCGATGAGACCGAAGTTGCCGGGTATGGCAGGCACTTGGCCGGTGGCGTTCGTGCCGCCCACCCCAAACGCCCCGAAGAAGGAAAGAGAATGCGATTGGAAGTGGGAGACTAGAGGGTAACCCGCACTGCGAACAGGTCAGCCACCCGCAGCCAGCCATGAAGGGAAGTTGAGACGCACAAGAGCGTGACGAGGCCCACCCCCAGGATGAACAAACAACCCTGCGGCAGTGGCAGTGAGTAAACGTGGCGAAGCTCAGCGCACAACATACAAGATTCGAGATGCCGCGGAATGTGAAGACGTTGTGATCGGTGTCTTTTCCGTTGCGACGAGAATCGGGGTTATGGAGAACGTCGTCCGGTTCGTCGCGGCTGAGATCTGCTCCCCAGGCGGCCGGGTCGGCCGAGAAGGAAAACTAAAGTCAAAAGGTAAGACGCGATGCGCACGACGGATATCGCTGTACCTTGTCACCTAGAGCAGGCGTCATTGGGCGATACGCCGTCGCGGTCTTGCAGATATTGAGAACAAATGAGGCTTTGGCGTAAGGCCCACTCACGCGAGTACTAGAGCCGCCGCTGCTGTTGCTCCGGACTGAAGGCGGCCCACGACTAAAGTCGCCATAATCACTGCGCGAGCTCTGCGTCGAAGATGATTGAAAGCTGGCCGCAGAGAGACGATTGGACTGAGCCGGAGCCGCTGGGGGTTGATAATAACGGCGCTGCGCGTTGGGTCCCACCGCCTGGGTGTACGAAGGTTGAGACGAAGGAGTGAATGGGTAAACTGAGCCAGACATGGATGAAGGAGGGAAAGGAAGGTCGTGAAGCCTGTCAATTGTCATTTCGACGGAGATCAACAACCGAGTAACTGCAACAATCCTCCCGGCAGCTTCGACGCAGCCTCTACTCTGTCCATCCCCGTCCAAACCTCCACGTCGGACTCCTGCTCGTGCGCCTTGCGCAGCGTTGCGGCGACGCTCTCACTCGCCTCTTGCAAAATGGGATCATCAGTGCCAATCTGATCGAGTAGCGCGCGTTTTTGACGGTCGTATTGTGTTGCCGTCATGCCAAGGCCAGGTGCTTGTTTTTGGAGCAAGCGACTGAGTCCCTCAACTGCAAATCGAGCTTTGACGACCTTGTCCCGCTTCGAGTACTGGCCCTTGCGCTGGGGTTGGTTCCCATCAATTAGCCCTCCTTCCACGAACATCTCGCGCGGCAGTTCTCGTGGATTTTGTGCAGCCAAGTTGGAGGCAGGTACGATATGGAACGCATTGTTCTGGAGCAGATTCGATAGGCAGTAGGTCACGAATGGCTGCAGAGGCGCAAGGGATGGATTACTTGGTGTAGGAGCGACTGTGCTGGCCAACGCGAACGGAAGTTGGAGCAGTAGTTCGTATTGGTCTGCCGCCATGGGTTCAGCGGGCCGCGCTCTGGACACGAAGTAGACGCACCAAACGGGATGGGAATATGCGAAAGCGAGTGCAGTGCAGGAGAAGAACCAGAAGGCTGCGTGTTGAAGAAAGTGTACAGCCCAAAGAGAGCAGCAACACGAAAGAACGGTGCTTGAGATTTTACAATTCTCTCTGGTACTGGATGAGCCTATGAGGAAAACGTACAAGATTACTGACCAAGGAAGAGTCTGGCGGTCGTTGTGAGGAGTGTGTCGCGTGCTCGGAGATCGAAAACGCGAAAGTGAAGCCACTTCCAGCCCTGTGCGACCCAGATTTCCTTGAAAGTTGTGAATGGGCGGGTGGTGTCTGCTTTGTAGGAGTCGTGGAAGGTGAGGATGAGGTTTGTGATGTCTTCACGGAGGACATTGACGTAGAGCGAGGAGGTGAAGTAGCTGGGCTGCAGTCGCACTTCGCCGCGAGTAGCCATGATGTCCACGTGAGTCAGCACGCGACGCGTTGAACTCAACTCTCATGACATCCTCAACCGTCTGCTTCTTCTGCAATGCCACTGTCCCCGCACACTCAATGGCAACCGGCTTCCAATGCCCAAAATGCGACGCATACAACAGATTCGTCAACGGCAACCTCGCCGATCCCGCCATATTCGACGAATCCTTCAACTCGCGTCCATTCGCGCTGCGCGCAGGCAGAAACAATCACAGACTCCCACCCCAGTTTGGCACGATTCGTTGCAGCAACTGCCAAAGAAATGCGACCCTTGTCGTACAACTGCTTGCCAACTACGACGACGACAACATTGAAGAGTACCGCGAAGCACTCTACTCGCGTTATCCTCTCGTCTGCGACTCTTGTAGCGCGGAAGTAGAAGAGGAGATCACCAGGAAGGACACCATGGCTCGTTCCAAGGCACTCGCAGGCTGGCTCAGTCAGACCAAGGGCAAGGAGCAACGCCGTCAGGTACTGGCTCCGCAACGTGAATCCGAGAAGCTGTCGCGACAACTCCTAGCATGGCGCATCAGAGGGCTCCTGTGGGCCGCAACTGCCCTCCTCTCGGTGCTGAGCTGTGTCTCTGCGGCCGTTGGCTTTTGGCCATGGACGTTCAAGTCGCCTGCGCCGCTGCTGTGCCTCAACATTCTTTCGCTCTTCTGGGCTTTCTGGGACCCGACATACGCTTCCTACAGCTCCGCAAAACTGCAGGGACGCGATGTCCGGTTAAAGGGCAAGAAAAACCATATTGTTCGTACCACCGTCTGTGCTCGGGGTCATTCTGACTAGAAACTAGACTCTCCAACTCACGTCGTGGACCAGTCGCGTTGTCACAGCTCTGTTGCTGAACGGATATTCCTCTCTAAGGATAGACCCGCTGCATTTATCAGCATTTCCTTCGACTCCAAGTCGAGTGTATTTTGGATTTACTGCCATTATAGAGCTTTCAGTGCGTATCATACCGCATCGTGGCGCATCTACTGACCACACCAGAGTGCTATTCTCCCGTTTTTCGTCCTCCGTTTGCAGCGACCCCCCGCTATTCGCCTAATCGACACCTCACGGCACAAGTTGGAATCGCGGTCACCAACGCCAGCCCCAGTTGCCTCTTCCTCCGCGCTTGAGGCTGACCTCTTCGCCGGGCTATCATTCTCGTCAAAACCCATACTTACGCCCCCCTCGCAAGGCCGCACCGGTCTTTGGGGTCTCGTCGATGGTCTCACCGTCCAACGGCAACGAACATACCTCGGATATGGATCAGATGGATGTCGATCCTCCCCCAGCACCCAAATCCGAGCCAGTATGGCTTCGCCCACAACGCTTCTTTGCTCCCGAGGCCCCCACTGGCCTCGAGAACTTGTTCGAGCAAGCAAAAATAGCCGACGAGGACGTGTCGATGCCCGACGTCTCAAAGAATCGTTCGCTACCGTGGAAGTGGTGGTGGATCGCGGTTCTGTCTGTACTGGCCGTCCTAGGTGGCGTCACGTACAAGGCACGGGGATGGCCGGACAGCACTAGCCGCATCGCAAATTCACCTCCCGCAATAACTATTGGCGCTGTCGATGTAACTTCAAGCAGTCCAGTACAACCGTCGTTAGAATAGTTAGCCATACAATGCGCTGTCTTGGTGGAATTCGCATGGTTCTCGTCCAATCGCTATCCCCTGCCCCGGCGCAACGCCTCTGGTTCCTAACCGCCGTGCAGTCTGTCCAGGTTGCAGCGGCTCGAATACCAGCACGGATGGCTCCTCCGTCACGTTGTCAACGATGTGATACTTCGCGCAGACCCCGCTCTTGAACGGATGCGGCAGCGTGTCGTGTTCGTCCGGCCCGTCGTCGCGCAGGAAAGCATGCGCGAGGGCTTGCGACGGGGTCATGCGCCGACATGCTTCCGGTTCGAGTAGACCGTCGAGCAGGCTGAACGCGAGATCGACGTCGCGTTTATGGGATTCGCGAATGGAATCGTCGACCGGCGGTGTGCCGGACTTCGAGGAGGACGCTGCTCGGGATGGAGAGGATGGAGGAATAGAGTCGGTATGGAGTTGGCCGTCCAGGTCTGTGTCGTTATCCATCATCATGCTGAATGTGGGGCTGGCTTTCGGTGGCTCGTAAACGTCTGGATTTTGTCGGGAGACGAATGAGCTCCATGTCACGCCGGCTTCGGTGACGGTTGGAACGTTGGTCGCGAATGTACGACCTAGAGGCGTTGAGGGAGAAGAATAAGGACGATAGGAAGTTCTTACTGTGTAGAGTTGCGGTTTTCTCCATCTTTTTCCTTCCGAGAATAACCGCCAGCTCCATGAGCGCCTCGTTGTCGTCGGAACTTTGGAATAGAGGAAATTTTCCGGTAAGGAAGAAGAGCAGGATGACGCCAGCCGCCCATACATCGATCGCTATGGGCGGTCAGCTCGAGAAACGCGAGTTGAGAAGAGGAAGTACCGCCACTCTGTGCGCCGCACTTGAATAAGACCTCAGGGGCTCGAAAACCTCGCGTGCCGGCGCGGTTGGCTTTCGACGACGGTCTATTCTCGTTGGCAGGATAACCGACTTTCTCTGAAGGCATGGCAGACTTGAGCCTTGCGTCTCTTTGTCGGTCTTTAGCGCGTGGAGCGCTGTACTCGTTACGTGACAGTACGCGACCGTGGGGATGCTCGGCGCTGGGAAGTGTGTGGAAGCAGGCACCGAGCGTCTGAGGTGCTGAGGAATCGAAGCGCTGTTTGCAGAACGTCAATGCGAGTTAACGCTGAGTTTCTGACCACGCACACACGCGAGACCGAAATCGCATAGTGTCCCTTGGTATGTGTCGCGATCGAACAAGAAGTTGGCCGGCTTCACGTCTCGATGGATTATGCGGCGGGCGTGGATGTCGCTCAACGCGCGAAAGAGGCACCGAAAGTACTGCTTGATGCCGACCATGGGGAGGGTGCGGTAAAAGTCCTGGAAAATGTCAGTCGCTCAAGCAACATCCACCTCAAGAACACGCACTCGAAAGTCATCATTGCGGTGGTAAGGCATGATGGCGACGACTTGGTCTTCATGGCGAAAGGCAGTAATGAGCTGCGAGACATGCCTGCATGCGCGACAGTCTGTGAGGATGGAAATCTCGTTGCGAATGCGCTCCGGGTTGCTGGTCACGTATATGCGTTTGATTGCCACGAAGACTTTGCTGCCCGGAGGCTTAGGAAGGGATTGGTAGTGTGCAGAGGAGGATTCCGGGTGGTGGCCCAGCCAGGGTTGGTTGTCCCATTTGGAGTGGTACCCAAGGTCAAGGGCCTTGTAGACCGACGAGAAGGTGCCCGTCCCGAGACGATCGAGGAGGCGATAGTCCTCCCTCAGCGCCGGAACTGCTTTCTGCAGCTCCCTGATTTCGGTGAGGATTTCCTGGCGCTCCTCGGGGCTCTTTCGCATAATGGTCGTTTCCTCGTCGTCCGAGTCGACGTCGATATCGTCGTCGCCGTCGTCCGACGCGTCGTCTTCCATATCCTGGTCCATGTTGTCGTCCTGCTCCTCCGTGTAGCGGGCGCGGACGGGCATTTGGAGCGGGTCGTCGGATGAGGCCGGGTTTTCTGTGAGATTGCGGATGAATTTGGAGGTGCGGGCGTCACCGCGGCCGAGTGGGTTGCTTGTGGCAAGAAAGCGGGTCATGGTCGCGTTCCAAACGCGTCTGTCACGTGGATCGGCTTACTCAAGCCATGACGGCCACGGTCCTCGCTGCTTGCGCTGGTCTCATCTTCTGTGGCGGTATTTGGGCAGTCGGGATCCTCGGCTGCACTGCAGCGTATGTCGTTTGTTCTTTCCTTGCACCACGCTCATCGTCTAGTCGCAAACGATACCGTCTTCGGCCACGGTCCCCGCTCGCGACTGCAGCTCCAACTTCGGCCCCCGGCGTGTCCATTCTACGCCCACTAAAAGGCCTTGACACGAACCTCTACGAGAATCTCGAGTCTACCTTCGCCCAAGAATATCCAAATTTCGAAATCCTACTCTCCGCTGCCGACGAAAATGACCAGGCTCTTCCCGTCGCACGCGAACTCATCGCCAAGTACCCTCAGGTCAACTGCAGGATCTTAGTGGGTGCGTCTCTGGTGCTACCCCGACTGGCCCGGGTCTGACCATTTGCCTAGGCGAAGAAGTTGTCGGCGTTAATCCGAAGGTCAACAACCTCATCCGTTCCTACCGCGAAGCTGCCCACGACATCCTCTGGGTCATTGACTCCAATGTCACCGTCCACTCAGGCACGCTCGCGCGTTCCGTAGATGCCCTGGTTGGTCCCCCCAACGCCACAAAGCGCATCGCGCTCGTTCACCATGTTCCCTTCGCTGTGGTCACCGAGAACAAGATTGGCTCTCGGATTGAGGAGGCCTTCCTCAATACCAACCACGCAAAAATGTACATTGCGATCAACACTGCCGCTGTCGATTCATGCGTCATGGGCAAGTCGAATCTCTATCGACGCTCCGACCTAGAGCGCGTTAACGGCTCCCTTAAGCCCATTCCGCCAAATGGCGTCCAACCAGGACCTTGTGGGCTTCAGGCATTCGGCCGCTTCCTAGCGGAAGACAACATGATTGCTGGCGCGTTATGGCATGAGCTGGGGGACCGTCACGACCTTTCTTGCGATGTTGCGCGAAACATCGTCGGGAACATGTCTCTCTCCGACTACATCTTGCGCCGCGCGCGATGGATACGTGTCCGGAAGCATATGGTCCTCGCTCCGACGCTTGTCGAACCGTTCACCGAATCCGTTGTGCTCTCCCTGATTCTCTCCTGGAGCCTCAAGACTCTATTCGGCATTTCGCCGTGGATATCGATTGTCGCTCATTTTGCGGCCTGGATTTATGTTGACCTCGACGTCTACGCGTCACTGGCAGGCCACCCACTCCCCGCCGAGCAACGATGGTCATTCATGGCTGCATGGGCCGCTCGCGAACTCTTGGCCTTGCCAATATTTCTTTTCGCGATCTTCGGCAGCGAGGTCATTTGGCGCGGTAGGCGGTATACGATCTTGCGCAACGGAGAGGTTGCACGAGCAGAGCAGTCGCGTTCCTGGTTCCAACGTCTACGACAGCCCAAAAATTATGATCCCATTAACACCGAACTCTAATGCCCTCTGTAGTAGACTGTATGTATGTATGTATCAAATAGATGTTTCCGCGTTTTCGTCCAGCTCGAACAACTCGCACGTATTCGTGAATGCTCTAGACACCAGGTCTCCGAAATCGCTTTCTGGATGTAGTTGGTGCATGACCCAAGCAACTCCGCCGATTGCGCAAGGTTCGTTTCGGCCCTTGACTGCTTTCCCTGCGATGAAGTTGTCTGGACCCCGACTGGATGGCGGGAAATAAATCTCTCGAAGAGTCGATGGTAGGGATGTCAGATGTTGTCTGGAAGCATGTCCGCCGGTCATTGAACACCACGGTGCGTCTATAGAGCGCGGTTGAGAATCGTTCGAAGTGAAGACCAAAACCAACCAGTTTCTAGCAACAGTCGGTCTAGGCGAATGGCCTGTGCGGCCTTGAGATTGTCCTCCGTCTTCAATCCGCATCCGTTAATGCTAAGATGAAAGCCCATCTCCATCTATCGAGTTCGTGGTGAGCTATTACAATGAGCGGGCGACTGAAACACACCAATTCCCGGGCCTCGTCAGGCGTACCAGTGAAACTGTGCACAACGCCGCCCTTGCCTCCGACGGCCTTGCCACCATCCTGAGAGAAGCCTTCCTCCCGTAATATCTCCACGAAATCTGTGTGAGCCGCACGCGAGTGGAGGAACAGAGGAAGGTGGTATTTCTTGGCAAGCGCAAGTTGCGCTTTGAAATACTTGCGCTGGAGCTCTTCCGAAGCGAAGTGCAAACGGTCGTAGTCTGCATCGAGGGAGTTAACTGACATGTAGCGTACTAAAAAAGCTTTTACCAAGACCACATTCTCCAATGGCAACGACCCGACCCTTGCCCTTGAGATTGGAGGCCACAAGAGTGTCGAGAGCGGCGAGATACGCGCCGGGTCCGCCTTTGAAGGCGGTGAACTCGGCGACGCGGGTGGGATGGCAGCCTATGGTGAAGTAGTGCCCGTAGCGTTTAGCTAGTTCTGCTGCCTCTCTGGACTCTGAGAGGGACGTCCCAGTGATAATCTGTGAGGCGACTCCTGCTGATTCGGCGCGTCGCATCATAGCGTCCATGTCGTCTATTTGCGTGGAGGCTGAGTATGAGCTTGGAAATTGGGCCCTCCCTACCTTCATGCCTTTTCTTTCCCCGATATTTTCCGCGAAAAACGGGATCGGTCAAGTTCACTCCGACGTCTATGAACCGGAATGCACCGGAACTGGGTGGTTGGGAGTGAACGGGAGGCTCGGAAATGACGTGTTCGCTCATGCTTCTGGACGGGGCTTCCACGCACAGCGTTTTATGGAGGATTTTTCTCGAGTCAAGGCGCGTCAGTTGGTGGACGCGCCTCAACAGTGACATTGATTGTCAGCTTCCGGCTCCGGAACACGTTACGGCCCGAACGCGACTTGGATCCCCACTCCGACGATGCCTCCATCCATCTACGCTCAGGATCCAGATGATGTTGTGTATGTCCCCGACGGTACTTTCCAATGCCCGCTAATCCCGCGACTAGTATTACTTTCGCGAAACGCAGTCCGTTGACCAAGGCCAAGCGCGGCGGTCTCAAGGACGCGAGGACGGATGAGCTGCTGCTGGAAATGTTCAAGGCAGTTCTTGTTGAGTTTCCCCACGCCGGAGGTATGCATTGTAACCCCCTCGCATGTCGCTTACTCACAAAACGACCAGCTTATTGGGGACATTTGCGTCGGAACGGTGCTAACGCCGGGTCCTACTTACCAAGCCCGATCTGCAGCTCTCGCTGCTGGTATCCCCGAGCATGTTCCCATCCAGACTATCAATCGCTTTTGCTCAAGCGGCAAGTCGTTCAATGTCTTCGGTCGTTTGCGTCTTCATGTTTTCGAAGGTCTCATGGCGGTCTCTAACATTGCCAACTCTATTAGGAACGGCGAAATTGAGATAGGATTGGCCGTTGGGGTGGAATCCATGTCCGAGAAGTGTGTAGCGCAAGGCAGCCTCCACGAATCGCTCATATTGCTTGTCAGCCCCGATGAAGGTGGACCTTCACAGAGCGAACTCGTTAAATGCGTGCCCGCTGCCAGAGATTGCTCAGAGCGCATGGGATGGACGGCGGAGAATCTAGCCCAAGACTTCAATGTTACTCGCAAGGAGCAAGACGAATATGCGGCAATGTCTTTCCAGCGTGCAGAAGCGGCGCAGAAGGCGGGGCATTTCGCCCGCGAAATTGTGCCTTTCACCGTGTTCTCCAAAGACCCCACCAACCGGTGCGCGAACGCGCGTAACTATTACGCAGGATGATGGTATACGCTATGGTACTACCGCAGAGAGCCTGGCGCGGATTCGTTCTGCGTTTCCGCAATGGGGGAATGGCACTGTGACTGGGGGCAACGCAAGCCAGTGGGATGGTTTGTTTACTTGTTATTTCCAGCTGAACTTTGACCAGAATTACCGATGGAGCGGCTGCTGTGTTATTGATGACGCGGCGCAAGGCAAACGAACTGGGTCTTAAGATTTTCGCCAAGCATGTTTCGACTGCAGTTGCTGGCGTTCCTCCGCGAATCATGGGCGTCGGACCTATATACGCGATTCCAAAAGTGCTCAAAGCAGCTGGGATCTGCAAAGAGGACGTCGACTTATTCGAGGTAGCCCGAAGTTCGTGTGCTGACCGTGCTCAACTCATGCTGTCATCAAGATAAACGAAGCATTTGCGTCCCAATGTTTGTATTCCATCCGCCAACTTGGTCTTCCAATGTAGGTCAATGCAACCATTTATGACAGGAGCTAAACGCTGTAATGTTCCAGGGATAAAGTGGGCATGCAGACGCAATATACCCGAAAGCTAATGTGTTCTCAGGTTAATCCAAACGGAGGCGCCATCGCGTTCGGTCATCCACTTGGCTGCACTGGAGCGCGGCAAATCGCGACGGGACTGAACGAACTGGAACGGCGCGGGGCTAAGGTCCTTGTAACGAGCATGTGCGTATTCTCTTGGTGATCCCTGCTTTGGTTTGAGGGTTTCTTAGGTGTATCGGGACGGGAATGGGAGCTGCTGGTTTGTTTGTGCGCGAGACCTAAGAATGTATCGAAGTGGACAAGCATACAAAGCCCTCGCTAGAAATATATTCGCTCTGGCGTCTGGGTACGATGGCGAACGCGCCATCCCGCCCCCGCGCAGCAGATTTGCGGCTACCGACGATTGGATGAATGCCTGTGCGTCGGCTTTTTGGAGAGGCAACACGATCCTCTACTAGCCTGCGCTTCGACGGATCCGCGACCGTCCGCGTGCATTGCCAGTGAGCCATCACATGGGCGCGGTCTGGACGTACAGCATTCTCCACGCGGCCTGCAAGACTTGGCATCTGCTTGG
This sequence comes from Mycena chlorophos, assembly GCA_014461115.1. Classification (NCBI taxonomy): domain Eukaryota; kingdom Fungi; phylum Basidiomycota; class Agaricomycetes; order Agaricales; family Mycenaceae; genus Mycena; species Mycena chlorophos. The sequence goes on along the minus strand of JACAZE010000007.1, from coordinate 1,356,507 downwards.
TGCAGGTGTCGACATCATGTCGTTTCCAGCGCGGCCCTACAACGCCGTTGATGCTCCTCCTCTGAAAGCTCGAGGAACTGCATTTATTGAGCCCCAGTTTCAAGCTCTGGCTTTCATGCTACAGGGAGGATAGCTCAGAACGATGTACACTATCGCTGAGATGGCCCTCAGGGAGAAGTGTTTTGAAGTGTTTTGATGTGCAATGAAATCGTTGATGGGGCGACGTCTGCCGTATTCAACCTCTGTCCTCCTCCACCTTCCGCGGCCTCGTCCTACGAGCGGTGTTTCTGTCGTTGTCGGCGACCTGCCTGTGTGAGTAGTTCGGCACTTTGACGCCCTGTGACTGTTGCTCACCCGTTCGTTTCGACGTCCATCTCCTCCCCCTTGCGGCTGCGCCCAACGACCTTGTTCCGGTTCTTTCGCTGCCTCCATCTCAGCCTCTCTCCGCCGCCGCCATGTTCATAAACCGAACTCTTTCACTCACGCTCCTTGCCTCCCTGCTCCTTTCCCTCGCATCCGTCGAGGCTCACGACTTCGACCAACCCCTCCGCCGCGAGCATGGCCGCTTGATCAAGAAGCGGGCTCCGGTCCCACAGAACCTATTGAGCGGTTTGGAGAACGTCGTTCCCAACCCCGACTCGGGTTCAGCGAACGCTTCGGCTACGGGGGTCTCCCTGTCGGCCTCTGCAACGCTCTCGGCATCGGCTTCTGCGACTGGCTTGGTTAGTAATCGCCTCCTCTTCTCGTCATGGCGTCGTTTCTCGTCACCCTCCTCCACACCTATTGGGTCGCTGTGAAGCAAGCAAGCAATCTGACACATTTCTACAGAACTCTACTAGTGCCAGCGCTTTATCCATCTCGGCATCTGCCTCCGCCTCCGCCTCTGCCTCGAGTCTGTCCGCATCGCTGTTCAGCTCCTCGAGTACCACAACCACGAAACCTACGACCCCAGCTGCGACTCCCACACCGCAGGCGCCGACTACGCCTGCCGCTCAGGCCAAGGCCACTGTCACTCAGACGGATTCGGCGGTCGTGAACGCCGCAGAGACTAGCACACCCATAGTCGAGAGCGCGACGGCCCAGAAGAAGTCCACAATCACCACTGTGCTGATAATTATAGGGGCTAGCGGGGCCGGGCTCTGCATTGTTTGGACTTTGCTGAGAAAGAGCCTATTCGGTGCCAGGAAAAATCGTCTGGCGGATCCCATCTCGTGGCAACCTACCGACGACGGCGACAATGGGATCGTTCCTGCACACCGACTTGCACGCACTGATTCCCGGGCCTCGTCCGTCCACACCTCGTCGCAGCATGGCCATGCCGCTGGTGGATACAGCGATCCAGTCCTTGGTCATGACTTTACTGCTGCTCCTGCGCACCTGGCTCCCGTCGGAGGTTACGCAGACCTCGCGCGCGGTCCCAGCCCGCAGCCCCAGATGCAGGAGAACCTCAATCGCGGCCCGAGCATTAACCGCTCGTACGGTGCCGCCTACGATACCGGAGTCCCGCTTCACCATCAAGCCAACTACGGCAACTCTGCGCAGGCAGACGCCTACGATTACGAGGGCAACGCCGTTAGATTCTAGATTTGAATGGGGGCTCACTTCATCTTGTTACATATTCACGACGCCGGACGCTTGCTCTTTTCCGCTTCGGTACAGTGTACTGTGATACGCCCTTTACCGTTATACCTCTTTGCCTAGTTACCGCGCAATAATTTCGTTTGTGCCCCTGGGCATGTTCTCGTGAAGACCAGGAGTGAGTTTTTCGGGACACCTGGCTGCACTACAGCGATCGTTTACAATTACAGAGCTACGGCTACAGAAATTATACGGTATTACTGACATTCCATGGAGAGACAGGGAATTATCGTTGGGAGCGAGTGCGTGTAACAAGATAGCTGCATGCCAGAAAGATTTGCTCGAATACTTCGTCGGACCAGGCCTCGGACAAAGCGAGCGCAGAGGGTCGTAGCCGTATTCGCTCCTGCCCCACTTCGATGTGGTTTTTGAGCGCGTCCCCGCGATTTTTCTGTCTGTAGACACTGAGCGCGTCTTCGGAGAGGGTAGCACAGGCTACGCACCGTGTATTGCTGAACCAGTTGCGGATTTGCTCAGGTGTGCGGGCAAGGCGGATAGCCATGATATTTTGCCAGGATTTGGGAGGGTAGATCGTAAGCTGCAACAGAGTTCATTCCGACGTATGCGAACAGAAGGGACGCACGGACCGTGTCATATACAATGCGGAGCAGCCTCTGCTGTCGCGAATCCACAGGCGAATTGGACAAGGCCGATATTTGGGCTGCTTGCTTATGCCGCGCCATCCTCAGAGCATGCTCCGAGGAACAGCTAGTCGCGTGTGTCTGCCGCCGCGAAATGCGCACATATTTGGATTTACGCGGTCGTAGTTCGCGGGAAGGGGACGAGCGTGGGGAGCTCGAGCATTGGGAGTCGTTAGAATCGTAGCTGCCACTGGCAGCATCGGCTAATAATTTGAGCGAGAGGATCGTGCAAGTCATGGTTGGCGACCAGCGCAAGCAGGGAGGGAAGAGTGTGGAGGTTATTGCATGAGAACTGTCCGCTCCGCCTTATAACAAGTGAGGTTCAAAGACAACAAAAGCAGGTGATGGCATATGCGAGAAAGCCTTGGTGACCAGAAAGGCAGGCTTTGTATTGTACCGGTTACGCGTCTAAGTGTGTTGTTCGAAGACAACAAGCGACTTTAAGAATACCCAATAACACAAAGATCTATTAGACTTTTAATAGGCGTGCTGGGCCTCGGGAGCAGCGCTGGGGGTTTGCACGGCAGCAGGAGCGGGCTGAGCACCTTGGAAGGAGCTCATGAGCGGGCCCAGGGTGCGGAAGACGGTGTCCAGATTGAGGCCGGCCGGCGCAGCGCCAGACGCCTGCCCAGAAGAAGCATTTTTGTTGAGAGCAGAGACGACTAGATGCCAGAGCGACGCGAGACGCGTCTGAGCGAAGTTCAAGAAGTTACGCTGAATAGCCAGGATATCTGGGATAGATATCAGAAAATGACAGTGATAGGAAACGCCGCATTGACCAGCATCGAGCGCAGCTTCGTGCTGAGAGAGCCAAGGCGCCAGTAACGTGTCGTACACGTAGGTCGAGCCTTGGGTTTGAGGCAGCGCGAGGAATAGCAGGAAGACGATCTTGATTTCCGAGTAGAAAGGCACCCTAGCATGGACATATTGAGCTGCTGAACAGAGAGGGAGAAAAGGTTGGGACTTGCCAGCTAATCAAGAACTCTCCGAGGTATTCGAACGCGACGACCAGCCCCAGAACACACCAGTATTTGCACCAGCGTGCAAGGTCTGCCTGGCCGGTGGGGGTGGGGTGCGACAGAGACTTGAAGGTGGCAAAGACAGGCTACGCGACATTAAGCACACTGTGGACGGACAGCGGAAATGCGCGCACTAGCAAGAAAGCAAACCAGGCAGCTATGAGATGCACAACGAAGTTCATGGTACAGGCGAAATGGGCGCAGAGAAGAAAATCGACGGTGGTGGTCGAGACCAAGATGAGTGCTCGGCGGTAACAGGACCCCGGCATATGTATTCGATCCGAGAAGTTGATTTCTGCTTGGTTTCACTTTCTGCTCCAGCCAAGGTGCAGGAAAGATGTCTAGAAAGAGCCTCGGTGTACTTATCTCGTGCAAATGAGCAGTGTACGGCTTTGAGAATGAGTGGTCTGTCCATATTCGGATGTCTGCCGGGGTCTCTCGTTACCCGGCGTTACGCCGCTGCTGTTTGGCAAGAACCGTCATCGGCTACCGCCTCTCCATCCATCGGGCACCGCGCTTAGCGATGGAGGCCAGCCATGAAGACGATAAACGCGACGTCAAAGCGGTTTCTGCCGTGAAGACGCTGAACCGCGTCCCCCGTGAGTGCTTTGGTCTGAGTGTGATCCATGGGATTGACGAGCTCTAGGCGCCTGTGTAAGTCTCCCTTGGCTTCCTTAAGGCCCCGGGAAGCTCCAGGAAGCTCAAAATTTGCCACAGAGTGCATGTCGCCGCCAAAAGATGCGCTGTGAGGGTCGGTACTCTCAAAAACAACGTGGTTTCGAGATTTTGACAAATTTCTCCACAGGAGCGGAAAATCCACCGTGCAGGTCAGTAGATTATCGCGTTGGACCACTGGGCCATGTATTGATTGCCTACAGACGGTGTAGGAACGCCGGACTGGAGTGTCTATTCGAAAAGCCGACGCGAGAAACGACACTGACGGGCGAAGCGGGGCTCGAGTGAGGATCTTCTGTGCGCTTGTCCTCGCGCTATTCTGAATAATATCCAGGCGTATCCGGAGCCTGGAAGCACACGTAGCAGACATTCGCCAGACCCAGGCATCCATCCAATCGTCGGTGGCCGAGGTGCTAAATCTGCTGCGCGGGGGCGCGATGGCGCGTTCGCCATCGTATCCGCCGCAATCCTACAGCCAGTCGCCCATGTCTAGTCCTCCGTCCTCCCACCAGCATCCCAACGACGCCCCACCGTACCACCTGGGCGCTACGGCCCGCCAGGCCCGATCTCACCCCAGCCCGCCAGCGTATCCGCATTACCAGTCACACCAGTCGTTCAGCGGCCAGCCGAGCCAGGGAAACATCCTCCCACCCTTCTCGAGCATCCAGACAATGGGTCCTCCCTCCGCGAACATATCTTCGGTCCGCTACGACGGTCACAGGCAGCACAGCCAGTCCGCGAGAAGGCATGCATCGGGATCAGCTAATGTTACTAGCGCCGATTCATCCGACATTGACGAAGAGGATAACGGGGAACTCCCAGAGACCGGCCTCGTTGCTCCGCTCGAGGTGCTCAGAGGTCTCGCAGATGTGGCCACGGAACGCGCCGCCCATGTGCGCCTTGTTTTGGCATCAAGTCGAGACGTCTAATATGCTTCAGGAAAACGGCGACAGCAGCGGACCACATAGTCGCGGCCGAACGCCTTCCCCTGACCCTCAGAGCCGTAAGCGACGCAAGATCCACCATAGATCACGACCAACCTACATCTTCCCCGACGGTACTGCCCGCGTTTTGCTTCCGGCTTCATTCTGACAATCTTCCAGTCGTCACCAAAAATATTGTGCCGGAGGCAGAAGCTCGGGAGTTGTTCAGAATGTCCGTCCATCTCCTACTCCGTTTTGCGCGCTGACTGGCCGAACAGCTTTTATCATGGATGCTCGACGTTCCTGTATGCTTATGTCCGTGTGCAGCAGTGGACGATCTCACTCAACATGATTTAGTCCCGTGTTTGATTGCAACTCGGACACCTTTGATGCGTTGCACGAGCGCTCACCATTTGCGGTCGATTGCATCTGCATGGTTGCTGCGCGCGTCCGCGACGGCGGCGGTACGGATGCGCTTGTTGATTTGCGCCTTTTGTGACGTCTTCCGGCAGGACGGCCCAGTCAGATCTATCTTCAGACATTAGAAGAAGTTCAGACGATCTCGCGGGCGACACTCTTCTCTCCCGTTTCTCGCCATGAAGCAGTGCAAGCCATGAGTACGTTGCATGTTGCTCTCCCTAGAACAGATCTCTGATAGCAGAAATAGTCTTGGTTGCTGGCTGGTCGGACAATGGGTGGCTCAGCGGCGGTCACGCAGTTCGAATGGTAATTTATGTTTCCGGCACGAAACCTAAACTGACGTCGTACATAGGCGATGGAGTTGTGTGCGTATGTTTGGCCAAGGGCTGACTAATGACTCACGTGACTCAGCGATGCACAAAGCCTGGCCGGCGTTACTCAAGCGGATGAACTCCAATCAGGTCGACATCGTTGCAGACCGTGAGCTAGTAATTGCATCGCGGATCTGGTTTTGTCTCTATCTTTTCGAGCATCAGTGGGTGCCCAACTCTCTCGCCTCCGCGTACCGATCGTGACTAGGTTATCCTACGGCACTGGCCGTCCTGCCGTGCTCAAAGACGATGAAAGCATCAAACACTGTCGTCTCTTGCTGCAGCACCCTCTTGCGATTGAAGACGACATGCGATTAGTTTCTACGGTCGAGTTGATGGCGTTGCGCGAGCGAGTGCACAACGCCCTTTCGCCGTTCGACGGGCCGGTGAAGGACGAGCATTTCGAGGAGCTTCGACGCGCCGATGTCAATTTTCGCAGCTGGTACGCAACTTGGGACCAAGCTTTTTCACAGAAGTATGAGGATGCAGGTGCGTGCCTCGAAATTAGGTGAGGAAATACCTCTCACTCCCCTCTTAGCCTTCTATCGCCAGTCGCTGCAGATTCAGCATCTTCATGCTGAACTGTTCCACAATGCAACTGCGCTTCGAGGCATCAATGGGCCCGAGGACGTACAGAGCATGCCCCAGCAGCAAAAGCACCTTGCTTTGCGCTCCATCCAGATCGCGCGCCAAGGGCTAGACATCACAGTGAATTCACCCGCCTATCGGGAAGGCATGGCGTTTGCTGTAACGTACACGCACCAAGCTGCGACGTTCGCTGCCTCCTTCCTGTTGCGCTTATCTCGACTGTTGTACGTGCACATTTCGCACCGAGGGGTTCCGGTGTTGACGTGCACATTAGCCCCAACGAAAGCGAAATGGCGGAAATTCGCAACCAAGTCGAGCGTTTGGCAACACTCATGGCAGAGAGTGAGTGATATTGCCTTTGCTAAGCAGCACTGATAAGGGCTAGTCCCCGGCAAACGCTATGCTCTGACTCTGCAAGTCATGCTCAAGCGTGCGCGGAAACGCAAATCGGCATCTTCTACCTCACGGTCGCCCAAGACCACACGAGATGCACACCACTCAATGGCCATGCCAGTGGACCCCCCGCACAATGCGCCATCTCAACACGCTGAGCCATTCTCGCCAACATACGAGACCACGTTCGCCAGTCCCATCTCGGCACACCCTGCGCACCCAATCCAGCCCACCGAGGCGGAGCACATCTGGCGGGGCTTCGAGATGACTTCCAACGAGCAGCTGCCTGTCTGGATATCAGACCAGACTCTTGGTGGCAACTCGTTCTCGCAGCACGGCATGAATGCATTCCTTCTACCTCAGGACTATCTCCCCGCTACACCCCAGATTTGGTGATTCTTGTGCTACTAGTGCTATGTTTGCTTTGTTTGTTGGATGTGTTTTGTACTAGTTCTGTACCGTACGCCTTGGTCACGTGTGACACTCAATGGAGCCACGCTCATCTTCTGAACGCGACGCCGACCCTCCGCGCCCAACCTCGTCCGACGGCCAGAAACCCTCCAAGCAAAGCATCGTGTCGTCGCTCCTCCACTTTGGCCTCAACACCTCGTCCGACGGCCATGCCCACCGCCATTCCGGCATCCCACTGCCCCTACCGCTTCCCCTGCCTCTGCCCTCCATCCCTGCCATCCCAATAAGCAACATAATCAGCACCAAAGCTCGCCGGCCGTCGGCCATCGTCCACAATGTTACCGGCGAGTCTCTACGCGACCTCGACGCGTCCCGCTGATCCTTCCCAGAACTCGACAATCGTATAAGGTTTCTTCTCAAGCTCGCCAACGCCCTTATGACATTCGGAGCTCCTTCTCATCGTATTGAGTCTCAACTCGTCGCCGCGTCCAAGATCCTCGACGTCCAAGCTGGTCTGTGGAATGCAGCCGTTCCTTTTCGTACTTGACGCGCTACGCAGGATTCGTGCATCTTCCCAATATCATCATCATTACCATCCGGCATGGTCCAACGACCAGAACGTAATTTGCCTTTCCCTGAGACGGCCCCAGCTCACAACTACCAGATATTTCGTTCGCGCAAAGGGTCGCATCTCGTTATCACGGTTAAACGCAGTCCACCACATCTATCGCAAGGTGCTCCACGACAAGATCGACGCGCAAGACGGAACTATCGCCCTCAAAAACCTGCTCGAAGCTCCTCCAGTGTACACCCTGTGGATGCGCTGTTTCTTCTCCTTCACATGCGCATCGATCCTCTGCGTCCTGTCGTTCGGCGGTGCTTTTCCCGACATGTTCGTCAGCGGCTGTTGTGCTGGCGTTCTGCAGTATCTCGGTTTGAACGCTGGTGGGTCCACCTGACCGCCATTTATCAACGTGACCAAGTGTATCGCTAGCAAACAAGAGCTCCATGTATGCGAACGTCTACGAGTAAGGCTATCAAAATTATGCAACCGCCTGCCCGCTTACTATCCCCCAGAATATCTGCGACGATCATTGTAGCTTTCGTCGCACGCGGGTTGAGCAATATTCCCGTTTGTGGCCGCACTAAAGCGACAACCATTCCTCATATCATGCCCAGGGAAACTATTTCTGCTATAGTGCCATCTCATCTGCAGGTATAATACTCGTACGTCGGATTTCTGAAGTCTAGATTGTCTTCCAGGCGTCATCGTCATCCTCCCGGGTTTCACTGTGCTCGTGTCGGCTTTGGAGCTCATGTCGAAAAACATGTTCTGTGGATCGGTCAGGATAGTCTATGCTATCATTTACACTCTCTTCCTCGTCAGTGTCTTCCGCTTGGTATATCCCCAGCACTCACATTTCGCCCAGGGCTTTGGTTTGACCATTGGCTCTGACTTGTACCTCGTCGTGGATAGCCGCGCTCGTCGGGCCTATTATACTGGACCAGCCACAGCGCCACCTACATATACCCACGGGACTTTTGAAATGGTCAACGGAACGAATCCAGGAACCCTCATATCCGGAGTCCTCGGTTTGACTGGTCGTAGCTATGAAACGGAGCATATCATCAAGGGTGCGCCACTAGGAGCTTGCGGTACGTCGCTCATCCTGGGCAGGTTGCTTCCGCCATCCTTCCTGGCCATGGTTTCGACAACCGTTTCCTTGGTGGACCGCCTTCTTCCTCGTGCCGCTGTATACCACGTCCTCTTCGCTTTCGAACCTACAGAGCATCTACACGTGGAACTCTCGCAAGCAACTTGCAATCATGGTATTCTTTTCGTGTTGCTCGTATAGCGCGAACCGGGCCGTCGGCGAAACTCTTCCGAGCCGTCCTGACATCGTCTCTGCGACTGGAGCTTTCATCATTGGAGTGCTCGGCAATGGATACTCTCGGCTACTTCGTGGTACAGCATTCACATCTATGGTCACTGGCGTCCTTTTCTTGGTCCCGGTTCGTGATCCTACGTTTCGATCTTCGCATGCAGCTGACCACACGAAGTCTGGTATCGCGCAAGGCGGAGGGCTGACTCAAACGTATAAGAGCTCCGTGGATCAATATTCGAGCGGTTTCTCTCTGGCTTTGCGGATGATCTCTGTCGCCGCCGGCGTGAGGTACGAGTCCTTGTCTATGTAGTCGCTGTCCTTAAAGTTGGCTCATTTGGGAGTAGCGTTGGATTGTTCGTGGGACAGGTTGTTGGTGAGCCGAACCCGATATTATTTGCCGCGTAATGCTGATTTGTGGCTAGTGTACGTCTTCGGCACCCGAAAGAACGCGGCCCATTTCGCTTTTTAAAATTTCCTTTTTGGGCGTGATCACGTGTACAAGGATTATTCGATTTGCGTGCGGTATTGTACGGATTGTGTACACGGCGTACAGTAATGTAACAACAAGATGGCTTCTACGATACTCAAAAAATCAACTAAACAGCTCCTGAAGCTCTTCGGCGCGACGACTCATCATCTCTGCTCTGCTGTACTGCCCGAGAGTCATGTTGGCGAGTTCCGTCTTCTTCTTCTGCACTTGAAGCAGACGGGCTTCGATGGTGTTCTCGATAATGAGCTTGATAGTCGTGACCGGTCGAGTCTGACCCAGGCGATGCTGTTGGAGCTGTAAGTCATATAAAGGTCGGCGTCGGGCGTAACAACTTACAATACGGTCTACAGCTTGGTTCTCGACGGCAGGGTTCCTGGAAAAGCGTCAGATATGTTCAGAAATACACCACACAAACTCACCAATACGGGTCCATGAGGTATACTCGTTGAGCCGCCGTAAGGTTGAGACCCACACCACCAGCTTTCAGACTAACGAGAAGAACCTCGCAGCGAGGATCATGCTTGAGCGCGTCCATGGCTTTGGTTCGTTCTTCTCGCTTCATCGTCCCGTCCAGGCGCTCGTAGTGGATCGCTGCCGCCTCTAATGCATCCTCTATTCTGTATAGCAGTGAGAGGCTTGCGCGAATAAGAACAGAGGTGGACGTACTTATCAAGCATAGTTGTCCATTGGGAGCTGGGCATCATGATAAGTCGAGGAACGCGTGGAGGACGAGCGACATACAATACCACAGTCTTGACGACGCCGTCATCGAGACTGTTTCCCTTGTTATCCACCACCTGCACCTCGACCGACTCGGGTTCGTAATTGGCCGAGTATGGGTTCGCACGGGAGAACTGGACGAGGTCGCCGAGGAGGGCCTTGACCTTGGTCGACGGGTGAAAATTCTCCAACGAGGCACCCTTTTGCCGTCGCTCCTTCTTTGGGGGCTTCCTCTTTTGAGTGGATGCGTCGGCCCCCGTGTCTGGTTTGATCTCGACGGCATCCAAGGGACCCAAGGCAGTTTGGCAAGCAGAACAAGAGCGACGCATGTCGGCAGAGACGTTGGGCCATCCCGGACAGATGCAGTTGCGATAGCACTCGATACAGAACAAATGCTGACAGCGCGTCAGCACTGGCCGCGGCGTAGACGGACTGCTGGCACGCGTCGGGGCACGTGATGATGATGATGCTTTGGTTTTGCGAGCGCGTTTTGCAGCGGGAGGCCCGTCGACGTCCATGTTATCAGCGTGTGACAGGTCCGAGCTCGACAATTCTCCTCCGCATTCGACGCACTGCGTCGTCGCAGACTCGCGCAAGATGGCGAAAATAGCAGCAGCCCGTACAACGTTGATCCCTTCCCGAGATATATCGGCGACGAGCTGCTTGTAGGATTGGGGTTGAATGGAGACGCCCTTGCCCTCGACAAGCTCCCAATGGTCACAGATTTGGCGAAGACGGAGAATCTTCTGCAGGATGCCGACGTAGTTCTTCATCACCTCGTTCTTGTCCGCCAAGTCGTCGAACTCCGCCTTGGACTCGTCGTAAAATTGGTTGTAGATGGCCTGCTCCTGGTCATCAAACTTGAGATAACGGAGCTCGTCGCGACGAGGTGGAAGGTCGAGGATCCTGGAACCATCCTGCTTCTTGGACTCCTTCGTGCGCCGGAGGGTGATGCACTTCATGATCGTCTGCAAACGAGCAACACCAAGTTGTTGTCCGAATTTGACGGGGCTGCCGATGTACTCTGTCCACACGTTCTTGTCGTCGAAGGGACCGAGGCGTAAGAACTTGATGAGCGCAAAGACGTCGTCCAGTTTATTTTGAACGGGGGTCCCCGTCAAACATAACCGGCGGTCGGTCATGAGATCGCAACAGGCGCGACTCGCGACAGTACTCGTCTCTTTGATGCAGCTAGCACGCTATGATCAGCATCGAACACGGAAATAGAAAAGAATTTTCGCACTGAGCCTCATCGAGCACGACACGAAACCAGTGGATACTCTGCAACGCACTCGTAGCCTCGCCCGACCCGTTCGAAGCGCCGTTTTTCTTGCGCTTCGTTCCTGCCTTCTTCGGCTTGGACAGTTTGATAACAGGATTCCCGGACTCGTCTAACTCCATCCCACTGTCGCTGCTGCTGCCATCGTCGTCGTCATCATCATCCGCTTCGGCGCTGGCAATGCTCTTGTTTTGCTTGGAGAATTCGGACGCGAGCGTTGCATAGGTTGTAATGACGGCGTCGAAATCGGCCAGGTACGACGGATCCGGCTTGCGAGCGTTTCCGTGGTAGATGTACACCCGCAATTGAGATCCTTGCCGCTTGCCGTTGTTTTCCACGAACATGGACGGCTGCGCGAGGGCTTGGGCTAGAGCTTGCGAAGGAGTAGCAGGAACGCAGCCCCCGCCTCCGCCAACCACGACCACCTCACCGCGCCAGTGCTCGCGGAACTGGTCCTCCCAGTTGGCGACAGTGGACAAAGGACAGATGATCAAGCTGGCGCGACTTTTGGCCTTGATGCGCGAGGCTCGAGCATGAGCAACGTCGAGCTTCTCCTGCGTCCGAGCAGCTTTCGCCTTGGCCTTTGCGGACATGGACTCCTCGGGCATATTCCAGACGCTCCCGGAGAAGTGAGAGGCGAGAGGTTTGGAGGGTAACGCAGGTTGTGGAGGGGCGATGGAATCGAGAGGTTCTGCTGCGAACTCCCTAGCAGAGTCGAGCGTGGCAGCAATGAGAGAAACACAGGTGATTGTCTTTCCGAGCCCCATCTACAGCGAGGATAAGCAGGAGCAGTCAAGAAAAGAGTTGGTTTGCGCACATCGTCAGCCAATATGGAACCCTTGGCCTCACGCGGGTCCTCGAAAACCTCCTTCGTCGTTATTGTGTGGAACCACGAGTTGGTCCGCTTCTGCCAAAGGGACGAATATTGGCCATCGGGTCCAGGTTTTTCGCGTTCGCGCTCTAGCAGGAAAGTGAGAGCTTTCTTCTGATGAGGGTACAACTTTGTTGCGACGTTCGGACCTGGTCGGCGCTGCTTAGCCAGCCTTGGCTGATAGTTTGTAAACAACACTCACCGGGCTCGGTCTCAGTCAGCTCGTCGCCGCCCTTCAAGCTTTTGAACAGCTCGTCAACCTGACTCCTCTGCACCTCGACGCTCTTTCCCGCGACCTGTGGTGTTGTCCAACGACTGGGCTGCGGCGGAAACATTTGTTGGGCGTGAGCGCGATGGCCGCCAGGCGGAGGATTGTGGGGGTTTGAGTAGTGCTGGTTCTGCATAATAAGATGGTACATGTCGAAGGGATGCGAGGGATGCTCCAGCATCAGGCCGCACTGGCGGAGATAGTTGCCAACGACGGGGATGTTGCCCTTGGGCGTAAACACCAGCGCTTTCATGGGAAGAATAGGCAACTAGGGCACTGTTAACTCGCACACGACATCTTAAACCTGAAAACGCACGTTTGGAGGGCCCTTACGAATCTTTGCGTCGAGCCGGATGAGGCCCTTGCCCAGCATTGGCCCTATAGACGTAGCAACTTTCTGTTCCACCATCCCAAACGCGTCCTCGCTGGCCTGGTCCCCATTTGTAGGCCGGCCAAGGGGCGTCTTTATGTGTATTGTCTCCGGCTGGGGCCGGTTTGCGATATGCTCGTACTCGAGGCGCGCTACGACCCATTCTTCGCTGGCAGGATTTGTTTGCTGCATGTATTGTATCGGATACAACACGAGCGCATGCACTGTGATCTGACCGATGCAGACTGGCGTTTTCGGCGCTAGTTGTGCATCCAGTGGCGGCGGCTGCATGAAATTTGGGACCGGGGCGGCATGGATAGGCGGAGGAGACGGTGAATGACCAGTTAGGTCTATTACGCGCGGCGCAGACGAGGGCCCAGCGGAGATGCGTGGGGGCGCATGGGAAGGACGAGATTGAAAGGCGAACGGAGGACGATACGGGCTGAGATTGGAGGAAGTATGGGGCTGGAAGCGCGCGGCAGAGTGGTTGGGGATGGCCATCGGGTAAGCGGCCGGGGGCGCGCGATAGCCGTCAACTGCCTGAATTACAACGTCGTCGTCTTCGTCGCCGGTGACTGTGCAAAAAGTCTAAGTTGACACACAGAACATGGAAACCAGAGCAACCAACGGTCTATGGTGTTGGACGCATTCCTCACGGTCGCAGCCATCGGGGCAAGCGGAAGCTCAGCAAAGTCACGAGTATCATCCCGTAGTCATCAGATCAGTTCAAACTCTTCTCAGTCTTTCACCTCAAACTTCAAGATGAGCTCCGTTCAGTCCCTCAACGTCAGCGCGTCACCTACGAAGTGCCCCGTTGCTATCTTCCCGACCCTCGAAGACGCCCAGTCGAGCCACTTTCGCAGCACAGCCTACCTGGCTCATTATCTGTTCAGCAACAAAGGCAGACACAAGGCAGACGTCTCCGTTCCAGAAATCTCTTCGACCTCGTACTCGCTGTCCGGGAGCTGATGGTTTTCCATCCAATGATCTCGAATTATTTCTTGGCTTCGGTATAAAAACCCACCTATCTTGCTGCATCGACCAGAAACCCAGCTCTCTCTCTCTCTCTTTCTCTTCGCTTCCTAGGGCAAGACCCACATTTTATTTCAGTACGCGATATTCTTCCTATCACGGCTTACAGACTCAACCAAGTCTCTACAGCACTGTTCACCTCGTGCTAGCCACCGTCAACTCCCTCGCCCATGTTCTTCCGCACCGTTTTGCTCGCCTTCGCCTTCGCCGTTTCGGTCCGTGGCCACGGTGCCATCACCAACGTCGCCGGAGCGAATGGTGTCACCGGCGCTGGGTTCGGCATCATCGCCAGTACCCCCCGCGACGGCTCCACGCCTGTTGTCAGTTCTCTGTCCTTCGAGGCGTTCTTGGTTGTGGCTCACTCTTCGTAGCCTTTTGAACAAGACACGTCTATCATCCGCGATGTGGAAATCAACTCGGGCAGAACAGGCGGTAAGGGTTCCCTTCCTAACTATTTCTCGGCCATTGATGTGCCGCAGCGTGTGGTCGCACCCCAGCTGGTGGTAACAACGACGTTGCTACTCAGTTAGCCGCTGCCTCACAGGCTGGTCTTCCGACCACGGCGTCGGACGGGAGCCTTTCAATGACTCTCCATCAAGTGGTGTGTGTTATCTCTTCAACTGTACCTGTCTTCATCCATTTCAGAACGCCGATGGGGCAGGAAAGTACACTTGCGAGGTTTCTACGGTACGATGCCTCGAACGACTCTGGTCTATCCCTGACTCGTCGCAGGATGGAGGCAACTCTTTCTCGGCAGCCACTGTCACAACCCAAGTTCCTGGTATTTTATCCCTCTCGACGGCCAAGGCGGAAGACTTCCCGTTAGTTGCCGCTGTGGCTGCGTGAGTTTTTCTTCTTCTCTGGATATCTTCGCACCAATAACAAATCCTTGCAGCGGGACCAAGTGCGCAGCTGGGCCTAACGGAGACGCGTGCATAATGCGATGCCGGAATGGTGCACTTGCAGGGCCCTTCGGCGGCTGCGTTGCTTTCGCCATGGGCAACGTCACGGACGCAGCCGCTACTTCATCTGCCTCGACCACTTCGAGCGCAACGGGGGCTGCTACTGATGCAACAGCGTCCGGCGGACTCTCTGGTCTGTTGTCTGCGATCAAGAACAAGCTTGGAAGGGCCGAGGGTGCGCCGACGAAGCGATACATCAATTCGCGCGTCGCTGGCCAGTTCTCG
Organism: Mycena chlorophos; assembly: GCA_014461115.1. NCBI lineage: Eukaryota > Fungi > Basidiomycota > Agaricomycetes > Agaricales > Mycenaceae > Mycena > Mycena chlorophos. The sequence continues at coordinate 1,341,325 of JACAZE010000007.1, read as the reverse complement.
GGATATTGGCTGTAATTCATGCACAATCTTGGACTCTTTGTTGGACAGTTGGACGAGAAGTGTAAAGGACATTCCTTGACGTATCTGCGCGAGCTCGAGTATAAACCTACTGCGCCGCTCAGCATTATGAAGAACAGTGATGCGGCTGCTGAATGCGACCACCCAAACGAATGCATGGCAGGGCCAGTAATTGTCGTGTTTCTCCCGCCAGATTTCTTTCTTTCTTTTTCGCGTCGCAGTGGGTGGGAGACTGTCCCAATGCACTGGATGACGTATGTACGAAGTGACAACTTGAACTTGCGCCCCCACGCGCTCTCCTCGAGCCCATGAGTGCGTTGGAGGAGTCGACCTCGGCGTCCTTCAGGGCGGTGCCTCGTCGCAGTCGCCACCCATCCAATGCCTCAATCCGGAGCACTGCGTCGAGCCGGTCTGCGCGCCCTACGGTGTGGCGACTCGGAGCGGCTCAATTGCAGCGGTCTGCGGAACCAATGAGCACTCTCACTGCTGTTGTCGCGACCCCCCATCTCTCAACAACTGGCAGCGCCCGCGACAAGATGGAGGCGGTTGCTGGTCCATCTACGGCTGTCGATGTCGTAGAACACGACATTGAACCCATCCCAGAGGTCGTTCCGGAGCCCATTCCGGAAGTCGCCCCCGAGGAGCCGGAACTCAGCAACTCGATAGCATTCCCCGTTTCTGTGTCCCCGACCCCCAGTCGCTCATCCTGGTTCTCCTCACTTTCACGGGCCAAAGGGAAGGAGAAGCTCGTCGAAACACTCGTGGCCGCTGCGCAGTCGGAGCCCAATTTGGCGTCGTCCCCTCCAGCAGATCCTATTGACGACGCTATGCCTCCCGCATCTTCAGCTCCGGTCACCTCTGTGGCTCCCGATACCCCAGAGCAACCCGATCCGTTTCTTGCCCACTCCGAACCCACCCCACCACGTCTAATCAACAAACCACCAGCGGCGAAACGATCGTGGTTCTCGTCCTCTCCTTCCCAGCCTTCCCCGCTACGCAATGCTGCCTCGCCTCCGCGGCCAGTTCCGCAGCCAGTCCAATTCCCGAGCGACGAACACGTCGCCTCTTCCGTCGACTCGTCCGTCCCCTTACCCGTCGACACTCCCCCAGCTGATAACCAAGTCAGCATACCGTTTTCCGAAGACGCTTTAGAGACCGTGCGCCCAAGGAAGCGCCTTGCGTCCCTCAGCCCTGCTGTTGGGCACTTCAATATCCCGCTTCCGGTCCTTCCATCTGTGCCCTAACACCGCTTCGGAAGGCAAGTGGCCCAATTTCAGTCACTTGGCGCCGCTAACTCTTTTTTTGCAGCTCTGATGCGTAGGTAGCGCCGCTGGACCGTATTCCCGCCGCTGATGTTTCTTGGCAGAGCCCGCCGTGACCCAGGTCTCGGAGACTACAGGTACGAGTCGCATACGCACGTTTGCTTGGCTCACACAAGCACAGCGACAGTAGTAACCTCGACGACGACGACGACGACGACCGGCGCTGTTGAGGGCGCTCACACGGCCGCGGTCAAGGTCGATGTCCAGCAGAGTTCATGGTGGGACTATGTTGGTTGGGGTCCTGCACCTTCCGTCGCGCCTCCGCAGACGAGCGAGGGCCCTGCAGAAGAATCAACACCAAAGCCGCCCGCCCAACAAATGTTGGCGGTCGTCGAACCGCCAGAGCCTACCCCCATGGATGTCGATGTAAACACGTCGTCGGCGCCTACGGCAGAGGCTCAATCCGACGCGCAGCATCCTTCGTGGTACTCTCCGTGGGCGTGGTACGGGACAACATCCACTATGAATGCCCCTGGGCCTATTCCGAGTGTGGAGAAAGACTCTGAAGTCCCAAATACACCCGAGGCCCCAGAACAGCATGGGGTAGCCGAGGAAGCTGCTGAGCAGGCTGTTCAGAAGCCATCCGATGCAGACACCTCGAAAGCAGCAGCTCAACAGAGCTACTGGACTTCATTCTTCTCCGCTGCTCCTACTTCTAATGCGACGCCCTCCGACACTCCCCGTCAAGCACCTTCATCGGTTGAGTCGACACCGTCTGTCCCCACGGCGCCACTTCCCAAGACTCCATCCTCGGTGTCGCTGCCGAATCCTATCGCGGACAGCATGTCGAAGCAGGGCGCTAGTTGGGTCTCTTTCTTCAACGCTGGAACGTTGGGATACATGTCGCGCAAGACAGTGACTTCGGGCGAGCCAGAAGTCATGGAAATCGATGTCGAGGATATCCCGGAGCCAGAGCCTGCTGTGGATCCTACTCCCGCCGCCGCCGCCGCCGCCGCCCCGCCGCCGCTCAGCCGCCGCCGATCGTTAAGGCCGCCCAGGCGAAGGCGGACAAGAGTCGACCGCTTTCCAAAGAGACCGAGCCAAAGTCATCGAACGAAGACCAGCCAGCGGCACCTATCAAGGACGAGCCTTCCACCACGAAGTCGACGAAACCATCATCCTCCAAACCGTCAGCCCCACCGCTCACAATTTCCGATTCTGTCAAGAAACAGGTAGCGAGCAACAGCGGCACGATAAGCTCGAAGCGGTCGTCGTCTCCCGCGCCTTCGAAAGGATCGGGGACGAAGAGCCCCGCCAAACCTTCGTCCATCGCTCCACCACGAACGCCACCTCCCAATCTCGTTCTCCCGACTTGGGTCGATACGTTTCATACGGCCCCTCGTTCTGTTGTTCCCCAGCGATTCCTCGATGGAGGCAAGACAGCGGGACGTGCTGTTGTCGAAAAGACGATGAAGTTTGTGAGCGGTGTGCTATTTGCCGCGGATGGGCCACCTACCAAGAGACGTCGATCGTCGCTCTCGAAGGCCAAGACGACGGAATGGGATCCGCAGGAATGGGGACTCGGTCTCCCGCGGGCTTGGGATGTGTTGAAACCTGCTGCAGCTCGCGGCCATCCCCCCGACGTCAAGGAGGGCAACTTGCAGGATGTACTGCGCGGCTGTAAGAGTGTGGTTGTTATCGGTATACACGGGTGGTTTCCTGGAGCCATGATGCGGTCGGTGCTTGGGGAGGTACGTGTCATTTGTTCGCTCTTCATTCATCCTAGGTTAAATTTCTTCCAGCCAACAGGTACCTCGACCAAGTTCGTCGATCAAATGGTCGCTGCGCTCGAGGACTTCCAAAACGAATACAACGTGAGCATAGAGAAGATTACCAAGATTCCGTTAGAAGGCGAAGGGCAAATCGCACGGAGGGTGGAAAAGCTCTACACTGCGCTGACATCGAACGACACGTGGATGGCCGACCTTCATGCTGCCGACGTTATCTTTGTTGCAACGCACTCCCAAGGTATAGTTTCGATTTTTCGCACCTAAGATCAACTTTGACCGGCACTTCAGGCAGCATCGTGAGCACGCATATCCTCGATCGGCTCATCACCGACGGGCATATCCGTACTGGCGGCTACGAGTCGACGAAGTCTCAGAGCAGTCCTTCCGCAAACCAGCCACCCCCCGCTCCCAGGCAACGTGTTTGCTGTCTGGCGCTCTGCGGCATTCATTTGGGACCTTTGAGATACCTGAACTCGAGCTCGCTTCTCCTGCCCTATATCCAGGTACCTCTTCGTGTTTCTCGATGTGAACAACTTGATGACGGGTTCCAGTACTTTGAGAGTGCAGCCGCCAGTGAGCTGTTTTTGTTTCAAGTGAGTTGGCAGTCACGTTGTGACAGTCACGTGCCCTCTTGGACACCTACTCACCGATATACGCAGAACACGGAAAGCGACGTATCGCGTGCATACGTCAAATCGCTAGAAAATGTCCTCGACAACGGGGTAAAAACCACCTTCGACGCCGCGAATAACTTGCTGAAACGCAACAGGTCAAGATGGTGTACATTGCGTCGTTGAACGACCAGGTAAAGATTTACTTGCTCGTAGGCTCGTCCAACACTAACACGTACACTTCAAGGTTGTTCCAATATATTCGGGAATCTTCGCGGCCGCGTCTCATCCGCTGATTCTCCGTGGATTGTATATCGACGGGGACGTTTACCAGTAGGTTCTCCGTACCACTGCTCAACACTGGTCTGACCAGCTCTTCCGCAGCTCCTCCGACTTTCTCTCGAACCTCTTGGTGCTCTTGATCCGAGTGCTGAATTCGGGGCTCACGGAGCGAGGCTTGGTGACGCACCTATCAGAAGCCACGGCCGGCTCTCTTAACGGCGTTGGTCACTCCACCGCATACGAGGAGCTTGGGAACTATAAGTGCGTGTCTCATATGCTGCTTGCGCTCGAGAATTGACGCCGTGGTCAATAGACTGGTACTGGCATCGTTGTTTGCGTTGGTTACCCTTATTGACGACGATTCAGGCCGTCAAGTACCTATTCTTGACCAATAGTGGATTTGAGCCGCATCCAAAGCTCGTTGTAGAGCCGTTCAACGCCAGCACCGAGCAAAACGACTATGAAATCCCGTGGCTTGCCAGGGACATGATAGCAGATCCTCGGGTCGAGCATTTCCTTTCGAAAGAGATATCCGAACTTGCGGCCGCGTTCCGTCATTGGCAGCCCAAGACCACGATAATGCGAGACATGAAGAAGAAACTCAGCGTAAGTCACGCTTTAGGCTCCATGTTACGGACCAACATCGTTTGCAGCCCATACAGAAACTCCCATCGACATTTTCGCAAACTAACAATAGCAAGCTGTGAATTTATTGTACAAGAACGCATTTAGAAATCTGTAGCCTGTACCTGGATGCTCAATTATAATCAACATTGCGGAGACTAGCATCGGGAAAAAAAATCACAAGATATACTCTATATTACATGGCCGGGCTAAGTATTAGGAGGTATCGTGAGCTATTACAGGTCGCTGAGGTCTATTATCTCTTGGTTCGCCACTTCTTGCTTCTTGCGGACCGACAGGATCTTGCGGAGTGCATCGACGGTCTTGGTAGTCCCCGGATGCTCTTCTAGGCGTTTGATCTCTTGGGAAAGCCTGGGGCGCGCGATCAGGACGCTGAACGGAAATGCCTCGTGAGATTGAAAACGCACTTCTTCGGTGAAGCATCCGCGATGACTGGGCATTCTTGGACCGGGTGAGGCGACGATTTACAAACTTGGCACGTTTCACTCGACGGAGATTGCCGAGGCTTCTTGTGTGGACCTTCGGTAGACCCTGGACCCGGAGACAGAGTGCGTTTGGACGAGCTTGCGACCGCGTTCGTAGGTGCGGGTGCTGACGCCACGGGCACACTATGAATGACCGGAGTCTCGGCCTGAACTTTATGTCTCTTGGCCGGAATGTCGCTGGGTTGGCCAAGTCCATGGTCGATAATCTCGAGTGGTTGGCCATGAATGAGATGCACGTGACCTCGCTGATAGAGCACCTCGTCGATGGCGGCAACTGCAGCGAGCTGGTGCAAGTGGATGAGTTAGAGAGGAGGCATAGCAGGTTTCAAGAGACATACGCGTTTATCAAGAGGTTCGTCATCGGCATGTAGGATCAGCATTTCGCGGAATTCCGCCAGATGCTCCGAATTCTCCGTCATGAGGCAGGCTCCCAGCTGGTCCGAATGCCGATCACCACAAAGGCTACAAGGAGGTGGCAACGGCGCTGAATTCTGCGCCGTCGGGAGCGGAAGATCGGCTTTCTTCTTGCGTTTGGGGGGTTGCTGCTCCGCGGCCTGGTTCAGTGCCTCCGCGACCAGCACAGCCGTGTCGACGACATGTTCTGAATCGTCACCCGAGTCCGAAGAGTCGCCGCCATCGCCAGACGCATACGCAGAGTCGTTGGACACCATGGACTGTGCACGTGACTTTGACTTCACGGGGCTGTCGTCGATGGCGTAGTTTTGTCGACGATTCGCGGCCGCCCTTTGTTTGCCACGGCCATAGCGCTCCATTTCTTGAACCTGATCCAGCTCGCGGTTCTCGTTCATCTTCTTCAGCGCCTGGGCCCACGACTCTGCCGTCACGTCTTCTTCAACCACGTCCTCCAGAGTGTCCTTCTCCGCCGCCCAAACTTTCGCGAACGCAAAAGAGAAGGCACCCTCTTCGCCGGTCGACTGCTCTGGTGCAGCCTCTTGTTCCGTCTTCTCGATGAGCTTGTCGATATCGTTATCGGAGTCTGATACCAGTTAGTTCCATGAAATAAACCGACACCGATTTCTCGACGCACAGACTATATCGCGTGCGTCAGGGTCTTCGGCGAATAACGCCTGCGCCCCAAACGTCAGGATAGAATCGACGTTGTCTCCGCCTTCCTCATCGTCGTCCATCTTCTGTACAATCAAGTGGTCGAGCACAAGTTTCTTCTTGCCGACCTGAATAATGCGTTCTATCAAGTGGTGAGGTCGATCCGAGTGTTGGAGTAAATCCAGTTTCACCTTCGGCGGAATCCTTAACCTAGAGACGTGTTAGAAAGAACTAAACATACGTTGCGAACCATACCATTAGCTTGAAGACTAGACAGGTATTCTTTTGCCCGTAGCGGTAAGCTCGAGCGATCGCCTATTGAAGAATCCCGAGTTAGCGAAAGACGGTGAACATCATGGTGGCCTACCTGCAGGTCTTGGTGCGGATTAAAATCCGGGTCGAAGATGATGACGGTGTCTGCGGTGTACAAATTGATGCCAACGCCCTATTCGGACAAGTTAGACGCGGATTTTAGGAAGTGGGCGATGCGGGCGCATACCCCTGCTCGCGTCGTCAAGAGGTATATGAAGACGTCGGAGCCTATGCCAAAATGAACGAAAGTCGCTGCCTTAGTGTCCGTGGTACCTTCGCGGTTGAACTCATCCATGCCCTTCTGCCTTTCGCTGCCCTTGGTATTTCCGTCCTTGCAAGAAGGTCAGCAAGAAGCGAAGCGCAGACGCGAAGAATTTACCAAGCGCAAGAACTTCAAGCCCTCTCCAACTAAGAAATCTTCGATGATATCGAGCGCGATGACAAACTAGGTGAACTAAGCTTCTGCACCCGAGAGGAACACTGCGCGACGAACCTGGCTGAAGAGGAGAACACGATGTCCTCGAGCTTTGAGCTTCGGAAGGAGGACCTTCAGCAGCCGCAGTTTCGCACTAGCGTCGATGAGTTTATAGTGGGTTTCCTGTTTGGAAAGCCCGCGCGGCTCGATGGTATCCTCATAGAGGTACGGGTGCTGCAAACACTTGCGCAGGTGCATGAGGACATTGTTGAGCTTCCCCCTCGCAACACCCGTCTTCTTCTTGCTCAAACCTTTGAGAAGGTCAAGGTTATGCGCTGCGAAGGAATGAGCACAGGATTATCAATCAACCACGTGACTTGCTGAGAATTGAGCGGTATATTTCCTTTTGAAGCGGCGCCATCGAGACCGGTACAATGACCTCGTTCTAACGGCCTTGAGCACGAGGAGCGGAAGCAATGAAAACGTCCAAACCTTGGGAGGGAGCTTCAACACTTGGCTCTTGATGCGTCGCAAGAAATACGGTCGCAGGCGAGCGTGAAGATCCTTAATCAGGTCCTCCGTAAGTTCCTCGTGTTCCTTCTCGAGGGCCTCGAGATCCGCCCATTGCTTGGGGAAAATATCAACACCAGCTTCGCAAAACGATGCAACCTCGCCGTACCTTGGGGTCAAGAAAGTTCATTAGATTGAAAAGTTCACGTATGTTGTTGTTCAGAGGCGTCTGCAACCACGCGTGAGCTCCTGCCGACCATTAGATGAAGCCTGCGTACTCCGGTCATGATCACACGATGCAACGTGCGTAGCTCGTTCAGCTTTCTGAACAGAAGACTGTTGTCGCTTTTCACTAAGAACTGGTTAGTCAAGAGTTCGTTGCTGAATCTCATGTGTACATCGTTGGCCTTCGTCTACCACGAGAACCTAAACTCGTGTCAGCACGGTCGAACAACATTGAACTGAACTCGCTCGCCTCCCATCGAGGCTGGCTCTTGAAGACGGTCGAGAAATCGGTCCCGATGATGGTGTCGTACGTGGTGACCAGGACATGATACTTGATAGACAAGCAATCCTTTCGCTTTTCATGATGCATAAGCTCGTAATCGCGAATGATTTTGCGTGCGGGACCCTGGAAAGCGGATGAGCGAAGTCTCTTGGTTGGGATCAGGACTCGCCTCCCCGTAGAATGGTACAACACGAAGCTTCGGTGCCCAGCGTTCGAACTCACGGACCCAGTTCGTTATGGTTGCGTTGGGAACCACGACGAGGGCAGGCGACACCGAGAAGTCTTGGACAATCTTGCCAATGAAGGTCGCAATCTGAACGGTTTTACCCTGCACCAAGTTCAGCGGCGCGAAGCGGAATGACCACGGAAGCTACCAAGCCCATCTCGTCCTGGGCAAGTAATCAATATTTCGAGCAAGGAAAGCCACTAGTGACGACCCACAGCAAGAATGCAAGGTTGTTCATTCCACCAATTGTCGCAAAGCCAATTGAACCCGTCGACCTAATTTGCGCATCAGCCTTTGACCGCGAGGCCATAGCGAGAAAGTACCTGGAAGTCCATGAGCTTGAACGCGGGGTCTTGTCCAAGGTCGAGGTCGGCAGCCTGTGTAAGGCGCAGAGAAGCAAATCCCTCTTTCGGTCGATTCGGCATCTGTGTCTTTGTTCCCGGTTTAATACAGACGTCACGTGCCGCGATGAAACGCTCGAGGGCGGTCACAAAGGCGGGATACAAGGCATCGTCAGACGACGGCGGACAGTCCCAGGTGGCTAGTGGCCGTCAGATGACAAAGCAGAATCAGAGTTGAAGAGCTCGCCTTGGTCGTATGTCAGCTCGCCCCACTTCAAGTACGCCCAAGATACTTGGTCAATATGCTCGATGCTGAACTTCTGGCGCGTCCGACTCTCCCAGTCGGCGAGTGTCTCTGAGAAGACGCCACTAGGCTCAACAAGCCCTTCGCGAACAGACTTCTTCTCCAGTTCGAACTCGTCCTCCAAGTCGTCGTCCGCGTCGGAGTCGATGCGCGTCCGTTTGCCCTTCTTTTGACGCGCGTTGCGCGGGCGCCACAAATTGAGATCCAACACGCGATCCACCGTCTTCCACGCCAGCGGGATCCTCTTCTCGGCGTCTGGAAGAGGCCCTTGCGGTCTCTCTTGCTCCGAGCTGCCCGGTTTCGTCGATGACTGTCTCGACGACTCGACAACAACCTGGAACTGCGTGGTCTCGGCACCTTGATGCTCCTCTTCGCCGATGGGCTGCTCAAGAAGCTCCACCTTGGGTCCAGTCGCGACAAAGTTTTTCAACTTGGACTGATGCTTGGAGAACAGCCACATATGCGGAACCCATTGTGCGCGCCCGTAGGACTTGTTCATCCACTTGACCAGGTATTCGCGGGGCAGAGGCTGCTTGATGTCGGGCAATTCGTCGGGTTCGAGCGCAGGTTCGGTCGCAGTGGCGGGATACGGTCGCCAAGCGAGGATCTTGTCGACCACCTTCGACTCGAACGAGGAACAGTCGGCGCACAACCAATTAGACTCGGACATGTAGTGGTTGGCAATGTCCCAGATTGGCTTTCCTGCGAGGTGCTCGGGAACGTGCAGATGTTCGTAATGTGCCGCGCGACGGCAGCCGAGACAACGGAAGAGGAGGGCGACATCCGCGTCGTACTTGAGGGCCGGCTTCATCTCGACGTCGGCCGAAGCGGCAGCAGGGGCAGCAGCAAGCGAAGCAGGTTCCGCCGCAGGTTGCACATCGGGTGGCGACGACACCGTTGCGTGGCACCCAATGCAGATGCCGGTCTTGGAGCAGTCGCCTGATATTAATGAGAAATCAAGTAGACGAGTAATGGGAGCAAGGACGAACGGCAAACAAAGTCAGTCATTTGCTGGGGGTCCAGACCAGCTCGCTTCCGGGGCTCGTTCTTGTTGGGTTTCGGCTGCCCGTCTTCGTCGTAAATCTCACTTGCGGGTTGAGTGCTGCGCCAAGCCTCGCGGTCAACGTCGCGGATTGCCTTCAAGATTTCGTTCCGGTCCGACGCCGACAAGCATCCCCAATGAACAACGACCGGACACTTCAAACTAAAAAGAGAGCTCAAACACCGATAGGATGTACTTGATGTGGCGACTCACCATCTGACCCATCCTCCCTTGTCCGTCAGACGCTCTAATTCGTCTCGAGAGTCGAACTCATCTTCGGCCGATTTACGTTTCGATTTCTTCTTGCCCCTACGCTGTTTGCGCTGTTCTGCTTCGATGAGCTCGTGCGTGGGGCCTAAACCACACTTCTCGCAAGCAGAACGGTGTGATCTGAGAGGCGCGGTATCTGCATCGGCATGGTAGTCGCAGTCGACGTCGGCGATGCTGCCCACGTGACCGTAGGCTGGACGAATGGCGAGCTTGCGAGGAGCCTTGGACCGCTTTTTGGCCTTTGGCGCGCTCTCGTAGCCATCGCTCTCTTCCTCTTCCTCCTCGTAGGACGTACTCGGAGTACGGGCAGCCTTGCGACGGCTGGATCGGCGGGGCGCAGCGGGCTCTTCGTCAGAATCGGAATCGACGGTCCGAGATTTACGCGACTGTTGAGTCTTTGCGCGGGTGCTACGACGCAGGGGAGCGACTGATTCGGATTCATACGCGTCCTCGTCCTCGTCGTCTTCTTCATCTTCTCCCTGGTCGGAATCCGTCACTTCGCCCATGTCGCTTGACGACGGCGGGGCACTACCGGCAGACGAAGCGCTCGATTTTAATTTGATCGTGAGCCTGACGCGCGATTTGGGATGAATGTAATGTGCGTTTGGGCTGAACTGGAATAGATGAGGAGGGCGCAGAGCAAAACAGACGAAAAGATACCTCTTTCAATTCGCCCATTGTCTTCTTGCGCACTGCAGTGGTTGAGTGTCAATTAACGCGAAATGAGGTTCCTCGTACGGTACTCTGCAACTAGGTCGGGGTGCCCTTGTTCGAATTTTGTCGCGGGATACTGGGACGCGTCAGAAAACCGGCGACGCGTCGAAAGACAGACGGACTCGATGAGCGATACCATCCTGGTATCGCGCGTAGTAGTACTTTGATGGTTCTTGCCCTTCGTACGTGTACTCCCCAATGACTTCGTCGACAGGCAGAGGTTCGCTCAGGCGACTTTTGAACTGGCTGGCCTCCTGATAAGTGCCCTTGGTGTTCGGGGACAAGGTAGGAGCGTCGACGTGATCGAGGAACTGGCGGGCGGCGTGTTTTTTGCGTGGTGGGGTAAAGAGGGCGGCAGGATCGAGGAGAGGGTCGGACATGGCCGTCCAAAGCAAGGTGTGATGGTCACGTGTTGTCACACCGACGCGCAAACGGCGGCCACTGTTCTACTGTCCATGTCTGCTATGCAAAACGCATGCGGCACCTCGACATCGACCACCCTCGCGTCTCCAACCGCGTTCACAATCGCGGGTTGTTGTTCAGACACCCACTCGTCATTCGCCCCAAACACAAACACCAACTTCTCAATGTGCTCCGCCAGCAACAATTCATCCAGGTCGCGTATCGTTTTCATCTCCTCGTCAGCCATGCACAAGCACGCGTAGATCGCGCTTGGGGAGTGTACCAGGCTTTGAATGACGCGTACTTGACTGGCAGGCCTGGTCTCGCGGTCAGCACGACGCGGCAGGGGTGGATTTGAACATACCAGTGTCTGAAGAGCACAGATAGAGGTATGGGACGCGCTAAATATGAAAGCCAGGACACGATCCACGGTAACGGCGATTTGAAAAGCCACTGGACGCGTCAACAACACACGGTAAATAGCCAGAAAATTACTTACAGACAATCGGCGTCCGTTGGGCGTTTTAACGATGTGGGTAATGGTTGGAAACAACAATTGAACTTGTGCGACTTGCTTGGGTCGAGCCTTCAGCACCTTTCGAGGTTGAGACATCCCAGGACGCGCGGTCGCGTGCCAGTGCTTACTTGCAAGGCAATCCATGAGCCGACACTGTGTGCAGCTATAATGGGCTTGATTTTCGTCGAGTGGTAGAGTTCATCGAAAGCCTCTATCGCGGACTAGGAGCGGAAATAAGACGGCTCGCGTCGGCTGGATTGCCGACGACATACCTGAACCTGCGCCGAGAGACTGTGCTCCGTGGCCGGATAGCCTGGCGTGTGGCCGAGGTGTGCATGAGCGAGGATGGTGAGGCGAGGCTTCAGTCTGAGCAGTTCGCTGAAGAATGGCCGGTAGAAGTCGACGAGGCCCGGATTTCCTGGTCCAAGTCAACTCGATGTAACGCTATTCGTTGCCTGGAACACAACCTGGGATAAAGAGAAGTGCCGCGTCGGAGTCTGGTGGGAAATGCTCAAGGCAGTGAACGGTCCCAAGACCAGGATGGTTGCGGACAGACTGCTGCATCGACGCGTCGGATCGCGTTGTAGCCAAGATGAGATCATCACAACTTGGACTCGGCGGCCATGTCTCGACGGCCCGCCTTCCCTCCTCCAAATCGGGCGCGCTCACCGTCGGTGTCCAACGGGGATGGCACTCGACCGCTGCAAATCTCGCGGCCACCATCGCGACCAACGACGCCAAGCAACGATTCCCGTCGTCAACGACCAGACGAGTCCCCTCCAAATCGCCCACAACGCTCCGGCCTCAGATCTCGCGAAGACTACCCCTCGTCTTCACGAGAAAGCGTCTCAACCGACGTCTCTAATTCCTACCGATCACGTCCCGCTAACGGCACCCGTCCCACCGCCCAGCGGCCTCGTGGGCCTTCTTACGACGACGGACAAACAACACCCACCGCACTCAACTCTGTTATGTCTGCATTTCAGTCCGCTGGCTCGCGTCGACGAGACAACGACGAAGTGGAGTACCAACGACAGCGGAGAGAGGAAATAGAGGCAGAGAACCTCCGGCAGCAGCGCATCCGAGACAGAGCGCCAGGCCGCAGACAAAATGGAAGGGCGCGCGCAGGCGACATCGATGGTGCGTACTTGTGGGTGTCGCGCGACCTACCTAACTCAAATATTGCAGCCGTTTTGGATCAAGTCAAGGATGGCTGGGAATTCGTGGTGGACCCAGAGGTGCGCGACCATTATCCGGTGGTCGTCGAGATATTCATGTCTTTGCAGTTCAATCACGTTGACCTTGCATTGGAGCTGCTCGATGGCAATTCCGCGGGCAAAGATATGGACTCCTTTCGACGGACAAGAAATATGCTCTCCAAAGCACTGAAAGGCTCTGTGGACAGTGCGTAACGTCTTCTAAGCCGCGTCTCGTTCTGATGCCGCGTAGAACACTACCAGGCCTTTGCGGCCTCTCTCCCACACCACGCATCCCTCATAACTCATCTCACTGCGACGCAGACCCAAATATCCGAGGCGCGGACGGCTCTGCAAGAGTCGAAGGAAGCTTTGGGCAGCAAACGTGCCGACCTCATCCAACTCTGGACAAGAAGACGGACGTTAGAGGAGATGATGCGTCTTCTAGACCAAATGTAGGCTATCTCCTATGAGTTTCGACGCGTTTAACGCTCTCAGTGAACATCTTAAATCCGTCCCCGACCTTCTTGAAACCTTGATGTCGGAGAAACGCCTTCTTCAAGCATCCGTACTGCTAGTACGAAGCTTAAAGATCATCAACCGCTCCGAAATGCTGGAAATCGGAGCCGTATCTGATCTCCGAGTATATCTGAACGGGCAGGAGAATGCAAGTTTTTCTTCTTGTGAGCTTGTCGACATCTAAGGGATTGGTTTACAGGCACTACGGGAAATTCTCATCGACGAACTCCAAAATCATCTATATCTGAGATCGTTCTGGTGCGAATCACGCTGGTCCACCTACACTCCCAACCAGCAAGCGTGTAGGCTGCCCACTCTTCGCTCTGCGCTCACTCTGATGCCTCGCAGTTCCTAAAGTGGAGTTCGAGGCTGAAGTAGATATGAAGCCGTCCGTCGATCCTACCGCGTCCCCTTCAACAGAGACGTTCCATCAAACGCGCCTTACCCGGTTCTTGAACGATCTTGCTCTGCGACCGAACGATCCTCCCTACGACCTCAATGATCCTACCTTTGGCAATAGCAACGCAGAGACGCTTGTTGGCCGATCCTCGGCGTCTATTTCTGCTGCAACAGCAAGCAATCCCGAGTCAGACTCTTTCTCATACATCGAGACGCTCTTGGAATCGTTTGCGGTCCTGGGCAGGCTCGGGAGTGCGCTGGACAACATCGGGCAGCGTCTCCCAAGCGAAATATTCGCATTGGTTGACACCACGTTGGACGATGTTGCAGAACGTGCCGAATACGGGCGACCAGGCTCGACGTTTTCGCTTTCTGGTCTCCCTGGTAGGAGCGACGGCGTGTACACATTCTGCACCGACTCTTCCACGTCAACATCGTCAAAAGCTGCTTGGAAGGTGTCCAACTTGCGTTTGGTCGCGCTGGAATCTTCTGCAAAGCAGGTCGACCATGAAACACTCAAGGATTTGTTCTGGACAACCTATTCGAAACTTGATGCCGTCGCCCAAGGGCTGCGAGTCGTCTACGAAGTCGCGAATCGGATTGGTTCGGTCAGTTGTGTCTGTGAAGATTTTGCTATTTTGCTGACCTATGGCCTTAGCGTCGCGACTTCAAGGATGCATCTGGTGCCAAGCCCGGGAGTCTCTTCCCGTTGTCGGAGATATGGGCTCCTGTGCAGGCTGAAGTATGTTTGTTGGCCTCTTTCTGTAGCAGCTCCAAACTGACCCTGGACCAGGTCCGCACCTTGATCTACGACTACCTCGTTGACGAGAACCAGGGCTCTGTCTCTGGCCGAAATCCCATCTCCTCTATTAACGAGATCCTCCGCGAGGGCAAGTTCTCTCGGGACAAGTCGAAGGCGGTGTTCAGGTTCGCAGACACGGACGCGAAGATGACAAGCAAGGCGTTGAAGTCGCATGAAGACGAGCTTACGCGTGTGTTGAAAGACACGATGCCGGGGCTTGTTCAGACGTCGGAAAGCACCGTTCAGGCCGCACTGTCGACTGTCGGGACGGACGATCGCATGCTCGGGGCGGGTCAACACCATCGCCTCCTCATCAGCCCAGACGCGTTCCACGTGACCGTTCTCTTCCAACCCACGCTGGCCTTCCTCGACCGTGTCGCAGACGTTCTACCCTCGGGCATGGAATCTGCACGTGAATCCACCGCCGTCCTCGACGACTTTGTCCTCCGTGTCTATCTCCCGCAGCTCGAGGACAAGGTCACGTCTCTCTTCCATCACGCCGTGACGGGTCCGGAGGCGTTCCAACCCGACCCATCATCCTCTCGACTCTCGCCCGAACCTCTGGTCAAGGTAAAGCAGCTCCTTGGAGTGCTGGATCTCTCTGACCGATCCATTCAGGCCAGCACCCAGTTGATGGCGCTGATCAATTCACTCTGCGCAATGCTACTCAAATCGCCGTTCCATCGCGAAAATTACTCTCGGCTCATTCTGAGCGTCATGATCCAGTTCTACCAGCGGTGCAGCGACCGTTTCCAGGATCTCGTCTCGGTACCCAATCCCAAAGACCTCGAGGCGGAAGCGCAGCCTGCCCTCGCCGCGCAGTGGGCCCAGCGGTCAGAGCTGGCGCCATGCCTAACGGAAATGCTGACAACCTCGGTCCGTTCCTGTGTTTACGCTTTCGTCTTGCTGATCGTCCACATAGGATGACGATTTGCCGAAGCAACAACAGCTATGCCGGCAAGAAACGCATCTCGAGATGGATTTTCTGGGCCAAACGACCATCCAGCACAGCGACCTGATCGTATCAATAAGAAATCTCGGTGCTCTTGCCAGTCTCTATCGGAGTGTGGTGCGTTGTATTTTCGGTCTTGAGTGTCACACGTGACATTGGCCAGGCTTGGTTCGCTTCGGAGCTGTCCATTCTCAAGTCAACTCCGGAAGAGACTTTGCTATCTCCAACGAACATCGAACCAGTCTCCGCTATAACTCCACTCACAGCAGCCTTCCTCCCGACATTGCCCGCCATGCCCTCGGGCGACAAGCTGCAACTACCGCTATCTCGCGAGATGGCTCTGTAAGTAGAGGGAAAACCCGCAAGTCTTGCGGCTGACCTGTTGCAGTCGTTTTCAAGCTCTCCTGAAAACATACGAGCAACTGTCAGAGCTCATCCTCGATTCGATACGGGTCGACATCCGATGCCGAGCAATCCACTATCTCGAAGCATCCTTGAGATTCGTACGTGCTTCTATTCCATACAATCCCTCGTTTTTATGTCGTCCAGGGCAACTATACGATCGAGAGAGAAGCAGGAGAGCCCGATCCTCATGTCGTCGACCTGAACAATGAGTTGAGCGAGTGCAACGACTTTGCTACAACTTGTTTGCCCCCGGCCCAGCGACGGTATGCTAGTCTCGCCTTCCAGACGTTGGCAGTACTAATGGTAGCTCAGATTCGTTTTCATGGGTCTCAGCAACCTGATCGAGCAATTGCTGATATCTGGTGCTCGTCACTTGCGTCTACCAACAACGTTCGGGATCAAGAAAATTCTGCGCAATATTCTGGCGTTGCAGCAGAGCATTCGCACGTTGACGAACGACAAACACAGTACCGAATTCGAGCGCGCCAAGCGCTACTACCTACTGTTCAACCTCACGCCGCAGGTTAGTATGGTTTGCCCTCCGCCTTCGTTGGCTAAATGTTGACCAGGATATGCTGGATAAAATCCGGGAGAAACAGGAATTCACTTTTGACGAATACCAAACAATGCTGACTCTCCAGTGCGGTTCGGATGGCGCGAGGGACCGCAACTTCAGCATGTATGTGATAGATTTGCATGGGCTCGAAATGGAAGCAAGTTCATAATTTTTATTGCATTTTCTGTATTTCATCCGCGTTCTGTACTTTGCAACCATTGGACGTCCGATTCGTCCGTGTCCACGGTGCTCCTTGGCTTGGTTTGCCTATGGTCCGAAAGATTCACGCTGTACGCCTGGGACTTTTGCGACTTGTGCAAAACCGGCAAGCGGTCGAGGAGGCCACGAAAGCGTCGGCGAATCCAGCGGGGCACGTACGGCGACGAAGCGTGTCGCTCGGCGTCTTCAAACGCGCGCAAGCCCTGCATGGGCAAGCTTCGGATACCTGCGCTGTGAACGTCTTCTATTCGGGCCCCGGAATCGACCGCGACATGCAGAGGCGGATGGACTTTTCGCGACTCCTTGACGAAAAAACGCCATCGGATGTTAACCTCGCGTCGTTTGCTGAGACGGCCGAATAGACGTGCGTCTTCGGATTTGGGGTCTGCGCGTGCGGGCAGTGTGGGTGGATGGTCCATGGCCGTGCTTTTGAGCACTGCGGCGGGACGCGACGCGGAAGAGGTCAGCAGAGCCCGAAGTTCGGGAGAGTAGACTGGTGGTCGGGACGATTCAACAGTAGGGATGATGCGGACGGGTAGAGCCGCATTGGGGTCGGTCAAGAGCGGCTGGCGGATCCTCAAAACGAGTAGCAGCGCGGACGTCAAAGACGCACCTCCATGAGCTCTCTCTTCAGCTTACCCTTGCGGCCATACGCGACGTCGAGGACGTGTTTGAACGCCGTAATAGTCTTACTGTTTGCCGCCTCTAGCCTGCGCACATCCTGCAACGAGTTCATGCTCTGAATTCCCGACACGAGAGTTAATTGAAAACCTTGCGGAGACGCTTGAATTTAACATGGCGAATGCGCGCGTCTTCTGTGGAGAGGAGGGCGCGGACATCGTCGAAGCCTTTGAGCCGCCAGAACGCGCGGAGGTAGGCGGTAGGCAAGAGTCTCGACTGGCGAACATGAGACTTGTAGCAGCGCAAGACTTCGAGCATGACGTATTCGGCCAAACTTGTGCTTTCACACCATGGCAAGCATGCTTCGTTCCTTGGCCCTCATCGGCTTATGACCCCAGCCTCCTAGACGAGACCAAAACCCAAGTGGCCTCGGCCGTGCGATAATAAACCGCAAAGTCAAGGATGCGCAACGAGCACCCGTATCCGCCTTGGTAAAGCGCTTGCTCAGCCTCGGCACCGCGCTGATGACTGCAAAAACAGTATGCGACGGACGAACGCCTCAAATCGGTGACCCAGGAGCGCGATCTGGACGAGTTCTTCAACACCGCGCAGCTGGCCGGCACCGATTTTGCAGCTGGTTCGTAACTAGTCTGTTTTCTCCCGCAAGATCATCGTGAACACATCGTTAGAGCGTCGCAATGTCAAGATCATCCAGCAAACCGCGGGATCGAGCCAGAATCCGTATCTTCTGAGCGAGCAGGAGGAGCAGGCGGCGCTGCGGAAGCAGCAAGAGAACAAGAAACGGCTACGCGTACCGCGACGGCCGGCATGGACAAAAAACATGACTTCTGCCCAGTTGGACAAGCAGGAGAAGGCTGCGTTTCTTGAATGGCGCCGAGGCCTTGCCAGGTGCATTATTTCCGGTGTGTGTTGAGTTGTACTAACTGCAATAGCCTCCAAGACGAAGACAAATTCTTGCTCACGCCGTTTGAACGCAACTTGGAGGTGTGGCGGCAGCTCTGGCGAGTGCTCGAGCGTTCCCATCTCGTGGTCCAGATTGTGGACGCACGAAACCCGCTGCGTTTCCGATGCGAGGATCTAGAGGCGTACATCCACGATGTTGAGGGCGCCGAGGGCGAACATGGGACAGGCAAGGGCAAGCGGCGATCCTTGTTGCTCATCAACAAGGCCGATCTGCTCACGGCGGCGCAAAGGTTCTTGTTTCTTTATGTGCTTGCTGAGGAGCTTATCCCGATACTAGATGCCGATGGGCGGATTATTTCGATCAGCAAGGCGTGAAATACGCGTTTTTCTCCGCTGCGAACGCGACCGCGCTGCAACAAGCTAGACGAGATCAAGTGGCACTTCAAGAGCAACTTGATGCCGCGACTGGGTCGTCAGACGAGGAAGAAGAAAGCGACGAGGACGAGGTCGAAGCCAGCGAATCTGCGTCGGAAGATGATGAAGATTTGTATTTCTCCGGAGAAGAAGACACGCCAGAAGGACAAGATCCTCGAGCTCGAGTCCTGTCGGTCTTGCAGCTGGAAGGTTTATTCCAGGAAACAGCACCCCCGTTATCAGGCACGTGACTCCACTGTGACGAAGGAAACTGAACCGTTTTCATAGATTTCTCTGATGCGTCTGGTCAACCGCCGTCCAAACTCATTGTTGGACTTGTCGGATACCCAAATGTCGGCAAGTCAAGCACGATCAACTCTCTCCTCGGCGAGAAGAAAGTCAGCGTGTCCTCGACCCCAGGCAAAACCAAACATTTCCAAACAATCAACCTCTCAGAGTCGATTACCCTCTGTGACTGTCCTGGGTTGGTGTTCCCACAATTTGCCACGACCAAGGCGGACTTGGTCTGCGACGGCGTACTGCCCATTGACCAGATGCGAGAGCATACTGGACCAACTGCGCTGGTGGTCCGACGGATTCCCAAGGAGGTGCTGGAGGCGACGTATGGGTTGACCATCAAGGTCCGTGGCCCGGAAGAGGGCGGAGATGGCAAAGTAACGGCCGAAAACTTCCTTATCGCACACGCGAGTATGTCCTTCCCAATGCCGCGTATTTACGCTGATCTCTCGCAGTCGCAAGAGGATATATGCGGTCTGGTCAAGGCAATCCCGATGAAGCTCGGTCGTCGCGATACGTTCTCAAAGACTACGTCAATGCAAAGCTCCTCTTTTGCCACCCACCCCCTGGAATAACCGACGAGGAATTCAATCGGCGGACTCACGAGCTCGCGATGCTACGCTTCGCCGACAAGAAACGAGCCCCGATAACGCGTGTCGGAAAGGACGCGGATACTTTTGTACCCCTCGTGGCCACCGACGACGCAAAACGACCGCAAGGCACGAAGTCGCGAGCGGTCGACCAGTCGTTCTTTGACGATAAAGCGGGTTTGTCTTCTCGGCCGTACGTGCAGGGCGGTGCGAAGGATGGCGCAGCCTTCTCGCGGTCACGGCTGTATCCGCATCAGAATGCCGTGGCTGACGATGGGACGGCACTGAGCGGGCGACGAGCACGCATCGCTGCTGTTCTTGCAACTCACGGCGGTGCCTTGGACGGGAAGAAGCATCACAAGAAGATGAAGCGGGTGAAGCAGCGGAGCGGGGCGGGCTACGATATTACTTAATCATCACGTGCTTTGAAATCAAACGCGTCTGGTCTTGACCTCCACAAGATATCACCTGTGCCTCTGGCCAGGACTTCGTGCTGGATCCGAGTCGCGCGCAGCACCGCGCTCACCCTTCGTGTTGACCTCCATGAGCATCTGCGCCAAACTCATCATCTCTCGGCCGGAGAGTGCAGGTCACAATGCCCGCCGCGAGGTCATTGTGCTCCGCATCGACAAGCCCGTCCTCATTGGACGACACCCCGACTGGTGCCTCCGTTTCATTCCCCGACGTCGTGCTCACTGAAACGCATCTCTAAGCGACTACGTCTTGACCTCAACCTACAGGTACGCAAAACGCTCAACAGAAACACAGGCCCATATCCCTACCTAGCTCTTCTCTGCACTGCAGTCTGTTCGCAATCCCAAGTCAAAATGGTGGTTGCATCGTCTCCTGCCACGACCATTCGCGCAACGGCCTCAAGCTGAACGGATATCGCTTGCTCGCGCATAGTAGTGCTATTCTGATGGACGGAGACGTGCTTTCACTACCTGACGGCCATGGCGCGGCGCCTTCTGTTCACTTTCCACGTCCGTCTGACGCGTTGCAGAGTTCACTTGCGTCCACGTCTGGAAGGATCGCAGAGAAAAGATCGAGCTTTTTGACCCAACGCCTCCGGTCGAAGTTTCGCGGCCCGCGAGAACCAAGGTCAGGCTCTCGTTCGTGAGCCGCTCAGCCCTCACGATCGTCCAGGAAGTTGCGCATTTCATCATCTCCAACCAGAAACTAGGCAGCGGCTCGTTCGCAACCGTGCATTTAGCGTTTGACCGCTCCAGTATGTCCACATATCTACGCGTATCGACGAGCCACTCATTGTCTTCAGACCATTCCTACAAACAAGTCGCATGTAAAACAATCCGCTTGACGTCACGCAAGAAGGGGTGTGAAATGGACCAGGTCTGCAGGGAGGCGGTTATTCTCGAAGAGCTCAAGCAAGGCGGAGGGCATGTGCGTAAACTTTGCGATCAACACTTTCTCCCCCACTCACAGTCAGCCTCAGCCGAATATAAACCGTATATTTGCGACCCACCGCGACGACGAATTCCTCTTCATCTTCCTCCAGCTTTGCACGGGCGGTGGTGCATACTTTGTCGTCTGATGCATTATCTTATCTGATATGCGATTAGATCTCTTCACTTACATCACAACCACAATGGAGCGAAACCGACGCATATGCGAAGCCGAGGCCAAATTTATCATGTTCCAGCTGCTCTCAGGCCTCAAATTTCTGCACGATAAAGCAGTCGCTCATCGAGGTAGCACTTTTCGTGCCCAATGTACCATGTCTCTGATCGTCGTTTTCAGACTTGAAGGTTGGCGGAATTCCGCCTCGACTACACGTATTGACAAACTCCCAGCCAGAGAATATTCTTCTCCATGCGCCTGGACCTTACCCACGTATCGTAATCGCCGATTTTGGACTTGCTCGTCCTCGCTCGTATCAAGAAACCTTTAACGTCTGCGGAACCGTTTCGTATCTTCCTCCCGAAGGCATTGCTGCACTCGACACTGATCATTTGAAATATATTGGGTACGCTGGACGCGCAGCGCGATTCCAACATCTAACCGTACTCCAGAATGCCTTCTGACTGCTGGAGTGCTGGTGTTATCCTCTATATCATGATATGGTCCGTTCGTGCGTGCATCGAACGCCAGTGCTGATCTTGTTCCATAGTGGTTCGCATCCATTCGACAACGAGAGCACTTCTTTCGACTCTTCCTTGAACTGGTGCAGCCACATACGCGCGTCCCGAGACTCCGAATCTCAAACATCCGAACACTATCGCTCGACCGAATCTCGTCTCAAGGGCCGTATCTTGGACGGAAGCATAGAGTATCAGCCTTACTACTGGCAAAAGGTTCCAAACGGTGAGCAGTCGAACGTGAGCGCTCCGTCCTTCGGCTAATTTCTTTCGCAGCGAAGCAACTTGTCAGCAGCCTGCTCAACCCGAACTACGCCCAACGAGCGACTGTCAACGATGCGCTTCACAGCGTCTGGATTTTGTCCGAACTGCAACTGCTCAAAATGCACTTCAAACAGCGATGCGTCGACCCCTTCCTCAACGACTTGCGTTAGAGGCGCTTTCACGAACCCCGCATATTGTCGCTCTTGCTCGTGTACTGCATCAACACTGTATTGCTCCGACATTTGTAGACGTACACATTGCATTCAGAATGTATTAGCTTTGGCTCAGTTGCTCAATCGCATAGGAACTTTGCATGGAATTGGATGTGCTCGGGGGCGAACGTTGAAATCTGGCCCATGTTAAAAAAAAAGAAAATACCAAAACCCGAAGAAATAAGAATGGTCGTAGCCCTCTTGTGCGCGCATGGACACATTTTTACCTTCTGCAGCGGCCACAAAGTTTTCCGGGAGGAGTTGACCTTGCTTGTAGAAATTATCGGACGTGCCCTGGGATCGCTTGAATTAAGTGCGATTCTGCATGTATGCAATGTACTCACATAGTCAATAAGGATGTTGACGGGTTCGTTGTGTCTCTTGATGAGTTCCGTAGCGTCGTACAATGTTTTTGCTTCTTCGATTCCACCTTGCAGATAACCGGTGAACGCCTTCTGACCCCACTGGCATTTCATCGGGTTGCATATCGGCGCGAACGCAGACGCAGAGCGATACTGCTTCGTCGTCGACGCAAGGTAGAGCGTCAGCGCGCCATGGCCGCCCCTGCGAGGAATCAAACATCGCACAAGGAGAGCCGGCCAGCCTACATGCTGTGGCCAAAAATCGACTGGCGAGTGAAGTCCTGGGTTTTATCTCAGTAGCACGCCGCAGACCCATGACCCAGAGAACATGGGAACCAACTCACAATCGGAAGGCCGGCCGCCTCGATGATTTGAGGAAGCTCCAAGGTGACGTGTGTTTGCATATTGTAATACGGAGCGTAGCTGGGCCCGCTTCAGGATCCCCTCGCGCTCGTCTGGGTCCCACGTCGCGTACCTTGGAGCAGTCGCATTCAAGTAAAAGCCTGCGCCCGTTCCAAAGTCCCAGTCATCGTCTTCGCCAGGGACGCCGGCACCTCGAGGAGATGTGTCGGGGAACAAGATCGCAAGTCCTTTGGCAGCAGCGGCCTCGAAAAAGCCGCCCTTTTGAGCTCTGTGCCCGAACTACATTAGAATAGGCAAGCCGATAAGGAAAGGCGCATGCCCGTTATCTTCGGTGCAAGTCAAGCCCGCGAGGTAGGTCAGAAGAGGCACTTTGGTCGTCGCCGATGCTTGAGATGGAAGAAAGAGGTTGAAGTTTGAGGAGAGGCCGCCGAGAGCAGCAGACTGTTGATGTGTTTGCAGTCGACATTCAGTCGCAACGCGCCTACCTTAAACTTGTATTTACGAAGGTCGCCACCGAAGACCTTGTTGGAGGACACAAGCTCAGCCATGATGGGAGAAAGGATGGAGCAACGCGATTACATGAGAGATTTATGCGCAAAAACCTTGTTCCGATAGAAAATACACTAATGCGACATGGCTACAGGTTATTACAGATTAGACTAGGATATCGTCTTGACAAAGGGCACCTCTCTATATGGACGAGGACGACGCATCATTTCCCTGCTTGCCGAGTGGCGGCTGTCCCTCGACCTCCTCCGCCAACCGGTCTACGATGCCCAGATAAAATGTGGCGGGTCGGAAGGTAATTTCGCGTCCAACGATCTCAGCCCATTTGATTTGAGCGGGATTAATCCACCCAACCAAGTTCAGATGCGACACATTTTGAATCGTCCCGCAGTATTTTCCCTGCAAGTGGTTGGACCGGGTCGTGTAGTTCCAACGGCGGTACCTACCCATTGTGCAGATGCCACAGACACAAGGCCGTCGTTCTCGCCTTCGTGTTCCAGCACAACTGAATGCGGCCATTTCCACCTAATACGACGCGTCAGGAACCAGCTCGCGTCGGATCTCCCACCAAACTCACGTGTCAATAAGCCCAGGCTGGTACGTTGCTCCCCAGCTGAAATATTTCACGTCGGGTACATCTGGCTGTGGCCATCGTCAAAGAAAGCACAGTGGAATCGTCATGGAATTACCGTTTCCTCGTTAAACCTGCGCATAGCCTCGAGGGTAAGAGACTGAAATGCTTTCCCATCACCACCTCCGTTTGGAAGTAGTTCCAGCAGCGACAGGACTGAGGGCATCCTGGCGGCACCAACGGTGGTAAGGAAGTGGTCGGCAAACGAAGACCCGCGGTGGGGAGTTGCAATGGTCGTAATGCTAAGGACTTTGAATTTCCGACTTGTGAGGTGTGTGGTCAGATATCCACAGAAACATTAGCCGACGACCAAAGAGCGGGGTAGAGCGAACCTGCAGTCCAAGCCTCCCATAGAATGGCCAATCAGATGCACACTCCGACCCGGGAACGCGGCTGATATCAGCTCCTCCAAGACTTTGGCTCGGTCTTCAGGACTACTCGTGGCGGGGACTTTCGTTATGAGGACCTCTGTACCGTTGGATTCCAGGACCTCTCGTATGCCCCACCAATGACTAATCTAGACAATGTTCAAGAACAGTAGGCGGACCTGGATTCGAGAAACGCGTTACCTGCATTGGTGCAATGGATGGTCCAATAGAAACCGAATCGAAACCCAATAATCCATGACAGAAGACGACGGGATTTTTGGTAGAACGATCTGGAGTGACGGTGAAATAGCAACAGACAACAAAAGACTCGACGGACATTTGTTTTGCAGGAGCTGCTGCTCTTGCTGCACCGTCTCCGCTCGATCCTCTTCTCCCAATAACGTGTCGACGTTGTCCTTGTTTTCAGACTGGAACCACCACCGACCGAGGGAGGTGGATTCGACACGAGGAGAATCATTGAGCGACTGTGACCGACGGTGGTCGCGTTGAGAGACGGAACGCAGAGCCGCAACAGAGGAGCCTGGCGGGATTGAATGTAACGAGGAAATGTCGTGGAAGGGATTGTCTGTACGAATTGCGGGAGGCGACACCGACGCGGTGGGCAGCGTTGTGCGTGTGAGGCTATCGAGAAACGGCGGTGGACGATGGAGTGCTCGCGCGCCGGTGAATGCTTCGGGAAGGTGCGCAGAAGGAGGAAACACGATGGGCTCCGTCAGCGCTTCGTTGAGCGAAGAGAGTCCCGGCGACGGGGGAGAACTGGTGTCTAGATCGGGAGAGCCTGAGCGGTACGGGGTCCAGGAGCCCAACCAACGCAAAATGGGTTGGCTTGAGGTGCTGGCCGGGGCAGGTTCGGGCTCGGGTGTTTCGCGACGAGGGGGACGAGCGCTGGAAGTGCCATCGACGAGGGCTTGGAGGCGTTGGCTTAATGTGGCACTCATCCGTCGGCGCGCCTCGAGGAGCAAGCCAACCCGCATTCGTGTCACCATCTCGTGTCTGACGTTGACCAGTGCAGAAATGCAAGCAAGATCGCGCGCCCTGCTCCCGTCCATTTTGCCTCCCCGACCCGCAGTGCGCAGCGACAAGCCCGAACAGCTTCCAGCAGTGGCTCTTGGCAAAATAACATCACCACAAGAGTAAGGCAGGCGTTTCTGCGGATTTGTCGAGGCTCATGCATGCAGAACACCGCTCTTTATTTGCGCCTTTACAGGTAAACGAACCCGCTCTCAAAAGGTCCTTCGACGCCAACTAATCATACCAGGCTGTTTCCGTCTATTCCCCTCGAGAGAGCGGTTAATGACGCATCGCAAACGCGATCATCCTCAGCAAGCGGAAGAGACGCGCAAGGTTGTTACTTGGAATGAATGAAAATACAGCAATGGCTACACAATTCCTAGTCCCGGTCCAATAAGATACAATAATGAGCAATATGCGACACAGCAGGAAAAGAAAGGAAAGCAATAATGCACAGCGGGAGGTGGTCATTAGCGGAGGTCCCATGAGTTGACATAGCCCGTCAGTTGGACGCGCGGCGTTGGTGCAGAAATGGTAGGGAGAGGTGTTGGTCCCAAATCCAGACCGAGGGCATTATCGGGAACAGAAGTACGAGGGCGGTAGAGTTCGAACGATGGAGGATGAGTTTCGGGAACCGCGACAGAATGATTATGTGCATGGCGCTGTGGTGTGCCGATGACGGTCGGCGTCTCGACAAGCCCTCGGTCAAGCACTGGGCCACGGCGTGCACCAGGGAGATTACGCAAGCCACTCAGGTCACCGAGACTGTTCTGAGTGTGCGCTGAAGACGCTTGGCTGTGGACGGTGCCCCAGGATGAGTAGCTATTCCGATTTCGCTGGTGAGTTTGCCGTCTCGAAGGAGGGTCATCTAGAGTCGACTCAAAGCGCAATCCGCTCTCCGTCGGGGCGCGGTATATGGGAGGCGGTTGTGGGGCCCGAGGTTGGCTGTCAACCGGCGCCGTACTTCGCCGAATAGCAGACGGGGGTGTGGTATGTGAAGCAGGTTCTGCCGGGGCCCGCTCAGGAATTGTGGGATAATGTCGTGTAGGCGGAGCGGAATCGAGGGATCGTTGAGCAGAAGCTATGGACGCAGACGCCGCTGGCACGCCCCAAAGCTGTAGGCCACCGATGGCAGCCTCCAATGAATCCTCTTCATCGGATTCGCGGATTGGCAGCCTATACGAAGACGTTGACGCTGCCTGACTTCCGCCATTCGGATTCGGGTTGGCGGCATGATAGCCTTGGTGGTAGCCCGTCGAGTAGCCATTCACGTATGCGGTAGCGGGCAAGGGAGTCACATATGCATGACCCGAGACGTTGTCGGGCGATGGGACGACGCGTTGGCTGGGCGTCGCACCAGGAATGATGACATTCGAACCACGGGGTAGGTCGTGGTGTCCCGCAGAATAAGGCGAAGGTGGGGAATGGCGTTGACGTGACTTGCCCTTGCGGTTTGAAGAAGATGATGGGGCAGCGAAGAGGTCAAGGCGTCTGGACGACGCCAAGTAACCCTCGGCCGACTCT
Organism: Mycena chlorophos; assembly: GCA_014461115.1. NCBI lineage: Eukaryota > Fungi > Basidiomycota > Agaricomycetes > Agaricales > Mycenaceae > Mycena > Mycena chlorophos. The sequence continues at coordinate 1,314,353 of JACAZE010000007.1, read as the reverse complement.
GCTGCGGGGCGGGCAAAGGAAGGGAATCGGCTGAGGTCCACAGGTTGTGGTGGTGCCGGGAGAGGATTCTTGGTATGGCGCAGGGAGGAGATTTCCGACTGCAGAGGTTCTATTTGCGCCCTCAATTGTGTGACCTGACTGGCGTACGGTTAAAATGGAACAAGGGCAGGCAAGCAGAGAATTCCTAACCCAAACAGCTCGGTGACTTGAACCGCGAGATCGGACTTTTCAGCAACCAATCGTCTCGTTCTTGAACAGTTAAGATGTTGTGGTAGAAGCGTAGAGGAAACGCACTCTTCCTCACGCTGCGCGGCCACACCGGCAAGCGCATGATATTCCTTCGCCGCGTTCCAAGCCTTACGCAGTGGAACGTGCTCGAGGCGCGTTAACAATGCCAAAACGAGGCGAGAGAAACGAACGGCCTACGTGGTCGTCGGACTGCCCGCGGAGCCAAGTCTCGAAGCCGCTCGAAACCCTTGTGGGTCCAGTCAGTCAACACGAAGAGCACTCGACTTGCAGCTCACCGGTGCATCTCCCCTGAAGAGTCGAACGCGGCAACGAGACGGTCTGTCCACTCGCGTGCTTCGTCGCGTTCCGGTAGCTCGATGTACTGGTACGCGATGAATAAATTGTGGCGATTTGGGGCGCGGGCGGCATACTTACTATGCGTTTGGCGCGTTCATGTGCGAAGGACCGTCTACACATAGGGCATGTGGGCGGGCGTATGTTCTGCAGACAATTCCTGGCTTGTTCATGAGAGTCGGTTGGGTGCTTGGGATTTGAACGCGCACAAGCAGAAGAGATGGCCGCAAGGGATGGCGAAGACTTCTCCTTCTAGGGATAGAAAGGATTCCAGGCAGACGTCGCAAGTGGACGATGCATGGAGAATAACAGGCATGTAGCTCGGGACAAGTACTGTTGTGATGTGATCAGAGCCTTCTCACCTCCCGCCGTCGTTGTTCATGCGCTAACGGCTCCTTCTCCAAAATACCGTCCATTATTCAATAGCACACGTTCAAAATACCGTCGATTATCCAGCGCACACGCAGAATGTCCTTCTTTTCCCGAAAGAAGCAAACGCAGCCGACGCAACAGGCCCCAAATGTCACCGTTGCACAGACTCCCAGCCAGGCCCTGGCACAGCTCGCCGCAAAGGACCCCCCGCCACAGAGCTCCCCGAGAAATGACCAGGACTTGTGCGTACTGCTCATCCTTACTCTCCCCAACTCATGGCTGTCCAGCGCACCAAGCAGCATCAATAGCAACAGCGGTATGAACGGCCAGCCAGGGCCCCAGCAACAGCAACAACGCCCCCGGAACGGCATTCCCAACGGCCCCGGACCCGGTCCACAGCCTGGTCAGGGACCTCCCCCGCAGAACCAACCACGTTCCGCATTCCCGTGGTCATCCCACCGTCTCAACCTGCCCCCACCGGTTGTGCTCAACAAGCCAGGTGTCGTGCCATCCACGTCCCCGTCCCCGTCCCCCTTCCCGCGCTATGGCCATGCTCTTCCCGCGTCGCCAACTGCGAACGGGGACCTCTATATATTCGGCGGCCTCGTCCGTGAATCTGCACGCAACGACCTCTACCTGTTCTCCAGTCGGGAGCAGTCTGCAACTCTTCTGCAGACCGCGGGAGACGGCCCCAGTCCTCGAGTTGGCCATGCAAGCGCTCTCGTCAGCAACGTGCTCATCGTATGGGGCGGCGACACAAAAACGGACCCAAAATCCAAGCCCTCCGACAAGCAGGACGACAACCTCTATCTCCTCAACCTCGGTGCGTTGATAAACCGTCGCCGTTCATAATCATTCTCACCCGCCAATAGTCTCTCGCGAGTGGACCAAAGTGTCCATCCACAGTCCTGGTCCCGTCGGTCGATATGGCCATGCCGTGACTATGGCTGCAGGCTCCAAATTCTTCGTCTTTGGTGGCCAAGTCGATGGAGAGTTCCTCAACGATCTCTGGTCGTTCGATCTCAACTCCCGTCGGTTGATTTCTCCCCGCGTCATTGCGATCACTCAACTTCCTTCCAGTTCGGACGAGAGCGAGTTGGGAGTTGGTGGAGCCCGCGTCCTCGGAAAGGCCGGCGCAGCGAACAGGACACGTTTGCGTCACCCACGAGAACCGTATCCTAGTGTGCGTTTAAACTCTTGCTCGGTTCTCTTCCCCGTTAATTTCAGCTAGTTTTGGCGGAACGGACGGCCAATACCACTACAACGATACATGGGCCTTCGATCTCACTACGCGCAAGTGGTCCGAACTCCAGTGCATCGGGTTCATTCCGTCTCCGCGGGAGGGACATGCAGCGGCATTGGTTGACGATGTCGTTTACATCTTTGGCGGACGCGGTGTGGATGGCAAAGACTTGGCGGATTTGGCTGCGTTCAAAATCTCCAGTATGTGATGGTAACTCTGCACTCTCTCTCATCCATTTACCCGCAACAGATCAGAGATGGTATATGTTCCAGAACATGGGTCCATCACCCAGTGGGCGCTCGGGTCATGCGATGGCGGCGGTTGGCGCGAGGGTGTATGTTCTCGGTGGCGAGTCGTTCACGCCGACGAAAGGGGACGACCCGAGCCTGATCCACATCCTGGACACGAGTGCGTGCTTTATGTTTCCAACACATTTCCAACCAACTAAAGAGTCGCAGAACACATCAAATATCCACCTTCGCCCCAACCGCCTCCGCAAGCTGGACAACCCGCCCAAGCCCCGTCGCAAAACAACGTTGCGCGTAGGCCATCAGCCGCGCCCAACAACGCAGCTGTTGTCAATGGCGTTCGGTCCATGTCGCCAAGTATCCAGCTCGAGGAAGACCCGCGACGTGCCGTCTCTCCACCAAACATGAGGAACAAGCCTCCAGTCAACGGCAGGGCCCCCATGCGACCGTCACGTAATGACGACGATGCCGACGACAGCATGGACGATGCTCCCCGCGAACGAGCCATGTCTCCTTCGGGTCCGCCCCCCGCCGCTGCCGGTCAACGAGCCAAGAGTCCCGCATTCAGCGTCGCCAGTCGCGCAGTATCTCCGACAAATGGCATTAGCTCAAACGAGGGTCAACCACCGAACATGATGGGTGTTTCCTTGGCCATGAGTGGACGCGCATCTCCGGCGCTAGACCGCGATCGTACGCGTCCCGTGGATGTGATTCCCAACGCAAGTGCGGGCTCTCATCTCGGGCACAACTCGCGCAACGGCTCGGTGAATGTGACTGCGGACCTTCTCCGGGACCTCAAGGCGAAGGAGCAGGAGTTGGAGGTGGTCAAGCGGCAGATGATGTGGATGAAGGAGTCGCTGGGCAAGGCGTCCAAAGCCGGCTTTGTGTATGTGGATCGAGATGGAGAAGTGGTGAGCGATGAAGGGAGCGGGGATGCAGAACTGGCCATCAAGTTCAAGCACTTCAAGGCGCAGATGCAGGTATGGAGATAAGATAAGATCTTTTGATGACTAATCACGTGAACCAGATAATGATGGCTGAGCAAGCCCGTTTGGCCTCTGAACAAATCGCCGACGCCGAGAGGGTCAAGACCAGTGCATCCCAGGAGGCCGCTTACTACCGCGCAAAGCTCGCCGCCATCGAGAACGGCAACGACGCTGAACTCACTCGCTTGGAGCGCGAGCGCATATCCGATCTCGAGAGGCGCTTGACCGGTCTCATGACAGAGCATTGGGAGCAGGAGCGCAAGATGAGCGAGCTCTCGGACTCGCTTGCCCTACAGACAACGTTGTACGAGCAAGCAGAGGCCAGGGCCGCTGACTCGTCAACCCGCGCCGAGATGGCGGAGGAGGCGCACGAGCGAACGTTGCAGCGCCATGACAGCATCCAAGAGCGACACCGTAACCTCGAAGTCCAGCTGCGCGACCATGCAGATCGGTTGTTGGCGCAGACGTCTGCCTATCAGCAGAAGGAAGTCGACGAAATGAGTTTGCGGGCTCAGGTGGACGAGCTGCTCACGTCTCGAGACCAACATCTGCGTGCCTTGGAACAGGCCCGTGCTGCGTTGACGGCGACCTCGTCGCGTGCCGAAGAAGTCGACGCCCAACATAGCCGAGCCCGCGAGCAAATAGGCACTCTGGAAGCAGATTTGATTGACCTGCGCGCTGAACTCGAGGCACGAAACGCTGAGGCCGACACACTTCGTTCTCGACTGACCGAGGCCGAGAACTCGTGGAGCAAGTCGCGCGAGGAGGCAGATGCGTTCCGGGCGCTTACGACAGGCGGTTTGGGCGAGCTGCTGGACTCGCATCGCGATCTCAAGTCGGACGAGGAGCGACTGTCGCGTGGGCATGCGGAAAAAACGCAAGCAATGGAGGCAGAGTCGGCTTCCTTACGCCAGATGCTCAAAGAGGCTACCCAAAGAGCCGACCAATCTCAAGCGCAGCTTGTCGATGAGCGTCGTCGTGTACGCGAGTACGAGACGGAGCAGTCGTCGCTGCGCTCTCAAATCGTCGCCGTTCGGGTTCAACTGTTGAATGCCATCGCCGATGCCGGTAGGCTCAAGAAGGACCTCACCGAGAGGGATGCACAACTGGCGGACAAGTCCAAGGAGTCGTCCGATGCTACTGTCCGGCTTGGCATGCTTCGCAACTATCTGGCCGAGAACGGCATTGGCGTTGACGAAGACGCGGAGCGAGCTCGTTCACGTGGACAAGATGCCTCTTCGCCTCTCGTCGCCGAGCTCGAAGGCAAACTCGCCGAACGTATTCGTCAAAACGACAATACGGAACGCGAGCTTGCAGTCGTGTCTCGCCAGAAACGGGACATTGAAACCCAACTCGGCCAACTCGCTGCCCAACTCGATCGCCTGCGGTCCACCCAGAGCCCCGCCGTCACCACCCCAAACCCCGAAGCAGAAGCACGCGCAGTCGAAGCCGAGCGGAAGCTGGAGGAAACAGAACAGGGCTACAAGGCGCGGATGCAGCAGATGGAGGAAGACTATCAGCTGGCGGTTCACTACGTCAAGTTCGTTGTTGTTTTTTCTTTTTCTCTTTGACTGACCGATATTGTACAGAGGCACAGAGAAGATGATGAGGAGAATGAGGGACGAACTCACCAAGCAAAAGTCCGCCAATGTCGCTCTCCAAAACGACCTCGATACCGCCCGTGGCGTCAAAAGTCCGCAAGACCGCAAGCTCCTCAACGGCCGGTCAACGCCGTCGTCCGACGACGGCAACGACCCTGCCTTGCGTGGCCAGCTCGTCGATGCCCAACGGCAGGTCCAGCGACTCAGCAACGAGAACAAGGAGCTCCGGTTACGACTGGAGAACTTGGAAAAGGATCTCGAAGGGTTGCGCGACAACTTGCTGGCTTCCCAACGGGAGTCAGACGACCGTCTAATCCAAGTCGAGGATCTGCAGCACGAAGTCGAAAGGCTTCAGTCGTCACTGGTCATTGCGCGGGGCGGACACGACGAGACGCTGATGGAGAAGCTGAGCAGCGAGAATGCAACGCTGCGCCGCGAAAACGAGCAGCTCTCGCACAAAATTGGGCTTTTGCTCGAGGTGGATCAACCTTCGTTTGGTCGCGGCCGACCCATATCCGGGGTTTCTGCGCGGCGGGTCAGCAATTCGAGTTCAGAGAATGCCCTTGCGTTCGAGCACCTCAGCTCAGAACTCGACGACTGGCAGCGCCAACTAGCGAGCTCGATGAGCAACCGAAGGCCGCTGAGCGACTTTGACGAGGCAGATCGAGCTAGGTCTCCTCGGTAACAACTTTCGTTTATTATTTCGAGTATCTATACCCTCGCTTGTCGCTTCGTTGCTCACATCTACCGTAACTATCATGCTTTCCATTTTCGTAGTATATACTATCCTATATTCGGCGCTATACTGCTCACTGGCAAATGGTCAAGTGGTATGTCACGATGCCCTTTGTGTCCACTCGACGGCTTTAGCCTTGACGTGGGCAACCCCTTCTTCATCTCCAATGCGTTTCTCAAGTTCCAGCCACTTTTTGAAGAAAGCCCTGCAGAAATTCCCTCAGAAAAACAGCCTAAGCACAAAGAAACCACTTACTTGGCTTTGTGGCTGGTCAGTTTATGAGAGAAAACTCGGTCGAACAAGTTCCTGCAGGACGATGAGTATGTCTAAAGTAGAAAGGCGCCTTACATACCTCAGCGTTTGGATTTGCCCTTGGCCCGCCTCCATGTCCATGTACACTGACCACAAATCGAGCCGCTTCGGATGAGAGTCGATGATTCCCTCGAAAAGGGTCTTTCCTCGTTCCGGGTCACCTAGCTTGTACTCAAGTTGCGCAAAGCGTGAAATTGTCTTGAGATCTGCATCGAGCACTAAGCATCACTGCTCAACGAGTCACACACGCGACTCACGCTTTCGCTTTTCCAAGCTCTGCAACGAGCGGGACAGGAGCTTTCGCGACTCTTCGATGTTGCCTTGCCTCAAGTAGAATTCGGCAAAGAGCGTCCAGACCTTCGAGCTCTGCCCAAATTTCTTGCATGTACGCTGATATTGCTCTTCCGCTTTCTGCACAAAACAGGTCAATAAAACGGACCAAGCCTAGATGGCGGGTAATTACCGCTTGCTTATCCGATTGATCCAGAATGAGAGCGAGCCGAAGATGAACTGTCTTGGAGTCGTTGGCGCGAGCAGCCTCTTTGAAAACGGAATTGAGGGTTTCCTCCGTCCCGTACGCGTTCTCGAGGTTGAGGAGCGCCATCCAAACGTTCAGCTTCTCCTGCTCCTCCCTGAAGCTGATCGTCTGCAGAGCCCGACGGGCGATCTCCCGCGCCTTGTCTACCTCTGAGAGCTGCAGCTGGAACGACATGTACTGAACCCAAAGGTAGGATGAATTCGGGGACCCGAGCAGGAGACGCTCGAAGTCGGCATTGGATTCGGGGGTCTTCGTGTGCATGTCCGCTGTGAGGTCCATCTCGACAGCCTTCTTTCGCCGCTTCTTCTTTTTCCTGCCGGTTTCCTCGTCGTCGTCGTCGTCCGACCCATCCGAGTCGGAGGAACCGGATTCATGGTCGGTTTGTTGGGGATTGGACCATTGGAAGCCTCCAGTCAGGCGGAGAGTGGTCGTTGGCGCGGCTGCGGTAGCTTTTGAGGTCGTTTTGGGAGGAACGAATTGATGTTCGGAGACAATGTCGATTGCGTCGTCCTCCGAGTTCTCGTCGCTCTCGTGATCCACATGGGGAGCAGTATCGTCCTCCATATTATCATCAACAGCCTCCTGCTCAGCTTCGGAGAGGACATCCTTCTCCTGGAAGTCGTCTTCGCTGAAATGAGACGGCTTGAGACTCAGTGCAACCTTTTGTTTCTCGATACCGATGATCATGGCCTTGACCCGGTCGCCCTGGCGGAAACTACGGACAGCGACGGAGACATCGGCGGACGCGTTGTCTGAGAGCTGAGAGGAAGCATGAGACGCGATAGGCACGTGAGGCATAACACGTGACTTGCCTGAGATTTGTGGCACAAACCGGTGACTTTGGACCCGTCTATCTGGACGAAAAGACCGTAGTCCTCTATCCGAGTGACGGCGCCGTCGACCTTCTGCCCCACAGCAAAGTCCGCAACGGAAAGAGTTGTCCCTTTGCGTTTGACCAAGTCGCCGGTCCGCAGCGTCATTTCGACGCGTTTATTGTCGACATCCACGCTGGGACCGATGTCAGATGAGCGATGTGAGTTAGGTGTGATATCGCACCTCAAGATGCGACCCTTGACGAGTTGATTGGTAGTGAACCGCTCTTTCCACTCTTTCACGAACTGCAACAAGATCTGTATTTGCACACAAAATGAATGACAGTGGACTTACGTCGTCGAAAAGTTCCTTTATTTGAACACGGGCGTCGATATCACGACCGATGGCGACGAACAGCCCATGGTCGGCAATGTTCTTGACGAATCCGCGAACGGTTTGACCAACGGCCAAGTCGGCGACGTGCGCGATCTCCGGGTCTGGGATGGAAACGCTCGTGTTCGGGTTCATGCGCGAAGGTCGCGTAGAAAGGACGACCTGCTTCTTGGCGGTGTCGACTGCAACCACACTGGCCTTCAGAAGCGAGTCGATGGGCGGGAAGGGGACGGCCGTCTCGTAGTCATCGGCAACATCAATGGGGTGGAGAGTACCTCCGATTTGCGAGGTGAGCTTGACGAGGGATCCATGCCGCGTATGCCGCGTTACGCGTCCACCGACGATATCACCAACCGCAAGAGTGTCGAGCGTCAACGAGCCCTTGCCGACCGCAGGCTCTTTGGTCTGGGGCTTGCATGCCACAATGACGAACGACTTTTCCACGTTCCGGGTGACAACAACGAGATCATCCAGATGCTCGCCCGGCTTCAAAGCGACGCGGACTTGGTGCACGGCGAGCTTCCGATGGTTTGCGAGGTTGCTCAGGGAAATGAGAGCTCGGACTTGGCTGGGATGCAGCAGGAGAACAGCATTATCTGTGTGAACCTCCGAGACGACGCCTGCGACGATGTTGCCGATTTCGACCGCACTGATGTCGGCCGAGATGTCGTAGCTAGAAGCGGCCTGCTTGACGCTAGCGACGATACGTCCTTGCTCGATGTCCGAGCTGATGATGCGGACTTTGAGAACCTTGCCCACTGGGAAAGACTCGGCCAGGTTAGAGATGTGCGTTTCACTACAGGTATGTGAGCATTTATCTGCATTGCTGAAAAGCAGAAAAACCTGAGTTCTCGGAGGGGTACCGTGGCTTTGATGTTGTTGAAGAACTCGACCATGATGTGCTTCGCAAAAACCTTGAAGACGACGACGTGCGTAACGGTACCGACTTTGGCGTCCTGCAAGGACGCCACTAGCGGCAGCGTCGAGTCTACCAACGTCTTCTTGGCAGTAAGGGAGATGCGCTTCCTCTCAGGATCGACCACCAGCACCTAGGCAGATTGAGTCGACACAATATATACGATTCAGACGCACGCACCCGGCACTTGATACTCGCGCCAGGTTTGAAGCGCTTGGCGGGGTGTTTGAGGACGATATCAGCATAGTGGTTGGGCCAAACTACACCATCAACATTCCCCGACATGGAAACAAAGAGACCGGAGTCGCTGAGTTTCTTGATCGTGCCGCGAATGACTTGCCCGACTTGAACGTCGGCTACCTGGAGGAACTTTTGCTGCAGAATGGATGGTTTGAGCGAAAGCTGAAGGAGGCCATCGAGCTGGAAGTAGCCCGTCACACGAGCGGGATGCAGGGAGCCAGGCTTCCAGGGACCCGAGTTAGTAAGCGAGGGCACGTGATCGTCGGATACATGAGAAATCTGTGTTTCTGTGAGCAGCAGTCTGAGAGATACAGCAAAGAAACACACATGAGCAAATCCTTGAATGCCGCCGGAATCGATATCAACTATGATCCCTCGCTCCGGTTCCACACGTAGAACCTTCACCGATTCGAGCATCGTGCCGATGGGATATGCGTCTCGGAGCGTCAAGCTCTCGTCCTCGCGTTGGACTTGGCAGGGCTGCAGGCTGAGCGCATGCTGCGTGAGTGCAAGCGCAAAGCGTGGCGGGGACGCAAGATAATCGTAGAGGACGCGTGCTTTAATTTTCTTGCCCAGCTTATACGTCTTTTCAGTCGCATTTGGGTCCAGATGTGTCTCGTCGACGGTCCCGTCGAAGAATCCGAGGATCTGGAGATTGAGACCGTTGGGATTGACGGCGGTGATGAGGCCGGACACGAGCATGCCAGGAAGGACAGACGAAGCGCTACTGACTTCCGAAAGCTGCGGCGACAGTGGTTAATACAAAAAGAAAAAAGAAAAATCGAACAACGTACGCAGGAGCTAGAGTACTTTCCCTCATCTAACTCGATGTTGCACGTTCTGCCGTTCTTGGAAGTGCTCGTTACTGTGGCCCCGACCAATTGGCCGACCACGAGTTTAGTCTTTGCGTCCTTGAACGACAAGAAGCCAGAGATGTCGGGAACGCCTAGGCCAATTATGTAGCCGTGGTCCTCGACACTTTGCACTGCGGCGGAAAGAGTCTGGGAGCAAAATGAGATGACACGAACATAAACGATGGAAGAATACGCACGAAGCCAGGCTTGAGATCTGCTTTCTTAACCCCGGCATTGACTCGTTCTGGCAACAAACTGAGCTCGACGCGTCGGCTGGCCTTTGCAGTCTCATCCCTTGCCCTTCCCATGCCAGAATTGTCGGTTGAGCCCGGTGCATGTACCGCGGTTACAACAGTGCGGACGAACTGGCCCGTTTGGAAGAGATCTGCGAGCTCAGGCAGCCGTGAGGGAGCAGTACTGGCGTCGTCTTCCGTTTCGTCCTCTTCGTCCATATCCATTGTCTTTTCCAGCAGCGCGGTGAGTTGTGAAGAGATATTTGTGATCGGGATGTGTGCAAAAAGCTGGTTTGGCAAAGAAACGACAAGCGCAAGAGGCTCGACCGCGATAATCTGACCCAGCAGCTTCATGCCAATGTTCAGGCGCTGTTCCTAGTTAGGGTTTTGCTTGCGAGCAAGATAGTATTGCGCACCTTGTAGTTGAGATGTTCAATCCGAATTTTGTCGGCGACCAGCTCCGCGTTTCCTTTGCGCTTCCGCTTTTTGGATGCAGCTGCTTCATTCTCCTGTGCCATTATTAGGCATATTGTTATTCTCCGAGCCGTTCCATTGACCTTGAACAGTTCTGCGTTTGCCTCCTTGACAGCTTCTGCACGAATGGCCTTGACCTCGAGGGGAGTGAATGTGGTTCCGCCACCACGCGGAAAGTCGACATCCTCCGCGGCCTTCTCTGCGGTCTTTGGTTTCTTGGGCTTGCGCGCCGAAGACGCGTCGTCCAGCGGTCGCTTGACCGAGGGCATTGGCGAAATTTGAGAAGGGTCACAGTGATTTACCACGCTTCGTCTCGTCGTTCATGGGTGAGTCGCGCTCCGTCGGCCAATCCGTGTTCACTAACGCGCCCTTCGCCGGCAGACTACCAGGCATGTCTGAACCCATCCACGGCATCCCGCTCTAATCTCCCTGCAGAATCGTGTCGGGTCCAAATTCGGTGGAGGCGGTGTTGCAGGCGCAAGTGAAAGTAATGTGGATCGTCGGGAGCGACTCCGCAAACTCGCATTGGAGACGATAGACCTGGCCAAGGTCCGTCCTCAATCGTAATCCTCTCACTACTGACACAGCGAATAGGACCCTTACATTCTCCGCAACCACCTTGGCTCGCTCGAGTGCCGTCTTTGCCTGACGCTTCACACCAACGAAGGTTCTTATCTCGCTCACACGCAAGGCAAGAAGCATCAGACGAACCTTGCCCGCCGCGCTGCTCGCGATGCCAAGGACACGCAGCTCATGGTCGCGCCTACTCAAAGCGCTGTCCAGCGCAAGATTTTCCTCAAAATCGGTCGACCCGGCTACCGAGTCACCAAAATCCGCGACCGCGAGTCGGGCAAGGAAGGTATGATGGTCCAGGTCCATCTTCCGCAGATTAAGCCTGGAGTCCTCCCGCGGCGCAGATTCATGAGCGCTTGGGAGCAGAAGCGCGAACCGCCGAACAAGGCCTACCAGTATCTCATCGTGCGTCACCGGTCTTTGTTCTCAATGAACTGCTGCTCATGTCTTGCAGGTTGCAGCAGAGCCATACGAAACCATAGCGTTCCGCATTCCCGCTCGCGAAATCGAGGAGGAGAGCGATGATGCGGGATACTGGAACTGGTCGCATTGGGACCCAGACACCAAGCAATACAGCTTCCAGTTCATGTATCGTCTTTTGAATTCGTAGTCCATGCGTGAAGAATACATGTACATTTATATACGTATGCAACAAAAGCCCCAGGAAAGCAAAAAGAAGAACATAATGCAAAGGAACGAAAGCAGGTCATGATTAGAGGTCCGTTCGACGTTTGCTGAGCAGTCTCTTGGGCCGTTTCTTGTCCTGCACAGGCGGCGGACGCGTAATTGGTGCCATAGGAATCGTGGGCGGCGGCTCCATATACGAAACAGGCCGTGAAGGCTGCTTTGGCGGCATAATTGGGGCGGGCAACGGTTGCTGTACGTGCTGCACACTGGAGCGTTTCCGAAGTAGTCTCCCGCCGTGAGGATTCTGGATAATTTGTGCTGCAGCAGGTTGGAACTGTACTGGCGGTGGATGAGAGGAGGGAAGCGGACTCGAGCCTTGAAGCGGCGTTGGCATGACGAGCTGCTTCGGAAGATGTCGCGGCAAAGGTCGATTTGGGTTCGTCGACGACGCGACAGACACGTGCTCCGAGCGGTTGTCTGAAGATCGCGTCGACGGGGGAAGCGACGCGCGATGCGGACCGCCAGCGGGCATCTGCGGCACCGAAGCTGGAGGTTGGTAGGAAGCATGCCGCCTTGCGCGATCATGCTCAGATGGCCGTGAATGACCTGTACCGACACCAGAGCCACCGGGAAGGTTCGGGTCATGGCTCTGCAAGATACGAGGATCGGGGCGAAGAAGCTGGTTCTGTCCCGAACCTTGTGGCTGGAAAGCACGAGGATCGGGATGAGCAAGCAGACTTGGTCCACCTTGTTGCGGCAAAATTTGGGGTGTGTTTGGACGAGGCAGTTGGCTCGGTCCTGGTTGATGTGAAATACGAGAGTCAAGACGACTAGGTCCCGCTACGGGTATTTGTTGTGGAAGAAGAGGAGCACCCAAACGAGCCATTTGACTCGCTCCTTGTTGCTGCATTCGAGGGTCAGGACGACCAAACTGGCTCGATCCTGGTGCTGGTACTCGCTGCTGCGAAAGAGCCAGCTGACTGGGAGGATGCTGTCCAACACGCGGGAAATCCAGCCGACTGGGTCCCGGGGGCGGTTGCTGAGGTGGGAAATGCGGCTGCTCGATCGGAGGTTCTGATTCCTCTTCCGCAATCCCGCCATATGCGGCATCCAAGTCCTCGGAAGGCATTGCACCATGCTCCGCGACCGGCTCGATGGGATCGTACTGCGTTTCATGCAGAGGAACGGGTGGCGGAAGCATGGGCTGAGCTAGCGGGAAATGGGGTTGAGCATAAGCATGGTGAGAGCCAGGCGATGCTTGGCCGAGGTACGGCGCCTGAGGATGATGGTTCAAGGAAGGTCGAGGTTGAGGCAGTGGTTGCTGATATCGTTGCAAGAACGACGGGGGTAGAATATCGCCCGGAGAAATGCCCAGTGAACCGGAAGGACCGTGTCCCTGCGCCTGGAAGCGGTTAATAAATAGAAGGGCCACGCTTTGATACAAAAGACGAACGCGAGGCGGATGTTCTGAAGCCGTCGGCGGCGTTGCGAGCATTGCATTGATACGAAACGGTCCATCGTGGTGCATTAAGCTGCCGAGAGGATTGCTCTCGTCGAGCTCGTCAATGCGATCCAAGTCGCCTGGATGGCGTCGTCTTGCGCGAGACGGGCCACTAGCAGGCATCGGCACAGCTGGAGGCGCCGTCTGAGCCCTGGGGCCAAGGCCTGGTGGCTCAATATGACGAATCTGCTGGCGAAGCTCCGGAGCAGACTCGTTTCTTTCTGGAATGGGTCGTGGTCTATGGGTTGCTTCGATTGCATCGTAGTCCGGAGGTGGGGATTCTGGCCGGGGAGCGAAGTCCACACGACGCTCCGGAGGGAGCTGAGGGGTCATTGGGCGAAAGACGGTGGTGGTCGATTCGAAGGAGAAGGGATGGCTTCGTGGGTCAGTCGAAAAGGCTGGGTCGGCGTTGGTAGGCCGAGGGCGGGCCTGAAACTGGTCATGGGGCTGTGTCGGGGCTGGTGGCAGCGTGGAGTTGCTCGAGAAGAACGAAGAAAAGACATTCCTTCCTCGCTTGGAGGGCATGAAAGGTTGGGCTTCCGGCGATTGGCAGAAAGCCGAAAACAGAGGGTCGCCATGCACCATATATATAGTCCACCATCAAGCAAGCTATGGCCCACTTTTTGCACAAAAAGTGGCTGATGCCATTCAAAAATATGACGACAGCAGGCTTCGAACCCTCGACAGTTGTGGGCCAAATCCCAGAAATCAAGGACCGTTACCTCCAACCACTCAGCCACCTGATTGCATAGAGTACGGCCTACATACGGACTTGCTCTATAATACGGTCACGTGACCGGATCAGAGCGCCAAAAAAAAAAAGAAGCGGGAAGGGTGGCCGAGGTCATGCCACAGAATCAAGGGCGGCACGTTCGATGGTGAGTGTTTCTTAAGAGAGACCGACTCGGATAGCCGTGGCTGATGGTCACGCCAGCCACTCTTTTCCTCTCTTCTTTCACTCGTTCAAGCTGGACTCGAATCTTGGCCCGTGCTGGCCGTCGAAGTGTCCTAGGCCGTATTTTGCGATGATACCAATGAAAATTGGGCCACTTACCAGTCTCAGACGGGCTGTACTTATTTCACTTGAACACTCGGTGATCAGCGTCGCGTCGCGTCACACACATCTACATGCACTTACTGTACATGGGGTTAAACCAGACCTTTCCAGTGTCGTCGACGGTAACATCGTAGCCACGGTGAGCTTGGTCGACCGTGATGTCGCCCCTAGAAACATCCAAAATGAACTCGCTTCCCAGTCCAACGGAGGCCCCAATCCCACCTTCTCGCCCATGTAGTACCAGTGTTGCGCCGAGTGTAATCGTGTCTTCTGTCTGCGGCACACAATTGTACGGTTCGCCTGAGGCAATCCCAGTCGCCGCACTGGCGACCACGCGGCTCGGGACTGCGCGGTCCTGCAGGATCCAGCAGCAGATATCTGAATGGCATCAACAAAGACTCGTTAGGCCGCTAGAAAGAATGGCGCGCCGATATGATGGGATGAGAGGTAGAAACTAAGGTCGTTAGCGCTAGCAGAAGATTCGGAGGCTCGTTTGCGTCCGACTCAATATATCTTCGATTTGGAAAAAGTATACAGTATCATAGTACATTATCTCAAGCCAACTCAGCAGCACGGCGCCGGCGCAGGTTTGTGCGAGCTCGACGGCCGGGCGCGAGCTCGGCCGACGTTGCGCTCGTTTTCAGAACCATGTTTGCCTTGAGATACAGCCCCTTGGTTCATGGCGCGACACTGGGCATGATGGTCCCATGATAGTCTTGCCCATCGAAAAGCCTGGGGATTGTTAGCACAGAAAAGAAGGACAGAGAATAAAAGACCTACCAGAGAGCATTGGTGGTGGTGCGAATGGCCACCCTCCATTCAACATACGCAAAGTTGAAGTCGTTAGGTCCACAGTTCTTCTTGAGGGTCTGAAAGCATGGGTGAAGAATGCCTCCCGAGACGTCTCCGTCCCGGTGGATGCACGTCACGAAATTTTCGCAGTGGTAGCCAGTCAGGGCATGCTTACCCAGGTGCGGAAGCTCTGCCTCCCGACAGAGACTCTGGTACGATGCAGCAGCACCGGACCAAATAGTCCGCGCTCCCTCGATAAGGAGATCGAGACTCTATGAGGTTATGAGAGTGAGTCTGCGAAAGCCATGAAACACGCACCAAACCAAGGCGCATCACCGAACGGATGTCGTCGGGTGTTTCGCCGCTATGGCACCGATATGCATTGTAGATGTCGCCGGGAGCGCCGCCCTTGGGTTGCCGTGTACCGTAGGCAGTCATGCTTCCGATGTGCGACCACCGATCCATGGCCTCACGGCGGCGGATCCCTTGAACCTTGATAAACGTGTGGTCTTGCTGAATTATTCGCAGGAAGTCTTCAGGAAATGTGCTGAAATTGACACCGCCGACCTAACGGAATGGAAAATCAGCCTACGAATAGTATAGCGCTCCATGTACCAGGCGTCGTTTGCCATCTTCGCGGCACCAAAACCGCACCACGTCGCGACCACAGCGCTCAGCAACACCCTCGCTTTTGAAATACCGAGCTGCAGGTTGGGTCGTCGGGAGACGCGTACTGCTGTGGTTTGAGTGGTTTTTTGCGCTTTTTCGCTTCTTGCTTCTCTCGATTCTTTTTTTTTTTGTTCTTTTTAGCCAGATTATCACGAGAAGTAGAAGAGAAACGTGCAGTGAGCTCTCGGGGGTTTGAGCCGATTGTCGCCCTCTGCATGCGTAAGAGCAAATCCATCGTATGCTGACGCGTTTGGGTTTCGTATAACCTCCACCACTTGCGCACACCACGCATCCGGCTCGAGGCCGCGTCCCTCACACTCGCTGCACGAACGGTCCGTCCACCATGATGGGAGCCTATCTCGAGGTGGTTCTTCAGCATCATCCCAGTCATCGACGGTCAGACTCTGGGAGCACTGAGTCTGCGCATGCCGCTCTGCCTGCTGTTCCATCTTGGACTGGTCCTTCTGCTGCGGACCCCGGCGCCGCATTCTTGGTGCGACTGGCTCGACCACGACCCTCCAGCACGCGCCTTCTTTGGCTTGGGCTGTTCAAAAGCACTGCCCGCTGACGCTGCCCGGAAACGCTTGCCCGTTGACGCGGTCGGGGCTGAGGTAGACGCGGAAGACGGTTTGGTGGTAGGCGCAGCGGTTGATTGGGCTCGGTGGGGGGCCAGAATGAAGCAGGCCCCGCAGACGCTTGAGTGCGGAGCGCTGCCAGAGCGTCTCCATCACAATGCAATGCAGGCGCCGGTCCAGGTTTTCAACGCTGAACAGCGTCGCGGTTGACGGGGACGGGCGTGGTGTCGGCGGTAAGATCCGCACGTTGTTGCTTCTGGGGTACGACGAGGAAAGCCATGAGCCGGTCATAGACGCGACGGATCCCAGGTACTCGCCGACTATACAGACCGTTAGCACCGAGTTAATATAAGCAGAGATGTAGTACCTGGCCTGTCTTTATCCATGCTGCCGTTGGCTCCAGCTTTTGCAGGGCTGTCAAATGCGGCAGAATCCAACGGTGCCAGTTCGTAACAAACGCGTGTTGCGACATGAGGAAAAAGACGGCCATTGGATTGTGCGCCCATGGGTGCATTTCATCGCGGCGGCTGAGGAACGCGAGTACATCGCGAGCAAAGCCGTCATAGTCCGGATTGACGAGTTTGATCGCAGGGGTCGGAATGACGACAGCGACGTTTTCGGCCTCGCGAGCCGCAGCCGGACTCGGGCAACCACTGGTCTAGCAGAAGCATGTAGGCCAACTTCCAGCTGTATTTGCGAACGACTGGAAGAGCAGACCGCCAAACGAGAACTCCACGAGGTTGCCGTCGTGCGTAAATTGAAAAGCCACCGGCGAAGCCCTGATTCCTGAAATACGGGTAAAATCACGTGATCACAAGGTAGCTAAACTTACACCGAATTCTTGTAGCCATGCTGGACTTGAGAAGACCGGCTTCTTCAATCGTCGAAGCCAAACCAGGTCATTGACGACGAGGGTGATAGCATCTTTAAGCTGCTGCACGCTCGGGGTTGTCGATCCAAGGAATGCGCTACAAGAACTTGAGTCAAGGCACTGGCCGAAATGCACGATCATATACAGGATGGAACAGTGAATCCAAGTTTTCGCGGATCGATTGACATGTGCGGTGAGCCGTGAACCGCGACGCTTGAATCGTCGGGCGGCCCTGACTTGGCCTCGGATTGCCAGAACGTGACTTGCTCACGCAAGTCAGAAAGAACCTGCTCCCTGGTCCTCCAGCATGAGATGGAAGTCGAGATCGTTCTCATCGTCTTCATCCTCGTCGGAGTCCAGGTCCTCAAAGCCGTAAGGACAGAAAACAAGATCCAAGGGAGAGTATTGTCGGGCAGGCGCATCCTGAGACGAGCCAATTAGAGAGGCCTAAAGACGGAAGCATAACTAACGCACCGGAAGGTCCGAGAGCGCCCGGAGAGATTCCTTGTAACTTGCTGCGGAGGCGGCGCAGGTGCTGAGCTGCGACCTCGCGACTCGTCTTGGTATCGTCGTCTTGGTAGAATCGGAGTTCGTTGTAGTCCACAAACTCCTTGATGAGGAAATGGGAGTGCGAGTCGCGGGGAAGTGGGCGAGGTCCAGGCCCAAAACTCGGGTGAAGAACGCAAGCACCGTGTCGAGCTGCAGGAGAACATGAAACAGGAATAAATAGAGTAGGAAAAGACACGCACCCACTCTCCGTTTCCGCTCATGTAGGTGAGCAAATCTTCGCGTCTTCTTGTACCCATCCCCACGCTCAAATGAGCAGATTAAAGAATGTCCGAGCCGGTGCTGGTCGACCGTCCAAAACTGGGCCCAGAGGTCCGCGATGGTGTCAATGGGGGGCTCACCGCCCCACTGAAAATAGTTGTGGGACGCCGACATGGTGGTAAGAGGCGACGGCGGTGGGTGCATGTGATGCGTCACACAAAGAGCAACGAAGTTACTCGGGTTTCCCTCAGCTCCTTCCTGTCCCTCATGGCGTGTCCATCCCCAGGCCAGAGCTCTTTGAACATAAACTCGCGGCACTGTACCACAGGTCCGTGTTCAGGCATTCATGCGCAGTCGTGTTGGCACTCATTCTGGTTCTAGAGATTATAATGGCTGAACTTGAAGAGCCTACGTTCTCACTCGTTGCGGCGGCGTTCGCTGGCTTTACGCCGATCCCGCTTCACATCGACATCGACCTACCGTCTTCCAACTGGGTGACCCCACTACGAGGAACGAGCTTCACTTGGACCCACAAGACTTGCCAGTTCTCATATCAACAACATACATTCACCTCTTACACGACGGTAGCTGGGTCGGGCAATGGAAAATGTGTACTAGGTCGGGACGCAGGCTCAGATAAGAAACCGCGGGCAGGCCAACATGTAGGGTCGAAGACGTTGTCATGGACAAAACAACGGAATAAAAGCAATGAAAGCACGGAGGCCAATTAGCCCTCGAGCGATGCTCTGCGCGCAGAACCCAGCCCGAAAATTTGACGTAGAGTCGGGGGCGGTTGGCCGGCCTTGTCGTGGCGTGCTGTTGAGAGGCGTGGCTTGTCCACTAACGACCGTCATCCTCGGCGCGCCCAGTCGCCGACCCCCAAGACCGACGTGCTCAGCAAGTATCCCATTCTCGACCGACGGGGTTCGCGGGAGTACGAGGCGGGACTGAAGAAAATCGAGGTCAGCAAACGCATAAGACGAACGGGCACGAGCAACTGGCCTGGGGAAACCGCGGACCAAAATGTCCGAAGGCGCGAAACGGGCGATTCCGATGCGTGGTGAGACTGCTGGCGATGATCTCCTCGCGGGGATGGCGAATGAGGCCGAGGCGGGCTCTTCATTCGGTGTCGTTCAGCGGCGGGCACAGAACTTTGAGTGCGGCCCTGGTGATGGTGCTGGCGGGCGAGTAGGACTTGCGGCCTCAACAGACGAGCGGGTAGCGACGATCTCCGGGTCGCGTGAGTCGGTCAACGTCGAGACCGGCGATGAGGTACTGCAGAAAACAGACGTCAGTGAACGACTTCTCCAGTCAAGTCGGATCGCTAACCTGGTCTTGACCGGCCGAGTGAGGTACTGCAAATAGAAGAGGTCAGCGAACGAAATGGGTCGGAGGCGATTCACTGACGAAGTAGAGCTAGGGCATTCCACCGAACGGGACGGGCTGGATATTTGCGGGCTGGATAGAGTAGGTTGTTCTTCGTCGAGGAAAGCCGTGTTGCTGAAGAAAATCTGGGTCAGCAAATGCTGAAGAGGAACAGGCACAAGCAACTTGCCTGGGAAATAGCCGAACGAAACGTCCGAACGAAGCGTCTCGGCGGACAAGTCGGACTCTTCGTTAGGTGTCGTCCAGCATCGCCCGGCGGCCGGCACAGCACGTCGAGTTGGGCGGCGGAGGTTGCGAGTGTTCGAGCCTAGACAATGGGCCCGGTCAGTGAACGGCGGTGGTGGAAGAAAAGAACAAAACACACTGGAGGGTGTGGATGTGAGGGCGCGGGTCGTTAAAGCTGGTGTTCGTCGCGGGACGAAGCTGGGAGGAAGGAGAGCACGCGGGAGGTGGGACACGAGGGTGTAGTGGCGGGGTTCTGGTCGGTGCTGATCGTTTTTCGTTCGGGCGTTCGGCTGAGCCTTTGATTCCGACCTCGTTGCTTGAGTTTCGGTTGAGTTGGACGGGCGTGGGCGCTGGTTGTGGGTGTAGGTGCGACGCAGGTGCCGGGTGAGGGGGTGTGGCTGCGTGGCCGGCGTCGGTCTGCGAGTCGGGTCAGCGGGCAGTCCCGGTTGACGCAACATAAAGACGCACCCGGTGGCGGGCAGGAATATGGTGAGAAGGACGAGCTGCATCAGCGTCCATCACGCCCTTCAGCTCGTCCCTGGTATCCTCGTCCAGCTCTACCGCTGCTCATCTTGACCTTCGGGTGGTCGGCGGTGGGGCCACTGGTAAGAGGAGTCCGTATTCGAGGTGGGAGACCTGTAGAACAGAGTTAGAGAAGGAGAAATGGAGAAAGGAACAGAAACGTCGTACCGTTGGAACCAACATCGACGGGCGACATCGACGTAGGAGGCAACGAGCAAACAGCGTGCGAAGAAAGTCACAACGCCGACAATGCTCGAAGCCGGTACCGCGCTCAAGGACGAGCGGTGAGGGCGTTGATTCAAGGCTGACTGGGGGCGAGGCGACGGGGATGCTGAAACGGGTGGGCATAAGCGATCAGAAGGGGCGAGAGGTGCTGAAGGACGCACCCAAGATCGGAGTTGGCGTTGCAGAGACGAACCGTGGGCTCAGCAATGAGGGCGATAGGATATAGGGTGCCACCACCTCACGGATGTCGTTCAAGGGGCCGCTAGTGCCCCAGGGACCCATCCGGAGCGTCTTGATGCTCAGACTAACCGCCGTGTGCCTCGCTCGGTGGGGCGCGTCCGGGTGGAAGATGGAAAGCCCTCTGATGGGGTGCTGGCCTTATAAAGGACGCGTAAAACGCGTCCCCGTGCCAGGCCCCGCCAGTAAACAAACGCGTATGCTTACGCGGAGAAACATGTGTCCGAGGGCGGGAATCAAGGCAGTTGACAGATGTCGCATTCTGCCTCCGCGCTGCCATTTGCGCAGCTTGCCTGGTACCCGCTCCCTGTTCACTACGTCTACCTATGTCGTGCGTGCGTCTCATTGCGCTGTCAAGAAAGCAGGAAAGCGCTAAGGCTTCTTCATGCTCAAAGCCCGCCAACGAGTTCGTTCCGTGCCTGTGGTTGCGTTTGCGCAAAAATGCATCCCATTCACCGTCTACCTACGCCATCCAAATCGTCCTATTCCCGCACCGCCGACCCGCTCGCTAACCACTCGCCCAGATCCGGACCTCCACCTCCACCAACACGCGACCGATCCCTGCAAAAAGAGTTAGTCGTCGCTTCAATCCAATCCAATACGGTCCACTAACCACGACTTGCAGCGTCGTGTTCTGCCGCCGCGACGAGAGCGATGGCAAGGCCGCGAAACGACACGACGCCGAGCTGAGAAACAAGAGGTAAGCAACGCCAGTCTTGGTTTTTTCAGACCCAATCCACTGACGTCGTTTTGAAGGACCAGCGGCATATACGCAGCATATTCACCTTCAAACGGGTCAGTCTTGCACAAAACCAGGTTAACGCGACCGTACTGACCTCGAATCTTTGCAGACCCCGCTCGTTCGCCGGTGCCGTGTGTGCCTGCGGATGTGTTCGCGTTGCAGTTCGCGTGCTGCCAACAATGTCAGTCATCGCGCATTTGACTGCGAGCACCGAATCCACTAACCGTGCTATTCCGCAGATCCGCCGTTTGTGTTGTTCTGAGACGAGGCCGACGTTCACGCGGGCACGCGGTAGACGTCGACGGGCCCGAGTCGACTGTACAGGTGAGTTGGGGCAGCTCGGCTCGGGCTTGAAGCGAGACTAACCCGGGCTGCACAGAACAAGGTCAGTGAGCGTATTGGATTGATTTTGGCAGCGAGCAATCCACTGACCTTGGCATTCATTAGATACCGCCGTTTGGCTTTGCGCGACGGCACTGGCGGGCATGTCGCGGGCGGCGGGACAGGACGGCTCGGGCGTGGGACGAGACTAGCTGCAATGCACAAGGTCAGCAAGCGCGTATTCGACTTTGGGCGGAATATCCACTGACCTTGTTATTTAGCGCTGCGTGTGGTATCGTCTCCCGGACGAATCTGGGGTCGGGAGTTGATACCGCTGGGCGGCAGTCCGACCGGCGGCACTGTTTGTAAACAAGTCAGTTGGAGCGCCTCGGGCTCGTGTTGGAACTCTGACCTGGTGTTCTAGGACATGTTCGGCCTCGGGAGCGCCGTTGGGCTCGAGCTGCGACAGGTCGGTGTGTTGCGCTTCGGTTTCTTGGCGATTCCGACCGACATTGGCGGTTTTTCAGAGTTGGGTACGCGACGAGAACGGCGGAGGACGCGAAGCTGATAACACAGGTAAGCAACACCCAAATTTGTCTTCAAGTCCAGTTCACTTACGGTACCAGAAACGCCAACTAGCTTCCGGAATCGAGTTGGTGGGTTAGGATTCGTTACGGGCTGGGCCGAGGGAGCGGGTGGCGGGTGGAGCGGATGTTGTCGGGCTGGAGCTGGGGTTTTTCGTGTACATAGGCTTGAGATGGCCGTAAGGGCGCTCTGATCGAGCCTGTTCTTGCGTAGGCGCGACGAAAAACGATGGGCGGGAGTGGGAACGACACGGCCACGGGGGTTCTGGGCTGTTCGGAGGTTAGCGGAGGGGTTGCTAGTAGCCGTCGGCGATTCCGGAGCTGACCTGGTCTTTTGGAGAGATACCGGGTCGGCGTCGGTGGTGGGGCGGAGTACGGGATTGGGCACGATGGCGCGGAGGTGCTTGAGAGTGCCGGCGCGGGCGGGCGTCGACAGCAACGATGAGATTTGAGGCCTCGGCGCCGATGCCAGGTGTGTTTGGCAGGGCAAATGCTGCACGACGGAAGTGAGTACAGGGATCGAGGTGGTTGCAATCACTCACCTCGTTGCAGCAGTAGACGAGTCGGGGCGGGTTGGGACGAGCTCCGCAGTCGTTGTCTGACGTCGTATGTGGATCCATTGACGCGTTGTCGGATGCCGGAGCTGTCTCGACGCGACTCCAGCGGCGACGACGCCCTTTCCGAGTCAGAAGGCCCCCCAACTGCCTCCATGGGGATGTCGTCTTCCTCATCGTCCGAGCTGGCGAAGAACAACGGTGGCTTGGTGGGTGGCTGGTCGTTGTCCGAGTCCATCGACGCGTCTGGCAAGTGATGACTCTGGCGCGTACGTGACCTGCACGCGTCTTGGAACCCGACCATCACCTCGAAAATGCAGCGCGGTCTCCCGATGGTGAATCCGTCCATTCAAGACATAAAAACGTGTCTTCTCAAGCCCTCTTACAGCAACCTACTGTCGTACTCCTACGGGAGGGCACAGATACATCGCAGGGAAACCCGCAACTGCTCTCCAACATCTCAGCATGTCTGGCTATCGCCAGCACGCTGAGCACACTGGACCTCGAGGGATGGACAAGCTCATCGTGAACGAGCGCGGAGAGGCGCAGATCACCAACGATGGTGCGACCATCCTCAAATTACTCGACATCGTCCACCCTGCCGCCCGAACACTCGTTGATATCGCACGCGCGCAAGACGCTGAGGTCGGCGATGGAACAACCAGCGTTGTGCTACTTGCGGCGCAGTTGTTGAAGGAGGTCCGGGCGTACATCGAGGAGGGTGTTAGTCCGCACATTATCATGAAGGGTTTCCGGTTGGCATCGCAGCTGGTGCGTGTTCCGCCTATTCCTCGCGTCTTTCTTATCCAGAAACAGGCAACGGACCGGATAAAAGAGATACAGATCACGGTGGACAAGTCGGATCCCGAGTGCGTGTCCTGCAACCCACCTCCAGCTTTCTGCTGACATTTTTCCAATCAGAAAATTTCGCTCTCTCCTCTTGAAATGCGCGTCCACATCCATGTCGTCCAAGCTCATCCACTCCGAAAAACCCTTCTTCTCCAACATGGTCGTCGATGCTGTCCAATGCCTCGACCAAGACGACCTCGACGAGTCCTTGATCGGCGTTAAAAAGTCGCTGGCGGCGGCATGCAAGACTCGCTCCTCATCAAGGGCGTGGCGTTTAAAAAGACCTTCACCTACGCCGGTGCCGAGCAGCAGCCCAGGTACTTCCGCAACCCGCTCATTCTCTGTCTCAACGTCGAGCTCGAGCTCAAGGCGGAGAAGGACAACGCCAAAGTCCGCGTCGAGGCTGTTGCGGACTACCAGGCGATCTTCAACGCGGAATGGGAGATCATCTACAGGAAACTGCAGGCGATCGAGAAGACGGGAGCCAAGGTCGTGCTCAGCAAGCTCCCCATCGGCGATCTGGCCACGCAGTGGTTTGCGGACCGCGACATCTTCTGCGCGGGACGTGTCGTTGGTGGTGATTTGCGGCGGGTAGTTCAAGCGACGGGCGGAGACATCCAGTCGACCTGCACCGACATCAAGCGCGAACACCTCGGCACATGCGGGTCGTTCGAGGAGAAGCAGATTGGGGGGGAGCGGTACAACCTGTTTCAAGACTGTCCCAAGTCCAAGACGTGCACTTTGGTGCTGCGTGGTGGCGCGGAGCAGTTCATCGAGGAGGTCGAACGCAGTCTGCACGACGCGATCATGGTCGTGAAGCGCGCAGTCAAGAACGGCGACGTCGTTGCTGGGGGTGGTGCCATCGAGATGGACCTCTCTGGCCACATCCGCAAACACGCCTTGTCCATCCCGGGCAAGCAGCAGCTCATCATCACCGCGTTCGCAAAGGCGCTCGAGATCATCCCGCGCCAGATCTGCGACAATGCGGGCCTCGACTCGACGGACATCCTCAACAAGCTGCGGATGAAGCACGCGACGGGCGAAAGGGTGGTGCGGTGTCGACGTCGATGGCGCGTCGGGCGTGGCGGCCGGTCCGTCTACGTCTGCATCGACGTCTGCTCCGCGTTCCGGTGAAGGTGACGGACAAGATGCGCGAACGGGCGGCGCACGAAAGGGAGTTGAAGGAGAAGCAGGACGAGAGTGAGGACGATGATTTGGAAGTTGTGGATGGGGACGAAGATCTGGGTCCGCCTATGGTCGAAGAGGCTCCGAGCAAGAAGAAGAATAAAGGGAAGGGGAAGGCGGTCGATTCCGAGCCTGAGCCCGCTCCGGTTGCAGGCAGCAAGCGCAGGAGACCGGCGATAGATCCGTTCGCAGCTAGTGGTGCGTTCGCAATGCTTTCCTCCCACTATTTGAAAGCTGATCTTTCTTCTAGGATTCGGCGACAACGAACCCACGCCTGCATCCAAACGGATATCGCTGAAAGCGAAGGGTCGTCCAAGAAAAAGAAGAAAAAGCAGAAGAAGGAAAAGAAGGACGAGGAGGAGGGGTCCAAGTCACCCAAGAAGAAAAAGAAAAAAGACAGAAGTATAGCATGGCAGGGCTTGGTTGTTGAATAAACGCTGGAAGTGCGGGATCACGACGAGTCGTGAGGTCATAAGTAGCCCGACGAGGTGTGAACCACATGCAGAGACATGGACTGCAAGCAATGTCAATGAGTGCAGCTAGGAGACAGGGCCAGACCCACCAGCAATGAACGCGTCGAAGAGATGGTGATCCTCCGCTGTCGGTTCCGCGACCAGGGTCCTCAGCATCGAGTCGGCATGCCCGAAACTTGGTCCATCCTGCTCCACACTCCTCTCAAACGAATATTGGCCCTGGGCATAGTGATATCGATTCGAGGCCAGGATTAACACCTTCCTCCCCGTTGCCCGCCAAAAGACCACTGAGGGCGGGCGCAGGTGACGGTGAAACTGGCGGGGCTCAGGCATCAGAAAAGAGCGGCGAGAGCGGCGCACCTAAGATCAAGGACGCTGTTGAGGTGCGTGGGTGTGCGAGACAAGTAGTATTGTCAATGGGGCATGGCCCAAGGACGGCAGGCAGTGAGCTCAGTGATGAGGGCGATGGGTAGATGTTGCAACCACCGCACGGATGTCGCCGCAAGGGGCAGTAGACTGCCCCAGGGACCCTTCCGGAGCGTCTTCGTGCTCAGACTAACCGCCGTGTGCCTCGCTCGGTGGGGCTCGTCCGAGTGGAAGATGAAGAGGTGCAGCTGATGGCCCACGAACCTTTTAAAGGACGCGTCGACGCGCTGACCCCGTGCCAGTAAACACAGAGAACGCGCCGTGTCAATCAAAAGGCAAACACCTTGAACGCATCCAATGTGCTCTTTGCCTGGTCTCGGCCCTTCTTCTCCATTGACACTGACGAATGGGTCTGGGTTGTCTTCCAAGTCGAAGCCACGAACACCGCCGTTGCTCGTAAAAGCGCATCCACTGCTGGTGTTCCCGTCCTGCGGCAATCAGATGCCGAGCATTCATTCATCAGCCGGGTATTGTTGCGGGCCCCACTGCATATTTAAGACATTTGCGTGACAGCTCGGCACGTCTTTTCTCTTCTGCTTGGCCCACATCCGTTCGTCAAGTCGACCGTCGAGGGCAACCGTCCAAACCACAACGCGCGACACGTTCTCCTCAGGCCACGCTGGCATCCACCGGTTCGTAGAACGGCTAACCCTTTGTCCGTGCTCACCGTCGGCAGAACCATGGAAACCGTCGACAACCTGGACGTCGGACCGCCAACGCACCAGACCGAGGCGTCGGTGGTGGCAGCACCAGTATGTGTCCAGTCGGAGCCAAGGCCTTCCTTCTCACCGACGCAGATCCCTTCGACCTTCCTAGAAGCCCCCAACGCCGAATCCGACGATCCCCCACGTAATATTCACCTAAGAGCCGCGTTTGGCATACTGACCTACGCTGTAGCTCCCTTGCCTTCGTCGTCAGCAGCATCCTGGGACCATACAGTGGAGCAGTTCTTCTCGGTCGGTGGTCGTCTGTCGCATTTCCTCCTGTACACCTCGACGCCGTGAAATCATCGAATTTGGAGAGCCTCCCGCTCTTTTTACCTGCTCCCACCGACGAAGCATCCACTCTTGCCGACGAGGACGAGATAACGGCCGTGGGCTCGTCTTCCAAATCGGCGCCGAGTCTCTCTTCACATACAAGCAACGATGGCGAGCCTCCCCGGCAAAAGGCAACGTCTTCGGGCGCAGGGTGACGAGGCCTTTCTGCGTTTCCTCGACCTCAGCGCCGCCGAGGCAAACACTGACTCGGACTCGGATGAAGAAGAGAGCGCCGCCGACCGTCGATTCATCAATGACGACGACCAGGACGACTTTGAACCGGACCACAGCGTCGTCGCGGCGAATCCTCTTCTCTTTCCGGATGAGCCAGCTGGGTTGCCGGACGACGTGGATGAGCTGCACGCCATTGGCGAGGCTCTTACCGCAAAATATGCATCCCCACCTTGGCTTGCCTCGATGAATCTTTATCCGAGGTCGACGAAACCGCGCTCAAACATGCAGGCCTTGCGTGGGAGTACGAGCGCGTGCCTGCGTCGACGTTCGTTCCTGAGCTTGGTCGTGTTGAACGCCCTCGTCGCGGCGAGAAAGTTCTCGCAGGCCCACCGCCCGTCCCCACCGGCGAGAACCAATTTTTCCTCGTATACACGCGCAAGAATCGCGAATACGACCTCCTGCTCCATCTTTTCCATACCAGCTGCGTCGCCAGTGCGACTGCCGTTGGACTGGGCTCCGGTCTCGTTGTTGTCGAGATTCGACAGGGAGAATTCGAGTGGACAAGGGAGCACCTCCCGGCCGCATGGAAACAGTCAAAATTGGACTGGAAGAAGCTCTACGACGGAGCGCAGGTCCGCGAGGTGCTCCGAATGTCGACCTACAAGTACTTTTGCGCCCAACTCTCGCTTTTCGTAACGCAGAAGTTGAATAGATGGGAACGGCGCGGGCCAAAAGCCATCAGCGGCTTTGAAGCCAAATCGTTTCTCCGGTCCCGCTGCGGCACAAGCAATCACATTTCCTCACGCGTCGCTGCTCGGTGGATCAGATTTCGTTCTGGAGACCACGCTGGCCACCTCGGGCTGCTTCAGGCCAATCCTTCCGCCTACGGCAACGAACCAGACGAATGGGACGAAATTCTGATCATACCAAGCCTCGGCGGTGGTCGAAACGATCAGGAGCGCCTCTGCCTCTTTGACACCAAGTGCGTCAACGCCGAGCGGAGGAATAAGCGGAGGAATAAGACCTTCGTCTGGTGCGAGCGGCGGTTTACGGAGGGCGGTCTGGAAATTGTGGGGCTGCGTCGGGTCGAACCTATGCCCTACGATTACGACGTCGTTCCTCGCGATGGAGAGCTCGCGATGTTTCGTCGCGCCCACGTCAATGATCAGCTCGACCTCCCGTACATCGGCCATACAGGCGCCCTCCAGCCCGGAGACTTGGTAGTCTTGCCTGACGATGCTCTGTGGGGGAGTAGGGCGGGCCTGATCTTCGAAATTCGCGATATCGAGACTGTGCGCGACAAGGTAGGCAACGTGCAGCTCAGCAAGGAGGGCGACGATCCACACTTAATCAATCGCGTTTGCTACGCGTGGGTCATTCAGCCATACGATGCTCCCTGGTTGTCCTCTCAAGTATGGAAGCAGCGACTCGAAGCAGTTCAAACATACGCGGTTCCCGAGCTGCGCCTCCATCTGCTCGCATTTCCGCGTCGCATCTGCCCGGGGAGATCGCGTCGCCAGCGTTTCTCCGAATCAGATGCTCGGGATTTCCGCTATGGTCCACGAAGTAGACGGGCCGGATGTGATCGTTGAGCATGTATTTGCCCCCGGCGACGACCTTGCCCGACAGGCACAGGTCCAAACGCGCATCCCATTACGCCTTGTGTTTGTCCAGTTCAAGATCGGCGACGTGGTGCGCGTCATACGCGGGCGGCACATCAACAAAGTGGGATTCGTGGTCGCGATTTTGCCCGCGGGCTGGATCCAGTTTTATCCAGTGAGTGGACCTGAAAGGTACTGTTGCACCGCTGACATCGATCCACAGGCCGAAATAAACGAGGGAAAATTTGTCCTCGTCGACGCCGGTCAAACCAAGGTCATAGAAATGCGTCCTGCTCCAGACCCGGCCGCCGATCATGCGGCCAGTCAGCTTGACTTTGACGTCGAGATTACAGGCAACCGTCTAGTAGTGGAGGCGGATCCAGTGCGGGGTCCTGCCGTACCAGACGCGCCAGTGGTGGGTTCAATGGTTTCCTTCAATGTCCCACTAACTTCCAATAGATCTTCGTGCCCGGAACGCACCTCGCCTTCGAACAGTTCGACCCCAACGACTACCGCGACTACCAGGTTCGCCGCAGCGACCAGGCGCTACCATCGGCGACGCTCGAGCGCGAGCGGCGAAACTGCGCCGCGAAATGCGCAAGGACGCCGTGCCTTGGCTCCACGACATCCCGGTCCGCGTAGTTGGAACCCACCCTCTCAAAGGCCTGTATGGCGACGTTAAGGGATACTCCTGGACCGCTGCCTCGCCCTCAAAGATTACGAACATCTTCGAACGCTACGAGAAGCTGGTCATTACCGTCGCTTTGGACCGTGCCGACGGCGGCAACAACCGAGAACAAATCCCCTACAAGTACCTCGCGCATCGCGGGTCGGGTCTCCCCTTGTACACGACGTCGTTGGTGAAGTCTTTGGCCAAGGCGATGGTCTTCGACAAAGTTCTGGCATCCACCATGTCAGCAGCTTCACTGGAGCCTCCCTGGGTGGCCAGATATGGCCCCCGCCTCCGATGTACGACATCCTCTCCCTGCGATTCCTGGTCAACAAGCCAGAGTTTGTCAACAAACGACTTGATGTACGAGTGGCGACGCAGAGGGAGTTTGCGGATGCCCTGAATAGTCGGCGCCAGCCAAGGCTTCTGCAATTTGCGCAGGGAAAAGACAAATTCTGTGGGTTAGAAGGCTACCTCATGCCGCTGGAGCAGCCCCTCACGGACAAGGAGTGGAACAAGATGGCCAAAGTGTTCGTTGGGATAGGACAGGCAATATTTGTGCCGTATCCCCTTGTCTTCCCGCGTCGAACTACAGGAGATGAGGAGTTCCACGACCACATCGGCACATTTGAAAATGTACGTGTCATCATCATCGGTCCTGCGGTGGGTGGGAGTACCGAATGGATGGGCAAGTATGGGAGGGTGGTGCTGGATGACCCGACGGAGTGGCCGACACACGCGTCTTGAGGATCGAGTTTCCTCCCAGCCCGGGGTCTAGCGGCCTTAAGCGCGAACTCTTCTACGAAGAGAGTTTGTGTCTCGCCATTAACAGTCGGATTTCGGGCAATCCCGACACCGAAGTGACGAGCTGGGAGTCAGACGAGGCGTAGTTTTTTATCCAAAATGTTTTGTATGGTCAGATTAGATTTGCAAGCAACTAGGTATTGAAATGAAGCTATAGATACGTTGCCCACTCGGTGTTTTGAGATGATTGATGGATGACTCAGCAAGGCTGTGCCCTTCACCATCAGAGCGAAGGGTTACGTACAGAAGAGCACGGTCTAGTCTACGGCCTTGCCGCGGCCGCCAATAAGCACATTCCAGGTCAATCCGACAGGGAGTTGCATGAGGCGTAAAATTTTCTCGAGAATGTTCGGCAGATGTTTAGATTAGATGTGCAAAATATTTGTGGTAGCCTGTGTCTCCAGAACGGCGAGCAGAGTGTGGACGCACGGACCGCGATCGCGTCGCGTCCGCGCGACGGGCTTTGAGCGAGTGTTAACCGTGTCCAATCCGGTTGCAGCTGGCGACGTCACGCACAACCTCCTTGTTTCTTGACCACCACCATCTCCACACACCCGGTAAACAGGTCCCCTTATACACTCTTTCCTACTCATATTCTGGCAGTATCATACCCCATGTCCCTGCTCTCTGCCATCGAGACCGCGATTCGGGTCGCATGCGCCGAATCTGGACACACTTTCCCTCTAAAGAGCGACTACAACGCGGTCGGCTTTGCGTCCGTCTATGACTGGCGCGATTTCGAACGCAAGTGGCCGCTGGGCGAACGTCCTCCGCCCGAAGCGGTGTTGGAGTACCTGCGAAAACGCGACATCCCCGTCCCACAAGACCCGTACGTCCTTTCTATTTCCCCTTCTGAACGCGGCCAATGCATTCTCCCAGTATTAAATCGCCCAGCGACCGCCCTCGCAAGAGGCGTCACTTGTCCTCGGACTCCCCGATGTATGAACTGGATATATGCGCCTGCGCTGTACTCAAGGCACTAAACAGGCAATCTCTTAATTCGCGATACCGAATCGACCCCAAGAAGAATGACGGTCTCGACTACGCTTTCCAGGAAACTGTGCATGGCGCCGCTCGCCAGAAGTTGCCGGCGGGGGATTGCGACCAGTGTCGTGGCGTGCGTTGCATCTGCGGTTCTTGCTGTAGTGGCTCACCTCCGCCATCCAGTACTATGAAGCACGAGGCCCGACGCCGCCGAGGCTTATGGCACCACTGTGGCGCTCCCCAGAGACCGTCAAGTCGCCCACCCACCAACAGCGTCCACAGGCACAAGCAACGCATTTCGCGACATCGCTCTGCGCACGCAGCACCCAAGACGCCTGCCGTCGGATTGGGACATTGGCTTCCCGGACACAGTCAAGGTAGAGCGCATCAACCGCCTGCCAATGGCATGCACAAGGCGAAGGAGGCCGAAATCGAAGCTGAGATCGCGGCCGGGGAGGGAATCTGGCGGCGCAACGCCAAGGGCAAAGGGAAGGCCCGGGCCAAGTGATCGCGGTACGTGCGTCTATCCTCGCAGTACCAGGAGCTCACTTGTTCGCGGCGTTAGGGCACCAACTACACCTACTATAACTCGCGTAATTCTCTCGTTTTTTTTTCCTACCGTATGCGACACCCCAATGTAATAGACACCCTCCTTAATGTATTGCGACCCACTTTTTCTGCGAAAAGCCGTGGTGACATGGTCGCATCATGACTTCCTCCTCCTCCATATCGCGCCGCTAAACGCGACAAGCTCAGCGAGGTCTTTGAGCACAGCCCGACCAGTCTGCTGGATGCTTATAACACCAACTCCCCCGAGGCTATCAAATTTCGTGAAACGTACCAGAGCAATATCCTGGCATTCGCGTCTGCCGTTCGCGTGCGTGAAGACTTGATTGACGAGTCGCCGAACCCGCGGCCCCGTAAGCAACAGGTGCGCCGTGTCCGTCTGCACTGTGGGCGACTACTCATTTAGATAGGTCGGTCGCGGCGGCAAAGGCCTCGATCTGGGTCGCGACCAAAGTGGCGAGCCAGCGGCCCAACAGGATGAAACCAACCAGCGCGGACCGTCAACGCGGAGCAAGTCGCGCGACCGACTCTGCACCTGCGGGTGGAGGAACCGATGACGACGAAACCGAGGCATGTAAACCCTCTGTAGGAACCCCATAATCAAATAACGAGTGCAGCCACAGAACGCAGAGGAAGATCCCCCAGTTGCGAAGAAAAATAAGGGCAAGGGCAAGGTGAGGGCCTACACCTCACTGAATGCAAGATTCAACAAGCACAGGCAGCAAACAACAAAAATACCGGAGATGGCACGGAGGCGACGACAGGGAAGGTAAGGACCGCTTCCGACGAAGGTCCCAGGAAGCTGACGCGCCCAAGACGAAATTGACGAGAGACGAGGTTGCAAACCTTCGCTTGCAACATCTTCAGGACGTAGAGCGCAAAGCCATCACCCCCAAAGACTTCTTGGAGCTCGTTGAATCCGACTTTGGAATCGCCACTGCACGCGACAAGGCTGCAAAAGAGGATGCCGGTCTGGATTGGCTGGCCAGGGGTTTTACGCGCTTCGATCTCAACAGCAAGGCTGAGATTCAGCGTCAATGGGTGCGTGGGACATCCGTGCTTGGCACTTACTTGCTGAATGCCCTTAGATGGAAAAGATCAAGGGCGAACTCGGCCTCGAGCAGACGGTCAAGACACTCGTGGCCGCAGTACCAGTGTGCCCCGCTCCCGAAACGGCGAACAACAACCAAGACAAGTCGGCCAAGGAGGCGGACATCGTGGACTTCCTTATAGATAGCAACTTGGTGCGGAATCTTTCGCAGCTGGTCTCCAAACTGATTCATGTGCAAGGCGCGGGAGCTACAGCAGAGTACAGCGAAAGGGACAGGACTGGCCCTCCACGCTCTTCAATCGACCACTGACATCCGATATTCGCTCGCCTGGGAAGCGCAAACTCAGGCGGTCCACGGCACCGTCTTGCTCAAACTCTATCGAATGGAGCGGTGCAACCAGGATGAGTTTGTTCATCTCAAAGCCGCCGACGACGAAACATTTTTGAAATTTATCGACGCTGACGAGGCACGCAAGAAGCGCTTTGGCGACTGGAAGAAGCCGCGCTTTGCGCAGGCCATGGCAGCTAAAAGATTGACGGAGCTGTTGATGATGGTACGCGGTGCATTCCACTTATTTATTCTGCCGACACTTTCAGTTTGGCCCGGGCGTCCTTCTCGACAAGCGATTCACGATCCAAAGCTTGGCCAGCACCTCGCCGAAGTACGGGACGGTTGTGCCGGCATTCTATCGCGCTCTTGACAAGGACAGCAAGACCGACGAGGAGGTGTACACAGACTATTGTGTTAACCGGCGCTGTCGTCGGAATTGCAGAGGCGCTCGACCCCGCGCTATCCGAGCACATTCAGACTTTCCTCAATGAAGTCATCTGTAACGATTTGAAGCGCGCGGAAGGCGGGGTTGGTAGGCAAGCGTGTTGCCGCATAGCGTAGACGAGTTTCGAATAACAAGCCGTTTGTGTACAGAAAACAAGTGTGATGCGGTGGTCACACCGCCACTCTGGACCACGAACGCCCACCATCGCCCACCATGAGCCTACGAGATCGTATCCAGGCCCGCCGGAGCCGCACAGAGAACACGGATACGCCCCTATGTGTCCTGCGGCGTCTCTCCTTCCAACGCTCAGGTCATGAGTGACTCTGAAGATGAGTTGCTCACAGTGCCTCGGATGTCCACCCCGGAGAAGCATGGGCTCCACGACGACCATGGACGCGGACAACAGGAGCACGAGCTCGGATCGGAGAATTCGAACACCTCTCCGAAATCAAACCATGGATCGGCGGATACGTTCAAGATAGAGGAGGAGCAGCTTTGGCCCGACGGGCGAGTTGAAGCCACGGGGCGAGAAGAGGGCGGTCGCCTCGGAATCGGAGGGTTCTGAGGACGGAGTGCGTGTTTGCTGACCTTAATTTTCCTGCATTATTTGATGCGCCTTATTCCAGGACGAATCGATGAAGGTCCGGCGCGGTCGAAAGTAAAGCAGCAGGCACTGACCTCAGGGCCGTCGGACAACGTGTGTGCTCGCGCCATCCAGCCTGCTATACTTCTGACATGAAATATGAAGCCTGCTCATGGACGTCCAAGCCCGCCCGCGCCAAGCACATGAAGCCCTCCCATCGCGGAAAATACACTGTTGCAAACAATGGGTTGCAAACGGGCGTCTCGCAACTGCTTGAGCGTGTTTCAATGGGGCGCAGCAACGCCTACTCACAGTACCACAAGTTCTCGAGACAGAACATCTCAAAAATTCCGCCTCTTCATCCACACCGCCGTACACCCCCCCCCTGCTGCCGCGGGTCTGGCCCTTGCCCAAGACCGAAGAAGAAATGGAGAAGGAGGAAAAGATGATGGACGAGCTCATCGGCGCGGTGGGTGGATGGGATGAGTGGCAGAGACTGACCGAGGAGGAGCGACAACTGGCTTGGGAAACCAGGTGCAAGCAGCAGTTGGAGGGAGTGGACGAGTAGGGTATACGAGCGAGAATCCAATCTTATTGTCGTTTACGGATCTACACCTCGTTAACCCACTCCATAGCCGGGTCGGTGTCGTAGATTGCCGTCAGACCCCAATCGTCTTCCTCCATCTCCCTTCCCTTCCCTTTATCCCCAGTCCATATCGAAGTGCTGGGGTATTCGAAGCCCGGTTCGTCGGGCAGCAGTTTCGACGAAAACCGGCCTTGCTGGACACTCGCATTGGAGCCAATTCCATTCTCCTGCGCCAAAACGCCCCCATGAGAAGAGAGATGGGGCACCGGGGGCGGTAGAACCTCGTTCTGGAAGAGCTGGGTCATGGATTGGGTGCCAGCAGAAATGCCGAAAGGCGATGCTGTGCCCGAGAAGCGGATGGCCCCGCCGCGCTTGATGGCCCCGCCGCGCTTGATGGCATTGCCGTGCCGAACATTGTAATGTAACGCTCGTAGGCCTGGACGATTTTGTTAGAACAAAAATGAGAGTATCACAAGCGAACCTGATAGTCCGCAGTCTTGTTCTTCACCGCTGCTCCCCACCACCCCTTTGAATGGGCGTCCATCCGAATCTTTACCATATTCGAGGCGGTACCGAGTAACGGCGGCATCACTGCAATGGCTATGGTTCAGCATTGAAGACGGACAATCAGGCAGTGAACGAACTAACCGGATTGGTTCTTTATTCAGCCTCAGCGACTTTTTGCCAGCCTTGTCCGCAAACTTCTGGACGGAACTCCGCGGGACTGTCGGTAGCTTCATGAACTCGTCGTCGACCACTGATAGCGGCAGCTGGCTCGTCTTTTCTTGCTGTGGCGGTTTTAACTTTCTGACGAGATTCTTGCGAAAAACACAGACCAGTAGAGTGCCACTGGGCCCAGCCCGTGCCGATTCTGGGGTCAACGGCGCCGGCGGAGCAGCTGGCGCAGACGCCAAGGCTTGCAGCTCGGCAATGGCGCCTGATGGCCCCGCCGTGGTTGATGGCCCTGGCGCTCGATGTTCGTGCCGCGCTTGATGGCTCCGCCGCGCTTGATACACGCAGCGGCGCAGTCCCACTGGCCACGGTCGCTGCCGGTTCTGGGGCACACGCTCCCTGCGGAGGAACCGGCGCAGAGGCTGCCTGCTGAGAAATGGGTAGGGTGGGCGGCTCCTGGTGCGGTTTCGGCAGGTCGATGAATGTACCTCGCCGGTACATGTCGTGCAAATATTGAAATGCGACTACCGGAACGCGTTTTGCCAGGTCATTCGGGAGTGGGCGGGAAATGTTCTCCTGGACAATGACGGGCAGGGTGGTCCTCGACTTGTTGAGAACGGGGTAGGGCATGGCGGCGACGCGTCCACCAAGCTGCCGCAGGATGACCATGCAGAGGAGCAGGTCGTCTTGCAAGTCAGGATCATGTGGTGCGTCGAGAAAGTGTTGAGGAAAATAGAAGACCTATAGTCGAGTTAGCATGATTTCATAAGGTGTACGGAACGTACGATCGTTTTCAATTCCACAATCTTCTGGATGTTGGGCAGCGGGGGGCGCATGAGCGCGTTTTCGGCCTGTTCGGCCTGGCAAAGGCCGACAAGGTACAAGAAGGAACCGCCTTGACGATTTCTCGTTGCCTAAGGGCTTTTAGATACAACTGAAGCAAATAGAAAGACGCATACCTCAAGCCAGCGAGGGTCTTGCACGTCGCTGATGTAGATATTATAGTACACGTGGGGCACGGCGTTGACGAAGTTGACGCCAGCGCCGATGCGGTCGAACAAACGAACCAAGATTCGCTGAGCATTGCGCCCGATTTGAATGCGAGCATCGACGCCGATCCTCATGTCGCGGCAAAAGTTGGACTTAGGCAGGCGAAGGATAATATCGTCGACTTGAACTGGGTCCAGGATGATCTCAGAGATGGGCGGATGTCGAAGTCCGTATGCAGACAAATCGCAGAGGCGGCCATCGCGAAAGGACTGCCAGATTGCGACAGTCGAGAGTAGCGCGACTCCGGCGTTGGTGAGGTCGGCCAGGTTGTGATGTGTGTGGTAAGGACCAACCAGGACGTATTGCGTGTCCTTGGTGGGGGCCAACGAGATCTGGGCGCCAAAATGCACCAGTAGATAGAGAAGGAATACGGCCTCCGCATCGAGTGTCTGGGGATTATGAGAGACGAAAACACGTAGAACGGAGCCTACGCACGTCAGCTATGCTGAAACAATAAGGGAAGACGAGCGGGGGTATGTGAACGATGTTCGTGTGCATGGTGGTGGGCAAGAAAGATTAAGATGCCAAAACACTTCTCAACGAAACCACGACCACGACCTCAATAACCTGCGCTCAGGTGCGGCTCCTGCGTGCAGCATAACACAAATTTACTAATGCGCAGCAGCATGCTGCTCCTCCCGTTCCCTCCAACGACCTCCCGCGCTCCAAACGCGCGCTCGGCGAACCCTTTGCCTTTCCCTCCAACCACCTCCCGCGTTCAACACACGGAACACTTATTGAATCCGTTACCCTTCCCTCCAACTCCTTCCCGCACTGCAAACGCACCGACTGGACTTAATCCACTCCCGTACCCTCCGGCCGCTGTCCGCGTTGCAAATGCGCTGTCTTCGTCCAGTGCACCTGCTCGCACTGTGCATGGCACCGAACAACCGCGTCCGAGCTACTCGGCCCATCTAGAGACGCCCGAACGATCTGGAACAACTCAGAGAGAGACCCTTCGACGACAACGACGCGTCTATGCCCCGGGATGGGTTCCAAAGCCTCGTGTGCGTTTCTGTGGGTCTCTAATTTTCATGTGTGCTGAGCGGAACATCCAGGAGGTCCTCGGCATGGACGAGAGCGACCTGATCGAGGTCGAATCGGAGATTTGGCACAATCCAAACATCGGAGCACTCTCGCCCAAACTACAGGTTTCGTACCTCCGCCTACAGACTGCCCTCCTCCCATTTGGACACTTCCTGCCGTTGTGTCAGTTCCTCGACTACGTTGAACTTTGGGGCTCAGAATTCGCAGAAGAAGTTGCGGATCTGCCCGAGAAGACTCTAGCGACGTTGTTCGAGTGGGGGTACGAGCAATCACAAAAGCCCGACCTCGACTACAACGGCCGATGCGCCTATTGCCGTTGGACTTTCGCTCTGTGGCAGATCTGGCAGGAAACAAAGCTGGAGAACACCGAGCACGATGCGCAGCTTCGCCGTGTCATCGCGCATGGCGTGCAAGAGGGAGAGCTTGCACCGGAGGAGTACGCCAAGTACATCTTCGGCCCCGACGTGCCTGTCGTCGCAGCGAATGGTGAGCGGTTGGTGCCCGCAGGGTATCCGGGGGTTGGGAAAGTGGGTCTTCGGGACTGGGACGCAATGCAGCCACGAATGGACGAAGGCCTGCCTATGTTTGACGCGACGAGGCAGGCACTAGACGCTCATGGCGACGGTCCCTCTTTTGCAGAACGGGCCAAGCAACATCAACCACCACCCGAGGCATTCCAAAAGCAGTATGGGCGTGATAGCACGATGTATCTCTTCTCCACGGGAGATATCCGTCGGGGCGGGAGCAAGTGGTACCGCACAACACCGAATCAAGAACCTCGAGGGCAAGGAGGTGGGCAGGAGAGATGCTTGAAATGCTGATGATTGACGCGGTTCGTGGCGGAGGTCGTCGAGAGTCACTGAACCGATCGCCGTTGTCCAACCACCGGTTCCCGCCGCTCGATGAATATGCACGGCAAGCGGCCGGCGAAGGAAGGGGCAAGACAAGTACGTCCTATTTCCGTGGTGACACGGTCGTTCATTAACCTTGATCTCAGTCATCATATTGGTGCCAAAATACATGGACAACAGCGCCAACCAGTCCTGTAGGCTCCATATTCGCACCATCGTTGAGCAGCAGCAGCTCGGCTTCAGTTTCCTCTTCATCTGGCTGGCTGCCAACGCGAACCCACAGGAGGTGATCAGGCATGTGCAGGAGCATCAGGCTGCGGGCGTCTGGTTCGTCGGCGATGAAGTCCTCAAGATTATGGCCCCAGCCGACGCGGTGCTACCGGCGTGGGGAGACGCCAAGGCAGGGCGCGTCTATCCGTGTGCTTTCGGCCCGGTCGTCATATCTGAGCGTCTCGGCACCATCCTGCGCTCTTTCGGTGGCGGCAGTCGAGATTGGTCGGCGGAGAAGGCAGTCGATTGCACAATCGGCCTTGCCGCCGAAATACTGGACCTGGAGATCGACGTGCGGGTCTCATCGGCAATGGTTGGTGGCCGCATGGCTCCTGTCGTCCACAAGCGGACGCCGACCTTCCGGATTCGCCGTTCGACTGGACACGTGACGGCCGCTATCCCGCACACAACAGCTCCGTGGACAACAACTGCCACAAGGTCTCTTCCTGCCCCCGCCGCAGACCTTCCTGCACCTCCCGAGCCTTGGCACATCGGTGACCTGAAAGAGGGCAATGGCCGCTGCTTCGCCATTGGGCGAGAGCAAGAGAAGCTGAGCCTTATGATCGACGGATTGGTGGTAGTGCTCTGCATCCTCCGTCGCCGAAGTGACAGGTGCATCTATGTACCGGAGGGCGACTGGATAGTGACGCTGTCGGCGGTGCGTGTGGGCCGAAGGTGTGTGTTGAAGCTTGCGGATGTCGGTGGGAAGTGGAACACATCGTTCGGCGAGTCAGAGTTGCTCATTCAGTCGTTCGAGACGGTGGTGGCCCTGCACGAGAGGTGCGTCGATGAGTTCGGGCAGCTAGGCAAGTGCCATCACTGTTTCTGGGATGCATTCTAACGATTTCAGCCTGTCTCCTCTGGGACCTTGATCCTGAAAGTGCCGAAGGCTTGATGAAAATGACATCTCTGCGTCCTGGCTCCTGGCAGTTCTCCTTGAATCAGCGCTTCCAACGGGCTTGTCAATATATGGGCTTGGTAGATCTGCCGGGGCCTGCTGCGAGTCCGCAATTTACGTGTCACAACGCGGTTCATCTGGTGGCACCGGGTGAGCAGCATGTGTTTGGCAAGCTCGTGCTCACCCGGGAGGGGCCGGACATCCTGATCGATGGGTCCGCTGTTGGTTGTGCAAATGAGTACGTGGGATGGGGCCGCAAGTGGTCATGGACGAAGGGTGGGGCGGCATTCAGGCTCGTACTCGAGGTGCTCAAGGGAACGCACTGGTGGAGGGAACAAGCGGAGAAGATTGGGATGACGTGGACGTTGAAGCCTCCAACGCGTGAGTTCAATGTCTGCAGCGCGCTCACTCTTTTACCAGTTGACAGCAATATACCCGCTTCCCGACTTCCGAGCAGACTCGACAGCTGGCTACTTCACCTTACCTATCAACAAATCTCGCAGGATCGTCATTAATGTGACCACGTTTTCAGAAGACGCATGCGCGGCAGGATATGCAGTCGAGCCGGCCAAACTGTATACTGCAGTGGTTGGAAGTTCCATCAGGATCCGGCTCGATGCGGCATGGAAGGGGCGGAGCGAAATACGCGTCAAGTGGGTGCGCGTAGGGAGGGGTCGGTTCAAGCTGCGGCATGAAGGCCAGCCGGAGCGGCACGTGGCGTTTGAGACGGGGGAAGAGTTCATCCTGGGTGCGATGGTTGGGACGTGGAACGACAAAGAGAATGCGCGGAGCGAGAGGCTTGCACAGTTCTTCGAAGAATACTTTCCCTTTCCTTGTTAGTTTGTACGCGTGGACGGGCGGCATTTGCACTGCCATGGCATGAACTGGTCCTTGACATCGAGTTTGCTGAGCGGAAAGACATATAATCTCCCAGAGGCTCCGGAATCGGAAGACACGACAAGTTTGTAGATGTATGTTGGGCGCGTCATAAAGTCACGTGTGCCACTTTTTGCACCAAAAGTGATGGGAACGCTCTAGAAGACGACGACGATGAGCGTATCGACTTCCAAAGTTACTGCTCTGCTCGACGAGTGGCGGGTCCATTGGGACGACGTACCCAAACCTGCAGCACTGGAAACAGTCCGCAGTTTGCCCTTCATCGGCCTTCAGATGTACCAAGAGGAGGTGGGGGAGACAGAGGTTTGGGACCTATTTGATTGTCCGTCAGTTTAACTGAGCAGGAGGACCAGGAGAACGTGCCGATGGACGACTGCGCAGAGAGTCTGCTCAGCATGAACCTGGGAGAGAGCAGCGCCGAGATTGACAAAGCCCCGGTCGCGTCGCAGGACACCATGACCATCGACCGCACGCCCTACTCCCGCGATACCCCACCTCCCATCCCTGAAATCCCCTCGACGCCATCTGCAAGGGATACGCAGAAAAACGTCGCGCGCGATCCCCAAAGCGACGGACCGTCTGACAAAGCCCCGGTCGCGTCGCTGGACAGTCCCGTCCCCGCGAGTACTTGTGTCACGGAGAGGACGACGCAATGGACTGTCTCTGAGGAAAGCGCGGCGGCAATGGACCGGTGCTCCTCGAAATGCGTCAACGGGAGTGGAACGGAGGGGGACTCTTGAGCGCCGCGGCCCCGCTGCACAGGGAGCGTGGCGGCCGGCAGAGTTGGAAGGAGATCTCGAGGAGGGTCAAGTCGAGGATTTCTCGAGACCGCAACCAGCTCTTGGGCCCCCACTTGACCTTAACCGGCCCCGTGCTATTGGAGGGAGATCACGGGCGGCGAGCACTAGGTGGGATGTGCGCGGCTCCGTTGAGATCCTGGGACGAGCATTGGATGGGTTGTCGCCCCAGGGTCGCACAGCGCTGCGCACATCGCCAGAGAAGTTGACCAGAGAAAGGGTCAAGCTACCGGAATCTCCGGCAACACGGAGCGACATGGGACATGTCGGCCGATGGCGTGGGTCACCGCTGACGAGGAGAGGACCACGGCCGCGCGAAGAGCCCAACACACCGTCGCAGGAAGCTCGCCCGCGGAAGATCCACAAGCCGGAAGGGGTGGAGGCCGGCGCACTACGGGGGAGGCCACAAGCGAGTGAGTGGGTCTATGTTGGGTTCAGATATGCCGCTCGGTTCGCTGGTGTGGTCAGTGGCGAACGTGGTCCGCTTTGCGCGGCTATTCGGGAAAAGATGCTGGTATGTTGTTGCCTTTGTTCTCTGTGCAGTGGTGACTTAGTACCAGATGCCCTACGGGTTCGTTGAGGGGGGATATCATGGTCGTCGGCGAGTAGACCCGAACAACCTCGTGGTGTTTAGCCTCTGTGGTAATCCGTGGAACGGTGTGAAGTTGCGCTTCACGAGTGAGGAAGCAGCAGCAGAGGGGATCAAGAAGCTGCGGGCCGACGGGTGGCCTGCCAGCTTCGCCTATAGGCCCGGGCATTATTGATGGACGTAGTTACGCATTTGCTGTTTCGATCTTGTTTTCTCGGGTTTAAGCGCCAAATTGAAACAGGCGCGTCGCTGCCAAACCACGATCCGATTGCATCATCACAAG
This sequence comes from Mycena chlorophos, assembly GCA_014461115.1. Classification (NCBI taxonomy): domain Eukaryota; kingdom Fungi; phylum Basidiomycota; class Agaricomycetes; order Agaricales; family Mycenaceae; genus Mycena; species Mycena chlorophos. Next base: position 1,272,463 of record JACAZE010000007.1, on the reverse strand, counting down.
AAAATAATCTAATCAAAATCGCTAGTCGCCAACAACTCTCTCATTTTTTTGAATCTTGCCCGAGTCTTGTCCATGTCCCTCGACGCCACATAATACGCAGAGACCTCGTCCCTGGTAAACTGGAACTCCTTGGCGATATCGGTGAGTTCCTGCTCGTCATCGCGTGCACTAAGCATACGGTCAGGTCGGAACGCAACATGCAAGGGAGACCGTACCTCTGTTTTGCTCTCTTCGCAACCTCCTCGTCAGATTCACCGTGATTTGAACGTGTTTTTCTTTTTTTCCCAGCCCAGACCGGTGGCGGCTCGTCCCCAACCCGAACCGCCCACTCGCTCTCGTCTTCGTCATCGCCTTGCCGCGGCTGCACAGGGCTCGAAGGTCCAGCGACAGGACTAGATGGCTGCTCGTCATCCGATGGCGAGCTGGCTTTCTTTTTCCGTCTTCGCTTGGGTTTCTCCTCCGCCTGGCGGACGTAACCGTACTGCCCCTTCGCATTCGGTGCGGGCTGCGCCTCTGCAACGATGGCAGCAATCCGCTGATCCAGTCTAGCCGCGTGTTTTTTGTATCGTTCCCGCCAAGATTGCCAGCTATGACGCTGAACCCAGGCATACTCGGGTTCGTCCTTCTACCAATGCTGAGCACATGTGTATCCCACTTGCAAAAGAATTTTACCTTCTCGCAAAGCTGTTTATAAATGACGTTGCCGGTGCGACCACCGGTTTCTTTGCGCGGTATCGTGAACGCAATCCACTTGGCAAGGTTGTGCTCGTCTTCGTCCGTGAACTGCACGCGACTGTGAACGAAGTCAGCGGAAGAACAATCGTAAATGTCTTCACCCACTCTTCTCCTGCTCGTCGACCTCCCGGATTCTTGTAGACCAGAGGCGTGTAAACCAAGAAGCCACGTTCTATCGACTTTTTGACCCAGAGATACGACTCGATGTACTTGTTCGGGTCGCTTTGGTAGGTTTGGACGAGATGTTTGAAGACGTCGGTATTGGGATCGGCCAATATGACGCGTGCGGAGGAAGTAGAAGCAGTTGGGTCACCACCAGAGTGCTTGTATGCGTTAGGATCAGGCAGAAAAGGAGACAATGGGGACACACGATAATACGTTGACTGAGAGCCGAACGAGCGTTGGGATTGGCGATGCTGGAGTGGATATGCATGGGAATTGGGACGCCTTCCTCGAGGAATATCTGCTTGAGGAGCATGTTTGCCACCTTGCAAGCGTCCACGAAGGTGTATGGCACGAAATAGCGTTCTGGGCGGTCGGGACTCATCCAACATAAGCGCAAACGCTCCTCTTCGGGCGTGTTTGGATTGATGAGAATGAAGCCCGCGCGGGGGACCTTGATCTCGACGCGGCCGCCCAGAGACTACCAAGTGGTGAGTCGTATGCGTGGCGAGAGAGTGGACAATGAATGAACGCACCGCGATAGTTTCACATAGCTCGGCCTGCAAGGTCTCTGGCAGATCCTTCTGGATGAAGAACTTCAAGGCGAGTCCGCTTGTAGGGTCCTGGAACGGTGGCTAGAGACGATTAGCGAGTGCTTCAAAGGGACTTGTCAACCCACCATGTCACAGAGCTGCCCTGGGGTTAGGGTTAGTATGTACTTTTGGTTCAAGAGCAACGAATTGAACGCCGACACGCACCAACAAGCGTCTCGATAGTTTGTGCGCAATTTGGGTTGTGGTGGGCTCCGTCGAAGTGGTGGTTGTGGAAGAGAGAGGCTGTCACGGGATACGGCTGATCGGGGACACGTCTTGGACACTTTCGCTCATGCGCTCACTCTCTTTTCTGTTGGCGTTGGCCGCGACGGCGTATGCGACTAACCTCAGCCTTTATGCTCCCCGCGTCACTACCTTCGACTCTACTGGTGCAGGTATCCGCACAGAAAAGTATGCTCATACTCGTTACCCCGAAGACAGCTCACCGCGCCTTCAGTATCAAGACGCCTGAGCCCGTTAGGATACCCATGGCCGTAGGGCCGACGGATTCCCTCAAGTTCACCTTCATGATCGTCAAGGAGGATACCACCGAAGGTGTCCAGCCGGTGCAGACGTTCTTACGGTTCTACGACCGTGTTTCCGGCGAGGAGGGCATTCAGCCCCTTCGCGTCACTCCCGCCGGCAAATCCAAGTTTGAGCTGGTCTGTCCTGCGCCACGACCTGAACTTCCCGTCTTAACTTTCCTTAGAACATGGCCAAACCTCCCCCGTCCCTTCCTCCAACGACCACCGAGCCTCTCGAAGTATCCATCATCATTGGGCATCCCGACTACGCTCCGCTCAAGCTGCACCTCTTCGACCTGGCTCTGCCCGAATCCGGGTCCGTGGCGCAGCACCCCGACGAAGCTTCGTTCCACGTTCTTCCCACTATCCACCACACTTTCCGTGCCCCGCCCAAAACTCCTCCCCGTCCTATTTCTGCCATCTTCGCTGCTCTCACTTTGGCTCCCTGGCTTGTTCTTCTTGCTCTCGTACGTCGTTTCACACTTCCGGCAAATGCTTTCTGAATCTTCGCAGTGGAGCCAAGTCTTCCCTGGCGTGCCATATCTGTTTTCGCCAACGATCCTCCCTTTCATCGCGTCCCTCGGAGCGTTCGAGGTGCTCCTCGTTTACTACTGGATTGACCTCAAGCTGGGCCAAGTTCTGTTGTATGGAGGCGTCCTCGGAGTGGCCACGCTCTTCACAGGCAACCTGGCTCTGTCCGCGATTGGAGCGCGCCGCGTTGGGACCAAGTAAATGTGTAGCATTCGACTAAAAATACATCTCATTCGAGCACCTTGTTCGGATTCATGATACCCTTCGGGTCGAATAAGGCTTTGATTTTCTTCATCCATGCAATGCTCGTCGCGCTCTTCGAGTAATGCAGGGCGTGGGTTTTCATGGACCCGATTCCATGCTCTGCGGACACGGAGCCGCGGTAGGAAGCTGGCACGCAATCAACGGTCATGGAACTCAAATCCACGACGCCACGCACCAACGAGCTCGTAAACGAACGGTTCAAGAGCATCTTGGATCTCCTGTGTGTATGCCGCGGCGCAGATGTTCAAATGCAGGTTTCCTGTGACTTATTTAGCGCTCGAAGCGTCTTTACTGGATTTCGCCACAAACCGTCCCCGACGTGGCCATATCCCAGAACGTGCTTGACGGCATGCTCTCCCAGAAGCCCTTTGGAATCGAGATGTTCACGCGTAGCATCGACGACATCCTTGAACGAGGCCAGCGGAATAGAGATGTCGTATTTGTACGCTTTGCCCTCCTTCGACACGGCTTCGGTCACTCCTTCCCGTAATGCCCATAGGGAGGAGAACTGAGCGGGATTTTGAGACAGCACACCGGTGTTGATGAGTGGTTTGTCTGCCTCGAGCAACGATGTCAGGAGATCCGTGAGTTTCTAAAATCTTGAGTCCTTGTATTCAGACAAGAAAGTAACAACAAACCTCCTCGTCGTGCTCGCGTCGGCCGCCACTGGTCTCGACGAGGACAAAGCACTCCGCGCCCGCGACATCTTCGTCCGAAAGGGCGCGTCCCTGACCGTGTTTGACCGCGAGTTCGTATGCAGTGCGGTCAATAAACTCAAAGGCAGAGAGAATCTCGGATAGCTGGCGTTTGACGGTTTTGTACAGCGGTAGGACGTTGTCGAAATGCGGCAAAGCCAGGATGACATTGGTGGATGCTTGCGGCGACGGCGGCGTGAGGATGGAAACCCCGGTGATTATGCCAAGGGTGCCTTCGGCGCCGATGAACAACTGCTTGAGATCGTAGCCGGTGTTGTCTTTGCGCAATGACGTGAGCTGGTCGAGGATGGTGCCATCGGGTAGGACAACCTCGAGACCAAGCACCGAGCCGTGCAACGAGCCGTATCTTAAGAGACGCAGCCCCCCGGCGTTTGTCGCGACGTTTCCACCGATCTGGCAGCTTTGTTCGGGAGCGCGTTAGCGAAACGGGAGATGGACAAGATGCACACAGACCTGCCTTTGGCACCGAGGTCAATAGGCATGATGTGGTTGTGCGGAGCGACATAGTCGGTGAGCGACTGCAGAATGCAGCCTGCATCTGCGACAAGGATGCCTGGGAGCCGAGTGAGCTCATTGCGCTAAAGCGAAGGCAGACGGACCAGAGACAGGGTCGAATGAGCGGACCGAGTTCATGTTCGCGAGCGAAACGACTAGTTCGTCGCGTAGAGGGATGCTACCGCCGACGAGCCCCGTGTTGCCGCCTTGGGGAACGATGGGGATTGTGTGCTCTGCACAATAGCGCACAATGGCGCTGACCTGCTGGGTGGTCTTTGGTTTGAGCACGGTGGTTGCTTGGCCGCGATACTTTTGCATCCAGTCTGTGTTGAATGGGGCGAGTTCATCTGGCGGGGTGTTTGAAGGGGGGAGAGAGGAGAGGACTGCGTGGGGCGGGAGGATTGACTGGAAGAACTGGACGTGTTTTGAGGCCACGGACGAGTAAGCACGACGAACGAGGTTCATGGTGTTCCTGAGAACGTGATCATGCATTCCTTGTCCAATGTCGACGACTGACCCGCCTCCCGAAATCGTTCCCGCCCCCGACTCCGACGTCGCAAAATTCGTCGTCACCGACGTCGCCGACGAGAGGAGAGGGCCCTCGATGTCTAATTCAACGACCGACGATGCAGCCAGCACAAACTCGATGCCCGCAGTCCTCGTAACTGAGCCGGAGCCGGCACCTGCGGCACCAGCTGGCCCTCCGCCCCCGCCGTCGCCCGTGTCCGCCTCACACGAGTCTTCTTTGTCTCCAGGAGAGCGTCGACATCGCCATCGGTCCGCTATTGAGGTACAAAACTTTTTACTTTGCTATATGTCGTCTCAACACACACGCAGGTCCGCGCCTCGAACCGACTGTCGGGCTTCTTCTCGAATCTGCTCACCCATCGTCGGGAACCCATGGCTCCGCGCAGTCCGGTGGCAGAACAAACCAACCAGCCCAAGCCAGCTTCTCGGCCACCATCGCCGACTCCGGCCCGTCCCACCACCCCGCCTCCGCGTCTGCCACCCCCGACGCTCACAGAGCTCGGTCTGGCGTTCTCCGTCCTCACGCAGGATCTATCGCCGTCACACTTCAGCACACCGCCGACAAGTGGGGCTTTTATGGCTCCACACTATCTGTTGCTCTGCCATGCACAGGGCCTCGATGTCCTTCCACTCGTCTCTCCACCCATCCCCCAGCCGTATGCCCTCGTTCGTCGCGTCAGCTTCAAGTCTGTCGTCGTCATGGAGCAGCGGGGTGTACTTGTGGCCATCGCTGGCCGGCGGGACGGTGTTCGCGTCTATGCGCTGGAGGAAATAAAAAAGGCAGTCGAGTGGCGCATGGACGTTGAGGTTCGCCGTGAACGCGAGCGACAACGGCGAGACGCAGTCAAGAAGGTTGGGCTGGCGCACGTTGAGCCTGACCGGGACTCGTCTGAAAAACAGCGCAAGGCAAGCCTATCAACGCCGCCCCCGGGCAAGCTCCCTCGTAAAGGCTCCCAAGCATCAATTCCTGGCGCACAACCACCACCCTCCCCGACACCCCCAGTTCCCCTCATCCCGCGCACTCCAACCACGCGGAGGCCCAAGAGTCGTCCGTCAGCTCCGCCTCCGCTCCCCGAACCACCCGCTGGCCAACCACCCACGTATGCGGATGCAACAGAACCTGTTCCGTCTGCTCCTGCGACGTTGACCGTTCCACGACCCACCCGGTCTCGCGCAGGGTCTATTTCAAATGTGTTGTCAGCTGCACCACTCGCACGGCGCTCAACGACAGTCAGACCGGGCGATCCTGACGCCAAGGCCGATTGGGGTGAATCCAGCGATGACGAGGCCATCAACATTGTCGCTGCCGGGGCCAGTGGAAGTCAGGCCCTCGACGAGCGAACAAGCGTCCGTCTGTCAGCCAACCTCAGCGCCCAAGCTGGTCCCAGTGGTGCTGATCTGTCTTCCGCGATGTCTGCGGGCACCTCCCGGCGCAACCGGCCAGCTAATCTCGATCTCAGCCTCTCCATACCACCCGCGTCGTCCCAAATCCCTCCATCCGAGCCGTCACCGGCACCAACTCTTCTCACACTCAGGCAAGCTCTCTCGCAGTCGCCTTCTGGTGGGACGAGGCGGCAGCTGGAAAACGACCCCGACACGCCGTTTTTCGGCGAGTTCGAGGATGAGGACGAAGAAGTTGAGGGCCACATCAGCTTAGCCGAGGCTCTCTTCGAGAGTAGGCTACCTGACTTACCACCAGCTGGTACTCGTCAACCCCAAGAACCCATCCTCATCTCCGCTCCAACCGCAGATGAAGAGCCATCCAGTCCGCGAACATCGGAGCATTCGACCCCGCATACGACCCACTCCGAACCTCGTCCCAACCGCCGGCGGAGATGGTCCGTGATGATTGGGAATGCGTTGGCACCAAGTGCCTCTGAAACGGCCTCTGCAGTTACTGAGCGCCCTTCAGCGCCAATGACCCGATCGCAATCGTTTCGGTCTAGTCAGTCTGTTGGACCCGTAGTTCAGCAACCAGTCCGACCCAGCACGGCGTCCACCTCGCCTGCAACCCTCATCTCAACCAACGACCAACAAGGAACGACGGCTTCGTCATCGTCGCGCCACTCGCGCTTCATTCCCCGAATCATCAGCAATGCATTCAACGGGCGACGGGCTGACGACCGACCACCTCTCCCCGCTCTCAAGACCAGCACGGATGCCGATGTTCGACGGACGGGTGTAACGCCGACCTCGTCGCATATGCCGCCGCCCAAGCTGGAATATGTGAAGTTGCCTGGTACCAAAGGCGCACTCACAATCAAGGCGGTCGAGACGGCCAAGAAGAGGTGCGCGAATATGAAGTATACGTCGCAACGTCCCACTCACGCTTCTTACCAGCTTCCTCGCGATTCTCTGCGGCGAGAACGGCGAGAAGGTTGAGCTTTTGCTGGGACCTACCGAACCGCACTGGGCCTATCACGGACGTTTATTCTTCCCGATTCGCCGCGGCTCCTTGAACTACAACTGCAGGGCGATGACCTAGTCGAGGTCTTCCTTGTGTTTGGGCAGAACGTCTTTGGTCTGGAGCCGGCGACTGTGCGTGTTCGGGAAGTTCGGATCGGTCGGGCCGAGCGCCGGGCCGCGCGCCGACGAGCACGTGAAGTCCGGGCCGGCGAGACCCCGGATGCCGAAAATCCACCAGAGGATGAGACCCAAGTCAACGTCAATATCGGCGTCTCGGTTTCCGTTGGCTCGACCGTTGTCGCCACGGGCACCGGCGCTGACCCCAGCCAACCCTCGACACCTCCGCTCATTGCCAACGAGCATCCCGAAGGAGATACGCCGTCAGACCCTAACAATGAGGCTGCCAATGAGCCGACGACCACCGTGTCGCATGCCGAGGAGTTGTTGGCTCTCGCCACCGCTCGTATGGGCCCCTACACGACATTCCAGCAGCTATCGTTTGCTCCCAAGTTCCCGCTCGCTGCTATCGCCGACGAGTACATCATTCCCCCCACCTATCCGGACTTCATAGACTACCGTACCGAATACGAACCAGATTCGAACGGCACTAATAATCCAGACCCCGCCCAGGTCCAGTTCACGCCACCCGGCCTCCCCGTTCCTCAGGCTACGACGCCATCCAAATGGTATTACCGCGATCCCAAGAACACCATTCACGGTAAGACGAATTCAAATTTGTTCTCGTAGCACGGCTCATCGAGTTATCAGGGCCGTGGAAGGCTTCCTTGATGCAGGCTTGGTACAAAGATGGCTTGCTTCCTCCCGACTTACCCGTCCGGAGGGAAGAGGACGCCGAGTACGTCCTTTTGAAGGATCTCCGGCTGCAGAGCGTCGATCCATCGCATCCTTTCCGCACTCCACCCCCGCCATCACCGTCGACCGGTGCGGCATTGACTGTTGCCGCAAAACCACTCCTTGCTCCCATTTCCCTTCTCGCACAGCCGAGGCATTTCGGTCCTCCTGCGCTCTTCTTCTCGACTCGAGGCGGTCACAGTACGGCGATTGTCGACGCCCGCGGTCGTTCAGTTCTCAAAGGTCGCTTCCAATGGAGTGACGATGGTGATGCGGAGGAGACCAAGGCGCATTTGGCGCGCATGGGCGATGTCAAGCGTCTCGAGGCTTTTGACATCAAAGGCAACCGTGCAGTCCTCGTTGCGATGCGGCAAGGTGGTCTTGAAGCAGTTGACCTCGGTGATGCACTGCTCAAGCCTGCAGACGAGTCGCGGACCGTTTTGCCCGAGTTCAACCCGCCGCCGTCCAACATCAACCGGCGTGGCCCGTTCGTCTGGAAAATCGGGACACCTGTCGGGACCGGCGCGACCGTGTTGTCGACCAAGAGCAAGAGCGGCTTTGCGCACCACATCGCGAGCAAGAAGCAGAGTGCCGTTTCCAGGTCGCCCATGGGCCGTACCGAGTTCGCAACAGGCGAGCCGGAGTCGGAGGTGGTGGACGAGGTACTCTTCCTCGGTCGCAAGGAGGACGAGATTTACATCTGTGAGCGGAACGCTGGCTCTTTCCGCATCTTAAAATTATCAACCTCCGACCGCACATTGTAAAAATCCTCCACTGTACGGCACGTTCCTTAATCTTTAAGAGGGCTCGCATCTATATTATTGCCCGCCAATTTATTTTCCGTACTCACCTGTAAACATGTTTTGAACACGCAATTCCTATTCACAAATACACTTAGACGATACATGGCTTTCAAAGTTTGGCAACCATATTCCTCAGATCCGTTTTCAGAATCTTCCCTGTAGCCGTCTTCTGCGATAACGTTCGACCTCACGCACTCGAATGGCAAAACCAGACGTACGGGGAGTTCGGAAACAACCTGGATCCACTCTGGCACAGCAAATCCTTGTTTGAAACAAATGAGCGATTAGGCGGGACTGCGTCGCGGGACGTTACCTGGCAGCCTCTTCTTCGCATGCGCCTTCAAAGCGTGAGCGAACTCGTCGTGCTTTCCGTGCCATTTTGAAATGTGGGGCTTGAGGATTATAAATGCATGAGGGCGTTCTCCCCACTTCGGATGAGCGCGAGCGACGACGGTAGCCTGCATTTTGCGTTCAAATCACAAAATCCATATTGATCTCCTGCATGCAACCACAAACCTCGAGAACGTCAGGATGGCTTGAGAGTTCTTGTTCCACCGACAAACTTGAGATGTTTTCGCCACCGCTGATAATGATGTCTTTTTGTCGGTCGACGATGGAGACCGTGCCATCCTCTGGGGTCGACATCAAAGGCTCGCAAGTGGCGAGAAAATGGAATCTTACCAAACATGACGGCCAGGTCACCTGAATTAAAGCTCCCTGCCGCAAGCGCGTTAGCTTCGTCGATATAAACCTGGCAAGAAACGTACCTCCCCTGAAAGCTTTAGTTGTTGCCTCTGGATCCCGGAAATACTGGCGGGATTCAGGCCAAAGAAATGATATGGATGGAAATATTCACCTCCTTCATGACACTGAAACGGTCAGAGTCAGGCTGAATGCAACAACGCAAAAGCTCACATACATGTTTCCGCGTGTCACGATTTCGCCAATAGTCTTTCCATCCCTCGGTACATCTGTCAACTCCGAACCTTCAACCTTGACGACGCGGACATTTTGAGCGGTCGCAAATGCATGCCCTTGCCGAGCCATAAGCTGGGACCGCTCGTGTATCGACATCTTCGTCCATGCATCCTGCTCGTAGTTGCGAGTGAACGGCCCGTAAGTCTAGAACAGTCAGTTCGACGGGTCAGTTTATTGAACTGTAAGCTACCTCCGTCAGTCCATAAACGTGAATGGGCTTAATTCCGATCCCTTCGAGGGAACCGATCAGGCTGGCGGTCGGCGCCGCACCAGCGATGATCGCTGAGACGCTATGCTTGAGCTTGCGAGCTGCAGGGTCGTTCACGATTCCGATCTAGACGCTATGGTAAGGCTTCAAATACGTGAGCCAATGCGCCTAACTTGAACGGTTGGCGCTCCTGAAATGTGATCAGCAATGCGAACGACAGCCCGTCGGTCATGTACCGCAGTAATGTGTCACCGATGAGTGAAGAAAATGCCTCCAAATAGTTGGGTAATCGACCGTGCGCATGGTTATCTTACTTGTAGGTCAGGATATTTTTAAGCGAGATTAGCCATTTACCTGCTTGCCCATAGCGAAGACGCATGACCACGGAAACGTCCAGCCAGCTGCATGGAACATCTGTCGGGCACTTGAGACGAGTCCTGCGGAGGGCTTTGAATACGGCACTAACAGGGAGAATCCTGCAAGGGATCAGAGGAAGAATAAAGACGTAACAAGCTCTTCACCATAGATACGTCGAGTTGGAATGGATCTTGGATTCGTATGCATTGGCGACTGCTGCGAGATACGAGCCACGGAGGGTCGTCACGACGCCTTTCGGCTTCCGCACACCGTTAGCTGCAATGCGCTCGGGAACTTACATGAACGCACGCGACCAGTGGTCCCGGAGCTAAGCAGGCTCAATACTGTATTTCACAGTGAAGAGACGGCCTTACGTGTAGCAAAGAATTGCGGACGCGTTTTCGTCAGCACTGGGAACAAGACCAGACCAGCCTCTTTCCTGGCTGAATCGGCGACCCGCAGTAAGAAAATCTTCGTAAGGATCTCCCTGCTTGCCCGAGTCCTTGCAAATGACGACCGGCACGTTCGTGTTGTTCGGTACCAAGTGCGTAAACTCATGGTCTATGAGGATTATTTTCGCGCCGCTGTGGTCAAGAATATAGGCCACGTCAGAGGGCTTCAGACGCGTATTGATAAGACCTGAAATACGTGGTCAGAAACCTTGTATCTGCATTTACGCGCTGGAGACTCACAGAGAATGCCCTGAACAGCGAGAACGCCGTAGAAAGTGTCTGCACAACGCTCAGGTGGGTATCCGGAACGCGTTTGCGCGACGCACCAGCGGCCATAGGACTAAGTGGCGCCGAATTGTTTAGAAATGCCAACACCGCAGGAGTGGAACGCGAACCAATTTGGCGCAATGACCGCGACCCGATCGCCAGGCTTAATGCCAGCTTGAGTGAGAGCATATGCCAGATTCTGCGTCCGCTGACACCTTGTAGAGGACAGTTGGCGGCGCAATGAGCAGCTGAGGAAAGAAAGATACCATGTTTTGAAGTCATACACGACCTTGTCATCGACGAGCGCAATCTTGTTTGGGTAGATCTCTGCCGCGCGAAGGATGAATTGCAGAGGGTTCAGAGGGTGTAGCCAAGGTCGAGCATCCGGGCCTTTCGGGTCTGGGAGCGCAAGACGCGCATTGGGCGGAGGTATACTGGCTGGGGTCGCTTTAAACATGTTGGCGGGAGCAAAGCTGGAGCTCCGCGGCTCGTCCGCCTTACCTGAGCTTGTGATCCGAAATCTTAACCTCGTCCTCTGCAAGCTGAGCCTATAAGTTCCTTTGTTTACCGCAAGGCTCAAACCCAAGTACTATCCGAGGCCCATTTCCACAACGCTCCCTACTCTTCATTCCATGTCCAATCCAGCTTCGGATGGCAAGGTGGAAAATAACAGTCGAAATTTAACGAACACCGTTCATTCTATAACATCGGACTGCTTGCCTACCGACGGCGCCTGCTAACAGTAGTCGATAATTGAGGCTACCAGGCTAAAGGCTGAAGCTGTGCCATCATCTGATTCAGCGTCATCTCATCTCTTGCCGTCTCCACCACCTCCCAGTGAATCATGGCCGATGCAGCGTCTGGGTCAGCCGCGGACAAGTCCGTCCAAGTCAAGCTCGTTCTTCTCGGTTGGTTTCGCCTCCACGGCCTCCAATGTCCGCCCTGACAATGGATGATTAGGCGAAGCCGCAGTCGGCAAATCGTCCGTCGTCCTTCGTTTTGTGCGTTCTTTGGGTGTCGCCTCCCGTATGCGACCTCACATGCTCTTCAGGTCTCCAACGAGTTCCAAGCGAACAAGGAGCCTACTATCGGAGCCGCGTTCCTGACACAGAAATGCCGTCTGGAGGACCGGGTGCTGCGTTATGAGATATGGGATACTGCTGGACAGGAGCGATTCCATTCGCTTGCGGTGCGTCGTATTTCCATCTTTCGCAGTGCAAAACTGACGACTTTGCCACCTATCAAGCCCATGTACTGTGAGTCGGCTGGCTTTTAGCCTAGTTTCTCTCGCAGTGCTGACGGCATGCATATCCAGACCGGAACGCACAAGCAGCCGTTGTTGTATTCGACGTTACCAAGGCCTCCAGTCTAGAGAAGGCCAAGTCGTGGGTCAAAGAGCTGCAGCGCCAGGCCAACCCCAACATTGTCATTGCGCTTGCGGGAAACAAAGTCGATCTCGTGCAGGCCTCTGTCTCGTCCGCTGGTGCTGGGTCGACCGCCGAGTCAGAGGACGAGGCCGACGACGCAACTGCCACTCCCGGAGAAACACCTGCGTCCGCTGAGCCTGAGAGCCTCCGTCAGGTACCGCGTGAGGAGGCCCAAGCCTACGCCACAGAGGCTGGTCTTCTCTTCTTTGAGACCAGCGCCAAAACTGGCGAAGGCATCGTCGAGATATTCACGGAAATTGGTGCGTCTCTGGCATACATGAAAAGGAACAAACAATCTCAATATTGCGCAGCCAAGAAGATTCCCATCGAACACATTCTTGCGGCAACACGGGGCGCAAGTGGCCGACCGGGTGCTGCTGGCGGCCGCACGGGATCGCAACAAGACGCGGTTAACCTTGACAACAATGCGAAGCCGAAGGAGGCATGCAACTGCTGAGCTTTTTTGGCCGTGGATTTGGATTAGTATACATGTTTTCTTCTGTTTCTATGTTCTGTGTAATCGGTCTGCCTCAATCGACGTACGGTGGCGGAGTAGCAGGAATCAAGTATGGCGGTGGGGCATGCACGACGGCCGGGGGAGGTGTTGGCGGTCGCTCTGGTGCAGGACCATTCTCGGGCGATCTAAATTCGGAGTCGATGGACGGTGGTGGATCTGAGGGATCATCGAGGGCGGGCGGTGGTGGCGGAAGATCTCCCTGCGTTCCCTCAACGGCCGGATGCTGTTCCAAGACAAGACCCAGTTCAGATTGCACCAACGTCGAGTCCAACGTCGCCATCTCCATCGTCGGAGGCGGCGTTGAAGATCGTTGCATGTCCTCTGAATGCCCATCGAATTGTTCGGTCGCTGGGAACCCAAACTCAACACCCTCACCAATCACATGAGGATCCGTAGCTGGCGGGTGAGAATGGCCCTCGTCGGACGGGATGATGATCTCATTTTCCGACTCGAGGAATGTCGGTAGCTCCGACGAAGTAGACGCGCGCGCTTCTGCTGCAGAGGGAAAGAAGGGTGGAGGCGCGTCTCGTTCCTCGAATGGCGGCGGAGCACCAGCGGGAATGGCACTGGGACCGGCTTCGCCGAACGAGTATCGGGGAGCAGAATGGTCTGTCTCCTCGTACCGCACAGTCCTTGTTGGGGGACGGTCGTGCTTTTTGCTGTAAGCCGCTTCCATCGAGGGCGCAACTTCGGGGAGTGGGGCCGGTGGCGCGAGAATGATGACGGGAATGGATATTGTCGACACACGTTCGGTGTGGCTGGCCATGTCCACGAAGGAGACGTGGATGTCCAACCGGAACGTGACCGAGTGCAGCAACGTGAGTTGGGTTATCGACGCGCATTCTGCGTCGGACTCGACCAGCGCAAAGTCGGAGGGCAACGTGGCATGGAGGTCGGGAGGAGACTCGGAAGGGGAAGGCTGGTGGAGAATGAAGCGTAGTTTAACTGGCCGCGACGAGTGGAAACGACAAGAGGCACCAGAGCGTGCGATCACTGTTTGGTACGAGGATCCAGGCGAAATGGGTGTTGCCGGAGCCTTCGAGGTGGATGGTTGAGGGCTCGCAACAACACCATTCGATGGCCCGGCCAAGTATTCGTCGTCGCTTTCGTCGCGATTGACCTGTACAATGCGCAACAGCTCGATCCTCACGTTCCGTAGGCGCAGTCCTTCATCGACAACCAGCTGCCGCGGCGGAGGTGGAATTGTGACATATAGAGGCACAATTTCGCCAGCGACGAAGGTTGTTCGTGGGAGTTGGACTTGGACCCGCGAAGGTTCGGTCAATGTATGCGTTTCGGGTGAGGGATCGAGTGCATGCAGGTGCGAAGTATAGCGCCTTGTGTGAACCACAAGCATCTCCGAGACGGGAGCAAGAGACGCGTCGAAAGGGTGTAGCGTCGCAGTCAGTGTATGTGTTATGGATGAATGCGGTGTCCGAAGCGACTGGGGCGTATCCTCCATCAACGGGATAGCGAACAGAAACGACGACGGCATTGGTGACTCGTCGGTGGCGGCATACAGCACCACCTCTGCAAAGCCGAGCTCGATCTGGTGCTCATAAGCGGTTTCGAGGGAGCGCAAGGAGACTGTGCTGCCGCTGGGTTAGAAGAAGGTCCCGGCGACACCAGGAACAGACCTACAGCCTTTCCCAGCGCGTAGATTCTGCACCCTTTATCTGGATTTGACCCTCCATCGCAGCCCGTTCATCGTCGGCGCCAAGGAAGCCCTTCTGGAAGTTGAGGTTGTCAGAGCTGGAAAGAATCAGAATTTGAGGGTCCAAGGAGGCCTCGGACGTCGAGCTCGTATCTGAGCTGGTGTCCGGGTCGGGCTGATAAGTCGGAGGCGGGGGAGCCTCAGTCATGGTCAAGATCCAAAAGTCACGTGTGAGGCTTACATAATATCTGCTACTACTCGACCCGCGCCAAGCTCTCAAGCTCATTAAACAAAACACTGTCGCTTATGACTTCCCGCTGCATCAGCAGCTCCCATGCCAGTTCACGGTGCCCCCCAAGCAGCCCGGTCCCTCGCTCGCGATTGTTTTCTGCACCCTCGCCATGCCCCATTCCGAACGACAGCGTCGTCACCGTCGCTTCCGACGTATCAAACAGATCCTGGCCATCGTCCAACACTTTCATCGCCTCCACAGCCCGCCGCGCGGCGATTGAGAACTGGCCGCGCACGTCCATCACCGGGTATGTGAGGAACCTTTGGACCATCCGCAACATAACTGACTTGAAGCCCAAACTGCGGTCCGCCTTGAGGCTGCGTTTGAGACTTGGCGGGGCTATGAACGCCAGCGCGTAGATTGTCATCAGCACCTTTTCCATATAGCCCAGCCAGTTTTCGCGTATTATCGTCTGGAAATCTTGGTCGGAGACTGGCAGCCGATGAATGCATGCCGTGAACAGCTGCTGGATAGATGCGGGAGAAATGATTGTTGAAAACGCCTTGCGACTCGAATCCGCCTGTGCGAGTCGCGTGAACGTCTCGAGAGCGGCGTCGGGAAGCAATGGCGGCTTGAGTGCACCAAGTTGAACAAGGGAGAACGGCGACACAGTCTCCGATGGGTCGACGAGGAAGGACGAGATCAAATGGAACGCGCGATGAATTATGCGGGCTGTCGTTGGGTTCCCGTTGTCGCCAAACACGATGCCAGGTATCGGAGAAACGAGTTGCGTGAGGGTGTACAGTGTCTCCCGGCGGACCGTGATAAGGTCGCCGAGAGACAATATGGGAGATTCGGCGGCAAACTGCCCGTCCTTTCTTGTCACAGAACAGACGCGCAACATCACATCCAGCATCCGCTCTTGCTGCGCCAAAAAGCCACAGTTATCGGCAATATACGCGAGATTGCGGAGGATGTTGATGATGCTGAGGACTGTGTTGCCGGGACGCTGGAACGGCCCAAGTCGACGGTCCTTGTCGCCCTGGCGTGGCCGGAGACCAGCAAATGGCTCGTTTTCGAAATCGACGAGCGCGGTCACTAGCTCTTTGTTGGTGGCGAACACAAAGTCGCTCCCAACAGCACTGCTTTCGGGCGCGCCGAACGCCTTGTCCTCGAGGAGATCCAACATGTCGTCGAGAAGTTCATGGCATTGAGCAATGGGGAAGCCCGACTGGGGTGTGTCGCCGCGCATTGTTGTCAAAACCGTGATAGTTGTGAGAGCGTAGGAGAGCTCCGTAGAGAGCTGAGACCTCAGAGACAAGGACAGTGCGTCTATCGACACGGTGCCCCACTCATTAATCTCGCGTACCGGACGCCGACCAACGACTGCGTCGCTTTCGAAGGGTCTGAGATCTCTGCCACCGGTGTGGTCGACCTCGCGTACGCGAGGAATGAACTCGATTTTGTTTCTGGTTCGACGGCTGGGACGGGACATGGGGGCGCTGGCGGACGCAGCAGACGAAGCTTGATCAACCCCATCCATGCCGGCAGTCTGTAACGTAAGCAAAACATGCCGAGGATTTGTGTGAGCCGGCTTACTTCTGTACTACCGTTAGCGAGCGTATTGTATAAGATAGAGCAGTCGAGACGCACCGGTTTTTTGCCTTGCCCGTTTAGCGTCTACTTCCTCCGACTCTAGCTTTCGTTTGAGCCCCGTCGCATCCGAATCACCGTGCTGCTCCAGGTTTCCTTCTTGACTTGCAGAGGACAAGCGTCGAGCAGGACCATCCGACTACAAAGTGGGTCAATTCGCGAAACCTGCAATACACTTGGCGCGACTAACCTGCGGACCCTGGTGGCGTTGGTTATGGCGATAAAGTTGTTCGAACGGGAGGAGGATCGCTTGATAGTATTGGGCAAGGATTTGGGAAACAGGACGACCGTTAACGGGCTGATCTTCGAGTCCGAAGGAAGCGAGGATGTGGACCCAGCTGTTCGTGGCCGAAACCTGAGGAGCCTATGAGCAGAGCATCCAGCAATGGGAGCGGCTCACGGACCTGGGCTGCACCCCCGGAGCGCGACACGAGGCCCCACAACTTGAGGATGTCAACGTCCTTGCCTGCGACACTAATAACGCCGGGCTCGACAATATCGAGCATCGACCACATGCCCGGATCGAAAGCCATGTCGACGCCGGTGAGGGCGGGTGGCAGAGGCGTATTGCGGCTTTGCATGAGCTTTGCGAGGCCATTGAGGAAGCCCTGGTTGCGCTGGGACTGTCTCGGAGGCGCTCCAAGTCGCTGGGCCATGGCGGGCTCTTGCAGGTGATTCGAGGTATCTCCGAGGTTGAAGCCGTTTGTCGTCCGGGTTCTGGACACACCCTCCAGTGCCGCCATTTGTTTGGCCTGTGCCGCGTCTAAAGGTCCCGGGAAAAGCCCCGCCCCGAACCCGCCTGCGCCGCCGTCGAAGGACATGGTTGTTTGAGGAACGTGACACTCGCTCTGATGTTTTCTTCCTTGTCCTCAAACCACCACCATGGCCCCTGCACACAATGAAATTGACGATATTTTCGAGTCAAAAAAGCGCCCTGCTCCGTCGGACAGCGCTGCACCATCCAAGAAACGTCAAAAGCGGTCTGCGCCTGTGGACACACCCAGCGACGCGTCGCATAGCTCGAAAAAAAACAAAACTGACCCCAAACCCACCACAAAACCACCAAAAAAACAAGACGACATTCAGAAATTCAAGGACTCGAGAGGGACGGGCCCCAGTGCGTGCCTTCTTGCTTCCTCTTCCGGTCCCTGACACCGTGGCTAGGACGCAAAACTGAGGAGGGGTTCGCCATATACAAGGAGGACGAATTGGGCATTAACGACGAGGGTGGAGGTCTGTCTATTCTTCTTGCTTGCCGTCCGACCCTTTCGCCGATGCTCGCAGATACCCCGCTTTGCCCCTTCGACTGTGACTGTTGTACGTCGCAGGCTCGAAGGTTGGACCCCCGCTCACTGCCCCAGGTTTTTGACCTTGTGAATGAACCTGTGCTTTGGACCTGTTGCGTGCTGGACCTCGGCTCTTTCGAAGCCTCTCAAGTCGAGCCATGGCTTGTTGAGGTCAATATGCAGCCAACAAGAATTCACCCTATGATTTTTGGTCTACGAAGGATACACCCTACGTGGACTGCGATTGCGATTTCATAGCTTCAGCGGGTACAACCGTGTCTAATTAGCCTAATCGTCGTCATCGTCGTCTTCTAGTGCTAATTCATCGCCAAATGGATCCCGGTCTATCGGCGCGTCTGCTGCTTTTCGATGCCTTTTTTCCTCGGCTTTTCTCTCCTCCTCCCTCTTCCTGGCTATGTAGGCCGGGCTACCTTCCACCTTCTCTGGATTTTTGCAGATTTTGAGACGAAAATCGACTGCCCGTACGACCTCAACATCCAACGGCTCGGCAGCCACTTCGATCAACGTCCGAATTGCAGCAAGCGTGCTTTCCAAATGGCCCACAGATTCCAAATCCGACGTGAATTTGGCGCGAACCCATTCGGACGCGAGGTCGGGAGCTGCCAAAGACAACGACGCGAGCGCGATTTGAGATGGCGTGTATATGAGTTCGGCATCAGAAAGACGCGAACTGCGAACGTATTTCAATGCGGCGTCGTATTTGTCGCCCTCCATGGCAGCGCGGTCTGCTGGAGCATTGGGGAGGCTCTGCACTCGAGTATGAGTGCAAGAGATGCGATTGCTGGGGGAGACCGCTACCTGTAGATCGAGCCAAATACCCCACAATGCTCTATGCGCGTGCCATATGGCAAATTCGAATCCGAGACTCTGCGCAACAAGAAATTCGAGGTCGAGCACATCGGAGGGAGTTGTTTTGGGGATGTTGCTGGTGTATGCTTCGAGGGAAATGGGGTTGTTGGTTGTTTTAGCGGCAAGAAACAAAGCGGTAAGCCTGACGCGACGTCAGTGAATGGCGAGCTCTCTGGCATTGAAGGAGCACACACATGACGTTCTTGGGATGCCAGTCCATGACCGTGTTCTTGAGATAGAATCGCTTGAGGTAACTGACCGCGGTCGCCTCGACTTCCTCGGGAAACCGAAAGAAACCGCAGAGCTGCGCAATCTTGGACGCGTATAGTCGAACTAGAAGTAGCTCCTCATCGGGATTCAGGAACGACACGGACGACGAAGAGCCCGGCTGCTTGCAGGCTCAGACTGCGGGGAGGCGTTGATTGGTGGCATTACCTCGTTAGCCTCGAATGTGTTGCGGATGACTCCTACCGCTGCCGCATTGAGAGAAGAGCGCGTTAGGAGGAGACCCCGGGGAGAAAACCTCCAATTCTTGAACTGGGTGCTTGCCTCATACAGTGGCAACATGGGCGGGAGTGCCTAATTAATGGTGACCTGTCACCCGACTATCTGCGTCTCGACACCGATGCCTTCTTGGCGGCGCCTGGTCGCCCCCATCTATTTCGCTCTCTTGCTCTTCACTCTTTCTTTCGTCGCCGCAAGCTCGGCCCCGCAAGCTATAAACGGCCAAATTTTCACTGACGGACTCGCGATTATTGATGCGCCAGCACCGAATTCAACTGAGCATGCCGGGGCGACTTGTGAGCATGCTCCTCTCCAAGGGCCCCGCGCCATCTAGCGCGTCGTCGGGCCTCCTCGCATGGACTGACGCCTTCGGCGAATAGTGCCCATTGCGATCGACGTTTCTGGCAACGGTCAAATGCCCTTAGCCGCCAGTGTGCCTGCTTCTGGTCGCGCTACAGGCTTCAATTCTTTGGAGATTTACCTCGTCTCGTCGCAGGTAAGCTTCAACTTTACTGCACAATGGCCTCAAACCTGATTCATCCGGCCATAGACGAACCTCAATCTCACCGTCTCGAGCAACTCGAGTCTACTCGACGGCGAACCTACCAGCACCGTCAAACACTTGAACTACGGGATTCCTCAGTGTGTACCTGCGGGCAACTATAACTTGACGTTCTATGAAGGTGAGCTCGCGCTGAGTTCAATTCTTCGCACAGCCTCTCATTGACCGCTCAGCATCTACCTTGAACTCGCAGTTCATCTTTGGTGTGTGCCGATTGGGAAGCTTTTCTTCCGCTCTGATCTACGGTCTAGCAATCACCGGTATTCCGATGACGATTGAGAACTCCAGTCCCTCCGGCACCTGCTCTGGCAACCCCCTTCTCCCCCAGCCGCAACCAGACGTCCCGCTCAACCAGTCCCCATTCAATCCCGGTATGTTCCAGTAAATATCTTGCAGTCGGCGGTGAATCTAAGTTGGACACAGATCCCGTCTTCACGCTGACGCTGACCCTCTCGGGTGGTTCCTTTGACCTACCCACAGTCACGACCACTCAAAAGGGCACACCGACGACAGGTATGTTTTTCTGCCCATTCGAATGGCTCTGTGTTCAACAAAGGCAGTCGTGGTGGTTTCGCCGTCAACAGTTTTAACGACAGTGCAAGGGAGTCCCGTCACGTATGTTCCCTTTCCACTGCCGAACGCAATCTGACCCTGGATAGATTTACCACCACCCGGACATGGAGCACTGTCGTTACAATGGCCACGAATGCCGACGATACCTCAGGCTTTGTGCCGGTGAATACAGCAACAAAGCCGCGTCTTGCCTCTGCCCTCGGTGTATTCGCATCTGCAGTCTTGTGTTGGCATGTTTTCATGTAGCAGTGTACATTAACGCGTCGCCTCGCGACTTAATTAGGGTGTTGGGCTTTCCAGTTTTCGATCCACTGCACAATGCGCGCGACATTGGCCTGGAGGTCTTCCATGGATTCGCTTTTCAACTCGACGACAATCTCTTGCGGGTAGGATGACCGCGCCTCTTCGAGAACAACTTGCATGATCTCCGCTTCGTTGTTCTCTTGAATTTTTTTGAGAGGATAGCTCCTGCCAGCCCGGATGAGAATGGATCGACGCGTCCAATGAGGACGTGCCTCTTTTCTAAGCGTTCCCAGAGCTGTGTGTGATCGCAACGGAGCACGACGACAAGGTCGGGCCATCGTTCTGGATACGCGTCGCAAGTGTGCCAGTCAAGGATGACGCCTCCCTTGGACACGATCGGCTCCAGTTCATCGAGTAACTAGTCGCGCGTCGGACATTTATCGCTGTAGGGATGGCGCTGCCCGCACCTTATCCTCGTCGACCGTATATGATTGCCATTCCTCGTCGTACTCGGTGTAAAAACCCTTTTCTTTGACCCAGTCCCCAACGTTGATGTGTTGGAGGGGAACGGGCGATTCGTCGACAAGGAGCTGAGCGTGTGTGGATTTTCCTGTGCCTGGAGTACCGGTTATGACGATGACTGGCGACGAGGGCATCTAGGTAGAGGACAAATCCGTGGTGCCGCGAAAGTTGTCCAAAAGCGGCACTCTGCCGCGGCAACGGCGCCCGGCTGCCGGTGTTGTTGGAATCTGCAATCCAATCCGCGCAGAACAGGACGCGCTGTCACCCAGGCTTGCTCTTCTCCGCCCTTCTCGATGCCAGGCTCGTTGCCAGCAGCTCTTTGATTCATCTTCAGACCTTCAGGACGCACTCGATGTCGTCCCCGACCCCCACATTCTTTTCGCCTGGACTTGCTCCCCGCATTACTCCGCCGCCTCAAGCGCAGCAGCCAGAAGAGCTGGTAGTCGAGATTTATACAACGCTCGTCATCCAGAACTTTGAACACCTCTACCATGGCGCCGCCTTTTCCGACGACTCGTCCTTCTACACGGCCATACCAGACGGCACTCTTCTAGCCGCTCCCTACCTCGCCGATCTTCGACTGTGGGCCGATTCCTTGGTTTCTGTTTTGTGTTGCTTGCTTAAACTTTTCAGGGCGTTCACGAGCCTTATGGTCACCGCAATCATCGCGACCTTGTTTGCTCGTAACATTGTTGTCTGCATCGACTATCTGCGACGTGCCAATGTGAAGCGAAGGACGCTGTTCTATTTGCTGCTTTTGAGCCAGCTCCTTTCGGCGCGTGGGCTTTCTAGCTAGCCGGTCTTCGACGCTGAAGTACACCCTAGTTCGGCCTCGTTCCAGTCATTGTCTCTTTCTTCTATTCAAGCCTTGACTGCACCACGTATGTTGGTCAAGAAGCTGTTGGCACGGACTAACTTGCCCCAGCGTTCTTTCCGCAGCTGGTGCTGCAACTGGGTTATCCTTAGCTTTGTTGGTATGTCGACCTTCTTGGATACCGTGTATGCGACCTCATAACGCGCGAGATGTCCGGGGTCCTGGGGCTAAAGGCGTACCGCTGCTTGGAGAACTCAAGGATCGTTCTCTCCATCCTGATCCTGTTCTTCGGTGCATCTTCATCTCTGCTCGTCTTTCACCTCGAAAATGCGCGGGGACACCGCAGGCTCTCTGCTGGATGCTCGGGATTCGACCTAAATCCGGTCTTTCTTCGAGCCTATGTGTTTGTCCAACTTGCCCATTCGTTCTTCTTGTCGTGCTGCTGCAAGTATTCTCTTTCCCACGTACTTTTCCGTTGCTAATCTCTCGTTCCTAGTCTTCCTTGCGGTCTGGAGGTCACGCGGTTCTCCCGCAGCCCGAGGCCGACTCTCTTGCCGTGTTTCATTTATGGATGATGAACCCGACATTAAATTCGGGCGTCGGACGTGGTGGAATCAATTGTTGGGCCGTGGCAAGTCGTCGCTCATCCCAGTTCCGCCGCCACCTTTGCCGCCGGCGGAGGTGTCGTCATGCAACGCAAGCAGCAAAGAACACACGGGTTCGACACGGCCGTCGACCTTCTCTCGACGCGATGTTACGAACCCCATTCCAGAGCAGCCGCTCGTCAGAAGACCAGCATCGCCCGTCCCCTCCAGAGCTGTCTCCTCGATTCTGAGGTTTATTCCTCGCG
Source organism: Mycena chlorophos (assembly GCA_014461115.1). Classification (NCBI taxonomy): domain Eukaryota; kingdom Fungi; phylum Basidiomycota; class Agaricomycetes; order Agaricales; family Mycenaceae; genus Mycena; species Mycena chlorophos. Next base: position 1,249,885 of record JACAZE010000007.1, on the reverse strand, counting down.
TCGGCCTCTTCCACGAAGTGATGAAGGATGAGGTCGGCCTTTCTTCTTGATTTGGTCCTGTCTTCTCGCTGAACCGCACGCTCATAGCTGTTGTATACGACCACCATCACGTTTACAACATTCATTCTCGCCCTCTGCGTTGTCCTGGCGTCGAAACTCGAGAACTGCCTTGACATCGGAGGCTGGCTGGAGCTCAATGCATCTGTGATCTCCGTCTTGGTCATCCATAGCTTCGGTCGCGTTGTCCGGCGACACGAACGGGACGTTCTGCTGCAGAGCTCGGCGATTTATTGGCCAGAAAATCGCAGCCCGTTCTCGCGGCGTGTTGGGTCACCGCAACTGCGATTTGCGATGCCCGAAGACCGGTTCAGCGACGTCGGGGCCGTCCCGGTGTCCAGAGACTCGCTGGCGTCGTGGAGTTCGGATGACTTTGGGCCCAAGTCGCCTATTCCGGCGATATCACGTGCCCACAGCGTCAGTCTCGTCCCTTCGCCGTTTGCTGACCCAATGCCATACCGCGGGCAACCCGCGGCTAGTTTCGAGGAAAAGAGTGTATGAGTGCGATGTACTACCAAATGTAACATGTGACTCGCTTGGAAATGGACGACGATGTTGTCAGTCGCATCCCCATCCGCTTCTCGAATGCTCTTGCGCCGAGAATCCACATCCACCAGTTCCCGCTGCTGACACGCGCGCTCCAAGTCCCGCCGTCTGCAGCCGCCAGCGGGAAACGAATCACGGCGCGCATAAAACCTGTTGTGCGCAGATTGGAAGTGCATATTCCCTCAGACACGCGCAGCGAAGTATGGAACAGCGAACGCGGGCGAGATTTGGGCGTGGCGCGACTCGAAGACGATCGGGAGAGGAATCAGGAGACGAAGGGCAAGGGCAGAGAGATGGATGAGCCCCGGTTGAGTGAGGTCCGGATGTTGAGCGAGCAGGTTGAGCAGCCGGGCGTGTACATGCTCGGCATCGTCCGCGACGGTGCGTCTCCATACAACTCCATAAGACCAGCAAGCTTATCTAGGCAGGTCAGCTGCATCTTCATCCCATTAGCGAAACCCACCAGCTGCGTCCAACGCTCACCTATCTCGACGTGCTTTCGCGCAAAAACAAGCGATCGAGGCCTGGAGACGACTCGGATTCAGACGATGGGCCACCACCAGATCCAGACGAGCCTGCTCCTGCTCCGGCCCTCAAGAAAGAACGCAAGACCGTTGGGGAGGCGCGCGAGGTCCATGTCACCGCGCGCAAAACAGACGATAAATCTGGCGGAGCCCAACCACTAGGCGGTCTTTCCACGGCGCGCAGAGAAATGCTGGCTGCTATCCATGCAGAAGAGGACGAGGGCTGGCATGATCTCCAGTTCTTCGATGTCACCGTGCGTTTTCATCTTTATTCAAGTGAGGTCCTCACGTCTCATTAGACTGCCGAGTCCGAAGAGGCATTCACGAGGCTATTCTCGCAGAGCGACGAGGTTTTACAATGCAAGGAGGACCAGACCGCGTTTCTAGTTGAGGGCCTATAAATTAGATAATGTATCTCATCTTGACTGTCGACCGCCATGAGTGACACCGAATCGGACGAGCAGGACGCCTGTGCGTCTCCGAATCTCTTCTTGCCGCGGTCTCTCCCTGAAGAGCCGCCACAATCCATTCTCGTGTCCATTTCGAAGCTGAAACTCGATCTACCACCCATCGACATCCTCGTCCAAGTAAACCAGCCGCGGTAGGTGACTTTTCACGCGTTTCTAACGCGCCGCAGGATACGGAAATACAGCAGATGATTTCTGAGGCATCGACTCAAATACTGAGCTTCCTCGAATCATTCCAAGAGCTTGTTATGCGACCAACAGACGACGATGAAGTTGGCCGACGACTAGTCGAGTTTGGTGCATTGGGTGAGCTGTGCGCTTCTTCAACTGGTCGACCTGGACTAAAATATGGTGAAATAGTTGACATATCGTTTCTTGATACTCTTTTCGAGCATCGCAGGGTGTTTCTCGCGATTGCATCTCGAAACGCAGACCACCATTCTGGAGCCGTTGTTTGTTGGGTCGACGCGATTCTCTTGAAGATTGGGGATGCAGCGGTCTCAATAGCCAGCGGAGTTCCTTTGGAGCGTCTCCGGACCGCGTTTTGTTTCCCAGGACATACTGACGACGGTCTGCGGGCCGCCTCGCAACTTCCTGGTTGTTATTCTCAAGTTCGTTCCCTTGTTAGTAGACGCTGACCGGCTTTTAGCGAATTGGATCTCTGTTTCCAGCGTCATGGGGTCCGAAAATGCATCACCAGCTGCTCGACGACTTGCTTTGCGACTAACTTTTGCCGCTTTCGTTCTCGGGCCAGCTGTTTACTCGCAGAATCGCAACAAATCGCCAGTTGGGACGTTCGACATTCTTGAACTCTATCTCCAGCAGACGCAAGCGTCTGGATTCTCTGCCAGCATCGCTGGAGACAGGCTTGCTGTTCAAGAACGCCTCGGCTACGCCATGTTGGTTTGCCTGTTCGCGGTAAAATGCCTGTCTCTCTTCCCGTCAGGAATCCTGATCGCTGAAGACGATCGATCGCGAGCACCATACCGCAAAGAAACGAATACAAGTCCATCCGCACAGTCTCGCTTGCCTTTTGCGCGTCGTTCAAGAAGTTATACACCCTGAAAAAAACCCTTCCAGAGCTGGAACTTGTGAACCCAACCAAAGACGTCGACCACCCTACCGGTCTCCTTCTCAGCTGGGGAAACGCTATTCCTTGGTGTTGGGAAATCTGGGACGACCATCGGATGGTAAATTCGGAGAGCATAGTCTATCTAGTGCGTTGCCCTTCTCAGCCCTATGATGAAGTAAACTCTCGCACAGACCGCTCTATGGCTGCAAAATATCGACGACCCCGCAGCGTTGATCACAACCACTGCATCTAGCATCGCGATCTTGGTAGGCGTCCTCAGCTACGAAACGTCGATGACCGAAACCAAACCGAAACTATCCAGAGAGTTCTTCATCATATCGTTCTCGCTCTTTCCAACTTGTCGCCAGCATCCGACTCTTCCCCAGTGTCCACTGTCGTCCTCTTGAATGCTTGCAGATGCGGCATAAAATGTTTGAAATCTTTGGCCGGCGCATCCAAGTCAGAAGAGAGATGGATTGTATCCGGATACGCCAAGCTTTTTCTGAGCTTGTTCGTCCTCTTCCCTCCGAAGCAAAGTGAAAAGCATGGTATGCTTCATCTAATCGCTGCTTCCGACCTTAACGTCAGTATGCAGTGGTCGATCTCGCTCTCGAAGCTCTTTCTCTCGTCGCTCCCGACACGCTAGGGCTTTGCATTGTCCACGTCCAGCAAGATCCAGAATTGCGATTTTCAGCACGTTTTAACGAGCGTATGGATTGACTCCACCTCCAAACGACTTTGCTGACTATCAAAGGTCTAACGCTCGTCCGCAATCATGTGTCGACGTAAGTTGTAGCTCGCCCACCTTCTATTTACTGACGAGAGTAGCAACCCACAAGTAACATGGAATGCCGATGGGTTGGCGCTCGTCCGCGCGTCGCTCAATTACATGACCATCATTTGGCTCAGTACTACGCCGGGCGGTGTACCGAAACAACCGGCGTTGGCGCTGCTGTCTGCTACCATCGAGTTTCTGTCGCACAAGGACTCGTCCGGGCTCTTATTCGCAATCATCGGGGATGCAGTACTCGGAGCTGTTGCCGCAGCGAAACTCGACCAATACCAGGACAAGTTGTGGAAATTGGCCATGTTGGGACCGCGGGCTGTTTACCTTGTCGGCAAGTGCGTCGGAGCTCTGCTTGTGTTGTTGGCTGATTTCAGAAATCAGCCGCATTCGCTCATCATCTCTGCACCGCGGCGACGCTACCTTCATCGCTGTATTGCGCCGAAGCATGGAGGCATTTGGGCGAGACACTGTTGCTTATTCTGAAGCACCACTACATCGACGAGCAAGAACCTCTTGCGCTCCTCGTTTCACCAACGATATGCAGGGCTCTAGTGCGATTGTTGCAAACCGAGCCCGCTGGTCGTAAGTGAAGCAGAACTACGTTCATATGCAAGCTAACCGGCTCAGGTCAATACATGCTGTCGACGCCATTGACGATGAATATACGCGACGCACTGAATAGCACTCTGGCGGCGACTCAATGCGATGAATACGGCAGTTTGCTGAGAAGCCAACTTGGGGTAGTAGGGCCGGGTTTCCTTGAAGCGGTATGGTGGACTTTTGGAACTTGGAATTACCCTGATTTCAAGCAGATGAAAAATAAATCGAGTATTGAGGGATCGGTGGAGGGGCGGCTCATATTTTATCGAATGGAGGATGGAGCAGGGCGTCTTGCGATTGTCGAGTCTGTCTAATGGAAATCACGTGAATTTATAACTTGAACCCCGACTTCGCGTCGTCCGATGTCGACAGCGCTCAAACACCGGCGACGGTCTCACTCTGCACATTCTGCATCTCGCCGCGCGCCTGCCGACGCGCTGCGCACTGCCAGTGCAATCAAGCGTGCTCAGCCTGCATCGCCGCAGAAATGGGAGGAGGTGGATCTCTGGAGGAGAGGGAAACGTAGACGAAGAATTGCAGTACGTTCAGCTGAGCTATTCCCGTTTGGTTCTGAATGTTGTGCAGGACATGCAAGACGAATCGGACGCGATGGATGTCGACAGAACGATCCGCTCGAGTCCACCGCCGAACACGACCTTTGCAACAAGCGCGGCTGAATTCCAGCTTTTTCCGCAGAAGAATAAACCACAGCGCCGTGTCGATAGCCCCGTGCGCGAACAGGCCACAACAGACGAGTTGACCCGTCTGCAGTCGGAGGCTTTTCGCTCGTTGCACCGAAGTTTGGAGCAAAGCAACGAGTCTTGGGTCCACAGCATGCAGATGTTCGAGAGGCAGAGAGAAAATATGGGGTCCCAGCTGGTTCCGGATCGCGGGCGTCGAATATCTCCAATCCACACACCCGATGACGATTCGGACGAAGATGACATTCAAATCTTCGCCGGGGATGTTACGCCCACCGCGTTTGCGCCGAGGGCATCCTCCGCCCACAAGGCCTCTCGCAGGTGCTCCTCACTAGGAGGCGCATCTTCACTTGATCTCTCGGACGACGACGAATTCTTACCCAGTCTTGCACCACCCACATCGTCGTCGCGATCTTCCGACTCACTGGCGTCGCTGTCGCATCCAAATGATACACCGTCATCGAAGGCTGTTGCTGCGCTGACTCTTGCGCTTGCTAATGGGGGAGAGTTGGACGACTACGAGGCGCTGAGGGCATTGTATTCGCTTTCGCCTGATTTTGGGATCGGAGAAGTGGGAGAGATGTGGCATTGAGGCCTTGTGAATTTTTCTTGGTGTAGCAAGCCAGAACGCAGCATGTATAAGTAGAACAAGAACCTGGCCCTGCTTGACAAGTCCGAGTCCGCGTGACTTTTCCTGGCTTCACTGTTACACCCATGCCTGTTGTCGGTTCCCAGAAACGGCCGCGACCTAGTGCCTACCCACCGCGAAAGCAGCCTCGAATGACCAAACTCAACGGAGACGGAGAGAATGCCAGCCCCGGTGGCAGCACCATTCGCGAGCGCTGGTCAGACCACGGCAAAACTTTCCTCAGTCTCGTCGTCGACACCGCCGCCGCGGTCAGGGACAGTTTTCTGCCCCACCCACAACCCAGTGCGGTCATTCACTCTCATCTGTTTTACCCACTGACACCGTCCAGCACTACCCATCTACGTCCCAAGCCGATCGCCCACCCACTCATCCGCATCGGCCTCCACTTCGGAGGCCTCTACGTCGGCCGCTGGGCCCCCCTCCCTCTACCCCACCCACTTCCATCAGTCCGAGCGAGCAGAACGAGACGACTCCCAAAGCGTTGGTCTCGTCTTTGCAGCCTAGTCCCAGACGACCCTCCACGGTGCCGTGGCCCACCACAGCCAACACCAAGACATACTACCCTCAGGTGGACATGGCCCTCAAGAAGTCGTTTCGTAAAGAACAAAAGCAGCCAAGAAGAAAAAGACACATCTTCGAAAACCAGGTGCGTCTGTTCTCTGCTCATGCTAGCTAGATAGCCTCACTTCGCACCCAGCACAAGGCTCACCTCGAGGCTACGCGCGCCGGTGATCGTGAGGCTCTCTTGAAAACGCTGTATATTCTGCAGCAGAAAGACGGTGCGTGAACCCCGAAATCACTGCACCTCCGCTGACGCCACGCAGGTTATAGTTCGGATTTCGCAAGCTTCAAAGGTAAAGCACCACTTCGAAGTCCATTTTGTTCTTGATTTACCCATCGCTCCAGGATTCATGAAGAAGAAAACGCTCATTTCACGTATTCTGCGAACGCGTATGCGATTCCTGGGCTGGCTTCCACATGGCCTCAATTGTTTGTGCAGGCACAACCTCTGTGACCGATTTCAGAACGCGAGCGAGCTCTGAAGTTCGTGTCCGCAAAGCCTACTGCTCTTTCATTGACCAACCAGCAGCATGATGATACCGAATTCCTTCGCCGGGCGGTGCAGAAGGCGCAAGCCACTCTTGAGGAGTTCGTGTTGTGCTTTATTCCTCGCACATGCAGCTCATGTTCTTCAAGACCCAAGCCTCGTACCCCTCTCACACCGTCGATAGCCGACCTCCAGTTCCGCTACCGGACCAAGGATGGGCAACTTGAAAGGAGAATAGCCGTCCCGTCGCTGCCCTCGAGCCTGCCTCCAGAGGACGACGCGCAGGTTAATGCCTTGTTCCGGAAATCAGGCATCCTATCCAAATACGCCAAGGAGCAGGTCACTGACCAGGATGTCGTTCGTCTAAAGCCTGGGAAATGGTTGAACGACGAGATCATTAACTTCTACGGCGCGCTGATCCTAGGCCGCTCCGACGACAACAAGGAGAACACGACGCCGTCCAAGGACATATTGGACGTTCATTACTTCAGCACATTCTTCTGGTCGAAGCTGCTGAATGATGGCTACGAGAAGGGACGCCTTGCAAAGTGGACGAAAAAGGTATGGGGTTGTTTCGAAACGGGAAACGGCTCCTTGGTGAACCCCATTAGATGGATATATTCAGCAAGGATGTCATCCTCATTCCGGTCAACCACGCAAACGTCCACTGGACCGCTGCTGCTATCAACTTCAAGCAAAAGCGTATCGAGTCGTACGACAGTATGCTCGATGACCGGCCCAATGTTTTCAAGGTTGGTGTGCAGATTGACTCGCAGCACCCTAGCTCTGACGCGGGGGTGCAGGTTTTGAGAGAATACGTCAACCAAGAGCATCTGAACAAGAAGAAAAAGCCGTTTGATTTCACGGGCTGGGTGGATTACACGTCTGCGGTGCGCGGCTTCTAAGTGTGCGTTGTGTTGCGACGAGCTGACGCGTCTGGGCAGAACACACCGTGTCAAGAAAATGGATACGACTGTGGTGTGTTCACATGTCAATTTTTGGAGTCGCTTTCTCGGGGAGTACCACGCTTCAACTTCACCCAAAAAGACATCCCATATCTGCGGCGGCGAATGCTCTGGGAAATCGGGAACGCGCGATTGCGGACCGAGCAATAGCGTACAGGGTGTAATAATAGCGGCGGTTAGGCCGTCCAAGTGTACAAATATCCGAACCGAGTCTCAGCTTGTACACGCGCTCTGGCCGTTTCTATCGACGGAACCACCATACCACAACGAAAAACCAGAAGACCAGTATGAGGAATACAATGTACCACAGCCATCGACAGCCTTGTCGCTCGGCCATGTTGTTCATTCGCCTGAACGTGCCGCTCAGTATTGTACCGGTTTCGGCGAACGCGTCGTTCTGAGCCGCTAAGAATCTTTCCGACAAGAGTATGATGCGCACGCACCATTTCGCTGAGCTGTTTGGTTGACTCCCGAACCTCGTTCCCAATCCCAACAGTAATCTGCGGAATGTAGGGCTTCACTGGCAGCCAGAACGAAAAGCAGCGCGGTACATCTTTAAGTAGCTTGACTTTTGCACTGAGACCCTCTAGCGCTTCGTCGTTCTGGCCTTCGAGGTCATCTGCGAAGCGCTGGCCGCTTGGCTCATAGTCGTAGTGGTGCATGGGAGACGAGCGTCCAGAAGCGGGCGGAGTTGGGCCGAGAAGCGACGCCCGAGAGTGTGTGGATGGTGCGCGTCTGCCAGTCGGTCTGAGCAGCGTCGGATGGTGGTCTTAAGACGCACCTTTGTGCCATGGTCGTGGAGATGGTCGAACAGGTGTAGACGTGACGTGGCGCACACATCGTAAGCAGTGGTGTCCATTTCAAGAAAACTACGCGGTGCTAACTAACGTCCGAACACCCTGCGCTCTACGGCGCGAAGCCCGGCGTACAGAAACGACGTAGAGAAAAATCCGACAACGAGACCAACGTCTCCGCCGCCCAATGCAGCAGCGATCGGGCCCACGAAAAAGGATTGAGCCATGCATGGGACAATGAGGGCGAAAGAGAGAGCGAAAGAGACGACGGCAGCGATACCAGGTGGGAGGGATTGGGCGTTGTCCCAAGCAGACACGTCGTAGCTGCTGAAAGTTGCATCGCGAAAAACGATGTGTTCTGTGAAGATGATTGCTGCAAACGAGGCCGACCAGTACCCAATGATATCTGCAAATTAAGGGATTTAGGGACTGTTGAGAATGAGAAACACTCAAGGCACTCGCCGATTATCGCGACAAGCACGTCGTAGAATCGCGTCTGCCCAGCAATCGCTAGTGGGACGCAGCTTTGGTGGTCGTGAGCCGCGATGCACGAGGAACTCATTGAACCAAAGCTCACATCGCAGTCGCGACTACCGCAAACACATAGCGAGGAACCCTCGCAAACCACGTACTGACATTCATCAAGCTCATTCCTAGGCAATTAACAAGCCACTCGAATATCCAAGAACTCGCAAACATACCGAACGAATACATCGTGAGCGCGGTAGGCGCCGAAATAGCCAGGGACATGAGTGCCATCATGAGCTTTCCGAAACCGCGACTCGGTGCCAACACCGCAGAGGCAAGACCTCCGAAGTTGTTTCCGTTGTTGTAAGCAGCCCACCACTGGGGCGCCGTGCCGCTGGTGGCCGCGCAAGCAAAAACAGCACCCAGTAGGTGCATCATGAACTGAGGATATCATTTCAGTGCGAGAACACAAGGACAAAAAAACCTTACGCTCGAGGAGAACATCGCCGTGTAGACGTACGTGAATATAAGAGCGCTGGAGTAGGCGATTGGTAGTGCTTCGCGGGTCGGAGAAAAGAAGCAACCTCGACGTGTCTGCTTTGTGGTACACACCGTAGTCTGCCATCGCCGTGCACCACGAAAAGACCGAAGCCATGACGGCTGCGGAGAAGGAGAGGACCGCCGCGACTGTTGGAGGAGTGGAGGCGGGAATAGTAATGGCTCGAAGATGCGGCGCGCCGATCGCGAGCATGACTATGATCCCAAGAAGGGTCGGAAGCCACGAAACGCCTTGGAACCTATACAAGGTGGGTTAGGGCGGCGTGATAGCAGACTTCGCAGCATACCAGTGCAGGCTTCGGTATCCACAAAAGGACGCCTGCCAGAGCGTCAGCATGAAATAAGCCAGCGGGTCAAGCGACGTTTTCAGACCACTAAAGACACAAGCGAGATGATTATGATTCCGGCGGTTGGATTAAGGCGCGACGAGATGGTTGAAAGTAGTTGACCAGCGACGATCGCGTTGAGTACAAGGTACCCAGTCATGCTCAACACGTTGAAAAGACTTGGAATAATGACGGCACGGACGCTGTTAACACTAAGCAACAGCAAGATGACGAGCAGAGAAGCTGACCCCCAAGAGTAACGTGCTTGCACCATCTGTCGAGTTCCTAATCGAGGGCCAAAAAGTGCACTGTTCAAAGTCGATCAGCGCTCAAGGAAATTAACATATGCTCACAAGTAGGCCGGAATAATAGACGCGCTGGGCATCATGAGTTGCTTTTAGGCGGTGAAGCGAAGGGCAACGAACACGGCGTCGCTGACGAGCAGGACTACCGCCGTATCGCGAAAGGACATGTTGAATACGACGGGACCACCGGCACCAATGACCATCCTGGAAAGAAAGCTGAATGACACAAGCAGACTGGCCTTCACTGCTGCTCACGTCGGCAAGTTCACATTCGCCGAGAACCAGAGCAGAAAGTGTTGCCATGTGCGTGGGTCGACTCGCTGTTCAACAGGGATTGGCGCAATGCTGGCACCGTCAGCTGGGAGTGTGTACAAGAAAATGGAAGGATACCCATGGGTTTCAACACCCCAACGACCAAGAAACGCGGAAATTTTGGGTGCCCAAGACTGTTTTTCGTCGGTGGTGGACTCCATGAAGAGATAGCCTGGAGCACCCTCACGCTCACAGCGGCAATAGACGACCCCGATCCTTCTCAAGAAGAAAAGCATAGGCGGTCTGTCGCCGTCGCCTAGAAGAATTACGGAGGCATGAGGAGACGCCTATTTCTCGACCTCGACGACCTTTGTGGGCAGATAAAGGGCATGTTTGCCATTGTTTGGGTGTTCGGAAGCGAGTGATGTCTAAGCTGAGTCATGACTGCAACGTGACCCGCCAAACTCTTGAGACGCGATCTCCGTCATCTCATTTCTCTCCCTAGACGTCGGCCTGCGTCGCCCAGAATGCCGCCAAAATCTTCCGCCTCGTCCGCGACGCGCAAGAAACATGCTCGCAAGGCGGCGGCGGCCGCAGGCGTCGTTGACCAGCCTCCTGTGCTGCGCGAAAAGAAGGGCAAAAAGCATAGATCGGACCCACCACGAGTCAAGCAGTACATCGCGCCGGTCAAGCCAATGGCAGCGGTCCGGGATCCGTTGGACGCGAATGGGCTTGCACATCGGCTGGCGCCGGAGTTGCTTGTCGTGTTGCGGAGCATGGGCAAGAAGGCCGCAGTCACAAAATTGCGGGCATTGGAGGAGCTGCAGAGTGGCTGGATCGACCGATGCAGCCAGGACGAAAACATGCTTTACGCGGTGCTTGACATGCTTCCTGTGTGGACTCACCATCTTCCCGCGAATCTCGTCCATCCTCAGCGTCGGGTCCGTCAGATTACCGCGACCATCCACGCGACTTTGCTGCGCTTTGAAATCCTCCGCTCCGCGCTCGCTGACGACCCGTCGGAACTGGTAGCGGGTACATGGGCCCTTGCTGCACACGACCAGGACCGCATGGTTGCGTCGGTTGCGTCTGCTGCACGCGTTGACTCCGATTCGCTCTACTCCTTTGCGGAAAGGACATTACTGGACCCAGATGCGCTCTACGCAGAACTCAATCCGCCCCCACCTGCTGCCCCTCCACCGCCTGCTACAAAGCGTCCAACAGGTGTTGCTCCGCAAACGCCGCAGCCGGCCCGAGTAAAAGCAGATGAATTAGAAGAGAACGAGCAGGATCGGCGTGCTCGACTGAGGATATCGGCATTTGGCTTGCTCAAGCATCTAATCGGTGCGCTTCGTTATCCATTTCTGTGCCCAGCAATACTCAACGTGCGCCAGAAACGACACAAGTGGCCTTGCCAGCGTTTCTCGCGTCCCCCTCATTGTGGACCTCCCTGCATCATGCCCAGACACCGCCGCCGACGCAAGAGCACGATGACGAGGAAGATGACGAAGATGACGAGTACGCCGACTATCGAGATGCTCACGAATTACAAGAGTGCTTCGGTGTTGGCCAGCCTGTTCTGCGCCGGGCTGCTTGGAACACTCTTGCTTCTCTGGTCGCACGGAGGCCTTTGCCATCGGCTGTTGTTACTGCGCTATCGCATGCTGTACTGCGCTCGGCATGGGTGGAACCGGATGGTGGGGTCCAGGGCGCGATGTGGGGCGGCTTGCTGGGATTTTTGCGAGGTAGCCAAGCAACACGTGACAGTCACAAACTCACAATCTTCATCCAGACCATCCCGCTGCCTGGAATCTTGCTCGATCCGGATACGATGAATTCCTCACGACGTTCCTTGCCAACGCGTGTGGAGGAGCGCCCGTTTCCGCTTATCCAAGCGTCGTCGTCGTTCTTTCAACACTTCCCGCTGAGGTGCGACACTTTGAACTGGCCAGGCGAGTCTGATCTACTTTAGATCCTCTTCCCCTCCGACCGTCTATTTCTGGGATTCTGGGCTGCTCTCGGTGGTTCACCGGATGCTGAACGCACTGCTGCCGCCCCAGCACTCACAACTTCGCTGCCAGCCGCGCGGTCACGCGCAAGCGCAGCCTTTGTGAGCGCGTTGCTCGAGTGCACCATATTCGTTGTCCGTCGAAACAGGACACGCGAAAGTGAAGATGATGGAGTCTCTGTCTTCCGTCGGGAGTTGGGAAGGGTATGGATGGCGTTGGATCGGAGGAAAACCGAGGACGGCAAAGAGCAAGAACGCTTGCTCCATGTCAGTGCCCGTGATGCCGCAACGTTACTCCGTGGTGCCCTTGAGAGTGCCGCTGGTGTGGGAGAAGGTGATTCCAATCTCGGTGGCTGGTTTGCCTTTTGTCTGAATATTTCCAGATCTACTTCTCGGTGGACTGGCGGAACTCGGTGATCGTCTTCGCGGCGGCAGCAGCCCAGAGCTTGTCTGCGGCGTTCTCGAAGCTCTCATCGGAGATGGCAGGGCTCTTCCAACGATAGACTCGACGTTAGACGCCAATTCACCCGCAAGACGCAAGCTGGCAGCCGAAATCTGTATTCGCGAAGCGGGCCATGTCCTCATGTCAGACATTCTGAGGTCTGCGGTTAGCAAAGAGGACGGCATGCTCCTTGTTCAAGCCCTGAACACCTTTGGCCCGAGATTCTTCATCGATCCAGAGTTTGCGCAGGTTTGTTACCCTCAACTCTCTTATGCTCGTGACTCATCTCTCGCAAAGTCTGTCTACAACCTCGTTTCGCAGCGCGCCTATGCGCTACTGCTGACCTTTCCGGCCTTGCTCTTCGGTTACTTCGCGCATGCTGGGTCACAGCGTCAGACAGTTTTTCGTCGCCTGCTCACCAGCGTTGCGGACCATCCTGAAGCGGCGGAGGATGCTTTGCGCGTCTTGGTCGGCTCTGAAGCTCGAAAGGCGCTTCATGGGTTGACTGCTGCTGACTCCGATGCCAGCGGGCCGCTGGACGCCTTCTTCATCGCACACGACAACCTCGCGGCGCCGCTGTTGTCGCAGGTGCTACAACGAGATTTGCTGCTCCTGTCGTCATCTGCTTATACCGCGGTTCTTACACGGGTCATCCATGCATTTGCCGCTCGCGTTGAAATCGCCGTGAGGACTGATCACGTGCCATTGATGGCATTCTCGATGGACTTGGAGGTGCTTGTGGGTGTTTTGGCAGGCAGACCAGAACTCTTGGATGCTACACAGAGGCATCACTTTCTGTCCTCCCTCTATCTCGTCGCCTACGTCCTTCCGCTGTCACATGCATCTAATGCCGAAGCCGCAGCAGAGGAAGTAGTTTCGTCGGCAGCCAATCTCTGGCTCCAGTGGCGAGACGAAGAATGTATCATGGCGGAGGATATAGCGAAGGTCAAGAGACGGTTGGGGCTCATCTTGTGTAGCACGGACGCAAGCGTCAGGTATGCACGCATCTTTTGAGCATGTTTTTCGGAATTAAATTACTTCCAGTCCTGAAGACATTCTTGCGGCGCTCAAGGAAGACATATTAGGCCAACCCATCGATCTACTTGACGACATTTTCCCATCCAAAGCAGACCTCGAGGCGATGCTGGAAACACTTCCACCAGACGCATCATCACCAAGTCTCGCCGTCCTTCATCCGGATCTCCCTCCTTTGCCAAGCACCAAGACTAGAATCGAGCCGATGGCCTACGACCAACGCGGGTACTCGTCTTACGCGCGCATCGTTGCTGCGCTGTTACAAGCGATGCTTGATGACCGCCGAGTGGCTAAAGAGCATGTTTGGATGCTCCAACACGTTTTATCTCTCGCGCTATATGCCGAAGATATTATCGCCGTTCCCACTGCATCGTCGGCTGTATTCAAGACGCCTTCGTCGGAGACGCTACCAACATTGTCTCTCCTAGTGGCCAAAGCGCGTCAACTCGCGACTTACATCCTTACCTCCGAACCCGACGACGCTTGGCGAACGCGGGTGCTCGACGCAGTCACCACAGAGAAGCCCGTTGTCAACGGCAATCCTCTGGCGGCATTCGTCGTCGATGTCGTGGGTCGTGCGCGGCGAACGAACGCAAGTCGGGATTGCCGCGTCCTCGGAACCGTCCTTCGACATCTGCTGCAAGACGCAGATAAAGCCGAAGCCGATTCTTGGCTGAATTTCGCGCGGCAAGTTGACAAGACGGGTGAGCAGCAGCCTTGTCGCCATTAGACGGTTACTGACTAATCGTCAGCGCCCGAACTGTGTATTACAATCGTATCCGCAATCAGCTCTTCGACCTTGGAGCCTCCTCGACTAGAGCGGTACCGAAACGAGCTCGCAGCGGACTTGTACGGCATCCCAGCAAGCAAAGCTGCCACCCAGGGCTTGACCACGCTTCGAAAACTTGCTGCCAGTGCGCCGGACGCGGATTCGGACGTGGCCTTCCTCCCCCAGCAACGGGCGGTCAACGTGTTCAAAGCATGCCAACAGTGGATCACGTCCGACGACGATGAAGTCGAGTCGGAGTTGCAGAGCGCGATGACAAGAGTGTTCTTCTATCTTGCACCACTCCTGCAGAACATTCCCGGTACTCATTGGGATCTCCTTTTCGACATTGTCGAGGACAATCTCGAGGTCGATTTCACTTCACGTGATATTTACCCTTGTTGACTTGGACGCAGTCTGCTTCGCTCTCGGACGACCAAGGCCTCGTTGTGTTGGCACGGACGCTTCAGTTGATCCTTCTCATCCAAGATCTTGCCCGCACGAACAAGAGCCTTCGGGCAACTTGGGAGGAGCGATATCTGCCGATGTTGACGTTGGTCAGGGACCTTGCTGCGGAGAAATTAGGTATGGCGCGATGCTCGACCAATCCCTCTCTAACGATTACATAGATGTTGCAAAAACCCTGCCTCGTTCGACCTGCCGTGAGTTGGTGCTGTCCATCGTGCAAGATATTCCTGCGTCGTTGATCACTGAGGAGACCTTGCCGAAGGTGTGATCCATTGATCAACTTTAGATCCGTCGCTTAATTTTGCAGATGGCCCACCTCCTTGCCGATCCATCCGCTGATGTTCAGAAGATGACATACCAGCTTCTGACCGTCGCAACCAAAAAACGCACCGAACACCTAGTCATCGAGGCGGCCGTGGATGTGGAAGGAACGACGAAAGCCGAGCTTCCCGTTGAACTTTTGAATATCCTCCAAACCAGCCTCAACTTCGACCAAGAGGATCTACTGGACGTCGAGGAAACGGTGCGCGCGATGTGGCGTAGCGCAGCGCGAACTAACGCACGGTAGACGGTCTTCGGGTATTTGCTCGGTTGGATGGTCGTATTGGATCTTTTCGTGGATGCGGTACTCCAAACTGGTGCGAAGATGGGCCGCAAACTGATGAACCGTGCTCCAGTCGCTCAAAGTACGATCGAACTACATCGACCAGCTTCGCAGTCTCGATATCATCGGAACCTCCTTCATTCCCAATCTATTCAGCCTCCTAGGCGTCGATCAGGGCATTTCCAAGGCGTTCAAGCTGGACGCATGGGCCATCGACGAGTTCTATGTCCATGGTAGGCCTTTCCCGTTCTCATTGCGTTATATGTGTTGACGCTCGTAGTATATGAGCTGGGAAGCACGTGGAGTCTACAGATTCTTGCCGCGCACCTCTATTACCGGGCCCTGCTCGTTATCCCTTCGCTCATCTACAGTTGGGTCCTCGACTGCAAGGACAAAACCCTATCAACCAACATTGGGACGTATACTGCGCAACATTTCTCGTCGGTGCTCATCCATGCTGAACTCGAAACTGTCCGCGAAGCGCAGCTCAGTGATGAGCAGCTGACGGTCAAGGTTGCTGGTGCTGTGAACGAAGTCTCTGCGAGCTATCTCGTCGACGAGCATCGGCTGGAAATACGACTCAAGATTCCCTCTGAGTGGCCACTACGCAAGATCGAGGTGAAAGACGTCCAGCGCATTGGCGTCGATGAGGGGAGATGGCGAGCATGGATACTTGCGGTGCAACAGATCTTGTGGGCTCAGGTTCGTCACGCCATGCATATTGACATATTTGGTGCTTATAACTATCTAGAACGGCCGTATCGTCGACGGGATTGGGCTCTTCAAGAAGAACGTGCAACTGCACTTTGAAGGGCAGGTGGAGTGTGCCATTTGTTACTCGTATGGTTCTTGCTCTCTGAGTATCTGGTAAACTCATTCTTGTCCAGTATAATCAGCGTCATGGACGGCACGCTTCCCAAGAGGCCGTGCAAGACGTGCAAAAACCGATTCCACTCTGGCTGTCTGTACAAGGTTGGTGTCGTTTTGCGCTCTATTTGCACTGACTAACGATTCGTTTAGTGGTTCAGCACCAGTCATTCCTCCAGTTGTCCTCTGTGCCGATCGGATATTATCTAGATTCAATGTAGCGATAGACTGTAGCGCTGTAGCATAGAACCTGTACTCAGTAATCAAGACGCGTGTTCACGTGTTTCAGCGCGTCTTGACCTCGATGTCGCACCACTTGTTCCTGCTATCACCATCCGACACCCCGCTATACAGCTTAACGCATTATTCTGCGAAACCGTCGCAAACGAATGTTTCATCGCCGCTTTCCTCCAACTTGCCCAACTGGTCTACGTCTGCGTTTGCGGGAACTTTAACTGCTTTATCCGGCGCGTCCAGCTCTGCGCAGCAAAGTTCGGGTGGTGCCTCTCGCATGGGCGGAGGTCTGTGCTGGTCTCAGAGCGCGAACAGGACTCCTCAGCAGCGCTGCAGGACAGGACCGCCATGTTATCCAAATGATTGCCAACGCCTCCCTCGATATCATCGAGGACCTCATGAAGACGCAGAATACAATGTGCGACACGCGACGAACCTCCGCGAGTACATGTTCATGTGTTTCAGGTATTTAAAGTCGGTCGACAAGTTCAATGAGTGGACGGTGTCCGCGTTTATCACTCCAGCCAGTGCGTGCGGCCTTGACGACCAACCGTCCGCGGTCCGTCTGACTCAAGGATACAGACATGAAATTTGTGCTGCTGCATGAGGGCAAGAACGAGGATGGTATCAAGTCGTTTCTGACCGACGTATGGGAGCTGTATGTGAAGGTGTGCTGTCCTTTGATGCTGCAGCCGGTGCTGACGACGAGGCTCAGACGATGCTGAATCCGTTCCACACTGCACATACACCAATACGTAGTAGTGTCTTCGACGCTCGGGTGCGAGCGAGTGCAAAGAAATATCTGTAGCTATCAGTTAGCAACGTAATCACTTCCGTTTCTCTTCTTCTCTTCATCGTCTCCCCATTTCTGTCTCTCTCCTTCTCGATTCTGCTACTCTAACCCTTCGACAATGAACGCTAATAACTCGAACCCCCGCGCTGCCCTTCTGTCTGGCCTCCGTACCGGTGGCGTCCGATCTACGGTCCCGATGCCGCAAACCGCGGCTCCCAACATTGCATCCTTCAACATCCCCCGTCTCCCTGAGGACTCTCAGTACGCCACCCACTACGCCCATCCGACCGCCCGTCAGATGCCCATGACCGCTGCCGTCGACGGGCCGGGCTTTTTGCGCCAGCAGAGCACTCCCTTCAGCCCCGCTCCTGCCTTCCCCCAGCAGGCGCAGGCGCAGCAAGCCATGCATATGCAGATGATCCAGCTGGAGATGATGCGCATGCAGGCGAGTCCTGGCTGATTTTTTCCTCGTTTTCATCGACTTACTCACGATACAGGCTTTGCAAGCTCAGCAGTATCAGGCACAGCTTTATGCGGCCCAGCAACGCCGCCCCAACCTCAACCCTCCGGCTACAGCTGGCGTCAACGGCTCGTTCCACATGCCCACGAATGTCGGTATGCCGATGACCGCAGCCATCGACGGTCGCTTCCCAGTCGCACCCAACTTTGTGGGCCATTTCCCGGCTGAGAACACGACCGTCATCAGCGGCGGCACTGCGCTTGGCAGCCCTGCTCAGCCGCCGGCCTCCAAGTCGGAATCGGCGACTAACTGGCGTCGTGGTGGAAACAACAACTCGGTGCTGCGCAAGAAACTGAGCACCGAAGCTGCCACCCCGGCAGCCACCAAGGCCCGCCCCCAAGGCCTCAGCATCAACAGCGTTGCCGCTCAGCCCATGCCAGTCGTTGCAATCGACAGCTCGGAGAGCGAGAACGACGATGCGTATTCGACGGGTTCGTCGGATTCGGGGGCTAGCAACTCGCCTCCCACCACTCCCCGTTCTTCGTCGTCTATCGACCTCAACAAGGACACGACCAAAGTTGGTCTCACCAAGAGCCTGGTCTCGCGCCAGCCGCACGGGCCTCCGTCGGGTGCCGATGAGCTCGGCCCCCGCAACTTTGCCAATCGCGGAAAGCGCGGCCCCATTATCGTCGTTGCCTAAACAAAGTGGATGTCGATAATTTATCCTCGCGAGGTCGAGGCCCTGTACTCACACTATCCGCCAAGCATGCGGTGAACTTTCTTACCGTATGCCCCCTCGTTCTTTGGTATATCCTATCTTGTACAAGCCACTCGACTCGACGGAATAACACCTGTTTAGTCGTGTGCACGCTAAGAGCTTTGCCAATGAATCGTGAAGGTCGTGATTAACTACAGAAGTCCATCCTACGAGTGTAGTGTAGAAAGCATAAGCAGCCGACTCTCAACAGGTAACATCGACGATTACAGTACATCGAATCCAGCCAGTCCATGTTGTTCAAGTCCATGCTTAGCATGCTTAATTGATACTGCTGCGCCTGATGCGAGACGCCTCCGGCGTTCCTTTGCGGCGCAAACGTCCGAGCAGGCTTGGCTTGGACGTCTTCTGTTTGGTGTTGCTTGCAACCAGCTCAATGGCGCGCTTCGTATCGTCTTCGCTAACGCCCTTAGTCGGCGTCGCGCTCGGCGCTTGTCGCGACGAATCTTTGCGCTTGACGGAGAAGAATTTCTTGGCTCCACTGTCCGGAGCAGTTGAAGAAGTTGTCGACGAAGAACTCGACTTGTTCTTTGACTCGATCGCATCTACAACAGCGATCGCCCTCGCAGCAGGCGAGATGGGCGTCGGCGTCCCGGTACCGCTCGGGGTTTCCGACTTAGGCGAGACCTCCTGCTTCGGAGGTGCCGGAGATTGTGGTTCGCTCGTAGGCGAGACCGCCGTCGACGTCTCGTCGCCCTTATCAACGTCGACCACGACCCAACCCTTGCCCTCGCTTGCTGGTTGCGTGGTTTCGCTGGCGGCAATTAAACCCACGAGCCCCGCTTCGCTTTTGCGGAGCTCAACATCGGGAGATTGGTGGTCCGGCGAATTGCGTGCGGAAACCTCTTGGATCTCCGGCGTGGGCAAGTTCCCCTCGAAGGTTTCGGGCTTCTCGTCAATCGGCGTGGGTTGCCAGCCGCCGGGGAACGCAGGCGCGTCAGACTCGCGGTTTTCCTCAACAGGATCACGACCCAGTCCCGTCCATTTTATCGGAATAGGCATATCCAATGTCGAGTTGCTCGCGGTCGACATCGTCGAGTCGCGGAATGCATTGGGGCTCAGAATCGGTGGTGTTCCTGCTGGCGACTCCTTGCTGGGGAACTCCGACAGCTCCTCAATGGGAGGCGTGACCGCTGGCTGTGGGGAAGGCGCAGGAGAAGGGGATTGCGATTGGGAGTGCGACCCAAGGGATGGAGGATTATGACTGCTTGCCCTCTCTTGACTGGAAGGGGTATGCGAGCTCGCATCGTCAACTGGAAGAAGAAGGGGAAAAGGTTCTTCTTTAGATGGGGGTGTATGCCGCAGAGGCGACGTCGAATAGAAAACATCGGGGGTACGTGCAGCGCCAGTGGGCTCCGCAACTGGTGGGTCCGTATCGTGAACGGACACCGGGATTTGCGCTCGCGGCGCGGGTTTGCGAAGGAGCGACTGCCGCCGATCGGAGCGAGAGGACGACACGCTTCCGGGGCTTTCCGTAGCGGCGCGCATGTGCGCGGCCTGAGCCATAGCAAAGCCCGAAGACGGACTCGGGTCGGTTGCCATCCTCCGGTGTTGGCTCTGACCGGAGGGCGAGCTGGTCAATTGCAAAGGCGAGCCAGCGACCCGACGAATGTCGGCATACGATCCATTGAG
Source organism: Mycena chlorophos (assembly GCA_014461115.1). Taxonomy (NCBI): domain Eukaryota; kingdom Fungi; phylum Basidiomycota; class Agaricomycetes; order Agaricales; family Mycenaceae; genus Mycena; species Mycena chlorophos. Next base: position 1,229,682 of record JACAZE010000007.1, on the reverse strand, counting down.
AATAGATGGCGTTGGCGAATCCGGGAATGAGTCCATGGATGTAGATGCGGGTCCCGTAAATATCCATAGATCCTTAACGCGAGAGCGCCCCGTGAGCGAAAAAGACGCCACCAAAGAGAACGAGTGGGCGTCCAGGGAAGAAAGAAGTGATAAGATGTGGCGCAATGAGTCGGTGGCGAACGTGTCTTCGTGAAACCCTGTATATAGTCCTGAGACTGGGCTGAACTGGCGTAAAAGTAAAAGTACATACATTTGTAGCCCTTGAGCTTGAACTCGAAGCAATGGTCGCCCACTTTCTTCTCTGCGACGACACCGCGAGGCCATGCGCCACGGACTGCCTGAAGGATTGCAGGCGTCGAATGCAGCGGTGGAGCTATGACGCGCAGGGTCGTCTGCGAGGTGAACGAAAGGGCAAATGGGATGCGCCGGTCCTGCTTGCTGGAGGACGACAGAGATGTGGGTATAGGCGAATCCACGGGCGAAAGGGAGGTGGCGCGCGTGAGAGGACGCGCGAAAGCAATAGCAAGGCGATCATCGTTCTCCCTCCCGTAGTCGATTGTGGAGAGCAGTTGGTAGCCATGGTCGTGCATTATCACTCGTAGGAGGGAAACGATGATGAGTTCAGTCGAATGGCTCTTGGCGCTTGCCCATGGCCTCCCTCCCAATGAGAACTCGCAGACCTGAGCATACAATGTGTAAATAAGTAGTCGAGAATGCCTTGCGCGTAAATTTACCTGGTTCTCGATGTCTTCACGAACATTGGTGATTAGTTCGAGTTGGTCCAATAAGCGGCGCAGCGAAGTAAGGACCGGAAGTGGGAAAGAGAAGCATTTGAGTAAATTTGGGCCTGCAAGCGCAACCAACGAGAAGGAGTTGGGCAGGGAGATGTCGCGTTGAAACTCTCTTCGCGGAGTAAAAGTTTTCTGGTCGGGGGACGTGACGAGGAGCCCAGAAGGGTCTGGCGAAGGGAGGGACATGGTGGAGAGGAAGAAACGTGAAGTGTGGACACCATCGCGTAGGGCGCCAACGACGTCATTTTGATGGACCGCATGCAAAGTCCGGCTGGTGTTCCTAGAGAAATACAAGGCAAAATGCTCTAACACTAAGGTAGATAATAGATAAGTGCTGTACAACTACGAGATGCTCATCCGATTGAGTGTGGCGCTGGCTGCGCGGCGGTGGCTCTGAGAGCCAAACCTGCCATGGGTGTCCTTCCGCATCACTGCAGAGCGTCAGTCAAAGCCGGACTGCACCACAAGTCCACGCACAAGCATCCTTTAGGCCGCGGCCAAAGTTTCGGAAGACCATGACCGAAAAGACGATAGACACGACGAGAAGCAGTGTGGCAATGACGGCTGCTCGAATGTTAGCTTCGAGACGCAACAAGTAGCCCACCACGCACAAAAGACGGTCAACGTCTTCCATACGGACCGATAGTCGGTGTCCCGAAGCATCAGAACTTTGATGAGCTGCGACGGGTAAGTGTGCAGGTCAGTGGAGGGAATGGGACTTACCTTGTACACGAAGTAGATCATTGCCGCACAACATCCAGCGATGAAAGTGAGCATCATAGGTTTCGACTCATGTTTTGCAGCAAGATGGCCCTCGATGAGTAGAAGGAGGGATACTGGAAGAGCTCCACAAGTGATGAAGAACTCCCAGTTGTGGTTCAGTAGCACCAGCCAAATGAACTGGACGCAGAATGAGACGAAGAAGAATACATCGAATCTGAACCTGCACGTTAGTATTCGGGTATTTCTTTGAAAAGAAGAACCCACTTGACCAAGCACTCGTAAATCTGGTAGTTGGCGTAAAGCTTCTTTATTCGCCGATCCGCCCCAAGAAACTGGAAGGAATTGTTGAAATAGTCGCAGGCGTGCACGAGACCGTACCTTGTAGACCTTCCAGCCGAACTCATTGTAGATCTTGTACCCAAGCGCGATGTACGAGACTTCTGAGAGGGCGATGACTGGGAGAAAGTGAGTGGAGTCGGGCAAGCTTGAGAACGCCGGTAACGGACCACAAGGTATGATAGCTGTTAAAGTTTGGATCGGGAGTTTCGATGTGGATGTCGCTGCGACGCCTAGGTCCCGGATTTCGCCAATCTGAACAATAGCATAGACGAGAAAGAGGGCATTGAACAATCTGAGGGTTGCTTGAAATGCAGCGCAAAGTGGATACGACGGGGAACGCACGTCAACCCAACAAATTGTAGTGTATTCCTTGCATAGACGGCGTCAACCGCCATGACAAATTGGAAGACGCTGGGGAGACGGTGTTAGGAAGAAGGGTCCGAGTTGGGGGGTCAAGACGTACTGAGCGAGAGCAAAGATACTGAGATAGACCTTCATAATTTTGAGACTCCGATGGTGGTCTATGGGACGTGTGCGACGTACCTGCATCACTCTAACGTCGCTGGACCCATCCGAGGACGTGAGCGCGGAGGCACTGCTTTTGTTCACTTGGATCAAAAGCTCCCCCTCGATAGCAAGGTCGACTGTTGTCTCGATGAGGACGGTGAGGACGTAGAGTCGACATGCCATGGACTCGGGTAGAATCTGGAGGCTGCTCAGCGGATGCAACGTCTTTAAAGATGGGAACGGACCTTCTGCCACAAGCCCTCGCCTGCTACAGCTCGCTCTGGCGGCGCGGGCGGATATGCGACTGGGGTGAAGTCATGGGATGTGTCCACCGAGTCCTTGGACATGAACGGAGGCTTGCTGGAGGCATAGGAGAGGTCGCGTGTGTGCTCTGAAGTGTCGAGGGCGTAGGTCCGGGGATTGGCATAAGGAGCGGAGAAATCGTCGTAGTTGGGTTTGAAGAGGTCGTTGGTGGACATGATTCCAGCAACGAGAGGGGGCAACGAAGGTGTGTTGAGCAGAACCGCGCGCGGCGACGGGACTGCAGTTGGGTGCAAGGGAAAGAGGCCCGATGTGACAGGTACAACACTAATCCTACTACGTCGCCACCACCTGGTCCACCGCCGTCTTCGGGCCTGCGTAGCCTGTTACTCCCTGCTCGCGCCTCTAATATAAGCGACGTGCCTGCGATGCCCAACACCGTCGTCGACCCTGCGGCGATCTGTGTCCGTCCGCTAGCCGAATAACGAGATATCAGTCGCCGAATCGCCGTGGAATGCAAACTTACGCGTCCTGGATAGAACGAGCGCAAAGCCCAAGACTCTGTGCTTGTGCTTGGAGGAGGAGGAGCTCGTCCTCACTGTCGCATCGAACCACAGACTTGGCATAGCCCGTTCTGGCCCACTGTTGCAGCATCTATTCCGGGTCAGGCAACGAAATCTACCACCGAAGGATTGATTCCGCACCGCCGCATTTTTAGAGAGTAGCGTTTTGTAGCACGCTAGCGTGGCGTGGCTGAGAGTATTAACTGAGCTTTGTCGACGCGTTCTAGCGAGAGGTTCCTCACGAGCATCTGCCGCACGCTTCATTAATGTTCTCCCGTCTTTCACGCGACTTACTGGGCAGCAATTTTCCCCGTCGTCATGCCCAAGTCTGTCCGCACGACGAGAACCTATTAAGCTATTGGCAATCGACCCCGATTGTCGGCAAGATTTTCACCATTTTGCAGCTTTCGCCGGCGCTGAGTGCGGTCAGATCTTCTGCCTCGCTCTCGGAGTCTGACGCGTCGTTGTCCTCGAGGATCTTCGGCTCGACCACGTCCTGGCCGCGTCTGCTTCCGGCCAACCAACCCAGGCCGAACGCCGGCAAGATGGCAGCATAAAGAAAGAGCATTGGTCACAGTTCGATTTCACTTTCGAACCAGCACATGCCCAGCTCCGTCCGTCGCTTGCCGCCCTCGCGCCTGCCATTGTGGGGCTGCGAACCCGTCGACGCATACTTTCTCCTCGTGTCGACCCCGGACCTTGAACTCTACTCGCATATTTTCTGGGTTTCCTGTATTTCAAGGTCACCGATCACAAACTCTCCGCCCATGCAGCAGAACGACGCCTTGATATGGACCGACGGCGGCCGAAAGGACGTTCTGGCGACGGGGAAGGATACCTTAAAAGACCCAGCGGCACCCGACAAACCAACAGAATGAGCTTGCAGCCCATTGCCGTCGATTTTTGCCAGAGCTCTGCGCTTCGTGGTCGTCGTCGGAGTTCCATCCGCCCCCAAAACCTTCTTCCGGCTCTGGGATATGCGTCCAACTCGAATCGCGATGAAAGCGCCGTTGTCGACGACGTGGAATGCACGATAACCCAACCCACGACTGCTCATACCTCCTCTCAGTCCATCCACATCGATACATCGCGCCATCACGACGCTCTGACCCTCTCCTCCCCAAAAACTACATCCACCATTACCACCAACACAACCGACTCGTATTTTGAAGCCAAGAGCTATCCAAAAGATCTACGCCTGCAATGGCGTCTCGCGAGCGCCCTTTTTCAGTTCGTGGTCTTGTTGTACGTGAACTTCCCTGATTTCTCCGCCTCAGATATTTCCTTAACGGCTGGGGCGATGGAGGTACGCGATAAAACTTGCATCTAAACATCTGAATTGACGTTCTCTGCTAGTCACTGGCACGGCACTGCCCTGTACGTCTGTTGCCTATTCTTGTACTGGTAACTCAGAAAGGCGTTCTAGACTTCGAGGCCGAATTTCACCTCACTTACATGACCTCCTCGCTACTCTTCGCAGGCACGATGACTGGGTTTACGCTGGGCACTCTCGTCGTGCCTCGCGTCGTCGCATTCCTCGGCCGTCACGACCTTTCTAAGTCAAAGGCCACGGTGCAGCTCTTGACTCCCTTTCGGAGTCTTGTGGATCGTTCGCGCCAGCCCCAATTGGCCTTCTTGGCGTCTCAAGCACGGTTCTTCGTCGTTATTCTCACTAGCATTGGCTCGCCAACAAACTTTCTCATGATGGGGTCCCAGCGGGGGCTGGCACTCATGTTTATCGCCTATGTCATCATCTCTTTCGCCAGAGCGATTTCCACTGGTACGTTGCATTGCCATCTCTCGAGCAAATCGTCCAACTCATCCACTCTAGCGGAATTGAACCTCTTTCTCGCGAACCACCCAAGCAAGGCTCTTGGATATGCCTTCGGCCTTTGGGGTGAAACATCTTTTCGTCCCACCGTCTGCGTGTTCACAGTGATTCTCAAGGGCTGGGTGCGGTCATTTCGCCGTTGATATTTCAAGCGCTGGCCGCCAGGATCCCATGGGCGCACTTTTATTTCGGTTCTCTCGTTCTGGTCGCCCTGAATATGACCTTCCTGTTCATCACGTTCATGCCCACGACGCCGGAGCTCGTCGCAGATCGCAACACGGCGCTGGCGCAGATGGTATCGCCCAGCGAGCCGACGCGCACCCCCATTAAAAACTGTGAGTTGTTTTGCGCAGCCTCTTCCAAATCTCCTGAACATTTTGATAGCTTTGCGCTTAGCCGTGCGGATGCCATACTTGTGGGCGGTCGCGGCTTTTACTGTTCTGTATTGTGGAACGTGCGTAGTGAGTTCTTGTTCGGCAGCTTATTAATCCGTGCTTCTAGAGAAACTACAACGCAAGGTCTAGTAAGTTGCCGCCTCCGAAGATGCGCTTTGTCCAACCGTTTAAATTTCGCAGGTCGTTCAGTATCTACTTGCGGAACGAGACGCCAATCCCAACACCGTCGGATACGTGAGTTCGGGATTTTGGCTCGGGGTCACCATAAACCGTGTTGCATGGAGCTATTTCTCGTCGCAGTACGTGCTGCCTCGTCATTCATGTCCAACGTCTCACGCCGTGATAGCGTTTCCTTCAGCCGCCGTCGATATGTGGTTCAGTTATGCATGTGAGTTGGTCTTCAACTGCTCCTGGACCGACTCGGCCGATGCTAACGTGATTTAGTGGTGAGCTTTTGTAGTTAGTCTTCCCTCTTTGCTGAGTTTTTTCAGGCGTCGGACTAGTGATGCAGGTGTTGATGTGGCTGGTCAAGTCTACGGTGGCGAATGCCGTCTCTGTCAGCATTATTGGACTATGCTTTGCCCCCGTTTTCCCGTCTTCTTTGGAGCTCGCAAACGACCTGCTCCCCGTCGAGGTTCATATGATCGCGATGGGCATTGTGTATGTACCATCAACTCAAGCCGTCCCATTTTCCCGCTTAACATTTTCGTCTTTTAGATCAGCTGCAGGCAGCGTAGGCAGTGGTCAGTCCAATCGCGTCGGCGTATGCTCCAATACCAATATTTGCAGCGGTTCTACCCTTCGTCACCGGAGTAATAACGACCGAATACACGATGAAGGTTTGGCCCTACATGACTATAACTGCGACCAGCTGCCTGTTCATTACATGGTTCCTGTTCCCTACTCACCCACCCATTCGTCGCGTAATCAAAGAGTAATCTGAGATCGTTTGTCGATAATATACGTAGAGATACCCACAGTGCGCATGAGTAGATATTCCCTCGTTAACTATCTGTATCCGTGGAAGAACCCGTTTCATCGCCGCTGTCGTCTGCACCAGGTGAAAACCGTTGCCTTCATGAAAGGAAGAGACGAACCTAGGAGATAATCTGGCACGAGCTGACGAGGAGGCGACACTTGCTTCGGCGGACCTGTGCCTTTGGCACGGCTGCTCTTAATTGGACTGCCGTTGGCACTGAATCCAGAATACGAGGAAGATGCTCCAGGGCTGTCAGGCGGCGGTGAAGAATACGCGCGAGAGGAAGGCGATTGGGATCTGTCAAACAGGGATGCCGTAGAAGAGTCGCGTAGTTTCGAGGGCACTTTGGAGGTCGTAGAGTTGGTAGACGGCGATGTTAAAGCCTGAATGAAAACAATGAGGAGCGTTTCTATCAGCGGAGGGTTTACCATACATTGGACAAAACAGCCGAGAAGTCTGAGTCTGACTTGAGCCGCTGGACGGGTGAGCCTAGATGAGGACGTTCAGGTTCCAGCGATAGTCTCGGCCGTAGAACGAACCAGACGCGCCGTGGTTCTTGTGCTTCTTGTTCGGCGTTAGTTGAGGAGAATCCTGCTGTGCGAGAGTCGGCGGAAGTTTCCTCGGCGTGGTTGCAAAAATGGCATACGCGTTTCCGCTTCAAGTTAAAGTCTCCGTCTGGTTCCAATCATTGGCAAGATGAAACACCGGAGCGGAATCGGCAGCTTGCCTATAGATTTCGTTTTGGACTTCGCCTTGCTTTTACCGTCATCTGAATCATCTTCCGGCGATGTGGACCGGCCTCCAGCATCGGAGGATGGTCTGGACATACATTGGTCAGAGATGGGAGGTGAAAAACGCGATTACTTGGACTTGGTCGTGCTCCCACGGACGGCTGCGCGACGCGTAGTCCCGAGTCCGAGGCAGGAGCTCAAGTGGGATGCATAACGAGACGAAGCGATCTGCGGCAGGATAGTAAGAACCAGCACCGTGTCGATACCACAGGCCGACCTGACGCGAACAAACAACGCAGTCGATATACATGTTGCCTTCTTTAGTGGGCGTGCTTGTGCCGGCGCTTGCAGAACCGTTCTGGACGGGGGTAGAAGGACGAGAGGGCAACGTTTGCGCGGGTAGTGTTGCCATCGGGGGAGGGACATGGACTGCAAAGACTGCGTCGAGCACACAACAGTAGGATTGTTGTTTGAATACCTGCGCTGCATCTACCGAATAATGAGCGCTATCCATAGGCAGGACGCGAACTAACCGTGTCTGACAGACTGGACACACAGAAAGACTGCGCGAGACCTCATGGTGGGACTGCAGGGCAACATCTGGCTGAGAGTGAGTGGCCGGATGTGTTGTTGACTGAAATCGCGACCCATTACTAGATCCTCCAGCATGACATTGAAGAGGCGATTGGCCTCGGGAGCTATAAGCTTGGCAAGGCGGAAGGAGGACATGATTATACCAAAGAGATGAGAGTTTCCTCGCGTAGGGACTTGGGCATGGTTGTGGCAGCGGTCAACTAGGTGAATGGCATGATCACATTACGTAAGATCCGCGTAACAACTCTACGATGCGTGTAAAAGATTGGAAACAACTTCAGAACCGCTGAGACATCCTAGTGGCCGCAAAGACACCGATTATCGCGACGGCCAAGGTCACAATACTCGCAGGAAGTAGCAGATCCTTCGGCACACCCATAATCTCGTCCGGAATTTGCGGTGTCGGGACCGCCTTGCTCTCCACCAGAGCAGCCTTGACAGTCTCGGCTTCGATGACGGGAGGAGGCGTCTCCGGTACGACCTTCTCGGGTTTCGACCGGTCCCCAGCCTTTGCCACCATGGATGACGAGGACGACGCGGTCCGCGCCGCTGCGCCTCGCAATCTTGACCGCATCCATAACGTCGTGGTCAGCGGTAATAAAGACGCTGTCGCCATCCGCGTCGGTGTATGACAAGTGGAAGTCGATGGGGTCAGGGATCACGGTAGGGTCCGAGGTCGACTTGAAGTCAGTGAAGAAGGGATCGGTCGCGAGTTTGCCAGCCACAATTTCCCGCAGATGCTCGACGTTGTCGTGCCGCGCCTGGAAGCGATGCGTCCGCCCACTCGGGGTACGGAACTTGAACACGTAGGTTCCATCGTCGACGGGCGGCAGTCCCGACACTGACCCTCCGCCGACGACATTTCGCCCACCAACAGCAGAAGGCTCATCATCCATAACCGATGCAGAGTCGTTGGGGTGAACCTCCGACTGCGGCGATTGAGGAGGATGCAAGTGCTGCATCGATGCAAGCGAGTGAATCTCCGGGGTCGCACGTGACCCGGAAAGGTACGAGTCGTTGTCGTCGTGTCCAATCGAATCGAAGAAGCGTCCCCACATAGGCCCGCCCTCGCCTTCACCGGCGGTGTTGCCGTCGCCAGAGGTCATGGCGTTCATCTGCAAGGTTCTCAGACGCAGCAGACCGGAAAAGATACTACCCACCTGTTCCAACGTCGCATATGTAAGGGTTAAAACATCGATGATGGCAAGCAAATGACCGTCGTCCTCAATAACGGGGAGGTTGAGATAGTGACCGTCTATCTGAAATCAGCCACGGAACCAAGAGGACAAAAAATCGCGTACTGTGCATTTTCTTGAGCGCGTCGTGGATCGTCATGGTGGGCGGGGCCGTGTCGGGATGCGGGGTCATGACACGGACGACGCTGCACCTTCCCGCATCGAGACCGGCGGCAATGACGCGAAGAACGACATCTTTGCTGGTGAAAATACCGGCAATCTTCTCGGTGGGAGGACCATTGGGAGCCGATAGGGTCTCCATAACGCAGACAGCGGTTGTCCTACGTTCTTTCATCAGACGCGCAGCCTCTCGGACGGTCGTCTTGGGGCCGACAGTCGCTGGATGCGAACGGACGTCCATTACGGTGGTAAGGTCCGGGAGGGCGGTCTTTTCGCGCAACCGCTCTGCCCACGCCAGCATGGCAGTGGCTTGCGGGTTGCCTCCCGCTGCTCCGAGTTCCGACTGGACACCAGCCATTGCAGCAAACAGCTGCTCAGGAAGCCGCAGAGCTCCGCTCAACCTTGGCTAGGGCTTCATGGAACACCTTTGTGATGTCGAGCAGACCGACGACATTTCCTTCTTCGTTGCACACCGGCTAACGCAAATGAGCACAAAAATGAAGGACAGAAGATGAATGTAACATACGAGATGTCTGAAGTGTTTCGAGACCATCAACTGAAGAGCCTCCGTTGCGCTAGTCGTGTCCCGAGTGACCATAGGGTTTCGCGTCATTATTTGGTGGACTTGGGTGGTGTGAGGATCCAGTCCCTCAGCAGTGACCTAGCCAGTATGAGATATGTCTCGTAGACAAAGAAGGACCCAAACGCACCCGATAGGCCATGTCCTTGGCGGTGAATATCCCGCTGAGGCCCTCCTCGTCATCAACGACAAGTACGCAGTCGGTACGTTTCGCAGCACATAACTGGCTGGCTTCGGAGACAGTAATGCTCTCCGGGACGGTCAGTGCCGGGCTGGGCTTGAGTGCCGCGACGGTTCCTTTCGCTGCGGCGACCCTGCTGCCGCGCTTGCCGCTGCGCATGCTGTTTGTCGTCGAAATGGTCCGTTTCCTGGACAGCTCCGACTCAATTTTCTTGCGGATGGCCTGAGAAGGATGTATGAGAAGACAAAATACGCGTTCAAGGGCAAGCTCAAGGATACCTCGTCCCTCTTGGACTGCTTCTTGCGCGTCTCGGATACGCCGCCGGGGGACGGGAACGCCTGGCTATTGGAGAGAGTCGACATGGACGCGGTGCGCGAGTGATCAGGAACTGGAGAGAAACTGCGGGGCGGGTGCGACACCGGCAGAGGAATCCGCGAACTCATTCACAGCGACAAGCAAGCCAAGGTCAAAACACGTGCTTCAATTACATGATCCTCAATTTACGCAAAATTTACGCCTTCCGCTTCCCTCCGCGACGTTGGTTGGTGCTTGTGTACCAATAGTAAGCACCCCCGGCCACCACAATAACCAGCAAATTTGCTGTATAAAAATCAGCATTGAATGACCCAGAGAAAACATACGGATTTTACCTGCAACAAATCCGTACACCCCCTGCAACAATCCGAGCACAAAGGCAACAAAAGTCTGCGCTAGCTGCACCACCGTAGCGAGCAGATCTTTGCCCAGGACGAGGATGGCTTGGCCAAATGCGAGTACGGAGTTGAGCAGCGCTAACGCAATACTCGCCAACCCGCTGAAGAATTCCGAGATTGCAGACGCGATAGTGGCAGCCATGGTGTTTGAAGAGAAGGAGCTTCGTTTCAGCGACGCGTTAAATAGAATAGACAGGATACGACTCCACAGAACTAGCGTCATACCAACATCATTGTCCATCCTGGAGTTCTACAACAAGCGTCCCACACCAGCGTTCATCATCGTCGAGCCGCAGGTTCCTGGTTAGGCACCAGCGTCGTCCCGACCCAGCGGCCAATCAAGTTCTGTGCCTGGTCCCACACTTGGATGAGCACAGGAGGGTTTCCCGGTTTGCGAATAAAGTCGTCAATTCGTTTGGTCGTGACAGCGAGAGCGTCGCGCGTGAAGGCCGATTGGTAGTAGCGTTGGCGCAGGAAGTGAACAAATACGATGGGCGCAGCCAGGGAGTTCTGGAAGACAAAAGTGCCCAAGACAACGCGTGCACAGATGGCGATTTCGGTGTACGCAACGACTCTCATGGCCGAATCATAGTTGGCTACAGAAATGACGTGTCAAAACGGAGATTTGGGCTCGTGGGTCGAATACGTACTTTTGACCCACGCCTGAAGGCGTTTGGCGAGAGGATGAGGGGTCGGAGGACCGCCGGCTGACGCGGGCGGGCCAGGCGGCAGGAATTGGGGCATCAAGGTGGTACGAGTGAACGTCAGGGCATGGAAGAGCGAGAAGATGGCGTAGGGGAGCAAAGCGACTGAATCCATGTCAGGAAGCAAAAAGACACTGCGCAGAGACTACGCACCGGCAATGGGCCTCGAAATCCACCAGAAGAAGGCGAGAAGGAAGTACTGGACATTCTACGAGCCATGAGTGCAGGTCGGGGGTATGATGTCAGTCAAAACGGACCTCATCCAGGATGGCTCTCTTGATAAACGCAGGAGTGGGCTGGGGAATCTGAGGCAAAAATGAGAAACCTCTACGGCATTGGAGGGCTGGACCGACCCCGAGCGACTTTCTTGAAGCGAGTGAGTGACGGAGCACGCGAGGTTGGCTGCGGAGACTTACTGGCAAACAATGGCATAGCTGATGAGGGCACCGAGGAAGCTTGCTGAGGGGAATATAAGCCAGCGAGAGAGATGTGGAAAAAGAGGCCCGCCTTTATACCACCAAGTCGAGACGCTTCTCAACAGTAACGACGCCAAGAAATATCGGAGCGAGGCCACAAGGAGGATAAAATGGCCGGAGGCCCAGAGATAGTGCTGGGCGAGTGGGTGTCAGTAGGGGCGGGCGGCGAGAACACGGGCTGGTACGCACCTGCGTCGTGGCCATGAAAGTTCAGTCCAAGTGCCAGTGATACACGTGGATTTCTGATGCTCGCTCCAAACACTCATCTGGTATCGGTGGCCGTCCTGTGCTGCACCTCGCTCCTACTTGGTTTCTACATGGGCCGTGGCAGCTCCAGTCGGCCTTCGAATGACGCGCTAAAACACGACGATGATGCCGAACCCGACGACGGAGATTTTGCTGCAATAACCGCAGGGCTACTCGAACCCTGCAAACTAGTAAATTGGCTTCGTTTTCCATCGCTATATCCAACCAGCCAAAAGGTTCTTATCGTACGTCACGACCTGAAGATGTCGCCCGAGACAATTTTCGACTTGTAAGCACGGACGGCAAACTTCTTTTACATCGCGCCTACGATATCACAGATGCGGGTGAGCACTCGCAGACCTTGTTGGACTCGACTTAGACGCGCAGCACGGCAACACTGGCATGTTACCGCGCGCTTTCAAACAAGAATCCTCAGGTACTTTACCTGGTCATTCTTGTGCGTGTGCTGACGCGTTTGCAGCTTGTGCGACATTGGGAGCGTACAGGGTTTGTTCCCAAGTGCTGCCCTTTTCTTGTCTCCCTCTGAAATTCCTCAGTCAAGCGAAGATTGCGCTGAAGGCGAGTTCGGAGAAGCAGATGTTGGAGTTGCAGGCTGCCGCGAAGGCGCGGAATCTATGTGCTCGGGTGGTTGGGGTGGATGGGGAGAAGAATGTGCTTGCAGTAGGGCCTGCGCCGGTGGAGGTGGTGAATAGTATTACTGGAAAGTTGCGGCTGCTGTGAAAACGCCGATCAAATGGACGGATCAGAGCTGACGCAGACGTTATATCATTGGGGCTCCAGCTTGCCTTTTAACTGGAGCGAGGGTTGGAGTGGCTCGTACATGGCCACCGTCCTCGCTCGTCACTTCACCTCAAACTTGAATTCGCATCCAAACAGCACCCTTGCGTATGCCCTCCTCTGTCTAAGCGATCCCCACCTTCATTCAGTCCTTGCAGTCTCACTGGTGGTTGCCTCAACTCCCTGGGCGACATTGTCGCACAGGCGGGCCAGAACCCCACCCACGAGTGGGATCCAGCGCGCACCGCACGCTTCTTCATCTTTGGTGCCTCTATCTCACCAGTTCTGGGCCGCTGGAATGCCTTTCTTGAGCGCCGGTTCCCGTTTCGTGGGGCCGTGAGCAAGACAATCTTCAAACGCGTGTTCTGCGACCAGCTCATCATGTATGTCGCTCTATGGTCTCATATCCAGTCGCTGAGACGCGCACAGGGCCCCAATTGGAGTGCGTCGCGTCGTTGTCCGACGTTCCTTTGTTCTTAATCACGTTCCTTCGCAGCTTTTCGCGTTCATAGGATCCATGGGCGTCCTCGAAGGCCGCAGTCGTCCCCAAATCGCGCAAAAGTACAAAGACATGTTTGGTAGAGCATCTCCCAATTCATAACGCGCAGAATCTCACCGCCATTCAGTGCCCACGCTCCAGACCAACTATGCCGTCTGGCCGGCCCTCCAAACAATCAACTTCGCCTTCGTACCACTCGCATGGCGCGTCCCGTTCAACCAGACCGCCGGGATCTTCTGGAATGGTTATTTGTCGATGGTGAACGCCAGGTACGAGCAATTGGAGAGGTCCGTTGCTGTTGCTGAACCGCTTGTAGAGAGCAGCAAAAGCTGACCCGCGAAATTCAACTACGCCGCACGCTCGATGCATGAGCAGCTTCTTGTACTATACACGTCGTATTACTAACTGTAGCACCCATGTATATAGAGGATAAAATAGCATTTTACGTCCCGTACTTGTGCGCGAAGTAAGCTGGTGGCAAAGCCGCGAGAACGTCGACGAGAGGTCTTTCGATGACGACCAGTTCCCCAGGACCCAAAAAATCCACATGCAGTATCGGACGATAGTGTGTGATCATCCTCAAGCCATCGTCGGCCACCGGCTCCATCTTGGGGCTTTTATCCCCATCTCTTCGACGTTTCCGCTGGCCGGAACGAGCACCAGGATCTGTGCGCTCGAGCTTGATCTTGCACAACCAAGTCGCGCCCCAGAGAAGGACAGCGCGCGGCTTCTGCGCGGGGTCGAAGACAGCCCCGAGCACGTGATCGTGCGTGCGCGTCAATCGTTTGGGCAGGTTATCCGAGATTTCCTTGCCCCAGGCAGGGAACTGGCGTGCCTCGACATCGAAAATCTGGATACTGTTGTCCGGAAAGGCCAGCACGAGGATACTGGGTCGACTAGGGTCGAAGCAGATGGATTGCGCTGGCTGAGGGAACGACGGTAGCAGACAGTGATGCTGTACAGAGTCCAGGTTGAAGATGTGCGTTCGACCGTGTACATCCGAGGATGCCAGCCATTGCCCGTCGAAACTGGTTGCTAGCCGCAGGATGGATGTCGACATTGGCGCAGCCGAGGCCTCCTCTTCGGATTGAGGCTCCTCGTCGCCGGAGCGCCCTGCAACAGCACGGTGCTTTGTCGAGTTGAAATTTCGATGATGATCGAAGCGCCGTAGGACCCGAGGCTGGTCTTGGGTGCTGCCGAGATCGACCACGAGGATGAACGAGCCCGCAGCCGTCGAAATCACGAGCTTTGAAGAATCGGGGGTGAATTGGAAAGCTAGCCCGCCCGTCGACGTGCTTTTGGGAGGTAACTGAGCTCTCAGAATGGCGGGAAAGTCGCGAATTCGTTTGGGTTTGATGCTACCATCGGACTGGAAGCAAAGTTTAGAAGATGCACATGTATTCGAGCAAGAATCGCTTACATCTGAGATGAGCGCAAACAGCTTCGATTCGTACAAGTCGGACACAACGAGCCATTGCCCGTTGTCGGAGATGGCACTGGCCAACACATTTGTGTGGACGTTGAGTTCCATGTCCAACACCTTCTCCCAGCCACCTTCCGCCTGCGAAGACTCGCCGTCCGAACGCCTCTCCAAGATCCTCCATATCTCGAGACCAGCGTCGCGAGTACAGCACACAAATCGCGCGCTACGAGCGACATGAATCGCAGATGTGGAAGACGGTCCAGTCGAATATGGTATTCGCCGATGATATGAGTCCTCGAACGTGCAATGCATGCTGGTCGAGATGGGGTTGATCGTCTTCAAGAAAGTACTCGCGGGTAATGCAGCCGGAGTTACAACAATAGACATGTCGAGTCCGCCGGAGACGAGAAGCGGGGCGACGTCTGCAGGAAACTGCAATTGGTGCGATGGGGGGAGCGCGGAATGTGGTGGCCACATAGCGAGTGCACGAACGTCGTGAGAGTGCATGCGACGAGATGATGTTTGCACCCATCGCCTGGTCCTGCCCTTCTCCGCGCTCGAGGTGCTGACAAGGGAGAATTGGGCTATTTTTTGGTCGACCCCAGAGGTATAGACGGCAGTTCCAGTCTGGAGAGCCAGATGAGACAAACACGCGCACAGAACAGCAGAGGGTGACCCACGGGGTCAATAGTAAGGCAGAGGACGTCGGCGCCGTGAGCCTGGAAGCTCTGAAGTTGCGTGCAAGTTCGCGAATCCCAGAATTTCACCAGTCCCATCGAGTCGCCGGAAATAATAGTCCCGTCGCTGCAGTCAAACTCAGTACACCAAAGGATGTGCAAAAACACAACCTACCCGAGGACGCTAACCGCCCAAACCAGCGTTCGCTCTCCACGGACTTTGTCGGTGCCCATCCTGTCCATAACTCTGCCAGTCTTCACGTCCCATTTGCGCAGACTGCTGTCCGAGCCACCAGTCACCAGCCAGGAATCGGTCCAATATTCCTCGTCTTCGTCGTCGCTCGAATCGTTTTTCACGGTTGTTGGAGTTTGCCTGGGTATTGGAGGACCCCAAGCAATGCTCAAAACGCGACATTTGACGCGATCGAAGCGCCGAGAGTGGGTCAAAGTATCGTTCGCAACGGATAGCAAACGGACAGTACCATCCTCACAGCCAAGCGCAATGGTGTTGGATGTTGGGTTTACTGAGATGGACCAGATGGAACCACCCTGCGAACTGATTGTACGCTGCTCTTCGTTTCAGCATTTTGAGCAGGAATGCGCATTCAGTGGGAACGCACGCGAACACATCCTCGGCTCATGTCCCATTCCAGCAGTTCGCTTCCTCCACCAGAAGAGAACAGACGGAGGTCTGCGGGAGACGGGACGGTGCCGGGGTGGAGTGAATCGGGATCTCGAAGGGCGAATGCAAGGGAGTCGACTTTGGAGGGATATGGGCCCGACAGGGTCTGGTTTGATTAGAGACGCTGGGCAGCATCGACTGTATCACATACTGTGCGGACACTCCATGCTTGGGGAGACTGGACGCCGCCAGTCCATTGACAGAGGTCGATGTTGCCGTTTGCGTGGCCGACTGCAAGAGTGCCGTATTGTACTGGCTGCTTCGTGGACGATGCTCGAGGGAGAGGATACGGGGGGAAAGCGATTGCAGATATTGGAGAGGGCGTAAAGTCGACGAATCTGCAGCGGTGGACAGCGACAGCGTCCATCGCAGAGAAAAATGCAAAATCACGTGTAACGCGTTTTCAGACCGCGACCATGACCTCTCTCTTTGGCGGCGGCGGAAACAGCTCTTCCGGCGGCCTCAACCAGGAGCGTCTCGAGATGGCCCTCACAGAGTATGTCTCGTCTCCACCTCGTCCACACTGGCTCACTCCCCCAGAATGGACACCGTCACCGACTTGTTCAACAGAATGGTCGCGTACGTGGCCCCCGCTTCGCACCACAGTGCTCAACCCATTCCAGTTCGTGCCAGAGCAAATGCATTGCACGATACGCGGATGCGGACCTCAACAAGGGCGAGACCGTCTGCATCGACCGCTGTGTTTCCAAATATCACGAAGTATACGGCAAAGTCGGCGACAAACTCAAGATTAGAGGCGAGGGGGGCCCAGCGGTAGCCATAAAAGTACACAAATCATCTATTTTGCCATCCCTGGAAAGCAATCCGCCATCGTCTTGGAGTGTCTGTCCGCCGCATGCTGTTCGAGCGCAGGCGCCCGAGTCGTAGTCAGCTGTATCTGGTTAACCATGGATTCGCAGCAGAGATGCGTGCGACGCACAAAGCTCTGCTTGCAGACATTGCAGACGATGTTCTTGGCTGCCTCGTTGACCTTGGCTTGCGACTTGGCGCCTTTGGGTCCCTTGTCGGCGTTGCGCTCCCTCTTCTGCGCGGCTTTGGCACCCTTTGCAACTCGAATCAGAAGGTGTAAAGCAAAGTACTGCGACCGACGTTGCCCATGGGATGAAGAGTCAAGCTACGAGTTTTCCGTGACACTGAGATCCGATCAGGTCCTGCTTGCCGTCCGGGACTTTGGCTCCATCGGAGTCGCCGTGGCTCGTATCCGGATGAGAGTCTAGCCAGCGAACCAGACTCAGAAGCAAGGGCCGGTCTGAACCCGCCAATGATCGGTTCCAAGTTGACGCGTTTGGGTTTTCTGAGAATCACCCAAGTCCGGAACTTGAACCGCTTCATCATGGCCTCCAACGCTTTCTCGGGAATCGCAGAGCAGGTCAAGCTCGACTTGCTCTCCGCGACGCACCTTCAAGACAATATCAACAAACGCAAGGAAGTCTCGCGAACCTTTATCTGTGCGTTGCAACTCAGTTAAACTGCATGCTACCCGCTCAATATTCTCCAGCGGACACGATTACAGGTCGGTCGACGGTTGCCTTCCAGTATTTCGTTGACCATCGTCGCAGTCCCGACTCCAGAGATGTATCAATATGCTACGCTCGCGACTCTCGGAGACGACGTCTACTTTGGTAGGCGCATCGATGATCTTCCTTGCTTTCATTGAAATGGCTTGAAGAACCCTCAACCAAAGCCCTCGAGGACCACGTCGCGAAAATCACTGGCAAAGAGGCGGGACTCTTCATGCCCAGCGGAACGGCCAGCAACCAGGCACGAAAGCAGCTTAGAATACGAGCCCAACTTAACCCTGTCCAGATCGCACTGCGAACGCACCTCTTACAGCCCCCCATACTCGGTTATCTGCGACCATCGCGCCCATATACACAAGTGGGGGACTCGCGGCAGCTCACTAATCTTTCGCTCATCTCGTCCAGATATGAAGCGAGCGGAGCTGCGTTCCATTCCGGCGCGGCTGTCCTCCCACTTATTCCCTCCAATGGCAAGCAGTGGATTCCGGAAGGACTTCCATTTTTGACCACATCACAGCACACCATCTTACTGTGAAGGATGTTAAGGACAACATGGTTCTCAGCAGCGACGTTCACTTGTATTCCTTGAGTTCCTTACCCGATACCAATGCTGACGCGATTTACAGTGCTCCGACGGAAGTCGTCGCTCTGGAAAACACGTTGAACGGCACCATCTTCCCGCAAGAAGAAATCGTCAAGATCTCCGAGTATGTTCATTCACAAGGCAAGAAGATGCACCTCGATGGGGCTCGTATCTGGCACGTTGCCGCAGAGACGGAAACTTCGCTCAAGGAGCTATGCGACCCATTCGATTCTGTCAGCCTCTGTTTCAGCAAAGGGCTCGGTATGCAATCGCATCTTCATACAGAAATTTCTCGATCTCAGTATTCGCTCTAGGCGCTCCCGTTGGCTCTTGTTTGGTTGGTACTACTGCTTTCATCGCAAAGGCGCGGACATTCCGGAAGCTTTTCGGAGGCGGTATGCGCCAGACTGGTGTCTTCGCTGCTTGCGCAGCATACGCGTTGACGCACAATTTCCCTCTTTTGCCTTCCGTCCACGCTCTTGCGAAGAAACTGGAAGCTGGTTTAGAGGAGATCGGCGTCGACATCACCAGTCGAGCTGAAACATGCATGGTGCGTTGGGTTCCTGGTGTTTATGTTTGTCCAACGCCGAGTTGCTCCCAGATCTTCTACGATCCCGCCCCGATTGGCGTCACCTACGAGGAGATCGGAGACCGCGCGAGTCAGCTGCCGGAGCCGCTCGTCCTCGGTGGATCGCGGGTCGTAGTGCACGTCCAAACCTCTGAGAGCGCAGTGGACGCCTTCTTGTCTGTCGTGCGTGAGCTTGCAGAGGAAAAGAAAAAGGCAGGGTTCGTTAGGCCGGAACCATCGACTGCCAACGGTAACATCTACAAGGATGTTTACGTGCGGCGATTGCCCAAGAGCAACGCGTAGAGAACCTATCGTTGTTATCTTATCTAGAATATATTAGATATCTTGTGAAAGATCAGATAAGATAATCATACGGGGAATTTGCGTCGTCTCCAAAGTAGTCATGTTTGCAACGTGTTTGCAAGAAAACGAACACACGGCCTGTTAGGTGGCTGCTACTGTATAGAACTACGATGCCGAAACATTCTTATGCGGACACTCCATCGACCCACCGGAACGGCAACCGGGATCCGCGGAAGATCGTCGAGAGATCGCTGGGGATCTACACAGATGAGGACGAGCAACTAGCCGCGAGGAGGCTCCAGATTCCGAACTACATGTTCCGCGTCAGCTGACACGCCTGTATGCCCTGGAAAGAGATACTGGCATCGGCACAGAAGAGTTCTCCGCCGAATCCGCGGTCAGAATCGCCGACTGGAGGAACACTTGAGGCGCAAGGGCTGCACCAATGAGCACAAGGGTGAATGATTTCATCTGAGACAAAATTAGTAGACGCAAGAGGGCGTTCCTGACGACCTGCGCGTCATACTGTATGCGGGATCCGTGACTGGCAAAAAGCTTCTCAGAACCGAAGGGAGTGAAGACTGCTGCCCGAAGGTCGTCCAGAGCCCGATCTCTGTCTGAGAAGCATGTAGCTATAGCACCGCGATTGATGGCTTGCGTTTACTGGAGGCTGTCATTGACGAATAAGCCCAAGTTCGTAGTGGCTCGCAGTCGAGTATCGCAGTGGCGCGACAGATGCGACGAGAATAAGCGAATCGATGAAAGAAATGCCGAGAGCAGATCGCAGGTACCCCGCTATCTTGAGATGTGGACGTTGTTCACTTCAGCAACTTGTTCGAGGCGCTTCCATCTGTATTCGGGGTACTCCAAGGGGTTAGAAGCATTAACAAAACCCGAGCCGCCGGGTCGCTGGTGCTGCAAGCCGTGGATATTTTGAACGCGCCAATGTGTGGGTCGCATAGAGCCTGAGCATTAGAAATGCGATTGAGAACGTGGGGTCCCCTGAAATTTTCGTGGGCTGGACTGAAGTACTCGGTAGCGAGTGTCCGCAAGTCGACTCCGAGTTGGACAGGCCAAGTTTCCGAGTGCCGAGAGGGTTCACAAGCGTCACCGATTTGAAGACCGGCGTTTAGCGGAGGTCATGAGCTGTTCATTTATGTCCTGGGGTTGAAGATGGTGGTGGCTTGCGTGTATTTTGGAGTGGTCAGAGGACGTCTCGAACGCATGGGCCAGTGCTCGAGGCTGCTGGTGATGGTTGTTGAAAAGAAGTTGACTCGAGAAATGTCCCACGCGTCCCCTGTTAAACGATGCCAGGCTCAGAGACTTTCTCTGCCGCTGTCTCTCATGCTTCGTGCCCTCCCCGAATCTCGCCTCCGCCTAGGGGACGACGACGACGAAGACGAGGTCATCGTCGCCCAGCGCGATTTGCTGCCAGTCCCTTCCGATGCAAGAACTTGGAATACACTTCATCTCGGAGGCAAGTTCCTCGCGCTACTAGAAAAAAGACTCCGTGTGAGCTGGACCGTTCTCACTAGGCTACTGGATTGCGGAGGCTTTTGGTTCGTTTGCTCCCGTCTTTTTTCCTGTCCGCTCACCTCGTCGTCTCAGGAATTAGGTATACTGCCACATCCTCTGTGGACAGCAATAATCATCGCGCCCCAGCCAGTACCAAGTCGCGTCAACAGCGGTGGCTGCTGGTCTCGCTCCTGGCCCAGCCATCGCTGCCGGTTCGTCACTTGTTTCCGCTTCGCCGAGGGGCCTTTGCTCACTGAACATCAGTTTTTCTTGGCCACTTCCTGGTTTCGCTAGCCTGCGCCATGACCGGGTTTGTCGGGGCCAAACACGGAATTAATTTCCCTGTGATGGCTCGCATGTCTTTTGGCACCATTGGCACCCTCGTTGCGGTTGTCTCGCGGGCTGCCGCCGGTAAGAGCGCCGTCTATGCTTCTTCACGCTCTGATTTTCGCAAGCTATCGTGTGGTTCGGGACACAGACGTTCCAAGGTATGGACGGTTTACGGTTCCCTGAATCCCACACAAACCTCATTCCGACTACTTAGGTGGTCAATGCGTCCAGGTCATGTTGGGCGCGATATTTCCGTCCTTCAAGAAATTTCCCAACCGCTTGCCCGCCTCTGCGCACGTCACCTCATCGCAGCTTCTATCCTTCTTGTGAGTCAAAATTCATCCAAGTAATTCACTGGCATGACCTCTACGTAGCATTTTTTATCTCGTCCAATTGCCCTTTCTCTGGATTCCAATTTCGAAACTCCGACATCTATTCATGTTGAAAGTGGTGATCATGGTGAGAAGACCCTTCTCGTTTGGTTCTAACACACTGATCCTTGCAGCCAATCTTCGGCTTTACCTTATGTAGGTTCCGTGCGCACCCTTGCAGCTGTCCTCATTGAATGCGGTCCAGTTGGATGGGCAGTAGGAAGAGCGCATGGATTTGGGCCGATCTTCTCCCAGCCGTCGAGGGTGCCCGCCGGTACGCCGATCGCGGTGGTCTTTTTCTCCGCCATGTCGTCCGCCATCGCACCCAAAGCAACCCTCGCACTGAACATCTGTGTCAGTATTTTTCACGTGACCGCGATAGTGTTAAGCATGAACAGGATTTCACGCGGTTTGCAAAATCGCCAAAGGCCGTTGTCTGGACAAATATCGTTTCTTTGTCAATCCCCATCACTCTTTGCGCGTCAGCCTCCCTCCCGCCCACAAACACGATTGCTCACGGCGTCCAACAGCGTCCTCGGCGTCGTGGTCACCTCCGCCACTGAAGTGATTTACGGGGTTTCGACATGGAATCCCCTTGAGGTCTGCGAACTGTGGAATAACCGGGCGGCGGCGTTCTTTGCTGCATTTTGTTGGGCACTCTGCGTTCTCGCGACTAATATCTCAGCAAAGTAGGTTCTTTGTTGAATTCTTCCAACATCTCCGTCAACAGTCTCACTGTCACCTTCAGCTCAACAGCCGTTGGAAATGACCTCACTATCATCTTCCCTCGGTTTGTCAACATTCGACGGGGACAATATATCTGCGCCGTCCTGGGCCTCGCAACTTGCCCAGTGGGTCGTTTTCATTAGGCGCACCAGCATAGTTACTGAATTTGTTCAGTGGATCATCCAAAACAGCGCCAGGTCTTTCACGTAAGCGGGTGTCTTCTTTTCCATCTTCCGAAGCGCAATATCTTCGCGTTCAGATCATTTCTGTAAGGCTCTATCATCCCTGTCGTCTTCAGCTCAAATGTCTTGCAGCGGCGGGTATTCCATATTCCTTGGCCCCATCGCCGGAATTATTCTCAGCGACTTCGTGCGTCTTGAGGACCCTCTACTTCGACCTCATTGACTGGGAAACATAGTACATCTATCGACGCAGAAAGGTGGACATCCTTTCACTCTACCGTCGCCAATCCTCGTTGTATTGGTGCGTATTTAACTCCCCGCGAGCAATGTCTCTTGAACGCATCAAAGGTATACGCATGGCGTCAACCTACGAGCAGTAGCTGCCTATCTACTCGGACTCGTACCCAACCTACCCGGATTCGCGGCTAAAGTCAACACCCACGTACGGCTTCCCATCGGCTTCGCATACGTCTTTTCGCTCGTCTGGCCCGTCGGCCTTGTCGTTGGAGGAAGCTGCTATCTGCTCTTCACCGCACTGTGGCCACCTGCCGTTCGACGAGCACATAGCGAAACTTCGAGTCTCACCACCAGCCACGAACATCTACCCAAGTGATGATTGCTACATCGACCAAACAAAGAACGATACGATAAGTGTACAATGCTATGTGTACATCGGAACCATGTTTGTGTGTAATACATGCGGTTGCGGCTGAGGGGCCGTCACCCACAGACCAGGCAGCCCAGCGTCCACTCCATTCCAGTCAAGACCAAACGCGTTCATGTCGACGTTCCAGCCGTAATGATCCATGGAACCGGCCTGTTCGGGAAGATTATTCCCGTTGTTTTTGGCGGGATTGGACGACGAGCCGCCTGCTGGGCGACGCGGTACCTCGTGCTCGTATTTGCCTTCGAGTGCGCTAATGATACTTGTGTATTCGCCCGAAGGCCGCAGATAGCCGACAACCGATTCTGCGCGCAACAGAGCTGCCTCTGCGAGATCCCAATGCACTATCCGCGCTGCTTGCAGGGCTCGCTGAAGACGAGATAACATCATCAGCGGCATTATTCGAGAGCTGGCTTGGATAGTGACGCTAGTGCGCTGGGGAGTCAAAGGAGTGGAGACTTGCGCAGATGTCGCGAGACTGAGCCGAATGAGGCTCGAAGTCAACGAAGAGAGGATGTGGCCAACATCTATCACAAGCTGAGCAAGCATACACGTGATCAGGAGCACGTGCACATACAATTCAGCCAAAATCCGTCGAAAGCGCGAGTGTCGAGAGAACAGACATAATCCACTGCCTCGGCATACATCTCGAGCGTCGCTGGATCGGGCGTGAATCTGTATCCGAGTTAATATGTGCTGTCCAGTCTCGACACAGACGTACGGGCTGCCCAGTCCAATGCTCAGCTCAATGGATATGCGCCTCAGCATGCATCTGAACCCCAGCAAGCACGTCATTAGCGATGGAACCCCGGACGAGAGCGAGCGGTCCATGTCGTCCCGTCGGGCCTCCGCAAGAAGGAGCTGGGTTTCGTCCTCGAGAGCTTTGACCTTTGCCAGCCGCTCCGACGGTTCGAGGACACTGGAAGCGAGAGTGCACACCTGCACCTGCAGCCGCGAACAAAGAACAGAAAGCCGACAAAGCATAATGAATGACTGTGGCGAACGCCCGTCGGAGTTGGGAGTGGGAGCTTGCGTTGTGGGTACATAGACGAGATTTTCGGGAAGGGGCGTCGAATGATTGTCAGCTTGTATGTGCGAGGGACGGGAGTTCAAGAAAGACATCCTTAAACCATGATGAGCAATGCCCGACACAAACCGACGGAGCAACGTACCAGGCGTCATGGATCCGAAGCGCCCACCAAAGACATTGTCGGAGTTCCTTTTCCCATGCAGGAATCGCCCACGACGCCGGATTGATGTGCAAACCCAAGAGTTGGGCAGTGGCAATCGTCTAGGGCGGCGTCAAAACACGTCAAATATAGATTCAAAAAGGACAAACCCGCGCCAATAACATATAATTCGCTTCCACGTCTTGGACAGGGCGAGCCGACAACTCGAGCAAAGCGGCGGAGACGGATGCTAGACGCGTTGCCTCTGGTCCGTGGTTGTCTTGGCTAGATTCCAAGATGGTTCGAATCGCTAACCGCGACGCGCGATATGGACGACTGTGGTTCAAAGCGGCCAAGCAGAGTTTCGAAGATTGTTCGACGTGGTGGTCGTCTGGAGGGACGTAGACGAGAGGGAAGGCGGAATTGGAGAACTGGAAGTAAATCTCCATCAACGTCGCTTCATCCGGCGGCGGAGGATCCAGCAAGGCGGAGCACAGCCGGAATATGGCGAGCTCTTTCGAGCTGCCGGACTGCTGGTTCGGATGTGGCTTCCTCTTTTTGAAGATAATGTACTGCCCGTGCGGCTTCTGGGACGATATTTGCCGGATGTATGCGTCGGTGAGCGGGGCGTCATGCGGTCCTGCCTGCCGCGTTCCAATGGGCAACAGGTCGTCTATCCAAAGTAGGTCGAATTCAATACACAGAAAGAAAGGCGGCGTACCTGTGAGCAGCGTCGTGATGGCATGCGGATCCAGACCTTCCCCAATGGAGAGATCTAACGAGAGAGGTTCGGCGTCGCCGGTACGCAGACGCTTCTCCTTGGAGGCGGCATAACTAAGGGCTTGGAGAGCCGCAGACCCGTCGTCGGGGCTGCGAGCACGCTTGAGTTTGGGCGGTGGCGCGTCGAGAGGCACAGAGGAAGGGCCGGGGACTGGTGAAGCAGGTTTGGGCTGTTTCTTTCGCTCCGGCGGCGATTCCTCGAACGTGCACTTCTTGCCCGTCTGGCTTGGGAATGTCACTATCTCGGGAGATGTGGGGGCGGGAAGAGTGGCTCACAGACACTCGAGACAAGGAGGGCCAGCTTGTGGAATGGCGCAGCGAGACTTTGCTTTCCTGCAGCTGTTCACGGATTAGTGAGGCCACACAGCGTGTAATCCCGATGCACCTATCACACGGCCTTTGTCGCCGGGAACGAAAGGGACGAGACAGCTGGATTCCCT
Organism: Mycena chlorophos; assembly: GCA_014461115.1. NCBI lineage: Eukaryota > Fungi > Basidiomycota > Agaricomycetes > Agaricales > Mycenaceae > Mycena > Mycena chlorophos. The sequence continues at coordinate 1,204,462 of JACAZE010000007.1, read as the reverse complement.
CGTGTCCAGGCGGAGAAGAGAACTCGGCCATAGCGAGAGTTTGCTGGGACGATGTAATGGTTGAGATTAAGAGCAGTCTCGAAACGTGACCCCGACTCTTTGCCGCGGCCGCCTTCATCCGAACCTCCATCATGCTCAAGCGCCGCGCGTCCTCGTCGGACCTCGCGTCTGCATTCGCTGCCCAGGATGCCACCCAAGCACCCCACTTTCCTCGCAAACGCGCTCGCCTGATGGCACCCCCACCCGAGAACGGGCAGCAACAGCATGGTGCCACGCACAGTCATGAGTCGGACGATGGAGAGGAGGACGATCTCGACCCGAACAGAGCAGGATCCCAGGTGCCCCAGAACACGGAGTACCAAGCAACCAACACGACCCTCTACGAGCTCCATGCCCTCCATCGCCACCGTCTTCTCTTTGCTCCCGACAAACATATATTGCACGACCCGAACAAGCATTTAGAGGCGGGACGAGAGGGATACGAGGTGCAAGAGCGCTACGGGCAGTCGAACAAGTGCGTCGCTAGTCGATTTCCGATCTTCTTGGTCTGATTCTGCACACAAGACTCCTCGGAAACCTTTTCTTGAATCGGCGCCGCGAACTGGAGCATCCATGACCCCTTGCATCTTGACGACTAGACTCGAGCATAATCCATCGCAATTGTGTAGTGTACTTTCTTGTAGTGGGCATCACCGTGACCTCGGCCAATGTATCTCTCCGTTCGCCACTTCTCCCGTTCCATTCCCGTCCAAGCACGTCGCAGCATCAAGGACCTTCGCAAGGAGCTGCGGGATCTTGCAAAATCGAGAGGTCCAGACACCCCCGAAGACCTGCAGCGCTATCTTTTCACAGAAAGCGAAGCGACATTCGGACCGCTTATACCAGGCGACCCTACCGCATATGTGAACAAAGTCGCAGACGACGCGTTTAGTTCGTGCCAATTACAGCCCTGGGCCTCTACTAACGCGGCCGCAGAAAAAGCCCTTGCTGACTCGGGCAACGACCCAAGATTGTTTCGCGAATGGCGTAAGCACGACACACAAAAGACGAGAACGTTCTCACAATTTCGCGCAGGGGAGAACATAAAATCCCGACCAGAAGTGTGAGTGTAGGTTTTCTGTACTAACGCGCAGCTAACATGAGTACCAGGCTTGCCGAACGTAAATCTGCTCTCCGAATAGCTTCGCCGACCGCTGACCGCTATCCAAGACGTGAACCCGTTCGCCAAGAAGTCATAGCTACTCCCTTGACTCCAGAACGTCCACGGGCCTCTGCAACGTCGCGCTGAGCTCCTGATTCAGCAGGTCCGACAGCGATTGCCCATCCCGCGAATAAACCCATAGCCCAGTTCCTTCAATGTAATCGTATCGTTTTGGACCACTGTAATATCTCTCAGTTCGGCTATCGCTGGACAGTGAACCCGTACCTAAATGGCGAAGACAGCCATATTTGCTTGTTCGGAGGTTGCTTGTTAATAACATAGGTTCCGTGGTCCCCGAGCTGAAGCGTCAAGACACCGCTCTGTGTACTTTGAGCGCGACGACGGCGACGCGACGCACGCGACTTACGTGGTACTCGACTTCGTAGCCAGAGGTCCCGACAGAGTCTACAAGCTCTTCTAGAGAATGGAGCAGGTTGTCCATGGTCTCGTCGGACAAGGCATGATACCGCTCAATTGGCAGTGTGCTGGGGTCGAAACTTGAGTTGCAGTCGCCCAAGAGGGACAAGACGGGACCTTGAGGATGTCTGGGGTGGTGGGGTTGCGAAATATCTTGGACGAAGCAGACTGGAAGGAGGAACGCGGTTGACGCGTATTCGGAGCAGACGCGCAGATGAAAGTCGAGTGAAGGAAAGCATTTTGTGAGTGACCAATACACTCTGACTACTTGGATTTCTCCCCGCCCTTCTCCACCCACTCGAGCCACGATCCCTTGTAATTGAGGATGCTATGCGTCATCAGCAAAGAAGATGCGAGACGCGCCAAACAGCAGACGCACTTTGTGTAGCCATTCCGCTTGGCTACATCGCACGCAGACGTGCTCCGGACACCGCTGCGACAGTAAAAGGTAATCTCCTGGTTTTTGGCCGGCTTTTCAAAGCCGTGCTGGGCTTTGAAGGCGTCGGAATGGAGATGCAGAGAGTTGGCGAGGACCGACAACGGGAGGTTGACCGCGGAGGGGATCATGCCCTGAATGACCTCGTCTGGCTCGCGCACGTCGATGAGATAGGATTCGGGGCTCGGCGACCGTGTCTTTGGCAGCAGCTGCACGTAGTCGATGACCTTTGCATCCCAGTCCCGCTGCAGGTTGTCGGTCAACTCCTGGGCGGCTTTCTTAGCGGATGCATGTTTATCGGGGGTTGGCTGTGATGACTGGTATCGCCTGGGCAGTGCGTGGTAGGCGGGTCTGAGTGTCTGTGGCCGGACGGCCCGCACACTGCGCAAGGCGGCGGCGCGAAGCATACTTGTAACGTCCATTCAAACCGTCTCCACGCTGGCGCTCAGGTGGTCAATACTTCCGACGATCATCAATGATCATGGCACGCGTCGGGCTCTCGGCGCGTCTTATGGCCCAACTCGCGTCTAACGCGCGTCGGCGTCGGAATCGCGTTGCGGCTGGTCTCGTCAGCGCGTCTAGGTGGAGCACACGATGATGCTTTATTCCTCCGGCCCTTGCGACACCGACACTCTCGGCTTCGGAAACTCGTTGCCGACGTACAGCTACCTCACCGCGGTGGACGCCGGGGATTTACACGGGGAACGGGAGGACCTAGACCTCGTCCTACCACCGGGTTTACCAAGGGTCTCTTTTTCATGTTGCCATCTTTTTTCCCCCTGGGTTTTTGATGCGCAAATGTTTTGACCCTTGGGTTTTACCGGTGGAGGTTTTATCCGGTGCTCCTGCCCAACCCACGGGCCAACCGCCTTATGGTGCAGGTGTAGCTTCGGACCTCTCTTTGGGTCCTCGAATCGTGCGGGAGCTTGACTTGCTCTGTCTTGGGTTATCTCGGGCTTGGACTTGCTCGTTTGGACTTTCTCGGACTTGGCACTGGTCTCGGACTTGGATCTGGCTTGCTCTGGCTACTTTCTTGGCTATGTACTCTTTGGACTTGCTTGTATTACTCTATGGCTTTTCCACGAGGCAGGGGGTCGACGTACTCCCTGGAGGGTACAGCTCGCCCCCGTTGAGTGGTTGAGTCGGCCGGTACCCAGATGTGGGACCATGTGGCCATTTAATCTTAATCTTAATCTTAACGCGAATGATGTTGATCACGATTTCCTTGTTCACTCGTCTGATCTCCGAAATGGCCCGCACGCAACCACGTTCATCGTTCTGGCATCCCTCAGGCCTCGGCGCTCAGCAGCGCTCCACCGTCCTCGAATTGTCGCAGCAGGGATTTCACATGCAAAGGCGTTTGAGCCTCCGATCAGACAGTCCGGCTCCGACCTTATAAGCACAGTTGCGTAAACACATCTGCCCGCAAACTCTCCTTCTCTCCCCGATACCACCATTATGCCCCTTTCGCTGCGCAGAAAGGACGGTCCCGCGTGGGACACTGTGTTCCACACAGACATCGAGCCAGTCCACAATTACTACGACGAGGACAAAGGCATGCACACCCACTCCTGCTCAATGCCACTCATCCGTCCTACTAGACCTCGATGTCGTCTCGGTCGCCGAAGCCGATGCTAGCGGGAGCTACACCTTCAACTTCGGGCGGCTAAGAAACGACGCCGAGGACCTCCGCAATGCTGTTGTCTTCGCCCGCCAATCCGTAAGCCCGTCTTGTCGTTCGCTGCACAGAATTCATCCCGATAACAGCTTCTGGAGGAGATCGGCAAGCGAGGGTATAATGCTTTACTATCCGAAAGGTCAGCCATCTCGTCGGTGTCCTCATCGCTCTGCCTCACCTCGCGTTCCAGCTGGAGCATGACACTGTTCCGACGCAATAAGCGGCATCGAGTGGCTGTCGTCTACAGCGGGCGACGTACGACCTCCTTATCCTCGTTGACCGTGTCTGATCCTTGCCTTAGCAGCGCGTATGGAAGGAGATATGCCCCCATTACGACCGCCGCCGTTCTTGCAGCTCTTGCGAGATACCATGTAAATCCTGTTGCATTTCGGCTCCATAGTTGTATACCACTCAACCAGATTTCTCTATTATACTTGATGGCCGAAGAGCGTAGCCAGTCCAGGACTATGGCGCGACGTGAGCACCGCGACAGGAATACGAACAAGATCCTTGCCTCATCATAAAGGCTTGTATTCTTGACGCCGAGGAGCTGCAGACCAAGCCAGAGAATCGCTGCGGTCATTCCACTCCCGCAGCTCGTAATTACAGGCTGTTGTCCTTGCAGCACGGCCTGGGATAGCCTTTCCGATCCGATGGCTTCTTTCAACGCAGAGCGCAGTTGATCTTCAGGAAGGAATGTTGTGTACGGTGAACCGTTCGGAGCGACGTGGTTACGAAGGAACAGGTTGAAGGGCAACGAAACAGAGTGCGGCATATGCCCAGAAGAGAGACCAGGTCGCGGCTCAGGATCAGTTCCCAAAAACCTTCCTCGGCTCCGTGCGTCCATGACGAGCTCTCCAGCAGGTAGTTTTTTTGCAGCGTTATCGACCATTTGCTCGTAGCCTATTTCGGAGTTATTCGGACTTATGCATCACGGTGTTAGGACACCTACTGCGAGTGACTAGCGCGTTTAACATCGGGGTCGAGTACGCCGTAGGCACTGGGGCGACTATTTCGGGGCTGGAATCCACGGGGAATCCCTCTGCCTCCCAGCGGGGCAGTCCCCCATCGAGGATGGCGGCATTTTCGTGTCCAAACGCCTGTTTAAACATCCACAACGCGCGAGGCGAGGAGAACACCTGACGGCGTCAGAACTTGGACGCGGGTCAGGAACGCATACCCCGTGAGCGTCGTAGAAGACTGCCGTGGACGAGCGTTCGATTCCAAACGCACCACACGCGTTTGCAAACATCTGCGGACTGGGCAGCATATGTCTGGTGAGGTCGCTTTAGAATTGTATTTTTTGGCCCGTCCCAAGGAATTCGACGCACTTGAGGCCGAGTGGATGTGAGCTTGCTACCTCGTCTAGATCCAGGAATTGAGAGCCGGGAATCCGCTTGGCTTTGAATTCCGCTTTTGCGACGCGGGGAGAATTGGGCATAAACCACGTAGAATCTAAGACCACGGTCTTGGTGTTGGAGCGCAAGAGCTTTTGTAGCTGCGTCGGAGACAGGAGAAGGCGGGACATGAGTAGGTGGTTGGGAATCAAGAGTTGAAGAGACGCTGCCGGGGTGGGTCACGGGCCAGACTTGACCACCACCACATCCAAACCACATCTCCCTCCCGTCGCGCCCCGCGAAACGTCTTTTATGCCGTCCGACCAAGCGACCTGGTTAATCGCCTATCCTCAGGTCCCGACATCGCAAACGACATAATCCCATCTAATAATTGTCGACAGGACGGGGACTCTGAAGGGCTATTCGAGGAGATCGCGCCCAAGCTAGGCCAGCAGTCCAAGGCCAATGTTGTCGCAACGTTCCCGATCCCTTCATTCAAGGTGCGTTCTCGCCCCCGACACCACATATGGCCCGATCTCTCACCGACCCAGACAGGGACGCTGGATGGCCTCATATCCCTCTCGGAGGACCTACCCAAGCAGGACAACTTCTTTACGGCAACAGTCGCCAAGAACGTTGACACTCTTCGCAACCTGCTCAATAACGACCCATCCAAGCTTTCGCAGCATGTTCTGGTCAACGAGCAGCCGGTGGACACGTACATCTTGAAGGGTTGGAAGTGGAACGAGGGCCGCTATGGTGTTCAGCGTGGCCTGCGGGAGATTGTAGACACCCTGAACAAGGTCCGTATGCACCGTAACCCTCGTTCGACCGTCGCATAACCCCCGCAGGAAATGACCTCCATCGACGCAGCAATGAAGGCTAAGCTCACAAACTACAACCTGGTCAAGGGATCTTTAGTACAAATGCAACGCAAGAAGACGTGTGTATCCATAAACTGGATGTCGGGGTCGTCGTTGAACGGATTGTTAGGGGAAACCTCTCTGTGCGCTCGCTTGCAGACGTTGTATCGAAGGAACACTTCGTTCAAGACTCCGAATACCTTGAAACGGTTCTGGTCGCTGTTCCCAAGTGCGTGTTCCGCGAATATATCGCTCGTTATGTAGTCTAACGCAACTCAAGATCTCAAGTGAAGGACTGGAACGCCAAATACGAGCGACTGACTTCGATGGTGGTCCCTCGGTCCTCCACGTAAATCCTGCGCACTTCCCACTCATATTTGGCTTAATCTGCTTCCAGATCGATTGCTTCGGACGAAGATTATACTCTCTTTGGCGCTGTAATATTCCGCAGGGTGCACGACGAGTTCGTGCAAAAGTGCCGAGAAAACAAGTACGCGGACCAACTTCCTCAAGCAGCTCGTTTTTAAATCAGAACAGATTCATCGTCCGCGACTTTGTTTATTCGGAAGAGGAGCTTGCGAAGCAACAGCAGGACCTTGAGACGGCCGATACGACCGAGAAAGAGCTTTGGGTACGAAGCACAAGCTGCCTACCTGTAAAACTGATCCTCTCCAAGACGGAACTGCTGCGAGTATCGCGAACCAACTTCTCCGAGTCGATACAAATTCTCGTTCACCTCAAAGTGATTCGCCTTTTCGTGGAGAGCGTCTTGCGGTATGGCCTGCCCGCAAATTACAGCGGACTCGTGGTCAAGGTATGTTTGGTTTGTCGACGATCATGTCGGTGGTCAACGCGTCGCAGCCCGATTCCCGATCTGCGAAGAGGACATTTGGTGCACTGCAAACACAATTCGCCTACCTGCGTCCTCGGTCGAATCGCGCGAAGGGCGGCAAAGTCAGCAACGAGGAGTTCGCTGGCGAGTACCAAACGTTGATGGAGCAGGAGTTCTTCGACTTTGTCCTGTGCGAAGTGGGGTGGATACTCTACTAGAGAGAGACGATTGGACATTCTTTGTATCGCACATTCACATATCTATAGGCTGAACAGCGTAATATACACTCGAGAGATAGTACAAGCTAGGCGGCGGCGGCTCGTATAGAAATGAGAAATGAAAGTAGTTTGTCTCTCCGTAGAAATTGTACATTTTGGCGGGTTGGGATGCGATGCTAGAGACCGAGAGTAGAAATGACACGCGAGACCTCGTCAACGTCGAGTTCAGGCCGTTGCATGGCTGTCCCGATGACCGCCGAACGAGAGATCGAAGTGCCGTATACACTGGGGAACGACGGCGCAGTGACCGACGTGGGGCTCGAGTTGCCTCCAGTTTCTCCAGCAGAGGTGGTCGGAGAATCCGGCGGCAAGCGGGACGTCTCGGTGATGCGCGAGAGCGAGTAGGTGAGGTCAAGCGACTGCGCTCGGTTTTGTATCGACCGGGGCTTGCCGTTCAACTCATCTTGAATCTTCGACTCGAGCAGCGAATCCGAGCCTCTCTTGACCGGATCTTCCGAATGGCGCGTACGATGGGGAATGCCTGATCCCTGGAACGCAAATTCACTCCATGCGGATGACGAAGAAAGACCAAACATACGATAGGCGGCAGTGGCGTCCAATAGTCAAGCGAAGCCGTCGAGAGATGGTTCCCTTGGCGCTCCCCTTGCTGTTCCAGATTGTAGATGTACGCTGGCGAGTTGAACAGTGCCTTCACATCGGGAGACGAGCTGGCCATGCGCAGCTGCCGACCGACAGCAAAGTCCGGACGGCCAAGATCGTCAGATTCTATGTTGCGTGTCAATACGAGCACGGCGAGACAAGTTCAAACGCACCATGGTGAGTCCTGGCGGTCGACAGGAGCTTGCTGTCGAAATGAGGGAAAGCCTCCGCAAACGAGTCGCCTCGTTTGTGGACGTGCGATGTCGGAGCGGGGAACAGATGAATGTTGTGGTTGGTCAGGAACTGCTCGAGCGTCTCGCGAGCTGGAACGAGGAAGTCGCTGTTGCTGCGCTGGCATCGGAACTTGAACGAGAACTCGGACGGGATCTCCGTGCCCGAGTCCTCGTCTACGATCGGCATCTTCATCGTGGGTACGATAGACACATGCATTTCGCGCTTGATACGCTCAACAAGGCTGTTGAACTCCGGTGAGACCGTCAAGCGACTCAGGTCCGCACTCGGAGGTACGCTCATGTCCGCTTCGTATGGCACATGATCCTAGACGAACGCTGAGCGAGACGGACGAGTTCATAAATGAAGATGCGTACAAGCAGCATCGCAGCGGCAATCTGTACCTGGCTCTCAGGCCCGAAGATGGTTACGATATCCGAGGCGATTTCTTTCGGAGGGAAGCGGACATGCGAGTTGGTCTTGGTTTCGATGTCGCGAATGAAGATGCTCTTCTCCCCGAGCAAAGTGCGATGGTACCGACGCGGAATGGAAACGGTCTCGTTGATGTAGTCCTTGTCCTGCGGCTCCGTTAAAAAGAGGTGAATCAGACGGTAAATCGACAAATACCTTCGGGTTGACGAGTTCCATGACGGACTGCTTGAGATTATCCAAGTTGATAGCGTTCTTGGCCGGTGTGCGGGCAACGACGTTGTCGTCGTTGTCATTATACCCACCGAGGGCCGCGAACTCCTCCGCGTTGGAGAATTTGACGTAGACACCATACTTTTTCATGATGCGCTGGATGCTCCTTCCACCAACGCCAATGATTCGCTTGTGGTACGCCTCCGGGACGTGGAACGAGATTTCTGCCGGCAGTTCTTCCTGCAGCAAGGACAGGCCTTGCAGTACAGAGCCATCGGGTCCCGCGATGTCGATCAGGAAATTGTGGTCGTTGAAGGTTTCGAACTTGATTTTAACGTTGGTGGTTTGCATGATTTTGTTGATTTTCCCGTTCTTTTTGCCGCTAATGAACTCGCGATGCTCATTCGCGAGCTCGATTTGGAATCGAATCTCGTGGTGGAACGACTGGATCATCTCGAGCTCCATGACCATACCAACGGCAGAACGGACTTCGCCCTCCAGGCCGTGCATTTCGAAGCACATGCTCTTGAAAACGACTTCGGCGCCAGAGGCGACGGAAATCTGCCTCAACAGATTCGTCACTTGCGCCGGGTTGAGAGTCGCTGGCGGAAGCAATGCGTTGAATTGGATTGGGAGGAGCCAGAACGATCCGACGTAGTAGTTACAGGCCTAACAATGTCAGGAACCCAGTGCGGCTACGAAAGGAATGCGTGCACGCACAAGCTGCATGATGGACCGAATGGTACGCTGAATGTTGACGCGATTGTCCCCGTAGACCGTGATCAAGCTCGTGGAACTGCCCAATGGCGGGAACTGGATGAATGTCGCGTTGTCGCTAACGATTGACTTGAGATCGTCTGCGCGGTCAGTGACCATCCAGTCGAGCTTGCGTGGCAAAATGGCCGTGTCCCGAGAGATTACGGACTTGCTCTGCAATAATATTATGAGTTGCGCGTTGTCTCTCTCTCAACACCACGCACCTTGTTGACAGATAACTGGAACAGCATGTCCCTGGCTCTTTGCACGCCAAAGAACTCTCCGGTAATCCAGATGATGTTGCCGCTCCTGTTCGCTGCTGGTGACTCGGAGCCGGGGCGTTCGGGACCGATGAGGCCTTGGAGAGGCGAAGGGAAGTAGATGTTGGTCGCAGTTTCTTCTTGAACAGACTGCAGCACCGAACGCTTTCTGCCAGCGATGATCGCGTGCAGTTTCTGGTCGATTTCGCACATTTCGGCATGAAGGCCGCTCTGGGAACGAGGTGTGAGTCGACGGAATTAGCCAGTAGAAGGGACATACGAGCTCATCGAGCATGACCAGGAGCCGCACCCTCGCCAGTTCCACAGCGTCGCCCTGGCCCGTGACCACCAGCTCACAGACCCGCTCAGTTTCAAGACCCGACCAGCCCCCACTCCCGCTGATGCTATCCGGAGGCGTGCGGTTGGAAAGGGAGAGCGGGCTGTTGACGACGGCGATGTGGGCGAGCGTCTGAGACGCAATCTCGTCCAAACGACGGCGAACCTCGGATTTGAGCGAGGGGTTGGAGGACGGCGAGTCAAGAATCTCAGAACGAGCGACCTTGATTGCGACACGATGCTTCATTCCGAACGTAAGCGCGAGCTGAAGAGAGCAGAACACGTCGGGCGCACCTGGATGGGACACTCCTTGAGAATCATTCCACGAGCGAGCAGCACCTGCTGATATGCCCCGGAAATGTAGAAATTCCAACGACCAGGCTCTGTGCAGACATGAGATGGGGGCGCAAATAGGACTCAGAGGTGGACGCACCTGCTTGGAAGTAGGAGATATGGCAGCCGTGCAAGGTCATGGCCATCATGACGAGTTTTTGGATGGCGTCGGCGTCTGGCTGGAGGGAGGGGTCGAGGACGCTGACATGCTGGTTTATGCGAATTTCTGCGCCGGGGAACTCGAGCGAGGAGGGAGGTGGTTGTCGCGAACTGTTGAAGGAAGTGGCATACTGGGTGTCCATACTCGCGCTGAAGATAGGATTAATGAATGATCTTGTACACAAATGTCGTCGTCGGGGTATTGAGCGTGCTGGTATAAACCGCCGCCAGTCGCGGTTTGAGGTTGGAAGGCTTGGGTCCCTACACGTGATTTTTGATTCCCCATCAGATCCTCTGCACATCTCCCGCTCACACCGTCTATTAACTCGATACATAGCAAGAGAATCTATCACCAAGTCCGATCTTCCTCAGTAAAGTCAAAGAGCTTATTGTAACACGGAGCGCCCATCTTGGAGAAGTGCGCATAGGGCTGCTGTTTGTCGAGTTTTGCCGCGCAGCGGTAGCAAAAATGCGTGGCGCATCGCGAGCAGGTCATCTATAGGTGAAAGGTTAGCCTCGGTCAAATGCAAAATAAACAGTACACGCATGATTGCATCCGAGAGACTTTTCAATGTTCAGTTCGCAGGTTGGACACGCGACAGAGTGCGACTTGATCCATTCTTTGTTGAGCTGCTCTTCCTCATACCGCGCGACCAGACGGGTAAGGAGGACCTTTCCGTATTGCAATTCGAGAGCCTGACGCTCTTTTCCGGCGGGAAGCGCCATATATTGGAGGACCACGGCCTCGGTATTGGAGATCGGGCAGCTCTGGACGGTGCCGTGCCCTAAACTTTCACATTGAATGCGCGGGTGGGGAATGGAACGCAAGACGCACAACCCCGCTTGCAAAAGCTACAGAAGGAGTACGAACAAGCTGAGCAAATGCGCAACTTGTCCGCGGCCGTATTGGTTGTTGCCTCTGGTGGTCGAGGCACCGGGCTCTGACAGAAGGTGTTGGGGCAGTGGACCAGACTCGGGTCTGCAATTCGGTCAGGCAGGCTCTGAAACCAAGCAGTCGCGACATACCATGCTCGAACATGATCTTCTCCTGTAACCAGATCCAACGTTTGACTGCCTCTGGGGAGACTACCCGGGCAATCTCCTCTTCGCTCGCGGCGCGCCGTTCCTTGACGCATTGAACTTCAGGACAGCCGAGGAACTCGACGTCTCCTTCCTGGATCCTAAGCGACCAGAAGTCTTCAAGACATTCTCGGCAGAATACGTGTTTGCACGCAAGTTGCACGCATCGGTCGCCTTTCTTCGAAGAAAGGCAGATGGCGCAATTGTACGCCTGCTGAGCAAAGAGATCGGACCGCGTAGACTCGTCGTGGGTGGATAATATTTCCCGGAGTCGTTCCACAGGCAGAGTAGGATGTGGAGGAAGAGTTATGGCGTCGCCCGACTCTGGACTCAGCTCTAGTGGGACAAGAAAGGCGCCAGAACGAATGAATTCCACCCAATCGAACAGCACCTGCCGGGCGTCAGCCTGGCCGACATGGTATTTGACAACCGCTTACGGTCTCTTCCGGCTTCCAGAGATCTCGAAGGATATGGTGCAACTTTGCTGTGAGTGACGGCGAAAGCCACGAGGAACGAATTGAAAGTTCCGGAGGTGTAAATGTCGGATAGCTCGAGACCAAGACGACGTGCAGCAGCAAAGGCGGTAGATTATCGAGAGAAAGGCTAACGGAGCTCTCCTCGTTGCCTAAAATCTCGACGCCGGTTGTTTCTTGAAGCTGGACGGGAACTTGTAGCCGAATGAGTGGGTCGGTGGATTCGGTGTCGTTGGTCAGAACGAAGTCGGGATAGATGGACTGGATGAAGTGAGCGGTTTTCCAGCACACCAAACGTTCCTACCTTCAGGATTTCGCTTTCACTCATGGTGTCGGAGAGAGAGTACCGGAATAGCGAGTCATTGGTTCCGCTAAGCCGAAGCCCGTTGATGTCACATCCGCTCCTACTTTCGCGGAACCGCGACCTATGGATGCCAGGATTTTGGTGATAAACCCAAACAGCAGCGCATCCGTCACCAAAGGGTTGGAAGAATCGCTAATCGCGCCTCCGAAAACGGTCTTGACATTCTATACCGCTCCCCCGGACGCGCCGCCTTCGATCGACGATGCCACCACTGGCACGTTGAGTGCAGTATCGTGTTTCAGGGACATTCAGGACAAGGATTTAATCGGGCAGTACGATGGTGGCTTTCCATCCACCTCGCGATCGGTGGCTGACCCATGAATAGGATTCCTCGTGAGCTGCTGTAAGGGCGACGCGTAGCAGAAGAGCCTTTCTCACTGCGATCCAGTCTCTGATCATCCCTTGGTTGCCCTCCTACGCGAAGCTACCTCCAAACCGGTGCTGGGCATCCTGGAGGCATCGTTGGCACATTCGTTGTTGGTGGGGAAGCGCTTCGGCATTCTAAGCACCGGGTCTGGGTTCCGTTACGACCGCCACGACGAAGTGAGAAAGTTTTTCGGTGGAGCAAGCGCCAAATTCGCTGGGATCGTGATGACTGGACTCGGTGTCGTGGAGATTCGTGAGGCGGACCAGGACTATGTGGCCAAGCGCCTGAAGGAGGGAAGCAAGGAGCTAGTCGCGTTGGGCTGCGACGTGATTATCCTCGGGTGTGCGGCGATGGCAGGTACGCGTTTTTGTGCGCGTCGGTTTTTTTTTCTGACGGGGATGAAGGGAAGGAGGAGATTGTGATGAGCGGGGAGAGAGTACGCGTTGTGGATGGCAACAAGGCGGGCATAGAGCTGCTCGGGGCATTAATCCGTCTCGGTACTTAGTTGATCGCGTGACCGAGCCTGTCTCCAATGGCCGACGATGTCTTCGCGGCCATGGGCATCGCAGGTTTCGGAAAGGCCACCGCTGCTCGCAAACTAGACCCGAAACGCTTCGACAAAACAAGGAGAGAGCCAGCAAAGGCGCGTCCCCCGCCCTGTCCTCCCCAACTTGTTCTAACTCTACACACTCAGGCTCCTGCTCCCATCGCCGGCCCCTCCAAGCCACCAGAAGACGACACAGAGAAACCTCTCGAGCAGGGGGACGACGACCAACAGCTGGAAGAGCCCGAGTACGACCCCTCCGACGATGACTCCGACCAACCCCAGTTCCCCACAACGCATGAGATAGTTCTCAAAGACCACAAAAAGGTCATCTCTGCACTCACTTTGGACCCGTCCGGCGCCCGTGTTCTTTCCGGCTCTCACGATTACGACTGCAAGCTCTGGGATTTTGGCGGCATGGACCATCGCTGCAAGCCGTTCAAAACTTGGGAGCCTGCAGGAAGCTACCACGTTCGTCCCCCCCACTCTGTCGCGACACAACACACCTGAGCATCCTGGGGGATAGATCCACGACCTCAAATATTCCAACGACGGCCAACAGTTCCTTGTTGTGTCCGGCACCCTCCAGGCAAAGCTCTATGACCGGGACGGCGAAGAAAAGTATGTGTTCTTGTTCTTGCAGCTGCAGGATAGCCTCACTGAACCGGCAGGGCAACCTTCATCAAGGGCGACCCGTACATTCGCGACATGAAGCACACATCGTGAGTAAACCCTGCATGTCCCCCGTCCTCAACTCACAAGCTTCAGTGGGCACGTCAGCGAGCTTTCGAGTTGCATGTGGCATCCGAAAGACCCCAAGACCTTCATAACCTCTTCCGCGGATTCCACCATCCGGTGCGTTAAAGTGCACTCAATTGCGCCTTTACTCACGCGCAATACAGCATCTGGGACGCGGAAAACAAGCGCAAGCAGAAGACGGTCATCGTGGCCAAGTCCAAGGAGCGAGGCGCGCGCACCAAGATCACATCCTGTGCCTACTCTCCCGACGGCGGAATGATTGGAGGAAGTGCGTCGCGTTGTCACCACCAGCGTAATCTGCTCACCCATTTGCAGCCTGCCTCGACGGCGCGATCCACTTATGGCAATCAAGCTCGAATTTCGTTCGACCGAACTTGTCGATGGAAGGCGCACACGTCAAGGGCACGGAAACTGGTTCGATGGTGTTCTCGGTGGACGGACGGACGCTTCTGACGAGAGGCGGAGACGATACTGTGAAGCGTAAATCTTTTTTGGTGTTGCGAGACGCACGGCTGAACGCTTTCCTTGGCAGTGTGGGATCTCCGGGCATTCAAGAAACCGCTGGCCACACGCGAAGATCTGGCGACACTCTATCCAAATACGAACGCCGTATTCAGCCCAGACGACAAGTATATCGTTACTGGTGCTGGAGCGACCTCCAAGGGCGGCCAGGGCCGAATCATGTTTTTGAGCAAGAGCAAGCTCGAGGTGGTCAAGACGCTCGAAGTGGAATCGACGCCGGTCAAGGTTTTATGGCATTCCAAGATTAACCAGGTGCGCGGCAGTGTGCTTTCCTGGGGCTGGGCTAGTAATGATAATTTTCAGATCGTGACGGGCTTGTCCAACGGGGAGATAGTGGTGCTGTATTCGCCGTTTACGTCGCTGAATGGTGCCAAACTGCTCGCCAACAAGGCGCCGGCGCGGCGGGCAACGAGGGAAGATATGTCGGGCGCGATGCTCGCACCCGTGATTCACAATCCCGTGGACGACCCGCTGTTCTCAGAGAACGACGGGATCATCAGGCTGCACAAGCGCAAGCGAGAGCACGGCAAACAGGATCCACGCAAGCTTCGGCGTCCGGAGCTGCCGGTGACTGGGCCGGGACGAGGAGGAAGAGTCGGGGCCAGCGCAACACAACACATGGTGCAAAGTCTTGTCCGCGACACGACGCGGGACGAGGATGTGAGTGCTGATGGGGTTGCTATCGAGCCTATCTAACTCGCTCTTTAGCCGCGCGAAGCGCTCTTGAAATACGCCAACACGGCTAACGACCCTCAATGGACAACAGGTGTGTATGCGCTTGTTTGGCTACAGCTTCTGAAAGGCACTGACGTGTCGCCTTTCCCCCCTTCTTCGCCCCGCAGCCTGGAGTGCTACGCAGCCTACGCCGGTGTTTGCGGACGTCAGCAAAGAGCTGGAGGACGCCGAGAAGGAGGAGGAGTGAGAAGAAGATGGAGGTATATTCGAGCAGGGACATTGAGGGTAGCTACTGGGCACTGGCGATGGTCTCTCCAAGGAAATGTGTGGACGAGCAGGGAGCGGGGGAAGGAGGAGGAGGAGGAGGACGTTGTCGTCGTTGAGGAGTGAGTGTGTCACAAATCTGATGGTGTGACACATACAAATGCGGGGGCCATTTAAGCAAAGTCACGAAGTCGTCCGCGCACCCTCCAAAACCCACCTGCCCTTCCGGTTTTCCACCCTGCACGTGACTTTGCTATGGACGCGCTCGTACCCCCACTGGCCCCCACCCAACCTGACGACGCGTCCCCTGCCCCCGTCGCCGTCGTCCCGCCCGTCGACGACCCCGCCACCCCCGTCAACGACGTCGTCGCGTCCGAGCCAAAGATCAACCTCGATGTCGACGACGACCTCGTCGTCAACGGCGACCACGACTCGCCTGGTGCGTCCCAGCCACCCTCCACCACCCTCCCTTTCTTATCGTCCTCTTTTCCAGCCCAGCCCGTCAACGGCACAAACGGCGAATTGAAAATGGACGATGTTGACGACCGGTCCACTCCCGGCGACCCACCACCACCGTCTTCCAACGGCACTTCCCATCCCTCCCCGGCCGACGACGACGACCAACCCCCGCCTGCCAAGCGGCCACGCATTCTGTCTGATGCCGACCAGGCCTCGTTTGCAAATGTATGCGTCTTTTGTCGCTCTTTTGCGCCTCTCTCATCTGCCTTAGTCTGCTACGCCCCCTCCCCCATCGGCCGAGTCACGGCCTCCCCTTGACATGCCGCAATGGCGCTTCTGCATCTCCACCGTCCGCAGCCTGAAAAAGCTCAAGGACGCTCCCCCGTTCCTCCATCCCGTTGACCCCGTTGCCCTCGGCATCCCCCACTACCCCACCATTGTCCGCAATCCCATGGACCTCTCCACCATCGAGCGCAAGCTCATTTCTTCCAATCCCTCCAAGCCAGACACAAATCCCGAGAACCCGCGCTATGCAAATGCAGACGAATTTGTCGCGGACGTTCGGCTCATTGTCAAGAACTGTGTCCTCTTCAACGGCGCGGAACACGCGATAACGGCCATGGTCCGTCGCGTTGAAGAGGTGTTTGACAAGCAAATCAAGAACCTTCCTTTGCCCTCCGAGGTGCGTTTGTTCACCGTTACTTTGTTTCATTCGCTCAGAGCATCCAGAACAAACCCGCGCCGGTCAAGAAGGCGACTCCGCCCCCTGCTGCGGCCCCTGCGAAGAAGGCCCAAGCACCACGACGTGCGTGTTACGCTGCACTGTCCTTTCGTCATCTGACCCTGCGTTATAGCGGTCATTGCGAGACCAAAGCGCGAAATCCACCCTCCGCCGCCTAAAGACTTGTCGTATGCCGATGCGCCGAAGAAAGTACGCAAAACTCGGCACGTCAAGGACGATGGGACGGCCGAGCAACTCAGATTCTGCTCTACCATCCTCAATCTTTTGCACCGCAAGCAGTACTATCCCATTGCCCACCACTTCTATGAGCCTGTTGGTACGTGCATTCAATCGTCGCGCTGTCGAGCACGACTGATCGTTACGTGTAGACCATGTTGCCCTCGACATCCCCACTTATCCCAAAATCGTGAAAAAGCCGATGGATTTGTCGACCATGCGCAAGAAGCTGGACGACGGCGAGTACCTGAACGCGCAGAGATTCTATGACGACTTCAAGCTCATGATCCGCAATTGCTTTGCCTTCAATCCGCAAGGCACCCCCGTCAACAATGCGGGCGTCGAACTCCAACGTCTGTTTGACGAGAAATGGATGGCTCTGCCTCCGCTTCACGACATCAGCGAGGACAACGACGACGATGACGAAAGCGACGACGAGAATGCGCAGCGTGAGCACGCCCTTTAATCGCCGCCTTTTGCCGCCTAATCTAGTTGCGCAGAGATCGCGATGATAGAGCACCAGATTGAGGCCATGCGTGGCGACCTTCAGGCGCTCAAGTCCAAGCCCAAGAAGGACAAGAAGAAGCTCCACGATGATCGCGACCGTCGAGAGAGAGCCGCGTCGACGTCGTCCAAGCCGAGCAAGCCTCCCAAGACGGCGTCGACGGCGTCTGTGAGCAAGAAGAAGAATAGCAAGAAGATCGTCGCCGAGAACGACGTGCTCACCTTCGAGCAGAAGAAGGATTTGAGTGAGGCGATCGGCCAGCTCGACGGGCCCAAACTCGAGCGGGTCATCAAAATCATTCACGAGGGGGTGCCCGAGATCAAAGACGTGCGTTGTTACTCTTTCTGGTTCATGGGTGTCGTCTCATCCTTAAGCAGAGCACGGAGGAGATTGAGCTCGAGATCGACTTGCTGCCGACGGCCGTCTTGACGAAACTGTACAACTTTGTGTTGCGTCCGCTGCGCGCCCCTCCGACGACAAAACGCAGTCGTCCAGGCAAAGGCACGGGTACTGGCGGGCTGAAGCGGAAGAGCATGGACGAGGATGTAGAGGCGGAGAAGATTCGTATGCTTGAAACGCGGATGGCTTTGTTTGAGCAGCACGGGAACGGTGCACCGGCAGGTGCAGGTGGCAGCGATCATTCGTCGGACTCGAGCTCTGGGTCAGACTCGTCGGGCAGCGATTCCGAGTGAGTCTTGGTGCATTCACGGTCGCCGCACCATCCATTCTTTTTTTGTGCGAGCAAGGGTTTTACGATAAACTTCGATTAACAACAATTGTAGCTAGCTAGTACTGAAATTTCTTCACAACTCACATGCGTGCTTGAACCTATCGGCGTTTCTTCTGGAACTGTTGCCAGCCCAGCCGCGACGCGTGAGCCTTGCCTGTCGGCTGCTCGACAGTGGCAGGAGCTGGCGGTTGTGCAACAATGGCAGGTTCCGGAACAGCCAATGCAGGTGGGGCCGTCGATGTAGACGGCTCGCTAGGAGGGACGGGAATCCAGCCAGATGCTGGCGGAGGATTGATCGGTTCGCCGTCGATGTCCATGTCGCTTGGGTTGGGTGCAGGAGGCGCAGGGGGAGCAGCAGCCATCGGCGGCGCAGGGGCAGCGGGAGCCGATTTCGCAAGCTTGATACCCTTGGCAGCGGCGAGCTTGCGCAGCTCCCGCTCTTCGCGTTTGCGCTCCTTTTCTTTGCGCTTGTCCGCGTCGTCCTGAGTGCCGCGCATACTCGATTGCATGTCCTTGAAGCGAGCTTTATGGTGGTGCGCATACGAATTGGTGTGTTCCGTGTACGCGGCAACCTGAAGAGCGGTGTATCAATGCTGAAGCACACAAGTCAAGCGCTTCCCCCGACCTTGGTGAATTGCTTGTCACATAGTTCACAGTAGAATGCCTTGATTGTCGACGAAAGTTCGTTCTGCAACACCATTGACCGGGCAACATTGTCCTGCTAAGTGTTGGGTTGTGTGAAGGAGGAAACTTCGAACACAAGTACCTCTCGTGTCTGGCGTTGTTCGTCTGATTCTTTGGTCATTCGCTCGGAATCCATGTCGCGCCTTTGAGAAACTGAGTTCGTTAGGACAGCATATGTCTTCGATGGGCGTCTTTGGCCACGCACCGGTTGTCTCAATGACGCGGAAGTCCTGCGTTAAGCGACCAAGGCCGAGGGAGCCTGCGTGGAGGTTCAAGGGGACTGGATCGACTCTTCCTGGATACTGGATTTAGCAGAACCGAGTAAACCGCTGGCCATGACACACCATCCTCTGAGAGACCCAAGGGTTGGCCCTCGCGCCAGCCAAGCTTAGCGAGCATAGCAAAGCCTCGGTTGGTCGGCTTGATTCTAGTCTCCGCCGTAATGGTTTCTGGCGGCAGAGGCTTTGAAGAATACTCGTCGTATTTGTACGGGTCCCGAGTGTCGACGTCCATTGGAAGCGGAGACGGGCTGCGGGAGACGAGGGATATGTTGTCGTCTTCTTCATCAATTGAGCGGGGTCGCTACGGGCGTCGGCGGCACAGTGCAGCGAGGGCGCGCGGGAATACCTTGAGCGGGCGCTCGACAGGGCCGTCCATTGTGGTCGACGGTCAAACTGCGGGGTCACATGCATTGACACCCAGCTTGTTTAGGCGCATGTCGGACTATGAGTTCGACGACTCGCTAGTCCTCAACGACGCGGCGCTCGAGCAGCTCGACGCGATAGAAGCCGCTCTTACCCAGAAACCCCCTCAGCCAGCGTCGGATCCCGATGACTTCACCTTCGGCGACATCGACGAGGGCGAGCTCGCGCGGCTCGACGATTTCATCGAGGCAAGCTACAAAGGAACTGCGCAGCCCGTCGCGGGTCCTAGTCGCTTACAACAAACGACACTGTTCGGAGGCATCGTGCCACAGCAGGAACAAACGCGTCCGACAGAGAGGACACCGTTCGGCCGCCAACCTCAGAAAACAAAGAAATGGGATAGGACCTTGTTTCTCGAGACGGGGAAGAGACGGACGAAGAGCAAGAAGGGCGGTGTAGGAGACGACGAGTCAGACGAGGAACCAGTCGAGTTCGAGCAATACCCCGCTCCGTTCATCACGCGTGCGTCGTTGCAATTATTCCGCCGTTTCAGCTTGCTAAATACATTTAGCTGGGTACGCTAATCCATTTCTCGTCGTGGTTCCACCAGTTGACTTTCTAGACCGGTAGGATATCGTCTATTTTTTCTTTCGTGTGTTCTAAAAGTCGATCAGCCACCGCCAATGAAATTGCGACCAGATCTACTGGAAGCCAAGCATTGGCTGTATCCCTTGAATCACCCAAAGCGAGACTACCAGTTCAACATCGTCAAGCACTGTCTCTTCGACAATACTATCGTCGCACTTCCGACAGGTCTTGGCAAGACTTTCGTTGCCGGCGTCGTGATGCTCAATTGTGCGTTTTCCCCATCCAATATCGTTCCTCTCGCTCATAGGCATCCTCAGTCTATCGCTGGTTTCCAAAAGGGAAAGTTGTCTTTGTGGCGCCGACGAAACCGTTAGTCGCGCAACAGATCGAGGCCTGCCACAAGACTTGCGGCATTCCTGGTACGGACGCTATCGAGTTGACCGGAGAGAACCCCGTCGCGATGCGTGGGCGCGCTGTGAGTTGCGCCTGTATGTTCTCGACGTGTTTTTGACGCGAGTCAGTGGAAGGACAAGCGCGTGTTCTACATGACCCCGCAGACCTTCTTCAACGACCTTGCAAAGGAAACCTGCGATGCGAGAGATATCATACTCATCGTCATTGGTGAGCCACGCCCGCGCACGGTCTGTGATTCTAAAATTATTGTAGACGAGGCTCATCGGGCCACCGGAGACTACGCGTACAACAAAGTCGTCCGGTACATGATGGCAAAGAATCCGTACTTCCGGATTCTGGCGTTAACTGCAACACCTGGGAGCAAACCGGAAGCCGTACAAGACCTGGTCGATAATCTGCACATCAGCAGGATCGAGATCCGCGACGAAGAGAGCCTCGACATTCGACCTTATGTGCACCAGAAGGTCCGTTGGCCTCAAAAGTATCTCTCAAACTCTGAATTTGGGTTTAGAAAGTCGAGCGGCATATCATCACAATGAACGAGGACATCAATAAGATCAAGGAACCGCTTCTAAAGCTCATGGTAAGCGGTCCTTCGTTTCGCACAACGTCGCTAATGGGCAACAGGATGAGTTCATTAGGTCCTTAAGAGCCGAAGGAGTCCCGGATGGCGCGCCGTTCGTCGCATATACTCTCAACCCGTATCGAACACAGGTGGTCTGTGCGGCTCTCGCCGCAGCCAAACGATGGGGTCCGTTCCAGAGGGTCCAGCATCTCGGCCGGCTTGCCAGAGCGCTAGCATATTTGGTTCGTGGTTCTGCATTCCGACGATGTGGAGTCTGATGTCTCGAAGCTCGAGGGCACCATAGGAATGTGCAATACATATCTCCAAGGCGTTGCGGCCAACGAGCCCGACGAGGAGGGGAAGCAGGTCAAAGGGATCAAGACGCTGACCGAGAAACCGCTATTCAAAGAGATCATGAAGCAGCTCGAGACGGAACGACTTCGTGGCTTCAGTCTCCACCCGAAGATGGAATTGCTTAAACGCATAATCATCGACCACTTTGGCCAGAATCTCGGCGACGGTGACGAAGACCCCGAGCCTACGAAAGTTATGGTCTTTTTGACGTTCCGAGAGGGCGTCGAGGAGGTGGTCCGGGTTCTCAACGAAGACGCGCCTCTGATTCGCGCACATGCGTTTATCGGGCAAGGAAAGGATCGTAAAGGCACGAAGGGTCTTACTCAGAAGGAGCAGCTCGAGGTAACAAATGTGATAGCCACGTGATCATTACTCATCAAGCCGTCCAGGTCATTCGCAAGTTTAAGGCCAACGAACTCAACGTTCTGGTCTCAACATCCATCGGTGAAGAAGGCTTGGATATCGGAGAGGTCGATCTCATTGTTTGCTATGACACGCACAGCACGCCTATTCGCATGGTATGTGCAGATATTACGTCTTTGCTGGTCTCAACACCTCCTAGCTTCAACGTTTTGGCCGAACTGGACGTAAACGAAACGGCGCCATCCATGTCCTGCTATCAGAAGGACGCGAGGAAGTGACCATCGACAAGGCCAAGGACAAGCAGCGGCTCGTTCATGGCGCGATTATTCGCGGAGACCAGTTCGAACTCTACGCCGATGTCGAACGGTTGTTGCCCGATCGGGTTCAACCGGAATGCCTCGAGCAGGTGATGGAGATTCGAGAGTATGTTCGAGAGGACGCGACCAAGAAGCGGACTAGTTCAAAGGACACGAGTGCTGCTGCCACGAAGGGAACGAAACGAAAGCGCAACGACGACCCGGCAAGAAATATTCCTGCTGGAGCGCTCACCGGCTTCGTCAGCGCATCGAAGCTCCGCGTCAAAGAGCCGAAGCGACAGAAGGTCGTGGACACTCGCCCATTGGAGGAGCGCGGGCAGGACGACGACATAGATCGGCAGTTGGAGGAAGGCATTATTGGGCTTCGCGCGCGAGCAGCATCGGCGAATGCCTCCACATCGGCATCTAAACCCAAACCCAAATCGACCTTGCGCCGTGCGGTCACGGAAGGAAACAAGCAGCCGACAAAGAGCGTCGCTAGTGGGTCCAAGACATCTGCGAAGAAAGATGACGAAGTCATCGACCTTGCGTCCGATTCTGAACCTTCTTGTCAGTTCTTTTTTTGTTCTTTGTTCGTGTTCCTTAGTTCTTAAACCCACATTGCAGCACCCGCCCAAGCTGCCGACGATAGTCCTCAGGCCAATGTGGGCTGGCTTCTTGACGACGACGACGATGCGGAAATCGAGATCCTCGAATCGTCGCCGATGAAGCCACCACCGATCATGAGCGCTAAAGCGGCCGGCAAACGGCGTGCGTTAACACCGGTGCTGAACGAAGCGGAGGTACGACCACCGAAACGAACCAAGACTGACATGGCTCCCCCGCCTGTTCCTCTTGCGGCTTTTTCGCCGCCAGAGCCGTCGTTTCCTGTTCGGGCTCCTGGTCGTTCAGGCAAACAACGAACGCCTGTGGAGTACGGCTCGTCGCCGCTGGTCGAAGACTCTCCGGTGCGCCGTCGCTTGCATCGTAGAGACGCTATTGCGCCTCGCCTCAACGCGAAGAAGCCAAAGTCCAAGTTGGAGAAGCTACGACCTCCTCGAGGATTGTACGATATGGAGGCAGTTCACAGCGGAGACGAAGTGAGCGCGGGGGGTTCAGGAAGCGACGACGAAGAGAACGAGTCGGACCGTCAATTCATCAGGGACTTTCCGGACACGCAGATGACCCCAAGTTCAAACGAAGACTACGACCAAAGCTTGATCTATCGCCAGAGTCTGCTCACACAGATGCCGGGGCGTACCGGCGGTCCACATTTCAGGAATCAGCCTGTCCGCCGGGGTGTGTTCGGAGGAGCGGCGCCCCGCAGAGCCCTTCGCAACCCGGTCTCGAGCTCACCGGCGCGGCTAGACTCAGAACCGGACGAGTACAAATTTGGAAGTTTTGTCGTCGAGGATGGTTCTAGCGATCTGTTTTGAATGAGGATTAGATGTACTTTGTCTAAATGGAGGTATTTCCCCAGACGATGACATCGCGGAAGGCCTTGTTTCCGCCCGCAACCGTGAACCGCCGATGCGCTCCGTGCAAAACAATGCAGGGCATCCGTCGCCCGCCGTCGTCTTTGGGCTGTTTGGATGGATAACAGCGGTCCAGGCATGCGGAGTGAATATAGCGCGGCCTTTGACGTCAAAAGAAGCACTTTAGCCTGAAGTGTGGCGACTTAGGTCCGGAATTGCTTTTATACGGAGTGCCTGCCTTCCCCACCCCCACCCCCACCTCTGGAGATCCACCATGACCACTTTCAGCTACCAGTTCACCAAAGGCCCCTGGACCGGCAAGAGCACGTTCCCTACTGGCATCTTCATCGACAATGAGTTTGTGGAGAGCAACTCGACCATCGAGTGTGTCGTCTATCGCGTATTTTGTCTTGCGTCTGACCCTTTGTAGCGTCGTCAATCCTTCGACGGGCCAGTTGATCACAAAGGTACAGCCTGCTTGCCCTGGTTGTCGCAGTACCAACGCACATTCGCTCAGATTAGCGAGGCCAAGCTCGAGCACGTCGATATTGCCGTGAAAGCCGCCCAACGCGCATTCGATACGACTTGGGGTCTCAACGCGTCCGGCGAAACGCGCCAGCAGCTGTTGTACGACCTTGCGACACTCATGGAGCGCGATGCGGATGAGCTAGCATCTCTTGAAGCTTTGGATAACGGAAAAGTCTGTGTCAACCGTGGATCCTCGTTTTTCTCACTTTAATTTCGCGACAAGACTTTCTCCTGGGCTCGCGGAACCGACGTAGCCTCAAGTATTTCGACCATCAAATAGTAAGTAGACAGATTGCTGATGCATCAAGCCGAACTGATGGCTGACTGTTTCCTTTGTTCCTCCTCAGCTACGCCGGCTGGGCGAGTAAAATTCATGGTACGTCGTGCTTTTTCCGTCGTCGAGTCCACTCAAATAAACCAGGCTCCACCATCGAGACCGATGAGCGCAAGTTCGCGTATGTTCGCAAGGAGCCCAAAGGTGCGTTTATTTGGGTATTTAGCCCTCTCTGGCCTCAATTTAAGCTCATTTGATCACTTCCAGGCCCTGTGGTGTGCATCTTACCGTGGAACTTCGCAAGTCAAACTAATAAGCGGTCTTGATTGTATTTCTAATGCTCCAACAGCCACTGCTCATGATGGCTTGGAAAATTGGCCCAGCACTGGCGGCGGGATGTACCGTGCTGCTCAAGGTCATATTTTCGCAAGTGGACAACGACATATTTTGACCTATTGCCTCAGCCATCTGAATTTACTCCATTGACGGCTCTGCGCATGTGCAGTCTCATCAAGGAGGCCGGTTTCCCTCCAGGTGTCGTCAACGTCCTCGTTGGCTATGGTCCTACGACTGGCCAGGCACTCTCGGAACACATGGGTATTAGCAAGGTGCTTCCCGTTATCTGCGACTATTTGTTCGTTGATGCCGTCTCACAGGTCGCATTCACTGGAAGCACTCTCGTTGGGCGGAAGATCATGGCTGCTGCATCAAAATCCAACCTGAAAGGTAGTTCGCTGGCCTATGAATACTGTGCTTGCTCAAAGTATGCGCCAGACGTGACCCTGGAGTTAGGCGGAAAGTCGCCCAACGTCATCTTTGACGACGCGGACCTGGATCAAGCCGTTTCATGGGCCGCTCACGGCATCTTGTTCGTCGGTTCTCGCTTCAACTCGACCCCGCTGATGCCTTGCAGCTGGAACCACGGCCAAGCCTGCTGTGCCGGCTCTCGTATCTTCGTGCAGGCCGGAATCTATGACCGTTTCCTCGCTGCACTCACGGAAAAGGCCAAGGCAATCCGTGTCGGCGATCCCTTCGACCCCAACGTCGACCAAGGCCCTCAAGTGAGCCAGCTCCAGTATGATGTGCGTGTCTTGTCTCGTTCTCGATTGTTGCCGAATGCAGTAGCGTATTATGGGCTACATCGACTCTGGGCGCAAGGATGGAGCGACCGTGCACCTCGGCGGAAACCGCATCGGCACGGAGGGATACTTCATCGAGCCGACCATCTTCACCGACACTCGTCCCGACATGAAGATCGTCGAGGAAGAAATCTTTGGTCCCGTTGGTGTCGTCGTCAAAGTGATGTTTCCTTGTGCATTTATTGATGTCGACTGATGAATGCCTAGTTCACGGACGAGCAGGGTGCGGCGGCTTGCGAACTCGTCTCCAACTGATGATGACTAAGACTATCTCAGATGTGATCAGACAAGCCAACGACACGCTTTATGGGCTCGCGGCCGCAGTTTTCACGAAGGACATTACCAAGGCCATAGAGACGGCGCACAAGCTGCATGCGGGCACCGTGTGGGTCAACTGCGTCAACCAGCTGCACGTCCAGATCCCTTTCGGTGGGTACAAGCAGAGCGGCATTGGTCGCGAGCTCGGCGAAAACGCCCTCGACAACTATTTGAACGTCAAGGTAAGCGTGAGACTGCGCTGGAATGCTCGTGCTTACCGTCGCTGTTAGGCTGTCCATATCAACTTGGGGCACACGATGTAAAAGCTAACCTGTTGAACGAGCGAAAATGTAAAATTTATTACCTGTAAAACCACGAAGATTACGCTTGCACGTATTTCCGCGGGAGAGTGAGTACCAGGTGTCGAGTTGAGTACAAGTTAGCGCCCAGCGCATCAAGATTCTCAGGTTGATGGAGACGGCAAAGATGGTTGTCGCCTTCGGCCAGACTCTCTTCTCGCGTCCACACTCCGTCTATCCTCCCTTCAACAGGCCGACTCAGTCTAACTGCGGGAGACTACCTAGACACACCAGAATCGCTCCATGCTCAACTACGTCCTTCTGATCTCACGGCAGGGGAAGGTTCGACTTAGCAAGTGGTATAAGACCACTCCAGCGAAGCAACGCGCCCGCATCGTGCAGGAAGTGACCACCCGAGTCCTTGCACGGAGACCGAGAATGTGCAACGTTCTGGAGCTTCAGGGATCGCGTATTATATACAGGCGATACGCGTCCTTGTACTTTGTTGTTTGTATCGACGACGGCGACAACGAGCTGCTTACGCTGGAGATTATTCACCGTTTCGTGGAGACTCTGGACCGTTTTTTTGGACAAGTTACTGAGCTCGACCTGTGCGTATAATACACCATGGGGTTTGTTTACAAGGAACTGATTCTGGTGCAGTATTTTCAATTTCCAGAGTGGGCATGCCGTTCTCGACGAGTTGTTGTTAGCGGGAGAGCTGCAGGAGTCCTCCAAAGCAGTCGCTCTGCGCTCTGTGCAAGGTACGCGTTCGGAAAAACTACTCGGACCACTGCTTACAATCGTATTTAGCTTCCAACGCTTTCGAATCAAGCGAAACCATTCACAATGCTCTCCGCGAGTCGAGTCTTGTATGACCATGTATGCTCTCTTCGATATACTATTCCAGCCTACTCGACGACAACGCTCCATTCGCTTGGAATTTTGCCCCACTGCCTGCCAACAAGCTCTGTCCATATCGGACGCGAAACCGGCCCCATGCCATCCGCGCCGGTGGGGATATGAACGTCCTGGCCCATGTACCCGATCCTGTCGACCGGGCTGATGACGGCCGCGGTGCCTGCACCGAACATCTCGACTAGACGCTGTTCTTGAGCGGCCTCCTTGACCTCCTTCATTGTGACGGTGCGTTCGGAGACGATGAGGTTTTCCGGAAGATCCGCGAGGGTCTTGACGCCGTTGATATGCTCACGGGCCAGCGTGAGCACCGAGTCGCGCGTTACACCAGGCAGAATCATGCCGTCTAGCGGGGGCGTTACGAGCTCGAGAGCGCCGTCCTTTGTCTTGAAGACGACGAACATATTCATGGTGCCGACCTGTTTCCAGTCAACACCAAATTCAACCCCATGAATGCGTTCTGCTGACCTCTGTAAGTTGGTGGTCGGGGCCGTGAAGCCACAAATTCTGCGAGTAGCCGAGAGCGGCGACAGATTTTTGCGGTAATACGCCTGGCGCGTAGTTGACACCGAGTTTGTACGCGCCGGTGCCCCCAGGAGCGGCGCGAACAAACTCGGTGGTGCCGTATAGTGCAACGGGCTTGAAACCCGACGCGTAATATGGGCCCACGGGGCTGAGGATAACGAAAAGAAGCGCCTCGTTTGGCGGGCCCACGCCGATGGCTTTTTGGGTTCCAACTGCACGAGGTTCAAACATCCGGTACGGCCACGAAAGATAGAAGCTTACTGAGCGTCGGGCGAACGTACAGACTGTGGCCCGGCTCTTGCGGAATCCAGTGTTTGTCTATGGATATGAGGCGTTTGATGAGGTCGAGGAACGCGTCGCCGTTGAAGGTCTGCAGGTGACCGTGTCAATGAAAACGGACGCGCAAACAGAGCAGATGTACCGGAAGTGCTAGACGGCGGGCGCTGTTGTTCATGCGCTTCATGTTCATGTCGGGACGGAACAAGGTGACCTTGCCGGTCTCGTCGCGGTACGCCTTCATGCCCTCGAACAGCGTCTGGGCGTAGTGCAACACCGTTGCACTGGGCTCCATCTGAAGGGGGCCATCTGCGGAGTCTTGTAGCGCGCGACGGAGAGGGAGAGAGACGCGCACGAACAAGGTTTGATTTCAGGAACGCCCCAGCCAGATACGGCGTCCCAAGGAATGGTCAACATGTGGTCCGTCTGCGAAGTGAATGAGCGTTGTGGCAGATTTTGTTCTCTCCCCGCTGGCTACGTACAAACGTATGGCCGAATACGAGCGTCTTGGAAGGCGGTGGAGTCCCCGGGTTGGCGTTGCGTGTTATTTGGAGGAGATTTGGCTGAGCATGAATTGATTCTCGATACTTTCGAGGGATGGTATCGAGTGTACCTGGATATCAGGCGTTGGGGGCATAAGTTCGCCAGTCATGGGATCCGGAACAACATTCTTCGTCGCAATAAAACGTCGCAGCGCCCACGAAGCCAGGCGAGGACGAGATAATGACCGGAGGAGAGTGTAGTTCATGGCAAAAAGGCAAGAGCACTGACTCCAATCGGGCCGGTCACGTCTGCTTGCGCAAAATTATATACAGCATAACCTTAGCTATCTACTACAGTGTCCTATGTGCCCTGCGAACGGGCTCGTTTCTGCAACCTGGCAGGGGCAGAGTCTGGTGTCTGGGAAGCGGAGACATTCTCTACGCGCCCACGTTCGGACCTTGAGTTTGGTAGCTCCGGAACTGGTGGGACAGGGGATGAGGGGCCTCGTCGAGCAAGGCTCGACTGTGATGAGGATCGTCGAGGTTGCTTCCCAGCTATGAAATGAGAATTAGAACGCGTCTAAACGGCGACAGGAACGCACATGCACTCGACGGTCTTTCCCTGGGTCTTTCGCCGGGTTCGGAGCGGACCGCGGCAGGGGCCCACTGATCGACCGTGCTGTAGCGTTGTTGGTGTGGTCGCGGGTCATGAATGTCGTTGAATGCTAGTGGTGTTGGCAAGACAATTTGGATGTTGTTGTGGGGGGCATGGGGAGCACCACGAATCGTGCTGCGTCGCGACACGCCTGAACTTGACCCAACGGAAAGGGGGCGTCGACTGCGACGGGAGCGGGAAAAGGAAGAGTCGGTGGCGGAGGGAAGGGGAGGAGAGTCGGTTTCAGCAGTGCTCGTCGCCAGGGACGTGTTGCTGCTACTGCCGTTGTGGAAAGGTAGATGAGGCATTTCGAGCGGCACCGCGAGGGGCGCATCGAAAACAAGCTCGTCGGAGGGTGATTCGCTTGTGTTGAAGCTGGCATGGCGCAGAGGGCTTGGGCTGCCCCCGCGACTGTCCGGCGGGAATAGTGATGAACGACTGCCACCAAAGGCGGAGTGGGGCGTGGACAGTTTGGCTGGGTCGTGCCAAGCAGGCAAGGTATGTGTGGAGCGGTAGTGGGCCAGCTCCTGCTTGGGAGGCAAGGGGACGACGGGTTGGGGGCGTCGAAGACACCTATAGAGGACGAAGATGGAAAGGAGGAGACCTGCGCCAGCGGAAGCAGCGATGATGATAATGAGTGTGCGTTGAGAGAGCGTCATGGTCGGAGAGGGCGCCCAGGAGGGCGTCGATGGCCTCCGGACTCGTCGATGGCGGTCAGAAACAAGTCTACTAGATCTGATCACATTCGCACGCGGGATGGCTTCGCCCCCCTCCATTCACTCAGCCAAGGCGCCATCCAACAACAATCTTGCAAGGCGCCTACTCTTCAACGCCGGCGATGTCCCCCCGCTGTTTGCCACGCCAAACACGCCCCCGGAGCTCACAGCAGAGGTCTACGACTTTGTGGCACTCGCTCTCCGCGCCTTCGTTAATCCCTGGTGGACCAAAATCAGCCGCTACGACAAGCACTTTCTGCCGGACATCACCCGCATCCTCACCTATGTTGTCCGCGCAATAGAGGCCCGGGTCCTAGAGCGCGACCTTGCACCCCTCGTCTTCCGCACAGTCCCGACCATTGTCGCGCAGCATGTCCGCGACTACCGTTCTGCTGCCGCCAAACTCAACTCGTCCTATGCAGCAGGCGGGGCCTCCTCGCTCCCTACTCTGTTTCATGGCATGCAGCCCCACATGGCCGTCTC
The DNA here is from genome assembly GCA_014461115.1 of Mycena chlorophos. Classification (NCBI taxonomy): domain Eukaryota; kingdom Fungi; phylum Basidiomycota; class Agaricomycetes; order Agaricales; family Mycenaceae; genus Mycena; species Mycena chlorophos. Next base: position 1,174,467 of record JACAZE010000007.1, on the reverse strand, counting down.
TGCGGACGGCACTATTGACGCGGAGTACATGCGCCAAATTGTCGACCACATCCTCAAGTCGTGTCTTCCTCCGGAGGACTACGCGCCAGAGCCCGAACGTCTCATAATCCGTGAAATAGTTGTCAAGATCCTCCTCAGCGACGTTATTCCAAAGATTACGCAGCCATGGTTTATTCATAAGATCATACTTGACCAGTTGGGCCAGTCCGAAGTCGTCATTCCCGAGGTAGACAACCCTTTCTTCGGCCCTATAATCGTTTCTTATTCTCTGCAGTCGCGACCAGTGTCTCCTGCTGTGTCGACATTCTCATTTCACAACCTCATCGTCGTCCTGCTCTCCGCCATTCAGGCACTGTCGGGGACGTGTCTTGCCATGATCAACGCGTACAAGCAGGCAGTAGGCACGATAAAGCGGGTTAATCAGGCCCCCGTAGGACGTCGTACGTCGTTGCCTGTCCCGCCACCGATGCCTTCTTCGCCATCCATCTCCGCTTCTTCCTCAATCTCTTCCTATACCCCATCTCTGGATACCTTGCCGACATCCAAGTCGATCCCGGAACCAACAACAAACGAGTATGCCCTTCCAGCACTTTTACTAGTGTCCGAGGTATTCTCAACCAAGTCGCGCATGGCCGCATCCTCGATCATGCACACTCTGCTTCTCCTCGCGGCGTCTTTTACTCCGTTTTTAGATAGGTAGGCGAACCTGCTTTCCGCCGCGCTGTACTCACACCGTGCAGGCTATTACCTTACCTCTTAATGCAGGCACTTTCGCCAAAACTCCTCCTAACAACGATACGAAACGCTAAACGAACACTGTTCCCCAATGGTTACCCTGCACCACCGCCAATAGACCCGACTCCCGAGGAGCAGGCTCAAATGCGGGCGCGGTTAATTGCTTACCGCGGCAAGTCGCTCTGGGGTGCGTTTTGGGCGTCGAGTTTCTTCACTCACTCACAAGCTCGATAGCGGAAACGCACATTCTTCCATTGCTGCTCGGTCCAGATCCAAGTAGCACGATCGCCTCCGCCATCGATCCATTATCGAGTCGAGAGTGTAACGTACATCTGGTTATGCTGCTGCTGGACTGTATCATTGGAACGCTCTTCCCAGAGTTAGTGGGGCAATAGACAATGATTTACAAATGACCGTCACGTGTTCAGGGCATGCCCATTCCATCGTCGTCTTCTCCGTCTCCCCAGCCACCAACCACTTCCTCTTCATGGCTCGGTGAGAGCGGCACGTCTACAGACACAGCAGGAATCGACGAATCGATGGATGTCGAGCCGCTGGTGGCCCCGGTGTACCAGGACACTTGCACCTGTCCAACAAGGGAAATGTTTTGACCTTTGCCCAGGCCTTGTTCTGCCGCTGCGCGAGAGTAGAACGAGACGAGGATGTCCCCATCGTCAGCTGCCGTGACTGACTCGACCTGGCCCGTCGTCTTCGCAAATCATCAGCTCCACAATCCAGGTCCCACAAAGTGAAAAAAAAGACAAACCTCGTACCAGTCCCGGACTGCTTGAAGACTATCCGGGTCAGCGCCTTTGATAAGCAGCTTCTTGGGTCGGTTATCAAGCTTCATGCTGCCTCGAGGAGGGCCACCACGAGCGAATCCAGCCCCACGATAGAAACTCCGCCCACCCCGACCACGTCCTCGATGGCCACCGCGGAAGGGTGTACCCCACGAAGGATCTGCTCCAGAGTCCGAGATGCCAAGACTGGCTGCCTGAAAAAAAGACATCAATAACACGAGAGAGTTGAGAAAATGACGACGAAATACCTCCTCCTTCAACCGCTGCAACTTCGCCTTGAGGTCCTCCGTAGTTTCCTCCCCCTCGGCACTGCTCACCGCATTATGCAGCTCGAGTTCCTTGTCCAGCCGTTCCCGCTCCTTCGAGGCAGCATCTTCGGTCTTGGAGCCCGTCATCTCATCTCCAAGCTTGCGCAACTTGGCCATGATCTCCTTGCGCTCATCCGGGGGCGCGGTGGTCAACGACGCCATCAGCGCCTTTTGCTCTGCGATTTGTTTTTCGAGGAGCTGCTGCTTAACCGCCAAAGCCGTTGAAGCTGCTGTTGGGACCTTGCGTGGAGTCGCAGTCGGACGCGGCGCAGGAGCAGGAACTGGGGCTGCTGCAACGGGTGGCGCGTCGCTTTTTGCAGTCATGTTGGCCATGAGCGGTGCAGAGGCCGCAAGCATGCGAGCCCCGTTCTGGCCCTGACCCTCCATCGGCCGGTGCCAAAACACCTTCACAAACCGGTTGGAGAACACCGCGTCCTCCGACTTCCATGCAGCCCGCGCTTCGTCGTGATTCGAAAAGCTAACGAGGGCTTTTGCGCCAGATGCATCGATGGCGACATTCGTGACCGTCCCGAACCGCTTGAACCAATCGTTGACGGCCTCGAGAGTGAGCTTGTCGTGCGGGATCTTCTCGACGACGAGGGTCTTGTCGCCTCGGCGCTCGCCGTTGAATTTGTGGACTTCCCCGTTGAAGACGCCTTTCGCACGCGGGCCTCCTCCGCGGCCGCGGAACGATGGTGGGGGATTGGGTTGTGGGTATTGAGGTGGTTCGACGTCCATGGGTCCTCCATACCCGCCGTAGTTTTGTTGTGGAAGCGGGATTGGAGGCGGCGCTGGTTGGTTATGCTGCTGCTGGTTGTTGTTGGCGTCAAGATTCGGCGGCGTCAAGTCTTGGATGACCGGCAGTTCTCCGGGACGAAGCATGGCCTCTTCCTGTTGAGACCGAGGTAGCAAGGGAGCACGGGGCATCATACGGCCATTGTTGGTGGGCCGCATATCCATCCGAGCTTCGTGTGGATCGTATGTCGGACCGGCTGGTCCAAAGCCGTTTTGGAACATGGGCATAAACGGCATGGCGGGCATTGGCCCACCGCTGTTGACGGCGAACAACTGCTCGGGGACGACAGCATCCTCGCCGTGGCTGAACTTGCAGTATGCACCTCGAGAACAGTAACCATTGTCTGCGCGTGGTGTTGGCGGGGAATATCGAGAAAAAAGGCAAGAGACGCACTGTAGTAGTCCCTACATATCCCTCGTTTTTGTTCGGGCGGCATGTACGAGGGGGCATTCCGTCTGACACCGTTGCTCATGTGCGGTGGCTGGTCGCGATCTCGATAGCCATTGGAGCGTCCGCCCCAGCCCTCGTTGCTCAACCGCGGTCCCTTCGTCGGCCTCCCATCGCGGTCATCACTGTCCAAGCTTCGTTTCCGAGTCCGTGGGGAGGACGGGAGCGTTGATATGGGCCCGTCTTCAGCAGAGGAATATGGCAAGTATGATTTTGTGCGTATTGCCGTGAACAGTGTGTCGATAAAGGGCCGGCATTCTGCAACGGGGTCAGGTAAGATAGCAGCAGAGACCACTGAGACGCACCGTTTTCAAGAAACTCCTGCAGCTGGAGAGCCAGCTCGTTGCGCATCTCGGATTCAGGCACATTATGCTTCAGCAAGGCAAGAATATAGTCCGCGAGGGCCCCTGGCTCGGCATCGCAACTGTATCGTGTTCAGAATGGGTTTAACGAGAGAAAGAGATCGGGGCGGACATTGGTTCAAGGGTGCGTACAAGCCAAGGCTTCAAGGCGGGAGCGTCAAATTGCATGAAGAGTTGGGTCAAGGTCACACGCTGACTCGAGAACACAGAAAGTGTGGTATCAACAACACGAATTATGGAGTAAGATGGAATGCAGTAAACTATGTAGCCATAAAATCCACCAGCTCAGCAGTTGCACCCGTAGCTTTGCGAGCTCTCAGCGTCGAGTTGGATCGGGTCCGGATAGTCGACATACCTAGTTGACGATGTGTTAGAAATATCCGGGAAGACGAGAGGTTCTGACAAGGACTCCTCCTGCTCCTGCTGCAGCGCATTCTTCGCGACCGTCTGGAATGCCTGCTCGACGTTGATGGCCTCCTTCGCCGACGTCTCAAAATACGGGATGTTGCCCTTGGACTGGCACCACGTCATTGCGCGCTTCTGCGTCACCTTGGGGGGAATATCGGCATGATAATATTGCGGCGAACGGAGAGGACGCACTTGACGTTTGTTCTCCTCCACATCAATCTTGTTCCCCAATACGACGAACGGGAAGTTCTCCGGGTCGTGTGGGCTGGCCTGAATGAGGAATTCGTCGCGCCAACTGTCGAGAGTCTCGAATGACTTTGCGCTGTTCACGTCATAGACGAGTACGCAGCAGTCGGCCCCGCGGTAGAATGCAACACCTAGAGACTGGAAGCGCTCCTGGCCGGCGGTGTCCCACAACTTTATGGCGAGAATTGAGAAGGATCCGGTAGTGTATGGAAGCGACGGACCTGGGTGGTGACGAGACGGTCGTCGACCATGACTTCCTTTGTTAAGCTACGCGCCATCAGCCGCGGCAGGTCCTGTGTGCTGAGAGGACACACAAGTCTGCGCCAATTGTTGCCTTGTACTGGTTGCTGAAGCGCTTGTTGACGTATTGGTTCATGAGGGACGTCTTGCCGACGCTGTGTGTGGAGATGAGGAGGCGGAGTGTGTGGGGTGTTGTGGACGAACCCGCTGTCGCCGAGAATGATGACCTGGACGGGGTGAGGGACGGTGGGGAGGGTGTAGAGGACGGACCTTGAGGAGAACGCGGCCCATGGTGGTCGATAAGAGCTAGCTGGGATCACGTGTGACGGCGGAGGTTGGGAGCGGCCATGGCCGATCCTCAGTGGCAGACCCTCATCCAGCAGCGCCTCTCAGACCGCAACACTAGAGAGTCCTCCTTTGCCCCCGTCATAGACCAATGTCCGCCTCCCCTCCACTCCATTCTCCCCCCGTGTTCACCATCCTCCAGACCGCAAGTTGGCCCAGCAGGCAAAGCTCTTGAAGGAACGAAATGCTTCCCTCTTGCGCGCAGTTGGCACAGTCAAACCCGCAACGGGCACCTCCACTCCAAGCGAAGAGTACGTCCAAGCCGTTCAGCAAGCAGCACGTCCAACCAACCACCCACCAGGAATCCCGTACGCGCGGCCTACATGGCGTCCCTAGAGTCCCAGATCTCGTCTCTGCGCGATGAGCTGGCCACCGTCTACAAAACCCAGGGCCAGAATGCCCAGCGCCTGCTTGCCATGAACGAAACCCTGCGCGAAAAGGAAGAGATGTCGCGTATCGACTCAGAGGCGCTCCGCAAGGCGCGCGACGAGCTTGCTGTGCTCCGGCGCAAAGTCGACCAGCACAACGAACTTATGTCAGAGAAGGACAGGACAGTGCAGGTACGACCTTTGTTGTCGCTTGTCCACCGTGTCGACAATCTTGCTTTACCAGATCCTCCACGATGAAATCAGCACGCTGCAACTCGAGCTAGGCCAGATCGAGGACCGGAACCAATCGTTGAGCAAGGACAATGCGAAGCTTCTGCAGCGCTGGCTGGACTCTAAACAGCTTGAAGCCAACAAGATGAACGAGGCAAACGAGTTCTACGAGAACATGCGTTCCCGCCACCAAACGGTACTCACGTGGCGCGACGGATCCGTCGACGCAAACGGCGTCGATTCCGCCTCGCAATCGTCCGTGTCGGGAAACGGGGAGGAGGAGGAGCAGGAACAACAGCCGAGCCGGACGGCTGGGACACCATCTCCAGCGGCGAAGCCCTTGGATCTGACGCCGAATGGTTAGTTGTCGACGACTAGAGGCGCCATCTTCTTCTCCTCCATACCCACTTTATTTGTATATCCCGGCTGCGTCAGGCAAAATACACCAGGAAACTTTGTCATTGGTTCATTTGGTCAGAGAACTGAGATACATATATGGTGAGGCTTTTGGAAGGAGTAATAGAGCAGAGAAGGAACGTCGGGGTTGAGCTACACTTGGAGTGGGAAGAAGCACAAGAAACCTTCTCTTTCTATCGGTACACTTAAGGAGCGCCTTGCATCTGAGAGTCGCCGGCCTGACCCGCTTGCTGGCCGTAGTAACCTAGGACGCACCGAATTTAGCAGGAAACTAATAAGGGACAGGAAAATACACACCTCCCCAATAGTTGGAATAGTACGAGTTGGGATCGGCGGCGCCCCACTGAGCCTGGCCCGCCTGGCCGGCGGCAGCAAGCGCATTGGGATCACCAGCAGCCTGACCAGCGGCAGCGGCCAAGCCTAGTCCAGCAGCAGCAGCACCCGCACCCTGAGGCATACCAGGCGAACCGGGCACTCCGGGATAGGCACCGAACGCGTATTGACCGTAAGACGCAGCCTGGGGCATGCCATACATCGGCTATGTTGCGCGTAAGTTCTAGGTTACTTGGGTGTGGATATGGCCACATACCAGATTTCCGTACGGGTTGGCGTTGGTCGCAGGGCTCATCGGCTGGCCACCAGCACCATCGTTACGGTCCTTGCCCCAGCTGCACTTGATGGGACGGCCGTGGACATTCTGGCCTTGGAGCTGAACGATGGCTTGCGCGGCATGCTCGTGAGTGTCGAGCTTGACGAAAGCAAATCCACGATCGGCTTGCATGCGAATTTCGGAGAGATAGCCAATGGACTGGAAGAGCGGGATGAGGTCGGCTTGAGTGCAGTACGGGACCAAGTTTCCGACGTAGACGGTGGTGTTGTAGGCCGGGGTTTGCTGGAGCGTAGCCTCGTACGAAAGTGGGCCGCCCTGGAAGTTCATCGGGGCCGACGCGCTCATGGGCGAAGCCATGCCGGTGCCGGGTGCACGGGCCGGGCCACCTGCTGGGGCTCCCATGGGCGGCATCGAGGAGCTGGAAGCGCCGCCACCACCTTGTGTCTTCTGGTTGGCCCAGTTGACGCGGATGGCACGCGAGCCAAGCCATTCGCCGTTCATGGTTGCAATAGCCTGCTCGGCGTCGGTCTTGTCTCTGAAGGCAAGGAAGCCATAGCCGCGCGATTTGCCCGAGTTCATGTCCCACATCACCCGCGCATCGGACATGGTCCCAAACGCACTGAATGCCTTGCCGAGCACCTCGTCGTTGACCTCCGGGCTCAGATCGCCCACGAAGACGTGGTAGTGGCCGGTCGTGTCCTCCTTGTTCTGCTGGCCTTGATACGCCCAGTTGACGCGGATCTCTGTGTCGAAGATTTTGCGCCCGTTGAGAGTCTGCAGTGCCGTCTCGGCCGCACGCATGTCCATGTACTCGACGAAGCCGTAGTTGAGGCCACCGTGCTGGTAGTTGCGGTCGGGGATGATTTTGACGTGCTGGACGGGCCCAGCAACGGCGAAAATTTCAGTGAGCATGTATTCCGTGACACGCGGGCTCAGGTTTCCGACATAAAGATGAGCCCGTCTCTGCAGCTCAATTAGCATGAATTCGCAAAAAAGAGCGTGGCCACGCACCGGGGCTTCCGCTGCACCCATCATGTTCATGTTTGGACTTGAAAGAGGAAGGGAAATGAGATTCTGAAAAGCAAGTCAGCGAAGATGCATCGGAGCTCTGAGCTTACGAGAAGCAACCACAAATACAGGGACGAGTCCAGACAGAGATTGAGAGAGACGGAGGAGAGGAAGGAACAGAAGGAACCCGGGACACAGATGGGCGTTGAGAGCAACGATGGATTGGGTGTCACAGTGTGACTCTATTTCTACCACTACGGCTTGGGGATCTGCAGCAAGACTCCAGATCCACTCGCAGGAACATAGGACACGCCGGGGTTGTTTGACAAGGAAGACACTATTGCCTTAGCCGCCTCGATTTTCCGGAAGGTAATGAAGGCGTCTCCCGCCCGGTTCAGCGCCTTGGATATCTCGGCTGCAGCCTCTGCTTCGCCCTCTGCTCGAATAACGGCCGCTTGTCGTTCTTGTTCAGCCTACCCACAGTCAGTATGCGCCAAGAACAGCTAGCTGCACGGATCGACCTTTTCGACGATAAATTTGGCCCTCTCGGCATCTAAAGCAAGACGTGAGAAGAACACACACAGTCCGCAGGGAATACCCACCTTGCTGTGCAATCTGCTTAGCTTCTACAGCTTGGGTAAAGTCCTGTGGGTTTGTAAGGGCGCTGGCAAGGCACAAGAACATGCGACCAACTTTTCCGAACGTCAAATGTGTTATAGAGACATCCTCGAGCAGAATGTTGAACTCTTTGGCCCGTTGGAGCAAGTCAGCTCGGATTCTTGCTGAAACCTGGAAACATGTCAGCGCCAAACTCTGAAAAGGTCAGACATTCAACTCACCACTTCGCGCTGGGTAATGAGCTCTCCTGCATCGAACTGTGCCACGATGCTGGGTGGGTTCAGCTTCGGAAAAGTTGGACTTGGAATGGGACAGACCTCTTCAGGACTTCGTTGCCGATGGACGGTAGCACACGCTCGTCGTAATCCATGCCCAGACTTTGGTAGATTTTTGGGAGATGTACAATGTCCGGCCGCGATAGAACGCGAACCGTAATTGAGACCATCTGAAGGTCCTTGGAACCGGTAGTGGTGGGGATATTCTGTAGGCATGTTAAGACAGGTCTCTCGGCGGAGAAACGAACTTCTCACCCGCGCTTTCATGCGGCAGTCGTACAGGATAGCGCGTTGGAGCCAAGGAACCAAGAAGTGGGTGCCTTCGCCGGTGGCCTGTAAAATACTGTCAAAATGCGCAAAGAGCATACCTACTGTCGACGAACCTTGTCTTGTACACCACTGAAACGGTCGAACATGACGGCCCTGTACCCACCAGGAACGTCGTAGAGGCTGGCCTGGCCGACGGCCAGAGCGACGCCGACAGGCACGGCCAGCCTCATCAATGCAGTTTGCGCCGACATGGAGAGACGCGTCAAAAGCGGCGGGGTCACGTTACTACGGCTTATAAAGCAGCATGTCTCTCCTTCTCTCCTCGACCCGAATTACATCGCCCCATCCGCCTTGCTGCCAACCTCAGTAGCTCCATATTTCTCTCCCTCTCTCCGCGCACTCCTCGACCCAAATTGCATCGCCCTCTTGCGTCTTCCACTAGCCTCTTCTAATCCCAGCCGCCGCGCTGCCAACCTCAGTAGCGCCTTGTCGCCTACCCCGGCCTCCGCCCGCGGGTCTAACTTCAACTGCACAGGCAGCCGAGCCACGAACTCGACCACCGACAGCGACAGGAACGGATGGCGGGTTTCTTTACCGAACGAAGATATTACGCGGTCGTCCCTCCCCAAATTGCGCGTCGAAATACGGTCAAGGTCCATTTGCAGCTGCGGAATATCAATTATGAAGAATTTCAGTAGGAGAGCGCACCTCTTCAACAAGTCCCCCCCACCCTTTCGCTTTGAACGCTGTTTTATGTCTGCTGTAGCCGCCCAGCAGTTCATCGGCTCCCAGACCATTCAACAAGACCCGTGCGGTGCTTTTATATGGGATTGATTCCTCGTCCGCCCCCCGAATGATACCGTGGCCTCTCGATGCAAAGAAAAGAGCCATAGCGAGACTCTGCAGCCATTAAGCGGCCAATAACACGCAGCGCGAAAACACGAACCAAATCCATCACTGTTTTAGCCGGAAACATAAGCGACTCGATTTCAGCTTGCGTTGCTTGAGATTCCTGGTCTCCTTCTCAGACTCGCGACACAATAACCGGCAACCCCGACCTCGTATGGCACATCCACTTCGACCTGTTTCGCGTTAGTCGCTTCAAACTTTGCAGGTTGCAGCATCACTCACGAAGTTCCACTGACGCGGACAAAGCCGTTTGAGCTCCGCGAGTTCACTCAGCCCGGTCTCTCGATCTGGAACGAGGTATGGGTTCGTTGCTGCTGAATGCGAACCTCTGAGCTTGTATGGGTTCTCGAACGCAACGTTCAACAGGTCTATCGGCTCATCGGGAAGGTGTCTGGATCGAGCTATGATTGTCTTTGCCTCGTTGCTGCTCGACTTGCCTGTGAGCCAGGAATGCTAATACTGTCGAGTCGATCCCTGATATCCGTCAGATGCGCCGATGATAGGACTTTTGACTCACCACCGCTGAAAAGAATCGCCAGACGGGCCGTACCGGGTACTCTGTAGAACTGATTAGAAACTTTGAATGGACCTGCGACATTACTGGCGTACGGCGGTACCGGGATTGTCTGCACGCGAAGGGCAACGCTCTCGTCGAGCGTGTGTATAAAGTCCTGTAGGATGTCCTCAAATTGTCCTGGACTATCCAAAGACTCCAGCAATGGCAGTTCATCGGGCGGCATGGTTGCGCATATTGGCGACGGCATGCCCTGAAAATCGTTGATAACAAGATGAAACTGGTGGAATTTGGTTTACATATTGACCGCTGCGCTCGATTTTCCTCAAGCAGGACTGGAATGCGTCGACGAACTAATGCGTCGTCAGTCAATGCTCGTGAATGAAAGCCAACCGATCACCTCCGCGCCTTGAGCGACTTTGGTCACTTCCAGGCTATAGATATATTGAGTGTCGACCTCCTGGAAGCCGTGGCGAGGATCTTGGCCAGCGGAAGTAGATGCAAGCATGAAATATGGATTCTGCGCCGTGGGATGATGCACGAGGAGTGAACGTCGTCCGAGTGGATCTCTGGCGAAGAAAAGCTGTTTCAGGCGCGACTACAAGGATGTCAGTGGCAGGAACCTTGCACTTTGCTACCAACATCGTAGTAGACAAAAGCGTAACTGTATGGATTCCGTTAGCGAAGGCACCGCTGTGCTGTGAGACGCAAACTCTTACGGGCCCTCGACGCGTCCAAAGAGCCTGCAAACGTCTTCCGCATCTCCGGCGACACATAACTCTTTGAAGAGTACGACCCCGTCGTTTTCCTCTACCCCAATCTAGGCGTCTCAGAGGGCGATGAAGACAGCAACCAGAGAAACCGACCTCAATCCCGTCGAAAATCTCCCATGCAAGCTTAGATTAACAAGCGGTCAAAACTTGAACGATGAGGCAGATACCTCTCCATTCCATGACAGGATTCGTGAGTCCTCGCATTCGTGGGGTTGGACTATTGGGATGGCGCCGCGGAGTCGCAGTTCAGACGCAAAGAAGTCCAAAACAAGTCCATCAGTCGAGATGCGTTTGTTTCGTTGGGAATCTGGGCCTGTCACCTTGTCGTCGAAAATGCACATATTGTTCAGAGGAAGCAGGCGAACCGCGAGCACCGTTGACTTTCTGGAGAGATTCGCAGAGCTCGGAGAAGGGAGCTGAGTCTAGATTTGAGTCTCGAAGACTAAAGAAGATGCCGCACATGAAAGTCGGGAGCAACTTCGTAAATGCCAGAAAATACAGTTTGGATTTGATTTTGCTTTTATCCGTACACACATCATTCTAGCATACGCGCACAATCTATGTGGAGTGCACCCTGACGCCTTTTCCACGCATCTCCGGACGCTTATGTGTTGTACGTCGACGCAGAGACGTTGCCACCACGGCCAGTCCAGTTGACGTCTGGGGACCACATCAGATAAGATTATAAGCAGAACCAAAGACGTACGGATGTCCTCGCCGAGCTTGAACTTGGAGTTCTCCTTGCCGGGCACAACACGGAACGTATGGGCACCGAAATAGTCACGCTATTGACCGTCAGATAATTCAAACCATTGCTTGGTTGCGAACCTGAGCCTGGAGCAGGTTGGCGGGAACGACCTCGCTGCGGTAACCGTCGAAGAAAGCAAGCGCAGTGCTGAAAGCGGGCGTGGGGATGCCCCAGAGTACAGCCTGGGCAATGACACGTCGCCAGCCGGGTTGTGCGGTGCGAATGGCTGGGAACAACGTTACCAGTCAGTTTTTTTTTTAGCAGAACACACAACATACCGCGAGCGAAGAAGTCGTCAAAGAGCAGCGACTCGAGTTGCGGGTTCTTGACGTAGGCCTCGGTGATATCCTTCAAGAACACGCTCTTGATGATGCAGCCACCGCGCCACATCTTCGCGATACCGGCGTAGTTGAGGTTCCAGTTGAGCTGCTCGTGGATGAGAAAAAGTTGGCGAGAAAAGATGCGGGCGTGTACCTCCTTGGCAGTCTCACGCATTAGCATGAAACCCTGTGTGTAGGAAATGATCTTGGACGCGTACAGCGCCTGCTCGAGATCGTCGATGAAGAGCTGCTTGTCGCCACGGAAAGGCTCCTTCTTCGGGCCGTCCATAACCTTGCTCGCACGCACACGCTCCTCCTTGATGGCCGAGAGGCAACGGGCAAACACGGCCTCACCAATGAGGGTGACTGGATGACCGTTAACAACGGCTTTCGGCGGCAACATGAGAACGAACCGGCAGTTCCAGCGTCAAGAGCAGCGATGGCGGTCCATTTACCGGTTCCCTTCTGACCAGCCTTGTCGAGAATCTTAGTAACGACGGGCTCGCCATCGTCATCCTTGAACTTGAGGATGTTGGCGGTGATGTCGATGAGGAAGGAGTCGAGAACACCCTTGTTCCACTTGAGGAAGATGTCTGCGATCTCGTCCTCCGGGAGACCAAGACCACGCTTGAGAATATCGTAGGCTTCGGCAATGAGTTGCATGTCACCGTACTCGATACCTATTTCGTTGGTCAACGCCGAAGAAACCCGGGGAGCATCAACGCGCCGTTATGGACCATCTTGACATAGTGGCCTGAGCCGGTCTCACCGACCCAGTCACAGCAGGGCTCGCCATATGCCTGCGCGGCAGTCTTCTGGAAGATTGCCTGGATGGCGGGCCAAGCAGCAGGAGAGCCGCCGGGCATGAGCGAGGGACCATGGCGAGCACCCTCTTCGCCTCCGGAGACACCAGAGCCAACGAACAGGAATCCCTTTGCCTCGAGCGTCTTGGTACGACGGATTGAGTCGGGGTAATGCGAATTACCGCCGTCGATGACAATATCGCCAGGCTCAAGACCACCTTGGATCAACTGGTCGATAAAGTCGTCGACGGCCGAGCCGGCCTTGACCAGGAGAATGATCTTGCGGGGCTTCTTGAGCTTGGCGATGAGCTCGGGGATGGAGTGCGCGCCCTGGATTTTGGTGCCTGCGTCGTCGAAGTGATTACTAACTATCTTCCCCAAAAGATTTCGCATACCCTTGGCCTCATTTGCGAGGAAGTGGTCGACCTTGGACGTGGTGCGGTTGTATGCGACGACCGTGAAGCCCTTGTCGTTCATGTTGAGGATAAGGTTTTGGCCCTGCAAGACGATGAGTGGGCGCGATGCTGCACATGGCGACGGTGCGCACCATGACGGCCAAACCAATGAGCCCGATGTCGCCACTGGACGGGAGGTCAGCGGCTGCGCGGGTCGGGGAGGAATACGGACGTAGCCATGTCTGCAGATGGATGGTGGAGGTAGATGGTCAAGATTCGTCGGAATCGATGCCTAGGCCTTCGCGATCGGCCCGGCGCCGCGTGAAGCCGAGTCAGCGATCAAAACGACCGGAGGTTGCTAACTTGCCCATGTCTTCCGTCGGGACTCTGGGCGCTCTCTCGGCTGGCGCATTCGCCTCGTCTCCATCAGCACTCGGTCCCGTCCTCAGAGAAGGATGGATCCTCAAGAAACGACGCAAGAAGATGCAAGGCATAGCGACTCCTCTCCCCTTCGTCTCTGGCTAACGCGCTCGAACAAAGGCTTCGCAAGAAGGTAGCTCCACTCAAATGACGCGCGGGGTCGAGTACTCAGACTCCCCAGGTACTTCACGCTCTACCAAAGCGGCATCTTGGCCTACAGCTTTAATGAAAGCCAACCCGTTCGTGATCAAGTGCGTTTCGAGTTGGCCGTCCAGTCGCGTGCTCAACGCTTTCCAGATTTCTCTGCATACTTCTGCCGTCTCCACGGCTCCAGGGCGCAAGGACATGATCCACATCGACTCCAACACGGGCACATTCCATCTCAAATGCCTCACGTCCCAAGACTTTGACTTGTGGATGAGCGCCTTCCGGTCATTGAGATCCCTTCATCTTGCGACCGCGGTCTAACATTCGTTTAGGCGGTTCATTGGCACTGGGCCCGAGTCTCGGAGATCCATGAGCATGCGGCATTTCACGCGACAGGGCAGCGCCAACGTAAACAGATCCGGCGCAGTTCTCGAGGAGATGGCTTCAACGCTCAGCGAGCTGGAACAGCTCGCCTATGCGCTTCCTTATGACCCGGCCCTCCATCGTAAATCCTCCAAAGCGAAACACGAAAAGGAGAAAGCCAAAGGCGACAAGGCTGTTTTTGGACTCTTCAAACGAAGTAGGGGGTGCATTTACTCATTCGGACACCATGTTGACCGTGTAACAGCATCTCATCATGCCGGCCTCCAAGATGCGGAGAACAACGTCCCAGAAATCTCCGAGAAGGTGTCGCCCCAACAACTTCATGAGCTGCTCCAAACTCTCAAAGCGCAACATGCGGCCCTCGTGAAGTCTATCCAGACTCTTGCAGTACTGGATGTTGCGCAGACCTTGCGAGGTTCTCCGCTGCTACCGATAACTGCGGAGGAACCAGAGAATAATAGTCATTTGTCCCATTCCCCCACCGCCTCTTTCTCTACGCCGGTCTCTCGGAAACGAACATCTGTGCTCACGACTACCACGTCGGAGAGCGTCAACGAGTGGTTCGACTTCGATAACGACAGTCACGATGGAGCAGAGGAATTTGTGCTGGACATCCCCACCAATCACCTAGAATCTCGTCAACCAAGCAAGATGGCCAATAATGAGAGCACCAGCAGTCTGGGTCACTCTAGCGTCGACACTGACGTTGCTGAGGAACCTCCGGTCGATTCTTCAGAAGTTACTCGACGAACGAGGCTACCGTCGCCCTCAGTTGGCGATGAAGGTACCCTTTTCCGCCCTTCCTCATGAGAATCATTGACGTCGCGAGCAGGGAGCCTTTTTGCCATATTGAAGAAGAACGTTGGAAAGGTCGCGGCTACCTTTCAGCATGCTTTCTTGCTTAACGTCATCGTAGGATTTGTCCACCATCACGTTCCCCGTAACATTCAACGAGCCACTGTCGCTGCTGCAACGCGCGGCAGAAGAGGTCGAATATTACGATCTCCTCAATCTTGCGGCCGCCACGACCGATCCGGTCGACAGGATGTGCTACGTCGCAGCGTTTGCTGTCTCTAGTTACGCGCATACGCGTCACCGTTCTGGGAGGAAGGGATTCAATCCGATGCTGGGCGAAACTTTTGAAGACGCTCGAATGAAATTCATCGCGGAGAAGGTTCGACACCATCCGTTGGAGATGGCATACCACGCAGAAGGACCTGGCTGGGCCCTGCAAGCGACTTCGGCAGGAAAAACCAAATTTTGGGGTGCGCTGGCATGTGAACCCAAGCGGAAGAGACACTCAACTCGCTCCAGGGAAAAGCCTTGAAGTTATCCCACTTGGCTCGACGAGGCTAACGATTGGCGACGACGAATACCGATGGTCAGATTGCGGATCACGTGAATGTGCTGTACTTATTCCGTTTCAAGGAACAAGCCCTCTTCGTTCATGCGTAATCTCATGGTCGGCACGAAATATCTCGAACACGTCGGCAACATGACCATCGAGAACACTGGAGCACAGACACCAACCAAATGCGTGATTGAGTTCAAGCCCAGCGGCTACTGGGGCGCCTCTAACATGGTCTCGGGTGTCGTGCAATGTGGCAAAACTACCACCAAACTCGAAGGCAAATGGGACGATCAACTCTCTCAGGCCCTCGACTCTTCGCATTTCCGGATTCTTTGGCGGACGACACCTTGGCCAGTGGATCACGAGCTGTACTTTGGCTTCACGGCGTTCGGGATTTCGTTAAATGAGATCACGAACGACATGGACGGCAAACTTCCGCCAACAGACTCGAGACTTCGCGCGGATATACGCGCACTAGAGGAGGGGCATCTCGATGTTGCCGAACGCGAGAAGCAGCGTGTGGAGGATCTCCAGCGCGCGCGCCGTAAGAATGGCAAGGACGTTTCTCCCCGATGGTTTAAGCAGGTAAACGGCGAATGGGAGTATGCGGGTGGATATTGGGAGGCTCGCGCCAGTGGGTGGAAGGACATTCCAGCGTTGTGGTAGATGATGATACCCTCTAGCATAAATAGTCGTTTATAACATTTTAATCGCCTCAGCATCTATCTACAGTAGAACGTCCAAGATGGGCTTCAAGAAAGAAGTCCGATTTCTTGAAGTCCGAAAAGCCGAATGACATCACATCGGCCGCTGATTGGTTGACTGAGGATTCGTCTCAGACCACCATGTTGCGGATTGCTGGTCGGCGCCATCTGGCGACTCATGCGCCCCTCCAAGAAAAGAACTGCGCGTCAATTACGCCGCCGTACGCGCAGCTCATCCAAAATTTGAAAGTGGCTCGA
The DNA here is from genome assembly GCA_014461115.1 of Mycena chlorophos. Taxonomy (NCBI): domain Eukaryota; kingdom Fungi; phylum Basidiomycota; class Agaricomycetes; order Agaricales; family Mycenaceae; genus Mycena; species Mycena chlorophos. Next base: position 1,158,257 of record JACAZE010000007.1, on the reverse strand, counting down.
CAACATCTTGGAGCTAAAAAGTTGTCGTTGAGCGAGAAAATCTTGCTCAGCCATCTATACGAGCCATCCAAGCCGTTTGGAGAAACCAAGCTACGGGGGCAAGCATACTTGCAGCTTCGGCCAGAGGTGCGTGTCAAGCTCTCATCGCATGCAAATTCACTCTGAGCAATTTCTAGCGTGTAGCAATGCAAGACGCTTCTGCCCAGTGCGGACGGTTTACTGTCGCGTTTTTCTTCCACTCATTCGATGCATCCAGAATGGCTCTACTACAATTCATGAGCGCTGGCTTACCGCAGTCTGTTGTGAGTGGCCTTCGACGCGTTCCCCCCAAACAATGATGCGAGGAACAGGTTCCCGCAAGCATCCACTGTGATCACCTTATCCAAGCCGTGGATGGAGCCAAGTCGGATTTGGAGGTGCGGTTTATGCGTGTATGTTACAGTGTGAAATCATGCAATGCAGCGTTCCATCGTCACGAACCAAGAGGTTTTCGATTTCCTGGAAAGCGCGGCCCGCAAGTACGGCATGGAGTTCTGGCGTCCTGGCTCTGGAATCATACATCAGATCGTTCTAGAGAACTATGCTGCTCCTGGAATGCTGATGTATGTTGCTCAAGTATTAGCTCTGTGTATTCTGACGCGCATTTACAGGCTGGGAACCGGTTGGACTACTCCTGCACCGCTGTTTTAGGAGCTGATCCCATGGTAGACTCGCATACACCAAACGCCGGCGGTCTTGGAATGCTTGCTATCGGCGTCGGAGGCGCAGATGCGGTAGACGCCATGACGGGAACACCATGGGAACTGAAGTAGGCATTTTCCGGTCTTTTTTTCTGCTATCTCTGATCCCTCCAGGCATCCTGAAATCGTCGGTTCGTCGATATTCTGTCTCGGCTTGCTTTTGTTTGACCTCTTTGTCCAGGCATCCATTTGACCGGCAAGATGGGGCCATGGGTCTCGCCCAAGGACCTCATTCTGCATGTAGCTGGAAAACTCACCGTTCGGGTGCGGCCCAATGTTCCTTGGCCACACCGTGCTCAGTGGTTCCAAAGGGCGGCACAGGACGCATTCTCGAGTATTTTGGCCCTGGCGTTCATGCACAGTCGTGTACCGGCCTGGTAAGCCACGATTCAGTTCTGCTCTGTCCATTTACCGACAGCGTTCTAGGCATGTGTAGCGAACATGGGAGCAGAAGTCGGCGCAACGACATCGACTTTCCCTTACACCGATGCGATGCGCGCGTATCTCAACGCGACTGGCCGGGCACCTGTTGCGCGCGCCGCCGATGAAGCTGCTGCCCAGGGATTTCTCAGTCCTGACGAAGGCACAGAGTACGACCAGTTCATAGAAATAGTAAGCCCAATCGCGCCCTCAATTCTGCAACCGAGCCCTCGTAGAACCTCAGTGAACTAGAACCGTATATCAACGGGCCTTTCACGCCTGATCTTGCGACGCCGCTTTCAAAGTTCGGCGATTTCGTCAAGGAAAATGGATGGAAGGACGATCTCTCTGCCGCTCTGATTGGATCCTGCACCAACAGCTCGTATCAAGACATGGTACGGGATTCACTGTCTTGACCGATATTCATGCTCAACCTTGGCATAGACAAGTGTGGCGGATCTTGCATCTCAGGCCAAGGCCGCGGGCCTCAAGACTAAGGTCGCGTTTCATGTGGACGATTTCGACGACTAACCCTGCTCGCAGGTGCCATTCCTTTGCACACCGGGCTCTGAACAAATTCGTGCAACGATGGAGCGCGACAATGTGACGTCGACGCTGGAAGATGTTGGTGCTCTCGGTGCGTTCGTTGCCACCACGGCCTATCTCGACTAATGTCGCAGTCCTTGCGAACGCTTGCGGCCCTTGTATTGGCCAGGTTGTCACAATTGGAGCTCTTTGACCCTGGCTCATGCTCTCGATAGTGGAAACGAGCTGATCAACCCGCTGAAGAAAACGGTCGGCCTTGTCGACCTCTGTTGAGAAACAATCTCATGATGCCCACAGCAATCCTGACCAGCTTCAATCGCAACTTCAAGTCTCGGAATGACGGCAACGCGCACACCATGAACTTCCTGGCCTCCCCAACCATTGTTACCGCGTTTGCGTTCGCCGGAAATTTACAGGTCCGCTGTGAGCACTGGCATATCCGGGGTTCTTGACTACTTCGCGCGCTTAGTTCAACCCCATGAAAGACTCTATTCCCCTTCCTTCGGGAGGGGATTTTCGTTTCACGGCTCCCAGTGGACAAGATTTGCCGCCGGCCGGATTCGCCCCGGGCGAGACGTCGTTTTATCCGGCACAAACGCCGACCCCACAGCCAGGCACCGAAATCGTCATCAAGAAAGACTCGCAGCGCCTGGAATTACTCCAGCCATTTACCAGTCCTTTCGCTACCGGCAATCGCGAGCTCTCGGGGATGAAAGTTCTGATGCGCGTTCGCGGCAAGTGCACGACTGACCACATCAGCGCGGCAGGGCCATGGCTCAAATACAAAGGTGAGCCCGAAAATTGGTTTGACTCGCTCTCAACCTTTCTAGGGCATCTCACGAACATATCCGAAAATCTCCGTGAGTCTGTTAATACTGGAAGTTGCTCGCCGTTGAAGCTTGGCAGTGATTACGGTATATTAATAAGCCATCACGTGATGGTGTGACTGATTTTGACAGGCAGTTAACGACGAGGGCGGAGAGGTCAATGTAGCCTTTGATCGTGCGGATGGTAGCCAGGATACTATTCCTGGTGTGGCAAAACGTTTAAAAGCGCGTGGACAACCTTGGGCACTCGTTGTAGACGACAACTACGGCGAAGGGAGTGCTCGCGAGCATGCGGTAAGGTTATGTATGTGATATGCGCTCCTCGAGAGACTTATCTACGCTTGGCAGGCACTCCAACCGCGTTTCTATGGTTGGTATATACAAACTAACGCACTCCGTAGCTCACGAAATACAGGCTGCAACATGATCGTTGCGCGATCGTTTGCACGGATCCACGAAACCAATCTCAAGGCAATCTCCAATGTTATCGCAATAACATTGTCTTACTTTACCACAGAAACAAGGTGTTCTACCTCTCTGGTTTGCGGACAAAGCCGATTACTCTCGCATTGGATCGGGCGACGAGCTCGCAACAATCGGCCTCGCAGAACTTTTGGACGGGAAGGCTGACGCCCAAATCAAGATACGAGTTGAGAAGATGAACGGCCAAATATTTGAGATCGCCACCAAGCACACCATGTCCGCAGACCAAATACGGTGGTTAGAGGCCGGGAGCGCGTTGAACTATATCCGCTCGAAGATGCGTTAGATACTATATACAACAAAAGTACCCTAGAGTATTATCATTACCTACGCTACACGTTCCTCGCTCTTCAAGAGATTTTCGCCCAGCATTCTTAACCCTTGCGGCGAAGAGCTATCTTGAGAGGTATTGAACCACTCGAGCGCATTTTGGGCAACTTGGATCGCCGCAGAAGGCAGCCCCGCGAGCTGGGCAACCTTGAGCCCATGACTGTCCCGATTGACGCCAGGGCGCATACGATAAGAGTATGCAAAGTGATCATCGTCGGTTTCGTCGACGTCGGTGCAGAAAAAAGCGACATTTTGAACGGCCTTCGAGTCGGGGTAGCCTAGCATGTCCGCCAGCTCGTGGAAGTGAGTTGCAAAAAGTGCTCGGCAGCGATTTGTCTTGAGGAGATGGTGGACTGTCGAGAACGCGATGGCAAGGCCGTCCTTTACCGTCGTACCTCTCCCAACCTCGTCCATGATCACCTGCACGCCTGAGGTTCTGATCAACAGCAAATTACATCGACATACCAAGCTTCTTGGCGTAGCTCTTTGTAGAATCTCAGCGGTTTCGAGCATTTCCACCATGAACGTGCTGCGGTCGTGGAACAAGTCATCTTTGGCCCCAACTCTCGAAAAGAGTTTGTCGACGATTCCGATCGTCGCAGCGTCAGCCGGCACGAACGATCCCGCTTGAGCGAGGACGGCAATGAGCGCGGTTTGCCTGAGGAAAGTGGATTTCCCTGCCATGTTCGGCCCAGTTCTGCGTCGTTTGACAAAGTGTGCCAGGGAAAAACGAGCAACATACATGATATGTAACCGCGACTCGGGGGTTAGTCGAATAGAATTGGGGGTGAAGACGCGGCCCTTAGTGAGAAGGCCGAGTTCAACGGTTGGGTGTCGACCATTAACAACTTGGTAAACATCGCTATGCGAGATATGAGTTTGTGGTGTGGATGCACGACAGAGCCAACCTCTCAGTCAACGTCGGCCGCGAGAAACGCATCTCTTTTGCGAGATTAGCGAAGGAAAGCGTGACATCGAGTTCGTCTAATATGCGTGCGTTGCGGCGTAGTTGAGGAGCATGGCTGTTCACCTGAAGTTCTTTTTCAGTCGAGGGTGGAGGACCTTGAGCGACACGTACTTGCGTACGGAGGGACTCAAAGGCCGCCCTTTCAGCTGCGATGAGGGCGGTCGAAGTGTCGACCAAGCGACTTCCTAATTGCGCCCAATCCTATCAAGGTACAGAGATCGCTAAACCAGACGGGAGAGACCTTACGGCATGGAAATAACATCTGGTTGTGCCACTGGCGGCGATACTGACAAAGAGCGGGTCCTGGCTGATTTTCTTGGAGTCGCGCTTGGCTTTGAGAAGATGGACGTGCATGCCGTGGGCGGGCGAAGACCTCAGCGTGAGCGACGGGGCATCTAGGCGTGTCACGTGGCAAAGGATAACGTAATAATCACCGCACCGTATTCGAGTTGCAGACGACTCTCGAGTTTCTCTCGTTGCAAGACAAGGTCGTCGAGGGCAGAATGTAGCTCTACAAGCTGTTCCGAGAAACTGCCAACAGTCGGTCAACGAATGCAAACAGATTGTGAGCACCTAACTCAGGTTTGATGGCCCACTTGTAGTCGCCAATGCGCCATGCAGGACGGTTTGTTGCAGCCGACACCTCGTCTTCAACACTCTCGGAAGACGCAGACGAAAGAACGCCGATGTCCTTGGGTTCTAGCGCGCGACTGATATCTTTGGAGAGTTCCCGCAGGCCAGACATGCGTATCATGAGTGCATCCAAGCTGGCCCAATCCTCCGCTTTGAACGTCTGGGCCGCCTCCGCCTCTTCGTGTTTCCTCTCCTCGGACACGCGTCTTTGGATTGCGGTCCAAGTCTCGATAGTTGATTGAACCGCATGCAGGTCGCTGATGTCTCCCCGCCCAAGCAGGAACTTTTGTACGATCCGGCCTGCGTCTTCAGCGTTGGCTAGGGCGGCCATGAGATCTGTACGGAAGTGATCTCGGTCGTGGAAAAAGGCAACTAGAGATTGGCGCGCGTTGATTTCGGAGAGTGAAGTGCTCGGTGAACCTGGCACAAGATTAGAGAGTGTTCTTCGATGACGCGCACACCTACACAGCCAGCGCGCCAACAGACGCGTTCCACTAGTCGTACTCGTCCTTTTCACCACGCTCATTAGACTCCCCTTGACCCCACCCTCGCGCATACTCTCTCGGATTTCGAGGGCTTTGATTGTATGCGAATCGATCTGCATCCGCTGAACAGAGCCTTGCTGGGTGGGGGTAGAAAGCGTAGGCATGTGCTCCAGGAGGTTGGCCCGCAGATATGTGGTCAACACCATGATCGCGGTTTGCTCGACGGGGGAGTACTCAGAGATTACAGGTGACCCAGGCGCCTCGTTGGTCACGTCGTCCACCGGGGTGTCGAATGAAGAGCTGGGCGTTATGAATGGGGGCACGCGATCGTCCAAAATCGCGTAGGACAGACAGTAAGCCTCCTCGGCAAGAGCATCTCGTAGGCGCGGAGGTTTTTCGTGCTCGAATGACTCGTCGAGTACAATTTCGCGAGGCCCGATCCGCGCCAATTCGTCGCGAAGGTCGCCATATGCAACAGGCTTGGTATAGAACTCGCCGGTAGAAACGTCTATCCACGCAAGACCAAGCACGTCTTCGGCGGGACTGATTGATAAAAGATAGTTGTTTTCGTATTGGTTGAGGAAAGATTCGTCAATGAGGGTGCCGGGAGTGACGACGCGCGCGACGCGTCGATCGAAGGAAATGACACCACGGTCCCCGTAGCGCGGAAACTCTTCGCACAAGGCCACAAATCGACGATGTTGTTGCACAAGGACCTTGAGGTACTTGTCGAGGTGTTGCAAGGGAAAGCCGCAGAACGGGATGGCTTTCGTGGACCATTTGCGATATGCCAGCTTGATGTTCAAAAGACGCGCAACCTCGTGGGCTTGGTCATAATACGACTTCGTAAACACGGTCAGTTGGCGTGTTAAAAGACGCGTGCCGACCTCTTACCTCGTAGAACTTGCCGACACGCGTGAAAAGAATGCAGTGGGGAAAACGCTGCAAGTTTTCCTGAACTTCCGGCAAGAGACTTCCTCGCTGAGCTGCATCCCTGAGCTCAGCGCTGGCGAGTAGGTAAACCGTATGCATACCCTGTGTGCCATCCGTCTTCTCCTCCCGTTCTAACTCTGGGAAGTTTGGTTAGATCTTGAGACCAGAAACGACGCGTACGACCTATTTTAATCGGCGAGACGCGTTTCCGACGCGTCGGGGCATTTTCAGTCAATGGCTCAGAGTCTGCTTTCTTGCTGCGTCTCTTCTTCGGCTGCTTTAGATCGTCTGCACGGTCGTTAGTCCTGGTTCCGTTTTCGCGTCGATTACGCGCCAGTTTCTTGTCGGCGTCTAGACCTTGTGGCTTTAACAACTGGCAAGCCTTCCGACGGCGCTGTAGACAATGAGAACATGAGGCTTAGTTGCAAACAAGGCGGAGTTACGTTGAGAATGGTGCCAGTCTTCAAGTGGCGGCGCGGGTGTGCCGTCTGGGAGAAGATATGTGGTAGGGAGGTCTGTGTACGGCTTTTTTTTCGAAGCAGCGGCGAAAGCCGGGGCTATCGCACGAAAGAAGCGACGGTGAGCGCGTACATAGCTCGTGGCAAGCATAAACACGACTGGGTCACGCACACTTTTCTAACCTCGAACCACGACGAAGCTCGTCTAGATCTTGGTCTCGACGTCTTGGCTGTCGAAAACGGCGAGCGCCTTTTTTCAACACACTCTCCCTTCTTACATACAACAGTCCAACGCGACCATGTCTTTCGCTGCTCGCCGTCGCGGAAATAAAGTCAAGGGTGTCCAATTCACCCTGGCCGTTGTAGGTCGGTACCATGTTATTCGGCGCTGCTACCACTCCATTTCCCCTCCTTCTGACGACGTACAGGTGCATCTGGGACGGGACGCACGACTTTCGTCAACACTCTGTGCGAGAGCGAAGTCCTGGGGCACAAAGTCTCTGACGAGCCTGCCGACGCCCATGTTGAGCAGCCGGTGACGATTAAGCCCGTTAACGTTGGTCGGTATCCTCTAGGTGTTGCTTGCTGTATTCCAACTGCCTGCCAGAACTCGAAGAGGATGGTGTTCGCATTGCGCTCACAGTCGTCGACACGCCCGGCTTTGGAGACAACATTGACAATGAGTTCGCGTGCGTAGACTGGCGTTTCTTGGTGCCCAACGCGCTCATCATCTCTCTCTAGTTTCCAGGAAATCGTGGGCTATCTGGAGCGTCAATACGACGACATCTTGGCCGAGGAGTCCCGCATTAAGCGCAACCCCCGCTTCCGCGATAACCGCGTTCATGCTTTGCTTTACTTTATCCCTCCGACTGGCCACTCGTACGTTTTTAGTTCCGCCTTTTCGCCTCTGCTCACCAGACGTGTCTAGTCTGCGTGAGATGGACATTGAGCTCATGCGCCGCCTTTCGCCTCGCGTCAATGTCATTCCCGTCATTGGCAAAGCCGACTCTCTCACGCCGAGCGAGCTCAAGGGCTTCAAGAAACGTATCATGGAAGATATCGAGCACTATGATATTCCCGTCTACAACTTCCCGTATGACATTGAAGAAGACGACGAGGACACCATTCAGGACAACAGCGAACTTCGTGTAAGGCTAGCCTTGGTCGCTACCTCATGAGCTTATTTTTTTTTTCATCAGGCTCTCCTTCCTTTCGCCGTCATTGGTTCCGACGAGGAGGTGGAGGTCGACGGCCAGCTAGTTCGCGCCCGCATCTACCCGTGGGGTATCGCAGAGGTCGACAATCCGAAGCACTCGGATTTTTCGCGTCTCCGGAGCGCTCTGCTCAAGTAAGTTATGTGTGCGGTTTCGACGCGTTTAATGTTTTTGGTAGCTCCCACCTTGCGGATCTCAAGTCGCTCACCCACGACGTTCTCTACGAGTCCTATCGTACCGAGAAGCTGTCCCGCAGCGTGCACTCGGACGTCCAGGACTCGTCCATCCTTCCCGAGGAAATGGCCAACCAAAGTGTCCGACTCAAGGAGGAGCAGCTGCGTCGCGAGGAAGAGAAACTGCGCGAAATTGAGCTCCGTGTGCAGAGAGAGATTACTGAAAAGCGCCAGCAGCTCTTGGCAAAGGTATGCTATTGGTTCTCTCAGCCGCGAATTGTGCTCATGGTTTCGTGTAGGAGGAGTCGTTGCGCAATCTCGAAAGCCGCCTTGCCGCCCAGGGATCGGCTGAATTCCGCGAGTGAAGGACTGGTTCTTACGATACCCGATTGGACACACTGTCGTTCGTTACATGGCTTGGATAATATAGCACGCTCTTTGGTGCAGGAGGCCGCGCAAGCCGGTGGTGCACGTGCATCTTGCCTTATCAGGGCGACGACAGCTCTCTGCTCTTGCTCTTGTCGCCCATCGTTATCACACTCGGGACGACGACTGCTCACCCTCACTGCTCTCAACATGGCCCCCGTCTTCCTTTCCCTCCTTTCCTTCGTAGCCCTCGTCGTTGCTACCCCGTTACACACCAGTAATGCGGCCCCGACCGAGCGTTTCCCCGTCGTCGCACCACTGGCCGAGAACCAACGCTTCGGGTTCGCCAACAACAACAGCTACATCGTTGTTCTCAAGGCGGACACCCCTGTGTCTGTCATGCAGAACCACTTTAACCTGCTGCAGTCCATTCACGAGGCGGCTCCTTTGACCGACGACTCGTTCGCCATTTCCCATGTCTACACCCACACCAACGGCTATGCCGGCCGCTTCTCAGCCTTTGCCGTCGACCAACTCCGCAGCCTGCCGGAGGTCGACTTCATTGAGCGCGACCAAGTCGTCCGCATCCAAGACTCGCAGCTTGGTGCGCCGTGGGTGAGTCAATGGCGTCAGGGCTCTGCAAACATACTAATAACGGCCCAGGGCCTTGCTCGTGTGAGCCACCGCGACCACCTCACGCTAGGTACATTCAAGAAGTACCTCTATGACCCGGCTGGCGGTGCCGGCGTCGATGTCTACGTACGTCATCAAAGTCATGTGCGCGCTCGTTGCTCATTCCTCTAGATCATCGACACTGGAATCAACATCCAACATGAAGAGTTCCAGGGTCGCGCAAGCTGGGGCTCAACGATCCCCAAGAACGATGATGATTTGGACGCCAACGGGTGCGTTTTCCACCTATCCATGCTCAGCAAGTTGGCTCATTGATCTGAAGGCACGGAACACATTGCGCTGGCTAGTTGCTTGCTTTTCAGGAATGAAGTAGCTAATTCACTCTGCAGGGACCGTCGCATCCCGCAAGTACGGTGTTGCCAAGGCTGCTAATGTCATTGCCGTCAAGGTCCTTGGCTCGAATGGCTCCGGCTCTATGAGCGACGTTATTGGCGGTGTTGAGTTTGCCACCATGGCTGCCCTCCAGAAGAAGGCTCAAGCCGAGGCCGAGGTCAAAGCAACCGGCAAGACCGCACACAAGGGCTCTGTGGCCAACATGAGTCTCGGTGGTGGCAAGTCGGATGCACTTGATCGTGCTGTTAACGCTGCCGTTGACAAGGGTCTTCACTTCGCTGTTGCTGCCGGTTAGTCGCATCCAGTTACGGACAAACTTCCTGGGGGTCTGACCTCCGTACAGGAAACGACAACCGCGATGCCTGCAACTACTCGCCTGCTGCGGCTGAGAAGGCAGTTACTGTCGGTGCTTCGACGCTTACCGACGAGCGGGCCTACTTCTCGAACCATGGCAAGTGTGTGGACGTGTTCGCGCCTGGTCTCCAGATTCTGTGCGTTGCTTCTGCGATACGTCGAAGTGTTTCTGAACACCGCTAGGTCTACCTGGATTGGTTCCACGACCGCCACCAACACCATCTCGGGTACCTCTATGGCCTCGCCGCACACTGGTAAGCATGCTTCCTTTCGGCTGGAGGAGGCAAAGCGCTAACACACTGCCAACCAGCCGGCATGCTCGCTTACTTGCTCAGCCTGTATCCGAGCAAGTCCTTTGACCCGAAAGTCGAGTCTGAAGGTCTTGTCGAGAGTGCGAGCATGTTCCAACGCCCGATGACGATCGCTCTGTCGTCTATGGCATACGTTTATGGGTTTGCCGCGTTGCCCAACTGGATTTCGCAGCTCCTTCCGTCTCCCGTCGTTGAAGATGCAGTTGCCCCCATCCCGACGTTGTCGCCTGTTCAGCTCAAGCAGGCTCTGTTGAAACTTTCGACGAAGGGTGCTTTGAGCGACCTTCCTGCGGAGACCGTTAACCTGTTGATCTTCAACAACGCGACGGCGTAGATTACGATTTCGCATGTCTTGTAGTACTATCCACATAATTGAGGGCGTCACCTGTGATTCGGCGAACGGGGCCGGCAAGATAATAGTGATGATCAAGGCACTCTTGCTCTGGTCCAAATCCCGCTAGCGTCATGCATGGCCGTGCGAGACGTTCTAGTGCTGCAGGAACTCGGCCTGCACTACCCCCGCCAAGTGCACCCCTCCCAAGTGCCCCGGTGCCGCCGGTTCCATCAGTCCCCGATTCACCTGAAATGTTGCGCGAACTGGACGATCCCCCACCACCTTCGATGCTCAACACAACATCCTCTTCATTCTTGAGCCCCGAGCCCCGACCAGAACCACGCATTCCTTCGTCGCGACGGGCGCTTACTCGTGCGCTGGAGCTGGCACGAGAAGCCGTTCAACTGGATTCGACAAACGAAGAGCCTGAGGCGGCCGTTATCGCCTATGCCCGGAGTGTCGCGCTCCTCAGCGAAGTTATGGAACGGGTTAGGCGCGGCGAGGATAGCACAGAGAGGCGGAGGAACGGTAGGCCACGTAGTGCTGTGGCTCAAGAGGAAGAGGTCCGACGGCTGCAGAATATTGTGAGTATTGTTCACCCCTTCCTTGTGCACTCCTTCTCCGGTACAGAAACACCACTGAAACAGACAATATAGCACGATACGTATGCCGACAGGATGAACATCCTCAGCATCATCTACAATTTGCCTGCAGCAAGCAAATCTCACTTTTTTCGAGGTCTACGACTAAGTACGCTCTAGGTACCGTACTCGGTGACCCACGAATACACACTTATGGCAACCGAGACCGCCGCGACGCAACCTACTGCAGTCTTGTCCCCGATCACTCCAATGGAGACGGCCCAGGACCTGTTTGGCTTCGATACTGAGCAGTCTAGTGCTCATCCATATGCAGCCGCAGCGGCAGAGGCATCATCCCCACAAGAAGAAGCTCCTGCGCCTCGTCGACGACCACGAAAGTCGTCTGCAGCAGCTCTTGCCCCACCCCAACCTCCGCCACCTGCTGCTCTTCCTCCGGCTCCCGTGGACACAAACCACCTCAGTATCAACCAATCTTCCGCCCATCGCCGATCAAACTCGGGCAGCAGACTCGCGGCCTTGGATGAAGAAGCCCGTGCTGAGCCCCAAACGTATTCGCCGCAGGTTCCTTCTCCGTCTCCCCGTTTACCCATCACAATCACTCCGCGCCCCCGTGGGTCGTCAACTGCTGCGCCGACGGTTGCAGCTCCCATTCCAATCGCCATAATTAATGGCACAACTGCTTCGGGCACCATTCATCAGCGACGATCCACAAAGTCGTCGACTCCTGCAAGCGAGCGCTCTTCGTCGCCTGCAGAATCAACCGCCTCTGTGAACTCAATCCCGGTTCCCAAATCCGCCACTTCATCATTGCCTGGGAGCACCACCAACGTCGTAATCACTGGTCGCGCGCGCTCGGCTTCACAGCCTGGTCGTCGGCCTTCAATCGTGAACGGACGCATATCTCCTCCCAACAACGATCCTCTCCCGCCCCTCCCGCCGCCATCTGTTCCCAGGAAGGCGTCGTTCCCCTCGAAGCTCAATCCCAACAATCCCCTCTTTGTCCAAACGGACCTTGTTCCTTCGACCCTTGGTCCGCCGACATTTGGCCAAAATCCATCAACCCCTACGTCCCCTCTGCCCCCTGCGCCGCCAACAGACCCACTTCGCAAACCATATCACCTAATGAACCAGCTACGGGGAACGATGACTTCGCCGTCTGGGGGCTATCTGACGCGACGACTGCATGTGCCGTTACAAGTCTGGTCACAGGGCGGCGCGAAACTCGCGAATGTGGCCGAAAAGGTCCGCGTCGTCGACATTCTGTGTTCCGCGTTAGAGGAGCTGCAGACGAGCAGTTCCGAACATTTCGGGGCGGGAAATGTCAGCAGTGGATTGGCCCTCGGCATTGGTAGCATTGGGCGCAAGGAGGGCGAGGCATGGATACGACAGCTGGAAGAGTTTTTGAATGTCTGCGACGGTGTTGTTGCAAGCTTTGGCAAGAAGCTCGGTGTTGGGGAAGGGTTTGTGGTGAAGAAGACGACTTGGAGCGACAAACTTACGCGTCGATTCGACAAGTTGACCAACGGCAAGAAGTGCGTACTTGATTAAATTACGGATTCAATGCTCACTTGTTCCCAGCTTGGATTCTCCTCAAAATTATGTTGCAGGATTGGTTCGACTCTTCGACCAGGCCCAACTATTGGACGAGCACTCCAAAGCGATCATTGCGCAGCCTATCGCCCCCCGCCTACGCTGCCTTACCTCCAGATATTCGGTTGGCTTCGGATAACAAGCTAAAACGGGCCTCTCAGTTTTTCGCAACGGTCGTTTTGACCTTCGTCATCCGTGATCTATCACTGCTTCTCGACAAGTATGCCAAAAACTGTGAAAAGTGGCTGGCCGAGTAGGAGGCCACATTGAGCGAATGTCTGGCGAGCACGTTGGCGGTCTGCTTTGGTTCAACTAGACGCGATCGTATTGGACTCTTTTCTACGCTTCATGGATTGTGTGTGTTTGTATCTGCTTGTTTTTTGTATGGGCACCTTTGCTTTGTAGGACCACCACTGATGTACACACCCACTGTGGCCTTACGTAATATTGATCGATGGCCTTGTTTCCGGCGATTGGCAGAAAGCCGAAAACAGAGGGTCGCCATGCACCATATATATATGTCCACCATCAAGCAAGCTATGGCCCACTTTTTGCACAAAAAGTGGCTGATGCCATTCAAAAATATGACGACAGCAGGCTTCGAACCCTCGACAGTTGTGGGCCAAATCCCAGAAATCAAGGACCGTTACCTCCAACCACTCAGCCACCTGATTGCATAGAGTACGGCCTACATACGGACTTGCTCTATAATACGGTCACGTGACCGGATCAGAGCGCCAAAAAAAAAAAAAAAAGAAGCGGGAAGGGTGGCCGAGGTCATGCCACAGAATCAAGGGCGGCACGTTCGATGGTGAGTGTTTCTTAAGAGAGACCGACTCGGATAGCCGTGGCTGATGGTCACGCCAGCCACTCTTTTCCTCTCTTCTTTCACTCGTTCAAGCTGTGTGACGAACAACCAAGAGTCCGACTACGACTGGCCCGTGAAGGCTTAGCAGACGCGAGTGGCAGACAAAGGGTCGTAAAATCGAGTAAATCTCAAGACTAGGGAAATACAGCCGAAGGTGCTCCTACTTATATACCCCAGCCCTACATGATGTCATAGTGAGTCATGTCGAGTCATGCCGAGTCCAGAACGTTCTTATTGTCCGAAAAAGACCTTTCTGGTTCATCAGGTCACGACAGCGTAACGTGTTCCCGGGTTATTCTTGAACCGACGAGTTCCCCGTGATACCATCCGTGATGCATGTTAGGAACTATGCATCAGGTGTTCCGCTGATTCCCGCTGATCCCATCAGATCCCTCACGTGCCCTGTCATGTGACCCTGTCACGTGACCTCCTTTTCCATAATAAAATCGAAAATGTCCGCGATAAAACCCTGAGTTTGTGACATTACCCCCTCGTCAAAATCGATGTCCTTGTTGACAAAGAGCATTTTTCCGTGTCTGTCCTCCCCCTGTACTCTCTGCGACTTTCTCGAAGCGTCCAGTAAAGCCATTAAACAGCTTTTTCTGCGGATAAGGCAGGCTCTCGTGTTTCATTTTGAACCGCTTGACGAGATGGTCCCAGTGGCCAAGGGGTAATACCGGCAGTTTGAAAGGACTCGGTTGTTCTGTTTCAGGAACGACCGCTGCTTGGGTGACCTCTTTTCGTTTGTTAAACTCCTTCAGGAGTTCTTTGACGTGCGTGAGGTTCTTTGTCGGTTCCCAAGAGTCCTTGCTATGCGGGTACCCCTTCCACTTGACCAGGTACTGCCATCCTCTACCCATCCTACGCTTCTTAAGAATCTCCTCCACCTCCCATTCCTCAGCTCCGTTGATGATATCCGGCGGGGACGTTCCTCGCGTCGGTGAGGCGGTGGCTCGTGATACAACGTCAGATCCGTCTCATTAAAGACCGGATACGTCCGAGTTCCGCCGGGTAATTCGAGCTCGTAGGCCGATTCCCCGACTTTCTTCGTGATGACGTAGGGGCCGACGCGGCCATCGTTCAGCTTCTCGGAAGGACGGTTCTGTTGTACCTTCGATCCGTCCACGTATACCTGATCGCCGACTTTGAACTCCGGCGCCGGTACACGTTTCTGATCGTAGTATTTCTTCATCCGTTCCTGAGCCTTTTTGATCGCAACCGTCGCGTCTTCCCGTGCTCGTTGCATTGTCTTGGCAAACTCTTCCGCGCTCCCGACATAGGACTCGTGACGGTCCCTCGACACCCTTCCACGGATGATAACCGTGATCCAGGAAGAACGGGGACACCTTTGTCGACGAATGAGCCTTGTCGTTGTGCGCGAACTCGGCTAGAGGGAGCCATTCGGACCAATCAGATTGGTGATGATTGACATAGATCCGAAGGTAATGCTCGATCTCCTTGTTCATTCGTTCCGTCTGTCCGTCCGTCTGTGGGTGATTGGCCGTGCCCAGGTTCATCTCTGTGCCGAGCCGGTTGAGTTCCCGCATGAACTCCGAAACGTAGCGAGGGTCGCAATCGGATATGATCTTCCGAGGGACTCCGTGGTACCGTATGATCCGGTCCCTCGTGAGCTTCGCAACTCCCTCGCTCTTGATCTTGATGCTGACGGGTTCCACGTGTATTCTCTTGGTGAACGTGTCTACCCATACTTGGATTGCATCAAAACTGTTGCTGGCCGGCAACGGTCCGATCAAGTCCATGGAGATAGTCTCCCATGGTCCGTTCGGCACAGCGTGCGGCTTCAACAAGCCGTGCGTCCTCTGCCTCCACCGAGTTCTCTGACATGCGTCGCACGTCCGGATATATTCCTTGATCTGGTTGCCCATCCTCGGCCACCAGTACTTCCGCTCCACCAGCTCCTGCGTCCGATACTCTCCGGGGTGTCCGACCAATGGCGTGTCGTGATGTAGCGAATGATTTTTTCGCGAAGCTTCTCGTCACGAGGCACATAGATCTTGTCCTTGTACAAGATCAAGTCGCCGTCTCGTTTCCAACCAGAGAGCGATTTCTCAAGGGCCTGCTTGACGCTCGTGTCCAAGTGTCTCGCCGATTTGATCGACTGCAACAGCTCGTCCACTGGTCCCTCGGTGTGCTTCTACCGCTCTGAACAATTCTGGTTTCAACAAGACGACGTCCTTGTTGTCGTTTTTGCCTTGGTCGTGGTCGGCCCGTCGAGACAGGAGGTCTGCCTTCTGGTTAGCGCTCCGGGCCGGTGATTTAACGTGAAGTTGTATTGAGCCAACTCCGTTACCCATCGCGCTTGCCGTCGGTTCAGCTTCTGCGGCTGCTTGAAATATCCGAGATTTTGATGATCCGTAAAGATCTCGAACGTTTCCTTTGCGCCCATGAGAATGGCGCGGTACTCCTCCAGTGCGAACATAATGGCGAGCATCTCCTTGTCGTAGATCTCGTAGTTGCGTTCAGTCTCCGTAAGGCTATGAGACATAAATGCTACTGGTCGCCATATGCCGCCCTGTTCTTGACTAAGAACGGCTCCGATCGCTCCTTCGGATGCATCAGCCTCTAGACGGAATTTCCCGTCGTCCGTTGGCAATGCAAGTACCGCGTCCTCCGCAATCCGCTGCTTCAACCTCTCGAATGCCTCCTGCTGCTCCGTTCCCCAGGTCCAGCCCGCCTTTCCGGTCAACCGTGGCGGTTTGGCCACTTCGCTATAGCCTCGGATAAACCGCCGATAGAAGTTCGTGAAGCCAAGGAAAGCTTGCACGTGCTTGACCGTTTTTGGCGTAGGCCATTCCATGACCCCTTTGATCTTGACCGGATCCATCCTCATCGAATTGTGCGAGATCAGAACTCCCAGGTACTCGATCTCAGTGCGTTCGAACTCGCACTTTTCGGGTTTGAGAAAGAGTTTATGCTCTTGGAGAACCTGAAGCACTCGTCGTGTGATCTTTCGGTGTTCTTCCAACGAATCCGTAAGGATCAGGATATTGTCAAGGTAGACCACCACGTGACCTTCGTTGATCAGGTCACGGAGGATGTCGTTCATCATAGTCTGGAACGTCGCCGGGGAATTGGTAAGACCAAAGAACATCACCAGCGGCTCGTACAGCCCGCGGTTTGTTCTGAACGCCGCCTTCCACTCGTCTCCCTCCTTGATCCGGACATTATTATATCCCCATCGAATGTTGAGCTTAGTGAAGTACCGGGCTCCTTGGAGCTTGTGGACTAGCTCCGAGATTAACGGCAACGGGTAACGATTTTTGACCGTCATCTCATTGAGTTTCCGGTAGTCCTGCACGGGCCGCAAAGATCCATCCTTTTTCTTGACGAAGAAGAAGGCAGACGCCATCGGGGACTTCGATGGTTGAATGCGTCCACTCTTCAAGTTTTCGTCAAGGAAATTATCCAACTCGCGTTGTTCGTCACGTGATAAAGGATAGATCTTGCAATCGACGGCCTTGGCATCCGGCTTGAGTTCGATTGCATGGTCCCACGGTCGTCGTTCGGGTAGCGCGTCGAATGATTCTTTGGCAAAGACCTTCACAAATTCTCGGTACTGTTCGGGAATCTTTGCTTCCGCCACCTTCTCTCTGCTTGCTTCCTCCGCCATCTGCTGCGCTTGGGTCCCCTTGGCCCCTATCTCTATTGCGGGCTCAAAATTGATCAACAAGATCGATTCACCCTCCTCCAACTCCGGATCGACTTCGGACTCCTCAGCGTGGGAATTGCATTCCGTGGGACATCGGGAGAACTTGATCGTCTGAGCTCTCCAATCAATTTCCGGAATGTGCTTCACCAGCCAGTCGTAGCCGATAAAGGCACGTGCTTTGCCTAATCCGGTCACAAGGAATCGTTGCATTTCCCAGTGATCACCAATCCCCATACGCAGTTCTACGGTGCGTGATTTTCCCTTGCTCGTTCTCTGTGCCATCCGCATTCCGCGCCCGTTATCTCCGTTTCGAGCTTCTGCAACTCAAAACCCTCTGCCGCTGCGTGACGCTCTATCGATGCACGTCGTAGTGCACCCATTGTCCAAAAGCGCTTTGATCGCTCGGACCTTTCCGGTCTCCGGTACCATTAAGGTCACCGGAACCAACATTTCGAACGCTTCCGCGCCCGCTGATGGTCCCGGCTCCTTCGCGAGCTTGGACGGTTGAGGTCCGGCTTGTCTTGCCGCGGCCTCCTTCATCCGGGTCTGATCCGGTACCCGGGTGTGTTTTGGTGCAGGCGCTACCTCCTCGTCATCGTCTGAGGATTGAGCCTCCGGAGCATCGCTCCCCTTTTGAGTCTTTGTTGACGCGGTTTCATCTCCGCGGGCCTTAAATATTTCCCAACACTCCTCATTCCACCACGCGTCCTTCTCCTTTCGCTTCTGCTCCTTTATAGTGTTACGCCGATTCTGATTCTCGAGAATAGTAATACGCCGGGACTCAAACAAGAAATCGTGAATATTTTTACGTAGGGAATCCGAGTCGTTTGCATAGTACGTATCAGTGTCCATGGTTGTACAATTGTCCATTCCTCTCAGGAGCGTGTATCGTCCGTTCTTCTCATCCCGCGGCAGCGGCCCGGCCCTTGGCCTTAGGGGCGGAGCGCTTCAAAACCCTTCTCCCGCAGCTTCTCGACGATCTTGTTCAACATTTCGCCGTCCTCCTTTTCGGCGTCGTCAATCTGCGCTAGGAGTGCCCGCGCGCTAAACTTCTTTTGCGGCGGGTCCGGGCAGTTTTTGCTGATGTGACCGAACTGGCCACAGTTGTAGCAGCGGACTCCTCGCGGCTTCTGCTTGGCCCGGTCGACGTCCATTGGCACCGTCTCCCGTCCCTGCAGCTTTCGCCGCCTGGGGTACTTGGGCCGGGTGGGCAGCGCCAGCATGTGCCTGCCGCGCCCTGGTGGCTGGGCACGCCTTTGGAGTCCAGACCTGGTGCTGTACTTGAGCACCACCTCGTCGGCCCTCCACGAGCTTTTGCCTGGCGAGGTTGGTGTCGTTCCGGTACAAGGCCTCTTTCCATCTCTTGTACGTGGTCGGGAGTATGGCACCGCCCGCGTACATGGGGGTGTTGATCTCCGGGTTGACCGCCGTCTCCAAGAGCTGGATAAGGAAAGCGTCGAAACTGCATGGGTCCGAGTGGGGGTCGTACCCGGCCTTCTCTGCCAGCAGGTCGAACGCCTCTAGGAAGTCCTTGAGCGACATCTTGCCCTGGCGCATCGTCGTGAGTTTGACATGGGCCACCTTGGCTTCCGTCGTATCCTCAAAGACGTCCTTGAGTTCTTTTAGGAGCGACTTGAAGTCGTTGCCGCTTTTGAGGGTGCCGTCAACGTCTACATTGCGCTTCTTCCAGTTCCGGACCCAATCTGATGCCGCACACTGCGATCCGTCTGCGGTGCGCAAAACGAAATCGTGAACCAGATTTTGGCTTCTTGGGTCGGGAATTGGCTATTATAGGCGCAAATGTAGGTGGTCAGGGCATCCTGGAAGCCACCCACTTGGTGCGATCGCCCGTGAAGAACGGAGGTTCGCGTGCGAGGATAATTTTGGATGCAGCCATGGGTACTGCAGTAAGAGGTTGTTGTGGGGGGAGGGTGGTTCGGGTTCGGGTTGTGGTACAAGGAGTCCCCTGGGGGTCGTGGTACCAGTCGTAGCTGGGTTGTTGTGGAGGAGGGGCGGTACTAGAACCGTGCAACGTATCCTCGTTGTCTGGTCGATCGGGTAGTTCGACGTCCTCGCTATGACTGCAGCGGCGCTCGGTAAGACGGTGCCGGAGACTGACACGCTTGTAAGAGGCAAGAGTGGTTCCCGGGATGCGTGCCGAGAAGATCCGGGCGCCCGATGGCGCTCGGCGAACGGGAGTACGGAGGAGTCGCCGTCCCGGAGCTGTTGCTGGAGTTCGAGGACTCGGATTCGATTCGTCGGAACCGCCAACCAGAGAAGGGGTCGGCGCGTGGAGTATAGGTCCCAGACACGGTTTATAACGTTGAATAAGCGACCGATCACGTGCCTGCGAGCAGCGTGGTCGGCGGTGAACTGGGCGTAGGTGACTCCAAGTTTTGGAGGTACTGCGCGTCGAGGTCGGTGGGAATGAAGAAAGGTTGGGAAGGGAGGATGTCGTTGGGGTCGTTGGACCACGGATTGGGTTCGGCGGTGTTATACCAACCACTACCGTCGTCGTTGCCCCAAGAGGCCAGGTTGTCGAAAGTCAAGGTTGATAGGGCTCCGAGGGGCACCCTGTGGTCTTGAGGAACGTAGTTGGCTCTTGCTAGTGAAAACTTCCGGGGCCTTCTACGACCCTCCCCGCGAAGTCGGACTAGGGTTCTCCCGTCCTAGAGATTGCCCTTGCGCCCCTGGTAGCAGTCTGGAAATCCTCCTTGCTAGCGCCTGCGGGGTTGTGCCCGTATGGTCACTACTCGGGGAGCCGGTGATCGCGCAAGCACGGCCGGAAGACGCCTGTTCACTCGAGTGGCTGCGCTACGTTGTTGCCTAGCTCCCGGGAACCTAGAGCAGAACTAACTACAACTATTCGATGGAGCCGATGACGGGGGAAAGGGTGGTGTGTGGTGAGGGCGGTTGTCGGTAGTGGGTAGGGGACTAGCCGACGATAGTAACGGGGTAAGAAGAAGAGGGTGGTAGGAGGTACGAGCGGTACGAGGGTAGGAAGAAGTCTTGAGATAATGTGACGAACAACCAAGAGTCCGACTACGACTGGCCCGTGAAGGCTTAGCAGACGCGAGTGGCAGACAAAGGGTCGTAAAATCGAGTAAATCTCAAGACTAGGGAAAGACAACCGAAGATACTCCTACTTGTATATCCCAGCCCTTCATGATGTCATAGTGAGTCATGTCGAGTCATGCCGAGTCCAGAACGTTCTTATTGTCCGAAAAGACCTTTCTGGTTCATCAGGTCACGACAGCGTAACGTGTTCCCGGGTTATTCTTGAACCGGACGAGTTCCCATGATATTATCCATGATGTATGTTAGGAACTAAGCATCAGGTGTTTTGCTGAACTCCACTGATCTCATCAGATCCATCACATGCCCTATCATGTGACCCTGTCATGTGATCTCTTTTTCCATAATAAAATAAAAAATGTCCTCAATAAAATGCTAAGTTTGTGACAAGCTGGACTCGAATCTTGGCCCGTGCTGGCCGTCGAAGTGTCCTAGGCCGTATTTTGCGGCGATACCAATGAAAATTGGGCCACTTACCAGTCTCAGATGGGCTGTACTTATTTCACTTGAACACTCGGTGATCAGCGTCGCGTCGCGTCACACACATCTCACGACGCGACATGCACTTACTGTACATTGGGTTAAACCAGACCTTTCCAGTGTCGTCGACGGTAACATCGTAGCCACGGTGAGCTTGGTCGACCGTGATGTCGCCCCTAGAAACATCCAAAATGAACTCGCTTCCCAGTCCAACGGAGGTCCCAAGCCCACCTTCGCGCCCATGTAGTACCAGTGTTGCGCCGAGTGTACCCCCTTCAGCGGCGCCGTCCCAGCTGGCCGTGTAAACTGCGGTTCCACGATGGCGTTGGCTGGTGGTCGACTCCCAATCGACCAGGAGTGTAATCGTGTCTTCTGTCTGCGGCACGCAATTGTACGGTTCGCCTGAGGCAATCCCAGTCGCCGCACTGGCGACCACCAGCGTCGGGACTGCGCGGTCCTGCAGGATCCAGCAGCAGATATCTGAATGGCATCAACAAAGACTCGTTAGGCCGCTAGAAAGAATGGCGCGCCGATATGATGGGATGAGAGGTAGAAACTAAGGTCGTTAGCGCTAGCAGAAGATTCGGAGGCTCCGTTTGCGTCCGACTCAATATATCTTCGATTTGGAAAAAGTATACAGTATCATAGTACATTATCTCAAGCCAACTCAGCAGCACGGCGCCGGCCGCAGTTTGTGCGAGCTCGACGGCCAGCGCGAGCTCGGCCGACGTTGCGCTCGTTTTCAGAACCATGTTTGCCTTGAGATACAGCCCCTTGGTTCATGGCCGCGACACTGGGCATGATGGTCCCATGATAGTCTTGCCCATCGAAAAGCCTGGGGATTGTTAGCACAGAAAGAAGGACAGAGAATAAAAGACCTACCAGAGAGCATTGGTGGTGGTGTGAACGGCCACCCCCCACTCAACATACGCAAAGTTAAAGTCCTCTTTGCCGCAGTGCTCCTTAAGAGTCTGGAAGCATGGGTGAAGAATGCCTCCCGAGACGTCTCCGTCCCGGTGGATGCACGTCACGAAATTTTCGCAGTGGTAGCCAGTCAGGGCATGCTTACCCAGGTGCGGAAGCTCTGCCTCCCGACAGAGACTCTGGTAGGATGCAGCAGCACCGGACCAAATAGTCCGCGCCCCCGATAAGGAGATCGAGACTCTATGAGGTTATGAGAGTGAGTCTGCGAAAGCCATGAAACACGCACAAATGCAAGGCGCATTAATGCTCGGATATCGTCGGGCGTCTCGCCACTGTGGCATCGGATACGCATTATAGATGTCGCCGGGTGCGCCACCTTTGGGCTGGCGCGTTCCATAACCAGTCATTGACCCAATATGGGACCAACGATCCATGGCCTCTCGTCGACGAATGCCCCGAACCTTGATAAACGTGTGGTCTTGCTGAATTATTCGCAGGAAGTCTTCAGGAAATGTGCTGAAATTGACACCGCCGACCTAACGGAATGGAAAATCAGCCTACGAATAGTATAGCGCTCCATGTACCAGGCGTCGTTTGCCATCTTCGCGGCACCAAAACCGCACCACGTCGCGACCACAGCGCTCAGCAACACCCTCGCTTTGAAATACCGAGCTGCAGGTTGGGTCGTCGGGAGACGCGTACTGCTGTGGTTTGAGTGGTTTTTTGCGCTTTTTCGCTTCTTGCTTCTCTCGCTTCTTTTTTTTTTTTTTTTTTAGCCAGATTATCACGAGAAGTAGAAGAGAAAACGTACAGTGAGCTCTCGGGGTTTGAGCCGATTGTCGCCCTCTGCATGCGTAAGAGCAAATCCATCGTATGCTGATGCGTTTGGGTTTCGTATAACCTCCACCACTTGCACACACCACGCATCCGGCTCGAGGCCGCGTCCCTCACACTCGCTGCACGAACGGTCCGTCCACCATGATGGGAGCCTATCTCGAGGTGGTTCTTCAGCATCATCCCAGTCATCGACGGTCAGACTCTGGGAGCACTGAGTCTGCGCATGCCGCTCTGCCTGCTGTTCCATCTTGGACTGGTCCTTCTGCTGCGGACCCCGGCGCGCCGCATTCTTGGTGCGACTGGCTCGACCACGACCCTCCGAACGCGCCTTCTTTGGCTTGGGCTGTTCAAAAGCACTGCCCGCTGACGCTGCCCGGAAACGCTTGCCCGTTGACGCGGTCGGGGCTGAGGTAGACGCGGAAGACGGTTTGGTGGTAGGCGCAGCGGTTGATTGGGCTCGGTGGGGGCCAGAATGAAGCAGGCCCCGCAGACGCTTGAGTGCGGAGCGCTGCCAGAGCGTCTCCATCACAATGCAATGCAGGCGCCGGTCCAGGTTTTCAACGCTGAACAGCGCGTCGCGGTTGACGGGGACGGGCGTGGTGTCGGCGGTAAGATCCGCACGTTGTTGCTTCTGGGGTACGACAAGGGAAAGCCATGAGCCGGTCATAGACGCGACGCGGATCCCAGGTACTCGCCGACTATACAGACCGTTAGCACCGAGTTAATATAAGCAGAGATGTAGTACCTGGCCTGTCTTTATCCATGCTGCCGTTGGCTCCAGCTTTTGCAGGGCTGTCAAATGCGGCAGAATCCAACGGTGCCAGTTCGTAACAAACGCGTGTTGCGACATGAGGAAAAAGACAGCCATTGGATTGTACGCCCATGGGTGCATTTCGTCGCGGCGGCTGAGGAACGCGAGTACATCCCGAGCAAAGCCGTCATAGTCCGGATTGACGAGTTTGATCGCAGGGGTCGGAATGACGACAGCGACGTTTTCGGCCTCGCGAGCTGCAGCTTCGGACTCGGGCAACCACTGGTTTAGCAGAAGCATGTAGGCCAACTTCCAGCTGTATTTGCGGAACGACTGGAAGAGCAGACCGCCAAACGCGAACTCTACGAGGTTGCCGTCGTGCGTAAATTCAAAAGCCACCGGCGAAGGCCTGATTCCTGAAAGACGGGTAAAATCACGTGATCACAAGGTAGCTAAACTTACACCGAATTCTTGTAGCCATGCTGGACTTGAGAAGACCGGCTTCTTCAATCGTCGAAGCCAAACCAGGTCATTGACGACGAGGGTGATAGCATCTTTAAGCTGCTGCACGCTCGGGCTTGTCGATCCAAGGAATGCGCTACAAGAACTTGAGTCAAGGCACTGGCCGAAATGCACGATCACATACAGGATGGAACAGTGAATCCAAGTTTTCGCGGATCGATTGACATGTGCGGTGAGCCGTGAACCGCGACGCTTGAATCGTCGGGCGGCCCTGACTTGGCCTCGGATTGCCAGAACGTGACTTGCTCACGCAAGTCAGAAAGAACCTGCTCCTGGTCCTCCAGCATGAGATGGAAGTCGAGATCGTTCTCATCGTCTTCATCCTCGTCGGAGTCCAGGTCCTCAAAGCCGTAAGGACAGAAAACACGATCCAAGGGAGAGTATTGTTGGGCGGGCGCATCCTGAGACGAGCCAATTAGAGAGGCCTAAAGACGGAAGCATAACTAACGCACCGGAAGGTCTAAGAGCGCCGGAGAGATTCCTTGTAACTTGCTGCGGAGGCGGCGCAGGTGCTGAGCTGCGACCTCGCGACTCGTCTTGGTATCGTCGTCTTGGTAGAATCGGAGTTCGTTGTAGTCCACAAACTCCTTGATGAGGAAATGGGAGTGCGAGTCGCGGGAAGTGGGCGAGGTCCAGGCCCAAAACTCGGGTGAAGAACGCAAAGCACCGTATCGAGCTGCAGGAGAACATGAAACAGGAATAAATAGAGTAGGAAAAGACACGCACCCACTCTCCGTTTCCGCTCATGTAGGTGAGCAGATCTTCGCGCGTCTTCTTGTACCCATCCCCACGCTCAAATGAGCAGATTAAAGAATGTCCGAGCCGGTGCTGGTCGACCGTCCAAAACTGGGCCCAGAGGTCCGCGATGGTGTCAATGGGGGGCTCACCGCCCCACTGAAAATAGTTGTGGGACGCCGACATCGTGGTAAGAGGCGACGGCGGTGGGTGCATGTGAGCGTCACACAAAGAGCAACGAAGTTACTCGGTTTTCCCTCAGCTCCTTCCTGTCCCTCATGGCGTGTCCATCCCCAGGCCAGAGCTCTTTGAACATAAACTCGCGGCACTGTACCACAGGTCCGTGTTCAGGCATTCATGCGCAATTCGTGTTGGCACTCATTCTGGTTCTAGAGATTATAATGGCTGAACTTGAAGAGCCTACGTTCTCACTCGTTGCGGCGGCGTTCGCTGGCTTTACGCCGATCCCGCTTCACATCGACATCGACCTACCGTCTTCCAACTGGGTGACCCCCACTACGAGGAACGAGCTTCACTTGGACCCACAAGACTTGCCAGTTCTCATATCAACAACATACATTCACCTCTTACACGACGGTAGCTGGGTCGGGCAATGGAAAATGTGTACTAGGTCGGGACGCAGGCTCAGATAAGAAACCGCGGGCAGGCCAACATGTAGGGTCGAAGACGTGGTCATGGACAAAACAACGGAATAAAAGCAATGAAAGCACGGAGGCCAATTAGCCCTCGAGCGATGCTCTGCGCGCAGAACCCAGCCCGAAAATTTGACGTAGAGTCGGGGCGGCGGTTGGCCGGCCTTGTCGTGGCGTGCTGTTGAGAGGCGTGGCTTGTCCACTAACAACCGTCATCCTCGGCGCGCCCAGTCGCCGACCCCAAGACCGACGTGCTCAGCAAGTATCCCATTCTCGACCGACGGGGTTTGCGGGAGTACGAGGCGGGACTGAAGAAAATCGAGGTCAGCAAACGCATAAGACGAACGGGCACGAGCAACTGGCCTGGGGAAACCGCAGACCAAAATGTCCGAAGGCGCGAAACGGGCGATTCCGATACGTGGTGCGACTGCCGGCGATGATCTCCCTCGCGGGGATGGCGAATGAGGCCGAGGCGGGCTCTTCATTCGGTGTCGTTCAGCGGCGGGCACAGAACTTTGAGTGCTGCCCTGGTGATGGTGCTGGCGGGCGAGTAGGACTTGCGGCGCGGCTGGGAACGGCCTCAACAGACGAGCGGGTAGCGACGATCTCCGGTCGCGTGCGTCGGTCAACGCCGAGACCGGCGATGAGGTACTGCAGAAAACAGACGTCAGTGAACGACTTCTCCAGTCAAGTCGGATCGCTAACCTGGTCTTGACAGGCCGAGTGAGGTACTGCAAATAGAAGAGGTCAGAGAACGAAATGGGTCGGAGGCGATTCACTGACGAAGTAGAGCTAGGGCATTCCGCCCGAACGGGACGGGCTGGATATTTGCGGGCGAACTACGTCGTTCAGGAGCCGGCTGGTGGGTTGTGTTTGTACTGTCTCGGTGTGTCGTTGTTGGTACGCTACTCTGCGCCATCAGTGAGTAGGTTGTTCTTCATCGAGGAAAGCCGTGTTGCTGATGAAAATCGGGGTCAGCAAACGCTGAAGAGGAACGGGCACAAGCAACTTGCCTGGGAAATAGCCGAACGAACGTCCGAACGAAGCGTCTCGGCGGACGAGTCGGACTCTTCGTTAGGTGTTGTCCAGCATTGCCCGGCGGCCGGCACAGCACGTCGAGTTGGGCGGCGGAGGTTGCGAGTGTTCGAGCCTAGACAATGGGTCCGGTCAGTGAGCGGCGGTGGTGGAAGAAAAGAACAAAACACACTGGAGGGTGTGGATGTGAGTGCGCGGGTCGTTAAAGCTGGTGTTCGTCGCGGGACGAATCTGGGAGGAAGGAGAGCACGCGGGAGGTGGAACATGAGGGTGTAGTGGCGGGGTTCTGGTCGGTGCTGATCGTTTCGTTCGGGCGTTCGGCTGAGCCTTTGATTCCGACCTCGTTGCTTGAGTTTCGGTTGAGTTGGACGGACGTGGGCGCTGGTTGTGGGTGTAGGTGTGATGCAGGTGCCGGGTGAGGGGGTGTGGCTGCGTGGCGGGCGTCGGTCTGCGAGTCTGGTCAGTGGGCAGTCCCGGTTGACGCAACATAAATACGCACCCGGTGGCGGGCAGGAATATGGTGAGAAGGACGAGCTGCATCGGCGTCCACCACGCCCTTCAGCTCGTCCCAGCATCCCTCATCCAGCTCTACCGCCGTCCGTCTTGACATTCGGGTTGTTCGGCGGTGGTGCCACTCGCCAGAGGAGGCGGGACTCGAGGTGGGAGACCTGCAGAACAGAGTTAGAGAAGGAGAAATAGAGAAAGAAACAGAAACGTACCGTTGGAACCAACATCGACGGGCGACATCGACGTAGGAGGCAACGAGGCAAACAGCGTGCGAAGAAAGTCACAACGCCGACGATGCTCGAAGCCGGTACCGCGCTCAAGGACGAGCGGTGAGGGCGTTGATTCGAAGGCTGACTGGGGGCGAGGCGACGGGGATGCTGAAACGGGTGGGCATAAGCGATCAGAAGGGGCGAGAGAGGTGCTGAAGGACGCACCCAAGATCGGAGTTGGCGTTGCAGTGGGTGCGCGAGACGAACCGTGGGCTCAGCAATGAGGGCGATAGGGTATAGGGTGCCACCACCGCACGGATGTCGTCGCAAGGGGCAGTAGACTGCTCCAGGGACCCTTCCGGAGCGTCTTAGTGCTCAGACTAACCGCCATGTTCCTCGCTCGGTGAGGGGCGTCCGGGTGGAAGATGGAAAGCCCTCTGATGGGGTGCTGGCCTTTTAAAGGACGCGTAAAACGCGTCCCCGTGCCAGGCCCCGTGCCAGTAAACAAACGCGTATGCTTACGCGGAGAAACGTGTGTCCGAGGGCGGGAATCAAGGCAGTTGACAGATGTCGCATTCTGCCTCCGCTGCCATTTGCGCAGCTTGCCTGGTACCCGCTCCCTGTTCACTACGTCTACCTATGTCGTGCGTGCGTCTCATTGCGCTGTCAAGAAAGCAGGAAAGCGCTAAGGCTTCATGCTCAAAGCCCGCCAACGAGTCAAAGGGAGCAGTTCTTGAAGACATTGCAATGTCGGTGCGTCATTCTCGTCTCAATGCCCGATAAGTTGCTCATTTCTCGATGGCCAATTCGGCCCACTCTGCAGCAAGGCGGATCCGCTAGAGTTCAGAAATCGGCGCCCAGGTACGTTAACGCTAATGGTAACCAAAAACTCGTGCGCAAGATCGACTATCGAATTATGTTCCTCATAGCCGGTGATTTCTTTTTGAGGCTCTTGGTTTCACTGGGCTAACCCATTGTCGCAGAACTACCCTCCCAGCTCGTCTCAAAACGTGTTGGACCGGATGTCTGGATTCCGGTCCAGAGCTTGCGCTTCTGGATTTGTTGGATGCGGCCTTCGATCGTGTTGGCCACCTACATCGAAGACATCAGAGCGTTGCTGGAGGAGACGCCAAGGCACGTACGATGAAGTGCTTAACATAGACAGTTTTTTCTTGTCCGATACGGTGAACGCGATCGATGGCCTGGTTCTCTATCGCCGCATTCCACCAACAGTCCATCTAGACAGGCATAATGAGCGACCAAAATTCGGCCCCGCGTCTCGACATGCGCACCATGAAGACGTGATTTGCTGTCGTCAACTACCCAACAACAAGTCAGTCTCGCGCATACACCACGCCCGAGCTCACTCACGTTCAAGCCGACGCCGCCTGCCTTCAGACTAACGACAAGAATTTTCGCCTTCCGCGCAGGGGCCTTGAACTGCTCGATCGCAGCCCCACGCGTCTTCACGTCCATCGAGCCGTCGAAGCGATAGTGTTCAAAGTGTTCACGCTTCAAAATAATCTGGATGAGGTCGAGGAAGGAGGTAAATTGTGAGAAGACAACAGCGCGGAAGCATGGGTCTTGCTCGCGCAGCTTGCCTGTTGTGCATACGTGAGCGAGGTAACCGCCGCGCAAGATTGGACTGACGGAGGTTTTGTATCAGTGCCTCGAGTTTCGTTGAGGAGCGGAAATCGTTCTTGCGCAAGATGGCAGCAGGCTCGGGATTCTGGGAGCTCTTCGGCGGTCGGAAGACCTCCATCAGGTCTCGCTCCTGGGGGAACTTCGTCGGAAACGAAGACGTACAGGCGACGAAACACGAACCTCGATAGGACCCCTTGAACAGGTCGGGCAAACCGCGTCTTTGCCTTTCTCCTCCGCTGTCGCACAAAGCGTCATCAAACAGTCCTTACAACTGCGATGCTGTCAGGTACGTCCAAGACGAAGCAACTGCGAGAACAAACCATCGATGCATGCAGTCCGGAATGACCATGGGCGACTGCATGACGTCCAGACACACAGGACACTCCGCGTCGTCCTCTTCGATGTCCAGGTTCTCCAACACCTTCTGCGCAAACACGTTTGCACCTCCGTCGACACTGGCATCATCATTCGCAAAGCGCTTAATGAGCTCGTTGACATCGACCGTCTCGTCGCCTTGCGTCTGCTTTATGGGATTGTCTTTGTTGGAAAGAACGAGGTTAGGATGCAAGACGGCTCGTCGTAGTCTTTTATCATGTGAGTATCTTTTCCGCGTCGAAGACGAGGTACGAACCTCATCAACATCGCCAAGATATGCGTGTAGTTCTTCCCAACCAAGCCTTTCGCGTCGAGCCGCAGAAAGTCTCGCTTCGCAGAGTTGAATAGACTGTCGTAGATTTTCCTCTCCAAGCTCGAGAACTCGAGATGCTCGATGACGACCTCCTTCGGCGGCAGCTCGACGATTCGCTTGCCGTTGGTGTCAAGCATAGTCTTCTCTCGACGCAAGAGGATCGATTCCAAGATAATTTGTACAATTTCGAGGGCTTTCGTGTCGCGCGCGAGGAAAGGCAGTGTGATGAAGCTGTGAAGTAGTGAGTAATTTTTTACGCGCGAACGGATAGCGAGACACATACGAGCGAAAGAAGGAGAAGTCGGCCCACGGTCGGAAATCGAGGAACTTGCTGTGGCTGGTTTAGCCCCGTTCAACGTAAATAAGAAAAATACGAACAGCAACGAGTACAAGTCCTCCAGCTTGTTGACGATTGGGGTACCGGTTACGGCCCATCGTCGCCGAGCAGTGAGTGCATACACCGCTTTTGCCGTCTTGCTGGTCCGAGATTTACATGCGTGCGCCTCGTCGAGTACGACACGTAACCATTCGACTGCGAGAGTGTGGTCAGCGACGCATTCCAAAGCAACCGTGAACCCCACCTTCATACAACGGCGATTTGGACTTGTCCAACTTCGCATGCTCTGACGCAAGCACCCCATACGAAGTGATTACAACCTTGATCTTCGTAACGCCGTCGTCCGAGTCGTCGTCGTCGTCCAACATGGCTTGCAAATCCTGCCGATTCTGACCATGCCAGATGACGCACTCGAGCGTTCCGGGCTTGCTACAGCGTTGCAGCTCCGACTCCCATTGCGCCAGTAACGATGTCGGTGCGACGATGAGCGTCGCTGAAGGCGCCTTCGAGGACTTTTTTGCGCGGCATCTTCTTGAACATGGTGCCAATCTTCATTTGCCGTTTCGGCGTTTTCGGATGTCCTTTCTTCCGCTGGAGGACGATCGGTGTCGGGGGCGCAGTTGGTGTGGATAAGGGCCGCGAGCTCTATCGTCTTGCCCATGCCCATTTCTAAGGTCACGTGAGAAAGCAAGTCGCGCCAACTTCTGGAGATATACCATCGCTGACGACTTATTAACGATACGAAAAGAGATATGAATGTTTTCCACATACGCTAAGATACCACCTCTGCCTTGTCGCTCGGCCTTGGGAAAGTCGAGACTCAACTCGCCCGAATATGGGTTGAAGTAAAACGGTTTCTGGTCGGCGGTAAGGTCAATGATTCCGTCCACAGGTGGCAGCGGAAACAGGTATCTGGAGAAAATCAGTAACGAATGGAAAGTAGGCGCGACACGGTGACCCACCTGCTCCACAACGGGTGCGTTGAAGCTGCCTGGCGCGCATCCATCTTGCCGAGCTCGATAGAGGACATCCACCTACATGAGTATGAGCGCGAGCTAGTCACGAAGAAAAGCACACACTCAGCGCCTGCCTCTGGTATCCTCGCAACGTCAGCAAGAACGTGTCCGGCGGTTCCATCTCGCCCATCGTGCGGTCGCTCTTCTGCGCCTTTTGGTAGATAACCGCCAAGGTCGTTGTCCGTGATCTCCTCGCCCTCCTCGACCTCGATCTCTTCACCGTCGCCCCACGATCTCCGTCACCTTCTTGCCCTTGTGCTTCGACATGTTCTGCATTGCCTCATTCTTTATCTGCTCGTCTGATTTGCGGTCCACGAGTTCGCCCCAGCGTCAGGACGCAGGTTGAGCTCGTCGAAGAGCTTGATAATCGACGCCTTGCGCTCCCGAAGCAGCTGTTCGTCTAACGTCTCGGCACCTTCGGAGAACATCACAGGTGGCTTGTCGGACGTATCGATATTGGAGGGTTTGAACGCGGTGGGTAGCATGTGGACCGCTACGGAGATGACAAAGTTACATCCCGTCGTGAGCTTTTGCGGGCAGTCGACCATGGTGCCGCGAAACTCGACAATATCTGTGGTCCTTTTGAGACAGCGAATTCACGCGCAGAGATTGGTGTACCAAGGTCCAATAGTCGCGCAACCCAAGAAGAAACGGCATCTGGCAAGCGTCCAATCTCTTTTAACCGTGTAAGCGTTAGGAAGCAAAGCAGAAAAAGATCATACGGAAGCCACGCGAATTATAGAGACGCACAATGGTGTCCGTCTTCTTGTTCTTCGCCGCGGCAGTTTTCGAGGGCTGCTTCAGCATGGCGGACAGGGACATTTGTTTCTTGCCATCGCTCTTCTTGCCCTTGCCCGCGGGTTTGTTTTCAACGACAGTAACAGCCGCCTTGGCTGCAGGCTCGCGCATAATCTTGACTGCTTCGCCTGGTTTTATGTAGCCCTTCCCAGAGACGTTGCTCCAGCCGAGCGAAGAACAACGGCGGCTTGGTGAGTGGCTGGTCGTTGTCCGAGTCCATCGACGCGTCTGGCAAGTGATGACTCTGGCGCGTGCACGTGACCTGCACGCGTCTTGGAACCCGACCATCACCTCGAAAATGCAGCGCGGTCTCCCGATGGTGAATCAGTCCATTCGAGACATAAGAACGTGTCTTCTCAAGCCCTCTTACAGCAACCTACTGTCGTACTCCTACGGGAGGGCACAGATACATCGCAGGGAAACCCGCAACTGCTCTCCAACATCTCAGCATGTCTGGCTATCGCCAGCACGCTTTGAGCACACTCGGACCTCGAGGGATGGACAAGCTCATCGTGAACGAGCTCGGAGAGGCGCAGATCACCAACGATGGTGCGACCATCCTCAAATTACTCGACATCGTCCACCCTGCCGCCCGAACACTCGTTGATATCGCACGCGCCCAAGACGCTGAGGTCGGCGATGGAACAACCAGCGTTGTGCTACTTGCGGCGCAGTTGTTGAAGGAGGTCCGGGCGCACATCGAGGAGGGTGTTAGCCCACACATTATCATGAAGGGCTTCCGGTTGGCGTCGCAGCTGGTGCGTGTTCGGCCTATTTCTCGCGTCCTTCTTATCCAGAAACAGGCAACGG
The DNA here is from genome assembly GCA_014461115.1 of Mycena chlorophos. Classification (NCBI taxonomy): domain Eukaryota; kingdom Fungi; phylum Basidiomycota; class Agaricomycetes; order Agaricales; family Mycenaceae; genus Mycena; species Mycena chlorophos. The sequence continues at coordinate 1,125,906 of JACAZE010000007.1, read as the reverse complement.
ACCGGATAAAAGAGATACAGATCACGGTGGACAAGTCGGATCCCGAGTGCGTGTCCTGCAACCCACCTCCAGCTTTCTGCTGACATTTGTCTATCAGAAAATTTCGCTCTCTCCTCTTGAAATGCGCGTCCACATCCATGTCGTCCAAGCTCATCCACTCCGAAAAACCCTTCTTCTCCAACATGGTCGTCGATGCTGTCCAATGCCTCGACCAAGAAGACCTCGACGAATCCTTGATCGGCGTCAAAAAAGTCGCTGGCGGCGGCATGCAAGACTCGCTCCTCATCAAGGGAGTGGCGTTCAAAAAGACCTTCACCTACGCCGGTGCCGAGCAGCAGCCCAAGTCCTTCCGCAACCCGCTCATTCTCTGTCTAAACGTCGAGCTCGAGCTCAAGGCAGAGAAGGATAATGCTGAAGTCCGCGTCGAGGCTGTTGCGGACTACCAGGCGATCGTCAATGCGGAGTGGGAGATCATCTACAGGAAACTGCAGGCGATCGAGAAGACGGGAGCCAAGGTCGTGCTCAGCAAGCTCCCCATCGGCGATCTGGCCACGCAGTGGTTTGCGGACCGCGACATCTTCTGCGCGGGACGTGTCGTTGGTGGTGATTTGCGGCGGGTAGTTCAAGCGACGGGCGGAGACATCCAGTCGACCTGCACCGACATCAAGCGCGAACACCTCGGCACATGCGGGTCGTTCGAGGAGAAGCAGATTGGCGGGGAGCGGTACAACCTGTTCCAAGACTGCCCCAAGTCCAAGACGTGCACCTTGGTGTTGCGTGGTGGTGCAGAGCAGTTCATCGAGGAGGTCGAGCGCAGCCTGCACGATGCGATCATGGTCGTGAAACACGCAGTCAAGAACGGCGATGTCGTTGCTGGGGTGGGTGCCATCGAGATGGACCTCTCTGGCCACATCCGCAAACACGCCTCGTCCATTCCGGGCAAGCAGCAGCTCATCATCACCGCGTTCGCAAAGGCACTCGAGATCATCCCGCGCCAGATCTGCGACAATGCGGGCCTCGACTCGACGGACATCCTCAACAAGCTGCGGATGAAGCACGCGACGGGCGAAAAGTGGTACGGTGTCGGCGTCGATGGCGCGTCGGGCGTGGCGGCCGGTCCGTCTACGTCTGCATCGGCGTCTGCTCCGCGTGTTCCGCCGAAGGTGACGGACAAGATGCGCGAACGGGCGGCGTACGAGAGGGAGTTGAAGGCGAAGCAGGATTCCGAGAGTGAGGACGATGATTTGCAAGTTGTGGATGGGGACGAAGATCTGGGTCCGCCTATGGTCGAGGAGGCTCCGAGCAAGAAGAAGAATAAAGGGAAGGGCAAGGCGGACGATCCCGAGCCTGAGCCTGCTCCGGTTGCAGGCAGCAAGCGCAGGAGACCGGTGATAGATCCGTTCGCAGCTAGTGGTGCGTTCGCAATGCTTTCCTCCCACTATTTCGAAAGCTGATCTTTCTTCTAGGATTCGGCGACGACGAGCCCACGCCTGCATCCAAAACGGATATCGCGGAAGGCGAAGGGTCGTCCAAGAAAAAGAAGAAAAAGCAGAAGAAGGAAAAGAAGGACGAGGAGGAGGGGTCCAAGTCACCCAAGAAGAAAAAGAAAAAGACAGAAGTATAGCATGGCAGGGCTTGGTTGTTGAATAAACGCTGGAAGTGCGGGATCACGACGAGTCGTGAGGTCATAAGTAGCCCGACGAGGTGTGAACCGCATGCAGAGACATGGACTGCAAGCAATGTCAATGAGTGCAGCTCGGAGACAAGGCCAGACCCACCAGCAATGAACGCGTTGAAGAGATGTTGATCCTCCGGTATTGATTCCGCGACCGGGGTCCTCAGCATCGAGTCGGCATGCCCGAAACTTGGTCCATCCTGCTCCACACTCCTCTCAAACGAATATTGGCCCTGGGCATAGTGATATCGATTCGAGGCCAGGATTAACACCTTCCTCCCCGTTGCCCGCCAAAAGACCACTGAGGGCGGGCGCAGGTGACGGTGAAACTGGCGGGGCTCAGGCATCAGAAAAGAGCGGCGAGAGCGGCGCACCTAAGATCAAGGACGCTGTTGAGGTGCGTGGGTGTGCGAGACAAGTAGTATTGTCAATGGGGCATGGCCCAAGGACGGCAGGCAGTGAGCTCAGTGATGAGGGCGATGGGTAGATGTTGCAACCACCTCACGGATGTCGTTCAAGGGGCCGCTAGTGCCCCAGGGACCCATCCGGAGCGTCTTGATGCTCAGACTAACCGCCGTGTGCCTCGCTCGGTGGGGCGCGTCCGGGTGGAAGATGAAAGGTGAGCTGATGGAGCTCGAGCTTTTAAAGGACGCGTCGACGCGCTGACCCCGTGCCAGTAAACACAGAGAACGCCCCGTGTCAATCAAAAGGCAAACACCTTGAACGCATCCAATGTGCTCTTTGCCTGGTCTCGGCCCTTCTTCTCCATTGACACTGACGAATGGGTCTGGGTTGTCTTCCAAGTCGAAGCACGAACACCGCCGTTGCTCGTAAAAGCGCATCCACTGCTGGTGTTCCCGACCTGCGGCAATCAGATGCCGAGCATTCATTCATCAGCCGGGTATTGTTGCGGGCCTCACTGCATATTTAAGACATTTGCGTGACAGCTCGGCACGTCTTTTCTCTTCTGCTTGGCCCACATCCGTTCGTCAAGTCGACCGTCGAGGGCAACCGTCCAACAACGCGCGACACGTTCTCCTCAGGCCACGCTGGCATCCACCGGTTCGTAGAACGGCTAACCCTTTTGTCCGTGCTCACCGTCGGTAGAACCATGGAAACCGTCGACAACCTGGACGTCGGACCGCCAACGCACCAGACCGACGCGCGTCGGTGGTGGCAGCACCAGTATGTGTCCAGTCGTAGCCGAGGCCTTCCTTCTCACCGACGCAGATCCCTTCGACCGTCCTAGAAGCCCCCAACGCCCGAATCCGACGATCTTCCACGTGAGTTTGACCTAACAGCCGCGTCTTGCGTACTGACCCACCCCGTAGTCCTTCCCTCGTCAATAGCCGTAGATTGGAACCAGAGAGTGGAACAGATCTTCTCGAGTCGGTGGTCGTCTATCGCATTTCCTCCTGTACACCTCAACGCCGTGAAATCATCGAATTTGGAGACCCTCCCGCTCTTCTTCCCTGCTCTCACCGATGAATCATCCACTGTTGCCGGTGACGACGAAATAACGGCCGTCGAGTCCACCACAAGGTCGGCAGCAAGCACATCTTCGCATACCAGCAACGACGGCGAGCCTCCCCGCAAAAAAAGGCGCGTCCAGCCGCAAACGGACCAGCAGTTCCTCCGTTTCTTCGACCTCAGTGCGACTGAGGCCAATGCCGATTCGGACTCGGACGAGGAAGAGAGTCCCGCTGATCGTCGATTCATCAATGACGACGACCAGGACGACTTTGAACCCGACCACGCCATCGTTGCGGCAAATCCTCGTTTGTTTCCAGAGCTGCCGTCTGGATTGCCGGACGACGCGGACGAGCTGCGCGCCATTGGTGATGCTCTGTCTCTGAAGTATGCGTCCCGGCGGGGCTCGCCTGACAACACTCAATCCTTGCCCGAGGTCGACGTCAGCCTGCTGAAACACGCCCCGCTGGCGCTGGAATACGAGCGCGTGCCCGTGTCGGCCTTTTCTCCCGAGCTCGGTCGCGTGAGCGCCCCCGGCGAGGTGCCAAGATCCTCGCAAGCGCACCTCCCGTGCCCGCGGGAGACAACATGTTTTTCCTCGTATACACACGCAAGAATCGCGAATACGACCTCCTGCTCCATCTTTTCCATACCAGCTGCGTCGCCAGTGCGACTGCCGTTGGACTGGGCTCCGGTCTCGTTGTTGTCGAGATTCGCCAGGGAGAATTCGAGTGGACAAGGGAGCACCTCCCGGCCGCATGGAAACAGTCAAGATTAGACTGGAAGAAGCTCTCTGACGGAGCGCAGGTCCGCGAGGTACTCGAATGTCAACCTACACGTACTTCTGCACCCAACTCGCGCTCTTCGCGACACAGAAACTGAACAAATGGGAACGCCGCGGGCCCAAAGTCATCAGCGGCTTTGAGGCCAACACGTTCATCCAGTCCCGCTGTGGCTCAAGTGACCGCATTGCTGGACGTGCCGCCCGCTCGCTGGGTCAGATTTTGTTCTGGGGCCCACGCCGGGCATCTCGGGCTGCTTCGGGCCAACCCTTCCCCGAATTCCGACGAAATGCAAGAATGGGACGAAATTCTCATCATACCGAGTCTCGGTGGTGGTCGAGCGAGGAGGAACGGCTATGCCTTTTCGATCCCAAGCTCGTCAATAATGCCGAACGAAGGAATAAGACCTTCGTCTGGTGCGAGCGGCGGTTTACGGAGGGCGGTCTGGAAATTGTGGGGCTGCGTCGGGTCGAACCTATGCCCTACGATTACGACGTCGTTCCTCGCGATGGAGAGCTCGCGATGTTTCGTCGCGCCCACGTCAATGATCAGCTCGACCTCCCGTACATCGGCCATACAGGCGCCCTCCAGCCCGGAGACTTGGTAGTCTTGCCTGACGATGCTCTGTGGGGGAGTAGGGCGGGCCTGATCTTCGAAATTCGCGATATCGAGACTGTGCGCGACAAGGTAGGCAACGTGCAGCTCAGCAAGGAGGGCGACGATCCACACTTAATCAATCGCGTTTGCTACGCGTGGGTCATCCAGCCATACGACGCTCCCTGGTCATGCTCTCAAATGTGGAAGCAGCGACTTGATGCAGCTCAAACATAGGCGGTTCCCGAGCTGCGCCTCCACCTGCTTGCCTTTCCGCGTCGAATCCGCCCGGGAGATCGCGTCACCAGTGTTTCTCCGAATCAGATGCTCGGAATTTCCGCTACAGTCCACGAAGTAGACGGGCCGGATGTGATCCTTGAGCATGTATTTGCCCCGGCGACGACCTTGCCCGACAGGCACCGGTCCAAACGCGCATCCCATTACGCCTTGTGTTTGTCCAGTTCAAGATCGGCGACGTCGTGCGCGTCATACGCGGGCGGCACATCAACAAAGTGGGATTCGTGGTCGCGATTCTGCCCGCGGGCTGGATCCAGTTCTATCCAGTGAGTGGACCTGAAAGGTACTGTTGCACCGCTGACATCGATCCACAGGCCGAAATAAACGAGGGAAAATTTGTCCTCGTCGACGCCGCTCAAACCAAGATCGTAGAAATGCGTCCTGCTCCAGACCCGGCCGCCGATCATGCGGCCAGTCAGCTCGACTTTGACGTCGAGATTACAGGCAACCGTCTAGTAGTGGAGGCGGATCCAGTGCGGGGTCCTGCCGTACCAGACGCGCCAGTGGTGGGTTCAATGGTTTCCTTCAATGTCCCAATAACTTCCAATAGATCTTCGTCCGAACGCACCTCGCCTTTGAACAGTTCGACCCCAACGACTACCGCGACTACCAGGTTCGCCGCAGCGACCAGGCGCTCCCATCAGCGACGCCGAGCGCGAGCGCTCGAAACTGCGCCGCCGAAATGCGCAAGGACGCCGTTCCGTGGCTCGACGAGGTCTCTGTGCGCGTAGTTGGAACCCATCCTCTAAAGGGCTTATACGGCGACGTTAAAGGATACTCCTGGACCGTTGCCTCGCCCTCAAAGATTACGAACATCTTCGAACGCTACGAGAGCTGGTCATTACCATCGCTTTGGACCGTGCCGACGGGCGGCAACAACCGAGAACAAATCCCCTACAAGTATCTCGCGCATCGCGGGTCGGGTCTCCCCTTGTACACGACGTCGTTGGTGAAGTCTTTGGCCAAGGCGATGGTCTTCGACAAAGTTCTGGCATCCACCATGTCAGCAGCTTCACTGGAGCCTCCCTGGGTGGCCAGATATGGCCCCCGCCTCTGATGTATGACATACTCTCCCTGCGCTTCTTGGTCGACAAGCCAGAGTTTGTCAACAAACGACTTGATGTACGAGTGGCGACGCAGAGGGAGTTTGCGGATGCCCTGAATAGTCGGCGCCAGCCAAGGCTTCTGCAATTTGCGCAGGGAAAAGACAAATTCTGTGGGTTAGAAGGCTACCTCACGCCGCTGGAGAAGCCCCTCACGAACAAGGAGTGGAACAAGATGGCCAAAGTGTTCGTTGGGATAGGACAGGCAATATACGTGCCGTATCCCCTTGTCTTCCCGCGTCGAACTACAGGGAGATGAGGAGTTCCACGACCACATCGGCACATTTGAAAATGTACGTGTCATCATCATTGGTCCTGCCGTGGGTGGGAGTACCGAATGGATGGGCAAGTATGGGAGGGTGGTGCTGGATGACCCGACGGAGTGGCCGACACGCGTCTTGAGGATCGAGTTTCCTCCCAGCGGGGTCTAGCGGCCTTAAGCGCGAACTCTTCTACGAAGAGAGTTTGTGTCTCGCCATTAACAGTCGGATTTCGGGCAATCCCGACACCGAAGTGACGAGCTGGGAGTCAGACGAGGCGTAGTTTTTTATCCAAAATGTTTTGTACGGTCAGATTAGATTTGCAAGCAACTAGGTATTGAAATGAAGCTATAGATTCGTTGCCCACTCGGAGTTTTGAGATGATTGATGGATGACTCAGCAGGGCTGTGCCCCTCACCATCAGAGCGAAGGGTTACGTACAGAAGAGCTGTTCCAGGTAAACCCGACAGGGCGTAAATTTTTCTCGAGAATGTCTCGGCAGATGTTTAGATTATATGTGCCAAATACTTGCGGTAGCCTAGTGTGTCCAGAACGGCGAGCAGAGTATGGAACGCGATTGGCGTCCGCGACGCGTCCAGCGCACAGGCTTTGAGCGAGTTTTAATCGTGTTTTAATCGTGTCCGATCCGGTTGCAGCTGGCGATGTCACGCACAACCTCCTTGTTTCTTGACCACCACCATCTCCACACAACCGGTAAACAGGTCCCCTTATACACTCTTTCCTACTCATATTCTGGCAGTATCATACCCCATGTCCCTGCTCTCTGCCATCGAGACCGCGATTCGGGTCGCATGCGCCGAATCTGGACACACTTTCCCTCTAAAGAGCGACTACACAACGCGGTCGGCTTTGCGTCCGTCTATGACTGGCGCGATTTCCAACGCAAGTGGCCGCTGGGCGAACGTCCTCCGCCCGGCGGTGTTGGAGTACCTGCGAAACGCGACATCCCCGTGTTACAAGACCCGTACGTCCTTTCTATTTCCCCTTCTGAACGCGGCCAATGCATTCTCCCAGTATTAAATCGCCCAGCGACCGCCCTCGCAAGAGGCGTCACTTGTCCTCGGACTCCCCGATGTATGAACTGGATATATGCGCCTGCGCTGTACTCAAGGCACTAAACAGGCAATCTCTTAATTCCAGATACCGAATCGACCCCAAGAAGAATGACGGTCTCGACTACGCTTTCCAGGAAACTGTGCATGGCGCCGCTCGCCAGAAGTTGCCGGCGGGGGATTGCGACCAGTGTCGTGGCGTGCGTTGCATCTGCTGTTCTTGCTGTAGTGGCTCACCTCCGCCATCCAGTACTACGAGGCAAGAGGCCCGACGCCGCCGAGGCTTAAGGCACCACTGTGGCGCTCCCCAGAGGCCGACAAGTCGCCCACCCACCAACAGCGCGTCCACAAGCACAAGGAGCGTATCTCGCGACATCGCTCGGCACATGCAGCACCCAAGACGCCACCGTCGTATTGGGACATTGGCTTCCCGGACACAGTCAAGGTAGAGCGCATCAACCGCGCTGCCAATGGTATGCACAAGGCGAAGGAGGCCGAAATCGAAGCTGAGATCGCGGCCGGGGAGGGAATCTGGCGGCGCAACGCCAAGGGCAAAGGGAAGGCCCGGGCCAAGTGATCGCGGTACGTGCGTCTATCCTCGCAGTACCAGGAGCTCACTTGTTCGCGGCGTTAGGGCACCAACTACACCTACTATAACTCGCGTAATTCTCTCGTTTTTTTTTCCTACCGTATGCGACACCCCAATGTAATAGACACCCTCCTTAATGTATTGCGACCCACTTTTTCTGCGAAAAGCCGTGTGACATGGTCGCATCATGACTTCCTCTCCTCCATATCGCGCCGCTAAACGCGACAAGCTCAGCGAGGTCTTTGAGCACAGCCCGACCAGTCTGCTGGATGCTTATAACACCAACTCCCCCGAGGCTATCAAATTTCGTGAAACGTACCAGAGCAATATCCTGGCATTCGCGTCTGCCGTTCGCGTGCGTGAAGACTTGATTGACGAGTCGCCGAACCCGCGGCCCCGTAAGCAACAGGTGTGTCGTGTCCGTCTGCACTGTGGTCGACTACTCATTTATAGGCCAGTCGTGGCCTCGATATAGGTCGCAACCAAAGTGGCGAGCCAGCAGCCCAACAGGATGAAACCAACCAGCGCGGACCGTCAACGCGGAGCAAGTCGCGCCGGACCGACTCTGCACCTGCGGGTGGAGGAAACGATGACAACGAAACCGAGGTGTGTAAACCCTCTGCAGCAACCCCATAATCAAATAACGAGTGCAGCCATAGAACGCAGAGGAAGATCCCCCAGTTGCGAAGAAAAAGAAGGGCAAGGGCAAGGTGAGGGCCTACACCTCACTGAATGCAAGATTCAACAAGCACAGGCAGCAAACAACAAAAATACCGGAGGTGGCACGGAGGCGACGACAGGGAAGGTAAGGACCGCTTCCGACGAAGGTCCCAGGAAGCTAATGCGCCCAAGACGAAATTGACGAGAGACGAGGTTGCAAACCTTCGCTTGCAGCATCTTCAGGATGTGGAGCGCAAAGCCATCACCCCCAAAGACTTCTTGGAGCTCGTTGAATCCGACTTTGGAATCTCCACTGCACGCGACAAGGCTGCAAAAGAGGACGCCGGTCTGGTTTGGCTGGCCAGCGGTTTTACGCGGTTCGATCTCAACAGCAAGGCTGAGATTCAGCGTCAATGGGTGCGTGGGACATCCGTGCTTGGCACTTACTTGCTGAAATGCCCTTAGATGGAAAAGATCAAGGGCGAACTCGGCCTCGAGCAGACGGTCAAGACACTCGTGGCCGCAGTACCAGTGTGCCCCGCTCCCGAAACGGCGAACAACAACCAAGACAAGTCGGCCAAGGAGGCGGACATCGTGGACTTCCTTATAGATAGCAACTTGGTGCGGAATCTTTCGCAGCTGGTCTCCAAACTGATTCATGTGCAAGGCGCGGGAGCTACAGCAGAGTACAGCGAAAGGGACAGGACTGGCCCTCCACGCTCTTCAATCGACCACTGACATCCGATATTCGCTCGCCTGGGAAGCGCAAACTCAGGCGGTCTGCGGCACCGTCTTGCTCAAACTCTATCGAATGGGCGGTGCAACCAGGATGAGTTTGTTCATCTCAAAGCCGCCCGACGACGAAACATTTTTGAAATTTATCGACGCTGACGAGGCACGCAAGAAGCGCTTTGGCGACTGGAAGAAGCCGCGCTTTGCGCAGGCCATGGCGGCTAAAAGATTGACGGAACTGTTGATGATGGTACGCGGTGCATTTCACTCGTTTATTCTACCGACACTCTCAGTTTGGCCCGGGCGTCCTTCTCGACAAGCGATTCACGATCCAGAGCTTGGCCAGCACCTCGCCGAAGTACGGGACGGTCGTGCCGGCATTCTATCGCGCTCTTGACAAGGACAGCAAGACCGACGAGGAGGTGTACACAGACTATTGTGTTAACCGAAGTGCTGTCGTCGGAATCGCAGAGGCGCTCGACCCTGCGCTATTCGAGCACATTCAGACTTTCCTCAATGAAGTCATCTGTAACGATTTGAAGCGCGGAAGGGCGGTGTTGGTAGGCAAGCGTGTTGCCACATAGTGTAGACGAGTTTCGAATAACAAGCTGTTTGTGTACAGAAAACAAATGTGATGCGGTGGTCACACCGCCACTCTGGACCACCACCAACGCCCGCCATGAACCTGCGAGATTGTCTCCAGGCGCGCCGGGGCCTCACAGAGAACACGGATACGCCCTCTGTGTCCTTCGGCGTCTCTCCCTCCGACGCTGGGCTCATGAGTGACTCCGAAGATGAGTTGCTCACAATGCCTCGGTTGTCCACACCGGAGAAGCATACGCTCCAAGACGACAATGGACGCGGAGAACAGGAGCACGAGCTCAGGTTGGAGCATTTGAACACCTCTCCGGAATCAAAGCATGGATTGGTGGATGCGTTTGAGAAGGAGCAGCTTTGGCCCTACGACGAGGTCAAGCGGCTGGGGAAGAAGAGGGTGGTCGCCTCGGAATTCGAGGGCTCTGAGGACGGGGTACGTGTTTGCAGACCTTGATTTTGCTGCATTATTTAATGCGCCTTGTTCCAGGATGAATACGAGAAAGGTCTGGCGCCGGACAATGTATGTGCTCGCGCTGGTATTCAACCTGCTCATGAACCGTCCTCCGAAGGATGAGGAACCTAATGAGCACGAGGAGCAGGACGAGCAGCGGCTTAAAAAGAAGGCCAAGCAAGACCTCGCGGTTGAATCGGACGATGAAGCGCGTTTTCCCCCTTCTCTAGACTCTGACTAACTTGCTATTGTAGGAGACGCCCGTCGACGGAGCGGCCCGCGCATCCAAACCGCGGCGTAGGCTGGGTCCCTCGGTCTCACAGATGCTGCGTCAAATGAATGGACCGAGTTCGTCGGGCCACTATCGCAAGTTTTCAAAGGCAAACATATCCAAGCTTCCCCCGCTCCACCCCAACTGCCGCTGCGCGCCTCTGCCGCCACCACCAATGCTCTCAAGGTCCAGACCGAAGACAGAGAAGGAGGAGGAGGAGGAAGAGGAATGGGAGGATTCCTTAATTCGCGACGTTGGTGGATGGGAGACCTGGAAGTCCTTGGGCGAGGAGAAGCAGAACCAGGCGCGGTGGGCCAAGCGGAGAAGAGAAGAGGGGTTAGACGAATAATCATTCAAATCATACAGAAAGATGTTTTGATTTAATGAGAACCCCGGGTCCCTTTAGACGCAAGCGAATGAAGTGGCCCATCCCCCCTTCAACAACCTTGCCCTTCCTTCTACTGCATCCTCCACCTTGTCGAAATACAAGGTCATCCGCGACCACTTATTTGGCTGGCCCTTACCCCACTTTACGCCGAGCCCCGCAAAGAACGTCTTCCCAGTGGGTTCGTGGTGTCCTGTGGTCCGCTGCTGCAAGCCTAACTGGTCCTGTGCGCAAGGTCACCATGAGATCCGCGCGACTGGGGAAGCAACACACTAGTGCCTTCCGCACCAGGGCATAAGTGGCGGAGGCCGTCTTGGGACATGCGCCGAGCTTGGCGTAAAGTACCTCCCAACGCGCGACCACCTGTCTGGTCGGGACATTAGAGGTCGCGAACTCGGACGTCTGCCTCCCCTGCTTCCGCCGCCGCGTGTGTCTGCCGCTGGTGTTTCGGGCGAGTCGCGCGCTCGAACACGTCCCAGCTGCTGGGTTCGAGGAGTCCGCTCCACCTGCCGAGCTCCGGGACCACCGCCGTCAGCCCCAGCTGCTAGCCGGTTCCAAGGCGACATGCCCGGCGAACCTCTGCTCCCCGGCGACGCGGCGTCCAAGGCGTGCTGAAGCGCCCTGATCGATCCTGGCAATGGCCGTGCCGAAGGAGCGCGACGCGGTGTGATCTCCACCGCCGGCTCAAGAGTGGTTGCCTGTGCGCCATATTCCGCGACTTCGCCTTCCTCCAGCCCTTCCTGCTGTTCGTTGGGCACCGGCACCAGCAACGCCGGACCTCCACGCTCGCCAGAGCCGGCCGTTGCGCCGATGCTTCTGCCTTCCGCCAACCCAACAGCGGAGAACGCCGACGGCAACGACGCGTCGCGCTCAGTCTGCTGGCTTGACGGCCAACCGCCCTCTCCGTCATCCAGAGACACGATGGGGACGGCCATGCGATCTGGGGACACTTGCGGCAGCTGTGGGGTTCCCTGGGAGTGCTCGAGACGGCCATCCCCGGACCAGTTACTTTCGGTATCGGGAATCTTGTCGACAGAGGTGTTGTCGACTCCACCGCCGAATGTGTCCTGCATGGCAATATCGTCCCTTGTTTTCCCATCGTCAGCGGACGACAATCGAGAGCCACAAAACGAGACCCACTCACGGCTGCAAATATTCCTCCTCGTATATCTCGAGGTTGACAAACTCGACGTGTGGTGCCAGGTGTGGCGCGTCTGCCACCACTAGCGGCGGATCCCAGAGAGGAGACCACGCCGCGAATAATTCGTCTATGCTTGTGGTGGTCATAGTGGTCGGGAAGAATTCTGGTCACAACTGCGAGGTCGTTTTCTTGCTCGCTTTCCCTTCATCGACAGATTGTCGGGTAGATAGATCCAGGCCCAACATCACCCCAGGCTAGGGCGATTGTGCTCGAGTTTTACTCCGACAACATTGCTCTCGTGTGCCAAATTCAAGGTAATTTATCTGAAGGGAACGCGTGAGGCAGTAATTACTCGTATAAGCTAGAGATAAAATAATCAGAGTAATCGGGCTCCCGCTCGATGCACGCATGCACTTCCTGTTGCTCCTGATACTCAAAACCCGGTTCTCCGGGGTCCAGTCGCTGAGAACCGCCGTTGTCGAGGCGGACGGGAGGAGCTTGCAGGCCGGGGTCTGGGGTCCGGGTTTTCAAAGGCTCAGGCACACCGGGTCCGCGGCTGGTTATCAAACCAGCTCGGCTGCGTCGACGACGGGGTTGAGAAAGTGAACCACCCAACGGGCGGCATGGCGGAAGAAACCCACGGCTGGGGCCCCGCAGGGATCGGTTCCGGTAGGTGTGTGGTCATCGATGGACTGGGCGCCCTAGAGGGACCGGCGCTCACTGAGGGACCCGCCGCCGTAGAGGTTGGTAACGTCTGCGCTTGTGCGTAGGAGACGTATGACTGTAAAACCTGGTTAGAGTCGGATGCAGATGAAGGGAACGACAAACCTGATATATGTCATTCTTGACCCTCTCGAGTTCTTGCCACCACCGAGTGAATGGCCGACCATCAGCGTCGACACCATGCTTGTCGCGGTAGCGCGCAAGAGCATACCACCTGAGATACCGTCTTCAGGATTCAAATCGGACAAGGAAACCGGCCCAACTCACTGGGGCATGTTTCTTGAGTCGCCCCTGAGCATTGTTTTTGGACCCGGATTGTTCTTGAACTCTTCCACAAGTTCCGAGGGCACGGTAGTGAGGTTTGCAAAATTCAGCTCAATAGCAGTGCTACTTTCCTCCTTCTGTTGCGTTTTCGGCTTGACGGGCGCCCGTGTCTTGGGCTTGATGGGCGCCTACAACTTTTCATAAGTGGCAAGGGATGTTCAGGAAAGAGTATACGCGCCGTCGACGAATGGCTGACACCAGGCTTGACCGGGGGCACGAGGAGGGACCGGAGCAGACACCGACGACGATGCCGTCTGCGGTGCCTGGCTGAACGCTGACTGTCCCAACGATGCGGCTGTTGCGACGCCTGCTGGCTTGTCCGAGGACAATGACCCCGCCTGTTGAGGAAGACGCGTCGGACTGGATGGCGTAGACGCGAGCGGTGCCAGTTTTGTTGGAAGGGGTAACGGGACAAAGACGCCCTCGGCGTAGAGCTGATAGACATAAGAGAACTGCACTACAGGCAGTTTTCCGACCAGCTCTTGCGGCAGTGCGTGCCGCCCATGCAAGAGAAGAACGGGAAAGGTATTTCTGGTGCGGCTTAGGACGGGGTATGCGTCTTTGCCAAGACGACCGCCGATCTTGCTCAGAACAACGGCCATGCAACTCAGCTGGTCCTCCAATCCTTCTTCGGCGGTGAAGAGCTGAGGCACGTAGAACGTCTGGGATTTTGTTGGTAAGTGTGGGCACGTGCACAGATAACGCACGACACGCTCAAGTTCCGGGATACGCTTGTATCCTGCAGGCGGTGGCCGCATAAGAGGGTTGCGCTGCCTGTCCCCTTGGCAAAGGGAGGAGAGGTAGAAAAATGAGCCAGTGTTGGTGGCCTAAATATGTTGAGAGGCAACATAAGCAAGGGATGGGTTCGCACCTCGAATGTGTGGACGTCAGTGATGTAAGAATTTTGGTGGATACGGCTTGGGCTGCCGTACACAAAGTTCAGAGCGGCACCAAGCCGATCGAAATAACGGGGCAGGAGGCGTTGGGAGTTGCGACTGAGCGCAATGTTTGAATCCAGCGCAACGCTCAGTCCAGCCAGGAAGTTGCTTTTCGGGAGACGACACAGTATCGTCTCGAGATCCTGTGTCTCCAGGACAACGTCTTGGATGTTGCTACCAGGCAGCAGATACGCCGCAAGATCGCAGAGGCGGTCGTCGCGAAGGGACTGCCAGATGGCGAGAGTCGAGAGGAATCGGGCGCCAGAGAGACGCCCAGCAGACAAGTCTGCGTTGTAGTAGGGGCTCTTGAGAATGTAGTCCGTGTTTTTGGTGGGGCAAAGGGAGATAGTCGCGCCGAAGTTGACAAGGAGGTGGAGAAGGAATAAAGCCTCTCTATCCAAAACCTAGAGATCGTGAGACGCGAAAAGACGCAAGGCACAGGGTACGTACGTCGGCGATGCTGAAGAGGAATGGAAAGAACAGCAGCGGAGGGGTGTACACGATCTGGTTCAACGCGTCCATGACGGTAAATCACTGGCGTTATAGTCACAAGAGAGCACAACCACGACCTCAAATTTTCAATCGAGTGCGGCTCCACTGTGGGCTGCATAGAGGTTGCTGACGCGCAACAGGATGTCGTTCTTCAGTCTACCTCCACCAACCGCAGCGCCAGAACTGGCTGTTTCATTCAACCCGCTGCCGCTGCCCCCAGTGGCTGCAGCCCCAGTTGTCCTTCCCTCTTCCCATGTTCTGCCAATGCCCCCAGCGACACCAGCCCCACATCTGCCACACAAATTCAACCCATTGCCGCTGCCGCCAACCGCGCGCAGGGCAAACACGTCAACTATCCTCGGCGCACCATTGGCGCCATCTCAACCTCGAGCACGTTTTTCTGCCCCTCCCGAGGTGTCTCAAGGCGCTGGAACAGCCCCGGAAGAGCCCAGAGACCGTCGCCATAACCTTCGTGCACCAGGATGGGTTCCCAAACCCCGCGTGAGTTTGTCGCGTCCTTCATCTCGGCCATATACTGAGTGGGAGCCACTAGGCAGAGTTCAAGATCGACGAGACCGACCTTATCGAGGTCGAACATACTTGGCGCGTCCCCCAGATCAGTGAACTGTCGCCGAAACTGCGAGCTCAGTTCTGGCGTCTGCACCAGACCCTCCGCTCCTTCCGACACTACCTGCCGCTTTGCCAGTTTATTGCGTATGTCGAATGCTGGGGCGTCGAATTCGCGGAGGAGGTTGCGAAACTGTCCGAGAAGACGGTGGCAGAGATCTTCGCATGGGGTTTCCAGCAAGCGCGAGACCCAGACTTGGACTACGACGGGCGATGCGCCTACCTGCGCGGGACGTTTGCGCTGGAGGAAACATGGGACGAGACGAAGCTCGAGAACAAGGAGCACAATGCACAGCTGCGGCGTGTTGTGGCGCAGGCTATTGAGGAGGGGAAGCTCTCACCAGAGCAGTACTCGCTCTACGTCTTTGCCCTCGGCCTGGCTGCCTTTGGGGCCAACGGCGAGCGGCTCGTGCCCGCGCTCTATGGAGGTATTGGGTGGGCCGGCCACCGTGACTGGGAGGCGATGCTGCGGGCCATCGAGGAGGGCCTGCCTATGTTCAACGCGATGCGTCAGGCGCTCGACGCCCTTGGCCAGGGCCCGTCTTTCGCAGAGCGGTCAAAGCAGCACGAGCTCCCGCCCGTCGACTTTCAGAAGCGGTACGGGCGCGACAGCCGTCTTTACCTCTTCTCAACGGGCAAGATTCAACAAGGCGGTGTCAAGTGGCGGTTCTCCCAACAGCGGATCAAGAACGTCGAGGGAAAAGAATGGTCTGGAGAGGTGCTCGAGATTTGTCTCATTGACGGGCTGCGCGGGGGCGGCCGTCGAGATTCTATCAACCGCTCTCCACTGTCCAACCACAAGTTTCCCGTTCTGCCGCAATATGCTCAGCAAGCTGCAGGGCTAGGCAAAGGCCGAAGAAGTATGTTATTTTCAGTCACGAGTTGGGCATTCGCTGACACTTGCAGTCATTGTGCTTGTCCCGAAATACACCGACGACAGCGCCAACGACTCATGTCGGCTGCATATTCAAACAATCGTGGAGCAACAACAGCTGGCCTTCAACTTCCGGTTGATATGGCTGGGTTCGGCGGCCAACCCCCAGGACGTCGCGGAGGTCATCGAGCAGGAGAACGCTGCCGGGACGTGGTTGGTCGGCGACGAAGTTCTCAACATCATGCGTCGGGCGGACGCGTCGCTACCGACATGGGCGGACGCCGAAGCAGGGCGTGTCTACGCCTGTCCTTGGGGACGCACAGTGGTCTCAGAACGGCTTGGGGCACTCGTGCGGTCGTTCGGTGGCGGTGAGAGGGATCGGGCTGCTGAAAAGGCAGCGGACTCGTTGCTAGCGCTGGCAGGGGAGATATTCGACCTCGAGATTGACCTTCGTGTGTCGTCTGCGACGGTTGGAGGGCGCATGGCGCTGGTCGTCCGGCCACGCAAGAAAGGCTTTCGAGTTGGGAGCCGTCACGTGACCACGGATGATGCGTCCTCGACACGGGTCCCCCTACGGCCAGCGATTCCGCAGAAGCATCTGGTTGTAAAGGCAACCCCTGTGACGTGGTGTGACCCGACAATCTGGCAGGGGGGATCCAAAGGTCAATAACGCTCTAACTAGTACAAGGAGCGCACCTGGCAGGGGGGATCCAAAGAGAAGAAACTCTGGAGACCCCCTGACAGGTGGCCAACTATTTAAGAGCGCTGCGGCGCCATGTGCAGTAATCACGAGCTCGATCACATGCGTGATCCCATCTTGATGGTTGCGAGGGCAAACGCCGATCCGGCAAATTGATTACCCGAACTCCGGAGTTGCCGGAGTTACCGGAGTTGGACTCGGAGTGAGAGGAGCGCACCGGAGGAGTGGGGGTGGAACTGGAGGGTTCCGGAGATGCCTCCGGAGGTGCGGAGATAGGATCGGAGGTCGGATCAGTGATGAAATCGATCCGAACGGGCGTTCCCCTGACATCACCCCCCCTGGAATGCGGCGTCTCGACGCATAGGCTCGGAGAGGGTTCGGAAGGGGATGGCGTCGAAGAGGGCAGCGCCGATAACCCGGGGAGCATTTGGGTGGCTCCGGTAGTACTCCGCGATGTGCTCCGGAGCATGGAGTCGATCGTGCCGGACCCATTGGTCATGGTCCGGACCATATCCCTTGTAGCGCACCAGGAAGTTGAGCTTCCGGTAGCGTGCGCGCGTCCAAGATCTCCTCCACCTCCCAGACCTCGTGACCCTCGTCGTCGAGCTCCGGAGGGGGTTCGTCGTAGCCCGGACGTCCCGGAAATGGCTCTTCCTGCGCAAGCTCGAGTTTGACAACCGGAAAGACCGGGTGGAGACGCGAATACTTGGCGGGCAGTTCAAGCTTGAACGCACCCTTCCCAACCACCTGGATAACCTTAAACAGACCGAGGCGTCGATGCGAGAACTTCTCCGAAGGACGAGTCGTACGGATATCGGAGGCATCGAGCCAGACACGGTCTCCGACCTTAATGTCCGGAGCTGTGGTACGCCTCCGATCGTAGTACCGCTTGTACTCGTCCTTTGCCTTCACCAACGCAGCCTTCGCTCCGAGACTCCGCTAGCAATCCGGTCCCGGAACTCGTTCACCGACTCCACCTTCGACCGGAGTCCTCCGGGCTCAAAGCCCATCCTCGGAATCCTTCCGGTGTCCGTCATGAACGGCACCTGTTGCGTCGAAGAGTGGATGTGGTTGTTGTACGAGAACTCCGCGGTCGGAAGCAGCTCGTCCCAGTCGTTTTGGGCATAGTTGGTGAAGATCCGGATGTACTGCTCGAGTTCTTGATTGACGCGCTCGGTCTGTCCATCGGTCTGCGGGTGGTACGCGGTTGGCGTAGCAGGTTCAATTCCGACGAGGCGCCATAGCTCACGGGTAAACTCCGCGACGAACTGCGGACCTCGGTCGGAGATATACCGCTCCGGCAGACCATGGTGTCGCCAAACGTTCCGGTAGTACAGGCGTGCGGCTCCGACTGCGTCAAGAGTCGTATGACACTCCGAGAAGTGCGCCCGTTTCCCGAGAACGTCGACAACAACCATGACCGCGTCGTACCCGTGGGCCTCCGGGAGCTCGACAATAAAGTCTACCGACACCGTATGCCAGCGCTCCGGGAGGGACTTCCGTGGGGTGGAGCTCTCCGATCGGAAGCTTCCGGAGGACCTTAGTCCGGCAGCATAAATCGCACGTAGCAACGTGGCGACCTACGTGCCGGGACATCTGGGGCCACCAGTAGTTCCGGGAGATGAGCTCCAGCGTCTTGAAACGCCCCGCATGCCCTGCGACACGAGTGTCGTGGTGCTGCTCAATGATCCGGCGGCGAAGGTCTTTGTCCCTGGGGACGACGATCCGACCCCGGAAGTACAGAAGTCCGTCAGAGACGTGCCATTCCGACGACCGGGTGGACTTCGCTCCGCGAGCCTTGAGCAGGTCCCGGGCAGCAAGTGCAACTGGCTCCTCCAAGTCCGGATCTCCGGAGAGGGCGTCTCGGACGTCCCGGAGGATAGGACCCTCCGGACCACCGACCCGGATGGCCTCCAACGCACGGACCTGGAACAACTCCGGACGGAGCAAGGTCACGTCGGAGTTGTCGGAAGCAACTCCGTGGTCCGGACGTCGGGACAGCGCATCCGGACGACCCATCCGGTTACCCGGAACATGGTGGAGCGTGAAGTCGAACCGGGACAAGTACAGGGACCATCGTGCCTGCCTCCGGTTCAACTGCTGCGACTTGCGGAAGTATTCCAGGTTCTTGTGGTCGGTCCAGATCTCGACCGGATGCTCCGCGCCTTCGAGGAAGTGTCGCCACTCCTCGAGCACGGATTATCGCGAGCATCTCCTTGTCGTGAATCTCGTGGTTGCGCTGGACGTCATTTAAGCTCTTGGAATAGAACGCAACTGGAAGCCACTTCCCATCCGGGCGGATTGTTGTGAAAGTACCGCCCCGTCGCAAAGTCCGAGCTGTCCGCTTCGAGCCGGAAAGGTTTTGAGTCGTCCGGGAGGAGAAGTACGGGCTCCGAGGTTACGGCGGATTTGAGTCCGTCAAATGCGGCGGCCTCAGAGGCGCCCCAGACCCAAGAGACACCCTTCTTGGTGAGGTCGAAGAGGGGACGGGCAATACCGGAGAACCCCCGGATGAATCGGCGGTAGAAGTTCGTGAAGCCGAGGAACTGCTGCACGTCCTTCTTGTTCCGTGGGGGTAGGCCAGGCGGAGACTCCGGAGACCTTAACCGGATCCATCTCGACGCGGCCCTCGGAGATGATAACTCCGAGGTACTCGATCGACGTCTTCTCGAACTCGCACTTCTCCAGCCGGAGGTAGAGCTTGTACTGCTGGAGGCGCCGGAGCACTTCCCGGACGATCTTCCGATGCTTCCGGAGGTCGGAGTGAGCAACGAGGATGTCGTCGAGGTAGATCATGACGTCGCCGGAGAGGATGAGGTCCTGGAAGATGTCGTTCATCATGGTCTGGAACGTGGAGGGGGAGTTCGTCATGCCGGACATCACCAAGGGTTCGAAGAGTCCGCGGTTACACCGAACGCGGCCTTCCACTCGTCGCCTTCCTTAATCCGCACGTTGTTGAAGCCCCAGCGGACGTCCAACTTGGTGAAGTAACGCGCTTTCCGGAGGCGGTTGACAAGGTCGTTGATGAGCGGAAGGGGGTAGCGGTTTTTGACGGTCATTGCGTTCAACGCCCGGTAGTCCTGCACGAGCCGGAGTCTTCCGTCCTTCTTCTTGACGAAGAAGACCGGAGAAGCCATCGGAGACCTCGAAGGGGCGAATCCGGCCGGTGGAGAGGCCCTCGGAGATGAAGGCGTCAAGCTCCTTCTGCTCCAGCGGGGACAGCGGGTAGACCTTGCAGTTCGCGGGTTTAGCATCCGGACGAGTTCGATTGCATGGTCCCATGCACGGTGCTCCGGAAGGGAGTTGAAGGCCTCCTCCGCGAAGACATCGGAGAACTCCGTAGCCCAGTCCGGAATCTCCGAGCTTGGCGGTGCAGAGTTGCGTCGGCGAATGCCTCTGCGAGGCGCTGAGAGACCGTGGTGCTGGCGCGTATCTCCTCGCGGAGCTCATCCGGAGGCCGGAACGTCGTATAGAAGACTCGATCACCGTCCTCAAGGTCATCGTCGGAGTCCGCATCGTCGTTGTCCGGGTCCGGCATAAGCCCAGGTAGGTCCAAGGTTCGAGCTCCGAGTCCTCCGGAGGTCCGGAATCCGGGAACGGATCGGAACGAAGTCTCCGGAGTGCTGCGGCAGCGGAACGTGCGGCCTTTCTCTCGGAGCGTTGCTCGTCGCGGCAGGTAGAGCAGGAGGCAGGGCAGCGGCTCATCTTGACCTCGTGCGTCTCCCAGTTGATCTCCGGGTTGTGGCGGCGGAGCCAGGAGTGTCCGAGGATAACATCCTGCTTCCCCAACCCGGTGACCGCGAGTTGCATGCGCTCGGAGTGGCCCTTGTAGTGAACTACGAGGTCCGCCATCTTCCGGATTGCTCCAGCGTCGTTGGGTGTGCCGTCGACGTTGAAGACAGGGATGGGCTGGGACAGGTCGCGCGCGGGGATCCCATTCCGTGCGACGTGGTCCGAGTCGATGAAGTCGGAAGTCGCCCCACAATCTACGAGACCTCGGACCGAAAGCTTCAGGCGTTCTCCGTCGACTCGATCTCAAGAGGGAGGTGGAGTGAGTTCGGACCAGGGGCAGCGGAGACCTGGTGCGACTTCGGAAGGCGTCTCTCCCATTTGGGTTGCTTAGGGAGAACGCGGGTAAGGACGATCCGGACAGTCTCCGGGCTCAGAGTTGAGTCCGGAGTGGCCGGAGGAGGTGAAGGAAGGTCGGGGAGGAGTTGGTGCGTCTATCGCTCGTCTGGTGCACTGGATGTATTGTCTTGGGGGTACAAACAGGCGAAACGATTATACGACGCGGACAAGGGCGTACTGCTCACTTGCCGCGGGAGAGAAAATCCTCCTGGACGAGCCCAAGCTGTAATATAAAGACAAATACCCATGGATGTAGCCATAACTACTGATGTATTTACCCCCTGGTGCCAGCCATAGCCTGGCAGCAGCCACATCCTCTTCCCCTACCCACCGCCGGGGCCCGGCGCCGGCACCTGGGCCTCCAATCTGATCCTCCTCGTTGATGGCGGGTCCTCGGCGCAGGAAACCGCCATCAAATAGCGTTACTCTCGCTTGGGTTCGCTCCGTTTGTACCCGCCCCCATCCTCGTCGTCCGGTTTTGCCCGCGGTCCTCCGCTTGCTCTCCATTTGGCCCTCCCTCTGCTGCAGCGCTTACCTGCTGCCATCCTCCTCCGCGCCACAGACCTTTCCCTGCACGCGCTCACCACCACACGCGCTCGCTCGCTCGCCACCACACGCGCTGGCTGCCAACCTCACCTGCACCCATCCTTATGCAGTACGCTCCCTCCATGCTTCTGCTTCACGTTCACTCACGTCCCTCGTAGCGTGGCGGGGCCGCCCGCGACCTTCTTGGCCACAGCATTCTGGTCCCCCAGTTTGTGAATGGGCTGTGTGTCCTCACTTACGCTGGGCTCGTTGCTTGCAGAACCGCTGCGACACCACACCTCCGGTGTGTCGCGCCTAACGCTGCCTGTTTTTGCGTCTCTCATTCTCTTTGCCTCGAAGCACACATACCATCCAAAGAATACCATATAATTAACACACGACGCCCTCCCATTGCATTCCTACACCCCAAGGCTAGCCACTCCTCCTACAAAAACAAATAGAAGCGAAGTTCTTGTGTCCCTAAGAAGATCACGCGATTATGCCCCACGCATTTTTTGCAAGTCAAATTCCGTTCTAAGTCGAAGTCCGTTTCTCAGTACGCTACGTTCAAGGCCAAGCAATAAATAGAACTTCATTTGTCGTGTTATCTACAGTAGAACTAAAGTCTAACGACGTTTTTGTGTGCGAGCCTGTTCCACTCGTTTGACTACATGGGCCAAAATGCGCGTAGAGTCCGACGTGAGTGCCTGAAGCACCCACAACACATCCTCGGCAGCTTCATTCCAGCTGGTGGACAGCTTCTCGTTGCTGTACCGCAACTCCCGAGCCCACCATTCCAACGAGGCAACCACGACAAGCATGCCGTGCCGACCGGGAGAGCCAAGACTCCCCCAGCTGGCGCCGTCTGGACACGCGCAGCGCAGCTGTCCGTTATCTCCTCTCCAGCCTGGCTGCAGTGTCGCCCACCAAGACGACCAGCGGGTTGAGTATCCTTCGATATCGTCCCCCGAATCGCATCTTCGCGCTATCCTTCCACTTCCGCCCATTCGCAATCCACACCCCGATCTCCTTGGGACGTCCGTCCAGCGACACCTTAGACCCGTGCTCGGCAAAACCATAGCTCTGCTCCAGCCGGCCTACAGCGTTGACGAGGCTGCGATACTTCTCGCCGTGGTCGT
The DNA here is from genome assembly GCA_014461115.1 of Mycena chlorophos. NCBI lineage: Eukaryota > Fungi > Basidiomycota > Agaricomycetes > Agaricales > Mycenaceae > Mycena > Mycena chlorophos. Next base: position 1,103,356 of record JACAZE010000007.1, on the reverse strand, counting down.
GGCGGGCCAGCTCTTTCATGGCGAACGAGAACCAGTCGGGCGTAACACCCACATCGTCATAATCGAAGGCGATATCAGCGGGGAGGCTGTGAGCACCGCGACCACGGCTACCCTTCGCCTTGCCGTCAGGCCCCGCGTCGTTGCCACCGGGCGGAGTAGGAATTTGATCGTCGTCACCGCCGGGAGGGAGGCGGTAGTCGTCGCCGTCAATGGACTCGTCGACGAGAGGCTTGTTGACGAGGATCCCCTCGTCGTCGGTAGTCGGCGGGCCCATTTGCTCGTCTTCAGTAAAGCCGTCGAGCTCCATGTCGCTGAGCGTCGTGGACACGATAGACAGCGAAGAACTCGTCTTCAGCGGGATGTCGGAAACGAGGTTATTCGTCTTGGCGGTATCGCGAGGACCACCGAGAGACGCGGGGTCGATGTTGTAACGTCCCAGACGCAATTGTCATGCGTGCAGCTCCTCTGCCAAGCGCCGATCCCGAGCCTCCTGCTCTTGAGCCCGACGAGCGATACCCTCCGGGCTGCGCATGTCGGCGATGAGCACGTCCACTTCCTGGCGCGACTTCTCGGCTAGACGCGCGCGCTGCGCCGCCTCCTTCTGAGCCAACGCTTCGCTGGCCGCAATCTCAGCTGCAAGCATTAAGGTCTCCTCCTGCTCCTCCCTCTCGACGTTGGCAGCGACCCGCTGAGAGGCTTGCTCCGCAGCAGTACGCTTCGGGCGCTTTGCAGGCTCCGGCGCGACGGACTCGACACGCATACGCTTGCCACTAATCCGCGAGGTTGACGCCTTTGCTTTGCCTTTGCCCTTGGGATCGGCACCGTCGTCCTCGTCGTCGCCCTCTTCGTCAGTGGAAGAAACTTCCCAGTCGTCCGAGTTATCGTCTTCGTCTAGGTCCGTGAAACGGTAGGGAGCCGCGGGAAGATCGATGTGGTCAAACCCGGGTTGGGTCGACGGGCCAGCGGAACCAGACGACGACGAAGGGCCTGGCGCGGAGGAAGAAGACGACGACGAAGGGCCTGGCGCGGGAGGAAGACGACGATGAAGGGCCTGGCGCGGAGGAAGACGGGCCAGCGGCGTCGAAGCTTGTAGTTGCTGGGAGTCGTGCATTGATCTTGTCTTCGGTTGCTGCAAATCGCGTTAACGGACAGCAAGTCAAAGTCTGAATCAGCACGCACTGAAACAGCCGTCCAGATACTGCTTGAAGATGCCGACGACAACCTTTTGCTGCGAGCGGTCCCACTGTGCGAACAACTGGGGGATCGTGGCGAGGTTCCTGCCTATGTTGAGACTAGAGGCAAAAACGACATCAGCCATCCGAACGAGGAACTCAAAGCAAAGGCACAAGTACCTTATTGTCCCAATGGGGTCGTCGTCGGGGCGTCCTGGAATCAGCCCGCCGAGCAAGCAAAAGATTTGCAGGCCCGTCAGGTCGTAGACCTCACGCAGGATCGGAGCCAGGAAATCTTGGAGCTCGCGAATAGCTCTAGAGCATGTAATAAGCCAAAAGCACGAATACAAACAACAGTAAGTAGGCGTACTTGGCACGGAACTCTGCATTCTTCGGATAGCCAGCCTTGTGCATAAGGTCGAACTGCGCCTTTGCGGCCTGCGCCTCAGCCGCTGCACGCTCGCCCCACATCGCTTGCGCCTCCGTCGGGAGATTCGCAAAAAGACTGTGCACGAATGCGGCACGCGTGTTCATGTTGTCCCTCGGAGCGTCCAGCCCAGCCTCCTTCGCCTCGGCGACCTTGTCGGCGCGGAAAGCGTCGTAGCGACTCTTGATAGACGACAGCCAGCGCTCATGCATAAACTGTTGCCATGGTTGACGGGCGCGAGCGGGCGGCTTGAGCACTTGGAGGTGGCCAAAGAGACGCGAGAAAGGACTGTCAGGGTTGGGTTTCTTATGAAGATGCCGGTTGACCTGGCGGGCGCGGTATTTCAACCAGCGGGAGATACGCTGGGAGAGAGAGAGAGAGAGTCGTCAGCAGCTGTCAGGAGCGCACGTGTAAGCGTGACTTGCCTTATTCGTCTGGTCAATCCGAGCCCATTTCTCCTTCTGTTCCTCCTCGGTCAAGTCCTCCTCCACCGGCGGCTTTTCGACGGATCGTACGTCTCTACGACATCCGGCTCGTCGTCGTCTTCTAGACGCCAGTGGAAAGCGGCGTGATAAGCGTTGCAGATCTGCTGCAGGCAGTCGCGTTCGGCGCGCCAACCCGTACCCATCGCGTCGAGATAGGCCGGCAGGTACTCGAGAAGAAGAGCGCTGCGCTTCCCGTCGGCCCAGTAGATGTTGGTCTTGCGGTCGCGCTTCGCCATACGCGTGTATTTCTTCTTGCCTTTCGCCATCGGTACTCTGCACATTTCGTCAATCGGTGGGTCTGACGCCAGGGCTTATGGGCCAGAACGCTGACTTACGCATTTTATGAAGTTGAGTGTGCTTGCGACGACGAGGAACGACGAAGGAAAAAGGCGATACGGGAGGGTGGGTGGCTTTACTGGCACCAGCCACGGCTTTTATACCGGGTCTAAACTTTCCGCAGGTGAGCGTGTGCTGATTGCAAACATCCACTCTTTCCCTCGTTCTCGCTTAACTTTTGTTCCAGGATTCTTTCTCCATTCGACTTTCTTGGGGGTCAAACGCAGGTTTTCGTGCGGCCCTTGCTTCCCCTCCCCCGAACTTCGGCCCATACCAGCATGTCGCCGACGCTGAATCTGTCCAACCCGCTCCCTGATGTCCCAGCCGACTCCCAATTCCCCGTGCGCGCGCTCGACGCCAACGCGTCCCAGTGTATCGCTAACAAAGGAATTCTTCACAGACCCTCACCGTTGCCTACTACCCGACGAGTGGTTCCGCTCAGCTGGCGCACCTCAACGGCAGCAAGCCTCCCCATACCATTGCTTCCAACGTCTCCGCATTCAGCAGCGCCTTCGTCTACAGCCCGCTCTCCTGCCGCGACTGTCCCAAGCCCCACATCCAGTTCATGGGCTATGGGTGGACGATCCTGCGTCCCTGCCTTTGCGCCGCGGACAACGATTACAACACCAACGACTGGCGCGCCAACGGAGCCATCTTCAGCCTCTTGTCGGCGCCCCTCAAGACTCTCGCTGGTCCGCTCATCGTCGTTAAACATGCACCGTCGGTCGACGCGGTGGTCGTTAATGCGAATATCCCTATCATGGACGTCCAGCAATCGGACTGGGACGCAATTCACGAAATAGTTTTGCGGTATGCCTCTCGGCGTTGCTTCCGAACCTTTCTTTCTCACTTTCTGCGCAGCTGGACCATCCATTGCCAAACGGCCGCAACATACCGGCGTAGTCACGCGCGTCCCGCCGCCAATAAATAGAAGAGCGATTTTGTGATGTACTCGTACAACTTGTCCCCAATCCTCATGTCGCGTTCCGCCTATCCTTCCTCGTCGAATCGAGAATCGCGTTCTTCAAGGCACTCTTCGCCTTCCAACAGCAACGAGACTATCCTTGCGGCCGTGCATGACATACAGGCTACTCTGCAAGATATCCAGGCGCGAATCATCGCGCTGGAGCTGAATTCAGCGAACCGCGACACCGGTACCCCCGCGCGCCTTATCGCAACGCGACAGTTATTGACGTGTTTTACACAGGATCCGTTCGCAATAGCGTCGGCTCGCGCAATCACGTTCGCAATAACATCATCCCCGACGGCCAAAGTTCATCCGCGGCTCGGTCATCGGCGGCTCGGCGACATCGGAATCCACCCTTACCTCCGCGCCTCCCTCTGGTTTCCCTCCCGTCAGCATCGGCCACCGTTTCTGCGCCCACTGAGTCGCGCGCAAGCTCCACTGCGTCTACTCTAACCATCTCGGACGACGAAGGCTCGATAGCTGCCCCTGCAGTTGCCCCCGCGGCGCCCGCAGCGACTGCTCCCGCGGCGCCCGCAGCGACTGCTCCCGCGGCACTTCGCGACGATCACGCTCTAGGCCCCATCTATCAATATTCGGCGCCTGGCCAGCCGACTGTATTGACTCAATTCTGGTGCGGATCTTTGGCCCCTCCATTCACTTTCATGCATCTTTTGTTAGGGCGGAGGCGAGCCAAGCGACGCAAGGTGTTCGGGGCGCGGCGGTGTCCATTGTCGCTCCCGACGACGAAAGCGCGGCTCGGAAAACCATCAACTGCTACGTCGTATTTCGCGGGTGGACAGTGGGCGTCATGGATTCCTGGTGCGTCTGAATTCAACCACCGGCTAACAGTTCTGACACATGGACCTGCTTCCAGGCCGCCCGTCGCCGTCGCAACCCGCAACTTCTCGCATAGTTGCCATCTTGGCTATTCACGACGCGCAGATGCGGAACGTGCATTCACTGATGCGCTGTCTCGCGGATTTACTTCCTCCGTGCCCCAACGGCGAGGATTCGCCGTCCCGCTTCATCTAACCCCGCGGCCCGTCGGCCCCGATATCCCTCGAGAGCGCATGTCTCCTCGCGCAGAGACGACCGCTGGTATATCGTGTTCAAGGGGATTAATCCTGGCATCTTCCCCACATAGTGTGTTTCTTCCTTCGCCGTCTTCATCGTCGCTGATCAATCACAGTGTCGAGGCCAGTCTGAACGTCAGTGGCATCCAACGTGGTGCCCATTTCTCCAGACAAACCTTGGAAGCGGGTCGAGCTTTGGAATCTCGCTGTCGCCGAAGGTTGGGTCGAAGTTTGTCGCACACCGAAAAAACCTTAGAGCAAAAATACAATTTCCCCCTTTGCAGACCCAATGAATACCCTACGCTACACATGCGCCACCCGCCGTTTCCGCTCGCTGCGCTCCGCTGATACTCTTCCTCCCATTTCAGCAGCTCGGCATCCTCCAAGAGCTGGCGACGACGGGCCACTCGAGACCGCTCTCGCTCGAGGTAGGCATCCTCGCCATGGACCTCTATGAAGGCTTTGGCGCGCGAAAGCCGTTTGCGCTGGGCGATTTCCTCCGAATGTCTGTGTGTGGGGGGTCAATAACGAGGAGGTCCTGGATTTTCCTCGCCCACTTCAAGCGGTATGCACGGCTACGTTCCCGCGCTCGTCGCCGATCCTCCTCGGGGTCGTCGTCGCCACGACCTTGCTGCTCCGCTCGAACTCTACTTCAGTAAAGATTTACTGTTGGTGCCGGGCGTATGCAATGCGTACCGAGCCATACGAAGTCTGGCCTTCTCTCGTAGCTCATCCCTATGCCTAAAAGGTTGTGAGTAGCTAGCTCATAATGTGAATGCGCATAACGTGCGTTTCTCGATATTTTGCGGAGGCGGCGCGCCGAGCGAGAATTGTCATAGCGGATCGTGGAGTCGTGACTCGTCCTGGCGGGTTCAAGTCGGGGGTGGTGGAGCTCAAGTCGGGGGTGGTGGAGCTGCTGGAGTTGGAGCTGCAGTCCGACATCGTCGTTCAAAGACAGCCGGCGGCACTGTGACATCACTAGTCCATCGCGCGATTGTCTTCTCTTCGCGAGGGCAATCGTCAAGCCCCCAGCACATACCGGGCCTAGAAATTCTAACAAGGAGAAGGGAAGGCAAAGACTGAGTTAGTTGATCCAATTTTTGTGGGCGATTTCTCACTTTTTCTTACGAGTTTATTCGCTGGAGAGGTGTTCACAAACCCATTACAGACCGAGACAGGGATTGCTGGTTTGCCCAACTTCAAAAAATCGAGAAAATCCCAGAAAAAAAATAAGATGCAGAGGAAGGACCTATCTAAGGTTGGGCGAAGTTCCCAGGCGACAAGCGCAGCCATTCTGTTTCTGCAGTCCAAGAAACAGATAAGACGGCGCGGGACGCGTTAACGACAGACACGTCGTCATGTTGGCGACTTCGCGGTTTTCGACCGGCACCTGCTTGGGACACAAGACGACCCGCCGAACAGTAACAACTCAAAAGGCGGGCAAGAAGACGTGGGGTGAAAAAATATCATTGTTGAGGACCAACTACGCGCGATACAATCGAAGCGGGTGTACTACAGCGTCAAGTCCAACGGGCCCGAGTCTGGCAAGACCAGAAAGGGAACCGCGTCCATCCCAAGCGACTTCTCGAAGTCGGAAAAGCGGCCGATATCCTGGGTCGGGAAGATGAGGCCGCGCCAGTTGTACGTGACTGAGCTGGGATCGTGCCAAGCGGGGTACACTACCGCGTAGAGGTCGTGCAACGCCTCATTGAACGACGGCGAGACGAGCGGCGGCTTCGCAATGGTCATGCGGTCGCAACCAGGAGTCGGGCAGCGGAAGCTGCTGTTGAAGTGCTCGCGAATGCACGTAAAACAGTACGCGTGGCCGCAGGACGAGTTGCTGGAAGAGAAACATGAATAAAAGGCGAAAGAGAGTGTAGGAGGCACTTACACGATGGGGTGGCTGAATAGAAGAGTACAAACAGGGCAGCAATGACGAGGATTGCGCAAGGACGGATTGTTAGCTGCGGCGGGAGGTCGTTGATCGTCCGGGTACGCGGCCTCTGGAGTCCACTCAAGAGCAGAGGCTCTCCTCGCGCCGTACGACTTGATGCTGGGGATAAGCCGGATACCGGGCGGGGCCTGCACGCCCCGGGAAATCTTCGTACCCTTAGCTGGGTAAACTGTCGCCGACGCTGGGATTGCGTGAGTGAGTGGAAGACAACACGGAGGTTAAGACACGAACGGGGTTCGGAGGACTCTGTACCTCCCCAAGGACCTATGGCGTTTAGTCTCACAGCTACGGCAAACGAAGGAAGACTTACGAAGATTGCGGACGCGGGTCGGTTTGGGCACGATGGTAATATGCACACAGCTGTTATTATCCTCCGAATCGCTCATGCAGCTCCAGCTAGACGAGAAAAGGGCCGTAAGCACAAGTTCTGAGCGCTGAGCAGGAGCAGCTGCGCTTACATGTGTGGGGGGTGCAGGTGGGCGAAATCAAAGTCCTCAATCAGGACATGGCCGTTTAAAAGAAAGAAGGTCCACATCGCCGACGTGACGCCTTTGCATCTGTCTTCACTCCAATAGAAATTGGCGCCGCCTATCTGGCCACTCTCACCCTAGCCGGCACTGCACTCTTCGCAAGACACGCGTTCCACAATAAATGACCAAGCAGCATTGAATTGAGCGAAAAAAAAAAAACGCCAACATTATCACTACGGCCACTGGCAAACACGACGACTACGAGCGCTCACTCGGGAACGACTTCGGCGGGCGGTGGCGACCCACGCGGCGAACTATCGCTGAGAGGCGAATGCGGGGGCCCCGGCACCAAGGAATCATGCTTGCGATCCTGGTTATGCGGCCATGTCGTCAATTCGCGCAGAAACCATCTCAGTGCCTGCGCAAACTCCTTCTCGTCCTTCGGCTCCGCGTCGACGACCTCGAGCTGCAGCTGGTACGGCGGAAAGCCCGTGGTCCAGGCCAGATCGCGCGTTTCGGGGTGGTAGTCGAGCATGACGGCCACAAGATTCCCCAAGCAAGTCCGTTCGTCGCCGACGAGGGGCAGGTGGCGAAACGGGTGGATGCCCTCGAGCTCGTCCTGCACAGACCGGTTGGGGTGGCGCCGTGCCCGATCCTCGTCGGAAGTATGCGGACATTCGACTAGGACCGCCCACTGGAATTCGGAGTCGACGAAGTCGAAGGAAAAGATTGGGCGCCGCATGCACGTCTCGCAGTCCAGCGGGTTGTTGCGGAACCAAGGGAGCTTGGCGTTGGCGAGCGTCATGGGGATGTTGCCCGGGAACCGAGTTCGAACGAGCACCGGAGCATCTTCGTACTGGTCGTACAGCACGACGTGGGGGCAACGGTCGGGGTCCTGCGCCGGCGCAACGTCAGTGACCAAAACACGCAAGGTATCGAGAAGCTGTACCCATTTGCGGACCCCACGACGCGCAGCCTCGTAGGTCGACATCGAGGGGAGGAAAGCGTTGGGCGACTGGGAACGATGTCTCGATTAAAGGAGGGAGAAACGATGAGGTTGCCGCGTGTCTTGTGAAATGAGACTCGGTGAAGTATCCCCGCGCGATTTGGTTCCGCGGGTGGTCGGAGGTATTGTCTTTATCACCATATGAGCACATGCTGATCGCGAACCAGGCTCTGAATATCACCCGGGTGCCCACGCGTACCAACAACATGACGCTGGCGTCGGCAAAGTAGGCGCATTAGGAAAGATAGAGAATCGCATTCAAAGAAATCCGCCGACGCCCTGCCTGGACCGCATTCTTAAAAACTCCGACTCTGTCCCCGTGGCACTTTTGTCTCTCTCTCGCATGGCGGAGACTCCCAGCGACGCGCCCAGCGCGCCCATCCAAAAATCAATCCTCGACTTCTTTCCTCTGCGCAAACGTGTTCAGCACTTCCCTCCACCGGCGGAAGACACCACCCCGATCACCAAGGTCAAGGAGCGCAGCCTTTTTGCGTACTTCCCGGTCTGCAAGCCTGCACTTGCTCGCTCACGCGATCGGGCGCCAGCCTCGGATTCGGAAGTGGCGGCCGAAGAGAGTATGGAAGAGACTCCAGTGTGTTTTTCTTGGCCCGTTGGCGAGATGCAGCAACTGACCAGAGCAGCAGGAATCAGAAGATGAACGGCCTTTCTTCGACCTCGTTGCTTTCCGCCAGGATCTTGTACGCGAATCGCAGCGAACCCCCGATGCACTGGAATGGAGTGCTCGCCGCGGACGCCAGCTGCGGCTGGGCGACGCCGTCCCCCAGATGTGCGCGTGGTGCGACATGACCACAGGCCCTTTCTACCGCTGCGCCGAGTCACGCTGCATGAGTTGCCTGTACTCGTGCGGGTCTTGCATCGTGATTTGGCACGAGACAAAGCCAGAGCATGGCTTCGTACAGGTCAGATTGATTCCGCCGTGTTTGGCCACGATGCTGACTGCTTCACAGCGCTACGATGCCCAGACGACCGTCTGGACGCGGCTGCCCATCGCGAATCTGGGATACGTCCACCAACTCGGGCCGCACGACGGTCGCCCTTGCCCGAAGGCCGCGCCAGAAACCACCAAGAAAAACATCAGCAACAAATACGGCCAGTTTGTTCTCGAGATGCGGGCATGTGGATGCTCTATGTTAGCGTAGTACAGCGTATATAGAAGTATGTAGCTGCTGGCGCCAGCTTGGGGAGAGACTCGCCCAGGGATCACGGATAATACCCTTTTTGGCCTAGTTCAGTTACTAATGATGCATTTGCGCGATAACTAGTCTTGATATAGCAATTTGTTGCAGCATTACGGATCTTGGACCGAACGTAACCCAAATCAGACACTCTGAAGTCTTGCACGTCGCCCTCATGCGCTCTTGATATTTATTGTGCCGTGGCAACTACACCGGGTAAGCGACGCGTTTTACGTTTGATTCTTGGTCTTGACGACCTATGCAGCGCTCTGGCCGTCGCCGCAAGGCGGACGAGCTCGCGGACGTCGACTTCCACCAAAACCTAGACGAAGACACAGACGTCCATGCTGACCTGCATTATCACTTCTCGGGCGACGGGCATCGTGTTTACGCGGAATACGACAACATCTTGGGCAACAAGAAGCGCCGGATGACTGCTTTGCGGGAGGACGACGACCGACTGGATGGCTGGATACCCCTCGAAAACGACCTCAGCGACGAGGACCGCCTCTTGTCGCGCCTCACCGTGTCCTCGCACGACGTCGAACCAGACCCGGATCTGCAGGAGGGAGAGGTGGCTGCCGCAAAAAGCAAGCGGTACCGTAGTTCGGTATGCCATCTATAGCGCGGCGCTGTGCTAGGGCGAGGCTGACCTTCGCGAAGGACTATCCTATGGAGACGTGGCGGCCGCATGGTCAGCTCTTCCTGGAGGAGCTTATTCGACGCGAAGGGCTCGGCGACCATACTCACAACCCCAAGTGCGCCTTCTGTCCATCCACGTATGGAACGGTGGGCGTGCGGATGTTTCGCTGTCGTCATTGCGGCGACTACCTACAATGCCAGTCTTGCGTTCTGACGCAACATGCCCGCAACCCTCTTCATATCATCTCGGTACGTGGCTCGCGCTGAACATACTCTCAGACTAACGCGTTGCAGGAATGGACCGGAGTGTTTTGGCAACGAGGAACGTTGTTCTCGAACGACGACGAGGGTCTTTCCATGACCTACCAACTGGGGCACCACGGGTTTCCGTGCCCCAATCCTGGTCCCAGCAAGTGGATGACCGTCATCGACGTTGGCGGCATCTTCGATATCCGCATGCGCAGCTGTAACTGCGACGTTGGTCGGCGGCGCAACATCCTCCAGCAGCTGTTGGCCAACGGATGGTATCCGGCCTCGACCGTGGACCCGGCGACGTGTGTTACGATCGCCGCCTTGGAGCTCTTCCGCCTACTACGGGTTGTGGGGAACGTCACCGTCCGCGACTTCGTTGGGACGTTGGAGAGACTGACGAATCCCGCGAACATCGAGTCGTCCATCGTGAGTACCGTTTCCTTCGTTTGTCGATCTTTGCTCAGCGTCGGTCAGGACCGTGAAAAGGTCTTCTTCCGGATAGCCCGACAGTACGGCTTTCTGCTGATGGCCAAGAGAGCCGGTCGAGGACATGTCGAGAAGGGGCTGGAGAAGACGCCGACCGGCGCACTCACCGTCAGGTGCTGGGCTTGTCCCAAGGACGGCTGGAACTTACCGGAGGGATGGCGCGATGTTCCTAAGAAGCGAGCGTACGTCGGAGCTTGCTTTTTGTCGTCCACAAACAATCCTACTGACTGTTACTCTTCTTTTAGATTCATCTACAAACTAATACTTGCCGTGGACGCTAATTTTCGGCTCAAAAATCGACTCCGCCCTCACGAACACCAAGACCCCGCCCTTTGCGAGGGTCAAGCCTACTTCGTTCGCTCAGCAGCATACAAGGAACATCTGGTCAATTATGTTAGCGAGAAAGACGTGAGGTCTCGTTCCGCATTGTCATTGTTTTGCTTACGGGGCATTTTCAGGTCAGTCACTGCGCCTTGTTCGCAGCGCTCCTACAGAAGGATACGCGTATCACGACTGGTCTGCGCGTCTCCGGTGTCGGTGGAATCGTGTGCGCGCGCCACGGCCTTGTGCGGCCGCAAGGCCTCGGCGATCTCCAAAAGGGCGAAGCGATGGGCCAATATGGACTTCATTGTCCTGGCCACGCTCGAGGGCGAGACGGTCATCGCCGTAACGATCTCCTACGACGTTGGCTGCCAGTGGCAGATTCTGCTCCCCGGCCGCGCGGAAGTCATTCGCACGCGCGGCGCGACCTCTACCAACTTGGCGGAGTTCGAGATGCAGTTCGCGCTGCCAGTTTGGCACGCCGCCGCACACGAAGAGGCTTGCAGAGCTGCCAACTCCCTCAGCTATGCGATCGGCGTGGGCAAGACCGATGGAGAGGGCATAGAGCGGACTTGGTCGCTCTTGAACCCAATTAGCTGGGCAACGAAAGAGATGGGCGAGGGCGCGAGACACGACGTTTTGGAGGATAAAATTGACCATATCAACTGGGAGAAAAACATCAACTTTGGTATGTGGCCTCGTCCATGAGTTTTGCATCGCTCTAACATCTTCCAGGCCGTTCTTTGCACCGAAAACTCATCATTGCCGTCGACGAAGCAGCCACGCAGGAGAAGGAGTTCAAGGAGCTGTCGTTGACGGTGCCCAAGGCAGTGCGGGAACGATGGCATGCGATGGAGAAAGCGTACGCCCTCGACAAGACGCTGGAGAATCCAAGGATGATTCAAGGCGGGAAGTCAGGTGACGCCCTCTTTCTAACCTCTGATTTCTGCTCACAACATTCACAGCGGGGCCATCGGAGCGAGACATCACCGAGATGCTGAAGGCTGACGAGCTCGCCGAGGCTCGGGCAGGTCGGGCTCCGCTCGTTGAGGGCAAGCTCACTGCTGCCGCCTTCATGAAGGCAGGCCTGCAAATCGAAGAGTCGCAGTAAGTTTTCTGTTAACGCATCTTGCTAAAATGATACTGACTGCTTCGATTTAGGCGTCGTATTCTGGCCGAGCTGGCGGAGCGAACTGTAATCTCGGCCGACCGGTCAAGCGAAATCCAAGAGATGCGGTTCGCGCTCTTTCGGAAGATCAAGGCTTTCGTCCAACTTCAGCTCACATACATGCCCGGCGTCGCCGAGATTCGGGATCGAGACGAAGCTGCACGCAAATCCACCGAGTTGCCGCCAAAAGCCGAGAACGTCAAACTGTACCTACCGTCAAATCTCGGAGCGGAGGAACGGCGCGGGGCTTGCCTGCCGGCGGTGGCCCAGTCTGAGGCCATGCTGCGGAAGGGGCAGTGTGCCGACGCACTCATGGCGCTCCGGGCTTGCTTGCACGTGCAGGCCCACTTAATCCATTGGCGCAACGTCAATACCGCGGGACAGCGCGCTGCGACGCGGTCTTCGACGTTGCTGGAGCGCATTAAGGAGCGCAGAACGCGTGCAGCGGCGAAGTACCGAGCCGCCTGGACCGCGATGCAGGCGCTTAAGGGCCCCGATTTCGCCCCGGAGTTCCAGAAGCTGAACGACATCGACATCAACGGGCGCGTCGAGGTCGAAAACGACTTCGTCGCTATACGGCGAATGCGGGAGGCCGACACGTCGCGTGCTTCGCGAAATGAGCCCACGGAAAAGTCGGCCAAAGCGGCGGTATCGTGGATCTGGAGCGTTGCGGGGGGTACGGACAAGGAGGAGCTGCATGATTGTGAGTAATGCTGCCTGTTCGAGAACGAGAACGAGGTGCTTACAACGCTCACAGCGGTCCGGCTGGATTGGGTCAAGTCGAGTGAGCGGCGTGAGCGGTGGAAGGAAGAGGTGGCCATATTGCGCGAGGAGATGAAGCGTGTGATGCGCAGCTTGTCTGCCATCCAACGCGAGTGGACGGCGAAGAGCCTGGCTCGACAAACGAACGACCCTGCACTCGACAGCGGTCTGTCGGCGTATGCACTACGGCAGGTTCACGTGCATCGACGCATCGGCGAGGGCTTTTTCAGACAGTGGTCGAAGGATGCGAAGGCAAGCGTTGCAGAGATTGCGGCGGCGGACCGGGACCTGCTGCGCGAGCTGATGGAAGGGACCGCGAGCGAGGTTTTGGAGATTGAGGAAGAGGAAGAAGAAGAGAATCCAGCAGTGGCCCCGGCGGACGACCACGTGGCAGCGCTACGCTACGCTACGCGGGCGCAAAAGGCGCGGCTACAACTGCAGGGCGGCGAGGGGAGCGGGAGCGGGGAGAGTCTTGATCACGTGGATGCGGCGGCGGGCGGGGAGGCGGGCGGGGAGGCGGGCGGCGGCGAACCGCGCGGTTGATCAGCAGTGGGCGGTGATTCTGTATCATTAATGGCGTCGGCGGGGGTTGATAGATCTTGTATCATTAGCTAGAGGAACGGAGCAAAATGGCCTCTTGCCGAGTGATGTGGATGATGAAGAGGATAGACCCGCTGCTGCGCCGCTGCCTTGATACAGCTAGACAGCAGGAAAGGGGAGAAGTGTTCCCTTGTGGCTACAGCCATGCGCTGGCTGGAGCTTCTGGAGATTCAATTGATTGCTGTGGCAGGTGCCAGGATTGAAGGCATTTACCTACAGCCTCGGGTGCCTGGACCTCCGCCATGTTCGGCAACGTCCTCGGCGTCCTGGGCGAGCTACGAGCTCCTCCGAGAGGTCCGGCCCGAGCTGGCGTATGACCTCGTCGAGGAAGTCGACACCACGGACGTCCGCGGGCTCCGGGCACTGGTTGGCTAAGTGGCCGGGCTTGCCGCAGCGGAAGCAAGTGCGGCTCGCCCTCCGGTGCTCCGAGTGCGATCCACGTCCATGGGCACCGGGGCAGGGATGGCGGCCGGAGCGGCCGGAGCGTTACGAGGGCGAGGCGGAGCAGGAGCGAAGGCCGGAGCAAGGCGGAAGGGGTTAGCCGCGCCACGGTTTGCACCCCGAGCGATGTGGTCGCCTTGGACGTTGGCCTCGTACTGCTGGGTACGCAGGTTGCGCCACTCATCGTAGTCCGCTGCAGCCGGAGCGCTTCCGGAGGTCGTTATAGCGTGGTTGATACGCGACTCGACCCCGGGAGCGGAACCTGGTCGTTTTGACGAGCAGGTCGGTGAAGCCGGAGGCGGCCCAGAGCTCTTCAAACTCATCGGTGTAGTCGTAGACGTCCTTCTTGCCCATGAAGTACGCCGTGGACTCGAGCTTGGCGATAGCGCTCCTGGGTGTTGGGCTCCACGAACCGGAGCGCGAAGTCCGCAACAAACGCGGTCGAAGTCGGCCCAAGGGAGAACCGGGCATTGGCCCTGCGTTCCGCCCACTTCTGCGCCTGTCCGGGGGACATGTACGAGCGCAAAGTGGATGACCTTGGTGTCCGAGACCTGTCCGTTGGACGTAAAACGCCTCCGGAACAAGTCCGGCGTGGGTCCGGACGGCATGGAGGAAGGCCTTGCCCTTTGCGCGGTCGCCGTCGTGAGCCGGCGGGGGGTTCGCCGCGGATCTGCGGGGCACGGACAGCTCCGGGTTGCGCCGGAGCGTTCCTGGGGAACCGGAGGTGGCATGGGGGCAGGAGGAGGTGGCGCGGGTGGCGGTTAGTGAGACCAGTTATTTGTTGTAGGATTTGGTCGAGGCATTCTCCATGTTGGTCATGCGCGTTGCTAAGTCGTTCGGAGCGGCCGGAGGAACTCCGGCGGCCGGAGCGGCTTGCTGGACGCCGTCCATGACCGTTGATGGTTCAGGAGAGGAGGGGGCAAGTTGCGACGAAGCCTCGGAGTACTCGGACGAAACGTCGGAGTCGCTCGGAGCGCGGAAGGTCGCAATCTTGACCAGTTATCCCTTAGAGAGTTTCTTCTGCTGTAAGGGCAACCCCTGTGACGTGGTGTGACCCGACAATCTGGCAGGGGGGATCCAAAGGTCAATAACGCTCTAACTAGTACAAGGAGCGCACCTGGCAGGGGGGATCCAAAGAGAAGAAACTCTGGAGACCCCTGACAGGTGGCCAACTATTTAAGAGCGCTGCGGCGCCATGTGCAGTAATCACGAGCTCGATCACATGCGTGATCCCATCTTGATGGTTGCGAGGGCAAACGCCGATCCGGCAAATTGATTACCCGAACTCCGGAGTTGCCGGAGTTACCGGAGTTGGACTCGGAGTGAGAGGAGCGCACCGGAGGAGTGGGGGTGGAACTGGAGGGTTCCGGAGATGCCTCCGGAGGTGCGGAGATAGGATCGGAGGTCGGATCAGTGATGAAATCGATCCGAGCGGGCGTTCCCTGACACTGGTCTCGTACATTTGACGAGCGTCCCGTCGACCGTCGTCACCTCCAGCCATGACCCGTGGCTCATCGTGGACCTCAAAGAGGACAACCCCCGCCAGTTCACTCTCCGCAAAGGGCAAACGGTGATTGAGCTTGCTATCTGCGGACAGCTGTTCCCGTTGAAGATTGTCCGAGGCGCCGAGCAGTCCTCACGCCAAAACAGGTACTTGGTGACAGTACCCGAAGGAGAGTGGGACGTGACGTTGTGTGCTGTCCGCCAGGGCAGGACCAGCATCTTGCACCTCGCTCATGTTGAGGGGGTTTGGACGCGTTCCATTGGTGATGCGGAACTGCTGTGGCAGAAGTTTGAGACCGTCGTGGTGCTCCATGAGTTGTGTGTTGACGTTGGGCCACTGGGTGAGCAGCGTCCTTGGTTCTGTGGCCCATGCTAAAGATTGTTCAGCGAGTTTATGGTGGGATCTTGATCCGGACACCGCCAACGGAATGTGCCTTTTGAGTTGGAGTCCAGGAATGGCACTGTTCGAGCTGGACTCCCGGTTTGCGTCTGGAACGGGCTTGCCGTTACATAGGGATTGAGGCGTCGCTGCCGGGGCAGATGGCATCGTTTAAGGGAGATTCGGTATCTTTTGCGCATCTGACCGTCCCCAACCAGTCGTATGCACTGGCCAAGCTCGTGCTGATGCCGGAGGGTCCCAAGCTCCTGATCGATGGGTCGTCGCGCGGTTGCCCCAGCGAGTATCTGGACGGTGTACGCCTTCCGCAACTGGTCCTGGTCTTGACCAGGAGCGGCGTTCAGACATATCGTGGAAGTTCTTGAACAGACAAGTTGGTGGAAAGAAAGGGCGGAGAAGATCGGAATGAGGTGGAGTTTGAGCCCCCCGACGCGTGCGTGCGCAGCATTTCCAGGATCATGACCGCTTAGCGATTAACAGCCAAGAACATGCTCCCCGACTTCGACGCAGGCTCGGCTTTCGGGTATTTTGCACTGCCGGTCAGTGCAGGCCTACTCATCATGGACGTGACCGCGGTGTCGGGCGACCTGTGTGCAGCGCTGTATGCGGAGAAGCCCGGAGATTACGTTGCTGTATACGGATGCAGCCACCTCAAGTTCCGACTTTGGACGGCATGGTTGGGCCGGAGCGAGGTGCGGGTGAAGTGGGTGCGCGCAGATGAGGGTAGGCTGAAGTTGCGCCACGAGGGCCCGGAGGAGATGTACGTGAATTCGGGCGATGGCAACGACTTTGTTTTAGGGGATGACAGGAGGAAGGGGGGCTCAGATGCTGGTGCGGTTCTTCAAGGACTATTTCCCGCATCACGTAGGGTCCGGTTAGACTCGAGTAAACCCAATGTTTAAACACGATTGGGAACCAGATCTGGGCGACTATCTGAGAAACAGCAGGGAAAGCAACTCGCACGCGCTGTACGTTCCATTTGACCCAGAAGTCGAAGTCAACAAAGCAAGGTCCGATTACGACGACCTAGCGGTAATGGCTAGGGTCATAACCCGAACGGAGACGCCGTCGACGATGTCGCCCTCATTTTTTTTTGGACCTCTGACCTGTCACGTGACTGAATTGTGGACCAGTTCCGTGTGTAGGGTTTGTATTTTACGCCTAGCTGGGTGAGTGGTCGGACGTGCCAATCTTTCTGATTTCTCTGTCTTATAGATAGACATGGCATGGGTTCGATTCCTGCTCTTGTCATGCTTGGGGAATGTCACTTTTTGATGAATTTACATCAGCCGCTTTTTGTGCAAAAAGTCATGGTGGGTGCATGGCAACATTACTTTTGTCTAATTGGCCTTTCCCCTTCCTCCTCCATGTCGACAGCGACGTCTTATTCGCAGGACGACGGCCGGCCGGCTCAGTACACGTTCGAGACCAAGCTCGACGATGACGACGACCAGAGCAACGCGGAGGATGTGTTCGCGTTCGTTCCGCCGAGTGCCGCCGATAGTTCTCAGCAGCCGCCACCACTCCATGAGTACCCGCCCCTCGAGTACCCAGCACCAATATACAACCCGTCGCTCAGCCTCATTATTTTTATACAGCTTCTCTTTTTCTAACCACAATCATGCTACTTTCAACACTACCTCTCTCGGTCATCCTTCTTCTCCTTTCGAATGTTGCTGCTACACCTACTCCGCGGCAACCAAACCGCTTTCATCACCCTCGGTGATGCGACCTCAGCACCGTGCATGACGGTGCTCACCAGATTGACATCCCCACACCCCGCCGTTCTAGGGCTATGGAAGAGTGTTGGTAACTGTCAATGGTCTCCCGATATCAGCACCAGCTGAAGACTTGAGCGCTTGAGTTCGCGCAGTACTTGACCTCTGGCAGCGTCGGCAACGGCGCGTCAGTGTGACAGTCCGAGTCCCCACTATTGATCGAAGGGACAGCGCCGAGTATCATCAAGTCGGCGTCGGCAGCTGGCTCGGCGCCGCAGCAGATCTCAGCTTGACAGCATCATCAAACTACCAATCGAATATAGACTCACCGCATGTGAGGTGTTGTAGAATTTCGGCATCTTCAGAAAGCCATCTTCTTCTCTTCCGTTTCGTCGTCCGGGGGATGCAGGACGTCCTCTGCTAACTCTATTCCGCCATGCTGGTCAATATTCTTTTCTTCTTGGTGCTGTTGCGCCTGGGTTCTGCCGCGGTCTCGCAGAACGTTCCCGCTTCCGACGTCGATTTTTCTGCGGGCTGGCAAACTATCTCCGGAGTGCTACAGACGAGCGAGTTCCTGGGCGAATTATCTGCAACCTTGCCGCGTGCGCAACTGTCTTGTTCCTCCTCTCCATCCCGTTGCTGAGGACTCTTGCAGAGAACAGCTCGTCGGTTTCGTATTTCGCTACCCAGTGCGCCGCATGGAAACCGACTCTGACCCATTCCTGACCTGTCTCCCAGACTCACGGAGGATTCGATCTATGGCTACTCTCTCGATTGCATCGAGGACTGCGAACTGCAAATTGCGAACGTGGATGGGGGCAGCGTTGACGACGCAACATCCCCTGTACGTCCAACCACTCTGCGCGCTCTCAGTTGCTGAACGCACAAAGTCGGCTATATTTACGGTCGCGTTGGACTCGAGCGCAAACCACATTCTGCGCGTGTACAACCTAGGGACCAACGGCAATCCCATCTCGTTCGACCATATTTCGGTAGACCTCGCCAGCCAAACCGGCAAGTCGTTGCATTGCTTTCTTCGGGCTGTAATCTGACGCATCGCAATAGGTGGTGGTATGAACTCTCACGTTCATTGATTCGAGATGTCGCTCAATGCTGTTAGGTGCTATCGTTCCAGAGTTCAAGACCCTCGGCCCAAGTACGACTGCCGCAACCCCGGTCGCTGAGACGGTGGCCGCCTCTTCCACAACGCCCTCAAGCTCCCCAAGCCTGTCGATTTCTTCGGGGAACAGTCTCTCGTTGGCTGTGTCCATCCCAGATCCTGTTTCGAGCGGTGCCTCGACATCTACATCTACATCGAACTCGGACCTGCCTACGCCAGATCCATCCAACACCAGCACAGGATCTGGATCGAGTTCGTCGACACCCACATCCAGTGGCGGTGCCAGCGGAGACTCGAATTCAGCAAGTACCTCGACAGGCGTGTCGAAAAAGCTGGTGATTGGACTTACCGTCTTCTCCGTCGCTGTTACGGTCGGAATCCTGGCCCTCCTCCTTTTCTGTCTTCGGCGACGACAACGAGAACGAAGAACCTTTGGGGCTCCTCCCAGCAGCCCAACGGGCTCAATCATTCCCATCATGCCGCCCCCGCCGCCGATGAGGGTTGTTTCGGAGAACCCATTCGAGCCAGTCTCGATGTTCCCGGATCCGTTTGCGGTTCCTCAGTTCGATGCCCCGTCGAATAGTCCAATGATGCAGAGAAGGCAGCGCTCCGATAGTGGCAGCACGGAGCCCACGATTCCACTCCCTGATATTCCTCCCACTGCTCGCAGTAACTGGATGGAGGGTCGCAGTGCCAGTCCAACGGCGTCCGGTGGGCGCAGCAACTTTTGGATATCGCGGACACCAGTCAAGACGCAGTTCGCGCAAGTGTAGTAGACGTGCAGCACGCGCACCCAGACATTCTTACAGCCTCGATGGCTGCTGTCTTCTCAATGCAATCCAAACATTGTACTCTCCAAGTCCCTGTAGCCCACTCACTCGTTTGTAAACTGTGCCCGAATTGTACTCGTTTTCTCGATGGTATACCAAGTAGCGTGAAAGGTATCGTTTGTGGAGCGCAAAGCTGTGGCCGCTGGTTGGTCACCCGGACAAGCAAAGATTATTTCGAGCGAGAATTGTACGCATTTTCAGCTACATCTACAACACACGGGCAGGAAGAGCCTATGGTATCATGAAATTATCCGTGGAAAGGTAGACTACGAAAAAGAAAGGGAAGACTGTGCGGGTAAAGATACAATTTATGTGCGATGAATTCCAAAGTATGTGACGACCGAAGAGACCATGGTTTACAGATAATGATAGCTGGAATGGAAGAAAGGGAGGAAGGATGAAGGAATTGAGAGAGAGGAAGACTGCGGTCAATAGTCTGGGATGCCGTCAGCTTCGACTGAGACAAGTCATCATTCACGCACCAGGTTGCCAGTAAGTGAGAAGCTGCTCGAGGACGTCGACGACGACGCTGCTCTTGTACATGAGAGCATGGTCTGCGCCTTTCACCACGTTGACAGTGCATTTGTCGCGGCCCATGTTGCGCTCCATCCAGCGTACGGCGTTTTCTGCGATCTTCTCGTCCTTGTCGCCGTACCACACGCAGACGCGATGCGGGTAATGCGTGTACGAGAACCCCCACGGATGATTTTCGTGGTTGAGAATCTGCAGCAAATCGTTGTGCATTCCACGTGACGACTCGGCGTGCGAGGCGGCGATGAGCGCGTTCCCCAGCGTCGACTGGTACTCATTGTTCGGTTTCGAGGCCACTGACGTCGTACTAGTGTTGTATGAGCTGGCCGTTGGTGATGTGGGCGACAGCAGAGACGAGCGTGTGCTGGCGGCCGTGAACGACATTGACCGACGGCCACCTGCCCGAGGTCCGGCTGGTGTAGTGTAGAACCGGTCGTTGGAGGATTTGAGACCATTTCCCTTGGTGTCGGGAAGCAGCTTGATCTCTGAGACTCCACCATTCAACCAGCTCATGTCGTCCAACCCCAGCCCGAAGTCCAATTTAGGCGGTGCAGGGAGCTGCGGACTCGAAGGCTCTGACCTCTTCGCCTGAGCTCGGGACGAAGACTTGCCGCGCAAAGAGCCCATGGACCGCAAGGCCTTGAGGGTCTTGCCGCCCTGCGACGGCTTGGGCTCCTCGACAGGAGAAGGCGGCTGTGATGGCCGAAGGATGTTAAGGAACCCTCGGGACGGCTTTCGCTTCGGGGCTGTTTGTTGTTGCGAGGGCTTGATGGCGCCCAGGGTGCTTTTGCTCTCGAACCGACCGTCAAAGTCGCGCAGATCGTCGTACTCGCTGAACGCGCTGCCCATGCTGGGTCGCGGCTTGGTCTCCGCTGTAACACTGTGCCGCGGCTTTGGGGCTGCCGTGTACCCAATGCCCTCGTACGCGATGGTCGGCGGTTTGCCAATCATCCATGCTTGGATTCTCCACTCGGCGGCTTGCGCCGTCTTGAGGATACCATTCGGCACATACTTGAGCCACTTGTACCCACCTAGGTTCGAAAGTTAGCGAACGCTTATACGGATTGCGAAAAGAACACACTGCTTTCGCTTCCTCCAACCCAAGGCGCGAGCAAGCAGATATCTCCGCGTATTCGTTCGGGGAGCCTGTTGGCGAACGAGAGGGCGTAAGGAGTACCCGCCGAATGAGCCATCACGCCGCACTCGTTGATGTGAAGCATATCGAGGACTTCTTCGACAACGGAGGCCCACTGCATCACACCCTTCGACGACTTCGAGCGTGCTTCAGTGCGGCCAAGACCCCATCTGCGAAATTAAGATCAAAATGAAAACACCAACTAATGCACGCCAAACGCACCTATCGATGGTGATGAGGCGCAGCCCTAAGCATTGGGCCATGTCGTCGTAGAGGCCCATAACGTGGCGTACGCAACCCAAGCCGAGGAAAACGACTATAGGGAAACCCGTGGGACTGCCGAGGTCGGAGAGACTAACGGTCAAAGGATTGTCTTGGGACGCATGGGGTGAACGAGTGAGTTTGAGCAATGTCGTTAATCGAGCAGAGCGAAGGTACTGTGCGACCGCTTGCGAGGCGGACGGTTTAGCGAGGGATAAAAAGTTGAGGTCGCTGGAAGAGGCTGGGAAAGGGCTGGACGTCACTGAAGGCGCATACGAGCTGTGGCCGCCGTCTGAACGGGGCGACGCGACATTGAGCGGCTCGGAGAACGTCGAATATCGACGGTATGAAGTCGAGGGTTGGATTGTGGGAGCTGGTCTCAACGCGCCCTGCGTGCGAATTGTATGCTGAACCTCATCGGCAATACTGTCAACCGACGAACGCGAGAGCATCTCCGCTTCTTCCTCGAGGGTGAGCGGCTCCGGCTCGGATTCCTCGTGGACGGTGGAATGTCCATGACTGGGCGAGTATACGGATGACCGGAGCGACGGCCGGGACCGAAGCTGCGTCTGGGGAGCATGGGTACGGATAATATCGGAGATGGACGGCGCCACGACGCGGATGGGGTCGGGTTTTGGGGAGGGAGAAGGTGGCGGCTTCTCGGTTATCGTGTTATTAGAGTTTGCGCGACTGGGGGAAGGCCGTGGGCGTCTTCTCCTTGGCCGGGCTGGCTTTATCTCGTGTTCGCTGCTCGAGTTGCTGGACTGAGAGTAGCGTCGTTGCCGTCGCTGCTTTGGAGGCCCAAGAATGACGCCGGGCGGAGGAGTGGGAAGGGGAGGCTCGTAGAGCGGATGGTGGCCCGGAATGCCAAAACGGTGGCGACTGGCCCGCTCCAGCTCGCCTCCATTCATGCCGTCGACGAGAGCATCCATCATCTCGACGCCGGAGACGGGAGCTGCGACAACGGCAAAGTCGCGGAACGAGCCCAGGTCGACGGGGGTATCTGGCGGCGTGGCCGTGTGCTGCGTTGAGCCTGAGAATCGCAGGTCGGGTACAGGACGCGACCACGATGTCGCCCGGTTTCTGTCGGAGCCTCTGGTTATGTCCTGGGCGGCAGGAATGTCGACGGAGGGGAAAGCCACGGTTGTAGGGGTCCGGTGTGGTTTGGGCAGAGGGGTTTTTGGGTAGGCCTCGAAATACGAGGCCTTTGTGGCCTCAGCGGGGGTCATCTGGCCGTGGAACGAGCTGCTTTTGCGCGGGCCTCGCGAGAGCGTATGCGGCCGCGACACCAGCGACATTTGCAACACACAACAACAAAAAGAAAGAGAAGACCGTTTATTTTACGAAACTTACGTTGTGACGAGTAAGTGGGCTGTCGTGACGGCCAAGTCTGAGCTGGCTCATCAGGACCCCGGCTCGCTTCCCGATGTGGAAGCGCCGAGATGCCGACGCGCTGTCAGCGCCAAGTCGCCACTTTCCCTTCGTCACTCCTCCCTCGTCGTGCTCCCTTGCTCGCCTCGGTCCCGACCCTTCCCCATGGTGACCACAACCGGAAAGGTCTTCCACTCTCACTCCGGCTAGACTTGGCGACGAAATCAGACCCCAAGCACCCGTCGACTTTCAAGGCCACTTGACTCGGCGGCAGAAGTTCTGGCGCGGTGAAAGACGTGCAGTAGAGTTCAGGCGCGTCGTAATCTTGGCGCCTTCGCCCAATGCTGATACTCTCCGTGTCGATTCAGTCTGGCTACACACGAAGAATCTACATCCACGCTCTGCGCACATAATCGACTATCCCTGCTACGACCTCTCCCTCACTTAACCCAGCGACAAGAACGCCCATTCGAGACTGCACTTGAACCTCATCTAGCTCTGTGCAGGTTAGTTGTCCTTGTTCCCGCACTCGCGCATCGGTGACTGACCATCCATTCCGCAAGATTCTCCCTTAACACGGCGCGGAAGCATTGGATGTTGGCTTCGCGCATGTTGGTAATGATAAGCGGCAACCTGCCTTTGTTCCAAACGAAGTTTGGCGTGGTTTTGGGTAGATTTCCGAGCAAAGTGTGTTTGTTTTGCGTTTTTTTGCTGGGCCCACTAAAGCTCCGAATTTGTACGAGTCACTCTGTACTATGCATATCCCGGAATACATTGCTTTCACGACCCAGATTCCTAGATCCAGCCTTGTTCTATATCGGGACGCGCCATAGTCGGCGCATCTACGCGTCAGTCACAGTCACTGACCGACGTCCTCAAACGGAGAGCAGTCTGCCTGGCTAATAAATTATTTATTGCTTCGTCAAAAGTCTTATAATATTCCTTTGAGTAGAGCTTATTAGCTGGGCCGAAAACTAGATTTCGATTTCGAAAACAACTGTCAAGCCCTGATTACAATCCAGACTGTGGAGCTGGAATGGAAAGGCTATCCAGTCCGGAGAGTGCTGGACTTCATGGTTATTTGAGATCTTCCAGCTTCATCAAGGCTACAGTAGGCAAGAGGAAGCCAAACGAGGTCAGACTGCAAAATCCCGAGGCATACCGAGCATCCCACACCCATCCAAGGCTATATAACCGGCAGGCCACCGGCTCGCAGAATTTTATTTTGAGGATAAACATCCAGGAAATCTGTCCATAACAGCGCTCCAGATTTTGGTTTACAAGCCACTGCTAATAACCTCTAGTGACCCCAAATTGTTTCGAGAATTTAGAGGCCAGAGAACTCGAGATAAAGGGCCGCCTAACGAAGGACATTGATGACGTCAATGTCCTTCGTTAGGCGGCCCTTGATCTCGCCGTCCAGGCCCTGAAAATTACTGGAAATATTTGGATGCGTAGATGACATAGATATAAGACATCTGACGAGGCAAATGCATTTTTATTTGTCCTTATATGTTTTTTTTGCAGTTCAAAGGCATGACTTGGCAAAGAAAATAGAGGAATTGACGCAGGCATTTCACAGAGCTGTACTCATTCAATACAGAGCGGGCTTTCCGTGAAATTGGCGCGTCTGGGACCCTCTGGGACCTCTCGTGCCGGCACAGTTACGCCGCACTTAAGCGGAAAGCGGGAGAAAATGTGATTGACCAATAATTATCGTCAGCCTGCGCCCCCACGTGCCAAAAACTTAGAAAACTTAAGAAACTTAGCCAAGTTTCCCGGCGGTAAGTACTTTCCAGCTCTTTCTGGGTGTACAGCTACTTTCTCAGCCAATTTCAGCACTTTTTCAGCATTTTCTGGGCACCATGAGACCGGTGGTAGCGCAGAAGGGCCGGAGTTTAGATTGACACGAAATTGCGCATATTTCTTTCATTGAATGTGCTGGACCTCGCCAAAATCCATCTTGCTCGACGCGTCGGGAGGTGATCAAAGGCTCACGTGACCGGATGACTGGTGTCAACAGCTTCGCTTTCCCCTACTATCGCCTGCTTCCCTCCCGTCCCCGTGTCCTCCGGCGCAACGCTACATGTGCCGTGGCATCTTTCCACCTTGTTATTACCCACCCTGGTACCGCAATACAACACCGACGTGGCGGCGCGTTTTGAATCGCGTCAAAACTGCGTGTTGAGGTTCGTGCGCTTTACTGGCTCAACTCGCTACTGATTAAGAGCCAGATAGTCGCAGGAGACGCTCTGCTAGCTGCAGACTCACAGGACATGCTGCAGAGGTCACCGAGTTGGAGAGATATGGTTGGGATAGCGGGAATGCGCAAACTGGTACGTGTCGCCCATTTTCTTGGGGCATTTTTGTGTTCTGGTTTTGTTGTTCTGCTTTGTTGCTGAATTTGTTGCTGCAGTACTGTCCATGCTCAATCCACCAGTCTATCGCACCCGCTCCCGATGCATGACCGCGACAAAACCGCCGACGTTCACAACCACACCGTGCCCTTGAGTCTATTTCCGGCGGGAACGACTACTTGTAAGGCTGAAAGCGAGCAGGAGCAAGGAAATGGGCCGCAGCTGGGTTCAGCCTTGGGAACGGCGGTCCACACGACTTTTGTTTGCATTGTAGGTATGTTTTTTCGCACTTTTTTCGTCTTGTGTCCGCGTTTTTTGGGCCGACGCAGTACGTTAATTTAAAAAATTCCAGTCTCGTTAGTTTGTCGTTACGCGCCCTGTATGCCGATATCTTTGAAACGGCGAATTTCAAACCCGCATCCGCACCCCTTTTCCACCCAACGCAACCACCACCGCAACCACCATGCCCAAGAAAGCTGGCAAGGCCGAGCACCACCGCGCTCGTCTGCCAACCGCCGCCGTCGCTGCCGTCAACGCCACCGCCGCACCGTCCTCGACGCAGACCCTCGCGACCCTTGCGCAGCTCAAGACCAGCGTCGTTGGGCAAAACCTGAAGGGGAAGGGGACGCTCGCCAAGTACGAGCAGATGCAGAATAACGCACGGAAGTGGCTGGCCGGGATGCAGGAGGACGAAGGCGAGGACGAGAACGACGCCGACGCCACCGAGCAGCCCGCCAACTCAGCGGGTTCCATGGAGTTTGCGCCCGACAATGCGATACCGGACGACCTTGCGCAGCGCCAAATCCAGTTCACCGACCCTGAGTACAAGAAGGCTTTTGACGCAACTCCGAACAAGTACTCGCCGGCCGTCGTGTCGTACTACATGGTCTACAAGGTTTTCGTGCAGCGCCGCAAGATTGGGACTGCAGACTCGGTTCGTGCGGCACTGAAACATCAGTGGGACGCGTCGTATGTCCTTTTCTTTCTCTCTTCGACGGTCCCTCAACGTTTTCAGTCGAACCTTGCAGGGTGAATACCTGTTTCGCGGACCGTTCGAGGTCAACGCTAGCACGGGTGAGGTCCGCGGAAACCCCATCCACTCTCCCGAGGTCGACGACACCATCAAATCCCTCCGAAATGCTTGTGGCGAGGACGGCAAAGCTCGGACGCACTCAATCGCCATGTCGAAGCCCAACATGGACAAGATCTATGAGTTCGTGCAGTCCATCTGCGCCGACGGAACGTACCTGGCCCCAATCGCGTCGACTCAAGAACGGCTTTCGAGAACAAAATGCCTTGAGTTCATGGCGTTCTCAACGTTGGCCTGGACGTTGTGGTTGCGGTAAGATTTGTCGGCTACCTTCTGTCTCTGCTGATGCATGGTAGGAGCTTCGAAGCGACCAAGCTGCAGCGCAAGCACCTTCGCATTGGACTCGAAGACCCTGGATCTTTCAATACACCGTATATCGAAATTCGCATCGAGAACCGCAAGGGCTGGCAAAACAAACTGAACAAACGCGAACAGGACCTTCGGAGTGCGCCATTCTCGTTTTGATATTTTGTTTTACTTCGCGCTGACGAGGCATACAGGCGGAACATACAAGCTCTGTCCTCAACCAGACATGCCCTTCCTGCGACGCTTATCGCTGGCTCACTCTCTGGATCACTTATCTGGAGACGATTGTCTATGGCCGTCCGCTGGAGCCCAACGATTATCTGTTTCCATCCAACGGCGCGCATGGACTGCGCGTCGGGCGACCACCTCTCTCACGACGATGTCCAGAAGCTCCTCGACTACTTCACAGAGGGGGCCAAGCTGCCGAAGCCGTACGGGGAACTATACCACGCACTGCTGGCGTCGTGGCGGCGCTCAGTTTCGGTTCATGTTTGCGCCCGTTGGCAAGCGGTGGACACTGGACCAGTGTCGATGGTGGGGCGGGTGGGCTGAGGGAGAGCATGTAAGACTTGAGTTCAATCTTGGCCTTTTATAAATCCTTGTTTATGCTCGTCAGCGCGATACAATGATCAAGTACTTGCTTGACGAGCTCCACATGTACGAAAACGACTGGAGCGGCCTTCTCCTTCCGAATCAGCCTGACCGCACGGGCACATTTATGGGCGAGGGCTCCGCCGTTGCGCCGGCGACGAATGAGTGCCTGACCATGATGTTCGAAGCAATCAGCAACGAGACGCGGCAAATCCGAGAAATGATAAGTACTTTTGGTGCGCTCGCACCTTTTACCGGTACGTGTCCTCGTCAGACGACAGTCAGATTCTCATAGTAAAAGCAGCTCCACCTCCACAAATATCATATCCAACTACACAGCCCATCCAGCCGCAAGTTGTCGCACCAAATCGGGGCTTTGTGTCGCCACCACGTGATCACGTGCTGTCTATGGCGAACTTGCATGCTGCGCCCTCACGGCCTCTGTCGACGCCTAATTCGTCCTGTTCCTACCCATTATCAACAGCAGCTCCTGCTCTACCTCCTCAAGAGCCGTATTTCTGCATTCCAGTCGTTCCCATCCGGCTGCCGAACGGCTCCAAGTCTCCACGGAGCGAATCATGGCGAATTATTGTCCAACACTGCTATGAGGGAGATGCCTCCCGTGGACTTCCGAAGCCGTTCAAGGACTGGCCGGCGCACTGGTACCAAGGTCCAAATCACCGGTTTGCAGTGCAACGCGGCGAACGCTTAACGATCGGAACCGAGTTTGTTGAAGTGTGCGTCTTGCAATTTATTCGTCTTCGTGAGCTAATTTGTGATACAGATACAAGCGCGACGAGGCAAAATTTTTAGCTGCGTACCCTGAGGCATCGAAAGGGCATACTAGTCTCTATCGCGCGATCTGTAAAGCGCGCACAGCCCGGAACGACCGTCAAGTCCGCGGTCCTCGTGTAAAACGCATCTGACGTCCTAATAACTAGATTGCATGTACAAATTCACATTCTAGTTAGGCGTGCTTTGCTACTACTAAGCTTTATGCGAATGAGTCTCCTTAGCCTTCTTCTTCAAATCCTTCTCAAATTGTACGAGGAAAGCGCCAAGCTCCGTACTTCCTTCAGCTTTCTTGAGTTGCTTGACGATCTTTGGATCTTCGCCGTGGTCCGTCAGCATCTTAGATGCTGTCTTCGCCATGTAGAACGTTCCGCGACTAATGCCCAGTGCCTCGTAGACCATCTCAACATTGATCTTCTTGTTCGTCTACAAAAATCAACTATTTGACAGAGCGCACAGGCAAGGAATTGATACCTTGGGCAGTTTTCTGTTGACCAATCCTTCGGCCGTCGAGACGATGAAGCTCCAGTGAGCCCTGATTGAATCGTTGTCGAGCTTACGCGCCCGATTCTCGACAAACTCGGCGTGCCCATCGAGGCGAGAAATCTCGTTCTTCAGCCACTCATCGTCGCTGGATTCATTGGCCTTCCAAAGTTTCCGCCGCTTCTTGACCTCATGGAGCGGCACAAAATTGGGATCATCGACATTCATGCTTTGCTCATCCTCTGTGTCGGCGTCAGAGTGCGAGTCGCGTTGATGCTTGAGCGACGATCTCTGTAGAAACAAGTTAGAACGGGGAGCTCATCAGATACATAGGAAATAACGCGCCATGACCATATCGACCTCGACACGGATAGCCAATCGCTTGTGATCAGACGAGACGGGGAGGAATTCGACGTCGTCCGAGTAGATCGCGTCTTGAACAATATCAGACGCGAAGCTGGCAAAGACGGTCCAAACAGTCGGATCGTTGTCCTCCGGGTCATGGCAGAGCAACTTGACGCGTCCTATTAAACATGAGCTTGAAACTCGAAGAGCCGGAAGGAAACTGGAAGGACATGCCTTGAACGGCTGCCGGGGAGCTCTGGAGCGCCGTAACAAGGTCGCGTGCGGCCACAGACCAGCCACCGCCCTCCGAGTCAATGACGGGAACAGAGAGCTTCACAGTCATGGTTGGCGCAGTCTCGCGCTCGATGTAAATCTTGATTTGCTCGTTCTGAATCTGGTGAGTTTAGTTCGGAATCATGTTGCCAGTGGTGGCTTTACCCACCTTGAACTGAACCTCTTGCCGATTATCCGGTTCAGACTGAACAGGTGAGGGCGAGGGATTGCGACTCAGATTCTGATCCGGGTTGAACGACATGTCGCTGGGACTTGGACTTGCTGCTCTCGTGAAGCCGTTACTTGGTTTGAGGAGTTGGCTTTTGAGAGTCTGCCAGCTCGTTGTAGCATCGCACGGAAAGCGATTTGACCACTTGACGGGTTGACGCTGGACGAAGTCATAAAGCTCGCTGGTTGTTCGGCCTCTGCAGTGTACTGAGGACAGGATGGACAGAGCACCAGGAGCCTAGTACTGACTTCAAATATTCTGTCGTGTACGGGATCTCTTTGGACGTTGACAAGCTGGACATTGTGGTCAAGACCAAGGAGAAATCGTCGAAATGACTGCGCTTGAGCTAATCAGACTCCTCCGCCCCTTTCTCCAATTGGAGCCTTGAATGGACGTCAAAAGGGTGTCCAGTGGAGCCTCCAATTGGAGGATTTACCTTGAGTCTCCAAAATAGGCTCCAATCGGAAACCGGAGCTCCACAGGCTCCAATCGGAAACCGGAGCTCCAATGGGAGACCAGAGGTTGAGACTCCAAATGAATTCCAATTGGAGACTGTAACTCAGATAGATTCCAATCGGAGACCACGACTCAGACCTCTCAGCTGGTCTCCAATTGGAGACTGCGACTCTGATCTCTAAACTGGACTCCAACTGGAGTCCGGAGCTGAAGTCTCCAAAGTGGAGTCCATTTGGAGACTGCAACTCAAGTCTCCAATTGGATCCAATTGGAGACTTGAGTTGCGAACGCGACTGCTTGCCGCTCAGTGTGTGGGGAAGGCATTCCTTGCATCTCTCATTCTCTTCTGTACTCGGGGCATCTCTCATGTTTCTCTGTGCTTAGGGAGGGCATTCCTCGCATCTCTCATCCCGCTCCAGGCTTCAAGGATATATTGGAGAGAACAAACTCGTCCAGTTGGATTTAACTGGAGACTCCAGCCTGAACCTCTTCCAATTGGAGCTCCGATTAATTATTATCCTCCAATCTACTCCAAACTTATTTATTGGACCTCTGCTTTGCTTTGGAGCAGAAGTAAAAAATTCTAGAAACTCATTCCAGATTCCAGACTCGGAGACACGAGCCACGTCTACTAGTAAGGTCGTAAGATTAACTCAAGTCAAGCGCGGGCAGGGTTTGAAGACAAGGTGCATGTGACCGTGTATCTCTCTACGGCAGGCCGACGGGGGAGCGGACTCGGCGGACAAGTCGGGTGAGAGCACCGACTTGGGATGAGAGTTCGGGCCCAGGCGGCAGAGCAGGCGGTGGGGGTGGGACGGAGGCAAAACACGCCGCGGCATAGGGCTCGCAGAGGGACCCCAGCAGGAGGGGGTCCCTCCACTGGGAGTTTTCAGGTCGTCTGCGCCAGAGCTGAGCCGAGCCGAGGGGACGGGCGATCGGACAGATGATCGGCTCGCGATCGGCGGCACTGCCGGCACCCGCCAAACCGCGCATCAGACGTGACGCCGAGCGTAAGTTTCTCGGAAGAAGACCGTTTATTTTACGAAACTTACGTTGTGACGAGTAAGTGGGCTGTCGTGACGGCCAAGTCTGAGCTGGCTCATCAGGACCCCGGCTCGCTTCCCGATGTGGAAGCGCCGAGATGCCGACGCGCTGTCAGCGCCAAGTCGCCACTTTCCCTTCTCCCCTGCGTGCTCCCTTGCTCGCCTCGGTCCCGACCCTTCCCCATGGTGACCACAACCGGAAAGGTCTTCCACTCTCACCCGGCTAGACTTGGCGACGAAATCAGACCCCAAACACCTGTCGACTTTCAAGGCCACTTGATTCGGCGGCAGAAGTTTTGGCGCGGTGAAAGACGTGCAGTAGAGTTCAGGCGCGTCGTAATCTTGGCGCCTTCGCCCAATGCTGATACTCTCCGTGTCGATTCAGTCTGGCTACACACGAAGAATCTACATCCACGCTCTGCGCGCACATAATCGACTATCCCTGCTACGACCTCTCCCTCACCTAACCCAGCGCGACGAGAACGCCCCATTCGAGACTGCATGCACTTGAACATCAGCTAGCTCTGGGCAGGTTAGTTGTCCTTGGTCCCGCACTCGCGCATCGGTGACTGACCATTCATTCCGCAAGATTTTCCCTTGATACGGCGCGGAAGCACGTTGGCATCGCAATGATGAGCGGCGACCAGAACAAGGTGCCTTTGTTCCAGAGGCAGTTTGGTGTGGTTTTGGGTAGATTTCCGAGCAAATTGTGTTGATGTTTTTCTTTTTTTTTGCTACGCCCACTGAAGCTCTGAATTGTACAAGTCACTCTGTACTATGTATATCTACTGCTTGTCTCAGAATACATTGCTTTCACGACCTAGATCCCGCCTTGTTCTATATCGGGACGCGCCATAGTCGGCGCATCTACGCGTCAGTCACTCACCGACATCCACAACCGGAGAGCAGTCTACCCGGCTGAAAAAAATATTTATTGCTCCGTGAAAAGTCTTATAATAATCCGATGAGTGACCCCAAATTATTTCGAGAATTTAGAGGCCAGAGAACTCGAGATCAAAGGGCCGCCTAACGAAGGACATTGATGACGTCAATGTCCTTCGTTAGGCGGCCCTTTGATCTCGCCGTCCAGGCCCTGAAAATTACTGGAAATATTTGGATGCGTAGATGACATAGATATAAGACATCTGACGAGGCAAATGCATTTTTATTTGTCCTTATATGTTTTTTTTTGCAGTTCAAAGGCATGACTTGGCAAAGAAAATAGAGGAATTGACGCAGGCATTTCACAGAGCTGTACTCATTCAATACAGAGCGGGCTTCCCGTAAAATTGGCGCGTCTGGGACCCTCTGGGACCTCTCGTGCCGGCACAGTTACGCGGCACTTAAGCGGAAAGCGGGAGAAAATGTGATTGACCAATAATTATCGTCAGCCTGCGCCCCCACGTGCCAAAAACTTAGAAAACTTAAGAAACTTAGCCAAGTTTCCCGGCGGTAAGTACTTTCCAGCTCTTTCTGGGTGTACAGCTACTTTCTCAGCCAATTTCAGCACTTTTTCAGCATTTTCTGGGCACCATGAGACCGGTGGTAGCGCAGAAGGGCCGGAGTTTAGATTGACACGAAATTGCGCATATTTCTTGCATTAAATGTGCTGGACCTCGCCAGAATCCCACTCACTCGACGCGTCGGGGAGATGATCAAAGAATTCACGTGACCGGATGACTGGCGTCGACAACTTCGCTTTCCCCACCATCGCCCGCTTCCCTCCCGTCCCCGTGTCCTCCGGCGCAACGCTACATGTGCCGTGGCATCTTTCCACCTTGTTATTACCCACCCTGGTACCGCAATACAACACCGACGTGGCGGCGCGTTTTGAATCGCGTCAAAACTGCGTGTTGAGGTTCGTGCGCTTTACTGGCTCAACTCGCTACTGATTAAGAGCCAGATAGTCGCAGGAGACGCTCTGCTAGCTGCAGACTCACAGGACATGCTGCAGAGGTCACCGAGTTGGAGAGATATGGTTGGGATAGCGGGAATGCGCAAACTGGTACGTGTCGCCCATTTTCTTGGGGCATTTTTGTGTTCTGGTTTTGTTGTTCTGCTTTGTTGCTGAATTTGTTGCTGCAGTACTGTCCATGCTCAATCCACCAGTCTATCGCACCCGCTCCCGATGCATGACCGCGACAAAACCGCCGACATTCCCAACCACACCGTGCCCTTGAGTCTATTTCCGGCGGGAACGACTACTTGTAAGGCTGAAAGCGAGCAGGAGCAAGGAAATGGGCCGCAGCTGGGTTCAGCCTTGGGAACGGCGGTCCACACGACTTTTGTTTGCATTGTAGGTATGTTTTTTCGCACTTTTTTCGTCTTGTGTCCGCGTTTTTTGGGCCGACGCAGTACGTTAATTTAAAAACATTACAGTCTCGTTATTTTGTCGTTACGCGCCCTGTATGCCGATATCTCTGAAACGGCGAATTTCAAACCCTCATCCGCACCCCTTTTCCTCCCAACGCAACCACCACCGCAACCACCATGCCCAAGAAAGCCAGCAAGGCTGAGAACGGCCGCGCTCGTCCGCCAACCGCCGCCGTCGCTGCCGTCAACGCCACCGCCGCACCGTCCTCGACGCAGACCCTCGCGACCCTTGCGCAGCTCAAGACCAGCGTCGTTGGGCAAAACCTGAAGGGGAAGGGGACGCCGCCAAGTACGAGCAGATGCAGAATAACGCACGGAAGTGGCTGGCCGGGATGCAGGGAGGACGGGCGAGGACGAACGACGCCGACGCTGACCATGCGCAGCCCGCCGACTCAGCGGGTTCTATGGAGTTTGCGCCCGACAATGCGATGCCGGACGATCTTGCGCAGCGGCGCATCCAGTTCACTGACCCCGAGTACAAGAAGGCCCTCGACACGACTCCAAACAAGTATTCGCCGGCTGTCGTGTCGTACTATATGGTCTACAAGGTTTTCGTCCAACGCCGCAAGATTGGGACTGCAGACTCGGTCCGGGCGGCGTTGAAACACCAGTGGGACGCGTCGTACGTCCTGCTCTCCCTCTCTCTCTCTTTAACTATCACTCATTGTTCCCAGTCGAACTTTGCAGGGTGAATACCCGTTTCGTGGACCGTTCGAGATCAACGCTAGCACGGGTGAGGTCCGCGGAAACCCCATCCACTCTCCCGAGGTCGACGACACCATCAAATCCCTGCGAAACGCCTGTGGCGAGGACGGTAAAGCTCGAACCCATTCGATTGCCATGTCCAAGCCCAACATGGACAAGATTCACGAGTTTGTGCGGTCCGTCTGCGCCGACGGAAAGTACCTGGACCGAATTGCGTCGACTCAAGAACGGCTTTCGAGAACAAAATGCCTTGAGTTCATGGCGTTCTCAACGTTGGCCTGGACGTTGTGGTTGCGGTATGCATTATCTGCTGTTGTTGTCTCGTCTAATGCGTTGTAGGAGCTTCGGCGACCAAGCTGCAGCGCAAGCACCTTCGCATTGGCCTAGAAGACCCTGGGTCTTTCAATACACCGTATATCGAAATTCGCATCGAGAACCGCAAGGGCTGGCAAAACAAACTGAACAAACGCGAACAGGACCTTCGGAGTGCGCCATTCTCGTTTTGATATTTTGTTTTACTTCGCGCTGACGAGGCATACAGGCGGAACATACAAGCTCTGTCCTCAACCAGACATGCCCTTCCTGCGACGCTTATCGCTGGCTCACTCTCTGGATCACTTATCTGGAGACGATTGTCTATGGCCGTCCGCTGGACCCCGACGATTACCTATTTCCATCCAATGGCGCACATGGACTGCGCGTCGGCGACCACCTCTCTCACGACGATGTCCAGAAGCTCCTCGACTACTTCACAGAGGGGGCCAAGCTGCCGAAGCCGTACGGGAACTATACCACGCACTGCTGGCGTCGTGGCGGCGCTCAGTTCCGGTTCATGTTTGCGCCCGTTGGCGGTGGACACTGGACCAGTGTCGATGGTGGGGCGGGTGGGCTGAGGGAGAGCATGTAAGACTTGAGTTCAATCTTGGCCTTTTATAAATCCTTGTTTATGCTCGTCAGCGCGATACAATGATCAAGTACTTGCTTGACGAGCTCCACATGTACGAAAAACGACTGGAGCGGCCTTCTCCTTCCGAATCAGCCTGACCGCACGGGCACATTTATGGGCGAGGGCTCCGCCGTTGCGCCGGCGACGAATGAGTGCCTGACCATGATGTTCGAAGCAATCAGCAACGAGACGCGGCAAATCCGAGAAATGATAAGTACTTTTGGTGCGCTCGCACCTTTTACCGGTACGTGTCCTCGTCAGACGACAGTCAGATTCTCATAGTAAAAGCAGCTCCACCTCCACAAATATCATATCCAACTACACAGCCCATCCAGCCGCAAGTTGTCGCACCAAATCGGGGCTTCGGCCGCTACCACGTGATCACGTGCTGTCTATGGCGAACTTGCATGCTGCACCCCCACGGCCTCTATTAACGCCAATCACCTACCCACCAGCATCATTGTCCCCTGCTTTACCTCAAGAACCGTATTTCTGCATCCCGGTTGTTCCCATCCGGCTGCCAAACGGTAACAAGTCTCCGCGAGCGAATCATGGCGAATTATTGTCCAGCACTGTTACGAGGGGGATCCTTCTCGTGGCCTTCCGGGCCGTTCAAGGACTGGCCGGCACACTGGTACCAAGGTGCAAATCACCGGTTTGCAGTGCAACGCGGCGAACGCTTAACGATCGGAACCGAAGTTTGTTGAAGTGTGCGTCCTGCAATTTATTCGTCTTCGTGAGCTAATTTGTGATACAGATACAAGCGCGACGAGGCAAAATTTTTAGCTGCGTACCCTGAGGCATCGAAAGGGCATACTAGTCTCTATCGCGCGATCTGTAAAGCGCGCACAGCCCGGAACGACCGTCAAGTCCGCGGTCCTCGTGTAAAACGTACATCATCCTAGTAACCAGATTGCATGTACAAATTCACATTCTAGTTAGGCGTGCTTTGCTACTACTAAGCTTTATGCGAATGAGTCTCCTTAGCCTTCTTCAAATCCTTCTCAAATTGTACGAGGAAAGCGCCAAGCTCCGTACTTCCTTCAGCTTTTTTTAAGTTGCTTGACGATCTTTGGATCTTCGCCGTGGTCCGTCAGCATCTTAGATGCTGTCTTCGCCATGTAGAACGTTCCGCGACTAATGCCCAGTGCCTCGTAGACCATCTCAACGTTGATCGTTTTGTGCGTCTACAAACAATCAGTTATCTGACAGAGCGGACAAGAGGATGATACCTTGGGTAGTTTTTTGTTGACAAATTCTTCGGCCGTCGAAGCGATAAACTTCCAGTGAGCCACGATCGAATCATTGTCGAGCTTGCGGCGCCCGACAGTTTTTGACAAACTCGGTGTGCCCTTCGAGGCGAGAAATCTCGTTCTTCAGCCACTCATCGTCGCTGGATTCATTGGCCTTCCAAAGTTTCCGCCGCTTCTTGACCTCATGGAGCGGCACAAAATTGGGATCATCGACATTCATGCTTTGCTCATCCTCTGTGTCGGCGTCAGAGTGCGAGTCGCGTTGATGCTTGAGCGACGATCTCTGTAGAAACAAGTTAGAACGGGGAGCTCATCAGATACATAGGAAATAACGCGCCATGACCATATCGACCTCGACACGGATAGCCAATCGCTTGTGATCAGACGAGACGGGGAGGAATTCGACGTCGTCCGAGTAGATCGCGTCTTGAACAATATCAGACGCCGAAGCTGGCAAAGACGGTCCAAACAGTCGGATCGTTGTCCTCCGGGTCATGGCAGAGCAACTTGACGCGTCCTATTAAACATGAGCTTGAAACTCGAAGAGCCGGAAGGAAACTGGAAGGACATGCCTTGAACGGCTGCCGGGGAGCTCTGGAGCGCCGTAACAAGGTCGCGTGCGGCCACAGACCAGCCACCGCCCTCCGAGTCAATGACGGGAACAGAGAGCTTCACAGTCATGGTTGGCGCAGTCTCGCGCTCGATGTAGATCTTGATTTGCTCGTTCTGAATCTGGTGAGTTTAGTTCGGATCATGTTGCCAGTGGTGGCTTTACCCACCTTGAACTGAACCTCTTGCCGATTATCCGGTTCAGACTGAACAGGTGAGGGCGAGGGATTGCGACTCAGATTCTGATCCGGGTTGAACGACATGTCGCTGGGACTTGGACTTGCTGCTCTCGTGAAGCCGTTACTTGGTTTGAGGAGTTGGCTTTTGAGAGTCTGCCAGCTCGTCGTAGCATCGCACGGGCGATTCGACCATTTTCCGGGTTGCCGTTGGACGAATTCACGGAGCTCGCTGGTTGTTCGGCCTCTGCAGTGTACTGAGGACAGGATGGACAGAGCACCAGGAGCCTAGTACTGACTTCAAATATTCTGTCGTGTACGGGATCTCTTTGGACGTTGACAAGCTGGACATTGTGGTCAAGACCAAGGAGAAATCGTCGAAATGACTGCGCTTGAGCTAATCAGACTCCTCCGCCCCTTTCTCCAATTGGAGCTTTGAATGGACGCCAAAAAGCGTGTCCAGTTGGAGCCTCCAATTGGAGGTGTCATCTAGAGTCTCCAAAATAGGCTCCAATCGGAAGCCGGGGCTCCACAGGCTCCAATCGGAAGCCGGGACTCCAATGGGAGACCAGAGGTTGAGACTCCAAATGAATTCCAATTGGAGACTGTAACTCAGATAGATTCCAATCGGAGACCACGACTCAGACCTCTCAGCTGGACTCCAATTGGAGACTGCGACTCTGATCTCTAAACTGGACTCCAACTGGAGTCCGGAGCTGAAGTCTCCAAAGTGGAGTCCATTTGGAGACTGCAACTCAAGTCTCCAATTGGACTCCAATTGGAGACTTGAGTTGCAGACACGACTGCTTGCCGCTCAAGTGTGTGGGAAGGCATTCCTTGCATCTCTCATTCTCTTCTGTACTCGGGGCATCTCTCATGTTTCTCTGTGCTTAGGGAGGGCATTCCTCGCATCTCTCATCCCGCTCCAAGCTTCAAGGATATATTGGAGAGAACAAAGTCGTCCAGTTGGATTTAACTGGAGACTCCAGCTTGAACCTCTTCCAATTGGAACTCCGATTAATTATTATCCTCCAATCTACTCCAAACTTATTTATTGGACCTCTGCTTTGCTTTGGAGCAGAAGTAAAAAATTCTAGAAACTCATTCCAGATTCCAGACTCGGAGACACGAGCCACGTCTACTAGTAAGGTCGTAAGATTAACTCAAGTCAAGCGCAGGCAGGGTTTGAAGACGGGGTACATGTGACCGTGTACCTCGAACGGCAGGCCGACGGGGAGAGTGGTCTCGGCGGCCATTCGGCGTGAGCACCGACTCGGGATGAGAGCCGGGCCCAGGCGGCAGAGCAGGCGGTGGGGGTGGGACGGAGGCAAAACACGCCGCGGCACAGGGCACAGCACAGGGACCCCGGGCGCGCAGGAGGGGGTTCCCTCCAATTGGAGTTTTCAGGTCGTCTGTGCCGGAGCTGAGCCGAGCCGAGGGGACGGGCGATCGGACAGATGATCGGCTCGCGATCGGCGGCACTGCCGGCACCCGCCAAACCGCGCATCAGACGTGACGCCGAGCGTAAGTTTCTCGGAAGAAGAAGAGAGCGGTCAATTCTCGCCAATCACGGCTGCCACGGCCGACAGCCCCACTCGAACGAAATAGAGTACAAACACAACAAGCATAGCAAGCCCTGCAATCCCTGCAATCCATCCCAGTTCTATTACATCAACAGCGCCAGAGCCGTCCGCATGCGTGTAACGAATTCCTGCAGACGTTGTCGCGTCTTTTCTGCATGATATCAGCACTGCACACGCGCAACGGAGCAACCACTCGCCCTGCTCGTTCTCCTGCTGCTGCAGCTCCAGAACTTGCTGCTCGTACTTGCTCGTCGCCGCATCGGTCTCGTGAAATGGACGCGCAGAAGCCCAGGCATGCATCTCCAGCGTCGCTTCCAATATCAGCTCGTTCATTTCTGTTCTTGTGTGAGCGTCGTTTTCGTGGCGGTGGGCCGAGTTCTGGGGCTGAAGAGGGCACAAACGCGTCCGAGGACCGCGTAGACAAACATCTGGAGGCGGGCTGGGTGGTGTTGGAGCCGTCCTACGCACCCTGCTGGAATGTCGCGTCTCTCGCTGTCTCTGCCTGGAAGGGCACGATGATGGAATCGCAGTCGAAAGCGCGGAATTCATTCTCGATAATTTCAGTGACTGGACGACGTGCACGCGGCTGGGCTGATGCTGGCGCCGTTGGCGCAGGCGAGGAAGACATGGCCGTCGAAGTAAAAGGTGCAGATTAGTTGGTGACAGCCCGTCCAAATCACTGATGTGTGCTGTCAGCTCTGCTCCTGGCCGCGATGACCGCCGAGCCACTGCCTGCGTACGCGCAGCCTATCTTGGCTCGCCGCGAGTCCTGGCCATTTTCGCAATACATCAGCGCATTCCTCTTCTGCATATTCTTCAACTTGGGCTGCATCACGGCAAGTGCGCCTGCTTACTCGCCCGCCTGCCCGACCTCATACTCTTCCAGATCCATACAACTCAAATCCTCATCCTCATCACGCTTTGGCCTTTTTCAAGAACCCTCTACGATCATGCTATTCGCTATACGAAGGGCTCCTTCGGTCTCTTGCTCAGTGCGTCATTAACACTATCGGTGCAAGTCCAGCCGTCTAATCCTTCACCAGTCCTGATGTGCCAGTGGTTCGCCCCCACCAAATTACGCATCACGTTCGAGACCGAAGGCAAGGGAAAGCTCTCGACCGAGCAAATCGAGCGCATTGCGGTCAAGGATGAAAGGGGCAACGTCGTCTCGCTCAACTTGCCGACGAAATTCGTGTACATCTCAAACCACCAGGTATTTCGGGTCGTTCATCGTCGTCCTTGGCTTACCTCAACCTCCAGATCTACCTCGACTGGTGGTATGCGTGGAACCTCATGTATTTCATCGGAGATGGCCTTCATCGTTCCGTGTACATCACCCTTAAGAACAGTCTCCAGGTTTGTGCTCCAAATACGCGTCTTTTCGCTTTTCATGATGCCCGTCTAGTGGATTCCTGTGCTCGGGCCCGCAATGCAGTTCTATGGGTTCATATTTCTGGCTCGAAGCTGTTCGTCGCGTCTATCTGTGTGTCTTGCCGTTTCTGACCGTCTCATACAGGGTTAGTGAAAGAAGTTTCTTCGCAGAGCTCTATAGCTAGTTGACCGTCTTCAACAGGGTTTCTGACCGCGCTAAACTCTCTACACATCTGTCTGCCCTCGGAAAGGCTGCAGCGCAAGAAGACAATCCATTCGTGTTCTTCATCTACCCCGAGGGTACGTCGTTGCCCTAAGACATGAACACTTCATTCATGAACATTCTCCAGGAACGCTCGTTAGCAAAAATACGCGACCAATCAGCAAGAAATTTGCGGACAAGCAGGGCATTTCGGACATGACCAACATCTTATTGCCGCGGTCCACTGGCTTGCACTATAGTCTGCGCTCCCTGTCGCCTCGCATTCCAGACTTGAAGCTCATTGACATTACGACCGTATATCCTGGTCAGGATGCCCTTGCGTTTCGTCGAATGTCTTCTGATGAGCGACCTAGGGATCCCGCCGTTGCGTTATGGGCAGGATTATTATACCCTCCGTTCAGTGTTCCTCAATCGTGTACCGCCGCCGGAGATCCACATGCATCTGCGCATGTTTGACGTCGCCACGGAAGTACCCATCGGCGACCTCTCGCAGACCAACCCATCCGTTCTGCCCTCCTCCGCGGAGTCGCCTGTGGAGGTCGACATACCCGAGAAGGAGAAGGACTTTTTCGACAGTTGGTTGCGGTCTCTCTGGCACGAAAAGGACGAGTCTATCACGCGGTGGTTCGACACCAATTCGTTTGCCCAGTCCAACATTGAAATTCCGTTGCGACTGCGCCGCAAGAGGGAGATTTTCGACGCGTTCGCGTTCTTTATCCCTGCTGGCATAGATTATCTGTGGGCTAGGATGCGGAGGTAGATTGTAATTGTTCGTCGCTCCTCAAATTGTGGTCCGAGCGAAGTGTTTGCTCATGTTATTGTACTGGTTGGGCCATGATATTCGTGTCTAAGTCATTATTCGCTGGGCTTTTGATACGTGGAACGCTGCTCTTCAATCCTGCGGACCAAATGCATACTCGAGTCCAGGAACCTAGAGAAATGAGCGTGTTACACGGTGTGTGAAGCGTAGGAGTACCTATCGACGCAGTTTGCAAGGCACGCCTCCTCTGAGCGGGAGAAACGCGTAGAAGGCGTCGAAGTTACACACTTGTCCCAGCACATCGTCGAAAGATTATGTATTGTAGACTGCACTCGGGCTTCTGCCTGCTGGCGTTCTAAAAAGGCAGCCAGTTCCTTTTGAGTAGCCTCGTCGAATTTGCTGGCGTCCATTCTATAAATGGGGGGTTGAGTGGTCGTTCAGTGAGTAAGGAGCGCGGAGACCTGGGTGTAGAGCGCAAGAGGGTTTGGCGTGACCGACGCGTAGACTCTACCACGATGCCACCAGCCGCAAATCCAGCATGGCCGCCAGACTCTCTTCCGCCCGTTGGATATCTGAGTCGAAAGTCCCTTCCCATTAAACGCCAAGATGCAGAGCCGCTCACCCGCGAGGACGTCCAATACGGTGCGGCAGGCGCTGAACCGCGTCTATGGCCCTGCTCATCGTTCTAGACCTTCTACACAATATATTCGATAATGAACTTTCCGTATTCTTCTCCCCCACCAAGGGTTCGCTCGTTGGACCTTCACATTCTAAGAGTGACCTCGGTTTGCGCAGGCAAACTCGTCCCCTTCCGAGAGCTCTACATCGACGCTCTTGTCGCATCCTCCAAAGTACGTCTCCAACTCCACAGCAGTCTGGTGCTCACGACAGAGCCAGTGCTCTAAAGTCATCAAAGACAAAATGCTGGATAATCCGCGATTTGCCCTCGAACTGGCGAAGATATCTTTGCTCACCAATGTCGGCCGTATCAACACGACCATGGCCTGTATGTGTGTCTCCTGCACTCAACAACCTCTCATGGCCATCCAGTCTTTCCAGAAAGTGCGGTCCTGTCTCGGTCTCGATAAAAGGCTGATCGTGTGCAGTGAAAACGGCCTTGCGCACCTATCATCCCGTACCTTCGCTCCAGGCGCGTCCTCACCTCAAAAATCCAGAATTCTAGACCACTGAAATCGCACGTAGAAAACCGACGGCAACGCACAGGATGCTCCTCGAATAAAGAACTGCTTGAAAGCGGCTCTTCTGCCCTCTGAGTACAAATCCGTTCCTCCGTCGACGCCAGACGAAATTACGGCGAAGCGCATTGCGGGGATGTACCCTCCGACCAGCGTCGTCAACTTGATCTTTGTGTTGGCCAACCACGCTGCTGTGAGTCGAAAAGCCAAGCCCCTCGCCGTCTCATAACCCGCGTTAGCCGTGCGCAATGCGACATTTCGACGGGACTGTGAACTTCCTGGACCTATTCCTACCGCGCTCCTTGCACTCTCCGGATCGCGCCAAGGCTTTCTTATGGCTCATGTACCACTACCTCGAGGACTCCGTCGGGGCAAACCCTTTTGACGATAGCTTCTCGACTGCGAATAAGGGGAAAGCGCCCTCAATCAAGCGACTTACCAAAGAGGAACTTGCTCTTGAGAATATTGACTCTCCCGAGGAGGTTGAGGAGGGCAAGCGGATGGCGAGTTCGTAAACCCTTCGAAGTGCACAAGGTCTTGCTGACGAGCTTTCTTCAGATCTGCGCCACGCGTTCTTAACGAAGCTAGTCATGGGCACGTTGGATGAGAATCGCAAAGCCAGGGAGCTATCTAAGCCCGGTATGCTCTACAGCAATTGATGCTCGGTTGGATTTTCACGCTTTTTTTTAGAGGAGCCAGAGATCCGTAAAGCTCCAGACGGATCGTTGATATACTACAACGCCGTTGCAGAACGCGAGCGCGAGTTCTCCAAGCGAGTAAGCAGAATGCGTGGCCCACACTACCACAAAATATCGAGGCATACTCCGCCGCCTGGGCCGGAACGAAGCATGCTCGACCGTAAAAGCTGGCAATTCTGCTCGATTTGAGGTTCTCAATCCATACACAGAGGCTTGGCACACTGTTATGCACCATGACCCCATGGATGACACGGACGAGGAGAGCCAAGACGAGGGATATAGCATCGAATACAGTACGTTCGTTTCAGCACTTTATATTCACGTGATCTCATGTCGCGCAGCCCGACGCTTCAACACCTTGAAGCAGCTACGAGGACGGTCACCAACACCAGAGATTATGGACGACGAACCGCCGCGCTTCCGACACGATATCGAATGGGACTAATAGTCGGGCAACAAATAATGATTTATTTGCAAAGTACTACCAAGAGGCTCCGCCCTACAATGTGTGCAAGTGAGTGTGACTGTAGATGTGTGGTGGTTATTGGTGGTTGGTTGGCGACGCTACGAGGTGGCGCAGCCAACCTCGGTTCAAGACCCAAAGCGAAGAGAGTGCGAGTGTCTGTGTGCTGTTGTCGATGTTCTAGTGCTGTTGGTTGTTCCGAGACCCGCGTATCGTACATACAGACTTCCCCATGATTGAAAACTTGAGACGAATAATTAAGGGTAGAGCAAGAGACTGCAATTCGATTAGAAGCCACCCGGCATAGAGAGCACAGGGTGCTCGAAGCCGGTGCGAGCACGAGGGCTGAACTCGGCAGGAGCGCTGAGGCGCTTCCACCGACGCTCCGGAGCGGGATGCTCTGTGCGCTTGCGGAGGGTGGAAAGCATGTTCTTGGCGCGTTGCTCACGCGGATTAGCCGCGGCAGTTGAGTTCGTGACTGGCGCAGGTGCAGCAGGAAGGCCGCCCGAGTTCAAGGCGAGGAGATTGGACTCGGAGAGAGCCGTCGGCGACGTAGAAGACGTACGGGGGACCACGAGGGTCGTCACCTGCAGTTTCGGCGTCAACGGGTACGACGGCGAACGCGGCTCCGACGACACGGGACGTGCTGGCATTTGCAGGCGACCAACGCCGGAAAGAAAGGCGTTAAGCCGCTTGCGCTCTGCGCTGGGAGTGCGAACATGCCCCTTGCAAGAGAGACGTGCCGAAATCTGGTCGAGAGAGGGCAGAGGCTTTGCTGTGTGAGCGAGAGGGCCGACAGTAACCTGTGCGGCCTTCTTGGGGAGTCGAAAATCGACTTGTTCCACCCATGGCTCCCGGAGACCTAAAGCTCCATAGTCGGGGTTGTCGTTCAAGGATTCAAATAGCGCCAGCGGCGAAACGAGACCAGGGGAAGGTAGGGTCTGCCGGAAAATCAGCATGTACTGGGCTCAACGCGAAACCACGAACGTAGTTGAAAATAGCAGGACTTTCAGGCGGAGTCTTGGGCAACATCGTCGAAGTTGGCGACGGCGGACAAAGCACTTTCGAGAGGAAGAGGGCTCGTCGCTCGACTGCATCAATAATTAGCACACCTTCGTATTAAGAGGTGCGGGCCACAGCGCAGATCCACGCAGCGAACAGACTTCACGCACCTTGCTTCTTGGAATGAGCCTTGAGGGCTATCTCCTTCCGCAAATCGTTGCCCTTCTTGGTTCCCATCGCATTTCTCTCTTTGGATGCCTGGAGCAAAGCTTCAAAGCGTGCGCGTTCCAGTCCCTGGCCAGTATGAGCCTGGGAAGGATTGAGTGGGGACTGTTGGCGCTTTAAAAGTCTCGGTGAAGTCGAGCTGGGAGGAGGGCTGAGGTGGATGGACCGAAAGCCGTCGTCTTCGACGGGACTCGGAGACGACGCCCAAGAGAACGGAGAGTATGGCTCCGGTGCCAGAGGCTCTTCGATAGCTGGGGAGATGGCAATTTCGGGGACGGGGTGCATGACG
Source organism: Mycena chlorophos (assembly GCA_014461115.1). Classification (NCBI taxonomy): domain Eukaryota; kingdom Fungi; phylum Basidiomycota; class Agaricomycetes; order Agaricales; family Mycenaceae; genus Mycena; species Mycena chlorophos. The sequence goes on along the minus strand of JACAZE010000007.1, from coordinate 1,058,895 downwards.
GGTGGGCCGGACTGTTGAGATCTGAAGCTAAAGAGTGAAGGCGTCCAGCACCGTGAAAATTCAGAAGAATTTAAACACAGGCAAAGAGGAAAGAATGAAGAAACAAGAAGGGCTCGGAATGAGCAGCAAGGGGAAGATGAAGGAAAGCGTGGCGTGATGGACCGACGGCAACAGAATCACACTTGGCGTGGATATCACCCGCTCGAGCGCGTTCGCGAACGCTGATCCAGGCAAATCTATATATTCGATCACCATCAGAAGGGTTTCTGGCTACAGGCCCTCAGCCTCCGCAGCAGCAGCAACCTTGGTCCGGTACAGCGCTTCGGCGTCGGTCCAGACGCGGCTATTTGGGAACTCTAGGAGGGACGGAAGCAGGTCATGGCTGAACTGCTCCGACGCCTCGCGTGGCAGGAGCGTCGGCAGATGGTCGATTGAGATGACGGACAGACGAGGACAGTCCGACCTTCGGGAACACGATGTCAGTATGAATGAGAGTGGCTTGGAGCGCGACAAACCCGATATCGACAGGCACGGTCGGCTCTGGGAAGGTGGTGTTGATGCTATAAATCGGAATGGGGTTGAATGGGTTCGTCGTATCGCAGCTAACGTCGACGACAACCGCCAACCGTCGCTGCTTCCCGGCAGCGACAATATGATCACGGGTCAGGAACGGCGGAATCGAGCTGTTGAGATAAATACAGTTGACGAAGATGTCAACGTCGAGTATTTCGTCGAACGGGCCGCCCTTCGCAGTCTCGGCGAGGTCCCATTTGAGGATATCATCTCTGTATCGATGTTTAACATTTGTGTCGTGCAGAGGAATCCAGACCTACTCATCGAGACCGATCTTTCTGAAAAGGTCGACGGCGCCGCGTCCACATCTCCCTAACGCGCCCATGACGAGTGCTTTGATTCCTTTTCCGCTCCCGCCTAGAGCCTCTCTGACGCCAGCAACCATCGCGGCCTCGTTTTCGTATGGGTGGAGCGGCCCGAGAGTTTCACCTTTTTTGTGCGATGCCACGGCCAACGCTCCCGCGGCGGCACCGGCAAATCCAGCGTGGAAACCAAACGCCGCGACGCGGCGGCCAGTAGCATCGTTCAGGAACTCTAGATCGTATAGCTTTCCTCCACCGCGATGGAATCGCGCAAGAACTGCGGACCAGCCGGCCTGGTTCTTGTAGCAGTGCGCAAATTGGATGTGCGTATGCGGCAGAGGCTGGGTCGATTGTTCCAGCTCCTTCAGGCCGATGATCGTGGTAGTCGTTGGAGCAGTGGGCCAGGAGTTATTAGCGACAAGCGTGCAGCCGACCCTTGGACGCGTCAAACGCGCGATATTCTTTACAGTCCCGCACGTACTCTTCGTATTCTTTGTCTGCGAAAATACGCTGCTCGTCTCGTTCGACAGAGACCTTGAAACCTGCATCTAACAAAGCTTTCGCTGTCGTCGGCGTGAGCGCAGAACGATGCTCGAAGGGCTTGGTTTCGCAGCGGAGCCACAGAGACATCGTGGTCACTCCAAGAAAATGAGAAAATGACTCAATCCGTGGATCACATTTTGACAGGTGGCAGTGCGACATCGCGGATCAATTGGGATTCAATGCATGCTTTGAACTTTCCAACCATAGCGCCCTCTGGTTTGAACACGACCTACGACGGGACACATTGCGAATAGTAGGGGTTTTGGACAACTGGAAAAGAGAATTCAGGCAAATGGGACAAATTATTCCCGGAACATACCACAAGCTGCGGAGAAGTCAGCTCAAAATCTCGAAAGAGAAAAAAAAAGGCTTACTGTAGCCACTGACGCACGCCGTAGGGCCCGTCCAACCTTGTCCGCCGCATTGTGCATAAGCAGTGGCCGTACCACTTGGTGCGGATGAGGTAGACGTCGAACTGGTCGTGCTAGAACTCTTGGAAGTGGTCGTCGACGATGTTGTCTTCGAGCTACTGGTGGTTGTGGTTTTGGAGCTCGTCGTGGTTGAACTTGTCTTCGATGTGGTGCTGCTGCTGCTTGTCGTGGTCGACGTCACGGATCCGGCAATATCTCCGTAGAAAATGCCTGAAATTGTCAGCGCTGCACTTCCAAACCCCCAAAACATACCTCGTCCATTTGTGCCGATATACACACTGGAGAGAACTGAGACGGGGCCTGAAACAAGCGGAGGCACATACCGTCCGTATGTCGAATGATCAGCAGCGATCGGGTTAGAAGCCGCGGAGCCAAATCCATGCGCCGCATCGTTGATTTGAACCCAGCTGCTGCCCTCGGTGTCCGACCTGTAATATCCTACAACTCCACCGATCTCGGCAGCAATGTACACGGCCGGATAACCGCCAGACGTTTGGGGGACGCCGAGATCCATCTGCCACGCCTCCGTGACGGAGGAAATCTGAGTGAAGGTGCTGCCCGTGTTTGTCGAATGCTAGCCAAGAGCTTAGCAAAGAATGTGGCAAACAAAATCTGTCCGTACGAAAAGCCCGACATCCGAAGTGACCCATACGTCTCCGGTCACGTTGGGATGAACAACAATCTTCTGCGGACTGCTTGAATCCAAGAGGGATGCAGTGACCTTGAAGGTCTTCCCGCCGTCTGTTGAAACATAGAACGAGCTAGAGTAGGCGCCATAGAACACCGAGTCGTTGACTTTATCGGAAGCGATGACGGCTTGTCAAAGATCAGTCTCGATGTGTGCCCAGAGTTGAAGAAACACACCGCCGGTTGGAAGAGACGACACGAGAGAAAACGCCGACGTATACTGCGAAACCAATACACCTTGCCCATTCGTACTCCAGAGAACGGTGTCGCCGCTCGCTACGAAACAAATAAGCATGATACCGGGCGAAAGTGGCCACGAACCCGAGATGGCAACGTGGCCGCCTTCGGCGACTTGAGACGCGCCGTAGTCGATCGACCAAGAGCTACCGCCGGTGTTGCTCAACGCCACTTGCAATGAGCTTCAATAACTTCAGCCTGAGTCGCAGAATCTTCGACATTGCGTGACATACGAGTCGTTGGTGCCAATGCGCACAATGGTCGATGGACTAGGCAGGATGTAAGTGAATGGCACCTCGGCATATAATCTGAGTTACCTCAATCCAGCATAGTCGAGATCGGCGGTGGTGGACCATTGCGGGTCGGTCCAGACGGCGGACAACGGAGGCGGCGTCGTGAGGGACGTGTGGACGAAACCTGTGGATCTTCAGCGTTAGGACTAGACCGCGTATCAGTAGATTTATTACCTTGGATGTCTCCAAGAGCCGAAATGAGAGGCGCGCCTTCAGTTGTGGGTCAGTAAGCCTTAGCTACACGTGCGAAAACTGACCTCCAGGTGGCGAAATGAGAGCTTGAACAGAGGTCTCCTCAATACCTTCGGCAAGAGATGATATAGAGACGTTATGCGTTGTATCCCACTGGTGCCTTGTTAGCGACGCTGCTAAATGATATGTTATTTTACCGTGAGGAGGTTGTGGCCCCCGTAGATCGTCTCTCCCGTGCCGTAGAGCCAGTGGTTAGAGTCAAACGGATCGATGACAAGAGCTACGAGGCAGTGAGTTCGTGTTCCGCTCGCGAAAGATTCCAGCGAACCTTCAATCATCCAGCCAACTTGAAGGAGCCCTGGGTCGTTAACGTCACCATTGACGCCAATCCACGGCGCGAGGCTGTCCGAGTAGGTGTAGTACTGTTCGATGTTATTGGTTGAGTCTTAAACCGGTCTTGCAACTTGCCAGGTTCATGGTTGGGCTACGAGGGATTAGATGGGCTGCGGGAACGAGCGTACGTGACATACTAGGATGCCCAATCCCAGATGGGCGACCACGTTTCTCCTGAATCGAGCTATCGAGCTCCTCAAGCGTTATCATGGCCTAAAGAATCGAAAACATACTGAACGGAACTGGATCTCCATGAGGTCCCATATATAATCAGTCTTGGACTAACGCACCATCTGGCCGTTCGGCCACCTTTGAATGAGGTCAACAACGCCCGAGAAGAGATCGAGCAGCTTTACCAAGAGTTTAAGGCGGCGACCATCAACACACCGGGAGTTTGCAGGTCAACTGCAAGTCCTGAGGAAACGAGATCAGCATAGTTAAGCCGAAATGCAAGATCAACAGATCAACTAACCGCCAAAGCCGTAGTAGAGGGGTCCTCCCAGCGACGAGTCTACGTCGGGAGTGATGTCGGTCCCTACAAATGGTCAATTGATGTACGCGGTTGATACGCGACGAGCGCACAAGTCGACGAGGTGATATTGTACTTTGCCACGGCGCCCAGCGTCCTTCGCAGCTTTAGATGCCGAGGTATCTGGACTTGGGAGCATCTTACCCATCGTAAGGACCAGCTGAGACCCAATGAGCGGAAGTTCGATGAGCACGACGTTTGCGACTGACCACCGTTGGAGTAGGTCACGTAGAGAAGCTTCTCTTTCGGCGAAAGGACACCCTTGTGAGGCATATACGTGGAGTTTTGACCGGGAACGGCGGCCCAAGTTTCCTGTAGGACAAAATCAGAGTGATATCGGGAGCGTCGATCGACAGCGTACGCCGGCGTTTTCGGTGTAATAAATGTTCGTCGAGCCCAAGTTCGCCACACCCACAAAGATGCGTGGTGTCGCAGTCCCGCTTGTTCCGGAAGTCTGACACCAGTTAATTAGGGCAGCTCGTGAACGCAAAGGAATTTAGCAACCGAGTCGAAAGTAACCCATGCAAGACCTAGATATTTGAGCAGATGCACAAAAAGGTAAAAGACGCAGCTGACCGATTAGTTCGCTGTTATAGCCCGTCGAATCGGTGGGATCGGGTGCATAGGTCCCTGGTGTGCCTCAATATTATACAGCGGTTTTTCTTGTGAAAACGCGTACCAACGCTGGGGAAATTGGTGACTTGAGTCCTGACAAAAGTGAGACGACGACGAAGATTAGCCAGAGAACTTGATAAGCACCAGGTCTCGCCGTAGTTTGTTGATTTCCACAGTCCTTTGCCGGCTCCCGCACCGAAATACAAAATGGAATTCAAGTTCGGGTCGACGGCGAGTCGCTTTTAGAGGCGTTTAAGCCAGATATTTAGGGCAACAAGGTTTTTTTTTTTGTTACCTCGCCCTAGAGCAGCCGTTAGTCTTCCAGAAGAAGGTAGGCAGCCGGTTTTGCATACCATTCCGCGACCAGGCATATTTCCGCCAACCTTGAACGACAGCGGACTCACAGTCCAAGTGCTACCGGTGTCGGTTGAGATCTGGGAGCGTGGTCAGCGAACGTGAACAATCGAAAATGCCGTGCTTGCCAGAATGTTTCCGTTGTTAGGATCGTAGCTGAAAAAATTGTCAATACTGCGTAAGGCTTGACGAAAAGAAAGCAAATCACTCGTTGGTATATCCACCTCAAGGGAGTTCAAGTAGGTGAAGCCAAAAGATTAAAAAGACAGCGTACCAACAGCCTATGAGATTATTAGCAGAGTTGGGAAAGGTCGTACCAAGACGCACCAAGTACAGCCGGTTAGTATCAACAGGGTCAGTTGCTAGAGCAGCCACGCCCCAGTACGCCCACTGCGCATCTGCGGGATTGAGAAGTTTGTAGCGGAAGCAAGGTGAGACATACTGTCAACCCAGTCGAGGAGCGGCGTCCAGGTGTCGTCCGAGTTGAGTTTGTACGCGCCGCCGATATCACAACGCGCAAAGGCGAGTCCTGACAGGGTCAACTACCGCGTATTCTACCACCTAGAGATGCAAACCTTTTTCGGACGGATTAAAAACGATTCCGGGGACAAAGCCTCCGCCTCCTTCAGGCGCATTGAGAATACGACACACGAGCAAGAGATTGTCGAACCTCCAATGCGAACATTGTTCCACGTATAGGCTTGGCTAGCAGCGGACACGAGTTGCGCTGCCGCGACGGCGAAGACGACGAGAGAGCTGAGGCTGGGCATCCGTACGCTACGGAAGGGCGACGAAACAAGCTGGTTTATGAAGAGTGGGACGCTGCCGAAAAATCGGCGACGCGTGGCAGATTACAATGAGGGCTGAGTGCAGGTGGACCGTCGCATGTTGCAGGACGCGAGCGGTGGGGAAGAATGTCGGAACTGCTTTCGCGGATAAACCTGCTGTCCGGTATGTGGGCGGGCCGTCGATGATGGCGGGAGGTAAGCTGCGATACACGTGCTATTTTCCATTTCTGGAGTCTTTTGTTTCGACGACATCGAGCATCACGGTATGTCGACCTCATCTCTCTCTCTCTCCTCCACCACGCTCCTTACCTTGTAGAATTTTATGCCCCGTCACGACTCGAGAGCTGGCCTCGACACGCTGGTTCAAACACACTCTTTCCAAGGCATCATAATGCTCCCCCCAGAACGCATCCCGCTTGGCCCTAAATGCCAGAATATCGTGCGTCTTCGCACAAGAGAAGAGACGCGTTGGATCCTGACGCTCTCCAGCCCATTCTTGCCGTGCCCCGCAAGCACAACAAGCCAGTGCTGCCCGCGCTGACCATCTCGCGCCCTACCGCGTCCAACGTTACCATTTGCGACGACAGCGCTCCCGAAACACCTTTGGTTTCCACGCCGTTCGAGCTCCCGCCGATGCTGGCCACGTCTCCTCTGCGTCTGCCGTTCCTTGACCTTACTGTCCAATCTTCCCCGGAGCCGCCAGCGTTGGGTCTACCCTCCGTTTGCAACCCAAACAGCCCGTATGTCCCTTGGGAATCGCCTGTGAGACGTCGTTACCTGCGGCCTCTCGCGTCACCAACACCGTCGCAAGTTAGCCGCTACTCGCGACCCGAATCTCGCAGTGGTGCACGCGCTCCCGAACCCACGGCGCCGCCGCGACGATTCGTTCGTCTCTCCAAGAGTCTGAAGAATATCAAGCAGTCGCTCAAGCAGGGCGTCAGACACGTCAAAAACGCGTTGTGCAGGACCCAGAAAACGAGGCCTGCCCCACGCCCGACGCCGCCAGTCACCCCACCCATTCCGTCTCCCTCTGTCTCGTGCGAGTCGTCCAAAACGAATACGTTGGCGGACTGGCTGCGCGACTGCGCGACACATATTGATTCTGCGACGCCGAACTACATGACCCTCGAGGAATACGAAGAACGCGGCAGCTGGCGTGAGCGCGACTCTCGCAGTGTCGATGCCGAATCCGAGGTCGCTTCACCGCGTCTGTCCGTTTTCAGAGGCGACCACACTTCCAGTCGCGTTGCGTCACCGTCACCTGGCCCAATCTCAACGATATGCACGGATTCCGACGTATTTCCGCGCTTATCCAGGCTTGACCTGTGGCCCGCTCCTCCCGGTTCCGCCCCGGACTGGTCCCTGGATCGCGACCGTATGCCTGGAGGATGGACTTCGAGCCCCGTTCGCAAACCTTACGAACAGTCAGTTAATTGCATAGACGCATAATACTCTACAACTTGCATCCCTCAAACTTTATATTTGTAGCATCGATTTGTATTTTTTTCACCGGTATTGTAGTACACACAATAGGCGCTCCTTCATAAGCCAAGAGACATTTCTAGGCACTTGATCAGTCCATGTTGCGTTTCGCCGACCTTGCATTGCACCGCTTCTTGCTGAGCAAAGAACGGGGTCACGCAGACTTTGTGGATGTTGATGAATAGGTCCCGGAGTATCCAGGAGAGCCGCGGGCCGGTCAACTCGATCGCTGGTTCTGCGTTCACTTCCAAAATCGAGACCTGGAACGGACGTGCTGCAAATGGTGCGTGCGTGACAAGGAAGTCAACACCGAAGAGCTCAAAGCAGTTGGGAACGGGCTACGTGTTGATCAGTGCGCTGAATTTTCGCGTAGTCGGAGCTACTTGCCTGGAAGTGGGTGGGGTTTTGAACTGCAGCCTGTAGAGCGTGTCATTGGCGTCAAGAAGGGCAGGCACAATATCACACCTTGAAAGTCTCCGCTAATACGGTCGCTATTTGGTCGACGATATCTTCTTTATCCTGTGGCGTGAAGCGCGCTTCCGTATCGCCAGAGAGGACCCGACAAGATACGAGCTCGTCAAACAATCGAACATTTTCATCGCCGCGCTCGGTTTGAAGCGACGTGTTGGTCAAATGTGGAAGCAGATTGAAGGGGGAGAGGTTCGCCGTCCCCATCTTCATCGGCCACGGGTCGCGAATATGGCTCGGCGGAGAACAGCGCGAGAATCTTGTCGAAAAGATAGACTCGAAGGGCACCAGATGCGACGCAATATGCTCGAAGGTGGAACTATTTTCAATGAGAAGGGTGCCCCGACGGCAGGTACGATTTACCTTTCTGCCCTTGAGAGTATCGGGTTTGGGGCTGGACGTTTCCATGGGATCAAAGAGCAGAGGATTGCTGAGGTATTCCTGAGGTGCATGAGGAGAAAATCGATGCATTCTGAGACCTAGCGCTACCTGAATGACAAAATGCCGGAGCTGAGAAGTGACCACGGCCGTCGATTCACCTTCGTCGTCGTCGTCTTCGTCATCTGCCTCCTCAAACTCTTCGAATATGCGCTCTAGAGCAGCTCTCGAGCTGAACATTCGGACACCATTACCGCGATCGGCCATTCCGCTGTGAGAAACTGAGCTTTGGTAGAAAGGTTGAAAGGAACTCACGGTTTGAGAATCCACCAACTATCGCCCGTCTCGAGCTCCTTGCCCAATTCCCAGAGCTCGTCGACAAATAATTCATCCGTCGGGAGAGTCAGAAGACGCAGAATCGAACATCATCTAACACACTAGCTCATCCAAATGCGATAGTTCGATCTCGTAGGTCTTTGGCGCAGCGGTCTTGAGAGGCGACTGTGGTGTTTTGGTCACGTACACCGTGATATTTCTCGAGAGAAAGTGTTTGCGGATGAGGGCCTTGGGCAGTTCTGAGCGGATGAAGAATGTATCGGAGCGTGGCGTAGACCTTTCTGAACGTGTAGCTCGATGCGAGAGTGGTTTGTCGACGCGAATGGACTAGTTCATGCGGAATTTCGTCGTAGGTTGACCAAAACAACGTAGGCCCGTCGGTGGGGGAATCGGACGCGGCATCACCGCCGATGGCGTTGAGCACCAAGGATTTTGTCACCGGAGCGGATGGCCAGGAGACGCAGGCTGCATACATGTTGTCGTCCGGAAGCAAACCGGGGTGACATCGAAATCACCTGCTCCCCAATTTCCGAGCCAGCGACGGCCATGGGCCTCAACTGGATGTTCTCATTCAACCAAGGCCTCGTCCTCGGCCTCGTCATTGGCCAGCTCTCCATCCTCGTTCTCCTTGGTCTCATCCTCAAGTATCTTTTCCTGGATTCCACAAAAAATCCCTTCGAAAAGTCGTCATATCACCCGCGCGCGGAAAGCGACGGACACCTCCGTAACCAGAATCTGTCCTCGTATTCCGCTCCAGAGGATCTTGCCAGCGACGACAAGGTCGAGTCGCTGGAATGGTTCAGCATGCTGTTGCACCAGGTGCGTGTTCCAACGCGACGCGTTTCCAAGCTTCAATGTCTCTCCAGGTCGTCGAGAGTTATCGTTCCAAGCTGCGGGACGATCTTCCTGGCGCAGACGGCGACGAAGTTGCGCGTCAACGGGTCGAGGATTATGCCAATAAGATACGGCCAGCAGCGTTCCTGGTGCGTGCCGTCTGCCTTCCGCGACGTGGAATGAACGAACCGACATCAGGACCATATCACCATAACCACTGTGGACCTCGGCGTGTCCGCACCGCGTCTGTATAACGCTCGAATAAAGCGGCAGGGTGCTCCCACCGCCGAACCTCTCTCGGTAGCGCCAAAATCCATCATGCAAAATATCGTCCTCACGCGCTTGTAGGAGGTGGAATTCGACGTTACCTACACCGACACCATTTCCATTTCCCTCTCCACTTCATGTCTCTTCAACTATCCGCTGCCGTCGTTTGCGCGACTGCCTGTATCACTAACGATATCTCTTGCCATGTTTAAATCATCCGTGAGTTCGTTCTTGTAGTCGCTGGAGACGCTCATGCGCCCACAGATAATTGTAACGCCCCCATCTGCTCTCTCTCCATCCCCCGTCGTAACCTTCACGATTGCCCCCGAGTTCACTCTCGACCTCACGACAACATCATTAATGGGCAGCCGCGCCAAGCTGGCGAATGTACCGAAACTGCACGAGCTCATCCAGCACCAGGTCAAGCGGCTACTCTCGACGCGAGGTCCCGTGAAGGTCGCGCTACCTGGACTGGCTGCATCCGTCGAGGTGCGACCAGTAACGGTGTGGAAGGAGCTCAAGGAAGAAAACGTCTAAAGTAATTTGTACGACACGACCGGTAGGGTCTAGTGTATTTATTAATCAAATGCCCAGCACGTCCAGCCAACTCTCAATTTTTAGCAACGCGTCTTCACCATCCAGGTCGTCCGTGGTGTATGTTTGGACCCCCGCTCGGACGAGTCTGTGGTCCGCAAGTCTCTCCATCTGGGTGGAAGTCGCCAGCAACGCGATGGGGAACTTTGGCTCGAAATTGAACTCGTCGAGCGGAGTCGGGAGGAAGGTCTTGGGCACGTCGGCGTTGGTGACAGGTATGTCGCCCATGAGCAGCATGGCGGAGACGGGGTTGGACGAGATATACGCCTGGACGATAAGAGACGCGGCGGAGCGACCGATGATGACGGGAGGGAAGAAAGAGCCGTGCCCCGACATTCTGAGCTCGGATTTGAGTTCTGCAACTCGTCAAGGAAATTCTCGCGCCGAACTCGCTACCTACCACTCACGAACCCGTTCATGAGCGCAGTGGAATCGTTACTGGACAAAGGGGTCAGATTTGAGTGGATACAAGTGAAGCCTTTGGTCGATAGTGTTGTCGCAAGCTTGTCAATTCTGCACAGTTTTCTGTTAACCAAGGCCCGAAGGTTTCGCAAGCAGATACCCGTGTACAGAATGGGGATCCCACTTTGAAGAAACAAAAAGGAGAGGCGTCGGGCATTCCCGCGGTGCAGACGGAGGTGGAGAGCGGACGACGGTGTATTGGCGGGGGAGTGGTGACCGTTTTAGGCGAAACATGACATGCACGTGTTCATGGCTGCTAACGCGTCGACTCTCGTCTTCGATGATATCTTCACAATAAACGCTATCGACAAGGAGGGCAAAAAATTCGACAGAGGTCCGTTCTCGATCACTCTTGCACTCCCTCTTCACACCTGCCCCAGTCTCTCGCCTCTATGCTCACTCGAAAAACTACGACATGGACTTGACCCTCGACTACAACAACGAGCTCTTCCCTCTCAAAAACGACGATAGCTTTGCAATGGCATTGGCTTCGTCTCTTTCGCGAGGTGGGCCACAAGGCGCGGCGGCAGCAGAGAGTGCCGCAGACGAGGACAAGGACCGCGATGTATGGCGCCCAGATGGCACTGGTCGTCGCGGGTTGGAAGAAGACTACGACTATGTCATGTATGGCAAGGCACGTATTTTTCTCGTTCCATTTGGAGTGATCCTCAGCGGTCTTAGGTCTACAAGTTCGACAGCGGGACGAGCGAGATCGTGTACGACCCATAGACGCGTTTTTGCTTCTTGAAGCTAATTGCTCTCCACAGCACTGCTTACGCGTCTTTTGGTGGCTTACTTCTCTCCCTCACCGGCTCGTATCGACACATGACAAGCATCGTCCTCGGTGAACCAATCTACTTGCTAATGCGAAGATGATTCCATGGGACACGCTCCTGTACTATTGACAAACTCCAAAATATACGACGAAATACGTTAGAATCATTAAACAACCGCCCACGATTAACTCGCTTTCAACTCTCGCAACTTATGAATCGCATCCTGCATATCGGTATCCTTGGGCCGCTCGTTGAAACCCCAGAACCTTTTGTTGCTGATTTTCACGTCCACCTCCATGCGCGCGCTTGGGGAAGGAGCCTCGGGCAGGCTCGCGATGTCGGCGAACCCGACCCCGAAAAAGCGCGACAGCTTGGCGGCACGGCGCCGTCTATCTTGGAACGCGGTGTGGTCGTTCTCCGTGCCGTTCTCGACTGGCGCTGGTGTTTCTCCGTCCACTGGCTCCGCCACCGACGAGACCGAGTTTGCGCGATCTCGTAACGGGCTGCTGGTGGATGCGAAAAGCCCCGAAAATGCCATTGAGTCCCGCGAGGCGTCCACGTCCTGCGATTCGCGTGCGTCCTGGATTTGCATCAACTCTGCGGGAGGCTCCTGGCCAAAGAGCTAACAATATCGTTCAGTCTTCTCTGCTTGGGCTGAAAGAGCTGGGCAACGAACCTGGGTCATCTTCCTTGCCCGCTTGACATTCAGCGCACGTTGGCGTTCGGACATGGTCCCGAAGTTGCTCAGATACCTGTCCTGGAAGTCCTTTGCCCCCTCATCGTCCCCTTCGTCCGCGGCTGGTTGCCTTGTCCATAGCGACAGGCTGCGTTTGATGCTAGGCGGTCGGACGCTGCCGTGAGCGGACGAATCCAGGGATTGCCGTGAGGATGGGGGAGGAATGTTTTCCGTGGACTGACGACTGAGCCGCGAGGCTTTGCGTCGGAGCTGCTCCGTGGAGCTAGCATTTATGGAAGAGGGACGCGTGCTCGTCTCGGTCTCGGCGCTGGCCCCGCCGAGAGAGCCATTACTCGCGCTAGCCCCCGCATTTGAGAGCAACGCCTCTTTGGCGGTGGAGGAGAGGAATGGTGCCGGTTCGCCTTCTCTGAAGACCCTGCTCAGCTTCCGTGCCTTGTGAAGGAGCTTCTTGTCTGGCATAATCCGTCGACCGGGGTATACCGTTACGCGTGCTTCGCGGGCAAGAGCGGGCGGAGAACGAGCGAGACGTGCTCTGGGGCGCAGATATAATGTGGAGCAGAGCCAGAAGAGTCCGTGTACGTATTGTCCATGAGCGGCTAGATGATGGCACGCGATAGAAGAAAAAAAGTGATCACCGTGATGTGGAGCGAACAAACGCGGCGTTGGCGGACACACAACATCAACGATCTTGTGTTAGCTTGCCCTTGGTCGACGCGTCCTTGTGGACTGTGGCCTTGTCTCTTCGTCTCCAGAGTCCTGCAGCCATGCATGCTGACAAACTCGGCCCATCTCCGTGAAACACTTGATGGCACCCTTGGCGACCCCGTCACGTTATCGTATACCTGCCGTCACAGCTTATGTAAGGTCCTCTACTCGTACAACATCCAGCAAATAAGGATACGCAAAAATAAGTGCTATGAGTCCTGCGGCATTTGGAACCGACTCGAAATCCTGATCGTAGAAGGAACCCGGACGAGCGACACTCGCTGGCCGAGCCGCGTCTGGTTCCAGTCTTCGGCGGGTTCAGGGTTCTCCAGCGCGGTGTAAAATTTCTCGTGAGAAGGCGTGTCAGGTCCATCGCTAGCCGCAAGCGACGCACGTCGCGCCAGAGCCGGTGTCGTCTCGTGTACCGAGGTCATACTGCTCTGCGACGAGTTGTCTCTCCGGGGTGAGGTGCTCAAGAAGCTCGACATGGTATCTTCGGAAAAGTCGAGAGCCGAGTGGAACGAGTCTGCAGTCGAGTCTGGTCGGTGCGACGATGAAGACCGCTTCCGTTCGCCCGTCGAGCCGGAGCTCTCGGGGAACGTCACAACTGTGCGCGGCAGATGCTCGTCGCCGCGGATTTGAAGCGTCTCCGCTGCCGCTTGCAATGCAATCTTCTTCGCCTGCGTCCAATCGATGCTCTCGGCTGTGAGATCGTTCGACAGGACCTCACGATGGCAAGACAGCTTCGCCATCTCAAGCCGCAGATGCATTATTCGTTTTGCCGCTGTCTGAACAGCCGCCGTCAGTCGCTCCCTCGTAGCACGCTGGAATGGCGTGAGGGTGCCGATGTTGCGAACGAAGCGGAGGTCCGAATCGAGCTGGGATTGGACCGTGGAGATCTTCGAGTCCAACTCTCGCACTTTCGACCCAATGATGTGCGCTCGTGAAGGGAGAGGACTGGTGGCCAGCGGCACAGCCGGCGCCGCTGGCACCGCAGGATACCCAGCAGCAAGCTCAGCCTTGACTTGGTCGAAGGTAGCCTTGAACTGGTCTGCACCATCGATCTCGGGTGCCGTTGGAACGTCTGTTTCCGCGACGCTGGTCGCGGTTCCTCTGCGCTGGGGAGCTGAACGTCGGATGGGGGACGCAGGCTCGCCAGATAGCATTTCCATCAAATCACGTGAGGCTTCGTGGTCCCACTTTCGAGAACGATGGGCCGCGGTTTGCGCATGCTGCAGGTCGTGAAGATGCGATGTGGCAGCGGCGACGCCGGTGAGCTGCACGTCGCGATTGGACATGGCGGCCGGACGCATCCGGACTCCCGTCGTCTTGAAAGCGCTCGCGTAGTTGATCCTCGCGACCCATTCATTCAGCTGGTCTTCATCCTCGGCTTGTAGAAGAGACTGTCGCCCATTGGCGAGGACAAGGCGGAAAACGAACTCGTGCTTGGAGGGCTTTAATCAGAAGACCATACATGGCGTTCGATAACACCGCACCTTCTTGTACGATCTGTCGTGTACGGCTACAAGGTCATGCACAGCGAGTCGTTCTTCCGGCGCTGCAATCGGATGCGGGAGTGCGACGACACCGTCAGCGTCCTGGAGTTGAAAGGCGATCGTAGAGGCCAGAGCCGGGTCTCGGAAAAAGTGAAGTTGCGAGCCGCTGAGTATGACGCTCCATGGCCGCCACTTGCGGTTGGCGGATTTCTTGCCGCCTTCCAGCAAGTCGTCCTTTTTGTTCAGGTAGCCGACCTTGGTGACCGAGAGGATGGACGAAAGCTGCGCAATGTCCGGGAAATTAGTCGAATTTGGTGTTAAAGCGACGGGTCCATTGGGGCTGACGCTGAAGGTAGATACTCTCGGGTTGGCCGCGGGGATTTCGATTGACGCAGGATGCGTGAATGCCACACGAAGCTCAGACTCGCTCCACGGACCGGCAGTGCCAGTGAAAGAGAATGGGTTCTCTCGGGGTACGAGCGAGTCGACATCAACGCGAAGCGGATCGAGTAAATTCTAACGAAAGATGAGTCTGAAAGCGAAGAAAAGTAAGACGAACAAAACACACATTCGCAATAAGATAGTATACGTCTAGTTTATTGGTTTTGCCCAGGAGGGAGCCTGAGCTACTCGTAGATGAGGCCAAAGGATTCCCAAACGAGAGTGTTCGGGTGGGAGTAACGGCTGCTGCCCGTTGACCGTCGACGTCGAGTGGGTCTTCGACAAAAATGAACGGGGTTACGACGATGTTGTCGTAGAAACACTGCGTAAAGTTCAATGACTTATACGGAGAAGAAATGACGTTCACGCACATCCAGCACTTCCGGAGGCACTCCCGGAAGGCGGGTATTCTTCACATAATCAACTTTTGTCATTTTGCGCTTGTTGGATTTATTAAACGCGTCGGTATGAAGCATGATCAAGCTGAACGCCAGAATATACGGGTGGTCTACGAGCGAAGCTTGAGAAGAAGAGCCTAACAGATGAAAGAAAGGACGCACCATCCGAGGCAAACAGATTGGGGTTGCATTCTAGATACCGTCCGGCGAACGCCTCCATGACGCGGTCGATTTGCTGCGTCTCCCGAGGAAGACCGACATGCATAAGCAGTTTCCGCAGAGCGATGTCCAGCGGATCGCCGGCAAAGTCAAAGTTGCCAATGTATGCGCGTAATGCGCGGGTGTGGAATGGGTCAGCGCTGGCGGCAAGGACACCAGCGACCTCGGCTTTGCTCACTGTGAGCAAAAGTCGGTTGAGATAGATCTCGGGGGATTCGTGGTCAATCTCCGGTTTGGGTATGACGGATGTAGGTCTCTGCAGTGAGGGGCGGGGAGAGTTGGAAGCACTGATTGAAGGCGAATTTAGTGGCGAGTCGTGTATTAAAGGCGGGGGATGGGCCAGCGAAGGCGACGGTGAAGAGGAAGAGGATGAAAACAGGTTCATGGATAGCCTGTACAGCAACGGAGGGTTTGTCTGTGCTCTCGGTCGGCTTGCAGGCGTGATTGGCGTTGGCGGAAGTGGGGGTGGTGGGGTTGGGGGTTTAAGCATGGGGCTCCGCGTAGACGAGTCTGCTGTGGCTGGTCGTCGAGTGGAGCGACGAGAGCGTGGTTGCGGGGATGCCTCGGCGGCAGACCCTGGACCCGCCCGCGCGGAATGACTGCGAGAAAGGCCTTTGCCGTGTCTCGGAGGAGAAAGATCGTCGATTGTGAATGGGGTCAAGGGCAGCATCGAGGGCAGGGAGGGGGGAGGAACGGGTATTTCATCTCGGTCGGGAGCGTGAACCTCGAGTGCGGCTGACTTTCTGCGGCTCCAGAACGAGGCGCGACGGGCCAGCGACACCTTCGGCTGCGGTTGCTCTTCTTGCTTGGCCTTGGACTCGGTGAGGGAGATGCCTCTCGTGCGAGGTTTGGGAGACTCGTTTGCCGGGCCGGGTTCGTACACCGACGTCGCTCGCAGCGCCGAACTCTTGACGCGTCGCAGCTGACGAGCTTCGGAAGGGCCCGCAGCAAACACAATAGTGTTCATGTCTGCTGCATGGGGCAGGCCGAGTCCAAGGGAAGCGTGTGCAAGCGCGGCAGACGACGATCCAATAGCAGCCTTTGGAGCCACAAATACCGGACCCGTCTCGTCGCCCTCGTCGTCGTCTGGCGGAGTCGGGGGAAGGTCCTTTTCAACACGAAGTTGCGACCGTTTTCGCCACAGCGGGAGGGGGAGCGAGAAAACGGTATGTGTAACTTGGGTCGTCGTTGTTTGCGACACCAAGACCGCTGGAGACGATGACGATGCCTCCTGGTATGTGGGAGGCAACGGAGCGTCCTGGTGAGAACTGCCCAGTGAGAATCTCCCCATGCAGCTTGGAGGGATGGACTCTCAATCGTGCCTGAATGTGGTCACGAGCAAGAGACTGGTGCGCGACGTTCAACTGATCTCAACAAGTTGTAGATTTTTTTTTTTTACTCTAGCCACGTCCTGTCTCTAGCCTGCCTTGCGCTTCTCCTTCTGCAGCTGTTTCCTCTTGGCCTCCAGCGTAGCGCGCTGTAAATATAATCAGCCATGCGTAGAAATAGAATCGGACACACGTACCTCTGTCGATTTCTTGTTCTGGCTGTGCTTAATTTTCTCGTACAGTTTCTTCTGCTTATTGCTCATCATCATTTTGTTCATGTCGTGCTCTGCGTCGTCTCCGGTTCCAGTCGCAGCTGCGTTGGCTTTCTTGTGCGACTTGCGGACCTGCTTCTCGAATGTGCCGTAGTCGACACCGGCCACCTCTGCAGCCAATTCGGCAGCGCGTCGCGACGCGTCGTCAGTCGCGTTAGCCGCAGCCCGCAACGCTGATTTCTCCTCCGTTTGCTGCTCGTCTTGTTCGTCCTCCTCCTCATCGCCCTCAATCTCCTCAATCTCACTCTCCGAATCGGCCACTCCATCGCCTGCCAGTTCGGATGTGGGATCATACGCCCCTTCGTGCTCGCCAAATGGACTGAGATGTGGCGGAAGTGTTTGACCCTGCGCGTACTTGTCTTCGAGCAAGATCTTGCCGGCATTGATGCAGTCGACGACCCATTGCGGCTGCACGTATTTTCGCCGCGACCGTCGTGCCCGCTCCTCGGCGGTCTCGTTTTCCGACGACACTACGGGCCGATCGACGATCACGTGCGTTATTGATGCGTCCGTCTCGTCGAAAGGCGACCCGCCTCCAGACGACGCGGGCCAGCCTATTCGTCCACCGAATGACCGCACAATCACCTCGAAGATCGACCGCGGCGTCTCCCGAGACAGGAAGAATGTGTACGGCGCAAAGAGAGACGTCGTGAGGGATTGCGGCAATGCTTGCAGAGCTTGCAGTGTCGTCAATGACGCCGTGGATTGGGGATCTGACGTCGATGGTTGTGTGACGAACTCCTCGTCAACCTCCATCGCGTTCTGCTCAAGAGGAGCGGCCTCTCCGTTGGTCTGAGAGACCGCCTCCGCCAAGCTTTTGATTGCTTGCCTAACATCTTTCCCGGAGATTTTGCGGCCGTCGACCTCAACGGTCTTGGGTTGGGTCGTGGCGTCAACCGCAGACTTCGTCGAGCTTTGGAGAGAGAAGGCTCCAACACCGGCACCGCTTTCGTCCTTTTTCGCGTCGAGTGGCGGCGGATACACGAGTCCTAGATCGGTGTAGAGCTTGAAGAAGACGAAGCTGAGGAGCGTTTGGTACAGCTCCAAGAACGTCAACATAACCCGAACATCGACGTCCACAGGAACCTACAGACAATTAGCACCGGACATATCTTCGAGGAACGCAAGCCCACATTTTGGGTGAACTGGTAGGGTACCAGCCAAGTCACCGTTTGGTCCATGATCTCCGCTTGGTAGTAGACGCCTTTTATGGACAAGAAGACCTTGCGGAGGGACCGAGAGTGCATGATGTAGAGTTGCCATTCGGCAACGAGACGCGAACAGTTCTCTGTTAGAGATGTGGGTAGGCGGGCGCTGGAGGGGAGGGAGGCAAAGAGGAAGATCATGCACAGAGCATCGTCGATGTCGCGAACTGCGTCAATAAACGTTGGATAGCTGCTCAACGTGAGGGACAGGAAAACGCGCAAGTTGCACCACACACCGTTCTTTAATGATATGGTCGAGCCTATAGATGGGCTTGTTCTCCTCCAAGTTCTTTGCGTCGCTCCACTCGCCGCGTCCGAGTGCTCGCGATATTTTCTTGGCGAATGCCTTGTGTTCGCGCAACTTTTTAAGCACGGGTTCGTGTGCGAGATATGCAATGTCTTTCGCATAGTAGAACGACGTCGGTGCAGATGAGCCCTTGTTAGCGCGCTTCCGACTGCGTGGTTCACGAGGGAAGATGCCTGGAACTGGATGAACAAAAATGTGCTACTGGAAACGAATCTGGGCACCTTTGAGGATACATAACCTGCGGAAGTCTGCGAGGGAGCATTGCAGCTTCTTGATAGCTGCGGTGCGAGTAACATACGCCTTTGCGGCGCCAGCTTTGCCCTTTTGCCGGAGACGGCCCATCGAAGTTGAGTCCAGAAAAGTCAGTCACGCGTGCCTCTTGTCTTCCGCCGCCATGAGGTGCGCCTGCGATGCCCCCCTCGAGACCCGCTACTGACGTTCCGACAGTCAATACGTACATGTACCAAAATCAGAGCTCGACGAGGCACAACTTCGCCAGCTCGAAGAACACGAGATCTCCCAGGGGCCGCTGTCTGTGCTGCAACAAGCCGTCCGGAACCATGCTCAGGTCCTCATTTCGCTACGAAACGACAAAAAACTGCTTGCCAGAGTAAAAGCATTCGATCGACACAGCAACATGGTGCGTCCGTCGTACTTGGCCGCCATATATCTAACGCGACTCATCCAGGTGCTTGAGAATGTAAAAGAGGTAGGTGTGCCGATGCGTGACTTCGCCCAACCCGCTGAAAGCCCGCAAAGATGTGGACAGAGGTTCCTAAAGGGAAGAATAAGAAGCCAGTGAACAAAGACCGTTTCATTAGCAAAATGTTCCTTCGGTGCGTTGCCCCCATCCACGTTGGAATCCTGCTGAGGCGCGTATAGTGGCGATTCTGTTATCCTCGGTACGCGTTCCAGCCTTCTTATCGTCCAAAATTCAATGATTCCCGCAGTTCTCCGCAATCAGGCATAGACCTCCGTATTTTCTGCATGTACAACACTTTCGAGGCCAGGTGTGAATTTATATCTTGGTTGGCGCCACATCAACGATTGCTTCTACCCCGCGATACTTTCGCCTCGTCGTCCAACTCTTTAACGGCTTCAAAGATCGTGCCCAACGCAATCCACATGAAGCTCTGCGATCCAAACTCACCCTTCCGTTGCTCCGCGATCCCAAGCTCAAATGCGAGCCATCCACGAAGCAAAGAGTCCTCCCACGAGCATTCTTCGTCGTCCCCCATGATCGCGTCCTTGACTCCGCGCACCAAGAAGTCGGTTTTCTCTCGGAGAGAGGCGATGAGATCTTGCCGCTTGCGTGGTTGCGAGGTCTTCGCGAGCATCGTCCCGACGACTGCTTCCTCCTCGAGAAGAACCCCTGCTTTCGCGTGCGACAGCGTGTGCGTCGCGCACAAGCCCTGCAGTTCAGAGCAGTAATGTTTGAACAGCTCGACCATGTCGTTGCCCCATTGTTCGGGGTACTCCCTGACAGAGAGGTACGCGCCAATCTGTTCCCAGATGACCCCGAGAAGCGGATGTTCTCCCAGGTCGAGATCTTCAAGCGCGTCCGCCAGATCCGAAATATCGGGAGCCGGCATTTGCCCCGATCTAATCAACCCGCGCTCGAAACTGGAGAGCGTGCCTGACGACTCGCGCACTTCGGGGAGCTTGATCGCTCTGAAGAGTTTGCCGATAGCGCGGTTGCTGGGATAGTGGTCTTTCGAATTGGTGGCGATTTCTGGTGCGTGCCAGTCCGGCATCGACTTGGATGGCGGTTTCGGAATCGAGTGGATTGGGACGGGCTGAGGTGAATTCAGTACCGATGTTGAGCATGCGCAGTTAACCACTACTTTGCCAGTTTTGGGATAGTCCACGGCCATCGAGTGCAAAGCGGCGAGCTTCAAGCAATCTGGATGGAGAATGCCTTTGTCAGCTTGATCAGCTATCAACAGCCAGTTTGTCGCAGTGATTCCTAAAGTGTCGCTATTGATGTAGTCGACTATGAAGTCGCAAACGTCGTCGGTGGTGCTTGGACGATTCAGTAAGTTTCTTTCCGCGGGAGGGTATTCTGCAGCTTGAAATATCCGTTTTGGGCGAAAACTGGGGAGCTTGGAGAGAGGCAGCAAGTTATAAACGTCGCCATCGAGATCACCTGCACAGTGCGGCGGTGATCAGAGGGAGAAGAACTGGTAGGTCAGGGATAAATTTCACCTCCACCGAGGCACGAAGGCAGTGGGCGATCTCCTGGGACGAGGTGAACAAAAAGTGTTGTCGATTAACGAGTGATTGCGCACCCAGGACCGAGAATACGACAGTGTTGGGAAGCGGTTCACGTTCAAATGGCGAGCCTGGTGGTGGCTTTCCTATCGCCTTGGCGATCTGGACGTCGCCAGGGTGGATTGTAGGCGATCGAGAGATGAGCACGTCGCCTTGCATGTATTCCAGCTTGTTGCTGTCCAGAGCGCGAGTGCAGACAAAGATGTGACCCGGGGGAAGAAATTTGTGGATGTCTGCAACGCCGACGAGGGTGCATGCATCCGGGATAGGAATCCGGGCTTTGTTTTTTATTGTGCGGAGCACGTGATGCTGGGAAAACTGCAGGATCTTGCGATAAAACTTGTCTTGCTCAAGGGAAACACCAAGATCATGCAGATTCGTCAAAATCGACGGGAGCTTGTACGACGCCCCGAGTCCATGTGTCTCCAGAAAGTCGGCGAATTTTATCAGAGAGTTCGCCGATTCGTGGGCCTTTTTCACTGCGATGTCTTGATATTTCTGGACAGCAATGAAATCACTCCGTATATGGGACGCGTCGCTTACTTTAAAGACCTCATAGCGCACGCCAAGTCCCTCCATCAACATGATGAGCGGACGGTTGAGATAATACACGCCGGGCCTGTCGAATGCCCTGGCAATCTCGACCACCCGAGTATGGGGCGCGTCGAACTTGATCATGGACGGACGGAGACCAATGACGTGCCCTTTTAGCTTGTAGTCGACGGAAAGCATTCCTAGGCGCGTTCCTTCAGTTCCCCCGGAATCGACGGGAAAACGACCACGTTACCTTTGCATCCTTGAAAGCGAACTTGATAAGAGCGAGGGACCGCTTTCGTCCGTCGCCTGCGTCGTGTTGCAGATAGCTGCTTCCAGATGTCGGTTGCCAGCTCGAGCGACATAGTGCCGACTCCATCTGTGAAATGGTACGTCCCCGTAGAGATGTCTTGTTCGTGGATGATTTCTTCAACCTCGACTGTGGTCGAAGATGTCGACGTGAACGCTTGAGATATCCGTGCTGCATAACGCGCAGGACAGCGTATCAGCGTCGGGTCGAATGAAAGTTTGTCGAATCGACCCAGAGACTTGATGATGCTGGCCGCGTTTACCAGCGTGGCTTCCCGGCGGAAGGGTCGCACGAACCTATTGACTTGTTGAACGACGAAATCGGAACACTACGAGGGCAACAACCGACCACACGGCATGCTCTTTCAGGGCGGATTGAGAGTAGGCCAGATATTCGAAACGACGTCCCGCCACAACAAGACCTTGCTTCAGAACGGTTCCAACGCGTTGATGGGTGAATGCAACGCAATCCAGCTCGCGATCGAACCGGTATTGCATCTTTCCCTCGTCAACGAAACTAGGGACAAAGAGTGTGAATAGGCTGGCGCCGCGAGGGGTTTGACACGCACCTCACGCGAAGGAACGATTCATGGTGTTTAGCCTCGAAGCCTCGCATGACGCGATTGGAGACCTCGGGCTACGGGGGGATTTGTCAACGCAAGGGCGACTTCAATAAGACACGTACGTAGGGGCCTTCCAGCAAGAAGTTCGTCGGCGTCACGATGACATGCAAGGCTTCGAATGTGTTGCTATTGTCTGGACGCAGTGGTTGGATCGCGGGTTTCTTCAAGAAGCTCACATGTTCGGTATCGAAAAGCTCCTGAATGGTTTGTGCGGCATTTGGCGTGAACAGGGACCAATAACGGGCTTTGTTGCCGAAATGACACAGAAAGGCGGTCGTGTGGGTGCGCCCATGGCGCTCAATCAGCGCGCGGATCCGAGGAATGAGGAGGAGGAGCTCTGTAGGGTCAAGATTTGCGTTGCGCCAAAGCGCTTCCACCTGGAAAGCAACCGTCCAGCGTAGCTGCTTCGCAATTTGCGACGTCAATTCTTGAAGAATAGTAGGCGCGAATAAACCGCGTCGCTCGACGCGGATTTCTGTGTCGAGGACGTTTCGGACTTTTGCCGCTGCCACGATACGACGAAATCGATCGAAATCGTGCGCACTGTTGCAGACGAGACGAAGCTCGAGGGAAGTAAACGCAGCTACCCGTTCGTGGTTGTTCAACGGGAGGTAGGAGAGACGCTTTCGAAGAGCACGCAGATCACCGGCAACTCCTGATTCGAAGTTGGGAGGATCTGAAAGGTGGAAGAAGACGATCCCAGGAGCATCCGCCGACAGCTCGAAGTAGCTCGAGACATGCAAGATTCTGCTGAACCTAATGACCACGAATAACGGCTCGAGCCCGTTGGCGATCTCCAACCGGAACTCTCGCCGTTCTTCGTTGACCTGTGGTGGTGTAAGATCACAATGCATGCCATTCGCAAACCGAACCTTGAGGGTCCCTTTAATTCTGGCTTCCCATTCGGCCGAGAAAACGCTATCCCGACACCACCAGCCAAACTGTATTGTGTTCACGCTGCAAACAAACATATTAGCAGCCGCGAAAGAACATCTCGAAGTCTCACGTTACATCGTCGGTTCGAAAGATCGCCGAGGTTGCCTCCTTTTGAGCGACCACAGCAGGGTCACTGTAAGGAAATCGGATTATACGATCCACAACATCCGGATGAGCTTCAGCGCGTGTCAGACCAAGAAGAGTTGGGTGGCATCTGAACAACCTTTTCTACGGGAGATCGTAAACTGGATCCGACGCCCGCCGACTTGCAGTATGTTTGGCGGGGATTCAGCAGGTTCGGGCCGATCTCCGTACTGCTGCATGAAGATTGTGCCTACATCGTGGCGCAGTGTGAGTGAACCCTGGCCATTATGCGGCCGACCTCGGTTGTGAGTGTCTTTGAAGAGATAGACGACGAAATTGAGGGGCCCGTGTGAGCTCGAACAGGCCGCAAATGGTCCAGAGGGAGCATGCAGAATGGCGGATAGCGCTGCTTCTAGCTGGGGTTTCTTGACATAGATTGAGATGGATCGCATATGCAGCTCAAGGACTTGAGATGTGGACGACATGGTGGAGGGAAGCAGGTTGCAGCGTCTATCCAAATACAGATGACCCTGAGCGCTAAAGGTGGCCGCTGGGAAGCATTCTCTTGAGGTCTCGTCTTGCCATTCTCAGCTGATCCTCGACGGCATCCTGTTCGCCGTCAGCATCGTGGCCAAGAAGTGGAAGCCCAGCGCAACCAAGTCGTCTAGTGCTCGGAATTGGGCCATGAATTCAGCGCGTATCCATGTGATGGTTTCGCGTCGTGTCTGAGGGTCTTGGATAGCTGGCTGGTGGTAAATGTGCTGTACGGGCGCGAGTTGTGATAATTATAATACCGCGCGTCTGCAGAAATAAGGACAAGACAAGGCGGTGAATGCACTGAGACTGACGGAGCGGATTGCGTGTCGGTAAAAGTCGAGAATTTTCTGCTTGAGGATCCAGTGGCGGAGTGGAAGGACGTGGCCAGCAAGACGCGTCGAAGAGAACATGGACCATACTATTAGTAAGCGAGTGCACGTGAATCGCGAATGGCGTCTCCCAACGACGACCAGGCCACAGTCCTGGGCCCGTCTTCCCCGTCTGCTGCGCCATGTCGCCCGCTTCTCGTATACACCCGCTCCCAACTCCTCCATCTCCAAGCCTCTCCCCTCGTCAAACCCCCGCCCACCATGCCGGAGCTCAAGCAGTGGTTCGGGTATGCATGTCTCCCGTGGCGTCCACCAGCATGATAATACTTGTAGCGACCACGAACCCAGCCAGAGCAAAAAGGAATCGGAGCCCTCGACCCCCGGCAGCGCAAGAGAACGTCGGTATGTCTGATCACATTCATTTACTTTTCACGGCCCATAATGTGCCTTCAGTTTCAGAAGAGACGCCGAGGACGGCGGTGTGTGCGCTACACACGATGCTAGATGTTCCGCCTCAAGTTTCTGTTTGTCCAGAATCATCCTCACGGCCGTCCTTCCGCTCCGCCCTCTCGCAGCCATCTCAAATGGGTAACTTCAAACATCAGCCTCTACGCGACGCCGACAAGGAGCGCGAACGGGATCTGCGGGACAAAGAGGGACAGGAAAGACTGCGAAATGCAAGTACACCGCAACAACCGTCGCTCAACAATTGAACTTGGGTGTAGTTGTCGGACAAGTACGACCGTGAACGGCTTGCTGCACCTGGCGTCAGAAACAAGGAGAGGGACATCGCTCCACACCTGGCCGTCGATGCTGTCCGTGGGTCCGCCCAACTCTCGACGCCACCGCGCCGAGGCGAGCGTGAACCTCGCGACAGCAAGAAGAAGGTGACCGAGAGCAGCGAAGATTGGCGTAGAGGTGGGTTGTTGTTTATCGTGTTGGATGGACCTTTGTAACGATGCTTCAGTAGGCACTGCTCGTGAGTTACAGGGTGCCAGCAGAGGCTGTAATGCTGACACGATGCAGGTTCGAATCGCGACGATGCAGACTCGGGTAGACCCCGCGAGCGTGACCGAGCAGACGACGAAAAGGACGACCATCGGCGGACTCGTGACGACCGCCGTCGGGACCGCGACAGAGACGCAGACAAAGACGGCGACGAAGGAGACGACCCAAGGCGCTGGCGGGATGATGGCAAGCGGGAGGAGCGCATGGCCGCTCGCCGTGCGGCTGCCAACGACAATGCCGATGGCGACAAGCGCTGGACTGTGGTCGAGGAGCGCGATGGCCGCACAAAACGCAATCATCGCGACCGTCGAAATGCTGGTGGCGACGACAAGGACAAGGAGCGTGACAAGGACAAGGAGCGTGACAAGGACAAGGAGCCCGCCTGGATGGACGCTTACATCCCGGAAGCATCAGCTTCATCTGGAATCCTCGGGGGGAAGGCCGCCAACGGGGAGCTGGATGGCATCCAGGCCTGGAAGAAGGGCATTAAGGACAAGGAGAAAGCTGCCGCGGCGCCGAAGAAACCACCAGTTGAGCCTCCCATCGAAAAGCCCATGGATGAGATCCAGCTTTTCCGCATGATGATGAAGCGCGAGGAGGACAAGAAGCTTGCCGAAGGCTCCTCCCCTGATCTTACCAAAGAGCCCGTGGCGCCACCGCCTGGAATACCCGCCAAGATGTCTGACCGTATGTTGTCCTCAGTTTGCACACGATAATCTTCCTCATAAGTTCTCAGCCGAGCCCGCGGTCGCCCCAGTCAGTGTGCCTGCTGTAGCTGCACCACCTCCACCCCCGATTTCCTCGCCTCCCGTCCACGACGCCAACTCCCTGTTGTCTATCTTGGGCAAAGCGGAACCTGCTCCGCGAACCTCGCCCCTCACCCACCCTGTACCGAATCCTGACCGAATCACTGACCCACCTGCATCGTCTCGATTCTTCCCCAACCCGATCAACTCCCAGAGCTCTGCAGCTGCAATGTCCGAGAGAGCACCCATACTCGACCCGCCCTCGGCTGCCACGCAGTTTAATCCTCCAGCAGGCTCCCGCGTTTTAGCGTTTGGTGCACGGCCTGTTGTGAAGCAGCCGAGTCTCTCTCAGCCCCTCAACGGGTTGGGCCAGTTGGAGCCTGCTTCTTCAGTTCTGCCTGGGCTGTCGTCCGACTTATCGTTGAACCAAGCACCCGTCAAGGCGGACCTGCGCGGCGGATTCTCGCCGTTCGACGATCCGACTGCTAACATGGACGCTCTTCGACGGACAGGATACAGTCTCGTTTCCGAAGGTGGCGGTTCCTACGCCGACACATCGGTCTACGACTCTGCGGGCGGCCATCCTTCGAGCAAGGGCAGTCGCTTCGCGAAATACTTTGATAGTAAGAACAGGGATGCTGCCATCAACCCAAATCCGGTTGGATTCACGTCTCCATCTCCGAGCCACCGAGACGTGGGTTACAATCCGATGGATCATCGGGCAATGGATGGTTTGCTCTCCAAGCTAAACAACTCGGCCCAGGTAAGTCTTTCCACTCTCTCTCGATTCTGGAGCTTTCTCTGAACGTCTACTAGATCCAGCGACCCAGCATCATTTCGCCGACCTCGATGCCGTCAAACGGCGCCGGGCTTGGATTTGGCGCGCCGCAACACAACCTTCAACATTTGCAGCAGCAGCAGCAACAAATGCAGCTGAACAACCGACTGGATGCGTTGTACGATAGCCGTTTAGACGACCGCTTCGTACCCGACGGGATGGTGCCTGGACTGCGGTCTGCGCCTCCGCCTCGTAGCCGCGACAACATCTACGCGGAATCGCTAGAAGACAACCTCCATTTCCGACACCAACCTCAACCCCAGCGCGGCGTCGATCCGATGTACAATCCAGTTTATGGCGGACGAAATGCAGGCGTGCCTATGCAAGCCCAATTCCGCGGCGGGCCGTCCCCGATTTCGAGCCAGCAGCAGCAGCAGAGGTTGCCTCCTGGATTAGCCAACCTCGGTGGACGACCACCGCTTGAGGGTTCGCAGTTCATGGGCATGCCTCCGCAACAGCAGTTCGGCAACAACTTCGGTGTCAACAACTACGCGCAGCCGCCGCAGATGCGAGCTGGGCCTCCTCCGCATCAACTGGGGAACCAGCTGGGAAATATCAACCCTGCGCTGCTCGGACGCGGGTTTAGTGGTCAGCATGTTATGCGCGAGCAACAGCTCCTACAGCAGCGACACCAGCAACAACTGCCTCCGCACATGCTGAACCACCATCTCCAGCCACACCCGCCAACGCAGGCGAATGGGCAGCCCGATCTCATGGCGCTGTTGATGGGCGGACATCGGGACTGAGAGTTGTAGGTCCTTGTCGGTATATTGCTATTGTTTTTTCGTTGTATGTGTTGCCGCGGCGAATACATTTTTTGCTCTTCTCGTGGTCGTGTGATATGTGATATGTCGCTCGGCGCGCCAGGAACGTCTCGGAGAAATCGCAGCCGCAATCAGCGCTGGAGGTCGGCATACGTCAGAGAATACGAAGAAATTCGCGGCCAACACTATTCGGCCGAACTGGAGCCTGTTTGGGCGGGCAAGATGGCGATAGTGAATGATGTGAAGGAGGAATACGTAGTGTTAATGAATCGCTGCCTGCAGGCAGAAAACGTGTACGCGTGTATCAAAAAGCTAGCATCCGGACTTGATATACAAGACTGTCCCCCGCGCCGCTCGCTCTTTGCTCTCAAAGGCCCCCTTCGTATCCCTGCTCTATCGCCTCCACCCTCAATTTGGTTTGAGGGTGTTAATTGCTCACCCCAGTCGTTCTTTGCCCCTCGGCCCACAAAGCCTTGTTGTCGGTGAGCCCATGTTTTTGTGTCCCTTGTACTCGTCGCAAAACGTGGTGATATTGATGTATCGCACGACTCTTCACTCGTTCACAATCACTTAAATTCCGGTTTCGTCACCTCTTGTTTCCCTTCCCTCGTCGTCGCTCCCCGACCGACGACTTTACGATCCTCCACGACCCCCATTGTGCCCCGGAGTCCCGTCGTATGCTGTAGAACGTCGGGTGGGCGCCTTTCCTCTCTTCTCTGCTTCCCATTGTCCACGACGCGTTTTTGTGTGTACTCATCGTCCCGCTCCCAGCCTCGACCATGAAAGACGTCTCCGTGCTTCACAAGCACTCCCGAAACTCGCTCGTCTACCCAAAGAAGCGCCCGTCGCCCCATGGCGTTTCAAAAGCCCACAAGACGCCCTTGTTGATCCCCGCGGCACGAGGCGTTGTCCGCAAAACCCCCTGGTCCGCCAAGGCCCAGCTCGCGCAGCAACGCCAACAAGCCCAGCTTCAGGCGTTGCGCAGAGACGGCGTCTTACTCGAAGAAGAGTATCGCGACGACATTCGTCAGTATATGCACCAGATGGAGGTCCGTCTATCCGTGCGACGCGTCTTGTCGCCTTCACTCAATTTTGCTGCAGCGCTACACCATGTCCTCTCTGCAGTCCATGGATCAGCAGCCCGAGATACGGTGGCATATGCGCCCATGTCTCGTAGACTTTCTCGTCGAAGTCCACTTCACCTTCCGCCTCCGCCCCGAAACCCTGTACCTCACACTCAACATTGTCGATCGCTACGTGTCCCGCCGAGTCGTGTTCATCAAGCACTACCAGCTCGTTGGCTGCGCTGCCCTCTGGATCGCTGCAAAGTTCGAGGACGCCAAAGACCGTGTACCCACGGTT
Organism: Mycena chlorophos; assembly: GCA_014461115.1. Lineage (NCBI taxonomy): Eukaryota > Fungi > Basidiomycota > Agaricomycetes > Agaricales > Mycenaceae > Mycena > Mycena chlorophos. Next base: position 1,029,952 of record JACAZE010000007.1, on the reverse strand, counting down.
CAGGACCTCGCACAAATCTGTCGCGACGAGTACGACGACACCGCATTTATCCAGATGGAGGGTCATATCCTTTCCACTATCCAATGGACGCTTGGCCATCCTACAGCAGAGGCCTGGCTACGGCTCATGTGCGTCGGTGCCTGTGTCGAGGACGCAAAGGTCCAGCATGTTGCCCGCTTCCTCATGGAGATTACGCTGTTTTACCGCGAGTTTGTCAAGTTCTCGCCCTCGACTATCGCTCTCGCTGCGCTCACTCTCGCTCGCTTCCTCTGCGGCAAGCCACGGCGCGTATGGGACGAGTCGGAGGAGGTTTTTGCGGTCATCAACTATCTCGACACGCGCTTGTCCAAGCACGTCAACGATCTCTCCGAGACCTTGGTCAAGAAGTACTCGTACGCCTTCTACTCGAAAGCGGCTACATTCGTCGTGCAATACTACCTCCAAGGCGGCCACTATACACGGCCCGTCACGAGCATCGCCCTTCCCGCTACGCCCATACGTTCACCCTCGTCGACTGCCAGCACGCCAATGACGGCGTCGGACACGTCGGAGGACCTCCCCTTGACTCCGACAACGCCTGCCTTCCCCAGCGATCCATTCGCAGGAGCAGGGCATTCGTCTTCGTCGAGCGACAAGGAGAACATGGTTACGTCCTTTGAACCCGTGCTCAACAAGCATCGGATAGAGACGGCGCCAGAGCAGTTCCTCCCTCACGACTTTGTGACGTTTGGTCGGCCAGCGTTGCACACACTCACCAACGTCTCCTCTCCGCGGGCGATGGTGTCATAGCCCGCCGCCTTGTACTCTCGCCGCAAAAGTTCAACAACAACAAAAGATTGTAATATCAGCATAAACGTCGGCACTCGACACTCGCAATTTCTTCTCTCTCTCTCCAGCAACCTCATCCAGCATGCATCCAACTGTCACTCGCACTTTCCTCATTCCATCCTCGACAACACGCACACACATCCTATACTGGCAGGGCGCACATTCTATCAGCGAAAGGCTCGCGAAGGTGTAACAACAGCCGACGTTCCGTCGATGTACGGAGCCGTATCTCTTTCCGCCAGTGTCATCGGGCCAAGCCACCCGCGCGCGATTCCGCCCATATATTTTTACTGGGGCGTCCCTAATCACGGCTTACACTCGTTTTCCCTTTCTACCATATGCATTCACCACCATTCCCCTCCCTGCACCCAAAGACGACATTGTGTACAAATCGCTTCTTTCTGCAATTACCGTACCTTATTTCTTCATTTTATGTTCGGTCGCTCGTGTGCGTTTTGCACTGGGCTCCCTTTTCGCATTGCATTGTTTTGGATTCCACGGGCGTTGTCGCGTCCCTCGGTACAAAAGCCCACCATCGTCGGCATCGTCGCATCTCCTACAACTGCACCTTATTCTCCCCGTTTATAACACCCATACATCCCGCCCTGTACATACATCCAGCACATCCGAATAACATCGTCGTCAATCAGTTCACTGCGCGCGACCTAAGACCGCTTGGCTTTCACGATATGTAAACGGGACGTGCTTCGGCCGAGCAAGCGTGGGCCTGGCCTTTCAAGCTACTGGATTGAGCGACACAAAGAAGGGTAAATTTTACCCACAACTGCTAGCAACGGCGAGGGGAGATCAGACGGAAGCACGACCGAGTACAGCGACGTTCGAAAGCATGGGTGGGCGGCGGTGCCTTCGAATTCCATTCCACCCTCGACGGCGTCACCAAAAGCACCGATGCCCGCGCGGACGCTCCGCCAATTTGCTCGTGCGACTCAATGCGGTCCAGAATGATACGGCCAACGGGGCCGGCGCCAGCCAGGGACTGATTCTGGACTCTTTCTTGTTCGACGCCATCGATGACGCGCGCGCAGTATAAGTATTTCACAAATCTACTCGAGCACCCAGCGGTCGCCATCCTTCTTGATATAAACCGCGCGTTTCTCGTCGAGACTGACGCGACCGGCGTTGAGAATCGCCGTCGTGAGAACGGTGTTTGCGATGGTTGGCAACCCGTACGCGTCGAATTCGCCTGGCGTCGCGAGGCCTGCGTTCACGGCTCTAGCCGCGTCGATGAACTTTTCGATAGAGATGTAGCCGTACCCGTGCTGGCCGTCGAAGTGTCCTAGGCCGTATTTTACGACGATACCAACGAAAATTGGGCCACTTACCAGTCTCAGATGGGCTGTATTTCACTTGAACACTCGGTGATCAGCGTCGCGTCGCGTCACACACATCTCACGACGCGACATGCACTTACTGTACATTGGGTTAAACCAGACCTTTCCAGTGTCGTCGACGGTAACATCGTAGCCACGGTGAGCTTGGTCGACCGTGATGTCGCCCTAGAAACATCCAAAATGAACTCGCTTCCCAGTCCAACGGAGGCCCCAATCCCACCTTCTCGCCCATGTAGTACCAGTGTTGCGCCGAGTGTACCCCCGCTTTCAGCGGCGCCGTCCAGCTGGCCGTGTAAACTGCGGTTCCACGATGGCGTTGGCTGGTGGTCGACTCCCAATCGACCAGGAGTGTAATCGTGTCTTCTGTCTGCGGCACGCAATTGTACGGTTCGCCTGTGGCAATCCCAGTCGCCGCACTGGCGACCACGCGCGTCGGGACTGCGCGGTCCTGCAGGATCCAGCAGCAGATATCTGAATGGCATCAACAAAGACTCGTTAGGCCGCTACAAAGAATGGCGCGCCGATATGATGGGATGAGAGGTAGAAACTAAGGTCGTTAGCCCTAGCAGAAGATTCGGAGGCTCGTTTGCGGCCTTACCTGATATCCGAGTCCTTGCCGGCCCAGCTCTTGAACACTTCCAGCTGAAGCTTCGGCTGAGACATCCATGCGCTGAAGAAGTTGAATTCGCCGAGAGTTTGGGCTCGAGCCTTAGCGTCACTGTAGACCGGGTCGAAACTAACGAACGCTAAGCGTAAGAGAACAATCACTGGCAGCGATGCATTAAATATACCGTTTATGGTGTTCCACAAAGCACACGACGTTGTGCTTCTTGGCCGCCTTAGTAAGGGAATTAGAGCCTGCTAATTGGCTTGGAGAAAGACATGCCTCGATCAACTCGACATGATGAGATAAAAGTTGCGTCGCAGGCTTGGTGACGAGGACATGGAGTTTGCGTTCGATTGCGTACAACGCGATTGGGTAATGGGTCGCTGAAATCCGTCAGATTCATAGCGACGATACTTCGCAAACCTACGATCCGGCGTGAAGATAATAACTGCAGACCCTGAAAATGGATGCACATTCGATCCCGATTCAGATAAGATAACTCGGCGAACCTGGCGCCAATTTGTCGATGGCAGTTTTATCTGAGGGTGTGGGCTCAACTCATTGAGAATGAGTGGGTGGATAGAAGCACGAACACGCGTCGGCGTCAACCTTGCCAGCCTCAGGATACTCGTCGAACCTAACTTTGTTGAGGATCGGAGACGTTCCATAGAAAAATAGACCAACGAAAGATCCATGTCCTAAATACGGAGCCTGAGCACACAATCAGCGTCGAAGCTGCGAGGGTTTACCTTGTAAACCGCGCCGATGTTCTCCGCAAGGTGCTGGCGGATCGCGGGAAATTTCCCGCCGTTGACCCCAACCTGCGCATATCCAGAAATGCGATCTGAAAAGTGAAGTGAAGGCGCACCATGCTCAAGTGGTCGACCTTGCCGAGGCGACGCAAATCGAAGAGCGTAAGGCCAACGACACCAATCTGCGTTGACGGGATAAGATGGAGTCAATTGCAGCTTATGCTCGACCTTTTTGTCGGACTTGGACGCTCCTCCGGCTGTCCAGCCCGTCGTATACTCTCCCTTACAGATATTCGGTGGCGTTCGTTGAGAACGGAAGGTGATCAGCCATACCGTACCGCCTGAATCGAAAATGAGACCAGCGGGCGAGGCAAATGGAGAACGAACACATGAGGACACTGAGTTTATCCATGGATGATGAAGGTAAGAGGCAGGAAGCGAAGGCGCGCGAAGGGCTAGTGGTGACCTTGGAACCGCCGGCCCGCGCTCGGCTCCGGGCCGGACGGCCGGAAGAAATATGGCGACACCTGGTAGCGAGTAGCAGTGTGGATATCCAGCACTCAACACTCAACAAAGCCAGGGAGAGATTTCACGACACAGCGACGCGAAATTCTGCTCTTCTGGTGAGATGCGTGACCCGTAGTAGTAGTTGCTCGGGAGCGTTGATTTCGTTGGCTGTGGCCAGCACAGGGCTAGTAAGACACCATTCCAGAGGCACTCCAGTGTGGTAGCAGACGAGAAGAGACGAGAGAATCAAATGTCTATAAACAAACAAGTTAGAAATCACACCTGTTCCCCATCTCCTCCGCGTCAATACGGGTTTCGGCGAGAGCAACGCAGGAACTCGACTCTTCCAGCGAGCCCGCTGTCGGACCATGAGACGAAGGGACATGCGCGTTGCTGGATAAAAAATGCGAGGGTTTTGGAGTGGTTCAAAATCGCACGCCTGGTCGGCTCAAAAGACCAACGGCAACCTGAAGTTGACTTGAGCACATCAGCCGGACATCCCACCCCTCCGTTTTGTCCATTTCCACCACGCTCCTTGTCGCTGCTCTCGTTCGTAGCCTGCAGCCTCTTCGGCCATGCCGACCTGCCACCGCAAACGGGTCGTCCTCACTGAGCCCTCGGAAGCTCTTCACAAGGCGCTCAAGTCCAACCCCGACAAAGACGTCTTTTTCCTCAACCAAACAGGCGAAATCTTCGACACCTATGAGTGCGTCCCTAGTCCCGTTCCACCACGACTCGCGTCCTGACTCTTGTATTGCAGACAATATGCTGCGCGCATGTCCTTTTATCGCCAAAAACAGTTCCAATGCGAGGTCACCGGGAAAAGCGGTTTAGATTACTTCCAGGCCGTCGAGAGCGAGCAGCAGGAAGCACGCGTTCTGCACCATCGCTTCCCCCAGCCCCTCAAGGCAGCCGTTCTCAAGTCCGTCCAGTACCGTATGCCGCTCTTGCCTCCAGATGACACGCTTTCTCACCGCGTTCACTAGAGGTCGTTGGTCGTCTGGATCACCTCGTCGAGGCCGTGTATGAGCGTTTCAAGGACCGTTACTTCAAGGACGAAAGTGCGTCTCGGTTGTTTGCACCCGACGCGCCGTTTCTGAACCTAGTCCACAGGGATCTTGGTGGATCTTGGAGGCGTCAAGTGCGTGCCCATTTCGTAGTTTCCCCGAAGCTAACGACGTGTTTAGGTATGGCGCTCGCGTAGAGAAGGTCTTCACCCCGAAGTACAATGAGGACACGGCCGCACGCGACAATTACAAGCCTGCTATGCCCGGCGGCAAGTCGGTTGAGTTTCCCGACGGAGAAGATCCCCCACATCCTATCTCGGGCGACCTGAAGGAGCCGGCCAAGGACGCCAATGCGCGCGACGACCCCAACTTGTATTTCTATTGGGTCCATATCATCGAATTCGACCGCAACAAGGGCGAAAGCTCAAAGGCCGCCAAGGACGTAGAGAACGGCAAGATGATAGACAGCATTCGAGAGGTGCAGTGCGATATGATGAGGTACCTGTTCGCCCGGCCCTTCTGCTCTTGCTTAATGCTAAATACATCGTCGCACAGCCGTGATCGTCTCTCCTTCTCCAAGTCCATATTACGTCGATTCATACGCGATTGCGTTGACCGCGATGCTGCCGTGTCCTCTCCATGGGTCGTCAAAGCTGCCATCGCTAAACACCATGGCATTTATATCGAGCCGCCAGAGACGATGAAGAAAGCGGCTTCCGCTAAAAAACAAAGCGAGCCCGACAAACGCAAGAAAGTCTGGGAGGAGAAGGAGCTGCCCCCAACGAAACGGCAGAAGAAGATGATGGAGGCCCAAGAGGAAAAGGGTACGTTTTCGCGTCGTCTAGGCTGATCGTGGCCTTTCATTCCGTTTCAGAGCGTCAGGCGACAGAGAAGGCCGAGCGCGCGGAGAAACAGCGCCAACTGAAGGAAGAGGCCAGCCAGGCGTCGCCAGAGAAGAAGAAAAAGAAGCCCGTGCGATATCCGACCGAGGATCTCGACGTCCAGTTGACAGAAAAGGACAAGAAAGCGGGCATGAAGCTCAAACGGCCCGTACCCAGTCGAATGGCGTTGCCGTTCAATGGTCCAGGCGGCGGCTTTGAGTCGTTTTTGATGACCTGGAATTTCCTCGTTGTTTATGGGTCAGTCTGCGACGCATGTTCACACCAAATCGTTAATTTCTTCGGCCAGAACACCCCTTCATCTTTCAACAATAACTCTCGACGAGTTCGAGCATGCGATTCAGCACTCGCTCCAGTCGGTGCCGTGCACGCTGCTCGCCGAAGTACACACGGCGCTCATCCATGTGCTGCGCCTAGTGCCTTTCGTGCGGCATAATGCTGTTCTCTCCTTGATCCACCAGGACTACGACGGACCAGACCTGGTTTATGGGGTTTCTGTTGACGAGTTGACCGGTGCCATCAACGAGCACGGCATGAACTGGGAACGCGGTCTGTTGAAACATCAGGACGGTCGGGAAGGTTGGGAAGACGCGCTCTTTGGTTGCCTGAAAGACGTGAGTTAGACCGTTCTGCCATCGACCAAATCTCATTTCTATCTGCAGCATGCGACAGTGCAAAACTTCCCGACCCTTCGGGAGGTTCTGACCAAACTTCTCTTTGCTCCTGACCCTCATGTGGACCCCGTTGCATCAACCTCGAACTCTCCGGAATCGTCCCCTCTGCCGCCTGCGGACCTCACGATACGATCCAATCCAACTGAACGCTACTATGCCCTCCCCGCCGCTGATCGAATTGCCATCCTCTCCTTCATGACCAACCTCGCGATCACCAGCAAAACCGTGCACGCCCATATCGAAAAGTGCGAAGAGGACCTAACCGCGCTCCGCAAGGAGAAAATCGAAGTAAATCGTATTCGGAAACAATAGTCAGTTTTCTCTATTTTCCGTCAAGGACTGGGCTGTTCTAATCCCGTCAACAGCGCCGAGGACATGAACGCGCTCAAGGTCGAAATGAAGGGAGAGGAATCTGTAACGAATGGCGCCGACTCGGAGGCTGCGGCGGGCGAGTCGGAACTCTCTGATGTTGAAGGAGTCGAGTCAGGCTCCAAAAAAGAAGGGGCGTACCAGCAATGGATCGGGAAACGGAAAGCAACGAGAAGCCGCGCGAGCGAAACAAGCGTCCATCAAGCAGGCTACTGCCGAATATCGCAGACTAGACGAGGAAGTCAACAAGCTGGAACGCCGGCTTGAAGGGATCGAACGCGAGTTCCGCAAGCTTTTGTCGACTGTTCGGGTCAAGCCATTAGGCAAGGACAGGTTCTTCAATCGCATTTGGTGGTTCGACGGGATGGGTGCGGGGACTTTGGTCGGCAGCGGAGGTGTTGTTCAGTACCAAGCGGCGCGATTGTTCGTCCAAGGGCCGAGCGACATCGACCAGGAGCTCCTCGATGAACGGACGGACGAGGACATCGAAGGTCGCCGGAAGGAAGAAGAGGGAATTGAGGGTATGCTCGGCGCCGCGGACTGGGCCGTTTATTCGGATGTCGAAGAGGTATACGTTTCCTCGTCGCGTGAAAGTCTCGTAGCTAAATCTTCTTCTAGCTCGACGAATTTTTGGCTTGGTTGAATCCCAAAGGCCAGCGAGAGCTCGCCCTTAAAAAGCGCTTTGACCAAGTGGTGGCCTCATATGATCAATGGGATGCGTCGCCGCGCAACGGTGCGTCGTAAGGTACTTCTAACGACGGGCATCTTAATTTTGTCTAGGATCTCACCACGACTGCACGCATACCGGAGGCCCGTCGCAGCACGCGTACCAAGACTGCTGCAGGTTACGACATCTCACGCGAGCCCTACATGACGTGGACTAACCGCAAGGCGACCACCTCCGCAGCGGCTTAGTAGAGCTTGAACTCATTTTTGGCATCCATTCTTGTCCCTCTAGAAAGCATTACCGTATGTACCACTCACGTACCGTCGCACTAGTACCATTCTAATTTATCGCGTCATTAATGCCTTCCCCTGGTCCGTGAGTCGCGTTTTTCGTCGATCTAACCTGGGCCTTGGTTGCTTCTTTCACAAAATTCGAGGGTCGTGAGCACCGTCATAAGTCCCTTAGCAAATTCAAAGATCTTTTCTAGAAGCGCGGCAGGCCACGAAAGTCTGACCATTCCTCGATATTTGAAGGCGACGGGGATCGTTTTGACTCGTCGGCACCCTCTGTCTGTGAATGGTGTTTTCAGGTTCGCACTTTCTTTGTTTGGTCGCTGCGCAATTTCTGATCGGTTTCCAGAACAAGCTGACGGCCAAGCGTCTTGCGTGGCTGATGAGGAAACGCAGCTGCTCCCCAGAAAGAGAGCGGGAAGCACTTTTTCGCAGACCGTGAGCTCAAGTTTGTTTTCTTGGACTTCATTGAAAGGGCGCAGCTGTTCAATTGCTTGTCCATGCTCATCGGGATTGGTTTGCTCTCGTGTCCGCTGGCTTTTGCGCTCTCGGGGTGGATTATGGCGACCATCCTCATCCTCGGCTACGCCTACATCAGCTGCCGCAGCGCCAAAATACTTGGTCGAATCGTTCTGGCCAACCCTGACATGCGCTGCTACTCCGATGTGGCGAAAAAGGCTTTTGGGCCGCGGTCAAGCCCTGTTCTGAGCGCTTTGTTCTGCGTTGAATTGTTCACCGTCAGGTGTGTACACATGTGCGATTGTTCAAGTTCGAGCCATTGTTAAAGCAGCCACAGTGTTCTACTGGTTACTCTCTACGCGGATTCTCTACATTCAATTTATCCCCGCCTTTCGCCTCAAGCGTACAAACTGGGGAGTTTGGTGTTGTGCGGAAATCTTCTTTCATGTGTTGTAACGCTCACAGATTGCGAGTAGCTTACTACCGACGGCGTTCTTGTCGCTCCCAATCCTTTCTTACTGTTCGATCTCCGGTTTATTGTCGACGTTGTTGATTATCTGGGCTATTCTGTTCGATGGTTGGTCGAAAACCTCCGCACCTGGTAGCCTGTGGGATCCGGCGCCGACCTCCCTCGAATTTCGCAGCTGGAAGAGTCTCGGTGTCGCGTTTGGATTGTTCATCGCAGGAGTATGTGGCTCGAGTACAGCTCGACACCCTTATATCTCGCACAGTTCGGATGCCATCCGGTTATTCCCTCATTGGCCAGAGATATGCGCGAGCCACATCGATTCGAGGGCATGCTCAATCTTTCTTTTGTAAGCGCACCTTTGTTCATTCTTGATGAACGAGCACTTATTTCTCCTGGTCATAGGCCGCGGCGACGTTCATCTACGGGGTTGTTGCGACTGCTGGATACTTGATGTTCGGGAATGAAGTCAGCGGCGAGGTCAGTCGACCTAAGTGGTGCCTGTGTATCTTCATCGTCGCCAGATAAGCCTGGATCTCCTCCGCACTCCAGGATACAACGAGATGGTGAACCACCTGGCGCTTTGGATGCTTGTTGTTAGTCCACTGTAAGTGCTTCAAACTTCGCGAGTCGAAGATGAACCGGCGCAGAACCAAGTACTCGTTGACGACGCAGCCACTGATTTCGAGCCTCGAGATTTTCATGGGCATCGATGACGACGATGCCAAGCAGAGCAAACGAGCACAGCGCGCTCTCCAGAAGATCTGCATCGTAGGACTGTCGATTTCAGTGTCGATACTCGTGCCCGGCTTTACAGATGTGATGGCCTTTCTTGGGTGCTCTTCGGCTTTTATGCTCTGTATAATTGGACCACTGATGGCGAATATGGTCCTGAGTGGAAGATATGGTTTGTTGGATTGCGTGTTGGTTGCCGTCTCGATGGTTATGGCTGTATGGGGGACAATCGCGATATTCGTGTAGAATGGACAAGACACTAAGATGGACTCTAATTCTTCGCTCCGTGCGCGATGACTTTTGTAAGTTCTGCGGAATGTTAGCCAAAGTTCGTTTTGGCAGAATACAGCAAACTCACGGGCCAATTTGATGTTTTCTTGGACAACAGTGGCCTCGATTTGGTTGTCGGCGTTTGGAGGAATCTCAATGACGCCGTTCTCCGTCTTCCAGCCTTTGTCTTGCACGAACGCGGTCAAGTCGGCGCCTGGTGGGGTCGTCAAAATAAGGACATGGAGCTGTCGTGTTGCGCACCATTGAGGTCTAGGTACGAAGCTAATCGCTCCGCCGAAATTTTTGTGAACGTCGCCCTGACGGCCCGGATCGCGACCTCGCGGACGGAATCTTCGAACCCTACACACTCAACCGTATAGTTGTCGCGCAGATGCTCCAATTCATCCGACTGGTAGTGCTCCCAAAATGCCGGAAAGCGGCATTTGTACAGCAGGTCGCTGAGGAGTTTGAGTGTTGGGAGGAGTGCGGGGACGGGATCGGGTTCCTCGAGCGTTGCATTGATTGGTCGCTCGTCGAGGAGGGAGACACAGAGATTGAAGTCGGGGAGTGGGGACGCAGTGAGCGCTTTTATGAGGATGTTGATGACCACGTCGGGATTGTACAGTTCGGGGTTGAATTGGTACAATTTAAGAATGGCGCTGGTCAAGTGTGAGGTCAGGAGCTCGTGTCGAGTGCGGAAAGCGCACCAATTGGCCAGACAGTCGTACTCCTGGCTCCGGATCTGGTGGTAGAGGTAGTCTTCGAGAATGCTAACATTCGACGGATTGTAGCGGTCTGCGAGTACTTTTAATCAGCGTGGTTTGGCGGTCATTTGAGACTCACGCACCGACGCCGTTGACAAGGCCCTCGATGAGAGGTGGTCTGGTGGGCGGCGACCAAGCTTCAGCCATGAGCGGAAAAGACACACACTGATGATGCCATCATGCAAGTTCCATCGGCCGATACAGTCAGCTCAGGATGACTACTGCACAGCGCCCGCAGGCGCGGGGCCGACGACCATCGAATCTATCTGACACAGCCGGAGACGCTTCTCGATTATTCGTCCAGTGGCTGTGCTCAGGGTATAAGAAGACGACGGGAATCCATCACCCATCACCGGACGAGCGTCCTTGTCTCCCAACTACCACCACCGCCCACCCACTTCCACAATGCAAATCTTCGTCAAGACCTTGACTGGCAAGACCATCACCCTTGAGGTCGAGTCCTCCGACACCATCGACAATGTCAAGGCCAAGATCCAGGACAAGGAGGGGATCCCGCCTGACCAGCAGCGCCTCATCTTCGCTGGCAAGCAGCTTGAAGATGGTCGCACCCTTTCGGATTACAACATCCAGAAAGGTGAGTTTTCCCTCGGGTCTTGCCTCCATCGTGCGCTGAACACCTCCAAGAGTCCACGCTCCATCTTGTTCTTCGTCTGCGCGGCGGGATGCAGATCTTTGTCAAGACGTTGACTGGCAAGACCATCACCCTTGAGGTCGAGTCTTCGGACACTATCGACAACGTCAAGGCCAAGATTCAGGACAAGGAGGGTATTCCGCCCGACCAACAGCGCCTTATCTTCGCCGGCAAGCAGCTCGAGGATGGTCGCACCTTGAGCGACTACAATATCCAGAAGGAGTCCACTCTCCACCTGGTGCGTTCCCTTGCTCGACTTTCGTGCCTTCTTTTGCTCATCCGGCATAGGTTCTCCGTCTTCGTGGCGGGATGCAGATCTTCGTCAAGACCTTGACCGGCAAGACCATCACGCTGGAGGTGTGTTTGTGTCCTGCCAGCTGTCCTTATGCTCAATGTCGACTGCAGGTCGAGTCGTCGGACACGATTGACAACGTCAAAGCCAAGATCCAGGACAAAGAGGGAATCCCGCCTGATCAGCAGCGCCTTATCTTTGCGGGCAAACAACTCGAGGATGGACGTACTCTGTCGGACTACAACATCCAGAAGGAGTCCACCCTGCACCTGGTTAGTCTCTTGGCTTGTCTCCTCTCCTTTTTTTTTCTCATTTTCGCGTCAGGTCCTTCGTCTGCGTGGCGGTATGCAAATCTTCGTCAAGACGCTCACAGGCAAGACGATCACGTTGGAGGTCGAGTCTTCGGACACGATTGACAACGTGAAGGCGAAGATCCAGGACAAGGAGGGCATTCCGCCGGATCAGCAGCGCCTCATCTTTGCTGGCAAGCAGCTCGAGGACGGTCGCACGCTCTCGGACTACAACATCCAGAAGGAGTCGACGCTCCACCTGGTCCTGCGTCTCCGTGGCGGCTTCTGAATTGTCCACGCGTTGTAAACACTACCTAATGTACCAACCGCACGCCATTTGAACCATCCGTTGTATACTGCATGTGTGCGAAAACTTGAGCAATTGTAGTCGAGACGACATGACCAAAAGTGGGGCGTCACGCCCCAAATAAGGAAATGACCCCTGTTACGCGTATCGGGTTCCGGATAATCTGACGACCGTAAACTACAACCAGAACTAATCCGGGCTACCTGTAGTGGTTGCTTTTCTCCTCCGTCGCTTCTTCTTCGCCGGCTCTGATTCAGCCTCGTCCTCGCTGCGTTTCCTCTTCTGCGCAACAGGCAGGGGCGGCGCCACCTTTTTCTTCTTGACGCTCAACGGATTTGGACCTTTGGGACCCGTTTTCCTCTTCTTCGGGGAATCTGAGGATGTCGACGCGACGGGCAGTGTAGATTTTTCTGAACCCGTTGCATGTAAAGCTTGTTCTTCGTCCTGGAACACGTTTGGCGACCAGGAGAAATAGAGTACTGTCGCCGCCGCACCTTCTCCTTCTTGTCGAGGGTCGCATGGCTCGGTGGTTCGAGAATCATCACTGAGCGGTTTATGTGGACGATCGGGACTGCCGGGATCGTTCGTAGACGGGATCGGAGAGGTTGCGATTGTGTTGCAACGACATATCGGTGCTTGTTGGTGTCGCCTGGGTACGTTGAGCGACGGGCCACATGGCGCGCGCGCGAGCACGTACCAACTACACTCGCTAGACACTCATCTCCAGGTATCGGCTCACGGTGGTTGCACTTTCTGCGCTCGAAAGTCTTGGCGACATCGACGACAGGCTGCAATGCCTTTCCTTGCAGATAGAGCTCGTGAATGCAGCATTGGGTGATCACTGGACTTGTTGAATGAGCCGCGAGGGTAGGAACCGGCGTCGGTGCGCACTGGGTTTGACCTCGCCCTGGAGAACCGACGTGATCTGCTTCGAGAGGTCGGTCTTGGCTTCGACCGAGGTTTTGCAGATTTCGGCGTCGACTGAACAGCGCATTAGAGCAAGCAGGGGGCGTCGGAGGATCTAGATACCAAGTACTTGGTAGGGTTGTCGGAAGCCAAAGGTCATGGAATAGAGCTCCATGAGCTTGCGATACGCCTTTGCTCGTTTTTGGCGCATGATGGCGGAGGCAAAGTGAGGGTGTGACTTACGCGTCTTGACCATGACCGTATTCGCGGCAGTCTTGCTCAGGTACAATCTATTTCGTCGCACTCGCCTCACTAACCGCGAAATAGTCTGGCCTTCTCTGTTCTTGCCGTCGACGTAAAGGGCAGCATTAAATGGAACGATTTCTGTCCTGGTGCGTGCATTGCGCTGTGGTCTGGCTGCTATGCTGATTCGGGGCAGACGTGCACGCGCTGGGCCCGGCGAAAGCCATCCTAGACAACGCGCGATATAGCGGGAACATCATCTCCGACGGTAGTTTCACGATGTAAGCCTCGGACCAGCTTGTCCCACCACCTCTCATTGCACCAGACCCAATGTCTCTACCGGCGTATACATCCTCTCCGTCGTCTCTCACGACCACATTTTCGACCAGGTTAAAACAATCTCGATTTGGGGTGCGCCATTCGCTCAGATCCACGCAGCTTCGGATAGACGTCGACAAGACCGGCTACTTCGTTCGTCCATATGCCGTTGGAACGCCATTAGAGCCACCCTCGACCGTCATTCTGCCAGAAATTAATCTGGTGGCTCGTGCGAGCCACAGCTACTACATGCCACCGCAGTCTTTCAATATCATGGGCATGCTGGGTAGCCCAATGATCTTGATGCTCATTTTCGGCGGTGGCATGGTCCTGGCCATGCCCTACATCATGGTTTGTGCTTGCGCGGGGCGCTGGACGCAATGCTGAACCTCGTTTCAGAAAAACATGGACCCAGAAGTCATGAAAGAGTTCCAGTTCGTCCGTGTCGATTGTTGTTGTTCAATTCTGACCTCTGGCTGTTAGAGAACACCAAGCCAAGGCTGCTCAACTGCAAAGCGCTGTGACTAGCGGCGACCTACGCGCCGGGTACGAACTTGGATGAAATGCATTTGCTTATTTAACCATGTTTTGCAGGCTCTCTGCACTTACTGCTGACGACTCTCCTGCAGCAGCAGCCCCGAAGCCCCGCAGTGGTACGAAGAGACGACGGTAGAAAGATAGGATGTATGTAGTAGAGTGGTTCTTAAGAACGTGATCAAGAAAACACAACTTAGCCTCAGCCACCGTCGCTTGCGCTCTCTTTGTCCGTTGCATGCGCACGTCTTGCTCACGACCACCATGGCCGTGAAACGCTCGCCCTCGACGAGCAAACCGTCGCTTCTCCCCACTCCTCGCCGTCCCTCGTTAAACAATCCCGATCCTTCATCCCCCACGCATGCCCCCTCTGGATTTCGCGCGCTGCGGTCTTTGCTGCCATTCGGGCCCAGCAAACAAACCACTCCGCTGTCGTCTCCAAGCGCAACTGCAAACAACTCTTCTCGATTCGCTTCCTTTTCGATGACCCGACGGTCCATCCAACGCGAAAGGAGCTTTTCGGCCTCCCATCCCGGCTTGCCGGTCATGGTCATCGACGCCACGGCCGAGGAGATCCCTCTTCGCAAATCTGTTTCGCTGCAAGACGAACCAGTGCAATTTCCTGTCGCGCCAAAAAGTGTGTTTACCGCGAAATTGCATGGATATTGGTTGACAACCGTCTAGCCTCCCCCGAACGCATAAAGTCGAACCCGGAGAGATTTGAGGGCGAAGACTCTTCCGCTGTGTCTCTGGGTGCGTGCTCGTTCTTTCGCGGTGTTGACGCGTTGCTGACATGGTTTAGCTCAACGTACTCCGTCTCCGAACCCCGAGCTTTCCACTATAATTGAAGCCGACACGTCCGGCATCTCAAAGCATTTGCCTTCAGCCTCTCCGTCGCCTTCACCGTCTCCCATCAGTAGTCCCTCTCCGCCCTCTTTGCCTCAACGCTCCCTCTCGGTAGACGACACGTCGGCTCTCGATCTGTCCACTTCTCAGCTTGAAGCGCAGGTCAAGGATGCGATCCTGGCTCAAGCTTCGCAGTCCGCGGCTGCTCACAAGTGGCTGGAGGCTGGCGCTGAAGCGAGTCCTGAACCGGGCGATGTGAGCTTCAATCTGGGAGCGCTGGACCCGGAGCTAGCAGCTCTTTTGAGCCCGAATCGTATCCCTACGTCGGATGCGAGTCGGAAGCAATCTCCTGCTGGAGAAACAGCTTCCTTGCGGCCAGCTGGGCTCACACCACAACATCAATCGTCTCGGCCGCGGTTGCGACCAATTCAACGACCAACTCCCGTCTCAGAGAGCATTAAACGCTCTGTATCTCCATCTACTACCAACTCGACCGCCGTCAGCCGGCCCTCCGCGTCGCCGCTTACTCTCTCCCAACCACCATCACCCATGCGACCGGCTTCGCCAGCGACCAGCTCTTCGCATGTCGCTTCGTCAACCCCTGCGATACGACGAATACAGCATGCGCCATCAGCATCAACTTCCACTCCCCATATTACCGCCAGGCGCCCAATTCTTGGGCGTATGCTGCAACCCAGCAGCTGGGAATCGCCTCGTAACGAACCCAATGGACCCTCTTTCACGCGAGGTTCCTTGGATATTCCTCGGACGAGGCCCCCGATCGATGCCACGCGGCGCAGTGCCGACTATGAGCGGACTACGCGGCCCAGGACACGCAGCATGAGTGTCGACGAGCACGTGTCCCCAGCGACAAGTCGCGACGTCTCGCCTCAACCCAACACGTCCCGGTTTGGGACCTCGTCCCGTTTGGGCAACAACCGAACAGAATGGTTGGGCCCGCGAACTGCGAAGGCGTTCAGGGCAGCCGGTTTACTTGGACCATCAGACTCCAACGACGCTGAAAGCAGTGACGGTGTCTCGCGGTTTGGGTCTGTCCGGTCCCCGTCTTCGATGGGTCGACCCGATTCGCGAATGGCGACCTCTCCGTCTAGTATGGGTCGTAGACGGCGCGGAAGTGGGAGCGGCAGCTACTTTGGTGGCAGCCAGCTCATGGAAAGCCCAACATTGACGCTTTCCAGTCGCGACACTCCGCGTTCTGCATCGACTGCGCCGACCTCCGTCTCGGGGGCATCCTGGGAGCGTGATCGCGACGAGATTCGCGAACTCAAGGACAAACACGCTGTCGAGACCGGCGCATTGCTTAGTGCGCTTTCCGACTCGCAGCGGACCACCAAGGTTCTCCGCGAGGAGAACACCGAGCTACGCCAGCGAATCGCCCAGCTTGAGGTCGATGTGGCTCGACTCATGATGATGGAGCGTGAAAATGGTGCTCTCCGCGAGTTTGTCACCGAGTTGAGAGAAGAAGCAGGTCAGCTCAAACTGCAATTACGGTTGGCTGCTCCTGCACCGGTCGGTTTACCTGTGGCTTCGACATCAAGGCTCCCGCACCCGCTGCGAATGGTTCAGGATGAAATCGAGCCCAGCAATTCCTTCCAGTCCTCGGTTGCGTCTCGCAGCAAGTCTAAACGACGTCTCAGCTCGTCGTCGTCCAACTTTGCCGTGCCGCCGTCCAACATGTCGCTGCTCTTGAACGAAGATGGTGCTAATTCGAGCGATTTCGATGAGAGGTCGGTATCACTCCTGGCGTCGCCAACGATGGTGTTCGGTCGCGTTATGCCCGTGGAATCGTCGCCAACGCCTGTCCATCGCGCCAACCGCTCAATTACGAGCGTGGCCACCACGGAACCCAACACCTCGTTGGGGAGTCCACGCAGTCTTCAGCTACGACCGTGCGACGAAGATCATCTCGACGATCTTGAGCATGACGATGAAGATTGGCCGTGAGGTACATATTAGTTTATTTTTGTACAACATGTAGCGATAGGTGGAAACATTCTAATTCAGGTCTCGCATCCCGGATACTCGAGGGCACGTCGCAAGACAGTGTTGCTATGCGCGATTCAGTGGATTGTTGCTAAGAGCAGGCGACACGCACCGTTCCTTGAACTGAGATAGGAGCACATTTGGAGGTCGTCGTTCTACGATGTTGGAGGCATCGACGGGCCTGGAGCTGTGTTAGATGTGTTTTGGACAGTTGCGCGAGATGATCACCGTTCTGGAGACGAGATCGTTTCGAGAACATACATGTGGGCTCCGTCGTCTGCGGCCGGCGCGTCGTCGACTTTGATGTGCGCCACGGCCAGCGACGGAGACAGGCTTAATGCCACAGGTTGCGAATGGGGCGCATACGCGTCTAGTACAAGAACCTGCTCGCCGGGTTGTTGGAGCATTGCAAGGGGAGAGTCATCCGAGTATTGGTATTGGATTGACGGCTGGAGGAGGGCGTTGGAATGGCGCACGAGCACAAAGTGTGGTGGTTGTGGTCGTTGAGGGGACGCCATATGGTGATGGTATCATCCACATCAGTCCACCTCATCTTGCTTTTGGCCTCCACGAGCGCCCTCCTTCGTTCCTCTTTCACGTTCCTTTGCATCCGATGGCGTCGTTCATTGCCGTGGCCGTCCTCTTCGCGCTCGTTCCCAGCGGGCTGGCGGGCCCAGCCTGCGCTGCCAAGTACAAGGATACAGCCGATTGTGTCCAGCGCTGCAGCTCACGATGGGGTTTCCCTGGCCACATGTACTCTACGGACCCTTGGGGGTCGGTCATGCAGGCCCAGGGAAGCACCCCCGCTGCCTGGGATGCCATGATTGCCCAAGCTTGCGGCCAAGAGTGCGTTTCTCTCTCTGGTGATGCTGTCACCGAGCCTGACAACCGCTTTAGCACCAACTCTACCACGACCGAGTCGTCTTCTTCTTCGTCGGCAGAGTCGTCTGCGACTCCGCTCATCGAGGCTGGTGCTGGTTTGGCCACCGAGGCCGTGCACACCAGCTCGAGCACACACTTGAGCTCGACTTCTCGTTTTGTCACTTCGACGCGTTCGTCGTCTTCGTCTACCACGCATTCGACCACTTCCACCAAACCCACTACTACCTCTACCAAGACTTCCACGACCCACACGACCCCCACTACCACTTCTACCCATACCAACCCAACCACTACCAAGGCCGCCCCCCAGGTTATCGCCACCCATGCTAGCTCGAGCTCCAACTCCAACTCTGGCTCCAATTCTGGTTCCAACTCCAACTCTGGATCGAATTCAGGCTCCAACTCGGGTTCCAACTCTGGATCGAACTCTGGCTCCAACTCTGGATCGAACTCTGGATCGAACTCGGGCTCCAGCTCGAGTTCCAGCGGCGGCAACGGTAGCGACGCGTCCGACTCGGATGTCCAAACATATCTGAATGCCCACAACTCGTGAGAACCGCAGACCCTCTTCTTTGTCCATATTCTTATTTCTCTCAGCGTCCGGAGCCAACACGGTGCTGTCAACGTTGGCTGGAGCAACGCCGCCGCTGCCAAGGCCCAGGAATGGGCCAACAAGTGCACTAACCAGCACTCTGGCGGAACTCTCGGCCCCTTGGGAGGTTAGTTTTTCGAACAGCCTTCTCTGATTTTATCTGAACCCATCTCGCAGAAAATCTTGCCGCTGGCACTGGCTCTTACAGCATCGATACCGCTGTTGGCGAATGGGCTGCTGAAGTTTGTGAGTGGTGTTTTTCCGAGCTTTGAAGTGATATTAACTTGTTTCCCAGCCGAGTACAACCCCAGCTCCCCGGTTGCGTCTCACTTTACTCAGATGGTCTGGAAGGCCACCACCGAGATTGGTTGCGCGGTTGCGACCTGCTCTAACATCTTCCCCGGCTTTGGTGTTCGTGATGTTTTCCGTCTTGAATGCGCACGTTGCTCACCATTTTTAGCCTGCGCAATACTACGTTTGCGAGTACTCGGTCCAGGGCAACGTCGAGGGCGAATTCGGGTATGTTCACTATCTGTTCTTGGTAACCAGTACTCAACCTCGTCTAGTACCAATGTTCAGAAGTAATCGTAGTACTATTTGGTTGGATAGTGCACGGCGACGGTGTTCGCGTCCTTTCCTTTCTGTACGCAGTGCGAGCCCTGTCACGAGAATACCATTTTATTTGTGCTGTGACCATGCTTTCTTCCCGCAAGCTTGTGGCCATCCTCTCCAATGCGACATATCTCTTCCTGGCCTTTGTATCCGTCATCTTTGTCGCCCTTTCGTGTTTTGCGCTACTGGCACAGGCTGTCCGCCAGTCCCCGACACGAACTTGGAAGAACAACTTCAACGCCCTCGTCATCGGCGGCTCGTATGCCATCGTCGTATGTGCTCTGCGCCTTCTCAGACTCAACTCACCCTTCCTAGCTCGTAGTCTCCGTCTTCTTCTGCCTTAAGCGACGACTCGAGGTCCGACTGCGCCTATCCCGCATCTCAAAGAACTACACGCTTCTCCGTCGGAGCGATGCCCCACAGGCCGTGCATGAATACATTGCGCAGGAATACATGCGAGCCTGCCTCGTTTCGCACCAGTCCCTCCCGACTGAGGTGTTTCATCCAGGCTGGGGCCGTCCGGGGACGAAATATGAGGGTGTAAGGCTCCGCCGTGCACTCCTTGATACGATTCCCGAGATTGGTGAGCCGCGAATATAGCTTTGGTCAGACGCTCTCGGTGCTGATACTTGGTGAAAGATATCCTGGCACACATGGTCATCCCAGCGCACCCGACGGTCAAGCCGCACGTCCGGATGCTGCACCATTTCCGCTATCTACTGCCCCTGCTCAGCACCGAAGACGAGTTGACGGCGCTGCATTACTACGACTCTGCCAATACAACTGGCTCGCAATTCTGCCGCTGAGCCGACCGAGGAGGAGTTTGTTCTCGGAATGAACGCAGCGGAGGAGATAAAGAAGACGTGCGTTGAACAGAATGTCTATGGATTTCTCTAACTGCTTTCTAGTCTAAACGACTGTCGGCTCGAAGCTCTCGAGTCCTCCGTTACCGACTTTGAATCCGCAGAATCATAACAAAACCTAATGAAGAGCCGTCGCATACACCTTCTTCCAGCTGTCCCTGGCCGTCCACGCTGCCCAATACGCCGTGATCTTGCTCGGCAGCGGCGACCCATAAGCCGCAGCCAGCTTGTCTAGCCCATCCGCGGCCGACGTTGCACCGGTTGTCGCAGCAATGCGGGTCAACCAAGCCCCGACGTGGAAATCATCTTCGCCCGGCACCTCTCCTGCGATGAAGCCGCTCTCCGGCAGGAACCCTGGCACGACCTCGAACAGGGCAGTCTTGATGGACGCGAAATGTGCCTGCGACTTGGCGTAGAAGCCCGCTGTGTGCTCAGCGGGAGCTGCCCCTGTAACGATGGCGAGCAAACCTTCGCGACGCGTTAGCCGTGTATAATCGCGACAGAAATCAAGAGCGCACCGCCGTTGGTCGCCTTCTTGCCCTCGAGGAACTCCTTGTGCGATCCTGTGGCGTCCTGGAGGTACTTGTCGATGGCGGCTTGACCTGCACACACGAATGGTTTGATCGGAGGTTGCAAAGCCGGGTTGTAGACCACACGTACGCTTGGAGACGAACAGACCCGGGACGCCCTTGGCCTTGGCAGAGAGCTCTTCGTCGCTGCGGGCGAGCAGCAACGCAAAGTTGGGGTCGTACTTGTCGTCATGGATGGTCTCGACGATCGAGGTACCCGCCTTGACCTTATTCGGCGCGTTGGCGGCGAGATGGGAAATGACCTCGGCGGTACTGGTGTAGAACTTTCCGTCGGCCTCGAGAGTGGGCAGCGTCGCGTTGGGGTTCTGTATTGGCATGTGAGCGAGGTCCTTGAACAAGATATGGTTTGGACGCGCCTTCTGCAGGAACTCGGCAGTGAAATTCTCGCCCTCGATGAGGTTGACGGTCTTGAAGGTGAGGGTAGAGTCTGTGTAGCCAAGTTCGGCACTAGGCGAGGTTTAAACTGATTGGGCGAGAACGATACAAACGTACGCAGCGAGCTCAGCGGCCGCGGCCCAAACGGAGCCGCCAAATGTGTAGAGGACTTTCGAAGACATGGTGGATCGTGATACTTGGTTTGTGAGGGTCGCCCGGGTTTTATAGTCGCGGAGGTATGAGGCCAAGGGTACCGGGATCACCGTATGTTAGCCGAGGCTGAGCGAGCATTATCTCAGCACAACGCGTTTTTCACGTGACTCCCGAGCACTCCGGTCCCCGAGTCAAGCTGAAATCTATCCATTTATTACCAAGTCTAGTTTCTACTTTCTGCAAACTTAGAAGAGGAAAACCTGCAACCAAATGAGTGATGCGATCACGTGATTTTGGTGGGATGCTGACCTTGTCGTCGAGCTTGCTGACTGTGCGCGGGGCTGGCCATTGCAGCTCATCCAGATGCACCCTGACGACCATAAACTCAGGCATCAACCACAGGAATTGCACTCACTTCATCGCCTTGAGCATCGGCGGCGGCCCGCACATAAGGATCTTGGCGTTGTGCGTAGACGCCGGCAGGTGGGTTTGGATCTGGTCCTTGGACACGAATCCAACACCGCCTGTCCACCCAGCCGGCGGGTTGTTGAGCACGTAAAACACCTTGAAGCGGTCGGGGTGCGCGTCTGCCAGCACATCCAACTCGCTGCGAAGGAGGATATCCTCCTCGTTGACGTTGGCGTAGATGAGGCGGACCTGCGTTTTGTCGCTGGCGTTGCGCAGGACCGCGTTGATGATCTGGTACATGGGTGTAATCCCACTGCCGCCAGCAATCATCCCGAACGCGCCGGTCAGTCCCGGGGTGTAGTCGAACGCGCCCCTCGGCCCCTTGACACGCAGGTTGTCGCCAAGTTTGAGGGTCGTAAAGTGCCGCGAGATGTTGCCCTTTTCATACGACTGTACACACGCGTGGAGATGAGCACCAGAATCCCGGACGGAAAAAAGACGCGTCTGAAGCACCTTAATGAGCAAATCGAACGAACCCTTCTGCTCGTCGTTGCTGATGGGCGTGTAGCTGCGGCTAATTTCCTTGCCGTCGATAGTGGCAGAAACCGAGATGTGTTTGCCGATGGGCAGGCCGAGAATGTCGCTTTCGCGGGGAAGCGAGAACCGATAGCTATCGACGTGGACATTTAGTTGGACTCTGATGCTTGGGGCAACGCCAGCAAGACGAACATGGCGGTGTTGGGGGAAATTTGGGTCTTCTTGACGAGAGGGTACTCTTGCCATTCGGTGGGCTTGAGGACCTTGCGGTTGCCTGGCGGAAGAAGCAGATGAAAAACGCGTCGAAAGGGCGCGACCGAGCGGCACGCACCAGAGCTGAAGACGGTGGCGAAAAGAATGCCAGCAAGGATGAGCCCACCAGTGACGATGAAGGCTGGAGAAGAGGCGAGGGCCACGAGCTGTTCAAAGTCCATGAGGAAGGAATGTGGTGGGAGAGAGATGGTTGGAGACGACAAGATGGACGGGGGCTAGAAAAAGCGGTCTGGGTGTTTAGCATCTTGGACAGACATCAGGACCCACGGCGTAGCGGTCTGGGCTGACCACAAGTCACGCGGTTGGAGGTTGCACCCTCACTTTTCATTCTTCTCTGCGCTGTGCGCCATGCCGCCGAAGCGAGGGCCTCCTGCAGCCCTCCGCATCGACTCGGCCCCGAATGTCCTTCCCAACGTCGCACTCGACTCTGACTCGGCTACCTCAGACGCCGACCTTCCCCCCTTCGCTCCGAACCCCCGCAAGCCCCGCTCTCTCCAGAACATGAAGAAGCTGTCCCTCAACCTCCCCTCGGCCCAGTCGTCCACCACGTCTCTGGCCAGTCTCGTCTCCAATCCGGAGCCGCAGCAGCAGGACCGGCCACGGCGGCCTTCGGTCATCTCCCTCCCTCCCACCACCGGAAACCCCATGGTTGCCACGCGCAAGGTCGAGGATGGGGGCTCTCCAACCGTGCCATATCTCGATGGGCCCATCCAAATCATCCCCGGAATCTGGCTTGGGTCGCAGGACAATGCCAAGGACTGGCCGGCCCTCCGGGAACGCGGCATAAAGTCGATTCTCAATGTGGCCAAGGAGGTCGTCTCTCCCTTCGATGACACGTCCGCGGCTGCATTCCGTGGATTTTCTTCGACTCCCAACCTCAATGCCACCGCCGAAGCGCAGCCAACGTTCTACCCGGCAAGCTTGGCTACCGGCCGCCCTGCGATGCACTATCTCAAGCTCCAATGGTCGCATGGACAGCAGAACCTCGTCGAGCAAGGCTTCCCCGAAGCTATGGCGTTTGCCGATGCTGCGCTCGAACGCGGCGATGGCGTCTTGATCCAGTGCGTTCAAGTCTTGTCAAGCGATAACACGCACACCTCACTGACACTCTCTACAGTTGTCAGTTGGGCATTTCGAGATCTGCAACTCTCGTGATAGCTCTCATTATGCGCGCGGCGGCAGAGCGCTCCCCATCTGTCCCCTCTGAAATCTGGGCTCTCAAGGGCATGCAGGGCGCGTATTCTTTCCTCAAGGAGAAGAGCAAATGGGTTGGGCCGAATATGTCGTGCGTGACACGTTAGCTGTCGCTGTTTCTCCGCAGCTCACCCACAACCATTTAGCCTTATTTATCAGTTGTTGGACTACGAGAAGAAGCTACGCGGGGACGGAGGAGATCTGTCGGGGACAGAATCTGGTGCCGAAGACGAAGAGTGGGGACGCCGCCGGCAATTGCTCGACGAAACGAATACCGACGATGATGATGAGAACGAGCGGGAAAATTCGCTGGTCATGCGCGAGGCACAGTACCTCGACAAGGCCATGGAAGCGCGATTCCTTGCGCGCAAGACGTCCGGCTCTTCACTTGCTTCATCATCTTCCGGTGTTGGCATGGGTGCTGCGTGGCGCAGTCGGTATGGATCGCGCAAGCGGACCGGCTCGGTTGCGAGCAACATGACCAACGGGAGCAGCATTCTTAGCGAGGATCTCGTCGAGGAAGACGAAGAGCAGGAGTTGCTCGGGATCGGTGGAGGGTTTAATGACGATGATCGTGGGTCCAGCGCTGAGCCGGATTCCCAGAGTTCGCCAGAGGATGATGTGCAACAAGCCGTCAGCCCGCTTCGTCCCGGTGGTCTCCCGTCGGCGCCGGTTTGGAAGACCTCGTTCAATATCCCTCCCCCAGCAACCGCCTTCCGTCCCACATTCAATCTTCCGCCGTCGAAGGGGAAACGTCGGCCGGCACCACTCGCTGCCATGTCGCCCAATCTAACCCCATCCGTCGTCGTCATTGACGAAACGACGGAGACGCCTCGCAAGCCTAGTGCTCGCACGGCTGCGAATCTTCCTTCCATTCGCACTCGTACCGAGTCCAAGAAGCCGGCACCCCCGCCTCTCCATCTTCGCACCTCTCTGAAGCCGAAAACACCAAAAACCCCCAACCCGGCCTCGGGTTTGGCTACGCCATCACAATCGCAGACGCTCTTTTTATTCCCTCCATCCCCAACGACGTTGACGAGCCGAACGCCATCCGCCATGACCCTGTCGAGTATGAACGGACCCTTGCCGTTCCCAAGCTTGAGCACGCCGCGCGTGTCGACTTTCCGATCCGACGGTCGGACGCGCTCGTTTATCGGCTTGGGCGCGCCGCCGACGCCGACCACCGCGTTTTCGCGAGTGGACGCGAAAGGCTACTTTGGGGGACTGCCTGAGTGATTTTGTCTCCTATGCAGTCTATGTTTTTATGCCCCACTCCCGGGTCATGGCGTATCGTGTTTTCGTGCATTCGCATATGCTCTCTACCCTCTCAACTCACGCATCTTCATCGTTCACGCAACAAACAACACTCAAGCATTCAGCTAGAT
This sequence comes from Mycena chlorophos, assembly GCA_014461115.1. Taxonomy (NCBI): domain Eukaryota; kingdom Fungi; phylum Basidiomycota; class Agaricomycetes; order Agaricales; family Mycenaceae; genus Mycena; species Mycena chlorophos. Next base: position 1,005,050 of record JACAZE010000007.1, on the reverse strand, counting down.
GTACCAACCCAACCAAGCAAACAAACAAACAAACAACCCACTCTTGACGCCCACATCTACCTGCATATTTCTTCGGGCATGGACAATTTTTTCAACTTTTTAATTTCTTTGCGTCTACATACGTGTACCATCTATTTTGCACCTCTTTTTGCACTGCGCTGCCTTCCGACTATCGTTTACCGCGTACCTTCGTCTTCTTTGTGTACCCTGTTGCATTGTTTCTGGCTTGTCGAGCGGGATCTTTCCCTGCTCTTCTTCGCAGGACAGGACTCCTGGAATGTCAACATAGCTTAGCAAAAATTTCAGACGCGTTGTGCGTGACACGACGCGCTTTCGACAAATGCCGCTACGTTGGCCTGCGCGTATGCGCTGGCCACCGCGAGGAACCTGGCAGCCCCGAAAAAAACTTGCCATCGCTGAAAACTGTCAGCCTAGCAGCGCTCAAAGTCTAGTCAAACCGGGGTCGTGTTCTGTCGTGGTCTCAAGCTGCTCTCAGGTTCTCAACGTTGCCGCTGGCCTGCACTTGCTCTCTCACTTTGTAACGTTTGCTACGGTAAAACTCGTCCTCGCGTGCGTTCGTCGCATTAACAAGGCCTCGAGATGACAGGGCCCTCGATGCTGCCCACGCTCGCTGTCCAAGGCGAAATTGGGCTAGAAATCCGCTGGTTTGTACGGCGGGACCCTCTAGGGAACATCAAACGAGGCGACATCGTCACGGTACGGTCTCCGCTCGACCCGAAACGACTCTTGTGCAAACGCGTACTCGGACTGCCGGGCGACATCATCTGCGTGGACCCAACAGGCCTCAAGGCACCGTCGACAGAGCACGTCGTGATTCCGCAGGGGCATATCTGGATTGTTGGTGACAACACTGCCAATTCGCGCGACTCGCGAACGTTTGGACCGGTGCCTATGGGGCTTGTACAGACCAAACTCGTCGCAAGGGTAAGAATGTTTGCTTCGTAGAGAGACGCTAATGATGATGTTCATTGCGCAGATATGGCCCCCCAGCCGCTTCACCATCTTCCGCAACCCGACCGAGTACCTCGCATACGACACATAGCAGTATCATCTGGTGAAATTCATCGAGTATCCGCCTTCGCCGTTGGGCACGAATTGGAAATTGTCTGTCGACAGTCCAAAGTTCCCTGGTGTGGTGGTCTGTGTAAGCTCTCGGAGAATAAACAACGGGGGCCGCGAACCTAGAATGCTGTTTCCAATTCCTTTCAGTTTCCCCAGCATCTCATCGGTCTCTTTCTTCTGCGCGGCCTCGAGACGCGGTTTCAGCTGGACCTGATTGCGTTCAATCTGTCTTGTCGCAGCGTCCCCAGCGGGCAGCAGCTTTAGAAGGGTTGTATAGTCTGTGGCACGCTAAAATTCAGTGGCAGAAGGTCGAGGACAAAGGCGCACCCTCTTGAGCCGAAGTGAGGGCACTCCAGGAGCCGATCTTTTCATTCGACGCGGCGCGTCTCTGCAGTGCTTTGACGTAGTTGGGATCGTCAAGTAGCGCTGGACCGCGTCATGTCGGTTTGGTTGAAGGGAGAATCTGCGCTTACCCTCAGTGCAAGCTTCTACTGCAAGCTTATCGTCGTTCTTCGTACAGTCTCGATTACCACAGCTCTCAGGGTCAACTGGAAGCGCACCAGCTTGACGTAGCATGCGCCAATGTTTGCATTGAGCACCGCGCGCGTCTTGACAAGTTCTGGATCCTCTGGGGATGGTTCTGGGGCACTCTCTGTTTCCTCCTCCTGTTGCGCGCCGTCGTCGTCATCTAGCTGAACAGGCTTGGGCTCTGGAACTTTTTGCCGTTTGGGGAGACGGCCAAGGGCGGTGCGGTAGGCTACGAGAGCTTGCTCCCATCTTTGAGCACGAAAATGGACGTTTCCTTCTTCTTTGAGTTCGTCCTAACCACAAATCAGCGACATCGGGTTGGCGGGACACAGTGGATAAACCATGGAGCGGTAACGTGACCATCCCGTTGTGACGCGTTCCCGTTTAACCGTAAAGCTTGTTCATCCGCGACTACCATGTCCATCGACACCGCCAAAACAATCCTCATTGTCGGCGCCACCTCCGGCCTGGGTCGCGCATTGGCCCTCGCGTTAGCCGCACTCCCCAGCGCCCCCACCGTTATCGGCGCAGGTAGACGCAAAGCCAGACTGGAAGAATTGGCATCCAAAGGCATCGACACCCTTGAGTTCGACGTGTCCCTGCCCATAGACCAGCTCAAGAAAAACATCGACGATCTAATCGCCAAATATCCAACCGTGCGTTCGGACGACACACTGGCAGTCCTTCGTTTGCTCAACGAGTCCAGCTCGACGCTGTTATCTTCTCCTCTGGTGTCCAGTACCAGCAGAATTTTAAGAAGCAGCAAGTGAACCTCGAAGGTGCGGTGTCTAATGAACATCGCGACGTCTCTCATCCCCACTCCAGAAATCTCCAAGGAAATGCACATAAATTACATCGCCGTCGTCAGCACGATATCCCTCCTCACACCACACTTCCTGGCACTTAGCGTAAGGACTTTCTTTCCCGCGTCTCTCCGCATTGGCCGACCAATCCAACAGGAACGAGGCCTGCCGTCTTGGATCATCCCAATCACATCGGGACTCGCTCTCAAGCCCGGCCCGCAAGTAATCAACTATTCGGCATCCAAGGCGGCGCTGCATAGTTTCAGCGACTCGCTTCGCATCCAGCTCGCAGACACCAAGATCAATGTTTTGGAGATCATCCCTCCGTGAGTTTGCAGTATAAAACCAACGAGAAATTCCTCATCGAGAATCCAGTCTTGTTGAATCGGAACTGCATGACGGTAGAAACGCTCTCTAAGCTCTTGCTTGCAGCACTGACTAGCTTTCCTCCAAGACCAAGGAATGACCGAGACCCTCTCCAAATTCTGGATGCCCCTTGACAAATACACGCCGCTGACCATTGAGGGACTGCAGCGCGGAGACCTCCATATCGCGGCGGGAAAAGCCCAAGCGGTTTGGAAGACAATCGAGGCGGCTGGGCTCAATGGCCCATTCCAGTAGAGAAGTGAATAGTTCCGCAAAGAAAATAGCATTTACAAGATGTGCGCCTACGTGAGTTAAATAGAAATGATACAATGAGGGACTGTTGATGCTACGGGTGAGGGACAGAATGAACAACTAGATTCGCACTTGACAATCTAAAGGACAAGGAAATCGGAGGAAGCCCGAGCCGTCAAGCTGTCCGTCCCGACTTGTTGTTGGCCATGTTTAGATTTATGCCTTGCGTAGGTGTCAGTAAACATCACGAACTGAACTCGTCTTAACATACCTCGATACCAGTTCAAGGCGTCGGACGGTGAAGGGGCGTCAAAGTAAAGGATTGCCTTGTTGTCGACGAGTCGGAGAGCGTTTCCGTGAACGATACTTGCCGGTTGAGGCAAAGTTTGCATCCGCAAAACGGCCCAGAGGTCGACCGCCGAGTTGGGGTCGTGACCCTCGGAAGGATCTCGGCACAAAACGAGCAAGTCGTTGCAAAGAATTCCGACGAGGGGTCGTGGCGTAAGCTCGGGAGCGAGGCAGTCCACTTGCACATTGCAAGGGTCGCCTTGCGCGTTAATCGACTCGAACGACACGACGGCCTTGCGCACGACTCGCGTCAAAAGCAGTTGCCCGTCCATGATGAGACGTCTGTGACACACGTGACTTAGACGGTATAGCAAAGATATCGCTACACGCACCTATGGGGCTGTACCAGCGGACTGGGGAATTTGCCTCGTATCCGCGATTGCCACTGAACCAATTTGCGCCGAGACTCTGATTCTCGTTTGCCTTCGTTCATGTTGTTGGCCAATAATGAGATCTCCGCCAATGACCGATCCAGCGGGTCGTCCATGTACTCGTATGTTGGCGGTGTGCTGCGAAGAAGTTCCTCTAGCTTCATGAAAGCATGAATTACTGCAACCACCGGTCGATCACAACACGTACCAGTAGTCGATATCGGGGAATTCGTTGTACAGGAAGGAGCAGGTAGCCTTCAAGATTGAGCTGCGAGTGCCGCGGATTCATTCGGCATCGTTTGAGATACGAACGAAGCCGTTTCCGCTGGCTTGCTGATAACTGAGGCAGTCCAGCGGCAGCGCCGGGATCGGAAGGGGCATGAGGGGCGGAAATAGCTGATAGTGTTAAGCCCAAGCCAGCCAACTGAGACGTGGATGGCGCCATCGCGGGTGTTGAGCCCGACCCCGCGGCCGCGGACCAACTCTTGACGCGCTGGACAGCGTTGTCGAAGTTACTTCAAAAAAAAAAGTTAGCGCTGTCGTCGCAATAAGATCTTTCAAAGAGACTGACTTGATGTAACTGGAATACATCTTCATGAACGCAGCGTGCCTAAGGAACATGTTGCCGATAGCCTTGGCGACATTCAGCGAGAGCTGTCCGTCAGCGTCCGCGTGGTCGGCATTGGGCTGCATAAGCGGGGCCGCGGCGACTTCGAGCGCGGGGAGGAAGCTGTCTTTGTGGAAAGAGAAGAGGGATTCGATGCCGCCGAAGATGATTTTTCTTTCAGCGGCGGGGACAACAGTCTCCTTATTCGAGCTTCCCAGCGCGTTGACGGTCACGGACCCGGGCTTGATGTAGATATCGACGAGTTCTTGCAAACCCTTGACATACGTCCGCTCCGTGCTAACGGGGTTGTTAGTCAAAGACGCTAAGCATTATCTGCGGGCCACGCACACGACAATTTCCCGGACAACCATGGCACGTTTCCCTTTGTCGTCTTTGAACTTGCGTTCATCGCCGGACCCGCTACTGTCGGTGGTTGCGACGCTGTTGGTTTGTGTGGAGCTGCCAGTGCGGACACCGCTGAGTGAGTCGAGCGAACGGAGCTGGCTCGAGTCGATTGAGCTCCCGTTGGATGAAACAGACGCCTCGCGCTCAAGAGCTGTTCCCGTCGGTCGTCGAGAGCGCGGAGCCAGGGCTTCGTCGCCGTTGGCACCGTATACGCCCATACCCGCGGCCTGTTGGGATGCTCCGAGGTCGTTCATGTCCTTGAGGTACGCCATGACAGAGCGGAGGGCACGTTGGTAGGCCTCACGTGCGCGCTCTTCCTCGCGGCGGCTGTAACTGTCGGCGAAAGCAACAGGGCTGGTTGCCTCGCCTTGGCCGTCACCGTTGGTTGCTGTCACTCCGGGTACGAAGTTGGATGGTTCGGGGATGGGGATGTTAAGAGAAGGTGGACCGTCTATGGGAAGGAAACTTCTGCGCTTGGCGCGCGCAGTGGTCGGAGGAGGAGCCAAAAGATTGCCTCCGGAAGAAGGTGTCGATGCCGCGGGAGCTTCTTCCAAGACGACGGGCGGCGCGTTGACAACAGGCGTTGTAAACGCGTCCAAGCTGCCCGTAGTCGAGAAGCGCATATTGATCTGCGGGGACTGAGCTGCAAATCGGTCGATAGTCGGGGGAGCAGTGCCTGGTGGCCGAGCCATATGGCGGATCTGCGGGGGAGACGGCCGCGGAGAAGGACCATCCATCTTCATCTTGCCCATCGACATCTTTTTCAAGAAACCCCATCGACTGTTCTTCTCCTTCTCCTTGCCCGCGCGAATCGTGTTGTTGTTGCTCCCTGTGTCTCCCAGCACATCGCTAGATCCACTTGGCTTCTCCCACATTGACTGTGTGAGCGGAGCTCGCGAATTCGAAGGCGGGTTATGTGATGGACCGCCGTCCAGGATTGTGGCCGGACCCACACTGCCGTAGCGCTTTTGCATCCCAGGCCGAGGCGGAGTCTGGCTCAGCAAATTGGTGCTAGAATGCGCAAAATGCTGGAGCGGAGGCCGCGACGAGGACGGGTCTGGCGTACTGCGATTCCGCAAATCGCCAGCACTCTTCATCCGCCGAACTTCGTGGTCAGCAAAGTAACCCGGATCGTCCTTCTGCGAGTCTGGTCGGGGAATGGGATGGTGCGCACGGTTCGGCGTTGTGCGGGTCCGGACAAGGGTGGAACCTTGCGTTGGGGAGCGGGCGGTGATGGTATGGTCCTCCTCGTCAGGAGAAGGTGTCTCGAACGACTTCGAGTTGGGGCCGGAACTCGGAGGCTCGGAAAGCTCCTCGTCTGTCTCGGCCTCTGACGACGGAGAATGGAGAGGAAACATTGGCGTCGAGGGAGGGTACACGGGCGTCGACGGCACCTTTGCCAAGAGCGGCTCGACCAAAGCCTTCCACGGACCCTGGAATGGATTGCCGTCGACATAAAGGGTCTGGAGAGCAGGCAGGAGCGACAGCCAGCTGGGAAGGGCGTGCATCTTGTTTCGCCTGATGCTGATTGTATGGAGTTTGTCAAGGTCCACCAGCGTGTCGGGGAGCGTACTAATGCCAGTCGATTCGGCAATGAGCACACGCAGATGCAAGAGATCAGCAAGGAAGACGGGAAGAACGCGCAGAGGGTTCGAGGCAATGTTGAGCTCCTCGAGACAGACGCAGAGCGCGAGGGTGGGCGGTAGGGCGTTCAAGAAGTTAGCAGAGATGTCGAGGGCGAGTAGGGACGTAGTTATCGGGGGAATAACGCAGGTGAGGAAGGAGGGAAGTGTGTTTGGGGTGCTGGAGGAGCCAAGAAGCAGGTGCGTTGTCCCTAGAATAATATGAGCCACAGCCATGGATGCAGAAAATGAGAACGCACCGGGATGGACCTGTATTTCGGCCAGATTCATGCCCTCGCCGTGGACGATCATGCCTCGACCCTCTTCTGCAATCAATGCGGCAGACGTGCATTCCTCCTCGTCTGGGTCGTCATCGTCGGCCAGGAGGAGATGGTCATCGTCCGTATCGTCCTCGCTTGGGCCATACTCGTCCCGCTCATCAAGTGTACTCTGCCAGCCCATGTCATAGCTCTTTTTCTGCTGCAACCGAGGGGACAGGTGGAAGTCAGTGCCGACCGACGATGCTCGGGAGCGGCCACTGGAATACGACTCGGACCAGCGCGAGTTTTCGCCTGTGGACGACCTATTCTCGCTCTCCATCAACTGGACCACGGAATCGGAGGTGATGCCCATGGCCCTGCCATCGTCGTCGGGGTCGCCTGACGCGACGCGGACGTGATTGTAGTCACCCGAGGCAAGGGCACTCCCGTTGCTCGTGTGGGCCGATGAGCGTGTCGAGGCTGATGACGACGAGGAGAGCGCTGGCGGGGTGGACTGGAGGCGATATGCAGGGAATTGGGTCGGATCCGGAAGCGTCTTGGGGGGACGGGCAAAGGAGTGGGGTTCGCGAGTGTAGCCTGCGACGGCTATGTTCTTGTGGGAGTTGGCCGTCAGCGGGCTGTTGAGACTGAGCATGGCCTCCGAAGTCGAGGCCATCGTCGCCGCTATTCAGAGAGGGTTAAGAGGAGGATCAAGTCCAAGTCGTCACGTCACTTACGACGCTCGAGCTCGTCGTCGTCGTAGACGCTGTCCATCGACAGCCACGAAGACCGCGCAGCCATCCTCTGCGCCATTATGGCAAGTAAGACGCAACCGAGCGCGCGTCCATCATCAAATAAATATAACAGAATACGCGAAACTCATCTCACACCTCCCTACCAACCCGCCATCAAAAGTCATACAACTCTGGCCGGTCGCTTTGGAACCCTACTCTCTTCTTCTTTCCGGTCACCTTTAGTTCCTCCACTTCAATGGTCACCGCCGCAATCTGCACCGGCGCCGCAGCGACCGCCGGAGCGCTTGTGCGACGGTCCGAAACACCGCCCTCAATATCCAAGTGCAGCGTCTCGATAATGAACCGCTTCCGAGTGCATTTGAACCCGAGATTATTGTCGCCACCACCCATTCCGGTTCCTCTCAACGTTGAAAAGCGGTCACTGGCGGATACAAAGCCGCGCGGGGCCGGAAGCGCGTGGATTTGGACCAAACCATGAAGTGATGGAAAACTAGCTGCGAGTGAGGGATCGGCTGCGACGGACCGAATAAACGACTGGACTGGGGCAAAAGCGAAACGCACCTGCGAAGCCCGCCAGAGTTATCGCCCCGTCCGAGACCCAACCAAGCTTCTGGTACCAGTCCGACGACGCCGTCGAGAATTCGGCGACGAGATTGGTTGATGCGCATGTGTTTGGGTATCTCCGCAATAATCCGCGTAGTTCATGCAAAAATCGCAAGATGTCCTGGATAGGCAATGCATAAACAAGTGGACCTTTACCGAGGCGCGAACTCACTTGGCTGTCGAGATCTCCCCAACTTGGTGACCCGAACGAAGGAACACAGATGCGCAACGGCGCGTTGTTTGTGGCAAGAAGATCCCGCAGAGCATCAAGAATTTGGCGCGGTGTTGTGACGGGCACTATGGTGAGGAGATTGGCGGAAATCGCCTCAGAAACAACGGAGGTCGGTATTCGTACAGCAAGATCGAAAGGATGGGAGCTCTCCGAGGCCACAGTCGTTTGGAATTGCTTCATCTGTTCGTAACGCCATGCAATCTTGATGTTTTCGCCGCTCGGGAGTGATTCATTCGCATCGTTTGCGGCGGAAGAAGACGTCCACATGCAGGCATGTACCCATTCGATATTTCCAACGACGCAGACACGTTGCTTTGCGGCCAAGGACTGGGCGACAAAGTATTTCTGCACAAGTTCGCCATAATCGGTGTGTAGATCTGGCGCGGTGATTGTGAGCAAGCAGGACGAAGGTAGTCCGCCTCCGAGGAGGTCGTCGAGCGAAGGAATGCCCGACGAGTAGAGCTGCGGTGCCGAGTCGCGGATTGGGGCTGATGATGGTTTGCGTTTGAACGACATGGATGCATGTGACTCGCGATTGCTGACCGCGACTTGACTCTTGCGCTCATGTCGCGCAAACGAGCAAAAGTCGAGTTCGGGGCCGCAACCGAAGACGACAACAATCCTTCTGTCGGCGCTGGTGCTAACGAGCCCTCGTCCTCCGCCCGAAGCACCCGCCGCGCTCGAATAACCTCCGTCCCAACCCTCGTAGTCCTCTGTTCCCGCGTATTCGCCGATAATTTTGTGCGCTTGCGCAACAGAGAAACCCTTTGGAATAATCGCTTGTCCTCCCAGCTCGGCAGCATCCCCGATACTCTACTCCACATCCTACTCGCAGACCTCACTCGAGTCTGCCCGACATATCTCAAACATGAGTTTATAGCGGCGTTTTTCCTCCGCGGCCACCGTGTTTCCCTCGATTCGTCGCTTCCGGGTGTATCAAATCACACTGTTCGTGCCCTGGACCGCATGGGGACCGACCTGCGAGACTTGGAGCTCTCCGGCTTCACCAAGATACCAGACACCGTATTTGCGGGGGCGATTAAAAGCCTGCCAAATCTAAGACGATTGGTGCTCCGGTCGGTTGAACTCTTCTTAGTCCAAACTTGTCTCACTCCATGAGCAGCGGTTCGTCGTTAGTTGGCCCAAAAACCATGGCTGCGGCCGTTGGTTGCAAGCACCTTCAGACTTTGAACCTGAATTACACGACCGTTACGCCGGTATCATTGTTGCCAGTACTCCTTGCTTGCTCCCAAGAGCTGCAAGTACTGAAGCTTGCAGGTATTCCAAACTGGGTATCGGAAAGCCTGTGCAAACCAATGTATGGCTAACGGTTTTGCTAGACGGATACAACATTCCGCAAGATGCTTGCCCCCGAGCTCTCGCTCCCGCAGCTCAAAACCCTGAAACTATGTCGATTGAATATTTCAGAGGCATCCCTTCACGATCTTCTGCCTCGTTGTCCCTCCTTACGCCGACTGGACATCTCCTTCATGGCCGTGCGCCATCCGTTCGATGACTCTTTTCCATTGCCAGCGCTGGAAAAGTTGTATCTAACGTCGACGGGCATCTCCAATGCGGAACTCGCGAATCTTCTCCAGCGACTTCCGACACTGAGCTCCCTCGCTCTGGGTGCCCTCGGCGCCAGTCCTCGGTCAATCGCAGCAATCGACTCGTCTATGACTCTGACGGATTCGGCGCTTCTCCAAATACTACCTCATTTGCAGGCTCTCAGCAGTCTGACCAACCTGAGCCTCGTCGGGAACACCAAACTGGGATCATCTCTGGGCCAGCTCATCGCGTCCGTTGGCCGGAAATGCATGGTAAAAACGCGTCTTCATCATTGCTCTGGGGCATCGCTAAGTTAGACCCAGTGGCTCAACCTCTCCGGTATTCCCGGCCTACGTTCGCAATATCTCGCTGCGTTGGTGCCAGACACGGATTTGGCGGAAACAACATCATCTCTCGAAATCTTGTTGTTGAACAACACCGGTATCGACGACGATGCCGCGCCGTTCCTTGCATCTTGTTCTCGCTTGCGGTGGCTTGAAGTTGCGGAGACAAAGATGTCCAGTCCGTAACCGCAAGTCATTTCATTTGCTGCTAATCTTCTTGGCAGGTGACGGTCTCTTCGACGTCCTCGACGGATGTCCCCACCTCACGACTTTGGGCCTCAAAAGCTGCAGGGGTGTGCGTGTTGGGGACCGCCGACGATTTTTCGAGGTGATGCTACTGTTTTCGGAACCACAGTTGCACTGAAGATGTTGCAGGCATGGGAAGAAGATCGTGCATCGAAAAAATAAAGTACATGCAGAAACCTAGGACATGACTTTCCATAGCTTTCCTATCCATCTGAACATTATGGATCTGGGGACCTGAACAGGAGTAAGTGGAGACTTAGGTTGGACAACTACGGGTGGTGGTGGGGCTGGGATATCGGAAGGCAACGATTGCGCCACGACGGTCGAAGTAACCTCGAGCGCAAGTCGTTTCGGCGGGTGAGGTTCGTCCCAGTCCAAATATACGTCTGGTTCTGGTTCCCGTTTTCGTTTGTTCGGTGGCGATGGTTGAGGTGGTGGCGGTGGAGGCGAAAGTTTGCGCGCCCGTTTGGACTGATTCTCCTCGTCGCAATCGGCCTTTCGCTTCGGCGGTCTCGGCGATACGGGAGGCGGCACCTTTCGACCCGAGGAGTTGGCAGGTTTACGAGGAAGGGCAGGTCGCTTGAACTCTGGCGAGCGCTTGCGAGACGGTACCGACTGAGGTTCGTCATCCGGATCCCCATCTCGCTCCAGCTTGTCGACAATGTCCAAGAAATGCTCGATGGCCCGTTCGAGGTCTTCTGTGCTTTGTCCCGGCACGACAAATCGCCGAGGGTCAGGCCGGGATGCATGCCAGTCCGACTCCCATTCCGCCAAACCAACAGGCGGATCGCGGACATCTTCAGCCCGACGACTGCTGCGTTTCGCGCGCAAAACCCGTTGGTGCTCCAGTTCTCGTGCGCCTTCGTAGTCAAGGCGATATTTGACCTTGCGCATTTCGAATCGGAGCTCTTCGGGGGACGCAGCTGCAAGTTGGACCGCCGGATTGGGAGCAAGAGCCTTGCTCTCTTGGAAGTCGATGAGTGTAACACGAGCATCTCCACCAATGAGCATGTGGCGAAGCTCGACGTCTCCGTGGAGGACTCCAGCCGTGTGAAGCTGCTCGTAAGCTTGGACGCATCGTTTCTTGAGGACGTTAGGCATGTCTGCGGAGGCCTCGATCCAAAACGACGCGTGCGGCAACTTCATCGCGACGTCTATTGCGCCCACGGCCGCATAGACGTTGATGAGTGTGGGCACGACGCGACCTTGCAGCGACTTGAGCTGGACCTTGTATAGTGCGAGCTGAAGGTCGTTTCAATACCATGCAAAACAACATGGGAGGACGGACCTCGGAAAAGAAGCCATGCCACCGCGTGCTGGTGAGCCATCTGGCTGAAAATGAGCTAAATCCGTGGATAGAATAGGACTACCCACTGCTTGGATATATATTGGAGTGGTTCATGGCCAAGGAGCCCGGTTCTGACGAATACATCGCACATCGCGCCAGCTGAAGCGCCGTTAGCGTTGAAGGAAGGCCTAAGAGCAACACTGACATGATAAAGGAATGCGAGGCTCCGTGTCCTGGAAAGGCAGACCCGTCGTCCATTCCCACTCCTTCGGCGGAGTGTAAATTGGTTTCGCCAATGTGGCTCGGGGAAAGTTCTTGGGGAGAGATTTCGTTCTTCGGGGAGAGCTGGAGGCAGGATGCTCTGGCTTTGACCAGTCCACCGGGAGCTCCAACGGGATTGTTTGTTGAGTTTCCTGAGGAATTCTGCGTCTCGATGGTTGTGGGTGCTCAAAAGCCGCGCAGAGGGTGGTGAAGAAGAGAGACGAGGCGTCGCTCCTGGAAGCGATCCTAGTGGATGCGAGGGTCATGGTGTGGATGAAGGAGTGGGTCCATGCAACCACGGGCTTATATGCGCCATCGACGAACAAGGTCAAAGAACAAGACGCGCCAAAGCGGACGATCGGACGTCACCGTGATCAGTCATGTCTAAGCGAGCCGCCATCGACGACGACGACGACCAGCGGCCTGCGAAGCGTCGAGCAACCGACGGCGCGTACACTCGCACAAAACACCCATCCATCACATCTGCCCGCTCTGTCTACTGCTACGAACGCCTCAACCAGATCGAAGAGGGCTCGTATGGCGTCGTCTTCCGCGCCCGCGACAAGCAAACAGGCGACATCGTCGCCCTCAAGAAACTAAAACTCGACGAGGAGAAAAACGGATTCCCCATCACCGCTCTGCGCGAAGTCAACGCGCTCATGGCCTGCAGACACGACAATGTCGTCGGCATTCGCGAGGTTGTAGTCGGCGACACTTTAACCCAGTGCGCTGCTTTTTGGCCTTGCTTTCTGCTCTTAACTGCGCCCAGAGTATTTGTCGTTATGGACTTCATCGAGCACGACCTCAAATCCCTGCTCACCATGATGCCCTCGCCATTTCTGCAGTCGGAAATAAAAACCCTGATGCTCCAGTTGCTTTCCGCCGTGGGCCATTGTCATTCGCGCTGGATCCTGCACCGTGACCTCAAAACCAGCAATCTACTCATGAACAACCGCGGCACCATCAAAGTCGCAGACTTTGGGCTTGCTCGCAGATATGGTGACCCCGTTGGCGTGGGCGGCTTGACCCAGCTCGTCGTGACGCTCTGGTATCGGTGCGTCGGTCCGTTCTCGTCGTCGACCGGCAAGTGAGCATTGTCAAGCGCACCCGAGATCCTCCTCGGTGCTAGCACGTACTCGACTGCTGTCGATATGTGGTCTGTAGGCTGCATCTTCGCCGAGCTCGTCTTGAAAGAGCCATTGTTTCAAGCAAAGGGAGAAATGGAACTTTTGTCCATGATCTTCAAGCTACTCGGGCCGCCGACATCCAATTCGTGGCCTGAATACGACTCCCTTCCGCTCGCAAAGACTTTGTCTTTGCCTTCTCCGCAGCCTCCTCAGTTCCGCCAAAAGTTCCCGTATCTCTCAGCGGCGGGCATCGACCTCATGATGTCTCTCTTGACCTACGATCCAGAGCGACGCATTACTGCAGAAGAGGCTCTGCAACATTCTTATTTCACGTGCGTCCGCAGCTCCGGTTGCAGCTCTTTCTCATCCCTTACCAGAGAATCGCCATTGCCGAAACATCCCGATCTATTCGGTTCCTTCCCTTCCGTCGCAGCTGGGGAAAAGTACGCGGCTTTCTTGTTCGCCTGCTGCCTCGCTGAGTGTCCGCCGCAGGAGACGCAAGCCCTACAGTCCGTCTGCACCGGCCAGAGCCGCTGATTACAAGCTGTTGCACGAGTTCGACATCCTGTTCGTCGCTCTCTCTCTCTCTCGTGCGCTGCGCTCTTCTAACGGAGCATAGGGAATGATGTTTACAGTTCTACAATACAGTACACGTTACTTTTAAGCAGTGGCTCCAGCCGTTGTGATAAATGTCCAGAAGTGTTTTCCGCTTCCTGTCTAGATTATGCATCTACTCCGTGTTAGCACAGAGCCGAATCTACGAAGCAGACTCACAATATGAGGATCCGGTCAGAAGTGTGCTCAGAGCCGCCAGCTGGTCCTCGTTGAAGCGAGCCGAATCCTGCGGGCATTGAGAATGCATTGTGCTTTCACAAAGAGGCATACCTCGTGCCACGTATCGCGGTGCGTTCGACTGAAATTCCGCGCCGTCTTGCGGACCGAGGTCGAAATCGGAGCCTTGGAGGTTCATCAGTACAGCGTTCAGAGTGAATTATCACGTGATCCCACAGGGTCGTAGGTGTGCTCTGCCAGAACATCGGTGAGCAGACCAGGCGTCCACTTCTCCACCGTGTACGGCGAGCTCTCGACTATCGCGCACACTCCCAGGATCGCCGCATGCCGTTGGCGGACACTGCGAGCGTATGAAGGGTCTCCGCGTGCTGGAAGATGGCTCTTGCGGATGAGTTGAACGAAGCGGTCCTAATTCTGCGTAAATAACGAGGACATGCATGAAGTGAGGAGGAGTGTTACCCGCAAGCGATAGATGTGCCGTCGAGGCGATAATCGCAAGACACCAGACAACGTTCTAGAAAGGAATGAGCGAGTATTCAGGGCGATTCGCAAGCGCATACGTTGCGGCCATCTCCCGAACGTCGACTATCTCGTCGTCTAGGCACTTGGACAGAACCTGTTCCTCACGGTTAGAAGGAACGGATGGCACAGATAGTGGGCTTGCCTCCAGAATCTCCAACACCTTGCTCTCACTGATCAAGGGCATTTGGCGGAAATAGAAGACTGCAGAAAGTCAACCCTCAGAATTCTCTCCAAAACAAGGCCTTGCCTTGAACTAAAGGCAGGGCCTTTAACCGAACACGCCATGACTGGTTAGTCGTGAGTTCGACGGTCTCCGAGTGCCGGGAAATACTGACCGGAGAGTTTTGGATTGTGTCGAATATGCCGTCGATGACCGAGTTGACGAGTTGGTGGGGAGGCCGCACGCCACACATTTGGACAAGTACGTCGTTCCCTCTAGTCGCCAAGTCGTCGTTGTCGTTGACCTCAGTAAAACGAAACAGCTCAGGCATCAATGGGACGATGTAGTCGAAGGTGGCGATGGCTAAGATCGAGGTAAGCAGCATTCTCAGCGCACGGCTGAGACATACCAGTAGGCTCCAGCAAATGTTGGAAGAGGAATTTGCAGATTGTGACGCCCATGCTGGGTTGCATAAGACGCCCGTGTTGTATTCGGAGATACCGTCTCACCGATCATATGTTGACTGGAACGCCCGAACGCCAGGGACCCGTTCTTCTCGCCAGACGTGGAACTTTTGCACGAGTTCAGCGATCCGAGGACCGTGATAATACCCGCGCATGCCCATGATGTCGTGGTCGACCGGAAGGACCCGACATTCTCTGAGGAAAATCTCGGTCGTTGGTTGCGAAGGGGTCGGACGCGTCTAATCTACGTGAGGTAGACAACGCGCAACAAAGAAAATAACATGCCTTGATGATACTCGCAAACAACAGAAGCTCTGAGATGTGACTTCGAACCTATGGCGCCGATAAGGAAATAGCGAGACGAGCACTGCGAATAACGAACCTCTTCGTGCTCGTTGATTTGTAGTTGATTCCAGCACTGTTCGACAACGTTGTCGAGCCACGCTGAACAGACTAGCTCAGCCAACACCATAGGCCGAAGCAGGCGACTCACGAGTGAATTTCCAGTTGAGCTCCTGATAGAACGCCTTGAAGATAGACAAGATCTTGGTCGCATCGAAGGTTAGCTCGGGCTGGAAGTCGATCGTCGTCCAAAGCTTCATGATGTGGTCGACGAGAGGTTGCAGGCGACTTTGAAGGCGTCAATATTAGTCGATATCGGCGCGTTGGCATACCGAGGATCTTTGTTGTGGAACAGATACTGAGGAATGACATTAGAACTGTGTTCTCAGTATTCGATAACGGCCTACTCCGAGAAATGACTCCCATATGTTGACCGTGTCGGTTTTGAGATTCTGGCTGAAGATTTGGGTCATGACAGGCTTGAACCAGTCCCAGAGCACGCTGATTGGAGTCAGCGAGAGTTTCAAGACCGAGAAGAGAGTTGCCTCTGTTTTGAAAGGGACCAGTGCTTCGAACCTGGGTTGGTGAGCAAGTGGCGAGACCACGTGACGAGACATCCGACCTCCAATAATCCCAGCGAGGAGCTCTGCCAACGCCCGCTGCTTGTCGGGTTCCTTGTTGGACAATAACAAAGCGAGAGTTGGTTCCACTGCTGCGAAAGGCTCGTCTTCGAGCACTTGGACTGCTCCGGGTCAGGCGCTAGCAACTACGACGGCGAGAAGACGCACAGATCGACTTGATGTAGGACACTGGGTCTCGTCAATCCCTGTTGCGATGAATCGCCACTGGCATACGTACCGTTGTCGAGGTTAATGGTCGTCTCGTCGTTCTCCTCAGAGTAAAACGTCGATAGCTGCTCCCAGAATGTCTTCTCGATGACGATCTCTCGCATCGCTTGGATTGCCGCGGCATTCTCACTGGACCAGGGCAGGAACGTTGAACGCTGCAATGAGAAATGAGATTATGCTCCCAACGACTCGATGCGACGACCAATTAATTACCTTTGCATCTGGTGGCTTGTACAATGGGACAGTAAGCGGCCATGTCAGCCACCCGGGCATTGGATCTTTATCGAGGAACCGTCTGTTCGATTGTCAACCCGCGAAGTAATGTTAGAGCCTACGAGATCGCGCCGCACAGGTTTGCATCGGATAGATCGGGGGGTACAATGAACGCGTTCAGGATTCTCCGCGTAAATTCATGAGTAGGGTTCACATGAACATGCGTATGGAGAGGATTGTGGTTGCGTCCCAGTAATGGATCTTTCGCGTTCTTGGAGAACGTCTTGATCTTCATGTTCCGGAGACTCTTCATGGCAGCCCGTTGCGCGTACTTGGTCATTATGTCAGCTTCTACGAGGAGAAGGAGGTTGGTATCACATACATATCGCAAATTCGGGTTACTATCACGTGACTTCTCGATGAAGAATGCCGTTTGCCCCGCCGTTAGCGCCTTGTCGCGCCGGATTATGGCTCGCAGGCACCTAATGGCACCTACAATGACGATACATCAACCCAATAAACAGGGAATGAAGTAGGGCTACGAACCGATCTCATATTTCCAGTGGGTTGCTTTGGAGTTGCCAACAGCCAAGATAGTCTCCATCTGTGGAATACTCAGAAAAACACAACGAGGATATGATCCTATTCACCAGTTGGTTTGAGCATTCCTCCATCAGCTGAACCCGCTCTCGCCGCTTTGCCTCGCATTTGCGTATGAGCTGCACTTGCTCAGTGTTGAATCGTTCCGCGGCGAAAATGACGTCGAGCTCCGGCGTCGGAAGATCGTAAACCAGGAAGCAGGGCTCGGGAAGACTGTTCAAGCCTGACATATGTTTGTGAGGGTGGACGGAAGAGTTTCGAACTCATACAATTCTCGGAGACAGTGGAAACAGCGTCCTGGATCGACGGTTTCTCGTTGTGCTGACTGCCGAATAAGCTCTGAATGAGTTCCGGTGCGAGTAGAAGCTCAGAGGCTGCATATTTTCCGAATGATACGAGGTTGAGAGTCCAAAGAGCTCCTGCATGGAAGGATGAGAGTAGGGCAAGACAAATGAAGTTAAGGACCTTTCATGCGATCGTCATCCGTCCCTGGCTCTAGCGCTTTGTATAACGTTGGAAGTGTGCGGCGGCGAACTCCATCGTAAACATTGCACAAGTTCTCCAGAACAGTCTGACCATACCTGCAGCTCTAATGAGGGGACGAGTTAACAAAACGAAAAGTCTTACGAGCGTATAGTCGCGTAGCTGCAGAGCGACCATTCGACCAGATCGTCAATCAAGAGGTCTTCGAGTGGTCCTCGCAGCCTCTCCACCGAATTCCAATGCAGTCGCGCACTGTGGTAGTACCTGTCCGACGTTGTTGATGGGTGGTCACGTGGTCGTAGACTACCTACCTGGCTCGTCGAACCCACACCGACCTGGGCCACTCACGTTGCTTCGCAAAGTGCCTCGCGATGTTTTTCTCTTGAGATAGTGAGTCAGACGCATGAATATTTGACGTCGAAAGCCACTCACCCGCGTTATACTTCTTCTCGGCAGAGCTGTAGCCGCCGTCGGAACCGTAGTCGCACAAGAAAGTACGAATGCCTTCCAACTACGACGGATGAGCGGCTGCCATGACCTTCAAGTGCCATATGACTTACCAACATCTCCGTAGCGTCGACCGTGTTCTCCTCTCCTTGCTGCACCAAAGCCCGGGAAGCATCGTGCAAGAACTTGCCGAAGCGGCGACGTAGGGAGGTCATGTATTGATATCGCGGATCAGCACGGTCGGTAAGGACGAAACCCGCTTGAAGAGGCTCGATGATTCCGCTGGAGAGAAGGGTGAAAAGAGCGTTGCAAACACGGTTGTTTCCACGTACATCATCTCGTCGATTTCATGACTAGACATTTAGAGACTGGTTCTGAGCACAAGAAAGGGACTCACAGAATATCGCTCCCTTGCATGGCCTTGCGGAGCGCATTCTCGTCGAACTCATCTCGGCACAGCGTTGGGACGCCACCAAAAGCATTCGTGACGAAAGAAATGTGCCTTTTCGACGATAAGCTGCGCTCAGATGAGCAGGACACGCGAAGTTACCTGCAGAAGTCGTTCGACCATACAGCATTTCGAGTGTTACCTATGCACGTAACGTCAGTCGCTATTCTACAAGGCGTTAAGTGGCACAAATACCAGGATCCAAGAGCTTCTCCAGAATGGTCAAGGTGGGCTCAACGATCTCTTCGAAAATTTGGAGCGTGTAGTCGACTTCATCGGCATTGGGCACGTGCCACGAAATCTGCAAACCGACATGAGTGGTGCGGAGATGAACTATGGGTATGAAACACACCTTGACCTCTTCCGCCTTGTATACACGTCCCCAGTGACGATAATGTGTGTCGCGGAACTCGGGTGAGTTCCATTCGTCCGGGTTCACGAATCTATTATCGAGCGGGTACGTGGCGGCGAGTGTGCGAAGGACATCACCAAGGAGTTTGGAGCTCCAAGTAAATCCGCGGTTGGCATAGCAGTGCGTATGCAAGAGCTTCAGTAGATCGACGAGCCGTTGCCGATACGGCAAAATCTGGGGATGGTCATTAGTCTCGGCAAAATTGACATGAGTGACCATACCGCGTTTCCGTCGCTGCAACACCGTCATACACCGAAAAAGGCATCCAAATGAAGCACTTACGTGTACGCACAACCCCGCAGAATCGCCAGATCTGCGTTATAACTCAGCACAGGTGCATTTCAACGACATGCAACGTACACCAATGCAACGTCGCGTCTGAGGGCAACGGCGTAGACGCAGCGGTCGTTCGCAACGAACTTGCGCCGTTCTCTAGCTCACTCTTGATGTGGCTCTCGCACAGAGGGAAGAACTTGTCCATGCACTGAAAACGGGGTCATCGTCGAACGCGGCGTCAAGATCAGGAATACTTTGGAGGGATTGGCATTGGCCAGCGCTTCGATGAGCAAATGGATACCGCGGACAGCGTTGGCGCGGACGTTCGTGCTCACATAGTCGTAGACCATGTTCAGAACGAGCTGGTACAGAGGCTCGGAGAGATGGGACACGATTGTCAGGCATGCGCGCCCGACCGCATCGACCGTATCAACTGTGGAGGCTCAATCGAAGTCATCGAGTGAGCGGATAACACACCCTCTGAAGAGCCGCCTCCCTCTTCCGGTAAGTTTTCCTGTAGCTGGTACACCCGACGGATGAACTGAGCAATCCAGTCGGCAAAACTTGCAGTCGTGTCCTTGAAACGAATAAGTATCAGCCAAAGGGAAATCGGCACGTGACCGACCTGCAACAAGGCGTCTTCCTGCGCATTGGATAGTCGCGGAAACTCTCTGTCCCCGTCATCGTAGTCGCCCAAAGTAAATGAAGGAATTAGGGTCTTGGGGACGCTTGTCGTCCGCGACGTGGACTCTGAATCTTGGGGCTCCGGCGTCGAGTCCGCAAACATGACGCACTGCGAAATCTCGACGAGGAATTGGGTGGTGTGCAACTGGTACAAGCATCAGACCCTTCCGATGAGCTTGAGATTACACACCGTCTTGTTTGGATCGTTCAAATCGATCGCAGGTATTAACAGCTGCAGCAGCGGTACGAGATGTTTGGCGCCGGGAAAGTAGACTTTGCGAGAAACAATCGCCGGCGCGATGGCCCCGAGAGCCTTAATAACAGCGATGGTTCTCTGAGTCTCGACGAGCGTCTCCAACGCCGGTACGGCTCGCTCGAGGATCGGGTGCACGATCAAGTCCGGTTCCATCACGCTCATAGACTTGAGGCAGGACTGGATGTTGCCCACGACGTTGGAATCTTCGCTGAAGATGGCAAGGAACGCGACAGTACGCAGAGTCTTCACAAGCTCTCGGCGCATTTGGCGCGTTAGTCGACGCGACTGTGTGCGCGTGATTAGTATTCGGAAGCTGCTTCAACTCAAAATGGCGTACTCTTGGCGTTTTGCATGCAGGTTCCTGTTCTTCCATCCATCCTGTGTCTCAAGTCAGCAGAAATGCAAAGCCGAGAGAGAAACAACATACGCTTGTTGAACTCGTAGGCGATGGACTTGATGAACGCTGCTAGCTAAAGCAAAGAAATTAAGTAGACTGGCGCCAAAGGACAGAAAACTCACGTCAACCGTAAAGTTCCCCGAGTTGGATGGATGAAAGAAGTTTTCCAAGGACGCAATAACATGCGAAAGCGCTTCAAGCGCCTTACTGCCAGCGAGATACGTCGTGTGCTTCGAAGACGTGGTCCCGTTCCTGCGCGCTAGTGGCGCAGACAGATAATCTTGCAGGGAAGTGCTGGTTGGAATGCGTGGCGTGGTCATGCCCGACGCTGGCGGCGTGAAGAGCGGAGTTGGCGCTGTGGACGGAGGGGTGGGGATGCCGTCCGGAGCCATCGAGTAGACAATAATGCGTGCTAGCGAATCTGTGGATCCGACTATGAGTGAATCGAACACGATGAGAGGCCCTGACTGACCAATCCGCCACTCTGGCTTTGGCAGTCGTCCAATTTCCGCCGCCACGAAACGATCGGCAGAAGGACCGGTGGAAAGCGAGCCCCCGTCGGCCAAAGGGATCTCGAAAGAGGCAAGGCACTTGAACATCAACAGAGAGAACTC
Organism: Mycena chlorophos; assembly: GCA_014461115.1. Lineage (NCBI taxonomy): Eukaryota > Fungi > Basidiomycota > Agaricomycetes > Agaricales > Mycenaceae > Mycena > Mycena chlorophos. Next base: position 984,043 of record JACAZE010000007.1, on the reverse strand, counting down.
GTGGTCCGTGAAGACCCCGACGTCTTTGTAGATGCCCGGCCAGTGCGGTCCAGACGGAAGGTCGTCCTGGGACCACTTTGGACGCGTTTCGCCGTCGGATTGCGCGTCATCCGGCAGTTCAGCGATGTGGCGGGGGTCACTGATGTCGGCTGCGACGTGCATCTCGGCGATGCTGGCGAGGAAATCGAGCATCCTTTCGTCGTATTGGTATGAATTGACGCTCTCCCACACGCGAAACAGCATCGGCAGGTAGCTTTGTGGGTGCGAGATGGGCAGGAAGTTGAGCATATAGACTTGCGCGGCTAGAACGTACTGTGGAGCGGTCAGGACCGCGATGGACACACAAAATCAACAACTCACGTCCAAATCTGTAGCGTTGTGCAAGGGTAGGAATACAGACAGCATGTCGTTTATTGCTGGGGAAATATAAGCATCCAGCATTCCGAAAAGCCCAACAACAAACCAGCGGGATGGAAGAACCGACGGCTGTTGGCTGCGACGTATACGAAAACCCAAGGAATCTGCGTATACTCGAATTGTCGACGCGTTAGGAACATTTCTTTCGATAGGACGTCGAAGATGGGCCTCCATGGGAGCCGCATATCCTTGATGGAGATTTTCTTCGTGGAGCTATATTGCGTTTCTCTGTTATCAACGCCGTCCCTGCGAAAAAGACCACTGGCTCGAACCTTGCGAGAGATTTGAAGCCGTCGGCGGCGGCAGCCATGACCGAGGTCGGCATGCCGGGCATAACCCTACACCCAAGTAAGTCAAGGGCGGAGATGCGCGGGTGTGTGTGCGACGCACGAGAGATGAAAGTAGACTTTCGCGAGCTTAACACGCGTTTCCTGCAGGCGTTCGTTAATTTGGGGTCTACTGCAGCAGTGTAGACCACGTACTCTGGGCAAGTCGCGCTTCAAAGTACACCAGTACTGTAGAATCGTGTCCCATTGCAGGAAGCCGACCTAATTCCGTTGAGACGACGGATGGGACAACAACAATACTCACCTCGTAGTCCTTAGCTGCAACGCATTGCATTAAACGCAAAACGATAAAGTCAAGCATTGCGAGGAGCTTGGAGTCTGGTTCGACCGTATAGGGTAGCGACGCCAGATACTGCTTATATTTCGCTAGATAGCGCTGGCTGACGGCAGCATCCGAGGTGGATGGGCCGCCTGGGTCCTCGAGGGACAGGGCAGATATGTCCGGCAGCGCCATGGGTGACGGTAGGAAGAGAAACGCGCCGGTGCGGAGCTGGGGTCTGATGGCATTCATTTCACTATTTTTCTACTCGTAGTCGGCTATCTGAGTTCCCAATTCTTGGAAAGCTTGTGTTCTGAGCCAGTTCCACACGACTGTCCGCTGACCGCGCACGTCGCCGAGACCCTCTCTGATTTCCTCGAGGCGTTCTGTGTATTCTCGACCGTCGTCCTGCAACTCGCGGAGGGTGGCGAGAGACTTGTCGAGAGTGTCCTGCTGGATGAGTGGAGTTGCAAAGTGGGAGGGATCATAGACGGGCGGACCGTCTGGCTGGGACAAGAAGAGCTTGTGGGCGCTGGGAGTGAGGTCGGGTGCACGTGAGAGTCGCTTGGCGACGTCGTCCTGCTCGTCGTCCTCGTCTTCTTGCTTGGCCACGACAACAGGAGCACTCCCGCCATCCGTCTCCTCCCGCAGAACCTGCCACAGACGTCCCAGTGCCCGTCGCAGCGTGCTTTCTCCCTCCACAAGCTCATTGGTCGACTGCTCCAGCTCGTCCAGCAGCGTCGATCGGAATGTATGCGTAACATCCTTGTCCAGCACACACTCGGTGAAGCTTTGCGGAATTGTGTTTGGAGGTGGGTATGGCGCCGTGAATGCAGGCGCAGACGCCCGGTCCAGATGGGGTAACGTCGGCGGCGACGGCGAACGGGTCTCGGGTGGCAGCAGCAGCCGCATCCGCTTGCGGGCGTGTTCTTCTTCCTATGAATTCTCAGCATTTTGTTTCACAATCGCACATCGACAACGCACCTGGCCATTGCCGCCTCCGGGACCCCACGAAGTCATCTTTCCGCGACGAGACCATCGCGAGCGTTTGCCCTTGTTCCCCCAGTTCCCCCGGTTGTCGTCTGCTGGTAGTGAGCATAGGCCCCGAGTCGCAGGTTGGCCAGCTTACATTGTTCGTCGTCGTATTCATCCTCGTCCGCGGTTCCGAGCGACGGATAATACCACGCAGCCGAGTCGCTGAGTGGCAGCGGTATGGGGATTTGGGGAGTGGTGTCTTCGACGCGTCGTTTGCTCGTGGACATGATGGCGGTCTGGAGAGATGGAAGAGTTTTCGGGTCACAGGCGTACTGGATACAGTCTATCGAAAATACAAGATCGTGTCTATTATGCAGCTTGCGCTACGTTTTCTTCTGGGCGCGTCGCCTTGGACGCCTCTAGTTGTTCCTGCTGCTCAAAGCTGTTCATCCCAGTCAGTCCCCAACGGCTCATCATTGCCTTGTCCTGCGAACGGTCAGAGAATAATCAACCCTCAGAAGAACCCGTACTTCGTCCCAAGGAGAGCCTGTGTATCGAGTTAGACGCCGAATCCACGCGACAGAAGAGATTAGACGTACACGGAGTGGTCAGCATCTGCTCTCCGGTGAACACTGCGTTCGCCCCAGCCATGAAGCACATAGCCTGCTCGGATTCGGCCAGGGTGTTTCGGCCAGCGGCCAGTCGGATAATGGTGCTCGGGAGGACGATGCGGGCCGTTGCGATTGTCGCGCAGAAGAACGTGGTATTTTACGGGCTGTACGCGTCGGAGGACGGTCAAGAGACGACGTGGAGCACGCACCTCGTTGTTTTCCAGCGGAGTACCTTCGATCGGGACCAAAGCATTGACGGGGAAGGATTCGGGGTGCTCAGGCATGCTGTTAAAAATGAGCAACAGGCTTCGTGTCGAACAAACGACGCACTTGGACACCTCCCAAATTAATCCAACGCGATCCGCATCGGATTCTCCCAGCCCAAGAATACCACCAGAGCATACGCTGATGCCAGCGTCTCGGACGGCCGAAATAGTGTCCAACCGCTCGTCGTATGAGCGCGTGGTGATGACCTGCAGCCCATATGAGTGATTATCGCAGGGCTCGGTCTTGCCTCGCACCTGCGGGTAAAATTCGCGCGAAGTATCGAGATTGTGGTTGTATGCGGTCAGTCCGCTGTAAAGTTTCAGTAAAGGTAGGTGTCCGAGACTAGAAACGCACGCTTCCTTGAGCTGGCGCGCCTGGTCCGGCGAAAGCATGCCCAGCGTCGTGCAGACCTCCATGTCCATTGCCCGAACCTCACGAACCATCTCCAAGATCTTCTCGAATCCTCGTTTTCTGCCCGCAAGGTCCCTCCAAGCGGCACCCATGCAGAATCGGGTGCTCCCGTTCTCCTTCGCCTTCCGTGCCGCCTCCAGAACGGGTTCAATGTCAACCAGACGCGACGCTTTGGTGGGAGTTGAGTAGCGCGACGACTGGGAGCAGTAGGAGCCTAAAATCTGTCGGCAAACGCGTGCACGAAAGAAATGTCCCGACGTACAATCCTCAGTGCATCCACCCGCTGAAAAGTTCCGCGTCAACGGCGCGATCTGCTACTGTGGAACGAGCTGCGTACTTTTTATATTCATGAGAGTGCAAAGCTGTATTTTGGAGGGGTCATGGTGCTGGCGATGCACCGATGCGGCGCGGAAAACGAGGTCCATGAGCGGGCTGTCGTAGAGGTCTTGTATTTGCTGCTTGGACCACGAGAGACGGGAGGACTGTGCAGGAGAGGAAGCATGGGTTGCCAGTGTGCGAGCCAGACGCGTCGGGGCGGGGACGAATAGTCTGAGCATAGTTGGGGTTTGGGGCAAGAATCGGGCGCTCACGTGGAGCCAGCGACCGTTATCTTCGGACTGATCTAGGTTTCGAACAAAGCAAGATACTGGTGGTACACAGGAAATTCTTATGCTACATGGAGGATTCGGTTCTCGTCGGGGTTCCTCAAGCCGGCGCGTTGGACGCAGCTTTACCACCTCCGCCACGCTTTGTGGATTCGGTCGCGTATGCCGTCTGGCCGTACTCTGTGTGAATCAGGTTCTTGTGCAGCCTTCAAATATGCCCGCTCACTGTTCGTGTTTTTGTTCGGCTCCCGCTCCTGCCTCGGCGTCCTCAACTCGTCGTCATCCGCCTTGCTGCCTTGGTACTTCGCCTGTCGCTGGCGCACGGACGGCGGCAGCTTCTCCAGAGGCACGCGACTCCGCACGGCGTTGCACTGCTTCTCCGTGTACTCGTAGAGCTGCCGCGAGTACTGGATCTTCTTTTGCTCGAGGGTAAGTGCGGTCATGAAAGTCGTTGTTGTGTGTTGGTGGGTGTTGCTGAATCCTCCGCAAAGTGGCGCATTTATCCCTCGAGCAACGCTTTCGTCATTGCAGCGGCATCGCTTCGAAGAGGAGTTTGTTCCGTGACGTCGATTCAACGCTCCGGTGGAGTCAGCACTGGAAGCCTCCCAGCGCCAAGACGCAGCTGGAGGACGAAAAACGCGTGTTTGCGGAGAGGTCTTGCGGCAACTCACCTGCTCAAGGTTCAGGCCTGTCTCCTGCACCAGACGCGCGCCGTAGGAGGCTGAAATCCTGCCCATTCCACGCTCTGTTTCGGTTTCTTCCAAACGCGGATGACGACATCAGCCCCACAACAATTTTGGGCGATCCAACCGAGAATCAAACAAGAAACATACATAGCTCACCTTTCGTCGCGACTTGCTCGGAACATGCGTCTTTCAACTGCTTCAGTCAGGCCCCCAGTCTCTCTCCGGAGGCACGACCCTCAATCTGAAAATTTCACGCAGGTAATCCACCAGCGCGAAACACGAAAGTGGAGCGAATGACGCCGTGAGCGCCCATTTTGTCTTCTACGGCCTCCGAAGTGTTTGAACACCGTTTGACGCGTTGTGGTCTTTGCTGACGCGTCGCAATCCGTGACGTCGAGTGGAGGCTTTGCAGCAAGTTGTTTAATGGAGACCGTGGGCGTGTCGATCCTTTGTCTAGAAGCAGTTTCGATCCACACCAAGCTCCAAGATGTTTTTCGTTGTTACACCAGGCCGCGCAGGCAGATATCGACAGTACAACAAATGCTAGAAAGACAAGAATATTAACAAGCCCTAGGGCCGAAGGAATAAAGGATTAAAGCAAAATTAGACTAACCACCCAGCGAGTACCGGCAAACTCGGGGTGAACCCAAGACGAGGGATATAGCTACATCAGAAAAGAAAGCAAAGTAGAAAGCAAAGATGATGCAGCACAATAGGTCTTGAAAGATGCAAGAGGAGGCAAGATATGGTAGATAGTCCTATGTCGTTTGGAGAGATATGCGTAAAAGGGCGTGTGGGTTTTTCGTGATGAAGCGTGAGACAAACGGGGGTTGCGTCTAGAAGCGCATGCGCCAGGCGTGAGTGGGAACAGGGGCGGCCTTTTTGGCGCCAAGCATGACGCCGCCAGAAAGCGTCGAGGTCTTTCCGCCGTCGTACTCGGTGACCTCCTTCTTGGAGGTGTCGACGTAGACACGTGCCTGACGCGCGCGTTCGCGACGAGACTGGCGGGGTACCGCGCTGGACACGGACGAGGAGTGCGACGAGTCGGAAATGGACGAGAAGGAGAGGCCGGAGCTCGAGTTGGATGAGCGGGAGCTGCAGCGGGACTGCGAGCGGGGCTTGTCTGGGAACTCGGCGAGGACGGGGGTCATCCAGGTCGGGGCACAGATCTCGTCTGCGATCATCGAGAAGATCTGGTCGTCCTCGGCAGCATCATCTTCGATGAGGATTTGTGCTGCGGTTTTCGTGATGCGACCAGCAGGCCGCTCTTGCTCCCAGATCCACGTCATGAGGCCGGACTGGCGGATGGCCACAGAGCCAGGGTCGACAATAAGTTCGAAGGGACGGCCACCGAGCAGTGACGACCACGAGAACCACTGGACATCGCTGGCAATGCAGGCGGCGTAAACAGCCCGGGGCGGGAGGCAATCAGGCGACAGCGTGAGACAGCGACGAGCAGAGCCGCGCGAGGGCTGGCAGACGTCCCAGCTGGGGGCGTAGAGCGCCGTGAGGTTGGCCTCGAGCACGAGCTGGACCTTGGCCACGGTCGCTGACGGGTATGCGGGGAGCAGGGGGCGCGTGAGGAAGGCGACGGCCTGGGAGACGGTGGTGGCGAGGCTAGACATGATAATCGAATGGGGGGGATCGTCCGGCGATGGGTGTATGCGGTGTGGAGGCGCGCGGAAGACGAGGGAGGAGACAAATTACACTGTGGACTGGTGAGCGTGGAGGCAAGAGATTGACGAGAGACAGACATAGAGATAAGTCGTGAGGTCGAGCGAGTGAGTGGCGGGAGAGGCAGAGACGCCGCAGCGATTTATATGGATGAGGCCGGTAGAGGGGGTCGTAGAATGCGGATCCGCTCGAGGACGTCGAGGTTTTAAGCCAAGTGCGCGCGTGATGCCTGATTGACAACTACCGCCTCTGGAACAATGCAAACAAAAAAGCACAACGGGACAACGAGCTCCATCTACAGCATCGATTCACACCACTACAAGGACGCTATTATGCCCTGTGCTTCTCTTGCAATCCAGGGCACGACTCCATTCCAGACATGGGAGATTTCCGGGACAGTAACAAATTAAAGACGGAACCAGACTCGGTGTGAGTCGGCGATCAGCCTGCTCGGCCCCGGATCAGTATATGTGCAGCAGCGTGTGACCCCAAAGCCCTCCAAAAAGTCGACCGCCATCCACGATGGTGAGCCTCTTTCCACCGTCATCGTCTGCCCCGATGCTGACCTCTACGATGCCAGACTCTCGCCGTTGACCTCCTCAACCCCTCTGCCGAGCTCGAAAAGCGCCAACACAAGCTCAAGCGCTTGGTGCAGTCTCCCAACTCGTATTTCATGGACGTAAAATGCCCTGGTCCGTCCTCGTCCCCGTCGCGACAACATCCTTTCCTGACACTGTGTGCAGGCTGCTTTGCCATCACCACCGTCTTCTCCCATGCACACACCGTCGTTCTCTGCGGCTCATGTGCAAGTGTCCTCTGCCAACCTACCGGCGGTAAGGCACGGCTGACTGAGGGTGCGTATCTACTCCTGCCCGATCCCTATGCATTCTAATTTCCTCCAGGTTGCTCTTTCCGTCGGAAAAACTAGGCTCTCCGTCATTTCCTCCATCTGTGCCTTGTACTTCATACTCGATCCAATCACTCTGCTGCTTGGGCTATATTGCTCCACGATTAATTCCGAGTTATCATAATCTCTACAGTTTTGCATCCGGTCCACGTATATCCGCGCGCACAACACCCTCCTGCGTGGTTACTGCCACCAGCGATCCGCCCTGAGTGTATATCTGCGCGACAAAGTCAATCCTGTTGCGCGTTTGGGTGCTCTGCGCGACGACAAACCTGGCCATAAACGATCGCACGTCCAGACGCCGCGCGTGGTGAAACCATGACATAGAGCAACCAGTCGCCACAATCGAATGCGTCGCTGCATGATTTCAAAATCTCTGGCAACTCGACAGCATTCACACTTACTCGTAAAACGCGATCGTGTGGTCAATGGTGCTGGTCATGGAGACTGCCTGGGGTCCTTTGCCGAAACGCTTCAAGCCAAGAGTACGCCGTGCCGCCCCAAGGCTGCAAGAAAATCAGCCTCTTGCGCATAAAACGAGCCCACCACGTACAGATAAAGGTCCGACATATACGCAAGGATGCATTTCTGGTAGTGCGGCTCGTACTTGGGAATGTCGCGTGCCTAATTTCTTGAGCTCCTGAATGCGGAGCAAGGGAATCTCAGGCACCTTGAGCCAATACATATGCCGCGTCGCGCCTCCAGCCAAGCTGTCGTTCTCAAGCGCGACTTTGACCGCAATGGGAGAGCGCGTACGCTCCTAGAACGGTCATTAGACGCCAACTTGATGCATGCAAGGATAAGCACTCGCCGTAGCAAAGTCGCGATAGATGGCTTTAATCTTCGGGTGCAGGCCGGGTTCTTGCGCAAGTTTCTCGTAGTTGTCTTCCTCAAGCACGCAGGCCGAAGGCGCAGGGACGTTCTGAGGCATTGGCCATTGGCCAACAGGCTGCCAAGGCTCGGGTTTCTGGTAGGAGCACGTCATGAAGAAGATTGTGCGTCCCGATTGCAGGGCCTGCTCGAATAAGCGAAAGTTGGAAAGGCGTAAAGAATGCTGCAGACCTTCACGGCGCGGGTAACATATGAGCGTCCATCTCGGAGGCGCTCCACGAAATAGACAATTGGAGTCGCCGCGGACGCGCTCAGAAGGAAGTAACAGTGAAGGGCTGAGGAATATAGGCGTCAGACTTGCTCAGAACGCGTAAAGAGGTGTTACACTGTAGAGCATTAGCTTGGAGAGCCACCGGGTTGAAACAACCTACATGCAATCCAAAGGCAGGGTCAACGGTCTGCGTGGCGGCAACGAGCGCTTGGCTAATGACCTGACTGCAGCAGAGTGAGCGGTGAACATCCCCGAGCAGGTGGCATACCCGCCAAAGACTCCGCGAGCGCGATTCGGAAGCCAGAGCGTTTTTGAGCGGAAGAGGTCGAGCTCGAACCGTTCTACGTCCAGAGCGGTGGTAATTTGTTCGTGAAAGGGTTCAGCCATGGGTGCGGGGCGGAGTGCAGAGGATTATTGTGAGCGGACAGAGCCGAGATACATATAGCTCGGGTCCCCGGGACCAAGTTGGCCGGAGGCAAGTGATGAATCCATGAACAGGGTCCAAGGTCATATCACAAGCGCGGCACGCTCAAGCTCGTCGTTCAGAGCACTTCGTATTCTACGGTAAACCCACAGGTATGACATACTTGCTCGGCGACGCCTCGGTTTGTGGTCGACGGTCCGAAAACGTGCTTATGTCGCTCATCCTCTCTCTTCTGCCAAACCGACTCTTTCGTCCGCCGTCGCAGATCCTTCAAGCTCTCCTCGAACTTGCGGTTTTTCTTCTTGCTCTTCTCCGACGTCCGTTTCTCGTATTCCGCATCCAGCGCCTCCGGTGAACCCCACTTCTTCCAAGCAAACTCCTCGACCTGGTACCGTACATAGAGCATCATGTTGGCGTATGTTGACTTGTGCGGATTGGCTTTGAGCATATGCGGAAGCGCGCTCTCGTCTCGCAGCTCAGCTGTAATGGACTAATTAGCCAACCTTCCATAGAACCGCTGGAGAACATACAATCCGTGAGGAGATAATCTTGCTTGCACTCCGTCTTTGTCAACAAGCTGTACTTTTCCGGATACTGGTTCTGGCATGCCTTGCATACCAGACAGCCAAAATTCTTGCGGAACAAGTGGTCGATGCCAATGGAGTCGCATTCGCGACAGTGTGGGTTGAGCGAGGGATCGAGGTAGATGGGAGCATCGAGCTTCATGTTCTTCTCGATACGCTCCTGCTCACGCTGCTTTTCGCGACGTATGAGTTCTTCATCCACCTCTTTATCGTCCTCAACCAAGAAGCCTCCGCGTGAGTTGACCATCTTGGACAAGTCATACTCAAAGTACGTCCCCAGACGCGAGTCTCGGTTGAGTGGCTTTGCTTTGGAGGGTCCTGGAGCGGTGGGCGAGTTGGATGTGGCAGGTACGACAGTAATCGGCCGCTTGTTGTTCGAATTTGGCACCGCACTCGTCCCCGCAGCCTCTTCCTCTTGTTGACGTCGCGCTGCTTTCGCTCTGAGACGGTTGAGCTCGACGAGACGCGTTGCCTCGGGTGTCAGTTGCAGCGATGAGTTTGAGGCGGGTTGTGGGGGCGGGGTGGTGGGTCGGTCCATGATGGTGAGGGGAAGAAGAAAGGTGCGTTAATTGGCCACGATCACGTGAAACCGATCAGATGACAAAGCTACGAGTCGACGACCATCTCATCCCCTGTAGCTGGTTTCTCCCCGCCTGTGCTGTCTACACTCGCCGAGTCACCATTGTCTGCCGACGTCGGTGGTGTCTCGACGTCCATATTGGAGAGCAGTCGTGCGGCAGTCGTGTGCGCACTGGGACCAGCTCCAGACGCGGTCGTCGCCACAGCCATTATACCAAACTTGCGCGCAACTCCTTCATCCTCTCCATCATCTTCCTTGTGAGACGCGTGGTCTTTTCGTCCACCCTCGCCCTCGTCATCGGAATCGGACAACTCCCCGTCTCCCTGTCGTCTCGCGTCCAGCAGTCGTCGATGCCGTCGACTGTCCGGTGGAATCAAGTCGTCTTCCGCGGTTGGATCGTCCATTATCGCGTCCATAGACGTAGTTGGTATATCTGCGCATCCTGCATACCAGATTTTGGGCAGTGACAACACACGTACCCTGCATCTGGACACTCGGTGGGCCGCCGCATTGCCGGAGGTTCTCCATCACGATGCGCTTGACGCGATTCAGGTACGCTGGAGTGTTCAAGTCGTCAGAGTTGGACGCCTTCACATCGAGCTCGTAATCTGGGCCAAAATACTCGTAGTATTCGTTCACCGGGATTTCTGAGAACGCCTTAGAACTGATAACCTTTCATGATATGCGCCGCTTACCCGGCCCCAGTTCTACCCCAGCCGCAAGACCAGTCTCGTATGCCCATGCACGGCTCACATTGCGCATGGTGTACCCACCACCGCCGAGAAGCAGTAACGGGCGATTGAACGACTTGACGAACTTGACGCAGTTGGCGTGCCCTGATAAGTAAATGAGGCATATTTCAGACTAGAAACAGACGATTTACCGCGCATAGAAAGATTCAAGCAACCGAGTTTGTCTCCGGATAACGAGTCTGTACCGCATTGCAGGACAATAGCAGATGGATCATACGTGTCCATGACTTGTTGGATAACCTGAGCGGGCATTGAGAGCATGAACGCGATCCGGAGAATGTACTGACGGGTTCGAAGACGGATTTGTAATTTTCGTCCGAGATACCGTCGCGCAAAGGGAAGTTGAGCGAATAGTTCTTGCCCTTGAGGACGCCGATGTCCTGAAACCGCGTGAGCGCCCCAAATTCGCATATTTCGGACTCTGTACCCTCAATTCTCCGGTTCCCGGGAAGTATTCGCCGTATTTGTGGAAGCTCACAGTCATCACTCTGTCCGTGGTGTAGAACGCTTCCTCGACGCCATCCCCGTGATGAACGTCAATATCGATGTAGAGCACGCGCTGGTGGTACCGCAACAGCTCCAATATCCCGAGGACAATATCTTTCTGGAGTTGAAACGATTTTGAGGGAAAAAAAAACGCCAAAAATACCGTTGACATAGCAGAAGCCACTCGCTTCGCTCTTCTTGGCGTGGTGCAAGCCCCCAGCCCAATTAATCGCGATGTCGCATTTGTCGCGGCTCAAGCGCGCAGCTCCCTCTGGAGTTGGTCAGGAAACGCGTAGAACACCCACGCATACACGGACCCATAGATCCACCGGCGGAGATAGAACAGTAATCAAACAAGCCGTCAAAGACGGGACAATCGTCCCCGACATTATCTTCGGACGCGTTAGTCGGGGCAAAGCAAACTAGAAAGCCAGCAGCAAACATTTATGTTGCTCCTTGATGTACGAGTTCATGTTTGCGGGGGTGATTCTGTTCAAGAACTCGATGTACTCGTCAGAGTGGAATTGGGTCATTTCGCGCTTTGTCGCAGGTTTAGCGCGCTGAGCAGTGTGGTCAGTGAAGAAGAAAGTCGTGGGGATAGCGCGAATACGAACAAATATCTCCATCTTTTTGTAGAGCCCGTAGTTCATGACCAGCGAATGGCACATGCGTATACGCGTCGGCTTCATCCTCAGATAGTAAAATATATCGGTAGGTGGAATCAGGTGCAAAAAAAATACGCCTACGGATGCCCCGGGCCATAGTGGAACCCGCCGATGTCCGAGTCGAAGAAGTAACACTGACAAGACGCCAACCGTTAGCGGAAATAGTTGCTGGATCCAAAAAACAGGTACATACGACACGCTTCTTACTGGTCTCGCCCTCGAGGGGGACCATGTGCGCCATGATTATTTGGGCGGAGAGAATTCGACCACGACGTTGATGAGAGTGCGGACTGAAGAGGGCGCCTACACGTGACACACACGTGATCCTGAGAGTACGCGACTACATTTCTTTCTATCCGCTATATCTTAGCCTTTCCCAACGGAGCAGACGTCTGCGAATGATAAACCAGCGTCGATGGCGCCCACCCAAAATCCTCCGCCAGTTGAATATTCTGAGAGCAATTAGTGTTCTGCAACGGTGGCCTCACTGCACTTACCAGTTCACTCGCAATAACCCGTATCTGTCGGCGTTTGAACCCAGAGATAGCCAGAGGAGCCTATTAAGCACGTACCATGGAGAAATGATGCACGGTGTGGAGGGCAGCGAACCACAACTGTCCAGTAGTCAACATAAAATATTGGAAGGGACAGTGCAACTTGCCTCACGCCCAAATGTCGTGCCAAACTCGTGTAGGTACGGCGTCACGGCTTGAAGTTTTATTTGGGCGGCCTCGTCTGCTCCAGGCACCACTATTTGCAGCTTCTTCGATCGTTCCCTGCAGTGCCTCGCGTGCTGCGTGTCGGTCCACCTCCATCGGCGTGTTTCGTAGGCGTGTGTCGTAGGCTACGGAACTTGAATACCCAGACTGCTCGCATACGTAGTAAGAGCTCACAGAGAACGTACGGCGGTGAGCCGCTCTTCACGCAATCCAATAGCAGCTCGAAATGGTCTCGTGAATGCCGCAAGTGTTTCCCTGGAGATGAACGACTGTGAGCGAAGGAAGAGAAAGAGTACCGGCGCGCACCGATGGTTGATCCAGGAAGGAACTGCGAATGCACAGTCAACTGGTCATTGGAAGTTATATGTGCGTCGAGCAGGTCGACGCCTACGAAGATCCGTCGGTCAGAGAAGTCGAACAGGGAGCCGCCTGTGGTTCGCAACGAACCTTGCTGAAGCACGGTCGTGCAGACATCCAGAAGCTGGGACAGCGTAGTGTCTTGCTGAGGGACGAGTGTAACAGTCTCGGTAGCAGGATCCATCGTGGGCGGACTGAAGAGGAGATTCGCGAGACGGGCATTTAAATAAGCATTCGGAACGAGGCAAGGGTGAGGCATCCGCCTTGCCTCTTCGCGTGGCGTGCGCCAGCCATGTGGTTGGTAGAAACGAGCAAGTTAACGTTCGTAGACGACAGGACTGTATCTGCAGATAAATTTCGAGGACAACACGAAGAAGAAGTTGAGGTCGAACTCAAGCGCAGAGTCTTTGTGCCAGAGCGGAGACGAGCTCGCGAGACAGGCCGCCGTGAAAAAAGTTGAAGAGGCCGTCGTCGCTGCTCTGGTCAAGCTAAAAAGCTTATGTCATTTCTGATACTTCGCTTGCTCCCTACGAATGCTGTCTTCTCTCCGCAAGGCGGGTTCCCTCGCCCGGGTATGTCGCGCGTCGTTTCTATTGCACTCTAGCTCATCCGTCTAGGCTGCGTCTGCCGGTCAGAGGCGCTTCCTTTCCATCCATGAATACCAGTCCATGACACTGCTCAACTCGGTGAATTTGCTGATGTCTTTCTCGACCGCGACTCGGCTCATCTCGATCTAGTATGGCATCCCGACGCCCAAGAGTGTCGCCGCAAAGTCGCCGGAAGAGGCGTTCACTGTTGCCAAGAACTTTGGTTGGTGCTGGACGCTGTGACGTCGAGCGACCAGCTCATAATCTATCCAGGCCACGACAGGCTTGTTATCAAGGCGCAGGTGCTGGCGGGTGGTCGCGGCAAGGGCAAATTCGACAACGGCCTTCAGGGCGGTGTCCACATGGTCTCCAGGTCCGTCGCGTCGCGTCTTCGCCCGACTGTCCTCATATATCTTTTTCTAGCCCCGAGCAGGCCCAGGAATACGCGTCCAAGATGATTGGAGCCAACCTGATCACCAAGCAGACCGGTGCTGGAGGCAGAATCTGCAACGCTGTCATGCTCGCTGAGCGCCGCAACCCTAAGCACGAGTACTATGTCGCCGTTCTCAACGACCGTGTCTCCCAAGGCGTTGTTCTTGTCGCCTCCGCGCAGGGCGGCATGAACATCGAAGAGGTTGCCGCCAAGGACCCGTCCGCCATCATCACGACGCCCATTAGCTTCGAGACTGGCTTGACCAAAGCGGAGGCTCTCGATGTTGCGGTCAAGTTGGGCTTCCAGGGCGACGCCCAAGGCCAAGCCGCCGATATCTTCATCAACCTCGTTAAGATCTTCAAGGACAAAGACGCCACCCAAATCGAAATCAACCCCATGGCGGAGACCGATGACGGTGCTGTTCTCTGGCGAGTCTTCTCATGCATTTTACAGTCTTGTCCCTAATACTCGCCTTTACAGCATGGATGCAAAGTTCGGCTTTGACGACAATGCGGAGTTCCGTCAACAGGATATCTTCGCGCTGCGCGACATCTCACAAGAGGAGGCTTCTGAAGTCGAGGCCCAAAAGGCCAACCTCAACTTCATCAAGCTCGATGGGAACGTGGGGTGCCTCGTCAACGGTGCCGGTTTGGCCATGGCCACAATGGACGTGCTTTCGCTGCACGGCGGCCACCCAGCCAACTTCTTGGATGTCGGCGGGTCAGTGATCTGGCTTGCACACGTTCGTTCTCTGATGTCTCTTCAAGAGGAGCAACGCCCGAGACCGTCAAGAAGGCCTTCGAAATCTTGCTTGCCGATCCAAAGGTCAAGAGCATCTTCATCAACATTTTCGGCGGTACGTGTTAGGCTCGTTGGATATTTCAGACCTCTAACGCTTGGTAGGTATCATGCGCTGCGACTACATCGCGGAGGGTGTCATCAAAGCGACCAAGGAGCTTTCGCTGAACATCCCGCTTGTCGTTCGCCTCAAGGGCACCAAAGAACAGGAAGCGAAGGAGTACGCACCCCTTTCCACCTACTCGCGAAATGGAGACTGATGATTCTGCAGCATGATCAAAGCTTCTGGGCTTAAAATCATTGCGTTCGATAGTTTAGACGATGCCGCGGAACGTGCTGTTCAACTGGCGACCTAGACAGTAGTAGACTTGCTGGTGCGCGCGTTATTTATGTTTTTGTACTGCAAAGGAACCTTAATTTGCGCCAATGCGGGAAAGCTATGCGAGGGATGTACAAAAAACAGAGAGAGAAAACGCGAAAACGATAACGATAAAAAACGGTAAAACTACCAAGTTGGGCGCACGAACGACGCTGGGGAGACGGGATTGAAGCCACCTGGTGAGGGCATCGGATTTGGTGGTTGCTGAGGATGGGTGTTGTCATTGCGCATTTGGCCACGGCCCATGGGCATGTATCCGACCGGCATCGGGGGCGGCGTCTGCATTAGGATTGGACTGGGTGGATACATGGGAGCGCGTGCTCCGTTTGGCTGCGGCGCCGCTGGGGAGAACATGGGTGTCCCAGTCGGCGTTGGATACGGGAACAGCTGAGGATATGCTGGCCGCATCATGTTTGCCGAAGGCGGGGCCGGGGCCATCCACACGGGCTGGCTGTACAGTGGAGCATGGCCGTTCATCGGGACCCGCGCATTCGGCGGCATCGGATACATGACGGACTGCGCTTGGATTGGCGAATACGGCCCGTAGTTGGGTCGCATCGCTGGTGCGGGAAGAGGATACGGATAGCTCGCATTGGGAACCGGCCGAGCGACAGGCGCAGAGGTCGAGGGAGGTGATATTGGGGGTCGAATGTTGGAGGAATTCGACGATGTGGGCACTTGCTGAAACGCTCTTGTGACGTCGTGCAAAGACATCCGAGACGGCGCTGCTGAGGTAGTCGCCGCCGTTGGGGGTGGTGTTCCTCCGTCCTCGGACTTGACGTCCTGGAGTGTGAAGGGTATCGCCGTCAAATCATCCGCAATCCCTTCCAACGAGTTGACAGCAGCGGCCTTGTTGGAGCTCGACGACCAAACGGCTTTCAGATGCTCGGGATCCGGACCCAAGCCTCCAAGAGACGTCCGCGCCCACGGAGCTGTTTGATGTGACGGCTGTGACAAGTCACGTGAGAAGACTGGACCCAAGCGAAACAAAGAAAACGAACCGAACCGTCCGAGCTCTTTCCTTCAGTGGGCACCAACGAGGAGCCATTCGCACGCGGAACAAACGCAGCACTCGCACCAGACAACAAGTCTCGCGCAGGCGACGACACCAAAATACTCGGCTTGAGCTTCGTCGGGGTTCCATCCAACTCGCTGCTGACGGTAAAGTTGACCGCCGACTTGCTCTCCGATAGCGAGTCGCGATAGAATGCCACTGAAGACCCCACGGGCATCTTGGGCTTCGAGCGCGCAAGCAGGTCGTCAGGTCTGGAGGAAACAATCGCTTCCGACGGGATATCGGGCGGAGGAGAGCGGCTCATGGTGTTTAGGCCCGTTTCGATCTCGGCGGACGGTGCTTTTCGCCAACTGGACAGTGCGTCGGGGATAGGACGCGACACGGGCGCGACAAATGGCTTGGGGCTAGCGACCTTGGGGTTTGGAAGCAGCACCTTGAACTTGCTCTTGCCCTTGAAAGGGACGCGACGAAAGAGGATCTCGTTGACGGTGAGCTCGCGCTTGCTCATCCCTTCGACAGGCGGGTCAAAGGAGAGTATGTCCCATCGCAGCTGATTTGGGCCGGCTAGCCAGAGCCAGCTGCTTGCGGCTCACGGGCTCCATTGTTTGCGAAGTCCGCGGCAATCGTGTGATGAAGGTGCCCCATGCAGGCTTCGGGGAGCGGGGTGGTTCACAACCAGTGACGATTTCCTCGCGTGGTTCTGGAGGCTCGATGGGCCGGGGTCGAGCGGCAGGAGGTACCCATCGCTGGGTTTGCGGTGGTTGCTGAGGACGTTCTCTTTCGGTCGTCTGCATCGTGTCCAAGGCACCCTTGATTCGCGACATGACATCGTCCAACGTCGACATGGCTGCTTCCTTGTGCTGCGTTCGCGGCTTGACTGCGGCCACGATTGGCTGCTGTTCGACGGGAGCAGGTTCGGGCTCTTGGCGGCGCCATGTAGCGGGGCCAACTTTTTCCGCAGGCGGCGGAGCTGGTCGGTCGTCGAAAAAGTCGCTTGCTGTTGGTCGCGCAGGACGCGAGACGACGAAAGGTACTGCCGCAGGTGGTGGCGGCTGTTCCTCCGTGACACCTACAAATTTGCCAAGATCAGAAAAATCGACAACCTCGAGTTCTTCGGCATTCTCAGTTGTCAGCGATTCAACTTGTTCCAATGCGGTTGGTGGTGCCGCAAATGACGGCGTTGGTGTGGTTAATGCGGGTGCGAGAGGGGTAGGACGATCCGGGAGGGGCCAAGCTTGGGCGGGAGGGAGAACACCAGCAGGTTTGCTTCTCCAAGAAGCCTGGGTCTCCCCTGGAGTTGTAGTCGACGACATCCGCCTGTGGGTAGCAGGAGGACTGGGGGCTGCTGCCGATTGAGGCGACATCTCCGACGGTCGTCTTAGAAGAGGCCGTTCGGGAACAACAACGGGTTCGGGTCGAGCATTTGCTAGCTTGGCCGCTGACTCGATCAATGCAACGGCCTCCTGCGACAGCGATGAGACACATATGGGCGGATTTTGGAAAACAGAAATTACCTTTTCTGCCGCCTCGGCTGCCGCTTTGGTCGCTTTCTCGGTGGTAAGCTTTTCTTGGATTTCAGCGGCCTTTCGTCGTGCCCTCTCTTTCTCTCTCTCTCGCTCCTCTTCCTCCTGTTGACGACGGGCTTTGGCACGAGCAGCAGCCGACTGCATGACATCTTTGCGCGCCTCATCGAGCTCCGTGGTCGATAGTTGCGCGAGAGCAGCAACAGGGGACCGAGCCGCAGCTGAAGTATGAGAAAGCGCCGGAGACTGTGAAGGCGCTCTGCGAGCAGAAGTAGGCGGTTCGCTGGCGCTGGGAGGCTGGCGTTGTGAATCACGCGATGTTGATGTACGGCGCGGAGGTCCTTCGAGATGCGGTGGCCGTTGCCGAGGTCCAGGAGGGGGAACCGGCGGAGGTCCCATTGTTGACGACGGTCTGCCTCGATTCTCCTCTGCTTCTTTGCGTTGTGTCCAAGCGTTGACGGGAGGACGCGCTGCAGCCTGAGCTGGCGGGGCAGGTGCACGAGATTGCCGCTCATTAGGTGCAACGAGCCCTCGGCCACGACCCGCTGGCGCATCTCGCTTCTGACTTGGACCCACTTTGTTGTATGGCTCGAGCTTATTTGACCGCTCGTTGAACAACATGCCCCGCGATGCCGACAGTTCTGACGGCGAATGCATGGATACAGTCGGAGAAATCGGGCTTGGCCCAGAGGGAAGTTCGCGGGTCGACACAGAAGGGGAAGCACGAGACCGCGGCCAGCTCCGGTCAAAGTCATCCGCGAACCGCTCTTCTTTGCTGACGGGGACATTCGATTGGACCTCGTCGCCGGGCGGCGGTGAAGGCAAAGACCCCATGCTGTCTCGAGCGACCAACGTCGCACTAGACACATCGGCAGGAAGATCAGCAGCCTCGATTTTGTACTGCCGTCCGTCACCAAACTCGATGACACCGTCCAAGAAATTATCGTCGTCTTCTTCCATCTATAACGAGTTGAGAGTGGCGTAATATTGCAGGAATGTGCGACGAACCTCGTCCCAGTGATGTGCGTTGGGGTCTAGATGGACCCCGCGGAACGTGTCCGCCTCCTCCAATCTCGCCTGCTTGCTTGCGGCCGCAGCGAGCTGCATTGCGGCAACGGTCTCCTTCGAAGCAGCATTACGGTCTGCCAGAGTCGGTTTTCCTCTGCGCGGTGCAGCAGCTACCGGAAAGAGTGAGATGGACGGATTGGGCAGTCATGGGAGCAAACCGACGAACCCTCTGCAGCCGTCGGAAATTCCATCTGCGATGCAACGTTGGGACGCGGCTGGTTTGATCTGGGGTTTCCCCAAGCTTGCCCGCTGTTGTCCCTCGACCTTGTCGGACGAGCAGATGGGGCTGGCGCAGCGGAAGGCGCGGTAGCAGCCGCGGGATCGTTGATTGCAGGTGTCGTTGAGGTGGGTGGCGTCGCGGATGACGGCCGTGACCATCCTGGAGTGGGCCCGAGGCCCTGTGCCGCGGTCGTGAGTTTGGCCGTAACAAGACGCGAATGGGTGTTTGCGGTTTGCGATGATGGTCGAGCTATTCGCCGGGTCAGACGCACGAACAAACGACAACAGTCAAAGGACGACGCACAAACAGGACTCGCTGCTTTGGCGGCTGCATTTGCCGCAGCAGCAGGGGACACGGCCGAGGATGTGGAGTTCTTTTCGAGGAATTTCTTGTTAATGTTGACCGCGCTGAACTTTTTCGGGTGCGGCGGGGCCTGGGAGCCCAAGGGAACGAGGTTGCGGACGGGAGTAGGCTGTTGGAGAGGGACATGGGCGGCCGTCACTGGGGAAGCTGGACTGGCTGTAGTAGGTCTCTCATCTGCCATGTACGAGGTTGTTGCGCGGCGGGGTAGAGGTCACCTCCAAGGTGCGTATAATGCGTGACCCTTAGTTGGTATTCTATCTAGCCAGCTCCGCCAGTTCAGCTTCGCGTTTGTTTAGTCTATTGACCTCGGCATCCAGAGCTGAATTAGCCAGCTCGATCTGAAGCACGTTCGAGATGAGCTCCGTCCAACGCGTTTCGAGGCTGTTCAGCTCTTTGCCCACCCGCGTCTGCGTATTCTTCCGCTCTCGATTCACCTCAACCGTCAGCTCCTTCATCTCCTCCAGCGCCTTCTCAGTTTGCTTGACGGTGTTCTCGAGGAGGTAGTTGTGTATCCGCCACGCATTCGATCCGTATGTCTGTAGCAGTTGTAGATTCGTTTGTCTGTCTAGATTTAGCATTATCCCGCCGCTCTGGTAAAGCGTACCGTATCCTTTGGTGCTCCAGCTGTGCCTGCGCGTTCTTTAACGCATCTTTCCACTCCTCGTCACTTCCCGGTGTGGGCGGCGCCGGTAATTGGTATCGCAGGGTGTCAAGTCGCGGGAACGGTTGGTGCGATTCGACGCGTTCAAGCTCGGCTTTGAGCAGGGGATTTTTCTAGGACAATGTTAAGTTTGAATCTCTGCGATTAAAACAACGGGAGATACCTCAAAGAGCGCAATTGGTGGTGGAACGCGAGGGTGGAGGGCTGCCGGAGGTTTTGCCTCGCGTGCAAATTCGCGGTCTACCTTTTCCGCGCATAAGTTACGGGAGACAAGTAGCTGGTGCGGTCTACCTTTTCGCGAAGACCAGGGAACTGGTCGAGGTCATTATCGTAGTATGGGAGCGAGTCGAAGAGGTGGTTTGAGTCGGACATTGGTTTTGATGGTATCATCACTTGCTGAACCGCGACGCCCATGTCGTCGCTCCTCCGCTTCGCTGGACCGCGGCTGGCACGGGCCCGCATCCCGCTTTCGAGGTCGATGCAGACGTCGCAAGTGACGCGCGCATCGACATCCCCGTTCACCGAGCCCACGTCGCCCAACCCAACCACCGAAAAGCACGCAGCAACAACGTCGGCGCTGCACACATACGGCGCTTATCTGACCCAGTGTCTGCCCAAGTTCATCCAGCAGTTCTCCGTCAGACAGGACGAACTCACGCTCTACGCCGCGCCGTCCACAATCGTCCCGCTCATGACCTTCCTGCGCGACCACTCGCAATGCCAGTTCAAGTACCTAATGCAGGTCACCGCGGTTGACTTTCCGGAGCGCGACAAGCGGTTCGAGGTCGTCTACCACCTCTTGAGCACATCCTCTCAAGGCCGTCTCCGCGTCAAGACGTATGCCGGAGAGGGCGACCACGTCCCGAGCGTGGCTAACGTGTTCCGCAGTGCCGACTGGTGCGTAGCCGTCCAACCCGGTCTTCTTTGTTCATTAACCAAGAATCAGGTACGAGCGCGAGGTGTGGGACATGTTTGGTGTCTTCTTTAGCGGCCATCCAGATCTGTGCGTCTTGGTTATCAGTGCTTTCCCGCAAACTAAAAATCTCCTCTAGCCGCCGCATCCTCACCGACTACGGTGCGTATGTGCGCTCTAAAATCACGTCCTCTCATTTCTTTTCCAGGATTCGAGGGCCACCCGCTGCGCAAAGACTTCCCGTTGACGGGTTATACCGAACTGCGTTATGACGAGGAGAGGAAACGGGTCGTCTACGAGCCGCTTCAGCTCACCCAGGCATTCCGGTGCGCGCAGAGCCATTCATTTCTGTTAACTGCTTATTTTATTGCAGCAACTTCGAATCTCTTTCGCCTTGGGAGCAGGTCGGCGACGGCACGATCGCACCACGGCCTGACGAGCTCAAGCCTCTGCCGCCGCCACCGCCTGCCGAGGAAAAGAAATAGCACGTATAACGGTAGTAGTACAGTGTTTCATACGAGGAGTCATGTCTCCGGTTTCTCAACCAGCTCTCCCGGTCCTCCGACCGCGTCCAATTTGCTCTCTGCCGATTCCTCCGAAACAACAGCAACCTCCGCACCCCAACCCATCCGCTTGACGATATACTGCTGGCCAATGACCTCAACGCCGACTCTCAGCGCCTCCGCCATCAGGTCCTCGACCCAGTCGTACTTATCCCACATGCCCTCCGCTAACCAGTCGCCGGGCACACACTGCGTGACCGTGCTTTGACTGAGGTTGTGCCCTGGGTCCGAGAGATGGATGAGGAATTGGAGCTGTTGTGATGGCGGCGCAGCGTCTGCGGCCGATGCAGGGAACGAAAAGGACGTGAGGAAGGGCTGGATGCGCAAATAGACATGGGAGTAGGTTGTTGGGGTCTGAAGGTTGGACTGCGCCTTCTCCGCGACCACGTTCTTGTTGTTCTTGATCAACTCGTCCAGGTTGGCCTAATCGCAATCCGATGAGACGGACACGAAAGAACATGAGCAGGGAACGGATACCTGAGCCAGCTTGGAGGCAGCTTCGAAGCCCTCGACCGAATTGAGGTCTCTGGCGGCATCGGCGGTTTCCTTGGGTCGAGATTCGTCCCCCCGGTTGACGACCAGATCACCGCCTTCGACCTGCTCCATTATCTGCAACGTTGCGTGAGATTCGGAGTCTGCAGATGAATACCAACGCACTCTCGCAAGGGCTCGATACACGAGAGACTCGATACCGTCGTAGCCCCTCATGTCGTGACTGAGCCAGACTTGGATGACCTCATGCTCAGAAATGGGCGGCGCAACGACATTGAGAATGTCCGTGAGTGTGGAGAGACCAACGCGCTTGAAGTCCTGGCCTGGTGAACACTCAGCGCGAGCCGCAGAGCAATGCATACACGACGTACCAAGCTTGTCGAGTTGGGCTGACTTTGCGTACTCAATCACACCTTCGCCCCATTTACGTGCCTGCTCGTTCTTGGGTAGGTATTTGACCTGCTCGTCGACGGCGGACTTGGCCTGCTGAAGAGCGGCCGATGCGCTGTTCCAGACGCTGCCCCAGCCCCAACCACCAGCCGCAGCGGGGGCCCCAACAGGATCTGCCGCAGAGGCAGAAGCAGCAGCATCTTTCTTGAGCGAAGACGACGACGGTGTGCGGAGAAGAGACGTGTTAGAGGCACCGAGACGGACGCGTTCTGTGCTCTTGCGGATGGTGGGTGTCCCGGAGCGAGATGCAGGCCGTTCGAGATGGGTTGAGCGGGGTGTGGGCTCTGCGCTCTTCTGGGTAATCTCGTCAATGAACGCCAGGACCTCTGCCTCGCCGCCGGTGGATTGTGTGGTGGATGGATTGGTAGTAGACGGCGCGGCGTCGGGAATGGAGTCGAGATCGTCCAAGAAAGCGAGGGCTTCGTCCGCCTTGGTCTTTGCCATCTGGCCAAGTTGATTGAGAAGGCACAAATGGTGTATATCCCAGACTGATACCTTGTGGTCGCGGTCGAAAGCAGGCGGGTGAGTCACATGTCACTTCTTGGTCTTGACCGCGATGGCAAAGTCTGAAACAAAGAGAAAGCGCCAACCAGAGCCCGACTCCGACTCGGCCGACGAAAAGAACTTTGCCGTCGGTGCGTTCGACGCCCAAACTCTCTGCTCTACCTTAGCCCCTTTCTCCAGAGGTCATCACAAAGGCCCGCGTCGGCGACATTAGCAAGGGCGAAGGTAGCTGGCAATATCGTGTAAAGGTACTCTCTTTCTTTCCCGCGAGACTTTCTCGCTCAGCAATCTCTAGTGGGACGGCTATGGCTCAGAGGACGACACGTACTTGCTTTCTTCGGTCGCTGCACCACACCACACTAATCTTATCTAGCTGGGAGCCTGCAGAGAATCTGAGTGCATGCCAAGAGCTGCTCAATCGGTTCGTCCATCGCGATCCAGCTTTATACACCCTACAACGTCGTTAGGTTTTGGAACCATGTCGGTGTCGACGACGAGGACTATCCGGAAGGCTATGAGGTTTCTGCAAGCAAGGAGTGGATCGGTGCGCTGTTTTGCATATACCAAGACTATTCTCTCATATTCAACAGCTCAAGAGCGTAAGCGTTATAAGCTCGAGTTCAGCAAAGAGCGCGACGAGAAACGCAAGCAACAAGAGAGGGCAGACCGCCGTAAGGAGCAGAAGCTTGCAGCAGCATCGTCCAAGAAAGCTGTCGGTTCTTCCGTCAGAGCTCCGTTGCTTTGTTAGCTCAGTGTAGCCAGACACGCGAGAAGAAAGACAAACAGAGCG
Organism: Mycena chlorophos; assembly: GCA_014461115.1. Classification (NCBI taxonomy): domain Eukaryota; kingdom Fungi; phylum Basidiomycota; class Agaricomycetes; order Agaricales; family Mycenaceae; genus Mycena; species Mycena chlorophos. Next base: position 960,456 of record JACAZE010000007.1, on the reverse strand, counting down.
TTCCGAAAAAGAAGACGGTGTCCGTCCCGTCTCGCAGCGCTTCCATCGCCTCGTCGTCGAAGCCTCCACCAAAGAAGAAACCCAAGTTGATTTCTTCCGACTCCGAGGGTGACTCGTCTTCGGACGACGACGTACCGTTGGCACAGTCGGCAAAGAAGAAGGCTCAGGCACGTTTCAACGACGAAGTTTCGTTCCTTTCTAAATTACGATCTAGGTCTCCACGTCCAACGATAAGGTGAAGCTTATTGCCCGTACTGTTGACCCGGCTAACTTTCCGTGTAGGGCAAAGAGAAGGCGACGTCAGAAAGTAGGGCACCAACTCCTCCAAGTCCTGGACTGCTGGCTGCGCGCTCTTTGTTCTCTCCTTCTCCACCGCCTCCTCCCAAGCCTGCTCTCCCTAGCCGCAAGCCGTCGGCTCCATTACCAGTCAAACAAGCGCCACGAGTTGCACCACTCCCGGCAGTGGAACGGCCACCAATGGTTTCGTCGCGACCCTCCGCGTCGTCTGCTTCCGCGCCAATACCGAAAGTTGTACCGTCAAGGCCTTCCATCGCAATCCCGTCTTCGCGGTTGGCCGGCCCAAGCAAATCCGTGTCTGCCATCGCGAAGCCGACTCCATCCGGCTCCGCCAAAATCCCATTTGCCGCGGGCCCGAGCTCGGCGAGCAACAGCCCCAATATCGCTTTCAGCGGCCTTTCGACAAAAGCCCGTCTGGGACAAGTAGCGGTGGAGCCTACCGTGCCAAGAGAGCATCTCAAGGATACGCTCAAGAAACTGTCTTTCAGGAAGAACTCTGCTGCGATGGCGTCGACGTCAGCATCAGCATCGGTGTCTCCCATCGTTCCAAATCCCAATGCCAGCGCTGCGCGCACGGTGGATCCCCGCAAACGCCCAGTGCCACATCCGCCGGCAGAGGTTGACCCATTGTTCGACGGCCCAAATGATATTCAACAACACGAAGAACCAGTTTCTATGCAAATCGACGAACCAATTGTGCTTCCTCAGTCGTAGGTTTCTTTTCAAGCTCCAAGTGTCGATGCCTGACATATCGATAGTCTCTCGCGCAAGCAGCCGGTGTCCGATATGCAGCGAGCAGACGAATTCTTGCAAAGCATGGATTTGGACCCTTCGCTGAGCCGAGCGTAAGTGCATCAACTCGTCGCGTCCACTTGTTAATGTATTCCAGCTCGCACAATGTTCCCACCAGAGACCCTCGCAAGTCGGTCCCAGATGCTCGGACTGGACTAGATCCTCGACCGAAGATTACGACCAGGTTTGTCACGTGCCTCTGAATCGACATGACTGAACGCGCTTCACAGCTTCAAGAAAAAGTGGAATTGGACCGGCAATCTTTTTGCCAACGTCAACGGCAAGACTGAGCGGTTCTGTTCGGTATACATCCACGATGTCACCTCTGCGCCGACGAGTGGTACCATGACGTTGGATAGCGCATTGGGTGGCCGCGAGTCTTTCCAGCTCGAAACGTTCCACGAAGTCATGGACATGTACCAGTTCCTTCGACCAATGCCCGGGGTCCAAACAACGGCGTCCCAAGTCGGACGCGTTGGTCCCAAATCTGAGCAAGATACCGATAACTTCAAAACGCTTGCCGCGTATATGGTCCAGAAAAAACTTGTATGCTTCCTAGGCTCCTTATCCATTCCTCTGCTTATTTTCTTCGATAGGTTGGACTGGTTCCCGTCCACCAAGATGACGTTCTTGTTGCCCATCTCCTTTTATTTTCTCCGACTATCCGCGCTTTCTTGTCCATTTTCAATATTGCCTACGACCAAAGCAACCCCGAACACCTCAAGTCACCTCTGATGATGACCCTCGTCCGTTGGACCAACGTGGATGACTGGCGACGACCGTTGGGTCAGCTCCCTGCTACGGTTCCGCGTCACATCTCCTCGGCCACTTGGAAGAAAACACTGTCGCAGCGCAGGTTCCATCTTGCGCTCCGCATCTTGAAGTTCCCGCCTGACGTCCTCGACTGGATTGGCCGTGAACCGCGTCTCTACATGACGTGGTCGATCTTCGGGGAGAGGGTTGTTTTGCAGGACCTCGAGACGCAGATGCTCATGGCGGTTCTCGGAAAGCACAAGGCAAGACGAGCGCCGTCGAAAAGTGGGCCTCGGCTCGTCTTCATTCATGTTGGAGCTCTCAAGACGGCGCGTTCCATCCCGTTCCTACTCGAACGACGCAGTCGCTCGTCTTTCGTTCGGTACTACACTTATGGGACGCATCCATCTGTATCTCCGGACCAATGGAGGGTCCGCGAAGTTTATCCGTTTGGTATGTGGACGGTCTTGGCCTCTATTTTAACGACTGAACTGTTCAAGGTGGTGTCGTGACCTTTACGCCGAGCGTTCTCTACGAGGACCCGTGGGGCATCGTGACCAAGATCAAAGAAATAGCTGGGCATCCGCTGTGGGCATGCTACATGCTTCCGAGCGTGCTGGGAATGGCAGTGAGACTTTGTTGTCCCGGAGAAGATCCTCTGGCGGCGTTCGACAGGTTTGTTGCTTTGGTCAGCGGGCTATTCGGCACTGACTTTGCGCAATAGTGGCATTTTCGTGTTTGAGCGCTTGTTGAAAGCCTTCGAGGAAGGGCAGATCTCATTGTTGAGAGCGCCGCCGGATCGAATTGCGACGTCCAAGATGGATTCAACGCAGGACTGGCTGCGGGACCATTGGATTGCCCGCCCGCTGGATTCGCGCAAGTTGCTGGAGTATTCGCTCAATGCCTTCCATGCCAAGTACGCCAATATCCCTGAAGCGGTGTGGGCCTCGGCCGTGGAGGCTGAGATCACCGCCGACCTGGATGTAATGCACCGCCAGCCCGCGATCATGACCAGCTACCGCCGTTTTGTGGTGATTCGGGCGGAGAAGGAGACTGCGCTGGTGGACAAGCAAGGCGTGAGTGCCTTTGCTGTACTTCTGAATAATGCTAATGACCCCGTAGATCGAATGGAGGTCCCCTTCGACGTTCTCTTTCAACGACGAGGCGAGAGTCAAGTAGTAGTATTTCACGTGATGTGTAGTCACATGATTGATCGGGGCGAACATTGCCGGTGGTGGCCATCTCCCGCTTGAAATCTGCCCTCATGGAGGCCCTCGAACAGTTCATTCGCGAGCCTGCATACCAGCCATACCTCGCAATCCTCAAGGTACCCTCAACACGACGCGTCCACTCACCGTTCACCCTCTGCTAGGGCGCTCGTAATGGCTTCGTGTACGGAGCGAAGGTCCGGTTCCCCCATGCCCTCGTAATGTCCATTCTCTTCGGGCGTGGCAGGCAAGCATCTCTGCTTGTCTCTCTGCTCCTCCTCATCCGGCTGCAGCTGGCAAGACCGCGCACGCCTTATCTACCGCGCGACAAAGCAGCACTCGTTCAACCTCGCGAAATTCGTCACCCTCTACAAGACCTTCATGCTCATCCAGCAAAAGGCCAACGGCGGAAAGCAGCGTAGCTCCGACACGTTCCTCGCGGGTCTCTTGGGCGGATACATCGTGTTTGGCGAGCGAAACGCGGTCAATGAGCAAGTACGTTGGCAGTTTCGGGGGGACGCGCCCACATTTGGTGTTTTCTGACGTGTGCAATGCAAGATTGTCCTCTATGTCGTGTCGCGTGTCGTTGCGACGCTGATACCCCGGTCTGGGTCCCCATACTCGTCCGCCCCGCCGCCTGCAGGCACCAAAGCAAGACCGGTTCCGCCGGACCCTCGCTACTTTACAGTCTTTGCCGCGCTCGCCTGGGGAGCGGTGATGTGGCTGTTCGAGCACAAGGGCGAAACGATCCAGCCGGGGATGTTCAACTCGATGGTCTACTTGTACCGCGACTCGGACCGGTGGCAAAATCTCAAGACTCTGTTGTGGCACAACACATAGACAGACATTTAATCTTATCGCTTTTATTCGCTCTGCGGTAATTGGTCCAGCCGTCGCGGGACGCGTCTGCATTTGTACGCCAACATGTCAAGCGCGGCTCTCAGTGCCTTTGAGCAGATCGCGCAGCTCTGGTACAAGAACGCCAAACTTGCCATCTCTTGTCCTACGTCGGAGTCTTGTCAACAGTCAGCAACGGCCACAACGAGAAGATGAACGCGGTTACTGGACTCGATCTTTGCTGCAAGAATCAGCGCCGTTCGCGACCAGATTGCTGCGGCGTCTTCGTGCGTGGGGCACGTTCCGTACCCATGAGGGAATAAATCCTCGTGCGATAGTATGTTCTGCAGCGCGTCGACGCGGTATGCCTGCAAGCGATGTATCTCGTGGTAGCTCGCGACTGTCGGGAACAGCCTGATCTCCTCCGAGCTGTATCGGCTCAACGGAAGCACATACTGGCTCGCCTCGTTCACCACGCGGGGCATCTCGAAGCGGCACGCAAGCGAATACACCTCCAGCGCGTGGTCTGGCGCGTGGGCGATGAGATGCAGGTCAAGATGCTGCAGTACCGATTTCTCGACAGCGTATTTGTCGGCCAGGCGCACAAAAATGAGACGCAAGACCGGCAATGGGATAGCCGAGTCGTAGCGGAGGGGTAGATGTGTCTTGACTTTCTCCTGTCGCGGTTGGAGAACATACGCGAGTGGAGGATCCGGTGGTGTGTGCAGGAGACGAAACAGAATAGTCAGCTCGGCCTCAGTTTCGCAGAGATCGACCGTTTGAGGGCCAGTCGCGTCGCAGGACGCGAACATGTCGCCTACAGAGCATTATCAACGGGGACCGAAACGTGGAGGGAGAGCTAATCACGGAAAACACTCGAGCCATCTTTGAGTTTTTCACGGTTAACCTTGAAAGCCGAACCGTCCGACGAACGGACTTCAAAGTCCGCATCGGAGAAAGCGAAGACTGGTTTGTCGACAGCGACGGTCATGGGAGTGGTAGAGAGCATCTCTCGGAATAAATAATGGTTCCGCAGCCACGTAGAGCGACGTGGTAGGACGAAGGACAACAGCACAGTGACGTGGAGGAGTCAGACAGCATGTTTGCCTTTGGGTAGCAAAGGGGGAGAGGACATGTAGGTGAGAGGCAGAGAGGTGGTGGTATCATGGAAGAGGTAAAGCGAATCTAAGCAGGCATACAACCCAGAAAAAAGAGAGTCCCATACTGCAGCGCCTCCCCTACAAGATAACGCACTTGCGCTCCTTCTTTCTTCTGCCTTCGGGATTCGGAGTTGGGCCAGAATCGACGTTTCGCGTTTGCCGTAGTGCACGAACGAGATTCGTGAAGACGCGTTCGACGTTTTGCGCAGTCTTGGCCGACGTCTCGATAAACTCGCAGCCAAACTGGCGTGCGAGTGCGGCCCCTTCCTCCTTGGACACCTCGCGTTCATAGGCCTTGTCGCACTTGTTTCCGACGAGCATCAGAATCGGGTCGCCCCGCTTGGCCCGCCGCACAGACTGGCGGAAGATTTCGAGACGATCAAAGGTTTGCCGGGATGCGATGGAGTAGACGAGAATGAAGCCTTGGCCCTCGCTGGAGAGGCCTGATCAGTGCCAGTTACACGGGCAGGCGACTGCTGTATGTGACGCACCGCACCCACTGATCCCGAAGTGTAGCGTACTCCTCTGCAAGAGGGGAATCAGCGCTGACGATGGAGGCGGAGAGCAAAGGACGGACCCTGGCCAGCAGTGTCGATGACCTCGACGAAGCACATGCGATTGTCCACAATGAACTGCTTGCGGTAGGCGTCCTCTATCGTTGGATCATACGTCTGGAGCACTCGGGTGAGCATGCGGATAACGCGATCGTGGTGGGGCGTACCTCTGGAGAAAACGGCTGGTGAGTACACAGCGAGGGGCACTGCCGACGGGCAACTCACCGACAAAGCAGTTGAGTGTAAACTGGGGACGGAGATGAGGGCTCTGTCGGGGTGTGGGAGCAGGGACGAGGAGACGCACCTGGACCGCAAGGGCCGTCTTTCCAACACCACCATCTCCAAGGACGGCGACTGTCCACTGATCCATTGGAGGGATGTTTTAAGAACGGGGCTGAAAATACGAAGACGGGGAAGGTGACGCTGAACAGAAAAGTACAAGAAAGGTCGTCGTCTCGGTCGTCCAGGTCGTGAAGAAGGTCGGGGCTCGTCGGTTCCTCGTACAAGAGTGGCTGTCATGTGCTTCGCTGATCCAATCCAGGAACACTCGATTCTACACTAGTCTACACATTATATCCTCTATACACTCTCATCGCCGTCCTAGTTCGGCCTGGCTCAAATCAAGCACAAATATCGATTTCTGCGTCGCGGGTGGTGTGATAATTTTGACCGTCTTTGTCGGTTTGACGGCGCTGGGGAACGGGCGCAGGCCACGCGATGTCGGGAATGCAGCGCCAAAGCGTGCGGGTGGTGGTGGTGGTTGTGGTTGTGCGACACGGGTATTTGGGGATGGACCGTGGCCTGCCAGCGGCGAAGAAACCATGGGACGCGTAGCGGTGAGTGATGCTGTGGTATTTGTGAGCGCGGAACGAGACAGAAGAGCGGACACGCACCCATGGGCCAACGTCGGGGATGGAGATGGTGGTGGTTGAAGACGGAGTGCGGTCTTTGGGGACCATCTTTGAAACTCTGGGGACTAGCCATCAATTACGATCGTCTAATGACGCGACCTTGATACGAGGTTGGGACAAGTTCGCGTCTAAAGCTGCTGGGCTGGAGCTGGGTCGGCGCGTCGGGATGGACAGGATCTACGCGTATTCATTACACTTCGCAATATACACCAGAAACAAGTCTGTGGTGACGAGACGGGGCCGGACGAGCAGTCATTCAGACCTAGACCGCGCCCGTGTCGTCCTGGATTCAAGGAATTATCCAAATCAACCCACCCATTTACACATCGACGAGGAGTGACCTCTCCAGGATATATTTCCCTATTCTTAGGCGTCAGATTGAGGAGAATGAGCGAAGAAAGCGATGGTTTACCTTCTTTATATCGCTGGCTGGGCTCGTAAGCTTTGTCCTACTTGGATGAGTAGAGGCATGAGCCCGGTTATCCAGACGCACATATTTCCAGCCCAGGGTGGCTCCGCATTTACAGCAGTAGATGTCGCGAACAGTGTGATTTCCGGTCGTCATTGGTCTATCGCTGGGCTCTCCCTCGATCACATTGACGCTGCAAGAGGTCTGTTGGTTCAAGAGAAAGCAACAACGACGAGGAACGTACACTCCGTCAAAGAGATATGCTCGTCCATGTTGCCCGTTGAAGGCCTGCGAGGGGGATTAGCCCCAAGTCGCTTCCGCCGCACGGACCACACACTCGAGAGATCATGGAATGAATCGTCGCCAGATGCGTCTTGCAGGTCGAGCAGCCGTAGACTCTTTCGCCAGAGAGGTAGCGCCGATAGGTCAGGCCCATAGTTGTGAAGGGAGAGAGTGCTGCAGCCACACGGCGGCAAGACGAAAGCAGGCAAGTGATCGATGATGTAAACCCAAAACGCTCAGCTTCTATTATAATCGTACAGGCTCAAACAGCGTCCGCAGTTGCCAGATGCGACGGGGTTTGCCCGCCGCGTTCCAAATCCGTCTCCACCCCAGCAGACAACCCGACTTCAGTCGTCTCAATCCCATTCGCAGTGCCCGACCGCGACCCAGCATCAGGAACATTGTCTATTGGCGCCCTCGCTCGGTTCTCGTGCCCAGACTTGATTCGGTTGTTGGAAACAGACTCTCTGTATCAACTTGAGCGCGGAAAATAGTCGAGGATACCGCGCACGCACCTTATTTCGGCAATGAGATCGTCGATGGAATACCAGGCGAGCGGCCCGTACGCGATACCACGCCACCAGCCCAACTGGTCGGCCGGCGCAATGTATGCATGGGCATGCAAGTGGTCGGTGACTGGTATTTTCCTGTCGGAGAAGGGCGGCGTAATAAAGCCGATGTGGAACTGGGAGTTCGGGCCGGGGGGAGATGGCGATGAAGAGGGGACAAGAGACGAGAGCAGGCGCGTTGCGAGGTTGCGGACATTAACCAGTAGAGGGAGGTCTGTCGACGACTGCGGAACGGTTACATGCCAAACACGGCCGAGTGACGGCTGCACAAACGAGGGTATAAATGGAAGGGACATGCAGGCTGGCGAGAGTCAGGGCGGGCATGAAGGTGCAAAGTTGGAGGACGCACTTGAAGGCGACAATTATGTGGCCCTTTGTGGATACGGGGTTCGCCTTTTCGCGGTAGGCGGTGAAGTTGTCGTCCCTCCAAAGCACCTCTGGTTGTGTGGAGCCCGAGGGAAACGACGGCGAGCGGGGGCTGTTCTGTGTTGTGTGTGCAGAAGTGGCGACGATGCTGCACAGAGGACAGCCGGGCTTGGGGGAGAACGACGACATGGTCGCGCAGAGCAAGGCCCGTCACATGGAATCAATGGCGCTTAACTCCGTCTTCGACCACTTCAGGCGAGCCTCTCCCCGTCCTATCCCCCATTATTCCTAGAGCATTGCAGGCAGCAGATCGACGACTCAAACGACAGACGCGAACGCCTCATAAAGACAAGTCGCGATGTTACCAACATCTCCAAAAAAGCGATATTCCTGCTGCATCGCATAATTCTTGAGGATACCGACGACGATCGCGGGCTTCGCGCGGCCAAGAAGGGTCGCGCAAAGCTTGCCGAAGTGTATCCGCTATTCCGCTCCATGAGAGCTGAGCTGGTTGGCGAGCGATTCTGGCAACACCAGCGCCAAGTGTCCCCCGGCCTCCAAGAGTTCATCGAGGCACTCAGCTTCGCCCACTATCTGGAACACAATACCCTCATATCCTTCTCCGAAACACAAACCGCCCTCTGTGATGAAGATGGACCTGTGCGTTGCTAAAATCCTCTGCGATAATCAACGCTGACGACGCGTTCCAGTTCTTTCCGTTGACGGTCAGCGACTATCTGCTAGGGTTGTCAGACCTTACCGTATGCCTTCGCCTAGATAATGCGCCATACCTGATAGACCTTTGGCAGGGCGAACTCATGCGCTTCGCCATTTCCAACATATCCCGTCGCGGTGGTCGCACAACAGCAAACGAAGTCTGCACATTCGTGCGGAATTGTAAAGCAGGTCGGTCTCCCGGCTCTCTTTGGTCCTATGTGCCCTCAAGACCTCCAGATTTCGAGCTATTTACTCCTCAAGTTCGCGACTTGGGCAAGAAACAAGCCGTTACAGGCAGCTCCCTTGAGAAAATCGAAGCAGGTACGATCTGGTACCGCCTACACGAGAACTCGGCTGACTTCGGCGGTCTAGCTGCATACGCGGTCATGCTGCGCGGCTCAGAATTCGACCTCCCGCCGGAAATTCTCGAGGACCTCGTCCAACAAACAACAACGCGATTCAGCACGGGGGAACGCGATCCTGATAACCCACTGTACTGATAATATTCTACAAGTTCCAAATCTACAACAAACTACGCGACGCTCAACTTTCCTCCAGCTGGACTCGAAAACTCGGCCTTGTAAAGAAGGTCGTCCATTTTCTGCACCAACGCGTCCACATCTTGTCCATTGAGCTGAATGTGGAAGTCGTCGGGCGTGTTTGGCCCGTGTAAGAGGAGAATAGTCTTGCCGCCGTCGACATTGGCGGAGAATACGACGGACGTGTCTTGCACCTGTATGGCAGGAACAACCTCCGGCTCGTCCAGAAGCGGCGTGCGCTCATCGGGAGGCGCCGCCTGAATCCGCCGCACAGACTTGCGACGGCGGCACAACAGCAGACGCACAATCCACGCTAGGATCGCGAATATCGCGTAGCCAATGAGTAGAAACATATTCGGATGCGGCTTCACGACGCTGCTCGGCGCGGACATCTCGGGCACAACAACTTGAGTTTGGGCGCCCAGATGTAAGAGAGACGGATCAGGGGAGTTCGAAGACGTGCGGTGCGCGACAGGCCGCAATTGAGGAGAAGGTGGAGGAGTGGGGAGAGTATCGACGGCGGTTGATGTATACAGAGGAACGACGCCGATGTGCCATTGGCCACCGTCGCGCCGGACTCTGGACATTGGAACGAGCACCACTTGTGCGCCGCTCGGCCCGACCACCAGGGACGGGGACTCGGAGTCTTCTTCGGAGAAGAACCGCGCCAGTTGATGGTCTCGCGCAGTTATCGAGAACGGAAGCGACATGCGAGAGACGGTAGCGATATCGCGGAGAGCAAAAGTCATGTCGTGTGAGATTTGTGCGGCGGAGTTGGGAAGAACAGCGATCTCAGAGGTCGAGGCCAGAAACGTTGCATCGGCTGTCGTTATGAAATTCAGTCGGAGAGACGCCGCTATCTCTTGCAGTTCATCGACCGACTGGCAGGCGCTGAACGAGATAGTGGGATCGCCAGAGGCCCGAACGATGCCATTAGAGTCGATTGAGAGTGTCCCTGCGGTCGCAGAGAATATCAGGAAGCGCGTCTGTGCGCACACCCCGACGTGAACGAGAATGAGCACCTCGGCCCTTCTGCGAAGACGGTTGAACGAGAGTTGGGACAGCTCGAAAACACTCACTGGTAGAAGGTGTGATAGTTGGGATTCACTTTCGCCACCTCTACTTCTTGCACCGCGCGCCCGAGTGCAGCGCGAACAAGGGACTTGCCCTCCATCCCCGAGAACCATGTCTCGTCAAGTACGACAGGCCTTGGCTCTGTTTCTTTGACTATAATCGATCCATTTTGCCCATAACCTCCCAGCCAATCGATGTTTCCAGACTGCGTGTGCAGAATACGATAGGTGAACGAGAATTCGCGGGCCTGATTCGGTGGGATGTTAACAGCAAGGAGAAGTTGGCAGGCAACATTGGGTTGGGGAGGAATGAGCGAGAACGAGTCGGGACTCGGAAGAGGCACGAGCGTGAAATCGGCCTCGTCCCAGGTTGGGCTCAGCAAGTCGGACCAAAGCTGAATTTTGAGATGGCCGGCGACCAGCGCTCGGTAGTCTGCGGCCTTGTGGACGGTCGCAGTGAAGAATGCGGTCGAGCCGGCGGGCACGCGGAGTACGCGCCCGAGTGGTGGATGGAAAGAGACATGCATGCGATGACGGAACGTGTCGATCCCGATCATGAGCTTTGAGCTACAACCGCGTCGAGCAGACTTCCGATAGTCTCGTCGTCGAAATCCCACTCCAAGTCCTCCTCGGGCTCTGAATCCTCGTCTTCCTCGTCAGAGTCGTCAATGACCCATATCACTTTAGGCACGACTGAGAGTCTCTCCCGCTCCGCGTCTCTCCATTTTCTACTGCCAGTCAGTGGAAATAAAGATGCGAAGGCAGAGAAAAACTCGCATTCGACGTTTGGTGAATTCCACGAGTTCGTTTCCGCCGGTTTGCCACCCAGTATCCTCCACAGCAAGCGTCTCGATGTAAACATCAACCAATTTGTCCAAGACGATATTTGGGGCCATTGGTTTGGGCGAGAGTGCGGTACGACATAAGGGACAGGTCGTTTTCATCTACGGTTGAAGAGTCAGAAGCACAATCCCGAAGTACTCGATATGCGCACCTTGACCGCGGTCCATTGGCGAGCACAGTCACCACATAACGAGTGGCCGCAAGGATTAAGGAGTCGTGCCGCCACCAGAAGGTCGCAGCATCTACGTGCGTTAGTTGTGAATGAACAATTTGCGCGGAAGGCACGTACATTGGACAATTAAGCTCTTCTTCGAAGCCGTCGAGAGCGCGCGCAATTGAGGATTTGCGTTTCTTCTTGGTAGGAGTCTGGCGTGTGGCTTCAGAGCCGCTTCGTCGTCGCTTTACTGTATAGAGTGAGGATGGTTTGTACGACAATTTTGGAGCATACGTGATGAGGAGGGTGTGGATGCCGTGCAAGGGTTCGTTGTAACAGAGCCTGCGGAGAGTTAGGACAGTACAAGATGAAAGGAGGGGGACGGACTGGGTGGTAGGACTGTTCCGTCTAGAACGTCGAGCTGAGCGAGGACTGACGCGTCCAGGGGCTCGTAGTCTGGGAGTTGTGGGCTCTGGGGTGCTCCGAGGAGAGTGTCCCAGTCAATGTCGCGTCCGGCCCACTCATCTGGCAGTTCGTCGAATTCGTCCGCCATGGTTGACCGTGAAGAATGAAGCCACGGTCACGTGTTTTGATCTGATTCCAGACACGCTCCCCGACTACGTCTTTTTCTCTCCAACAATTCCGGACAGCGGAGAGAGAACACTCGGCCAAACATCAATGAATTTTTCAACGATGCCTCCAGCGCTGAGCAACGTTTTTAGACCAGAGATATTCTTGGAGTACGCCAAGCCAAACCAACCCACAGGTTCCGCAATGACAGCATATAATTAGATTCCTACTTTCTCTTGGCTATCTATCCGGGTCTTCGTCGCGTCCACTCTCCCCTCTTGGCTCTGTCGCAAGCAAAGAGCCAATCGTCATTGAGCCCCGTGAACGGGGCGAGTCCGCTGACGACGAATATGGCGAAGGTGGGAGTTCTGCTGCATTCTCGGATGGAGACTCGGACCCGCGCGACCGTTTACGCCGAGGCTCATCGCGCGGGCTTATGGACCGCGCGTGGGGAAGACTCCGCGGGGGTGACCGGTACATGTGTCGTGAGGGTGGTGGAGGCGGTGGGTACGAAGGTGGTGGGTACGAATGTTGCTGCGGCATTCGTTGTAGATGCAGCATCGACTCGTATAGAGTCGCTATGGCTGCCTGACGATTGTCTTCCGATGTCTTTGCCTTCAACACGGCAAGTAGCACCTGTAGCTCACATTAGAACACCATATCTGGCGCATACAAGGGAACATACCTCGCGATCCCCATCTCCGCTAGCTTTGTAGGCCCCCAGTACATCTCGGAGGCTGGGTGGGGGTGGCTGCGATGCATGTGAGCCTGCGCGAAACTATCGAGTACGCGGCAGCTTACTTGGTCAAGGACACGGGATGCGGCGTGCAGGACATGCCCCATGCCAGCACTTTCGTCTGGCCCCCAGGTCGGGTAATGGGAGGAGTGCTCTGGGTAGTTCGGTGGAGGCAAACGGCTCATGGTGGAGGAAGAAAACGAAGTGGTATTGCAACACGAGCACATTTATAGCCAGACTGTATGGTCTTTGTCTTGGCAAACTATGAATACACAACACACTGCTTGGCAGACTGATCGCCACAAGGATCCGGTCCTGTCGAAACCGACGACGGCCGTTCGTACCCGCAAAAGCGGGATCTTGGCGGCCAAAAATACCGGCTCATTGCCCAGTCGAGCTGTGCGCCATCCAGATGTAAAAGCACAAACGGCCGCTGTATTGAAGGCCAAGCCTTGATACGTCGCGCGTTGCTGGGTGAAGAGGCAGTCCAAGACTGATCCTATCCGCGAGCCAAGCCTTCCAAGAAAAAAAGCCGAGAAAAAAAGGGCCGGCTGTCTAATTTCCCGTACCTGGGGAACCATACATGGTAATTCAGGATTTGAGGCTGCGTGTGGCACGCGTACGCGTATCGTGGCTCGCGAGAAATGTACGGCGTTCGAGAGCGCCGGTTCACCGCGCTAGCGGGAATCAAGCCCTGATGTGGGGTCAAAGTCCACGTAGGACTTGGCCGGGTTTATCCAGCCTCCCAGACATCTGAGTCGCACCAGCTGCTTGTAAGTAGGTGGAACCAGATTGAGGATCACGTGTCAGTGACGTAATCATCCAACTTGGTCCACACCTCGACGTACAATGTCGACGGCGAATGGCCAGCCTCCTTCGGAGCAGCAGAAACCTCCGCTACCGACGACGCGCTACTCATGGAGCACCATCAACCCAACCATGCGCCAGTTCTATCTCACGGATGCGACTCAGGCAGAACGTGCTTTGGCTACCTTTTCTGGACCCATCTGCGGTATAGATATTGAATGGCGACCAAACTATGTCAAAGGTCAAGTCGAGAATCCAGTAGTCACTATGCTCTCTCCGTTTTCCTGCAAATAACACCGTACAGGTAGCTCTCCTGCAGCTTTCGAATGCGGACACCATTCTCCTTCTGCACCTTCACCACATGAAAGTTATACCTGCCGGTCTCCAGATGTTTCTCGAAGATCCGAGCATACTCAAAGCCGGCGTCGGGATCCAAGGTAATGTCGAGTAAAGGGGAACCGAAGACTGTCTTGTTGACCGTTCTCGTAGGCGACGCAAAGAAACTATACAAAGACTACGGCTTAAATATGACTGGTAATGTCTGTTCCTCTCGCCTCTTATAACGTTTTCTCAACGCGCACCCAGGGTGTCTTGATCTGGCGCTCCTCGCGCGTTCAGTCGACAACCCACGGTGGAAAGGAAAATACTCTGACCCCCTCGGTCTAGCTCGCCTCATTGCCGCGTATGAAGACCTCTTACTTGTGAAAGGAAAGGTTACGCGCAGCAATTGGGAAAAGAAGCTGGATTCAACGCAGTTGGAATGTGAGTACGTTCCATCCGAACGTGCTGCAACTCAATCTTCGTCAGACGCCAGTAACGGTAGTCTACAACTCATGGCATGCTTTCAACAACTGACCACCGGCGAAGACTGTCATGCCGGATACATCTTAGCCAGACGACTCGGGTCGATGATCAACGATCTTCCAAGTCCGTTGGATCCAAGATGCTACTCTTTTGACTCTCTCGAGGGCGATTTTGTTGAACGCGGATCGAGACGGGTCTGGACCCCGAGCAACCCAGACTACGATCCCGGTCCGCCTCCGCCACCTAGGGAACCCAAGAAACCGCAGAAAGAACGACCTCGGAAGGCTTCCGAGACCTCAGCCCCACAATCTGGTTCCGCTTTTGTGGAAAGACCGCGTGCCGTTGATCCCTCTCGCTCTGCTCGCCCACAGAAACGGCCGGCGCCTGCGCAGACGTCGCTCCCTTCTCGGCCATCGGGATCGTTGGTTGGAGGATCATCTGCACCGCGCAAGCGCCGTCGCCACAACAAACCCGGTATTGGTGCGGCGCAGTAACTGGCTGTTGTATTACGGTTTCCTCCTGTATTAGATGGAAAGTGTATCATATGTGCTTTAGTGTTCAAGCGACTGCATCGGACACTCGCTCAGATTTCAGACTCAGCTATTCTCGAGCACTGAAATATATTTGCTACATCGTTTATCTGACTCCAGGTCGCTCTTAATATCATGAACATACAGCGTTCTCGAGGTCGCTCGAGACCCATTCATCAAATCATACCCGGAAGAAACGAGAAGGAGCTCGAACATCCACGGTAACCTTCGCGGGGGCAGCAGTTGCGGCAGCTGCGGCGGCGGTCTTGAATGCTCCGGCGCAAGTTCCGCTTTCGACCCAGGCGCCAGCTGCGAGAGGCCGCGTCAGTCTTCCGAATGTCGAATGAAGGAGAACGTACAGGAACCGCCGGGAACCTCGTCTTCGTTCCACTGATTCGCCGTCCACAGATCACCACTGAAGCAGTCAGGATTTCCGGCAGTACACTGCCTAGGCGAACGTACTTGTAACTAACAACCGAGCCCGAGCTAGAGAAAGCATCAGACCGCGCCGATTGAACGTAAAAACGGGTAATTCACGGATAAGCAGAGGCTGCAGTCCAAGCGGCAGCACCAGAACATGAGCCACTCCCACTTGAGGTCGTGGTCGTCGACGTTGTAGATGTCTTGGATGTGGTGGTGGTGGTCTTGGACGTGGTAGTGGTCGTCGTCTTAGATGTAGTCGTCGTCGTCTTGGACGTGGTCGTGCCTATGCTGGTTCCACCGCACGCACTGACTGTCGCAGACGTTCAGCGATCGCAAAAAAAAAAGACAGAAAAGAACCAAAGCAGTCTAATCAAAATTCGACGAAGAGACTCACTGGCTGCCCAATCGCCGTCGAAATTGACAGTGGGAGGTCCAGAAGGGTAGTACTTGGCCTACATAGAGTGAGAAGAAGGCCTTCATCAACGACGCTGTCTGTGCGTACCTGCCAAATGTATCTGTGATGCGATCAGATGGTGCGCACACAACGGTTTGGGACACCGACCCTTCGTAGGTTACCTGTGATCCTCCGACGTACGAGCCCGACGAAGTCCATTGCGGAGCGGTGCAGGCCGGATACGTGAAACCGGTGCCACCCGCAGCCACGAGCGCGGATTTGACGCCGCTGGCATAGTCGTTGTTGGCTGGCACCAAAAACATCAGGAAATGAAGGGGAAGGGCCAGATAGAGCAATTACCTTCGGACTGCGAGATATCCCACAATGCAGCCCCCAATTGGCATTTCAGTAACGAAGAGCACAAAAGTTGGAGAAAACAACTTACCCCGAAGGAAGGGAACGAATCGCGGGTGGCCTTGAGGATGCTGCTGAGGGTCGAGAGACTGACATAGCCCGATCCAGCCGCCGCCGTGTTCGCAGGAGCGGCGATGAAAACCTTGACGTTGGGGTTGGGGCTAACAGTTGTCGCCCAGATGTCCCTAGGAAGATTAAGATAATTGAGCGCCTTTCAACGTCAGGCTTACCAGAGACCATAATCCCAGTCCTATGATACGATGAGCGACTGGCGCAGGTCAGATACAGTGAAGACGCACCGAGATAGTGCCATAGTTGGTCAAGTCGCATTGATTGTCGTAGAATTGCACTGGAAAGGATCGGCGACCAACCAACGACATGGACATAAACTAACCGTAAATCATGTCGAAGCTCGCCCCATTGATGACGCTCCCGAGGTTTTGGTCGGGATATGGGCACTGAGGCGCGGCGGAGATGTAGTACCTAGCGAGAGGTCAGATCACGACGGGAGTAATGTCAACACGCACTTCTTGCTTGCGCCAGAGGCCAGCGACCGGATTTCATTGACAAAGGCCACGTATCCGGTGCTCCCGCCGTTCTCAATGCTGCCACTGCGTTCAGAAGAGAGCCGGAAATAGAGAACACGCTCACTCGAGGTCAACGCTGCAAAGGTTTGTGAGCTCAATGCGGCCTACTTGTGAACTTACTCACCCATCCAGAACAGCCGCGCCGAAGGGACGCGTAGACGACGATCCACCTTTGTTCCAAGATCAGCGGCAGTGATGAGAAGTTCACCCGAAGACGGACCGAGGAACAAGTTCCAAATGGTCTGGGCAAAAGTAACAGCCTCAGAATCGCCCGAGAAACCCACGGCGGCTGTTGATTTTATCGTCAACAACCTGGTATCGACATACTCGAAGATCACATACCATTTGCGCCACCCAACGAGATCGTCACCACTTTGCCCTGCGACTGGCAATACTCAATGTCTGAAGCGAGAGACTGGCAGTTCGGGAGGTTGGTCCCGGCAAAGGTAGCGTTGTCGGTAGGGTTGCAAGTCTACGAGATAGTTCAGCACCGAACAAACGACAGTATCAACACAAACTCACATTCGCCAGGTTAAGCGACGGAAGACCACCGGTACTGAAGAACGCGTTCACGAACGCGATCGGGAAGACATCGACCGAGTCGTCCTGATATCATTTGAGAACTAGCTGCGGAGACGACGATTGCGCGACGGACGTTGCAATAGTAACTCAACGGCTTCTGGTACTCCGACGGGGGAGTGCCGGCGATAGCACCGATCGAGTTCTGACCCCAGTAAGCGACGACCTGCGGCCATAGATGAGCAACGGGGTCGGATAGATGGGTGAGAGTTGGGTCGTACATTGTCAAAACGGGTAATGTCGAACGCCAGAGCCGTGAGCGAGAACGCGGCAAGGGTGCCAAGTCGCAGCGCCATCCTACAGGGAAGGTAGGGAGGTCGAGCGCGCGGCTAGATGGCTTGCGTCCTTAAATACGGCTGGATGGTAGACCGACCATGCGGTCCGTGTCGTCCAAGGTCAGGCGTTGAGGGCATATCGAGCCCTTCGCAGCCAGATAGCAACGCAAGGAGAGAGATACATGTGAGCACAACACGCATGATAGCAGAGAAACCGCATCAAAGAAGCCCTGGCCGATGACTTCATCTCATGTGGCCAAAATCGCAGGTAAATTGCCGAAGCGCGCCACAAGCGTCAATCTTTAATGTTAAAATGTTTCTAAGAGAGCTACACAGGACGCACAAAAAAGCAGAAAAAGACAGCAAGATACACAGGAGGACCTCATCTCGACGCAGCGTTGGCCTCCGACTCCGCCCGCACGGGATCTGCATATATGATGGATGAGTGATGGCGCCTCGAAATCGCGTGCAATACGGACCAAAGTACGGTTGCGCCTGAGCTTCTTTGGCCGTTAAACGCTCCTGGTGATCGTACCGTAACAACTTGTCCAGCAGGTCGATGGCTTCGTTCGATATGTATCGCTGGTTCTCGCTTGTAACAAACTTGGACCATGCTTTCCTGAGCAATTTCAAAGAGCGTGAGCGGTGTGCTGGTCCGCACGCAAAACGACGTGTTCACCTAGGGTATCTACGACGCGATGAGCATGGAGAACATGAGGCTTGAACAGCACGGCTTGCCTTCCAAGGAGTTCGTCGTACTGAGGATCCAGGCGGATGTTGTACTTGTCGATATAAGCGTAGAGTTCGTCTGTCCCCAGAACCTTGGTAATTTTGACGAGCTGGTCGTAATTGTCGTGTCCGTGGAAGAAAGGTTCCTTCCTGAAGATCTGCGGATCCATTGAGTCGCCAAAAAAAGCTTGCGCACGCGTTCTACACGAACCATCGACGCAAACATGCAGCCGAAGCTCCACAAGTCCAACGAATAGTCGTATTCTTGAAAGTCGACGAGCAGCTCAGGTCCCTTGAAATAGCGGGAGGCCACGCGGACGTTGTATTCCGTCTTTGGATGGTAGAACTCCGCCAGACCCCAGTCGATGAGCCGCAGCTGAAACTACGGTCGGGAGACGAAAACGGCCTACAAAAACTAACTTCCACGGACCTTGCGAGAGTCTGCGTCCCACATAATGTTGTGGGGCGATAGGGGCTTCAGATGGGAAAGTAAAACGACCTGGGAACGATCCGGAGACGACCCAAGAGCTCCTCCGAGAGAAATCGCGTCAAACGGAGCAGAACCCGTTGTTCTACGCGGTTTTTCGCGCTGGGACGACACCAGACCCTTCCCGCACCCACTAGCGCAGCCTCAGAGAGGTCCGACGGTCGGGGGGAGCGCAGGGAGTGGCGGAGGGAGGTTGGGGGAAACACGTGATGGATCGTTCCCACGCCGCCTCAAAAGAGAACTCACCTTCACGTCCCGATGCATAATGCCTTTGGAATGGCAGTAATCCAGAGCCTTGCGCAGCAGATGAGCAGAGAGGAAGCAAGAAATAAAGTTTGTCGCACTTTGAGAAGCTCCAACATGTAGTATCGAACGTCCAAGTCCGTGAAACGAGGATACAGCACTTTGAACTCGACGTTGTGTACGTATTCAGTGATGAGGCTGGGAATTTTGGACGCAGGATCGCGCACGACATCCAACAGTGCTATAATGTTTGGTCCGCCTGGCAGACCATGAGGCGATCCATGAAATTGAGGAAGAAACCCCACCAGCAAGATTTTGGAGAATTTTAATCTCCCGTTTGATTTTCTTCTTCTTGACCGGCTTCAAGACCTAATGGAGCACTTAGAATACACGAGATTATCGTGTCCAACTCAATACCTGCGGACCGCTCAGAAATCGGAACGGAGGTGAAGACAACCATGTGTGGGCGCGCCTTAACGATGCACTTGTCCTCCGTCACGATATTGACTCCCTCAAACACCTATTCTACTGTGTTAATGTGGCCAGGGGAGTACATCACGGCCAACCTCGCTGTATTTGCCGCGTCCGACCTATGACGCGAGTCAACGGAACGCGATTGTGAGCCAAACTGAGTCCGACCTTGCGGACAATCTCATAGTGATCCTGGGTGCCCCACTGGACTTGCAAATTATCGTATTCGTACCAGGACGGGCCTATGGCAAGACATGAGCACAAGCGCTCGGGATCGGTGAGCGATTAGACGAGCCAAGCTTTGAGTTTGCGTCTGCATAGACGCGGGAGACGGATGGCACTGTTTTGCCCATGCGACGGACTGTGGTTGACGATAGATGGCGGAGTAGCGTCGAGGAAGACGTCGACGTTGGGAGCAAGCCTCGCTCACGTGCTTTTGATCGGCCTGATCCACTATGCCCCCTCAGAACTGGCCATCCACCCTCCACTATCTCTCTCAATATCGCTTCGACAAATCCGTCGATACATCCACGCGCAATTTCATCATAAATGGCACACCAGACCTCAATTATGCCCGCTCCAAACAAGTCAAGGTCCTCATCCGGAAAATAACCCAGGACAACCATCCCGCAAAGGGCCAGTTCGGCTTGTTTGCTTCACGAAAGATTCCGCCCAGGCAACGCATTCTGGACTACATAGGCCAGTCAATACAACACATCCAACACCCAGTCGCGCTCAGACGTCCTAGGCGAAGTCCACTGCGACGAACGACCGCACTCGGATTACGATTTGAACTTGCATCGCTGGCCAGACAGGGCCGTCGGTGTTGATGCAAGTAAAGCAGGAAACGAAGGTGGCCACCTCCGTCAGAGACTTGTGCCCTGGATAACATGTCCAAACAAGCGAGATTCATAAACGACTACAGAGGGATCGCGGACCGACCGAATGCAACATTTGAAGACGTCCGAACCACTACGGGAGAGCTGAGGGTCGCCATTTTTAGCGGAAAAGTGGCGATTCGTGCTGGTGAGGGTTCTAGAGGCGTTTGTGTCTGTTCTGAACGTATTTCAGGCGAGGAACTGCTCGTGTCGTACGGTAAGCAGTGGTGGGCGGCTCGATTTACTGGAGAGGCAGAGCAGGACGCAGAGGGAGAGCAGGGAGAGGACAGTAGCTTTTCTGGGTGATCGTATCACGAGCACGACAAATTTCGTCTGGAGCGTCGATGCGCTCGGCCTCGCACTTCTCGTCGTTTCTTGCATTCTACTCCTGTGCTCGACTACCACGAACCCTCCCCGTCTCTCGGCCCAGATGTCTCCATAGCCCTCAGCTCGCTCCCAGGGTCCGCCAGCAGCCGTTCTGCCGCTTGGCGTCACTGACGCATCTTGTAGCGCGCTTTTCACGCCTCTCCACGCCCCCGGGCTCAAAAGAACCCATACGACGTACTCGGTGTTGCTCAAGATGCCTCGGCCGCCCAAATTAAAAAGGCGTACTTCGCGGTACGAGTTCCGATAGTCTCAATGGCCCCAATTGACTCTTCCAGCTTGCGCGCAAACACCACCCTGACACAAGTACCGACAAGGGAGCCCAAGAAAAGTTTGTAGAGATCCAGGCTGCGTATGACGTGCGTGTCCACCTCGTTCATTGCAGCAGTTGCTTTACCTGGATGTGCAGATCCTCAAGGACGAAGAGAAACGCAAAGCCTATGACCAGTTCGGCCCGACCTCCCAAGAACCTGGCTTCGACCCCAATGCCTTCTCAGGCTTTGCGGGGGGGAACTTTTCCGGTTTCCAAAACTTCGGCGGGTCGTTCGGCCGAGGCGACGCTGCTGATTTGTTCAGCCAGCTCTTCCAAGGTCTCGGCGGCAACACTCGCTCCGGGTTCCAAACCTCTCGCGGCAGCGACCTCGAAGCTTCGGTCCGCATCAGCTTTCTCGAGGCTTGCAAGGGCACGTCGCGAAAAATCAACATCACCCCCGTTGTCGACTGTGCCCCGTGCTCGGGTAACGGACTGAAGCCTGGTGCTAAACGCTCGACTTGTACCACATGCAAGGGCTCCGGGACGCGGACGTTCGTCATCGACAGCGGGTTCCAAATGGCAAGTACGTGCAACACTTGTGGCGGAAGCGGTAGCACTGTGCCTCCTTCGTCGGAGTGCTCGCATTGCGGTGGCGTGGGCAAGGTGCGAAGTAAGAGCACAGTCCAAGTCGAGATAATGCCAGGTAGGCTCGGTGGCTTAGCGTGCTATTTTGTGCTGACCCATGCGAATCGCAGGTGTCGAAGATGGAGTTACGCTGCGGATTCCTCGACGGGGCGATGCACCCATCTCTGGAAAGGGCAAACCGGGCGACCTTCTGGTCAGAATACATGTGACCGCGTCCAAGGACTTTACTCGACAAGGGACAAACCTGTACCACAAGACGCGGATCCCGATGCACACGGCGCTGCTGGGAGGCAAGGTTCGCGTTCCAACCCTGGACGGGGACGTCGATGTTCGGCTCCCTGGCGGCACCCAGCAGGACGAGGAAATGGTCCTCAAGGGTCGCGGCGTGCCGTCGCCGCATGGAGGAGGAGTTGGAGATCTATTCGTGTCGTTTTCCGTTCAACTGCCAAGGTTGGTGGGTTTCTGTTTGTGGGCAACCCTGCTAACAAGCAACAGGTCCTTGACGGCTCGACAGCGCGAGCTCATCCAGCAGTACGCAGATGATGTAGAGGGTCGCCAGTCAGGCGACACAGCCAAGAACACAGACGCGTCTACAAATGATAACGGTATGCCCTCTTTCACTCGCTCTTCGTCACCGGGCTGGGCACAGCGGGCGCGGCAATACGTCCGAGATCTCACTGGGATTTGATTGATTCTCCCGCCGCCGGCACGTTGCTTGCTTGGGGGAGTTCCTCGGTCGGCTTACTTATAACTTTTCTCATCTGTAGAAATTCCGTATGAGCGGCGCCCCGAGGAGGAGACTAGCAACGACACGAAATCCACCGAGCGACGGCGAGCTGCAGCAACGGGTTAAGGCGCACAATGAAAATTTACCTTAGTTAGACCTAGAAATAGTCGGTGTTAGGTTACGTACGCGTTACTGTCAGGGTCGGGTATTCTAACGGGTGCCTTGAAGAGACTTGACCAGTGACCAGCACGACGCAAACCTCAAACCAATGCTCGAGATGGCGATTCCTCTCCGAGCTCTTCTCAAGCTGGCTCTGCAGCTATTGGACACCAACCACGAGGCGCAGACTGAGCTCGCTTGACGTGCACAATCTCCGAAAACAGGAAACTCAGCTTGAATCGAGATCCTGTTCCCTCCCATTCAGTAGCGCTTCCTAGCTTCGGAGGAATTGTTTGTTTACCGAATGAAAGACGACAGGTGGGGCATTTGCCAATATTTTTTCCTTCTGCTATAAAGTGCTTGCAGTGAACACCTCTCTCGAACGCGTCGCGCTTTCCTTCCGCCCGCTCTTCATGCCGGCCCCACAAGCGACGCAATCCTCCCGAGCCTCCATCCGTACCCTTGGCGACGACGTCGAACACGACAAGGCTGCCGAGAGCATGCGCCCACAACGCGACTCTGCGTCCCCGCAACCGTCTATCATCTCTGTCGAGACTTCGTCGTCGGCTACGCTAGACGACGTCGTTCCTGGAGTCCCCCCGCTCTCGACTGCGCGACGATTTGCCGCGCATGTTGGGTTCGTGCTTGTTTTCGCGTGTTTGTAGCCCGCGCGCTTACAGCCAGTTTCCAGCGCCGCCCTGGCTTTGTTCCTGGCGACAACAGATGCCGTATGACGCGTTTTTCATTCTCCGACGCGTTCTGAACGGTTCCGAATAGACCATTGTCTCGACTAGTCTGCCCACAATAGCAGTCGACCTTCAGATGAGCCAAGCCGACTATACCTGGGTTGGTTTTGGTTTATGTGCGAATATAGGTTCATACAGTTGAACTGACCATTTCCGAAGGTCGGAATCATTTACATGTTGACCCAGACGAGTTTTCAGGTAATTGGGTATTCTCACCGGCGCCTCGTCCTGTGACCTTGAACGCCGCTACTTTCTCTCTTCCAGCCTCTCTACGGGCGCATCTCCGATCTAGTGGGCCGTAAGGTCTACAACATTTGCTCTTTTGACCGTGTCCGTCATTGACCCATCTCCTGTAGGTCGTGTTATTCGCGAGCATGCTTACGTTTGCTCTTGGTTCCTTCCTGTGCGGGGCAGCTCAGGTGCGCCAGCAACTCTATAAACTGCTTCTCATGGCGCTGAATTGAGCTAGAACATTTCCATGTATTTCGCGCGCTTAGATGTCGATTCAACGCTGATTCAAACTCCAGGCTACTTGCGGGCCGAGCTATCTCTGGCGTCGGAGCCGGGGGAATCGTTGGCTCTGTTTGGGTCCTTACGGCCGAGATCGTGGAAGAGCGAAATCGCGCCAAATGGAGCCAGGCACTGAGCGTGACTTGGTCGTGCTCAGCCGTTGCAGGTCCTCTACTAGGGGGCGGGTTCAGCGGTAGGTCTCTCGTTGTCGGTGGTCTCTTCATCGCTCACGAATCGGTTCTCAGGCAGTCATACGGGACCCAGCTGGAGATATGGTTGTACGTGACTTGATTTTGAGCTGCCCACAGATACCTGATAATCAAAGTCTACCTCAATCTGCCGGTCTGTGGGGTCGCCTTTGTGGTCGTTCTCGTCGCACTTCGCGGAGTTCCGTTGCAGCGGGCCACAACTGCCAGTTGGAGGTCTCTCATGCGACGTTTTGACTTCGGTGGATTGCAAGTGCTTCTCTCCATCGGTTTGCACGGTCTTACGGCAGTCGTAGAGCTCTGTTCATGGTGGGAAGCAGCTTTATCGTGGTCGGATTCAGCTTAGCCTCGAACAACGGCTGTAAGCCCCGAAGTCGCACGAGCTGGCGCGCGATTGATTAGATCCTTAGGGTCTTCCCCAGCGACGTTGATACTCATTTGCCTCGGTTTTCTCTCCTTCGTCGCTGGAGGCATACACGAGAAACGCACTCAGCGTGACGCATTGTTTCCTCCAACCACATTCAGCAATCCCAAAACAGGTAGGTCTCATCCTCGCGTCGGCGTCGTTCGTTTCGATCGCTAAGCCATTCTCAGTCGCTGTGCTCGCGATTACCTTCTTTCACAACGTCGCCTTTACCGCCGGAACTTTCTTCCTGGGGCTCTACTACCAGGTACAACCAGATTCAAATATCCCAGTTGGAGTCTTATGAAATGAAGGCGGCCAATGGCTCGACGCCACTGCAAGCAGGCCTCAAACTCCTGCCGTACTCCCTTGGATCTAGTCTAGCCTCGATTCCTGTCGCGTGGTTTATCAATTACCAACAGCGACGCGCTCAAGTCAACGCGGTTAACTGGGTTGTCTCTGTGGGTCTGGTGATCGCGACAGTGGGATTTGGTACGTCCGACGGTTGGATGAAGTTGCTATCTAACCGTTGGCGTATCTATCAGGATTGCTAGTTTTGTTGGACGAACGCTCAACCATCACCGCAGAAGTCTTTCCGCTGGTTTCCGGAATTGGTTTAGGTCCGTGTTCGCCCCAGGCGTCCTAGCATCCATTGTCTCATTTTCTCGTCAGGCATGCTTTTCCACGCCCCGTATCAAGTCTTTACGAAGCTCTTGAAACGGGAGGAGATTGCGACTGCGACTGGCGCGTTCTTCCTCGTCCGGTTCACCGGCGCGACAATTGGATTGGTGCGAGTATTCAATTGAAGAGTGGGTGGCTTCTCTGATGACTCGAGGCAGGCCATTGCTGGCGCGATATTCGACGCTCGGGCACTCAACCGACTGCCTGCGAGTCTGCTGACCCACGGCGGGACCTCCATAGATTTCTCGCAGCTTGCATCCCTTACGCCTCCGGCCCTCCGAGAGCAAGCGCTGCATACGATCTCGACGTCAATTCAGGTTGGAAACTCTGTCTGATGATCGCGAGAAGCTGACAAAGATGTATTCAAACAGACTGTGTGGACTTTTTGTGCGCCGTGTTTGGGGGCGGCTCTCCTGCTATCTTTGCCGGCGCTCTTTTGGCGGAGGCACGACACCGTGCCTGCCCCCGCTGAGGAGGAGAAGCGGGCCGACTGTTGATCGTTGCCTCCAACTTCTTCGCATTATAATAGTATTCCAAGTAGCGAACAGGCGTAATAAGTAATAATGTATTCTTGTAGGCCCGCTGACGCGCAGCGCGCTGTAAACGCGTGCATATTGCGACTGAGATTTGCGGGGCCGACGCGACATGACATGCCGTCATCGTCACGTGAATTTCGCTTTTGCTTCCTGCCACCGTCATCGACGAGCCAAGATGCTTTCACCCATAATTCATCCCACACGGCCATCGCTCCGTGAAGCTGCATCCACGAGTTCTTCTGCGTCGTCTATCCTGTTCGCCGATTCTGTAGACCCGGTCGACGTGGTCTCGACAGACGGCGTCAGGCACACGACCGACCGTCTGGACGCGAGGTGAGGAATTTTCGCTTTCAAGTCAGCTGGGACTCCCAGCCATGCTCACGGCAACGCAGTCCAAAATATCGTTTTGGTCTGGTGTGCTTGTTTGGCTCGTTTCGCCGTCATCGCTGACCCTTATCATCGACTTTAGACGTTACAAACAGCCCGCCTTCGCGGCTAGTCTACTCGACTGTCTCCGAAAACTCTCTGTGCCATCATGGACGGACCCTGGAATCCAGCCCCAAGACTTGCGCATCTCAAAAGTGTCGGGATCCTTAACGAACGCCGTCTTCTTCGTGTCGTCGTCTTTAGCACGGACGGTCCTGCTCCGCATATACGGACCTTCTTCCGGGTCTCTCATAGAGCGAGCGAGCGAGCTGAGGACCCTTCACGTTCTGTCTTCGCAATATCACATCGGCCCGAGAGTGTTTGCGACGTTCGCAAACGGGCGTATAGAAGAGTACTTTGAATGTGCGTCCAATCGTTCATCTTCTTGTTGCAGCTATTGACTTGCTATCTCAGCAACAACACTCACCGCCTCGGACCTTAGAGAACCCAAAATCAGCCGTTGGATAGGCGCTCGGATGGCCGAGCTCCACTCAGTTGACATAGAGGTCGTTGAAGGACCGGGTTGGGAAATCGCTGTGAAGGAGAAGCACAGGTCCTGGCTCATAGCTGCCCGAGAGGTTCTTGCTCTCCCGCTTGTGTCGGACGCTCTGCGCCAAGAGCTCGATCTCGACGCTTTCGAACGCGACTGGGATCGATACATGCGCTGGCTGCCCTCTGTCGATGACATCCACAAGGGCAGTCGCCGCGTGTTTGCCCACAACGACGCCCAATACGGAAATTTACTTCGTTTGAGCAAACGTAACGAGAACATTCCCGAGCATAGACAGGTACCTTTCCCCCGTCGCTCGTCCGTCTATTACCCAGGCTTACTTCTTTTCCAGATCATCGTCGTCGATTTCGAGTACGCGGCACCAAACCCAGCGAGCTTCGATATCGCGAACCACTGGCACGAATGGACGGCAAATTACCACTCCGAGGTCCCTCATCTGCTGGACCCGGCACGGTATCCGTCGCGGGAAGAGCGCTTCAACTTTTACGAGGCGTATCTGCAGACCGTCGCGCAAGAAACCTTGCCTGAGGCCGAGCTTCTCTTACGGGCACGTGATCTTGACGAACAAGTTCGCGCCTGGAGTCCAGCATCGCACGCCTGGTGGGGTCTGTGGGGCGTCGTCCAGGCCCGCGACGACCTGGAAAACCAAGTAGACCAGCCCGAATTCGACTACATCGCGTATGCACGATGTCGCTTTGCTGGCTTCAAGCGAGAACTTCGACAGCTTGGATTGTAGGAGCCAAGATTTATGCACATTTCTTTTCTGAGTGGGAGTAGGAGCACGTTGTATAATTCCTAGCCCTAGTTTTAATAGCAACGATAAGGATAGGATGGACGACGATTGATTGGAAGTAACATGTGCTGTGGGTGTACGAGACGAGATTGCATGCAAGCGGAGAGAGATAACGTAGGCCAAGGCAAAGCAAGAAAATCCAGACGGAGAGATGAGGGACAGAAGGGATCAACACGACAATGTCCGACTCGAGCGGCAGCCGTACTCAACAAGA
Organism: Mycena chlorophos; assembly: GCA_014461115.1. NCBI lineage: Eukaryota > Fungi > Basidiomycota > Agaricomycetes > Agaricales > Mycenaceae > Mycena > Mycena chlorophos. The sequence goes on along the minus strand of JACAZE010000007.1, from coordinate 932,871 downwards.
CGCTGTATGTATACAAGTATGAAATGGGATACAGAAGAGAAGAGGAAAGCAAGCTCGACGAGAGAGAGAGAGCTTTACGCCCAGGCCTTATCGTTGAGGCGCGAAGAGCCCACCGCGAGCTCTGTGGTCGACCAAGGGGAGTTGGCCGGAGCTTCCGCGGACGGGCTTCCTTGACCATAGCCCGCCGTAAGATGGCTGCTGCGCGAGAAGGAACCCCAGTTCCCAGCGCTTCCCGCCCTGACGTGTCCGTTAGCGCGGGGTCCGCTTGATTCGTTGTCCGAGCCATTGAGTGGGCGACCCGTCGAGTTGGACGGTGTGGGCGCTTTAATGTTCCGCTGAAAGGACATCAGTCACCTACAGACCAACACGGCTTTAGAGGGTCCTCACCTGGTTGTTATAGCCTACAATCTCCAACCTCGAGTTGTTATGCCGCCCGAGATCTGGACCCGCCGTGACTGGTGCAGGCGACTTGGACGAGAGACGGTCCGGAGGGTGCATCAGGACCCCGTTCCCCGCGAACGTGGGATACGCTGACTTGTTCTGCTTCAGCGACGCACTCTGGTCGATACCCGTCGTGTCCACACGAAGCGACCCAGTCGGCGGACGCGTGAACGCAAACCCGCTCGCGGTGCTGGGTGTCGTCTCAGTGGGCGTCGCCGCTGCGGTCGAAGTAGCAGTGTTCGTCGCCGCCGGCTCGCGTTTCGAAATGCGGGCCAACAACGAAACGGAAGCGTCATTTGGATCGCTGTTGGTGCTCATGGAGCGAGCGCGACCATCTGCTGAATGGGGAGGAGGTGGAACGGCGTCACCGGCAGCGCCGGAAGGCGGGAGCTCGGTGTGAATGAAGCAGCAGCGCTTGCCGTACGGGCAAGATCCCGATACCCAGAACGTCTGCGTGCAACTGGTGAGCACCCAGCTAGACACGTGATCAGACACTTACCCTGCAGATTTCAGTCTTGTACTGAACAAACGCCAGTCAGATGCGGTTAACAGACTAGGATCACATCGACTAACCTTCGGGTGACGCGCCACAGTCCGTAATTCTTCTTCGCCGTGCGCGAATTGGCACTTACCGCCGTAGCGGCATGACCCCTTCTCCTCCCAGCTTCGGCAGAGCTCTGTCTTGTAGAGCCCCAGCTTCCTGTTGTTCGCACTAGGCCCCTGGCCGCTGTTGCTGCTCGGACTCAGGTTGCCTTCGCTCATTCCCATCGTTGGCGTCGGAATGACATTTTGGTACGGCCCCGTGTACTGTGCTTGCAAGCGGGCCATCGCCTGCGCGGTCGCGACATCGGGACGAACGTACGCCTCCTGGGCGGCGTAGAACTGCCCGGCGTACATGGGAAGTGCGGTTGGAGGAGGGGCCATGGGCTGAGGGAACATGTTTGCGCCAAAGGGCATCGCATTTGCGTTGAGCAGTGCAATGGCGGCAGCATCACGTAAGGTGGACGAAGGGTCCGAGGCCGAGTGATGGTGGGCATTGCGGAAAACGTTGTGCTGCGACTGGACGCGATGGTGGGCCTCATGGGCAGGGTGCATCATCTCGTAGACCTGCTGCGATGAGGGATACGCCATTGCGGTGGGGCTCGGCACGAGGCCTTGTTGCGGAAAGCCGCGATGCGATTGACGATACGGAATCCCATTTGGCCGCCCGGGAATAAACGTCGGGGAGGGGGCGCCTTGCGGCAGAGGATTGTAGTTGCGTTGTTGTATATTATAATCTATCTGGAGGTCGTCACGAAGCGGCGCGTTCTGAGGCGCTGTTCGGTAGTCGTAGAGTTGCTGGGGTTGGGCCTGGGGCTGGTGACGGCCAGCAAGCGAAGGGAAAGCGGGCTGCTCGGAAAGCGCCTGCTTGTCAACGCTGACCGGAACCCATTGCACCGCGTCCTTTTCGGGGGTCTGCTGCAAGCGCTTCAAGTCGGCAGTGGACAAACCGCCGCTGAACGAATGCGGGCGTTCTTTGACGTCGACGGTCTGGAGTGGAACCATGGTGTTACTCGCAGCGGAAGCCTGCGAGCTAGAGACGGTAGAATCGGTCGACGACCCGCGCGAATGAGAAGCACCGATGTGGTCGGATGCAAGCGGCGAGGAATTTACGCTTGGAATGGAGGTCGAGTCGAGCGGGCTCGTTTCAGAGAGCTGGGCAGCCGCAAGCTTTGACTTTGGGGGCGTCCGAATTGGGGCTGGGTCGGACCCGATTTTGAGGCGGACGATATCTTCGGCCAGGTCCCACTCTGCCGCCCCGTCAACGAGTTGGCCGCTGTTATTCATCCGCCAGCTGCAATCGAAGGTTGAGGATACGTTGAGCGCCAAGCTGAGATTGCTCACTTTTGTGTGGAAGCTGGACGACGCGAGTCGGTCAGATGCCAGTTCTGCGCCAGTTCTTAAGTCAGCGAACAGGCGGAAGCCACGAGGCGGGCGGACCTCGTCGGCGTCGTGGGGCTGGGACCACAGATGGTCCTGGGTGGTGGGGGGTTTGTTGAGTCGTTAATGCTGCCATGCAAACTGAGTAACGGCTCGGGTGAGTGCAATGGGACGACGCGGAGAGCATACCGAGTTAATTATTCCTTCGGAATAAGTGAGATGGATGGTGGTGGAAAAAATACAAGAGACGGATGATTATAGATAGGCGTGCGTGGAGGTCGTTAGCGGCGAAGTGGTGGTAAGAGTCGAGAGCCTTTAAGGACGATTCGGCTCTGTCATACCAGTCACAATCACTCCTCGTGTTCATGCCCTTCCGCGGGTCCCAACCCCCCCGTCCCGGAAGCAGCATATAGCAACCAACCTCTCCCGATTGCCCTCTCCTCCTCAGATCGACCGTACTTGCCTCCAAACCCGGACGATCCACCAGCGATTGCTCTGCACTGGCACATGCCTCTCCTTCTCTTCACAATTCCGTGTCAACAACGTGTTTCACGACGCCTCGGCCTCTTTACACGCCTCTGCCATCGATCCTCGATTCAAATATACAACATTTAAACTACCGGTCTCTTCCATTATGCATCTGCGTCCATCTCAGCGTCGGTTCACTCTCAAGAAAGGCCAACAAACTCACAGTAAGATGTCCCCACCAACATCGTCGAAAGACTCTGCAACTGGTCTTCGTCGAACAATAATTGATCCTACACCACCTTCAATGAATGGTCCGCTCGGTTCTGCACTCCTCACCTTATGCCAAGTGTCCTATCGAAAAGAATCGCGGTTCAAGCCATAGAACGGGCAGGCGAAATGGATCGATACGTACCTGATGAGTCTAAGAAAGAACGTCAGTCATCTCTCGCGAGCCTCGTTCTCGAAAGCAATACACACACACCTTCTTGAACTCCCCAGCGCAGTTACGTATGGCGGTCGAGATGGGCGGCGGATCTGTTGCATGCGCCGCAAGCACTGTCGGGACGTCTTAGAGGAGAGCCACAAACTGCCCGACGTCTCTTACCGTCAGTCAATGGAGGCATCCAACTTTCGACCGAGTACGGGAAGCTTTCAATGAGCGCACACAGCCCCAGGATGGCCGAATGAAGCGTGCGGAGCGAGTCGGCGTATGTAGGGTCCTTCCTTGCTGGTAGCGTCGTTTTGCGGGCCAAAGCCAAGAAGCGGTTCTATAATGGAATGGAATCACATTGCGTCACGGAGGCTAATGCTTGCGTACCTTGAGCGGGACGATGCTTTGGCGCTGCGAGCAGCGTACGACCCCCGAAAGCACTTTGGACGACATCTGTCGCACTTCCACATTCTCGTCCGAGAGGCATTCAAGCAGCACGTCCATGACCTGCTTCACACCGTCGGCCGAGATGGAGAGCAGATTGCGGTAGAAGAAGACGACGAGCGCCGGAAGAGCATGTAGACGAATCCGCCAGGACTAGTCGCTAGCTGAGCAACCAGCGGTTTATCAACAGACGCGACTCACAGTCGATGATTTGATTGCATCCACGAAATTCTGAACGAGCTCAGTCGACGCAGACAAGGAGCTCAGGGAATATATACCTGGAGGATGCTGGGAACGTAGACGTCCGGAACTGCCACGGCCGAAAGAACATAAAGAACCGCCGAGCTGTATAGCTGCACTTCCGAGCTGTCGTTCAGTTCTGACATGCGTAAAATCTCGGGCCTAGTTTGTGGATTAAGGCTAGATATGACCACAGAGCAGAACGACTCACATCATGGGCACGGCGTATGGGAAAATGAGGGCCGGATAGGAGCTATACGCCGAGATCCAGATCCATTGAAGTAGCGTCAATGAGATTTTGTCGTACTGTTGTTTCGCTCGTTAGTAGTAGTGGGCATCATGGCGGCAACGCACCTCCGACTGGCTGACTCTGGGTGGTGGGAGACGTTCCTCTTTCAGCTTTGGAAGCTTGCTAAGGACTTGTTCCACGCGTTGGTCGTATTTCGCGACTCTGTCAAGGATCAGGACCCATGCTATATGTTTTGGACGAACAAACCTCAATCCGAATGGATCTGCTGAACTTTCGCATGCGGATATGAGTGCGACCAGCGACGGGAACGTCGGCTGCCATTGGTCACGAATGATTATGTGCAGATAGGCTGAGATGTGGGCGCGGATCTGGGAATGGTTCAGCGACGAAGGGAAAACCGAGAGGAAATCCGGAACCTCATTGTAACCATTGTTGGCATTATCGAGAAGCATATTAATGGATTTGTCCGCTCTTGGTCGGAATCTGACACCGAGGCCATCCGCGACGAGTCCAAAGAGATACAAAGACTTGCTCACTAAACCAGAATTAGTTCATGTGCAGCTCGATCTGGGTTTTGCTTACTGGCAAAAGCGCTATCACCCGAGAAATCGTCGAAAGGAAGCGACAAAATCCAGTCTATGAGCGGTTTGCTGCGTCGAGGATCTCGATCCTGGATTTGGTTCTGATCGCGTGATCAGCTTACGTCAACGAAATGGCACTTGCGACTTACCGAAATGGCGCTCTGCCACAGAGGAAACGTGTCCGGCTTGATTTGCGGTAGGATGGCGTCGAGCCGCGAGATGCTCCACGTCCATAATTGCTGCGAAAGGGCAGGGGGCCAATGCTTTGAGCCTCGCCACAATCCAGTCAGGAATTCCGCTGTATGTTACACAAATTAGTTACGGGCAACTGTCGAAAAACATTGTCATACGCACCGCCAGCACGCTGCTTGAACTTATCGGCGTCGGAAAGCAACGGATCGACCACGGTAAGGACCTTGTCCAGGACCCCGGCGTCGAATATCTTGGCCAGTGTCTTCATATACATGACATTGTCCGCTCGCAGCTCGACGTTGCCGCTCTTCGTGGACTCCTGGCTCCAGAGGACGGATAGTTTTTCGACGTATTCGGCCGACGAGACGACCCCGCCGATGGCCTGCAAGCTCGGTAGCGACACGGCTTCCCAGGAAACAGCTGGGGTAGCGCTGGGAGGCGCATACCCTTTGACGCTCGAGTTCCACAAGATGAATCCGGTGTTGAGTTTGTCGACGTACGCTCTGCAAGTCGATGAGAAGGATGGCCAATGAATCTAAGTGAACTCACTGTTCCGTGCTGGAGAGAGATTCTACGAATGTCGCTGGATCGTTGATCTGTATTCTTCTTTCCAACGGATGAGCCCACTCATCCATCCACAGTTCCTCCGCCGTTTTCGAATAACTTCGCATTTTGACAAATCCAAGCATCTTGACGAGAGCTAGCTGCGCCGCGCTACGAATAGCCGGCTGAGGGCTGAGAGTGTTGGTCAAGAAGAATTGAGCCACGCCAGGGATTGGGGCCACATCCCGGCGCAGATGAGCAGACAGGAACCGAAGGGCCATTTGGACGTATCGCCACTACATGAACGTGAGGAGGTTGAGAAGTTCCTGAAACATCAATCATACATGAGTGGTAGGTCGGTTTGCAATTTCGAGAATCGACGTCATCTGCATCTAGTGAGGACGAACGAGCGTGCGCTTGAAAGAGGCATACCATCGCAGTATGTGTATCGTTCCGAAGACGCGTCCGCGCGTTGCTTCTAGTTTTAGCCGCCTGGACGAGGTTTTGATCGGCGATGACAGAAAGCTCCGCAACCAGCAAAGCAACTGCCGCTTGGACGCCATCTGTGCCGAGTGAATACGCGTCCGTATGTCCAGCTTCTTCTCGAGTCTGCGCCGCGCAGTCGGCCGACACGGTCGAGCAAAGCTTTTGGATGGAGGGCTGGTGGATGGGTCAAAATCACGAAACGGTACTGTGCAATGCACAAGCCTTTTCTTCGTGTTGGCATTCGAGCAGCGCAATGTGAAGTTGGCTGTAGTACGTGAGATCTGCACAAGTTAAACGATTTAGGTCGACGTCATTGGTTGGAAGGCGTACCGCTGGTGGCGTACATTACTAGAGTTTTGTTGAGCCAGAATCCTCGACGCGAAAAAAAGACACGCACGGATACCCTTGTTGGCTAGCACGTATAAAGCACCCTTCATACGATCCGGATCGTTTCCCTTGGACAGCGCGCCGAATATAACGGGCAGGGCATAACGAGTGGACCGAAGGTAAACCGCAGAGACGTTGCTGAAAATGCTTTGGGCGGATCTGATGGACCAATAACAATAAGTATGGGTCGACGCTCTGGATACCAAAACCAACATACCGGCGAATGCGAGTATACGGGGACAGAGAAAGTTCCAGCAGTTCGTCGATGAGCTGGTCATCGAGAACGGAACGCTGCCGGTACAAACTGTGCATGTACAGACGATTGCAATGGAAGACTTGAGCGCGTTTGATGAAAACCAATCGCGAATTGTCTTTCTGTTGCGCCCAGATACGGTTCGCACTAGAGACAGGTTACTGGAAAGCCGACGTCGACAAGAACCACGCACTCGCGAGCTTGCGTGTAGTTCTTGTGGAGCGCCTCTACTGTGGTCCTCGTAACGGCGTACGTCCTGCAGTGGATGATGAGCGAAAGCGGGTCGAGAATGCGACTACACACAGCAAATAAACGTCAATGGCTCGCGCAACACCCAGAACGGCGTCGATATGATCTTCGCCCCCGGTGTTCTGGCGAAGAGCGTGGGCCGCTTGGTTTACAACGGCACCGAAACGCGCGCGCGCAGCAGCAACCTGTGAACCACAGTTAATGCGAGAAGTAGTGGACAATAATATCACGAACTTTCTGGTATCGTGGGTCCGCAGGGTCGGTCAAGACAAAGCCAGCTTCGACATCGATATGCGACACCAGCAGCTCTTGCATTTCGACATCGGAGCGAACAAGTGGCTGAGGAACATCTTTCGGCTGCTCCTTGATGATCGTCGGCAGTCCGCCCCAAATCTAGTCGACATCAGAGCAAGGCATCAACAGGACTGATCACGTGCCGCTCGACAAGCATGCAGATATCGACAAAAGTCGTTCCGTGCACCGCTATCCCAGGAGCCGGTGGTACCAACAAGTTGCTCGACTTTATCGAGGGCCGGTCCTGCAACTCGATCGATGATTTCCAGCGCAAATTCGATCTCGGCGGGCGACGGAACTGCAGTGCCATCAGTCCACCCGCTGGCGAAATAAAAAAAACTCACTATGCCATTCGATGACAACATCTTTAGCCTCGTAAAAGCGACCCCAGTGGGCAGCATTCTCGGTCGCAGGATCATCCCACTCAGTCGTGTTCAAGAAACGACTGTTCATTGGATACACGCTGGCGACGTGCAAGGCTCGCGAAAGCAGCCGGCCAGTGCTGCTATAGCCACGCTCGCCCTTGGTTTTATCGACGAGCAGAGACAGCAGGTTTAGAATTTGGTCCTTGTATTTGAGCAACGCGGGGCCGGAATATCCCAAGCAGCCGCGCAAGATGGCCAAGTCTAAATCCACGTCAGCACCTTCTCTAGCCGAGGGTGTAAAACGTACTCCAATGGAGAGTGGTATCGGAAGGGACGGCTGTTCCCGCGGATGTGGTCCTCACGCTCGATGCGCCGTGCTGGAGTTCTTCCTCGATTTGGGCGATGCAATGAGGCACAAAGCGGGCTAAAGTCTCCACTGGTCGAACGCGTGCAAGGCAGCCGATTAGCTGTCCAAACGCCTTCACCGCATTGGATTTTGCGTTTGTCGTAGCATATTCAAAGACCAGCTTGAGAACAAGGTCGAAGAGCGGCCGATCCAGGTGCAGGCAAACGATGTCGATCATGCTCTTTATGGAGCTGAGCACCGTTTCTGGGATCAGTTAGTGGGATGAACCCAGGCAATTTCCGTGTGCGAACCTTCACTCTTGCCGCCGGTAGTGTTTCGACGACCGCCTGCAGCGCATGAGTATTCGAAGTTGCAGCATAACAGAAAACCGCTACCTTCTTCGGGGAGATTCTCGTAAACGGCCAACACGCGACGGAAAAGAGAGGTAACCCAATCCGCGAAGCCGGCCGTGCTATCTCGGACGAGTTCACGTTCCTCTTCCTTGCTCAGCACCACTTCTGGGCCCTCTGTGCCCGCAGGAAACGGCGTCGTGTCCGTTTCGCTGACATCCATCATCTCGTCGTCGAACGCAGTACCGATAGGTTTTGTGGACAGGTCTCCAATGCGGATGTGCTGGATTGCGGCAACAATGAAGGTAGTGGCGCAGCTGGTCTTTTGGGGATCGTTGATATCAAGACCCGGCAACGACAACTCGAGCAGAGGAAGGAGATGCTTTTGGCCGCCGAGCCACAACTTCTCCGTCACAAGTGGCCGCGCAATGGCGTTCAACATCGTGAGAACTGCAGTGGTGCGATGAGTTTCGTTGACGACCTCCAGGCCTCCGTAGGCGCGCTCCAAAAGCTCCGGCATGATCATGCGCGCATCAAGCATGGCGAGCGCACGTAGGGTCGCCTGGGAACATGCCATGGACATAGGGTCTTTGGAGAACATTGCGAGCAATGCAGGTGTTCGGAGGATACCGACGAATGCACGACGGATCGCGGGCGTCAGACGTTGCGCCTACATTGATCGAGATAAGATAATGATATGATGAGATCGTCACGTACCGACGGAGTCGCACAACTTGGTTGTTCTTCTTCCCGCATCCTCTGGCAAAAGAAGGCAGAGAGATATTGGAGGAACGATGTCAGCTGCGATTACTTATCAGCTGGCGATGCAAAGTTAACGTCGCGCCTCACCCCGATGGTGTAGGAACCAGAGTTGGACGGGTGGAAGAAACTCTCCAGGCTAGTGATAATGCGATCCTGTCAGAGTGTCAGCTGTTGCGCGCGCCACAATCTGATTCTTCGCACCAAGGTATCCAACGCCTTCGAACCAGCAACGAACCCGTCTATCTTCCCCGCTTCCGTGCGCGGTGTTGACGATGTGCTATCGCGAGCAGGTCCGTCAACGGCCATGGAGTAAACTAGCAGCCTCGCAAGCGATTCTAGAAAGTGTAAGTCAAAGAAAGCGCATAGCCGAAGGAGCAGCAGCACTAACGTTGGCGACTAATGGTTTTCTTGATCCGTAGCGCCCATTTGTTCTGAGCGTCGGCATGAGCGGACGTAGTCGATGCGTTCTATAGATTTTCAGAAAACACGCGTCTCGAAAAGAGGAATGCAAACCCTGTTGGAGCCCACGGGCACCTCCATCGCCGTCAAGCCTTTGCCGACGATAAAGCTCCAGTCCGCTTCGCTGTATATCCCGATATCCTTCCATTTAGCGCCGCCTTCTTCACCAGCGGGCCCGGCCGCACCGGCGACGTGTTCTTCCGAAAGTTCGCCTGCCAGCTCAAGCAGGCGCTCATCTATAATGGTGGAGTTAAATGCTCTTGCGAGAGCGAGTAGCGTCGGCAAGTAGAGGTGGATGTGGGTTGGTGGCAGGAACGACGTCAGCACGGGAAACATCCCGAGCATGGTCTACGAGCAAGTTTAGGGCGCAGAGACGGGTGGGGGCGCGAAAGCAGCTCACCGATTTCGTGATAAGAGGCAAGAACTCGGCCAGCATGCTGGAAATCTCGGAGGGTGGGAAGTAAGGGCTGCATTATCTCAGTGCCGTGCATATGGCCGCGAGAAAGAGCACCGACCTTGCATGTTCTGCAGTGAACAGAAACAAATTAAGAGAGTTTCGGCCTGCGAGATCCGTCCGCTTGCGGCCCGATGGCCAGAGTTCCTTCTTGACCATTCGCCAGAGCGGCTGCCATTCGAGTTGGAGGTCGCTCGGCTCGAGCTTGCGACGCGCCCCGGGCTTGTTCGCGAGGATGCGATTGAACATATGAACCCAATTGCGACAGGTGCGCGCGTCGATGCCCGGCAGCAGGATGAGTTCGTAGTAAAGACGCGCAAGTTTCGCCCGCAGTGGTTTCGCAATGGGGTAGCGCATGAGCATCCAGCTGCGTCGGCTTCAACGGAGGATAGAGATGGCAACGGCACACGACACGCACTTTTCGAGTACACCGTCCCAGGTGGTCAGAATCGGCCATAGCTTGCCCTCGACACATATCTGGATCTTTGCAACGATGTCCGCGAGTTTGGCGTCCATCTCAGCGCTGCGGGGTATGTTACGAATGGACAGTGGACGCCAAGTGGCGACGGACCTAGATTCACAGGAATAAGGCATGGCCTCGACGTAAACTTGCAAGGCCAACTGGTCCGGCGTGAGGTCCTCTGTGTCTAGGTCGGCAGACATGTCGAGCTCTACAACGGGCGGGGTAGCGGTCGAGAAAGCCATGGTGGTTGTGGCGGAAGACACGCCGTGTTATATGGAAAGTTTGGTGCTGACGCGTTCCGACGCGTAGCGGCTGGAGACAACACAGCTTGGACGACGCGTAATCTACGCCGCGTGACTTTCGACAAAGCAACTACAGGGTCGTACATACATACAAAAACGAGAACACACTCTAGACTCCAACCCGATGAACCACCTTTTTCTGCCCCAAATGTCAGAAACACTGCACGAAACGCAGAAATAATCCACTAGCCTGCCCCGTAAACCGTATAACCTCACTCTTTTCCAGGACAAACAGCGTGCGCTCCAACGCATGGCTAGAGTAGCCTTGCTGTGTCACAAACTCCCGCACAAGACTTTGGTAGCTTGTGCTCCACCCGACAGGCAACCGCCTGCGCAGCTCACGCTCAATCTTGGCCATCTCATCGTTGAGTTCACCGCGCGTCAGCCCGTCGGCGGAGCCAGCCGAGACGGCGTCCATCGTGGAGAACTTGAAGAGGCGAATCGCCTCCTCGACATGATGGTTTTGAACCGTGGTGGAGAGCGTTATCTTGGCCAACGATTCCGATATACGGATAATGGCCTCAAGTTGACTAGAGAAGTGAGACGCCGCCGACAGGATGATAATATTATTGCGCATACCGAATGGTAATCGGGATAGAGCTCCGTTCGTCGTTGTCGCGCTCCACTTGTTGGACTTGCTTGCGCAAGCTGACAAAGTGGCTGCTGAGCATCTCTTGCGCCTCGGAGGACAGCCGCGGCGCGCATTTACTGTGAGACAGGTTAGCTCGCTCCATGAACCAAAAACTGCGGACCGACCTCTTGCAGTACGCGATGTAGCGCTTCATGACATCCAGACCGAGTTCGCCAACTACTTGATCAGCGTTGTCTTCGGGACGGTTCATTTGCGTGTTCATCACGTATTTGGCGATCATCTTGAGGATATGAGCCTAGCTTCAAGATATTCAAAGAGCCCACCTTGTCACGTTGCTCGTTGTGCTCGTCTTTGACGATGAAGATCATGTCGAAACGCGATAAGATCGTCGTTTGAAAGTCGATATTCTATCGAGAATCAGTGTTTGTCTGAGTCCCAAAGCAATAATCTGACCTCTCCCGGACTGCGGCCCTCGTCGTATCGACCAAACACCGGGTTGGCGGCGGCTAGCACACTCGTTCGAGAATTGAGGACGGTGGTGATGCCCGCTTTAGCGATGGAGATGGTTTGCTGCTCCATTGCTTCATGGATCGCGACGCGATCCTCATCTCTCATCTTATCGAACTCGTCGATGCAAACAACGCCCGTGTCTGCCAGCACCATCGCACCACCTTCGAGGTAGAATTCACGCTGAAAACCCCGTCAGACGTGGCCATTCATACGACGAAACCACTGACCGAAACCGTGTCGCGTTGTACGGACGCAGTTAGACCAGCAGCACTGGATCCCTTGCCCGACGTGTAAACCGCGATTGGAGCCACCTTCTCCACAAATTTGAGGAGTTGACTTTTGGCCGTTCCAGGGTCACCGAGAAGAAGGACGTTTATGTCACCTCGTAGCCGCATACCGTCGGGCAGAATCTTTTTAGATCCCCCAAATAGCAGACACGTGATCGCCTTCTTGATGTCTGAGTTGGAGGTCAGTAGACATCCAAACAGCGTCAAGACAACCAACCCAAGCTTCCGTAGATTCCCGGAGCGACACTGCGAGCAAAGCGCTCGTAGAAGCCTTCACTCCTGGCCATCGCCCCAAACTCTTCTTCTTCCTCGGCGGTAAATTGCAGGCCAAACGGATTGGACGAGGAGCTCGTGGGTCCCGAGGATAACTCCAGATGTACGACGCGTAGATATGGCTGACGAAGAGCAGTAGCACCCGCGTTTTTCTGGGAAAATAAATGAGACTGTTTCCGTCTCGCAATCACTCAAATCTTGCCTTCTTCGCGGATTGGAACGTCGAATAGATCCCCGTTGCTATTACTCTTGAGCCTGGGACCACTTTCCCCGTCAAGTGACGATCGACGGAGAGCAGCATATGCCGCGGCAGCTCTCCGACGGGAACCATATCCGGGGCCTCTTGGAGCTTCAACGTCTGCTGGTCGGCGAAGGTGGATTTCGAGTGAACAATGAGATATGGATCCATGGGGCAGTCTTTCTTCGTCCCTGCCGGTGCCTGCGAGTCGCACTGGCGCGGCAGGCCGCGATCCGAGCCCCCACCGACGCCTCCCATTCCGCCGGCAGGATAGATGACCTTTGGCGTACGACACGACCGACATTCGAGATGCAGTTTGGTGGCACGCGAGGAAAGGACGGACGCGGAGATGACGATCCCGGGAATGCGGACGAGTTTGTTCATTGTGTTGGCGGTCAGGTCGCGGAATTGGAGCATAGAGAGGCCAGAGCGGAGGCTGACTTGGATTCCGGGGATGACTGCAACCGCCTCTTCTGAGGCTTTTTGCCTGTCCTCAGCGCCGCCGATGGCAATGAGAGGGTAGACGATTGTTCGTGCGGCTTTGGTGGCGGCATTCTCGAACTAGGAAAAGAATTAGGAGAGTGGCGCGTGTTTTACACGTCACGCACCAGAGGAAGAGTCTCTGCGGGTGTGTTCTGGAGAGCGCTGACGAGCTCCTCGTTATAAAGACCAATATGTCTGAGATCGACCTCAAGCACGAGCTGCTTCATGAGCAGGTTTGCCCTCAGCTGCTCACTATGCGTCGTGTAAGCGACTTATCGGCTGTCGGAGGCGCAAAGCACGTACCGATAGACGAACTGGTCGCCGATGCGGAACTGAAGCAGGAACTCTAGAAGAAGTTTTTCGGTTTCAGAGGGCGAGTCGGGGGAGACGGCGGCAGGCGCGTCGTGGGCTGCCACCGAGAAGGTGCGATTAATGTCGAAGCCGCTCATGGTCGGAGACGCGTTGGCGATGAGGGAAGAGGAAGAGCCACGATCAGTCACATCGCGCTGTCTCCTCCCATTAGGCTCATTAGCCGAGGCTGTTGCTGGCTTATGACGGATTAGGCATGAGCCACATAGACCACTTGATAGATGTAGCACAGCCTGTCCGTTTGCGTTAGTCCATCCTCACACGCCGCCCCCACATCCCAGCGACGCGCTTCTGAGCTTCTGCGCCTCGGCATGGCAGACAACGCACCTCAGATTGGCCACGGCGGCTTTCGAGTCGGCGCGGGCCGCAAGAAGGGCTCAAAAAATCGACCGAAAAACAAGACACCTGCAGCTGCACCCGCTGCCGCCGCAGTGCCCGACCAGTGTACTACTCCGCCCACGACATCTACGAAGCGCAAGCCGGCGGATAAGATTCTGGCCGGGTTCAAGAGTGTGGGACGGGGCATTGCCAATTTCTGGGCAACCCGTGCACCACAGGGTGCACAGGCAATGACGGAGGAACAGCTTAACGGTGCGTCGCCATATGCTCTAGTCATGTTTTCCTACTCACAACTCTCAGATCTCGCTCCGGATGGTCCTGCGTCGGCGACTGACGTTGTTGCACGCATCCATATCGAAATTGCAGCATCCGGGGACTCGCCGCCGCCGCAGGAACACGTTTTTGACGAGGATATTGCAGACGGAGAAAACGACGAGAGTGGGGAGGGTCTTTTGGACGACGAAGTTGATGCCGGAGACGAGGAGGATGAGGCGGGGCTTGACGGGGAGCAACAGAGCGCTGAAACACCTTCCGACTCGGTCAACGCTCAGTGGCTCGAGACGACGCTTGATAAAATTCAGAAGGAGCTCGAAATACATCGCGAGCCTCGCATTTATCGGGATGGCCAGCTGTGGATTTATCCCAAAGACCCGATTTTCGCACTGCGGGACGCCGCGACGACCAAACTCTTTTCCCCGACGCCCTCTATTTACTTCCTATCTTCCTCTGGCTGCCCAATTGCCTCCCTGGGCATCCAGACCGATTCTATTGCGAATGTGGGGAAGTTTTGAACAAGCACGGTGAGCACTACCCATTTCTAACACACACTTGTACTAACGTCGTTAATAGGCTACAACTCAGATCCCATTGCTCGTCGAGTATGTGCGACGTCGGGCTCCGACTACTTCCTGCTCACGAATCGGTTCTACTGCCCCCATCGCGACGGAAACACACGCGGCTGCGGCCATACGTGCCAGGGAACGAGCCCGTGGATTCTTGGACAGCTGCCCCGGTTTGTTCAAGACCGTTTCCCGGGTATTTGCGCTCTTAGTGCATGCTGAATATGCGCTGACTTTTTTCCAGTTGCTATTAGCCACCGCTCTGCGCTCGATATCTCCCAAATGGACATGATGAAAATTACGTTCGCTGGGAGGTTCGGGCGCAGACCCATTTTCGAAGATGGTCCGAGAGCTCAAGTACCTCCGCCACAGTCGTCTCGAGGCGATGTACCTCCATGCCGCACTTCATTATGGGTTGCGCGGTCGTCGCCATATACCTCCATTCTCTCTTTTCAAGGACCGACTGCATTATGCTGGCTACACCCCGTCAACAAAGTACCTCAAAAGCATGTTTATTGCTTGGTTTGCGTCTCACCGCCTTTATATCGACCGCATCATGTCGTCGCTGTCCGCTCGGGTGCTGCGGGCTGACCATACCTTCAAGGTTTGTGCACTATGTGGTATCTCATTTTGATTGTAACTGAGAACAACAGACTGTGGACCATCAAGGGCGGCTCCCTGGCGGCGAACCCATCCATACTGCGCTTTACGAGGGAGTCAACGAGAACGAAGAGGTTCGCTTCTACAATCTCGTTCTGACGCAGGGCTTTGCTCCCCCGAAGGCACATATGAGCGCGTCCAAGTTGAGCTTTCTCGTCATGGACACGCTCCAACGGAGGTACTTTACACCGACAATCCGCGTCGTGAGCCTCATTGTCTGTGATTTTCTACGAGTGCTAATGAGATTTCAAGACGAGCGTAACTGGCATGAGCGGGTCACACCATCGCTGAAGCGGAACGTAGAGCATGTGGTCTTTGACCCTTTCCGAGAGCTCCCCGAGTTCAAGGCAAGAGACCCACCGCAGTTTGCCAGCTCGTCCGACCGGATCGATACGGTCTGTGACGCCATTCTGCAGTTGCTCCCTCTGGACGACTCGATATATGTCGCCCTTGCCGTCGATGCAGACCATGATCAAGTTAGCGCGATCCAGCTTCGAACCAAACTGGCCACATATATTTTCGATGTAGGTTGCATATTTTTGGACTTTTCGCTCATTTCATTGTTCGCAGGTCACGTCTTTCACCACCGCCATCCCAATCTCTCTCAAATCCATCCTCACCCATCCTCGCATCATCAAGTTTGGGCATTCCATTGCAACTGTGGCAAAACATCTCGCTTCCGCATGGCGTCTCGACATCCCGTCATCGAGTCTCGTCGACTTGGGCAAGCTCGCCAAGCTCAAGGGTGCTGCGGCAGACCCGAACTGTTCGCTTGCAACACTTTGTGGCGCCGTTCTTCGTCTCCGTCTCTCTGAGCCTGCGCTGGCGACCCCGCTGCTCCCAGTGTCACGTCGACTTGACACCCTGTCACGTGACATTGAATGTGCATGGCTTGTCCAGGACGCGTTGATGAAGCTGGGCTCAGTGGGCATACCACTCCAACCCAGTCAACTACGCGCCTCGCAGCCCGTTGCCTTTGTTATTGGCAACAAGACGCAGGCATGGGGAGAGTTGGTTGAGCACAACGGGTCGATCACCGTTCCGGGTACGGAGGGCAGCGTCGCTGTGACGAATGCCTACTCGGTGATCAGGCTCACAAAGCTTTTCGTCCCTGGCTTCATTGTCGCAAAGCACGGCCAGACGTTAGAGTGGCTGAATGGGCATGGTGGTCTTGCCGTTGTGCAAACACGCACGCTCCGAGCCGTGCGCCTGAACCTCCCCATCCGGCAACTGTGGTTGTGGACGATGCCGAGCTTGGTGTTCCAGCGCCGGTCTCGGTACCCTCAGTCACAGAACAACTGCTCCAAGACCCACCAACCAATCCCGAGCAGGCTGCTGCCAGTGTCCTCCTTGAACCTCGTGCCGAAAACGTAGGTGCGGAACGTGAGGAATCTGACGACGAGGATGCGGACGACCTGATGGCGAGTTTTATTTTTTGACTATCCACTCAAGCTAATTCTTGCTACGCAGGATCCGTCTGCCAAGGAACCCAGTGCAGACGACCTTGAAGAACTCCTCCTTGACGCAATCAGACATGCTCAGAATGTTTTACGCCAACCCGAATCTGCCCAGACGTCACGCAAGTCGTGTTCTCGACGACGCCTATCACTTCATGGACCGCCTGCTCCGCCTGCTCTCCAAAAAAGCATCCGGCATACAAGGAGTTTGCACACCTCTTCAGCGAGACCATTTTTTGTTCGTGACGCCGAGGATGAGGTGAACGTCCGGGCGCGCTCTGGAGCAGAAGGGCATTCGATGGGAGTACGCCATTCGGGCCAAAAAGGGTTCACTCAACCACCGTATTCGGGCGCTACATCCCCTGCCCCGAGAAGCTTGTTCGCGATTTGCTTGTGTTGTTCACGTGCTTTCAGGATCTCCTCGACAGTGACAGCAAGAAATTCTTCTCCAAGGACGCGCGAAAACAGGCAGCGTCGCTTATCGAGACGGCCCGCTTGGGTTTCTTGTCTGACCCTCCCGGCTTGGCGCTCTACTACTTCAGAGGTCGCGATAAGAGCGGGCTTGCCCTTTATCGCACTATTCGTGGGACAAACTCGGTGGAGGGTGGCGTCCATAAGCAGATTCGGCGCATTTTTGGTTCTCTTCATGCGTCGTTGGCACTAACAGAGGCCATTTTGGGCAATTGGTTCCATCGCCGCAACCGCCGGGTACGTCTCAAAGTCAATCTCAAATTATTAACACTTATGCAAGTAGATTGGACACTATAACCGTGCCGGAGCACGCTGGAGCAACCACTTCGACATCTGGTTGCTCGACGAAATTGTCGAGACTGCGATCAAGTTGGACGTGAAGCCTACCTTTCCCGAGCCGGCCCTTCTCGCGACGCGCATTGCAACCTCGGAGACGTTTGGAGTAATTCCAATCACCTCAGAGCTTGCGCATGCCAACGAGATACCCTTGCTTCCCTCCTCGAACATCCTCACCGCCTCACACCACAACGACACCCACTGGTTTGCGCTGACCCAGTTCTCCACCACACCCGTCAACCTCTATCGCTACCTCCAGCTCCGCCAGCGAACCACCGCCGCCGTCGTACCCGTTCACACTCGACGCGAGTTTGAGTTGTTCCTGGGAAACGTCGGCGCATTCATCCCGCTCGGCGCGAACAACTCCATCGAGAAGACATGCAAACTCACAAAATACGACGAGTTTGCGCGGTTCTGGAATCGCCGGGTCGCAATGCAGTCCACGGCCGAGTTGGACTCGACGAAGCGGATCTATTTCAAGCTGCCCGAGCAGCTTGAACGTCACCACAAGAAAACGCTCCAGTGGCGTTCTACTCGCGCTGTGCTGAATATGGGTGAGAACGTCGCAGCACTCGAGCCCATCCACGAGCTGCTGCGCGATCCGGCTCGTCAGGCCGTCGTTCTCCCAGCGGTCACCCACGACGCCATTGAGGTTGACTACACTGCAGATCGTGAGTGTTTGCGCAAATGAAAACGAGCGACACTTACTTTCGGGCAGCGTTTGTCGGCACTGACATCTCATCCTTCAACCCGACGGCCATGCGCCAGCAATCCGCAACCCGACGCGCAATCCAAGCAGTAATTGCTGCCATCCCCAACCGCGAGCCATCCCCGGTCCGGCTCGAGGACCTGCCGCCCCCAGATCCAGAGCTGCACCAAGCAGTTCTCGCGTTCGTGCCCGGAGAACACGACGGGGAGTACGAGCTGGCGGAAATCTCCCGCCCCCGAAAAAGCCGCGGACGGCACCAGCGGAACCGAAATCGAAACGCGCGGCACGGCGTTGTGCTCCTTGTGCGCATGCCAAGTGCGGGAGCGAACTGAGCTGCAAAGGAAAGGGGCGGGCGGACGAAATGCGAGCATCGGGACCGAGATGACCATCGCGAGCTCGGGTTTGATACTGCGACTCAAAGCGGCATCGTGGAAGGGGGTAGGAACCGTTGGATTATCGAATGTACACCTATACACGAAACTGGGACTATTTGAGCATGGACAACATGGAGAGAAAGTGTTTGCGCACCTTATACAGATATTCAGCACCCAACTAGCGCACTGCAGGCTTGCAAACAGAATTCGAGAGCTCGGCATCTTCAATGACCTCATTCCCTTCGGGCGCGTCGACAGTCCAACGATAATAGGTTGCCCGTGGGTGCTGGTGGGAAGGTCGGCGGAGATGGAACGGCGGCGCAACTGGTGCAGCGCTGGAGGGCATGCCGAGTGCAAATGCACCTTGGCGGCGATGTGGGCATGGTTGAATGGTGTACTATGTGGGTAGGGAGAGTTGCTGGGCAAGAGGAAGCGTCAAAAAACAAGAAAAAGCGAAATAAACAAGCAGACGCACCTGGGGCATGCAAGAACTCAATCCACGGGCTACGACCCCACCCACTGCCGCAGAGAGCAGTTCTGCACTGCGATCCAGCCGCGTGAATGCCCATGGAGTCCATAGGCGCGCTCCGGCGCGATTGAGGTGGGTCTTTCGGGTGCGGATTTGCTGCAGAGATAATGTTGCTCGTCGTCACGGGCGACGTGGACGGTTGTGGCCCCGGCGTCGACGATGCAACCACCGGCATCGTCGACGCCAGTAGAGAGAGGGTGGATGGTGGTGTGGTGCGTGGAAGGGGAGAGGGAAGCCGGGGAAGACCAAGTTACTTCTGCAAGTGTTTGTTAGTCGGATCGGAGGAAGAACGCGTCGTGTAACACACCTGTAGCAAATGCCGGCGCCGCCCTTAAGCAGCGAAGAGCCAGAGTAGGCCGAGCTCGTTGTTGTCGCGGTCCAAGTCGACGTCTTGACCACCACTCGACCAACACGTGACTCTACGTCCAAAATGGTCACCATCGGCCGAGTGCGGAGCGGATTCGCCTGAACACCGGAGATTCATACCTTGATTATCATTCGCTGGGGCTTAACTCGATTCGGCAGTCACCCAAATCGAGATAGACTTGATTTCCGGCATCAGCCCGCCAAAACCGCCCGACTTGATATCGAGACTTGTCGCGTCTCCTCTGCGAGGCTCCCGTGCGAGATATGTGCAAAATTGTGTATTGGGGCAATGGAGAAGGTAATGTACAATGTCTCTCTCTCTCCTCTTCCCTTCCCCTTTCCTCCTCTTGATAAACTTGATTAAATCTTGCGCCGACAACAGACATAAGCCATGAGCCTTACTGGGCTCATTAGCCAAGCCTGTTGCTGGTTTATGTCGAATGCGGCATGAGCCACATAGACCACTTGATAGATGTAGCACAGCCTGTCCGTTTGCGTTAGTCCATCCTCACACGCCGCCCCCACATCCCAGCGACGCGCTTCTGAGCTTCTGCGCCTCGGCATGGCAGACAACGCACCTCAGATTGGCCACGGCGGCTTTCGAGTCGGCGCGGGCCGCAAGAAGGGCTCAAAAAGTCGACCGAAAAACAAGACACCTGCAGCTGCACCCGCTGCCGCCGCAGTGCCCGACCAGTGTACTACTCCGCCCACGACATCTACGGGCGCAAGCCGGCGGATAAGATTCTGGCCGGGTTCAAGAGTGTGGGACGGGGCATTGCCAATTTCTGGGCAACCCGTGCACCACAGGGTGCACAGGCAATGACGGAGGAACAGCTTAACGGTGCGTCGCCATATGCTCTAGTCATGTTTTCCTACTCACAACTCTCAGATCTCGCTCCGGATGGTCCCGGTCGGGCGACTGACGTTGTTGCACGCATCCATATCGAAATTGCAGCATCCGGGGACTCGCCGCCGCCGCAGAACACGTTTTTGACGAGGATATTGCAGACGGAGAAAACGACGAGAGTGGGGAGGGTCTTTTGGACGACGAAGTTGATGCCGGAGACGAGGAGGATGAGGCGGGGGCTTGACGGGGAGCAACAGAGCGCTGAAACACCTTCCGACTCGGTCAACGCTCAGTGGCTCGAGACGACGCTTGATAAAATTCAGAAGGAGCTCGAAATACATCGCGAGCCTCGCATTTATCGGGATGGCCAGCTGTGGATTTATCCCAAAGACCCGATTTTCGCACTGCGGGGACGCCGCGACGACCAAACTCTTTTCCCCCGACGCCCTCTATTTACTTCCTATCTTCCTCTGGCTGCCCAATTGCCTCCCTGGGCATCCAGACCGATTCTATTGCGAATGTGGGGAAGTTTTGAACAAGCACGGTGAGCACTACCCATTTCTAACACACACTTGTACTAACGTCGTTAATAGGCTACAACTCAGATCCCATTGCTCGTCGAGTATGTACGACGTCGGGCTCCGACTACTTCCTGCTCACGAATCGGTTCTACTGCCCCCATCGCGACGGAAACACACGCGGCTGCGGCCATACGTACCAGGGAACGAGCCCGTGGATTCTTGGACAGCTGCCCCGGTTTGTTCAAGACCGTTTCCCGGGTATTTGCGCTCTTAGTGCATGCTGAATATGCGCTGACTTTTTTCCAGTTGCTATTAGCCACCGCTCTGCGCTCGATATCTCCCAAATGGACATGATGAAAATTACGTTCGCTGGGAGGTTCGGGCGCAGACCCATTTTCGAAGATGGTCCGAGAGCTCAAGTACCTCCGCCACAGTCGTCTCGAGGCGATGTACCTCCATGCCGCACTTCATTATGGGTTGCGCGGTCGTCGCCATATACCTCCATTCTCTCTTTTCAAGGACCGACTGCATTATGCTGGCTACACCCCGTCAACAAAGTACCTCAAAAGCATGTTTATTGCTTGGTTTTGCGTCTCACCGCCTTTATATCGACCGCATCATGTCGTCGCTGTCCGCTCGGGTGCTGCGGGCTGACCATACCTTCAAGGTTTGTGCACTATGTGGTATCTCATTTTGATTGTAACTGAGAACAACAGACTGTGGACCATCAAGGGCGGCTCCCTGGCGGCGAACCCATCCATACTGCGCTTACGAGGGAGTCAACGAGAACGAAGAGGTTCGCTTCTACAATCTCGTTCTGACGCAGGGCTTTGCTCCCCCTCGAAGGCACATATGAGCGCGTCCAAGTTGAGCTTTCTCGTCATGGACACGCTCCAACGGAGGTACTTTACACCGACAATCCGCGTCGTGAGCCTCATTGTCTGTGATTTTCTACGAGTGCTAATGAGATTTCAAGACGAGCGTAACTGGCATGAGCGGGTCACACCATCGCTGAAGCGGAACGTAGAGCATGTGGTCTTTGACCCTTTCCGAGAGCTCCCCGAGTTCAAGGCAAGAGACCCACCGCAGTTTGCCAGCTCGTCCGACCGGATCGATACGGTCTGTGACGCCATTCTGCAGTTGCTCCCTCTGGACGACTCGATATATGTCGCCCTTGCCGTCGATGCAGACCATGATCAAGTTAGCGCGATCCAGCTTCGAACCAAACTGGCCACATATATTTTCGATGTAGGTTGCATATTTTTGCGGACTTTTCGCTCATTTCATTGTTCGCAGGTCACGTCTTTCACCACCGCCATCCCAATCTCTCTCAAATCCATCCTCACCCATCCTCGCATCATCAAGTTTGGGCATTCCATTGCAACTGTGGCAAAACATCTCGCTTCCATGGCGTCTCGACATCCCGTCATCGAGTCTCGTCGACTTGGGCAAGCTCGCCAAGCTCAAGGGTGCTGCGGCAGACCCGAACTGTTCGCTTGCAACACTTTGTGGCGCCGTTCTTCGTCTCCGTCTCTCTGAGCCTGCGCTGGCGACCCCGCTGCTCCCAGTGTCACGTCGACTTGACACCCTGTCACGTGACATTGAATGTGCATGGCTTGTCCAGGACGCGTTGATGAAGCTGGGCTCAGTGGGCATACCACTCCAACCCAGTCAACTACGCGCCTCGCAGCCCGTTGCCTTTGTTATTGGCAACAAGACGCAGGCATGGGGAGAGTTGGTTGAGCACAACGGGTCGATCACCGTTCCGGGTACGGAGGGCAGCGTCGCTGTGACGAATGCCTACTCGGTGATCAGGCTCACAAAGCTTTTCGTCCCCTGGCTTCATTGTCGCAGCACCGGCCAGACGTTAGAGTGGCTGAATGGGCATGGTGGTCTTGCCGTTGTGCAAACACGCACGCTCCGAGCTGTGCGCCTGAACCTCCCCATCCGGCAACTGTGGTTGTGGACGATGCCGAGCTTGGTGTTCCAGCGCCGGTCTCGGTACCCTCAGTCACAGAACAACTGCTCCAAGACCCACCAACCAATCCCGAGCAGGCTGCTGCCAGTGTCCTCCTTGAACCTCGTGCCGAAAACGTAGGTGCGGAACGTGAGGAATCTGACGACGAGGATGCGGACGACCTGATGGCGAGTTTTATTTTTTGACTATCCACTCAAGCTAATTCTTGCTACGCAGGATCCGTCTGCCAAGGAACCCAGTGCAGACGACCTTGAAGAACTCCTCCTCGACGCAATCAGACATGCTCAGAATGTTTTACGCCAACCCGAATCTGCCCAGACGTCACGCAAGTCGTGTTCTCGACGACGCCTATCACTTCATGGACCGCCTGCTCCGCCTGCTCTCCAAAAGCATCCGGCATACAAGGAGTTTGCACACCTCTTCAGCGAGACCATTTTTTGTTCGTGACGCCGAGGATGAGGTGAACGTCCGGCGCTCTGGAGCAGAAGGGCATTCGATGGGAGTACGCCATTCGGGCCAAAAAGGGTTCACTCAACCACCGTATTCGGGCGCTACATCCCCTGCCCCGAGAAGCTTGTTCGCGATTTGCTTGTGTTGTTCACGTGCTTTCAGGATCTCCTCGACAGTGACAGCAAGAAATTCTTCTCCAAGGACGCGCGAAAACAGGCAGCGTCGCTTATCGAGACGGCCCGCTTGGGTTTCTTGTCTGACCCTCCCGGCTTGGCGCTCTACTACTTCAGAGGTCGCGATAAGAGCGGGCTTGCCCTTTATCGCACTATTCGTGGGACAAACTCGGTGGAGGGTGGCGTCCATAAGCAGATTCGGCGCATTTTTGGTTCTCTTCATGCGTCGTTGGCACTAACAGAGGCCATTTTGGGCAATTGGTTCCATCGCCGCAACCGCCGGGTGCGTCTCAAAGTCAATCTCGAATTATTAACACTTATGCGAAGTAGATTGGACACTATAACCGTGCCGGAGCACGCTGGAGCAACCACTTCGACATCTGGTTGCTCGACGAAATTGTCGAGACTGCGATCAAGTTGGACGTGAAGCCTACCTTTCCCGAGCCGGCCCTTCTCGCGACGCGCATTGCAACCTCGGAGACGTTTGGAGTAATTCCAATCACCTCAGAGCTTGCGCATGCCAACGAGATACCCTTGCTTCCCTCCTCGAACATCCTCACCGCCTCACACCACAACGACACCCACTGGTTTGCGCTGACCCAGTTCTCCACCACACCCGTCAACCTCTATCGCTACCTCCAGCTCCGCCAGCGAACCACCGCCGCCGTCGTACCCGTTCACACTCGACGCGAGTTTGAGTTGTTCCTGGGAAACGCCGGCGCATTCATCCCGCTCGGCGCGAACAACTCCATCGAGAAGACATGCAAACTCACAAAATACGACGAGTTTGCGCGGTTCTGGAATCGCCGGGTCGCAATGCAGTCCACGGCCGAGTTGGACTCGACGAAGCGGATCTATTTCAAGCTGCCCGAGCAGCTTGAACGTCACCACAAGAAAACGCTCCAGTGGCGTTCTACTCGCTGTGCTGAATATGGGTGAGAACGTCGCAGCACTCGAGCCCATCCACGAGCTGCTGCGCGATCCGGCTCGTCAGGCCGTCGTTCTCCCAGCGGTCACCCACGACGCCATTGAGGTTGACTACACTGCAGATCGTGAGTGTTTGCGCAAAATGAAAACGAGCGACACTTACTTTCGGGCAGCGTTTGTCGGCACTGACATCTCATCCTTCAACCCGACGGCCATGCGCCAGCAATCCGCAACCCGACGCGCAATCCAAGCAGTAATTGCTGCCATCCCCAACCGCGGAGCCATCCCCGGTCCGGCTCGAGGACCTGCCGCCCCCCAGATCCAGAGCTGCACCAAGCAGTTCTCGCGTTCGTGCCCGGAGAACACGACGGGGAGTACGAGCTGGCGGAAATCTCCCGCCCTACGAAAAAGCCGCGGACGGCACCAACGGAACCAAAACCAAAACGCGCGGCACGGCGTTGTGCTCCTTGTGCGCATGCCAAGTGCGGGAGCGAACTGAGCTGCAAAGGAAAGGGAGGGCGGACGAAATGCGAGCATCGGGACCGAGATGACCATCGCGAGCTCGGGTTTGATACTGCGACTGAAAGCGGCATCGTGGAAGGGGGTAGGAACCGTTGGATTATCGAATGTACACCTATACACGAAACTGGGACTATTTGAGCATGGACAACATGGAGAGAAAGTGTTTGCGCACCTTATACAGATATTCAGCACCCAACTAGCGCACTGCAGGCTTGCAAACAGAATTCGAGAGCTCGGCATCTTCAATGACCTCATTCCCTTCGCGCGTCGACAGTCCAACGATAATAGGTTGCCCGTGGGTGCTGGTGGGAAGGTCGGCGGAGATGGAACGGCGGCGCAACTGGTGCAGCGCTGGAGGGCATGCCGAGTGCAAATGCACCTTGGCGGCGATGTGGGCATGGTTGAATGGTGTACTATGTGGGTAGGGAGAGTTGCTGGGCAAGAGGAAGCGTCAAAAAAACAAGAAAAAGCGAAATAAACAAGCAGACGCACCTGGGGCATGCAAGAACTCAATCCACGGGCTACGACCCCACCCACTGCCGCAGAGAGCAGTTCTGCACTGCGATCCAGCCGCGTGAATGCCCATGGAGTCCATAGGCGCTCCGGCGCGATTGAGGTGGGTCTTTCGGGGTGCGGATTTGCTGCAGAGATAATGTTGCCCGTCGTCACGAGCGACGTTGACGGTTGTGGCCCCGGCGTCGACGATGCAACCACCGGCATCGTCGACGCCAGTAGAGAGAGGGTGGATGGTGGTGTGGTGCGTGGAAGGGGAGAGGGAAGCCGGGGAAGACCAAGTTACTTCTGCAAGTGTTTGTTAGTCGGATCGGAGGAAGAACGCGTGTTATAACGCACCTGTGGCGATACCAACGCCGCCTTGGGTAACCAGAGTAGGCCGAGCTCGTTGTTGTCGCGGTCCAAGTCGACGTCTTGACCACCACTCGACCAACACGTGACTCTACGTCCAAAATGGTCACCATCGGCCGAGTGCGGAGCGGATTCGCCTGAACACCGGAGATTCATACCTTGATTATCATTCGCTGGGGCTTAACTCGATTCGGCAGTCACCCAAATCGAGATAGGCTTGATTTCCCACATCAGCCCGCCAAAGCCGCCGACTTGATATCCAAGCTTGTCGCGTCTCTTGCGACGCCCCCGCGCAAAATACGGGCCAAATTGTGTATTGGGAGCAATGGAGAATGTAATGAACAATGTTCCCCTCTTTTCTCTTTCTTCTCCTCTTCTCTCCTCTTGATAAAACTTGATTTTTCCCCTCCCGACAACAGACATAAACCATGAGCCTCCCATTATAATGGCCGCAACCTTAACGCGTCGCGTTTGACGCGCACAGTGTCCACACCCAGGTCGCCGCAGGCTCTGTGCCTCGTGTCTGTAGAACCTACTGTTCAACTCCAGCTCTGATTGTGGAATCGACTCCATTTTCCTCCCATTCCGCCTTGCATTTGCCCGAGAGAGATTGCTCTCAGGCTCACACCCTCTTGACTGTTATTAGTCGCGTGCTCGCCTCAACGTGGGGGTGGGCAGCCGACATGCCGATCAGCCATCATGTCAGCTGTCATCGCCATGCATTGGGAGCCTCAACGGAAAAAAGAATAATAATTCTACAGTGCGCCGGCTCACGACCGGCGGTACAAATATCATATAACAAAGTCGTTTCGCAAAGGGCTACGTCGAGCTTTGAGCAAAAACGCGTAAATTTAACCCGTAATGAGCGTGTTCAGCGCTACTTTGAGCGAAGGATGCATGATGTTCACAAAATCTCGACGCACAAATGTTCCAATGCTGGATGCGACTTTCTCCTCCGAGTTTCAGCTAGGTAGAGTGAATTCTGGCCCCACTATTTACAAAACAGCGCTGATGCAGCACAACACGCTCAAGTGATGAGGCTGTCATCGACGCTTCGCTCTGCATCTTTACCTCTCGCGAAAACGCGCGTCCGTGCCTCACTATATGCGCTTATATTGACGACTAATGTCCCTCAGAATGCCCAGAACGAAGGACCGATTCAAGAAACTCGGGCGTCGCACGCGATGAGGCCGCTGCCGCTAAGCAGCTCAAGAAGCAGAAGATCAACGAAAATGTCTCCCTCGCGACTTCCCTCGACGACTCCGGCGCGACGAGCTCATCCACAAAGCCCTGAGCGACGCCCAGAAGCAGAAACAGCGCGGAGATCGTCTCCAGAAAGAGAATCGCTCTCTGAAGAAGAAGCAAGACAAGCTGCAGAAGGACGTGAAGAACGGAAATCGGCGGGAGGAGCGCAAGGAGGCGACGAACTCGAAGCTGAAGGAGGAGAACGAAAATCTGAAGGAGGAGAATCAGCAACTCCAGGAGCAGTTACGCCGCACAACGCCATACCGAGGAACGACTCGATGCAATGCTGACATCCAACTCTCGCAACACAACCCTTCTCTCCATCGAACTCGCATCTCTCCAGTCTCGTTTCGACGCAGCGCCGCAGACGCCGCGACACAGAAGGACCTGAATGCACAACAAGCCAAAGATCTTCACGCCTTTCGCACTTCCGTCGACGAGTTGCAGCATGAGCTCCAGCGTCGCGCTGCCAGCTCTCCAAAGGCTCCGATCCTCAAGGTCAAGGAAGGACATGCCTACGCCCCATGGATTCGCAACTTCGCTCCGATTGATGATTTGCGGCTGCAGTCAAACGAACGTCGGCCCTATTCTTCAAGATATCTGTCGGCTATGCGGGGTCGATACCGACCTTGTGCTCAGTCGGCGCACTGCGAACCGGATTGCAATCGAAGCCTTCATCAAGGCGAATGTTCAGGTAGCGCACGAAATGAGTTTGACGGAGGGTAAACACAACGCACATGCATTGACGCTGTACTAACGCAAAATCCAGATATCACCTTCAGTGGCGATAGCACGCCTCGACGCAACGTGAATTTCCAGTCCCATCATGCACGCTACTGCCCTCCGGAGAAGCAGGCAGACGGCACCGTCAAATCCGCTGCAAAGCCCAAGACCCGGTCGCCGGCATCCGTCCCCACCACCGACCACTCGGCTGCTACCTCCCGCGATACCTGGATCACAACGCTCAATGCCGCGCTCAACTTCTACGACTCGATACCCCTTTCCCAACGCAACGCCACCGGGGGGATCCAAGCAGAAGCGCTTTGACCTCAACGCGTGCCTTCGCAAGTTGCGCGGCATGTCGAGCGACCATGCAAATGTCGAGAAGGCGGTTTCGGAAGAGAT
Organism: Mycena chlorophos; assembly: GCA_014461115.1. Taxonomy (NCBI): domain Eukaryota; kingdom Fungi; phylum Basidiomycota; class Agaricomycetes; order Agaricales; family Mycenaceae; genus Mycena; species Mycena chlorophos. The sequence continues at coordinate 904,708 of JACAZE010000007.1, read as the reverse complement.
GAAGAGAATGAAGGAGGCAGCGACGAAGGAGGGTTTGGCGCAAGACAAACTCGATTCGATGGCGCTCGACGAGCTCCATGCCATGATGGATGAGTGGGACGGGAAGAAGATGGAAGCCGCTGGCGGACCCGACGCGTGCGCTGCACTTTCCCCGGGAGGATCGTGCCGCCCACGACCTTGCAACCGTCACCGCCCTGATGCGCGAACTTGGAGAGGACGAGATGGAGAAGCTTCCCGAAGACGATCGCGAGCTGCTGACGTTGTATGTCTGGACCGGGTGCATGATGCACAAGGAGCAGAATTCGCTCAAGGGCGGCTGTACGGCGATGTCGGGCGAGTGGGCGCGTCTGGGGCTCCAGCAACCTTGCAATCTTGCGAACAAGGCAAGCAAGGATGCCATGGCGGCGTTGCGCAAGGCACTATACCCAGAGAGCGGCGACAAGGAGCTCACCGACGAGCAGATGGCAACGCTCGGGTCGCTGTCGTTTGGTGGAGTTAAGCTGACGTCGCTGATGGGCGCAATCCTGAGCAACGCGTCGGACAAGAAAGGCCAGGGAGATTCGGCGTTGATCTTTCTCGAGCATCACCTGGGCCGTATGCTGAAGCGTTATCCGCAGACAACCAGAACACGCTTTGGCAGTTTCGAGAGGCGGCTGGGGAGCTCCTCGTTCACCTCGATCTCTACCGGAATCTCCTTGAGCACATTCGCGACAAGAAAACGAAGACGGGATGGACGAACCTCGAGGCAAATTGCCATACGGCGCTGTTCGACGCTCCGACGCTGACCGAGCTTTGCGTCATGGCGCTGTACCAGCAGGCCATTACGCATCCGCATGTCCATCGTGCGAGCTCCCGACGACGAGACCCCGAGTGCCGTCGAGCTTGGACCTCTTCACGACGATGTCCAAGCGCACTGCGCAGCTCTCATCGAGGACCCCGACCTTCTGCTCGACCTGATGATGATTGCCATGTGCACGGACGCTCGACGGCAAGCCATTCGTGCGGCCCACAGGTCGTCGCAGCCGTCAAGAAGCTCTCCGACGAAGGACAAGTCCCCCATCTCCGCGAAATCTTCATTGCCTTCGTGCGCGGTGCGCAGGAAACCTGGATCCGCTTCTCCTCCGAGTTTGCGCCCAAGGGCCTCATCGACGGTCTTCCTCCCATGCTTCTGGCGCGCGTCCATCTCAAGCCGTCAAACTGCGACAACGAGGGCGCGTTGGGCGAAGTTCTGCATCAAGAAGCGGCTCAAGGAGCGGCTCTCCGTGACGGCCATTAACGGAATGTCGATGTATAAGCGCCAACGAGACCGCCAAGTTCGTCGATGCATTCTTCGAGCCCGAGGATTATCGCTGGGTGATGCAGGAAGCGCGGAGATACCAGTCCCTCGGGATGGAGAAACAGTGGCGGAAAGAGCAAGCAGTGTTTGAGGAAAAGTTGGTCGCGATGAAGCGGGTTCGGCGGGCCGAGCGGAAGGAGAGAGACGACAAAAAGGCAGCGGTAGTGGCGGGTGCGGAGCTCGTGACGGACAACGAGGCTCTAGGTGCGATGACGGGCGTGCAGATGAACGCCCAGATCGACAAGCTACGAGCCATCTGGGGCAAGAAGCTCAAGCTGCCGTCCAAGTCGTTGCGTGTTCTTGAGCGGAAGGCAGCGCTGAGGAAGGCCGTCGAGGAACATTTGAAGCTGGTGGCAGAGCGGGGCGGGGTGGTTCCGGGGATGGAGAAGCCCACGACGGAGCCCATGGCAGTGGACTGGCACGAGGAGGAAGATGCAGAGATGGAAGACGCGTGAAAGCGCGTGAAGAGATGTGATACTGATAGACAGATGGACAGCCAAAATTAAAGATCCGAATTTTGCCGATTTTTTTAGAGGGCCCAGTGCGGAAAATTATTCTGAGCATGTTTTATGTTGGGTAGCGGTGTAGATATAGACATCCTCGACCGAGACGAACGAAACCATGAATTTGGATTACTCAGCTGTCAAAAGTCGGAACAGTTGATCGGGTCATGACGGGTGCCCACCCCCACTCAACGACTTCAAGCTTCAGGACGCGTCGCAAGTCTGGACCGCAGCGCGAGCTTTGCTATCGCTTCACAGTCAAATGGGGCAGTCTTCGGGTACAAAAGGCACTCATCAGTGATGGATTTTTGGCCGAAAATTCAAGCACTGACTCTTCTCGTCCCAACCACAATGTCCGCTATGGATACCGATGAGCCTAGTGTCGTTTCTACCTCAGGATCGACGGGGCTATCGGTCTCTCTACATCCTCTTCCAATACTGAATATTTCCGAGCACCTCGTTCGTCGCAAACTCCAAACAAACTCTGCTTCTCCCTTCGGTTCGAGATCCTCTCGCGCCGCTTTAGTTATTGACCTTCTGTTTAGTCCTCGGAGCGCTTCTCGGCACGCAGAACGGACGTGAGGTCGAGATCGTGAACACATTTGAACTTGCTGTCGAAGAGGGTGGTGAGATGGTAGACCACGGTTTCTTGGTTTCACGGCGCGATCAGTGTGCGTGCAGCCAATCCCTCTATCTTCTTAGCCAACATTCTTTCAGACAAGCAGGTGTTTCCCTCGTTGGAATTCATTGGTTGGTATACCGTCGCCCAACGACCTACCGCACGCCACATTGCATTGCATGAACAGGTGCGTGGACACGCACCTTGGTCTTTTCGGCCCAGTACTAACTTCTGAGCAAGTTTACGGGCTATTGCTCAACGCCACTGCTGTTGACTCTGCAGCCTGCAATGAGTCTGGTCGCCAGCTCCGATGTCAACGCGCAGAATCTCCCCTTCAAGGCATACGAGCCCACGATAGAACTCCGCGACCGCAAATCGCGATCGGTTTACATCGAGGTGCCCTACAGTGTCGAAACCGGCGAGGCGGAACGTATTGCCGTCGACTGGACCGCGCGTGGCGGAGGCAGCGGCACCAGTCGTGCGTCTTTCTGGTCCAGCCTCGACCCCACAACCCACTAACGCGTTCACCAGTCGAATCACATCTACAGACTCAACGTGCCGCCGTGAAGATGCTCCATGATCGGATTCTCGTTCTTGTGAAATATGTTACGGACCTCATCGCTGGTCGGTCTTTGTCGTTCCGGAGTCATTGGGTTTTTTACTTAGCGCGCCGGTATAGGTCAAGCACAAAAGGACCATGCGACGTTGCGCGCTCTGTCTGCTCTTGTTGCGTCGCTGCCCGCAACCGAGAATGCCGCATTCCGCGAAGAGTTTGAGACGGTACGCCGCGTCCGTTGAGCAGAAAAACTCCTCTTATTGGTCATGCACAGGAATACGAAGATGTTCAACTCACAGCTTTCTTGTCGTCTCTGACCAAGTCTGCAAATATTCTTAACGATGTCAGTGGACAACATTCCTTCCGCTCCTTCGACTGATGCCCTCTAGCTCGTGGACAAACACCTCGTCGTCACGAGCGGGAACGAGCGCGGTCCCGGGGGACCACGGCGGCGCGGAATGGGCATGGGAATGGGCCGTCATGGAGATTGGGATCGACACTGAGCGCTGAGCCCCAAAAATCAATCGTTTGCACCTTGTCTGTATCGCTATTACTGTTCATCGCAAAAAAATCCAACCTGCAATTTGTATGCGTACACAGTCTGATGTCCTGGTCTATACTTTCGAGTTTATCGGCTACGCCCTCCTACAATGTCCTTTGACTTTATCGACGACTTGAATTTCTTCCAGATTCCACCAGATGCTGAACGCGAGGACGATGAGAAACTGGATCCAGGCCCGCTGGAATTCAGCGAGGAGGAAACACTGGAAGATAAGGACGAATCCAGCGTCTCGGATGGTCTGCGTCGCGGTACAGCAATAGGCGCTGACTTGGTAATCGGCGCGATGACGGTCTGCAGCATTTCTAGGGCTGCTTCCGGCGGCGAATCCTCGACGGCGGGAACGAGGAGGGGGCTCCTTGTTGGGGGCGAAGCCACGCAGCTGCTCTCCGTATCGGACTGCGAGGGAGATGAAACGGAAGGAGAAGACGAGATCGCTTGTTCGCCATCCTCTTCGGGCACTGATTGCACAGGTGGTGCTGGCCCGTAATCGAGCGATTTGCGTTCTTCTGACCCCGCCATAGAAACAGGTCTGCCCAGAAACGTGTTACGAGCGGAATGAGGGGAGTTGAGGGTCATCGCAAAATCCCAGGAATCAATTGTACCCTCCATGAAGGAAGGTCCTCGAACGATGCGCCGTTCTTGGCGATGTGCGAGAGGAGGTAGATCCTCTAATTCCGCGTTAAACATCTATTGACGAGCGCGCGACTAGGAGTAACTTACTCAATATCGCATTGACGAGGTACGATTTCTTCGTGGATTTCTTGAAGAAGGATGAATGTAAAAGCTCGTAGGCAGTGGGCCTAATGAATGAATGAGCGGTCTTTAAACAGTGCTTGGATTCTTTACCTTTTAGACGGGTCCTTGACGAGACAGCTATCCACAAACTCTTTGAAGCTCTGAGAATATTTGTTGGCGCCCCCTTCCCGGTCCAACGTCGGAGGAGCTTCTCGTATCCTACCAGAAATATCAGCACAGGTATACCGATGAGTAGGTACTGCGTACGTTTTGATCAAGACCTGCTGGGGCGATTCTCTTGACCGCGGTGGCCGACCTTGCGCCAGTTCTAGCCTAGTCGGAAATGAGATGGAAGCAACCATTGGTGCCTACACGCACGCAGTAATGCCGAAGCTCCAGATGTCTGCAGACGAGTCGTAGTGGCGGGCTTCGATAACTTCCGGCGCCATCCAACAGGGCTGTGGGGGGCGATAAGCGGCGCCAAATACAGATTATGGGGACTTACCGTGCCGACAAACGACTTGCGTTTGCCTACTTTGCGGCCCTCGGCAGAGCTCGGTTTCGCGTCATGGGAGCTGCTGCCACCATGGACTGGGCGGACGGCGGCCTCCGCGGTAACGATTACGGGACGCTTTAGCGATGAAGAGCCTTTCGAAATGTCTTCCGCCAGGTCGGCCGCGACCCCCAAATCGCCCAAAAGTACCGTTCCGTCGTCATCGACGAGAAGATTTGCGGCCTTGACATCGCGATGGATGAATCCGTTGACCTGCAAGAACGTTTGTTTCGCTGAATATGGTCCACAGGGTCGCGACGCACATGTAAGTAGTTGAGGCCTTGGAGGGCTTGCTCCAGGATACAGCGGATCACGTCTTCTTCCAAACCGCCGGGCCATCCGTATTTCATGATATCGGCCGCACTAATATAGTCAGCTCAAACTCGAGTCCGGCGTCCAAGAACGCACGACCCGCGATTCATCAATCGTAGAGCAATGAAGAGCTTGTGGTTGTCGAGCCACGAGCCACGAACACGCTAGAAATATTGTTGGGCACCTTGCGTTAGGGGTTACCAAGTAGCGCACCAGAACATTGGGGTGCTTGGAGAGGGACATCAGTGTTGTTTCCCGTTGCAATAGGGCCAGACTACAGTTCCGTGAGCTTGCGAAGGTGGGGCCACAGGCGGACAGACGAGTGTGGAGGAAGCTTATCGAGATCGAGCACTTTGAGAGCGCAAGGTACGCGCTTGTGTGGGTCCGACTGTGGACGATATTCGGCGGCATAGACAATGGACGAGGCCCCGAAGCCAATGGGAGGTCCGAGACTGAAATCTTCGGCCCTGTCGCTGAAGAGCTCGTAGGAATCAGGTACAGCACCTAGACAGCGCGGTCAGGAGGGGCTTTTGCAAGCTAGTCTGGAAAGCACCGATGAAAGCGGGCACAGAAGAGGGTGCCATGGTCGCGAGGGTCGGAGAGGGAAGTGCTTTAAGCTAGGAATATGGGATGCACGTGGGGTGGCGACTTGGCGGTGATGGTAAGAATCGCCGAGGAAGGAGGACAGCGTTTGTGGATGGCTGAAGGCATAAAGTGAAGTGTACGAGGACGATCACTCGTGACCCACGCTTTCCAACTCGACCATCTATGGCGCCGCCCGCCCCATATGCGGCCGTCAACGAGCGTCCATCCCCGGCGGAGGAAAGCCCCGCAGAATATAACTCTGGTGGATATCTCCCCGTAAAGCTCGGGGATCAGTTCAAGGCGTGAGTTTGAATTCCTGGCATTTTTCTTTTTCATCTCCATTTTCCCTCCTGCCCCCACTCAAACTCGTCTAGTGGACGCTATCGAACGGTTCGCAAGTTGGGATGGGGATTTTTCAGTACGGTGTGGCTGGTTCAGGTGCGTTGTCGAGCTCCCCCTCAAGTCAACAAGTCCCGCTTAAGCCTGCATTGCAGGACACACAACAGAACCGCCATTCTGCACTGAAAGTGGTCAAGAGCGCTGCGAGATACGCAGAAACCGCGAGGGATGAAATAAAGCTGCTGGCTCGGGTTGCAGCGGCATCCCCTCTCCACCCTGGAAGGGAACACATCGTCGCGTTCATGGACTCTTTCTCGCACGACAACCATGTGTGCATCGTCTTCGAGCCGCTGTATGTCGTCTCGCTCTTCTCCTGGGTCTTTTTACTGACGGAACAGAGGGGAGAATTTACTCGCTCTCATAGAGAGGCATCGAAGAAAGGGCGTCCCAAGGGCACTTGTCAAGGTCCGTGGTTTATCTGAGTCACTGTCCTTTTTTTGAAAATGGTCTAGATTATCGCAAAGCAAATTTTGCTGGGTCTGCAATACCTTCACGACGAATGCGATCTCGTCCACACTGACCTCAAGCCGGTACGTTCTGAATCACGCCACCCGTAGTCCGGCTCATTCTGCCACAGGAGAATATACTCATTGCGATCCCGAACGTAGAGGAATTCATCAACGCTGAACTCACTTATTCCCCCTCCCCAACGTCCCGTCACGTTGGTATCCCACCCCCGAAGACGCGGCCCTCTGTTGGCGTATCAATACCACGGTCCCGCCGCACTGTACAGATTTTCGACTCGCAGCCTATCGGCAGCCCCAAGTCCAGTCGCAGCGCGGGGCTCGGGAGCGGGCCGAACAGCGTCAGTAGCAGCTACGTCTCGCCTGTCCAGTTGTCGCACCTGGCAAAGCTCGGTGCAAACGGACTGAGCTCCAGTGCACCCAAAGTGCCGAGCGGACTATCGGCATCGGCCCCTCGAGCGCCACCCGCGTCGAAATCGACTCCCGCGACGGCAGCGTCGTCACACGCAAACTCCCCCACATCTCCGCCATCTACCTCTTCGTCGTCTTCGTCTGTTTCATCCACTCCCTTCTCAGCTCCAGAATCCCCGAGTACTCCACCAACCTCGCTTTCAAATTCGTTTGGAAGCGCCATGACGGGCTTGCTGTCTGCCAAAGTTGGCAAGCTTTCTAACGTACCGGCCAGCACCGTACTCAAGGAGCCGGCTGGTCTTCCGATGAACAGGAAGAAGCAATCCATCATGGAGAGCGAGTTGGAGGATGCTCTCTCAACATCTTGGAAGGAGAAGCTCGGACTAGTCTCGACGTCACCGCAAAAGTCGACGTCTTCAACAACCGCGAAACCAAAGCCGCCACGAGGCCACACACGATCAAGTTCCAGTATCTCTATCTCGGGTTCGTGGAAGGATCCTGGGTTGGCAGCTCCGGCCCCTGCAGTCGTTGTTTCTGCGGTCGTTGGCGCAGACGGCGAGGAGAAAGGGGATTATTTCCGCTTGGCCGAGCGCCCTGCGATATCTTCCCAGAGTTCATCCGCAACGGTGACGCCGTCACAACCTTCTCCCCCTCCCCCAAGCCAGAAGCCCACTGTGTCCAATCCAAACCCATCCCTTCTGTCTCAAACGGCACCTCGAGCCAAGAATGGGGTGGTTGGACCTGCTCCTGGTGTGCTGCGCGTTTCACCACCTAAACCCACATCGAGTCACGTGCACACGCAAGCACCACCACCTTCACCCGAAGATGGTCGAGGGCCGTTGCCGCTCTCCCCTTCATCTGCCACATCCCTCACGCCGACAGCAGCCACTCCTCCGCCGTCTAGTCCGCCGTTCGACTTTTCCCTTCCCCATCTTCAGACCCCCGCGCTCTCCTTGCCACAGACGCGACCCAATCCGGCACCACAAATATCGATCAAAATTGCCGACCTCGGGAATGCCACCCCGTCGAAAGTCCACTTTACGGAGGATATTCAGACGCGGCAGTATCGCTCCCCAGAAGCGATCATTGGGAGGCGGGATTGGGGCTGTAGGGCCGACATCTGGAGTGTCGCTTGTGTGGTGGGAACCCTCTTCCTTTTCTCGTTGCTCGTTCACTGATTAACCCTTGTTAGGTCTTCGAGCTCTTGACCGCCGAGTTCCTTTTCGACCCTCAGGGTCAACCAGAATTGTTCACCAAGGACGATGACCACATGGCACAAATCATCGAGCTGTTGGGTGACTTTCCGCTCGACGTCAAGGTGCGGCTTACGATCTACGTCCGTATTTACACTGAAACCTCGTCAGACCAACGGCAAGTACTCGCGCGATCTATTCGATTCAACGGGGTCTCTGCGCTACATCAAGACGCTCAAGCCTTGGCCGTTGAAGCGCGTGATGACGGAAAAGTACTTGTGGCACGAGGCTGACGCGACCGTCCTGTGCTCGTTCCTGGAGCCCATGCTGTCTGTTGACCCCCGCAATCGGGCGGATGCGAAGGACTTGCTGGACCACCAATGGTTGAAGGTTTCGGACGCGGACGATGTCGTGGGCGAGTGGTGACCCGACCGTGGACTCTACTGGGCGTACATTATTTTTCATTTGGTTTACTTTACAGCTTCCGTCTCTTATATTTGTCGTATACCTCCCTAGATTCCTGTAGCCGACCCAATAGATGCGCTAGACAGTGACCGCAATCCTGTTCACGTGCATGAGGCGGCCTTCACTCAGCGGTTCGGCTGACAACAACAACATGAAATGAAGGTACAGAAGACACGCGGAAATGTGTTCCAGATGGTGAGAGATTTGTGCATGTAAGTAGAATTAGTGTGGACCTCCGTGAATATCCGAAACGAGAAGATTAGTGAGCGTCGGATGAGTTGTCTGGAATGCAGCGGGTATAAATCGTTGCAAGATTAGGGTATATCGATCGTGCATTGGGTGCGCTCATTCAGATGGTTTGTCGGATTCCGCGTCGTGTCCGTTCCCATTGGTCTCTGACACAAACATTATGCTTGTGCTTGAGAGGAAAAAGAATGCTCACCTTCAGGGACGGGCGTTTCTTCAACGTCGAGAGAGGCCTGTGGGCCCGGAGTCTCACCACCAGGAAGCATCCCCGCACCTTCATCGGCGGTCGCCTCCGAGTGAGTTGCGAGTTCCAAGTGGGAAATGGCGGTATCAGCACGAACGAGGTCGGGTCGCACGTCGACAACGGGAACCGGGGGTATATCGACCGCATCATCGTTGGGGGCGGGGGCGTCATGGAGAGCTTCGACTTGAGGTTCGCTCGCGAGGAGTACAGGTTCGCCTGGCTCTTGTAGCTCTTCGGCCTTTTTTGCCTCCTCCACGAGCCTCTGCGCCTCCGCCTCGTCGGCGATCCTCTTGGCTTCGGCAGCGTCAGCAAGCCTTTGAGCTTCAGCCTCGTCGGCAAGTCTCTGGGCTTCGGCCTCTTCCTCGAGTCGTTTTGCCTCGGCTTCTTCGGCCAGTCTCTTAGCCTCGGCCTCCTCCGCCAGCCGTTTCGCCTCGGCCTCCTCCGCGAGTCTCTGAGCTTCTGCCTCCTCCGCCAGTCTTTTCGCCTCCGCCTCTTCCGCGAGCCTCTTTGCCTCTGCCTCGTCAGCCAGCCTCTTGGCTTCGGCCTCTTCGGCAAGTCGCTTGGCCTCGGCTTCCTCAGCAAGTCGCTGGGCTTCAGCAGCTTCCTCAGCCAGTCGTTTGGCTTCAGCAGCTTCCTCAGCAAGCCTCTTGGCTTCGGCTTCTTCAGCAAGTCGCTTGGCCTCAGCTTCTTCAGCAAGTCGCTTGGCCTCAGCTTCCTCCGCGAGTCGCTTCGCCTCGGCCGCCTCCTCCGCGAGTCGCTTAGCTTCGGCCTCCTCCGCAAGCCTCTTCGCTTCTGCCTCTTCGGCAAGTCGCTTCGCCTCTGCCTCCTCCGCGAGCCTCTTTGCCTCTGCCTCGTCGGCAAGCCGCTTGGCTTCGGCCTCTTCGGCAAGTCGCTTCGCCTCGGCTTCCTCCGCCAGTCGTTTCGCCTCTGCCTCCTCCGCGAGTCTCTGAGCTTCTGCCTCCTCCGCGAGCCTCTTTGCCTCTGCCTCGTCCGCAAGCCTCTTGGCCTCGGCTTCTTCGGCCAGTCTTTTGGCCTCCGCCTCCGCCTCATCAGCAAGCCTCTTGGCTTCGGCCTCTTCCGCTAACCGCTTCGCCTCAGCCTCTTCAGCCAGTCGCTTCGCCTCAGCCTCTTCAGCGAGTCGCTTTGCCTCAGCCTCGTCAGCGAGTCTCTTGGCCTCAGCCTCGTCAGCGAGTCTCTTGGCTTCGGCTTCCTCTGCGAGTCGTTTCGCCTCAGCTTCATCGGCAAGTCGTTGGGCTTCGGCTTCCGCTGCAAGACGCCGTTCCTCAGCCTCGGCCGCTACCCTCGCTGCTTCTTCTTCCTCGCGACGTTTCTCCTCAGCCAGCCTTGCCTCCTCGGCCAAACGAGCGGCTTCAGCCTCAGCAGCAAGCCTTGCGGCTTCAGCTTCAGCGGCAATTCTTGCCGTCTCGGCTGCTTCGGCCTCGAGACGAGCTGCCTCCATTCGCTCGGCTTCCGCGCGTTCCGCTTCCTCGCGCTCCAGTCGCTCCTGCTCGCGCTTCGCTTGCTCCTCGGCTTCGCGTTGAAGCCTAGCAGCCTCCGCTGCCTCACGCTCCAAACGCTCCTCCTCCTCTTGCTTGGCTTGGGCTTCGCGTTGCAGGCGTTCCTCTTCGGCAATCTGGGCCAGGCGCAATTGCTCCAATCGCTCGGCCTCGAGCTTCGCCGCGGTCTCGCGTTGGATTCGTTCTTCCTCGGCCCGCTTGGCCTCCTCCACACGCTTCTGCTCCTCGAGCCTGGCGACCTCTTCCGCTGCCTCGCGCGCTAGGCGCTCTTGTTCGCGCTTGGCGGCTTCGTTGCGCTCTTCCTCGGCAATTTTCTCGAGGCGGAGCTGCTCCAATCGCTCAGCCTCGATCTTCTCGGCTGTCTCGCGCGCGATGCGTTCACGTTCGAGCCTGGCATGCTCCTCCGCTGCCTGGCGCTCTAGGCGCTCCTGTTCGAGTTTGGCGGCTTCGAGGCGCGCATCCTCGGCGATTTTCGCCAATCGCTCCTCCTCGAGCTTGGATGCATCCACCGCTGCGAGCTCGGTTACGTCTCCGGTCGCAGGCTCATCTTGCGTCGCAGTAGGTTCGGCAGAGTCGACTGGTTCTGTAAATGGACTTAATATGGAAGAGAATGATAGTATTGGCTGTCTGACCCTTCTCCGTCGCCTCTGCGAGGGCTTCGGCAACCACGGCGGATGCAACCGGGCCCGCAGCTATCATGCATTAGTGGTAAAGACGTTTTTGATAGTAATGCCTACCCTCAGTCGCAGTCTCGACGGCTGTTTCGGTGGGAACCGCCTCTTGGGTCGGAATAGAAGCGGGCTCGACGGTCGTTTCTTTGCATCATGTGAGCAGCGAGAAGGTACGGACAAAGAGAACTCGCCTTCGGGATGGGGGACCGCGGTCTCGTCAGTAGGTTCAACGGGCGCGTCTGACGCGGGGACATCTTGGGTTCCGCGTGTTAGTAAGGATAGGAAGAAGCAGAAGGTTATCTTACCTTCAGCAGCAGGTGCCGGGGTTGCTTGAGGCTCGACGGCATCAGTGGGCGCTAGTAAGATGGTGAGTCGGAGAATATGGTCGGCATGATCAAGTACTCACGTGACACGGGCTGGACGACTGCAGCAATGGGTTCCGACTGCACTGGGGCCACCGCGGCTTCAGAATTATGAGCACAAATTCAAATGTTTGAAAACTCAAACTTACGCTTTGAGGTGCTGGCAGCAGACTCGTCTTCCTCGTGCAAAATCTCACCCATCTCCCCGATCTTGGCTCCCTTTGCTGCCTTCTTTTCCGCGGCTTTCTTCTTGCTCGGAGTCGAGGACACCGATGAGCTGCTGAGCGATGAAAAGAAGCTGAACCGCTTCTTCTTCGTGCTCTTGGTGTCGGACCCCAACGATGGCTTGGGACTGGTGGGCCGTGGGCGAGCCTCCTTCTCTGTGGTGACGGTGGTGGTCGGAGACTGGGGAGGGGGAGGAGGAGCAACGAAGCGCTGCTCGATGACGAGCCATTGGACAGACTTGCCCTCGAGGTTCGTCGGAACGGACGACTTGATCTTGCAAAGCACGAAGCTGGGCCACTGGGCAGAGACTGGGTCCAACAGAGCGTCGGCCCAGAAGTCGGCGAACGCCTCGTCGATCTGAATGACCTCGATGTGAGTTGCCTTGGATTTGCCCTGCTTGGGGGCCTCCGCCTTGTCTGTTTTCGGCGAAAGGTCGAGGCTCCGACCACGCGACACTGGCAAGGGAATGAGAGGCGGGGGCAGTTTGCGACGAACACTGGTCGGCACTCTGGGCAGAGTAATCTCGACGTCCTTGTTATCAAGTAGTGTTTGCGCGATTCGGGAGGTCCGCTGACCACCGTCGTCGTCGGAGAAGAAGCCGGACGTCGAAAACTGAGCCCAGTCAATGGCAATGGGCTCCTTGGACGTCGAGGACACAGTGGTGGCAGCGGTTGAAGTAGTTTCGTTCGTCGCTGCTTTGGCATGGGCAACAGCAACAGCGGCAGCAGCCTTGTCCTTGTCTCCCATGGACATGCTACGGCGACGCCCGACCTTGTTGGCAGGAATGACCAACGAGAAGAGCGGCGCAGCGGGGGACTTGGGCGCACTGTCGGATGCCGCGGGAAGGAGGGAAAGGAAGCGGATAGTCTCGTCGGCAAACAGGCTGGTCAAGCCCGGGTAGGAATCGGAATCGGTATCTGCGACAGAAACATGCTTCTTGAGAGCTTCCCAGAAAGTCGCTTCGGCCCCCTCCACAGATGAAGTCGACTTGAGAGCGTCGGCAATGAGACGCAAGGCGTGGTTTTTGGTCTTCTTGGCCTCACTTGACGCAAACTCGGTGTCGATACGGACATATAAAGCGTCCAGCTTCCGCGGCGCGAAGCGGGGATTGGACAGAAATACGGCGTCGGTGGTGGGGGAGGAGGATTTGATGTAAGGGTAGTTCTTGACGAGTTCCGTGAGTCGTGTGGGCATTCTGCGGTCCGCGGCCTCATCCCTAGAGCCCAATCTGTCAGCCGCAATTACGACGGGACGAAAACAAGGGATACCTGATTTTGGACAGCAGGAGATGCTCGGCCACGTGACCCCACTTGTCCCAGCGGGCATAAAACGAGAGGAAGTCGTCACCGTCGACGATGCGGGGAGAAGAGACGATCCAGAAGCCGAGCATGTGCGTCAGCTTGCTGCCGGACACACCGTTGGCCTCGGCGTGCGCCGCGAAACTGGAGAAGATGTCCAGCAACGCAGTCAACAGGTGCAGGTGGCTTGGCGGGAGTAGCGGAACGAGCTTCTCCGTGAACGCCTTGGGAGGATAGTCCGCCGACTTTTCGGCGGCGTAGAACGCCTCGTACCAGCTGCCATCTTTGCCGAAACTGGAGTTGTCCAGTTGGAGGTGGCGGACACCCCAGCGTAGGACTGCGGCGACATCATGCGGCGAGCGCGTGGACTCGATCTCGGATTCAAAAGCGGCAACGGGAGATGAGGCCGAAGGAGAGAGCGTGGTGATAGGGCTGTTGAGGGCTAACGAGTGGATGAACAGCGAAATGAGCTTGCGCTGCGTCGTGGGTGAGGCGGAATAGTAATGCGGGATCTGGTCAAGGGTTTAATGCCTGAGATGGAAAGTCAGAGTCAATTTACGCACCATAATGCCCAGTGTCTCCAGTCCGTGTGCCGTCAACGACTGTGAACAGGCCTTGACGAGCAAAAAAGCCTCGAGCGGAGTCAAGCTTCGCTCGCCAATGGCAGCCTCTGAGAGCAAAATCTGGGCATCTGGTGCTTCGAACACGGCACCAAGAGCCCTGGACGAGTCCTCCTTTGGCGTAGGAATACTGAGGGACAGATGCCAGTCGAGCTCCTTCTCATCCGCAGATTTGTTGCGGATGGACTTGCTCTTCGCAAGACCTGAGTCGCCATTGGTGAAGGTGCCGGCGGTCGGGGTGGGTGCTACGACGCCCTCGAACTTGCCATCGAGCAGAGAAGCGTCTGACGACGGGCGACGAGTCTCCTTGCCTTCCTTCGGCTTGGACAGGCCGAAGACCTTTGAGAGAAACGAGGGCATTTGCTTGGCCCGCGCTAGATACAGTTTGAGGCTCAAGCTGGAATTCTCCACGGCGACGCACCACTTCCGAGAGCAAGCTTTCCAAACGTGTCACGCGCCCCAACAACCAGCACCCACACCTCCACTGTCGCTCGCGTTTCCTCAAGCTCGGTGTACAGCAGGAATGTTCCGTCGGCAAGCATGTCGGTTACCCCGCGCGTTCTTTCAAACAGCCGCGTGTCCACGCCCCGCACACCTTGCTCTGCGCAAGTATGCGACAAAACCCTCGCTACTGTCCCATTCTCTCGACCAAAATTCGGCAGCGCAAGACAGATTTCAACTGGGATTTGCAGTGGGCCAGACGCAGAGTGCTCGTGGTGAAAAGCCGGCTCCGCAGTGGAAGGAGCTCTCCAATGCGGGCAAAGGTGAGCTGCTTCAGCCAAATTCGCGTCCATTTCTCATTTCTAGTCAATCGCACCGTTGCGCAATCCTCCAACCTCGGGGTTATACTCATCGGAGCGGGGTTGACCGGCTTGCTGTTCTATGCTCTTCTCACCGACCTCTTCTCGCCAAATTCGCCGAGTGTTCTCTATGATGATGCGTGCCAACGAATCCTGGCGTCACCAAAGGTACTCCGCGCAATGGGAATACTGCGTAATTTGCTTATGCTCGCAGTTGGCTCGATATCTAGATGGGACAACACCGCGCTTCCACCTCGACCCGCCATCTGTGGTCCGCCCTAGGCATCGGAACCGGCACGTCAACTCCTCACTTCGAGTAGATGCTGCGGGTAGAGAGCACATATACCTCAATTTCTACCTTCAAAGCCACCCGGAATCGCCGTCCTGGGTGGACCGGGCCTCGACTTGGACGCAAGATAAGGTCTACTTGCTCACAGAGCTGTCTTGGGACCAGCTACTGGATCGCGGCCGACAGTCCTTGTCGGTCGCATGGGCCAAAACACATGAACTTGCACGATACTTGAGCGGCGCCCCGTCGGTGCCGCCAATACCGACCCCCACGGACCAGACAAAGCCAGCAGCCGCAGAAGAATCGACCAGCTATTTCGGCAGCATGTTCTCATCCTTACGACGGCCACGCGGGAGGACTTTCGAGTCCAAACCGGAAGTCGAGGCGCACGGCCAGTTCAACGAGGGAGAGGTTCATGTCGCATACGTCAAAGTAGGTGGTGGTGGTCGCGTCAATGAGACTAATTGACCGTACTTTCAGAATAACGCGGGGGAATTCGTGCTCAGATACATCCTCGTGGAGTTACCCAACTCAAAGGTGAAGAATCCGGTGCGCGTTTTCGTCGAGCGGGCCCCCGGCGTTCGCGATACGGAAGCGGTTATGCACTGGTCTTCTGCGCATTAAAAACGAGGTCGTATCCTTGTAATATTAGCTACATTATCTGTCCGTGCGTTATCTAATCCAGGCCGGAGCCTCTCTACTCCCCGACCAACTTCTGTACGCGCTTGAGGACCGAATCTTTCGACGGATCATAGGGGAAATCCTTAGATGGTATCTCGAGCAGCGCAGGGAAGGGCTTGGTATAGCGGTCAACCGTGGGGCGTATCTTCTCCGCAATCTAGATCCTCAGTCAGCCAGGAATGTCCATAATAGAGGGTCCGTGCGCAGAGATATGCCCGTGCGCACATGCTGGTCAAGAGCAGAATCCGCGCACATGCTGGTTAATGAGCAGAATCGCAACGTCGTTCCGCTCCGTAAAGTCTTGGAACGCGGCCTCGATCGTGGCCACTTGCGTCTCTGCACACATGAGTCGATGTTTTCGGGAGAGTGGACGTGCATACTCGAGTCCACGACGAGGAAGTTCTTCTTCTGGTTCTCGTTGATGTGTCCAACGCCAGCGAGGAGCAGGCCAGTTATTGAGTCCTGGGGAGCTCAGCAACGGCACCAAGTGCTGCAGGGGATATGTACTTCGTCGCCGATGACAGCCAGCAACGTCCGATTCTTGTGTGTGGACATGAGCGCAAGAGCCAAGTCGGGATCGGCCAGTCACGTTCCGCCAATGGACATCTTCAATCGACCACCAACAGTGTCGGATGACGCTCTCCATTATGCGCTCTATCCTATCCACGACACCGCCGCAGACAAATCCTCGGTCATATCTCTCGCAGCCTGCATCTCTGCCCATGTCCACCAACTCCTTCCCGACTTTCTCTGGCACCGCGATCCCTTTGAGCTCAAGATCGCGTCGCGCGAGGACAACCCCGACCAGTCCTATCTGCACGGCGTGATGCGCGTCGGGGACTGTGTCGACGACGAGTGGTGCACCGTCTGGTTGCTAATCCAAATCAGCGCAAAGTGGCCGCTCGCTATCAGGTTCGTCTGCTTGACTCCAACGAGGTCGGGCCCACTGAGGCGAACTAGCGTGTTTGATTCAGATGGAGAGTTTTTGCTCATTGAGGCGGCGGAGGCGCTTCCTGATTGGGTTACGCCGTCGAATGCAGAGAACAGGGTGCGTTGTGCGTTCTGCGTATAATTCATGCAGGCAAATTTTCGTATAGGTTTGGATCTATGGCTCGCAGCTTCATATTATTCCCCTCAGCTACATTTCAACGCTGTCTAAAAGACGTCAGCGTCGCAAACTTCCTGGAAAATCCGATAGTGACGACGAAGGCGTCAATGAGGACAACGAAGACTTCCTCTCCGTCGACGATGCGCTCATAATCCTGCGGGACAGTCCAGAGGAGGCTTTGGCATCTCCTGGTATTCAGCAAGCCATTCTCAATCGCGTCAACGGGTATGTCGTTCGTGTTTGACCGCGGCAAGTAAACCAATCGCATGCAGGTATCCCGTAGCCTCCAAAAAACACGTCCACCACACCAAAGTCTATCTGCCGACGGATATCGCTCGTGCACTTTCTGTGGACCCGAGTCTCGTCCAAAAGCCCGTCGAAACATTCTATACTCGCGACGCGATCCAACTCCGCGTACGTATTTCGCGTCGGTTCGTGGATGCACATAACTTATTTTAGGCTGCACATCGAATGTCGCGCTTTCCGCCTGACCCACATGCCCTTACGGTCGTCAAAATGACGCGTACAGCGTATGCCCAACTCATGGGGCAGAAATTCTTCCCGCCGAAGGTGTTTGGGAAATGGGCGGAGCGCGAAGGCTCACCCGAATGGCGGTGGCGAGATGTGGGTATGAAGCTGGTGAGTGTTTCACAAACATGATTCCTTTTGCCATGCTCAGCCTTCTACAGGCAGTCGGATTCGAAATGCTTTACCAGGAGACCAAGGCACAGAAAACCCAGCTAACTTCATCTGATCACGTGCAGTCGTCGGTTTGTACTCACTCTCGTGCGCTTCTCCGAAGCTGACCTTACTTAGATTGACGCGAAATTAGAAGCTCTGCGAAGAAATCCGCAGTACAACTCGTTCATACAGAACCTCATCTCTGCCGGATATTTCAGAGGCGAGATCGAAGGTTCGCAGCTTTGGAAGAAGCTCGAAGAGAGCGCGGCGGAGGTTTTTCTAAACACGTCTCGTGAAGAGTAAGTCAGCAGAAACGCCCCGAACCAGGCCTGAATGCGAGATAGTGACGCCTCTCGACCTTCCTTCGCTGCCAGCGTTACAGAAGCCATCGTTCGTTCAAAAGATGTGCTGCCTTCCATTCCACCTGAAGAAGACAGCGACGATTGGTTGAGCATCAACGCAAACGATTTCGACAACATGCTCGAGACAACTATGGGCAACAAGTTGCGGTCCGTCGATGCTATGGATGTCGATCCTACCACGGAAGAGGATCGAGTGGCGTCCGAGCAAGCGACACGACTAAAAAGCCTTGCGACCAAGGTCGAAGCCTTCGTCGACGGCGAAGGTGACTTGGAGGGTGCACTATTCAGCGAGTAAGTCTTTTAGTCGAGATTCTCCTGCTCTCTGACCTCTGCGTCTAGCGAAGAACCCTCCGATGACCAAGATCTCAGTGAAGGGATGGGCTCGGACACGGATGACGATCCGGAGGACCCGGCCGAGCGGCAAGCAGCCATGGATAGACTGGTGCCCAGCCTCCCGGCATCGGAATATGGGCAGATGCCTGCATCTTTCCACACAAACTCCCAGAGAGTGGCGCGTACCGAGCCTGAACCAGAGCCAGAGGTCAAGCCGACACCATCCATGCCAGAGCCTTTCACCAGACCAATTCGCGAACCCATTATCCCACGCGACAAGTACGACGGTGTGGATTCGGACGATGAGACCGACTCGGAAGACGACCGCGACTCAGAGGAGGAGGAAAACCAGCCGCAGGTCGTTGGAGATGTTGAGGTTGACATGGGCGAGGAGGAAGATGAATTCCTCGAGTTTTCGCGCCAGGCGTTGGGCATCACCGACGAGCAGTGGGGTGACATTTTGAGAGATCGCAAAAGTCGAGGAGGTATGCGACTTTGTCTCTTGTTCCTTGCAATACTTGACGCGGTATCGAAGCGTTTGTTCCACCTGGAGTGGCGATTCCTCCAAAAGCCACTGCGACGTCGTCAAATGCACCCACAGCGAAACCGATCCACGGGCGATCTCCCGAACCTGGACCACGCCCGAACGTTAACCCCAACCTGGACTCTTTCGAAGCCGTGATGCGTGCAATGGACCAAGAGCTTTCACGTTCCCGTCATAGCAAAACGTCGAAGGGTCCTGCTCCAGCAACACCAAATGGGAAAGGCAAGGCAAAGGCATCCAGTGTCGAGGAGATCGAAGACGACGAGAAGGAGGAGGATATCGAGGCGGCGATGGAGCAGGAGTTGCGTGCGGCTTTGGAAGGCGGCGATGAGGATGGCGACGAACCGATGGACTACAACCTGATCAAGAACTTTCTAGAAAGTTTCAAAAGTCAGGCGGGTGAGTCGGGGCCGGTAGGCACTCTTGTCAGTCGCTTGCAGGAGGGTTGGCAGCTCCCAAGGGATGGTTAGCGTATTACTTAAGGCTCACATGACAAAGATGCTTTAACCTCTGCCCGCCATGATCCACGCCGTTCTCATCTGTGAGTGCATCCCGGACGCATATTCTGTCCCCTCAACAACGCAAGTCAACACCTCCGGCGTCGCCCGACTCAGCAAATTCTACACGCCGCTCCACAAGTCAGCGCAGTCTCTCATTCCCAAGATCTTTTCCCTCGTGTGCTCCCGGCCTGCAACCCTCTGCAACTTCCTCGACGCGCCGGAGCTTGAGGCATTTCTGGGACCCAAAGGCGATGAGGATGAGCGATGGCGTGTGGTGTATCGCAGCTACGCGACGCTGTATTTCGTGTTTGTGGTCGATGGAGCGGAGAGCGAGCTTGGGATCCTGGATCTCATTCAAGTGAGTTTACGCTCATTCCATGGGGCATTTGCTGACAAGACCAGGTATTCGTCGAGTCTCTTGACAGGGCGTTCGAGAACGTTTGCGAGCTAGACTTGGTTTTTCAATTCGACGAGGTATTCGTTGTTCCGCTCTGCGCGCACGACTTGACTTGATTCTCAAATGGGTAGGTACATCACATCCTCGCAGAAATAATACAGGGCGGCCTTGTGCTCGAAACGAATGTGGAAGAGATCGCCAATTCTGGTAGGCAACCTGTTTGTCATTCTGCGCGTTCCTCACAACCAACTCCAGTCCAAACGTCCTCAAAACTCCGCAAAGAGTCGTTCGCAGCAGCAAACCCTCTGTCGTTAGGAACGGGTGTTGGTGGGGCTGGTTCGCGGGGTGGAAATCTCAAATCGCCTTTAGGATGGTTAACCAACAAGATAACAGGCGCGAGGGCCATGTAATCTTATGAGGGAGGCGGCGCTTGAAGAGTTCCTGATCATGGAATGAGCGGCCAGATTTAAGGAGTTGCCTTTGAGATGCCGCACGTTTTCGTTTCTTCTTCCCTGCTCCCGGCAACGACTTTTGTGGGGGCACTGTAACCGCCGGTGGTTGCTCAGGTGCCTTGGAGGTGGCAGCAGGCGACGGAGCAGGAGCTGGTGTTGCGGCCTTTTGCGTCGTCGCCGTAGGCTCTGGTGCAATATCCAAACTCGTCATGGATGCGAAAGAGGTCTTGGAATGCAGAGCCGTCGCGCGCATGGCATTCATGAGGAGCATTCCATTCTGATGCCTATAGAAGATGAGAACGATATTCGAGAGAGGGGGGAGCACCTTGCCGCTGGGGAGCTTTGGCAGGCTTGTCAGTCGCTGGTCCTGGCGCTTCCAAATCACCGCGAGCCTGGCTGTCGGGCTGCGATCCAGTCTCATGCGGGCCCTTCTTCTTCGGGTCGTCTGGATTTGTGGACTCGACAATGGGCCAAACGAACCCTGTCCGAGGGAGATAATCTGGTCGACGGCTTCGGAGAATGTCGAGCGACGTTTGCAGCGACGTGAGTGATGTTAACTTGCCGCGATATCAGCAGAAAGTCGACGGCAAAGCCAAGGACACGTACTAAACGATTGGAGAGGACAGTATACACGTCGGGCGACTGGTATATGCGGTTGTTCATGACAAAATACGCAGCCAGCGGACGGACTGCTCACCGCGTTAACGCGTGGAGTAAGACCAACGAGGATTGCTCACCTTCCTCAGGCGAGAGTCTCTCGCGTTTGTGGATAACGAAGAACGAGGGTGGCTCAGCATGCACAACAGCAAACTCCACGCCCGTGAAACGCTTGAGCTCCTCCGCCTCGTTTGCGAGTTCCGCACCGGTATGCATCGTCTGCATGCGGAGAACCTGGTTATTGCTCTGCTTGTCGTAGAACATTGACGTCGAAAAGTAGTCAAACACATTCTCCGCAGTCAACGGGCCGTACGCCTGGGCAAAAGTCGCGTCAAGAAATCAACTGCGCAGACGACAACAGCAAGGTACCTGAAGCCACTCGTGCCATATGAAGAACCGGTGGGAGAAGTCGTCAGTCGGGTGAATGAGATCCAGATTGACGTTGAGAGCAAGTTTGCTGCGCGACAGGTCACACTAGGTGAGGGATAGATAAGACGAGTTGGTGTAGACGAGGTACAAACGAACACAAGTAATTAAGACAATATAGGGCGGACAAGGGAGTCCGGAGAAGAATAAAGAATATTCAAGTCGAGGTCATGTTCGTCGCGGGGCCAAGGCAGATCCAAGGCGGTACGATACATGACTCGTCGAGATGACGCCGGAAGCGGCACAGTAGGTGGTCCGCAGCGCGTATTGCGCAAACGGAAGCCCGGACTGCGGAGGCGGCAGAATTGAAAGACTGAGTATGGGCCTTTCAGAAAGATTAGCTGCGGCTGAATGAACCACGATAGGCCACATACGATTATCGTTTAGGTACAATCGCACTCGGCATTGCCGACGAGGCCTTTGCCGCAGCGGTCGCACCAGCGGCGGTTGCCCTGTTCGACGCCAATCGACTGCTTTGAGCCAATGGAGTGGTGCGACGAGCACACAGAGCCTTCGCGCTGGGCTTCGTCGCGGTGTATGCTGACGAGATGCCGGCCGAGATCGTGTTTGCGGCTGAACGAGCGGCCACACGAACGGTGGGGACACACATGGGGTTTGAGTCGGTTGGGGTCGTGAGTGGACATGTGCGTCTTGAGATTGTACGCGCGGGCAAATGCTACGGCCGTGTTAGCATCTGGGACGCGTCGCGAACCATGATTACAAACCTCGGGGGCACGAAGGGCATTTATATTTCTTCCTGGCATCGCCAGCACTGTATTCTTCTTCCTCCGGGACGTGAGCCATCTGGCCGATAGCGGGAAGTTGGGATGAGATGTGGGAAGGGGAAACGGTGGGGCCGGCAGCGTTGGTAAAGTCGAGTTGACTGTAGATGTCAACTGGGACTGAGGGGCGACGAGTGGAGGGACCGTAGTCTGAAAATGTGGCTCTCGGGTTGAAGGCTTTTGAGTAGGTCCTGGTGCTGCGGGTGGTGTCACCCGCCGCGGTGGCCCCGAAGGACATTCGGGCGCTAGCTGCTGCGGCATCAGCGAGCGAGCTGGCTTGGACTGCGGCGTATTCTGATGCTGCGTCGACGCGAATCCTTTGGAACTCCATGTCGAGGTCCAGAGGGAAGGAATAGTTGGACGGGGGCTGCGGAGAGTTTGGGTAGTTATAGAAACTCTCCGAGTAGGACGAGAGCGACTCGTATGCTGACTCGGACGAGGCTGTTACATTGGAGGGAGGCCCGCGCGTGGGCGTCTCGGATCGAAACAACGATGCATAGGCCTCGTGTGGCTGCATTGCCAGCATCTGCAGCTGGTCATCGTCGAATGCAGCGAGGCTGCTGTCCAGCTCAAGCTCGAAGAGATCGGGGTGGGGTGCAAGGATGTCGTTTGGCGATTGAAACGACACAAAGTCGAGGCTCTTGGCAAAGTCCTCGTCGAAAGTGGCCGCCATGCTTCGTGGTGGTAGGAGAAGACCGTCGAGTACAGCCTCGCCAATTGATGCCTGTATATCATTCGTCCGCGTGATCTCATCAGCTACACTCTCCTCACACTCTGGCCATATTGTTTGAGCGGTCTATGCAGCAGGAAAAATGGACTCTCAATGCTCCATTGCACGTGCCTGGCTAGCTTTAGTTTGTTTGAGTTGAGAGTTTGATCACTAACAGAGAATTATCTGCGCTGTTATTGTCATACTCCACCTAAAGCCGTTGTGAGTCTCTCATACTCAAGGAAAAGCAGGTCCCGCCTAGCTCAATCGGATAGAGCGTCAGACTTTTACGACGTCCGTTCAGACCGAGTTAGAGTATCTGAAGGCTGCGAGTTCGACCCTCGCGGTGGGCTAATGTTCCCCTTTTATTCCGCGCCAGCTTAGTCTCTTTTTTCCCCCTTCTTGATGCTCACTGCTAATCAGTGCAAGTGGCAGATGGCAAACTTTCCATTGCAGCGGCTTCAATAGCAGATGGACATGTTTGCAATCAAGATATGCACATTTTTTTGGTATACAGTCACAGCTACAATCTATGCACAACGGACTACAAAAACATGCTACTAGATACATTGCTAGTGGGCTTTCCTGGGCCGGGTTTCTTTGCCATACCACCTGAGGCCAAGCCTGAGTTGGTCGCAGGCCAGACTTTTTTTGGTGGCGCTGCCTCAGCTTTGTCAGAACCAGGCGGGCCTAGACTAGCTGGTCAACGTGTTCTTGAAGTTAACTAACTAGCCAAGGTAGTTGGTTAAGACATCTCTTAGGTAGAATTAGCTGAGCCATTGTTAGTTAACATAAGGTAAGCTGTCTGTTACCTATAGCCAAGTCCAGATTGATTTTTTAGTGAGGTTATGACCACTTTAAAATAGGCTACAAGCACTATTAGGTAAGTGAGCAGAAGTTATATTACTCTGGTCTTAGAAGATCATAGGATAGATAGTCCTCTAGCTAACTAGCTAATTTAATCAGTTGCTAACCTAACTAACTCAGTAGTCTAGTTAGCCACCTAACTAGCATCACTAACAAACCAGTTGACTTAGCTGCATAACCTAACTAACTAGTTGAGTGAGCTAACTGACTAACCAATCTAATTACTAGTGAACTAACTAACTGACTAACCAGTTCAGTTAGCTAACTAACTAGTAGTCACTGGCTCGCTCTACTAGCCAATATTCAGCCAGTTCACTCACTGGTTGGCTACGAAGAACTCTGAGACCGCCACCTATGTAGTTGATTTTGGTTTTAGTTGTTGAATGTGATCGGCTCGTCGAAAACTGTGCCAAGGGTGCACCGCTGAGATGTACCACGTCACGAACATCAAGTACAAGGATTGGTGGAGCAAGAAGTTCCCTCCTGGGTTGGTCAAGAAAAGGTGCGTCGGTTTTATTATCTTTTTCTCTTTTCAGAGACTAACTATCAATTTAGTGATGGCTCTGTAAGGGCAACCCTACAGTGCTGTGTGCCCAGGACAATACAGACAAGACCGGCAGAGGAATCCAAAGAGAACAAGTCTAAGGAGCCTTGCCATGGGATGTCACAGATATAAGTGATGCATATGATGAAGTCACTGATAAATAAGAGCAAACAAGAATGAGAGGAGAAGAGATAAAGAGAGATAAGAGCAAGAGAGAGTAGAAAAAAAAGAGAAAAGAATATAGTAAGGAAAAAGGAAGAAAAGTAAAGTAATAAAAAAGGATAAGACATCCCCTTACAGGCTCTCTCTTTGTCGAGACACCCTTCTTGCACCTTCTTAGCAAGCCACTGATTATAGTCGCAGGTATGACCCATTAACTGTCCAAGCCGGGTCTGTGGGCACCATCCTAGATGCTGTCCCCCATGTCGAGTTCGTTGGCGGTGATCAAAGTTGTCTCGGGCTTCCTCTACTGCGGCCACTTTGCCTACTACAAAAACACCTTTGTGAGACTACTGATGAGCCCCACTATATCGTCAAGCTCAAGAACAATGCGGCAAGCTCATCCATATCAATGTGTGCCTTTACGACTGCGCATCATCACTGGCGACGATCATGCACCGGCTTTGGTTGAGCGCTGTGGCATGCAAACAGGTCAAGACCGCTGTTGCAAAGGATTATTCTGAGGGTGTTCTTGTGTATGTTTTCTCTCCTTTCTTTCTCTTTTGGTTCGGTTCTGACTGTCTTTTGAACAGGCATGGGTCTTCTCTTTGTGACCCACCTTGTGCAGATCACCCTAGTCATCACTGAGAAGGCTGCATTTGAGGATATGGTCAACTTAAACATTAAGGTGTGTTCCTCTTTTGACTCTTTCTTTCATTTATTTATTTTGATGTTCATTTTCAGGATGGCAACACAATTGCGCCAGAGTCGGCAAAATCCAGGAGGACAACCAACAACTCCAATATCATGTAAGCCAGTAGTATAACCTGACCATAAATTGCAGATCTAATGTGCGCCGAAAGCCGGCACCAAGCAGATGCTGCAGAGTGCATGTCTCCCTGTGGGTTCTTGTCCTGGAGGATCTTCCTTGTCCAGTGTACCATGAGATGAATGATTTGCAAGGAGCTGGGTGAGCACCACCTTCCTTGCAGTCTCTTGGGGCTTATGTATTATTCATTCTCCTATTAATTTGTTGTACGTTTGCTATCGATGCTTTGTTTGGAGCACTTTATGGATTTTTGAGCTCCTTGTTGAGGCCCGCGCTCCGACGCACACAAATTGCTACTCCAGTGCAAGGAGTCATCATTGAATTGCTGCATATGATCCGCCTGCTGTTTGGTCCTAACACCATGTTCTCCGTCAATCCTCAGCTTGCCAAGGTTCTACAGCACAAGAGCCACAAATCCCTTATAGCCGATGCCCTCTCTGATGTGGGAGTGGGCCCAGAAGTTGGCCTACCGCCAGCAAAACAAGAATGTAAGGATAATTGCCAAGCCTACAGTTCGTAGTCCTTTGGCAACATGGTTCGCCTCTGAAGAAAGTTCAAGAAACGAATAGATGGCCATAGCAAGTACCACAACTGGAATTCCCACTACCCTCTCCGTTTTCCGCGTCCAGCAATTGTACGTGGACCCAAAACAGAGTTGCTGTCAGCATTTTCAGGCTTCTGTTAATGGCAGCATCTCAGAGGATTTGGCTGTAAGAGCACCAGCCGTCACAACTGTGATTGGCATGACCAGGGCCCGTCAGCTACACACACAACCACAACAAGGGCGGTGGAGGCTATGGTAATGACCGTACCGGCAGGGACCAAGGGGATGACCAATGGCAGGGAGAAGACCATGGCTGAGAGTGGTCACACCACAGCGATGGGGAGGAGATTGCGATGATGGACCAGGAAGAGCGGGACGACCTCAGGGTTGAGCGAGAGCGGGGATACCGACGAGAAGGATTGTTGCGAATATCCAGGCAGGGAAGAGGGTCCAAGCGCCTAGTCACTGAAGCAAGTCTAGCAACAGCTGTGCAGCAAGCAATGTCGCGACAAGCAAGGCAGCCAGCGAGTAGGTACCACAGCCAAGGCACAGAGCGGTGCCAAGGCAGTACCAGAGTGCGCGCAGTGGGTAAGGGGGAAGACCATACGCGCAGTCAGAGATGGGCCGGACCGAGTGTCATAGAGGCGACGGCTTGGTCGAAGGCGCACGAAGAAGACCTAGCCTTAGAAGGAGGTAATGGCCAGGTCGAAGTGCGAGGTACCAGTGAGGAACAGATGCCAGAACCTCCCAAGGTACGGACCACAGCTGAGTTGGCGCAGGTCGACATATGAGGACGGAGGACGATGGGATGACGGACGTCGTTGGAGAGGGAAGGCGGTACAAGGGCGAAACCACCCAGGTAGAGAAAGGAAGGACACAGTGCAGACCAACACCGTGGGGCGCGACACAGAGTGCAAAGCAGAGGTGACATATGGTGGGCATCACCAGGGGGCGGAGAAGTTGTACAACAACCAACTACACAGACGAAGGGGGCGGCAGGTCGAGAAGGGCAAGGTTTGCCGAGTGGTGATGAAGACCCCAGTACTCCGAGTAGCTTCAGCATGGCCCGCACAACACAGACGGCCAGAGGTGAGAGGCTTGGAGTGACGAAGGACAGAGCGCCTGCCGACAGTGGCTGGGACAGAGCGACCCGTGGATGACCAGAGCGCTCCACCGACACAGTGGCTACTAGGGCATCTGGTGGATCATACTAAGAACAAGGAAACCCAGTGCACCACCTCTACGCAGGGGTGACAATCCGCGATAAAGAAGACAATGACCCAGGGGTGGCGGAGCCAGGCCGGGCGGAGCAGAGAGTGGGGAAACCGCACTGACGAGGCAAGCAAGCGGAAGAACACGAAGCAAACTGACTAGCAAGCAGATAACCAGAGTAAATTAGCAAGTCTCAAGACCATGTGACTCTAAGACACACCTAGCGAGCGGAGAACCAGAGAGATTAAACCCAAGTGTCTCTGGTGCTCCCCTTACCTCTATATACTGAGCTACGACGCGAGAAGAGAAGCATGTGCACCACAAGGTCCGGCAGTGCAAGGCAACACAGATGCGGCAGAGCATGTGGTGCGCAGCATGCTCGCACAGCAGCCTGAGAACGAAGATGTGGTAGTGTACTAGATGGTCTGGAAGGGGCATAGCTGGAAAGAAGGGAGTCTGTTGAACACAGTGATACCACAGATGAAGGGGAACAGACAAGGGGAAGTAGAGGAAAAGGAGAGAGAAGAATGGGAAGGCTATTGCCATGCAGATAAAAGCGCAGCATGTGAACAGCGTTCGACAGATGAAAGCCAGGCAGCCCAGCCCAGGTCCGGAGCGCCAGGAGGATCATGATCAATGATCAGAACACGATGATAGCAGTGGAAATGGTGATGAGAGGACTTGGGGAGTGTGCAGTGCCGAAGGAAGTTGAGCAAGGCATGAAGACAACATGAGGGAGGTTGTAGAACCCAAGGATGGTGCAGAGTGCAGCACAGGTGTTGTAACATGCAACACCCAACACCATTGCAACAGCGTTCTAGAACAGAGCCCTCCTCAAGGATGCACCTCGCTGAGTCATCTTAACAGGCCGGTCATGATGACTAAGCAAGAGTGTTTCCACACATGATGCTTGAGGTTGCTTGGTAAGCTTGATGCGCTGGTCAAGCTGACTAAGCATAAGGGGTGTTCCCCTGACATTGGCTGTGAAATGCTGTTTCATGGGCATCTACAGCTTCGTCTTCAGCCATAGACAATTCATTAGCATCACCTTCTCTGTGGAGAGTGAAGCAGGGCAGTCCATCTGGCTAGTTCAAACATCCAACTTGGTTATAAGGCAAATACTGTACTTGATGTGACTCTTTCACAGTGATCTAGCTGTAGCTTAGCACAGACCCTGTGTATTGAGCTGGTTTAAGTCATTTTAAGAACCAAATCACCAAGGCTATAGACTCTGACTATTGATCAGACGCTACCAGAGGTTGCACTTTCTCATCTGGCTCATTGATGGAGTTTCTGTAGACTCAATTTTGGCCAAATAAGGATGTTCAGATGCTTGGATTGTAGGAACAATCTACATGGCTAATTACAGATGACAGCCAACATGGAAACTGGCAGCTTTACATAGGATTTTCCACAAATACTGGAGCTATTGTACAAAAGTACATGATTTTCAGCTTGATTTCCAGATATCCCTCACTTCTGCACCGATTCTCCAGATTGAATTTGCACCAGGAGTACAAAGTAGTCTAGTAACAAAAGCATTCAGTACTTTACTTTTATCAGTAGTATTAGATCTCCAATATTTGATATACAGTAATTCTGCAAAAATAATGTAGGTTATTGAGACCATTGGCAATGGTCCCAGCTTTAGCGTGGAAAGGAAGTTCATTGGACATAATAATTGCCCTGTATCACCATAGGCCTCCATGTTATAGGTGGAGAGCAGAAACCAAAGCAAGGTATAGTGCAAGTTCTGCAGTTTGTTGAGGACGGATATAGAATGTGTGAGGGCTGATAAGACATCTGTAACCATAGAGATATTGGATCCATGTATATTCAGCTTCCTACCTATAATCTACCCGCCTCCTATATGGCCAGCTATTGAAAAACAAGCAAAAACTCCGAAATTCTCAAGTAAGTGTTACAAAAGTCTGGAGATTACAGCCTATGGACCTGTTAGAAGGGTTCTGAAACATTCTCTAAGCATTAGGGTAGATACCCTTATGCTCAAAAGTTCAGGCTCCAGCTTTGCACTAGGTCGGCAACCTTTTCAGAGGAGGCTCTTAGTGTTGGAGAGAGAGTTGTAGGGCCCTTTGAAGAAACCTGTTCAGCACTGAAATCATTAGTGTTATTTATGTAAAAGAAGATCTAGCTCCTACTACACCAGGTCAGAGAGGAGCCAGATGATCAAGGGCTCATATTGGAGGGGAGCATAGGACCTGCTCAATTTGCATGGTATTAGATGTATATCACATATATAAACTGCAATATTCCAGGAGCAAATTATCAGAGTATTCATCTCATAGCATGCTATAAAGGTAAGCTACAGTGGTGGTGGTGGGTTAACAAGTACCTTACTAATATATCTTCAGTCTCCAAGTTAGATCAGAAATATTCATCAAGGATTGCCACAGATATCAGAGGAATATTGGCCATCAGCTGGACTTATAGACAATATAAAGGTTAGAGATATGGCTATTGATGCAAGTATTCTGATCTTGATCGACACTAGAGGGCAAGATAGAAATCTACCTAAGACATGTTCAAGATGGTCAATCCATGAATACTATGCCCAGTTATGCCTTAATCAAGAAACTGTGAGTTATGTCTTAATCAAGAAACTGTGATAGACCAAGTTCATACTGAGGTCCACCTACAAGCTCAGTGACAAGACATATGGCTATGAAAGCTTGAGAGTTAGACTTGTAAGGGCAACCCTACAGTGCCTGTGTGCCCAGGACGACACAGACAAGACTGGCAGAGGAATCCAAAGTATATTAGCCCTAGCTAGCGTGTACAGAGGTGCTAGACACATACCTGGCAGAGGAATCCAAAGAGAACAAGTCTAAGGAGCCTTGCCAGGGGGTGTCACAGGTATAAGTGACGCGCGTGACGAAGCCACTGATAAATAAGAGCAAATAAGAATGAGAGGAGAGGAGATAAAGAGAGATAAGAGTGAGAGAGAGTAGGAAGGGAGAGGGGAAAGGGTATAGTAAGGAAAAGATAGAAAAGTAAATGGAAAAGAATGGAAAAGGATGAGACGTCCCCTTACATCACCCCCCTCTTAGGCAGCGACGTCCCCGACGCTCGAGCCCTCCAATCTGAGTCTGCATCTGCACGCCCATGTCGGTACCATAGCTCTGCAAATGACTGCTGGGGCAGTTGGTACCGACGCAGCTGGGGGTCTGCATTGCAAGAGCAACTCGGCGCGTCTCCTCCACTGGGTACTCCTCAAACCACTCCTCCTTGCCAGGCGCAGCAGGGTGCCGAGCAAAGTACTCACGGACCTTGTCCCTGTGCGTTCTCTGCATCAGTCGCGGGGTGCCATTCAGCCTTGGAACGAGGGTGACCCTTGTACCAAATCCTGAACTGAATATTGCCCTGAACTCGCGACTGTTGACAATCTCCTGGACCTCAAACTCGTCATGACCATCAATGAGGTCTGGAGGAGGGGGAGGGGGAGGTGCGCGGCTGGGAATGGGGTCGGGAGGAGCAAGCTCGAGCTTGACGACTGGGAAGACCGGATGAAGACGACTCATGGGGCGGGGAAGCTTGAGGCGGTAAGCATGGGAGCCCACTGCACGCTCGACTTGAATGGTCCCATGCGCAGATCGGTAAGCTTCGTCTGCAAGCGCTTCGATGTCAGAGGCATCCAACCAGACTCTATCCCCAGGTTTGAAGACTGGAGTAGGGCCATGGCGCTGGTTGTAGGCGGGTGTAGTCGTCCTTGGCCTTCTGGATGGCGGCACGAGCCTCCTCATCCGCGGTGCGCATGCGGTCCACCAACTCATTCACAGCTTCAACCTTGGATGCCATTCGCCGAGGCTCAAAGCCCATGCGAGGATGGCGTCCAGTATCGAGCAGGAAGGGGGTTTGTTGAGTGGATGAGTGGACCGCGTTATTGTATGCGAACCCGGCAGAGGGAACAAACTCGTTCCAGTCGTCTTGACGCACATTGGTGAAGATCCTGAGGTAGATCTCCAGCTCCTGGTTGACACGCTCGGTCTGACCGTCGGTCTGTGGATGGTAGGCAGTGGATGCGCTAACCGTGATTCCCAAAAGCCGGTAAAGCTCTCTCGTGAAATCCGCCACAAACTGAGAACCGCGGTCAGAGAGCACGTCTTCCGGAAGGCCATGGAGCTTCCAGATGTGCGTGTAGAACAGCCGTGCAGCACCCTCAGCACTGATGCTCATGTGGCAGGGGAGGAAGTGCGCCCATTTCCCCAACCGGCAGACAACGACCATGACACAATCGAAACCATTGGCATTAGAAAGCTCTGGAATAAAATCCACAGAGATCTTCTGCCAGCGCTCGGTTGGCGTCTCTGTGGGCTTGAGTTGCCCAACAGGAAGATGCCGCCCAGGTTTGGCGCTTGCAGACCTCGCAGGTGCTCGTATACTGCCCAATATAACGAGACATCTGGGGCCACCAGTAGTTCCGACTGACCAGTTCAAGGGTCTTGAACCGGCCTTTGTGCCCTGCGACCCGAGAGTCGTGGTGCTGCTCGACGATGCGTCGCCGAAGGTCATGTGCTGCAGGAACATAGACCTTGCCCCGGAAGTACAGCAAGCCCTCACACTAGCTCCACTCTGCACTGTGGAGGGAGCGGCGAGTGGACTTCTTTAACTCCTCCACTGCACGCAAGGCAGGCTCATCCAGGTTGCTATGTCGAATTGCAGACTTGATGTTATCTACAATCTCGACTTCTCTACCAGCAACAGCGAGTCCGCTAAGCGCTGCAACCACAAAGGTTTCAGGCTTTAACAGGACGACGTTCTCGTTGTCACTGGCCCCGTTGCCATGGTCTGCACGACGGGATAACGCATCTGGCTTTCCCATAGAGGTGCCCGGACGG
Organism: Mycena chlorophos; assembly: GCA_014461115.1. Taxonomy (NCBI): domain Eukaryota; kingdom Fungi; phylum Basidiomycota; class Agaricomycetes; order Agaricales; family Mycenaceae; genus Mycena; species Mycena chlorophos. The sequence goes on along the minus strand of JACAZE010000007.1, from coordinate 873,100 downwards.
TGATGGAGGGTATAGTCGAAGCGAGAGAGGTATAGGGACCAGCGGGCCTGGCGACGATTGAGCTTGCGCGCAGTCCGGAAGTACTCCAAGTTCTTGTGGTCGGTCCAGATCTCGACAGAATGCTGAGCACCCGCGAGGAAGTGTCGCCACTCCTCTAGAGCACGGATGATGGCCAGCAATTCCTTGTCGTAGATATCGTAGTTCCGTTCCACTGGAGATAAGGACTTGGAGTAGAAGGCCACAGGATGCCACTTGCCATCGTCCGCCTGCTGTGACAACACTGCACCAGTAGCGAAGTCAGAGCTATCCGTCTCAACCCGGAAAGGACGTAAGTCATCGGGAAGAGCAAGGATGGGGGACGAGGTGATCCGTTGCTTTAGCGCAGTGAATGCAGCATCAGCGTCAGACGACCAGGCGAAGGGAACATCCTTGCGCGTGAGATCGAACAAGGGCCGAGCTAGGTGCGAAAAGCCTTCGATGAACCGACGGTAGAAATTGGTGAAGCCCAAAAAGGCAGACACCTCCTTCTTGTTCGTAGGCGTCGGCCACTGGGAAACACCAGCAACCTTCACCGGGTCCATCTCGACTTGGTTGTGAGAGATAATCACACCTAGATACTCGATCCTAGTCTTCTCAAACTCGCACTTGTCTGCCCGCAAGAACAACCGGTATTGTCGCAAACGTTCCAGGACTATCCTCGTGACACGGAGGTGCTCCTCACGCGTCTTGGTGTAGATGAGGATATCGTCGAGATAGATGGCAACAACACCCTCCATGATAAGGTCATGGAAGATCTCGTTCATCATAGTCTGGAACGTTGCAGGACTGTTCGTCAGGCCAAAGAACATGACCAAGGGCTCGAACAGTCCGCGGTTGGTGCGGAAGGCAGCCTTCCATTCATCGCCCTCACGAATGCGCACGTTGTTGAAGCCCCAACGTACGTCTAACTTCGTGAAGTATCGCGCGCCTTTGAGCCGATTGACGAGGTCATTAATCAGCGGCAAAGGATAACGGTTTTTAATCGTCATGTTATTGAGCGCTCGATAGTCCTGGACCAACCGCAAGCCTCCATCCTTCTTCTTAATGAAAAAGACGGGAGAGGCCATTGGTGACTTGGACGGGCGAATGCGACCGGTGCGTAGGTTCTCCTCAATGAACTCGTCCAGCGGTTTCTGCTCTGCGGGAGAGACAGGATAAACCTTGCAGTTAACTGGCTTTGCGTCTGGGACGAGTTCAATTGCGTGATCCCACGGCTTCCGGTCAGGAAGAACGTCAAAGGACTCCTTTGCAAACACATCCTCGAAGTCGTAGAAGTGTGCAGGGAGGTCATCCTTGACGCTGCGAGGCGCATTCTTGGCATATGCTTCAGCGAGCCGCAAAGAAAAGGTAGATGTGGCGCGGATGAACTCCTCCTCTGGCCAGATGGAGGTCACAAAAACGCGGTCTCCATCTTCAACCTCGGGATTATCTGGGAATTCATCGTCGGAATCGCAGCCAAAGACGTCTGCAGGAGTACAGTCGTCATCATCTGTCTCTTCTTCGAGCTCAACCACCCGAGGATCGGGGCCACGACAGTAGTCCTTACGCTGACGCGCTTGGTCCTGCCGCTCACGAGCAGCAGCAGCGTGTTTGAGCTTAAGGTTACGGATATCATTCCTAGCCTCTTGCTTACACGTGCCGCATTGCGAAGGGCATCGGTTGAGCTTGAGCTTGCCAGCCTTCCAGTCAATCTCAGGGTTATGATACTTGAGCCAACCATGACCTAGGATAATATCCTGGTTCCCAAGGCCGGTGACTGCAAGCAGCATACGCTCTGAGTGACCCTTATAACCGAGGACGACATGCACCACCTCGCGAATCGACCCTTCTTCGTTGCGACTACCGTCAACATTGAAGACAGGAATCGCTCGCTTAAGAGGGGTGGTGGAGAGGCCAGTCCGGGTTACGAAGGCTTTATCCGCATAGCCAATACTAGTGGCTCCCGAATCAACCAATGCGTCTGTGGAGACAATACGCTGGTCAATTACGGACTGCAGCTCGACGTGAACACGGAGCGAGGCTGCAGTGCTCCCAGCTGCTCGCAACTCGAGCCTCTTTGGCAGTCGACGTTCCCACTTAGGAGTGTAGGATTTACGCATCGACGAAGCCTCAGACAGCGGAGTAGACGAGACAATACCAACTTGGGCAGCCGCAGGAGCAGGAACAGACAATTCCGTACTCTCTTCCGCATCCAAAGAGGTCAGAGGAGCGTAGCGGTTGTGGGCCAGAGTTGATTTCGAGCGAACTGGCTGCACCAAAGGCACAGGCAGTGGCACAGCTGGGGAGCGAGGCACAGGCGTGGCGCAGAGGGTGAGGGCGCGAAGGGCGCAGCAGTAGGGGTCGGGGTCGTAGTCGGGGTCGGGGTCAAGGTCTCGCTGGCTACCGGCTTGACGAGATTGGGAAGGTTCCCTTCTCGCTGCAGTCGACGCTCACGGGCACTCGCGAATTGCTCGCAATGATACCAAAAGAGAGCAAGCTCCTGCCAATGAAGCATGGGGGTCCAAGGACGTAAACCCCCAGCTCCACAGTCCCTGGGTGAAGTGCTGGCCCTCGCACTCTAGGCAAGAAAGCTTCGAGTACGCAACGGTTTGGGCAGAGAAAGCATTGACAGGAGTGTAGATGCGACGGTATGCAGAGGAGCCAGAGGGTGGCTCGGGGAGAAGCCGGTAGAGCTTGCCAAAGACCTCGACGGTGTAGGGCGGGGGGCGGTGGCCACGACGCAGACACAGGTTGGTCCACGTTGGCCATGGTGGAAACGACAGCAAGGCTCAAGAAACTCGTACTCAATCGAAGTCTGGTGAGCTGCCTATACGAACGATGCGCAGTGTGGATGCTATGAGTGTGCTACAACTCGTGAACGCGGCTGTAGAAACAGCGGGGAACACGAGCAGGGAAACACAAGCAACTGGCAACGACATTGGAAGAGGTCCACCTCGTCTGGGATCGGACCAGAGAGGCTGTTCTGGCTACAGCGTGCACGCGGCCGAGCGGTGGGACTTTCCAGGCTAGACAACAACGAAGCAAAAGCCTCAGGAGTGACTGGCTGGTCGTGTGGGAGTGGGAGAGAGGGTGTGGGAGGAAGGAGGAGCAAGGGACTCAACTCCAGGGGTTGGATGTGTGATGACGAACACACCAAGGAAAGAACGCGCTCGTTCTCGAGAACGCGTGGACGGATTCGGACGCGAGTGGTACCGGGACGTAGGGGGAGACGGTCCGGTTCGAACGGTGTATGGCGCGTACGCGTCGACTACGGGGTTGCCGAGATATGGCGAATATGGTGTGTGGGAAGGATCGAGCTCGTTCTCGACGACGGATGCGCCGATCGTCTCGGCGTCTGGACGTGCGGATAGAGGCCGAAAATCCGGTTCGAACGAGTATAGGCCGAGCGCGAACGGCCCAGGGGTTGCGGAGATATGGGGGTTGCAGTTTCGGGGTGATGATGTGGCAGAGTGGGGAGGCAGGGAGCGTACTTGTGGGTTCTGGAACAGTCTCCAGCTGTCCAAGGCACCTCTCCTACTCTCCAGCCAAGCTCAGGCACACCCTGCAGGCCCCAGAGGGAGACTTGTTCTGCTGTAAGGGCAACCCTACAGTGCCTGTGTGCCCAGGACGACACAGACGAGAGCTGGCAGAGGAATCCAAAGTATATTAGCCCTAGCTAGCGTGTACAGAGGTGCTAGACACATACCTGGCAGAGGAATCCAAAGAGAACAAGTCTAAGGAGCCTTGCCAGGGGGTGTCACAGGTATAAGTGACGCGTGTGACGAAGCCACTGATAAATAAGAGCAAATAAGAATGAGAGGAGAGGAGATAAAGAGAGATAAGAGTGAGAGAGAGTAGGAAGGGGAGAGGAAAGGGTATAGTAAGGAAAAAGATAGAAAAGTAAATGGAAAAGAATGGAAAAGGATGAGACGTCCCCTTACAAGACTGGATATATATAACAGACAATATCTGAGCTCTGGACCAGTGATTGATGATGATCAAGTATTAGTTTATCTATATATTACATACAGCAGAGCCTGGCAAGCTGATACCAATCAAGAATATTCAAATAATAGCTGGAATGGATAGCTAACAGTCAGGCCTGTTATCTACAACAAAGACCAAGCAAATTGGTTGAGTGGTTGTGTAGATATACCTGAATCAATATGGAAATGATGAATCAAACAGAGTGTTTTGTTTATAAAACACCACAGGATGAGAATCAGATTAAGGTCAATTGATGAACCCTACTCAACTTTTTAATCTCTACAACTTTGATTTGGTCACATGTATAATATAGTACCCGCAAGTAGCTCTCACTCGAAAGATATTTCCCTTTGGGGAATATATCACATATTGTGACAAGACTACGGCTTCTGAGAAATTTTCTTTTAGGGAAAGTGTGTGTCGAGGTACATCTAGCCTACTTATAATTATCCATTCCTATGGTTGTGGTGGCTTGGCCTTACAATGACTAGTAGGTACAAATCATAATTATCCACTCCTATGATTACGGTGATAAGCTTCAGTTCTATTGGACTTGGCTGAAAATGCCTTGGAACTTAGAATTAACCACTACCATTACCAAAGGATTATCCATTACCATGAATTAGCTGGAATTCAGGAGGCTTGTCAGTGCTAACCTCATAGGTTATCACTGACAATACTCAGTGAGTAGTGGGCTAACCAGGTGCTAGGGTATCTGTCCCCTTAGTTACTCCTCGCTGCCTGTCAGATATGAGCAAGATATCCCATGCTTGCATAGAGCTAAATTAGTAAAGGCAGAATATCTCAACAACGGCTCATTCTAAGCTCATGGGAGTAGGCTCATCTCGTTGGGGTAACTCATTCCTACCTGCCAGTATGTGCTTCATTCCAAACGGCCAAAGGGCTGGCAAGAACCAGCTACATTCTATTTTTTTTTTTTTACAGCAGTATTTGACATTTTTCATAATGACAGATAATAATCAGGCCAAAGTCACTAGAGAAATATTGTAGAGCTCAATGAGGGCTACAACTTTTGTTTCTGTGACATCTGTGACAATATCACATGTTTCCCGGACCTATCCAAAGAAATTTTCATTTTGGGAAACAGTCACAAGGTGTGACAGAAGTAATACTATGTGACATGCTACCATTTTGGAAATACATCTGATTTGGTGCAAAAACACAATTTTCTGCTGCAGGCCATCACTGGATCACCACTGGCCATCTTAGAGCCAGGAGGCCTTAATTTAAGCATGATTTGTCAGTTGGTAAATCAAGGATTTTCGCACAACACCCATGTTGGAAACCAAGGGTTTTGCGTACAAATCTGAGTGAAACAGCTGGCACACCATGGATGTCATCCCAAAGGACCCATCCGGAGCCCAGGTCTTGAGGCTCAGTGCCGCCTTCACTCACTCGCTAAGGGCAGGGCCGGGGTGCATGAAGGCAAGTGGCTGGGGGGTCTAGGCTTTTATAGTGCAACCCATGTGTCGTGTTCATTTGTTGATGCGTCTGGCTCACAGAGGATGGGACACCCGGAAGCCACGTGACTCGTGCGGGTCTCTTCTGCCCTCCACCTTCACGTCCTCTAACCCTCCATCGTCCCTCCAATGCTTGCCAGATCTATTAACACCTCGGAAGTGGGTCCGACTCCGGCGGGCTCAACGGCGGCTGCATCTCCAGCCACGACAACCCCGAGCTTTGCGGCCCACGGCTTTGTACGTCTTATACAATGATTTATATGAGCTCAGTGGATGGCAATTTTGGAGGAAACTACTTGCTGTGTTCAGACACAGGCCTCGCCGTAAATTCATGGTTCGTTTTCTGTCAATTGGGTAACAGTGCCACCTAATATCTCTTTGAAGCCCAACCTGCGTCTATCTCCCCCTCTGCATATAGTGCATAGCCCATGGGATGCAGAGAGCGCTCAATGAGCTCCAGACCAACTCTCCGCTGACTGTCACTTGCTATGACTGCCGTGGAACTATCGACGTCCTCGACGGGTAGCAAGTTTCGTACCTTCAATACCATATATCGACGAAGGGCGTTAGCATCAAACCTACTGCAGCGCACTTCAAAGCATTCACCGCGACGCTGGAGCAATTGCGCGTGAAGATTTTGGTGGAGGCGGCAAGCTTGGACTTGAGCAATGAAGCTGTTATGGAATTGAATACACAATACCGGTGAAGAGACTACATTAGCTGGATACATCATGATGATTATGTGTTTGATGAGAATGACTACGATGTAGACTAAGTCGGCACTGAACATTTTTCCCCTTTCATCTCTGCATCGGTATACAGCCCAAGCTCAAGCATCTCCTCTGAGTCTGCAGGGCAAACATTTTGTTGATAGCTCCAAATGCTTTAGCCAGCCCAAACCCAGTTGATGAGCAGCTGATACTCGACTTCTTAGTCCTCCACAGTGTCTTATCGTGATGGAGATGGTCGGCGTATAGCTCCTTCAAGCCCTTTGCCGCATTGGCCTCCAATATCAGCTTGCAGTGGATCAATAAGTGAATGAAGCACCAATTTTAGACAGCAACACCAGCCAGTCGTGGTCGCGGTAGAAAACATACTGCCAGAAGACGCCGGGGAACAGCGAGCCTAGAGGTTCATAAATGGCGCAAACTTTGAGCTACGAAAACAGCCTCACCATCCAACTGGTGGAACTTGTCCTCAATATCGACCACAAATATGCCATGCTTAACAAACCAGGCCAGTGATTTTTTCTTAGAGTCGTCGTTGGCCCGAGGACCTTTCAAGGCAAGAAATATGGCATCGCGACCGTACTTAGCCAGGACGCTCTGCTGCGTCTCAAGCCAAATAGACTGCTGCGGCTCCGCAGATGGGGCAAACTGGGGAAACGACTTGCGTCCCCTGCGCGGTCTGTTATCTCCCGCCACACTGTCGCTCCCGCTGCTGCAGCCCCAAGCACCGTCTTCCTTGTCGCTCTTCACCTGCTCTGTCAAGTGCCGTGCAGAGAGAGGAATACACAACTGGTTCACGTTACGCCGATAGACGAACGTCTGCTCAAGCCCACGAGAACTCTGGAGTGCTCTGAAGTGTTGCGAAGGAGCCGGAGGAGTTGGAGCAAATGGAGGAAAGTAGCAAGGAACATTAATAACAAAACTGCTGTCCTAAACGTCCAGCAGTTGCTTATATACGAGTACAGGACTGTATGAAGAAGAATGAGAGAACAATAAGAGAATTACCATAAGGAGATAAGTAAGGTCATGTGGACAAAACATGAGGAGAACATGAGACAAGACAATAAGGATGGAGAATAATAAGACAGAGTTATATGTGCTATTTACAAGTCTCTGCTGACGCCCAAGGTGCTCTAAGGTGCTCTGGAGCGCTAGATGTGCCGGAGTGGACTCCGATCCACTCCGGAGTAAGTCACGTGATGCACAGATGTGACAGTACCCCCCATTAGGTCTCGAGCCCTCGAGCGACCAATTAAGAAAATCCAGAAAAAGAGGGCTCACAGCCGGACTTAAACTCCCGATCTTACGGTCGGAACCTCCGGCAAACTCGGAGATCAAACGTCAAACTCTGGGGGCTTAAAAAGCCGCCGGAGGCCACGTCACGTCGTTTTTCTCTTGACTCCAAACCACCACCATGCCCTCATTCGCACCCAAATACCTAAGCGACTCGGAGTCGTCGTTCGAGGAGCCCAGCGGTCCAGAAGAGGGCGCCAACAAGTCGGAAGACTACGAGGAGGAGTGGCGCCGGGAGCAGGACGAGGAGAAGGCCAAAGAGGGCGGTGGAGATGACGAGGAGGATGAGGAGGACAACAAGTTCCAGAAGGACGAGAATAAGGATGACGAGGAGAAGGAGGATGAGGACGAGCTCGGAGATGACGAGAATGAGGACGATGACAAAAACCAAGGTGCGTCGTAGTGGTCCGCAATGCCCGGAGCTGACTTAAAGAACAGCCTGCGACTGGTGCGTTGCGAAGAAGTTCAACTGCGTGCCGCAGGTCGGCAAGCCCAAGTCGACGTTGTGTGACGCATGCGACCGTGCGCACGTGGCGTGCAGTCGTCTGGGTGCGCTGGAGATGTCGAGGCGCCGGTGTCGCACTGCGCAGTCCCCGTCGGTCGTGATCAAAGACCGATTGAGCGTAGGAGTCGGGTCGGAACGGGCAGGAGGTCAGAGAGGGTCGCGTCGGACGGAGTCGGCGGTCAGAGCCTCGGAGATCGAGGAGCTCCGGGAGCAGGTCCGGCGTCTGTACGAGGGCCAAGCAGCGATGCAGGCCCAGTACGCGGACCTTGCTTGGCAGAACAAGCTGCTCCACCAGGCGAACCTGACGCTCGAGTGAGAAGCAACGCTCAAGAAGGCAAGGGTGGGAATGAATCTTGTTCCTCTTAATGCCGCTGCCTTTGACGTTGACCTTGGTGCCGTCACCTGAACTAACTTCGCCTCTTCGCCTTTGTGGAGTGCATACTTGGCCTGTGGCCGCTAGCTTGCATATTGTCGGAGCTGTTTCTCCAGCCCTGTAGGAGATTGCATGCCTGCCTTTAATTTGAAATGAGTGGGCGGGAAAACTGGAGAAGGCGAGAAAAATGTATCTCCAGAACGGCCTGTAAAAGTATTGCAGGGATGCCTTGTGCCGGAGTAATCCAGCGGTAAAGTTCTTCATTGATGTGAAGCTTGCTCGGAGCATACGCCCTCGCCAAAAGCTCATGGTCATATGCGAACCACTGGTTAGCCAACTTGTTCACATAAATGGTGGTGATATCATGAGATTCATCCTTATTGACAGCATTGGCGTGGCGTGTAGCGACTCTGGTGCTGGTACTATTGACAAGGAACGTGTATAAGTTGCTGAGGATTTTAGGACTGAGCGTCTTCCTAGATCCTGGGTAAGTAAACAATAAGAGGGCCTGAGCGTAGCAGACAGGAATGAGCACTGAAGCTGGTAAAAGCGCTGAATCTAGAAAAAGCGCTGAAACTGGAAAATGCTGTCCAACAGAGTATACATTAGCCATCCAGTTTCCCGCCGGTGTCCGTCCTGCAGCTTGTGCCTGCTCAAAAAGCTCTTTAATTTTAGGCACGTTCTTGTCGCCAAATATTGTAGTGCCAATACCAAGTTGAGTTGGGCACCATAACGCCAAAGACCGACTCGGTTGCTTCTTTGCAAGAAAGATGCTTCAACGTTGTAAAACGCTGGAAGCTTGTGTGCACATCGATGGTGTAGATACCAGGAAATCTTGGCAAACCAGTGAGTAGAGTACGAGGCTCAAACCTGCTCACAAACTTGGACGTATCAGCAGAAGCTGAGGCTGAGAGAAAGTTGAGAGGGAACAGTGCTTCCTTGTTGCTGTCAAAATCGATGTTGATCACGTGCTTTCGTCCAAGCCTGAAAGTCATTAAGCATACAGAAACAAGAAAACAGAATTACGCACTCTGTCCTTGCTGTTGTACACGGACTCCAACCACTCTCCTGAGCTGAGCCAGAGCCAGTGGTGAAATCGAGCAACTGGGCACCAGCCTTTGCCGGCTTGCCTTGATGCTGGAACGGACCCAAGACACTCTTCTGGCCAGCCAACACTCCCGAGAGAGGCAGATCACACCCGCACCAGATGCCGTTCTAAACTATCGAGTATACCTGAAGTTGCTTAGCATTCACAGCAGGGAATGACCGGTGATTGAGAGGGGAGGAAGTGGAAGAGGTCCTGTTGCAGAAGCAACGGTCAGCATAAATAATCTGAATGAGCGACTTTGCACTTTGATATTAATGTTAGCATCAGAGAGCCACCAGAACTCTGAGAACCGTTCTTGATTGCCTCGCTATTGAGCCATTTGAGCAGGACATCAGGCAAGGAAGTGTAGTAGTTGCAAGAGCACTAGTGGGCCTTAATTAACAGCTGGCTATCTAGAAGAGCGCACACCTTTACGAAGAGGTCGTCCTTGTTTTCTGAATTGCTTATTCTCTTGCTGCGTTGCTGGAAGAGAACAGTGCCGTGGACAACGAGGACACCAGGTACCGGCAGGCGGTGGTGCGGGACGCAGCACAGAAGCTGAGGTGGCTGCCATTCACAGCACGAAAGCTTTGAGAACATCCTGCAGGATGGTAGAGAGAGAGGAGAGGCGTGAGACATCCTGCCGGATTGTTACGGAAGCCATGTGACAGTGCAGAACACGAAAAAATGAAACCAAACCCAGGTTCGAACCGTCACAGACTGGGTGAGAAAGACTGAGAAAGGGTAAACAATAATATATTAAAGGGTAAACAATAATATATTCATTACACCGACAAAGCGATATTAAGTTTGGGACACAAATAGTTAGATCTGTCTACATGGATAGAAAATTGCAAAAAAGAAAGGCGTTATCCTACAGGATGGGTCCATCCTACAGGAAGGTATAGTGCATTCCTGCAGGATGTAGGTTTCTCCCGGAAGGCTAGCCATCCTACAGGAAAGCACTATACCTCCCTGCAGGACAGACCCATCCTGCAGGATATAATGCCATCCTGCAGGATACAATACATCTTACAGGATGAGCCCTCCTGCGGTATCCGATTGTGAGGATTGGCACAGGATCAGGATTGGTCTCGCAAACCCTGGGTGCAGATCCTGAGCAACTTGAGATGGCCCGGTAGCAACGACAGTGAGAGCGCCAACGATATCAACAAGGTCGGATGGGTCAGGAGCAGGATCATTGATGTATATATTGAGGAGTGACTGGGACGTGGCTCTGTCCCAGAAAACCAGGTCGCGACAACTCAGAGCAATGGAGTGAACTTTGCATCCGTGCAACACATCAGCAATGATCGCCAAGTGTATGAATACAATTGTAGGCTGGAGATGGTGAATTAGATGCAATAAGAGGAGATTGTACAGAGTGTAAAACTGGGGAGTAACCACTCGCCAAAGGTCAAGTCACGGAGGAACTCGTAGCACAGAGCCCGGCTGAGTGTTGTCTCATCCTCAGGTCCTCTCTAGGGCCAGCACCCGTGGTCGGTGTCCAATAGTTTCCAGCCACCCTGGAGAGGGTCTCCAATGGGACATCCTTGCCGATGTCTACACAAGGGACGTGACCTTGAACTAGCTCAAGATCACTGACCAGATTGTCCACTATATCCTGCATGCCGTTTTCGGAGCTTCTTTCGTGCTTGTGCTCATGCTTGCTCACGGTGGGCTCTTCCATTCTTTTTTAAATTGGACTTATACAGACTGACCTCCCTGGTGCGCTCATCCAGTTTGTATAGAGTATAGAAGAGTAACAAGATTTCATGTGAATGGATTCCTTGCACATTACACAATTTTATACTTGCTTTGCGGTCTATAGTTCTGATGTACAGTTAGCTGTGTCCGAAAGCTGAGAATATGTATAATAATGAACCACTTGCCTAGCCACAGCACATGAGCAGAAAAACACAGATGTTATCTATGGATTTGATTTATTCCAATGTATCCACCAACAGTTTGGTTACAATGCATAGACGAAGAGTTGGAGGCAAGTCTATGCCACGCTCCAGCAGAGTATTTGCCACATCTTCGGCCACTAGGTGTTTTTCTATGAAAGATTGGTTGACTAATGGCTTGGAGAGTTTGAGAGAGAAGTGAGAAGAATCATGAGCTAGGGCGTCTCAGCAAATTATGGGTTCAACCGCAGATTGCTTATCCTGAATATAAGCTTTGACAGAGTGGGAAACAGTGACAACCTGCAGTTTTGGCTGGAGCTTTGCCAGTTTCCTGGGGCTAAGATCGCTGAGGTGCGTGATGCACAAATTCAATTTGTGGAGAAGTGGACAGTGGAGGAGAGAATCCTCAAATCCATCCATGATAAGAGGATTGCTGGATGGGTCCAGCTCAACCAGAGTTGCAATCAAGCTTGTGTAGCCATCAAGACAACAAGGCTTGAGAGATTCAATCCAAATTACATACACACAATAAGGGACGTACAGCATGTTGGTGAGGCCTGTCTCAACTAACAACAAGCTTTCTAGCCGCAGCATGCATGCTCACAGCAGTACAGTGTGCAGTTGTCAGAGCGACTCCCTACAGCTTTACAGCTTTACACATCCGAGATTGTGGCTTCTGAGGATGAATCTGAGGACGGATCTATGATATGGGTACTCAAGAAGAAGGTGGAACAGGATTATCAAGTCTTCCATGGGGTAGGATCTGAGGTCAGGAGCAAACTGAAAGGGATTGGTACCATATACAAGTCATCTTGCCTTCCTCCACCAGTGTTTCTACCTGCAAGGCATGAATGATATGTCCCAACCTCCAATTCTCAAGAAGAGAAAGGCACCGACACGAGCAGGTACTGACCAGCCAAATATTCAGGTCAAGCAACCGAGGACTCCGTTGAACAATAGTGTTGAACCCCAGGAGACAATAGTGCCTATGGAGCTAGCAGCAAAGCCTGTTCACCTACTCAAGTGTGTTCTACTGGACATCTCTATATATACCCCTCCTTGAACTACTCTAAAGGCCATTAAAATGATTTATTCAATGAGATTGTACTGCGGATACACCAGATCTCAACAAGGTGTGAGCATTTATCTGGGTCTATGTTGTATTAACACCCAGCATCCTTGGATCTGTTTAGGGTGCATGAAAGCATATGAAGGTGTATCCCAGTGCCCTGTCTGCAATTGGTGACACTATGCTCAATGTATCATGAAAAAAAGAGTGTAGACTATGCAGATGCCAGTCAAATCCAAGACCGACATGGTGAGAGCGGAGTGTGAGGGTAGTGCTGCAATGTGTGAAAAGAGTTGGGTCAGAGGATTGAGAAAGGACAGCTGTGCTCCGAGTATGAAGAGCCCATAGTTTGGAGTTCTTATGCCAGTCAAATCTCGCTGGGTCCCCAGATGCTGTTCACTTGTAATTCACATTAACGTTTATAAATGCGTATGGGAAGGAAGGCTGTCTTTCCTCATGACGAGTGTCGATGATATGCTCATTGCGTCGAGCTGCACCGCTGAGTTAGATAGGTTTATAGCGATGGATCAGCTTCATATTAACGGTGTTATTATACAAGATATGGTGTTATACAGTTTTTCTTTCTTCTTCTGCAAGTGGTTTAAAGTTCACCGTCAACCCACTTGGCCCAAATCTCATCAATGGAGGTCTTGTTTGCCACGTATAGCTCCTGCGTGCGCGCTTCCTGCGCTGTACAAAAAAAAGGGCGAGCAGGTGCATCTTGTCGGCTTCGTCGTCTGCCTCGACTGCGAGGAGGTTAAAAGGTGTAATCTCCCCAAGACAAGAAATGTACAGGAAAGAAGGAATTGGCACCACTTCTGCTCTTGATAACACGGCTTCTTGTATTAATTCCAGGCAAACTGGATATCTGTCTTGTTGGTGCAATACATGTTGCTCAAGACAGGCTGTGGGAGTAAGAGAGATTTCTGGAAAGTGGTCCATAAGATGTTGCGTAGCGCTTACTTGAATTCGGGCTGGGCTGAACATGGCTTTGCATTAAAGAGCGAATAGTACGCCACACTGAAACAAACGCACGTTGGAGAAGATAGCCAGCCCAGGCAGCCCGTGTATACTCGGTGTTCTTGACGTCGAAGATGTCCGCATCCCATTACTGGAGTCGTTCTGCGTAAGTCGGGGCCACGGCCAATGCAACGGCGATACTGAAAGCAGTTGACTGTCGTATCAGAGGCCAGTGCCAAGGTCGCACATGATATCAGAGCGCATGGCTGTTGGTAGATCGTGCACTTGAACCAGCAACTCGTAGGTTTCTTTGATGAAGATTCGCTGACTGCGCTTTTTCTGTGTGGTCAGTGTCATCCAATCTACACTTTTTTTGGCTATAAGTGAATACGAGGAGTGGGAAGGAGGCTGGCCTTGATGCTGGCTCCAAGCAACAAAAGCATCCATACCAAAACCACGTTTTTGAAAGCCCAGTCCTTAAGCCAGTTGATTTGATGGATATCATCAATGGGGAGGAGCGCCTACATTGTGCACAATAGCTGCTTGAACGTGTTGGTTTTTGATCCATAGCGGCTAAACGACTTCAGTTAGTGAAGGGGCAAAGGGGCAGAAAGAGTAAACACACGGCATAGCGGTCAACAATCTCCCATTCTGGGCGCTTGGCCGCACGTTCTGCCCATGCGACAATAAGAAGGGGCAGAAACAAGGAGCAGTCAGGTGCATACCCACTCGGATACGGCATTTTCGGCACTTTTTTGCGCTGGTTCACGGTGGGCTCTTCAGATCCACTTTCATTGTGTTCTTCAAGGACAGTCTAAGTCTGCAAAGTGTTCATGTAGAGCGGCGAAGCGTAAAGGTTGCCGACCTCCAGTTCAAGTTGTGGGTGCTTGGCCGCAGGTTCTGCCTACAGAACGATAAGAAGGGGCAGAAATAAGGAGCGGTCAGGTGCATACCTGCTTGGATATGGCCGAAGGTTGCAAATCAGTAGCAAATAGCATGGGCTCCATCTTGAGAAGTGACTCCAGCTTTGACCAAGGTTTTCGTTGGGTTGCGCAACATGAGAGGGGGATTGTGGAAGCGCGTCGAGGACATGTTGGACAGTACTCATATATGAGTGTATATAGGCTCATTGGATAGCATTCATGTTATGTTTAAAGGCTGAACTTGATCAACATATTTGGTGTAATAGGCTCATTGGATAGCATTCATGTTATATTTAAAGGCTGAACTTGATCAACATATTTGGTGTAATTGGAGAGGGGTTCACACGGATCTGCGGGGGGCGGACAGCTCTGGGTTGCGCCGGAGCATTCCCGGGGGAAACCCGAGGTGGAATGGGGGCTGGAGGAGGTGGAGCGGGTGGCGCATTAGCGAGGCCGGTTATAGTTTGGAGGATTTGGTGAAGAGCATTCTCCATGTTGGTCATGCACGGCGCTAAGTCGTCCGGAGCAACCGGAGCAACTCCGGCGCCCGGAGCGGCTTACTATATGCCGTCCATGACCGTTGATAGTTTAAGAGAGGAGGGGGCAAGTTGCGATGTAGCCTCGGAGTACTCAGACGAAGTGTCAGAGTCGCCTCGGAGCGGAAGGTCGCAATCTTGACCGGTTATCCCTTAGAGAGTTTCTTCTGCTGTAAGGGCAACCCCTGTGACATGGTGTGACCCGACAATCTGGCAGAGGGGGATCCAAGGTCAATAACGCTCTAACTAGTACAAGGAGCGCACCTGGCAGGGGGGGAATTCCAAAGAGAAGAAACTCTGGAGACCCCCTGACAGGTGGCCAACTATTTAGGAGCACTGCAGCGCCATGTGCAATAGGCACGAGCTTGATCACATGCGTGATCCCATCTTGATGGTTGCGAGGGCAAACGCCAATCTGGCAAATTGATTACCCAAACTCCGGAGTTACCGGAGTTGGAATCAGAGCGAGAGGAGCGCACCGGAGGAACGGGGGTGAAACTAGAGGGTTCCGGAGATGCTTCTGGAGGTGCGGAGATGGGATCGGAGGTCGGATCAGTGATGAAATTGATCCAAACAGGTGTTCCTCTGACATGTCTGTCCTACTTATTCATTGAAGAGTTCTGCTATAGAAAGGCAATTCAAAGTCATTCAAAGCTTTTAGAGATGGCTTCATCTTGAAGAGGCAAATTTTACCTCTCTGACAGTATCTAGATCATCCAAATCGGCCCAGGGAATGGAGAACAAGATGATTACCATCTTAGGAAAATATATTTTGAATATTATTCATTAACTGTGATGATTCATGTATAAGTAAATTGATGAAGTTTGAACGTCTCAATTTGCTCGATAACTTTCATTTCTGTGATCCTGTAACACAATTATTCACAGCACAGCACGGGCTAATTCTGAAGAAAAAATTCCTTTTTTTGAAAGGTAGTCATATTATGTAACAGATCCCAATTTGGTAGGCTGTCGAACAGTTTATAGGATCAAAGGATCAGAAATTGATTTAATGATGTAAATAAAACCCGCAGATGCTGGTCCCCTTTAGGAAAGACCTGCCTGGAGGCAAATATCCCTGTAGATAGTCCAGCCTGCACAGGCAGGCAGATTACTTACCAGGTTGGCCTGTACCAAAGGTATCTTTTGTCATTATATACTGGCCACAGCTCCTAGCTATTGTGGTGGAAGAAATTGAAATCAAGATGTTGAGGTTAAGCTGTAATTGGAGTGTTTACTTGTCAGCATGTGGCTTGAGTGCGACAAGGTGGATATGCAGGCGAAAAAGAACATATACACGTGTTGAGCAGTGACTAGGTGCATCTAGACACAACATATTTGGACTTACGATGCTTATTGTGTGATAGGTCGAGCCAATGACGACAATGGCAGTGGTGGTCAACAATCAATAAACAGTTGACCGAAAATCAGGTCATGCACGCTTGGCATATCATGCTCAGCTGACCTCCAGCTGCAGCCACAAATCCTTGGCCCTCGCTATGTGACTAATGCCGATATCTATAGTAAAAGCTTCATTTAGACGACCTCTTACCATAATAATTTGCTGTTCGCAACCCACTTGCTCTTTCTCAGCATCCGACTTACCAATGAGTGACATTGACCCCACTAGAAGATGATCATGTAATTTGAGTAGTGTGAAGTGTTTTTTAAAGCAAAAATGGCTGCCATCATGGATGGCAGCAACTAAGCAGTGAGTGTGGGCTCAAAATCCATTTGAAAGTTGAGATTTTTTGTAGCGCCAATTATATATGGTCATAATGGGCAAGGAGGAGGCCGGTGTGGGGTTAAGACTATCAAGACTATCTTGTTGAGCAGCAGAAATGACCGATGAGTATGAGAGGACAGTGAGCCGCAACGGCGGCTCACATCTGGCTAAAACTCAACCAAAGCACAGGGATCGATGTGCATAGAATATGTATAGGAATATAAGGGAGATACATGAGCTCAGAGTGCTACTCCATCTGAGGTGGATTGATGGAAATGGAGCTGGAATGCAAGCAGCTTTCCTTGGCAGTCAGCTGCTAGGACAGTTGAGAGCTGCAGTGGTCGTAATGATGCTATTGAAGCACAAAAGGGCAATATTTCATCTACTACTCAACAATAAAAGATCTATGTGAGTCTGGCCATGCAAGACAACTGGACAGGCAAAGGAAAAGGACAATGACAAACTAGAATAGTAGAGAGATTGTGCTGGAGTAGCAGTGAATTGTAGGAGTATAAGTAGATAGAGTAAGAGACTTGGGAGCATCTTATCATGCTGGAGTGCTGTGGACACTAGGGGTCTTTCACTTTGTACTTTGTATGGGTATGAAAAACAACTAAAGCTTTGTCTGTTTTGTCTGTTAAAGCAAAATTTGGTCACAATAGTGTCTATTAGTCTATTTTTTTTTAGCTAGAGGTGATATTCGATAGTATGCTTACACAATGCAAATCACCGATACAACTATCTGTACAGTATGTCCTATTTTTATAACCTTTACCAAAAGGCTCCGTCTCTAGAGGTGGAACTCACTTAGAACTTAAAGTGCAGGAGCGTACAGAGTACTCTAAGAAGCTATCACTTTATATATAAGCATTATTTTGAAGTTTGTGTATTTCAATATAGGTTGTTCCTGTCTATTTCTCAAGCACTCAGCTTTAAGCATCACAGCCTTCTTGATCTAATAAAAAAAAAATTGCCAGTCACATAGCTTTTGTCAATTTTTGATGTTTTCAATTGGAGCAGTTATTGCCGGCCCCACCATGGACTGCTGGTTGGATCAAATCTCCTTTTTAAAGAAGAACACTATCAATCTGACAAAAGGTCAAGTTTGTTACACTTGTCATAGCCTACAAGGGCTGGTGAAATCATTCAAATGGTACAATATGATCTTATGTATATTATTGATCTTACTGCTAGCTATAATATTATTCGTGGCAACTAGTCACATTAGAATACTGGAGCATAATAAGTATGCCACTGTGAGGTCGAGCAGTGACTTACACCATCAAAAGGCCAACACGAGGGACATCCCTGACAGAAAGCATCAGAGACTCCAACCCTAACAATTGCATCTCCCAGCCACTCCAAACGCCGGTTTGTGTGCGAGTCCTAGTCGCAAGCTTGACGAGCGATTGCTCCACTGTTGGCAACAGGCCAATGGAGAGGATAGTCAATGGGAAATTTGGGAAGTGGTTTTCCGAGCGGCTTCCATAGGTCGTCGAATCATTGTAAGTAGGCGTGAGGTAGCGTAGATGTGTGTGGCAAATGAGTGTCAGGTAGTGAGTCCATGAAGGGCCAAGAAGAGATGATGCCTGCCCGGCCAAAAACATGTAGTTTCAGGCCGAGCTGAAAGCAGCTCTTTGTTAGTGTCTTAGTCCTTATTTGAGTATGATTCAACTCCGAAAGGCGCAAAAATGTGTGTTTTTGGCACTATTATGTTTTATGGCTTATCAATAAGTCTATTGAGGACACGGGCTAAGCCCCAGATCTTCCATGTCTGGACCTCAAAACCCAAACCACGGATGCTAGCAAATGGGTCACATGAAACTCAAAAGGTACGCAAATTTATGCTTAATTGACGTTGTTTTAGTATCATACACAGAAGCACAGGCATTGAAGAAAGAGTTCGGAGGTAATGACCTGCAACCAAGCGCCGAGAAGGACAAGTCAATGACGCGGCAGACAAAGATTATGTATTTGGTTATTCACACTCACCCTTAGGGCTGAGCATTCTTTAGGTCGCAGCTAAACCACCACTGCAGCAAAGCACCGGTATACAAACCTCTGTCAGCAAGTGGGCCGAAAGACAAGAATGTTCAAATAGTCAAAGATGTGGTACATGTGCACATACACAAGCACTTTCCCTACTCAATTTGATTCAACAGCAGCCAACAGTGGACCATGCCTACCATTTGCAAAGGTCAAAACATCACTGAGGAGGTTTGTGATTACACCAACTTAATCTTTTGACTCATCTGATTTCTTGTAGCTGTTGCAACAAGCAGACAAGATTCAAGCTCAACGAGGGCACGAGCATGAGGAAAAATGTTCAACGGGAGATCAAGACTATCTTGCTAGCTGTCGCAAGCCAGGTCAGGACCGAACAGACGTCATCACTTGTGTTCTCGTGGCCAAGCTTAAACAATTGCTGGACACCAAAGCCATATTCCAAAAGGCTGTCACCAACACCCATGGGCTTCCAGACTGGGTCGCAGCTCGAACCATCACCAATGAGTGGTGTACAGCCAACAGCCTTGTCCTGACATGTGTAAAAGTGTGGAACAAGATTCCCGACAATACTCTTGGCTTTCTCCGAAGTTTGGCGACGCAAGTCGGAACTATCAATATTGAGCCCTTCATGCACAACACAGTTCTGCACTGTTGCATGCCCAACACTAGCCGCCGTCCAACAAAGGCATGTTCTATCTCTGCCAAGTCATTACATGCGGCCCCCTGAAAGAGGCCCTGCTCAATTTCCTTTGTGCATTTCTCAGCGATGCTACATGGAACCATTGTGCAGCAGCTCATGCTTAGGGCAAGAGGTGTCAAGATCTGGATCAAGCAACACAGGATTTTGCACGTGAGGTCGAGGTGCTAGACATTTTAGGAAACTGGTCCAGGAACATGAGCAGTATTTGTCAATAGAGTTGGGGCCTTCAACGTAGCTCAAGCGAGCCTTAAGGCCACTCCCTCCTTGCTTTCTACTACCAAAACCTTTATGAGAAAAGCCTGCAACGTGCACCAAACAGCTGAGGTCGACGACCTGCCCCCGTTGGTGGTGTGTAATGCCATGCTGTTAGTATCTACCTTCTGCTCACAACCTGTATTAGGTCCCAAGCCTCAATGCACTGTTTCCGGGCCCGGTATCTTGTACTCAACAACCCCGACGGTCTCTGTCGACTACAAGCGGCAGATGGCCCACTTTGGCCGTCTCCTCATGCCATCCTTGTCCATTGACAATGACCACCTTCACCCTGCCTCGTGGAATGAGAGCCGATTGCAGTTGCAGTGTGTGAGGGGCTTTCAGGCTTGGAACCAGAGCATAGACTGGAGCAAACACTCGTTTTTTTACACTATGGAACCTAATACGCAGTGTTTTTTTGCCTTTGTCAAAGCGCCAGCACACACACTTGTCAGCGGAAATGACTCGATTTGATATCTGATTGAAGGGCAGCCACATCCTGGCATGTCAACTTCACGTGCAATATCCTGTGTCGCCTGATCCAGATCTTGACACCTCTTGGCTTGGGGTCAACCCCTCCTGCCAGTGTGTTGCTTGTGCCTAGTACTGCCTCCTGTTAGAGGATGCCCTTACACTACTGCTGTACTGCGCAGTGCTGGATCTGCTGCACTCAAATTGAATTCATCTGACCTTCTTCAATGTTGCCAGCAAGTCCACTACGTTGCTTGCAGATTTGACGTGGAGCTTGGGTGACATCACACCGTGCTATAAAGAAATAGATCGTTTTTCGGATCTGTTAGTCACAGTTGAAAGCAAGGTGTATCACATCATGACACCATCAAGTATCACATCATGACACCATCCAGTGCTTCCTTGGCTCAGTGTACTGACAAACAGAATAGCTGAACTTATGTTTGCCCGGTCGAGAGGTCTCTGAATTCTATTATTATCTGGCTCACTCACTCTTTGGTAAACAGTAAGCAACAGGGTGAAGGTCTTTCAGGCCAGAATACTAGATACGTTGAACTCGTATTCTTGTATTTGTATCGCAACTAACCCTATAGTTGAGGCAGAGGTAGTGTAAGGGGACGTCCTATCCTTTTCTACCTTTTTTGTTACTATACCCTTTCCTCTCTTCTCTCCTACTCTCTCTCACTCTTATCTCTCTTTATCTCCTCTCCTCTCATTCTTATTTGCTCTTATTTATCAGTGGCTTCATCATGCGCGTCACTTATACCTGTGATACTTTCTGGCGAGGCTCCTTAGACTTGTTCTCTTTGGATTCCTCTGCCAGGTATGTGTCTAGCACCTCTGTACACGCTAGCTAGGGCTAATATACTTTGGATTCCTCTGCCAGCAGTGTTTGCCCAAAGGCCTTTGGACGTGGGTGAGACAAGTCCAAAGGCCTTTAAAAGGGCAAAGGCCTTTGGATGAAGGCCTTTGGAAAGGCCTTTGGATGCATGTGATTGAAAAACAGGCGGCCTGAAAGAGGGTGGCCTCCGCTGGCACTTCTAAGCTAAAATATTTCTATTTCTCGCTGTACTCTTCGTCAGAGGAAATTTCAACGGCCCCATCCTCCGGCACACTGTCCTCCAACGTGTTCGCCAAGTCCTCCATAAGTGTGATGCGACCTGAAAGTCCAGCAGGACTTCCCGGCCCCGCGAGGGCACTGGGCGGTAGACTCTATACATACCCGGAGCTTCCTGGAGTCCAGGAGGCTTCCGGGCAGCGAGGTTACTCCCAGTGGATCGACGAGCAGCTAGGCTGCTCGTTTCCTACAGGCCGGAGAGATTCTTGGAGTCCGAGAATCTCTCCAGCCGACGAGCTGGCGACTGTGGTATCGCTCCAGCGAAGTAGCGCCGCAGACTGGCGGCGCAGCAGGAGCGGTTGAGGGCGCTCAGCCTAGAGAGGGTCGAGTACAAGTTGCTACAAGTAACGTACAGTCGTGGTACAGTCGCTATCGGGCGTCGAGAGACGAGCGGACGAGTCGAGATGACGGTTAAGATCAAGAGTATGCCTGCGTGACCGGAAGTCACGCTCGGTCACGAATACACGTGCAGGCCGCTCGGGCCGTAACTACCATGTCCTACATCCTACGCTATCACAATAAGCTGTTCCTCCACCTCCATCGCCTTCTTCGACAGCTTCCGACCCCGAGGCTTCTGCGCGCCACCGAACAACTTCTCAAGGGTGATGGGTCTGAACGCCGTGGGCTTCCGAGACGACTCGACGTCCAAACGCGGATGTGTGAGTGTCCTTCCATGCATCGGTCCTGACAGTGAGTGAGCAAATATCTCGGTCATCGAGATGAAAGACGTACGACAAGCCTACGTGCTTTCCCTTGAACATCTTCTGCATTTTCACGTCCAACTGATCCGCCGCCTTTCTGAGAAGCCGATTTCCGACAACCTTTGCCATGGGCATGATCTCCGGCGCCGCAGAACACAGCTTCCCGATGAGCCGAAGCATCCCAGGCTCCTGGAACGCGCCCATGGCAAGGCCGCCGGAAACAATTGCGCGCATCGATTGGTTCTTGATATCCTCCGCCTCCGAGGGCGAAAATGACATGTCGGTGCGTGTATATGCGTAATTTGCGATACTCTGCTGATCAGGACCGTCCGTGGGTGTATCGGTAGCGGAGGTTCTTGCGGACTTCTGAGGCCGCGTATCCGCAGCCTCAATAGCACGTACGATGGAGGTCTTCTTGCGTTTGCCGCCCGTTCCCTCCTCGTCCTTCTTCTCCGCCGCCTCCTCCCGCTGACGCAGAGCTTCAGCACACGCTTCCGCCGACGTGTGGCGACATGCATCCATGCCCTTGCCGCCGATAAGATGAGCTATCCAGGTAAGCTTATCCCCGCGGACATGCCCGACAGCCTGACACGCTAGTGTACGTCAGTCGCAGCTTGATTGGCTTAAAATTCGTTTGCGCACCTGCGTGGAAAGATGGGCCAAAAGTGAGAAGCTCGCTCATTGGCGCTCCAACGGACTGCATCTGGTGCTTGACACAGAAGCTGCAATAGTTCTTGTAATGCACACTGTTTTGACGCTCTCCATGATGGAAGAGCTTCTTCAGTGGATTGACCATCGGCAGGAAAGCAGCGCGGCGCAAGAGCAGACGCGAGAAGGACGTCGGGAGGTGACGCGTCGCTCGGTGATACGGATCATTTTGCTGACAGATTACATCAACATGTGCAAACCAAAGCCCTCAAGATGCCCTTTGCCTCCCCCAAAAATTTTAAGGCCTTTCTTAAGGCCTTACTAAGGCCTTATGCCGCAAAGGCCTTTGCCCTTTAAGCAAACACTGTCTGCCAGTCTTATCTGTGTTGTCCTGGGCACACAGACACTGTAGGGTTGACCTTACAGGCAGGGCTTGCCTTGCTCAATGGTACGCAACACATTTTGATACAATAAATACGCAACACATTTTGATACAGTAAATACCGACGTGGTATGAACAGCGACAAACCCGCACAGGAAGATCACAAATCCATTCCCCGCATTGGACTGCGCGACGTCAGCTTAAATACATTTTTTGGTGGTAGTCTATGTTATTCTAGGTCGGCTACATCTCATTACAAGATTCTAGGTAGTCCAATTTGTAAAACCATCATGATAGGTGTGTATGTCCGATTATTACTGGGAACGTTCACGATTTTCTTATTGACAACTATGTGCAACGAAATAACAACATGACTTTTGAGCTCACACTAGCTGGCGCCAGCTTTGTAATTTCAGAATGCGGCATGTATGTCCCCTGCTATCTCAATGGGGTGAGTGAGGATCGCTACAAATGCCGTTATCTGACTTTTGCCTGGGTACTGGTGGTCTACAATTGGAGTAAGTGGATGGTCGATCTTGTGCCTGTGAAAAGCAGTACTGAACTAGCTAATAGAAGTTTGGCTGTGGCCGTATTTTCTACTGGATTATATGTATGAGCGGATGGTACCGCTCGTAAAAGAGTACAAAGCCCCAGACTTGGTCACGGCAGTAGGTTTGCTGGCCTCTATCACCTTCCAATTCATAGCTGAGTAGCAGGAATTGATCTGCAGCGAGGTGGCGGCCCAATGTAATATGATTGTAAGCACTGTCCTGAGTCTGTTGTCTCTAACTTGAGCCTAGATAATGTGGAACTGTCGGGATCTTTGTCAGAGCAACAACCAGTGGCTTGCACTTGTAAACAGTGGGCACTGTAGTGGGGGCAAGGTATGTCACAACTTTCCCTGATTGTCTGTAGTGGGGGCAAGGTATGTCGCAACATTCCCTGATTGTCAAGGTTTTCTGAGGAGCACCAAGAAGATATATATTTCAGACCATGATTATTTGCGAGGAGAAGACGGCTTCAAAATCAGCTTTGCACAGACTTTTGTGGATCAACGATCGGGGTGACTAGAGAAAAACTTTGTGGTGGATCAGCAGTACAATCATTATGTTTTAAAATTGCGGTAGTATATTATTCAATGGGGCTCAAAGTGTCAACTCCGTCAAATACAAAATAGATGATAAGCTTATACGTCTAGGCCAGTGTAATAGATCAGAGCTGAAAAGCTTCCCCAAAGTGTGATGGTAACCCCAGTATTTCTTGGACCATGCCTCCACTACGCCATTGGCTGAGAATTTCATGGGAAGTCTTTGCAGCAAAATCTCGTCCCTAACATTAAACAATTGAGGGCTAGTGCATTGCCATGTTTCAAAAACTTATCTCGGATTGACACAACCGCAGCAGACACTTAACAATGATGGTTTCTTCAATCTCAATGCAACTTGAACTGCTGGGGATAAAGCATATGCTCCCTTGACTCTAGTCGATAAAGCTATCCGCTTCAACGCAGACAACACGATCCCTTCCTGCAAATCTGATGCCAGGAGAGCCAAGTCTGTGGGCACTATAGAGCTCAAGACTGTTGGGTTTCATGCTCACGCGACGCCACTCACGCGTATACCTGCCGTGTGCGTCTTTATCTCCCATCCATCTAGTCGTTGCCTTTGTACTATCCCAATTCAGTCTGTTGTTTGTACTTTGCCTGTACTTATAGTTGCTACAATCCACCGAGACCCTCATGCGATTGTAGAGGGTCACTGCTGAATTCGCTTGCCTCTGCCTCTATTAATCTCAGCGCCGATCTAACAAAGACCATCATCAAGGACAAGACCAAAAGTACAATAAACGAGGATGAGGATGAGACCAAAAGTGCGATGGACAAGGATGAGGACAAGGAAAGTGCTGGCAGCTCATCGCCAGTGTCTGAGAACATGGATGCCAATGATCTCAGTTACAACACAGCCAGCACCAGTGATGAGAGCAACGTGGAGTCGATGGACAATGAGGGGCATATTGTGGATGAATTGCTGGCAGTATCGTCAGGACTGGAGACAGAGTCCGACGAGTACAACTTTGCCAGCCATCACTGGGAGCGTTGTGCTGTGTGCGTTCACCACTCCCTGGCAACCCCAACCTCTCACAATGATGATGGCAAAGGCAGACTGGGCAAGGTATCTCGGGACGGGTACCTTCCTGACAGTACATTTTATGCAGCATTGGATCCCGAGTCCTGTCGACTCCAACAATAATTATCGAGAGAAAGGATATGATAAGAGGTGCACAGTGCTCAAGAGAAAGCGAAAGAGGGTCAAGAATGAGGAGATAAACAAAAAGGATGGTCCTTGGGTGGCTAGACAGGCGCAGGTGGAGGAGGCTTATGATGGCGGCGACAAAGCTGATGATAACAAGGAGTTGTCGCCAGAGCCTGAGGAGCTCATGTTCAATCTTTGAGTGTATGTTTCTTGCGCGGCCTAGTACCTTTCATTTAATTTTCATGGTACTACTGCTCAGCTGTACAGTTGCAATACATTTTCGAGTTTGCTTGGGTTAGGGCTAGATCACAGTCTAGGGTTAGGATCTAAATTTTAGAATATTGATGTCCACTCAATCTACTCTGGCTTCTCTACACCTGAGCTTGACTGAAGATATGCCAGATTAGTGTCAACATATACTGCTCAGACCACAGCGGAGGCAAGCAAAAGCTTGGTGCTTAAGGAGATATGGGCAAATACTGTTGAATAAGCTTTGACCTACAGCAACTATGACCGCTGTGACTATTTTTCTTCTACCATGGCTGCTGAGGACACAAATGCAGTCCTGTCTCTATCACATAGGTATTAACTCACTACTCACCATATCACATTTACTCTTGCAGACCTTTATCTAATCTCGACATTGCCAGGTAGCTCATCAGCCCTTCCGACTCACACCAAGTTGTATTCGTGTCACGGCCCTCCCAACTCATCCTCCGGCATACATTCACAGCACATGCAGTAACTGGAGTTCCAGAGACACCAACGCCAGGGACGAATCTCATGCAAAATCCCAGATCAAGTTGCGTCCCTAAGTTAGTTCAAACTCTACGTACAGAGCCTGTCAACAGGTTCTAGGCAGGAATGATGAAGCATGGATAGGAAAGTGTCAGAAGAGCAAGTTTTCCAATATGTGCGTTCACGTACTACCGGGTAGTTTCCTTGTTTTTCACAGTAGACGGACCCAATCAGATACCTGCACAAGGATGGAACTTGCTCAGAGTGCATGTCAGTCATATTACTTGTAATGCACCCTGCACCATCTCTGTTGCTCTACAGCCTCCCTTGCGTTGCCCTCATGTCTTGGTCGACGTTCTTCGGCACTGCACACTCCCTCAGTCCTCCCGTTACCACTACCATTACCATCATCATGTTCTGGTCATTGATCCTGATCCTCCTGGCACTCCGGATCTGGGCTGGACTGCATATGCTGCACTCTTATCTGCATAGCAATAGCCTTCCCATCCTTCTCCCTCCCTTTCCTCCACTTCTCCTCATCCATTCCCCTCCATCTATGGTACCCCTATGTTCAGCAGACTCCTCCCTTTCCAGCTATGCCCCTTCCAGACGGTTCTCAGTACGCTACCACATCTTCATTCCCAGGCTGCTGTGCAAGCATGCTACACACCACATGCTCTGCCGCATGCAGTGACAGCATCGTGAAAGAAGTTGACTGCACAATGCGGCTCTGCTGGAAACATTGCAAGAATTGTGCTTCCAGCCCACAAGTTGTATTTGAGGGAGTACAGTGGCTGAAACCCAGTCATGTTGGGATGGAGTTGCAACATGGAGGCAACTGTGCCATGTTCTCTAGGTTGTGCTTTCCCGTCGCCGACACTGTCGGAGAACCAGTTCTGGAGAACAATCTCAACAAGGTTGGTTTTTGTGAGATACCTGCACGTTTAAGATGTAAGCCCTTAGATACTGGCGACCGTCAGCATGGTATAGTCCTTGGCTCCAAAAACCGGGTGTCTGCACCAGCTTCCGCCGGCACCAGAAATGGCGCAAGCTGCTGCGGCCTCTGTCTACACGTCCATCTGTTCTTTTTGTTAGTTAATCGTGTTTCTCAGTGCACAGTTCATACTTTAACGCCAAACCCTACAATGGCGGGAGCCATAGCTTAATGTCACAGGTTACTCTTTCATTTGTTCCATGAGCACAGACGTAGTATATATCATCACCGCCTGAACCATCTCATGTATCTTCCCAGCAGGCGAAATTGCTCCATGTCTGCGCCAAAGCCCTTGGGCTCAAGCACATTGAACTCGATAATTGCATGGCACTTATCGTCGACGGAACGGTGCCACTTCAAGCAACCTTGATGTGCATGAACGACAAACACCAAGAACAACGAGTCCCTTTCTCTCTCCTTCTCATATTAATTGGGTTGACTAGTTAATATAGGTGTTTGGTTCCACGCAAAAATGCTGCTTGCTTGTGCCTCGCAGCTAAGGCTTGAGCTCAATAATGCTCGACGACACGATGTCAGCTCTCAGAGATTAGGTTAGCCCACCCGCAGCCATGTTGAGCTGCATTCATGCTTTGAGGGTATGTGCCCTCTTCGCGCCTTTGACTGTCGACTTAAACAAGGGCAGCAACACAACATACCTTGCCCCACTCTGGAGTGTTTCTTGACCTCCACAGGTATGGTGTTATCCAAGAGAAAGCAAGCAGTGCAAAGCACTTTGAGCAATTATAATGCCTTTTTAGAACAGCAAGCTCCTATAGAAACCAACAGGCAGACATTGTGCATCGCAAGACATGAAACCATCCAGCCACCGTGCGTTGACTGTAGCACCTTTGACTCTGCAAATCTTCTGACTAGTTCTTAACTTGTCATGTTGTGCCCCAGAATCTTGATGGCTTCAAGGCCAACTATGTTGGTGCGTCAATCTTGACCCCCAATTCTCTTTCCTGTTATGTAGACACCTATGCAGTGAGCATAGATAACGGCAAGAATGTCAAAATGGCCCAACCTTCAGCAGTATATACTTGTGCACACAACCTGCAGCCTTTTGTACCAAATTTGCTTTGACAGGGCCATCAATGGACCGTGCCTACTATACGCAAAGGTGAACATGTTTCCGAGGAGGTTCGTGGATTGCGCCGACCAGATATTTGATTCGCCTGATTTCTCATAGCTGCACAAGCATTTAGAGAAAAACTGAGCTTGACAAGGATGCGAGCATGGCAAGGTCTCAACAAGAGACCAAAGCTATCTCACTGCCTGTCGCAAGGCAGGTCAGGACTGCATGGAAACCATCACTTGTGTTCTGGTAGCCGAGCTCAAACAATTGCTGAACACCGAAGCTGTGTTCCAAAAGGCCGTCACCAACATCCACGGACTTCCAGATCAGGTCGCAGCTCGAACCATCACCAACGAGTGGTGTACAGCCAACAACCTTGTCCCGACATCTGCAAAAGCGTGGAATGAGATTCTCAACAATACTCTCGGCTTTCTCCAGAGTTTGGCGACACAAGTCGGAACCATCGACATTGAGTCCTTCATGCGCAACGTAGTTCTGCGCTGTTGCATGCCCAACAACCTGCCACCGTCTAACAAATGCACATTCTACCTCTGCCAAGTCATTTCGCACGGCCCTCTGAAAGAGGCTCTGCTTAATTTCCTTTGCGTGTTTCCCGGCAATGCTGCATAGACCATTGTACAGCTGCTCATGCTTGGGGTCGACCTAGAGGCTATCCAGCAACACATGTCCTGCAATACACACTCAACATGGTTCAATACTCTAGAATGCTCAGAATGGCCAGGTGAATGGATTTTGGGCTTTGATTGATGACTAAGTGCACATTGTCACACATCGGGGTTGTCCATCACCACAAGTTATGGTAGGCCGGAAGGTCGTGCTTACTTTCCAAATATGACTTCCACGCACAGCTTTGCCACGGGTTCAAGCCCTGTTCAAGGCATACTTTGAAAAACAACTAGAAGGCTAGAAAGGCCCTCCTGAAAATAGGTAGCATGTGTATAGTCATGGCTTGGATACTATTTATTGCTGGTTTTAAATGCTTAATGCCCAAATTTGCACTTTCTGAGCCTAGCATCAATTTTTGATATGGCATCCAAAAATGGAAGTTCATCTCACATAGCGCAATAATATAGGAGGGTGGCATAAATATCTAATGAGCACACTAGAAATGCTCTACTGATCCTCTCTGTACATCAAACTTATGAGCTGAACAAAACCATCTCCAGATCATCAACAAACAGTGTAATGTTTGTTCTTATGGATGACCGAAAAC
Organism: Mycena chlorophos; assembly: GCA_014461115.1. Classification (NCBI taxonomy): domain Eukaryota; kingdom Fungi; phylum Basidiomycota; class Agaricomycetes; order Agaricales; family Mycenaceae; genus Mycena; species Mycena chlorophos. The sequence goes on along the minus strand of JACAZE010000007.1, from coordinate 843,936 downwards.
GGGCCCCCATATAAGGCAAATCAGATCATGCTCAATTCACAGGTCACAGCTCAGCTGGCCCTCTCGGCCCAGCTCCAGCCGCCCGCCTTCAGGCCGCACTATCTGATTATCACCGACGGCACACAATGAGTGCAAAGATCTCGCATCACCACCTCCACTCTTACATCATAGTGACATGCGCAGAAGCTGGAAGTCAGCCCACACCGACCGTCCTTCTGAGCACCTAAAATTATGCTCACAGCACCTGCCAAATCACTGGCTCCAGTCAAAAATCAAACAAAAGCAGCACGAGCACATCCTGCTATTGACACCTTATTCTTAGTCTTTGTGAGGTTAATATTATTCTTGAAAGCCACTCAGTGTTAGCAAAAAAGGACAAGCCCACTGTTTGTTCACCGCCACTCCGTCGGCCTTACCTCTAATCATGGGTATATCTAAGAGCTAGTTGATTTATTGTGACTGATGTGAGACACACCATGCAGAGCACTTTTAATAGCCACAGCATTAGAGTTCACTATGGAGATCATACACAGCAGGTTTCTGTTGCCTTTTTATAGGCTTTTCTATTTTTTTTCTTGCTCTCTCTGTGCACATGTACGATGGTTGTGTGACACTTCCTTTTTGGGATGTCATTGTCAAGCAGTCACATCAGTTATGAACTTCTCCGCTGTTCCCATCAAATATTGATGCCATGCTCAGAACCTGCACATTCGCGGATTGCGCATTGGAAGATGTCTTTAAATGTAATTTACATGCTAACCATGTATCTTCAGCCTGTTATCGAAGGCTAGAAAAGCTTGTGGCTAAGTGGAAATTTGTGATGCAAGCGGGGCTCGAACCTGCAGCAAAGGGGGTTATATTTGAAAAGTAACCATGACCTTCCGGCCTACTGTACACAAGTTGCACCACATCCAGGGACAAAAAGAAATAATGATGGAAAAAAAGGGGAATCCATCCAAGGTGGAGATGTTGGCAATACACAGCGGAGGCATCAGCATCTGATGAAAAATGACCGACAGCGAAAAATTACATATTAGCCCACCGCGAGGGTCGAACTCGCAGCCTTCAGATTCCCTAGATTAAGAGTCTGACGCTCTATCCGATTGAGCTAGGCGGGGTAAAAGCAGGGCCAACTGAAGGAGAGTAGACTCGCGCAATCAACCTACAGCTGATGATCACACTAAATCATCATGCTCTTACTATTCGTAGCCTACATCCGGATGGAAAACAACGCCAGCCATCAAGTTCTCCAAGAACATAGAGGTACCTCTGACATAGCGCCATCTACCGTACATGATTTCAAGTCTTTTTGCATGGCCTACATCTGGGCGACGGCTCGTCCTCCATTGCTTCAGAGGGATCATAGCCGTTCTCGATGTTTGTCGCATGTTCACATAGTCCAACACACTCATTCCCGTATGGCACAACAGAATGAATGTAATTCACAGGAAAGCGTGCCAGAAACCGTCCTACTCCGTTAGAGATACCAATTAGATCTTCTGCTTCTTGGGCCGCGGCTTCTCAAGGTCAATCTCCTCCGCCTCGTCGTCATCGTCTTCTTCGTCCGAGTCGATCGAGTCGTCTTCGTCGCCACCTGCCTGACCGAGGAAGTACTCGATAGCCTCCGGGAAGATTTCACTGGCAATCGTCATGCCAAGCTAGCAAGCGCGAATCAGTGGCCCGCCCACAACGTTGGCAAACACCCACCTCAGCGCCGTCAGCTGCCTTCTCGAAAAAGTTGAAGAAGCTCCCGGGCTCAACGGGCTCCTCATCCTCATCTTCAGGAGTGTCGCCAGGGTACAGCTTCGTCAGAGCCTTGTCAGCTTCCTTCCAGTCGATTTTGAAAGCCTGCGTGGGCATACGAATCAGCGCTCAGTTGCAACGGGGGCGATACACCGGCGTCAAGTCACACCTGCGGCTGGACATCGCGCTCCCATGAAAAGTCAAGCATCGTCTCGGAGACGCCATTCTCGTCCTGCTTGTCGTTCTCCGCGTTGGGAGGGGGAGCGAGGTACTTGTACTCCTTTTTAAGCACCGTATTGGTGAAGAATGGGTTTTCTTTGAAGTGCTACAAAGGGAGAAGCGCTTAGCGACGGAGCCAAGAAAAAGCAACGACGACTTACGAATTCAATCGTGAAGCAGCGGGGCTCGACGGGGTCGCGGGCAACCCACACGTCCTCAATGTAGCTGATAGCGAGCTGGTCGGCACTGTGTTGCGCGAAAAACGCAAAGTGCGAGTTGTTCATGAGCGCGACAGGCCAGAACTTGGCAATTTTTTTGACAATTTCGCGGCGCCGCTCGTATGCGGGGACTATTTTAGCTTGGGTGAGACGGTCTGTGGGGCAGGATAAGCGTATGTGGCAACCCCAGCCGACTCTGCGAACCCATGGCAAGCTCTACGCGACCCAGGTCGCGTTGCGCCTGTTGCAGGCTTTTGGCGTCCTCATCTGACAACTCGACGTTGGCCAGAGGGTTCTTCTCCTCGTCGGCGCCGGGGCTTGCACGCTTGACGCCTTTTGCCATCGAAGAGGGGACGTAGGTGGTGGAGTGGAAGAAAAAAGGGCCTGATGCTGACCGTGTGATGGTCCTATATTGAGCCGCTTTCCATTGCAAAAAAGAGTCTGTGCCGCTACTACTAGTCGACACGCTTCTTCTCGCCCTCGGCGGCTACACTTCCTGTCCGCTTTCTGCCGCTCGACCACTTTGCGCTCATCGTTGTACCCATCCGAGTCTTCGGCCCGTCGCCCTTGCCCAACCCCATTCCGTGTCGCGCGGAACGGAAACCTGGCCCATTGTAGTAGATATACTCGGTGGAAGGGAGCAACCGCGGCCACGACACGTAGTCGATCCCGTGAATAACGATAAAGATAAGAGCGCCCGTGAGGAGGGTGAGCCAAATGAAGAAATAATAAAAGAGTGAATAGTCTGCGGCCGTCATTAGTTGTGCGCAGCAGGTGAGTGACCGCCTACCTGAGCTCCGCGGCAGCGTGAGGCCGGCACAAATCATAAATAGAGAGAACGAAACGGCGACCGGCATCTATTGTAAAGCACTGAGCAGTAGTTCGCGTTTGCAAGAGCAGGCACGAACCGCACGGGTTATCAGTGGTCGCGCATCGCTGACCAAAAACATCGACGTAGCAGGATTCTTGCGAGGCACCCAGTTCCCTACGATGAGGTCGAAACCATCTTGTCTAGCACCGTCGAAGAAGTTGTTCTTGAGGTACCGCAGGACACTCTTGACGCCATCTTCCAGCACACCCTTCTTGGTTCGTTTGCTCGTCCGAGTAAAGTCGGATTTGAGCGCTCCGGAACCACCGTACGCTTGAGCGATGGCATCGGCATGGTCGGCCCACACTGGTACAAGACGTGAGCGAAATTTCGACGCCGGGAAGAAAAACGCGTACTCTCTCGGAAGTCTTGAGCTACTCCGTCGTACGCGTCAATGCTGTCGTCGGCGGGCAGAATGTTGAGGGCGCGCAGTTGCTGGTTGAGCGTCCATCTTGCTAATGCTGCCTGCACAACATTGGTTCGGTCGAGGTTGTCCATGCAGTTGGTTCGAACGGTGCCTCGCTGCAGGAGTGCTGGTTCGCGCTGATGAGACGGCAAATGGAAGTAACTGCATGGTGTAAATAACACAGTGTCAAGAAACGGACGCGCATACCCATGTTTCTTCAGGTCGCCTTCGAGTTGGTCGATTAGAACACTTATTCGATCCCAACGCATGTGCTTGCACTCGTTGTGGAAGTCAAAGTACTGGTATCGAACATTGGGAAGGTCCAGCTGGTATTTTGAGCACGAGACGCAAAGATAGGTCTCCATAACATACCTGCTCAACATAACGCTCGTATGCCTCTTTCACAGGCTGCTCATGACCCTTGCGGTTCACCAGGCTGACGAGCGCTTGGTCTCCATACGTAGAGATCTGTTCCTGCAGATGCTTGCGCATCATATCCGCCTGGAAAGACCTCAGTCACCCGATGTTGTGTCTAAAGCATGCTCACAGTGTCTTGGAGGTCCATAACCTGAAGGTCCGGCTTGTACCGCAGCGTGTTGACCTCGGCCCAGAACACGGGAACGCTGCCGCGTATTTGCACGAAACTCATCTGTGTTCCAGCATCGCCGCTACCAGATTGGGAGGACGCGTCGTCTTCGACCAACAACAACTGCTCCGTCTCGTTGAAGTTGGCAACATGTCCGTCGTGGTCGACGCCGCGCCTGAAGTAGCGCGTCCCAGCGCGGAAGCGGGACCGACGGCTGATGAGACAGAGTTGCATCGTGCGGCCCCGCAAAGAAACGTTGCGAATGTCGAAGGCTGAAGAACTTTGAGCTGCCGCAAGGATATGGGGGGACACACGCACTTCCATACATGATGGGGACAATATATGGGCTCAACTAAGAAGACTCAGTGCTTGAATTCGAGCGGAACGAGGTAACATACGTCTTGATTAGGATTGCCTTGCGTCAACTCTATTAGCCGAGTTTGCATGTATCTGCAGGATGATTAGCGGCGCAATAAAGGTGTCGTTCAACGAACTTATTCCAAAAGAAGCGGTCATCGACCTACGGTGAATGAGAACATGTAAAGAAAAGGAAGAACGTCGCACCGCCTGCCACATTGGGGTGTCGAGGTTCTGTTCTCTCGTCTCCCATTGCGCTTGGAGGCGACGCGTCAAGTCCCAGGTGTAGCTGAAGAAAAACACGCCGCTCGCGAGATGCGAGCGCACGAGAGCCAGGAGATGCGCTTCGACGGCATGGGGAGGGTTGTACGTGTTGATGTTGGGGCTGAGTGGGAGCAGCTCGTAGCCAGAGGCGCGGTAGATATCGTGGCCAAGGAGCTTGCCCTTGAACTCCCGCTCGGTCATTATAACCACGTAGTCGGCTTGGACCAGGGTCAGCTGCGACGCGTGGGGAGCACAACGGCGTACAGAGCGATAGAGATAATATTCCAAGGATGGCATATACGGTTTTGTTTGAGCGCCGAGCAGAAGGAGGAAGAGAATGGGGAGCTGGTTGAGGCCGTTAGCTGAGAGACGATGCGAAGAACGAGACGCACGATTGAGAGTGAGCTCGCCCGACGAACGGTGGACCGTCAGAGAAGGGGCGCCGGCAGTCTCGGGCACGAAGATATACGTGTCATTGCCCTGGGTGTATCTGGAGCACGGATGAGAGCGCGGTAGACGACGCGCAAGTGCTTACAGCTGGAGGCGCTGGTGCAGCATGGCGGACAGTCAACTGCGCCAACGCGTCAAGAGGCAAGCGGCAGTTGGTCACGGCTGCCTTGCGCTCTCATTCTCGAACCGCCATGAAGTTGACCCCCGAGCTGCTCGCTCAGGCCAACTCGTCGATTAACCCCGTAAAAGAGCGCCAACTCGACCTCAGAGGTGTGCCTCTACGACAAAAAATCAGCCGCCGTTCTGACCGCGTCAGGCTACAAAATACCCGCAATCGAGAATTTGGGCGTGACTAGGGTGCGTCTATCGTCTTCGAGCGCGACGAGCTGCTCATGGCGCGCATTTACAGGACCAGCATGACTGCATTGACTTCACCGACAATGCAATCGCAATCCTGGGCAACTTCCCGCTGCTGAAGCGCCTCTCCACACTCCTCCTGGCCAACAACAACATCTCGCACATCTCCCCCTCCATCCACATCTCCATACCAAATCTCACAACGCTCGTGCTCACAAACAACCACTTCTCGGAGCTGGGCGATCTCGAGCCTCTCAAAGAGCTCCGCAAGCTCAAATACCTCTCCCTGCTGGGCAACCCCGTGCGGGAAAAAAAATGGTACCGCGAGTGGCTTGCCTGGAGAATTCCTGGGCTAAGAGTTTTAGATTTCCAGAGGATCCGGGACAAGGTGCGCTCTCATATGCCATCTTGTTGCCTGGCTCAACTCAACCCGAATTCCAGGAACGCCAAGCCGCCAAAGCCCTCTTCGTGACGGCGGATGACCTGCCGACGGCGCTTGCGACGACGATATCATCGACCGTGTCGACGCAGTCGTCCAAAGCACTCATCACGACCGACGAACCCAAGCTCGCGCCGGCACCAGGCAGAGCAGGCCGACTCATGTCCAAGGAGGACGCAGAAAAAGTCAAGGCAGCGATCGCGCAAGCCTCCTCCATGGAGGAGGTTCGGCGTCTGGAGCGTAGTTTGCGAGAAGGGTATATGCCCGAAATGGAGTCTGTAGGAGCTTGACGCGATTGTATTTTGTGTTGTTTCTTGTGTACTAAACCATTTACATTCTAAGCCAGCAGACTTCCAATCCACAGCCCATGGAAAGCTGGATAGGTGTAATAAGCTCAAGGCGGTCGACTTTGCGCACAACTTACTGAGCGCAATCACGGACCCGAGGTTTGCCAAAGAGCTGATACCGTGCAGCATCCCGAACCTAGCAAACGGAGTCAGTGTTTGCCCTCCGGTTGAGCATCCAATCCCCACCTCTTGTTGAGGGCTTTCATCTGGTCGCTAACACCCGCGTCCGAGTACGACTTTCCCTCATCCTTCTCCAGTTTCGCACGCTGGAACATCGTCCTTTACGGAGTTCAGCAACAAAAATCGCGTCGGCATACGCGATAAATGAAACTCACTTGCTCGTCAACGGCCCAACAATGAAGTAGTTGGACGCTTGCATCAGGATGGCCGACGCAAGGGTGTACGCTTGCGCGACTTCAGGGACCAAAGGATTCGCAACGTGTTTCAAGACATTCGGGTTCAATGAGACCCAGGCGACGATGAGGTAGCTTGTAATCGCCATGCTAAGAGCGAAATAAATCGGGAAGGTTTTGTGCTGCAGTGCGCCAAATTGTGGACGTGACAGCGTCTTGAACGCGATTACGCCGCCAAATAAGGTGACCCAGACACTCATCCCATACAGGAAGCTGAACCCGAGCAGGTACCCGCCCTTGACACTGAAGAGGCGCATAAGGGTGCCGACAGAGAGCTGGGCAGCGGTCATGGCGGTAGGTGTGAGAGTCGTGTCGCTGTGACCACAAGCTGGTTATCATCCAGCCTCCAGTTGGACGAGTCGCCTCTAATATTATTATTCTAGTCTACTCGTCTATCCAATGATGACCTTCCCTTCTGCCTCGTTAAACTCGTACTGAGGGATTTCGAGGTTAAGCTGAAGAAACATCAGAGTCGAATTCGAGCATGAGGGCTGTCAAAACTCACCGGCGCCGGTCCTTTACGAGCGCGACCAGCTACAGAAGCGTGAATATCAACCTAGGAACCCAACAAAGAGACGCACAGATGTCGTAGTGAGAACCATGGCACGGACAGAACCTATTATCACGTCAGACGAGGCGCGGTGGAGAAGCAAAGCTCGCGCACCATCCTCCAAAGTCCCCCGACTCTCCAATGGGCACACAACCGAGATGGGTGCAAACACCGAGCATGATGAGCCACTCGGGTTTCTTGACGCGCATATCGTCGCTCTCGGGATCGCGGAGCGACTGCCACTTCACCTCGCGCGCCTCGTCAATCTCGCTCTGAGTGCGGTGGCGGATGAACACGGGCTTGCCGCGCCATTTGATGACGACGTTCTTGCCCTCGGGAATGGTGTTGAGGTCAATCTCAACCTTGGCAAGCGCCAGGACGTCGGCCGACGCAGACATAGTCTTGAGGAACTCGGTGACGGTCGACTTTGCAGCCGACGCAGAGACGAGTCCGAGCGCGCCAACCATAAAGTACGACAACGCGCGGTTCGAATCGTTGTCGTTGGCACGGTAGTGCCCAAAGTCGGGCACCTCCGGCATCTCCTTTACGGCGGGAGTGGTATGGATGAATCGGGCAGACAAGGGAGTGGTCGGGGAAACTGTACGCGCTTGAGTGCTTGCAACGACACCAAAACGAACGAACGAGTAATGTAGCTCTTGGAAGCGAGCCCGGAAGAAGTTTGGCTGATACCACCGACCCAGCGAGGCGGAACGTCGGTACGAGGGCCGGGCGCTCCATGGCCGTGAGCGTGCGGGTCGGCGGGTGCTCGCGCAGCGAGGTTGAGCAGAGGAGCAGCAGGAACACCGGAGGGAAGGGTCCGCACGCTGGGCGAAAGAGTGACCGCCGCCTTTTTGAGGCCGTTGTACGCCATCGTGGTCGAGGACGCCGACAAAGTTTGATGTGTCACATGGTCCTCCGGCTTGCCCCGATCTAAGGATTACTATGCTCTACAGATACTGCTCTAAGCATCGTCGGACTCGTAGTTTCGGGAACTTGGGCGCAACCACCAGCCCGTACTGCTGCACAAATCTTCGCACCATGTTCGGGTAGTCCGAAATTATCCCGTCAACGCCCCAGGCCAACAAATCTTCCGCGACATCCAGCGAGTTGACGGTCCACGGCTTAACCTGCATTCCCAGCGAATGCGCGGTCTCGACCATCTCATGCGTCGTGAGGGACAGATTGGACTTGTACGCGCTCGGACTGAGGATCGAGGCGTTGATCGCGTGGGCTGCGTGCGCAAGCTTGGCCCCGAACGAACCAGGAAACGCGTTGATGTCGACTCCGGCCAACCAAGGAGAGAGGCTGCGTCCGTAAATTGCCGTCGTGTCACTGTCATCTGCGTGAAACCAGCCACGCAAACCGGATGTAAGTGGAAAACTCACTACTCGGCAAGAGCAGAGGTGATAATACTATCGTCGAGTTTCTAATATGCGTCAAGATGAGTATACACCAGATTTTGCGGTCCTGCTACCTTCATAGCAATGAGCGATCTCCAGTCAAAACTCTGGAACTGCAAGAAACTTGAATAGCGCATTATGGACCCAGCGGAAGACCCACGGTGATAGCTTTCTTGTATGGGCTCTTGGCAAACAGCGCGTATTGCTTCTGAACAAACTCGTCCACACTGGCAGTAAGGTTGGAGTTAACAGCGTCGATTTTGGATTCAATGTTCCATCTACAACGGTCAGGTCCATAGCTCTAGAAATGTTAGGGATTGACGCACCGTATCGAGTGCTCTGGGTCCGCACATTCGACGAATTCAAAGACTTCCTCGAGGGTCGATATCCTCGTTCCGGGATAAGTCAATTGCAACGCTGCGAGATATCCAGCGCTTGTCGGGTCAGAAATGAAGTTGACGAACGATAGTTTGTTTGTCGTTGAGAGCCACAATCGAGGGTCTTGAGTTGTGCAAGCGTCAACTCGACGATGTACTTTCCGACATAGGGAAAGAGTGGGTCTTCTGGTGTCTGCTTCGCTCAATAAACAAACTGTTGGAAGCGGATGTGGCTCACCGCAGGGGAGGTATCGATGCACTTCTCAGGCAGAATTTGTTCATCGTGCCACACTACGACCACACCATCCTTCGAAAGCTTGTGTACACATAGTACGAGCTGCAGATAAGACGCACCTTTGTTATCCCGTTATCCAGCTCTAATGTCGTGGCGCCGTCGATGAGGCCCCTTGCCAATGTTGTATTACCGGACAGGGCAAGTCTCGCGATCTTACCAGGCGAAGGCCGGAAGTGTGTTCTCTACAGCATTCCCTCGACCACCACGGTGTCCCTGCCAGGAGATTAGACACGTCAGTCAGTGGCAAGACAAAAGACACATACCTGAACATCAAACGCCAGTGGGCGCGAAAACACTCTTTGTTCTGAGGTGGTCTCGAAGGCGGAGACGGCCCAGGACGAGAGGATCAGTGCCAGCACGAACATGGAGGGACCGGGAAGAGAGCGCGATGACTGACCATAGCAAAAAATAACTGGCGCTCGTTTGTGGGTCGCTGACGAACGTGGCTACTCCGGTCTCGCATGTGCTCTCTGTAAGGCAATAACCCCTCTGTCCGATACGCCAGCCAATTCCTGGGACGCTGGCATGAGATGGAAACTGAGGTTTTTGAAACGAGAAATCCTGCGCGGGTCGAGTAGGACGTCGGTGTGGTTGAGGGAGGCTCGGTCGAACGTGGGCGGCGAAATCACGTTCCACTGCGACGTAAACAGCGGGTAGCTACGTAGGAGAACTAGATGGTGGCTTGGGTGGCGGATCCGGGTCGGTTGGCGGGTCCGTGCGCTGCTGCTGGAACCCAAGATTGGCCCACTCATCGCGCTCCATCAACCCTCTGCGGATGCGTCGGTGTGGGGACGACACGATGAAATTGAACGCACTTGTTCATTCTGCAGTCAAGGTAATCCTTGCTGAGAGGGCGGCATGGACTCGACTTGTTAGCGTTGCTGCGGAGGCAGGACATGTACAGCTTCATCTGCTCCTTGCATTCGCCTGATGGCAGTCAGACTTGCACGGGTGAAGCCCGAGTATGCAGACCATCGTGGTCGAGCGGAAATGCGCCGCGTTCTGGCGGAGACGGCTTGAAGCCGACGTTGACTGATGGAGGTCTGCCGAAGGACATGCATTTCTCGGTCACGCGGCTTACTTGCTCTTCCGCGCCTTGCCTTTCCCTTTTCCTTTTCCTCCCTCGCCCTCAGACTCAGACTCGGACTCTTCGCGTTGTCTGCCCTGCGGCCTCTGGTGCTGCCCCATGCCTCCCGACAGATCAATCCCAGCCAAATGTCCACCGCCTCTCAACATTACAATTTCCTGCAAACATTCAGCTGAGGCAACCCGAATCGTTCTCAAAATACCTTCAACCACCCGTTCTCTCTGCGCAAATCCGCAGCCTCACGCTCCAGCTCCTCCGCCCTTCCCGTCAAGTCCGAAACCGACCGCTCGAGTTCCAAACTCCTCATCTTCTTCTTGATGCGAAACCGGGCTGCAACGCGTTCAAGTCACAATCCATCCACCCATTGCAGATGCTCGTACCGCTAGCCTGCGTATTCCTCCGCCTTTTATCCTCATAGTCGGCATCCACATCGTCATCAGCGGCAGCGCCGCCCCCGGATGTCGATGGCCCCGCTTGTGGTGGAGCAGGCGGCGCGGGCGGCTGCGCCGAGTGTCGGGTCCGGCGTGCAAGCTCAGCTACCGCCTGCGAGCTGTACGGCTGGATCTGCGGTGCGCCAGGATACACTGGATGCGCCAGCCGTGGATCGTACCCCTGCGGCGGTCCCAAACTCATCGGCGATATATACTGCTGGGAACTGTGCGGCGGAGGATGGTACAGGCTCTGTCGCGAGCCCCCGTAGCTTGTGTCCAGCTGGAAGAGGTCCGATGTCGATGCAAGCTGAGTGAGAAGTGCCGCTGTTTGGATTTCTGCCGGTAGCAAGCAGAGAGACGCGTCAGCTATTATACGGGAACTAGAATATGTAGCGCGACGCACCCTCGGCAGATTGTCCCCCGCTGTTTTTATTAGGATGCAAGCTGTTGTTGTTGGGGTCGTTCGGATTTGGGTCCATGTCGAATGAAAAGACCAAACGTTCCCAGTGCTTGAGTTCCGCTTTAGGATCGTACTGACTCGTGAGCGAATCGAGCAAGACAGAGTTCGTGGCTCCCGCGGGGAGCACTCTGGACATAAGAGGCGTGGTGGTACGGCAGAGCCAAAGAACTTTGCGCACCCCCGAGCATGCAATTGCTCGCTCGGATGGCGACAATCGAACCTCGTCTGAATTTGCTTTTGATTGAGTTGCCGGCTCGGCTCTCGAGACGCGTCGAACGCGCTTCAAAAGCGCGTTTTTCACCCCGCAACCGTGTCGCAGGGCGCAGGCGGGTCTGATGCGTACTTGCCAGTAATCTCACGCCGTCAGCGTCGAAGGCGCCCACGAGAGACACAATTCGGAATTTGGAGCCAGTCGAGCTGGCTCGGTTTGCATGCCAAATCGGTGGCCGACTCGAGCTGGGTTCATGATGCCAGGCTCTCAAATAAATGGCGATCAAAGGCGCCTTAATGGCGTGTCGATTGCGAGCGCGTCCCGCTTATCTCCCTGAAAAAAAAATACCATCGACGCAAAGTCTCGTCTCATATATCGAACGCTCTATTCAACAATTCTACGCAACGTATATAAATTTCTGCTGGTTGGTTTCGTCCCGGCGCATGTACTCTTGGTCAATGAGCTTTTCGATTCGCACCTTGATTGCGGGCACGTCGGGCGTAAAATGATTTTTGACCGCGTCGATAACGGCGTTGACGAGCGCGCCATGCATAACCTCCTTCTTGGCCTTCATGATCCTAACGATTGCAGCATCCAGCGACGCGCTACGTTCTCCATCAATGGCGCTTTGTGTGGCTTTCGACTCCTCAGCCTAAATGATACGCGTTAGTTAGAGGGTCAGATGAGGTCGCATACAAAAAGAGAGACTCACGGAAACTTTAGCTTGGATCGAGTTGATGTGTATCCTAGTCAGCGAATCGGTGAACGTCTCGTTGAAGTGGAAGACGTCGTTGTCGTTGACATCTCGCCCAGCAGGCTGCTTGCGAAGTACGCGCTTCTTCCCGCACGCCAAACTCTGGAGCGTGAGGCGTAGCAGTCCATCCTCTTCGCAAGCATGAGCAAGATCGTGATGAAAAGGCGAATGTGCTTACCCAGCTCAGTCGCTTGCGCAATCTCCTTGAAAGAGATTGTGCTACTCTCGTTGAAAAGCAAGAGGATGACGCCCTGGTACAGACTGACGGAAAGCTCTTTCTGTTCAGAGAAATGGGCAGTGAGGGTCATGGTCGATACACTCGACTGCCAGTGCAGCGTTCGGCCCTGGTCTAATCACATCGAGGGTCAGCGAACAAGAATGGACAAGAAAGGGCACGAACGCTTGGCCTTGTAAAACGCCTCGAACTTGCCGAGTTGTTCTTGCATCTGTTTGGAACCAGGGTGAACGAGGAATTGATGTTCAATGTACCAAACGAACCGTTGTGGGCAGACGTATGCCTTGAGGCTGCTGCGAGTACGGCCAGGCGCCTTGTTTCAAAACCATCACCTTGAGTTTTCGCCCCTCGCCCTTGAGAGGAAGCTTGCGGTGATGCTCGGTAATCAAGTCGTTCGACAACGCGAGATCGGTGAACATTTCACCGCCGGCACTGAACTCCGGGTCGTAGTCTGCGAAATATCAGACTAATCACATCATGCGCCGACTTGGAGTGCACCTTTCTTGAGTTTGTTGAGAATTGTAATTTCAAAGTCGTTGGAAGCGCTCTTCTCGAGGAGGAGACGTTTCGCCAACGCCCGAAGATAAAATCCACGGAACACGTCCTTGTCTTCGGTAAAGCGAGACAAGCCCAGAACCTGGTCGATCTGCTGCTCATATTGAGCATTGGTCTTCGCTCCTTGTCCTTTGCGTAATAACTTGTCGAGATAGCGGGCAATCATCTCGGCGGGTTTGTTGCGGCGGGACTTGAAGCCATGCTGGAAAGCATCTCGGAAAGCATACACGAACTCCTGCTTCGGTCGCGCAGCTGGGACCGTGCTTGTCGACGGGAGGTCGGAACTGGTTTGGTAACCAGCAACCTCGAGGAAGCAGGTTTGGATGGCCGACTCCGCAAGCGCGTGCAGCGCAAGCAGGCGCTCGACCATCTTGTCGTCCTCTGCGGGATTCTTGACGATGGCTTGAACAGATTTCTGGTACAATGGGTCAAGCATGTGAATGCAAATTTGCTTATTCGCATACCAAGATATGAACCCCAAAGGCGTCACAAACCACCTTTGCGTTGTCGGCTTGCGAGAAGAGCGTGTTCATGGCTTTAAGGCTGGCGAAATCCTTCGCATCAAGGTATGACCCGACCGCTACGCCGCAGGTCAGCGCAACCAAAGTAGCATAAAGTTCAACTCACTATTCTCAGCGATCCATTTCATTCTTTGCTTAAGCAAAGCCTTCAAGGCGGCTTCCCGGACGACGGCCCAGCTACCAACAGGCAAAAGCTGCTTGGATCGCTCCATTTCAGCGTTGAGTTGAGTTTGTACGTGCTCGAAAAAGGTTTGCGGCGCATCCTTGAACTTGTCGTGGAAGTCGGTCGAGTTTGTCTCGTAAAAGTCGCGAGTCATGTCGCGGTAGCGCAGCTCAAAGGCGGAAAACTGCTGGTGAGCGTAAAGATGCTGGATAAGGGCAGGGATGCACGTCTTCGAATCTGCAACGACTCTACCGTCATGTAAGTTGGCGAGTTTCTAGAAGATATTATTTACGAACCCGGCGTGCCGTTCCCCGTTCACGAGATGAGAGACAGCAACTTGCAACGTCTCTGCATGGGGCCTTCGCCCGAAGATGGAGCTTGCGAATGCAGAGAATGCGAGTTCACTGAAACGGATTCAGAAGTGGATTGAAGGACTCACAAGAAGATACGCACCGAATGGTGAGAGTTTGTGCGCGTTGGACGTAGACTTGGTCCAAATGGGTGAGGACGGATTGCAGCAGGCTCTGGAAATGGATATCAGTCTCGGGACATTCACCAAAGCTGACGAAACTCACGACTTGTTTCTCGAACCAAGTGCACTTGGCGACAAAAGCTTCGATCCACCGAGCAGCAGCCTCCGCATCTTGGGGCTGTCCGAGGCCAGTAATCTCTCTGCTGAGACGGTCGGTGGCCATCTGGAGTTCGGCCTTGACCTTGTCGTAGAGATCTTCTCCTGCATCGGCGACGCAGACGGCAGAGAAGCATGCACCGTATATGTGGTCGTAGGTGACGGAGAGAGTGGCACTCTGGCCGTCGAGGATGCGCTTAATGTAGCGACGGAGGTCGTCCGGGGCGCGTTTTGGGACGGGTGCCTGAGGCCCGTAGGTGAGAATGCGGATGGGGACATGGTCTCTGGGGCCATCGGGGTTGGTGTCGGACGAGGGGAGGCTGGAGAAGGCGTCTGCCTTTTTGAAGGCGAGGAGGAACATGCCAAAACGGTCACGAGGTGTTGGCTTTAGCTTTTCCTTACGCGACGACCCCCTCACGACCTCCATGCCCACTCTCGATACGCGCGGTCTCCATTCTTGTCCTATTCATTCGTCCCGTCCACTCACCCGCGCTTATAGGCATCATCGCCGCCGCACAACTTGCCTATGTCCCCATAGCTGCCATCTGCCTCTGGATTTCTATCCGTTATGCCCTCCGAAAAGACGCAGGATACATGTTCCTGCTTCTCTTTGCTCTCATGAAGATTGCGGGTGCTGCCCTCATCATGGCCGCAGAACTCACGAAAAATCCAAAGCCCGGTGCGTCCTCAATTCCGTCGCGTCCGTCGTCTCTCACTGCGCTCCCGAAGACTTGTATCTTGCGGCGTACATCCTGTTCCCCACAGGACTCGGCCCTCTTCTGCTGGCCACCATTGGTTTTCTTGGTCTTGCGTGCGTCGTGCCCCGCTGCTGGACTTCATGCGATCTAACAGCTTCCAGCGGCCAACACTCGTACAGCGAGTATATATCCACGACGCGCATGTTTCGGTGCGTCGCAGACAGTCTCTCGTAGCAACATCTCACCTACACTCTCAGCTTCACCGCCTTCTTCATTCCTATCGCCATAATCTTGGACATCGCGGGTGGCATTCTCGGAAGCCATCTTGCGCCCAAGGATGGGCACGTTGGTGACATCCTTCGCAAGACGGCCTCCGCGTTGTACGGCGCTATCTACCTCGCACTTATCTACGTGCACATCCGGTGCTGGGACGAGCGGTTCTCAATGCGGAGCTATCGAAGGCGCATGCTTGGAGGAATCCTACTTGCCTTTCCCGTCCTTGGTGCACGCGTCGCATACGAAATCCTCGCAGCATGGTCCTCACACGACCTCTTTGGCCTCGTCCCGTCAACCAACCCAACGCTCGCCATGTTCCAGCCCGTCACCGGGAAATGGATCTACTACGCCATCCTTGGCGTTGCGTGCGAGTTCATCGTTGCTGTTCTGTACTTGCTTTCTGCTCTTGTTTTGGGCCGTCGGAGACATCGTAGGTAGCCTGAATTATATGTTATTATGTATGTAGGATAGCTTGTTCCGACTCGAAATGGATGTATGGGCTGCATAGTCAAGCGGTTTCCCTTGCACGCTGGTGGGCGTACGTGGAAGGCGCTCCGGCTTAATTGAGCCCAGATATCAGTCTTCCAACACCAGAGTTACCCGTCGACGAGGGCGAAGATGAGTTCCGCGCAAGAGAGCGTGGCCTGGTGGTGGTTGCTTTTCAAGAGAGAAAAAATTTCGCGGTCACGTCAAGTCGTGCCGATGCCGGCACCCAGACGAAATCTCTGACGAATTGCCTTCTCACCTCCACTTCCTTCCTCTCCACGCTCTGGTCTCTTGCAGTCAGACCGTAATATCCGCCCGTCGAGCAGTGAAAGAGCACGTTCAATAACAAAGTCTACAGCGCGTCCAATGTTCTTGAACCGTCTTCGCCAACTAACCCACCAACTCAACAAGGGAAAAGCCATGTCGACCACTGTCCACAACACGAACAAAGCGTGCTGCACCGTCCCGCCAGTCGAATCGGACTATACCCCGAAAGGTTCGCCCGTACTAGCCTTTGCGATCTGCGTGCCGATGTTCGAAGGGAGTTACAAGGCCGTTGGCGCGTTCAAGAAAGTCTACGTCACCGGAGACGAATCCAAGGTCTCCAAACCTCTCGTCGCAATCTACGACATTTTCGGGTATGATTATACCTCACAGAGTCAGCTCCCTGTTTAACACTTGGATAGATTCTTCCCGCAGACGGAGCAAGGCGCGGATATCCTCGCATCCAGCCTTAACACGGTCGTGTACATGCCCGACTTCTTCGAGCCCAACGCACCCTTCCCTTCCGAGAACTTCCCACCGACGACCGATGAAGGCAAGAAAGCGCTCCAGGACTTTTTCGGAGGCACCGCCAACCCTGGGGCCGCCGTGGAGAAACTCACCGCGTTTGGCAAACATCTCAAGGATAACGGCGCCACAAAGATTGGCGTGTTTGGTTTTTGCTGGGGAGGTAAAGTGACTATGGTCGCCGGCGGAACGTCGACGCCGTTCGATGCAGTCTCTATCGTCCATCCTGCGTGAGCGCTTGCAACGGTCTTACTTTCTACCACTGCTCTCACACGCGATCCCATAGCATGCTCTCCGTCTCCGATGCCGAGAACCTCAAAGTCCCCCTTGCAATCTACCCGTCAAAGGACGAGCCTATCGACGAGGTCGGTATTCTCAACTTTGTCCCGCGAACCTGCTTCTCAGCTCTCACCAGTACATCAAAATCGTCAAAGAAATTGCCACGAAACCATTCGCCGCTCAGAATGACAACAAGCTCTATGCTAACATGTAAGTTCTGCGTCGCGGCTCGAGCTTTTAGTGAAAGATTTGCAGGCACCACGGCTGGGCTGCGGCGAGAGCAGATCTTACCAAGGAGGACAACAAGGCCGAGTGCGTCTTTACACCACCAGGCGGCGTATTTTGACCCATTCCCAGATTCCGGGACGTGTACTCGCGACTGTCCCAGTTCTTCGACAAAGTTTTGTAAAGGAATGTTCTCGATAACTGCATGTAACTGTACAAACAACGTTGAAATATCACTCGTTCTAAATCAAAAGGGCGCCTCAGGTCACACCCCATGGAACGGCTGTGCCTTTGTTATATCGTCTTCTGTTGCGCTGCTTACTTTCCAGGCCCAGAACGGCCTTGCTAGCGTCAGTCAGTTCTCAAAGCGCAGACAAGAGGTGACTGACCCGACGGGATCGTCTCGGTCATGTGCCCAAGCACTCCAATTCCCTCCGATCCCCATCGCACTGCCGACCGCGCCAAGTTGAACACCCTCCGAAGTCCACTGCGGTGAGCCCATTTGGATCGACGTCTTATCGGCATGCACAGTAAGGTAAGCCTCACTAGAACGAAGCGCACACAGAGAACGGCACGAACAAATTTCCATCGAATGTTCCCTTCCAGGTCCATGTAGACCACGCCCTGGACAGTGGGCGTGATGTGGGGCGCAGTTGTACCGCGAGTCGTACCAGAGAAGTAGAGCGGGGGCCGGTCAGGATAGGTAGGCTCAGGGACGTTATACGCGACCTGGATGTTTTCGCGGGGAATCAGGTGCAGTTGCATTTGGATGAGCCTAGTCGCCTCTCGGAAGTGAATTCGGTCGAAGAACGCCGGATTGTGGCTGTCTGCGAGAGCGCCGCCGAACTATAAACAAGTCAAAGGAAAGTCGTAGGCGCATAGGTGCCTACATTGAAAGCTGGACATGGGACTCAATGAGAATGAGAATGGAGCTTTGATGAAGAATTACCGAACAAGTCCCTGCGAGCAACAATTCAGCGGGAGGGGAAACAAGCAGGGATCCGGTCGCACCGATAGTCCATGAATGAGATATACCGATGCCATGTTCCCTCGACGCCTGCCCAATCTTCGGGAGAACGCTTCCCCGGAGCGGAATACGCCCGCAAACTGTCCAAACCGTGTGGCGGCATAGGCAGACGCATTTCCGGTCCCTCGCGCAGGTTGGAGATGACCACATAGAGCACATCCTTCACATGGGTCCAGTTAACCTTCCCGTCCAGATAAGGGCCCCACGAGTTGGCTTGCGAATAATTCCGCAGATCGTACACGAAACACCTTGACTGGGTTCGGACCAGACGCAATCGGCCCGCGTTCTCCTCCGTTTCCTCGTCAAGGGAGAGAGCCACATATGCCCGTAGGCGGTCGGCTAAGCGGGATTGTCGGGGAGGTAATGAACCATCGAGAATGCGCGACTTGCGCAAGACGGAGTCGAGCCATTCGACATTGAGGCTTGCTTCATCCGATTCCGGAGATATTTCGCCGGCCACAGCGATAAGAGTCTCGAGGACAGTCTGCAGCTCATCGTCGGAGATCTCGGCTACTCTCGCTGCGTCGCGTTCTGCCCGAATGCGGCGCGCAATTTGGCCCTGCCAGTCATAAGATTCGCCAATTGGAGGCACGTCGAACAGAGAGCAGAATAATCGACGCCAGAAGTACGCGTCCACGAAGCCATTCGCGCATGTACGACATGTCTGCGAAAATGCCGAAGCCCTGGCGTTTGGAAAGCTTGAGCTCGACGCCACTGCCTTGAGCGCTCGCTACTGACCCTTTGGGGCCCGCGTCGAGGAGGATCTCGTGGAGAACCTCGAGCGGAATAATGTCGACGATGCAGCTCATGGTAAGCCGGAGTAGAGTGGGTTGGGTTGTCATCGGGCCGTGCTCCGAACGCGGCGATCAGCGGAGGCAGACCGGGGACCGGGGTTCGACTTGAACAGGACGTCCACCATGTATCTCCGAGTCGCTCTCTTGGCTCTCCCGACTGCTGCTTTAGCATTGCAATTTCAGCTCCCCTTCAAATTACCCTTCTTACAGCAAAAGGCCCTTGAGAGTTCTCAGTCCACGCGCATTGCGATTGTGGGTGCAGGCGCCGCAGGCTCGAGTGCAGCATTCTGGATAGCGAAGGCTCAGGAGAGGTCGAATATCTCTATTCAAGTCGACGTTTACGAGCGCTCCTCTTACATTGGCGGTCGTGAGTGCACATTCTAGCCCGCTCATGGCCGTTGCTTACTTTCGACAGGAAGCACTGTCGTTTATCCATACGACGATCCTCAGGGCTATCCGGGCGTTGAGCTCGGCGCTTCAATCTTCATTCCCGCGAACCGCAACCTTTGGAGGGCTACACACGAATTTAATCTCAGTCGACGCGATTTCCATGACGAAGAGGGCCTGGGCATCTGGGACGGCACGTCTCTCGTGTTTGCTGTTCGCCACTTCCTCTACTGGGTCTCAAGACTAACTCGACTGCAGGCAACCGGAGGCTGGTGGTCCTGGTGGGATACGGCGAAAGCATTGTTTCGATATGGCTTCCACTCGCCGCGTCGAACCCAGAAAGTCGTCGACGACATGGTACCATTACCGACGCGTTTTCTGCTTCAGAAAATCTCATTTCTTACGCGATAGGTTTCCAAATTTCTCACTCTCTATTCATCGACACCGCCGAAATGGTCCAAACTTGAAGACTTGGCCCAAACCTTGGAATGGAACGATCTGTTGTCCAAAAACACGGCAGATTGGCTTGAAGGCGAGGGCGTGAACCACAGATTCATCTCTGAGATAGTCGAGGCGTCCACGCGTGTGAATTATGGGCACAACGTCGACGAGATCCATGCGTTGGAAGGTGCTTGCTCGCTTGCGCCCACTGGGGCCACGTAAGCTTTGATTTCGCGCGTTAATATGTCGCTCACCATTTTCAGCGCCGTCGATGGGGGCAATTTCCAGATATTTGAACAGTTCTTGAATCGTTCCACCGCGAACGTTTTCTTGAAGACATCGGTCAGCGTTTGCGATCTCATTCCTTTCCCTTTTGACCACAGCTCCAGGTTCAATCCATAACCGCCAATTCCTCTGGCAAGTGGATTGTCGCTAGTGACCGCGGCTCGCAGAGCTACGACGCTGTCATTATTGCCGCCCCTTGGCAGTCGACCGGCATCGCCCTCCCGGAAGAAATCACCATCCCCAAACAGCCCTACGTCCACCTGCATGTGACGCTTTTCAGCACGAATCTGTCCAGTTTGCCCGCGAAATCTCTCAACCTGCCAGCATCGACGAAAATCCCGCCGATGCTGCTGACGACTCACGAAGGCGCGCGCAATGGCGGGAAGGAGCCCGAGTTTAACTCGCTGTCATACCACGGAAAAATCTCCGATTCGGAGTGGGTTGTGAAGATCTTCTCCAAGCAGCGCATTAGCGACGAGTGGTTGAGCAAGATGTTCGACGGCCAGGTCGGATGGGTTTACAGAAAAGAGGTCCGTCTCGGTCTCACTCAAGCTAATGCCTCACGCTGACATCTCTTCAGTGGGACGCATACCCTGTGCTCCCACCCACTTCGAGCTTCCCCCAGATTAAATTAGCGGATGGACTGTACTACTCCAATTCCTTTGAGCCGTGCGTTTCTTGTATTTGCCGCACAGAAGTTACAACTAACTATCCGAAGGTTCATCTCCACGATGGAGACGGAAACGATCAGCTCGCGAAACATCGTCGACTTGCTCCTGGAGGAGCACTTCAACACGACCATCTGCGGGAAACCAGAATTGAGTGATACGGTACAGAAAGACTCGGACGACTACGTTTACGGTTGGGATTGTTAAGCTTGCTATCCAAAAATACCCTTTCAACCTCCTTGCGGCACCTCGTTATGCCTTTTTCTCGTCGATCTCGGTAGCTTCTTCGGATGGCGAGGGCTCGGTGCTCTGTTTTTCGATGTCGACGTCCGGTACTGCATGCCGATCGCCAGCCGCAGAGGGAGCCGCCTCGTTTTCGTCGGATGGCGTACTAACGCCGTCCATATAATTTCGCCGCATTTCGATATAGTCGGTCGCAAATTCCCCGATTTCGACCTCATCCATCCCGAGCTTCTCTTCCTCCGGCGTCAGCTTCAGTCGCAGGCCAGCCAGCTCGAGTGCTTTGACCAGCAGCGCGGTAACGGTGAAGGTGTACGTGACCGCCGCTGCGATGTATGCGATCTGAATGTAGAGTTGCTTCCAGTTTCGATCAACCCAACCACCACTGATGACCGTGGTCCCATCCAGTCCAGCTATGGTGGCGGACCCGAAAAGCCCATTGCACAACAGTCCAACGATCCCGCCAACTGCATGCTCGGCGAACAAGTCGAGTGTATCGTCGATATGCACCAGGAATTTAACTGCGAAGGTTGGGTCAGACTACGGCACGTGATCACACAGACATGTACCCTTCGTCGCAAAATTGCAAAGGCCACCGGACAGTATGCCGACGATGACACTCCCCCACGATGGCACGAAACCACTGGCTCAATCAGGTTCACAGGTAGCTGGCCGAAAAAGATGGTGGACAGACCTGGAAGGTGTCGCGGCCACGAGACCGGCTATGGTTCCCGAACACAGCGCGACCATGCTCCATCGCCTTTCCAATCTGAAGTCCAATAGGACCCATGTCATTCCCCCAAAAGCAGCAGCGAGCATGGAGTTCCAAATAGCCATGATAGCCCTGAGGTTTGCACCGAAGGCAGATCCTACATATATTGAGACGGAGATCATCGAATGTTAAACATTTGTTACCGCCGTTGAACGAAAGCCATCCCAACCAAAGAATGAAGGTCCCCAAGTTGACCATTGACACGTTATGCGGACGGAAATTAAGAAGCTCGTCCTGGCTCCGCCGTCCGAGAACCCAAGCGAGGGCGAGGCCACCAACGCCACTGCCGATTTCCACTGGACCACCTCCAGCGAAGTCGATGGCGCCCCACTTGAAAGCCCATCCATTCTTTGACCATACCCTATACAACAAGTTAACGCCAAGTCCTGGAGCAGATTTATAGCGAGCATTATCAATACCAGCAAGCAACCGGGCAGTATACTGGCATCCAGGGTCAACAGCAAGGCGGAAAGCCTTCCAAGAACGCACCAAGGGTTACCCAGAGAAACGTCAGCACCATCGCCGGAAACACGCGCCCGCGCTCCGCGATACCCCCGACGAGGATGGCCGCTGTCACCTGCGTGCCATATTATTCAGAATAAAGCCGGAACCAAATCGGGTGTTCTTACACAGGCGAACTCCATCTGGAAGAGGGCATAGAGAAGCTCGGGTATCGACTGGAGCCAACGCGTCATAAACATCGCATCTGCGCTGTTGGGGACCCGACTTACCGGCGCCACCACTGTAGGGTTCCCCAAGACGTTGCGGAGCCCAATGTTGGCGAGATTTCCAATAAAGCCGTTGGTAGCAGTCGAAGAAAACGCGAGCGAGTATCCCCAGAAGTACCTAGGTAGGGAAAATGGTTGTTCGCGAGTATGTCCGTTGGGCCATGCACCCACCACTGGAATATAACGATCGCATTGGCCCCGGATACCGCCCAGATGAGGCTTACTTTACGGAGATGGTGAGGCAAATGATGGTCGACGCGAGAGAAACAGCGCACGAGCGGACTTTCTTCTCGAAAGACCCGAGTATAGAAACGCTGGGAACGATATGAGCTTTCGGCCGACCGAAAAGATGGCTTGGACGCGCCTAATCCCTGGAGATTATCGTAGTTGGTGTGCGAAGTGAGCTCCGTCGGCGGGACGAACCGGTATCATGAAAAACACCAAAGTGGCGCCTGCAATGAGCATGAGTTGGTGCGCAATCGCATGCCGAGGGTCGCGCACCGAGAATAATAAAGGCGACGTCTCCGCTAGCGAATCTGGCCTTTTTCAGGCATCGGCGATTGTCGAGAACAAGAAGAATTTACTGCGTTGCATCTGCAGAGCCGCGCGGGGCGAGGATCGAAAGCCAGGATGAACGAGCGGAGGAGTGGGACATCTTGGCGTAAGGTAGGAGCGCAAGGGCTGGGAGTCATGGGATGAGCCTTTATTTAGGGCGGTTTGCTAAGGGAGAGATGCTTCGACTGACGAGAGAACCACTGCCTGAGAATGCGTCGCGGGGTGTGCAGACGAGAACATACGATTGTTCATAATGTTGTACTAATTGTTTGGCTGCATGGAGCAGCCTCAGCCGCAGTGAGCGACCCAAGGCCCCGATCGTCGTCGACGCGCGCGTTGAAACGTTGTGTCGGCGTTACATCGTAAGAACTCTGAAGTCGGCCGATGCACACAGGTTCACCTTGGCCGATATTCCCGACAGTGCCCAGACACGCGTCTTCGCTTCAACCATGTCTCTTAGGCCCACCACCATCGACCCCTGCTGCTCATCGCCGTCCCAGACCTCGATCGTCACTGTACACGTCGAATATTCTCGGCACAGAAACTCCTGCCTCCATCCGCAATCCCAGCTTGCGCTGCTCGTAGCCACCGTCGCTTTCACTGCAATTGGCGGTCCCCATCCAAGCCGCACAATAGCTTTCATCTTCCGCACGGCACCCTTCGGTAGCAACGACCTGCATCCGTGAGGTGTATTCTGGATCGTGAGGCCTTCTACTTGATGCAGCGTTATTCGTGCAATCCCAATTTCTGTCAGCATCAGTGCCTGCGACTCAGGACTCTACGCATTTACCTCCATCGCCGCTGTTTCCTACAGGGTAGTAGAAGAGAGCACAAGAGAGATCCCCAACTCTCTGGCCAGACTTGCCCAAAAGTGGTAGGTCCGTTTCCGTCTTGAATTCGCCGACAACGCTGAAGGCTGCCGCGCCCAGAAGTCGGTCTCTGCGATATCGATGTGCGCCGTAGAGTTTCAACTGGACAACCTCTTCCGCCGATCGTACTAGCAAGAAAAACGTCTCTTCCAGCCAACTGGGGTCGTAGCTGGTGGCATGTCATCTATGTGCACCCGGGTGCTAGGAATATACCCTACGTTTCTGGCTGTATCTTCGTTTGTTCTTGTGCCATTGCCGTTTGAATGACAACAAAGGGCCTGGGTGCTCGAGGTGACCAGCTCGTTGAGTTGATGTGTGCGGATTGGATGACGAGCTTTAGCACGCCGACTGTCTCAAAAAAATCAGTGCTGGTACTGGTGCTGGAGGCGTCAGACATGGCCAGAGCCAAGTGTGTGTTCTCCTCGTGTCCGCAGTGAGGCAAGAAACATTGGGTGGACCAATAAGCTCAAACAAACTTCTTTCTCGAAACCACCATGATCCCAACTCCAGATCTCAGCCATCTCAAGCCTGCAGACTACGACGTGGTCTATGAACCTGCAGAAGACACATTCATCTTGATGGACGCGTTAGAACAGGACGCCGATGCTCTGAAACGAGGCTGTCCTCGAGTATGTCTCGAGATTGGGTCGGACCTTGCGCGTTTCGTGCAGCGCGACACGGCTCTCATGCCCACTCAGTTCTGGATCTGGCTGCGTATCCGCCTTTCTCGGAAGTTTTCTCGGTCCCTCCGAAGCCTTGTACCTCTGCACCGACATAAATTCGCATGCCTGTGCCTGCAGCAGAGCAACAGGCGACCAAAACAAGGTATTGACGCGATATTCTCCGGCCTAGACGCGATGAAGAATGACTCTAGATTCCATTAAATCTGGTAAATACATCCCTGGCGTATCCGTTCTTGGCACGCCTTCAGAACGCCGTCGACATAATCGTGTTCAATCCGCCATATGTGCCAACCATTACGGACGAGGCGATAACCGCGCAGCACGACCGTGGAATCGGCGGTGCATGGGCAGGAGGCGAGGATGGAATGGAGGTCACCAACATTTTCCTCTCGCGTGTCGCGGTATTCCCGAATTTGTTGCATTTCAAAGTCTAACTCCGCTGGAGGGCCTTCTTTCGCCAGGCGGCCGATTTTATCTCGTCGCAGTCCCGCAAAACAACATCTCAGCTATCCAAAAACGGCTCAGGGATGAAAACCAGTTGAACAGTGAAGTGAGCAATCTTCCCAGCCGGCCCTCCACGTGATCAAACCGTGAAAAAGATTGTGCTACATCGACGCGCAGGACGAGAGCACTTGTCCGTGGTTCGTTTTGAGAAAGCGTCGTAGAAACGTCTCGGAATAACGTACACGTACGGAGACTAAAGTAGGAATTAATAGTGGAGACTTTCCAATCCAGTCCGTCCACTGTGTTGTGGATTTTTTAAAAATAACTGTCCGCGCTCAGCCCCAATAGGTATTGTCTTGCTCAATCGTCAGATTCTGCAGTCCCAGGTCGACGTCCGCGCAGACTAAAGCGAGAAGGCGACGACATGGACATGGCTCGCCCGCCATCCATTCTGGGTGTCGATGTACCATTTGACGGGGGACCACTGGGATCAAAGTCGAGGCGGGCACGCAGCAGGCCACCACCGCCTTGCAGCTCAACGGAAACCTCCGCCGCCGTCACGCCCTGAGGTTGGATATGCCGCCAGATCTAGTTGCACGTTAACGGTCGTCCACGCACAGAACGATGGAGACCTACGTCAATCTCGCCTTCACCAAGCAGCTTGTCCTTGCCAAGGGTCTTGTGGTCGTGAATCCAAACATACGCCCGTGGAGTAAAGGCACCGGCGACGAACGAGAACGTCTCGTTCCATTCCGGCATCGCGGTCTTGTGAGTGGGCTTCGTTTTGAACTCCTTGTCGCCAACTCGGATCGTCGCGTACGGCTTGGCCTCGCCGCTGCACAGGTCCTTTGCATCGAGAATCGTGACGCGAAGCGTACCGGGCTCGTTGGTAGAAGAGTCGTGAGACGTTGCCGCCACATCTGCATGGAGGACCTCATTTTGGCCAACGGGGTGAGATGCTTGGCCCGAGGGCGCCTCCATGTGGGGCACTGGCGGGACATCGTCGTCCTTACCACCACGTTTGAAGACACCAGTGACGCCGTGAATGACACCCTTGCCCGCATGCACAGGCATTCCGCCAAACTGCGTCATAGCTCGTCCGGCGGTTGAGAAAGTCGAGGTGGCCTTGCGCGACTTGACGATGATTTCGGGTTGGAACATCAGACGAATGCGCACGTGACCATACTGGCCCTTGGACGAAACGAGGTCCAATGTGCGCTCGACAGCCTCAAATGGCTCGATGTCGGCCAAATGAATTTGCGCGACACCCAAAGTTTCAGCGGTACCGATTTGGTTCCAGTCAAAGATCTCGACAGAGAAATCGGCAGCGACCCGCGACGGCTGGCGATGGTCATTAGAACGTCGAAGGAATCGAAAGAAGCAGACACGTACCACGCTGACCGTGAAGTTCTCATTCCATACAGGCGAAAGCGTCTTCTTCTTGGTCTGCGACTTGAAGACTTTGGCTCCATTCAAGGAGAACACGGCGTATGGGTCGGATTTGCCTTGGACGGGTCAAGAGCATGTCTAGGTCGCAGGGAATAGAGCCTACCGGAACGATCAACGCCGCGAATGTCTCCTCCATCCAGCAGGTCCACCCGAAGCATGCCCTGATCTGACAATACATCAGTTAAAAGTACCGTAATCTCAGGAATCAACACACTGTTGATGCTCTCGCGAGCCTCCAGTTGCACTGGCGCGGGTACGTAGCGCGACTCAATCATGACAGTCGATGTGTTCAGACTCTCAGACTGGAGAGTAAACTCTTGTGGTCCAGACTGTTTGAGAATAAGTATGAAGTGTATTGCATTGCAAAGAAGCGCACCAGAGTGGATTGCAAAAACGCCTTGGAGTCGCCTTTCCATTCCGCAATAATCACGTCCTTGTCGCCCTCCTCGGCCTCGTTGAGGCGCAGCCAGACGCGTCCAAAGTCGAGCTCCTTGATGAACCCCTCGCCGACGCTCTCCCACTGAGCGTTGTTTGACCGGGGACGAATAGTGCTGAAGCATGGCCAGTAGCCGTCGTCGAGAAGAACCTCTAACCGCGCCTTCTTGGCCAGCTTTCCGGAGACGACGTTGAACACGATGACACCAGATTCTGCGAAGCGGCATTGAGCAAGGCAACAGCACGATGTCTGAGAAGTTACGCACGATGTGTGAGCAGCTCGTCGACACTGAGCTGCACACCCTTCGGCTCTTCCTTTTCTTCCGGGTTCTCCGCCGCGGGTGCAGCAGGTGCAGCAGGCTTGGCAGCGTCGTGCTCGACAATGGTGGGAGCGTCGGTAATCTGGTCCTCGCCGATGAAGTGGGAGGTTGCATGGGCAGTACGAACGGCCTTGCCGTCGGGGTCTTCCTGGTCGGCGGCGCGTTGCAACTCGTTGCCCGTGGAGTCGAACTTGACACCCTCCAGCGCGAGGGTGGGGATGAACTCGGCCGAGTAGTAGAGTTGGCCCTTGAACGTGTTGTTCTTGTCCAACCTGAATCGCTCCGTGGTGGTCTTCTTGCCCGTCGACTCGAAAGGATACTCGCGATCGGTCGACTCTTTTGCGAGGTCCGAAACTCGAAGCTCGACGTTGCCCAAAGACCGATCCTAGAAGAGTGTCACAATGGATGGAAACGGTGACATGCAAACAAACCTTGGTTAGATGCTGGTAGTCCATGCACTCGAGGAGCATCGTCTAGGAAATGGTGAGTACGTGACCACGACGACGCATGTTTCTTGCCTCTCTCAGACTGTGAACTGGACGGTGGATCAGTAATGACCGAGATTATCGTCGCACTACTCACCTGGAATGTAGATGATCTCGTCCCAGACGGGGTTCAAGTCTAGGTGCTGATGAGAAAGAAGCCTTCTCACACGAAGTGGACACAAACTGTTGTTGATGACCTCTGTGCGGCCCTTCGTGACGTCATGAACTTGCACGCGCATATACGGGTCGCTCTGCGAGAAGATGAATGAAAGGTTAGAATCGCTCGCAAGACGAACCTTGCCACCAAGGGTTGCTTCGACATTCCTAGCACGCGTCAGCACAAGCTAATACGCGGGAGTGAAGTCCACGTACTTGACATCGACGGCTTTGTCGAGATGCAGACGAACGACACCAATGGGAGGTGTGTACTGGTCGGCGCCGTGCAAGCTCCCAGCCATATTGAGCGGCTTCCATTCGGCGGAGATGCGGACCTTTCCGCTCTTGCAGTTGCTCAACGGGAACCAGTCGCGACCGGCCTCGTTCTTGCTCTGGAGCAAGTCCTCGAGCTTGATGGACATGTACCCCACGACGGGGTCCTTCAGGAAGTCGCGGTCATCGACCACCTCGATCAAAACGAGCGACGACGCTTTATCGGCACACAAGAACTCGTAGGCCTGTTCCCAGACCGGCGCGTTGGTGTGCTTGAATCGCCGTGTGCGGAACACCTCATTCTTGCGGTCACCGAGGCAGACTTTGGCGAAGGGATTTAGGTCGCCGGACATAGACTTGCTCTGGTCCAGCTCCTTCGCCTGGTGGATCGTCAGACGTACGATGCCAACGGCTAAAGGACCTGAGTATCGAGACACTGCTCCAGGACAAACGAAACTTACTGGTATCCGGGAGCGTCTGGCCTTCCTCGGCTTTAAGAACCGGGTAGTACGAAATGCTGTATCGCAAAATACCACGTTCCTTGCCGTCCTTGAGAAGAGAAGCTTCGATGCCTTCACGAACGGCATCTTCTTGGAGCTGAGCAAGCTCAAAGGTCGTGCTGCTCATGAGGGCATTCTTGCGATGGTCGTTGTAGTCGTACACACTCAAGACCAACGACTCGTTGAGCGAGTTGATGAGAATGAACTTTGTTTCCATCCAAGACGGGTTGTAGCTGGGGAGAGTAAGCATTGGCATAGCGCACGGGAAGAAGCCATCTTACGTGTCGCTCTTGTATTTCGTGACCGCCAACTCCTCGCGGTTGTTCAAGCTCAGAGAAACGTATGGATCGGGAATTCCGCCACCGATCTTGGTACCAGTGAGACTCCGAGCGGACTCGACGGTAACTTGCAGGACACCGATGGCGGTATCGAGTGGGGTGCCGGAAAGCAGTTGCTCCAAGTTGAGTGTGAAAACGTTCGGGTCGTACATAAGCGGCGCAAGAGTTGCATGCGTCATATCGCGAATGAAGGAGGATAGTCCCGGAATCTACGCGGGGATTAGTAAGACGGGTGTACGGCGAAGATATGCTGCGTACGTTGGCGATATCGAAACCGAAATGCTCGCCTCCAATCGGTTTCAGAACGTAGTCGATAACCGGCTTCTCGAGGAAGCAGATGTCGACAATTTGGACATGGGGGAAGTTGGACATCAGCTTCATGCGTATCCGCATGAGACCGCTGAACGTGATATCTTCGACGAGGATGGGCATCGACGCCGTTGCAAGACCTTTGCCGAGGCGGACAGAGAGGACGATCTTGGGGTTCACCTTGTTGGCGACTTGGCGGGGAGTTAGATCCGCCACGTCGTTGGGAGTAAAGGAAATGCCCCAGTCCATCATAACAACGTCGTCTGGGGTCTTGGGGAAGGTGCGGACTTTGTCGATACGGGGCGCCTTGGTGCCGAGGGTAAATTGAGTGAGACGGAGAGAGTCAAGGAACGCGGGTGTATTCGCGCTGAGGATCTGGTCGACGGAGGAAATGACAGTCGCGCTAAGCACAGGTTCGTAGATGAGCCAGAAACGATCCAAGAAATTGTTCATCCAGTCTGCCGACTCGTGCTCAGAGATGAGCCGGGTTTTGACGAGTTCGCGCTGGATGTCGTCGCGTGCAGTACGACGGACGCGCTGCATGGACGTGGTGTAGTATGTGTTGCATACGGCAAGCACGATGAACAACCAGCCCCAACCGAAGTTGAAGCGGGTCAGGAAGTGTGAAGCGAACACAGCCTAAGCATACTCCGGTCAGCGAACAGTTGGCGCAGCAGTGGCCACGTACGAAAACAATAATGGCGGCATTGTGGTACCATGCACCGTAGTACTGTTCACTAAGGTACATGTCTAGCACGCCCTTGTCGGCAGCATGCTCTGGGTCTGAACTCGTGGCTTGTTGCCATCCGACGCGGTACCAGTCAGGAATAGCGCTGGCAACAGGGGCCGAGATGGCGCCTGGTGCCTGGGGCGTGTCGTCGTGCTCGTCATGGTGTGCAGGAGAATCGGGGGTAGGTGCGTCCGCGTCTTGGATGTTTATTGTTGGCACAACGCTTGATTTTGCCGCGTCGATGGTGAGTTCTAGAATGGCGTGAGCAAAAGACCGGCCCGTAGTGGACGAATACCTCTTGCTTGGGGAGCACCGTCTTGTTTGACGACGCTCTTGAGCTGGTCCCTATTCTTGGCTGCAGCGGCGCCCTTTTCGGCTGGGGAAGCGTCTGGATCGAAGGTGTGGACTTGGACGCGTCCGTTCTCCTGGAGAGGGGCGAGGCCGTTGCCGTTGTGCCCGTTCGTGGACATGGTGGATGAAGGAAGGACTTGAACGAGGCTCGTGGGGCTCTTTAGAAGGAGGGTCTTGAAGACGTCACAGCCTGAGGTCATCCGCATCATCCATGTCCTCGTCCGCGTCGCTGCGTGGCCTTTACAGCGACCGGACAACAGCCTGGTCCTTTGTGTCTCCGCCACCCGTCTCCAATGCGTCGTCCGTTCAGCCACCACCGGGCCATCCGTACCAGTGGTCGTCGCGGCCGGCCCATAATTCCATCTTCGACCTGTCTCCCCAACTGGCCGACTCTGCGGATGGAATAGACACAATACACTTCTTCAAGACATTCGGGGCCTCGGTCATTCTCCAATACACAAGCTCGGCCATTGCCATGCCCTGGGAGGTCGGCAAGCTGCTGCTCCAGGTCCAGTGGGTCCCGCGCGACGCTGGCGAACCTGACCCGACAGAGCTCCCAGACGACGAGGATGATGCTGTATGTTTATTTCTTTCTCGGCCGTTGTTTATTGACTGAAAATGACCCCCAGTTGAGCGACGCGTCCAACGACAATGACTCTTATTTCGCTGATCCGAACGCGACGCCGCTTGCAGGGTCCTCAACGCTTCGGCCAACGGACGAGCAGGGTTACGTCGTCCGGCGCTCGGTGTTGGAGGAGGGCACGCGTCCCGAATACATCATTCCGCTCGGCAGCGCAAACGGCGTCTGGGGCATGATAAAACGCGTCGGTCGCTTCCGTGGCGAAGGATGGTTAGCGCTGTGGAAAGGTATGCTGTTTGCGACTCTCGAACCGCCGCCCTTACTTATCCTTGTCCAGGATTGTTAACGACATGCATCAGCGAAGTGCTTTCCTCGACTTTTCAGCCTCTCCTTCGCAGTCTGCTGCAGTCGCTCCTCCTTCCCCGAAACGCCGTTTTTCACCGTCCTCCACTCTTTATTCCCGTGCTCTCGCAGCTCATTACGGGCTTCCTGCTGTCGCCGCTCGACTTGGTCCGGACTCGTTTAATCGCGCAATCCTTTTCTTCGCGGCATATGACATACAGCGGTCCGCTGGATGCGCTCTCCCGTATTCTCCGCGAAGAAGGCGGTTTGAAGGGCGTCTACCTGCACCCGCATCTCCTCATCCCGACAATCATCGACAACACCCTCCCTTCGTTTGTCTCTTTTGTCCTCCCGGGCCTTCTGGCTTCGTACATTGGGATTCCCATCTCCGAAGAAACCCATCCAATCGCATGGGGCGTTGCCGAGCTGTCGGCTAGCTGTCTGGGCCTCCTCATAAGCCTGCCCTTCGAGACGGTCCGTCGACGCCTGCAAATCCAGGTCCGCGGTACCGCGCAGCCGATCCGCGGCTGCGTCGAGCTGCGGCCCACACCGTACAACGGCGTCGTCGATGCGTTCTGGCATATCCTCACCGAAGAGCGCTCCGATCTCCCGATTACAATTTCAAGGAGGAAACGACGGGCGAGCAAAGGCAAGGAGCGGGCTGGGACCGAGGAACAACCGCCGAAGGAGCCAGTGGACGAACAAGGGTGGATGCGGGGCACGGGTATCGGGCAGTTGTATCGCGGGTTGGGGATGAGGCTCAGCGCTAGCATCATCGTGTTTGCGCTTGCGTTGTTCAGTGGCGGTGAAGATATGGATGGCGGTTGGGCCGAGTTATGATTCGTGTATATCACTGGCTAATGGTTTTCTCATCTCAGAGATTAACGGATGTTCGCTCGACGTCAGGATGCTGGCGCTACTAGAACGCTATGCCAGTGGCAGTGGACCACAACTTCATGAGGGGTTGCGAACTCGTGTACTCGTGTATTAATGAAGCCGTTAATGAGGCCCGTGTGCGCGGTGGAATTGAGATGTATTAGCGTGCAACAGCAGTATAGCTCCTGTGTGATGATGGTTGATCAGCTCGTTGCTCAAGGCAGTCTCAAGGCTCTCCACAGTTCACATACTTCTCTTGCGGGTACACTGATATGGTTGTATAGTGTAGTGGTCCAGCACGCAGGATTTTGACGCGTTAATCTCGTGCAAATGTTCCTGAGCCCCCGGTTCGAACCCGGGTACGACCTTCTTTTGGCCACATTAATCTGGGCTCATCTTTTTGGATAAAAAAACACTGCCAGCTCAGAAACCTAACCATGGTGAATTGGGTATGGATCCTAGATTAATCTAGTAGTGAATATCTCTAGTGGGTCCTGGTACACAAGGAGATACATGCTGAGATTACATAAGAGAAGATGACTTTGAGCTGGCTAGACATGGACTCTAGTTAAGCACACTGCTTGTCCTTGTGCTCATGACCTGGTGGAGTGTTGTTCTTGTCATGCCTGTCCTTGTGCTTATGCTTGTACTTGTCCTCGCCATTGTACCCGGTAGAGTATTGTTCTCGTCATGCTCATGCTTGTGCTCATTCTGATGAATGGGTGGAGCATCAAGCTCATCTGTGTCAGTCTCCATCTATATCTGAGCAGATAGAACGGGCGGTGCAAGCTGCTCTTGTTTGGGCTGGCTAGGAACCAGTAGAACAGTGCCATGAAACCACCAACAACCCCTACCTGCTAACCCCGACACCAATCATATCTGACTGATCCTACCCACCGATCTTATCCAACCGATCCTATCTGACCGATCTCGTTTACAAACCCCTGCCAAGTGATTAGGCGTGTATATAAGTAGTACCAAGATGTCCTGTAGCCTTAGATTCGTTCTCGTCAATTCTACCTACTCACGCTAGATGACTTGGAGAACCTTGTAAAAACCCCGAAAGAAGCGCCATCGTACTGCCTGTTGGAGAGCCAACTGCAGAGTTCAATAACCCCGTCCACTTTACCCCATGACACGACATCGCTGACAGAAGAACAAATCTCTCAACTCCAACCCAATGTACTATGAGTACCGAACCGCAGGACCCTGCTGTTAACTCCACGGGAATGCAAGTTAACCCAGAAGACCCCTACCTCAAACAGAGAGCCGTGTTCACCAGGCTTGACACCACAGAGCTGCAGCATCGCATGATTATCCTACTGTTGGAAAACCGTGCGCGCAATGACCAGGCCAACCACTGCAATCATGAGTCTAACTCAAATGCGCCGAAGAAGCCGTCTTCGACCTGCGAAGCAAGCTCAACCACCATGTCCAAGCCACTCTCATGCATGAAGTAGTGCTTCTCTCTGCTGATGACATCCATCATATTGACTCACACAAGGACTCGGCTTTCTACAATGTTGTGGTGCAGTTTGGGATAGATGTCTTTGTTGCTTGGAGGATGCATCAAGGCAAGCCTCCTTTCTCCTGCTTGATTTCGCTGATAACCAAAGGCGTAGATTGGTCAATGCTGACCGCACATAAAAAGTGCAGTCAGCGAGGCTTCCGTGCACTCAAAGTCGGTGTACCACCCATAGACAGACGGCCAGACGGAACGAGTAAACTAGGAGGTGGATGTAAGGGCAACCCCTGAGACGTGGTGTGACCCGACAATCTGGCAGGGGGGATCCAAAGGTCAATAACGCCCTAACTAGTACAAGGAGCGCACCTGGCAGGGGGGATCCAAAGAGAAGAAACTCTGGAGACCCCCTGACAGGTGGCAAACTATTTAAGAGCGCTACGGCGCCATGTGCAGTAGGCACGAGCTTGATCACATGCATAATCCCATCTTGATGGTTGCAAGGGAAAATGCGGATCCGGGTAAATGGGAGTCGTCACACGTGTGACAGCCTCCCCCAGAATCTTGAGGTTGTCACGCGTGACCATGGGGTTCTGTGCTCCGGCAACAAACCTTCCCCTAGTTGCAGGCAGAGAGCTGGAGGGTCTTGGGGATGCAGGGATGGTATCAGAGGTCAGATCGGCAGTGAAATTGATCCGAGCAGGGGTTCCCCTGACATCACCCCCCTTGGAATGCGGCGTCTCGACGCATAGGCTCGGAGATGGTTTGGAAGGGGATGGCGTCGAAGAGGGCAGCACCGATGACCCGGGAGCGTTTGGATAGCGCCGGTAGTACTCCGCGATATGCTCTGGAGCATGCAGACGGTCGTGCCGAACCCATTGGTCGTGGTCCGGACCGTATCCCTTGTAGCGCACAAGGAAGTTAAGCTTCCGGTAGCGCACGCGCGCGTCCAAGATCTCCTCGACCTCCCAGACCTCGTGACCCTCATCGTCGAGCTCTGGAGGGGGTTCGTCGTAGCCCGGACGTCCCGGAAATGGCTCTTCCTGCGCAAGCTCGAGTTTGACAACCGGGAAGACCGGGTGGAGACGCGAATACTTGGCGGGCAGTTCAAGCTTGAACGCACCCTTCCCAACCACCTGGATGACCTTGAATGGACCGAGGCGTCGATGCGAGAACTTCTCCGAAGGACGAGTCGTACGGATATCGGAGGCATCGAGCCAGACACGGTCTCCGACCTTGATGTCTGGAGCTCCGGTACGCCTCCGATCATAGTATCGCTTGTACTCGTCCTTGGCCTTCGCCAACGCAGCCTTTGCTTCCGAGACTCCACTGGCAATCCGGTCCCGGAACTCGTTCACCGACTCCACTTTCGACCGGAGTCCTCCGGGCTCAAAGCCCATCCTTGGAATCCTCCCGGTGTCCGTCATAAACGGCACCTGCTGAGTCGAAGAGTGGATGTGGTTGTTGTACGAGAACTCCGCGGTCGGAAGCAGCTCGTCCCAGTCGTTTTGGGCGTAGTTGGTGAAGATCCGGATATACTGCTCGAGTTCTTGATTGACGCGCTCGGTCTGTCCATCGGTCTGCGGGTGGTACGCGGTCGACGTAGCAGGTTCAATCCCAACAAGGCGCCACAGCTCGCGGGTAAATTCCGCAACAAACTGTGGGCCTCGGTCAGAAATGTACCGCTCCGGCAGACCATGGTGTCGCCAAACATTCCGGTAATACAGGCGTGCGGCTCCGACTGCGTCAAGAGTCGTATGACACTCCGGAAGTGCGCCCGCTTCCGAGAACATCAACAACAACCATGACCGCGTCGTACCCGTGGGCCTCCGGGAGCTCGACGATGAAGTCTACTGACACCGTATGCCAGCGCTCCGGAGGGACTTCCGTGGGGTGGAGCTCACCAATCGGGAGCTTTCGGAGGACCTTAGTCCGGCAGCATAAATCGCACGTTGCAACGTAACGACCTACATGCCGGGACATCTGGGGCCACCAGTAGTTCCGAGAGATGAGCTCCAGCGTCTTGAAACGCCCCGCATGCCCTGCGACACGAGTGTCGTGGTGCTGCTCAATGATCCGGCGGCGAAGGTCTTTGTCCTTGGGGACGACGATCCGACCCCCGGAAGTACAGAAGTCCGTCCGAGACGTGCCATTCTGACGACCGGGTGGACTTCGCTCCGCGAGCCTTGAGCAGATCCCGGGCAGCAAGCGCAACTGGCTCCTCCAAGTCAGGGTCCCCGGATAGGGCGTTTCGGACGTCCCGGAGGATAGGACCCTCTGGACCGCCGACCCGAATGCCCTCCAACGCACGGACCTGGAACAACTCCGGACGGAGCAAGGTCACGTCGGAATTGTCGGAAGTAACTCCGTGGTCCGGACGTCGGGACAGCGCATCCGGACGACCCATCCGGCTACCCGGAACATGGTGGAGCGTGAAGTCGAACCGGGACAAGTACAGGGACCATCGTGCCTGCCTCCGGTTCAACTGCTGCGACTTGCGGAAGTATTCCAGGTTCTTGTGGTCGGTCCAGATCTCGACCGGATGCTCCGCGCCTTCGAGGAAGTGTCGCCACTCCTCAAGAGCGCGGATTATCGCGAGCATCTCCTTGTCGTGAATCTCGTAGTTGCGCTGGACGTCATTTAAGCTCTTGGAATAGAACGCAACCGGAAGCCACTTCCCATCCGGGCGGATTGTTGTGAAAGTACCGCCCCCGTAGCAAAGTCCGAGCTATCCGCCTCGAGTCGGAAGGGTTTCGCGTCGTCCGGAAGGAGGAGTACCGGCTCCGAGGTCACAGCCGATTTGAGTCCGTCGAAAGCGGCAGCCTCGGAGGCGCCCCAGACCCAAGATGCGCCCTTCTTGGTGAGGTCGAACAGCGCGCGCGCTGTATGCGGAAAACCCACCAATGAACCGACGATAGAAGTTGGTGAAGCCCAAGAACTGCTGGAGCTCCTTCTTGTTCGTCAGTTCTAGCCACGCAGCGACGCCGGCGACCTTGACGGGGTCCATCTCGACGTGGCCGTTGGAGATGACAACGCCAAGGTACTCGATGGACGAGTGCTCGAACTCGCACTTCTCTAGGCGCAGGTAAAGCTTATGCTCCCAGAGACAACGCAAGACCTCGCGGACAATCTCTCGATGTCGAGCGAGGTCCAGGTGAGAGATGAGGATGTCGTCTAGGTAGACCATGACGTCGCCCGAGAGGATGAGGTCCTGGAAGATCTCGTTCATCATCGTCTGGAACGTTGACGGCGAGTTGGTGAGGCCGAAGTACATGACGAGCGGTTCGAACAGGCCGCGGTTGCATCAGAACGCGGCCTTCCACTCGTCGCCTTCCTTAATACGCACGTTGTTGAAGCCCCAACGGACGTCCAACTTGGTGAAGTAACGCGCTTTCGGAGGCGGTTGACGAGGTCGTTGATAAGAGGAAGGGGGTAACGGTTCTTGACGGTCATCGCGTTCAGCGCCCGGTAGTCCTGCACGAGCCGGAGTCTTCCGTCCTTCTTCTTGACGAAGAAGACCGGAGAAGCCATCGGAGACTTCGAAGGGCGGATCCGGCCAGTGGAGAGGCCCTCGGAGATGAAGGCGTTGAGCTCCTTCTGCTCCAGCGGAGACAGTGGGTAGACCTTGCAGTTCGCGGGTTTCGCATCTGGAACGAGCTCGATTGCATGGTCCCACGCACGGTGCTCCGGAAGGGAGTTGAAGGCTTCCTCCGCAAAGACGCGTTGGAGAACTCCACAGCCCAGTCCGGGATCTCCGAGCTTGGTGGCGCGGAGTTGCGTGGCGAACGCCTCTGCGAGCCGCTGAGAAACCGTGGTACTGGCGCGTATCTCCTCGCGAAGCTCATCCGGAGGCCGGAACGTCGTGTAGAAGACTCGATCTCCCTCCTCGAGGTCATCGTCAGAGTCCTCATCGTCGTCCGGGTCCGGCATGAGCCCAGGTAGGTCCGAAGGTTCGAGCTCCGAGTCCTCCGGAGGTCCAGGATCCGGGAAAGGATCGGAACGAAGTCTCCGGAGTGCTGCGGCAGCGGAACGTGCGGCCTTTTCTCGGAGCGTTGCTCGTCGCGGCAGGTAGAGCAGGAGGCAGGGCAGCGGCTCATCTTGACCTCGTCGTCTCCCAGTTGATCTCCGGGTTGTGGCGGCGGAGCCAGGAGTGTCCAAGGATCACGTCCTGTTTCCCCAACCCGGTAACCGCGAGTTGCATGCGCTCAGAGTGGCCCTTGTAGTGAACTACAAGGTCCGCCATCTTCCGGATTGCTCCGGCGTCGTTGGGCGTGCCATCGACGTTGAAGACAGGGATGGGCCGGGACAGGTCGCGTACGGGGATCCCATTCCGTACGACGTAGTCCGAGTCGATGAAGTCGGAAGTCGCCCCACAGTCTACAAGACCTCGGACAGAGAGCTTCAGAGCGTTCTCCGTCGACTCAATCTCAAGAGGGAGGTGAAGCGAGTTTGGACCAGGGGCAGCAGAGACTTGGTACGACTCCGGAAGGCGTCTCTCCCATTTAGGTCGCTTAGGGAGTACGCGGGTGAGGACAATCCGGACAATCTCCGGGCTAGGAGTTGGACCCAGGGTGGCTGGAGGAGGGGAGGGAAGGTCGGGAGGGGTTGGTACGTCTATCGCTTCGTCTGATGCACCACATGTATTGTCTTGGGGATACAAACAGGCGAAACGATTATACGACGCGGACGAGGGCGTACTGCTCACTCGCCGCGGCGGGGAAAACCCTCCTGGACCTCCGCTTCGTGTTCCGCAACGTCCTCGGCGTCTTGGAAGCGGGCTACAAGCTCCTCCGAGAGGTCTGGACCAAGCTGACGGATGACCTCGTCAAGGAAGTCGACACCGCGGACGTCGGCTGGCTCCGGGCATTGGTTGGCCAGGTGGCCAGGCTTGCCGCAGCGGAAGCAGGTGCGACACGACCTCCGGCGGCCCGGGTGCGATCCACGTCCATCGGAACTGGGGCTGGGGCAGCGGCCGGAGCTACCGGAACGTTACGAGGACGAGGGGAGCAGGCGCAAAGGCCGGAGCAAGGCGGAAGGGGTTAGGCGCACCGCGGTTGGCACCCCAGGCAATGTGGTTGCCTTGCATGTTGGCCTCATACTGCTGGTACACCCGGTTTTGCCACTCGTCGAAGTCTGCCGCAGCCGGAGCGCTTCTGGAGGTTGTTATGGCGTGGTTGATACACGACTTGACTTGACCCGGAGCGGAACTTGGTGGTTTTGACGAGCAGGTCGGTGAAGCTGGAGGCAGCCCAGAGCTCCTCGAACTCGTCGGTATAGTCGTAGAAGTCCTTCTTGCCCATGCAGTACGCCGTGAACTCGAGCTTGGCAATAGCGCGCTCCTGGGTGTTGGGCTCCACAAATTGGGGTGTGAAGTCTGCGACAAACATGTCAAAGTCGGCCCAGGGGGAGAACCGGAGCGTTCGCCCTACACTCCGCCCACTTCTGTGCCTGCCCGAGAGACATGTATGAAAGCGCAAAGTAGATGACCTTGGTGTCGGAGACCTGTCCGTTGACGTAAAACGCCTCCTGGGACAAGTCTGACGTAGGTCCGGATAGTATGGAGGAAGGCTTTGCCCTTTGTGCGGTCACCGTCGTAAATCGGCGGAGGGTTCGCACGGATCTGCGGGGGCGCGGACAGCTCCGGGTTGCGCTGGAGCGTTTCCGGCGGGAACCGGAGGCGGAACGGGGACAGGAGGAGGTGGTGTAGGTGGAGCATTAGCGAGACCAGTTATTTGTTGTAGGATTTGGTCGAGAGCATTCTCCATGTTGGTCATGCGCGTTGCTAAGTCGTCCGGAGCAGCTCCGGCACCCGGAGCGGCTTGCTGGACGCCGTCCATGACTGTCGATGGTTCAGGAGAGGAGGGGGCAAGTTGCGACGAAGCCTCAGAGTACTCGGACGAAACGTCGGAGTCGCTCGGAGCGCGGAAGGTCGCAATCTTGACCGGTTATCCCGAGGAGAGTTTCTTCTGCTGTAAGGGCAACCCCTGAGACGTGGTGTGACCCGACAATCTGGCAGGGGGGATCCAAAGGTCAATAACGCCCTAACTAGTACAAGGAGCGCACCTGGCAGGGGGGATCCAAAGAGAAGAAACTCTGGAGACCCCCTGACAGGTGGCAAACTATTTAAGAGCGCTACGGCGCCATGTGCAGTAGGCACGAGCTTGATCACATGCATAATCCCATCTTGATGGTTGCAATGGAAAATGCGGATCCGGGTAAATGGGAGTCGTCACACGTGTGACAGCCTCCCCAGAATCTTGAGGTTGTCACGCGTGACCATGGGGTTCTGTGCTCCGGCAACAAACCTTCCCCTAGTTGCAGGCAGAGAGCTGGAGGGTCTTGGGGATGCAGGGATGGTATCAGAGGTCAGATCGGCAGTGAAATTGATCCGAGCAGGGGTTCCCTGACAGTGGAACAATACCTCCGGGTGTTCTGCAACTTTTGACAGGACGATTGGGAAGACTGGCTGTTGATAGCAGAGTTCTGTTGCAATGACAAGATGCACACCGCGACGGGGTTCTCCCTATTCTTCACGACACTTGGCTTCCACCCGAGAAAAACCAACGAACCCCGGCTGGAAGTCGCGTCGGAAGCCACAAAGGACTTTGCCATACAGATGGAAAACACACGAGTAGACACCGCTGCAGCAATGCGCTATGCGAACGAAGTCATGAAGAAGTTCTACGATGCCAGCGACAGCCAGATCACGGCTACGAGCCGGGAGACAAAGTACTGTAGTATTTT
Organism: Mycena chlorophos; assembly: GCA_014461115.1. Lineage (NCBI taxonomy): Eukaryota > Fungi > Basidiomycota > Agaricomycetes > Agaricales > Mycenaceae > Mycena > Mycena chlorophos. The sequence goes on along the minus strand of JACAZE010000007.1, from coordinate 803,606 downwards.
GATCAATTATGCCGGTCACGGTCACACCATTTTTTTTGGCCGAAATTTTTTTGGCCGGTCACAGGTCACAGCAAAATCTTTGGTCCCAAACTGTCCAAATATGGTAATTTGTCACAATTTTTGGTGCCTGCGGCGCGCATCATTACCATATAAGGCAACTGTCACGCCGGTCCGGGCCTCCGGCCTAATTACAGTTTTCTGCCAATGGGTCACAGGTCACAGGCCTGCCTAATTGATCGAAATACTACAGTATGGCTCAGTGTGGAGAGCCTGACGACGCACCGATCGACAAAAAAACTCGACAACAAGCGACTGGGACCCTTCAAGGTCAAGCGCAAAATTGGCGCGATTTCATACGAACTCGAACTGCCGGACTTGTGGGACATATACCCGGTCTTCAACACTGTCCTGCTGCGGCCGTTCACAAAACCCAGCACAGAACACCAGCGGGTGCCAGCACCACTGCCACTGGACCTCATAGACGGCCAGCCGGTCTGGAAAGTGGAGGAGATCCTCGGCGCAAAGCCTGACAAGGTTCGAAATCGACCCTATTCCTTATCAAGTGGAAGGGTTACCCCCGCGAGGAGGCCAGCTGGGAATCACGAAGGAATTTCGAGCAAATGGAAGAAATGCTGCAAGAATTCTACAACCGCAACCCCGACGTACCTTGCGAAACAGCAACGAAGTGAGGGTGGCGACTACTGCCACTGGAGGAGCTCCCAGAGTTCCTGGAGACCCAAGCCGACCAAGAAGTGAACAGCTAAGGACTGTGTCGCACCCACGCCGCGCACAAGACCCCCGCCGCGCAAGCAGCGTTGAATCCTGCTGCCGACGGGGTACAACCCCACATTGTCGGGACAACATGCGCCTGGAGGAGGGGTGATGTCATGACACCGCCCTCGGCCTGACCCCAGCTTCTACCCGTGACGCCTGCATGCCCACCTCCTAACGTACTATGTCCAATGAACTTCTTTTCAGTCCAAAGCTGGGACCATTGCCAATGGTCTCAAAAACCTATATTGTTTTTGTAGACTTACTGTATATCAAACATTGGTGATCTAATACTACTGATTGAACAATACTAGTCTTTTGCATGTACCTAGATCTACAATCAGGCGATGCCTGCGTGAGACGGTGAGAGTGCTCAAATCTGTGCAATTCTCATTGCACCCCGGGACATGGGGTGCCAAACAAAAGCCAAGTGTATGTGGAGCACAAATATCAAGTTAGATTGGGTAGAGAGGGAATACTGATTGTGTTTGGAGGCTATATTTCTGGCTCCTCCCCTCGAGACACCACGCTGCGCAAAACACACGCACGTGACTGGAAAATCGCTTACGTCAACACCCCAAATCAAACTGATCCCCAACCAGTCGCCGATCACTTTTCCGTTCTGCCTTTCGCCATGTCGGGTGAGCTACGATACTCTGCCCTTTTTGCGCGCTCACACCGCTTTCAGAAAAACCTACGAGCATCGTACCACTCCTGCGGAAGGCGTTGGAACGTATCCGGAGCACGCCTCCGCGGGTCATCGCGTCCCCGCCGACTCGTGCGTGTCTCGCTGCCTTTCTGTTTGTTTGTCTGAGGTTTTCCCAGAGCCACGCCGCGCCGCTGTTGCGCTCATCATCCGCGTCGTCCCTCCGCCGCATGTCGTTGTCGACCAAACCCATTGTCCTTCTCTCGCCGAGTTTTTCGAGCAGGACTGGGTCAGCGATCCGTTTGCGCGCCCGGAGATTCTATTCTTGCAACGCGAAAACCAGACCGCTCCAGAGGACTCGGGAATGAGTCGTGTGCGCAACAACAAGGAAGCACATGTTGCTTTCCCCGGCGGCAGAACCGAGGCAGACGACGAGGGTGGTCTGTACACAGGTGCGTGTGCAGTTTATGCCCTTGGGCCGCGCGTATTCACAGCACCCACAGCGATGCGTCAGACATGGGAGGAAATCGGCATCGACCTGGCCGAGAAGGACTATACTTGCGTTGGCCAATTGGACGATAGAGAAATTACGACGTCCCTCGGGAAGCGGCTCTTGATGATTTTGTCGCCATTCGTTTTCTTGCAAGTCACACCCCATGCAGCTGCCCCCGATCCCGTCGCGGCCACCACACTCCACTGGACCCCGTTGGCGTCGCTAGTCTCCGCAAACCCACCGCCGAAATGGTCGACCGTGACTGTCGACGCGGCTTCGCGCATTGCTCCCAAGCACTCGACTGCATTGCGTCTTCTGGTGCAAGCGCTAGTCGGGAGCATGGAATTCCCCGCTATCATCGTCGAGCCGTCGTCTGTTTCGCCCGTGACGCCAGACGGGAAACCCGCCCACGATATGGAGAAGGGTTTCAAACCTCCGCAACAGCTCAAGCTGTGGGGCCTCTCGCTCGGCATGACCCTTGACCTCATGTCCTACATGGTCCATCCGTCACCTACCGAGAGCGCCGAGCCGCGTTCTGGCGCGTCTTCCCCGCTTTCCCCGATCATGCAGCTCCCCTATCAAACTGGTGCAGAAGGTATACGCATGGACATTGTGGCGCCGAGTCTTGCGAGCGTATTCCCCCGTTTCTCATACCCGGATGTTAACATGTGGATATGGCGAGTGCTATTTCCGTCTGTCGGTATTTCGCGCTAACTAGTTTCGCAGGGTGTTCGGCAAGAGATATCGCGAGGTCGTGCGGGGATGGGAAGCAAGCGTCCGCGGTGGTGGAGTCAACGACAGGCGGTCGGTGTTTTTTTTTCTTTTCGCGTGTCCCCCCAACGCTCACTTCTTCACAGTATCAACTGGTCTGGCTCTGCGCTGAGCACCTTCTACGCGGCCATTCGCAAGGCCCTAGTTCTTGTCATCGTTGCACGCGCTCTCGGCATCATTTTTGGGTTGGGTTTCGCCGTCTGGTGGGTTTTCCGTACGTAGAGAATCGTAGAGAGAGATCAACGAACACGATTCACGACGCACACGAACATTATTCACGTTTAATTCGTGGGACTATTACATGTGTAACAGTAGTACTTCTGCATTCTGTATTCTTGACTTCTCTACACGGCCGCAACTACAACGGTAATCCACAAACGTCGCAATCCGCGGCGCGTGCACTGTTCTCGAACGTGCAATGCGGGCAGATGCGAACTCCGCCGCTGTTCGCATCCCCTCCGCCTGCATCTCCTCCGCCGTTCCCTTCAGCAGCTGCGATTTGGTCGAGGATCTCCTGCGGAATATCGTCCTCCATGGCAGTGGGACCGCTGCTCGCAGCAGCCGAGTCCCGGGTGAACGCCATCAGGTTATTCCATCCTTCAATAGCCAGCAGCGGGTCAAGCTGGCTGAGATCGTCGAGCAAAGTAGGCGAAGTCAGAACTCGCATCATAAGCTTGATATCGTCCTACGCGCAAGAGTTCAGTCGATCGTAGGAAAGAGGACGGACGCGACGTACGGGCGAGAATAGCTGCGTCGTATCCAGAAACGCGATGAGGTGCCAGTCGCTTAGCCACGCCGCCAGTTCGCGCCGCTTGTGTGCCTCTCCTGGTCTTGCCGTCCGGCTATCGTGGATATCTGGTGCGTCGAGGCTCGCGAGTTTGCTCATTACGCCTTCGATCGTCTGGCTCTCTAAGCCCATCCGGTTCTCGATGAAGTAGCGCGTTGACTGAAACATGGGCACCGGATTCGTGGGGAAGCCGTGGCTTACCTAAGAAAACGTGACCGACAGCTCAGATGTGACAAAAAAAAAACTTGCGTTGACCATGAGATACTCTACAGGGAACGCAGGCTTGGCGGTTTTCTTGACTTCGAGGCCGTAGTCGTTCTTGTATGAAAAGAACACGTCGGGGACGTAGCGCGCTGCATCCTGCGACCGGTCCTCCTCCTTGACGCGCACGATGCCGGGGTCAACGCTCGCCTCAATCATATCGGCTTCCACCATCGCACAGGCTTGCTCCGAGGCTTGATACGCCGCCAAATCCGTGTCACCGTTCTCGTTGGCCGTTATTATGAGAGTCACGAGCCGAGAACCGGCCTGCCCAGTGGGCGAAGAACGCGACGGTGTGGGGTAGGTTTTCTGCAAGGTTGCGGCGAAGATGACTTCAAGCGAAGACATGTAGAAAGAACCGGGATGGCGTTTGCAAATGGTCTTCGATGGGTCGTCCTTCGACACGGTCAGGTCGGTGAAGACGTAGCCCACGACCGTCAGCGGTGTGGTTGCAGACGCGGACAGAGTTCGAATGCGTTGTTCCTCTTCCCAGGGAAGCCCAAGCGTCAAGCCGTCCAGTTCGCCCTCCTGCGGCGGCTCATAAATCGCTTCCACGACGGCCTTGATACCCATTGGAACGACGTCGTACGGTTCGTAGTGTCCGATGAGCCAGCCGAACCGTTGAGCACCCGTCTCTCTCCAAACGCGCAAGAAACGCTCCACCATCTCGTGCGATGCGATTTCCACGTGGTCCACCATACGGAAAGGCTGCGATTGAAGAGTAATGGCGGATGGTTGGCAGGCAGTACAGATTCCGGCTGGCCATGAAGGATGACCGCTTGGACAAGGGATCTTGACTTTGTATGAGAGTGGCTCGAGTGGAGGCAAGTTGGACGTGGCCGAGGCAGTCGATTTGGGAGTGAGTTTCTTCAGGTACGCGTGGTAGGACAAATGTTTGATTGCGTGCTCTTTGTGGTAGGCGGCGTCGTAAGGTTCCAAAGGCATGCAATAGTCGCACATTCCCTTGGCCGCATGCGTGCAAAAGCGGGAGTCGCGGCTCCGGGGAATCTTTCCATCGCGCGCTCTCCAATATACGTCGATGGGATCCTCCGTTACAGTCTCCCAAATTCGGGGCGCAGTGTCGGCAGCCAGTCCAGGTTGTGGGGCCGTAGTCGGGTTCGTCGAAGTGGACGCGGTCTCGGGCTTGCGCTTGTATCCCACAAATATCAAATCCGCATGGCTAGGAAGAATTAGAGGCGTTTTCAATGTGCTAAACAAGAAAGACGTACTTGAGACCGAGTCCTTGCAGCGATCTCCCCTTCAGCGTCGTGAACAGTGTCTCATTCCCTCGAGGTTGGTTAGATATTGTGAGGGTCGCAGGATCCGCTTCCGCAGAAGTTTCCAGAATCTTTCATTCCGTGAGACTGGGACCGCAAGGCGAGAAAAGCGCGCACCTTGGCGACGAGCTCGGATACGTCTGCTGTGGGCTGGAATTCAAAGCGGAAGTTTCCGTCCGGGGATCGGACGCGGAGAAGCTGGAGACGAGTGAGCAGCGATTCGAAAGAGCGAGTCTGTGGGTACCATGATGGACGCAAGAAACAAGCAGGACGACGCGTCAGCACATGCGATGACTCTCGTGACATTTCTTCGGCGCGTTTCTGAATGCGATTACCACGGCGCGTCCCTTGGGCCACTATCGGCGAACTCGACGAACTCTGCGCCTGGATATATGCAGACCAGTCCGACGTCGACGCAAAAATCAACGCAATAAACAGAGTGCGTCGCGTTATTATCTTCTTTTCGTCGCTCACTTTTTCTCAGCTAACGGCCTGGAGCAACATAACGGCCTTGCCACACGCGCTCGACGCGACTTTGGCTCTTCTTTGCGTCCTAGTGCAAGACTTACAGCCTCTGTCGTCTTATCTCTCCCTCCGACACAGCTATGCCGCTGCGATTATTAGACTCGTCAATGGATTGGTGGATCCATTGCAGCAGGGTCTCTATGCGCGCTCCATCGCCTCCATTGCTAACCAGCTAGGGCTACCGGCCTGGCTCGTAGAGCTCCGCCATGCCGCCACACACGAAAACTTGCCCAGTCTTGAACTTTTGCGCCAAGCTGCTCGAGAGGTCGTTCCTTGCGTTAACTCGCTTTTTTTGGTGGCGCTGACTGCGAAACAGTCCATGGCATGGCTTCTTCACAATTATTTCCTACCTACGATCAACCCTTCGACGACCCTCGCTGCGCCGGCTCCTTCATTGCGACCCCTTGCCCCGCTTCTCAAACAGTACAAAACTTTGAGCAAGCTAGTCACGCGAGACGCGACGCTCAAAACACAGCAGCTACAAATACAAACCGTGCTACGAGACGTAGAAAGGTGGATCGCGGAGGCTGTAGTCGCCGCTCGAGTTGCTACTGGCGTTGCTGCGTGGACCGACGAAAACCCGAAGGAACGATGGGCTCTGGAGCGGCTTTGCGATGCGCTACTGGACAAGGCCGCGCTTGTTCCTCTGTCTAAAAAGTTCGTTCGCTCTGTCAAATGAACTCCGACTCATTTCGGCTCCAGAAAACGCATTTTCCCCAGAGACGACTTCTACCCGCCCCCAGCAGCGGTCGCTATCTGGGCTCCGCTTCTGCGTCAGGTGTCATCTGTGCATCTTGACCTGCCCTTCGTCCTCGTTAATCGCATAATTGCGTATCTTACGGCGGATGTAGCCTCCGAAGAGTTTGTGGCCATCTCCCCCGACATAACCTATGATGCTTGCCTCGCACGCTGGGCATTTTGGACCCTCCAAACATTATCTCCGGGCCCCGACTCGAAGAGAGATGTTCTGATAGCGCTTGCGACTGGCCTTGGCCCCGCGCTGAGTTTGAGTAGAGACGTTAGCGCGTATGGCTCTGCATCTTTGGACCATTGTACAGCGACTCATTCCTCTCAGCGCAAACTCTATGATGCAAGCACTATGTGTGGGAGAGCCAGAGCTACAGCGCTCGTTCGACCTTCTCGTTCAACCTCTGCCCGTCCGCGCTTCGGTATGTTCTTTGGTACCCGAAACAACTCTCTTTGAACTCCTCATTAGGATTGGTCCCCCCATGATATCTCAGTTATGGATGAGCGCCTCGCGGCCTTGCTGGCCTTGCCAGAATCTTCGGTTGAGGCCGTCGACGCTGCGCCGCGAGGCTCTGGACCAGATATTGGTGCAACAACTGAGATCGCTCCCGGTTGGCGCTTGCTGGGTTCTGATTCAAGCTGGCGCGCATCGCCCATCGGCGTACATGTTGCGGGATAAATGATTGGATATATTGTAGGAGTCCCGCCGTAGCGGAATGAATTTATTCCTTGCTTGTTCTATTGAGCCTCCGCACTGGCGTTAAACTGGCGGAGTCTTCTGAGCCTCCTGCGCGCTCATCTGGGTTCTGGAGCCGCAGAACGCGGCTGTCAGGTATCCTGTTTGGATACTCCGGCGGCAGTTCAACAACTTGAACTCCATCTTCGGGATAGAGCGTCACTGGAGGGCGACCAGCGTCGTGGTGGACGACGTAGACGTTCCTGCCTGCAGCTGTGGGCGACGTCACGGTGCGCGATTCGACAGCTTCGGAAGGGATGTTCTCGTGTACCGGAACATAGGGCTCGATGTGGTAGTGTGTGCTGTGGCGGCGCATGCGCTGACTGCTGGAATTGGGAGAGCTGTTTGTGGATGCACCGTGCACGTGACTGGAGGGGAGGTACTTGTAATGTGTTGGCACCGGGGCTGAATTCGAAGCGTCGAATGGGAATGGCCCGGGTCCATCTGCGTCTAGCTCCAACAGTGCGCGTTCCTCCTCGGTTTTGCGCTTGCCGCGGAAGATCAGTGTCGTCGCGATTCCCGCAAAGAGACCCAAAACTATCCCGCCAAGTCCGATCAGACCACTGATCAGAGGTGAAATGAACTTCGTTTGGTCTCTGCGATGCAGAAATCAGTGCATACCATGATATTTGGAGCGGTGGACGTACGCGTTTGGACCAGAGAGACAAGAAACCGAGGAACCCTGCCCACTGTGCAGCGGACCATAGCTCCAGAAGTTCATTTCGGCATCTACGACGCTGATGAAGAACGGCGACCCCCACGATAAATTCACAGTCCAATTCATAGCGCCTTGGTCGCTTCCGGTCTGATTGTGAGGTGGATGTAGCGCCGGAGCGACCTAGAATGCGTTCACGCTTCAAAATATTCCAAAGAACAAAACTTACCGTGAACGTGTAGGGTGCTGTCCCGTTCTTAGGTCTAACCGAGATATCGGTGCACTAAGCAGGTATGGGTGACGTTAGAAGAACGAGCTGGGTTCGTCAACTTGCCTCATCAATCCATCCATATTGCGAAAGCGAGCCGCTTGACACGGTAGCGTCGACGTCCAGAGGCCCAAGCGGAAAGCTGGCATTGGCGCAAGACGGCGTCGCGATGGTTGTGTTCTCAATCATCGTGTAGATGGCCTGGCAACCTCCGGAATTGCCATTCGAATCAAACTATTGGACTGTAAGATGCGAAAAACAAAATCCACCCTTCGCATACCATGCAGATTTGGTACGAGGTACCTGGCCCGAACGGCACTTGCCAGTCCTGCATACATTCAGATTCGGCCTCAGTTCCGCATCAGACTCACAAAATCCAGCCCATCTCCGGCGCCTACGATAAAGGGAAACACGAAAGCGCTGGTGTAAATTTGGAGAAAATACGGGGCGACGGGGTCAGGGCTATGTTAAGCGACTGAGCAAAGCGGCCTCGAGGACCAAAACCTGGTATGGACGGACCCAGTCCCTTGGCCCCTTGACCAGGTGATGTGGATAGTTTCGCATTGCGCTGTAACGAGAACGGGAACAGCCTGAGTGGCTGGAGTGTAGGAGAAATAAAACGACTGCAGTCGGCATCAGACGAAAGTATGGAACTTTTGAACACGAAGCACCTGGTCCAAGAATCCCAGCAAGTCTGTTGCCTGCGTTGCCGCAACACTGCAGAATACCGAGAGCACCACGAGCCACGACGACCGTTGCATAAGAAGACAAGACAGGGGCTCAGGTTGCCAAGTTTGACGCGGCAACTGCCCCAAGTGACGCAGCGTCTTATCTGGGTGCATCGCAAGAGACTCTCTCTCGAGGCCCGGTAGAGAAATATGTCGACGTGGCCATGTTGGGAGCGCTGCAAGAGTAGAGACGTCGTTGTGACCATGATCACACGGCTAAGAGCGGACCACCACCATCCCGGAGATCTGCCTTCTCGGACTTGTCTCCGTCCCTGTCTCCCCGCCGTGCTTGAGGCTCTCGGACAAGACTTTCTGACTCCCCGTCCCTGTTGCGTTCCGGAGGAGAGAAACCTCCGGTCCCCGTCTCAGTCTCTCAAACATTCATGAAGAAGTTGGGTAGTCCATTGCCTCAATCCCTTCCGAAAGAATGCGAAAAAGCGGCCAAAATTTTCAGCTCGTTTGTGGACTCAGGTGCGTGTGTTGCACCGTCTCGGACGAGGATCCGAGGGTTTATCCTCTTTGCTAGGAAATAATGGGTTCGTAGATGTTGTTGACCGAGGCGGATGATCTTGTTCACGAGAGCAGGTTGGACGGCTTCATCCCTCGAAGCGTACTCCAAGAAGCCAAGGGATTTTGTATCTTAACCGTATTCAAAGCCGGTTTCATCTTCTCTGGGCGCGGGGGCACCGGAATCGCCATTGCACGTCTCGCCGATGGGTCATGGTCTGCCCCAACAGCGATTGGAACCGCGGGGCTTGGCGTTGGCTCTCAATTGGGCGCAGAAATGACCGACTTTCTCATCGTCTTGAATACGCGGTCCGCGGTCAAATCCTTCATGGCCGCAGGATCCCTTAGCTTGGGGTCAGACGCCTCGACCCAGTCGCATTAGATCACATGCTCACGCCATTTCAGAGGAAACATGAGCCTCGCGATCGGGCCGCTAGGCCGACATGGCGAAGCCAGTGGTTCATTGAACACAAGCGGGAAGATGGCTGCATTGTACAGCTACAGTAAGTCGCGGGGCCTCTTTGGCGGCTTATCCATTGAGGTAGTCGTGGTTGGCTCTCGTCTTGCTCCGCTCAACCATTGCCAGGGTTCTGTTATAATCGAGCGCCAGGACGCGAACATCAAGGCGTACGGTTCGCATGTCACCTCGAAATTGTTGCTCGGCGGCGCTGTTCAGCCTCTTCCGTGGGCCGAGCCGTTGATCAAGACTCTTGAGGCGTGCACAGGCATGCCCGGCGGGAGAGAATGGGTCTCCGAGGCGCCGAATCCTTCCCCTGGCTACGCGTTCGCCACCCCGACCAGCGAGCTGCCGCCCGGCCAACTGCGAAAAAAACGCAAAGACCAGAAGTCCGACTTTCCTCCTGCGTCATGGGGACAACCTCGGGATGGCGGGTCGTATTTCAGCCACCAGGTCGAGGCGGCTTCTCTTCGTGGCAAGCCCGAATACGACAGCCCGTTCGATCCATGGGACGCCGACACAAGTACGAGTAATGCCGGCGCATCTGCAAAGCAATTCAAGTCGGACTTCGTCCCAAACAAGCGGCAGTCTGTGACGACGGCTTTCTCGAACTCTACATCTTTTGAACCGTGGGACACGAGCAGCAGCAGCTCACAATTCCCGACGCACTTCAAATCCGACTTTGTCCCATCCAAACACTCACGATCAGCAACCACGTCGCATTCACCTGCTGCGTTTGATATTTTTGACGCGGACCAGCCAACCGCCTCACCCACCTCGCCGTTCGGCGAGGAGCAGCCTATGTTTGGCCATGGACGCTCTGTTAGCACCTCCGCGTCGATGTTTAAACCCAAATCAATTTCGTCGCCGTTTGCCAAGCCTAAGCCTGAACCAACTCGGACTCCGCCTGCCCCTTCGCAAGGCGTCGCGCGCGCCGTCGCGCTGTATGACTTCCAGGCGGTCCAGCCTGGTGACCTGTCTTTCGCGAAGGGTAACATTATCACTGTTACCAAGCGTTCAGAAAGCACAGATGACTGGTACGAAACTACCTATTTGACCTCTCTCCGCGCCCTAATTAGCTAACACTTTGTCAGGTGGACTGGAACGTTGAATGGTCTTCAAGGGATATTTCCTGCCAATTTTGTAGAGGTTCTGTAGTGATTTCGGATACGATGTAGCAATAAAAGGCAACGGACTGTATTTCAACTAGATAAATTGTGGACTGTTCCTATGGCACGTGACTAGAAGCTAGACTACCCCTTCTTGCGACCAGGGCCAGGATACAGACGGCTACCTGAAAGGAAAAAAGAAAAAGAAAAACGACATCCTCGGATTTGGAAGTCGACATTGTTCGCACAGTGGGCGCCAGATCAAAGGCACCCCAGGTTGGGCACGAAACTTGGGTATGTACAACAATTTGCGTTCTCACTACCTTGAAGACTAAACTAGACGACGCTGGTATATGGTAAAGCCTTTTCTCGACTAACTCGCTCGTTCTCTTGCGATCATTGGTTTATTTCGCGGTGAACTGGAAAATCGTCAGACAAAATCACACAGCAAAACACGAAAACGCACGTAAACGACATCATCAAGGAGTCCGTGTTGCGCAATGGGAACAATCGCGGGCTGGTGGGTCGACGCCGCGACGATAGTGCCCATGCGGTAAGTACCAGCGGGCACACCAGCGGTAACGTTGACCGAAACGTTGCCGTCCGCGTCCTGGGCGTCATCGACACCCTTGAAGAAGATGAACTCGGTGGGGTCGGTCACTTTCGTTGAGGCGAGCGAGTCAACGGCCTCGATGACAAAGTGGGTGTGGCCGATGATGACGCCGTCCGAGTTCAAGGTCTGCGGGTTGGCAAAGTACGTCTGCTGGGCGTTCGTGAAGTCACCGAGCTGGATGTTCTTCACTTGGAGGGTGATCGTGAACTGCTTGTTGGCGGGGATGGTAGCACCGTTCTTGGGGTTTTCTGCGGACAACAATGAGATTCATTGTACGAAAGGCACAAGATGAAAGGGACGCACGGAACTTGCCCGACGGCATCTTGTCAGACGACGGGATGAGACCAATGGGCGTGGGGTTGCACGAACCAGTGGTGAGCTGGAGGCCGTTCGTGAGGGGAGTGTTGGGGAGGGTCAGAGCACAGAAGTTCATGAAGTTGTTCTGAGAAACAACAGCAGCAGTTTGGCCAGCCGTGGGTGGGTTCTGACCATCGTCAACGTTCTGGATGACGGACGGGTCCAGGGTCGTCGATGACTGGAGATCAGACCCAGACCCTGACGAAGCAGAGTTGTCGGTGGAAGAAACGCTAGTGGACGCGGCAGCAGCAGCCGAAGTCGTATCTGCGGCGGCGGCGGTCGTTGTGTCGCTGCTGGTCGCACCTGAAACAGAGAAAATGAGCGCGCCGAACACGGAACACCGAATGGACTTACCAGTCGCCGCGATACGGGCATCCAAGTCCGACTGCGTGGTGCAGGCTATTGTGGTGCCGCTGCCCGATGTAAGGGGGAGTGCCGCGCAGCTAAATGCTTTAGGATTGAACGCAGTGCAAACACGACTGGGCAACGCACATGGTCCCGGGCCCGCACGCTTGCACAACGAACGAGCCACCGACGCATTGGGCGAATTTCTGGTTCACACAAGCATCCTCTCCGGTCGTGCAAGAGCTAGATGTGGTCAAGCTTGCGAACTGTTGACTAGAGAGAGCAAGGTTAACAGAGGTGCCGACTGTAGATCGGAACACACACTTGAGAGCAATCGCAGCTTGACCGTTGGCGAGAGCGGATGCTTGACGCCGTTGGAAGGCTGGGCGGGCAGACGCCGCAGTTGCGAGCGCAAGAGCGATGAGGGTGGACGTGTACATCGTAAAAAAGAGTGGAGTAGTCGGCAAAGGGAGAGACACCAGGTCGAGAGTGTCGTAGAGGACCAGCAACGGGCAACGATCTCGGATCGTGCAGAGAGAATGAGAAAAGCGAGGATGAACTAACCAAGGAAATCAACCCGCTCGACGTTCCTGACTTATATGCCTCGATCTGCGCGCACATGGGATCTTTTGATGCCCTGCCGCATGCAACCGTCTCTATACGTACCGCATTCGGATCGTCGGCGAGCAACCGCCGCCCTCACCAAGGAGTTTCGGGATACATTTACCAGTGTTCCTGTCTCAGGACAACAACAATTCGCAGACGGCGTTACACTTACCTCGGCCCGGGATACGCATTAACGGAGCCATCGATGTTGCCCGTACACACCGCACGGTGCGTAGTGGACTGTCTCACCGACTCTCACGCACACACGCAGATGCGCGGATCGTCGGATGGGCGCATCGACATGCATTTACCGTAGGTACGCGTGGTCAAGATTCAAAGGTTGAAAGCCTAGTCGTCTATCTCGATGACGTCCCATTCCCTAGCTCGTTGTCGCAATGCGAGGTCCTCATTGCGGTTTTGCCATTCTACGACCCGCTCGCAGACCATCACCCTGAACAAGCATCAGAAACGGTTGGATTTGTAGTAGAGGACTGCTCACTTGGAGCGATGGAAGTTCAAGACTTGCAAGCCTTCCAACGTCGTCGCTCGACTGATAGCCACGTACGCTAACAAAGCGCTTAAAATGCCGTGAACTCGCTACGGAAGCTGGGTCTCTACCTTGTCCCTTTTCAAACGTGTTCTTGAGATCAACGCGGACGCGTTCAATCGTCTGCCCTTGAGCCTTGTGGACGCTCAGAGCCCACGCCAAAATAAGAGGAACCTTCAAACTTCACGTCAGGATCAAACGCCGAGGACAAAGCCCGCACGCACCTGATTTCTTTGCGCCTCCATTTCCGCGTCGGCATTCTCCACCGTAAATTCCTGCGGGATAGCCAACATTTGGATGCCGTTCGTGAACTGGACCACGGGCCAGCGCTCCTTCTCGAGACTACGCGGGACCTCCGGCTTCTTGTCGTCGCCTTCGGGTCGCACGATTAAGATATTCGCTTCCTTGGCTTCGGCGACGGTCTTGAAATCGCGGACAATACCCAATGAGCCGTTCACGAGTGTTCCTTGAACCAAGTTCTACGAAAAGGAGGAAGCCAATAACGACGATGCAGACGGCATTGGTAGCGCGTACCTTGACGAGCATAACCTGGGCCCCAACCTAGAGAAGACCGGTTGCAAATGGCAAGGAGAATGCGAGGATGGAAAGCACCTTCAATGAAATCTGCTTTGGCACAACGAGCTTCTCGAGCAGTTTTTCCATTTGTTCGTGGGTAATCTGTTGTCCTTCCGAGTTTCGTCCAGCGAATTGCTGCGCTGTATATCGCCTAGTTTCGCCTGTTAACATATCCAGCCTCCGATTATTGGCCCATTCGACTTCGTCTCGACGGCTCAGGCTGTTGAGGAAGTTCAACCAACACGTGGAACGAAGAGAATCGTCACTCGCATCTCGGTTGGCTGGATTTCATCTTCGTACTTGACTTCGCGTTGCAATGTTTGGAACACAGCGACAGCCTGCTCGTCGACATTGCCAAAGCGCATCGCATTGAGCAGATCTACGAAGCCTGTCGATGACGGTCAGAGAGACGACTCGCCATCGAAGCTAGCGACTTGCCTTGCTCCTTCTGGCGAAATACTCGCGTCAAGTTCACTGGGGGACCCATGCACATGTCCCAAGTTTGTGCTTCGAAAGCGAAAACGGACGGAATTTGTTGATTATTGCGCGGGTCGCGATCGGGGACGGGAGGAAGCTGGAACATATCACCACAAATGATGAGCTGTATTCCGCCGAACGGCAAGTCGGAATGTCGCATGATGCGCGCTATCTCTTCCTGCAATGACCATCCTCAGTTTCGGCTCTCTCACAGCAGTAGCAACGTACCAACTTGTCAAAGAATTTGCCGTCAATCATCGAGACTGGACCGCAATTAGATGAGGTCAGCAGAGACAATAGGGCAAGCGTACTCTCGTCAATAAGGAGCGCCTCGGTGGTCCTCCACCGTTGAATGACTCGTTCGTAGCGCTGGCGGTTCTTCAACCACCTTCCGGTGTACGAGTTGACCGGTTGTTTTCCGAGCCCTACTCCTGCCCATGAGTGCAGGGTGCAGCCAGAGACGGCTAAGGCTGCGATTCCGGTCGATGCAGTCACGGCGAAGTTTCTCTCGTGTTCCCGCAGACTCTGAATGATTGCTCGCAGAAGGACGGATTTGCCGGTTCCTGCGGAGCCGCTGAAGAATACGTTATCGCGAGCAAGTACGCGCTGAAGGACCGTCTCTTGTTCGTCGGAAAGCTGAACTTCGGGAACAGCTTTAGGTTTCGCTACTGGGCGACTTGGAGGTTCCGAATGTTGGGTTCTGAGGCTCGACAAGTGTGCTGGTGACGGCCTATCGTAGGGCTTATTGCTTGTCGAGGCAGTTTCGACATAGTTGGCTGCGCACTTGAATGTGGGTTGAACAATCTGGCTCTCGATTACGACACACCTCCAAGCCACGCTTCCGCTTCACGCTGAGTTCCAAACGACTTGAACAGAGCCTTGGGAAAGCGATGCACTAGGAATGGTATGAATCGACTGCAAACGGCGCGACCAGGTACCTTTCTCGTTGCACTCATCCCAGGTCCGCACAATGGCAGGGCAAGGTCCTCGACCATTGGCCACCGCGTAAAACTAGACAGCAGACTCAGTAGTTGCTCGTGCGAACGCCCAACATTACACTCTTGTTATTCGATTTTGGCATTGTGGGCGTCAGAAGGAAGAGTCAGGAGTCGCACGTGACTGTGACAGCACGCATCAACAAACAAAAGCCTCGAAGGTTTGTCAAGTTCTGTATTTATATACAAGCATCGTATGTTATAGCACGGTGTAGACTGCTTGGAAAGTCGAGAGCCAAGACTTGGAAGCAGGCAAGCAAAAGATTTTGAAGGAAGATCAAGAACGGCGATAGTTGTCTCCGCCAACACGGGCAGGCGCTGGAGCATAGTCCCTAGTAGATCGAGAAGGCGCCCCCGAGTAGCCGTTGTTCGAGTAGCCGCCGCCAGACGGATGGTGATGTTGAGGATGATATCCCATATCATACCCTCCGGGTCTACCGTGAGGACTTTGCGAGCGTCGCCTACAAAACATCAGTGGGTGATCACTGCAGTGGACGAGAAACGCACCGATAGCGGTTTCCGGGTTCAGGTGGACCCCGATAGTCATAACGCGTGTTTAGAGGCGAGGGTGGACGGCCACGGTAATCCACGTAGTCCCTGATACGTTTTGAGATGCAACTAAACACATATACACGAGATACCTCTGAGCGCGTTCGTAGTCATCGCGAGGGCCTCTTCTGTCATAATGGTTGAAGTGAGGCGGCGGCGGCGGCGGCGGGTGGGGGGTAGCCAGAAGGAGGATAGCGACCGCCCCGATAGTCCGGAGGGGGTGGGAGGCCGTAACGCTGGTCGCGGTCGGGGCCGTAGCGGCGGTAATCGTCGTATTCACGGCCTCTGGATGGCGGCGGGGGCGCAGTAAAGTCGCGAAAGTCACGCTGAGGAGGGGGCTGGCCCCGCCGGTAGTCACGCGAGTCTCGGTCGTATCTCGAGTCTCGTGAAGGGGGTTCGCGAGGATGGTCACGTCGATCCCGATTCGGGTTGAACTCGCGGCGGGATGGCGGCGGCGGGGCGCTGTCGGAGTTTGGACATTCGCTGGCCCAAACATCAGTGCAAGTCGAAATGCATAACTTTGTAACGCACCGCGCCCAGTGGCCCGCTTGCCCGCATTTGAAGCAAGCACCCGGGTCGCCAGAATACTTTGCTGTTCTTCCGCCGCCATGAGAAAGCTCGACGCGGATCTTGTTTCCCATGAAATGGCCTTCGTGGTACTTTGCAACACTCTCTTCAGCTGCCGCGCGGTTGTCGAATTCCTGAGAAAATAATGAGAACAGAGGCAAGCATAGAAGGGACAGACATACAACGAAGCCGTATCCGACTCTGAAAGACGAATTGAATGGGAAAGCGGACTGCGTTGCATGACTACTCACTTGAGTTCGATGTCGACAATGTGGCCAATTTGCCCGAAGCAGCTCTCAAGGTCGTTTATGCGTGTGTTTTCAGGAAGCCCGCCGATGTAGACTTTGTTCGGCTGCACAGAAAGTAAACGACCAAGCTTGGACGAGGGGGGCTGATCCGAGCGAAAGCAAAGGAAAGCCCAGGAGGTGGAGGAGGCAGGCAGTCGGCGTCGGAGACAGTTCGAGCCAAGACGCCAAGTAGAAGCAAGCAATGCACAGAGAAGACCGAATAAGCACCTTGACTTGCTTTTCGCGGTAGTTTTCGCCTTTGCCAGGACTAGAGCCGCGAGCATAATCTGTGTCGGGCCCATCCTGCCCGTCGAGAGCGTCGCCGTTGCTAGCTTCAGCACTGCGCCCGCGGTCGTCAGAGGGACCCCAGTTATCGCCGTCGCCGCCGTCGCCGCCGCCGCTAGGAGACGCGGCCACCATTTTGCGGTTCTCGTTGAGGTTGTGGTGGAAAAGCGCGAGCCTGTGACAACCCATCAATCCACACGCCGAACGCTTGTCCTCGGCGCCATCTTCTAATTCTAATTCTAGTAATTCTCAACCATCATTGTGCGTTGACCCCGCGCTTGCGCGGAGACCTGCGCACGGGCGGGAGCGACTCCGTCTGTATACCACCGCTCGCCTCCAGAGAATCAGTCAGGTCCGGCTCTATGTCCTCTTCCTCCTTGAGCCTGTTCGGCCCATCCATCCCTAGGTCCTCCTCTTCCTTCTTAACGCGTTTCCGCGGCGCGGAGCGTGCATTCGGTGCACGTCGCTTTCTCGCTTTCGACTTGGAGGTCGTGGGTTTAGGATTTGCCTCCGCTTCCTCGAGTTTTCGAAACCAATCCTCGGGATAGCCGACGCACTTCAAGATATTGAACGGGATACGCAAGCGACCATCGAGGAATGCTGCGCGGACGCCTGCTTCGCTCAGTTCGATTTTGCGATCGTCTTCGAGACCTCCGTTGGCGTCGTCAACCCACTCCTTTCCCCATTGTGGGTTGCTGAAGAATCCGTCAACCCAGTAATCCAACGCGTTTTCGAGCTTGTCCACGTGCGCGGGCAGAACTTCGCCCCAGCGCTGATAGTCAAATGTGCCGAGGAGGACCCAGTTGTTCCTGGAGAATTGGCCGTGAGACTCGCAGTGTAGACATGGCCTCGACGCAGGGCAACTCACGGTCCCTCTCCAACAAAGATGTTCAGAGGTTCGGGGTCGACTCGATTTCCGCGCAAGGTCAAGAAGCCGATGCCGTGTTTGCCGGGGATCTGAGGCAAAGCGGGGTTCCAAGTGCGCTGAACGGTCAGGCTAGATCGTCAAATGAGCGATAATCAACTCCACACACGCGCACGCACAACGGAGTGCGTGTAGCGGATGAACCAAAATGGTGAGAGACAGTTTGATGATTCCCTCCGAATGCCTTGAAGAACTTCAGCAAGTGCCTTGTCAAGAAAGCGGCCAACTCACGTCGGATATGACCTTCCGCTTCCAACCCCGACGATGTTTTTCATCCACTGGTATCTCGGGACCCAGGTTGAATGCCCTCAAATCCCAAAGTTCGGGCGTGCCATCTTCTTTCTTGACCAAACAAACATGCGTCAAAATGTCCTCGTGGCCTTCTTGCTTGATGACGATGTCGACTTGTTCTTCCTTTACAGTGACGATGGGCGACGAGGGAGGAGAAGAAAAACCGAGTCGCCTTTCGGACTCGACGCGTTCGCTGTGTGTCCTTTGGAATGGCAATGGTGATGTCCGTTCGGTCAAGTTCTCTTGCATGAGATGCGTCGGCAACTGGGAAGGCTGACGAGCAAGAGGTTGTTCGTCTGCATCGTCTACGAGCTCGACATGCGCGTCGACGAGAGTGCGCCAACTTGAACCATCTTCCGCTGTTTCGGCAGCTTTTCGCTGCTGTGAGTGATGAGTTGGCGCGGTGGCACGACGTTCTGGCGACGAAACAAACCCCGAAAGCGGAACTGGACGCAGCTGTCGCCATTATGGACGCGTCTTCCACTGGGAGAGTCAAGGACTGGAGGTTGGTTCTGCCAACGTCAATCAACTCGGCAAACAAATAGTGATGACCTTCCCTCCTCATGACCTCACTCACCTTTCGCCTCCTCGAGGGGAGCTCTGTGTCCGATGAAGTACTCTCAGAGTGTGCAGCTTTATTTTCGAGCAGCTATGGAGTCTGGAGCGATGCCGTTTCACGTCCTCTTAAGCCTGGTCTGTCTGGTTGGGTTTCGAATGCCACTTGTTGTACTGAAGTTGATTCAAGGCGGTCAAGTCAAGATGTCTCTGGCAAAATTACGCGAGCAAGTGTTTCCTTGTAGCTCTCGCAATTTTCTGGCCGTCTGCACTGGGGAAGAGGGCTGCATCATCGGCCATGCCTTCGCTACGCTCTGGGATTTCTCCGAAGGTACTTTGGCGAATAACACACCCCACTGTACTGAAGCAATTAAAGGGAAAACCATCTGCTGGGTTACTCAATTAGTCGTTTCTGCGCTTCATCGTCAGCGCTCGATCGCGACCTCACTCGTGCACATGCTGCCTCGGACATATGCGTTTGGTGTTGCATCGTCTCATCCTGCTGCATGTTTGGCTGTCGCAAAATGCGCTCGTATGTTTTTCTTTGGGATGGTTCATGTTGCTGACCCTCTAAAGATGCGAACATGCGCAAGGTCGACCTGGACTTTATTTGCACGACGGCACCGCTTGCGCTGACCACAAGCCCTATTCCGTACCTCCGATCTGCGCCCTTACGCGGTCGGCTATTCCAAGGACCCAGTATGATGATTTCTGCAGCATTCACGGATTTTGGGGTAGACCACCGCGAGCCACAGGCCGCTCGAGCGCAATGGGAGGGGAAACATGATATGTCTTGGCCACTGGGAGAGCTAGAAGATAGGCACGAGTACCTGTACATTGTTCGATGCTCGTAGAACCATCAGCGCATGAGCAAATGGTTGGCGCAAAAGTACCATAAGCTCACCGCGAGGGAAGAACCTGCAGCCTTCGATTCCGTGGATAGACGCCCATCAGCGCCTACAAAATAACCGACAGCGAAAAAGTACACATTAGCCCACCGCGAGGGTCGAACTCGCAGCCTTCAGATTCCCTAGGATAAGAGTCTGACGCTCTATCCGATTGAGCTAGGCGGGGTTGGAATGTTGGCAAACTGAAGGTCAGTAGGCCCGCGCAATCAACCTACAGCTGATGAATCATCCCAATCAGTCATATTCTGCATGCTATTACTATTCCTAGCCTACATCCGGATGGAAAACAACGCCAGCTATCAAATGTTCATCAAGCGCGAAAGAGACTCCCTCCAAGGGAACCGCGTAGTCAAATTCTCCAAGAACATAGAGGTACTCCGAGATAGCATAAGCCTGCCTACTATGATACTACGTCTACTAGCTCCGAGAATTATCCTGGAAGATAGTTTGGTGTCTGTCCGAGAAGTTTTTCGTGGATTGCCTTCGCGCTCAGAGATATCCACTAAGATCTCATGCAAAATCAAAGAAAATATCATGCATGAAGCTTCCAGGCCCAGCAAGGACCAATCGGGTCCGTCGGAGAGTGTTCCGCCCCCGTCCAGAGACCAATAATGCCAATAGCAGACCCGATTCCTCCAATCTGTACACTCTCCGTAACCCACTCTGGCCTGTCGTCGTTCATATCCCCCGATGTCTAGCAACAGTAAGTGACGTTCCAATCGGACGAAGACGCCGCGCACCATGCTCCAGCGCACTGCGCCATCACCAACCATACGCACCGTACCCTCAATCACACGCCGCAGGTCGATATCCACGTCTGTGCCCCGAGATTCGCCGACGACGTGAATGATGGGTAGACGCCAGATGAGGTCGTTCGGGTCTGCGCCATGGGGAGGTCGCGGGGGAGGTTCATATCGTGCAACGCGCAGTGTCATTGGGAAGATGCGCGTTGTTTCCGATATGTGGTCCTGGTTGAACGCGGGCTTGTCGACATTGAGGAGTAAGAGGTCGCGATAATCGAGCCAGCAAACGACGCGTCTGTACATTAAATTTAGTTGATCCTTGCAAATCAATTTTGGGAGTAAACGCACCGCCATTCGCCTTCGACTCCTGCCCAGTCCCAGCCTTGATATTCAGTTTCCTTCTCTCTCTCTTTCCCTTTCCCTTTGTCGAGGACTTGCTCCGTCCCTTCACCATCCACTGGGGCCGACGGACTCCATGCTCGCCAGAAACCCGGGGCCCCGCCCATGCGGATGAGGTCGAGGGATTGCATGGCATCCACAATATCGCGCAAGTCGCAATTGACATCTGCGGCGGCCAGTCTCATTGCGGCCGTCCGTTCGGGGTGCGAAGCCTCGAAGATATCGCGCATGTTTGTTTCGATGATAAATCTGGCAGCGGCAATGAATGCGTAGTCGGGAATAACGCGATGGGGAGCGGGGAAGACATAAGTGGGGTGCCGCGTATCGTCCATGAAGTCCAAACCCTGTTGACCCAGCAGCTGAAGTAGGAGGGCGCGGATATCGCCTTCCAATATCCCGTCGTCAGAATCGTCGTCGGATACCGCGTCGGATACCATGTTGGCCGGAACGTAGTCCGGGTCGTCGTCCGAGTCTGAGCCCCCATCGGTAGCCATCGACGAGAACGTTTTGGTGGTCGAAACTTGTATGCGAATGCCATGAGATGGTCCTTCGGCTTCGCGGTCCGCGCGATGAAGACGGGTGCGCCAAGCATATGCCACAAGTTTACGATTATCGAGCGGTTGGAATGGTCCCCACATCCGCTCGGACATGAGATACTTGGAAATCGTTCAGTTCAAGGCTGCGAGGAAATCGCGAAACATAGCACCTTAGTATTGTAAACACGCTTGCGGGCTACTAGGCGAGCAAGTTCGCGCTGTTCCTTTTCAGGAGCCGCATCGGAGCAGGCATCGGGAATAAAGCCGCGCAGAAAGACCAGCTTGTTGAATGCTCTGCCTTGTGGACCATCCTCGTACTGCGGCTGGCTAGTGGACTCTCCGGTCGGGTCCAATGGTTGCAGAAACCTGTCGAGAAGCTTGGACGGGTAGCCATTGGCCAAGGTCTGTTCCAACCACACCATGTTCTTGGATTGGACCGTGCTTTTCCGCCGGAGCAGTGGGGGAAACACGATCGCAGTTTCCGAGGGCATCCCTTCCGCGTCTTCTTCGGGCGGAACCACCTGTGTGGTTGATATCACCTCGACGAGACTAAGGAAATCGCATTGGCTGTCGTTCCTCGCGAGAGCATTGGCCGCGGCGATGCGTCGCGTAAAGGACGTCCAATCGTAATTGAACTCTTTCGGAGAGGTGGATGGTTGGATGGTAGTATTGGCTTGCAGAGCATGCGGGAGCCGAGGGTCGTCGAAAGCAGCAAGGAAGATGTCTCGCCAAATGGAATGCACAAGGTCGTGCAGACGACGATTGCACGCCGCGATGGAGGCTACAGTATTAGGATGAATTCGGGAGAGTTCGCAGAGGATGAGTTGGATTATCTCGTTGGGCAGGAGCAGCATTTCGAGAGGTTGTGGGACGCGGATAAGTTGCCGAGTAAGCCTCATGTAAGCCTGATCACTTCATGTCCGCTCTCCCATCTGCGCCTGCAGTACGTCTCGTCTTGAACGCCGAAATTCGCGCCTCACAAGACTCTTCAGTGGCGGAACTTTGCATTCTTCGACGTGGTGCCAGTCAAGGACGCGCATGACCTGAATGCGTCCCCAGAAATATTCAAGACCACCGCAGAAATCTCAACCATTCTCGCGTCGTCGTCTGGAGTACTGGTTGCCGATATCTATGGCACAGTCCACCTCGTCAACAAGTCATTCGAACCACAACGAACTTGGGTCGCGTACGAAGGCGGCAGGGTGACACATATGGCAGAGCGACGCGGTATTCTTGTCACCGTCGGCGTGCGTGGTCCGCGTTCACTCTCAGTAATCGAACTCACATTGTGTAGGAAGACGAATCGGTCCGTGCTCCGGTCTTGAAGGTATGGGACCTTGAAAAGAAGGCTGCGACCCCGCCGTTATTGCGCTCGACCAAGATCCAACTCACCAAACCCCACCCCGTCTGCACAATGGCACTCTCCGTGTCCTTATCCCATCTGGCCGTCGGTTTCGCAGACGGAACGGTGCTGCTGTACCGTCATATTGACCAATCTATCACCAACAACACCGCGCTCCTTAAGCCGAAGACAGTTCATGAATCCCCAGCAGAGCCAATAACAGGACTGGGCTTTTCACAGTCCAAGTTCCTGTTCGTAGTCACCACAAATCGCGTCCTCTCATACCAAGTCTCGGGATCGGGTGGGAGCAAGGCTGCGGTGGTGGACGAGGTTGGCTGCGCCCTTGGCTGCGCGACGATGGACTGGAAGGAACACGACGTCGTCGTGGCGCGCGAAGAAGCGATCTATGTCTGCAACGTCGAGAGTCGCGGTGCCTGTTACGCGTATGAAGGTGCGCCACGTTCTCCTTACACCCCCGCGGCTCATACGGTCCACAGGCCGCAAATCTTTTGTACGGTCACACCTCAACTACCTCGTCATCGTCTCTCCACCTACGACTGCGTCGACGACTGCCATGCACCGCACAATTCGCAATTTTGCAGCAATGAATGGGACCGACACAGAGATCACGAGGGTGTCGATATTCGACGCGGAAAACAAAATTGTTGGATTCAGTGGCCCGTTCACGCAGGGTGTGAGGGAGGTTATCTCTATTCCAGAATGGGGAGGTGTGTACATCTTGGGCAACGACGGAAGTGTAAGCTTTTGTTAATTCCTTCGCAGTTGGTGGCTGACGCAAATTTTCAGCTCACGCAACTTCTCGAGAAGCCGTTTTCGGCCAAGCTGGACATGCTGTATCGCAGTTCAATGTACCCGGTCGCGTTGAATCTTGCCAGGACGCAAGGGCTCGACGGATCAAGTGAAACCGTCGCGGACATCCACAAGAATTACGGCGACCACTTGTACAACAAGGGGAACTGGGATGCCGCCATGGCGCAGTTCGTGAAGACGATTGGGTGCATTGCTCCCAGCTACGTGATCCGCAAGGTAATCTTTTGATTCCTTTACAAACTTGTTCTTTAACGGTCCGCAGTTTCTGGATGCACAGCGCATTCACAACCTCGTGACCTACCTGCAGGAGCTGCATTCACTAGGTCGCGCCAACTCAGACCACACGACTCTTCTCTTGAATGCCTACACCAAGCTGAAGGACGTATCGCGTCTGGATGGTTTCATCAAGACCGAGTCGCGTCGGGTCACCTCGGCCAATGGCGAGAAGAGCGAGTTGCCTTTCGATCTCGATACCGCCATTCGAGTCTGCCGTCAAGCAGGCTACTTCGTGCATGCGTCCTACCTCGCCAAGAAATACGAGCGGCACGAGGAGTATCTGCGTATCCAGATCGAGGACGCACAGAACTACTCTGAAGCCCTCGTATATCTCCGTGCACTTGGTGGCGAGGCGGCCGAGAGCAATCTCGCCCGCTATGGTCGCGCGATGCTAGAGAGCCTCCCCGAGGAGACTACGCAGCTTCTCATTGACCTGTGCACGTCGACCGGGCCATTGCTGGAGCCGGAAGAGGAGATGCCCAACACAGCAGCCTCGACAAGAGCGCTATTCTCTGCTGGCCCATCTGGACCCTCGTATCTCTCGTATCTCGCGCTGAATCGAACATCTGTGTCCCTCGATCAGCCACCGCCTTCACCCTCCATCAAGACGGTCAAGCCGAACGACGCGCCGTCTCGACAAGAATCGATTCAGGAATCACGTGCATCAACCCCACCACAAACACCATCCGTCCAGACTGCAACCCTATCCCGCAAGCATCCTGCGCCACTAAAGCCACCAAGAAAGATGCTCTCTCCGAGAATATATTTCGCACATTTCGTCGATCATCTCGACCAGTTCGTCGTGTTTCTCGAGACGGTCGCGCAACGACGATGGGGCCAGAGTGTCGACGCGATCGATGATCTCTCTGTCGCTCCGGAGGGTCTTCGCGAAGAGGACGATGATGTGGACAAGCCGGACCAAATTGCAGTGTGGAACACGCTCCTAGAACTCTACCTGACGCTTCCTGACCCCGCTCCGATGAACTCTGCAGGCGCTGTGGACGACGAGCCCAGTCCCCTGCGACGAAAGGCACTGCGCGTTCTCAAGAGCACCAAGTTGCCTTATGACCGTACACATGCTTTGATTCTGTGTTCGAGTCGAGGATACACGCGCGGGCTCGTGCTGCTTTGGGAGCGCATGGGCATGTTCGAGGATATCCTGCGATTCCTGATGGCGTCCGGTGCCTCGGATGAGATCGTTCGACGCCTTGAGGTATATGGCAAGGAACGGCCGCACCTATACCTTGTCGTCCTGCGCTACCTCACCTCGACACACGCTCTGTTAACGAAGCACGATGTCGATGTTCGCCGCATCGTCGAACACATCGACCAGAAGGAAATCGCAACTCCGCTGGGAATCGTCCAGATCCTTGCTCGCAACGAAGTCGCCAGTGTGGGGCTGATAAAAGAGTGGCTCGTTTCTCGGATCGAGTCGTCGCGCAGTCAGATCCAGAGCGTAAGTTTTTTTGCTTGATGTCCACGGATTCCCGCCGTTGACGAAATGTCATAGGACAAGGAATGGACGACGTCATACCGATTGGAGACGGCGGCGAAGTTGAAACAGGTCGAGGAGCTCTCCGACCCCGAGCACCCGCGCGTTTTCAACGTCACTCGATGCTCGGGCTGCGGTGGTCAGCTCGACCTGCCCACTGTCCACTTCATGTGCAACCACAGCTTCCATCAACCGCGGTGCATCCAAGAGAATGAGACCGAGTGTCCTCTGTGCGTTCGAGAACACGGAGTCATTCGCGAGATTCGACGCAACAACGAGAAGCTGGCAGACCAACATGAACTGTTTGTTTCGGAGGTCAAGGAAGGCGGATTTGCTGCGCTGGCGTCAGGGTTCAGCAGGGGGATCTTGAATATGTCGCGACTTGAGGATGTAGGCGCGTAGTGGTAGCCTGTATGATTACGTGACCAACCTGAGATGGCTTCGTCGCCGACCGTCGATCGCAAGTTGGCGCGCAATCCTGTCTCGCTGCGGCTGTACAAGGTGCTGGCCACGTCGTTCCAGGATGAATCCACTCGAGAGGGCCTGGAGACCCTGTCCGAGCTGTATGCGGTGCCTGCGTCGGACGAGACCATCCCAGGCGAATACGCAGGCCGCGCCCGCAAGAACCTTCGTCGCGACATGGAGCAGAAGCTCGCAGAGGGCAGCCGCCAGTTTCTCGCGGCGTTCGGCGAGGTTGATCAGGTCCGTCTGCGCCCGCCCAAATACGCGACTTCATTCACATCTGCTCGGCAGAAACTCGACGAGCTACAACACCATGTCGCCGCCATGCATGCGAGCTGCGACGATGCGGAGAACCAGCTCAAACTCACCAGCGACGCCAGTGCCACGCTCCTTGACCGCGCCGGCAGTCTTAGCGAGGCCAGGTTAGTAGTCCAGTCGATGCAGAGCCATTTCCGACGCGTGCTAGACAGCAAGTGGAAAGCAAAAAGGCGCTCGTAACCATGTTCCTCAGTGTCTTCACTCTCAATGAGCAAGAGGTCGAAGCCATGACCTCGCGCGACATTCCTGTCGGCAAGCGCTTCTTCAAGGCTATGGACAAGACGGAGCGAATACGGACCGACTGCAGGCTGCTCATGACCGGCCAAGCGGAGCCTACGAGAGCTGGGTGCGCCATTCTTTATCTGCTGCTTCGTGTCTTACTCGGTCTAGAACGGAAATTATGGCTGCGACGTCGTCCTACCTCGAACAAGGCTATGATAAGATAATGCGATGGGCCTCCTACGAGTTTTTGCAAATGCGGGACACACAAATCGAAGTCAGCGAAGTAATGCGCGAGACAATTCGGCGACTGCGTAAACGCCCAGAGCTGCTAGCGTGCGTCTTGCCGCATAAACATCCTGAGCGCAACTCATGTGCTCAGCCAGACCCTCACTCCGCTCTCTCAAACCCGCCAGACAACGCTCATGTCCTCCTTCATCACGGCGCTGACTCGCGGCGGACCTTCTGGTCTTCCACGACCGATAGAACTTCATGCCCACGACCCACTTCGTTACGTCGGTGATATGCTGGCATGGGTTCACCAAGCCATCGCCCACGAACGAGAGTTCCTCGAGAGCTTGTTCGACGTCAAATCTGATGGCAGGATGGTCGGGAGTGTGCGCGTCTTGAACCGCAATGACGATGAGGAAAGAATGATCCAAGAGCTGATGGACCAGGCCATAACCAAATTGACGGTCCCTCTCAAGGTGGCACCTCGAGTTATCTTTGGTTGCGGATCTCATTCTCCTCTATAGGTTCGAGTACAGCAAACGATACGCTCGCAGGAAAGCAGCATCGTCTCCTACAAGATTGCCAACTTGCTTCAATACTACCTCATCACCATGCGTCGAACCATCGGAGAGGACGCGCTTTTGTCGACGACACTGAGCGAGTGAGCTCTAGTCCCGGCTCATTTGTGCATTTTCATAGCTAACGGGGTCAAGCCTAACCGATACTGCATACAAAATCTTCTACGACGCCGTTGAGGCTCAAGGACGTGCCCTGCTACGACCGACACTCGTTCGTTCACACTTCACTATGCAACACCGTCGTCGCTGACGCATTGCTCATCAGGATCTCGACGAGAGTTCCCTCTCGCCTCCGCTCGCAATCCTTGATCATGCTCAAATACTACGCGAAGTCATGAACGTCTACGAATCGTCATTGCTCGGAGACGAGAACGAGGTGGAGAAGGCGGCAGGTTTCCGAAGAATATTAGACATCACCGTCGATCCGGCTGTCGAAATGTGCACAAGGGGTAGTGAGGAGAAAAAGCGACTGCGCCCAAGATGGGATAGAGATGTCTACGTGCTAAACTGCTTGAGCTACCTCCAGGTATGAGCTTCACCGAGTCTTGGCTCTCCCATCTCACTCTCAATCAGAGCGTTCTGGAACCCTTTCCGTTTACTGTCGAGAAGCGTAGCGCACTACAGGACCTGGTCGAGGAGAAAGTGCTTCAACTCACCGAGGATCATGCAAGTCCTTCGTCGCCGTCTGGTAGCCGCGATTGACTTTCTTTTCAGTATCAAAATATCATGGGAGACGCGGGGCTGGCGGTCATCTCAGAGGCTTGCGCCAAGCACGACCGAAGTGTGAGTGCTTGCGTTCGCCTAGTGTAACGCACGTGACTCATAGTGTACAGGAACCCTTATCGCGTGTACCGGCCACACTCCCCTCGCAAATACAAGCCGCTCTACGAGCATTCTCCGAATGGCTTTCCGGCCTCGAGGTCGTGCAATCACCGCGATTGGCGCAGCTCACTGCGCAAAAGCTGCACATCCAAATCCACCAAGCTGCGCTGCGGCGAATGGCGCAAGCGTATGAGCAGATCTGCGAGGAGGTGAGGAGACCGGAGAATCGCTACGAGGCCGCCGCAACGCTGCTGGGGAGCGAGCGGCCATTTGGACAAGTCAATTCGCTCAAGTTGTTATTTGGGCTCGAATAAATCACATAACTTGCACCGACTACTCAAACGCTCGCGA
Source organism: Mycena chlorophos (assembly GCA_014461115.1). Lineage (NCBI taxonomy): Eukaryota > Fungi > Basidiomycota > Agaricomycetes > Agaricales > Mycenaceae > Mycena > Mycena chlorophos. The sequence goes on along the minus strand of JACAZE010000007.1, from coordinate 775,385 downwards.
TATCCGCCCTCGAGATTTTGGCCTCGTCGCACATCGAGCGGAAGACTGAGCCCTTCTTGTCGAAGAGGTTCAGGACGGTGTCGAATTCCACCATGCGACCAGCGTCCAATACAAGCTGTTCAGGCCTGTCAAACTGCGAAAACTGGCACGAAAACCGGGCAGCGCACAATCTTGTCCGCATCCAGAATGGTTTGAAGGCGGTGGGCGACAATGAGGAGCGTCGTGTCCGTGGGGAGTTCAGTCCTAAGCGACGACTGGATGATGGCGTCGGTCTTGTGGTCGATTGCGGAGGTCGCCCTAAGGTGTCGTTAGTTCCCGCGACGTTTGTCAAGGCTTCAACTGATAGGCTCACTCGTCGAGGATAAGCAGCTTGCTACCGCGAACGATCGCGCGTGCTGCATCGACCATTAGCTTGACCGAGAAATGAGAAGCAGCGCACGAACCGAGTGCCAAGATCTGCCGTTGCCCGACACTCAGGTTGCTCGCGCTGCCGCCGGAAATCTCCGAGTCGAGCGTCAACCGGCCTTCGTCCATCTCGCTCTGCAGCGCGAACAAGCCTGCTGCACGCAGAGCGCTGTTGAGGGTCTCGTCACCGTGCTCCTCGAAGATATCTAAGTTTTTGCGGAGGGTACCCGTCAAGAGTTCCGGCTAAAAACTAACTGAGGTGACGAACTGGTAGAGGACTTTGGGGCTTACGACTTGGGGAATGATAGTCATGCTGGACCGGAGCGCGTCGAGATTGAGCGATGAGATTGGGAGACCATCGTAAAGGACATTGCCGTCAGTGACGATCGCCCGAAGCAACGATAGGGTTAAACTGCTCTGTTAAGAGTGCGTGAGCTTCGTTGGTCCATGAATATCGGAGAAACTTACCTTTCCAGAACCCGTGCGCCCCACTGCAGACTATTAGCCATTGTCGAAGTGCCGTTTGACTGACTCACCGATCCCGACACGTTCTCCGGGCTTGACATCGAACGAAATGTCCTGTAGGACTTTTGGCCCGTCGGCCGAGTAACTCGCGGACAACTTTTGGACTTCCAGGCTTCCACTAGCCGGCCAGTACGCGGGAGGCACGCCAGCTGCGGTTGCCTTCGGTTCTTGCTCGATCTCGATGTAGTCACGGAGGCGTTCCAACGAATTTGCGAGGACCTCGCAGTCGTTGAGCAAGCGAACCTATCCAAGCATTAGTATGTGCAGGAATGGGTCCTGTTCGTTTGGTCACTCACCCACCACAGAATCATCGAGCTAGAGCTGACAGCCAGTTTGAGGACGAATCCGATGTCCGAGTTGGCAGCATTCTGGTAATAAACCAAATAATAAGCTAGGACGGCTGTGAATGTGGCGCCAAGGGCGTCAACGCGTAGCGCGACCCATTGATTGAGTCGTTTGAATGTCCTAGCAACACTACAGCGCAATGAGATTTGACCAGCAGAATCACGATATCGCATACCGGCTGTAACGGTCGATTCGAGCCATTGACGTTTGGATGCTGGCGGACTGGGCGCCATATGCGCGAATAGAAACTACAATGATTGTAAGGATGTGGATGAACGAGAGAGAAAAGAAATACCAAGGCCAGCCATAGATGCTTCGAAGCTTGGAAACGACAAAATTAGTCGGGGATCAGCTCCAAGTCGACCTACGTACTGTCCAAGCACCGGAGCTTTTGCCACGCTCATTTCGCGCTTCACGCCAAGCTGCGTGATGATATACATTTGCTGGAATGCAGTCGGTTAGCGAAACAAATCCTTTTGAAGGCACAACTTACTCCACACCAACCACCTACTCGTAAGTCAGTAATGTCATGTGATCGACCACGTCTCGGACGTACCCAGGACACCGACGAGTAGGCCGGGCAGTAAAAACGTCGGAGTGTAGACAATGACGATCGAGAATTCGACAAACATCCCAATGGTCATTTCTAAGGGTCATCAGCGCATAATCAACCAAAATAAAAATGGGATACTCACCCACAAGGCCCCAGAAGGACGATGGGATAGTTGTATCCACGGTTTGAATGTCGACGGTGCATCTGCGGGGCATTAGATATGCTAGGTATGCGTTTGTGGATCCACCTCGTAATCACGCGCGACGAGGGAGTGCGGTCCAGCCATCTAAACGTCGTTCCTAGAATGCTGTCGACCAGCTAAAACATCATTGGTAACCCTTCAGGGAGCAAGTGGCGACCGAACTGGCCTGTCGATTGATGACAGTCGAAGCCCGGAAGACGCTACCACGGTAGAAAATGGCAGCGACGATGTACGTGGTCATCGTGCCGAAAATTAGAAGCACTGCGTGAGGCGATGAGACGACGCGAGGGTTTTGCGCAAGAACGTAACGTACTGTAGAAACCCATATAATGGGCAACGTTCACTTCGGACGGGACATGAGTCTCGTATTGTTCCGCCCACTGACCGAGCCAATACGCTTGGGACGTGAAGAACAGCTGGCTGGTGCTCAATCCCAGCACGCAGAGCCCTAGGAAGAGGACCGGGTGTCTTCCTCCGAGACCTCGAAGATAGAGCATGAGAGATGCGAGACTGACATGCCCTTCCTCCATCTCCTCGTTGACAATGAGCTTTCCCGAGGGCGGCGCGCCATCAACCGTCTCTTTCTTGTCGTCGATCGTTTCCGGCTCTTGGACAAGTTCCTCCGCAAGAACTTTATCGGTGGCGAGAGCGTCCGCGATGGGCCGATGACTATGGATGGTTCCGTTGATGTTCATAGAGACGACGTAGCTCGCAATGGGGGTGACCATGGCGCTGTGCGTTACCAGAATCACAGTGCGCGATTTGACAAGGTCGCCACGGAGACATTTACTACAGAAGTAAGATGAGAGAGGTCGTTGAATTAGCCATGCACGCACTCGACAACCCAGCGGGCAGTATGCACGTCTAGAGCGGCCAAAATATCGTCCAGCAGGATGATTTCGCTCTTCGAGTAGATCGCGCGGGCGAGGGTGACGCGGGCTTTCTGGCCACCTGAAAGGAAGTTAGGAGAGGTTGGCATACGAGGAGCCCTGAGCCGACCTGAGAGAGTTAGACCCTTCTCTCCTACTTCGCTGAAAGGTCCGGAGTGAGGTACTGTGACAATCACGTGATATGCACTCACGTGGCGTCGCCAGCATCCAAGAGCTCCAAATCGCGTTCAAGTGCGCACTGGTAGATGACCTTCTTGTAGCGTTCTTCCTCGTACTCGCTGCCAAATAATATATTCTCCTGTTCCAAGGGTTTGGTCGGCATTCAACGCGTAGTAAACGGCGCCAACCTTGATAGTTTCCTGTGTTTTACGTGAGTAGTCTCTCGACACGATCAGAGCGCAGCATTACATTCATGACCCACGACTCTTGAGCAGCGTAAGATACGCCATTTGCGCGAGGCAGATTGTACCACGACGACGGGCCGGACGGCATGAAGTGCATTTCGCCTATCGCGTGCGCTTCAGTACCGTGGCGACTCTGCATGAATCAAGATGCACCTAATAGCGCCATTAAGAGAGACGTTTTCCCGCTCCCAGTCGGTCCAACGATAATGTTCAAAACACCAGTCTTGAAGCGCAGTTCGCCATCAACCCGTAGTCGAAAAGCGCGTCGAGATGGAGTGACCGTGCCGTCGACTGCTTCACTGGTCCAAGCAAATGTCGCGTCGCAGAATCCGATTGCATTTTCTTCGTGAGGGGCCACGACGGTCGACTTGCTTTCATCTGTGAAGCGATCGAGCAACTCGGTCTGAATGCGGTCAACTCGTTGTCAAGGCTCACGAGTAGACGACCTACGGTTGAGAGAAAGGTATTGAGACGATCAAGGGAAACCTTCGCCGTGACCGAGAGATTGATGAAGCGGAAGGTCCACCCAAGCTGATTGCGGAGCGTTTGGAAAATGACCAGTGACGAGAACACCTTGGAGGCGCTGAGGTCTTCTTTCATGAGCAGAGTCTGGTGAGGTTTAGCTGAATGTCTTTGGGGTGAACATGTACGAACACTGAGCAAAGATGAGCGAACACGTGACAATTGCGCCGACAAAAGGACTTACTGGGTGGCAAAAACCGACGCCGTCACGGACAACGGAATCAAATACTGGATATTGCTGTCAACCAGATTGAGCATCTGGATTTTCCAGATCCCCATGAGCTCTTTGTTCCGCTTCTCCGCAATGCGCTTGCTCATTTGGCCATCCCAGCCCAATCTGTGGCGGAATATGAGGCGCAAAGCCATGAAAACCAAGAAACTCACAGTTTGACCATGCGTAGGACAGTCATAGCTGGTGGACAAATTAGGAAGTGCAGCAAGCATTTGCTTGAACGACAAACTTTCGGACACAGCCTGGACGCGCGCATCGGTATTTGCAAGCAAGACCTCCTGTACGTCTGGTGGATATAAGTGAGGAGAACGCAATATGAACGGAAGAATACCTTTGATACGCTTCGCGACAAAACCTGGAACTGGCCACAATGCGACCATGACTGCCAGTCCCACAAAGGCACTCCACCCAAACAGCTCATACAGAAAGATGATCGAAAGTGTCGTCTCGACAGGGATAAGCACCAGCAGGATCATGAAGTGGACGCCGCCGGTAATGTTGGCCTGGTTCTCTATTAGCCGTAGCAGAGGAGAAGCGTGCATATATACCAAGTCAACGGTGACCAAGTTGGTGATCCTCCCGAGCAGATTTGCTTTGTTACTGTCTTGACCGTCTACTTCGGCCTTCAAGCGCATGCGGAGGGCGTGCTCGAAAACAAGCTCTGTGATGACGGCCTCGAGGCGAACAGAGATGAGCCCCGACACGAAATTAGACCACTGAAGAGCCGTGGAGCGCAGCGTTGGGCCGATAAACATGAATATGATCCAGACCCAGGGCTTCACGGTCTGCTCGTCGTCAGGATGTTCGAGGTAGCTTGGGGCTGATTATTATTTCGAAGACTCAAGAGAAGGATATACGAACTTGAGCAAACGATTGATTCCGAGAGGAGCGGCGAAGTTCGCGACTCCCATGACAGCCATGCAGAGTGCCACGACCAGATAGTCATATGCGAATGCCCATAGCAGACCGAGAACGACGTGTCTTTTGTTGGACAAATACTAGGACACCAATGAGCAACAAAGAGAGGCAGAACTGCGTACTCACGGGAAAGATCCGAGCTTTGAGATATCCAGCTTGATCGTCATCCGCTAGCGGCGGAAGTTGATCTAACGGGACGGTAAGTTGCGGCGAACGGAACATGCGAAAACAAGCATACCAAGAGACAAATGTCGCAGGCGATAGCCAAGAAGGACGAGGGGATCCAAGAATAAGCAGAATATCGCGGAAAGCCAGGACGCAGTCTGTTCCGGGTTGGGTATAGGGTTCTGCTCATCGTTAGAGACGGTTCCGGAGCGCGAATAGAAGAAGCAACCTTGGGGTCGACTGGAGTGTAGACTCGCGGCCGGCAGAGCGGAACGAACATTCCACCGACGAAGAGAAGAGCGAGCTTGGTCCATAGCATATAACCTTCGGACGCGTCCAAAGGGACGCCGTCGTAGGTCGTTAGCGGGACAATGTCGCGATAGAGGTACACCGCTAGGGCGACGGCGAGAACAACATCCAGATGGCCCACGACATTGCCTTCCAGACGTTGATGAGCCAACACGGAAGCAGCCGCGAGGGCGGCGGTGTAGGTGAACGTTGCCGAAAATGACCTGCGTGGGTGATGAGTACGAATGCGTCCAAAGATAATTTGGGTACCTTTGCTTGACTGAAATGAGGAGCAGACTGAGGCATGCGAACAGACGGAGGGCCTTGAAAATCAAGACCCGACGCGGGTGGGTTGGTACACGATCACATGGCTTTGGGAAGAAACTGGTCCAAACGAGTTGGACGAGCAAGACGACAGCGGAGACCGCCGAGACGAGTTCTGGGACGAGTAGTGAGTCCAGCGGGCGCGAAGTGGACTCTGAGAGAGGAAAGGCGACGAGAGGGAGCTGGGGAGGCAACATGGCCGACAGCTGATGCCCAAACCGCCGGTCGAGCTTTTAAAGGGTGGTAGGCGCTGTGGATGCCATGGTGAAACGCGGACGAGAATCGAGGAGGTGGGGAAAGAAGGTGGAAAAGCGAGCAAGAAGGGGGAGGGTTAGGTGCAGTGTTGTGGGTCGTGATGATGCTCTGTACGATTTGAAGGACCCCGAAACCGCTGTTTGGCGACGGTGATGGACTAGGGACGGCGGTAGGATAAATATGGGCTTGAAGCGCATGGACTGAGATCCGCTTGGAGCCGATGGGACGAGAGGCAGAGACTCTCAGAAGAGGGACGAGAGTCTTTGAAGAAAAGTGGTCGAAGGCAAGGCTTGAGCGATGCACGTGATGATGACATGCTTCGCTTTCCTCTCGCCGTCGCGCTCCGTCGCCCTCACGGCCTTGCTGTCGTCCCGATAAGACGCTTAAACCATGACAAATCCACCCTCTACTCCAACTTCCAGTCGCGCCGTGAGTTGCCCAGGATAGAGGTGCGTTTTTCTTTGGCGCGTCTCGTTGGTGATTCAAACGGAGTTCAGCGTCGTTGGCCGACCGTGCTCGGCGTCACCGCCGTTGTAGTCGCCGGCTGGGCTGCGTTCCTGACTTATGTCACGAATGAGACCAAATGCACTTCGTCCGTGGTCAAGCAGATCGTCCGTACCCTCAAGGCCGACCCGCAGCTCCGCGAGTCACTGGGCTTTGCAATTCGTCCTCAGCCAGAGTGGTGGTTGAATGGCTATCCCATTATTCATGGCCAGGCGCGTCTCAACATTGGCCCTCCATCCCATATTCACGCGTCCACAGATCAACCAACTGCAGGGGAACATCGACGTCAGTTTTCGAATAAAGGGCTCCCTCGGTGCGTTAGGCACACCCTTCGATCGTTTCTTCCGCTGATTTATTAGGCTCCGGAACTGTTTATTTCACGAGTGTACGGAAAGCCAAGGGCATCCCTTACGAGTTGTGTGCGTTCATCCTCATCCCAACACTCCTCAGCTCACAACTCTGCAGTGCGATTTAGAGTAATTCTTGATGACGGCCAAGTTGTCGAGGTCCAGCCCGCCTCCGACCACGAGGAATGAAATCGGTTGTCTTGACAGTTGCACTGAGTGATCTGCGTTCCTAAATTCTCAAAACCAGTTTTTGTCCTGGACCACCATGCATGTCCTCCGCAAGCTCCAGACCGCGATGCCCTTTCGAAAGCGTAGTCCCTCGAGTCCGGCGACCCGCAAGGCGCGTGTAGATGCCGCTCTCCCCGCGCCACGGACCGCATCAGAAGTCCTTCCGTCTATCTTCGCCGAGCTGCCGCGCGACTTGGTTCGCCTCATCCTGGAGACCTCTGCGTGGTCCAGCATCTACTTTCACCGGCACGAGCTCACCGACCTCCTCGTTCTTTCGCAGGACGTCCATGCATGGTGCGGCCCCTTGTCTCATTTCGGTGGCGTCGCTCACCGTGATTGCCTCGCACAGGATCAGCTGGATTGCATACGACACGGTCATCCTCAACCAGACACAAGTCCCCAAGTTCATAAGCTTCGCGCAGACCCGGGAACACCTCAGCGCGCGCATTCGCGTACTCGCGCTCACAGGCGGCAAGCTGCCCGCGTCGGTCGTCAGCCGGCTCGAGGAGCTTCTGCGCTCAAGGCTGCACGGTCTCGAATCGCTGCACTACTCTTGCGTCCTCTCCCCATTCATAGCCATGGGCCACTCCCTGCAACACTCGCTACAACTGCCCATGGTGCCTTCCCTGCGGTTTCTGAGTGTCCCGTGGCGCCTTTTGGCGGCGCAGGATACTCGGAATATCGTGCAATTGGCGAGCGGGGACTTGACTCATTTGCACCTGCACCTTGAAGCCACCGATCTCGGCAGTCAAAACGCCAGGCTGCGAATAACCCTCGCCAAATTCGCATCCGTAACCCACCTTGCACTCAACCGATACACGGATGAACTGCTCCAGTGGCTCGAGACCGAAATGCCGCATCTGCAGCGGATTGTGGCGTTCACGACTGTGTTACCCAGCCCGCCGTCGACCTCGGCCAAGTTGACCATGTTCCACACGCCGACGCACATAGACGCCTTCAGTGCTTGGTTCAACCGCGAAATTGGTTCCAATGATTACTTCGCTTAGATCCGTCTTGTCCATTAATACTTAATATCGAACTGGAGCTGGCTGTAATATCTCTGGAGATGAAGACACCTATGATCACGTGAATCTGTAGGCGCTCATCGCTTCCTTGCCTTCCTACCCCCGCCAAAGCCCTTGTCCAAGCACTCGCTGCAATACCACTGATCCGGCGTGGGTTGGGTCAAAGAGACGCAGGAAAGATGGAACTAGACAGCACAGTCAGAAAAAGAGCACGCAGACATTTCACAGACCAACGTACCCATTCATACGGACAATCGTTGTTGTCGCATGCAATCATGTCTCCGTAGCTCTGCTTCTGACAGAAACAGTAGAGGTTCTCATCCTCGCCTTCGCCTTCTCCCTCGCCTTCCTCTTCTCCATCCCCGTCGAGGTCCATCTCTTCGCGCGGGTGGATTTGGCGCGAGAGACGCGACCGTTTGGGCTGAGCTGCGGCGGCATTGGAGGCGGAGGCAGCTGTGAGTGGCGACTGGGAGCGACGCGGGGTCTGAACGGGAATGACAGGGTTGAGCTTGATTGGGGTAGAGTTGGTAGCCGTGACTCGGCGCTCTTAGCGCAGCATTAGCTTCGAAAAACAAACGAACGGGAGATACGCACTCTTCAGCGGCGGTGGGGCGGAGGGGGAGTTGACCGAGGCAGGCAACGGCGAGGCCATTTGTTGACGAATATCCGACGCCGACACCGATGGAGTCAATGCATTTCGCAAACTCTCTCTCGCTCATCTGGCTAACAGGGTTGCGCGACGCTCCGATGTAGACGTCGCCGTCGGGAATGGGGGCAACGAGCGAATTAGTCCTGGAGAGCGGGTCCGGAACCAATTCGCCCTGCAGAATGCGAACTTTGATGAGTTCGGCATCGAGTCGGGCTTGAGTACGGGTGACCAAGTCGATAATCCGCTGAGCAAGGGCCACTTTCTGCGCAGAGAGCAGATGGATCTCGTCGTAGTTGGCCGCAATCTTGGGCGGAATAGCTTGGGATTTCGGTGAAGGCGGCCGAGGGACAGCCGGCGCTGGGGAGGCGCTCGGGCTTGCGGAAGACGATGCAGAGTTGGACGCCTTGAGCGAGTGGCGAATGTAGCGGGCGGATTCTTTGTCGTTCTCCTGTTGTAGCTCTAGGAGGAGGAATGAATACAGATCCGCAAAAGGCAGCATATTCGACGCACCTTGGACCCGCAGATCTAGCTGCCTAATCTCTTGCAGCAAATGGGCTACTTCATTTGGTAGCTGGTCCAAGCTGTAGATGAATTCTGAGACCATGGTCGAGGCATCTTCTGCATGCAGACCAGTTGACTAATACATTCCAATGCTTTTTACAAGCATACTCACCAAGGTTGTTGATTCCGAGAGACATTCGAGATGATGGTGTTGGTCAAGATGGATGACACACGTGACACACTGATGGCAAATCTAGCCTCTGAAAGTACAACATGAAATCATGTAGGGCAGGATCGACACGAAGAGCGACGCGAACGCCGCCCACGTCAGGTCAAGCGCTGGTCCAGACGACGCCTCGATCCCCACAAACACCGGGCTCTCAGTCGTCCCAATCATAATCGAGTTCACGCTTTCCGCCTGCTTCACGAGTGTCGTCCAGATACTCGCGCCGATGAGAATAAATATCGTGCCGAGGATGGCAAAGGTCGTGGAAATGAGGAAGGTGATGCTATATTTGAACACTCCGCTGTCCGGGGTTGAGCGTCGTGCGGGAAAAACGAGGCAGGACCCGACGCACGTGAAGAGCGCTACTGCAGCGCAGATGGTCCCAAGCAGCAGCATCCAGTATGCTGCCCGGGAACTATGCGCCATCGAGTTGGAGTTGGCAAACGTTGTTCCGGAAAAAATCGCGTTCGTAAAGTCAGTGTAGTTGGATTGCATGTCGGACGTGAGCGCGTCGTAGGGACGGAACCCTTCCAGTACATTAGCTTGCTGCATAAAAGGCAGATAAGCACGCACCGCGCTGGATGGTTGTATTAGTGCATGTCCCCGCGGAGCTATTCACGTAGGCGCAATACGAGTACAAGCCAAACTCGTAGAGCTGGCGTAGTCCGGCGCCTGCTTCGAGCGGCGCAGAGGCGTTATTCGTGTATAAGCCGTCGATATCGTCAATGAGAGCATGATGCAGGGCGTCGCTGTGGGACTAATGATTCGCAGCCTCAAGCAAGAGCCAAGTGCGCGCAAACCCGTAATTGGACACGTTGATTTTGACCTAATGGAGGATGAGTGCCTGCAGCACGGTGAACGGAGCGGGATCGCACGAAGGAGACGCCATGGGGGACTGAGGAGGTGTTTATTTGGCCAACCTGTGGATGTGAGGCGCGTGTGTTGAAGTTTTCGGCTGCGGAGCACGAACATGAACGAAGACCAGAAGCAGGAGCGAGGTCAACCTGTGAAAGATTAGCCGAGGTTCAGACTAGATAAAAGATAACAGACGCGAGGATAGTGGAGAGGCCGAGGCAGACCTCACCGCGCATTCGGAGAGGTGAGAGTGCAAGGTAAACGCGGTGTGCACGCGTTGGGCGGGTTCAAAACGCGATCAAATCAACAAGGGACTACAGCTCGCCGACTGAACCGCTTTAACTTGGCCTCGACTGTCCGAGGCACCGGAGACGGAGAGACGGTCAAGGTGGTGTGGTTGGCAGAGTGTCACAACAACGCGTCCCTTGCTCCTGGCAAGCATGGCGTCCCATATTCCCGCCCAGTTCTCTCCTCTAATTGCTGTCGATACCTCTGCCAATGCTCTCGAGATCGAGGGGGATAGCTCCGACCAATCCGGTCTTTCCCGAAGTCGCGTCAAGCGCCTATCCGACTCGGTCTCCAAACTGGGTCGAAGCATTAGCGGCAAGGCATCGCCCACCAAGTCTGCAGGCAGTCCCCGACGCATATTCAGCCTCAACCGCGGCAAGGGGAAGGCTCGTTCAGACGACGGTGCGTGTTGCCGCAGTTGGTCCCTAAAGAGGTGTTGACCGATTGCAGACCCGTCGAGCACCCCAAGCGCGTCCCGGCCAACGTCTCCCAAAGCCCCTTCCCAGCCTCTCGAGGCCCAGGATGACTCTCCATTCATCACACCGCCCTCGCCGACGCTGAAGCCAGTCCGTCCGATGCCACAGCCGTTTCGCGGCGGCGGTTCTGTACGGCGAACCGTCATCCCATGCCACACCTGCCTCTGACCTGCTGCCATTATACAGATACGGGCCGGGACACAGACGCTCATCCAGGCACTGCAAGCCATTCCGTGGACTGACGATCCCGAGAACGAAGATGACGTTATTCCACAAACGCTTAGTCCCGTGGATATTGACAGCGACGAGGAGGGCAAGCAAGGCATGAATCTGCTGGTCCGGTTGAGCCCGAATCTTACTCTCCGCTACTAGCCGAGCGCCTTGCATCCTCGATCCACACCATATATCGCCCGCTTGCACGTTCCTTGCGCCTCAATACGTCTGTAGGGCCCCAGAGAATGGCTCTGCCTCCCCAATACACGACCGTCAGCGAGGAGGATCCATCCGACACCACTCCAGAGTCGTCCGAGGAACAGGACCTGGAAGACTTTGAAGAATCAACGCCCCGTCCTCCCTATGCCGAAACGCCTGTGCCCCTTCATATGCGACGGCAGCTACAGAACGAAAGCGGTGCCACAATATCGCCAGCCATGCTGCGCTCAGGCAGCATGGCTACCGTGAGGCTGCAGCGGAGGGTCCGGTTGGCGGAGAAGCTAAAGCAAGTCTTTGAGCTCGACGGAATCGAGGAGGTCTGGGCAGAAATGCCCTGCTGGCTGTTGCGTTCTGTGCGTGAGTACCGCGTCCGTACTATTCCTCTTTTCACGGCTCACGATCGTCCAGTACTACAAGGATACATGTATCTCACCAACTCGTACCTCTGTTTCTTTGCTCACATGCCAACTCGAGAGGTTCGTGGTCTGGCCTCTGTCGAGGCTGATATTGACGTCGCTCCAGGATCAAGTTCTCAAGTCTGGCTCGCTCAACAAGAAGGCGACGCGAACCAAACGCTGGATCAAGCACTGGTTCGTGCTCAAGAATGATGCACTCTCTTGGTACCAGTCGTCCTCCGATCCCTACTTCCCCCATGGCATCGTCGATCTGCGCTATGCGATCTCCTGCGACGCGGTCAGTGACAAGGACTTCCGGATACGCACCAACCAGAAGACCATTCACTTGTCTGCGCCGTCTGTACCCAGTCGCGAAGAATGGGTCAAGGCGATTCGCAAGGTCATCTTCAAGGCGCAGAATATGGGAGACAGCGTCAAGATCGCGATTCCGTATTCCATCATCCTGGATGTCGACAAATCGACGGCCATGGACTTCAGTGAGACCATCGAGGTCAAAGTGTTCGACAAGGAGGAGCACTTTTCCATCGACTCGTACTTCTTCGCATACTTCCAAGACCTCCCCGGTGCCTTGGATCAAATACGCGATGCTGTTCGTACCCACCGCACCCAACCGGAACGCGCATCACCGCAGCTCCTTATGGACACGACGGTTTCCCGGAGTGCCCCACACATACCGGATCGTGTCCAAAGTCTACCCAATGTCGATCAACCCCAGGGCAACCACTCTAAGATTCCGTCGTCCTTCAGTATCTCGTCGTTCCTATGGCCCTTCTCCGATTCTGGAAGCCGGATGCCAGCATCCGGTTCTCCCCCGGAGCACGAGCCATTCACACACATCTCTCGTCGTCCAAATTCCACCTCTTTCGTCCCCGTCACGGGCTCGCCCGATGGCTCGCCCAGCTTGCAGACGCCAACGCCAACGCAGTCCGCAGAACACACGTACCCACCGTCCTCTTCTGTTCCCCGCAGTGATCCTGACCACCCCTTGCACAGCGAGAGCGGCGGGAGCACGTGGATGGGCGTACCGTCGTGGCTGCGTGGCACGAAACGCGTCTTTGGCGGGAGTTCTGGTTCAGAGCTCGCGGTCCCAAGTCCGAACAGTCGTGTCCGTGAGGTCTACTCTATGCCGTCGCAGCCCAGTCGCGGGAGCGGCCTCGGCGACATGGCATTCAGTGTCCTGGAGACACCGGATACCGCTATCGACCCCGAGATGACGGAGAAGTTCCGAAACGTATTTGCGTACGACGAGAAGGAGACCCTGCTTGGATGTGAGTCTTGTGTGGTTGGACTCGTGTTGCGACCGGCTCACCTCGATTACCACAGATTTCCCCGGCTACATCTTCCGATTACTACCTGTTCCCGGACGACTATACATCTCTACTAATTTCTTCTGCTTTAAATCTACGGGACCGCTGACTGCGAAGACAAGGGTAGGTCTTGTACTTGGCGCGCACCCGTTGTGTTGACTCGCTTCACAGATGACACTACCTATCCGGGATCTCTTATCTGTCGAGAAGACAAAGGCGACGCGTTTCGGGCATCACGGCCTGATCGTCATCGTCAAAGGGCATGAAGAATTATTCTTCGAGTTCAGCGCCGAAGACAAGCGAAACGCGTTTGTGGCATTGCTGGAGCAGCAAATGGAGGACTGTCGGCGACGGGCTGCGTTCGGCGATACGGTCACCCAGGGCAAACGCGAGGCATTGATTCTCGAGGAGTTTGAGCCCAAGTCGCGGCCGTCGACGTCAACGATCGAGGGCACGGATAGCATGACCGATTCGCTTCCTGCGCTCATGTTCACTTCGGCCTCGTCGACCTTCCTCACGTTCAAACCGAAGCGGAGCCTCCACTTTACGTTCCTTACGATTGGGTCGCGCGGAGACGTGCAGCCGTATATCGCGTTGGCGAAAGGCCTTATGGCCGACGGTCACAGGTGCCGTATTGCGACCCACGGCGAGTTCAAGGACTGGATCGAGTCGGTGCGTGCCTTGGTCGTGGCCAACCACTTGCATTCATTCTCTTTTAGCATGGGATTGAGTTTGGCTTTGTTGGAGGTGATCCCGCTGAACTTATGCGAATCTGTATCGAGAACGGCACGTTTACTGTGTCGTTTCTGAAGGAGGGCTTGCAGAAGGTGTGTTCACGTGACCGATTCGTCACAGAAATTGATATTGTGTAGTTCCGCGGTTGGCTCGACGACCTTCTCAAGAACTCGTGGGACGCTTGCCAGGGCACCGATGTTCTCGTCGAGAGCCCGAGTGCCATGGGCGGCTACCACATCGCGGAAGCCCTTGCTATTCCTTACTTCCGCGCCTTCACGATGACTTGGACGAGAACTCGAGCATATCCCCACGCGTTCGCGGTTCCAGAGCGCAAGGTACTTTGTTTCTTCATCCCAGTATCCAGTTGTTGACCGTAAAACAGATGGGCGGCGGCTACAACTACATGACCTACGTGATGTTCGACCAAGTTTTCTGGCGAGCCATCTCTGGTCAGATCAACCGCTGGCGGAGAAACGTTCTGCATCTCGGAAGTACCAGCTTGGACAAGATGGAACCGCACAAGATTCCGTTCCTCTACAACTTCAGCCCTCAGATCGTTCCGCCGCCGTTGGACTGGCCAGAATGGATCCGCGTGACTGGTGAGATCACAATCGGATTAGATTAGATTTACCACTCACGTGCATCTAGGCTACTGGTTCCTCGACGACGCGGAAGTGAGCGCGAAGAAGTGGACACCGCCGCCGGATCTCGTTAGCTTCATCGATACCGCACACGCCGAGGGCAAGAAGGTCGTGTACATTGGATTTGGCAGCATCGTCGTCTCAGACCCGAAGACGATGACCCGATGCGTGGTGGATGCAGTTCTGCGCAGTGGCGTTCGTGCTATCCTTTCAAAGGGCTGGTCAGATCGACTGCAAGCGAAGAGCGATGCCAGCGAGCCAGAGGAGCCGCTGCCCAAGGAGATCTATCCCATTCCCTCAATCCCGCACGACTGGCTGTTCCAACGGATCGACGCCGCTTGCCATCATGGCGGCGCAGGCACGACGGGCGCCAGTCTTCGCGCTGGCATTCCGACAATCATTCGCCCGTTCTTTGGTGACCAGTTCTTCTGGGCAGACCGCGTCGAGGCGCTTGGTGTTGGGTCTGGCGTCCGCAAACTCACCGTGGACACGTTGACGGAGGCACTGACGACCGCCACCACCGACGTCAAGCAAATAGACCGTGCTCGATTGATTGGGGAGAAGATTCGAGGAGTGAGAGCTCCTTCCACTTGATAGAGCCATGCTAAACGATTTTGCAGGAGGATGGTGTTGCGACAGCGATAGAGTCAATATATCGCGATATGGACTACGCGAAAAGTCTGATCAAGCGCGTTGTTCCTGACTCGGACGACGATCTTGACGATGAGGTTGAAGGGGAACATTCGACGACGCGCCACTCCCATTCGGGGTATAGCTCGAGTGGGTCTGCGGCCGGTGGGCGGGGAAGCGAAGACTGGAGTGTAATATCAGAGCAAGACGGACGGCGGATGTCCGTGAGCTCTCAGCAGAGCGACGACCGCGAGGCTTCTTCGAAACGCAACAGCCTTGCTGCTGCTGTTCTGTCCGTGTTGCCGTCTCCTCGGCGTCGTACCGTCTCAGCGACGGCTAATCAAGCACCTGGACATCCATAACCGTATAATTTAGATCTCAGCGCATACATGTAGACTGTACTCATCCACCCTGTTCGTCCTTTGTGTACCATTATCATCCCTCGTAGTGCTCGTCGAAGATTCGCTTGGAGAACTGTCCGAATGTAACGTCTGGCGACAACTGCTGCTCGACGTCGGGTTGCATGAAGAACGCAAACGTCTCGCGGCTGATCTTGGCGCCACCTGGCGTCGCCCCGACGTGGACGCAATGCGGTGTGGCCTGCAGCTTGCCTCCCGTGGCGACTTCGAGAGCTTCGCCCGTCTGGAATGCCAAACAGTCGACGGGGATGGACACTTTGGTGAGGTTGTTGCTTCGCGATCGGATATACAACCCCGAGGCGGGACTGGGGCTCGGGACCACAATCGGGTCAAGTCCGTCCTCCTGCTGCTGGAGGTACAGCGCTGAGCACAGTCCAGTGATCAAGGAATGGTCCTTGTGCCAACCGCAATAGTCGTCGACATTTTGCTCGCCGACTGGAGTAGAGTCTGGAGGCGGAGTGAAGTAGTGAAGCAGACGCGCTTTTGAGGTAGAAGAGGTGCCGATTAGTTGTGGGAGTGATACGGAGGAATCATTGAGCTGGGAGAGCGCTGAAACAGAATTTTAGCGCGTGCCGTAGGTCGATTAAACTCGTACCGAAAGGCTGGCATGCAGAGGCGAGGGCAACTCCGACATTGAAGACGAACCTAATCGACGTATTGGATGCGATGGGGAATATCATCAAGCGACGCACCTTCCGAGGTCCTTGAAAGCCGCCTCGAAACCCTCGACGCTAGATTCATCGCTCTTGGGCCAGATATTCTTGTTATAATATTCCGGGTATTGCGCGCGAAGACCAGACGCAGGTGGGTCATCAACAATTGGGTTCGCATAGTACGACCCTTTCAAAAGGTCAGGCTTTCCGTTCATAATTTCCTGTTACGAATAAGCACCAGAATGTGGGCGCCGGACCACGCTTACTTTTCCGTGAGACCAGCCAAAGCTATATCGACTGCGAGCATCGACGTATTGTTCTCGAGCGCGGTCGTCCAGCTTCGTCGCGAATGCATGGGCTAACTTCAGAAGGCGTTCTCTGTAGCCCGCGTATTCTGGAGGGAGGTCTGCCGAGACGCGTCAAGGGGATCGCTTGTGAGGTCTTGAGACGCACCGCGGACGACGATGATCCCCAGACTCTCTGGGCTAGATCCGAAAGCCTTCTCTACGGCGTCTCAGCAGGAAAGCGCGAAAGGAAGGCGATAAACTGACCAATAGATTCGGTAAGGGAAAGTGGCGACGCAATGAGGTCGTTGTAGGATATCGACACGGCTCCCTCGGGCGTATAGGTAACATTCGCCTGCGCGCGATTTAGAAGGTGAAAGCGACGCGTCCAGACAGACCATGGACGCAAAACCAAAACCAGACTGATTATCCTATCCAATTCACGTGGCCACGACGTCTATCCTTTCTCAAGTACTATACAAGCCCGTTTAGACACTCTTCCCATTCACCTTGACCGCATCCAAGGTCACCCCAGCACCCAAAGATCTAACATGGGCCAGCCCATTTTGGAGAGCAGATCCTGTCTCGTCGATGCTATGCAAAAATCTCAGCAACTCGCGACACAACTGCCAATCCTTGGCTAGCACTGCACTATCGAGTAGGCGAATAACGTCACTGTACTCCTCATCGAGCTGCTCCAGGTTGTGCAGGACAAGGAGGTATGAGCCCGCCGTTTTGAGCTGTTGGGAGTCGAGGCAGGTCTACAAAGCCATTTAGTACCAGGGATCAGCAAGAGTGGTCCCGTCGTACCTCGAATAACAGCTTTGGGTTGCCGACGATGCTGAAAAGACGCTTCCACCTCGTCATCTCCGTCTTTCTCGCGCACCCGACTACAACGTCCAGAGCAGCGTCAAAATGATCGAGGAACTCGACCACATTGCGCAGCACCGCGTCCGAGGATATCGCCCGCTCATCATCTGCTGCCTCACTGTCCTCGTCCCATTCGACGACAGTGTGCAACAGAATCTCCAGCGCATGCGAAAAGAAAACGAGGTTTTGATAGTGCGATGCAAACACGACAGCGTCGGTAACTTGTCGAGCCTGGAGATGGCACAGCAGAATGTGGTGAAGGAAGAGATGTGACTACCGAGTGTGAGCAAGAAATTAGAGGGCAATGAACTTGCTCACGCTGGTGGCGTGCCGGAACATAACGAAGGGAAGGTTGGCGCGCGTTGCGACCTCCGGTTCTGCCCCGATGATGATACCTTTGTCCATGAGCACGGCTTTGGAACGTCAACGCGCTGTATACATGGAGGAGAAAGGACGCACACAGTGGATAAAAGTCTAGGGGAATGTTTACGCTCTCCTTGACGGTGTCCTGGCCCTCGTCGTCCACTCGCGGCCCTTCGATAGATAGCGCATTGAGCCAAACGCGGATACCTCGGCCGTCGTAGGCCCAGAGTGAGTTCTCGAGTGTGTTGATGCCCCGAAGATGCGTCCAGCAAAACTCGATACGCTCCGCGAATATTTGCATGTCGTACTTGACTTCTTGGTCTCCTGACTAGGAAACAAGTTTAGACAGTTTGGATGAGATATTCATGCGAGACAAACCTTCCGCGGCTTCAGCAAAATTAATTGACCCCCAACGACCATCAGAACTGTAGCCACAGCAAGGTCATCGACAGGATCGCCAAGCTCTGCCACTTATCAGCACAAAAACCATCTCGAGAGCAGCAGAAACGCACGCTTCTGCGCGCTCGGAATCATCCAACTGAGCATCCGCACCGCGCTAGGCACAGCGATGATCCCGTTGAATGTGATGCTCCCGCACAGATGCAGCTTGATCGTCTCGGCGGTGGGGATGATGAGATAGTGCAACAGCGTGTTGTCCGTGGTGTAAACGAGGAGCGAGTTGTCCACAAGTGACATAATGACGACCCCAGAGGACAGAATCTCGCGATGCAGCACATTCTGGTTGCTGAGTTCCAAATCACGTGAATATAATCTTATCTAAGCCCAAGATAAGCGAAAGCCGTTCAGACTTGTCGAAACACCGCACCTGGTACGACTTGGACACCTCCACAGCGGCGATGAGGACGTGATGGAACCAGACCACGCCGCCCTTGACGATGAAAGCCTGCTCCTGGATCTCATCCGCAAAGAGTTTCCACCGCCCAGAGGTCGAGCTATAGTGGATCAAGCCGCGACGACCTGCGATCGCAATGAGCCGTCCGTCGCTACTCAGGGACGAGTATCGAATGGGCCAGTTGGTCGCTAGGTAGCTTTGCGGGATTTTGATATGCTGCCAGACGTCCGACTCTGGGTTTATGACGCTCATATCAGGCTGGTCAGCGCCTCGGTAGACGAGTGCTCGGTCGTCCATTTGTAGGAAGGCGTATCGTGTGTTGTCCTACAGAGTTTGGTGAGATTTTCAACATTCTCTTCAGGCGCGATACTGACTGGAGCAAGTTGGCCCGTCGACGCGCTCTTCGCGAATGGGATCACGAAGATCTGACCGTCGAATCCTATGAATCGGGTATAAATTTGGACCTTTTGAAGTACAGACCGCTCACGATTGGGCATTGGGTTCGCTAGAACAAGGAGTTCGAAGTTGCCAGGAGCCCAGAACTACACTCGGATAAGCTTCGCGGCAAGAGCAAAGAAAACAGACTCACCAAGTCGCGGACACCAAACATGAACGAGTCTTGGAATCTAGAAGGTCGTCAGGATGCCTCCGGCGCAAAGAAGACGGTCATACTTGGAATTCTCATCCACCAAGTCATCTTCAACGCCAAACCCTTTCGCCAAACACCGACCTCCGACACTGAAGACCGCCCAACCCTCGCGCCACCCAACGGCAAGCACATATCCGTCCCCACTCCATTCCATACCGCAGACCGGACCGCTTTCACGATTGTACGGTGTGGGCGGCTCGATGAGCACCGACGGCGGTACTGCAGAGGACGATAATTCGGACGGAAATGCGCTGAGCTGGATCGTGCCGCTGGTCATGCCGACCGCAATGAGCGAGAATTTGCTGTTGATAGCGACGGAAACGGCGCGTCGGGGTTCGTCGTAGACTGCCCGAGCTTTCCCTTTGCCCTTGCTGTTATTGCTGGCGCTGGCAGAAGAAGAAGAAGGGTATTCCTCAACCGACACGTCGTCATCCGAGTTGGGGTCGATGCGGCGCGACTTTTGTACCCAGCGAGGAGTCTCAAAGTCATGTATGCAGGTGCCTTGCCAGGCTGATCTCGAAGGAGAGTCGTCCGCTTCGGAGGCAGGTTCGTCACTGAGCCCGACGAAATACGCGCGTCCGTCTGAAGTTATCCACGTTTCTACTCCTGTTGCGCGCGAGTAGAGAATCCGAGAAACGGTGACTGTTCGAGATCAACAAGGGACGGATTTCATGCGCCTAGAGCTACGCACCGTCAGGTTCCACCAAAAACTCAAAGTCGTGGTCGTTGAACACCCAGTTTTCGTGCGCAAAGTGCCGTGGCGCGGGCTCATCCTCCGGGCCATCACTGTCCTCTTCGATATCCGGCCACGGAATGCGCTGGACGGCAGGCGGATTCTTGGTTGAGAACAGAATATACTGTTTTCGCGGGGAAACGCTTCATTTCGCGTCAACGCTGTCCGAATATTGTCGGTTGCCTGGGTCACGTACCAGAGCAACCCCCCGTCCACCTTAATTACGCCTTCGAACCGCAGACTGACGCATTGCAGCGGCAATGCTTCGCCCGGACCGGGGAGGAAATAATTGCGGCTTGTGCTAGGGAGAGATGGTGGGGCCAGCGTCGGGGTGTCGGTGAGATACACGACGGAGATGAGGACGAGGTGGGATTGCGAAGTCTACGGAGACTGAGCGCGTTGTCTTGCCGCGATGTCGAGACGCACCTGGATGACCAGTCTGCTACCATCTGGAGCCCAGTGGACCGCGATGTTTTCGCCATGGTCGAGGATTGAGGTCGGGGTGCGTGCCAGGTAGGCAAGGACTGCGGAGGGCTGTCGACTGTTGAGAGGAAAAAGAGAGAAACCATGGGGAACGCACTCTGACGCGCCAGACGGAGACACCTGTTCTGCTGAGCGTGCAAAAGAGGGACTTGCGGGGACTCGAAACAAGGGCCACGACTTTCTCCGACTCTGGGGGAATGTTGGGGAGGGCCGGGATGCTCGACAACTGGCGGGCGGTGGCGATTGGAAAATACATCGGTTCGCGCTACATGAAGGCCGGTATCAAGTTGCGAAAACAAGTTTGGATGCGCTACTAATACAAACAATACGGTACGGCAGCTACAAGTACAACCCAGTCAGTCAGGCCCGACGAAGCCACGACTTGAGACGCGAGGACCACGTATTTTGCGTCCGGCAGTCGGGTGTGGGAGTCCCAGAATCTGAAGGGCCAACGGGTGATGAAGGAGGCGGGGCCGGTAGGGACAATGTGCTCTCCGGACCGAGTCCTAGCGGCTGCAATCGAGATTGCCTGAGGAGCTGCAAGACGAGAGAAACGCCTTCGCGCGACTACAGCATGTTGAGCTAGCGCGGGAAACAACTGCGACAAAACAAACTCGTTGCATATTGGCCTTGAACTTGCTGAGACCATGTGCTTCAATGCGCTTCGTCAGTCCCCACCCAAAGGCACTGCGGACCCGGGCCTCGGTGTGCTGCAGTGTTCTTCTGCAGCCGGTCAGAAATTGCGTCAATGCCCACGGAGCGAAGTACCCACCCGTCTGGCAGGGATTTGAAGACGACAGACTCTTCGACTTGCATTATTTTTACGTGGTCCAGATTGCGCGTCTTACAGCTGACGACGCGGCCAATGGGATCGACCTCTGTTTCTTCCACAACCCACGATTCGGCTCGGGTAACGATGCCCTTTGGGAACCAACGGGGCATAGCTCCACGCTTGAGGATGAGCCGGGTGGTAAGGAGTGTGCCCGAGGGAGAGACCGAGCGCGACACGACATCGCACGAGAGGACGTGAGATGCGTATGGGTTGGGGTAGCGAAGGAAGAAAGCAAGCGTAACGATAGACCACGGATCGCTGCATATTCTCAGTGAAAATAAAAGAGAGGGTCGGAGACAACGCACTCGTAATGGTAAGTAGTGGCGAAGAACTTCATGGCCACGTTAAGACATCAAGTTGAGAGGCAAGAGCGATGAAGCCCGTGACCATTCTCGACTTGCCGAGCTCCTGCGTCAGCAACGCGTCGCCTCTGCTCTCTCCATCGCATGCCGCTGACCCAACACCTTGCCGTGTCTTTGCGGACATCGTCTCCGAGTTTTACGTCGCAAAAATAACGCCGTCGCGTGCCCATCTTGGAACTTTCTTGCAACATGCTTTCGCAAACTCGCGCTCCTCCTCAACCAGCCAACTCAACCTCAGCATGTTCTCCGTCAAAATGGTGCTCCCTTGACGACCACGACGACAGCAAGCCCCAAACCTCTTTTGTGTCCGTAATCTTGCCATCACACCTCTTATTGTCTCGGTATTAGCGCCCGCGGGCTCTCTGTGCGTTTCTCTGTTTGCCTCCGCCATGGCTCAGGAGCTCATCGTGCGCCAGACGCACCCTAGCGCTCAGTCGCGTTTACACTCAAAGCCCGAACGCATTCCTTCCGTCCATCTCAAACCTGTCGAGGCGGTCGAGCCATATCCATGTCCATCAAGCGGCCTGCGCGCCCGAACGCTCTTGGTCGCTCTCCTGACCTTCATCTTCACCAATCTCCTTGCTTGCATCCGCTTGTCGCGGGCAGCCAAGGACGTGCCGAGCCAGATAGCCAACGAAACAGATTGGAAGAAGCGTATTCTCATCGAGAGACGCCGTCGGGAGCTTGAAGGACGGCAGCAGAGGAACGTAGTGGTAGCCTTCCACGGCAAACCCGAAGATATACCTTGTACGAGAGGCGTAGAGGCCATCGAGACTGCGGTATCTTCGGCTAGCCCACAGAACGTGAAGTTGGAGCGGGTTGCCTAGAACACGGTCGTCGGTGTGTGTTAACCTCCAGAATTGCGCATATGCTCATTTTCGCTCCAAGCCCAGATCGAGATGCCCCCATTGTGCCATTCTGGAGTTCCAGCAAGGATTCCCTTCCCCGATACCCTCTCGACATGGCCGAAAGCGCGTCTCCTCTGCGGCTGTTTATGAATCAAATATGCACACATGCGAAGATAGTCAATACATGTCCTGATACCCTATACACCCTGTACGAACGTTTTCATGCTCGCATTACATCATCCACGCGACTCAACGCCGACTTCCTAATATGGATATTACTGGCCGAATATGGAAGCGGCGCGGAGTTGAGGGAAACGTGTTCCGCCGGTATCTGATTACGCGTTTAGGGTTCTGCGCGAGCCAGCGGGAGTCCTGGGGACGGAAATGAATCTGAACCCTTTCCCCAGCTTCCGGGCTGATCGGCACGGTCTTCCGGAGCGAGTGTCATGCAATAAAAACTCGACTCACGACTTGCTTCTGCACGACGACAACCATGTCCACGGATATCGTGTTCTTGGGAACGGGCACATCTAGCAGCGTCCCCAGCATCGTCTGCGTCACTGCGAACGCGATCCCGGGCTCGTCTGACGAGCCGCCGTGCAGAACCTGTCTCGCTGCCATCGACGGGACGCCCGAGGGCAAGAAAAACGTTCGCCGGAATACCAGCATAGTCTTTCGGACGCCCGGAAAAGATGGCGATATGTGAGCCGCGCCATAACCCGGCGAGCGAGGTTTCATGACTCGCGTGGCAGCTCCGTCCTCATCGACTGCGGAAAGAACTTCCAAGCAGCCGCGCTTGAATGGTTTCCCAAGTATAGACTCGGCCGTATCGACGCAGGTGTGCATCTTTCCAATGTGGATGCCGCTCGCATGCTAATGTGTCCTGTAGTGCTCATTACGCACGCGCACTCGGATGGTGATTCTTTCAAGCCCAGTACTCGTCCATACTCAATAATTTTAGCGATCAACGGTTTGGACGATCTTCGGGCGTGGACTATGCATGGAAGAATACAGACCCACATTGACATCTACGCGTCTGAGGCGACTTACCAAGAAGTCAAGAGGTGCGCACGCTGTTCCACCGGTTGCAAAAGCTCAATCTACTTTACAGGGCCTTCCCGTACATGGTCTCCAAAGGTGAAGATATGCAGCGTCGTGGTATCTTGCAGCTGTGCTTACGATTGCAAAGAATTTGCTTCCGGCGGCGGCGACGTGAGAGTTCCTCACCAAGGCCCGTTCACTCAAAATCTAAACTAACTGGCAGGTCCCCGACTTTGTCTGGCACATCTTCGAGCCTGGTGTTCCCTTCGAGATCCTCCAAACCGGTGTCATGATCACGCCCTTCCTCGTCCAACACGGGCGTTTCTTCACGCCTCCCCCGCCACCAACTCTAGAGACTGCGATGGCGCAAACCACAATCGGAGATGCGGTGTCGAGTCCTCCGCCCGTAGAAGAAATCATACCATATATGGCCGGCGCGTTCCGCATCCAAGAAGAATTCGTGTACATTTCGGACTGCGGTGCCATCCCCGACGAAGCCTGGTCGTCGCTCCTGCCACCGAACGGGAAGCAGCTCCGCGTCGCGATCATCGATTGTCTTCGTCTTTCCTCGCACGCGTCGCACTTTGGCTTGAAGGATTCGATCATTGCTGCCAGACGAATAGCGGCAGCGCGCTCCTATCTCATTGGGTTTTCGCATGACGTAGCGCACGACGAGTACGAAGTCCTGAGCAAGGCGGTGGGCGGGGCCCCGATCCCGGAGACGCGGACGAAGAATGTAATCGAGGGAATGGAGCTCATTGGCCAAGGTCCTCAGCTGTGGGTACGCCCAGCTCACGACGGACTCCAAGTTTCAATACAGGCGGGAGGAGGTCAGGTACAGGACAAAACATATTCGTAGAGCGGAATACATAGACGAGAAGAGAGTACAACAAGTTGGGACTGTTGTGTAGATGTAGATCATGATGTACAACCAGCAACACCCTCACACAAGTACTTGCCTGAGCGCGTTGCGCTGATAATGCAGTTGATATGCCCCTCCCTACTTGGTGAATATGGACACTACGTCCTCGTCCTGTACCTGGTGCGCCAGCCCGACTTTCTGGGCGTGTGGATTGAACTTGCTTGATTTGCCCTGGGTCTGTGAGCTTACCAGAACATCAAAGACGCGTTCAGCACGTACCCAAACGAGTGCGTATCGAAAGTTCGTAGCCAAAGAACGGTGAACGCCGTTACACACGTCCTGACGAGGTTTAGACCTAGATTCTTCGGCGACGCTAATATTACCTCGATGGTGGCGCCTGTTCGTAAACAGATTGGGTCGTCGAGGTCAGGATGCGCGCCGCTGCGATGCTCATGAGATTAGGTCGAAATGGACGCGATGCGTGCAGTTACCGCTTCTTTGTGTACACTTTGACGAGGTTCAGTTCTCCCCACATACGCTCAATGAGGTAGTCCAAGCTTTGGGGGGATCAGTAAGGGAGCGGCCTGTAGAGCAGTCACGTACTTGAGGTCCTTTGCATGAGGTTCACCACAGTGTAATGCGGATAGTAAAATCTACGAACCATCTCACAGCTGATGACCACAGTGTTCGGCGTATGGGCGATCTTGTTCATTTGCTCAAGCGAGATGGCGTCGACCTTGTTGTATACATCTGCGCGGGAGTAAGCAACGCTTTGTATAGCCAAGGGTGCGCCCACAAAGGCAGGGAATGTATTTTCGTGTGCCTATAAGCACGTCGATGAAGTCGTCTGTCGTGATCTATGCGGATAAGTTTCTGGCATGGCACGAGGGAAGTGGAAAGCGCCTGCATCTTCTCGAATCATGACGTCGCAGTTGTGAAGTTTGTCTGGGAGAACCATGAACAGGCTGGTTGGCAAAGGACAGAAACTCACAGCCAGCCAAAATCGTGCGGATCGTCTTCTCGTCGGTCTGAGTTAGCTTGACCGTAGATGTGAACTGCGCAACTGAGTCTCTAGATACCCGGGCAGGCACTCTACGACGTACCGATATCTACCGCATTATGAGGGAGTGCAAGTCGAAGAATACACGAGACTCACGCCTCCAGTGGTCCGCTTCTTGAACACGATATCGGGCTTGTGCTTGTTCAAACGAATCCCCACGGCGTCGAGTTCAATCTCCAGTAGCCTAAGCGCCCCTGAACAGTGCCGAGGGCGAATATATTGAGCCATACCTTCTCTGTTCGTCTGACTTGGTCGCGTCCCTGGATCTTCTGAGTGGGCGGAGTGAAAGAAGCGACGCGACCCACAACATCATGACAATCAGGTCAGCAGTCTTGGCGGTGGAGACGACTTGTCGGCCACGTCCTCTGCCCTGGCTGGCGCCCTCTACGATTCCGGGCAAGTCGAGAAGCTGAATGCGCGCGCCTCGATACTCAATGACACCAGGGATAGCGGTCAGGGTCCTTTACAGAGTACGTGAGTGCTTCGAGACTGCGATGGGTGGTTCGGGACTGACGTGAACTCGTATGCAGCGGTTTCCGATGCGGTGTGCGTGGTTTTGCTCAGCAGAGTAGACTTCCCGACGGAGGGAAACCTAATAGGCAAAGCGTATCAGCATACCAGCGCGACCCAGCCGTCTGACGCACCCGATGAGGGCCACTCGCGCATCGCCAGCTTTCTGGACGCGTTCAGGCATTCGAGGAAACATCCAGAAAGCCTCTACACACTTGTACGTCGAACCCAACACCAGCAGGACCCGACTTGCTGGTGGGCTCCAAGAGTTGTGCTCGATATCTCGCGAGTTTGGCTTTGAGCAGCCCAAGATGATACTCCGTGGCCTTGATTGGCGTCAGAGAAAGACCAGACGGCCCAATTCAGCGCCGATGGACCTTGTTTTTCTGAGTGCGTGCCATCTCGGCCTCAATTTCGCGGATCTATTGTCCTGTGAGGTCGGATCCAAGGCCTCGAGACTTGTTGGACCTTCTCGACGACACCCATCGTGGAAAGCAAACAGAGGTGAGAGCGAAGCTGGATTGCCGTGTCTCACGATCACGTGAATCGACCGCTCTTGGACGCGTACTTCATGTTCCTTCTCTCCTCGACCATCTATCTACTTGAACACCGACACACGGGAAAACCGGAGCGGTTATCTACACTTTGGGTGGTGACGCGAATTCTTCGGCGACACTCGGCGTCCAGCTCACAAAGCCTGAATCAGCTCCTCCTCATCGGCTTCCTAACAGTCCACGAAAGCACTACTTATACCGAAAAAGACCGTTGAAATGCACAACAACAAAGTCTTGGGACCACCCACTCACCCGCAGCATCAACCCAAGCAATATGTCTTCTGTAGTCCAAGAGATTCTTGCGGCGAACGAGCAATACGCCCTCAAATTCACTGCCCCTATTGCTCCTCGCATAGACCTTCTTGTTGGTCCGTGAATCTTCCTCCAAGGTGCTCGTCAGCTTATCCCTGCGTCAGTTACCTGTATGGACCCTCGCATCCAGCCATACGAGCAGTTTGGCCTCAAGTTCGGCGAATGCGGTATCGTTCGCAACGGCGGTGGTTCCACGTACGCCATGCATGCACCTAACTCATTGTGGCCTGTTACTGATGGTCGTTTGCAGAGAGAACGCGCTTCCGAGCATTCTCATTGCGCAAAAATTCGGCGGGCATCATATTGCCGTTGTCCACCATACCGATTGCGGCATGTTGCGCGTCACCAAGAAACTCATCCGCGATACTGTGGAGGAGACGAATGGGCCGGTCGCTGCGAAAACAGTGGATGAACTCGATTTCCACGAGTTTACGGAGGGTTTGGAGGCGTCGGTTAAGCGTGATGTGCAATTCCTTGCGAACCACCCAGCTATCCGCAAAAACACGCAGATCACCGGCTGGATATACGATGTCCAGACGGGCAAGGTACGGTTTCTTGGTCGACGCTCTTGTTTGGACTGATTGTTTTGCAGATTTCTCAAAGCGAGGACATTGTCGTCTAGTTACGAGTCGTGGAACCAGTCGTGTATTTGCTCTTAGGTTCTGAACCACAACTTGAACAGAGGCGACTAGCCTCAAATGTGCTGCGAATTCTGAGTCGGACCTCGATGACGTCGGGTGTTCGCGTGGCCCGAAAATATCACATGCGCCAGTTGCTTCCGCCTTGACCACACACCCTCGTCTCATGCAAGATGGCGACGAGCCCTCGGAGACAGCAGCTCAATGAGCTGCTCACTCGCTTCAGCAAGGGCTATATATCTCATCGACCAACGATCCAACGGGCACTCAATGTGGGATTCGCGCTTTATGTCGTGGGGTCGACGGCCTATCGGCTCACGTCTGGCGGCCCTCCGAGCGATGAAAGCAAGCGGAAGAGTAAGGGAGGCAAGGGCAAGGGGCAGTCTAGTGGGGCGCCGAAGGTTGCAGTCGATGCTGTGAGTGGTTTGTTGGGTCGTCGCGGACATGGTTCGTTCAACAAAATTTCTAGCGTTTCTACAACCAGCTCGGTCATATATTAAGAATCGTCATACATCGCAAGGAGGCCATGCTGCTCTTCGCACATTCAAGCTTGCTTGTGTTCCGGACGATGCTCAGTCTATATGTCGCGAACCTCGACGGAACGTATGTCGAGGGGTCGTTCCAATGATCCTCGCTCACCATATACAGAATCGTGGCCAGCCTCGTCCGGGGACAATCTAGATTGTTCTGGCTCAACATTCTCAAATGGTTGCTGGTCGCCATTCCCGCAACTGCAACAAATTCCTACATAACATTCATCCAAAGCAAGCTCGCGATTGCCTACCGAACTCGCCTCACCGATGAGGTGCTGGGACGTTATCTCGGCGATGCTGCTGAAGGGCCGGAGGGCAAGATCTACTACAAGCTCTGTAAGCCTGTCTCTGCGACCCCTCCGTTCCAGCTGCTCATTCGCGGAAAGCCAACCTAGATGATCGAATTGTGAATGCTGATCAGTGAGAGTTATCTTGTCGCGTCCGGCCGCGAATCTAATCGCATCTAGGATGATAACCAACGATATTCAGAAGTTCTCCGTACATCTGGCCGCCATCTACTCCAATCTGGCTAAGCCGTGCTTGGACGTTATTCTGTATGTTTGCGATCTATTCGGAGCTATGTTCGTCTGAATACTGTCCAGATACAACTTCCAACTATCGCAGAACGTCGGTGCGGAGGGACTCATCATCCTCACCGCTCTCGTACAGTCAACCGCGGCTTTGCGTGCGTCCCTCGCTGCGAATACGCATTAAACTTGACGTTAGACAGTACGCCTGTTGACGCCGCCGTTTGGCATGTATGCATCTATGTCGGCGGAATTTGCGGGGTCTCTACGACACACGCATTCACGACTGGTGGAATTTGCGGAAGAGGTCGCATTCATGCGCGGCGAGGAGCACGAGAAGATGCTGATCGAGCGTGAATACGCGAAGGTCATCAAGCATGAGAATCGTGTTTTGAATCGGAGGTGGTTGTTTGGGTGCATTGAAGAGGGAATCATCAAGTGGCTTTGGGGGAGCTTTGGGGTATGGCGCCGTTTGATTGCTGCGTCGATCTGACGTTTCGCAGCTCGTCCTGTGCGCGGTTCCAGCTTTCGTAAAGCTTCCGGGTCTCGCTGTCACGGACTTGGGTGGTCGTACTGAAGGTCACCTCCCTCCGTTATCCCGCATCCGTGTTCTGAGGCGTAATTCAGGTTTTATCACCAACAGGCGGCTCCTTCTTTCATCCTCTGACGCGTTCGGACGCGTAATGTACAGCTACAAGGAAATCTCCGAACTGGCTGGCTACACTGACCGCGTCGCCGTCTTATTGGATACCATGTCCGATATCCGAAACGGTCACTTCCAGAAGGGAATGATCAGTAGCGCGACCACTGGTGAGAACGCAGAGAGTAAGTCTTGTACCAGCCAGTTCTTGGGCGTTACTGAAGGTCGATAGTTCTCAAAGGTCGTGGCGTTGTCATCGAATCGAACGATATCGAGTTCGACAAGGTGCCGATTGTAACACCCAACGGAGATGTCCTTGTCAAGAGCTTATCTTTCCACATCTCCGAGCCTGGCGTACGTTGCGAAACCGTCCCAGTAACATTTTCTGAACGTATTTTAGCAACATCTTTTAATAGTCGGCCCCAATGGCTGTGGCAAGTCCTCTCTTTTTCGGTGAGCAAAGAGAAATGTGGTGTAACTTGCATCTGACGGAGAGATTAGGATCCTGGGCGGTCTCTGGCCTGTCTACGGCGGCACAGTCCGCAAGCCTGCCGCGTCCGAGTTCATTCTGATCCCTCAACGACCCTATCTCTCGCTCGGGACTCTGCGCGACCAGATCATCTACCCACATTCGAGGGCTATGATGGAAGCGCGTACGTTGTGTGTATGCTCGGTGGCGCTATGTTCACTTTCGCAGGGGGCATCACCGACCAAAACCTGTTCGATATTCTCTCGGTCGTACAGATGAGCAGTATAGTGGACCGGGAAGGCGGCTGGGATGCTGCGAAGGAATGGCGCGACGCGCTTAGCGGCGGTGATAAGCAGAAGATCGCATGGGCCCGCCTTTTCTACCACCATCCCAAGGCGAGTGAGCAACCGACGACGATAAATTGGGTTAACGTTATGTAGTATGCGATCTTGGACGAGGCCACGTCGCTTGTCCCACAGGATATGGAGGGCATGATGATGCAGCATGCAAGCAAACTCGGCATTACTTTGCTCACCGTCTCGCACCGGCCAAGCTTGTGGCGATGGCATTCTCTCATACTCGCTTACGACGGCATGGGTGGCTATGTTTTCACCAAGCTTGATGCAGAGAAGAGGCTTGCCCTGCAAGAGGAGAAGCAAGCCCTCGAGGCCAAGTTGTCGGAAGTGTACGTTTTCTCGCAAATTTCCTCTCGTTGTAGCGCTGAAGTTGTTGTAGGCCCAAGATGGAGGCGCGTCTGACGGAGCTGAAAGCGTCGAAGCTGCCTTGAAAGCTAGCTTAGTATTTATGTGTACCATCGATAGCCAACGGACCAAGGGGATGCTATGAATTGACAGACTCCCGGACCCGCAGCGAATTAAGTATGCTCACCTCCACCGCGCAGCGGAGTAATCGCGAGAGCTTGATTGGCGAGTGATTTCCGGCCACAGCCGAAGGTCCTCGTAATCACGTTCTCACGCACATCTCTCCCTCTCCCCTCACATAGACTTTTTACGACTTCGCAATGCACTTCTTCTCTCAAGACTATACGCTTTCGTGAGTGCACTATTGGATCTTGTCCGGGACCGTCTGACGGTGTGCAGGCACCCGTGGTCGCATGTGGTTATCGGGATGTGGCACAAATACCCGAACGCAAAATGCACCCATGTTATCAGCGTCGACGTCGTAGACCGTTCCGTCGACCCCAAAACCGGCATAATACGGACAGAGCGGATACTGGGGTGCAAGCAAAAGGCGCCTGGCTGGATTGTCAAGGTGCGTTGCCGCCGTTGCGATGGGTACTCCTGAGTTCACTCCACACCCAGGTTTTCGGCGGGTCAGAAGACGCCTTTGTCCGTGAAATCTCCTTCGTGGATCCGGCACGGCAGACGGTGGACATAACGTCGATAAATCTCTCGTTGGCGCAGTTTGCGACGTGCTTGGAGCGGATACAGTACACACCCGCACCGGACAATAGGACGACGTTCGCGCAGACGGCGGAGATCCAGGCTCGGTTCACGGCCTGGAGGACGGCGGCGGATGGGTTGGAGCGGTGGTTGGTCCAGCGGTTTGAGCAGAACGCACAGCTGGGCAAGTTGGGCTTCACTGATGTGCTTCGGGCCCTAGAGCAGCGCCAGACGGCGGCCACGAGCGCAGCATAAGGCTTCGCTCTCCCCCCTCCACTCCCTTATTAGACCTCATACTATTGTATGTACCCTGCCGCCGTTTTAATCCGTGTAGAGCAAAAACAGAGTGTGACTCTTCGCCAGACCCGGCTTGCGGTCAACTGCCATGTCCTCACTCGCCCAAGATGCCGCTGCGTTCAAGAAGACGCAGCAGCGTCAGGACTTCACGTCCTGGCACTCCAAGCCGGGCACCACATCGGCTCCAGCGGCCCCAGTGGCACCAGGCCCGATCACAAGCGAGGCGTCCGCCGACTCCGAATACCTTCCTCCCGGAAAGAAGAAACCACGACCGAGATCAAGTGGGCCTAGTGCCTCTCTGCGGCCCACTTCAGCCGCTGACGCGCCACTGTAGACATCGTCTGGTCGCAGCCCGCAGACACTGGCTCTGGAACGAACATCAACACACAACTCGTCTATGCCGTCGACTATCTCAAGGTTCGCGGTTTGGCTCGTGTCTCTACGCAATCTAATTCGCCGTAGTCGACGCCCAATCCCGTCCGTTTGGAAGATATTGCCATCATGACAGAAACTCCGTTGCTTGAAAACCCACTCTTGCTCGAGAAGTTCAAAGCCCACGACCGTGTGCTGTACAATACCAAGACGAATCTCTTTTCCTACAAAGTGCGTGGCCAGATGCACTACTTGTGCGTGTGTCACTGAACGCGCGACTGCAGCATGAATACAACTTTCGGAGCAAGCCTGCTTTATTGACGGAAATTCAACGTGCAACAAAGAATGGCGGAGGAATCCATGTGAAGACGCTCAAGGAGATTTGGAAGGAGGCTCCCGCAGCGGTGGAGGAACTCGAGGCCGAGGGCGAGGTGCTGGTGACGCGCACAGTCAAGGACGGGCAGCTGCGAATGGTGTTCTGGAACGAAATCAAGCCCACTGAGGAAGCGGGTGGGAAGCCGGTTGAGAAAGGTGAGCGTCGGCTCCGTCGTGTGCTTATGTGCTCACTTTGCCCCAGAATTCATGGATCTGTGGCATAGTTTGAAGTTGCCTGACGACGTTGAGCTTCGGAAGGAGTTGGCGAATGGTATGGTGTCCGCGTGTGTCGTTTCTAGAGTGCTTACGGTGCGTACAGAGGGACTGCAACTGACGACTGCTGCTCAAGCGCCGATTCGCGCGCCGACGGTGAAGAAGAAGGGGAAACGGGGTGGTGCACCAAGGCAGCGGCAAGTGCGGCTGACAAATACTCACCTGGGGAATGGGATAGATCTTTCGCGGGACTATACGCCTGCAGCCATGAGCGGTAGTAGTTGAAGTGTAGATGTAGATTATCGGATAAATTCACGTGACGCTTACATCTCAGACGAAACTAGAAAGCTTGTTTGGCACTCGCTCGCCATGGACGAGCTGCTGCGGCACTGTCTGCGCGAGTTATCGTTCGACGGAGACTTGGGTGAGTGCCGAGTGTGATGGTCGACGCGGCGAGCTCAGTTCGATCCTCACGCTGTTCTTGTCTTTCTCTCTTCTTACCATTTTCGGCACAGGTTGTCCAGTCGAGCGTCTCCGCGACTTCATCGTCGACTTTTACGCCAAGGGCTTCCCTCAGAATACAGACGACCACTTTTGCGCGTTCATATGGTCCCTCGTCGTCCAGCAGCCCACCGTCATCGTCGGCACTGTCCCCAACGGCATCACCTCCCAAGTGTGGATTGCTCCCCAGAACAGCCAGAAGCGAAAGGCAAAGGCAAAGGGCGAGGAAATCGTCGAGACAGCGCCCCCCTACGCTCAACATCGTCCCCAATGCCGCCTCCCGTTCCCTCGATGACCTCAAGGCGCAATATGGGGACCAGTTGCGCGTCGCGACAAACCCAGATACGACCTATGCCGCGCTCACGGGCACGCATATTCGCGTTCGTCTTGGCTTTTTTTTCCGCCCTTGGCGTTATCTGACTCGGTTTTTTGTTAGTTTCCTAAGATGAGCCCAATGGTCTACACCGCACTGCAAATCATCACTCGCGGTCGAGAAAACGGTATCACAGTCGTCGAGCTCGGCCAGCGGTCTACCTACGACCAGAAGACGTGTTTTTATCTTGTCAAGCAGCTCACGGAACTCGATTTGATGTGCGTTCTGCCTCTTGCTCATCGGTGCCGCCGCTGAAACTTTCAACAGCGTCAAAGTTCGGCGCGGCGGCGTTGGGACTCATTTTTGCATCCACAAGTATTTTTTTGAGCGGAGCGAATTGTGGAGGGAGATCAGAGAGGAGGAGAGTCGCGCCACGGCCGCGCTCGAAGCAGAGGAAGTGGCGGATGTTCCCGAGGAGGATGGCGAGCAACCCGCTGCCCCGAAACTGGATCTCGACTTCACTCCCATTGATGCCCGCCATATCTCGAGCTTGCCGCTGCTCAAGGCCCGCGTCATCAAACTGCTCAAGGCTTCCAAGAACCAAATGCATGCATCCAACAACATGCTTATCGCCATCGTGCGTTCGTTTTCCGATGCTAGCGTCTCTTTCGCTTACCAAATGAGTAGGGTTTTGCGCATCCTACGAAAACTGACCGGCGTTTCTTCACGGCGCGCATGCGTGAGCTGGTCGACGAGCGCCTTATCGAGTGCGTTTACGTTGCCGCCAAGCGTCGTAGCGCGTCGGCTTCGACGGGCAATGGAATCAAATGCTATCGTCTGCCGTCGACCGAGGCGTCCTCTGAAGCGCAGGCGGCCGGCCCTCCTCTTGCTCGACCCGATGACGATCCAGGTAAACCATGCTCGGAAAAAAAAAGTGTTCAGAACTCAATCTGTTACAGAGGACCGAGGGGGCGTCAAGTTCAACACCACCATCCACAAGCAAATACTATCACTTATCGAGGAGTCGGGGAAGACCGGGATGACCTTGAGCGTATGTGTTGGCCTCACCTATCTCCGGTTTGTCTCAACGGTAATTTAGGAACTGACTCTAGCGTTGAATCAATTCGACCGCCGCACCACGGAACTCATCCTCACCCGCGCCGAGAAATATCCTCCTCCCGCGCATCTAATCGACCTCGGGATAGCTTGCTTGATGGAAACTAGCGGACGGGAGCGGCGAAACCGATACTACACCCTTGCGTCGTACGAGGCTCTCATCGCGCAAGAGGGTTTCGACAAGACGAGCTCCGGCTACTCCGACATCGACCGCGAGCATATCGGCGGCTTCTATCCGCTTCCCGCGAGTCTGTTCTATGCGGATACGAAGGTGCTGTTCGCTCATCAAGACAGCGACCTGCGGGCGTTGAACAAGGTCGCTGCCGCTGCGAACGGTAGTAAGCCCAAGAGCAGGTTGAAGGTGTACAAGAACCCGCTGTTGCCCGATGGAACGGTCAAGAAGGGACGTCCGAAGACGAAGGTGGAGGATGTCGATGGCGACGCGCCGAAGAAGAAACGCAAACGCAAACAAGCGGCCGAGGGCGACGACGAGTCGGCGGAGAAGAGCCCGCCGAGGAAGAAGGCGCGACTTGATCCAGGTGCGTTTTCGATGTCGATTTCTTGACCTCGAGGTTGATATTCCACAGCCGCGTCCGTACCTACACCTGCCGAAGTAACTGAAGAAGCGGCAGCGTCCGAACCGGCGCCAGCCCCTGCTCCCAAGCGTCGCGGTCGTCTTCCTAAAAACCCTCCGCCGCCTGTCGCTGCCGATGGTGCGCTACCCGCTGCTACCGACTCTCCGTCCCCTGCTCCCAAAAAGCGTGGTCGTCCTAAAAAGGATCCCAATGCACCTCCCAAGCCACGTGGTCGCCCTCGCAAAGTGCCGAAACCCGTCAATGACCCACCTGTGCAGGACGACGGCGCAACGAACGGCGACAAGGGCGAGTCCGTCGAGGCCAACAGCAACGATGCTATGGTTGTCGAGACCGAAGCTCTTGCTGATGATGGCCCCGCGTTAGCGCTCCCTCCAGCAAAACGTGCCAAAGTCTCGTCGCAGGCCCCGGAGGACGTGCTGCTCGATGTCGATGTCGAAGCTGTGCCTCCGATTGCCACTCTGCCATTCGTCCCGTCCTCGGCGTTGACCTCTTCGATCGCAAGCCCTATCGCTCCGTTAGTCGATGTTGAGATGCCGGAGGAGACCGTCCAAGCCCTGTCGCCTGCAAATCAGCCGTCCGATAACGCCGAGATGCAGGTCGAGTCGGAGAAAGTGGTCCAGGTGCAGCCAGTCGAGGATGGCCCTGTTGATGCGCAACCTGTCGAGGTCGAACCTGTTGCTCCCAACGACGCCCAGCCTGCTTCAACGCCAGTTACCATCCGCTCGCAGCAGGTATGTCGAAGGAATAAACAGAGTGATATCAGTACTGATCCAGTGGTAGACGGCCCAACCAGTCAGACAACAGAAAGTGAATGTGTCCACCCTGCGTCGCGACAATGAACTTTTCCGCGTTTTGGAAATGCTCGGCGGAATCGCCAACACTCAGACGAAGGAGCTCTTTGATACGCACATGTCGCTTTTGAGCACACTCGCCGAGGCTGGGGAACCGGCCAGTGCGCCGCCAAACACGAACATGGACCGCCGTACTGCGATTGCAGGATACAACAATCTCGAACTGCGAGGACGCGTCAAGCAGCTCAAGACGACTCTCACCACTACCACTGGTCTCGTCCGGCCTGCCAATATCGTCTATCTGCCTCATATTTCCGACGACGCGATCGCTGCGTTCCTCCTCGAGCAAGGTCGAAACATGACGCAGTTCCCGCCTTCCAACGTCAATCCTATCGTTGTTGATGCTCACACTGAGTACGGCTCCAAGTCGAGGCGCCAGCCAACCAAGGCGTCGATGGCGAGCCTCATTTTGAACGGCAATCGCGGTGAGAAGGGCAAGGGCAAGGGCAAAGACCGAGTTCCCAATGCGCAGCGTGCCGACCAGCTGTTTGCGTTGAGCGAAGATACAATCCGCGAGGCGCTCTTAACTGAGCGCACGACGTTTGGGCAGGTGTATGGGTTCATCCCGGCCAAAATGCTTCGTGTCCGCGAATTGCATCGCTACTGCCTGAGCGCGTTCCTCAAGGGCAGTCAGTCTCCCGGAATCGTGTCGAATGCGCACAAGATCGCCTCCTTCCAGTTTTTTTACTCGGAGCTGCCGCTTGGGCTCTACTGCGCGGTGGTCGCTTGCGTCGATGGCAACGACGAGCTTTCGCAGTATCTCGCGACGGAGCAGGGCTGGAGCATGCCGGTGAAGGATCTGCCGCCGAGTCTGCATAGCCTTCTCCAAATCAGTCGCGCTCGTGGCCGCGGCCGGGTCCTCGAGCTGTTGGATGTCCTTCGTTGTCTCGGACTGGTGCAGCCGTTGAAACCAGCCGAAGACCCGCAAGACGATGTGGTCACGTGCCCTCCAAATGGTGACTTGCCAACGAGTTTCCGCGAGGATCTCAGCGAAGGATGGAGCAGTGATACACCTGTTGCCGCGCCTGAATTCTGGAGATGGACCGAGTCTGCGCCGGTGTTCTACTGGAAAGAGTCTGCGTCCGCTCCGCGGTTCCTCTGCAACATGCCAATCACGTCCGACGAGCAAGCCGCCGAATACTGGGACTACCTCAAGACCGCGTGCCTCGGGTCCAAGCAGCCCCTCGAGACCACATCCGACGACCCTCCTCCGGACGCGTTCCTCACTCGAGTCAACCGCAAAGTCAGGGCGATCCGCCGTCGCGTTGCCTGGGCGGAGGGATACTCCTTCACGTGGCACCAAGCGCAATACCTCAACCGTCGAATCGAGGGCGCTCCGGGCATCCCACCGCTCGATGGCTCGGATGAGCAGCTGCATCACGTCGCTGGCATCGTCTCGGCTCCCGTCGAGGTTGTGCGCGCCTTCTACGACAAGTCACTTGCTGTCCAGGCAGAACGGCTTGAAAAGGCCACGCGTCGCTTGCAGCGCGAGATTGCCAAGAAGACACTGGAGACGCAGACAAAGGCTTCCCTTGTCAAGAAGGCTGCGGAGGCTCTCGCCGTTCGCGAAGCCAAATGGGATGCACTTGTCGCTGAAGTTTATCCGGACCCCCTGCCCGAAGAGAAGAGGCTCCGTTTGAAGCGCATTCGAACGTCGTATCTTCAATCGACTGGCGCGCATGTCGGAAAATGGCAGAAGGATATTACGCAGGCTTTGCACGACAGCGACATGGCGCTCGCGCCCAACCCGCTGCAGCAGAAGAAGAAATATCAGTGGAAAGTCAAAGCACCTCGGATTCCGAAACCTGGTCCCGCGTCGGCCCAGCCTATTCCCATCATTCTCCCCTCCGATGCCCCGCCCGTCGTCGTCAATCCTCCCGAAAAGTCTGTTGCTGCCCTCGTCGCCGGTCAAGGTCCAGCTGTCGTCGATAAGACGAGAACGTACGGGAAAAAGAAAAAGGGCGAGCCTGAGCCCGAACCCGACACAGAGGCTGACCTTGTGACCACCGAGCCCACGGCGACGGAGCCTTCGACTGCGACCAACGCCGGTCCTCGCTCTCGCTTCCATTGGAACAGGGACTACGAGGAGCTGTTGAAGGACGCGTATGTTATCGTGAACTCGCGCTGCCGCTCCAAAGTCAAGATCGACTACGGGATGATCAAGCAAGTCTTCCCGGCGTCGCCCAAGACGAGTCTCCGTGCACGTGTACGGGCCTTGCGGGACGCTCCGGCCAACGCGACGTATCTGACTCGGCTCGAAGAGCACTGGCACCAGCTGTGGATAAAGTACCGCGGCTCGACATGGTTACCCGACGAGAACGTGGCTAGCCCGAACTTTGACCTCGCTGCGCACATCGAGTTCCTTCGCAGGCACGTCGACAAGAACGCTATGTGCGGATTGCTTCCCTTTTTTTTCCTTTCGTGTTGCTAATGAGGGCTTTTCAGTCGCGTTGGGTTCGCTGAAGACGACGCTATGCGCAAGAACATCATTCCCGCGACCATCGAGATGCTCACGGACCAGTTCACCGTTGTCGAGCAGCCATCTAGCGGCGCGCCCGCATGGGATTTCATGTTTGGCGGCTTGGTCGACGACAGTCGCGAAAAGCGGGCGTTACGGCAGGCACTTTGCACGCGACGGGACGATCTTGCCTTCGGGACGGAGGATTCGACGGACGACATCTTGATGGCGGAGGCTGCGCTCAAGCTGACGATGGGCACTGAGTCGGCAAGCTACGACGCGACCGAAGCATCCCGTATTTTGCACGAGGTGGGGGAGTCGGCGGCGCAGACTGCAACCAAGAACCTGCTTTCGCGCGGGATCTTATCGAAGAGGTTCCGGAACCCCAACAGTCAGCCGGGGCGGATGTTGAAGATCTCGGAGTTGTACGACGGCGTTTGGCGACAATCCCGAACAACAGCTGACTTTTTTTTTTCAGGAACAGCAACGCCACCAGCGGTGCCATCCTACGCGACACGTTCAACGATGCCATTGCGCTCGAAGACATCTCAGTCGACGACGACATCTGGCGCGAGTGGCCTCTTCTTGCGACGGATGGGGACATTGCTGCTTTGGTTGAGCTTGTCTCCGAAGACAAGGTTTGTTTCTCCCGATCTTTTAATGTGCTTGACTGATCCGTTCCCAGGTTCACTTCAAAATCGATACAACGCAAGCACAGGCTGCCCGAGAACTGGTGGATTGGAACAGCAAGAAAGCGGGTACTGTCGCATGCTTCTCGGGTTTGGGCGGCGATGCTGACGGAACACATAGACGACGATCACATCGAGACTGCGATCCTGTACCGCTTTCACGATGTCCCAACGCCGTCCACGCCGAGTCCCATCCAGACGCCCATCCAGACATCGAGTCTCGAGCCAATTCCCATCGAAACGGCGGCCCAGCATGGAGTTCTTCCGGACGGGACGCCCGCTTGCTGCAAACGAGTGAACGCGGAGAGTGTTATTGATTGTGTGGCCTGTATCGAGGAAGAGTGCGAAAGTCTCTCCGCCGCGCTTGATTCCGAAGATCGCGATATCCTTCCGGTTATTTTGGATGCTGTTGCGGCGAGCGGTGCAAAGGGCATCACCAAGGAAGCTCTCTTGGTCAGTGCAGTCCCCGATGTCCCCAGACAGACCAAATTAACGTGTTCGAACTTCTGAACAGGTTGCGACAGGCCTTCCCAGAGAGACGTTTGAGCGCGTTGTTGGCAAGATGACCGACTGCACGACACCTCTCGTGTTCTGGGCTGGCTATTCTTCGCTCGTGCTCGTGGCGTCTGTGCATTCCCGGGCCTGGACGGTCGCGATTTCGCCAGAGATGCGTGTCTTCCCGCGTCGTTGGCTTGATATGACTGGCAATAAACTCCTCGATCGGTGGCAAGCGGCGGTGCGTGCGGTAATGGGCGTCCTGATTTTCCATCCTGGAACCACCCAGGTCGGTCGCTTTATCCCTGCTTTGACGAGCTTACTGACCCAGGGTTCCGGCGACAGGCTCAGTTGCGATGGCGGTTACGATCAGTCTACGACCGTCAGGAAATCTACGACATCTTGCAGTATCTGAGTGACGGAGGTTGGGTCGAAGTGCGCGGCGGCAGTCTACCTGCAGACGACGACGAAGAGAAGGAAATGTGTATTTTTGTGGCCGCGGCTGCCCGCTGGTATCAAGCATCGTAGTTGGTTGTGAGAATTCAAGGCTTTGATGATCGCCCGTCACGACCGCTGCTGCTTGCTCTTGAGCCACCAACCACCGTTCTATCCTCGGCTGGCCCGTTCTTGCGGCTTCCCATCGCCTCCTTCACCACTGTCCCTAGCGGTCCTTTCCACTCTTTTGTTCGATGTACGCAAACTTGGCAGAAATGCCTCGCGACAATCCTCTCATTTCTGTACCCAGAATTACACACATGCGTTCCAAGCAACTCTGGAACTATCTTCCCCTCCCCCTCCAAGGCCAAGCTGGTGGTGCGCAGTCCGTCTGTGGCCACACACAATATACTCATTCGCGGTAGTGGGAGCGGCTCACCTTCTCACGTCTCACCACTCTCTACGCCCTCTTCTCGCTCACGCACTTTGCCGTCCAAATTGCCTTCCAAATCCAGGCCTTCAGCATTAACGCGAATGCTGCGTCGTTCCTCTACAACATTGCTCTCGAGGGCAATGCCACCAACAGTAGCTTCCCTGCCGTCGCCGGAGACGAGATTCGGATGTGTGCTCAAATCCCGTTGACCTTGGACACCAACAACTGCACCGTCGTCTACGATGGCACACCAAACACGAACAACCATCCGCTCAACGTCAGCCTGCAGTTGGCCCTCGCCAACGCGTCGTCGGCATTGGCCTCCGCGTCGTCCAGCTCCGTGTTGGTCTCCAGCTCCCAAGCACTTTCTAGCTCCGCCTCGGTTTCTGCTTCGTCGTTGTCTACGTCTGCATCCGCTTCTGGCGCTTCGCAGTCTGCTTCTGCGTCGGCGAAATCGGCGTCGGCCTCATTTGCTAGTCGCATTACCAAGGTCGTTCTGACCGAGACCGTCACGACGAGTGCTGCTGCGGAGAGCGCTACGACCTTCCAATCCATCGACATTCGCCGCGCTGCTGTTTTGCCACAGGTCAAGGTGTTCAGTGATGTTGACCAGACTACGCTCGTCAACATCACCGGCTGGGGATACGACAACTACCCAATCGTGCTCGACAAGAGCTGTATGTGGTCCCTCAACTGGCCCGTGTCGATGTGAGCCTCTTCCCCCCTCTTGCATCAGTCTTCTCATTATCGTGAAGCCTCGACAACACCAAGCGCGAGGACATCGTGTTCATTGCCTTCCAATTCTGGGTATTGGGCATGTCCCTTGTGGCCCTTCTCAACGAATCGATGCCGCATATGTTTGCCTCCCTGCTCACCCACGTATTGGCTACGGCGTGGTCTGGCTTCCAGATCAGCAACACTGCTGCCTTCCGCGCCGACTTCGAGCATTACATCACCGATGGGGCATGCCATGGCGTTCCTACGCTGCTACCTACGTACTGGGCGGCTCGCGCCCAAGCCGAGTACCCAATTATGGCTTTGAACGCCGTCAGCTTGATCGTTTCCTCGATCCTGACTTGGAAGCTCGTCAAGGTAACCTCCTTTGTCGTCAAGCTGCCTTTATCCGCTCATCAATGGTCCAGTTATTTGGATGGCAGACCTTCAAGCGCGTTGGAGCATCCCGT
Source organism: Mycena chlorophos (assembly GCA_014461115.1). NCBI lineage: Eukaryota > Fungi > Basidiomycota > Agaricomycetes > Agaricales > Mycenaceae > Mycena > Mycena chlorophos. The sequence continues at coordinate 733,871 of JACAZE010000007.1, read as the reverse complement.
TTGTCTTGTTTCATGTTTTTCACGAGCTTTTTACTGACGCACACGTGAAAGTGACCATCAAGCGCGTTTACCACCTGGTGCTCATCTTCTCCATCGTCGTGCAACTCGGCCTGTTCTTCATGGGTGCTACGGTGTCGCTCTTCCTCGACCAGCTCATCAATGGTTGGGCTGGCCACCTTGCGTGGTACAGCTTCCTTTACAAGATCATGTTCATCTTGACTGGAATCGTGCGTATTACTATCCTATCCGAAGCTTGTAGATCCTCTCCTGACATGATCTTCAGCTGTTGATACCGTGGATCACTTCTGTATGTGATATTTGTGGCTATCCAACCTTACTGATTGTTGTAGGGCTGGTATTCTGTGCGCCACGAAAAGCGATGGGGCATGATCCTCTTCTTGGGCATCTCCCTCTGGTACCTCACGGGCTGGGCTGTCATGTTCTTGTCGACGACCTTCCGCTGGACCTTCGAAACATGGAACTTTTTCGCTATCGTGTCTTCGGCCTCGGTCTTCTTCTCTTTGGTGGCCTTCATTCTTGCCATCATTTGCAGGTACAACTTCGGCAAAGGCCTGGTTCGCTATCGTGGGTTCTCGTTGTGTTTACCAGATCGTCGCTGAACAATTTACAGTGAGCTCGCAGGAGCCTCTGCCGGGCGATGAGTTTGAGCGTGTTACGTCGCGGATCGACGAAGAGAAGGTCTCTTTCCCAACGACTGAGAAGCCTGTTCCCACTTACTCGGGTGTGTTGGCTTTCTTATTCACACACGTGACTCTCCTTATTGAACCGGTATCTGATAGCCACTTTCGGATCTGGGCCTGAATTTAGGCCGAGTCCCCAGCTTGGCCCGCGGTTTTTCAATTCTGCGGCTGAGCCGTTTGAAAGCCGCACCAACTCGGCCAATTCGTCACCCATTGCCGCTCCCATGGCGGCACTTACTCGCACTACAACGGCGGACTCGTACCAGTCGTCGAACGGCACCCGCGTACCCCCGCGCAACAGCGGCCAGAGTTTTGGTAGCCTCAACAGCTACTATGACTACTCGGGTGGTAATAGCGGCCATGCTCGTCAGGACAGCGAGAGCCAAGGGACGACCACAATTGGCACCAAACGCTGGGTCATTGACGATTAGATCGCTGTTGTGTATTTTCGAAGAACAAACATTTTTCCGCCTACCTCGCCGCTTGTTTCATTAACGTTAAGTAAAAATTGTATCGTGTGTTTTGAGTCTTGGAAAAGCAGAGCTACTGATACAACAGGTTGTGAGTGGTACATGGGGTAAGTCCGTAAAATGCTATAATTCTTCGGGAGTGGAAGGAATGGAGGGAGATGCTCGGAGGATCTCGGCGACTTCGTCGTCGTGCATTTCCGCGGCCTCTTGTGCTATGGCGGATTGAACGGCTTCTTCGTCCGCGGGAGCCTCCGTGTTTTCGTAAGTGGCCCAAGTCGCGCGCAGGGTGCTGAGCCACAAGTCGTTCTTGAGCTCTTCTGCGGAAGGTCGCCGTAGAGGATCGATGGTCAAGCACCGCTTGATGAACGCGACGCCAAGATCGCTGAGCTGGCCGGGCTCTGGCAGTGGTGGATGTTGCGTGGTGGCGATATGGAACATGATTGCCCTGCGCGCGAGGCGGTCAAGTTGAGTGCTCTGTGGGTCACGTGAAAGCTTACCATTCGTTATCCAAGTTGCTCCATGGCTTTTTGCCCGTCGCGAATTCGAGGACTACGCATCCAAGAGACCAGATATCCATCGCATCTTGCCGACCGCGCTTCTCGTTCTTGATAACTTCGGGCGACATGTACATTGGTGTGCCGGTCAAGCTGTTTTGGTTCAGGCCCTTGTTCTGGAAGCCCGTTTCCGTCCCTATAGTCACACGTCGCGAGCGTTGCATCGTCCGCTGGTTTTTGGCGAGTATTTTGGCAGCGCCAAAGTCGACGAATTTGATCACGCCGCGGTGGTCGAGTAAGATATCTGCCAGAGATCGTCAGCGGCCCTCTGAACACGTTCGATGTCGATACGCACTGTCTGGCTTGATGTCGCGGTGCACAATGCCTTGACTATGAAGATACGCGAGTCCGTCCAGCATCTGCATGGTGTAGATCTGGATAATGCTCTCGTCCTCGATTCGGCCGTGCTCCAGCAACGCTGCCAGACTACCGCCCTGACAAAACTCCTCGAAGATGTAGACCTTGTCGCGATGGACTTCGATCCCGTAATACTCGACGATGTTGGGATGGTGGAGAAGTTCCATGACGCTGAGTTCGTCCTTGATCTGCGCGTACAGGTTCGGTAGCCCGGAGAGCTCTTGGAACTTGATCTCCTTGACCGCCATGACAGTCAGGTTATCCAGGTTGACGGCAGAATACACCGATCCAAACGCGCCGGCACCGATGAACTTGACCTGCTGCCATCGAATCGAGACGTTTGACGACGCGGATGCAAGGACGGCCAGGGTACGGTCCTCCGGTTTCGAGCTGTCCAGCACTCGACCGAACGTCTGGTGATGCTCGGTTGCGATTGCAATGAGGCGCGAGGCTTCCAAATCTCCGACCGCACCAACCACTCGCTCCCAATGCGCGCGCGTCCCGGAGGACTCATCAAAGTCGACGAGTCCTTCTGTACCGCCACTGTCCACTTGCGCCATCAGCATCGCCGCCTGACGCTCCTTCTCCTTCTTCGCCTCGATATTCGACCGTGCGCCGAGGATATCGAAATGGGTCTGTAACAGAGCCATGCAGCGCGCGACCTTGTGCCGAAGCATGACGAACTGGTCCTCGGGGAGCTGCTGGATGTTGCGTTTGATTCGCCCAAAGGTGAACTCTAACGCGTTGACAGCCCACCTGAAGGTTTTGCGATCGGAAGGGTCGCAGTCGTCGCAGATGAAGGACACCCAGGCTATCGCGTGCTTGATCAGCGCCCGGTCGAAGCGAATCATCACGGAACGCTCCATGAATTTCTGCGCATGCTGAGCGTGGTCGGAGGCGAACGAGAACCAGTTCTCGAGGAGCTCTTGGCAGCCATCGGAAGAATGGAGCGCATTCTGCACGAAGCCGACTGAGTTGATGATCGATTCGGCCAGACGCGTCGTGGCCCGTGCGATTTTACGCAGTTCGCGATTGACGGAAGGGATATTGGCGAACTGGTCAATGGTGCAACGCATCAAGATCTCCGGCTCAGCAACATCTCCATTCTCATCCTCCAGGAAGAACATGTCGAGGAACATGTCTTTGGCGAGCGTCAACCGATGCTGAGGTCCGTCTGAGACGAGCCGAACACGGTTTTCTGACGGTTCGAGGGGAATGTGTGGAATATCGGTCCGTTCCTCGGTATGCCCGTTCCAAATGAATGGTGTGATGGGTGAGAGCAACAGCAGATACTGCGGCTCCTCCTGGTCATCGACCCGGACGTTGTGGGCCTCCGTCAAGATGCGCGTTATGGCGTCTGGATCCCCCAACAACGTAGGCGACGCGACAATGTACGTCGACTCCTCTTCGTACGAGCCGGTATACACGAGGAAGTGGCCAGTTTCGACGAGGGTGCGTATGAACAGTTCCATCCGAATGTCTTCGAGGTCGTATTCGGCAGAATTGCTATATCGATGCGTGAGTTCCCTGCAAAGAACGTTAGACAGTAGTTATGGAATCATCACGTGACTGAAGATTTACCGAACGAAGCGCTGAAGCTTGCGGTATCGCAGTCGGACGCTATCGAGGATCTTGCCGTACCAGTTGACCATCTGCTCACTGGTCATCCGCTCCCTGCCGTTGGCCTCTGGGTGTCGCTTGTGCCGTCGGGACTCGCGTGGGTCCTTCCCGGTCGGCACCTGCACCTGCGTATCGAAATAGTTCGTTACGCGGACCATGAGCTTGTTGGTCGTTGAGCTGAACGTCAGGGTGTTTTAGTCTTCAACTGAGGCACTGCATTGAATCAAAACTCACCAAAGCTCCTCTCCAATCAAACACGACCCGTTCGAGACCGTCAAGCAGACGTCGTTGAACGTATCCCATTGTGCCTCAAGTACATCCGTCTCCTTGAAATAGATGCCCTTGGCGCCGCTCTTCAGCTTCCAGTGAATGAGCTTGAAGAAAACCTTCATCGCATCGAGAATGGTCGCGTCGTAGTCGTCGCTGATGCATTGTGGTATGTTCCAGTTGCCCTGTGGGTCTGACTGCAGAAACTCTTCGTATTGTCGCTTCATGGTGCAGGCGAGGCCAATGTTGATCTTGAGGTCGTCGGACATCTGGTCGATGATCATGACCTCCGGGTCCTTCAGATTCGCCACGTATTCGAGGCGCATGCGTAATGCCGCCTGCGAGAGTTGCGTGGGGAAGGCTATCAGAGGAACGAGCTCGACCTCGAAGGTGGGTAAATTCATGGATTTGAACTCGGGCGCATAACGGATTTGGAAGGCGCGTGCCTGGACGAGGAACTTATGGACAATGACGAGGAACCTGCGCTCGAACATGCGCTGCATGGTGTCCTCCTTCAACAGACGTTCCGCAAAGCTTGACCCGTCCGCAATGTCGCTGTTGGTTGCCTGGACGCCAGCAACATGCGGTCCGATGGGTTTCTCGGCCGACGTGTTTCGTTGGTTGACGTCGAGGGTTTCGCTGCCGGTCCACCGCTGCAGACGCGCAATCTGGTGGCCAGCGGATGTGATGACCGTGTACCAGGTGATCAGCGCGTCGCGTCGGTCGATGAAACGGCTCTCTGTGCAGACTGGACGGTCTGCATCGAGTGCTTTGAGAGAGGGATAGAGCGATTGAATGAATTCGAGACGTTGTAGAAGAGCAAAGACTTTCTGCAGCGCGTCCGTAGTGCATGTGTCCTTCTCGAGGCAGAAATTGAGGACCTCGTCGATGATAATATCGACGGTGCGGATACGCTGCTCGTTGAGCTTCATACGCATATCGGTCGGGGTCTTCCCGTGCAGCTTTGCGCGAATGCCGAGAAAGACATTGTTGTGGAATTGCTCCTTTTCGGACGCGGTGGACTCGAGTACGGTCGCGATTCGGGTCTTCTCCGTTTTAAGGACGTCTCCGGCCAGCACCGACGCCAGCATAGCCCGCCACTGCTCTCGTTCCCCATTCGACTCGGGCAGACTCGCCTCGGACTCGAGTGCAAAGACAGAGAGATCTGCTGCACTGAACGAGGTGTGTGCCTCGTCGTCGCTGTCTCCCGCGTCGTTGAGTTGCCCCAGCCCATTCTGATAGTAATGGCTGTCGGGATCGCTGCGGGTCTCGTCCTGGACACCGGAGCGATATCTCTTGAGGAAATGGGTGTAAGCACTCGACGATCCGTCTGCCGGGAGCGATTGGTTTGTAGAAGGGCGCGAGGACATTGTGCGGGATGAATTCGCGTAGTACGCAGAGGACGGACGAGATGACTGAGAGCCCATCTCCCAGCCATCGTGCTCCGCTGAGTCGTCATCATCCTCGGGATGCGCGTACAGTGTAGGCAAATGTCGCCGCAGCGGCATAGCAAGTTGAAGGACCAGAAGGGCTGACGTCACATATCACGCCGATTCTCGCCCATTACAGTATCCTACCAGTACTTCGTGCCTCTTGAATCCACTTTATCGTTTCCGCCCAGTTCTGCACCCGGTGGATCGGTGCTCCCTCCGGCAGTTCAAACCGCTCCGCATCCTGCTCCCAGAACTTCTGGCCGTTGCTGGCCTCGAGACGAACATTGAATGCCATAGTATCCACACCTGGACGTGTCAAAACATCACTCGAGGACTTGGAACGGCCAAACTGTACCTTCTCCGGCCATTGAAATGCGTCTATTCCACGGGTATTCGCCAAACAGTAGAACGGGGGTGGGTTGCAGAGCAGTCCCACACTGGATGGCATTTTCGGATGAATCGTCTATCAGAACCTGCGCTCCGAGCTTTGTGCAAACTTGGGATTTGGTCAGGTTCGTCATGAGCTCGGATGGGTGCTTGTGCATGTCCTTAAATTGGCCGGTGCAGAGAAGGCTGTCGAAGATCCCTGGGACGCGTCATTTGCCGAGGATCCTACACGTTGACGGGAACCTACCCGGAAAATGCTTTTGAACGTATTCCCAGCTCGCGTCTGCGATCTCGCCGTTGCGTGCGGTAACGATATGAAGCTGAGGTGAGATGAGCAAGAGTCGTCCAAGCTAGAGAAGGCGACCTTATAGCCCATATCTTTCAAGGCCTGTTATAGCATGGTGAGGACTTGTTGAACCACAAGAGTATGTACGAACTTGAACTCCTTCGCGTGCACCAGGAACGAGTGGGGCGAGGAAAATTGGACAGGGATCGGTTTCGTAGAATTTCTTGACTTTGAGCGCGGTCTCCTCGGGACTGCCCCAGAATGGATTCTATATGTAAATCGGATGCTTGAAGCGGAGAAAAACAGTCGCCACTTGAGTACCTTCCAGTAGTAGAAGTCTGTTAACAGGCTTCAATTGTTTTGTTACTTGGATTGAAGAGCCGGAACGCAACAGTAAAAGTCGTTGATGGTCATCTGCGTGTTAAAGTGTTCGTTGTGCCACTCTGCAACCACGAAATTCGTCTGGCAAAGCACATCGTCGAGATCGACGGCAATAACTGGTTGCGTGGAGAGCGACATGGTCGAGACACGAAACGGCTGCGCGTTCACTGATCGATGAGCGACTTGGAACCTAGAGACGGCAACCACAGCTAACCGGGATTGTGGACGAGGTGAAAGCGCGAACGCTACACGTGACCACATCACACTCAATCCACAACCGCGACAAGCGTTATATTGACGACTAGCTACTCTCCGACGACCCCCTGCGCGACTTGAGAAATCTAAACCCTTCGATAAACACCAGCATGCGGACGGCAAAACCTCACCTTGCCACTCTCCACATCGAAAATCCACCCAGAAATTTCCGTCGCTGGCTTGACCATCTTGGAGATCTTCAAAAAGTTCACATCCTTCCGTACCGACTCTTCCAAATCCGAAATATGGTGGAAATCGATCTGCTCCACGGCCGCGGCAACCTCCGCATCTCCTGGGTTAGCCCGCTTCACGAGCTCGTGCATCTGCGCGGTCGAGAACTTCGTCATCCCACAATCCGTATGGTGCACCACAGCGATGTGTGAACCAGCTTTAATGGCATGCTGCGCGACGAGGATATTCGGCAGTGCGACTTCGCTGAATGCGTGTCAACGCGACCTTAGGCGTTACGAGCGAGAACGGTGTACGCACGCGGAGCCTCCAGCGTTGCGAATAGTAATCGAGGCGCCTGACTCGAGACCGAACTGCTCGCCTGGGCTGCATCGAGTAAGAACATCGGGTTGCAAGTGAACGAACTCGAACGAACTCGATCCTGCGGTCCATGCAACATACTGGGCAACTTGAGCTTTTTGCATCTGAAAGATGGCACAATACTCGCCGACAATGACATCTTTAAACTGGTGCTCCCGGCGTCGCACCTGATGCTTCGGCATGTATTTCTCGTTCGCTTCGAGGATGAGGCGCTCCATGTCGGCTCGTGTGGTACAGACGCTGGAGCTCGATCCCTTAAATATCCTCGTCTTAATTCGCATCGCCGTGGTACACGGCAAGCCCAGCACCACAGGTCGGTCAGCAACTTGCGGAGGTCACTCGTTTCCTCGAGTTGCATGAATAATGGGTCGGCACCCCGACAGGCTCCGGCTACTAGATACTAATTCCCTCAAGCGAAGCGAGTGATCCAATTATCCTTCGGGTCCTCCAAATACTGCGTCTTGAAGCCCCACAGCTGGTTGACCGTAACGGCAATGTGCCCTTCCCAGTCAAGGCTGATGCCGCATTCACGCGCGAGCATATCGTACTGATATAGCACGCGGAAGCACATCTTCAGGTATTTGTCTAATTTTTCGAGGTCGGCAAAAGGATCGAGCTTGTCTTTGTCAGACGCGACTTCGTTTTTGGTTCCCAGCAGAAATTCCCGATGGCAGTATGCTTGAGCGTCGTAGTCCGCGGAGAACGTCAAGAAGCGCAGCGTGCGCGTGTAACTCTGCATTTCTCTGTACCGCCCGTTTTCGAGGAGCTCTGGCCGCGAAAGTAGGATGTTGAATGTTATGTAGGCCGTCTGGACAGCGTCAGAAAGCGGAATAATCACGTGAGCTGACCACACACCAACGCCCAGTCGCTTGCGTGGCTCCAGCCAAAGCTGTGGCCCCACGACAGATGGTGCAAGTCCTTGAGTGGCACTCCCGGATGATTTGAGAGCATCATCAAGGTCTCACTCTGATTTTCCGCAAGAAGGACCTTGACCACGTCCGCCAAGTCGCCATGGCTTGTAGAGTATGAAGGCGCGGCTGCACCTCCTTGTCTATGAGCGCGACCCAACCAATTCTCCAGCGGTTGCGTCTTCTTCGTGACGGAGGAATATGACAGATCACAATATTCTGAGAGAATAGCGTCCGAGAAAACCTTCCCCTCGCTCGGGGCAGGGAACTCGTCTTTGCTTGGGTATTTTGCTCGTTCAGTGGCGGAGAATTCAAGGATCGTTGATTGAAGTGTGCGCGCAAAGTGGCTGAGTTGTCCATGCGGCGCATCGGCTTTTGCAAAGAGATCCGTTCGGTGAGGGTTTACCCGCCGGTTGTCTTTGACGAAGATGAGATTGGATGAGAGAGACTCCCATGCAACGTTGTGTGCTTGGTGCATTGGCGGTTGGTGGTGGCGGAAAGGAAGACGCAGAGGCCGAGTCCGAATGACACTTCGGCAGCGCAAAGGACAGGTGGACAGGAGCCTTGATTGCCATGCCTGGATACACTGGACTACGCTACCCTAGTCGCCTACAGAATGTTTGAGCGATTCTGTTGAAGCCGAATACTAATCCTCGTACCTTTCCCGTGTCAATATCGTGAATCCATCCGGTTATCTTCGTCCCGGCCATAATGAGCGGACTGCTTTTGAGAAAATCCACATCGTCTTTGACGCTTTGTTCAAGGTCGCTGAATTCTAGGAAGTCTATGCTGTCCACTTGTTGTGCACAAGCCGCGTCGTCTGGCTTGGACCATTTCACGATCTTTTTGAGCTCGGATCCTTGAAAAGTGACCATTCCGCACTGCAGATTGGCCGTCAGCGACGCAAGGCATGGGCCAGAGGACACGCACTCCGGTGTGGTGATAAACTGCTATTTCTCGGGTGCCCAAGAGCCGCTGAGATATAATGAGGCTCCGCAACGCGTCCTTTCTGAGCCCGAAGACATGAAGTCGCGGAAAGTTCGAGTTGACAGAGCACGTACGCCATTCCGCCAGCATTGCGTATAATATGTGCATCGCCCTCTTTGAACCCGAGCTGCTTGAAGGGACTGAAGAGTGTAAAGCGACTGCAAACTACGGGGAAGACACCAACTTTATTCGTGCGTCCATGCAGGTCACTGGGCGGCTTGAGCAACTCTGCGGGTCAGGTACAGCCCTTCACATACCTATCGCTAGTCGTTTTGCCGGAGGAAGTGCGATGGGCTGTTTAGACTTTTCTTCTGCAATTTCCTGGACGGTATGAGCTCCAATAGATGGAAACAGACGCACGGGCTGGCCTGGTCGCGCTTCCTTTGAACAGCATTGAACACAGTCCGCCTTGGTACGCTGGCGACGCGCGTTGTCGGAACCCGAGCGAGGAACATGGTGGTAAGCCGAGAAGAGGATGGTCGACGTCACGGAGTGGCTCGCTCGGATCTACGAGACCTGTTCAGCAGCGAGCGAGAGGGCATCGTTGACGCGTTTTTCGTAGGTCCGGCGCGACATGGAGGCGGAAAGCAAGAGCTGCTAAGTTTCGCGGTCCAGGCCCGGCGATCTGTTTTCGCATTCTGCGCCGGCTCCCACGCATGACTTCTCTCCAAATACGCTCTTTGCTCGCCCCGCCAGATCTCAACGAGGCTCATAAAAGCGCCGTATCCTATGTCAACAAACACTTTACCTCCTTCGACGCCTTAGATGGCCTCGAGGATGCGGTTGAAGAAGCAAGTCGGAGGAATGATGAGCTGCAAGCAAAGGTGCGTCAACGCGCGACACTCTCTGGGCAAATCTGACCCAACTGGCGTAGCTCAGCTCGTAAATTCCCAAGCAGGTGTCGACGCGCTTGTATCTCAGACCCGCGACGCCGCATTGGCCCACTCCGCAACCGCGCAGGACCTCTCGCTGCAACGTCACTCGCTGGCCGACGAATTGTCTTACCTCGTTGGCCAGCTAACTTCTTCTCTCTCGGAGCAAGATGAAGGCCCAACACTTTTAGAGGATATTGAGACGCTGCATCGCAATTTGAAGGAACTGGAGAGTGTTAAGGGATATGTGCAGGTCATCCACCACGCGTTGAGGCTCAGGTGCGCGATTCTTTCCTCCACCACGAACTCCTCATGAACACCTCTGTAGCGAGGCAGCTTGCACTCAAGTCCGCGCTTCTCCTGCAACTGCTCCGCTCTCGCAATCATCCGTCACCGAGTACCAAGCTCTGCAGCAGTTTGTGGACCACGTTGCAGCCGCCGTTTCCGACGTCGAAGATGGTACCGGGAAGCAGACCCTCAACCTGGTGACCTTCCTGGAGAAGATTCGCGACAAGTGTTGGGCCGACATCAAAAGCGCTTTGTCGAGGTCAGTTTCTCTGAATCTCTGTGTTCGTAGCTGAATACTTTTCAGCACGCTTCTGGCGGCAGCGGAAAAGTTAGGTTGGCCCATGCCCGTAAACTATGTCGCCGCATCACCCGAAGACCGAAAATCATTCGAAAAGGCGTTCGCCGACCTTTGCAGATTACAAACTATGTCCGTATTTTTGTGTCGTTTGGACAGGCCAAACTGAATATTTTCAGCGGAGGAAAATTACGGCCGCCGCCGAATCCGAAGGAACGGTCCGAGAAGGATGGGTTGTATGCGCTCCAGGCGCTCGTTCAGCCTGTTTCTCTGCGGTTCAAATATCACTTCGAAGGCACGCGACAAACAAACCGAATCGACAAGGTGCGGCTCCTCACGCACAACCTACATCCATGGAACTTACGCTCCGAGCAGCCTGAATGGTACTTTACGCACGTCCAGAATATTATACACGAGCATCAGCCGTTTATGGAGGCTGTTATCCAACCTCTGCTCGCAGGTACCGACTATGGCGCCATCGTGGCCTGGGTGCGTCCATCCCTGTGGGCTCTGATGGAACTGACCGTGCCTCAGAAAGAATTTTCGCTGCTTCTCTTCCCTCTGCTGGCCCGGAAGCTTCGCCGTTCGATGTCTTCTCTGCTTCCCCATCCCCCGCTGCTCGCGCACACGATCTACCAATCATTACTGTTCGATGCCGCGGTCCGAGAAGAGCACTTTACGCTCGCAGGAACGTCGGCAAGCAAGTCCGGCAAGTCTGACGACGCGGACAAATGGGATGGCATTAGTGATGTTATCTTGGGACACGAGGAGTGGTTCGCTGCTTGGATGGCCGGTGAAAAGCACTGTGCGTATCCTCGGCACTTTTCCATTCTCGAGCTTATGGTCTTAGTCGCCGAAAACCAATATAACGAGATCATCTCGGCCACCGACGCTTGGCAAATCGCTGACGACGAGGGCGAAGAAGGTCATACTCATACCGATTTACGCTCCACCGCCTCTGCCAGGAGGCTGAAAGCCTTGGTCGAGCAAGTCACTGGTGCGACTTCTCCGTCCTTTTCATGACCTAAACGATTAATATTCCGCTCCAGATCGATACTCCCCTCTGCCGCAGTTCGCGCATCGGACGCGTTTCTTAATCAGCGTCCAGATACCACTGCTAGAAAACTACTATGGGCGAATCCTGTCTTCTCTGGACGCGTTCGAAACACTTTCTTCGGCGTTTGTTCGCGCCGTTCCTGGCGCGCTGGGGGTTAGCCTAGGTGGCCGCGACGAAGGCTCAGTACGCGTTGATACGCGGCGGCTTACGGCTGGCGTCGAGGGCGTCCAGCGTCTGTGTAAGGCATGGCTAAGCTCGCGATATATGGAAGCGGCGATGGAAGTTTGGGGAGATGAACTGGTATGTGGGTTACCTGAATCGCATCTTGAGGATGCTGACTGCGGCTTTAGTTCTTCCTAGAGCTCTGGACGGAAATATCGCGGCGAGCGAGTCTTCGTGCGCAAGCGCAAGCAGCGGGATCTCTCCCCGATCCTCGCTCTGCTGGGCCGCAAGAGACCGTCTTCGAAGAGCTCATCGGCCTGTACCGCAGACTTATGGAGCGAGCAGAGGACATGATAGTCCACCAAGTTTGCGGCGAGATCGAGAGCGGCCTCAAAGCGCACTTCTCTGCAACCACTACCTTGTGAATTATTTTAGCGTTCCTGTCCGCCCACATCCCTTTGACTAACAAACGTTTTGTGCTTTAGACCGAACCCCAACCACCCGTCATCCCCGGAGGTTTCGCTATCGCAAACGCTCCTGGGCCCGATCTCGCTGCTGTCTACCCACCTAAGCTACCTGCGAACGACGCTACCACCAAACGCTATGACGTCCGTCTATCGAAACGCCGCCGGCCGCTTGGCGGAGTTCATCTTGCAGCGGCAAATTCTCTATCGCGGGCAAATAGCGCGTCAGGAAGCAAAATCGATATACGCCGAATGCCAGCTTTGGGTCGAGACGTGTCATGCAGCACTTGGTGGCGCGCTTGGTGGTGGCGGACGGACCCGTGTCGAGCGGCCTTGGCTAAAGCTGCTCCAGGCAGGCCGGCTGCTGGACTTGGAAGGCGATGGCCGGGACAAAGCCAGAGATGCGACTTTCGGCGCGCGCAGTGCGGATGAGTGGGAAGAGTTAATGCTTGAGGTCGCTGGGGCGAGCGAGCTGACGTTGGAGGAGGCGCAGCGGATCTTCAGGAACGTGAACGAGTAGAAAAGTCACAGCAAGTTCTAAATGATACAAAGTTGGAATAAGAACAACCAAGAAAGCCTGACGCTCTTGGTAAACTACGCGCGCACGTGATTTACACGGGATAGATGATGTCGCCGCTGAACATAATTTTGTTCTCGTCGTCCATGGCGGCACACGCGAGCTTGGCCTCGGACGTAGTGAACAGGTCGTCGATGTTGAGACCTTTGTTGACCTCCTCGACGACCGTGGCTAGTGCGATCGCTTCTTGGTTGGCGAGCGTAGTCGCGACCGCGCTGGAAAAGCGTTCCTTGAAAAGATTCAAACTATATGGAATGCGATTAACGAGTGCAGCACAGAAAAGGGGAAGCGCACCGATCAGTCGATATCTGTCCGTCTGCAGTCGGCTGGTCCACGTCCATCGTTACATCCTGGCTATCGTCGCCCCAGATGGGATCTTGAGTTGGTACTGGCGCGCGAGGGGCTGGTTCCGGTTGAGGTGACGGCGTAGCCTTGCCCTTTTCCGGAGGCATGCTCATGCGCGCAGGAGCCTCCGGCTGCTCGTCGTCGTCGGTGTCCTCGGCGTCTGTTTCTGCCCCGTCTCCCTCGGCATTAACCCCGCCCGAATTGAGCTTTTGCTTTTTGCGACGCTGGCGCCGCGGCACCTCCTTGAAGAGGGCAAAACGCATTATCGTTTCCGCCTCCGCGGCATCGGTGAGCTCGACTTTGGGGGAGAGTCGTGCCTTGGCGTGTGCGGTCGCGAGCCGAATGAGCGTCTCGAGAGTTCGCGCGGTCAACGGAGAGGTCTAGACGCGCCGTCAGAACGCGACATTATCCGCGACAAAGAAGCATGTCTGGCTCACCTTCTTCCGGTTGCCCTCCATGACCTCATTCCGCAAGTTGGCATACACCTGCACGATGTGGTCGGCTGCGCCTTTGGTGAGCACTGGCGCCGGCTTGCTCTTCGCATACTGGATGTATTTTTTGATGAATGCGATGGTGAATATTTGCGGGGGTTCTTGCGCTTTTGCCTTGCTACGCGTCGTTCTTCCGGTGACAGGCTGAGCGACACCAATGTGCAAAAGAGGATCGAAGCGCTCGAAGGGGCTAGTGTCTGCGGCTTCGGGGTCGTCTGGGGCTGCTTCGGGGCCGTCGATTGCGAGCGGCTGCGAAAGCGTGTCGTGGACCGGCGTACCCTCTTCGACACCAGGCGCAAGGTACCGATGCAGCCGGAGCACGTGATCCGCAATTAAGCGGTCCCGCGTCTCTTCAACGTCGTCCGTAACAATAAACAGCAAGTCGAAACGCGACAGCAGCGAGTCTGGCAGCGCGATGTTCTTGTGCGGGTCTTTGTGGATGTCGTACTAGCTTGCCGTCAGCACACACCGGCTAGAACATGCATTTTGCCTCGCACCTGGCCGTAAATTGGGTTCGCGGCAGCGACCACGCTGCAGCGCGCGTTGAGGCTAGTGTGAATACCTGCCTTGGCAATCGTTACGGTCTGCTGCTCCATAACCTCATGGATCGCAACGCGGTCGATGTCTGACATTTTGTCAAACTCGTCGATGCAAACCACGCCGCGGTCTGCGAGGACCATGGCACCAGCCTCGAGCCTTCGCTCGCCTGTTTCCTTGTCGGTGGTCACCGCAGCGGTAAGACCAACACCGGAACTACCTCTTCCGGTGGTCGCGATCGCCAGCGGAGCGGTGCCAAGCACGAAGCGCAGGAGCTGGGATTTTGCTGTCGATGGGTCGCCGACCATGAGCATGTTAATATCGCCACGAATGTGGGTCCCATTCGGCAGATTCTTCTCAGCGCCCCCGAGCAGCAGCAGGAGAATGGCTTTCTTGATATACTCGTGGCCGTAGATGGACGGGGCAAGGGATTGTGCAAGATGGTTGAAGATGTTGGAGCGTTTCGCGAACTGGTTGATATTGCGGATATCGTTGACCGTGAGAGGGCCCTGCGCGATGCCACCGCCGATTTTGGAAGAAAGCAGATTCAGGTTGTTGGCGAGAATAAGCGACCTAGACGCGCGTCAACATAAAGTCTGCGGGACGAATAACGACGACAACTCACTTGAAAGCGCCGGTTGAACCTCCTCCGACACTCCGATACACGCCAACGAGCTGGATTCGGTCGCCTGGCTTGCACCTGTCGACAAGGTCCGCGTCCATGATCACGTCGACACTGCGGGGCAGTTGGCCTGCCGGGGCGCGTTCGGGCATTTCCTGGATGCTGATCCGCTGGTGGTCTTGGAACAGACACAGCCCAAACTCGGTTTGGAGGGGATTGCCACTGTCGTCGGTCTGGGGTGTGACAGAGGTGGTGGGCGGCTCGTTGGAAGTGGATGTGGTAGCGTCGCGGTAGATTCGCGAGTGGAAATCGCCTGTCTTTGGGCAGTAGTGGACCGAACGCAGCATCTTGGGCCGGACGAGGGAGCAGCGGGTGATAATGCCCTCGACCGCAATCATCTTGCTCAAGTGGGCGGCATGGAGCGTGCGGGGGCTCACATGGTGGTCGCCAAACGAGCCCACGAAGCCAACGCGGTATGTGCGTGCCTCGATGTCGTACTTTTGCGACTCGGGCTGGCGCTTGAGGACGTCGAGGAGGGCCTTTTCACAGGCGGGGAGATAGTCAACGGGGTCGCGAAGAAGCCCGATGGCAAACTCGCGGTCGACGTCGCGTACATCGTCGATATTCACGATGAGACGAGTCTCGTCTGCGCGCAAGAGACGTGTGATCTCCTCGCGGTACTTGGGAGTGTCGGTCAGAAAGTTGTCGAATTTGAGAGCGCGGTCGGTCAGCTTTGCCTCTTCGCTGTCACTACCAGCCGGTCAGTGCGCGTCGCCAACGCGCTTGGGGCCACTCACGGGGCGCGAGACATGGCGACAATGGGCGGGAGGTGGTGGTCGACGTGAGATGGTGTCACTAGTGACTGTTGGCGCGACGACGGCACCGGTGGCCAAGAAATTCAGCTAATCTACACTACACACGGACGAGACGACGACGACGAGTACAAAAGGACAGAAAGAAATTAGAGAGCGAGGTACGGTGGCCGAGGCAAAACTGGGCAACGGAGCGTCAGCTAGCTCAAGCTCGGAGGGGAGCAGGGACGTACAGTCGAGGCATGGCCTTCACCAGTCGCGGTTTCCAGCGCTATCCCGACGCCAGTCGCGGTTTCCGGCGGTGTCTCTGCGCCAATCACGATTGCCTGCGTTGTCTCGAGCGACAGCGTCGCCTTGAACATTCTGCGGGACCGTGGTCAGAGATTGGGTGGTGCAGCCAGGGACGGGACAAACGGGGACGACGGCGGCCATGGCGAGTCCGACGAGGGACAGAATTGCGAGCGAGATGCGGAGCTGCATACTGAAACAGTTGGTGGTTGGTGGTGGTGGGCGGAATGAGAAGCGGCACGGCCTTTATAATGTGCGCTTTACTTCCCGATTTGGGGCTGAATCCGAAAAACCTGAGCACAAAGCGTTAATTTTGGCTTCCGCTGGGCTTGCCGGCATGGGGGGCATGAGCTCTAAATTTTTTGTCGCGGTTGTTGACCTTCCGCGCCCCAGCCGCCCCGATGCGCGTAGATCGAGAGACAGATCTGGTATTCATTCTGGTTCATTCGGGTCACTGTTCGGATTATTCGTGGTACCTGAGCAAAAGAAGCCTGCCATTTCGCGCGGAAGCGGCGCTTTTGGCACCATTCGTGTGTGTCCAGCTCCGCTCCAGCAAGCTCTTTGCCTTTCTTGAATGCCGTCCACGCGACTCCGTTTCACCCATTTTTCACTATTCGTACAAACAGGGTCGCGCACAAGATATACTCAATCCTGTATTCATTGGTCAGCCGAGTCCGCGCCGCTGAAACAATATGCAGAAAAACTCACCCAGAGCTTGATTAATCCGTCCCAAGAGCCGGTAACCACTTTTGACTGTTCCGAATCGTTAGCGTCGCGCGAGAAAGGCTCGCACTTTTGGGATCCACATACCGTTTCGTGCGGCAGCCACTCGTGCGCGATAACAACCTTGGAGTGTGCCTTTAATCGCGACTTGATACGGCCCGTCTTCCAGTCCCAGAAGACGACGTTGCCCTCGCCATCACCACTGCTAATCCACTTGCCGTCCGGCGAAAACCCAACTTGGCACGCATAGCCCGCAACCGAGTGTCCTGCAAACCGTTTTTTGCGATTTTGCCGGAAGTTGTCCGTCCCATACACAAGGATCTGGTTATCAAGGGACTGCGCAGCCAGATACTTTTCTGCAAGAAGAAGCTCGTTAACACCGGCGACGATGACAAGGGTAAGCAGAAGCGGACCACGTACTCGAAGGGTGCAAAGTGACCGCCGGCATCGAATGCATATGCGGTTCTGCGATGTATTTGATGACCACAGGGATGTCGTAGTCCCAGGCCCGCAGGGTCTTGTCGTCGGATGTAGTCACGAACCGTCGGTTCTCGTCGACGAACGTGATCGTGTTTACGGGTCCAAGATGCTGGTCGTATTCTTGGACGATGTCCCCCGAGTTTATGTCGTACTACGTGGTTCGTTAGCACAAAGAGCGTATCAGATGGCCGACGAGCGCGTTTACCTGAATGATCTTCTTGTCCGACATTCCTGCAAGAAAGATGTGCTGCTTGTCCTGGTCGGGATGGAATCGAATGACATGGGGTATCTTGCCGTTGCTAAATCGCTTCAAGCATTGGCCGGTCTCGGTGTCCCAGAGCTTCATTTGACGATCGTATCCGCAGGACAGGAACTGCCGTCCGTCGTTGGAGAAGGAGACGTCCTTGACGTATTTCGTATGGCCATGGAAAGTTCGTAGGCAGTTTCCGTGCGTGTAGACATCCCAGAGCTAATCGGTCGCGTTTCAGCAGGTAGAAAACGACGGAAAATGCGTCGCAATCGCACCTTTATCTTGGTATCCATCGAACCGCTGAGCAAAAGATGGCCGGACTCGGGGAATAGACGCAGAACAGAAACGCCTTGGGTGTGGCCGGTGAAGGTATGGATGCAGACTTTGGGGATGAAGCACTCCTGCGAGCCGGCCTCTTGGAGAATGCTGGGCGCTTCGGCGACGGGAGGGGACATGTATGTGCGACCCTGGTAGTCGGTCATCGACTTTCCGTGGAAGACCGAGTGTTCCTGGCCGACGCCGGTAGCGCGTTTTGGCTTGCCCTTCCTTAAAGGCACGTCCGGCTCCGGTTCCTCCTCCGACGGCTCGTCTGGCTCCTCCTCCACACCCGCCAAGAACTCGTGCTGGATGCCCTCGCCCTCCCACTCGCCCCAAGGCCCCACATACGCGCCCTGACCATCAACGACTTCCAAATCACCCTTGGCTTTGCGTTTGCGTTTCAGCTCCTTGCGGTCAGCCTTGGACGAGCGAATAGCGTCGATCGTCGCAAAACCGTTAGCCTCTGCATTCTCAATCGAGCCGATGAATGCAGGCGCGTTTGGGTCTGCGGAAGGATTCGCCGCATATCCGAGCATAGCGAATGTTTGCTGCTGCGTCTTGAACGCGTGGTGAGACATTGCTTGTTCCTCTACGTGGCCCGCCAGAGCGTTCTGGTTCTGGAAGCGATTGCGGTCGCCAAAGGGATTTTCGGGCCCTTGCGTGGGCAAGAGAAGGTCCTGGAGGGGAATATTGACATTCATTTGTGTATCCGTGGGTCGCATAACGAGCTGGGTGAGGTTGTTCGGGTCCTACGGAAACGGTGAGCTACATGCAGGGAAAACGAGTCAGCGCCAACCTCGGAAAGAACATGGGGAGCGGCGGAGTGCACCGTTTTCGTGTCCGGCTGGTCCACGCGCATCTTCTTTGCAGCAGGGGCATCTGAGAGACCGAAAGGGGTTGTCTGGCGAAACGGGCTCGTCGTCGGAGTCATACGCGAGGTCGTTGAGAGCAGAAGCCATGAGATGTGACAGTGTGACACCCTTTGAGCTCCGCACCGCCGCCCGTTGTACTTAGCATGCTGCTGTAGCCTTGCGACGAGGACGACTGCGAATGGCCGAGAAGAGGGCCGGTGTTGAAAGACGCTGGACTCCTCACGAGGATCAGCTCTTGTACGCTGCTGTCGCCCGCTTCACCGAGCACGACAACTGGAAGTCAGTCGCCCAACTCATTCCCAACCGCTCAAACAAGGCCTGCCGCAAGGTTGCCTCTCCATGTCTCCCTGTCCTAGTCTGACCCCGGTCAGCGCTGGCTGCACTCACTCTCGCCCAACATCAAGAAGTCGGGGTGGACCGATGCAGAGGGTCAGTTCACCGTCTGTTTCCTCATTCTCTTCTCAATGTTTCTAGACCGCCTACTCGTTGACTTGTTCAACACCCATGGTCCAAAGTGGGCGTTGATCGCACGATTCATTGAGGGACGGACGGACGACGCTTGCTCCAAGCGTTATCGAGAGGCCCTCGATCCCACCTTGAGCAAGGCCGAATGGACTCCCGCGGAGGACGCAAAGCTTCTCCAGGTTGTTGCTCGTCTGGGCAGCAAATGGGGCCAAGTTGGCCACGAATTGCGGCGCAGTGGCTTGGGCTGCAGAAACCGGTACGGTCTCCTTCCTGGTGTGGTCTTAGTCTCGGCTGAGTCGTGCGCGTAGTCATCGACTCATTGAACGCAACCGACTGAAGGCGGAGCGTGAAAGTCTGGAGCAGCCTGTTGCGGCCCTGTATTGCCCACCGGAGGCGTACCCTACTCCTCTCGGCAGCGAGCTACCACTCCCTTTGTTCCGCGCGCCAACTCCCGAGATGCCCCATAAATCACCGCCGATGCCGTTCAACTATTCGTCGTCATCGTCGCTGAGCGCTGCTCTGTCGGACCCACCCCGTCGATCTGTACCCCTCCCTCCGATTTCGGACGGCAACATGCCGATGGAGGAGTTCGTTGAGCCGTGGCCCTTCCACAGTTCGCCTTTCACAAGCCCGCCTTCCTTAGGCTCGACGCCCGAGCTCGTTGCCTCAATCTCACCGTCTTCGACGCCCGCATCCATGTCCCCAAACCAGGACCCTCTTCCTCTCGATCGTATGTCTCAGAGCACGATTTCGCCCTCGCAAATGTTCCTCAAATCACCGAACATTCCGCGTCCTCGGCCCCCGAGACGATTCACGCCCGTTCTGGCCGCGAACCCTCCGGTTCGGCCGCCAGATGTCCCAGATGGGAGCAATTGGCCGCAGCCCTTGACTGATTCGCCTACTATTCTCATCTGGACCAACAGGCGTCTCCGAGTGGCCAGCTTCTGTCGAGGCTGTCCCGATCTCTGCGCCGCTGGAGACCCCGTCATCGTCGTGTTCTCCCGCTGCACCTCCAAGCTCGCTTTCTCCCTCAGAAAGCCCTAAATTTCCTTCCCATGAGGAGCTGCCTCCCTCAACGCCCTTCCTACCATTGCCGGAGCATCCACCACCAGACGCTCCCAGACGTCATCGACGAAGAGCAGCCGGTAACACCAAGCCTGTTGGCGAAACGCGGTTGTCATGTCGGCTACCCACTTCGTCAGAGTAAGCTCGATTCCGGAACGAAATGCCTTTAGTCTGATAGTTTTATTCCCAGTCCCGATCTATGTGCCTACGCATGTGGACGCGAACCTTGCTGGCCCGAAGGTGCGGCGGCAGGTTCAGTGTGCTTTTCGACCTCGAAGGAGCTGCTCGACCATGCCCGATCCGCACATGACGACGAGCTTGATGAAGAGCTCAACGACAAATCAAAGGTCCACCCGCGGCCGTACAGGTGTGCTTTGGCTGGGTGTGGAAAGTCTTGGAAGGTTTGTTGTCGAACCAATCGTATGCGCACCGCTAATCTCGTCTCCAGACACTCAACGGTCTTCAGTATCACTTGCAGATGTACAGATCAAGGCCGCCCATCGCCGACGTGCACTAATGGTGCCCTTTAGATCCACCGCTCATTTCCGCAACGCTGTATCGTCCGAATTTCAATCGAAAAACGACCCAGATGAGAAGGATGACGACGAGGACCACGATCGCTCTTACATCTGCCCACATGATCAATGCTTCAAAGCGTACCGACATCCAAGCGGCTTGCGATATCACCTCAAGCATGTGGGTGTTTCTTTGTTCGTGGCGGCGCGACTCAAGCTTGATGATATTATGCAAGGGTCATTCTGCGGCGATCCAACTGGAGACGGTTCCGCCGTCACTGGCGCGCGAGCTGGAGAAGAAGACGCGGAAGATGCGTCGGAAGGACGATTTTTGATTTCGCCCAGCTTCAGTTCAACCTGGAATCTATAGTTATTTGTACCTCTCGCAATAGTTTGTAGAGTATGTTTACGCCTGTCGCGTCAACGCGTCGTGATGTCAGACTCGTGAGCGTGTTTGGAGCTGTCAACAGCGCCTTCTGCGCTTTGTCCCTTGCCTCCATCGCCAATGGACTCCAAAGCGCGCCGCCAAAGCGCCGAGCCTTTTTACTCCAGACTTCCGTCCCCACCTGAATCGCCCGCCGAACATCGCGATACAATGTCCACAACAAGTAAACCGTTCATCTCGAAGCTCCAAAAATTTCCGTCGCTAACATCCGGTTTCAGTTCCCCGTTCCCCGTCATCCGAGGTGTCCTCTGCCTCGCGCTGCACTTCTGGGTACGTCCAGCACACCTGCTTTACCTCTCCCCTGTGTCGCAACCGATATTGAGGGTCCCGGCGATTCAGGCAAAAGCGCAAAGGCACTCCTAGCTCCGCCACGGGCGCGCCCACGACCAAGAAGCCCCGAATCTATCCCCTTGAGGAGGATATTATCGCGCAGCAGGCGGCAAGGATCGAGTTCCTCGAACGGTGAGTGTAGTAGACGTTGCCAGCCCACCTTTTCGCCCCGCTGATGAGCGTTAGGGAACTCTCCGTGGTACGGGCAGAAGCAAAGATGCGTCGCGTGTCCGACGAGAACGAGCTATCGACCATGCGAAGGTGTGTTTGCCCCCGCCGGGTTCACTTGTGCGGACTGTGTGCTAAGCGTCGATTTTTACTACAGCTGCCTGAAGCATCAGTTTGAAAGGGTTGAGGAGCACCAGAATTCCATGAGACAGCTTGTGGAGGAGAAAGACGCGCTCATTGAGGAGAAGGATGCTGCTATTTCGAGCGCAAGGAGGTGTGTGTTCTGTTATCTTCGGTCCAAGCTCGGGATCTCAACAACGTTATGTAGGCACTCTCAAGCCGTGGAACGGAGGGCGCAAGGCCGCCGAGGACAAGATCAAGGACATGGAGGCACGGGAAACCCGCAAATTCGATGAGTTCAGACAAGCCAATGCCAAAGCCAAGGAGTGAGTGCCGCGATTCTTCGCTTCACAGCCCAACTGAACGCGAGCAGATATTATAACGCGAAAGCGGAACACTGGGAGCAGAAATACCACAACCTCAAGCAACAATCGACCCACATACCCAGACCCGGACCCAGCATGAAGCGCGGCATGGAATGAGGAACCGTGTACTGTACAACCTAATGTTTCCTTTACATATACCGTTTGTATGCTCTATAATTTACGCTATGTTCACCGACCCATTCCTCCCCCGAATTGTTGTGCCCTGAGTGAATGAGCATGGACGCGTGCTGAAGAAAAGCAACTCACAAATTCCTCAAAGTTGGGTCATTCATTAGCTCCGACATTGAGGGCATCTCGCCGCCTTGAACGCGATTCATCATCTGGAATTCAAGATCAGCGTTGACGAGACGAAAACACAGACAGCACGGACGTTTGCGATTGCAGGATTGCGCATCATGTTCTCCAGACCGCCGTTCGCCATCATCTGCTGCGCCATGGCCATCATCTGCGGGTTGTTCATGATGCTCGCGAGGTCGGGCATCCCACCGCCGCCACCTCCACCTCCCAACCCAGAAAGAAGATCGCCGAGACCTCCACCACCAGCAGCGGGCGCAGAAGTGCTGTCGCTAGTGCTCGACGCCACGATGCGCGACCTCGCGTTATCCAACGACGATTTGAGGCCCTGGTTGTTGGGCTCCAACTTGAGGCCGCGTTCGAACGCGTCCGCAGCCGCGCTGTAGTCCTCGAGACAGAATTGTGCGTGCCTAACGCAGCAGTCAGCAGGTCTCGACCCAACCAACACGAATCGTACCCCAGCCTATGGTAACCCTTGACGAAAGTGGGGTCGGTGGCGATTGCTTGCTCGGCATCGCCTGCAGGAAGATTACAATTTGCCTCGGGGCCCAGAAATTACGGACGCACCAACAGCAGCAAGATGATCTCCCTTGGACGAATATGCCGCCGCCCTGTTCGAATAATAGACAGCGTTGGTGGGATTGAGGGCAATAGCTTGGGTGTACGCGTCGATAGCACGATCGTAGTGCTTCTCGGACATGAGTTTGTTGCCCGTCGCCTTGAGCTCGTCGGCCTTGGCGATGTCGGTCGCTGGAGAGGTTTTCGGGGTCGCAGAGGCGGTGGAGGTTGATGCGGCCGGCGCAGCAGCAGCAGAGGCCCCGACCTTGTCCTTCGTCTTGATGAAGACGTCGAAGATGCTGGGCAGCGTCGTGGGCTTGACTGAGAGCCGTTTCACTTGGACATCGTCGGCCGGGTCAACGCCAAAGGCCTCTCCGATGCATTGGACTGCGAGCCGGTTAGACAGAGGAGCGGTATAGATTGCGGACAGGGCGTACTAGCAACCTCAAGACTCTCCTTGTCGTCGCTCTTGACGGTCCCGTCTTCGATAGACTATCTGAATATTCAGCCCGGAGAGGCGGACGATGTGTGCGGGAACTTGCCTGGTTTAAAAAGTCGATGATGCTGAGGACGAGCCGCTGCTTGTTTTCACTCATCGTGGGCGGTAATGACGGGAGTCACAAGACTTGGTGTTGCCTTTCGCGATGGCGTTCTTCTGCGCGTTGTCCGGGGAGCCACCTGCGGAACCGGTCGTCTCTTCCAAGTCTGGCAAGGTCTTTGAGCGTCGCCTCATCGTCAAGTACATCACGGAGAATGGAACAGACCCCACAACTGGCGACAAGTTGGAAGAGTCAGACCTTGTGGCTATCAAGGCTTGTGCGTACATCTTACGCGTTTCTTCTCCCTCTAACTTGGTTTCCAGCCCCAGAGACCGCTGCACCCCGTCCGCCATCACTCACGTCCATCCCGGCTCTGCTCAACAGCCTCCAAAACGAATGGGATGCGCTCGTGCTCGAGTGTTTTGCCTTGAAGCAGCAGAACAACTCCATCCGCCAAGAGTTGAGCTACGCCCTGTACAACCAGGATGCTGCTCAACGTGTTGTCGCGCGTTTGATTCGGGAACGCGACGCGGCTCGCGAGTGCGTAGACTCGGTTTTTCGTCTTGTTTATTAGTATTGAAAACCCTTGTAGAGCGCTTGCAAACGTCCAAGCCTCGGTCGGCATTGCCCCTGCGGCGACAGAAGATGTCGAAATGAACGACGAATCTGCTCCCCCCGCCGTGCCTGCTGACGTGGTTGAGCAAATCGACAAAACACACGCTGCGCTCTCTGGTGTGCGCAAAAAGCGCAAGCCCCCGCCAGAATACGCCACGACGGCCGAAATCAAAACCCTCGCACCCAACCACACCATTCCTTCCCTTCACTCGGCGTCGCCGTCTGGGATCACGGCGTTGGCCGTTTCTGCGTCGAATCCCTCGCAGTTCCTCACTGGCGGAAACGACAAGGTCGTTCAGCTGTACGACCGAGACACCGACAAGGTTCTGGCTACGCTCAAGGGTCACACTAAAAAGGTCAATCATGTTGCGTTCCGCGAGGCAGAGGGAGAACCGACCTTGCTGTTGTCTGGCGGCGCAGACAAAATCGCAAAGATTTGGGCCCACGATACCGCGTCCGGGGAATATATTCCCAAAGCCACGATTCGCACACACAAGAGCGACATCACGGGCCTCGTTGTCCACCCCACCTCGACGCTCGTCGGTCTCGCGTCGGCGGACAAGACCTATTCGCTGCATGACTTGTCCACGTTCCAACAAGCATACCAATCCTCCCCGGCCGACGATGGTTTCTCTTCGCTCGGTATCCACCCCGACGGAGCTTTGCTCGCGCTTGGCACCCCCACGTCCAAGATCTACATCTACGACGTCCGCACGGGGACTGCCGCTGCGATTCTCGACCCACCGGAAGGCGCCTCGCCGTTCACCGTCAACACGCTCTCCTTCTCCGAAAACGGGTACCACCTGCTTGCCCCCAACTCGCTGTCCACGGTCGCCGTCTGGGACTTGCGGAAGCGCAAGACGGCACAGACGATTGACCTCGGGGAGAGCTTCAAAATCAACAAGGTCGTGTACGACTATAGCGCCCAGTTCTTTGGTGTTGCTGGGAACCAGGGTGCGCGTGTGTTTGCGCACAAGACCTGGGAGGAGCTTGCGCGGTTGGACGAGGGTGGTGAGGTCTCGGACCTCGTGTTCGCGCCGAGTGCCCAAGGGCGGCAAATTTGGGGTGCGACCGGCAGGGAAGTCCGCATCTGGTCACCGCCTGCGTAGTGGTTGTAGCTAAAAGTCTGTCTTTGTATCGTTTTCTTCTTTCGTGCTCACATACCGTATCCGTCACATGACTTCAGCGGCTGTCGCCGAGCCTCGAAGAAAGCGTCCAAAACAGAGTGCTTCAAATCATTCTTTCATTGCAATCGTTCGAGCCATGACAAGTAGTAGGTAAACTACAAAAATCGTAACACAGTGAAGCCGAAGCGGATAAGGGTAGTAAAACAAATGGTGATGCGTGCGGTGAGTGGAGACTATGCGATGAGATGGATACAAAGGTAGCGCTGAATATGGGGGGACATTGAATCACGACCATGTCGAGGGGCCGAATTTTCCAGTTGGGGAGGTGAGGTACGGAGCTCCCTGGGCGTCGAGCGTATTTGAAGAGACGGTATTACCCCCACCAGACGACGGAGATGCCGCCATGGGGGTATTGCACCGCGAAGAAGATGACGATGACTGCGATAGCGACTCCGGCGTCTAGCGCAGCGGACAGGATCTAAAAGAAAATAAATGACGGTTAGCGCGTTCGTTTGGTGTCTCCGAGCGCCCGGAGGAGACGAGAACGAGACGCACGTAGTTGTATCGCAACCACCAGCGGAAGTGCCTTCTGCGGACCCAGAAGTTGAAGATAAAGCCCGTGAGGCCCCAGGCGGCGTAATTGTACGCCGACGCAGCGGGGATCGCAGCAACGCCTCCGCAGAACACGGGGATGTTGATGTAGCGCCAGAAGGAGAGAGGATAGCGGCGGGCGAGGTAGTAGAACGGGATGGGAGCGAGCGCACCAAACACGAAGCCGTAGAGCAACGGGTTGTACATCCCGCCAGGGCTAAACAGACGTTTGGGCCCGATGCCGCCCCACGTGATCGACGCGGTAGCGAAGACGTTGGTGGATGGACAGACAAAGTCGTTCGGCGCGTCGACGGAGCAGATGCCCGCGACATTCCCCAGCATCCAGCTTTGGACGGCAGTGACCACGAATCCCGTTACTACGGTCGAGATGCATTGCACGAGGAACATCATGCGAGGCGGCACCTGTTCAAGCGATGAGCACAGAACAAACACCGTCCGTCAACGCGGAGCTCACCTTCATGTAGTGACCAAGCTTCAGGTCTCCAGCAAACGCGACGGCCTGGGCCGTGCCGTTGTAGGCGATGGCCTTGAAGATAATGTTGGCGATTGGGCGACCGGGAAGGGCGTAACCCGCAATCATCTCCTCCACGACCTGGAGAGCGACATGCTGGTTGGTGATGGCCTGGACCATTGCGAGCGGGATGGCCAGGATGAAGGCAAGAATAAGAGCCAGCACGGCAGCCCAGATAGGGAGGAGGGTGGGGGAAGATTTCGATAGCGACGAAGGTGAAGATAGTCGCGACGACACCAATGGACAGGTACCACCATCCAGGTACTTCCGGATAGTGCCTCATGAGCCGCGCATGGATATCTCGCTCGTCGCTGAGGTTGGTACGGAACCGACGCGCAATGTCACGCCCAAACCACACTGAAAACAGTTCAGTGGGCGATCACGTGTCGAGAAATATTAACTCACAAAAGGTGTGCGTGAAGATGGACGTGAAGGACGCGAAGGCGAGGAAATACGCCATGCACAGCGCTGCCGTCATGAAGATGGGCGAGTAGCCAGCGTAGAGCTCGGCGTCGAACTCTCCGTTACGCACGACGGCCGAAATGTTGTAGGGCATTCCGGTGTTGTCGAACGAGACGTAGGCGGACAGCGGAAGATACGCCGTGTACAGGGCGTTCTTGACTGCGAAGGGTGAGAAAAGGAAGTGGATTTGAGGGTCCAAACGCACAGTACATGAGCGGCACCACCAGCCAGAAGCAAACGGCGATAGAGGCCATCGTGTTTGCTTGAGACCACCATGGTGTGACCAACGGAGAGCCGATGAAGGAGATCATCGACCAGTCGAAAGTGATCAGACTCATCCCGAGGCCCGTCTCTGCGCCGAACAAAATGTTCACGATCTTGTTGGTCGGTGCGATCCAGCAGACCCAGTTGAACACGCTAAGCGCCGTGAACAGATATCTGCATCGTGCGTCAGAGCTCCTCATGTATGATCTCGAGCGCAGGCCTACCCAGGAACCCAATACCAGACGAAGCTAGCACCGCAGCAGATGAGGAAGAACTTCTCGCGCGTCATATGCCCGCGATCCTTCTTGCCGTAGTTCGCATGAAGGGTGTTCAGCAAAGCAGCGTTGACGAGCGCGCTTGGCCAGATCATCGAAGCCGGCCAAACGACGAACTGCCGCAGGAGGCCGCCGGCAGTGAAGCCAAAGAGCTGGGTTCCGAGGATGAGCAGGATCTGGTAGCTCCAGGGCATCTAAAAAAGCGAGATCAACGTCCGAAATTCATCAAAAGAGCAGCGAAAACTCACCTTTTGATGATAGTACATCTGCTGCGTCGCGAGAACGTCCGTTGCATACGCGCCTGGGTGCTCATCAGACATGGCTAACGAGGAAGAAGTGTTTGGGCGCACCTATATAGGTCACGTTGAGCGAAACGCTTATGCATGTATGCTCCTGTAACGAGCGTCAGAAAGGCGCCCATCAGATAGAGCACACGAACCTTGATGTTGAAAGGCCCTGGGTTGAACGACCATACGTAGCCGAACGTCTTGAACCGCGTGGTTGGTAGCACCCAAGCCATGAATTTGCCCAGCGGGAACGAGATGAGCAGGCCCACGATGCCGGTGATGAAGACGGACGGGGCTGTAAACGGAATTGAGCGCGAAATACAAAAGAAAACAGGCCAGAACATACCGCGATAATCGAAGACCTGGTTGACACCGGCAAAGATAACCGTGAGGAATACCATAAGGAACCACCTGCGTTGGATGAGTGCGAGCCAGCAAAGAGGAACGAAGTACAAACATCCGGAAGGTGTTGACGGGCATGTCGGGATCATCGGTGCTACTGACGGCCGCGCGCACTTCGGGGTACGGGGATTCACTGTGGATCGCAACATGAGAGGAGGAAAGACGGCAAAAACTTGTAGAAACGCACTCTTCGAACTCGATGGCAGTGGAGTCCCGCGAACCAGCACGCGATGGCGCAGAATACGACTCGATATCCGACTGGTCTGGGAGCTTTTCCTTGAACGACTCGGAGCTGACGGGTGGTTTCAAGGGGCGCTTGAGCTCGAAGTTGGGATCGTTCAAGTGGTCGAGGTAGTAGTCCTCGGACTCTGCATCCTCAGGGACATCGAGGGTTTGACGGCGGCGAATGTACTGAGGAAGTTCCTCGGCCGAGCTGGTGTAGGGCTTGAGGTCGTCCTCCATGGTGGTAATGGAGTGGTGTCCGTGCAGGGGGAACGCAAGAGGCGATCTCCATCTTGTTGTCTACTTAAAAGTCGGCGTTATCTCCAAACAACAATAAGAGCGAACCTCAATACCCGGTCACGTGCATGTCAAGAAGACAATAACACCAGCAGCGATCGCATGTAGCTCTCTCACACACCCCGTAGAGTCAGCATCTACGGCAGGCGCGGAGACCAGATCTAAGATCCGAGAGTGAGTGTCCACGCATTGGGAGAGGGCAGGAAAGATGTTACTCTGGACGGAAGCAAATAATACTCGATCCACATTGTTTTGTTCCCCTCGACACAAACCCAACAGACAGCGATCGGTGCCTCTGCAGGTCTATATCGGCGGTGAGGCGGCATTCGGGAGGACGCCAGGCGAGTCATGTGGGTGGGAGACGCATCCACGTTTTCATCTCGGTGAGAGATTCTGATAGGAAAAGCTGAAGATGCTGGCGGTAGAAGCGTCTGGGGACAGAGTCGCGACTCTGTCGAAAGCTCACGACCGTTGACGACAAACAACATCAGAACGTGACCGTCGGGCCGATGCCGCGGCGTCGCTTCAAAGTTGCTGCCATCCACAACGACAACCTTTCGCGCATTGCTGCTTCAGCCACTCGAACCTACCCGAGAATCTGCTGCGGTGCACCCAAGTCGTCGCCCAATCCCCAACCAATGCTCGTGCTCGACGCCGACGCTCCCATTTTCAAATTCTGTAGCGCGTCTTGTGGCCACGGAATGGCGTGATCCTCACCTCAGTGCCTGAGGCTCCCACCTTTATAAGCTGGGGATCCAGAAGAGTCTCTCCAACCATGTCGCAGACTCAGACGATCACCCAGACGCAGTCGGTCAACGTCCCGGCTACCCTTGTCCTCAAAAGCGACCCAGTCACAACCACAGACGACTATCGCTATGCAAACTACCTTC
The DNA here is from genome assembly GCA_014461115.1 of Mycena chlorophos. Taxonomy (NCBI): domain Eukaryota; kingdom Fungi; phylum Basidiomycota; class Agaricomycetes; order Agaricales; family Mycenaceae; genus Mycena; species Mycena chlorophos. The sequence goes on along the minus strand of JACAZE010000007.1, from coordinate 704,414 downwards.
CGCATTTCTCCCAGGACCGGTATCCTCCCCTCGAACCTTTCGAGCATATCGATCCGGGCCTTCGAGCGCTGGCGCATCCCAACCCGCGTGCCTTCCTCGATAATGCGACCAGCGTCGTTGAACTGACGCCTCGTCTCGGTACAGAAGGTGCGTGTCGCCAAGCGAGATAAGAAAGATCGGCTACTCATCTATAACAAGTGCGAGGAGTTAATCTCGCGGAGCTGGACGCCGATGCGCTCGACGAGCTTGCACTGGAGACTGCGCGTCGGGGTCTACTCGTATTCCGAGATCAACAGGACTTTATCGACCGTGGTCCCGACTTCTACAGTCAGTTCATTCTTCTTCATCATTTATCCACGCTCAGCGCTCATGTTAGAGCGATTCGGGTCGCACTTTGGAAGGCTGCACATTCACCCAACGTCTGGTCATCCCGAGGGCCACCCCGAGATCCATCTCGTCTACCGGTGAGTGCTCTCTCACTCCTACTCCACGACCCAGCATCTCATCATCACTCACAGCGACGCCAACTCTACATTCAACTTTGAAGTTTCCGAGTCTACTACATCGACACTCTGGCACTCGGACGTTTCGTACGAGCTGCAGCCGCCCGGCGTCACCACGTTCTTCCTTCTCGCGCAACCAGTGACTGGCGGGGATACCCTCTTTGTTTCTCAAGTATCTTCGCTTCAGAAACTTTCTCCGCAGTTTATTGCGTTCCTGCGCACGCTCAAGGCCCTTCATTCTGGCGTCGAGCAAGCCAACTTTTCCCGGTGCGCGTATTGTATTAGCAAGAAAACGATGCTGACTTTGGCTGCAGGTCGGGAAAGCGTGGCGGTGTGGTACGCCGCGAGCCTGTGGAGAATGTCCACCCGGTCGTCCGTCGCCACCCTGTGACCGGAGAAGAGGCGCTCTACGTGAACCGGTAGGCTCTTCGTTTAACATCACGTGATATATCGTTACCCAACCCGCGCCGCAGTCAGTTCACGCGCCGCATACTTGGACTGAAGAAGCAAGAGTCGGACAACATCCTGAATTTCCTCTACGACCACATCGACAAGTCGGGCGACATCCAGGCACGTCTCAAGTGGGCACCCGGCACAGTCGCGATCTGGGACAACCGCATTACGGCCCACTCTGCAATTGTCGACTTTGGCGACTCCAAAGAGCGTCGCCACGGAGCGAGGGTGGCTCCCCAGGCAGAGCGGCCGATTCCAGCCAACCCTGAACTCAAGCTCGACGATTAGGTCGCATAAAGTACTCAAATTTGTACCACAATTACAAGGAACGCAAATATGTAGGTAACGATGGAGTGCATGTAGCACCAAATACGGAGAGTCTAGATAGCGCATAAACTTAACGTATCGGCGCGGTGAGATATTTCAAATCTCAAGAAAGCAGAAAGCATTGGTACGACAGTTTCATATCTCCCCCCGAGCTGCCTCTCGACTCCCTTCACAGCGCGATGCCACGGTGGTGCGGTTTGTTGCTGGCCACCGAATCGAGTGTGGATGCGGTGACGTCCGTTGCGTGACTACGGCCGCGCGGAAGTCGGATGTCGAGCTCAGTATCATTATGGTACTGGACCTTCTCAGTATCTGTGGCGGCCCGACGATGGTCGAAGACGAGAACCGATACGGTGGCGACCGTTTGCTTCGACCACGCTTTGCCGAGAGCCACACGCAGGATGATGAGCTGCGGAGATATCGCCTGTTGGATGTGGGCGCCGCATCAGATCGCAGGGCAGTAGAGCGAAGGTTATGCGTACGCAAAAGTCGGCCCAGACCTGAAGGACCGCAAAGGAGTAGTCCGAGTTTCGAGCATATGCCACAGCGTAGACGATCCCCAAAGCAGTGAAGGGCAGAGCAGATTCGAGCATGACAGCAACGACACCTAGGACTGTCAGTGTCGGCTCGACACGTAAGGAATTTACGAGGTGCCTACCGGTGTAGGTCTGGCAATGCTGGTCGCCAAGCACAGATCGCACCTTGCGACGGACGGTGAGCAAGCGTGCCTTATGAACGCGTGAGCAGAGTTGGTGTCGGCAGTGAGACTTAACCGTACACAAATCGCGATTGTCGTCATAACGTTGAGCGACAATGTGAGGGCGACGTAGGGGACCCCGAACGAGACGGGGTTTCCTGAGAAAAAGCTTGCACCAGGGATCGCGCTCTCGTATATGAGCAAGATCGCCATCGCTGTCGATAATAAGAGTTGAGAAGCTGGTTCATGGCGACTTGCACGCACCCATGGCTCCGAAATACACGAGCAACGGGAAGGTAAACCAGAGCGCGCGACGCGAGCGGGGGTCAAGACCACAAATGATGAAGCAGCGGTAAAGCTGCGAATGAGTACGTCGTTAAGCACAAAATACGTGCTACACACCAGCAACGCATCCGCCATGAGATTCATGGCGATACCGGCCGTTGTCCCGAGCGTATTGAACCATGCGGACAGGTTTTCATCCATCCACTGCTCGGGTCCACCGGGGAGCGCGTCACGATGTTCGATCCAAATTGCCATCCCGAAAGCCGCGTTGCAGCTGTGCGCGACTCTGGAAAGGCGTCAGTCCTGGTCTTTGCGACAGGGAGAAGCAACGCACGTCCAAAGAAGCAGCATGATGGTTCCATAGCAGATGTAAAACATGGATTCTTTGCGCCAGTCGGGGGATGCGAGAAAGAAATAGTTGGACAAGAAAAACACGACGAGGTGCATGCCTGTTACGCCGCGTGAATGACCTGTAAAATTACAGCGACTGGAAGGACTTGCCGTAGAGAATGGCGGTGAGATACGACCCGACATCTGACGATGGTTGTAAGCGGTCAAAAAGAGGGAGCGATAAACGAGACGCGGCGAGAAGGGGCGGGAAGTCAAAGAAGGGAGAAAGCGCCGTGAACAATGTGATCGGCCAACGGTGCGCTCTCGAAAACAGACCAAGAGACGATCCCCAGGTGGAACTGGACCAGCCAAACAAGCACACATGACGGACGTACAGAATGCACGCTCAAAGGTTAAGTGCGCCGACGTGTCTAGCGCAAGCTGCGTGGTGGCCATGGCGAAGAGTAGGCTGCTAGTCGCGGACGATGATGGTGGTTGAGGACAAGGAGCGTCGAGGGCACTCAAAAGCCCGCCAGCCGAGGAAGCGAGCTTCGTTGATGGGGTAGAAGCAAAAGCTTCTGGCGGCAATGCGCCACCCGTTCCTCGCCAGTGCTGATGCCTTCCGCCATAACCGTCCTCCGCCGTCCCACAGGTAAGCTTGTCCTCGATGTTCCGCAGGAGATTCACCACCTGCAGGCGACCAAATCGAGCAACTCGTGCAACTGTGTCTGAGAACGTACGACCCATGTAAGGGAAACGTGGCCGAGTAAAAAATTTTGGCTCCGTGGTTAACCTCGACTACAGCGGAGATCTCAGTTAAAACTCTAGCGGGTGGAGACACGACCCGCCTGACTTTATTTTTCAGCGCCAGCCTTCGGTGCGCTGCGTTGGGTGGCGAGATTCATGTTGCCACTGAAGAGGGCGACATGAACGGACAATTTCGTGGGGTCGCCGTGTGGTGGCAACCCGGCGTGGAACCATTCAGCAGGCCAGTCCTTTTGAATCGCATTTGCATTTTACGGCGGTGCGGCTGAAAGGTGTTGGATAGCGCGGAGCAGCAAGCGATTTTAGACGAATTCGTCTCGCAGCTGACGCCGGAGGCTCGGGAGTGGCACAGGACAACCGTAAGGCTGCGTTTGCTTGAATTCGCTCGCAATTCTCCATTTGCAGTATCGGATGGAGTTCGCTGAGCTGACGGAGAAAGCCTTGGGCCCCGGGGGTAAGCTGAATAGCTGGTGGCTCAGCATCCTCGCGGTCGAACCCGAATATCAGCGACGCGGGACCGCCAGAGCACTTGTTGAAGCGGTGCAGAATAAGGTAATGCCCGTCCGCCAAAGTACGCGCTGATTGCTGGACGGACGTTCTAGGCGAATGGATCTCTATTAAGCGTTGCGGCAACGAATGAGCTGAATGTAGGTGAACGTACTGCGGTTGCTCACAACTGAACGGGGTATAGGTCGCCATCTATAAGCAGCTCGGCTTCGAGGTTCGCGGGCAAATGGTAATGCAGAGCCATCTAGACGGAGACTTTCCGGTGTTCGTGCTCGCAGTAAGAAAGTGAGAACATGTTATGTAATCGATCAAAGGCCGTCTGGACCGTAGATGTTCTGCACGCCCCACAGCGATATGGCGGCCACAAGGACACAACATAAACCGATCAGAGGTCGTCTGGAATGTAGATCGACATGTTCTGCATCTCCCCGCCATAGTGCTCTCTGCTCCAGTCCAGCAACATGTCGAAATCCCGGCACGTGTGAAGAACATCTGACCGCTCTTTTGCGGCATGCAACTTGACCGACCACTGCCAGACCTAGTAACCGGGTCAAGATGATGCGCGTCGAGGCAAAATGCTCACGATAGGAGTTATGTCCGCTGTGCACATTATCGACTGGCGGAGACTCGAGATGCAGTGGCGCATGTGGTTGGTATTGATGCCTTCAGCCGTGTGCGGATAGTAGTCAGGGTACATCGCCTTGCGCATCTCATCCTGTACACCATCGCTGAGCGACGACTCTAAAATATCAGCAGGCAAAATCTCACCAGGCAATGGAGCTGGTGGAACACGTCGAGCGCGAGCATGTACGTCTTGGGCTCGTCGTCGCCGAGGACTGGGTAGGTTTTGTTCGCCAGAAGTTTTGCCTGGCTGCGAGGAATCTTCGAATACGCGACTTGAAAGTCATTAGTTCCCGTTCTGCCGCGTGATGGTATGAACCGCACATTCGTAGAGGCCTCTCCAGGCGTCATCTACGGCGTCCGAAGGTCGCTGGTCGAAGATGGGAAGATCGGCCCCGAAGCCGCTGTTTGCGAATTTTAATGAACACGAGTCGAAGGGTTGATTCCGACGGGAAGGACCTGTGGAACTTGATATTTTTGTACGACAAGGCGCTTTGAGCAGGCGCTGCGTGCTGGTCAGGTCGATGGAGACGAGATAAGTCGAGTCAACGAACAGTAGATGGCTTGCGGGAAAAGTGGGTTCTCGGGGCCGGCGGCTTGAAGCCAGAGGTAGAGAGCACCGAGGTTGAGGACAATCGACGCCGTCAACGTAGCTAAAAGAGTGCAGAGCAGCGCTAAAGAGACGTAGACTTTAGACGACGAGCTGATGAAGAGGGTCGTCTCCTTGGAATCGTCCGAGTCGTCGCTGAGAGGAAGATACTGAGACTTCATGGATAGCAGATGGATGTCCGAGAGTAGGAGTGGTGTGAGGCAAGGAAGCACGGCGAAATCTCGTCTGGAAGAGGCAGAAGCGTTGTTGACTTGGACTATTGAAGCGAGCGCAGGCACTTGAGTTTGTTGTTGAGTTTGGACTGAGGTGCTTCCTTCCGAGTCCGAGCCCGTCGAAATCGTGGTGCATGCGGCGAAGTTGGATCGCGATACAGAACAAAGTGGCCAGCGCGTGACCAACTCGCTTCTTCTCTCCGTCCATGCTCTAATGGAAGCTTTTCGCAGAAAGCTCAAAGCGCACTAGACGATCCTCCTTCGACTTCTCCGCGGCTCTCGAACCGACTTGAGCTTCTCACCTCTCTCCCGAATGCCTGCTTCCGCCTCAACTTGAAATCCCAGAGACCGCTCTCCGCTCTATATAAGACTCGATGCCCTCAGAATCCAACCGGCGTCCCAGCATCCCTCTCGCGTGGCCAAATGCCAAAAAGCAAACTGTCCATTATCCTTGTCTTCGTCGTCGGTCTCTCTTTGGCGCTCCCTACGCCTTCGCGGGACGACCAGCCGGTCTTCTTGCCCGTCACGTACGTCGGCAACTTGCGCTGCCTCCACATCTTCAACTCTTTCGCAGTGGTACCCCAACGCACACAATTGCCGCCGGGCTTCCACAAGAATCCGAGCAGATTTTTGCGGCTGTACAGTGGGAGGAACCTAAGTCGCAGAAGGAGCGCCGCCAGATTCAGAGCCAGCAACCACCCACTGTTCTCTTTTTCGCTCACGCGCAATGGGCAGATGTTAGAGATAGCAAGCCAAGGTCCGTTTTTCCGTGCTATACGTCCGAAGACATCTCGTTCATTCCGCTCCAGCCACCCGAGAAGCACTGGTGACGCCGACTTTTTTGCTGCAACCCAATGGTGAACTGGCTGCTCTTATTCAACGCCTGCATGCAAGGGCTAACTGCTTTGCAAAGGCGTAGTCGGCGCACGGTTTCTCCTGAACCAACTCCAAAAGCGACCTCTAATCCGGTATTCTTCGCCGACGTGCAATGGGAGGAATAGACAAGATTTACTTTCTTTCTTGCTTCTTGGGCTTGTAGACTACTCCTTAGTAATTTCACTGTTGTAGCTTGGTTGTAGCCATCACTTCACTTCATCTCTTGCCTCCAGCCACCACAGCAAAATGGCGACCGGCTATGTCGCGTTCGTCGGGGTCTCGATTATGATGCTTAAAGAGTTCAACTCTATCGTGGACGAGCCGTACATGGTGCGTTTGTTCGATAAAGCTACGTTGCTGGAGCTGAGCTGGCACAGGACGAACCGTTTCATGTCCCGCAAGCGCAGGCGTACTGCCGGGGCGAGTTCGACACTTACGACCCTAAGCTCACCACGCCTCCCGGCCTGTGAGTTTTCGCGTGGACCCTGCTGAACGCGAATAACATGCAAGTCAGTTATTTGTTGACGCTGGTGCTCAAGAAGATGTTCATGCTCAAATGCAACGTCGCCCAGCTTCGTCTTACGCCGATGCTCGCATTACTAGCACTCCCACTGGTGCTAGGCCGCCTGCTTGCATACCACCAACGCGGCCGACTACCGAAATGGACCGAGCCACCAACTGACGCGCTCGTGCTGTCCTTCTTCCCAATCGCGTGGTTCTTCGGATTTCTCTACTACACCGAGGTCCCCAGTGTTTTCTTCGTCGTATCGACGATCGTGGCCGCCTTTCAAGGAAAGCATTGGCTTGCAGCATCGGTATGCACGCGCCCAGTCACCGTCCCGTGAACAGGACTCAGTAATGCTAGGCCCTATAGCTTGGTCTCCTTAGCTGCACGTTCCGCCAAACGAATATCATCTGGGTCCTGTATGCGTACGCCATGAGCCAGGTCATGTTCCTGCGGTTCAGATTCTCTCCGCCCGGCTCGAAACCGTTGAGCAAACTGCACGATCCCATGGCCTTCGAGGCGACCCCTGGTCGGTGTTTTGTGCACTTGGGCTATCTTGCGCCTCATTTTTTTGTCCAGGTGACTTCGTGAGGGCTATTTTGAGCCTCCCAAACGTTCTTCTCGACATCCTGCCAGCGTTTGTGCCGTATGCTGGAGTCCTTGCCGCGTTTGCTGCGTTCGTGGTTTGGAATGGGGGGATCGTGCTCGGTGCGTGCGTGTGTTGACGGTGAATGCCGGTTACTCAACGGTTTACAGGGGACAAATCCAATCACATTCCGACCTTGCACGTCCCGCAAGTGTACTATTTCTTCGCGTTCGCGACTGCATTTGGATGGCCGGTCCTTCTGAGCAGCAAATTTGGCGCGCTGGGGCTTGCTAAAGCAGTCGGCCAACGAATGTTTGGGAGCAAACTGTGCGCAAGTGTTTATTGCTACGCGTTCTCGGCTTGATTATTCTTCCAGTCGTATCGTGAGCACCATCGTCGCCTCGTTGGCAATGGCAGTTACAGTAAACCGCTTCACGTTTGTCCATCTGGTTTCAAAGCTGTTTCTTGGCTCATGTTTGCAGTATCCACCACCCGTTCTTACTCTCCGACAATCGGCACTTCACGTTCTATGTGTGGCATAGAATCTACATGAAGTTTCCTGCACCCTACTTGCTTATTCCGATCTATATTGCATGTGCATGGGCTTGGTTCCTGCGTGTTGGTGCGTTTGCTTGATTTATCTGCAGGGCATCTCACTGAGCTGTTTGTATAGGAGAACAGCAGACGATGCTGCAAACGTTTCTGCTTCCCATTTTCATTCTCCCTATGTTGCTACCTACGCCTCTACTGGAGCCTCGCTACTTTTTGATTCCGTATATTCTTCTGCGATCGCAGGTAGCAGAAGTTCTGACCTGGTCGCTGGCGCTAGAAGGAGGCTGGTACGCAGTTATCAACGCTGCCACCATGGGGATTTTCTTGTACATGCCGCGGGAAGGCGTAGGTCGGTTCATGTGGTAGTCAACCATATATAGCACGCTGGCATCAAACAAGTTGAACCGCGACCGCCACCGCAACAACTTGCCCTTCCACTCTTTTTGGCCACCATGCCGTCGGAAGGGGGCTCGAGTACGCCAACCAAAGCGAGCTCGAAGAGTTCGATTCGGCATTCACTCGGACTAGCGTCGAAGGCGCTTGCGGCCATCTCCAAAGACAAAGACGGGGCGAAGAAGACCAAGGACACGGCTTCGCGTCGTCTTAGCGCCGTCGACGCCAAACCTATGGCGCCCCGGGCATCGCTGGGGGATGTAAACCGCCCTCCTTCGATCGCATCGTCGCGGCGAAGCATGACCGGAACACCCGACTCGAAAACTGTCCGTCGTCGCGTCTCTGCAGTCAAGGAGGACCAACCCGAAGGAGCAGGCAAGGGGACAGAGGGTGTAACGCGCTCAGCGTCGTTGCGGCCACGGACGGGACCTTCGGCGCTGCCCAAATACCGGCCACGGTCTGTTGTTGGAGAAAAGCCGCCGTCTCCCGTGCGTGCCGGGGTACGACGCAGGCTAGCGGGTTCGGATGATGACCAAGACGAAGATGCGGCCAAGGTCGTCGAAACTGCCGCAGAGAAGGCCAAGCGACCCATCAGCCCGTTGCCGCAGCGGGCGGCTCTCAAAGTGGCCACGAGCAGCACTATCAACGCACCAAGCCCTCCAGTAAAGCTCAAGCCTAAGGCGAAGGACACGCCTCCGCGTCCCACTAAGACGGTCAAGACCGCCTCTTCTCATGCTCCGCGCCCTTCGTCGTCGGCGTCCAGTTCCAGTTCATTTACCCCACGCACCCCAAAATCAACAACCAAACCCGCTGCTAAACCGCACGGTAGTCCTCTCCGCGGAAACACGGACTCGCCACTCGCGCGGCATTCAAAACTGACCTCCACACACCTCGGAACGCCCACCGAAGCAGCCAATATGTCCCACATTTCTGAAGGAAACAGCGAAGATGAAGAAGAAGTCGGAGGATTGTTGCTAGCTGCTCCTCCTGGAGCTCCAACACCAGCAATGCCGCGTACTGTATCTTCCCGCCGACCACGGAAAGCACCACCGCAGACTCCGACGCGCACTCAACTTCCTGGTCGCGCCAATTTGTCCTATCTCTCGCCGATGCCTCCGACGAGCGAGAAAGGCTCATCTTCTCTGCGCCCGCAGCCGGTCGGAGACGGAGCGACCGTCGGCCGAGGCTCCATATTATCCTGGGAGCAGCTGGCAAGCGAATCGTCGCGAACGCTCGGAGAGGACGAAATCACCAGCATGCTTTCCGAGATGGCTGCGCCGTTCCGCTCGGGCGCGGTTTCGCCTGCACCGGAGAGCCCTGTCCTCAGTGCGATGAACTCCCCGGGCGAGTTTGGCTCGATTTCGCAGGTCTTGCTGCCGGATGTGACGCCTTCGCCTGCGGTTCATGCAAACACTTCGCGCCTCACCGACAAAGACGTGCCTCCTGTCGATGCTGCTGTCGTTACGCTGCTTCGATTACAGCTGGCTTCAGCGGAGAGCATCGCGAAGGAGCGGTTGCATCAAATGCAGGCTATGGAAGAGGAAATTCACCAGCTCAAGCAGGCGCGTATGCGAGACGCCGAGGAACTGAGGCAACAAGTTGGCGACCTCGAGCACGAGCTTCGAGGCAGTTTGGAGCTGCGGCAACGCAACGACGAGGATCGCTCTGCCCATATTGCTGCACTGCAAGACCAACTGCGTGCCGCTGACCAGTCACATGTCCAGCAAGTCGATGTCGCGATCCAAGAGACACGGGCGAATGCGCAAGCAGAAGCCATCGCGGTGGTGAAACGGGAGAAGGCGAAGATGTCTGCGGTATGGTCTGCGCGTGTTGCTGGCACGCAGTGGGCGTTTGTGCGAGATTTTGCGGAGGACGAACGGGAGGGGATAAAGGGCGATTTGCAGGTTTTGTCGGCACTCTTGTCGAACCTGGATGCGATGCGGGCTCAAGCTTTGACTGCTGTTTGATGTTCTTCTATTTGCGGGTCAGTGTGGATTCTCTTCGTTCTCAATCACAGGCTGAACTCGCTGTAGATTCCCTCATTTGTATACCTTGCATGTATCATTACTGTTAACATATTTACGAGTCCGTCTCGGGCTACAACTACGAGTCCATCGTCTCGACGAGTCCATTTACATCAACATCGCCCCAACAAAGAGGCTGGCGCCGATGGTGACGCCTTTTGCGACCGACAGGGCCGATGCGGCACCGGTTGTAGAGGTGCTCGGTGCCGACGACGTGCTGGAGCCCGTCGACGAGGTAGGTAAACTCGAGCTGCTCCCCAAAGACGTGCCGGAGATCGGAGGAATGATTGGGCTCAGGGTGGGCGTCTGAATCGCGCCCGAGCTGCTTCCCGTGCTTTGAACAATCGAGATGTCGCTCCCAGATCCAGAAATGGATACGGGGTGGAACGAGAGCGACGGCAGGCCGACGCCTGAGGTTGATAGCGAGAAGGTCGACAGCGGCTCGACGCTATATGGGCGCAAATATTGTGAGCAAAGGCATCATCGGGAAAGGATTGCAGCGCACATCGAGGGTCCTCCCGACGAAGTTGCGTCTGCAGCAGGCAAGCCGAGCGCAATGGGGAGCGCAGCGGCAGCAGCGAAGAAAAGAGTCGTGAACTTCATGATGAGTGCAAAGTGGTGGCGATGAGTAGCAAAGGCGCCGCATGCATTTGAGTCGCCTTTATACCCGGCGCTGATGTCACTACATATGCGAAGGCGGAGCACACCACAGTCAAGCGGTGCGGGGAGAAGCCTCCGCATTCTTTTTTCAGAAAAGACCCCCCACCTGCTGCGCAATTCAAGTGCTGCGGAATCTGAGCTGTTGACTGGCACCCCGTTCAACTTCAAGAGCGGCCGCGGCACTCTTCGAAGACATGGGGACGTCGAGAAGGTCCAGCACGGGCAGCGCTAACCGTGTCTAGCACACGTTCCCTCGCAAGACTAGGACGAAGGCAGGAGATCATGAGAGTTTGAAGAAAGCTATTGATGGGCTTTGATGCGCCCTTGGATGCATTGCGTTTTAACATTCTCGTTCCAGTGTTTCTACGAGTGCTAATTATTTGGGAGTCTGGGTATAGCGTTCTAATCGTCCGTGGTGATGCTTGGGATGGAGTGATGCTGGTTGTGGTTGTGGTGGTGTTTAGACAAGGGCAGCGACGAGTAGGCCAGCTCCGAGGGCAACGCCCCGAGCAGAGGCCGAGTATTTGGAGCCAGCCGCACCGCTGGATGCCGGTGAGCTCGCAGACGAAGGGGACGACATCGTCTGCGATGGCGCCGAGAACGTGCCGCTGCCTCCAATGGGAGTGGAGCCAGCGCTCGCTGTGCTGCCAGAGCCGAAGGGCGTGGACAAGTCAGACGCAGCGCTGGATTCAGCGGCGGAAACGGCGGATGCGCTACCAGGGAAGCGTTTTCAGCACAATAGCCAACGGTCGCAGAGAGAGAAACACATACACGCTGGAAGCCGCAGACGAGGCGGCGGCAGGAAGGCTAACCCCAATAACAGATCCACCTTGCGCCAGGGCAGGGACAGCGGAGAGAAGGACGAGAGCGAGAGCGGCGGCGAACTTCATGGTGGAGAATATAATACTGGTAGGGAGTGGGCGATGAGACGAGTTTGTTGAGATTTGACGCGGTCTTGCATGGGTCTTATATACCGGTTCGAGTGGCAGGGTCGACGTCGAGTGGAGAGCGGTGGAGTCGGTGCAGTAAGGCGGACATGTTGTGAAACGGGGTAGCGACCAAGCGGTTGCCACAGCAAAGCTCCAAAGATATCATGCGTGCTCCAAACTGTGGAGAATCGTTGCGCGGTGGTAGCGGACAAGCGCGTCGCCGGTCACGTTTCGTCATCATTCGCGCTAAGTTCTCCAGCCGCGGCAACCAAGTCGACTTCTCAGCTGCTCCTCATCACGTATCCAAAAAGTTCTTCCATACAACATAGAAAAATACGGTACTGTGCGTATGAGATAGTCTGTACATCCATAGTACATACATCGAGCACAAATCATAGAGAAATGAAAGAAACCAAGAAGTAAATCAATTCGCATATAGCTCCTGCGCAGATATGCACGCATCGAGCAAACACCCATCATGGTCCATCGGACTCGCTTGGCCCAAGCTCTCCGCAACGCGTGTCGAAATAGCATCGGCACTGTCAAACAACACGTCAGTCCCAAAAGCCCAAACACAACACAAGCAGAAAACGCACTCGAGAGGACCAAACACCACCTCGACCTCATGGGCCAGGTAATCAAAAGACATGGGCCACCGCCCGTGTACATCTGGCGCAAAGATAAAGTAGATGAAGGCCTTGCCCATCACCCCCGGGAACATGACGGTCGTCCGCGCGCGGAAGCCTTGGTCCTGGAGTATTTGGATGTGGACGGGGTACTTGATGGTCAACTGGAAAAGCTGCGAGCGCAGTTGCGTGCACGAGCTCCAGTAGTCCGACAGGCTGGCCACGATCTACGATGGACATCAGATACGCACAACGACGAAAGAGGAGGAGAACATACCCTGCGGACGGATACGTTCTCATCTTGAGGCACGTGACGCGTCGCATCCTCGAAAAAGTACTTTGTGAGCTCCGGAAAGTCATCCAACTGCGTCCGCGTCTTTGGAATCCGCGCAATCTTGACCTTGGACGGCACCGGGACGAATTCGCGGCACGGAATGGAAACCCTGAACTGGGCGGCATATTCGTACTCGAATAGCCCAGGAACAGCCTTCGTCATTCGCAGCATATGCAGGCTCTGCAACAGCTCAATCTCGTCTGCAAGGAAAAATGCACGAGCTTAGATAGCGATAACACAGAAAAACGACAGAACAAGAGCCCGCACCTTTGAGCCGAGCCAATTCCGCATGCGTGCTGTTCTGCGAGACGCGAAGGAACTCGCTCGCCTCGTTGATCGCAGTCTGAGCTTGTCGCTTCTCGTCCTCCATCTCTTCGGTTCGCTCTTGAAGCCATTTCAAGCGAGAGTTGTGCTCCGCAAGCTCGGCTTTCAGCGCCTCAACCTCAATGCTGTCGAAATCACCTCAGTCATGCTCTCATGAAAGTAGGGGAAACGCACTCTTGCTCAGCGATCGATGCCTTGAGCTCGTTGAGGTAGTCCTGGTCGCAATTCTCAATCTCCGCAACCTCGGCCTGCTCCTGCTCGAGCTCGCGCATCAAGCTCTCATACTCCTGCTCCAGCTCGGAGATCATGTGATCAGGCCCTTCTTGAAGTCCTTGCAGCGTGTTCACATCCTGCAACGCGCATGAGAAGGATACCAAACAAACGACGATGTCCGACCTTGCGTAGAGCATCCAGCGCCTCATCGAGTTTGGCTTGCAGATTCTCAATCCACTGCAACTTCCAGTCATACCACTCCGACTTTGCCTGACTGCGAACGTTGCTCTTGATGAGATCGAGTTGATGCTAACGCCTCGTCAGAACAACCAAAGGAAAGACTCGCCACGCACCAGCAACGCCTCGCGATCCTCATCGTCCGCCGACATGTACTCGATAAACAACTGCGGCGTAACCTTCGCAGCGGCCTCTTCCTCCTGCTCAAAGACCTTCTTGATCTTATTGTCGATCCAGTCCTGCAGGTCATTCGACACCTTGGAGTAGAGGTCGAGCTCGGGGACCGTAATCGCCATCGCAATACCATACTCGGCGAGAGGGATCTCAGCAGCAGGTCGCGCTTGGCGCAACGGCTGGTGAATCGACCGCCGCGGCGCGTCGAGCGTGTCCATAAATTTGACGTTCGTCAACTCGAAGAATTGCTCGATGGAAATGGGTTGCTGGAAGTTTGTGAGCACAAGAAATCAGAGCAAGAAAAACAACCCGAACCACTTCCTCGTCCGGCGGCTCCCCTTGTTCAATGCCCTCCCTCCACTGCTCGGTGGGGTCTACATCCATCGCCGTCGTCGGCTCGTCCATGGTATCAGCCATCGACGAGACATTGACCACAGAGGACCCCATGTCGGTCAAATTGACGCGCGGCGAAGCAGGTCGAGGAGATGCGGGTGCCGGAGATCCTCGCGAAGGTGTCGGAGAAGCAGCAGCCTGCCGTTCATTTTCCCGAACGCAAACCTCCGGCTCGGGTTCGACCGCCTTTTCCTTGCCTTTGCCCGTCGACGTCGACGCCACCACAGGTCGCTCAAAACGCTTCCATGCATCTGAAGGCGCAGACCCCATACTAGCGCGACCCAAACCGAGCCCGGTAGACTTTTTCGGCGACCGAGGCGCAGAAGAGGTCGACGGGGCACCCGCTCGTTGTACTTCAGGTGCGTTCGTCGTCGGGGCCATGCTCTGCCGTCGACCGAAATAGCTCGAAGGCCGACGTAAAGAGCCCGTTGGTCGCGGAAGGGAAGACGCAGGCGTCGTGCTCGACGTCTTGGGGACCAAGAACGGCGCCCTCTTGCTAGGCGACAGCGGCTTGGGTTTATTGGCCTCTGGGGTCTTCTTCGGCGTAGGTGCCTTCCCGGGAGAGCTGGTCGTTGTTGGAGTCCAGCGCCCGGCAACGGCCAACCGTTTCGCGGGCGTTCCGTTTTCGCCATCCACATTGCTCTCTCTGGGTCGTTTGTTTGTCGATGTAGCGGCAGCAGGAGGGAAGAAGATGGGCTTTGTCGTCGCCACGCTGGGAGTCGCGTCCGGAGGAGACGGCGGTCGGAAGATGGGCGGTCGAGTAGCCGTGGTCGGCGCAGGAGTAGATTGTGTGGGCATAGGTAGAATGGAGCCATAGATCTCGGACTCCTCCATGGTAGAATTGGGCTGGCCAATGCTGAAGCGCGGGTCAGACCCCGCGAGACTGACGCGACCCAAAACTTGGCTGAGGTTCAGAGTCCTATCGCCATTGTTCAAGTCGCCAAAGCTGTCCTCCGTGCTCGACACCGTGTCGTCGCCGGTTTCGTAAACGGCTGGGTCCGTTCCCAAGACACCGAATTCATCGTCCGACGATGGCGGTGGGTCTTCAAGCGGAGCGTCGCCGGAATGGGTCATGCTCCGAAGTGCCATCCACGCAGGGTCTGCGCTGGGAGGCGGTCGGAGGGAATGGTTGACGGGGATAGTGTACTCGGTATGCGCTTCTTCCTGGGACGAAGTCGACGTGTAAGAGTCCTCGAACGACTGGGACTGCTCGAGGCCGTCGCTGGCGGGCGGCTCGGGCGCGACCTGGGCGAGTGGCGGACGCATATTGCCTCCCAACGAAACAGCGCGTTGTTGGATGAACTCGCCATCGAGGTCCTCAGTCATGTCCATGTCCAGCGAGCCATCCATTTCCATGTCCTCGTCGGCAATGGCAGGCGCGTCGCCAAAAGCGAAGAAGCCTCCGGGGGCAGAAACGGTCAAGTCCATGTCCTCACTCCCAAAAGACTGGCGCATGGAGCTCCGTCGTCTGTTGCGGTTCGCCGCTGCCCCGGGATAGGCATTCTCGTCGTTGAGGACCGGGCCAGACGCGGGATTCTCGTCGGGCGGGTCCGAAGACGCCGCCGGGGACGCGGGTGGGGACGCGGTGCTGTTGGTGTTCTCCTCATTGGGCTCGATGAGGCGGACATGTGCGTTCTTTGCGAAGCTGACGCGTCGTATGCCAAACGACTTGCGTGTGGTGGTGTTGTCGGTGACTTGTGTTTGGAAGTCTGTTGTGGTGAAGTCTGCCGAGTGGGATGCGGTGTTCTCTGCAGACTGTGGGTCGAGCGAGGCAGTGGCATCGCCGAGATTAAGGGTAGATTTAAGGATGCTCTTCCGGGGGACCTGTGTGTGGGACATGAGGAAGGAGAAGAAGGGACAAAGGGCCGGGAACGGACTGCGAGTCTGCGTGCTTTTGACCTTGGACTCAAGACGTCTCCTGCGACGATGCTGTGTGGTCGCCGTTTGCGTGCGAGCTGGACGGGCCGGTTCTGGTCGCCGACGACTGCGATGGATTTCCGACGCTCCTTGACCATGAGAGGACAGTTTGTTTCTTGCCAAAGCACGTGATCGTATGTCAACAACACTCAAGATCAGTCACATGTTATCTACGACCTTCCTCCCTTCTTCTTCTTGTTCACAACCTTGAATCCGCCCCACTCAGACGACGCTGGCGGCTTCGGCTGCGCCTTCACAACATCCGCTATCGATATCCCCTTTGACGCCCCCTTCGGTCGCGACAGCGCATCCGCCTTGCGCTTGCTCACAAACTCTGACGCGAATCGTCGTCCATCCAGCGTCGTACTGTTCGCGTAGATCAGGTCAGAGATCAGCTCCACCGTCGACGCGTCGGGATCCAGCGGGAACGACAGTAGCATCGATAGGATCTCATCCACTGTATCCTCGTCAGAAACAACCCTGCTTTGCAGACCAAGAGACTGACCGTGGACCGACGTGTTCAGACCCTTCAGCGTGTCCACCACCCAGCGCATAAACTCGTTGGACGGAGCCACGGGCTGTTCCTCCACCTTGACTGGCGTCGGAGCAGTCCTCGGCGGTGCCGCAGTCCCGTTGGCCCGCGGAGTGGACGGGTTGGCGGCGACAGCTGGGGCGGTAGCAGCTGGCCGGGTAGGTGTCGTTGCCGGCGGGTTGGCCGTCTTCGGAGCACCGACGGTCGTCCAAGCTCCACCAGTCGAAGCAGCAGCAGCAGCAGCAGCAGAAGCCTATAATAAAGATCAGATCACGTGAACGAGGAAAGGACAAGCACCAACCTTTGTCGTCGACTCGGCATACGCCCTGCGCACCGGCGCAGCAACAGGTTCCTTCGAAGCAGCCATCTTCTTCCGCCTTTCCTCCTCCTCCTGGATCTCCTTCATCGACTTTTTCGCAGTCGTCTTGGTCGCATTCGTCCAAACTGGAGCCGGCCCACCGGCACCCTGCGCGTTGGCCGCATTCGGCGTCGCAACAAGAACCGGCGGAGTCTCCTTGGCGGGAGTTGGTCGACCAGCCTGCGATGTCGGTAGACCCCACGAGCCAGTGAACGACGGAGCATCATCAGACGGCTGCACGGCTGACGTCGACGGGCGAGCAGGAGCAGGCCGCTGTTCAGCCAGCTTGCGAGCCCCAGCCTTCTTGGCCTCAGCATCCTGGATCTCTCGCAAACTAAGCGCAACGCCCGACGCCTTGGGTCGCTTCGATTCGTCCTCCTTGGCCCACGCAGTCTTTGGCGCGCCAGCAGAAACAACCTGCTCGGCCTCGACAACAGGAGTCGGTACGGGAGGTTGGACAACAGGCTGCGGGATGGACTTGGCTCGCGCCTTCGTGGCTTGCGTCGGTTTGGCAGGCACATCAACAGGCGGCGGTGGTTGGGCAACCTCGACCGGCGGCGCAACCTTGGAAGCACCCTCCGCAAGTTGTTGGTTATGCTGACCGAGGTTGCTGAACGTCAGACTGTGGCCTCGATCTTCCTTCCAGTTGTTGTCGTCGATGACGCCCTGCGAGGCAGCGAACCATGGGGACGGCTCGGGAGCCTTCGGGGCGGCAACTGGTGCAGGTGCGGGGGCAGGTGCAGGCGCACCCCATGGAGAAGACTGGACCGGACTCGGTGGTCGAGCGGGGTCCGACGATTGTCGCCTAACCGGCATAGGGTCAACGAGAGGCGCGCCCCAAGGGGATTGGGTCGGAACGTTTTGGGGAGTGATCGCAGGACCCAGCGGCTTCGAGCCTTGCGTGAACAAGCTGGCGGCCGGGGGCTGAGAGGGCAGAAATGGGCTGCCATGCAACGCGTTGTACTGCTGACCAGGTCCGAAGGCTGCGTTGTTTGCGAGGTACTCGGGGACGCCTGCAGACGCGTCGTGTCCAAAACCGGGGTCCTGAGCCGTTCGAAGCTGACCGTAACCCGCCGCCTGACCAAGCGCGACATTCGACCCATAGCCACCGTCAAAGGCCGGCGCGATTGGCCAAGGCCCTTGAGACATGCCGTTCGTGCCATATATTTCGTTGCCGGTATATCGAGTATTCGTCGCGGGAGGATCCAACATGGGGTCGCCGAACCCAGTGCGGCGCAAAGCCGAAGACGACTCCGCGCCAACGCCAAAGCGGTTACCAACGTTGGGAGAGTCGGCGGAATATTGGCTGCTTGCGCGGCCGCCAAAGCCACTCGAGTCTGGAGAACCGTTTCCAAATTTTCCAAATCGGCCGGTACCAAATGACGAGGAAGGAGAGTCGGAATTAGTGGAGAACGCATCCAGCGTCGAGCTTCGGAGAGTGCGGACGGGAGCAGGCTGCAAAGGTGCTACGAAAGCGTTTTGCTCGGCAGGCGGGTCGTTGCCACGGGAAATGCCAGGCGGGCCAGCTGGGAGAGACGGCGCGTAGAAGAGCTTGTCGATCCCAGCCATGCGTGCAATGTGCGCGAGGTCTTTGACCGAAACCCAATCGACATCGATGTGGGTCCGCTTCATTAACAACTCGGGCGTAAAGTATCCTTCATCATACCATTTTTGCATGAGGTCGGCACGGAAGGGACCTCGAGAAAAACTGAGATGGGTCGGACGACAAGATGCGATCGTGCTGACCTTGCAGTTGACCCTGCGGGTCAAGGTAAGACCACTGAACTGCAGCCAAGTCCTGCGGGGGAGGCGGATTGGGAGGGGTGGGCTGTTTAACAGGCGCCGCGGGCTTGGGTGGGTCCTCATCTTCTTCGCGGATGTCGGTCGTGCGCCCGTCGTGTGATTCAGGATCACGCGACGCGTTGGTGGCCTTGGCCTCAGAGAGACGACGGCGAGCGACCCATGACTCGCCCCCGTTCAACACCCCGTCGAACGTAGGAGGCTGGCCGAATCTCGTGCGCGGGGAGGGAAGGGCTGGAGAGACTGGTGTCTGGGTATTCGACAAAGAGAGTCGACGCGGGGCAAGCTGGTCTGCAAAAAGGGAAAAAACAAGTCAGCGGCGATGTAGATAACAGGCCGAACGTACCTGAGCTCTGACGCCGCATGTTGAACCTCTCGCGCAAAGGACTGCCTGTGCCGGAGCTACTGTGTGCGATCCGAGGCCGTTCTGTGTCGATGGACGGACGGCGACGAAGTTCAGAGTTGACCCCGTTTGCAAAGACCTGCATGGTAAAAATGTGGGTGGTAAGCCGCGGAAAAGGACGGGGACCAACTCACCTTCTTTTCGGAATCGCTCATCTCTTTGAGCGCAACTGGGTCGGACCCGGTATCGCGTACAATGCCTTCGTGACGCTCCACCTCGAGGCCCAGACCACCCTTGCCCCCTCCATCGCGATATATTTTGAGCATCTCCTCTCTGGTGTAGCGGAATGGCTGGGACTCGTCGCGCTTGGGGGCCGAGGTGGCAGGCGACGGCGAGACCAGCGCAGAATAGGTTGACGCGCTTCCTGGCGGCGGAGAGGGCCCAACGCCCTTGGCCGCAGGCTTGACGCGCATCCATTCCGGCCCAAACTGCATAGTCGAAGATTGCGTGTGAGTAGTCATTGCGAGAGCTTTGTGGCGGTTCGCGGTGAGTTGCAAAGTGTGCACACGGCGGCACGCGTTGTATTTGATCTCGTCCCAAATAGGCTACACAGTTACTTCCAGCCCCCGCACTCTCCAACCCTCACGTCTTTACCCGCCACGCAGATATCGGAAGCCCTGCTCGTAGGTCAGTAAATCGCTCCAGGCAAGTACTGATTGACATTCCTTGCAGTCTTCGCACTGTTGGTGCAATGAAGAAAATGACGAGAAGCGCCCCCACAAACATGCAAATCCCCGAGAGGATGTAGTAGCCGTCGCTTTCAATATGACATTCCCCGCCCGCAGCTTTGCATGCTTCCTTGCCTTCTTCCGACACGCACTCGGAGACTTTTGCGAACATCAACCCTTGCGGATAGTATTCTGGCGCCTAACGTACCTGTTGCGATGAGCGTGCTGCCATCCTTAACCTTGCACGTCGCCTCGGTGAACAGATCAACACCTAAGAAAATTGAGAGGCCGAACTTTGGGACGAGGACGAACGCACCCTTCAATACGAACCACTTTGGCCACGTTCCGCCCATGTTGGTGAACGTGTTGAGCAGCTGTACAAGCATGAGTGTGGAACGGAATCACAGATTTCGAGCTCACCGTCATGTAGGTGCCTCCGATAAGTGGGTCCGAAATGCGAGTATGGAACGCGGAGATGCCCACGAACTGCACAGTGCTGGCGAACGACGAGAGCACGGTATGGATGATGAGGAAAATGAAGAAACCCATGGTGATGGGCGGCGTCGGGAACCAGTACACAATCAGCGTCGCCATGAGCGCAAAGCCAAGACGCGGCCAGAACGCGATGAGCCAAGGACGCAATGGATGGTCCCCTTGGGACCACTTCGCCGCAAGCCATCCGCCAGCGATTTGGAACGGGAAATCGATGAGAACAGCGATGGCCAAATCCTCCCGTAAGAAACCCTTCTCCACCATCTTGAGAGACGTTGCAGCTTCATTAACCGCCCAGCCGATCTTTGCAAACAAATGCACGACGATCAAGAGCTGGACATCTAAACGATTGTTGAGCGTGGCTGGGTTGGAAAGAAAATGAGAGACAAACGTTTAAGCTTGCAAATGGCCCATATTTGCTTGTACACGGCGGTGATACTGAGATCAACGTCGCTTAGAGGTTCTTTCCTCTGTAAGGAGCGTTAGAAAGATGAGCTAAAAAAAGCCAAATAACAGGACCTCTCGCTTGACAAACAACAGCCACAGGCTGACCGCATACGACATCACACACCAAAACTGGAGGTACGCGCTCAGTGTCAAATGCGGAACGCCCCATTTCGTGCTGAATCTCCTTGAGACAATGCGCGTGATTATGGTGAGCAACGTACGCGAACGCCTCGCTGTTGAAAGCGAGGAAGACGGTAAAGGACGCAAAGAACCCGGTGTTCAGTCCGATGGTCTGGCAAGTCGATGCATATGACAAGCTTTCGGGAGACAGGAGAGTCAGCGCCCAGCCTGCGGCGCGTCAGAAGGGATTCAAGGTAATAACATCGCCAGTCTCACCGTCAACTGCGATATCTGGACCACAGGGTCAGAACGGGGCCAACAAAAATAGAACGCGACGCACCCTGCGTAGCCGAAAAGAAAACGAGCGAGGTAAAGAGGAATGTGAGCTGAGAAACGTGGTGGCTTGCCTACGGTGGGCGCAGTTAGAGAGGTCACGAGGAACGAGGGCGAGCACTCACGTCGTCCATTAACACTTGCACATTGAGCGATAAATACAACATGAGAGTCCCAATGATTATTTGCATCGGTATGATCCAAGATTTGCGGCGTCCAATGGAAGAGAAGAAGAGAGAGTCCACGATGGGGGACCATAGTAGTTTGAGGGAGTACGGGTACCCGGAGAGAGCGAATGTTCCTAGTTGCGAATACGATAGTTGTTCTCTGAGAATAAAAGGGACAGAGCCTGTGGAATATTAGGGGAGCAAGACGCGTTCAGCGGGCTAACGTACCGAGGGCAAGACCCAGCTAGCGACCAGTCAGCAACGAAACATGCTTTCAGTTCGTAAAAACAGACCGGAACGCCCTGAATAAGGTCTGCAAAGGGTGAGCAACGTAAGGAATAGAATACAGGAAAACGCACACAGCACACAGAGCAAAACCATAGCCCTCTTGTCTTCACTGGATAACGAATGTGGCTGCTGGTCGCGTTGCTCCTCTACATCGAGGCCAGCTGCAGCCTGGCGACGCTCGTCCTCTCCCAGAAGGCTCAGCTCGACCTCATCGACCGCGTCGTCGTCGAGGCTGTTCCGGTGCAAGTGTTTGGACACGCGAGGCGAGACGGAGATGCCATTGAGCGACGAAGAAACTGCATGCCCGTTCGAGTGCATCTCGTCGTCTTCGTCGAGCGAGTTTTTCGCGGCCGAAATTCTTCTGGACATGCAGAGGCCGAAAGTACCGAGCCGCCGTTCCACGTAGGTGGGAGAATGAGAGCAGAGGTTTGGTCCGGCATCCAGCCCGCATCATCCCATCACGCCTCCAGCCCTCTTGGCGCAGTCCACTGCGCGCGCGTCGTCGCTACACCTCTTGGCCGTCCGAAATCGCCGTTGAAGAGACTATCTGCGCAGGGGCCAAGCAGCATCGCGTCCAACCACGTTCATCCTCATGCCTTCTCGGGTTTCCTGGCCCCGCCCGGACCCGCGTTACAAAGTTTATTTCCTTCCTCCCGCCTTTGTTCGAAGCGGAGCTACAGCCTGTCCCGAGTAGACATGCCGCGTTCTCTCGGGACCTCCTGTGTCTGGTATAAATACCCATCGCGCCGCCTCGTGCATGTTTAGCCATGGACTTGTCCCTCTCCTCCTCCAGCTGGCCGCTCTTTGCCGCTGCTAGCCTGCTCCTGTTGCTGGCTCGGTCTCTCTATCATCTGGCTTCTTCCCGTTTGCGCCTTCGGCATGTGCCCGGTCCCTCGGCATCCTCTCTAATTTGGGGCGAAGAGTGGAATCTCTATCACAACGCGCCAGGCTCTTCGTACATTCCTTGGACCAAAACCTACGGCAATGTCGTCAAGATAAACGGCGCGTTGGGGGTATGTCTAGCGTCTCTGTCCCAGAGCTATCTCTAACGTCTTGTGTCGCTTTGCCAATCCTCTCCACGCCCTTTAGCATCCCATTCTCTGCATTACGGACTCCCGAGCCATCTCTTACATCCTTTCTTTACAACCCTACGGTTTCCCGAAGCCGCACGGAGTCCGAGTCTGGTTTCAAAAGACGATAGGTAAATTGCCCTCTCTTTGCGCCCTCGTCACTGAGGGCCATTTAGGGGAAGGAATTCTCTACACTGAAGGCAAGGCAGCCCACGAGCGGCAACGCCGACTACTTGCCCCTGCTTTCAGTCAACATTCTGTCCGAGATTTGGTTCCCATCTTCCACGAAACATCCGGCAAGTTGGCCGCCCAGTGGTCTCAAATTATCGACAACGCGGGGGCGGAAGAAGTAGAGATCGAGGTAACCAATTGGGCTGGCCGTTTTGCGTTCGTACCCTTGCCTCTATGGAAATAGCGCTCATCTCTCGACAGCCTAGAGACCGTCGCGCGCACTGCATTCTCGTACCAGTTCAACCTTCTCTCAGGCGAATCGAGCAATCTCCTCGAGGTAGACTTTACCGCCACCGGCATAAAGATAACGCTCAGATCCTGCAGGCGCTCGATGGATTGACCAACAACGAACACAATGCGGCGTCCTTCTACATGCGCGCGTTGTTTTGGATCGTTCCGTCTATTCTTGACATCGGGAAGAAAGGCGAAATGGTCCGCCGTACCAAGTCTGAGCTTGGGGAGGTTGCGCGCAAGATGTGGCGCGACGCAAAAGTCGCTGACGACTCTCATGATAAGTCGCTCATGGCTCAAATGTGTACGTGAATAGTTCTATCTTCGTTCGGAACTTATATCTTCCTCAGTAAGGGCAGATGCGAGCTCAGAGAAGCGGATGGAGGAAGACGAAGTGGTCGCGCAAATGCGGACGATCCTTTCGGCTGCCGTGCGTGCTCCATTCATCGACTTTCGGTGTCTAATCTCATTCGCTTCAGTACGAACCTGTATCAGCGTCCATCGCTGTGAGATCTCTTTTTCGTGAGCTTCTTGTGGCTCACTTTCCTGCGCAGTGGATCCTATACGAGCTTGCGGTCAACCCTGAGATCCAGGAGCAGCTCCGGGCTGAGATATCAGCATCTCCCAGCGAACCAACCCTTGAGGAGCTCACGAGCGACTTCCCGATTCTCAACGCCGTCATCTCGGAGACCCTGCGGCTCCATCCGCCGATCTTGGAGAACCACCACCAAGCCGAGGAGGACACGATTGTCCCTTTATCGCATCCACTTCCCGGCAGCTCCGACATGCATGTACTCATTCCGAAGGGAACCATTCTGTTCATCCCTGTGAACGTCATCCAAACCAATCCCGACATCTGGGGCCCAGATGCTCATCTCTTCCGTCCCAAACGCTGGATGGACGCACAAGCCAAGCACAATCTGTTTGCGTTCAGTGACGGGTAAGCTCCAACCCGCCTCCTTCTCCATTTTGATTCACTGAAGTCGCAGTCCTCGCTCGTGCATCGGAAAACGCTTCGCCCAAGCCGAGCTCAAAGCCCTCATCGTAACTCTCATTCGACAATATTCCGTAAGCTGCCGCTACGACATAGAGGCCTTTCAAAGCTTTGTGGTTCGCCCGCGAGTCGTGGGGACTCCGATGAGCTCTCTTCCGCTTGTGGTCCGGCGTGTATAAAGTACTCGATAAACTGTCATGTGTTTTGCGGCTGTACGATAAGATAGATAATGTGCTTGTTTGGTTCCGCGGCCTCTAATTCAACCCAAATGCGACCCATATGAACTGGTATCCGTAGACAACACGGCATGAATCCCGGTTTCTACAACGTAAACAGCTATAAAATGCCTAATCAGCAAGGTTTCTAGAGTCGATTGAGGCACTTACATAGCCTGCCTCAGCCCCAGTCCTTCGCCTCTCTAAGATAGCTTCAGCTTCCTTCCTCCAATCGCGGTTGATGATATCTTCGAGGCGCTTCTCCACCGACTGCATCCGCATACGGTCCAGCACGTGACTCGATATGGGATTCTCGACGGCGCCTCGGACGGCCGCGACGAATGCAGCGCGGTCACGCCTCTTGACGTGATAGACGAACGGAGGATCGAGCTCCTTGAGAGGATCATGTTGGGTCGACCAGCGCGTCCGGTCGTCTGGACTTGTAGGGTCCCACTGGCAAGGGCGTCAACGCGAGGACTAGGACAACAACAGAAGGAAAACGCACCATTTGGACAGGATTGATGAACGGAACACCGAGACAAAGAGCGTCGTAGGGTGTCGGAGAGCTGCAATGCCCTCAGCACATAGGAAAACGAGGAATCTAGTCCACTCACGTTACGGGATCGCCAACGCCGAGCAACGCGACCGAATGCGACAGATTCCCGTAGAAATCGCTCTGCGTGAGGACACCACCGAGGTTGTGAACATGCTTCGAGGCAGGGAATAGATCCGGTCTGTCCCCAACGTGTGTGCCCGTGACAAACTCGACGCCGACCTCCGCAGCGGCGGCCTCGAAAAAGTCGGTCGGCCATGCCGTCTTCTCCTGGTCGAAGAATGTAACGTATTTCGCGATGATGTAGATTTGTTTGGCGCGCTTAGCGTGCGGCACGAACGGACGCAGTTCGCACTGGGCCTCGATCGAGTAGCCAAGGAAAGTGTTGGTGCCATACTGTGAACGGTGATCATTAGAGATTTGACGGGCTGAAAAAGCACAGCTCGTACGTCTTCAGGGCTCAATGTCCATTGATTCCCTAGATCCGTAGCCGGATTGACCCAGAAGCTGAACGCGAACATCTTCCAAATCGGGATTCCTAGGACAGTCAGTGGACAAACAAAGAGGAATGCTTCCGCGCACCTGCTGGATTCTGTTCGCTCTTCAAACAGTAATCAATGCCGCAACACTCTTGGATCTGTTCGCCGTTCATAATGAGGATCTTGACGAGAGGGTCGAAGAGGTGGTACAGCTGCACCGCCGCAGGCACATCGACCGCATAAAGGACAGTATGTCCCATGCTCTCCAACGCGCGAATGGTCGACATGGCCCAGATCATCTCCCCCGCCAATGTACTTGTCCTTCATCATGGACATTGGGAACTCGTTACTGACGAGTATGACAACTTATTGTTCGCGATGAGCAACGCGCCGACTCGCGGGGACGTTAAAAACGCACCCTTCATTTGGTTCTCTCCGCAATCGCCCCGTTCGATACAACTCCAAAGCGCGTGTGCAGCGCGCTGGTTGGCCGCGATCCAGCCGTGTCGTTGCTCGCCATAGTCGACGAGCGGCTTGACGAGATCCATACGCGTGTCGCGTCGTCGCCATCCGCGTACCGACGACGGCGAAAAGTAGAAGACGACGATGCACAGCAAAACCAGACACAGGATTGGGCGCGAACGGCTCGAGGGCGACATGGTGGAAGAGGAGAAGGGTGGAGCAAAGTCTCAAGCAGCGGCACCGTCAGACCAAGGGGCAAGAAAGGGGACTCGGAATATGGTTCAAGTAAGCGGGCTCGACGCGATCTGGAACATCGTCAGGATTCTGCAGAAATCGATTCAGGTGTTCCAAAATAAAAATGCGGATACGATAAGGCGGTAGATCTAAGGCATCTAATTTGTCCTGGGCGTAAACTTCATAAGGCATCCATCCTTGGGGAACAGCGTCGCAATAATCCTGAAAAATCGGTCAGACCGAAGCATGAGGATGAACAGAAGACGCACTCAATTTCCTTCGTCTTGGGGGTGATCTGATGGTTCCAATCGAACGAGTTCGCCGCAATCGCAAGGACCAAAGCGATGTTCATCATCGCGTACTCAACGCCGATGCAACGATGCGGGCCAGATCCCCACACCATGTAGTTTTTAGGGCTCGAGTTGGCAAGGCCAGTAGGGTCGAGCCATCGCTCCGGCTTGAATTCATCGGGCTCGGGGTAGACGTTGGGATCGTGCAGCGAGTTGTAGAACGATGGGATGAGCATGCTGCCAGCGGGAACAGTGTAGTCGTCGGAGATGGGGAACGCCTTCGTCGACTTGTAGGGAACCTGCGCAAAATCAGGATTTTGGCTTTGAAAAAGCACTTGATCACGAACCATCACCACAGGCGGCTTGACGCGCAAACTCTCCTTGACCACGGCTTGCAGGTAGGGCATCTCGTCCAACAGCTCGAGCGTCAACGGCGTGTCAAGGTTGCCCTGCAGAACACGGTCCTGCTCCTCGCGAACCTTGGCCAAAATCTCGGGGTGGTCAACAAGGTGCTGGAACCCGTAGATCAAACCGCTGCTCATGGCATCCTGCGAAGCAAAGAGGAATGAGAAGACGACCATGGCCATCTCGTGGTCGCTGAAATCGCGGCGGCCAGTGTACGAAGGGTCGGTGATGAGCTGAACCCACTCGTCGAGAAGACATCTGGGCTCCGCGCCGTTGGCCATCTCGATTTTGCTTCGGTGGGCAGCAAGTGTGAGCCAGCGGAGCGCGATTTTGCGAGCCTGGATGGCCTTGTAGACCTTGGTGCCGGGGAGCGCGAGAGGGAAGTTGACAAGCTCGAGGGCCTGAGTGATGAGCCAGTACTTGTCGCTGATTTCCTTGGTGGCCTCCTCGGGAATATGGTCGCCACAAAACACACGGAGCGACGTGTCCATGTTAAGGTAGCGAGCGGGCATCATGATGGGCTGGTGCGACGACGAAAAGTCCTTGGCCCATTGCGCGAAATGTTTGCGGGTAATCGCGTCCTGGATCGTGATGTACATTCTGGCAAGATTGTCGGCGGACCGCAGTGGAAGCGAAAGTAGACATACCCGATAGCCTTGCGCGTAAAGAGGTTGTTGAGACCACGGCGGTAGTCAACGTGCGTCTTTCCGGTCAAAAACACCCTCCAAGAAATGTTAAAACGCGTCGCGGCAGAAGCCTAGAACGCACCAGTTTTCCGGAAGAAGAATTTGCTTGGCCGAGTAGACGAGGCACGGCTCGGCGTGGGTGGGCGAGTTGAGGATTTTGCGAGCATACTCATTGGACGAAGCCATGACGATGAAGCTAAAGCAGGATAAGGTAGCGACACCCTTGCACGAGAGCCACGCACATGTTGAAGACGCTGACGGCGCTGAGGACGCCGGAATTCCACTGCTTCATGTAATTCTCCATGGTGGGATGCATGGAGTCGGCGAATTTGCCAATGAGCGGGATAGTCCACTGGTCGCCGGGAAGGTGGCGTTTCTTGACGCGATATACGGTCTGCTCAAGGACAAGGAGTCCGAGCAAGACCGCGCCAGTCGTGTAGAGCCATTTGAAGGAGCCGTCAGCGCCGCTGAACGAGTTGGAGAACGAGTAGAGCGGAGAGGACGTGGAGGTTGGTATGCCAGCCGTGGCGGACTTGTGCGCGCTGAAGAAGGCCATGGTCGACAGTGACAAACTGCAGCGAAGCAAAATCGTTCGATTCTCGTTCGACTTTTCTCGGTTCTCGCGCATCAATTGTAAACGTAATCATCGCCGCGGCCGAGTAGAGCCGAGAGCAAGCCGAGAGCTGACGCCGGCGCTGACGTCTGATCGCTGGGACGAAGAGTCGCGAATTCGCGGAGCAGAGGACGAGCGTCGGGGGGCGTGTGCTCCTCATGAGGGTTGGCGGCAAGGAGCAACTGTATGGGGCTTCAAACACTTCGGTGCAGCGCGACGGTTGAGCGCGTGATTTGCGGAACCAAACTTGGATCTTCCTCACCACCACCACTGTCGACCAACAATGTACCAATCCGACACTGTCTCTACGCGCAGACACAGCACTACCACATCCCTGAAAACCCGGAGGTCGTTGTGCAATCCCGACGGACGGCGGCGGCGATCATAATCGCATGTCATACAGTTCCGCCTAGTAGCCGAGCTGTTTTGGGTCCAGGCTGCCCTTTTCCTTTTCCTTTCACTGGGCCGGTCTCGTTTCTCCAGAAGTCAGCGGCTTCTGGCTATGTTTCTTCTCCTCGGCTGGTCTCTCTTTCTTTTCGTTCTCCCAAGCTGGTCTGCCCTTGTTAATGTCACGATCGACGACTCGAGCCCAACCATTTCCTATGCGCCAGCCGCTGCTTGGCTCGACTCCACCGCATGCAGAGCCTCACCGACGTGTGTGGTGCCCCCGAAGAACGTGAAGCTGGTCGACGGTACTTGGCACGAATCGTCCGTCAGTCCACTCTCCTTCACCCCTCCGTGTCGGCGCTCCCCATTGACGCGCCTTTAGTTTAGCCTGTCCAGCGGCGGCTTCCCGAACATTCCCTCAACCGCCACCATCGTGTTCAACGGTACATGACGCGTTTGCCCGACGCGTATGTATCATTCATACTCACGTTCGCTGTTAGGATCGGCTGTCTACGTGAACGGCATAATTCCTGGGATCGCATCTAACACCAGCGCCAACATCGATCTGGTGTTCTTCCTCGACGGGGTCCAAGTCGGTGGCTTCTCTCAGGCCACCGGGACTTCCCGCACCTTCCAGGGCGTCACTGTCCTCGCGCTGGAGAACATAGCTGCGCGAACACACACGCTGGCGATCCAAAACGGCCAACTCGATGGATCGGACTCGCTCCTGATCCTCGACTCAATCGTGTACACGACGGTCGATAACCCCAACATAGCCGCATCGTCGTCGTCGTCGGGCGTCTCGGGCACGACCATCGCCGTTGCCGCCGTTCTGGTGGTCTTCGTGCTTATCCTGCTCTGCATCCTCGCATACGTTCTCATCCGTCGTCGACGGAGAAAACACCGCAAGATGTACAACCCGTACATGCCCAAGGGCGCGATCAAAGCGTTTCCCAAGGACCTCGAGCCGTCACCCGCGTCAACGCCGACGGCGTCACCTCGTTTCTTGCCATCTCCAATCTACACTGGCGTAGTTGCAGTTGCAATGCCTCCACCCATCTACAACGGCAACACCGCGGGCAACTGGTGGGTTGGACGTGATCAGAAGGTAGGAAGCACCAGCCATCGTCCCTACGTGGACTTGGATCCGGCCAGCGCCACTTTGCAACGACCACCAAGATGGGAACGCCAGTACCCAACCCCGTTTTGATTACTTTACTGTATATACTCACCAGCTATTCCCCTCCATAATGCATTCATTTGGTTCCAGGTTACAAACGAGCGAATAATCGTCAAGGACAGGCGGGCTAGCAGTGTGTGTTTGTTCGTTCCCATCTCAAAGTTTCGTCGCCAACGCACGCAAGAAGCGATACACCATCAAGACCTTCTTCCACCGGTTCACCACATCGCTCTCTTCGTCATCCGAACCATACTCGATGAGCGCCTTCTCTGCCGCGTCGCCGCTATCGAGAGAAGTGCGCTGCTGCCGTGCGAGGCTGCGACGACGAGCCATGGCCAGACGATTGAGGACGAACTCGATCGGATACGACATGGCGAACGCGGAGAGGAAGAGGACGCTATGTCTCGCGCGAGCAGCGAACGACTGGCGGCTCTTGAGCTGCTGAGGCAGAAGCAAGGGCTTGGGTCCGCGCCGACCGCCGCCGGTCGCGTTGATTCTGCTCAACGACGAGCCGAGGATCTTGCTGGACGCCGTCGACTCGTACACGGGTGCAAGCGAGAGTCTGCGGTGGTGCTGCGGCTGCACGCCTTCGATGGGCGTCGTCACGGGTCCTGGGAGCGAGTGTCTGTGCTCGTGCTTGCGGAAGAACTGGCTCGAAGTAACAGCGACGGAGTGTCTGTGAAAGTGCTGCTTGCGGCCAAAGCCAACGAGAGTGTCCGACTGGGGCCGTTCCGCGACGACAACGGTGGCGAGAACACTGTCGCTATTGGTTTCGGGGCTCGAGCAGGCAGACGACGCCGGGGACGAGATGGACGAGACGGAACGGGTGTCAAATTCGCCCGGCGAGACGGCATACGAGTTCTCCGTGTCGGGCAGAGCAACGCGCGCGTCGACAGTGGGGCTGGCGAGTTTGGCATGGAAAACGAGCGACGGTGGACGGGGCTTGTGGGTCGCTGTGAGCGGGCGTGGGGGCTAAGAGCAAGAAATGAGTGTCTTCTGGGGGTACGCGACAGAGAAACGCACGAAAACGAATGTTGTCGACATAGTATGTGGTGGTTGGAGGACAAGGAAAGACAGGGGCTTTCAACAAGGGCTTTCGCGTCGCGTCAATTCACGTGACCATTTCGGCCGTAAATGAAGACCTCTTTGAACAGTCGTCTAGTCCGCTCTCCGCACCATGCAGCAATAAAATTACAATGCTATAACGGGACGCGGGGATCCCAACCGTTGCAAGTCCCCGATTTGCGTCGGGACTCTCGCGAAAACACACCACAAATGCGCAAGTCACCTCACGTTCATACTCTCTCCGATTTTGTCCTCGAGTACAACCACGCAATTATCGACAATCCTGCATTCAGGACATTCACATCGACTCCAACGCTCAGTACACGTCCTCTTGCCTGTTTACAACCAAATTACAGTCATCATCCGATTCATCTGAATCGTTTCAACAACTTCTTCCCGTGCATCGAACGTCGTTCCCAGCTTTTACCCATCGACGACAGCGCCCTCTGCGCATGGCAGCAGGAGAACGAGACACGTTGGGGCTCAACGTCACAAGCGCGGCTCGAAGCACCACTCGGACCGGAACGTCAGCCATGACGCAGCGGCGAATGCGCATATTTAACGCGACGGCGGAGAGTCCGTCTCAGCACAAACCACAATGTTCCGTCTCGCAATAACTCGCTCTGTCGTCGCCAACGCGCGCCCACTCCACTCGACGGCCGTTGTGCAGAAAACTGTTACCGAGAAGGTCTCGGAGGTCGCTGATAATGTCAACAAAGGGGTTCGTCATCTATTTCCTGCCCAGAGACGAGTTCTAATTCATCGTCTCTAGGTTGGCAAGAAACTGGCAGATGCTATAGGTAACTTTTCTTCTTGGGGTCTCAACGCGGTATCCAATCCACCTTACCTAGGCGCGGGACAAGAGGCAGCTGCAAAGACCAAGGAAACTTTGGGTGAGTCGTGCATTCAGTTCGTCCAAGTTCAGTTGTCTGAGGCTGTTCGCAGGCACTGCAACGGAAGAGACGAAGAAGAAGGCCGGAGAGACTGCTGCAACGGCTGAGCAGAAGAAGAACGAGGTTCGTTCGCTTGAGATCTTTTGGATGCGTTCCTCAAGGTTGTTCAGGCAGCAAGCGCGACCCGGGATGCCATGAAGAAGTAGTTGTGAACAATCGCATTAGCATTGTACCTGTACCACGAACTGTATACTAGAGTCAAGCCAGAGTCAGTCTCGGGGCGAAGTCAGTGAGCGTGCATCGAATCAGTGGTGCACGGGACCGAGCCATCACACAGCAACAATTTTCACCGCTTAGTTGCGCCCCACCACCACCTCAAAACCAGACGGTCCTTACCAGGTCGTCTACCAGCAAATACATCCAACACACACAACTTTCACGAAGGCAGATCTTTTTCTCCCCTTCCAAGAGTGCACCACTGTATGCCAGGGTCAGTCTCTCCTCCCTGCGATCGGGACCCCCGTTGACCAGCGACCGCAGAGACGAACTCCAAGATGCCAACCCTAACGAGATAGAGTCCAACTGGGACCAGGTCATCGACAGCTTCGATGGCATGGACCTCAAGCCCGAATTGCTTCGTGGAATCTACGCATATGGGTGAGCAGCATCGCCCAGATGTACTGATGAGACGCTGATTGCGCGCTAGTTTCGAGCGCCCCTCGGCCATCCAGCAGCGGGCGATTCTGCCCGTTGTCAAGGGACACGATGTTATCGCCCAAGCCCAGTCCGGCACTGGCAAGACGGCCACCTTTTCCGTGTCCATTTTGCAGCGCCTTGATGCGGACATCAAGGGCACCCAGGCGCTTATTCTCGCCCCCACCCGCGAGCTGGCCCTCCAGATCCACAAGGTCGTCGTCGCCCTTGGCGACTACATGAACGTCCAGAGTCTCGCCTGTGTTGGCGGCACCAACGTCCGCGAGGACATGGCCAAGCTCCGCGAGGGTGTCCAGGTCGTCGTCGGCACCCCCGGCCGTGCCATGGACATGATCAAGCGCGGCGCTCTCCGCACCGACACAGTCAAGATCCTCTGTCTCGACGAGGCCGACGAGATGCTGTCGCAGGGCTTCAAGGACCAGATCTACGAGGTGTTCCAGCTGCTCCCCAGCGACACCCAGGTCGCCCTCTTCTCGGCTACCATGCCTGCCGAGGTTCTCGAGGTCTCCAAGAAGTTCATGCGCGACCCCGTTCGCATCCTCGTCAAGCGCGATGAGCTTACCCTCGAGGGTATCAAGCAGTTTTACATTGCCGTCGAGAAGGAGGAGTGGAAGCTCGACACGCTCTGCGACTTGTACGAGACCATCACGATCACCCAGGCCGTCATCTTCTGCAACACCCGCCGCAAGGTCGACATGCTCACCGAGCAGATGCTCTCCCGCGAGTTCACCGTCTCCGCCATGCACGGTGACATGGAGCAGAAGCAGCGCGAGGTCCTCATGAAGGAGTTCCGTACCGGCTCCACTCGTGTCCTCATCACGACAGACCTCCTTGCCCGCGGCATCGACGTCCAGCAGGTGTCGCTCGTCATCAACTACGATCTGCCCACCAACCGCGAGAACTACATTCATCGCATTGGTCGTGGTGGTCGTTTCGGTCGCAAGGGTGTTGCTATCAACTTTGTCACCACCAACGATGTCGCTATGCTCCGCGACATTGAGCGTCAGTTTTTTTTCTCGTGTTTTTCGTGCCTGTCTGACGATCCCCTGCAGAGTTCTACAACACCCAGATCGACGAGATGCCCCTCAACGTCGCCGACCTCATCTAGATAGATGTTTGCGTTTCGTGTATAGTAGACTACGACCTTGTGCGATCTTTTTTGACGAATTCATATCGTGATACAAGTACATGGCGCGAGCGTACACTAAACGGATTCTAACTTACGGGACATCGACAATTCGATTCCGGGATCTGCGAGACCTTTCCTTTTCGCCGCCTTCTCCAATTTCTTTTGCTCTTTCCTCTCTTTGCGCGCCCGCACCTTCGCCCACCGCATCTCCCTCTTCTCTGGTGTCTCGTCTTTCAACCGGAAGTCTCCCTTGAGCCCAAGGTTGCAAATCTCCCTCGCATTAAAGACTGAGAGCAGCACAACGACGAGCCACTCGGGGAGCACATGAATGATATAAAATGCAGCCTTGTCGCTGGCGGTATTGTGCGCCGCGTGGGTGAGCGCAGTAACGTCCGGCGTCGTCTGCCTCAAAGCACAGAGGCGGTAGATGGCGGGGAAGAGCAGCAAGCTCACTATCGCCAGGAGATAATGTACGGCGCGTGTGTCGACACGGGGAACGCGTAGACGCGACACGAAGAGGTCCACGAGCTCCCATGCGACGAGTACGGTGCCGATGATGGTGCTGGCGTAGCGCAGCCGTTGGATGGCGAGGTTCTTCGCGACATGATTGGCTTCGGGGTAGATGTCGGTCGCGACGATGGCGAGGGCGAATGCGGGGAGGTAGAGTAGCAGGACTTGTAAGCCGGCCACGGTGCGGTAGCGCTTCCTTCGTTTGACGTCGTCGTCTTCGGGAGTGCTTGAAGCGGCCCACCCCGAGGAAACGTCATAGATGAAGGGAGGGTTCGTGAGGGTCTTGGTCGAATCGTTATTGGGCTCCGATTCTGGCTCGTCTTCTGGAGGAGGGTTGGTTGTGTTGACGAAGACGGCGCGAATCATCTTGGACGTGATGTTCGCGAGCGCCAGGAACTCGATGGCCAGAGTGAACTGGAAATATTCGCTCAACCCGACCTGTTCGAAACCAGGAATCGCGGCGGCAGCGGCGCGAAGGGAGAATACTGCGACTCTGATGAAGTATTATAGATCATTCAGAGACGGGAAGCTGCACGTACCGCTCGAGAGCGAAGGGAATCGCCTCAAATACAACAGCTGTTCTTGAACGAGCTATACATGCCCGATAGATGAGCAAAGCGACCACCCCAGCATATCCAACGGCGAAGATAATGGACGGTGCAAGGTCGTACTTCCGGATCGCGAAACCACCGACGAGGGAAGGGAGGGACATGAGGGCCTGAGCGCGACGGTGTCTGAAATGTCCCGTTGCATTTAAGTTGGTGATGCTTGTCACTGCCAAGTAGGCGCCATTGGAACTCTGCGCAGTCGCGCTGCGCAATCCATACACGGAGAGGGATTTATGCCGGGTCAAGTCGCGTCTCGGTAGCGCGGTTCACAAAGAGAGCAGGGTTGACGCACGTGTCACGATGATGCAGCTCTTCCAGCGCACTCAGCGCGTTCTTCCACAGCTTCTTAGGCGGCATCTCCATGGCTATGAACACAAATACCAGGACAAGATCCGGAAGCTAGCGGAGCAGTAAGTTACAACAGCCTTGCAGCACCAGCTCAATGTTTCTCCGTTTAGACGAGGCGTATCCGTCGCGGAGCTGCGAGCACAAGGCAAAGCAAGAGCAGCAGCGGGACAGACCTGAGCCTCATGTCAAGCCAGTGAGCTCAGGTACTGGCCGCAAAGACAGTTCGCCAGTAAAGGTACGACAAAACGCGTGTTCCAAAGCTAAAAACTCATCGCGGTCAGCCGTTATCATCCCTGCTCAATCTAACGCGTCTTTTCGCGACTCCGCACACCTCCGAGCAAATATCAGCATTGTGGACGGTTTACCACGAGTCGCGGTCGAGCGGCACGGGTCGCGGCTATCTCTGCGCGTCGATTCCGTTCGGACTGTATTCCAAAATGGCAGAAACGGCCGCCGAGTACCCTATGTTCGTCGTTCCTCTGCGGAGAGCAGCAACGGAGGAAGGCCAAGAAGACGCGCACGAGTTTTACCTGCTGCAATGGGCATTCCACGAACCGCCCTCGCCGCCAGAGGACCAAAATCTCTTCTTTGCTCCACCTGCTGCCAGCGAAAAGCCACAGACTCTACCAACCACACCAATCTCCACCGTGATATTCACGCCCCTACAAGAATACAAGTCGCGTGCAACCTTCGCTACGCCGTACTTGGTCTTGACCAACTACACCGACTTAGCGGAGAGTCACGACGTCGTGTTGCTTCACGGGGAACTCACTCCTTCCGCTGCGGCCCCCGATGCACCCGCAGCAGACGCGCGCTACCTTCTTCCCCAAGAAGACGCGCTCCGTCTTACCACGAGCGTCCAAAATTTTTATCTTGACGCGACGCCCGAGCGCGAAAAGCTGCTCAAGGCGTTCCACGAGACGCCCTCCGAGTTTGACTGGAAAGAGTTGCTCAAGCATGCTGTCTAGAAACCAAGAATAATCGATTATGTTTCCCTGAGCATCTCTCGCTAGTTTACGACCTTCTTCTTGCCGAGTTGGCTAGAAACTACGTCAGCCACAGCTGTTCCCGAGACATAAGAGTGTGCATACCGTTTGGTCCGCTTTCCCGTACTCGAGCCTGCCTCCGACGCCTCGGAATCCGACTCGATATTCATATCCTTCAAGTCCCGCGCAAGTTTGGATATCCTCGGTGCTGCGACCGGCGTGGGGCTCGGCACCCTCATCGCAGCGTGCCGCGCCCGAGGCGTCTTGGACGGGGACAGAATCAGCTCATCCTCGTCCTCTTCTTCGTCCTCGTCCTCGGTCACGTGCTCTGAATAATCATCGTCGCTTTCACTTGCAGCGACCGCACTCTCCTCCCCGTCCCCGACGCTCTCTGAATCAGCCTCAGATTCGTCTGCTTCTTCAGACTCGTTCTCCGACTCGGTGAACGCGGCGTCTTCCGTGTCGGAGGGGAGCATAGGCGGGTCGGGGATGTATTCGCGCAGTTCGCGGATGACCTTTGGTCCCTTGCGAGCCAGTGGAGACTCCGAGCGGCCGCGTTCTGACTCTTCGTCGTCGTCGGAGGTCTCTTCTATTGCCGTCTTGTACTCCATCTGCCGGTCCATGGTTAGCCAAATTTCCTGCTAGCAGCGCTTACCCACCAAGCTGTTCTCTACGTCCATCTCCTCGACCTCTTCAGCACGCCTGGACTGCGAGGATCCTTTCATGGGGCTGGCAAACAACCCAGACTTGTGCAGCACCAGTCCTTCATCCTCTTCAACATGCCTCGGCTGCGATCGTTTCACCGGGCTCGCAAACAACCCGGATTGGTGCAGCATATCGATCTTGGCGTCGGTCTTGAGCTCGTTGCGCGCAACCTGCAGAGCCTTCAGCAACCTGTGTGTTAACCCATACTTCTGCAAACCTCGTTCATCAACCGCCGAGCATACATTTGCTCCATCTTGGCCATGCGTTCCTCCATCTCGTGCATAACCTCCTCGCGCACTTCCGCTTCGATAATGGCGCATCGCATTTCGGACTCGAACAGCTTTCAAAGTCGTCAATGGCGTTCGCTGGAGAGAGAAGATAACGAACCTGCATGCGCAGATCTTCGACCTCGTCGAATAACGCGTCCACGAGAGGGTTGATTGGCTCGTCGTCGTCGCTTTCGTCGCCATCGCCCTCGTCCTCTGCAGTCACGTGAGTAACCGGAAACCCGTAAGCGAACCACCGCACCTTCGAGCACCTCCAATACGGCCTCGGTAGGAGGTTTGCCCCCAGCTCCGCCGGTCGATATCGTAACCTTGCGGCGGTACGGTTTCGGCGCGACCTCGCTTTGCGCCAGCTTGCTCTTTCCAACGGGCACGCGCTGCGTTGGCGCAGGCGCGGGGGTGACATAAACCTCCCTTGCGAGCGCAGAGAACTTCATAACGTGCGAGTTCTCGTCGTAGCCTGTGTCGTAGGGATTCACGTTCACGATCATCACCTGCAGAACTATGAGCGAAAGTAAACTGGCAAAACAAGAAATATACCGCTCGCGCATCACCAACGAAATAATCCATCAAGATCTCGGTGAGCTTGCTATGGCGGAAGGGAACCAATGCCAGCCCACGCTTAACATCCCTAGTATCAGTCGTGCCCTGCCCAAGACTCGCCGCGAGCTTGCGCTGGTTGCTCCGCAAGACCTCCATGCACTGGCCGAGCACCATCAACGATTTGTTGATATTCCCAGCCTCCTTGAGCCGGTCGCCCGTCGTTTGCGTATGCTTCGTGCGTTCCGAGCCAGCGAGGTCCACCAGCGTCAGGCGCGCGACTTGCAGCGAGGTGGGATCGTCGCGCTCGCCGCGGTGCCCGCGCACGACCTTGATGATGACCATGCCGTGGCTGCGGCTGCTCTCGCGGTTCGCGAGCGTGCCAAAGACGCGGCGATGGAGTTGGCCGAGCTTCACGAGGGCTTTGGCCTGGGCGGCACTGTGGACTCGGAATTGCCGCAGACCGGAGATGTATTTCCCACTAGCAGAGTCGCCGGAGTCGGAGGGTGGGGAGGGTTTCAAAGGGAGGGCTTTACGCGTCAAGAGCAGTGATTTGCCGCTGTTGGACCGCGGGATGCCGCCGCCTGCGGTCTCCTGGACGTTGTCCAGCAGGTCGTACACCTTCTCGTTGTAGACCTCGGCGTAGGAGATCCAGATTGTGTATTCGTAGTTGCGGTCGAGAGTGATGGCGGTGGGGTCGATATCGGCGTCCGACGCGGAAGTGTCCATGTGTTGGCCGAGGACTTCGGCAATTTCTGGGACTGGGGCGGCGGGAGGCGGCGCGGAGTCGCTCTTGTCTGCCAACTCGATGCCTTCCAAACGCACTGGACGATACTAAACCATTGTTAGTTGCTTGACGGACGAGCAACGCGTTGGATACCTTGCCAGAACCGTGCAACCCATCGATACTGTTGAAGATGACATCGAGCGTTCGCGGGAGGATGCCGGCGCTGCCCTCGTTCTGCCCACCCTGCACGGTGTAGGTCTTGCCCGACGCGGTGACGCCGTAAGCGAAGAGCAGCCCGTTCTGCCCTTGCAGCACATCACGAACAAGCGGCAGCGTGGTCTTTGTGAAGAAGTCGGACTGGGCAGTTGCCGGCAGGAAGACCTGGGAGAAGGTGTAGATGGAGGACGGGGCGGCGGCGGACATGCGGAAACGGGTGGCATTGTCGTGAGGGTCGTTGGGGTCCGTCATGCGCACCGACGTGTTGGATAGCGGGAGCAGGTATGGTGTCGTCCGGGGCTCGTCGTCGCCCAGAGGAGGACGCAACCGCAGGTACGCCTTTGAAACTAGTCAACAAACAACCGCCAACGACGGAAAACACGCACCATAATGGGTTCTCGTTCTTCCTCGACGAACTTCGTTGGTTTCTTGACGGCTTTTGGTTTCTTTGTCGCAGCAGGAGCAGCGTCGACGGCATTATCTCTGCTGACGAGTGGCTTCCTTGTGGTTGTTTTCTTTGGTGCGGGTTCGACGGGTGTGGCAGCAGCAGTGGCCTTTGAGGCTGTTGCACGCGTTGAGCGGGTTGATGGAGGTGCAGCGGGTGTCTTTGGCCTGGTTGCTGCACGAGAGGCTGCTCGGGACATGGTTGGGGTCAAGACGCGTGAGCGCGTTGGTTGACAACCAGCCCCGTGACTCTGCCGACCTTGGCCTCGAAATCGATGCTGCTTCTCCTCCACCGACGCATGGTATCCACGTTTTACATCGGGCACTTGCCCCCACCGACATCGCGACCCTGAAATGGCGGGCAGCAACGCGCCGTAAATGCCAAGAGCCGACACTGATTTTGGTGGAGCAGCAACATCAAACAGTAGAAAGCTCCAATCTCCTCTTTGGTCTCAACCACCACACAGCCAACACACACGCTATTTTCTCATCTCGCCATGCATGGCAGACACCGCAAGCGTCAAATAAACCTCTCTAGTACGTCCCTGCATATTCTCCTCTCGCTCGAGCTCAACGCGTCTCCTTTCAGATCTTTTTGGCACGCCCACCGCGACCGGCGCCGACGCGAGCACGACGGATACTGCCTCTACGACCGGTACTACGAGTGCGGACGGTGGACTGCTTGGTGGACTGTCCTCCTTGCTGAACCCTTCCCCGACCTCGAGCTCGGCTGCGACGAGCAGTGCCCCTCCAGTACGTAGGACTGCCATTGTGCGGTCCCAGCCAGTAACTCGCCAATAGAGCTCTTCCTCTGCTCCGCCCACGTCTTCTTCGCCTCCTCCCGCTAGCCCGGTAAGTTCGCCTCATTTACTCGCTCCAATTACTGAATGGAACGTCTCTAGACCGACCCTGGCTCTGCTGGGACAACTACGGTCCATGTGGTCTCGACCAGCACGGCAGGACTCGCTTCAGCATCTGCTTCCCCGTCCCCGTCGACCGCTGCGGACACTGGCGCTTCCACCACGCAGACGTCCAAGGTTGCTGCAGGTGTTGTGGGCTCCCTCGTCGGTGTTATCGCTCTCGGTATGATTGTCGCGTTCTTCCTGGTGCGTTTCTACTTTTTGAGGTTTGAATGGGACTGATGTGGGCGTAACAGCGTCGTTGGAACCGAAAGAAGAGACGCGCTGCCCGCGAGTCGATGGCATATTTCCCGGACTCGTATGGCCAGGCCTCTGATGCCGCGCCGTCCGTTCCAGCCAAGGAGGCAGCCGAGCCCAAGGAGGCCTATGTCGACGCCGTCAGCATGCCGTATCAATTCCCTGGCGCACCTGGTTATTCCGAGGACGCGACTCTCCAGCGCCAGGAACCTGCATACCGGTCCCAGATGTATTCACCGCGTCCCGTCGACGGCTACGCGTCTGAGGCTCAGAGAGTGATGTACGAGTACGACGAACAGCAAGGCCACAACCAATACCCCAACCCGCGCGAGGCCTACGGCGGACAAATGTAAATAATTACAGTAATTATTCGGCTAGACCGTTCTTTGAAGAGAATCTCAGTCTGGATGCGAGCGAGAACTGGAGAGCACGTCGTACGATAATTTTTGATCGCGCCGGCATATAAGGAATTTTCTTCGCGTATGCTCTCGCCACCATGTCCCAGGCTCCCACTTACGACGTTCTCATCGTCGGCGCCGGCGTAGCGGGCTGCGCGCTTGCCCACGCCCTCGCAAATGCCCCTCGCACGACGCCCTTGCGCATAGCGCTACTAGAACGTACACTCGCAGAACCGGACCGGATTGTCGGAGAGCTCATGCAGCCTGGTGGCGTACTTGCATTAGAGAAACTGGGATTGGCACAGGTTCTGGAGGGAATTGACGCGGCGCCCGTCGAGGGGTACTGCGTTTACGATGCTGCACGAGGCAAGGTGGTCAAAATTCCGTATCCGGGCGGACACCGCGGACGCGCGTTCCACCATGGACGACTTATTATGAATCTACGGTGCGTGCCTGTTTGTTCCAGCATTTGAGGGTATTAACTCGCGATTTGTAGAGCTGCGGCGAAAAAAGCGCGCGGAGTGGAGGTTATTGAGGCGAGCGTGACGGACTTGGTGGAAGATAAATCGTCGCGGGTCGTGGGCGTGAAGGCGTCCATAAAGGGCGAGGAGGAGAAGCGGACGTTCTCCGCGTCGCTGGTGGTCGTCGCCGACGGGTGCAACTCGAATTTCCGGGGCGCGGTGTTGGGTCCCGCGGGCAAGTCGACGACCAAGAGCCATTTCATCGGCGTGGTGCTCGAGGACGCGGTTCTGCCGATACCCAACCACGGCACGGTCTGCCTCATCAAGGGTTCGGGCCCGGTGCTGCTGTACCGCATCTCGGGGAAGCGATACGCGTATCCTCATCGACGTCAAGGCGCCTGTACCAGCCGACCTCAAGGGCCATATACTGAAGAATATCGCGCCCCAGCTACCGCAATGTACGCAGCCGTCGGTGAAGCGCGCCATCGAGAACGACCGACTGCGGAAGATGCCCAATTCGTGGCTGCCGTCGACGCCTCAGGGCGGGTCGTCTGCCAAGCCCGGTGTGGTGCTCATTGGCGATTCGTGGAACATGCGGCACCCACTGACTGGCGGTGGGATGACCGTCGCATTGAACGACGTCGCGTCATTAGTGCCGCTGCTCGGTGCGGTTGAGAATCTGGGCAATTGGAGGGAGGTGCAGGGTGTGCTGGATCGGTGGTTTGTAGCGCGCAAGCCGCTGGCGTCGACGATCAATATTTTGAGCGTGGCGTTGTATGATTTGTTTGGCGCGGATGGTGCGTGTTGTCCCTTTCTCGTGGCCGTTCTAACGAGTGTTGCAGCACCGGAGCTGGAGGTCCTACGAACGGGGTGCTTCAAGTACTTTGAGCTCGGCGGCGAGTGCGTCAACGGACCGGTGTCCATTCTGTCTGCGTGCGTTTCCGCGTTCTTCG
This sequence comes from Mycena chlorophos, assembly GCA_014461115.1. Taxonomy (NCBI): domain Eukaryota; kingdom Fungi; phylum Basidiomycota; class Agaricomycetes; order Agaricales; family Mycenaceae; genus Mycena; species Mycena chlorophos. Next base: position 662,585 of record JACAZE010000007.1, on the reverse strand, counting down.
TCACCTATCAGCGTTAACATCACCGCAGACTCGCGCCTTCGCCAGCGCTGTTAACGTACCACTTTTTCCGCGTCGCGTTCTACGCGATCTGGGTTATGTTCACGCACCCGCGTGCAGTCCCGGGCGACAAGACGCGTCTGGCGGTACCCAGCGTGGCCGAGTACCCGTTTCTGCTCTGGAGGAGCATTCAGGTGTTCTATACTGCCTGCGTCGTATTCGGGCCTCTGCTGTGGGAGGAGATGATCGTGCACGCGATGCCGAGTCGGATGCAGCTGCTGATGCTACTGGGTGGATTATACGCGGGATACACGCTATTGTTATGAAGTAAATAATATTCTAGACGCGTTGGGGACTAGATTTGGGAGTCACGTGTTCGCATCTGCTTGTTTCCCACTCTCGACGATGGTCCGTACACCGGGTCGAACACCGTCCAAGCACGTCCCCTACCGCGGCGGCGACTCGACCCGCGGCAAAAAGACAGGAAAGACCATCCCGTCCGCGCCCCGCACCTCGGACGGCTACGAGCACTTTCCTGACCTCATCGCTCACTCGGACAACTACACTCCGCCGCAGCGTGGAAGTAATCTGAAGCGCAAGAAGCCGGTGGTGGAGGAGCATGATGACGAGGGCAGCGACGAGGGCGAGATGTCGATGGAGCTCGATGATAGTCCCGTGCAGCAAGCGTCGACCAGTCGCGCAAAGCCGAGAGCGTTGGCACGGGCCGTCTCCCCGTCATTTGACGACATCCCCACGCCGAAGAGGCGCAAGTCGATTGCGAGGATGAGTGCAAAGGAGTTGTTGGAGAACAATGAGGAGGATGAGGAGGATGAGGAACAAGAGCAAGAGCAGGGGATGGGGTACGGTGGCACGGAGGATTATGACGACGACGAGCCAGTCGAGACGCCGAAGTATAGAAAGGGCAAGGGTAAGGCCCCATTGACGCCGGTCATGGAGATCGACGAGGAGCAGGAAGAGGAAGAGGAGCAGGAGACGCCACCACCCAAGAAGAAGGCGAAACGTAGTCCCGCGAAACCCAAGTCGCGTCGCCGAGAGCCGCAACCGGAATCCGACGACCCACCGCGTGCGTGTCTTTTTGGTTCATCTCGCTCCTACTTATCTGCAAACAGCTGGGGTTCGTCGGTCCAAACGCAAGCCATGCCGTCCTATCGAGTACTGGCGTGGCGAACATGTCGTTTACGCCCCGCGCGACGCCAACCACCCGCGACAAGTCCCTCAAATCCAGGAGGTCATCCGCATACCCAAAGAACCACCCAAGCCACTCAGCAGGAGGAAAGGCAGCAGCCGCGCGCGTTCACAGACAAAGGTCGTCGAGCGCGAGGTCATCATCGAGGTTGACAAGGGTAATCCCGAGGCCGGATGGGACGACAACACCCTGACGGAGGCCATGGTCCACGACTTTGTCACCGGCGAGCAGACCAAGCGGCGCGTCGCGTTCACCTCCAAAATGTTCAACCCCCAGCAGGCCCGTGTTACGGGACCCGAAGATGCTTGGTCGTTTGAGAAGATCTTTGGTGACGAGGAATTCATGGCGGCAGGCCAATTAACGATCCCGCCCAAAAAGCGGAAGCCTTCAAAGGCGGCGAAAGACAATACATATGTACGTGTTTTTCTTTTGGCGGCTTTCTTCGTGGCTAAAAGCAGTCTATTTAGATTTTCTACATCGTTCAAGGCGCTTTGAACGTGACCGTCGGCACGCAGTCGCTCGTTCTGTCGCAAGGCGGAATGTTTATGGTCCCTCGCGGCAATACCTACACCATCGAAAACATTAGCGACCGCGAAGCCAAGTTGTTCTTCACACAAGCGCGCAAGGTTGCAGACCCCACAGAGGAGGACGAGGACGAGTCAGATGAAGACGAGCAGACGCTTGTACAGCGCTAGAATCACATCCTATTGAGTACTCTACTTGATCATTTCGAAATGTATTCTCTGCGTTACTTTTCCAAACCCCAAGCTCGGCTCAGCCTAAAAACAAGCTCTCGCCATCTGATCATGGAACATTTGTTCGGAAGAACACGGAAGGGGGTCGTATAAAAATTCGAAATCGACGAAAACCCGTCGCTTTTCCTTCTCTTCTCCTCACGTTCACCAAAATGCCTCCCGAGCGCAGTACGTGCCCCAAAACACTCCGCTTTCTCCAAGTGACTTCGTCTTTAGACCGTGACCGCAAGAAACTCGCCGTTAGTCGACGGTTCAATTTGCAAGGGCGGCCTTCACTTTCGGTGTACTCATTGCTCAGCCTGGGACCGCATTTGCTCGAGCTCTCGCCTTGGAAGACGACCCGATCACCTTCAAGAAATATAAAGTTCGTCGTCGTCCTCTCTAAAACCTTGCGAGCTACGCTTGTTCTGACTGTAGAACGCGCAGAAGGAATTCCGCAAAGCTGCGGATGAATGCTTTGATTTTTCGTTGCCTCTGTTCCAGCAGCAGTCGGCGATGACGAATTTTGTGCAGATGGTTAGTTTTGCCGCTCAGGCTCCGCTACGACGAGCGTTTTCTTCCATCTTCTCTAGGTGAAAATCAAAAACGGCGCGCTGTTCGACCCGCTCGTTCACGCCAACCACAAAGACCGATTGAAAGGTCTCCAAGCCTACGCCATCGATTACCTCTCAAAGAGCGGCAAACTCAGTCGCCCGACTAAAGGAGTGAGTTATCGCTTTCCGGGCGCTTGCTTTGTTCAGGGTCTCACGGACTAGGCCCGCCGCGCGTTGATCTCGAATAAACCCGTGTTTCTGGACTTGCCGAAGCCGACTCCGACTCGCACTACAATCGCAAGCGCAAGCCGTCGCCGGCCGGCTGCGCCGCATTATACGAGCGACGAAGGGGCGGGCAGTGATGAAGAGGCCGGGAAGCATAAGCAGCGCGTCGTTAAGATTGCGCGCAGCAGCAAAAAGGTGCCGGTCACTGCGGCACCGGAGTCTTCCGGAGACGAAATTCGGATGGAGGTTGATAAACTTCCTCGTACGCCGATTCGCGCGCCGGCGAGCCCCATCGTGCGTGCATATCAAGACGCTGAATCCGAAGACGAAATCATGATGCCTCGGGCGCGGTTTCCTACTACTCCTGCGAAATGGCCCGGCCCACTCAGGGTGAGGACTATATCGCCGGAGCTCGAGTGGACGAATCCGGGCCTCGCGCAACGGCGTGCCAGTGCCATCGTGACCCCGCCAAAGCCCACTATCAATAACGGCAAGGCCCCCGCCCCCGTGAGCACTGGCAAGATACCGGTAGGACGCAGGGCAGCGGGGCCACGGACTGTCGATTCGGACGACGAGAAGGCCGACGCAACGTTCAAGATGAACTTGAAGAGCGTGCAGGTGTCTCCGACTCGGAACACCCGCCCGAGTCGCGCTTCGAACGGGAAAAACAAAGAGGTGCAGTTTGATCTGCCAGTCACGCCCGGCCCGGAGCCAGTGGATAACTTGAAGGGGACATGCGTCGCGACCAACACTGAGACGCGTAACTTCCTTGTCGAACCTATGCCGGTGGCGAGCACGAGCAACCTGAATCCTACCACCGAATACGAATTCTTCACTCCCACTGGGTACATCAACACAGCAGTCGTAGGAGCCGCGCCATCCGCCTCCACATCGCGCGCCGCATCCGAGTCGTTGTCGATGGACTTTATCGTACCCACCCCTTGCGAGGCGACGTCGCACGACACTATTGAGGGGTTCCTGGCGTTTTGCAAACCGTCGATGAAGCACCTAGAGCGTGAGTTCATCGACGCAGGAATTCAAAACCAAGATCTTGTCGTCGGAATGAACAACTGGGGAGAGGACGCCGTTCGCACCTTTCTAAGCAACAACGTGACCCCTGTGCCGCTGGAAATTGAGGCGATCTTGTACGGGATGGAGGCGAGTACAAGCATTACAACGCAATGTAATCTGACGCTGTGCTAGGCGATGAGCAACGACCTGGGTGCGAGCAAGCGTTAAGTGAATCGGCCAGACGGAAAAAAAAGTGTGTTCCGGTACAAACGATAGAGCTACAAATTACTAGAATGGCTGCGTAAGGTAACATCATCCTGGAGGGACCGAACTGGCATGGGGTATAGGTGATGGTCGTACACTGCTGGAACCAGCTGGTGGTGGTATTACAGGCGACGCAGATGCTGTACTGTTGACTGCAGCAGGTCCAACACTGTCGGTACACGATGAGTGGTTGTCCAGAATATCACAACAAAGAAAAACACAAACCTCGTCTCTGAATGCGCCTGCGAGTTGGCTACGTTGGCTTCTGCGTTGATCTGGAGGAATCCGGCCTGCGCCAGGAAATCCCAGACGCGACTAGTCTTGTTGACGTCGATCTTAACGAGATCTCGTGCCTCTCGCCGTCGCAGCTTCCCGCCCCGCCGTGCATATTCCCTCACAAGGGTCTCCTTGACGACCAGATATGGTTTGGGAAGAATGCGCAGCTGGGAGCATAGTGTCTGCTCTGCAGGTGTGAGTAGATGCAGAGAAGGACTGTTCGCGAGGTTTAACGGGGCTATTTTGATAGATCAATGGAAGCCTGACACGTGCACAGATAGGACATACCGCGTTTTCGCCCATTTATGACGGTCTCCGGTTTAGGTGTTACCTCCATATCATCGTCGATGCTAGGAACAGATGACTGCCTCCGGTTCTTGTCGTAGTATTCCCGAGGGTTGGCTTTGAGTTGTGTCTGTGTGCGAAATTTGAGCTAACACCGGAAGCATGACTTGCATCGTGACGAATCCGAGGGCGGTCGATTCGTGCCTACGTCGCAGACTTCGTGCGACGTAGGCATGAAATACGCACAACATCGTCGTCACGACGCAAGCCATGCCTCCGGTGCGCGTGTTTTTCCGCACACAGAGAATCAGTGTCCTTACCCTCTTCGCCACGTCGTTGGTGTGCTTCTCAATATCAGCTGCGGTCGACAAGCCCAGTCGACGATACTGTTGAAGATCTTGGATCTTTTTGCGAAGAATATGCTCGTCTAGAAGCGTTTAGCGAATCTTCGACGATGGGAGAAACGCGTACAAAGTATGTCGTTTGCAAACTCCTCGTAGTCATCCCCAGTCTGAAGGCGCGCAAACGGTCGTAGTCGGTGCAAGATATCCTTGTCTTCCTTGCTACGCTTCTTTTCCGCCGCCTGGATCTGCGCAAATGATGAGCCGAGCGTCGGGGTTGTACCGCAAGTTACCTTCTTGTACTCGAGAAGCCCACGGTCGAACATGAACACCTTGTTCTCCCACCGCTTCTCCAGGCGCTGGAAATATGTTTCTAGCAAGGTGAGCTTGAACTTGAGCGACGCTTCAGTCTCTATAGGAGGGAGGACTGTGGGCTCGTCGTCGTCGTCGGTGTTGGAGTCTTTGCCATTGCCCATGGTGACATCGTCGGACTGCGAGGAAGGTGGTTGCGAGTCTCCGTTGGGCTTGACGCCGTTGGTCATCCCGTTGGTATGCGGTGGAGGCGCAGGACTCTTGCCATTCGGGACCGCGGATTTGCGTTCCGGAATGAACACAGTTGACCCAACACCCCCGTTTCTCCGGCCCTCTTCCCAATGTTTCCGCGCCTTCACATCCAAATCGTTCTCGTCTTCAGGTATTTGGTCGCCACCGTACTGTAGAACGACGCCAAACTCGAGGTCCTTGACGATCTCTTCGGCTTCGTTGTCGAGCTCATGCTCAAACTCGAGTCGGCCGGGAAGGAATGTTGCGATCTCGTGTACGGCAGGCGCAGATGTAGGCGCAGGTTTTGGAGGTTCGATGGGCATTGCGTTCAGCTCCGTTATTCGTCGCCGTTTCCTCTCTTGGAACTCCTCTGGCGCAATGTCGAATTTGAGATCCATTTTCTACGTGTGTTGAGGCAAGAGCACGCGATATGGAACGGGCGACGCACAGGCATGGGCCAGTCGGGCGAATCCACATAGACACTGTTGTAGTGTTTCTCGACCTCCTCCTTGGACTGTGTACCAACATGTTCGGCGATCTTCTTCCAGTTGCCGAGGCCCTGGCTCTGAATGCCCTTGAGGAGAAGCAGTTCCCTGTTTGCGGGATGAGCACAAAATCCAGCGACGCGTAATGACACGCACTCGTCTGCGCCCCAGTCCTCGGTGAATATCGGATACGAGTTGAATTCCTGTGTGCGAGTTGAGAGGACGACGCGCAAAGATTGAAGGGGACCCACGATAACGCGGTACGCATGACCGCGTAGATGATTCCCAAACTCCTTCCCCGCGCAAAAACATGGGGGACAGATGTCGACGCCTCCGTCGGACGACTGGCATGCAGGGTCTGCGCACTTGATGCGGATTGTGTGGGTGAGGTCGCAGCCGCACGAGTCGCACTCGAATTGGACGCCGGGTTCGTTCACGGCTGAAACTGGTTATTAGATGGAGGCGGAGAATGGGTGGCATACCCCAGTCGTCGGTGGAGGTCTTCTTCTGCGTGTGGACCATGCGTCGTCAACGAGTCGGGCGACGACACCGACTAATCCCGAGCCACTCACGTGTATCACTGATGGGCGTATATAAGCCAGGACACAAAAATTTGTTCGTGGGCAATCGCCCGCCTCATGCCCCTCAACCCCGCCGACGCCTTCAAGGTCCTCGCAGACTACCCTCGTCCCGATGGCTTGTCCGTCACCGACCTTATGGACTCCCGCATCCATGGCGGCCTCACCTACAACGACTTTCTCCTCCTCCCCGGCAAGATCGACTTTACCGCCGCCAACGTCGTCACCGAAAGTCGCATTACGCGCAATGTCGTCCTCAAGACTCCCTTCATGAGCAGCCCCATGGACACAGTCACCGAGGACTCGATGGCCATTGCGATGGCGCTGCTCGGCGGCATTGGCGTTATTCACCACAACCAAACAGCGGAAAACCAGGCCGCCATGGTCCGCGCCGTCAAGCGCCACGAAAACGGTTTCATTACCGACCCCGTCGTCCTCTCTCCCGCCCACACCGTCGCCGATGTGCTCGACATTAAGCTGCGTCTGGGCTTTTGTGGTATCCCGATCACTGGTGAGTGTCCATCCTATTCTCTCTTGTAAGATGAGACACATGTACATTATAACCTTCGTTCTGCCGATCCAACGCGTTTCTTTCGTGTGATCTGGGGATTCTTTACCTTCTTTCTGACCTGCCGGCTCCTCATCATTTCAATCTCATGCTGACTATTTCTCAGAGACCGGCAAACTCGGCGCGAAACTGGTTGGAATCGTCACCTCCCGCGATGTCCAATTCCGCGACTCTGCCACTCCCTTGGCCGACGTGATGTAAGCCGCATGCGAAGACGCGTTCTGTTCGTTTATCGTGTCCCAGGACGCGACAACTCGTCACCGCACAACAAGGCATCACTCTCATTGAGGCCAACGACATCCTCCGCGACTCTAAAAAGGGAAAGCTCCCTCTCATCGACGGCCAAGGCAACCTGGTCTCCCTCCTTGCCCGCTCCGATCTCCTAAAAAACCAGTCGTACCCTCTTGCCTCCAAAAACCCCCAGACAAAACAGCTCTACGCTGCTGCTGCTATTGGCACGCGACCCAACGACCGAGAACGTCTTGGGCTTCTTGTAGAGGCCGGGCTGGACATCGTGGTTATCGACTCGTCGCAAGGAAATTCGGACTTCCAAATCGAAATGATTAAATGGATCAAGTCGACGTATCCCAAGCTCGAGGTTATTGCTGGCAACGTCGTCACGCGCGAGCAGACGGCGTCGCTCATTGCCGCTGGCGCAGACGGCATCCGCGTCGGCATGGGCTCTGGGTCGATTTGCATCACACAGGAGGTCATGGCAGTCGGCCGTCCTCAGGCGACCGCGGTCTACGCCGTTGCCGAGTTCGCCTCGCGTTTTGGCGTGCCTGTTATAGCCGACGGCGGTATCAGCAACATTGGCCACATCGTCAAGGCGCTTGCGCTCGGCGCCAGCGCCGTCATGATGGGCGGTCTCTTGGCCGGTACCGAGGAGGCACCGGGCGAGTACTTCTACCATGAGGGCAAGCGTGTCAAGACGTACCGTGGCATGGGCTCGCTCGAGGCGATGGAGACGGGCAAAGCCGCTGGCAAGCCCAAGACGAGCACCATCGAGAACGCCGCCACCTCGCGTTACTTTTCGGAGAGCAGTACCGTCAAGGTCGCTCAGGGCGTCAGCGGAGACGTCCAGGACAAGGGCAGCGTACGCTCGTTCCTGCCATACCTGTACGTGGGGGTACAGCACTCGCTGCAGGATATCGGCGTTCGCAGTATTTCGGAGCTGCGCGACGGCGTCGCGGCTGGTAAGGTACGCTTCGAGCTGCGAACGGCGAGTGCTCAGGTCGAGGGAGGTGTAAATGGTCTCAACTCGTACAAGAAGCGGCTCTTTGCTGCGACTTGACTATGTAGCATTCATATTGTAAGCAGCATCCACACAATGTAGCTCGTAGATTTGGTTTACCACCAGGTCCTTCACTGCAGTAATCAGCTGCCTTCTGCTGCTAAAGTGAGTACAAGTGTCTAATCGGTTCATTCACCAGAAATTCTCCAGATCTGCTACGTAGGACAAGAAACCGTCACTTAGAAACGCTGCACTTCGCGAGTGATAGACAGCATTGCGCCCACTAAAATGTGATCTGCAACTGTCCTCCTTCCCACCACATGGCAACCTCCCGTCCGCACAAGAAAACTCGACCCAGCCGTGCAACGACGCCTCAACCCGAGCCCTCATGGCCTTTAGCGCTGCTACTCCGCCTGTTTCCCTTCATTTTCGCCACCATTTTCGTAGTTATTCTCACCGGCATGCCCATCTCCACCCTAACGAACCCTGACTTTCAAGTCGGGGTCGGTGTGCTCAAACTTCCTTCCTTTGCAATCGTCGGCTTTACCCCACGCATCTTCCGAGGACACCGCCCTTGGAGGCAGACGGTCCAAGCTGCGTATCTCTTCGCCGTTTTCGCGTGCTCTGTCTGTGTGTCCCAGTCCTGCTCTACGTTGTGTGCGTTTTTCGCTCAATCCGATGTTCGTCAGACGCCGTTATCCAAGCTAGACCTCTTGACGACCCGCGCTACCTCTCCCGACGCCAAGTCATGACACTCTTCATCGTCACGGACTACGGCGCATGGATTGCCCCGGTCGCCTACATGAGCCGGGAGGGATATACCAGGATCTTTGGGGAAAAGGTACACCATTGAAGTCGTCGCATCTCTGCTCATCGTTGCCCTGATCAGCCTCCCCCCCGGGTTGCCCCTCCCGTACCATCCCACATGCTTGCGGCTCTTCAGAAGACGATCACCGTTGGGCCAGCGATTATACTTGTGATTGGGACCCGCTATAGCTGGGTGCAGGCTATCGGTCGTTGGTGTCTTGTGCAGCTGCCTTCTGGATTGCGACGTTTCGTTGTACTGTGGTTCGTGCGTCGAGTAAAGTAGCTTAGTAATCTCTGCCACGTGACCCCGTGACCCTTGACTTGGACATGGACGCAGACCCACCCGAAACGGCCTTTACGCGTGAAAAAGCACGTAGAGCAGAAACACCCCAAACAGAGAGCTAATCTCTCGGCGCAGACAGTCCCGTTTCTTATTCGGACGTTCGTGAAGATCGGGAGCTTCCACCGAATCACCCTCTTCGAGGACGGGACCTTCCCCACCACCGACGAGCAGCAGCTATTTACCTGGTGCGCTATCAAGTACTCCAGCTGTGTTGAATGCTTATCAGAGTCCAGGAAAGATGCAACCTTGCGCGAAATCCTGACAACTCTCCGGAATACGGCGCCTCATGTCGCCGAGTATCGCCATCCACTCGCGCGTTTCTCGTTCCGCACTGTATATGTCGAGCAAGGGAGTGGAGGCCGCTTCGTCTCGAAGGACATTGGGGAAGTCTACTCGCGCGACATCCTTGGGGAACCGGGTACCATCGAATCCACTGCCCCGCGCCTGCTGGAAGACTCCTGGCTGCCTGCTCCTCCTCCGACCGACAGTCAGCGTCAAGAACGTACGCTCGACGACTTGCGCTTCGTTCCCGGCGACTTCCTGCTCGTCGCGGTCCTGCTCCCGAAAAGTGTCACCCTTCCGTCCCAACTCAGCATCAAGGGCGCCGCGCCGACTTCGGGGGAGCAATGGATGGCAGCGTGGTGGTGCGGGTGGATTCTCAGCTGCGCCTGGTGGTCTCGGGAGAGGCGGAGGTCATTGGAGAGGCGAATCGAATGCGGCACGCGGGGGTCGGACGGGACCACCGTCTCGTCGTCGTGACTCTCCGTCTGCGACCTGGAAGAGAGGCGACTCCCGTTCACGCTCACGCTCGCGGTCTCCTCCGCGACGACGCTGACAAAAAGCTTTCCTGCAGTATCTTGACTTTGTGTAATACTACATCCATCCCCACGCCGCAATATTTCCTGCGCCGGAACGGCTGCCAGACGCGCCCAGGACGACGGTGAAAATCTCGACAGGCAACCTGTGGAGTGCCATACCCTTCCATCGGGATATTTGCAGCCTTGGAGACTTCGCTGGAACGAGCCGCGCCTCTCGCACCCTCTTCGGCTGCGCGATCTGAGGCTCTTTTTTGTATGTTCCCCACTGCTGAGGTGCTCCTACAGGGCCTCAGGGCTTTATATACCGCGATAGTCAGTTCAGACCGACGAATCCAAGTTGAAGCCAAAAATAAAGTCTCCAAATCGTTGATCATCTCAGCGTCGTTTGGATCAGAGCTAATCTAATCAGACAACTAGTTTTTTTTTTATCAGACCCTCTTCGTTGCGCACCATAGTAGAGCCAATTCCAGAAACATAGCTTATGCTCCAATCCCAACCAGCCCATTCGCATACTGGAATTCGCCGGAATTCTCGTGCTGCGAGAAAAATCAATGGAAGAAAGACACAGGGCACCTTCTCACCTCCCACATATCTATCGCAACCTCGCAGCTTTGGCGCACAACAAGCGGAGCATCGGGCCGCGCGCTCCACTCTTTCAGATGCGGCAAGACCTCCGGAGTGCCGATCCCACCCAAGGCCTCCGCGGCTTCGTGCCGAACCATGTCCGATTCGCTCGAATTTTGGAGTACTTGTAATAGGGCAGGCACGGAATGCGAAGAGAGGAGTTGTCCGAATACGAATGCAATTTCGTGTCTGGAGGATGTTGGATGAGATTCAAAAACAGAAGGTAGTTAGAACGCACTTGAACAGCGCACTATCGTCTGAGAACCCCGACGCAAGTGCGTCCACGGCCGAAGGAGTGCCGATGTTCCGCAGACCAAACATGGCTCGATATCGCTCAAAGAGCGACAGCTTTGTGTCGAGCAGCTTTTCTTTTAGAGATGCGATATTTTCTGGTGAAACAGCCTCCGGCTTTGGTGCGCCTGCTAACAGACCAGAGGAAGGCGGGGCAGGGTCGATGGAGGTATATAGGCTTGGGAAGGTCATTGAAAGCCATTCTGGAAGCAAGCAGAACTCACGGGATGTGTTCCTCGTCTTTAATCGTCTCCGAGTGCTGTTTTCCCTCTTCAGAATTATCCCACTCAATTTTGGCTATTGCGATTTCGCAGGTCTCCCTAACGGACCGATTGTCGTCGTCCAGGAATTCCTTCAAGATCGGAAGCGAGGAAGAGGCTGAGATGGCGCCCATCGCTTCAGCAGCCTTGGTACAGAGGTGGATCGCTGTGGTGTCGCAAAGCTGCATGGCGTACCTCGTGTCGTACCATTGGATCCTCCGCCTCGTTCCGCAGGACCCGCTCTAATGTAGGGAGCGCCGATGTGCGCTTCATCTGGCCCAGACAGTATGCCAGCTCGTGTTTGAGCAACGCAGAAGGGTCATCGAATCCTATGCAGACCCGTTGGTCTTTCAGAGGGGAAAACACAGAGGCAGCGCACGAACCGTTGGATATTACACGGACAGCATCGTCTGACTTGAGCGACTTGAGTGTGAACAAGGCACGAAATCGGTTGTGGAGGAGAACAGAGCCGTTCTTGTTGAGGAGGGCGTTCTCAAGCGCGGTCAGGTCAGAGTCGCTAATTTGGACAGACATAAGCGGCGTTATGCCCACGCCAGAATTCTCGTTTCTTCCCATCACCCACCATGCCGCGGTCCAAACGCTCAAAGCTCGGTATGCAGCCTGCATGACTGCTCAGCCTGCATATTGAACGAATATAGTCTCCCTCACCAAGGTCGAGAAGAAAACCCGGGAGCACAAGGGTGCCTTGATGAAGGAGGTCCGTTGCGTCTCCGTTCAGTCAAGATCCTTCGCTCAAAGTACCACACAGCTCCAAGAAAACGCTGAAAAATGGAAATACTGCTGGCTATTCCAAGTTGGCGCTATGCGGAATACGCATCTCAAAACCGTCCGCAAACTGTGGAAAGAGTAGAGTCGTCCGATCGCTTCTGCTCAAAAATCCTCATGCCCTCACAGCAGCGCGCGGATATTCTTTGGACGGAGCGCGGTTATGGCCAAGGCTCTCGGGGCTACGCCAGAAGAGGAGTGTCGCATGGGTATCAGCAAACTCGCAAAAGTGCGCCAATCGGAATCTTCCTCGTGTTTTACGTTGACCTTTATTTCCCGCAGCAAATACAAGGCCAAGTAGGCCTACTATTCACCGATTCGGAGCCAGACGAAGTGCTCGAATGGTTCGCCGACTTCCAACAACCCGACTTTGCGCGTGCAGGCAACATCGCGGCAAGAACAGTCGTCCTACCAGCTGGTCCTGTTATGCGCACGTATTCCGACCCTCCGGAACCATTCCCGCACAATGAGGAGCCACAGCTGCGCAAGCTCGGATTATCGACATATATGAACAAGGGCGTACCCTCCCTGCACAACCCACACACGTTGTGCGAGAAGGGCAAAAAATTGTCGAGCGAGCAGGCACAGCTGCTCAAGCTCATCGGAGAGAAAATGGTCGTATTCCGCGTGTCTCTAACGTGCCGATGGGAAGCGGCATCGGGAGAGGTCGTGCAGATAGAGGGCCAGCCGGCATTGCCTGAGGAGGTGGTCGATGCTGAAGAAGACGGCGGAGACGACGAGATGGATGAGTAGATGATGTATCTTTTTTCGTGCTATTCATTGTTTTGCGAGCATACAGGGCTTTCTACAGAACTGGGATTCGATTGCGGCATCTAGTATTACAATGGAATCGTAGCGTACACAGGAAATAACAAAGAGCAGCCTACGGTCGATGCCTCGTATATACCACCGAGTCGGTGTTAGCAAACGGAATAACGATAACTGGAAAAGCAAGGCGCGCGCCGATACAACACCAGGATGCAACGACGTAGAGATCTTACGCCGAGATGCTCGCAAACACATTCAAGGCCTCCAGCACGTTCCCACTCTCCAACTTCCAGCGTGCGTCGGTAGCTTTCCCGCCGGTTGCGACGGTCTCCGCGTGCTCAAACTCGTTCAAGCGGCGGATGAGCTTCTCGTCGCCAGTAACAGCAAGAATGAGGTCAAGGTCGCCATTGAGGATACCGTCGTCGTCCGCGTTGGGAGAGATCCAACCACCGCGCTGAAGCGTGGTGGCAGCGGGGCCACCAGGGTGCAGGATTGCTCCGACTGCTGTAGAGCGCGACACGTTGTTCGGAAGGACGAGGAAGCTGTTGTCGCCGGGGATGATACGAAGACCATAGCGCTCGCCGAGACTGGAAAAAAGGGTTAGACGAGACCAAGCTCACGTAACAGATTCTTGCCTGTCGAAAATGTGGTTCTGCGCCTCGGCTGCCTGACGAAGAGCCCACTGACGGTCTCCACAATCCTTCATGGTCTCGCCCGTCCAGAAGCGCCAGACAATAGACGCGTCGCGTTCCTCAACGAACGACCCCGGCGTGCGTTCAGTGAACTGGAACGGCGTAAGTCACAAATGATCAAGGCCAGCGCAAAGACAAACATAGTTCAACATCTCGGCGCAAGAGGCCTTCCAGGTGAGGTTAAACGTCGCGACCATATTGACCCAACCACCTGGCAACGTCGCTCCCGTGTTGACAGGAACCAAACTTGACCCAGTGCGGCGGTGGCCGTTGATACCATAGCCAGAAGAAGAACGCGGCAGCGGCGTCCGGGGACGAATAAAGCATCCGTTCTCGGCGACGATACCGATGAGCGGGACCTCTTTGGCAATCTTGGTCAAGACACCAGCGATGGGAAGCCCGCTCAACAACCACACATTGTTCCGTCGGTCAGCGGCTAAGCGGCGCAGAAGCTCCAGTGCCTTGAGAAACCCTGGATCCTTTTCATCGATGGGCACCCCCGGTCGGGGACGCGTCCAGAGCGTGCCCTCAAAGTCGAGGAGTAGCAGCCGCGTTGCGGAGTGCTTGAACCGGGGAAGAATGCGGCTCATGTCGAGCGTCGGTGCTGTCTGTTGAGTCTGGAGATGTTGTTCCGTGTGGGCGCGAATGCATCGCGAGAGGAAGGTCGTCACGAAAGCCTGACCCGTTTGGGTGGTCACGTGGCTGTGGAGGTCCTGACCAACAGTTGAGGTTTCGCCACAAAAAGCAAGAAAAGAACACACCTCCCAGCGCGACAATGCTTCGTCGTCGGTCATGGTCAGAGCCTGATGAATGGCTCCAGCAGTTCCACGAGTATCCCAAGGGTTGATGGCAATGCACGACCGGAAGCCGCTGTAACTGTATGACCCTGTGAACTCACTCAAAATGAGCGGTCGATGGCGCTCCTCCTGGCACTCCACAAATTCATGGGTCCGCAGAGCCATTCCCTCGCGCAAACTTGTGACGAGGAACGCGTCCGCGACGGTCAGCAGCGCAAGATACTGACTGAACGTCAGGTCCTGGGTCGGAAGGAACACAACCGGTTGCCAGGTGAGCGTGGAGAACCGCGAGTTGATGTGGGTGACGATGTCGGCGATGTTGCCGGCTATGTCGGTGAGCGTCGTTTGGAGCGCGACTTGGATGAGGACGATTTTGTTCTGGAACTCGGGATACTTCTCGAGGAACGCCTGGAAAGCCAAGAGCTTGTGCCGAACTCCCTGAATTTCGTCGAGCTTGTCGCGTCCGACGACAATCTTCATCCCAGCATAACGCTGTTTGAGGACCTGGACCCATTCGGCAACGTCTGGATCGCGCCTACACTGGTAAGACCAAGCCTAACGGGACAAAAAGTGAAATGGATTCACCTCTTTTCTTGGAGCTGCTGTACGTCGATACCCATCGGGAAGACACCGACATCGACGAAGCGCGAGCGCCGCTTTTCACCCTGTCCCTCGACCAATTGGATTCCACGGGGCAACGCTTCGTAGGACATGATGCGGCTAACAGTTTGGCGGAAATGGCGGGCGTAGTTTGCTGTCTGGAACCCGACCAAATCGGCCGCGAGCAGCCCGCTAAGAAGCTGGCGCCGGACCGAAAGACAACGGAAGATCTCCGAAGAGGGGAAGGCGACGTGCATGAAGAACCCAATGGGAGCATGGGCAGGAATGCGGGGTGAGGCGCGAAGCATCCCAGGAACGAGCATTAGGTGGTAGTCATTGATCCAAACTACGAGGGTAATGAGCAAAAGACGCGTCGAAGAGAGCGCAAAGACCACGTACTGATGTCCCCATCCTGGTAATTGGCGGCAATGGCGTCCGCAAACCGCTGGTTGACCGCGACATATTGTTTGAAAGACGCAGACTCGTAGAACATCTTGGTCTTGGGCGCGTCGGGGATGGCGTAATGGAGACTAGGCCACAGCACCTGGTGGCAGAATTCGTCGTATGCACTCTCGAACTCTGCGTCAGGTATCCAGACAGGAACCGACGCGTGCTCGACGAGCATGCGCTTGTCCACGGCGCGACGAAGGGGCTCTGAGAAGCAGTCGGTATGCGTGCCGAGTGCGCCGACCCAGAGTTTTTTCTTGAGCTTGTCGCCCATGCTCAGCACGGCATTATGCAGCCCGCCGTTGCAGTGGGCATTGTGCTCAATGTGCCAGTCGTCCCTGACGCTCCTCTCCGACTCGGGACGACGAGAAGACGAAGACCTAGAGGAGGGCTTGCGCTGGACGCGGGGCTTGTTGTCGCTGTGGGTCGTCTGGTGCTTGCGTCCGTTCTGTCCAAACGGATTGACGCTCTCGTGGCGCGGAGAGACGACTGGCGTTGGCTGGCGGGTCTTGACCTGCACGAGGTCGTCGACAATACTGCGTGCGGGTGGGTTGCTGCCGCGTCTACGGGGTTCTGGGCGTGCAGCCACGGCAATGTCGACGCGGTGCAAGACATCAGGGACCGAGAACGCGGGGAGACGGTGGTCCGGTGTGGGGATGGGGGAATCCGAAGCGACGACCACGGTGTCTGGCAAAAACAGGGCCGCGACAATAACGCGGCTGTTCTTGAACGCGTTCATGGTGGTTGGGGGGAGGACAGAGGGAGCGCGTCAGAGCAGGAGACCACCCATCTTGGCTTATACGTCACGAATGAGTGCGAGATGAGCGCTCGGTTCAAGCGGCCACATCCGTTCATATCACCAGGTTTCCCCATCGCCGACGCCGTTTTTGGCTGCTACGCACGTTTGTGTCAATCTACCTCGCAACTTGGCTAAATCCTCGCAACATCGAACCAAAGAAGCAGCGATGCTGGGGTTCCGGTTTCCTCCGCAATAGGCCCAGCGCACCCGACCGGAGCACCGGAAACACGTCATTTGCACAGGGGATTGTCCACGCAACCCGACGCCTTAGATGCATACTGGCCGAGCGCATACAAAAGAACGCGTGCATTTTGGTCCCGTACGCCACAATCGCTCGTCCGCCGTGATGTGCTGCCGTTGAGAGGTCGGAGAAACTCGCGGAGGCTTGTGGGCGACGATCGTGCGCACGGCAGTTGATTTCCGGCGGGAGTAGGTGATATCTTATCTACGCGATCAGGAAGTGAAAGTTGAATTTAAAGCCTAGTAGTGTGTACAGGTTGGGACGATAATGAGCGATAAACTATGGTATACAGTTCAAGCATCCACTTCCGACCAATCACTGCCCTCAACCTCCGATTTTTCAACCGGCTTGATCGTCTCGGTGGATGTTGGTTCGGCAGGAAGCAGGAAAGTGTCGACGGGCGAAGCAGGTGTGTCCATGTCGTACGGACGTATCGTCTCCGCAGATTCTTCGGGAGCAGCTTCGGGAGCCCTCTCGGCCCGACCGGCGAACTTACGCCAACGCGCCGCGACAACACTCTCCAGCTCATCTAGAGCACCCTCGACCTTTCCAACCGCTTCCTTGCGGGCATGGCGGACCTCCTCGTCACCGAAGCTGTCCACAGCATCGAGACGCGCCAACAGCTTGCTCAACGCGCCGTGGTAGTAGCGAACCGGCTGGTTGTGCGCGCTGTAGGTGAGACGCGACATGACCGAGTCGCCCTCGCTGGCGCCAGAACCACGTGGAGCGGGTGAGCTCGTGCGGGAGGTCGAGAAGTCGAGTTGTTCAGGGAAAACCCATTCGTTGGCGAGCGAAGTGAAAGTGGTTTCGACGACCTTGATCTCAGCAGCGGACGAAGCGAGATCGGGGACCGGCGCAGGGGCCGGCGACTTGCCCTTCGGGTCTTCAGTGGTGGTATTTGCAGCGTCGAGATCCGCAAGCGACATGCGAATGGCCTCTGCGAGGTCGGCGTCCTCCTTCGCCTGGTCGCTCTGGAGACGCGTCTGAAGGTCGGTCTTCAGCTTGGCTTCGGTGGACTGCGAGCAAGAAGCCTGCTTGGAGGACTGAGGCGCCGTCAGTGCCGCTGAAGAAAAGCACGAAGAAATATGACAAACCTCCGGCTGAGTAGTGCGTGGTTGGCAACCACCAGTGAACATGTTAAAGAGCTGGGACATGTCGACCTGCACGTGGTTCGCCTGGGGACCGAGGAAGTGCCCGAAGAGCTGCTCGAGGCCAGGATGAGGAGCAGACGGCTCGGCAGACTTCTTGGGCTCGGGTTCTGGTGTCTTCGACGACGAGGCTTTCGGAGCCTGGAGTATTTTGAGCAACGACGACATGGAACAATAGTTAGGACGAACCTCTGACTGAGTCGGTTGCTGGTGCTGCTGGAGGGCCCCCGCGAACGCATTCAAGAGTTGTTCGAAGGGCGCCGCAGCTTCAGGCTGCTTGGGTTCCGCTTTGACCTCTTTCGAAGCAAGCGCAGCCTGCTGCTGACCGAAGAGGCTGCCCAATATCTGCTCAAGGGCAGGTTGTTGCTCCTGGACCGCGCCGAACAAGTTTCCAAGAACGTCGTTGACGTTGACGGCGGCCGGCTTGGGCTTGCGAGCCGCGATGAGGTCGTTGAAGTCAACATACCGCTTCGAGGAATGAGCATTCAGCAACGAAGATATATGGTGGAGACGCACAGTGGGTCTCGTCGACCGATTGACGAGAGCAGCAAGCCTAACCTGCTGGGCCCGCTCACGTTCACGGGCCTTGCGAGCCTCGAGCTCCCGACGACGCTCCTGCTCCTGCTCCCGGAGAATGCGCTCACGCTCCTCTGCCGCGATCTGACGACGAAGCGCGTCAAGATCGAACGAGGTGGGCGCAGGCGCGTAACGAGTGGTGGTGGGATAGTACAGGTCGTCGTCGTAGCGCGGCTGCTTCATCGACTGGATCTGCTGGAGACGATAGCGAAGTGCATCCTCCTCCTGCTGGAGGCGTTCAGCCGCGAGGTATTCAGCCTCGGCGGCCTGGGCCTGGGCGACGGCGGCGAGGTACTTGTCGCGGGGAGAAGGGCGGTATGAGGAGAACATTGTTGTTGTTGTGGGCGTTTGGTGAGTGAGACTTTGCAGCGCCCCATTTTGGCTTTTATAAGGAGAGACGCGCGTCGAAGAGGACGCGCGGCCATTGTAGAACGTGCTAGACGCGACGCGCGTACGGTACTGACTCTGGACAAGCCCGATCCCCGACGCTGACGAATTAGTGATCGGCAATCAGCAGCTGACGAGGGCTTTGATCCATATCCCGCTCCGCCTTCAAGCTTCAACCGTCATTTTGGAGGCAGATTTTCGCTTTTGTCCAGCTTGATTCCGCGTCTCGTCCATCTTCTTGCCTTGGATCTCCCAGCGAAATCGGCAATTTACTAGTAACAGCTCCAGGAACCATCCACTCGTCGCATCTACGCCTCGCGCCGCTGGCCGTAGTAAGTCCCCACCTCCGCTGTCCCTTTGTCTACCTCCTACGCACGCGCCCACTTGTTTCCAGGCCGTCCGCGATATGAAATGCTTCCGCGGCTAGTCTTCCGCTTTGGCAGCTTCCCGGCCTTCCTTGTTCCCTTTGTACGCCTCCGAACAAAGACGCCATCGCGAGTCGCACAGCAAATTGGCGGCTGAAGACACTAGGATGCATCAACATGCGGCGAAAATCGTGGCCATGATGAATGGCCCGCAACCTCCGCGAAAACAAGTCCTGGGAGAATCTGTGATCGGCAAAGAGGGTATGCCTCGAGGACGCGGTTGGGTGCTATTATGAAAGGGAGGTAGCCCAGCGACGTCTACGTCGTGCGCTTCTCAGGCAGAAAAGAACGCTTTGAGTGGGAGCAGCACTGTCGCATTCCGGACTGCTATAAATCCCTCAAGCCTCTGTCGAATCCGCGCCCCTACTGTCGCTCTCAGCCATCGCACTACGCTATGCCATCGCGCAACTCCAGCAATCGTCGATCGTCCTCCAACCGCGGATCTATCACTCAGATAAGTACGTCAATTTCCCCCGAGCGCAGCTTGAAAACTTCATCTAAATACCCGGCAGAGCGCGAAGAGGATCTTTGGGACGCGCTTTCCCTCTCGCCTCCATCTAACGACTCTGGTCTCGATGTCGAATTTCCGACACCGCGGCCGCGCGCCGCCGGCCGCTCTTCCGCCCAACACATCCCCCGTCCACCCAACCAGTTCATCTGCTACCGTTCGCACTGGTGGAACGAGAACAAGCACTCTGCGGAGGTTGTTCGCGATCATCGGCAAGTGAGCCGGCTGGCGGGGATCGCGTGGAAGGCGCTTCCCGACTCAGAGAAGGCCAAGTTCGCGCAACAAGCCGAGATCGCCAAACAGAAACATGCAGACAAGTACCCGCAGTACCACTATCGGCCAACGGGACGGGCATCGGGCTCTGCGAAGAGCAAGAAACGCAAAGCCACAGTGGATACGGACGATGAAGACGATAACGACGAGTGGGTGCCGTCGTCGGCTAAGCGGCGCAGGGTGCAGCGCGAGCGCGTTCGTTCCATCGTCCCAAAGTGCGAGTCGCCATCTGCTCCACCCACCTTGTCCCTGCCTACGCCACCCACACTCGCTGAAGACGCGCCAACTCCCGACCTCGCACCCGACACGTGCTCAGAGACGTCCGAGCCGAGGGTCAAGTTGGAAGAAGACGCGCCAGTTGCTCTGGTTGATGCATACGAAGATGATGATGGCTTCGTGCTCACGGCCGACATCCCGCCTCTCGACCTCTACGCTGGCTCGTTATCGTCATCCAAGGTGTGTTCGTTTGACTGCTTCATTTCGGGGGGATTCCAGCTGACGTCTGGTAGAAAACATCCGTCGTTCTCGCGTGCGACAACCCTCCCGCGTTGCAATACACAGTCACGCCGCAGTTCTTCAAAGCCGAGACCTCATCCGAGGCACGGGACGCGTTTCTGTGGTGCAACAGCGGCTACACCAACGAAGTACACCTCGCCGATGAGCTGGATTCCGACGACGACGCGTACCATGTCCCCGAGTTCAACTCGGACGTGCAGTTCACCAACCCGTTCGCGATCCCATTCGATGCAGAGTTCGACGACATGGGCGGGTTTAACGCGAACGGGCCTCTGTAGAATTCTTGTAAACATTCGATTGTGCTGTGTTTGTGTTTGCGCTATTGTACAATTGTATTGTGGCTTGCCTCGTACCAAAATGCATCTGCTCCTTATTGCCTTGTTTTGGCGCGCTTGGGGGACCGTTCCTCGGTCCCGTCGGGCACAGATATTCGACCTGCGGCCTTTTCTTCACGTAGCCAAGATGTGCATTGCTCTGCCGTCCCGCTAGGGTCTTCGAGTTGCCATTCCATCACTTTTGCGAGGATTTGGCCCGTCCATGCACCGGGTTTAGCGGCACCAAGTGCTGAGACGACAGCATGTCCCTGAAGCAATGAATGGATGTAGGGAGGAGTTACGAGGCGGCGTACCGTGAGTATTGGCTTTAGGTCTCCAACGTTCCCGAGGTCGAGTTCCTCGACACGTGACGCGAACGCGTTGTACAACTCGATAATCGGGTCGGCATTTTCTGCTACAAACAATTAGCTTGAGCCATCAGATGAAAGTGATTGCGCGCACCGTCGAGTTTCCCTGCCTCCAAATCGTAATGCGGCACAAGTTCTTGCACTAACGAGAACAACGCAGCAATCGACCACCGCTCGTCAGCCGGCGCGTAATGCATCGCCTTTTCCCTCAAAAGTAAACCCAGCGCGACGCGCGGTGACGGCTCCTGCCAGCGGCTCAGTTGCGGGCCCTTGAGCGTCTCGGCCGCAGCGAACAGTAGCGGTATGCCGTCCAGGAAGTGATTTTGCGTCCCGACCCGCAAGGACTCGCGCATCACGCAGTCGAGTGTGGGTTGCGGCTTTTTCTTGCGGTCGAGGAAAGTGAGTGATGCGAAGGGAGTGAGAGCGGCGGCGAGGTAGAGCCTGGCGCGAACGCTCGAGTCGGTTCGTGCCAGGGAAACGAGGGATGGGTGGGGTGCTTTTGTGGTTGTGGTTGCTTGGGATATGAGGGTGTGTAGGATGCGTGCTGCTTTGACGCTGGAGATGCTCGGCCCTGGCGGACCGGATAAAGTCGCAGTCGCTTCGGGAGGAAGAACGTTAAAAACTGCGTTATATAGCGAGAGTTCGTGGATGAGTTCGATGGATCGCAGCGGATCCGGTCCTTGAAGAATTAGATTGGCCAGTCTGCTCGCGGAACACCTTGAAGCACCTTTGATCATCTTGGAGACTTCCTCCCCGACACGGTCTCGTGTTACTTTGGTTTTCAACGCGTCCTGCACAAGGTCAGCCTTCCACGAGTGGAAAACAGAAAGGGCGACCTGTATCTCCGGGTCGCGCACACACGCGGCCAACTCCCGGTCAATCTCAAAGCCGAATCTGCCTGCAAAGCGCAGACTCCGGAGGACGCGTAATGGGTCATCCAGAAAAGTCTGACGCGGGGGTAGAGGCGTGCGTATAATGCCGCTTCTGAGGTCAGGAAGGCCCTTCAACAACTCTGAGTCGCGTTAATTTCCGATTGAATTTGGGTTCGCACCTGTTCAGTACAGTCCTCGACCTCTCTTGAGTGGATGTTGTAGAATAACGCGTTTATCGTGATGTCTCGACGGAGTGCGTCCTGTACTGGAGTACCGAATGCCTGCGTTCAAGCTCAATGTGGGGAAAGGGCAGATTTTAAGGATGCACGCACGATAGAGGTCGGAATCCGGCTGTCCGCGGCGTACGCTTCGCTCCGCAAGTTGACCAAGTCCACCTCGAGACCGAATATCGGTATACGGGCCGTCTGGAGGTGTTTGGATTGCTCCGGGTTGGGGTTTATAACCGTGATGTCGCCTGTTTTCACATCCTTGCTTCGTGCAAATCGTTGGAGGTGTTCTGCGAAGACGTCGCCCATCATGTCGGAGAGTGCGATGTCGATGTCGTTGCTTTCCTTGCCGAGGAGCTAGTCATCCGGTGAGCAAGGTAGAGAGAGGTGAATGCGCGTCGTTAACACCTTGTCGCGAACCCATCCGCCTGCTATTCGACATGAAGTCGTGACGCCTTCAGACTCGCGCAAGTGGATGCAGCACTCGTCCAGAAGGGTACAGAGCTTGCTTTCAACGGCGGTGAGCTCGATTTGGTGGGACATGGCGCGAAGCAAGAGGTGTTTGACTCGGACTAGTGGTCGTCGCAAAACAAGCATGAACGACGCGATGTGTGACCGAGTCTGTGTATTCGCGACTGGTACTCCCCAAGATCCTCGATAATACTACTACTACCGTCTGAACAAGACCGGGATATTTCTTGAGTACAATTTTGCTCGTCATTCCGAGAGTGTGCAATAATTTACATCAGCGTTGGGAACAACCGTGCTGGTCACGTGTACAGTCCTCTGCTTGTCCCGAGCTATCACTTGGATTCGACCGCCATTTTGTCAGGCACTCGCCAGCGCCGGCCCTCCTTCTGCGTGCACCTCCTCGACGTCGACTGCCTCACTCCACAATGGGCAATGTAACTTCTTGCTGCGACCCATGCTGTGAGCTCGTTTTTTCTGCTACTGTCGCTCTCGGAGCTGACTTCTTGCAGTCGGTTCGCGCAGGTCCCAATCTTATGAACCCTTGCTGCTTGAAAACGAGAGAGAGGCAGTAGCGGATCTGTTGCAGTATCTTGAAAGAATGGGTTTTTTTCAGAGTCCTAAACGCCAATCTCACAGCTGCGGCAGATAGAACCACTACAAACTTTTTCACCGGCTCCCCACTCTCGGCGCTCACAACACTGTCGTTTTCCGACAACGTCGACCTGCAGCGTAGTGCAGCGCTCGCCTTTGCGGAGATTACGGAGAAGGAGGTCCGCCCCGTTGGCCGGGATACGCTCGACCCTATCCTCTTCCTGCTCAGCAGCCATGACACCGAGGTCCAACGAGCTGCCAGCGCGGCCCTAGGCAATCTGGCCGTCAACAGTGCGTCCACCTCACTTTACGTCCTACAGCTAACTCTGCCGGCAGCCGACAACAAGCTTCTCATTGTGAAACTCGGTGGTCTCGAGCCCTTGATTCGCCAAATGCTTAGCCCTAACGTCGAGGTGCAATGCAATGCGGTGGGCTGCGTTACCAACCTCGCCACGCACGGTCAGTAAGACTCCTCATTTCGCCGATCCGAGTTTCATATGTTTTTGCCAGACGACAACAAGACCAAGATTGCCAAGTCGGGTGCTTTGGTGCCGCTCACGCGCCTCGCTCGGTCCAAGGACATGCGTGTTCAGCGGAACGCAACGGGCGCTCTGCTCAACATGACGCATTCCGGTACGTAAAAACACCCGCCGCAGTGGACTGCACGACACTGACTGCGCCCCAGATGAGAACCGCCAACAATTGGTGAACGCGGGTGCCATCCCGGTCCTCGTCGGTTTGCTCAACTCGCCCGATACCGACGTCCAATACTACTGCACGACTGCGTTGAGCAACATTGCGGTCGATGGTGCAAACCGAAAGAAGCTGGCGCAGAGCGAACCACGGCTTGTCGCTAGTCTGGTGGCCCTGATGGACAGCTCCAGTCTGAAGGTCCAGTGCCAGGCTGCGTTAGCGTTGCGAAATCTGGCCAGCGACGGTGCGTCGTTCGTGTTCGGGCGTCAATCGCCTGCCACTCATCTTCCCTTTTAGAGAAGTACCAACTGGAAATCGTCAAGGCTGATGGTCTCATGGCGTTGCTGAGGCTGCTCCAGTCGACCTATCTTCCCCTCATCTTGTCTTCTGCCGCCTGTGTCCGGAATGTCTCCATTCACCCTCTAAACGAGTCGCCGATCATCGAGTCCGGCTTTTTGCAGCCGCTCATCAACCTTCTCGCGTTCAAGGAGAACGAAGAAGTCCAATGCCATGCCATTTCGACGCTCCGCAATCTGGCTGCCAGTTCCGAGAAGAACAAGACGGCGATTGTCAAGGCTGGCGCGGTCCAGTCCATCAAGGAGCTTGTCCTCGATGTGCCCATGAATGTGCAGAGCGAGATGACTGCATGTGTCGCCGTGCTGGCTCTCAGCGGTGCGTGGCCCCGATCCTTGCGTGTTTACTCATGGGCTCATCGCCGTCTTGATTAGACGACCTCAAGGGTCAACTGCTGGAGATGGGAGTTTGCGAGGTCCTCATCCCGTTGACCAACTCGCCGAGCTCGGAGGTCCAAGGCAACAGCGCCGCGGCCCTCGGCAACCTGTCGTCGAAAGGTGCGTTCCTCACTGCTCCAGTACACTTGTTCCTGACTTAGCTTCAAGATGGCCGCAGTGCTTCTGACGATTACTCTGCTTTTAATGATGTCTGGGACAAGCCTGAAGGCGGCATGCACCGATACTTGTACCGCTTCCTGACGAGCACCGACGCGACCTTCCAACACATTGCCGTATGGACCATTGTTCAGTTGCTGGAGTCCGGTGGTGCGTGTTCGTGTTTGTTGGGCTGGCTCTTGCTCACGTCTTGATTAGATCCCGTACTCATGAACAACATTCGGAGCTCGCAGCTCTTGATACCCAATATCCGAACGCTGGCAAGCTCGCGGACATCGTCACACAACTCGTCCGTAGGGACGCCAACGTCCCATCGATCGCAGAGCCAATCGTACCAGGATACGGAGACCGGCGAGGGCCAGGGCGAAATCCAGCAGCTTGGTCGTCGGATTATCGAAATCCTCGAGGGCGAAGACCCGGTTTCAGGCAGCTTACCGGCAGGTTCCCACATGCCTGGATCTTCTGTGGACAGCGAACACGAGGAGCTCCGCCGCAGCGTTCGCGAAGCCTTTGCACCGGGCTCTCACCGCTAGCCGCGCCGAGCTGGGTTGTTTCCGTTTTTCCTCTGGTGTATCGAACGAACGATTTAGTGGCGCGCCTAATACCATTTCTTATGTACCATACAGCAACCATACGTGCTTGCGTTCTCCGCTCGTTTATTTATCGTCTTGATTATTCGCGGTCGGTGTTGTGAGCTAGATGGATCCGCTGTATATACAATTTTCTTGGAATCCACGACCTTGCTCTCTGCATCTGTTGCAGTCTATTTCGGTCACGAGCCGGAGCGCGGCGCGACAACAATGCGGCCCGGGACAACAAATGCGGCGCGGGGTGCTATTGGTCACTGTACTCTCTTCTTCCCTCCATCTTGCTTTGCTACTCCTCGTCGCCACTATAGACGCGCACGCTTCCTGTTGCGCCATATCCACCTCTCGACGAGGACCTATAACTTACGACTCTTACGACTTCGTTGCGACGACCGGAAATCATGCGACCAGCTTGCTTGCTGCCCGTTCTTGCACTTGCTATGGACGGCGCTTCAGCCAACATGCTGAAGCGGGCCTCTACGCTTGCGACTAGACACACGAGGAGGCTGGCCCGGGATCTGCGGATTGCGTTTGGTAGTGTCCTGCCGCGCGAAACCGAAGCCCAGCAGGTTATCTACTGCAAGAGCAACCCCAGCGGTGCAGATACGCTGTCCAACTCCACCACCGGGACTTCAGGATCGGGTGGGGCGTCGGTCGGGAAGGGCTCTTCCTCGAAGGGCAGCGGCACGGCGACGGGAAGCGCGGCTGGTGCGAGTGCCAGCTCCACATGGTTCTTGACTCAATCCTACGTGTGTAATGCCCCCGCGTTCTGCTTCTGTGCGCTGATTTCTAAATCTGTTTTTTTTTTTGGGACAGTCGGGCTCCAACTTCTTTGACGGTTGGTCCTTCTGGGATTACACCGTGAATGGCGCCGACCCGACGCACGGCACTGTGAATTACTTGAGCCAGTCCGCTGGGGTGCGTCCTCTTCATTACTCTGTTGTGGCTTGTGGTGTTAACGGCGTTTTGCAGCAATCTGCGGGACTTGTGCAGATCAACTCGGCGGGGAACGCGGTCATGAAGGTCGACACGACCCAGACTGTGTCTGGAAATCGGGACGCGATACGAATTACGACGCAACAGTCGTTTACGGGTGGGCTGGTCATTCTCGACGCGGTTCATATGCCGACCGGTGAGTATGTGTTTTTGTGGGCATCCATGCTTTTTACCGTCATGCAGGTTGTGGGACATGGCCGTGAGTCTTTCGGCTTCAGGAAGGATGGACTGGGGGCTAATGATCTATTGCAGGGCCTTTTGGTCTAACGGGCCGAATTGGCCGACAGGTGCGAACGAAGCTCCTTGCCACGTCTGCGATCTCACCTTACCCAGGCGGAGAAATCGATATCGTAGAGGGGATCAACAATTATACGGACAACCAGTCGACGATTCATACGGCGCCTGGATGCGCTTTAACGACCGACAACCCGGCACAGCTGAACGCAACTGCATCTCAAGTTACTGGTCAGTATTTTGCTCCTTACTAGCGGCAGGCATAACTCTCTTGCAGGCGGTACAGATTGCGCGGCTGCCACATCTGGGAACGCCGGCTGCGGGATGGCCTCGTCGGACGACAAATCTTTTGGCGTTGGTTTCAACGACAACGGTGGTGGTGTTTATGCCAGTCTGTGCCTCTTGTTACTTTCATTGACAGGCATGCTAATGAATCCTTTTCAAGTGCTTTGGATATCTAGTGGAATCTCGGTCTTCTTTTGGGAACGGCAGTCCATCCCCAGCGATATCACTGCCGGCGCTCCGCAGCCCAAGACGTGGGGCCTCCCAGCCGCGCACTGGCCCGCGTCGGACTGCAATCCCTGGAAGTACTTCTACACGCACGTGGTCATCGTCAACACGGCGCTCTGCGGGGACTGGGCAGGCAGCGCCTGGACCTCAACTGGCGCTGCTGGCCAATCACAGAGTTGCGCGACCCGGACGGGCTACTCGACGTGTGCTGCGTTCGTACAGAATGAAGGGGCGTCGTTTGCAGAGGCTTGTGAGTTGCTTTGTCGACGAGCTCATCCATTCCTGTCTAATCGCCTTTTTCTCGAAGACTGGGAGATCACCAGCGTTAAGCTCTACAACACAACAGGACCGCTCTAATTCATTATTGGGGGATAGGATATAAGAGAAAGAAGAACGGGATAATATGCGCTGTATTCACTTGGCTTACCACTGCTCTCTGCTGTATCAGTAATTGGAGGGAGGATTACTTTGTATTGCGTACAGCTGGTTCGCGGTGAAGAAAACGTGTGAGGCCATTATGCGGCAACGCGTTAACCATATCGATACAGTATCTACTTATTGCTTTTCCTAGATGAGAACTAGAATTCGAGTACAAGTCGCGAGTGCTACGTAGCCTACAACATTCTGGTGTACATGCAATTCACCAGTGCCTGATCTCGAGCAAATCCGCCACTGCCTCTCTCTCGTTTTCAAGCAGCAAGGGTTCATAAGATTGGGACCTGCGCGAACCGACTGCAAGAAGTCAGCTCCGAGAGCGACAGTAGCAGAAAAAACGAGCTCACAGCATGGGTCGCAGCAAGAAGTTACATTGCCCATTGTAGAGTGAGGCAGTCGACGTCGAGGAGGTGCACGCAGAAGGAGGGCCGGCGCTGGCGAGTGCCTGACAAAATGGCAGTCGAATCCAAGTGATAGCTCGGGACAAGCAGAGGACCGTACACGTGACCAGCACGGTTGTTCCCAACACTGATGGAAATTATTGCGCAATGACGAGCAAAATTGTACTCAAGAAATATTCCGGTCTTGTTCAGACAATAGTAGTAGTATTATCGAGGATCTTGGAGAGTTCTAGTCACAGACTCGGTCACACGTTGCGTTGTTCATGCTGTTGTTGTTGTTGTATAACAGCACTGTGGTCCTACGCGGAAAACGGCCGTACCAACTGCACAAACGGAGACGACCTGAACCCTCCTACGGGGAACCTCTATCTCCTGCCCACACAGCCAGCGCACACCATAAACAAGTACATGTGTTGGATAAACTACTCCAGACGAGCTGATGGAAGCATTGGCAGGACCACCGGCTAAAACCACGTGGGACCTGATTGGAGTTCCCCCCGCATAGGTAAAAATCCCCGGTGTCCACCAGCCCATAGCCATGGTTTGTTGTGCTCCCATCGGGTCCGCCCTGTAAGGGCACCAGCCATCACAGCTGTGACTGCGTCAGCCACACACACACAACTACACCAAGGGCGGTGGAGGCTATGGTAATGACCGTACCAGCAGGGACCGAGGGGGTGACCGATAGGGGGGATGAGACCATGGTCGAGAGTGATCACACCACGACGATGGGGAGGAGATCGCAATGATGGACTGGGAAGAGTGGGACGACCTCGAAGTCGAGCAAGAGCCGGAATACCGACGAGAAGGGTCGTCGGCAGGGAGGAAAGGGTCCAAGCACCTAGTCACCGAAGCGAGTCTAGCAACAGCTGCGCAGCCAGGACGGCGCGGTGAGCGATGTCGTGACAAGCAAGGCAGCCAGCAAGTAGGCGCCACAGCCAAGGCAAAGAGCGGTGCCAAGGACAGTACCAGAGTGCGCACGGTGGGTAAGGGTAAAACTATATGCGCAGTCAGAAATAAGCCAGACCGAGTGTCGTAGAAGCGACATCTTGGTCAAAGGCATACGAAGAAGACCTAGCCATAGAAGGAGGGAATGACCAAGTTGAAATGTGAGGTACCAGCGAGGAACGGATGCTAGAACCACCCAAGGTACGGACCGCAGCCGAGTCGGCGCAGGTCGACATACGAGGAAGGAGGACGACGGGATGACGGACGTCGTTGGAAGAGGGGAAGCGGTACAAGGGCGAAACCACCCAGGTAGAGAAGGGGAGGACACAGTGCAGACCAACACCGTGGGGCGCGACACAGAGTGCATCGCAGAGGCGACGTATGACGGGCGTCGCCGAGGGGGCGGAGAAGTTGTACAACGACCAACCACGCAGACAAAGGAGGTGGCGAGTCGAGGAGAGGGGCAAGGTTTGCCGAGCGGTGGTGAAGACCCCAGTACCCCAAGTAGCTTCAGCATAGCCCGCGACGACACAGACGGCCAGAGGCGAGAGGCTGGAGTGACGAAGGACAGAGCACCTGCCGACAGCGGCTGGGACAGAGCGACCCGACTGGCAGACAACCAGAGCGTGTTCACCGGCACGGCGGCTACTAGAACGTCTGGTGGGTCGTACCAAGAACAAGGAACCCAGTGCACTACCTCTATGCGGGGGGGACGATCCGCAATAAGGAAGAGAACGATCCCGGGAGTGACGGACCCAGGCCAGGCGAAGATAAGAGTGAGGAGACCGCACTGATGGCGTGAGCAAGCAGAAGAACAGAAAGCAACCGACTAGTGAGTAGAGAACCAGAGTGAATTAGCAAGTCCTAAGACCATATAGCTCTAAGACATACCTAGCGAGCAGAGAACCAGAGAGATCAAGCCCAAATGTCTGTGGTGCTCCCCTCACATCTATATACTGAGCTACGACGCGAGAAGGGAAGCCTGTGCACCATGAGGTCCGGCAGTGCAGGGCAACGCACATGCAGCAGAGCATGTGGTGCGCAGCATGCTCGCGCAGCAGCCTGGGAACAAAGATGTGGTAGCGTACTGGGAATGGTCTGGAAGGGGCATAGCTGGGAAGAGGGGAGTCTGCTGAACACAATGATACCCCAGACGAAGGGGAATGGATGAGGGAAGTGGAGGAAAGGGAGGGAGAATGATAGAAAGGCTATCGCCATGTAGATAAGAGCGCAGCATGTGAACAGCCTTTGATAGATATATATAGAAGCCAGGCAGTCCAGCCCAGGTCCGGAGCACCAGGAGGATCGCAATCAATGATCAGAACATGATGATGGCAATGGGAATGGTGATGAGAGGACTGGGGGAGTGTGCAGTGCCAAAGGGAGTTGACTAAGGCGTGAAGGCAACGCGAGGGAGGCTGCAGAGCACCGGAGGTGGTGCAGGGTGCGTCACGAATGATGTGACGTGCGACACGTGACCAGTGTGAGGGCACGTCCCTTTACATGCCCTTTGAATCCACCCCCAAACCGCTACGAGGCCGTGCCACATGCACGCAAAAAAACAAACACCAAGGAGAGCCGGGAGACGTGACAGGCGAACACGCTCCTATGCATGTTCCGAGCGGCATTAACGACGGGAAATTGTCGACGCGGCGAGATGCCGGACGTCGCAAAGTGGGGTGGCCCATTCCGACCGAGAAGGGAATACGCCAGTTTGAAGCTTGAGCCACCTTCCGCCCGCAACGAGTCTGTGACACGGCGATGACGCACTCAGTCGGTTCGGGATTGGCCCAAGAACAAGATTGGGAGTGCAGGAGGAGTGAGATAAGACAAAAGCATCTCGCTCGAGAGGTGACGAGACGACGAAGAGGGGGTCGCAGAGAGCGCCATCGCGGTCGCTTGACAAGGGCAGAGCTTGCTGAGGCCGACGGGTGAGATGCAAGAAGGCAGCCAAGGATGATGCATCGATGATGGGGAAGCCAACAACAAGAACAGCAACGACAAACACATCTCCTTCCTGCAAGTGGTGAGATTTTGAGCCGGAGAGGAGGACGTACCGGTGTACTGTCTTCCCGACAGTCTCGAGCAGATCCATGACAGCGGAAACAATGGAGGCATTGGAGGGAAGAAATTGATGATGGACATCAAGAGCAAGTTCTTGTTTTGACTTGGCGACAACTACTAGTCCGAGTCAAACACCTCTCTCTCGGTTTGCTGCTTTGCCCAATGGAACCCAGTGCTTATTGTACTAATTTGAACCTAAGTTCAGAGTGTAACACAATGAACTTGTAGCGGTCAAGTTGCAAGTTCATTATTGATTGAATTACTATATATGGGAAGCCAGCATCAGCCAGTGCAAAATTTGATGTAATCATTGCCTTTTTAGGCTGGGAAAGTGCCTGTAATGAGTAACAGCTACCAAATAGGTTCAGTTCAGGGTGCACCATAATGCGTAAGCTGAACTTAGGTTTGAATTAGTACAGTATAAGGGCAAATCAAGGTCCTCAGCGGCGCCCGCAGCACCTATGTTCTCACTCTGCGACGCTTGCTGACCCTCCGTTTCACAATTTTTTTTTGGGGGGGGAGAGGGGGCAAACAAGTTATCATGTGATCTCAAACACTCACATGTCTGTCACATTGTGATGCTAAGATTTCAGGATCACATCTGTGACCTCATAATTTTGAGCTATGCCACCACGGTATGTTGCCAAGCATGGCCAATAGGCGATTACCTCAAAAATACATGAATGCTTGTACAATTGTGAGCAGCACAAACCGACTGAAGAAACTGCAGTCAGCTTCAAGTGCAACATGACTCAGAGCAGCAAAAAAAAAACGAGCTTACAGCATGGGTCGCAGCAAGAAGTTACATTCCCCATTGTGGAGTGATGCAGGCGCAGAAGGTGGGCCAGCATTGGCGAGTGCCCAACAAACTGGCGGTCAAGTCCTGAGAAGCCAAGTGATAGCTCGGGACACGATGATTGGATAACAGGCACAGTATGACAGAGTGACTGCGTACATTGCTCTCAATGCTGATGCTTGCCCATATGCTGCGCCAGCCTGACTTGCTCTACGACAAACATAAGCATGATTCAAGAAGTTATTGCTGCAGTTCAAATACACACCCAGATCATAATTGTCATCCATGTTCTTTTTAGTTGGTTGTTTTAGCGGCATCCCATGATTCACCTTCCGCGTAGGGCCTCGGTCAAAATACCTAGACTTGGTACACTGTAATCATCCATCCTCTCGCTCTCCACTTTCCACACATCAAATGGATTTTCCCTCAAGCGCAAGCCAACAACTCTTCTTGACCAGCAGCTAAACTCTCCAAGCTCCGGTGATAAGCCGCTTTTGAACACACACGTAGAATGGCAACATTTTGCACGCCTTGACATTTGCGCACATCTGGAACTAGTGTGTTTCCCTGCGCGGCTAGTGGACTTATCTACGAAGGTGTCGTGCGTGCAGGAGAAGGGGATACCGCTCGTCGAGGCATTGCTGGCGCTGGGTAAACCTTGTCAAAGCAGAGTCCAAGTTGTGTACAGTCCAAGACCTAGCAAAACACCAAGAAGGGGAGCAACCTGGGGAACCCAGAGAACCAGGGAGAAGGGTGTGGCAGCCCGGACTTGGAGGAAGAACACTGATAGGGGGATCCACGCATGGGACTAGGCATGTGACCGTACCTTGGGCATCGCGTGGGGCATGACGACGTTGTGACCCGAATCTCCGGATCTTGATGCGGAGCCAACCACGGTTGATGCAGGTGACAAAGGGCTGTGCACGGTATTGACCTCACGGAAGTTGTTGGGCAGACCCAGGTCAATCTCGCGCAAGTTGTAAAAGACGGGGACGTCAAATAGATTTTGCCTCAAGCATAGGCCAACAACTCTTCTTGACCAGCAGCTAAACTCTCCAAGCTCCGATAAGATGGTCACTTTCGACGATGCAGTCAAGATGCAGTGGAGTCAAGCTGGTTCAACATAAGAGCCTGCGATCCAGGAAAGCATTGCGATGATCAAAGGTCATATCTTGGCACAGATTCAACGTGGAATTGACTCTCGTTGGATTTTTGCAAGGTGCTTCCTCCAGCCTTATGGTCAACCTCAATCCTTTGTACAACCTTGGAGGCATTGCAAGCCTTGCTGAATGGATTCCTCCAATGTGCCCAGTAAGCTCACTGCTGCGCAATGCCTGCTTTTTCTGCGTGCATATATCCACTTTGTCCTATTTATTTGAACCACAACAGAGGCTGATTTGGTGCTCTAGTTACGTCTCAAACCAGAACCGCCACTACCGCCCGTTATCACAACAGATACATTCAAGAGAATATGCACAGCCTTGACCGCCTCTTACAGTCCAACATCGAGCAACAACAAAAAGAACCCTGACAATGATGGAGCCCTCATCAACAGCAGCAACAACATCGAGCCAAACAAGCACGACAACAACAACATCGTCAAGGCCTCTACACCGCAGAAGGATACAACTGTTAAGAGGAGCGCCACTGCAGAGGATGCAAAAGAGGACAATAAGTTTGAAGAGGAAGAAGCTCTGGTCCCTTTGCCCCATGTGTCCCTCCCCCGATTGAAATCGCCGGTCAAGAAGAAGTGTTGCACATGCAAGCAACTTGAGTGGGTGGTAGGCACCTTATCTCTGCTCACCAGACACCCGATGCTGATAATCTCTATAGTGTATTGATGCTGAGCTGGACGGAGAAGATGAGGCTTGTGGTTGCCTGTTGTTCTTGCACTGGGCACCCTGATGAGTTTCAAACAGGACACCACTCGCAACATATACCCTTGCACATTCTGTAGCCTCATTTGCCTCAAACACCTGTGCATTGCCAATGAAGACAGCATCTTGTGCGATGTTTGTGATTGTGCCACCCATATCTCCTGCCTCAACCCGTCTGCTCAAGAAGCCATATATTTCTGCAGCCACAACTCTGACCGAGCTTTGAATTTGCAAATCGCGCAACCTAGGGTCGTGGCCGATGCAACTCCACCTGTAGAGCCCATCATATTCCTTTTGTTCTGCCGACCCCTCACTAGTACCATTTGTGCCCAGGCTGCTGCTCAATATGGATAGCCCAAAGTTTAAGCTCAGTCTTAAGATCCTAGTTTGTGGTTGTATCTATTGCATTCAAGGCTGCTCACGGTATTGCAGGAGATATTGACTGTCTACCCGGACGGATGGATGTACGAACATATACTCTTGGTACGTTTTCGGCTGGATATTGTGTTATCCAACGTACAATTCCGGGAGCGACTTTGTCCAGGAAAACGCACGTGTGTTTGTTTACTTGGTGAGGTGTAGTTTGCCTAAAAAGAACAGTGTTGGGGGTTGGTTGTAGGGAAAGTGAAAAGAGGGGTAGGAGAGGATAGTTTGTCCAAAAGGGAACTTCCAAATGCTCTGGTCAGGACAATTCCTTTCAGTTAAAGGTCAAACGCTGACTGAGGGCCTGTTGAACTTGGTCACAGATTCGGTCACGTAAGAGCAAACTGTTTAGACAAGTAAACCAGTCTCCTGTTGGTCTTCACTTCTATTCCAAGGCTCTGTATACTTAAACAGAAGTCTAAGCAGACTGTACAGTACCAGAAAGTGTACTAGATAGGTAGTGAACTCAATGGCTAAGGCTAGCAGTAATCCAAGCAAGACTTGAACTCGAAGCGGAACAGAATGGAACAGGGGGGGAGGTACCTTACAATTCTAGTGCAACTACAGGCCTTTATATACTAGTGACTGTACTACAATTGACTCTGGTTGACTCCTTTTGCTCCTGAGTCTGAT
Organism: Mycena chlorophos; assembly: GCA_014461115.1. Classification (NCBI taxonomy): domain Eukaryota; kingdom Fungi; phylum Basidiomycota; class Agaricomycetes; order Agaricales; family Mycenaceae; genus Mycena; species Mycena chlorophos. Next base: position 627,829 of record JACAZE010000007.1, on the reverse strand, counting down.
TGACTAGACCCTGACTCTTATTGACTTCAGCTTGACTTGCCTTGACTGAGACTTGACTCTGCTTGACTTTGTACAGACTCTGGGTGACTGCTCTGCTGCTTGACTCTTGTTAGACTCAAATAGAGTCTGGGTAAGTAAGGCAGACCCAGATTGAATCTGCGTGAGCAAGCAGAGTCGGTATAGGTTGCTGCTACTTGCTGAATTTGAAGAAAGGTATTGATGCTCACTTTCTCTTCTTTATGCTAAACACAAAATCGGCATGACAACGTCTGGCAAACCTTGCATCCTCACAGCTCATATGCAAGTAGCTGCTCACGAGGCAGCACAATAGACAAGATGTCCGTGATGCGATATCTGCTCTAGAGCACCGTGGAAAGGTCAAACACGTTGAGGTAGGTAATATATTCAAACTGGCTCCTCTTCTAACAAAGGTTTGACTGCAGTTTGATAAGTGCCACAAGGTGCTCCTCAAAATAATCTACAAGCATGCTGCATACCAATAGGTCTCACTGCATGCAACTTGTTCATTGTTTTGCATACCAAAGCCCGGTTTTTGTAACCCAGATCCAAATGAAGAGAACAAAGTTTTATATGTTAAATCTTGCTGGAATGTGGTGTACATAGTGTTGATATTAAGCAAAGCAGGTTCAATTGCCCGATGCTACTCTCCAGTCTGTCAATCCTTGCATCTGCAAAACGACCTATCCTCACTTCCACGTGAACAACTAACATGACAACGCAACGGTGAACAATTGTTCGCGTAGGCTTGCTGCCTAGGACTCGGGGATGAGTACTCAGTTAATCTCGCAGAGGTCGTCCTCGATGAGCTGGACGCCGATGGGACTGATGCTACAGAGCTAGACATGAATGGGACGTGAGTCTTCATGAGTAGGAAGCTGCGTGTGGTTTGTTGTTAATGTCCTAGGACATAGCCATTTGTTAGTGTGGCAGGGTCGGAGAACCGCGTCAATGGACCGTGCAGACTTTGGCTCAATAGTGGGATGGCAGTGGTGGTGCCAGCGCCAAGCCCGAGTGGTGGGTTTGACGAGCTGAGTTGAAGAACAGTAGTGAGGTCGGCACAACGTGGGTTTGGTGCTGGGTCTAGAGGCGAGCGCTGCTGTGGTGAACGGTGAAGGTAGTGACAAGCAAGAGAGGTAGTGCAGAACTCAAGAAACAGTGACCTGGGGTTTCAATAGGCGGGCAGCATGGAGTGGGTACTGAGTCCAGGAGCATGAACAATGGCGAACAGCAATGGCAATGGTGGAGATGAGACGAGCTTGGTGCGGAGGCCAGCAAGAATGGCATTGAAGAAACTGCGACCTGGCATTAATGGTCAGCAAGAGCACTAGGCACAATTCAGCAGCACATACCTGGACATCGAGCACGAGGTCAGCGCCGATGGCATTGAGCGCACTCACACATCGATGACGACACAGGCCCTCCACCGCTGCCCACGCAACGGCTGTCTTAGCTCTCTTCTGATGGCCTATGTGAGCGGGGGTCTTGGGCAAGAAGAAACATGCACCAGGGCTGGCCTTTATATAGGTGAGTAGGCGGCTATGCTGAATTCAACAAATGGGTCGAGGCGTCAACACGTTTGTTGACTGTGGTGGCTGAATGAGAGAATGGGTGCAGCACGTTATGATGACGCATAGCGTTGATCCTTCTCTCTCTCTCTTCTTTTTTTTCCAGATGAAAATCACCTGGTGTGCTCCACTCTACATCGGCTTATACGTGGTCCAACACTCCGTAGATGTTCTGTATGTGGCTCCAAAATTCTTGATGATGAGCTGTGTATGGGCTGCGATGACACAAAGTCTGTGGAACCTGCTTGCAACAACTAAGCACATTACTGCTGTGTTTGCATTGAGAGCGAGGAAGAACTACCTGACATATATTATTGCAATGCAGCTTGTCGTCATTGAGACTATGCAGCTGGCCGCTACATCAGGAATGAGACGATTTAGGTAGGCGCCAAATGTTGCGGCAGCGCAGCGGACAACGTAGCTGGACAAGGAGCGGAGGATCACAGCAGAGTTGTCAATGCCGACTGTCCCAGCATGGAACCGACAATCAATAAGGACGCCATGCAGGAGGACGAGAAGCCGCTGTCTGACCAGATTCGATGCAGATGACCTGCGATACATCCTTCGACGTGTTTTAAAGGACTCAATGTGTCCTACCGTCAATGAAGATTGAATGTGAGGGTTCCCAAGATGAATCCCCAACTCCATTCAGCTGCCATCGACCCTGAAACACGTTGAAACACGCCGGAGGTTGTGCCACCCAGTTCTCCGTGAAGGAAATTGGGGTAGAACGGCATACCGTCCCTAAAATCAAGGCCCAGATTATTCGAGAGATGCGGAATAGACCACCTATTAAGCCCAGATATCCCCTCTACTTAGAAGGACTATACCCCCCGTGCTAGTCATTCTAACTAGAAGGGATCTCCCTGATTCCCCATTGCTGCAGTAAATACAGAATAAATGCTACAATAAATAGCCAAAGGCAGGACTTGGTGCAGACATAAGTCTCTAAGTCAATGCTATTGTGATCCTGTAATAGAACTGATGTCTTTTGATGTATCTTTGATGATATATCCAAAAAAGGAAACTTGAGTGATATCCATGCTAGATATGAAGACACATTTACAACTAGGACAAGAAATACACAAACTATCATCAAATCATCTGTCAAATCACCAGGCCGCTGGATTTCTTACAAGTGTGACATCAGTGACTCCATCCTAAAAAGGAAATTTCCTTAACCGGCTTGCTAGAAGCTGACAAATGTTACAGATGTGACCAAAAAAAATGAAAGTTGTAGATTTCATCATCGTAAACAACTTTCATCAATTGACCTAAGCCGGCATCACAACTGTTATTGCACTAACCAGGTATTATACTCTGTTGTTCTGTGACACTATAATTGCTTAGGCCAAAACTCTTAGTGTCAGCTGCCAAAGGTATTCATAACCATAGGGGAACCTTTCAGCATACCTCCAGACTACTTTAGTGCCTGAGATCCACCCATCATACTCTCTATAGCTGTTACATCAAACCTTTGATCTATAGAATGCCTGTAAGGGCAACTGTAAGGGCAACCCTACAGTGCCTGTGTGCCCAGGACGACACAGACAAGACTGGCAGAGGAATCCAAAGTATATTAGCCCTAGCTAGTGTGTACAGAGATGCTAGATACATACCTGGCAGAAGAATCCAAACAAAACAAGTCTAAGAAGAAGCTTTACCAGGGAGGTGTCACAGGTATAAGTGATACACATAATGAAGCTACTGGTAAATAAGAGTAAACAAGGATGTGAGGAGAGGAGATAAAGAGAGATAAGAGTGAGGGAGAGTAGGAGGGAAGAGGGGAAAGGGTATAGTAAGGAAAAAGATAGAAAAGTAAATGGAAAAGGATGAGACGTCCCCTTACAGGTCCGGAATACGATGACCCCGCCGACGAGGACTAATGATGTTCCTCTGGAGAAAGTGTCGCATGATGCAACCGCAGACCAAACTCTCAATGAAGCAATATCCTGTAACTTGATATTTTCACGGAGATGGGCAAACAATCAAATGGGGCTAACTACTTCTGCTGGCCATGAGTCTTCGGTGTCTTTGCCTTACACTTTGGAATATTAGCCTGACGTTCCACCCATCTTTTTGTGCGCCCACGAGACATCTCCAGCAGAGTATTAGCGGTGCATCATCATACGGAAAATCGACTCGGGGGCATTCATCTGCGCAAGTTGTCTGAGAAGGAAACGAAATACACTAGGAAACATGTACATCATGTCCCGTAACTCGAAGCTTACCATAGACCTGAATGCGGCATCCCAGTGGCTTGAGTGAAACAACCACAGCGCCTTCTTTGAGATTGAGAAAAAGTCTGCGGCATTATCATTCACTATAAAACGGTTTCAGTGTACTCTAGTATTTAGAGATCCCGTATACGCACATTTCCCGCTGAATACCTCATTGTTCAGCAAAACGCCATCTGCCATTTTAACCACCTCCGACATTGAGTGCAGATCTGCATGCTTGATAGTCATAGACCTATACATAACACCAGCACTCTTGCAGCACTTAGCAAACCCAGCAACAGCTTCGGCGGCAATTTTAGCTGTGTTCTCCTCAAGTAAGACACCAATACTAGTGCATCGAGTGGCAAGGCTTGCGAGCATGACGATATTCCCAATACACACCCACAGTCGACAAACAGCGACTTGGAAGTTGGACTGAGTTGCTGAACGAGCTTCAAGACAAAGTGCAGTTTGAGCTCGCTATAGACACAGTCGGAGCCAGCAGCGACTTTACTGACCTGACCAATGTGCAGAGATATCTTCTAGTCATGGAACCGGATGAAGTTTGCAGCATTGGTCGCGTTGATACGACACTGCTGCTCCTTCTGGTTGAAATCCAGCAGAAGAGGTAACGATTTTTTGTCACCATCGAAGGTAGTCCACTCTCCATCATCACTAGGCTATGGTAAGTGGTCATTGAGCACATATGACATAGACACACCCTATAACAACATAGAATATAGCTCTACCTGTCGGGGCATGGAAGCCAGCATGAACCCCGCTTTCCCAGCTATTGTCCCTATCAACTAGCTTATCAACTAGCTTAATCTCTTCTTTGTCGAGTAGGAACGTCCGCTCACTTACCCAGCCCCCCAACAGACGCATGTGGGATGGTTTGGGGGTCGGCACCCAGTCTCGTCACTGCATTCTGAAAAGTGTTCAGAAAGAGCGAGAACTTGAAGAAGAATGTGCAAGACTGTAAGGGCACTCATCAATCCTGCCTCTTGTTGGTCTTTACGGCGTCTGGCCGCCCCCAAGTGCACCTTCTTGTTTTTGATCGCTTTGGGCATAGTTGCATTGCCGTTTCCCTGCAATTTTCGCATGGGCGGCGAAGATGATACGTGCTAGTGTGATGGGTGAGGCATCTTTTCCTCTTTGCACCCAACCAGGTGCAGCTGCCATGTTCAGCGTTGGTGCCGACCTAGAGGCGTGGCCTGATTGTGTGGATGCGACCACAGCTACAGTCTGTAAGGGTGTGCTCGAGGTTCAGCTGTGAGTGTCAGTGTCGACGTTATGGACATGGCCTATGCAGTGCACAATCATGTTCCTTCAGGTTTATGCACATTTACTCACATACATTTCCAGATGATGCTATCTAGCTCATAGATGCCATCTAGCTCATAGATGTGCATATACTCATATTTGTCCCAGTAAACGCTCGATTCGCCGACAAGACCGTCAAACACACAAGAAGTGAGCTTTTCTCCAATATACTGTTCCTTCTCAACCTCCCCAAGCCCGTGTCACACTTTGAAGGCCAGATCAGGTGATCATATCAAGTGGCCATCACTGTTCAGGTGACTGTGAACATGCCTGGATTGTTTAGTGTGTTTCACCTTGGCATTAATGCGACACTTGAACTGGTTTCAGCTTAACACTAGCGTGACGCAAGGCTAAATGCTAGTTGACGCTTGGGTCTATTTCACATTGACACTAATGAGATCAATGATGCTGATCTGATGATTGTGGGAATCTAGATACAGGTATATAAGGAGGAGCTGTAGTGTAGCATACCTAGTTCTTTGATTCTCAAAGAGTACCCTCATACCCACTCTGGTCATCTGAACTCTTGTACCTCTTGTTACTACTATGTTACTATTACTGGTTACCATTGTCACATCATACTGTGACTATACGGTGTGACTTTGACATCAGATCAGACAAGGCCTTGTTTGTGACATGATCAAAGAACTCCCTTCATACTGTAACAAACTGGGAAGCAAAAAGCTCTGCCATTTTGGAAATATCATGTGAAGGAGCAGGCCTTGGGTGCCCATACTTTGTAGGTGCCTAGATAGGATCTCCCTAGTGTCATAGGAAATAATTTGAGAATTTATGGCTGCCGTCCAAGCAAGGAGATGACCCGCTGATTTCATCTTCCTTTTTTGGAAGGTCCCGGGAAGCGAAAAATGGTTTTTTTGTGGGCCTCTTAATGCATAATTGGCAGTCAAATTTGGTAAATGGGAAGTTCTATCCAAGAGGTGGTCCCATGCAGCGTTAGAATTCAAGGCATGGGGATTTGCTGGGATGCAAGTAGATTCTTCTCTGCCATGGTGCCAAATGAGGAAGTATGGATTATCTTGCAGGCCTACGGTGATATACAATGCTAAAATTCAGAAGAAGAGACCTTTATACTTTCATTCACCGCCTGTAAAACTCTCGACCGGAAAGGATGACGAAAACATGCATTTTTTGCTTCTCAGTATTTCTTGCTTCCTAGCTTGGTATAGTACCCTGGTGCCTTTTAATCCTCAACAAATTACTCTCTTACCTCTGACCTCCCAAACCTCCACCTACGTTGACAAGCTACTATCATCTTTTATGCAACCTTCTAATCTATCACTACCATCCGACCTATTCTACCAACCTCATACCTCTCTTGCATAATGGCTCCTAGAGTTGTTCTTGCTCAACTACTACCTTTCTTTGTCGGCGCCTCTGCAAAGTATAAAAACTTCAAAGATTATCTTGCTATATACATTGCTGCTTATAGCCATGAACTTGATACTGATAAGAAGAAAGTCTTCTTCACTATCTCTTTTCTGCGACAAGAGTCTGGATCACAATGTCTATCATCCAATTGGGTGCATAACTGGAAAAAGTGCACTCTGAATGCTGATGTGACTGTTCGTGCACCCTATACTTTTGTGGACCTCGCGATAGAACTTGATACTGCTTTTATAGACCAAAACTTTGCTCAGCTTATGCACATCAAATTGACAAAACACTCGGTAATGTAAGGGCAACCCCTGTGATGTGGTGTGATCTAACAACAATCTGGCAGGGGGGGTACAAAGGTCAATAACGCACTAGCTAGTACAAGGAGCACACCTGGCAGGAGGGGATCCAACGGGAAGAAACTTTGGAGACCTCTGTCAGGCGGCAAACTATTTAAGAACACTGTGTTGCGAGGTACAATAATGATGGGCTTGATCACATGCCAGGTCCCATCTTGATGGTTGTCGAGGCCCAACAGACGGTGGAGCTAAGGAGTGATGGGTGATGTGACTGCCTGGGGCCGGGAGCCTGAGGGTGTCACATGTAACAGCGGGCAGTTTCAGCTCGGATGTGGGCCTTATATGGGAGGTCAGAGGTCCAAGGAAATTGATCTGAGGGGTTTCCCTGATAATAAAGGAAAATTGTCACTTGTTGAATTTTTTGCAAAAGTTTTTTTTTTTTTTTGAGTCTAGTTTTATGTGGCCGTAGTTTTATGTGGCCGTTGTCCGAGGACATGCTGGCCATAATCTACACACGCTTAAAAGGTCGTAACTAAATCTAGTTTCAACTGGCATGTCCCACAGACACTGTTCTGCGATATCATACCCTATGGACAAACATATGTCCGGTTGGGCGGACGCACTCCAGAGCACGCATTTTGCGGATGAGTAAAGTGTGGGGGGTTTAGAGGCGAACCAGTCGCGTGAATAGGGTAAGCGTGTACTCCGGAAGCTTTCTGGTCTGCTTCGGCCAAAGCCTTGGTCATAACCGTACTTGCCCGTGGCGTACACGCGACCCAAACCAACGACAGCAGCCCCTAGTCAGCGGCAGCATCTCGACACCCTGCACCGGGTGCCGAAAAGGAATATACCTCGTTCCGCGAGCATCCTCTCTGCCTCCGCCGAGTTGGAGAAAACAATCTTGACGGTGCCGACCCGCAGATGCAACCAGGCGGCTTCTGCGAGCTTGGACATAGGCTTCACCTTGACCATGTCGCCCACCTGGTATCCCTGCTGCTCTAGTCCATCCGCAAGGCCAGCCCAGAAATCACCCGAGATGGACAATTCATGGACGACAACAGATGTTCAAGCAGCGTCCAGGTTAAGCGCTGCCATCCCATCGTCGGGCCGGTAGCTCCAGAAGACGCGAAGAGCGTCAATGACGGTCGCACGATGGAGATGGAGGTGGGATGCCGTGTAAGGTGAGCGGGCGTACAGGGCCAGGTTCCCGGCACGCGTCCATACAACACCTTCCAGATAAGATGCTGCACCGGCAGCCACTAGCGCTCTGTTGATCACGTCAACAATGTCCCCGGGTAAGCTTTGTCGACACCTGGGCGGCAGTGCGCCGAGCCACCGGAGAATGGCGCAGGTGGGCAAGCGTGGTGCCTGTGGCGGTTTTTTGGGCTGAGAGCGTTGAGAGTCACCGGCAGAATGTTGCCGGGCCGAGGTCGAGGCTGTCGTCGGTGCTGGCTTGGGGTGGGAGCCGTCCGTCGAAGCCTTGGCAGATCCGTGATCTGCTGGCTTGACAGGTGGGCGTGACGCCGCGCTGGCAAAAGTCGGGGGCGGGGTCGAGGTCGAGTGCTGGCTCACTCGCTGGCTCAGCTTGCCAACAAGGTCCAGAACGGCGGGTGGGTAGGCAGGTGTAGGTTCTCCCTCTAGCTGCAGGGTGTCCAAGGTCGCAATGGCACGAGTCAGGACTGACTGTAGCGTGGGCATGAGTAGCGCATGTTCCTCTGGCGAGGGAGCAGCGCGCGCTGCGGAGCAGTCTGCACCAGATGTGCAGAGAGAGGTAGCAGCGCAGGGGAGGGTACTAGTTGTGGGGCAGGGGAGCTACGAAGGGTCAAAGCGGGCAAGTCATCCGTACAACGCCGCTGGCTGCGCAGCGTGTCGGACCGCGTGGCTGTGGCTGGTCTCCCATGAGAGCGGTCGGAGTCCGAGCTCTCACTGCGGGGCTGGTCGCGGGCGAATGGAGCCGACAACGGGCGGCGGACTCCCGTTGTGGCCTTGCTGGTGACGGTTCCAATCAGAGGGCATCCTTTTGCAATAGTTCAAACTTAATGCAGAACACACTGGCTACTCTCCCTATGATTTCATAGCAGACTATAATACCTTTCTTATTGAACTGTTGGAGGACAATGTGAACTCTGAGATCATGTCTCAGATTTATGTTGGAGGTACTGTGGTGCCAGACAAATAGGTGGAGTTCAAGAAATGTCTTAGACAAATTGATGGCAACCTTGAACATGCTAAGATTTGGCAACAGCGACAATTGACAACTGTTGCTCAAAAGCTAAAAGGTTATTCAAGTTGCTAGACGAGCTCCTACTATGGAAGGCATTGTGTCAACTTCTGGTTTGACTGAGCATTATGTGCCTATGGACGTTGATAGACAGAAGCAACGTTCAGAGCTTTTCCGTTGCTAAAACTGTGGTAATTGGACACTTGAAACAAGATTGTCCAAAACCACCAAAGGGAAAGCTTAACCTTCGCTCACTAACTGTGGAAATCGATAGCATGGATCCGCAAAGTGAGGTTCTGGCGTCTTTGGCTGCAAAGCTCAGAGGAAAGTGTTTTTGATGTATGTAACGGACATAGCTCATCACACCCATCTGTTCATCAATCCTACAAATTGTTCATCATTTTCCATAGCTGTGACGCAGCACTACGGACTACGCCGTGCTGCGTCAATGACTGCGGGGCCTTTGCCCGCAGCCTTTACTTACAATGACTCGTTAGTGTACTTGATATTTAAGTAGCTATAGATTTCTCGGTACTTTAGCTTTAGCTTTTGAATCGACACTTACCTACGCAAGTTCCGTTTGACTCAACGACAATCTCGACAACTCGACAAGCTCGGACCGCCGAGATCGCCGAAGCTTCGTGTCTCTACCTTCTTTCACTCACTTGGAAGTAGGAGACGTCACAATGTGCTCTTCTCCTCAGGCCAAGGAGACAGGGCGGAAACAATAATATAGTCGCTTCACTATGTTAGGAGATTCCTAAGATCTCTCTGATACTTCTCAGGATACTGTTTCAACCTTAGTTGCTGGAGTCAGTGACTCAGATGGCAAGAAACATGAATAGAAAATCAGACACAATAGAAAATACTGGCAGAACCTGCAAAACCAAAGGCAGAATGCAAGTGATCAGCAGTAGAGTGTATTTAAGAAGGCCTGCAGAGGCAGTGTTGTAGAAAATAAGGGCCTTGATAAGGGTGAGGCTCTAAGCTATGCCCTTAATATGGAATCTACCCTTAATAAGGATGCTTAAATTAAGGGTTTTAATATAGGAATTTCTTTTTTTTGGACAGCCTTATCTCTGCTATGTGGAGAGACCATTTATTATCATCTGACCGTCTCCAGCAGGCCGAAGAAATTTCCTTTTTAGGTAGGTGGTCACCAACGTCACACCTGGAATATATCTGATGAATTGTGTCTACATTCTTCTTTTTTAGGACCCCTTTTGGTACAACCTACTTCCTCTGTTTTTGGGCGGAATTGTCATAAATGTTACAGTTGCCGGGATGCCGGAGAGTGATCCTTAGCCTGAGCCGGAGGCCCCAACTGAATTGCTGGAGAACCCACAACTTTTTGCGCTTCACTGTTTTGAAACCCAGGGCTTTGCATGCAAACCTGGGTGCAGATCCTGTGGGATTTGACCTCCATCGAGCTCAGAGCACCAGAGACATCTCGAGTAGTGCTGGGAGGTTGCTACAGCAGTGCAGGAAGGGCTATCTTCGTGTTGATGCCGTCGATCCACTTGTTGATGATTCTTTTGACAATTGTGCAATAGTTTGCTGGGCCAGTAAATGCATTATACAGTGTCTGCACTCTATTGACGTCTCGAAGCACAATCAATGTTCTTGCTCCGCGATGCTGGCTTACCTGTGACAGGGAGCTGTGGACTCCAGAGAGAGAAGGCTGCTACAGTCCCGGACAGTCAAACCTGACAACTTTCATTAGTCAAGATTGGCTCATGGGATCTGAAAACTGGGTGTACAGCTGGAAAGAGGGAATTTTTTGCTTCCAGAAACTACCTAAAAAGTTTCAAAAATATGAAGTTTTGATCTTGAATCACATCAAAAATTTGATCAACCGTGATTTTTGATACCATCACTTCGTGAGTACCACATAATTGAAGAGCATAGAAATAATAAAAGAATTCCCAAAATGGTTGACAGTTGTGCACCCACCACAACTGCCAGCCTGAATGAGTTCCACCTTGCTGTTTGGCACATGGTTGAGCGCAGAAAAATCTCCTCACTATGCCTATGTATTTTTTTCACGCATTAACCGCGGCATGGTTGAGGGGAACCCAAAAATCACCTTTGACGAGTTGTGGCTGTGACGAACAACCAAGAGTCCGACTACGACTGGCCCGTGAAGGCTTAGCAGACGCGAGTGGCAGACAAAGGGTCGTGAAATCGAGTAAATCTCAAGACTAGGGAAATACAGTCGAAGGTGCTCCTACTTATATACCCCAGCCCTACATGATGTCATAGTGAGTCATAACGAGTCCAGAACGTTCCTATTGTCCGAAAGAGACCTTTCTGGTTCATCAGGGTCACGACAGCGTAACGCGTCCCGGGTTATTCTTGAACCGACGAGTTCCCCGTGATACCATCCGTGATGCATGTTAGGAACTGTGCATCAGGTGTTCCGCTGATTCCCGCTGATCCCATCAGATCCCTCACGTGCCCTGTCATGTGACCCTGTCACGTGACCTCCTTTTCCATAATAAAATCAAAAATGTCCGCAATAAAACCCTGAGTTTGTGACGTTACCCCCTCGTCAAGGTCGACGTCCTCGTCGACGAAGGGCATTTTCGCGCGTCTATCCTCTCCCTGTCCTCGGTGCAACTTTCTCAAAGCGTCCAGGTAAAGCCATTGAACAGCTTTTTCTGCGGGTAAGGTAGGCTTTCATGTTTTGTTTTGAACCGTTTGACGAGATGGTCACAGTGGCCAAGGGGTAATACCGGCAGTTGGAAAGGACTCGGTTGTTCTGCCTCCAGAACAACCGCTGCCTGGGTGACCTCTTTTCGCTTGTTAAACTCTTTAAGGAGCTCCTTGACATGCGTGAGGTTCTTTGTCGGTTCCCAAGAGTCCTTGCTATGTGGGTACCCCTTCCACTTGACCAGGTACTGCCATCCTCTACCCATCCTATGCTTCTTAAGGATCTCCTCCACCTCCCACTCCTCCGCTCCGTTGATGATATCCGGCGGCGGACGTTCCTCGCGTCGGTGAGGCGGTGGCTCGTGATACAACTGTAAGGGGACGTCTCATCCTTTTTCCTTTTTCGTTACTTGACTGTTCTACCTTTTTCCTTACTATACCCTTTCCTCTCTTCCCTCCTACTCTCTCTCACTCTTATCTCTCTTTATCTCCTCTCCTCTCATTCTTGTTTGCTCTTATTTATCAGTGGCTTCGTCACGCGTCGTCACTTATACCTGTGACACCCCCCTGGCAAGGCTCCTTAGACTTGTTCTCTTTGGATTCCTCTGCCAGGTATGTGTCTAGCACCTCTGTACACGCTAGCTAGGGCTAATATACTTTGGATTCCTCTGCCAGTCTTGTCTGTGTCGTCCTGGGCACACAGGCACTGTAGGGTTGCCCTTACAGCAGAACAAGTCTCCCTCTGGGGCCTGCAGGGCGTGCCTGAGCTTGGCTGGAGAGTAGGAGAGGTGCCTTGGACAGCTGGAGACTGTTCCAGAACCCACAAGTACGCTCCCTGCCTCCCCACTCTGCCACATCATCACCCCGAAACTGCAACCCCCATATCTCCGCAACCCCTTGGCCGTTCGCGCTCGGCCTATACTCATTCGAACCGGATTTTCGACCTCTATCCACGCGTCCCGCCCCCAGAGACGATCGGCGCATCCGTCGTCGAGAACGAGCTCGATCCTTCCCACACACCATATTCGCCATATCTCGGCAACCCCGTAGTCGACGCGTACGCGCCATACACCGTTCGAATCAGACCGTCTCCCCTACGTCCCGGTACCACTCGCGTCCGAATCTGTCCACGCGTTCTCGAGAATGAGCGCGTTCTTTCCTGGCTGTGTTCATCACCCACACATCCCACCTCTGCAGTCGAGTCCCTTGCTCCTCCTTCCTCCTACACCCTCTCTTTCACCTTTACATGACTAGCCAGTCACTCATGAGGCTTTTGTTTTGTTGGTGTCTAGCCTGGAAAGTCCCACCGCTTGGCCTGCATATGCTGTAGCCAGAACAGCCTCTCTGGTCTGATCCCAGACAAGGTGGACCTCTTCCAACGTCGTTGCCAGTTGCTTGTGTTTCGCTGCTCATGTTCCCCGCTGTTCTACAGCCGCGTTCACGAGTTGTAGCACGCTCATAGCATCCACACTGCGCATCGTTCGTATAGGCAGCTCGCCAGACTTCGATTGAGTACGAGTTTCTTGAGCCTTGCTGTCGTGTCCACCATGGCCAACGTGGACCAACCTGTGTCTGCGTCGTGGCTACCGCCCCCGCCCTACACCGTCGAGGTCTTTGGCAAGCTCTACCGGCTTCTCCCCGAGCCACCCTCTGGCTCCTCTGCATATCGTCGCATCTACACTCCTGTCAATGCCTTCTCCACCCAAACTGTTGCGTGCTCGAGCTTTCTTGCCTAGAGTGCGAGGGCCAGCACTTCACCCAGGACTGTGGAGCTGGGGTTTACGTCCTTGGACCCCCATGCTTCATTGGCAGGAGCTTGCTCTCTTTTGGCATTATTGCGAGCAATTCGCGAGTGCCCGTGAGCGTCGACTGCAGCGAGAAGAGGACCTTCCCAATCTCGTCAAGCCGGTAGCAAGCGAGACCTTGACCCCGACCCCGACCCCGATTCCGACCCCTACTGCTGCGCCCTTCGCCCTCTCTATGCCCTCTGCGCCTCGCCTGTGCCTCGCTCCCCAGTTGTGCCACTGCCTGTGCCTTTGGTGCAGCCGGTTCACTCAAATCAACTCTGGCCCACAACCGCTACGCTCCTCTGACCTCTTTGGATGCGGAAGAGAGTACGGAATCGTCTGTTCCTGCTCCTGCGGTTGCCCAAGTTGGTATTGTCTCGTCTACTCCGCTGTCTGAGGCTTCGTCGATGCATAAATCCTACACTCCTAAGTGGGAACGTCGTCTGCCAAAGAGGCTCGAGTTGCGAGCAGCTGGGAGCACTGCAGCCTCGCTCCGTGTTCACGTCGAGCTGCAGTCCGTAATTGACCAGCGTATTGTCTCCACAGACGCGTTGGTTGATTCGGGAGCCACTAGTATTGGCTATGCGGATAAAGCCTTCGTAACCCGGACTGGCCTCTCCACCACCCCCTCTCAAGCGAGCGATTCCTGTCTTCAATGTTGACGGTAGTCGCAACGAAGAAGGGTCGATTCGCGAGGTGGTGCATGTCGTCCTCGGTTATAAGGGTCACTCAGAGCGTATGCTGCTTGCAGTCACCGGCCTTGGAAACCAGGATATTATCCTAGGCCATGGTTGGCTCAAGTATCATAACCCTGAGATTGACTGGAAGGCTGGCGAGCTCAAGCTCAACCGATGCCCCTCGCAATGCGGCACGTGTAAGCAAGAGGCTAGGAATGATATCCGTAACCTTAAGCTCAAACACGCTGCTGCTGCTCGTGAGCGGCAGGACCAAGCGCGTCAGCGTAAGGACTGCTGTCGTGGCCCGATCCTCGGGTGGTTGAGCTCGAAGAAGAGACAGATGATGACGACTGTACTCCTGCAGACGTCTTTGGCTGCGATTCCGACGATGAATTTCCAGATAATCCCGAGGTTGAAGATGGAGACCGCGTTTTTGTGACCTCTATCTGGCCAGAGGAGGAGTTCATCCGCGCCACATCTACCTTTTCTTCGCGGCTCGCTGAAGCATATGCCAAGAATGCGCCTCGCAGCGTCAAGGATGACCTTCCTGCACACTTCTACGACTTTGAGGATGTGTTTGCAAAGGAGTCCTTTGACGTTCTTCCTGACCGGAAGCCGTGGGATCACGCAATCGAACTCGTCCCAGACGCAAAGCCAGTTAACTGCAAGGTTTATCCTGTCTCTCCTGCAGAGCAGAAACCGCTGGACGAGTTTATTGAGGGAGAACCTACGCACCGGTCGCATTCGCCTGTCCAAGTCACCAATGGCCTCTCCCGTCTTTTTCATTAAGAAGAAGGATGGAGGCTTGCGGTTGGTCCAGGACTATCGTGCGCTCAATAACATGACGATTAAAAAACCCTTATCCTTTGCCGCTGATTAATGACCTTGTCAATCGGCTCAAAGGCGCGCGATACTTCACGAAGTTAGACGTGCGTTGGGGCTTCAACAACGTGCGCATTCGTGAGGGCGATGAATGGAAGGCTGCCTTCCGCACCAACCGCGGACTGTTCGAGCCCTTGGTCATGTTCTTTGGCCTGACGAACAGTCCTGCAACGTTCCAGACTATGATGAACGAGATCTTCCATGACCTTATCATGGAGGGTGTTGTTGCCATCTATCTCGACGATATCCTCATCTACACCAAGACACGTGAGGAGCACCTCCGTGTCACGAGGATAGTCCTGGAACGTTTGCGTCAATACCGGTTGTTCTTGCGGGCAGACAAGTGCGAGTTTGAGAAGACTAGGATCGAGTATCTAGGTGTGATTATCTCTCACAACCAAGTCGAGATGGACCCGGTGAAGGTTGCTGGCGTTGCCCAGTGGCCGACGCCTACGAACAAGAAGGAGGTGTCTGCCTTTTTGGGCTTCACCAATTTCTACCGTCGGTTCATCGAAGGCTTTTCGCACCTAGCTCGGCCCTTGTTCGATCTCACGCGCAAGGATGTTCCCTTCGCCTGGTCGTCTGACGCTGATGCTGCATTCACTGCGCTAAAGCAACAGATCACCTCGTCCCCCATCCTCGCTCTTCCCGATGACTTACGTCCTTTCCGGGTTGAGACGGATAGCTCTGACTTCGCTACTGGTGCAGTGTTGTCACAGCAGGCGGACGATGGCAAGTGGCATCCTGTGGCCTTCTACTCCAAGTCCTTATCTCCAGTGGAACGGAACTACGATATCTACGACAAGGAATTGCTGGCCATCATCCGTGCTCTAGAGGAGTGGCGACACTTCCTCGAGGGTGCTCAGCATTCTGTCGAGATTTGGACCGACCACAAGAACTTGGAGTACTTCCGAACCGCGCGCAAGCTCAATCGTCGCCAGGCCCGCTGGTCCCTATACCTCTCTCGCTTCGACTATACCCTCCATCACCGTCCGGGCACCTCTATGGGGAAGCCAGACGCGTTATCCCGTCGTGCAGACCATGGCAACGGGGCCAGTGACAACGAGAACGTCGTCCTGTTAAAGCCTGAAACCTTTGTGGTTGCAGCGCTTAGCGGACTCGCTGTTGCTGGTGGAGAAGTCGAGATTGTAGATGACATCAAGTCTGCAATTCGAGATAGCGACCTGGACGAGCCTGCCTTGCGCGCGGTGAAGGAGTTAAAGAAGTCCACTCGTCGCTCCCTCCACAGTGCAGAGTGGAGTCAGCGTGAGGGCTTGCTGTACTTCCGGGGCAAGGTCTATGTTCCTGCAGCACATGACCTTCGGCGACGCATCGTCGAGCAGCACCACGACTCTCGGGTCGCAGGGCACAAAGGCCGGTTCAAGACCCTTGAATTGGTCAGTCGGAACTACTGGTGGCCCCAGATGTCTCGTTATATTGGGCAGTATACGAGCACCTGCGAGGGTCTGCAAGCGCCCCAAACCTGGGCGGCATCTTCCTGTTGGGCAAATCAAGCCTATAGAGACGCCAACTGAGCGCTGGCAGAAGATCTCTGTGGTGTTTATCCCAGAGCTCCCTAACGCCAATAGTTTTGACTGTGTCATGGTCATCATCTGTTGGTTGGGGAAATGGGTACACTTCCTCTCTTGCCACACCAGCATCAGTGCTGAGGGTGCTGCAGGCTGTTCTACATGCACATCTGGAAGCTCCATGGCCTTCCGGAAGACGTGCTCTCTGACCGTGGTTCTCAGTTTGTAGCAGATTTCACGAGAGAGCTTTACCGGCTCTTGGGAATCACGGTTAGTGCATCCACTGCCTACCACCCACAGACTGATGGTCAGACCAAGCATGTCAACCAGGAGCTGGAGATCTACCTCAGGATCTTCACCAATGTGCATCAAGACGACTGGAACGAGTTCGTTTCCTCTGCCGAGGTTTGCATACAACAATGCGGTCCGCTCATCTACTCAACAAACCCCCTTCCTGCTCAATACTGGACGTCACCCTTGCATAGGCTTCTCGGTGAATGGCGTCCAAGGTTGAAGCTGTGAGTGAGTTGGTGGACCGCATGCGCACCACAGATGAGGAGGCTCGTGCTGCCATCCAGAAGGCCAAGGACGACTACACCCGCTTCTACAACTAGCGCCATGGCCATACCCTAGTCTTCAAACCTGGGGATAGAGTCTGGTTGGATGCCTCTGACATCGAGAGCGCTTGCAGACGAAGCTTACCGATCTGCGCATGGGACCATTCGGTCGAGCGCGCAGTTGGCTCTCATGCTTACCGCCTCAAGCTTCCCCCCCCATGAGTCGTCTTCACCCAGTCTTCCCTGTCGTCAAGCTCGAGCTTGCTCCTCCCGACCCCATTCCCAGTCGCGTGCCTCCCCCTCCCCCTCCTCCAGACCTCATTGATGGTCATGACGAGTTTGAGGTCCAGGAGATTGTCAACAGTCGCAAGTTCCGGGGCAATATTCAGTTCAGGATTTGGTACAAGGGTCACCCTCGTTCCAAGGCTGAATGGCACCCCGCAACTGATGCAGAGAACGCACAGGACAAGGTCCGTGAGTACTTTGCTCGGCACCCTGCTGCGCCTGGCAAGGAGGAGTGGTTTGAGGAGTACCCAGTGGAGGAGACGCGCCGAGTTGCTCTTGAAATGCAGACCCCAAGCGTCGGTACCAACTGCCCCAGCAGTCATTTGCAGAGCTATGGTACCGACATGGGCGTGCAGATGCAGACTCAGATTGGAGGGCTCGAGCGTCGGGGACGTCGCTGCCTAAGAGGGGGGTGATGTAAGGGGACGTCTCATCCTTTTTCCTTTTTCGTTACTTGACTGTTCTACCTTTTTCCTTACTATACCCTTTCCTCTCTTCCCTCCTACTCTCTCTCACTCTTATCTCTCTTTATCTCCTCTCCTCTCATTCTTGTTTGCTCTTATTTATCAGTGGCTTCGTCACGCGCGTCACTTATACCTGTGACACCCCCTGGCAAGGCTCCTTAGACTTGTTCTCTTTGGATTCCTCTGCCAGGTATGTGTCTAGCACCTCTGTACACGCTAGCTAGGGCTAATATAGAAAGAAGAATTCCTCTGCCAGTCTTGTCTGTGTCGTCCTGGGCACACAGGCACTGTAGGGGTTGCCCTTACAACAACGTCAGATCTGTCTCATTAAAGACCGGATATGTCCGAGTTCCGCCGGGTAATTCGAGCTCATGCCGATTCCCGACTTTCTTCGTGATGATGACGTAGGGGCCGGCCGGGCGATCGTTCAGCTTCTCGGAAGGACGGTTCTGTTGTACTTTCGATCCGTCCCACGTATACCTGATCGCCGACTTTGAACTCCGGCGCCGGTACACGTTTCTGATTGTAGTATTTCTTCATCCGTTCCTGAGCCTTTTTGATCGCAACCGTCGCGTCTTCCCATGCTCGTTGCATCGTCTTGGCAAACTCTTCCGCTCCCGACATAGGACTCGTACGGTCCCTCAACACCCTTCCACGGATGATAACCGTGATCCAGGAAGAACAGAGACACTTTTGTTGACGAATGAGCCTTGTCGTTGTGCACGCGAACTCGGCTAGAGGGAGCCATTCGGACCAATCAGATTGGTGATGATTGACGTAGATCCGAAGGTAATGCTCGATCTCCTTGTTCATTCGTTCCGTCTGTCCGTCCGTCTGTGGGTGATTGGCCGTGCCTTGGGTTCATCTCCGTGCCGAGCCGGTTGAGTTCCTGCATGAACTTCAAAACGTGGCGAGAGTCGCGATCGGATATGATCTTCCAAGGAACTCCGTGGTACCGTGCGATCCGGTCCCTCGTGAGCTTCGCAACTCCCCGCTCTTGATCTTGATGCTGACGGGTTCCACGTGTATTCTCTTGGTGAACGTGTCTACCCATTACTTGGATCACATCAAAACCGTTGCTGGCCGGCAACGGTCCGATCAAGTCCATGGAGATAGTCTCCCATGGTCCGTTCGGCACAGCGTGCGGCTTCAACAAGCCGTGCGTCCTCTGCCTCCACCGAGTCCGCTGACATGCGTCGCACGTCCGGATATACTCTTTGATCTGGTTGCCCATCCTCGGCCACCACTACTTCCGCTCCACCAACTCCTGCGTCCGATACTCTCCGGGATGTCTGACCAACAGTGTGTTGTGATGTAGGTGAATGATCTTTTCGCAAAGCTTTTTGTCACGAGGCACATAGATCTTGTCCTTGTACAAGATTAAGTCACCGTCTTGTCTCCAACCAGAGAGCGATTTCTCAAGGGCCTGCTTGACGCTTGTGTCCAAGTGCCTCGTCGACTTGATCGACTGTAGCAGTTCGTCCACTGGTCCCTCGAATTGGGCTTCTACCGCTCTGAACAATTCTGGTTTCAACAAGACGACATCCTTGTTGTCGTTTTTGCCTTGGTCATGGTTGGCCCGTCGAGACAGGAGGTCTGCCTTCTGGTTAAGCGCTCCGGGCCGGTGTTGTAACATGAAGTTGTATTGAGCTAACTCTGTTACCCATCGCGCTTGCCGTCAGTTCAGCTTCTGCGGCTGCTTGAAATATCCAAGATTTTGATGATCCGTAAAGATCTTGAACATTTCCTTTGCGCCCATGAGAATGGCGCGGTATTCCTCCAGTGCGAACATAATGGCGAGCATCTCCTTGTTGTAGATCTCGTAGTTGCGTTCAGTCTCCGTAAGGCTATGAGACATGAATGCTACTGGTCGCCATATGCCGTCCTGTTCTTGACTAAGAACGGCTCCGATCGCTCCTTTGGATGCATCAGCCTCTAGACGGAATCTCCCGTCGTCCGTTGGCAACGCAAGCACCGCGTCCTCTGCAATCCGCTGCTTCAGCCTCTCGAACGCCTCCTGCTGCTCCGTTCCCCAGGTCCAGCCCGCCTTTCCGGTCAACTTCGTAAGCGGTTTGGCCACTTCACTATAGCCTCGGATAAACCGTCTGTAGAAGTTTGTGAAGCCAAGGAAGGCTTGCACGTGCTTGACCGTCTTTGGCGTAGGCCATTCCATGACACCCTTGATCTTGACCGGGTCCATCCTCATCGAGTTGTGCGAAATCAGAACTCCCAGGTACTCAATCTCAGTGCGTTCGAACTCGCACTTTTCGGGTTTGAGAAAGAGTTTAAGCTCTTGGAGAACCTGAAGCACCCGTCGCGTGATCTTTCGATGTTCCTCCAACAAATCCGTAAAGATCAGGATATCGTCAAGATAGACCACCACGTGACCTTCGTTGATCAGGTCACGGAGGATGTCGCTCATCATGGCCTGGAACGTCGCCGGGAATTGGTAAGACCGAAGAACATCACCAGCGGCTCATACAGTCCACGGTTGGTTTGGAACGCCGCCTTCCACTCGTCTCCCTCCTTGATCCGGACATTATTATATCCCCATCAAATATCGAGCTTAGTGAAGTACCGGGCTCCTTGGAGCTTATGGACTAGCTCCGAGATTAACGGCAACAGGTAACGATTTTTGACCGTCATCTCATTGAGTTTCCAGGTAGTCCTGCACGGGCCGTAGAGATCCGTCCTTTTTCTTGACAAAGAAGAAGGCAGACGCCATTGGGGACTTTGATGGTTGGATGCGTCCACTCTTCAAGTTTTCGTCAAGGAAATTATCTAACTCGCGTTGTTCGTCACGTGATAAAGGATAGATCTTGCAATCGACGGCCCTGGCATCCGGCTTGAGTTCGATTGCATGGTCCCATGGTCGTCGCTCAGGTAACACGTCGAACGACTCCTTGGCAAAGACCTTCACAAATTCTCAGTACTGCTCGGGAATTTTTGCTTCCGTCACCTTCTCTCTGCTCGCTTCCTCCGCCATCTGCTGCGCTTGGGTCCCCTTGGCCCGTATCTCTATTGCGGGCTCAAAGTCGATCAACAGGATCGATTCACCCTCCTCCAACTCTGGATCCACTTCGAACTCCTCAGCGTGGGAATTACATTCCGTGGGGCATCGGGAGAATTTGATCGTCTGAGCTCTCCAATCAATTTCCGGATTGTGCTTCACCAGCTAGTCGTAGCCGATAAAGGCACGTGCTTTGCCTAATCCGGTCACAAGGAATCGTTGCATTTCCCAGTGATCACCAATCCCCATACGCAGTTCTACGGTGCGTGATTTTCCCTTGCTCGTTCTCTGTGCCATCCGCATTCCGCGCCGTTATCTCTGTTTCGAGCTTCTGCAACTCAAAACCCTCCGCCGCCGCATATGCTCTGTCGATGCACGTCGTAGTGCACCCATTGTCCAAAAGTGCTTTGATCGCTCGGACCTTCCCGGTCTCCGGTACCATTAAGGTCACCGGAACCAACATTTCGAACGCTTCCGCGCCCGCTGATAGTCCCGGCTCCTTCGCGAGCTTGGACGGTTGAGGTCCGGCTTGTCTTGCCGCAGCCTCCTTCATCCGGGTCTGATCCGGTACCCGGGTGTGTTTCGGTGCAGGCGCTACCTCCTCGTCATCGTCCGAGGATTGAGCCTCCGGAGCATCGCTCCCCTTTGAGTCTTTGTTGACGCGGTTTCATCTCCGCGGGCCTTAAATATTTCCCAACACTCCTCATTCCACCACGCGTCCTTCTCCTTTTGCTTCTGCTCCTTTATAGTGTTACGCCGATTCTGATTCTCGAGAATAGTAATACGTCGGGATTCAAACAGGAAATCGTGAATATTTTTACGTAGGGAATCCGAGTCGTTTGCATAGTACGTATCAGTGTCCGTGGTTGTACAATTGTCCATTCCACTCAGGAGCGTGTATTGTCCATTCTTCTCATCCTGCGGCAGCGGCTCCGGCCCTTTGGCCTTAGGGGCGGAGCGCTTCAAAAACCCTTCTCCCGCAGCTTCTCGACGATCTTGTTCAACATCTTGCCGTCCTCCTTTCGGCATCGTCGATCTGCGCTAGGAGTGCCCGCGCTAAACTTCTTTTGCGGCGGGTCTGGGCAGTTTTTGCTGATGTGACCGAACTGGCCACAGTTGTAGCAGCGGACTCCACGCGGCTTCTGCTTGGCCCGGTCGACGTCCCATTGGCACCGTCTCCGTCCCTGCAGCTTTCGCCGCCTGGGGTACTTGGGCCGGATGGGCAGCGCCAGCATGTGCCTGCCGCGCCCGGTGGCTGGTACGCCTGGAGTCCAGACCTGGTGCTGTACTTGAGCACCACCTCGTTGGCCCTCCACGAGCTTTTGCCGGGCAAGGTTGGTGTCGTTCCGGTACAAGGCCTCTTTCCATTTCTTGTGCGTGGTCGGGAGTATGGCACCGCCTGCGTACATGGGGGGTGTTGATCTCCGGGTTGACCGCCGTCTCCAAGAGCTGGATAAGGAAAGTGTCGAAACTGCACGGGTCCGAATGGGGATCGTACCCAGCCTTCTCTGCCAGCAGGTCGAACGCCTCTAGGAAGTCCTTGAGCGACATCTTGCCCTGGCGCATCGTCGTGAGTTTGACATGGGCCACCTTGGCTTCCGTCGTATCCTCAAAGACGTCCTTGAGTTCTTTTAGGAGCGACTTGAAGTCGTTGCCGCTTTTGAGGGTGCCGTCAACGTCTACATTGCGCTTCTTCCAGTTCCGGACCCAATCTGATGCCGCACACTGCGATCCGTCTGCGGTGCGCGCAAAACGAGATCGTGAACCAGATTTTGGCTTCTTGGGTAGGGAATTGGCTATTATAGGCGCAAATGTAGGTGGTCAGGGCATCCTGGAAGCCGTCCCACTTGGTGTGATCGTGAAAACGGAGGTTCGCGTGCGAGGATAATTTTGGATGCAGCCATGGGTACTGCGGTAAGAGGTTGTTGTGGGGGAGGGGTGGTTCGGGTTCGGGTTCTGGCTGTGGTACAAGGAGTCCCTGGGGGTCGTGGTACCAGTCGTAGCTGGGTTGTTGTGGAGGAGGGGCGGTACTAGAACCGTGCAACGTATCCTCGTCGTCTGGGCGATCGGGTAGCTCGGCGTCCTCGGTTGCGACTGCAGCGGCGCTCGGTGAGATGGTGCCGGTGACTGATACACTTGTAAGAGGCAAGAGAGGTTCCCGGGATGCGTGCCGAGAAGATCCGGGCGCCGATGGCGCTACGAGCGGGAGTACGGAGGAGTCGCCGTCCCGGAGCTGTTGCTAGAGCTCGAGGACTCGGATTCGATTCGTCGGAACCGCCAACCAGAGAAGGGGTCAGCGCATGGAGTATAGGTCCCAGACACGGTTTATAGCGTCGAATAAGCGACCGATCACGTGCCTGCAAGCAGCGTGGTCGGCGGCCAACTGGGCGTAGGTGACTCCGAAGTTTTGGAGGTACTGCGCGCGTTGAGGTCGGTAGAAATGAAGAAGGGTTGGGAAGGGAGGATGTCGTTTGGGTCGTCGGACCACGGATTGGGTTCGGGCGGTGCTATACCAACCACTACCGTCGTCGTTGCCCCAAGAGGCCAGGTTGTTGATAGTCGAGGTTGATGGGGCTCCGAGGGGCACCCTGTGGTCTTGAAGAACATAGTTGGCTCTTGCTAGTGAAAACTTCCGGGGCCTTCTACGACCCTCCCTGTGAAGTCGGACTAGGGTTCTCCCGTCCTAGAGATTGCCCTTGTGCCCCTGGTAGCAGTCTGGAAATCCTCCTTGCTAGCGCCTGCGGGGTTGTGCCCGTATGGTCACTACTCGGGAGCCGGTGATCGCGCAAGCACGGCCGGAAGACGCCTGTTCACTTGAGTGGCTGCGCTACGTTGTCGCCTAGCTCCTGGAAACCTAGAGCAGAACTAACTACGGCTATTCGATGGAGCCGGTGACGGGGAAAGGGTGGTGTGTGGTGAGGGCGGTTGTCGGTAGTGGGCGGGGGACTAGTCGACGATAGTGACGGGGTAAGAAGAAGAGGGTGGTAGGAGGCACGAGCGGTACGAGGGTAGGAAGAAGTCTTGAGATAATGTGACGAACAACCAAGAGTCCGACTACGACTGGCCCGTGAAGGCTTAGCAGACGCGAGTGGCAGACAAAGGGTCGTAAAATCTCAAGACTAGGGAAATACAGTCGAAGGTGCTCCTACTTATATACCCCAGCCCTACATGATGTCATAGGGATCATAACGAGTCCAGAACGTTCCTATTGTGCGAAAGAAGCCTTTCTGGTTCATCAGGGTCACGACAGCATAACACGTCCCGGGTTATTCTTGAACCGACGAGTTCCCCGTGATAGCATCAGTGATGCATGTTAGGAACTGTGCATCAGGTGTTCCGCTGATTCCCGCTGATCCCATCAGATGCCTCACGTGCCCTGTCATGTGACCCTGTCACATGACCTCCTTTTCCATAATAAAATCGAAAAAAATGTCCGCAATAAAACCCTGAGTTTGTGACAGTGGCGATCTATGTCTTGGCATACATCTGCTAACGGCATCTCGTCCTGCGCTGCTTAGCAGCTTTTGCAGCATTTCTCGGCCGTACTCAGACGGATTTCGATGATTTCTACATGGGTAGACTCCAAAAATTTTACTGAGCTCAGCTATGGTCCCAGCAAGTGCCAGGAAAATTTGGTCTCAAGAACAGCGCTGGAGCTCATCCGACCCAAACAGATGTCAACCACTTTGGGAATTCTTTTATTATTTTCTATGCTAAGCAACGAGAAGGATTGAGCAGCCCTATTGTACTCAAGAAATATCCCGGTCTTGCTGACACGGTTGATGAGATATGCAGACTCGGTGACCCGTCGCGTCATTCATGCTTGTTTTGACTCGGCGACGACCACTAGTCCGAGTCAAGCACCGCTTCCGGCGATGTCCCACCAAATTTCGCAAATCACCATCGAAAACGTGCTGCACCCACCCGCGCGAATGAACTGGGAGCGTGCTGCGGATCAAGTTCGGCATCTTGATGGCCGATTGAAGCTTTGGTTTGTCAGCGTCGGGGATCGGGCTTGACCAGAACGCGCGTCGCTCTAGCACGTTCTACAATGGCCGCGCGTCCTCTTCGACGCGCGTCCCTCCTTATAAAAGCCAAAATGGGGCGCTGCAAAGTCTTACTCACCAAACGCCCACAACAACAACAATGTTCTCCTCATACCGCCCTTCTCCCCGCGACAAATACCTCGCCGCTGTCGCCCAGACCCAGGCTGCCGAGGCTGAATACCTCGCGGCTGAAGGCCTCCAGCAGGAGGAAGATGCACTTCGCTATCGTCTCCAGCAGATCCAGTCGATGAAGCAGCCGCGCTACGACGATCTGTACTATCCCACCACCACCACTCGTTACGCGCCTGCGCCCACTTCGTTCGATCTTGACGCGCTTCGTCGTCAGATCGCGGCAGAGGAGCGTGAGCGCATTCTCCGGGAGCAGGAGCAGGAGCGTCGTCGGGAGCTCGAGGCTCGCAAGGCCCGTGAACGTGAGCGGGCCCAGCAGGCTAGGCTTGCTGCTCTCGTCAATCGGTCGACGAGACCCACTGTGCGTCTCCACCATATATCTTCGTTGCTGAATGCTCATTCCTTGAAGCAGTATGTTGACTTTAACGACCTCATCGCGACTCGCAAGCCCAAGGCGGCCGCCGTCAACGTCGACGACGTTCTTGGAAACTTGTTCGGCGCGGTCCAGGAGCAACAACCTGCTCTTGAGCAGATCCTCGGCAGCCTCTTCGGTCAGCAGCAGGCTGGACTCGCTTCGGAAGCGGCCAAAGCGGAACCCAAGCAGCCTGAAGCTGCTGCGCCCTTCGAACAACTCTTGAATGCGTTCGCGGGGGCCCTCCAGCAGCACCAGCAACCGACTCAGCCTGAGGTTCGTCACACTGTTGTTCCATGTTGTCGTTGCTCAAAATACTCCAGGCTCCGAAAGCCTCGTCGTCGAAGACGCCCGAGCCCAAGAAGTCTGCCGAGTCGCCTGCGCCCCATCCTGGCCTCGAGCAACTCTTCGGACACTTCCTTGGTCCGCAGGCCAACCACCCGCCGGTCGACATGTCTGAGCTCTTCAACATGTTCACTGGTGGTTGCCAACCACGCACTACTAAGCCGGAGGTTTGTCATATTTCTTCGTGCTTTTCTTCAGCGGCACTGACGGCGCCTCAGTCCTCCAAGCAGGCTTCTTGCTCGCAGTCCACCGAAGCCAAGCTGAAGACCGACCTTCAGACGCGTCTCCAGAGCGACCAGGCGAAGGAGGACGCCGACCTCGCAGAGGCTATTCGCATGTCACTTGCAGATCTCGAGGCTGCCAATACCACGACCAACGATCCAAAGGGCAAGTCGGCGGCCCCCGCCCCGGTCCCCGATCTCGTTTCTTCGGCCGCTGAGATCAAGGCTGTCGAAACCACTTTCACTTCGCTCGCCAACGAATGGGTCTTCCCCGAACAACTCGACTTCTCGACCTCCCGCACGAGCTCGCCCGCTCCACGTGGCTCTGGCGCCAGCGAGGGCGACTCGGTCATGTCGCGTCTCACCTACAGCGCGCACAACCAGCCGGTTCGCTACTACCACGGCGCGTTGAGCAAGTTGTTGGCACGTCTCGACGCGGTCGATAGTTTCGGTGACGAGGAGGTCCGCCATGCACGCAAGGAAGCGGTTGGGAAAGTCGAGGCTGCTCTAGATGAGTTGGAGAGTGTTGTCGCGGCGCGTTGGCGTAAGTTCGCCGGCCGGGCCGAGAGGGCTCCCGAAGCTGCTCCCGAAGAATCTGAGGAGACGATACGTCCGTACGACCTCGAGAGCCCCGTCGAGACTGCAGCTGAGCCAGCCCCCGTAAACCCTGTAAATCCTCAGAAGGAGGAAGACTGGTCGGAGGTCGATGCTTAAACGGACTACATCCAATTAATTTACCGCTCATTATCTTTCTCTTCGTGTACTTAAAGCACAATAACAATGCCAGCACCTTTGGAGGAATCATATGACCATCGATTCGTCACGTCCGACCCAACATGGCCACGGATACTTCCGAAACATTTCTCGCGAAACCACCATCACATCCCATTGAAGCTGCGACGTCCGCGTCTGGTACACAAGATGTGCTCGCCGCCCGCGTAGTGCTGGCGCCCGTCCCATATCATATCGAGGTGTGTTGCCCGTTTTCTTGCTTATTCACCTTCAGATCCTTTCAGGCAATTCCGAGTCTTCAGGTTGCAGTGACTCCTCGTCGGTCACATGACCGTAACTCACTCCTCCCCCTTGTCCTTAGTAGCAGCCTTGGCCGCTCTCCTCTTCGATCCCGCAACCATATCCCTCTTCTTTAAAGCATCCTGACGTCCAATTCTCCTTGCCGGGTTGACCCCCTCGTCGCGCTTGACCTTGCCCATTTGCCTCCGCCTCATTTTCGACGGTTTCGGCAGCTTTGTTATCCACTCAGGCACCGTCGACCCCGACTGCAGCAGCACATTCGCTATCGCCTTGAGGTACGGCGCGTCCTGGTCCGTGAAATACGTCACGGCCTTGCCCTCGCGGCCCGCACGCCCCGTCCGCCCGATGCGATGCACGTAGCTCTGCACGCTCGTCGGGAAGTCGTAGTTGATGACTTCGCGGATTCCCTTGAAGTCCATGCCGCGCGCCATGACCTCGGTGCTGACCATAACCCAGCTCTGACCGCGACGCATTCGTCCGACCGCGTCTTCGCGCTCCTTCTTGGTCATCCCCGCGTGTAGACAGTCGACGTTGGGTATCCCGTTCAGGACAAGTTCTTGGGCAAGGGAGGTCGCTCTTGGTTGGGACGAGGTGAAGATGAGTACAGGCGGGTCGTATGGTTGTGCCAGGTACGTGAGCAGACTCGGGAGTTTGGATGGATCGTCGGCGACGTAAGTGAGAGTTTGCGCAATGAGTGGTAAGGGCGTGTCTCTGTTTGGATTCAGCTTGTTGTGCGATTCGACGAAAATTGAACGAACTTGAGACCAACTACAACTCGAATGGGGTCGTTTAACATTTTCAATGCAATCTTTTCAGCATTGGCAGGAAGAGTTGCACTGAAGACGGCCTTTTGAAGGCTTGAATGCGTGCAAGCAGCAACGACTTCCTCGATCTGAGATAAAAACTCGGGATCGAGCATGCGGTCCGCTTCATCGAGGATTAGATGTCGTACACTGAATGCAACGGTCAGCGGCGTCAAAGCTAAGGTCAATCCATAAATGCCTCACTTGCCCAGCTCGAGGCTCCCGGCTTTTAACGCAGAAACGAGTCGCAGCGGCGTGCTAATGACAATGTCTATATTCTTCAGCTTGCGCTTGATGGTGGACGACAGTCTGCTCACCGACTTTATCCCTCGCAGCTTTATCTGACAATGTGTTGGAGGTCGCCTTGCTGAACAAGATGATTCTCCATTTGCGACCCTGTGCGAGCTTCAAACACTCGTTGTGGATTTGGTGCGCCAATTCTCTCGTCGGGGCCAGAACGACCGCACGTATTCCCGTGCCTGCGTTGCTGTTCGAGCTCGAAGATGGTGCGCCGAGGGAAGCCATAATAGGGAGCAGGTAGGAAAGCGTTTTGCCTGTTCCGGTCGGGGAAATAGCAGCCAAGTCGCGCGACTGAGAATTTTTGAGTCCAAGGTTCGACGCGGAAGAACTATCGCTTACCTCTAATAATATCGGGATTCCCTGGGACTGTATTCCAGTGGGATCATGATAGCCATAGGTGTTGAGGTTGGAGAGGATGAGCGACGAAACTTGGTATCGTTCTGCGAGCGCCGCGAACGTCTCCACCGCTTCAGGGATGTTGGATCCTTTTGCGACAATACGTTGCCGCGTTTTCTTTGGGCTTCCGTCCGGGACACCCTCGTCCTCGCTTTCGTCTTCCTCGTCTCCAATGTCCTCATCCTCCTCCTCCGAAACCGATTCATGCTCTGTCTTCCGCTTTTTCGCGATGCCGTTCGCATCTCCCTCTGATTTCCTCTTCCCGGGGGCGTATTTGAAGTAGTCCAGCTCTGCGGGCAATGCGCCATCCGTCTGCGATTTTGCGGCGGTCTGAGCTTTTGCGGGTGCTTTCTGCGCCGCGTTAAGGACCCAGGCTCGAGGAATAAGGACCAAAACCTACGTTGAAGAGGCTGGTGTCTTTCTGGAACCGTTTCTTGTCGAAGTTGAGGCCGCGCGAGAGCAGCTGGAAAGCCTCCATCGAGGCGAAATTTAAGCCAGACGCGTGACACGTAACCTTCCTTGCCCCCAACTGCCGCTGGAACGCGTTTGCCTCTCCAGCATGGGCTCAAGGACCAAGACAGCCGTCCGTCCGGCTGACGTCTTCACGCGACGCGTCTTGGTCGCATGGATGATGCACCTTCGGCCCGCCCTCCTCCTTGACTTCTCCCATTCGCCAGCCCCGATGTCTCCTGATCACAACGAACGAGATACTCCGGCTCAGACGACGCTTAAATATCGGGCGCTCGTCTATGACGTCCCGTTAAGCTCCCTCCAAGGATGCGGACGACTTTCTACGCCCTTCTGACACTCTGCTCCACGGCTCTAGCAGCGGTCATCGTTCCAGGTGCTGCCTGGACGGACACGTCGGGCAACTCGATCCAAGCTCATGGTGCCGGGATTATTCAAGTCGGCAGCACATACTACTGGCTGGGAGAGGACAAGGCAAAGAACAGCACCCTCTTCTCCGCTGTGTCTTGCTACACCTCGTCCGACCTTGTTTCGTGGACGCGGCAGAACAATGCGCTCACTCCTATTGCCGGAACGATGATCTCGTCTTCAAACGTCGTTGAGCGGCCGAAGGTGCTGTACAATAAGGCTGTAGGTGCATTTACGAAAATGTAGCTGGCTTCTGAGACGTTGTAGAATGCGGAATATGTGATGTGGTTCCACAGCGACACCGAGGAGTATGCTCAGAGCTTGCCTGACCGTACCCGGCATGACTGATCTCCAAATCAACAGCTACGGCGCCGCTATGGTCGGCGTTGCGGTCGCCAAGACGCCCTGTGGGCCATACACATACAAAGGCAGCTTTGCTCCCCTTGGCGCACAGTCCCGCGACGAGAGTGTCTTCCAGGACGGTGCGCCCTTTTCAAATTTCTGAAAAATAATCTGCTCATGGAATTTGGTTGCAGATGATGCTGACCAGACGGCATACTTGCTCTACGCGTCTGACAACAATGCAGACTTCAAAATCTCCAAGATGGACACGAACTACTACAACGTCACACAACAGGTCAACGAGCTCGCAGGTCAGTGAAAAAAATATTTCGTTCGATGTTTTTCAATGGTGGCCGGGATAGGCGCGACATTGGAGGCTCCCGGTATGATCAAACGCGATGGCGTACGTGTTCATCTCCGAGTGGAAGCACTGACTGACCATCTCCAAGGTCTACTGGTTGTTCGCCTCGCACACCAGGTGAATTCGCTCTCGATCCCGCGATTATATCTCCAATCTCTTTTAGTGGCTGGTCTCCGAACCCAAATAAATACTTCTCCGCATCAAGCATCTCGTCGACCTTCTCTGCACAGGCAGATCTCACAGGTACGTATATTCCCCTGCATGCAGCAGGTCTCGTGCTAAACGCGGTTTAGCCGAGGCCACGAACACCTTCTACTCGCAAAACGCGTACGACTGGCCACTCGCCTCCGGCAACGCAATCTACATGGGCGACCGCTGGAACGCCAACGTTCCGAGCATCTCATCGTACATCTGGCTGCCTCTCAGCTGGGCCACTGGCGTGTCGCAGCTTACGTGGGCTGATGTCTGGAGCGTGGACCTCGCAACTGGTGCGTGGACCATCGCTACTGGAACGACGTACCAAGCGGAGGCTGGTGTTCGGAGCGGAAGCTCGACTATACTTTCGAATTCAGCCTACAGTAACGGAGAGGTGAGCTCGAACTGGTCCTTGTAGCCGATTTTTCTCATTAGCAATGCGAAGGCCGTTGGCTATTTAGGTTCGTATTTCCGGAAATAAATCTCGGACTAGTGTTTCTGACTGCACCCAAGGCAATGGAGGCAGCGTCACGATAACCGTGCAAGGGATCGGCGCAGAGCAATGGGTCTCGTGCTACATCGCCAACGGCGATTCTACATGGCGCAACTCAACCGTTAGGTACGTTGACTTGCGAGCCGCGTATTCGTCCTGACCATTCGTAGCGTGAACGGAGGAACGCCTATCGTGATGCAACAACCCAGCACAGGCGGCGGGCTGGTTATCCTCTCGGTCCCCATTAAACTCAACCTGAAGTGAGATTCGCCTCTGGTCTTTTCTTGAGCTCATCTTCCTGCAGGTCTGGCTCAAATACGATTACTTTCGGCGCGGGACAGAGCAATTATGCGGCGGACCTTGATAAGATCGTTGTTTACACGGCTACCTGAAATATTGATCGGAACCATCGAATATTGATGCGAATGTCTGACGCGAATTTTCCCACTATGAGCGTCTTGTACGCAGACCGCGCCCTTGTCGTGCTGAATAAAGCGCCAGGGCTTGTCGTCCAGAGCCATGAATTTCTGGACGTCCTACACGACGTAAAACGCCGTCTACGTCTCGCAGAGCTGCCACTACGCGTTCACCGTCTCGACAAACCTACAACAGGATGTTTGGCGCTTGCCCGCTCGAAAACTCACGCAAGAGAACTTTCGACGCAGTTTAAACAGCATATTGCAGACAAGACGTATCTTGCGGTCGTGCGTGGAGGTCTCCAGAGCTTTGGTGGACGGACGAAAGGCACGATACGCGTTCCGCTGCAATACGACGACGGAAGGGCGAGCATCGTGCCTCTGAACGCGCCCAAACGCGAGGGTCATCGAGAGGCGGTGACGGACTGGGAGTTGGTCGCGTCCTCAGTGCGTAATCTGGAATCTGCAGGTGTCGAGTCGTGTCCACTAACTTTTTCGCCAGTCGCGTTTGCCGTTGTCTCTACTGCGGCTGAACCTGCGTACCGGAAACAAGCACCAACTACGTGTACATCTTACTGGTGCTCTGCAAACGCCGATACTAGGCGACACCATACACTCGCACAAGCCCCCGACAGACGAAATTCGTGCTGCGTTGTGGAAATTGCATCCAAGGCCACCGGAGGACAGGCTGTTCCTTCACGCATCTGCTTTGTCTTTCTTCGTGAGTTGCGCGTCCCAGTGGCTTGCTTTTCGCTTGAACCTCTCCACAGCGGTATCGGAAAGCGGGCCCAGACCGACGTTTTCGCGTACGCGTCGTCGCCCCCGTACCAAACGACTTCCATCAGCTCTGCAAGGAAGCACAATTGCCGCTGACTGAGACTGAGCTCAGAGGCGGTTTATTCATGCAAAACAAACCCTACGAGGAGTACGAGGAAGTACAAAACGGTAGAATTGAGAGCATTGACGGGGTTTGGATGCCAGAAGACCAATAAATACGCCTAATAAATACCTATATTCCCAGGAGAATGCCGTCTAAATGTCATCTTTTACTTGGATGCTTGGGCCGCGCTCATCTCCTGCTGCGTCTTGATCCAGCTGCCGATTCCAACCGCGATAGCACCGACAGCATGAGCTGTCGATGACGCGAGAACGGCACCACCTGCACCTGCAGCCACACCAGGCAGCGAAGGGATCGAGCCAGCCACAATGAGGATGGCACTGATCGTGCTCATCACCTTCGGGTGTTCGTTCTGCAGGAAATCGAGCGCGTGCGTGGCGTTGAGGAGCCATGCCGGGGCACGAACGGTGGTCCCGTCTTTGTCCTTGGACACCACCGGTCCAGGGATTGGCGGAAGGTCCTTGGTTGACGCGACCTGCATGGTGCTCGCCTTCGCAATAACAGCTCCGTCAGACTTGACTTGTCGTGGAGCTGGTCGTGCAGGAATAACTGCCTGTTCAGGTTCTCCTTCGTCCTTGGAGTTCCTGCGCCGCCACATCGTTGCGATCGTTGAAGACCGCGTTGGGCCTGGCCGTTCGGATTTTAACGACATGAAAGTGCCGCTCCGACTTAGGCTGGGTAAGGACTCCGGTTCTTCGACCAAAACTGCTTCTTCGGAGTCTAGGAACTTGGAGGAGCCGCCGTCTGACTCGGATTTGGTCTTGTTGCGACCCGGAAGCCACCAGAAGGGTCCGTTTGGTACCTTGACGGCTTCGGTTTCACTGCCCGAGGTAAGTTGGACGGAGTTTGCCTTCAAGGATGTTTACCTTGTATCAATGTCCCCTGCGAAACATATCAGCGCATGCGGCTAACTGGAGGCGCAAGACCTACAACTCATGTTGCGCATTGCAACCTTGAACTTCTTCCAATTCCACCGATACTTGCCGCCATGCATTTGGGCCATGACTTTCCTGAGTTCATCGAACCTAACCAGTGGTCAGTTCATGAACACAGAGACCCATAAATGACGTACCGGCTGCGCGCCTGGTCGCCCATGAAGTGTTGTGCGCATCTACCACGACATATGAGCCGGCAAGCAACAAGGGAACGCGGAAACGCACGTATGCCAGTACTCTTGCGGTACACGATGCTCCAGGCAACCGGCCTTGATAGCCTTCAACCAGTCGTCGACGGGCAAATCTTTGCGGGGGTCGCCGAGAAAGCGCGGACCCGTCGATGCGGGCCAGGCGGCGTAGACAGGCGCAAGGTCGAAGGGTTTAATCTTGAACGCGTCGAGAACAGTCATCCGTACGCGAGAGTTTATGTGGGAGAGAGTGTACTGCTAGCTGAGCTGAAGCGTCGATTTTATACAGGGTGCCCTCGTGTGCTTATAGATATGCTGCATTGCCAACACGTTGTTGCCGTTGTACGAGCCCGGGGAGATGTCTGCTGCATGGGCTCTCGGCGCCGAGTGGAAGAGAATTCAAGGTCCGCCGAGGGTTGCGGCGTTTGCATGAGAATTTGAACGCAGGTGGGGGTGCTGCTGAGAAAGGTGTCGGATCAACAAGTGGTGGAGCTGAGCTTGCAGACCCTCGATCGCAGCTACCTCGTTCTTGCCACTGGGCTCCCGGCTTGCAACGTCCGTACTATTCGCCGTACCGGTGTTCACTGGCCTGGGCCCTCCCTTCCAGCCAGCCTCAAAATATGAGGCTCCAACCTATTTGATTCTACAGCTACAAATGCGAAGTACAGTAAATAACAAGTAGATAAAAATGCAAGGCGATAGCAGTGTGAAATAAACAAGCTTTAGGCTGGCGGTGCGCCGAACATCGAGAGCAAAGATATCAGGTCACCTAACCGTCGGTCAGCGGACAAGCTAATGCAGGCTGAGGCAACGTACTCTTCTTGAGAGGTTTACTGAAGAACGCGTTCATGCCTGCACTCAAACAGAGCTGCTTTGTCGACTCTTGGCAGTCGGCGCTCAGTGCGATGACTGTTACGCGTTCAAGTCGCAATCCAGTAAAATCGCAACAACATACCTGGAAGAGACACCGGCACCTTCCTTTTCTGCTCTAGATGACGCAGCCTCTTGGTGGCTTCTACACCGTCGCATACGGGCATGTGGTGGTCGAACAACGCGACGCTGAAGTATCCTGGCTCGTGTTTTTGCCACTCGGCCAGCGCCTCGTTACCGTCCGACGTCGCGACCACATTGAGGTCCTGCTTCTGGAGTTGCTTGACCAGAAGATCCTGCGCAATCTTGTTGTCCTCCGCGACAAGAACGTTCCCGAACAGCGTCCGCCGCGCAGTCTCGATGTTCTCCATCGCCTTCCCGATATGCGAGAACGAGCTCGCTGCAGGCATTGCATGGGTAAGGTCCTTGAGCTCCGCGAGGGTCTGGAGCAAACGTGCTTTTCGCGGCGGCTTCGTCATCTTGACGACGCTCGGCGTACTGCTGCTGAATATCGAGTGGGACGAGCGCGTCATCGTCGGGGTATACAGGTGGATGATCTTGGTTTCTTGGCCATGCAGCGAGGTGACCCCCAACGAGCGGAGGTACGTGGCCATCTCGTCAGCGTGCGTTTCTGACTGGTCGTCGAGGATGACAAAGTCGAGAGGCTGGCGAGATGCTCCATATGCTCGTAGTCGCGCCTCGGCGTCAGCGAGATTGCTGGTGAGTGTGACGCGGAAGCCGTCGAGTATCGTTTTGAGGAACGCAAGGGTATATTCCGAGGCGGAACAAACGAGAATCTCCATCGGCCGGGGATGCAGAAGAGCCGAGCGTACGGATTCCAAATCTGCCAGAAACTGCCTGGAGATCAGCTAAAGGCTAAGAGAAGTGAGATAACGCCAGACCTTCCGCGATTCCTCTGCATCGTACACCTTGACGGGGAGAGTAAACCAGAAGGTACTCCCGACGTTCAGGTCTGACTTGACGCCAATGACTCCTCCCATCAGCTTCACGAGTTGGCTTGATATAGACAGACCAAGGCCTGTCCCTCCGAAGCGACGCGTCGAGGAGTTGTCTGCTTGTTGAAAAGGCACGAAAAGCAGATCCGCATCTTTGGGGGACAAGCCGATGCCTGTATCCCTGAATATATTTCAGCGGGGACATCTCGACGAAAGGTCAAGTCCTACTGGATGGCAAACCGGAGGCGAACGTCTTCCGGAGCGGCCGTGTTGCTATCGACTGAGCACAACACCCGAACCGAACCACTTGCGGTGAATTTGACAGCGTTGCCAATGAGGTTCATGAGAACTTGTCGAATGCGCGGATAATCAGAGAAGACCCCTGCAAGTGGTGAGCACGTGACGAGGCCCAAAATGGAAGCGCACAAGCAGGGACGTTGGGCTCTATATTGAAGGTAAGATCTAGTTTCTGAGCAGCCATTGGAAGAAGGAGCTCCATGCAGTCCTATCGTAAGACGGTTTAGAAGTGTGCCTGCCACTGGATCTTGACGTACGGCCAGAATGCTCTAAGGATTTGTGTGAGGGTTTCGGTACAACAAAATAGGGATGCCTACCTCGACGAGGAATCCCGAGGGTTCTAATTTCACGGCTGCGCGACGTCAGCTGATAGTCTAGGGAGGTTCAACATGATACTTGCCGGATGCCTCTAGCTTGCTGTAGTCTAGAATCGAGTCGATGATCTACGGAGGTGAGAGCACGTTCGTGGTGGCAGAAGGGTGATCTACCCGCAGTAATAGTTCACAGGACTGCTTCGCAGTTTGCACTTGTACTACGTCAGCAACAGAAAAGTCGCAGCGGCTTTTCGCAGCTCACCAATCTCGCTTTGCCCAGGATCCAGTTCTGTTCCACTGAGGAGATCCAGCAGGCCGTAGAAAGAGCTGAACGGCGTGCGCAGTTCATGGCTCATTGACGCCAAGAAATTCCTGGTCGCTATTAGCCAAATATTGCGGGATATAGTGCTTTCGTTACCCTTTGATCTGTTTGGCACGTGATCAGAAAGCATGCAGGGCCGAGGGAGAAAAGTGTACCTTGGTCGCGGTCAACGCATCTTCCCGACTCTTCCTCGCAGCCTCCAGCGCCTCTCGCTGAGCCGCAATCATCTTCAAGTTCTCCCGAGTCCCAGCCTGTTGATCTCGCTCAATGCACACAACGGAGATGGCCGCGAGCACTTGCCTGCACCGAGCGGAACAGCAGCGCGTTCGCAACACTGATGCTCGCTTGTTGACACAGCAGAGTAAGCTTCGTGAAGATGGACAGAGAGAACGGGTATTTCGATTGAAAGCTCAGGCAACCGAATGTTTGTCCTCGATTGCTGCGTATCGGGAGGCAGATGATGGAACGGTGAGTGGATTGGGCTGCTTCCGCGGAGAATTTGGGGTCCAGTGATGCGTCATCGCAGAAGAAGGGCTCCTTGGTGTTGAGAGCTAACGACAAATGAGAAAGAATTCCAGCGTTAGAGGAGGAAGACCGACTCTGTTCAATGATCGCTTTCTGCAGTGGATCGGACAGTGTCCTGATAGATCTCGGATTGCTACAAGACGTTAGACGGGGCGAGTACCACATGGACGCACTTACTCATAGACCTGACAGGGCCCAGGAATCGTTAAACTCGTGGCCAATGTGTAGTCTCCGGCTTCGCGAGCGATTACGACGCAAGTATTCTGCGAGCCAGATATATCGGTTGCGATTTCCGTGAGGCGTTGAAGCGCTGGACCAGCGTATAAGCCCAACGTTACTCGAAGAATCGGAAGATCGTACCAGAAGAGAGGTTGATGTCGCTCGAAATATCTTGACTGGACTTCAGAATCGCCCACAGATCGTCAGCGCCGAGTTCCGACTGTTGGCGCTCAGATGGTGAAGCCTGCATCGAGCCTATCCCCAACGAGATGCTATCGGTTTGGACCGCGGCATCACAGTACAGAATGGCGCGCGTTGGTGGCCCTTGGGAGTTCGTGCCAAGCGTTGAGTTGAGGTAGTTTCTGAAGCAAGTTTTGAGCGAGTGCAATGCGCAAATAGTACGGCCGGCCTACACGATTCCTTTCGCGCCCCATTGTGCGTGACGCGAAATTCCTCTTCGCTGCAGTTCGCTGCCCAAGCCTTCGACACCCTGGCGAATGAAATGGGACCCTTGCTGCCCAATGGTTCAGTACGTGATCAAATACGTGGATATACAAGACTAACCAAGTAAAGGGCCCAACCCTCCTCGTTGATCCAATCATTGCTCACGGCGAGCCTGTAGAGTGGTCAGAAGCTTCCAACAAAAGCCTAGACGGACGCACCGGACGGCCGCGTCGTATAGCTTGAGCGCTTCCGGGCTGTCCATTAACGAAGCGAGCTCGGCGTCAACCAACGCGACCCATGTTGAGTTATTGACTGGGCTCGGCGACCGCCACCTACGACTGTTTGATCTTCTTCGACCTGGTTAGACAAACCCGCACCGTGAGATGTAGCTCTGGTTCTTGTGGACTTGATCCAGATACTGGCGATGAACACTTTCCGGAAGGCCCGTCCGAAGACAGGCGATGAGAGCCAGACTGTGGAAGAACAAGCCGTAGCGAACGTGACGGTGGCTGTTGACGACTTAGTCACGTGTTATGAGCTTCAGACGGAGGATGGGTACTTTGGATGCTTCTCCCTTGTCGGGTAGAGGTCAAAGCCGAGCTTCGCTGCCTCGGCGGCATATCCAAGAGAGAAAAGACCCACGACCTATCGATACTCAGCTTCGTCTTGTGTATTCAAGCTGATCTAACCTTCATTGAATCGTACCTGGGTGCATTTCAGGGTCGAAACGGGAACGTACGGGAGTTGGCTCACCAGTTCAAAGCGAGCGGAAGGTTTCCGGACGTGGCGTGGATATGCGTGTAATATTCACTCTCGACGAAGGACTCGGTATCGAAGGCAGTGGCAGCGGAAGTTGCATCGGTTAAGCCGGCGATGGCGCGAATGCAGTTCAAGTTTGCTATGGAGAGTAGTTGACATAACTTGCTTGCGTGGGGACCCAAGCACATACCCATGGCCAGTGCGGTCGCAGGACCTTTCGGCGCCCAATGTTGGACATCCGTGTAGCACTGAACGCTTTAGCACTCATAGTTACGCAAGGCTGGACGACTCACTTCTTCCGCAGCACCAACAAGTTCGCTCACTGAATCGGTCAGCCATGCTATGCCGTGGACGAGAAATAATACTTACAGTGTTCGCAAACGAACAATCGGGTGAGTACGAGATGAATGGCGGCGAAGCTCGTGTAAACACTAGACTTTGAATGAGCTTTGGTTATACCAGAGAAGTGAATCGGACCGGTCCCCGGCACTATGCCCGTATTGCATTGCGATTTGCATTCGCTCAAGGTTGGCTCGAATGTGGACGTTGTCGTATCCGGCGACCATTGAACCATATAGCAGGTGAGCACGGCTGAGTATGTATCTTGAGCACGAACATCCCAATATGAACGACAGACAGCGTACCACTTGTCGCCACTACCGCCATGTCGATCCGCGATCTTCAGGGCGACCTGAGCGAGATCGACGGAAAGTCGATACAAATCCTTTCTCTCCGCAGCGGCTAGGACAGGATAAGTATATGCGTTAGCTCCCGAGCGGTACCTATACCTCCGAGAGCCCAGAAGAAACCCGTCGCCGTTCCCGGACTCATGCCAGATCTAGATAAGATGAGATAGTGATCACGTGTCAGCAAGGCACGAACCGTAAAGCGAGGCGAATCGTCTGCTCATCGAGTCAAGCAAGAACAAAATTGAAGATAAGGACCCACCATGCATCCGATAACTTCGATGGCAAATGGAGAGGGACTCCAATAGGCGTTGATCCCCGCATCGTTGAGCAACGCAACCGCAAGCTCGGTGCGAGAATCGGTCGTCCTCGGGATGGATAAAATTTCATCGAAGCCGACCGTAAGTATCTCATTGTGCACCTGATCAAACAAGCGGTCTGCGTCCCGCCTGCTCGGAGACGACATGATATCCACGCCTAGGATCTTCAACGCCATGAGCGTGTCATTCAGCGCCTCGGAGAATCGGTTGCAGAGCCAGTTGTTACGCGATCGCTGCCATAGAAGGAGCCCGCGATCTTCTGGCGCTTCGACGTGCAAAAGACACTCCTGGAGCAGCGCTTCGGACTGGTCGTAGTCGCCTGTAGGCAGGTGAATCTCCTTCAAATGAGGCGCGGTCGGCGACATACCTGCCCATGAGCTCAACGCAGCAAGCCGGCGCATGAGATTGAAAGTCTGATCGGCCTTGGTCGCCCATGCGTTCTTTCGTAGGAGTGTTCGCGCATTGACGAACGACCGCATCGCGAGCTACATGACCCGTTAGGCCATTCAAGGGTACCAGAACCAAGAATATTCACCTCATGTGCACCTCGAGCCCACGCAGACTCTCCTGCTTCAATCAACACGTCCAGAAACTCTTCGTGGCGCGGATGGTCTCGCAATAAGGGCAGGCAACTTGAGAACATATCAGACGCCGCAGTCCAACAGCTAAGCGCGCTCACTTCACGGCGTGTTCGGCGATGCGATAGATGTCGGGACCGTCGTTGAGCATCATAAGGACAATCTGGATACCGTGAATTGTGTAGGCACGTAACAGGCATAGACTCACGCGCAGAGACATTTTGGCAGCAGCGCCCTCAGGGAGCGATGCCACCTCAGCCTGGGCAGCTTGACGATACCTATCGTGGGCGAAACTGCACATATCGCGAGCACGCTGGATGATCCAGCCCTGCTCGACGGCCACCTGCAATCCTCGCATAGATACGGAGGCGTTGCTGACGGGCACGATATCGCGCATCGAGCGCTCCTCGGATTCCTCGTCGCCCGAACTTCCGCTGTTGTCTTCCCCGTCGATAAGTTGTGCGATCTCGGTCATGTTGAACCTAGGGGTATTTAGACGAATAAAGCTTTGAAACGCAGCACGTACGTCTCCCCAAACATTGCAGCCCATCGCAGGTACTTCCTCGCATCCTCCGGGAGTTCACGAAGGTTCGAGATGAGGAACGAGAGGTCGGTAGGATCAGAGATCTTTTTGCTTCCAAGGCTCTCCTCCGCCGCTGCGATATCAAAGCTGCCCAGCTGGTCAACGCGGAACTCGATGCCGGACGAGCGAAAACTCACTCCCAACAGTTTTGTTCCTCGTTGAACTTGATCTAAATCGACGTCAGCCAGGGACGCCAAATCGCATGGGACATACATGGTGCTGTCGTTGAAGCGTCGTCAGGATATTCCGCGCTGAAAAGGCATTTCCTGAAGAGCTATCGTAGACCAGGCGGGAGAGAGAAGCGCAATCTTCCTTCGGCCGATGCAACGCTTTGGCGACCATTGAGCCGATAGCCGAATAGGGCAACGACTCGAGATTGATCCACGTGGGGCGCGAGCGGCCCGTGAACATGGAGTGGACTCGGTCCACAACGGCCCTGCGTTTCATGAGCACAACAAAATCCTCGCGTCCAAGAATTGACGTACTGGTCACCTGACCGTATGGTCGCGAAAATGAGCTGGCAATGTGTGAGTTGTAGACCCTCGAATGTGAGCGGGACAGACCATGCGGCATTTGGAGTTGATGAGGGCTTCGACGAGGTCGAGCGTCGACTCGTCTGCTTCCTGCAGATCGTCCAGGAACAGCGCAAAAAGGCGCGTCTCGGCGATTACCGCGAAGACACTCTGGACCAGTGTTTGGAACCTCGCACGCAACTCGCGCGTGCTGAGATGTTCCTTGGGTGTTGCGACCTCGATGTCAAAGAGGGCGAGCACGTCGCGGAGTTCCGGGGTCCCGTCGTACAGTAATGGAATGTTCTGCATCTGCGGCCCGAGCTTCTCCTTGAGGGCGATGACGAATCGCTGCAAATCCGTGTGGAAGACCATGAGCTGTCGCAGGACGGCCGCCAAGCAGCTGAGGAGGGTGGAGAAAGGACCAGAGGAGTCAGCGTTAATGAACTTGGCATGTCCCCAAAGCCCATGCGCTCGCCATTTGGCCTGGTTGGCTAGAATTATCGAGCTCTTGCCGACTCCAGGAGGACCGACGACAATGACCGCATGTGTACGTGCGGTCCGAGACTTCGATTGCAACGCGACCCGTCGTAGGGAATCAATGGTCCCAGAAGCGGAGCCAACACTTGAAGGAGCGACGGCACTCGGCGGCTGCATGCCCATGCTGATGTCTTCCATCGGAGATTCACTGCCGACAGAAGATTGGGCAGAGTCTGAATGCGTTTGATCTTCGCCCAGTTCCCCGCTGGATCCCGACGAGCGGATGACACTGCTAGCCGACATATCGACGGAAAAGCTGGCGGTGCAATTGCGGACTGTAAAGATGAGAAAAAAGACGCCTTCCGAGGAGAAAACCTACTCACTAACGTTCCGAACGGTCTCCAACTCCTTCTCGCGGCCAAACTATCACGAAAAGTCTCAGCAGAGGCTCATGAACCGAGGATGGAACGTACGAGTGTGAGGGGGGATTGTAAAATCCTGTTTGCATCCAATGAGCGGGATAGGTCATTCGTCAGAAGGTTGCTTACCATGAATCGATCTTGAGTTGCGATCTCAAACGGCGGAATGAGCTCGGTCGACTCTTCCGACGTGGAGGAAACGGTAGCAAGTAGGCGTCGCTGGCACTCCATAAGGTCTGCCTTCAGACCAGACGCGCTCTGGTACCGCATATCGGGACTCTTGACGAGTAACTACAGAAATTTAGATCTCCAAGAATGCACAAGAGAGAGGTCTGGACCTTGTCTATGATGGACGCTAACACCTAGTATACTGCTCGATGAAAAGTATCGAACAGAAATAGAGGCTGCATACCTGGGGAACGTCGCGGCGAACCTCATGCACTGGCATTGGCCGCTTCTGAACGATCGAGTGCAACAGCTCAATGGGTCCGCCCTCGAAAGGCATTTGTCCTCGCCCAACGAGCAACGTCCAGAACAAGATACCCAGAGAATACAGGTCTGTACGGTGATCTTGCGTCATGGTTTCGATGCTGCCGGTCTGCTCGGGTGCGAGGTAGCAGAGGGCTTCCTTGACCTTGACCTTCTCCGACTCATGTATTGCGTTGAGGACGAGCGACGATGGGGAACCGAAGGACTCCAGAGAGATTGCCCTGTTGCCGAAGTGGACAAATCGAACAAGTCCCGAATGCGAGTTGTGGTGAAACGCGTTTGCGCGGACTGGATCGCGTCATTAGAACCGCCGTATCTCTGTGCTCCCATACCGCACCTTCTCTGTGGACAACTCCAGCACTTCAGGGAACGTTAGATGAACGCTGCACTTCGCGTGTAGGGGCCAGGCACCCACCGATGCATGGCTTCAAGGCAATGGGTTGCCTGAATGGCGAATCTTGATCATGTTAGCCAACACCCAGCCCTCCCGGAACGGTGCACACGTACTCCAAGAACGTTGCCAAATCCATGATATCGAAACCGCCAACCTCATCGAGCAGATTCGGCTCCTCAATGTCCATCATGTACGCGTCGCCGTGCGTCGATTGAGGGCGAATGCGCGACGCATCGGGGAGCAGCAGGTCGTTGATCTTTGCAGGCGGAAGATAGCGGCCCAGCATATTCAGACCAGGATGGACGAGCAACAGCACAACCACGTCCCCGCTGTCCTTGGGAATGGTGAAGAAGTCGATCATCCGGAGAGCATGGCGGAACCCCTTCTCCGCCGCCGTCGCAAGTCGCCCGAGGCTAACGGAACGCTAATAAGCATCGAACCACAACGCCAGCAGCAGCAAGGGACGTACATATGGGCCTCTCGTTCCAAACACATCGACCCGTTCGACTGCGTCACCGCAATCTTGGCCAGCACATTCGACTCGTCCTTGAGGCTGCTGCCCTCGGCCAGGAAGGTCATGCTACCGGTATCGTGCCATTGTCGAGCCTACAGACGCATGAGATGAGTCCAAGACGCGTCGGACGCGGCGCACCCGTTCGAACGTATATCCGACCAGAGAGAGTATGCCATCCCTGAAGAAAACTGCCGGTGCGAATTTCTTCCGCATCTATGAGCGCGGGCGCCGTGAGCAGCCCCGTCGGACTGGGGTCCGGGAGGGTAAGAGCAAAAAGGGCGAACGGTGATGGAGGAAGTAACAAAAGATCAGCAGCGACGTCAGGGACAAGCTTGAAGCTAAAAATCGCAAGACCATTCGTAGGTTCCGGGTAAGCACGCGCTGGCCCTTGCGCCGTTGTGCGCGCGCGACATAACAGATTCTGTAGCACATTCTCTGGCATTCCACCGCTAGTCGTACCATACAAAAAAGAACACAGAGCAGTACAGAGATTACGAAGTCACTACGTCACAAGTCAGAAGCGGAACAGACGGGGGATAAACCAACGCACTGTAGCTGGCCGGGTCAATATGCGCCGGGAGCTCCGGTACGGCCACCGTGAATCGCGACTGGATGGTGGCCATGACCTGCTGGTCCGAGTCCGACGACACGAAGGTCACCGCAAGACCTTTGGTTCCAAATCGACCAGCACGACTGAGCGGCAAATTAGTTTCTCCGTCGAGGCATCAGAAGAATTGCATACCCGACACGATGCAGATAGCTGTCTGCGTCCGGAGGACAGTCATAGTTGACGACGATGTTGACTCGTTCCACATCGATGCCGCGACCAAAGATGTCCGTAGCGACAAGAATACGCTTTTCGAAAGCCTTGAAGGCCTGGTAACGAGCAATTCTGATATCTTTCAGATCATGCTTGTCCAAAGACAAAACCTGCGCTTACCGCTCCTCCTGGGCGAGCCCAGAGTGGATACTGATACTCGGGAAATTGCACGAAACGAGGAGCTTGTCCAGTTCGTTCGCGCGCGCGACAGATTTGACGAATATGACGACCTGCATTTTGTCAGTCGACAACTTGGCGTCGCCCAAAGAATCGTTACCTGATTGAATTCGAGGGTATCGAGTAGCTCGTTAAGCTTCCTGTTCTTGCCATTCTCCTCCAACTTTACGTAGTGTTGCTGGAGTCCGTGAAGCGTGAGCTTCGTCTCGTCGTCAACAAAAATTTCAAGAGGCTAGGAAAATATAAGCGATAACATCCGAAACCGAGCGCAAACACACGTACGTTGGCCATGAACTTTTTGCAGGTGCCCCGAATCTCTTTGGCCAGCGTCGCGCTGAACATCATGACTTGCTTGTGGTGCGGAGTCGACCGGAAGATCTCCTGGACGTCGCGGCGCATGTCTAGTGGGCGATGGCGGAATTAAGTAAGCGAGTCGATGGACGCGGCAACGAGAAAACGACACGAAGAAGCAGGC
Organism: Mycena chlorophos; assembly: GCA_014461115.1. Taxonomy (NCBI): domain Eukaryota; kingdom Fungi; phylum Basidiomycota; class Agaricomycetes; order Agaricales; family Mycenaceae; genus Mycena; species Mycena chlorophos. The sequence continues at coordinate 583,405 of JACAZE010000007.1, read as the reverse complement.
ACGGAGACATAGAAATGGAAGGTAAGTCTCCCCATCGCCAAGGTCGAGGTTGGTGCCCTTTGAAGACAATCGAGTCGGGGTTGGTCCTCCGTTTCCTCCTCTCCGCAAAAAAAACGACCCCCAGCACGCCATGCATGCCCTCTTGACCCCACCACCCGTGTCCCATAACACCCAATACGTGGCAGTGACGAGAACGCGGGACCCATGCGGGTGAACGACGAGCAAAACCCGGCGACGAAAAAGATGTAGGATGATTTGGCCGCAGGACTAACCGAGCTGTTCGAGCATTTTGTCGCACTCGTCGAGAACAAAGTGCTTCACGTGTTTGGCGTCCAAAACTTTGTCGCGGGCGAGGGCATTGAGACGACCTGGGGTGGCCACGACGATGTGAGGGCAGCGGGACTTGTCGCGGAGGGTCTCGGCGTCCTTGACGACGGGCGTTCCACCGTAGAAGGTGCTGACGCGGACGTCGGGCATGTACTTTGCGAAACGCGTGTACTCGTTCTTGATTTGGAACGCAAGCTCGCGCGTGTGGCACAGCACGATGACCGACACCTCGCCGTTCACAGGCTCCAGCTGCTGCAGCGTCGCAAGGACAAATACAGCCGTCTTTCCGTGACCGGACTTGGCCTGGCACAAAACGTCCATGCCCAGCACAGCTTGAGGAATGCACTCTTGCTGGACTGTTAAAAAAAGTGAGCATGAACCAATGGCGACAAACTGAGCAAGACGAACCCTCCGAAGGATGCTCGAAACCTAGGTCGCTGATTGCGCGAAGCAACTCAGGCTTGAGCAAGAAGTCCCTGAGGAGTCATGAGCACATTTTTGCTTATTTATTTTTTGCGGTCTCGACACACCGGAAACCCGTTGAATGGATGCCAGAAAAGTTTTTCTTCTCCTTGTCGTCGTCGGCTGTCCCACCACCCGCAGCTGCGGCCCCGCCGTTGGGCACAACGTCATGCTCGTCCTCGTAGTCGATTAGGTCCTCGTCTCCGCGTGAGCTCATCTTGGGGGTGGCGACTTTTTCGAAGAAGGAAGAGAGGAGTCTGGGACGGGTGAGCGTCGAAGACAAGCTGTTCGTGGATGACTAATGCCGAGGGGTGCCGAGTCACCGGTCACCCTCACTGCGTCTGCAGCCAACTGCACCCCAAACGCATTCCTGCAGCATACCATGCTTTACCGAGATGCTCTACGTTTTCTTCACCACACGAATAGGTTCTCAAAGCTCCGTCACGGGCCGGCATTTCTACAAGAAGCATCATCCATTGATTCAACACACTGCAGCGCGGTGAAGAGCTCTCCAAGAGTCCGCATGACGCGCCATTTCTGAAGCTCCTGGCGGCCAAATGCGAACCCTACGATTTACGCCGGCCCGGTGACATCCCGTGGCTCAGCACTAAGCCTCAACCGACTCCGATTTTCTGCCGCGCTAACCTTCTTAAAATGCGTGCTCCAATGCAGCTGTAGTCTCCATCTCTGCGACCATGCGCCTATTGACTTCTGCTTTTGCTATTGGTCTTCCGCTCGTCTCTGGTTTGGCCTTTACAGGCGCCGTTGGTTTCGGTTCAATTGCGACTGGCGGCACCGAAGCGTATGTTGTTACCTCGTTGGCCGACTCGGGCACAGGTATTCCTCGTTCGATGTTGTGTGGCGCGTAAGTATCTAATTTGGCTCCGCTCAGGTACCTTGAGGGACGCGACAAGCGTTTCTGGAAGGAATATCACTTTTTCGGTCTCTGGATACATCGTCCTTGAGTCCCCAATCTCCCTCAGCAGCGACACGACAATCAATGGGCAGACCGCACCCTCTCCAGTGCGCTCCATGCTTCGCTGCTTGACTCTCATAAGACGATATTTCTTCCAGGGTATTGGCGTCATGGGCAGAGAAATTAGCGCAAGCAGCAAGGTCTGTCGTGAGGTCATTTTCGAGACAGCCCGCCCTCATCCACGAACAGAGTAATATTATCATTCGCAATTTCCGTAAATGAAGTTATGTATTCCCCTGGATGCGTTGACGATGGGTCTAGGTATGCGTCAAGGTCGGTTGTTGCGGGATTTCGTTTGCCCAGTGTTCATCGAAGCCAATTAGGCAGTATGGAGACCGACGACACAAAGAGGTCGGTCGGTTACATGATCCACTACCCGTACTGACGCGTCCCTCACAGTGCTTTCAACATGGGCGATGCCACAAACATCATCCTTGACCACTGTTCGGTTGGGCATCATCTTTCTCTCCCCATTCCTGCTGGCTGATGCAGAAAAACTAGATTGAATACGGCGTTTACGATTCAGTCGATGCCGTCGGAGCTGTGAATGTGCGTCGTTGTCTGTTCTCTTTTCTTCAAACCCTGAACCCCGAGAACACTCAGGTCACCGTCAGCAACAGGTGAGCCCAACAGCTGCGAACGCGCCACGAAACCCATTCAGCTAGCATCATCGCGTTCCCAATTGGCCAACAGTTCGGCGCCCATCTCGAAACGGGGCCCGCTACCTGGTACCGCAATCTTTGGGTCTCGGCACACAATCGTCAGCCGCTCACCAAAGGTACGAGGGCCACCACGAAACTTTGCACGTCTCTCACTGCAGTCAGCAAACACGCAGTATATCAACAACGTCGTGTATAACTATCAAGCAGCCTACACCGTTGCCGACACTTCGTTCGTCAATCTCGGTCTTAGTTGACGGAATTTCGCTGAACATTCGTCGCAGTGGTGACTTCTCGCATGATCTGATTGGGAACTACTTTATTACGGGCCCAAGCACCACCTCAGCCAGCGACGCGTACTACCAAATCGACGACAACCAATCGGTCAGTCAATTTCTCATCGGGAACGCCTGTATTGAGCAACGACTAGGCTTACGCCAGCGGGAATTTCCTCGATTCGAACAAAAACGGAGTCCTTGACGGTTCTGCAGCCAACACGATCGGTTCCGCCAAGGTCCTCTCTTCGCCATGGGACTCGGGATCTGCGGCACTTGCCAGCTTGACCGCGCAGCAAGCCTACACTACAGTTTTGGCAGGTGTTGGCGCGTCCCCGCGAGATAGCGTGGATGCATATGTTATATCGATTGTCGAATCTCTCGGTATGTGGAAGCACTTGGTGTTAGCGCCGCCACTCATCTCTGTAGGCACCGAGGGAGCGATCATAGGTAGCCAGACGGACACTGGGTTGGCCAACGACGGATACGGGACTCTCTGAGTCGTGAAAGCAGTTAGTCTGTGATCTGAACACGTGATTGTCAGTAACTCTACCTGTAACCTTGCCGTCTTGACACACACACCTCGACGACCTCGCTCCGTTAAGCCCTTGTGGCCATGTCCAACCACCTTTGTCCTCATCTTGGAACATCTCATGGCTGCGTTGAGCAGGTTGCCGGCCCGCGGTTAGCCGGCGGCCATCCAGCTGATGTAGCACGCTCATTTTCCGCTGAGGATTTCGTGCTCATGCGGCAGATTGGGCACTTCACAACAATGCACGAGCATGGTCCTCGTGCTCTGGCCCTTCCGCCGATTTTCAGCCGCAGCGTCCCAATAATATATGAGCTCCAAGACACTGACACTCTCCCTCAACAATGCGTTTTGCTATCTCTGCGCTCTCGCTCGGTCTTCCGCTTGTCACTGGTCTGGCCTTTGAAGGTGCGGTAGGTTTCGGGTCGATCGCGACCGGCGGCACCGAGGCGTACGTTGTCAGTTCGTTGGCGGATTCGGGCACCGGTACGTACTGCTCATATTATCGGCCGCGCCAGTGGAATGACTGGCTCCAGGCACATTGAGGGATGCTACCAGTGTCTCTGGGAGGAACATCACTTTTTCTGTCTCTGGATACATCGTTCTAGAGTCGCCACTTTCTATCAGCAGCCACACAACCATTAACGGCCAGACCGCCCCGTCCCCAGTGAGGGCTGCACTTCCAAGTCTTGCGCAAACTTGATTTTATTCAAGGGTATCGGCGTTATGGGTAGGGAAGTCAGCGCAAGCAGCCAGGTTCGTACTTCATAAGACGGCAGTGTGTTCACACTCTGACCTTCAAACTAGTCCAACGTCATTGTTCGCAATCTGCGTACGGCTTCCTCGTGTTGCTCTCTGCTCTCTTCAGACAGTGATACAGGCATCCGCCAAGGCACTCTCGACCCCGATACGGGCAAAAGGTCATCGAACCAAGTGCCCTCCCACTTTCAGGCTCATTTCCGTCAGTGCTTTCAACATGGGCGACGCTTCAAACGTAATTTTGGACCATGTTTCGGTGGAATATGGAGTATGGGACTCCGTAGATGCCGTCGGCGCTGTGAACGTGTGTCCCCTGGTCTCGTCGCTCTAGTTCTGCCTAATACCAGCGCAGATCACCGTTAGCAACAGGTTAAGCCTTGATTTTCTTCTGAAAATGGGTCTTCAGCTTTAACTCGAGCAGTATCATCGCGCTCCCAATCGGCCAGCAGTTCGGAGCACATCTCGAGACCGGTCCGGCGACGTGGTATCGCAATTTGTGGGTCTGCGGACACAACCGCCAGCCTCTCACCAAAGGTCCGCGAACTCTCCAGCGATTCCGAACACTATTCTAACTGTATGGTGCAACAGCGAACACACAGTACATCAACAACGTGGTGTATAACTTTCAAGAAGGCTTGTAGTTATCCCTTTCTTTCGTCGCTCAACTCACCTCTCATCAGCCTATACGGTTGCAAATACGGAGGTATTTTTTTCGCAATCCTTAGGTCTGCAACCGAGTCTCATCCGTGCCCAGGGAGTTTTCTCGCATGATATCCTGGGGAACTATTTCATTACGGGGCCAAGGTATGACCGCCTTTCTTTCTCTCAAGCGAAAGGCTCATAGGTGTGTGAAGTACGACAGAGCCCAGTGACAACTACTTCCAAATAAACGAAAACCAATCGGTCAGTCCGAGTCCCTCGACATGCCTGAACCAACCTTATCAAGGACCCAAGGTTTACGCCAACGGCAACTTCCTTGACTCCAATAACAACGGCGTCCTCGATGGAACTGCATCTAACACGGTTGGCTCGGCCATAGTTCTCTCCGCTCCATGGAACTCGGGTTCTGCGGCTCTGGCTGGTCTGACGGCGCAGCAAGCGTACGCGTCGGTCATCGCGTCTGCTGGCGCTTCCCCACGAGACAGCGTCGACGCCTATGTGGTCTCGCTTGTCGAATCACTGGGTTCGTTTAAGCGCTTGCTCGCCAGTCCGTTCTAACCGTTCGCAGGAACCAAGGGACAAATCATCACCAACCAAACGAGCACGGGGCTTCCCAACAACGGCTACGGTACCCTCTGAGCATGTACAACAAACAACAGGAGAAAATACAAGAACAAACACAATGTCAGAGTACATCCTTCGCGGTCTGAACCAGTCGTTTCACAGTCCGCTCGTCCCATCCATTCGAATAGAGATACACATACGCCTTCTCCACGAGATCGTCCAACAGCTCCTTCTGGCCAGGATGGGCCAAGTTCTTTTGCAGAAAGGCGACAGCCACCACTGTCGTCCAAAGCTTCGTGTCGTGATGGATGCCTTGGGACAGCTGAAGCACGTGATCACCCACAACGCTCTGGATCGATTGTGTGAATGACCCGTCGAACGACTGCAGTTCCACCAGTTGCACGACCTTCGGGTCGACGGCAGGCGGTGGTGGCGGAGCCACCGGCGGGGGCAATGCCAGATCGAGTTGTTGCCGAAAGGTAACACGAGTATCGGCTGGGGCAAGCCGTACCGGCTCCAGCTTCGGTGACGGAACCTGCATCCTCTGCGCGTCCTCGTCCGAGATGCGCGGCTCGTCTGTCCAATCGCTCCAGGAATCCGAGCCACCCTCGAAGGAGCTCAGAGTCGACAGGCTGTCGGCGCTCTCGTATCCGTCAGTGGTATCGCCGCGCACTGAATCCCTCCATCCTCCGGGGACATGCATATCGAACTCGGATGAACTGTCCTCGTCTGGGGGACTGAAGAAGTTCCATATGGTGCCCCAGAGTCCAGTCGCTGGAGCGTCCCGGGCGGTTGAAGACCGGCGTTGCCGAGATGCCGATAGCGATACCGACGATCGCCGCGATGAGCGGGACGACGCGGCAGCGCGATTCCGTGCTTTGTCATCCACCACAACAACGAAGGAAGTGTGCCGACTGGCGACTTGGTAGCGCTCGCCAAGTCGTATGATCGACGCTTCGCGTATTGCGTCGTCGGTTGCCTCGAGCGGCGCCACAACCACAGCAAGCGGCTGAGTTCCCTCTTGGTGATCCTGGATGAGCCTCCAAGCCGCCATGGTATGGATAACAGGCAGTTGCGACTCGAGTTGAATCCCGCGAACGGGAACCACAAGTCGAAACGGTCCGCCACCGTCCAAGTCTCCCGTTATAACGACTTCCTTGGGAATCGCACTCTTCTTGCGCAGTGTGATGATGGCGAACACATGCAGTCTCGTGCCTGCATGCAGGTCCGCAACTTGTGCTGGGCTTTGCTGGATTGTCGGAGCAGGTCGTAGATGGACTTTTGTGGGTGAAGACCTCGGTGTCGAAAAGTTCACCGTCGATCGTAGACTGAGGTTCGCGTCGTCGGGATTGACGCCCCAATCGATGGCGATGTTGTGGACGAAACTCCGCTTTCCGGCTTGGAACAAGGCGGCCAGCTTGCCAACGATGCTCTCGGTATGCACTGCAAAGAGGCAGACGCCGTTGCCCGCTCGCGCTATGCCTTCGCAGAGAGCTGTCGAGATTCCATCTCCGATTCCCAGACAGAAGACGCGCAGGCGGTTGCGACGACTAGCCGCTTTCGATTGCTTGACGGCGTGCTGGACACTTTGAATGACGCTGTCTGGATCCATGACCTGGATGTTGTTCAGCTTTGTGCGAAAGCAGTAACACGTGACCCACATCACCATCGGTAAGAACGAATACGGCTGTGGAACCCGACGTGTCGCGGCTGGCGAAAACGCTCTCCAGAGCGGACCGTATTTCAGTGCCGCCGTAGTTCGAGTCCATCGTCCCCACATGGCTCGACTATGCTCCAATGAGCTAGGATATCGACAGCGGACATTTTTGGGCTTACCGCCTCTTGCAACGCTGCTTCATCGTAGACCCGACTACTTGGCCAAAGAGAAGTATGATGGTACCCAAAGCTGAATATGTTGAGCTTAGAGCCCTTGGCCGGCAGCATGCGAAGCAATAGATTCAAAGTTCTGGGTGCAGTGTCAGAATGCGACGAATAGTTCCAGTTGAGACGCGCCGTTTAGCGGTTTCCATCCGGGGGCCCGCCATTGAGCCCGAGCGGTCAACCAGGAACACGTATTCTTGTCCCAGAACTGGCGGTAGTTTGAATTTGGGAACGAGGGAAAGCTGCATGGCGACCGTGTCGGAATGCCTTCCAGTCGGATCGCTCGAAAGCTCAGCAAAACAGCGGGGTTCATCCAGACCGTCGGCCTGCACCACCACAACGAAATCGCGGTCGAGGAAGGTCTTTGACCGATACTTGACCGTCCTTCGACGACGCGAAGGGCGGTTGAACTCGGTGAGGTATGGCGTTTCGGTTATTGGGTGGCTTGGGCTGACGATAGAGTGGATGGATCCGCTAGTTTGCACATCCATGCTGAGGCGGATGCGGGTTGAAGACGAGGGAGCGGAGGCGCCGTCCAGGGCAGCCAGAGGCGGGCCGTATCGTTCCCCAACGCATGAAGGCAGCTGGAAACGTAACTCGTCCGTGTTCTCGTCATTGGGAAGGGCCATGGTGTACTGGTGGGTTTTGAGAGGTGATAGGAGCGACGTGAACGCGTGGACTCACGACGAGGGTCGTGGAGACAGTCGAACTGGCGGGAATTGACCCCACAGAGACAGTGAAAACTGTTTGAGGTTGAATCGACGCGCTAGGAATGCCGGAAAGCGCGTACTATCGTCCGAGACCCACTCCACGAGACTAGTTTGTTGACCATCCGCCAAAGCCTACGCCGTTAACGCGTCGGCCAGGACAGATAACAGGATACGCACTTGCTCGTATGCAGCGCGGGCTCTGGTTTTCTCCTTACAGATCGCCTTGACCGTCCGCCCATCAGATGTTTTCAGCCTGAAGCTGCAGACTGAGGCGCTGGCGGGGACAGGAAAGTAGAAAGTGGCGCGACCGGTTGCGTTTTTGTTGGACCACAGCTGCTCTAACTGGACACGCGCAGTCACTGCAATCGGTGAGAACAGTTCGGGTGGAGTCCCTGGAATAGGCTCACGGTCGACAATGACAACCCTTGCGCGCAGCTCTTCAAGCGCAAGGTATTGGCGACTGTTGGATGGATCGTTGTAGGCGATGCCATGACGGTTCTGCATGAAGTGCTGCCTCGAGGCGTGCGCTTTATTTCCCCGCTCTGCCCACGGTCCTATTTTGGCGGACCAATGCTGCTGTGGCAACTTTCTAGGTGGCCATGAGCTAGAGTCGTTGTTGGGCAAGAGAGAGAGGAGTATGTATCACTGACGGCTCTGCGGCCCGTCGAGTCTCTTCACTCGACCACCATGACCAATGCTGCTCCCTTTTGGTGAGTTTCCCTTTGCCCACTACTGCATCCTGAATACTCAAGCTGGCTAGGCTTGGAGGTGCGACCGTCTGCCATTGGAGCGAATTTGTAACTAAAGATTTTCGGTATAGGCATTGCAGCGACCAGTAAATTTCTTATCCTTGCAAAATGTCCCTCGTTCACCGCTTCATTTTCCAGTGGCCGCGTCGGTTACCCATCCGCTAGACTTTGCAAAAGTGTCCGTTGTTCAACTTCCTTCGTTTGGCGCCCACACTTAACGAGACGCAGACGCATGCAAACGATAGAAACCGCGCCCGGAGCGAAGAAACCCTCGATCCTGCATGTCATCCGCGCGTCGGTCCACGACTCCGGAATCCGCAGCATATACACCGGGCTTACTGCCGCCTGGACGAGGCAAATGAGCTATTCCCTCGTCCGCATTGGTGCATATGAAGAGCTCAAGTCGCGTCTTTCGCGAAACGGGCCTCCTTCCGGTGTCGCGCTCATTGCCGCTGCCAGCGTTGCGGGCGGGCTGGGCGGTATCGTCGGCAACCCCGCTGGCGCGTCGTTTCGTGTTGTTGATGACCAATTATTTAACCGCGTCTGCAGATATCATCCTGGTGCGGATGACCAGCGACTCCATTCGCCCACCCGAGAAGAGATACGGCTACTCGAACGCGATAACTGGCTTGTTTAGTTTGGCGAAGGAGGAAGGACTGCGCGGTCTCGCTCGGGGTATCGGGACCAACACTGTGCGTGCTACGGCTTTCCGCGCTGCCAATGTTTACCTGATTCCGCAACAGACGAGAGCGGTGCTCATGAACGTGCGTCAGATCTTACTCGTGTTGTTCCATGAACAAGTCGCGCACAGGCCTCACAAGTAGGATCGTAAGGCGAACGTCCATTTCTTGAGCTCGTAGCTGATCAGCGGAAACAGATATGACTTTTTCAAGTCCAATCTCCTGCAATACTCTGGCTCTCTCTTCAACTACCAGCTGAAGGATAACCTTTTGCTTCACGTGCTCGCGAGTCTCGGAGCCGGGCACCGTTGCAACTAGTTCGTATTTTCTGTCAAACTGGGCCCGTTTTAACGATATTTCTCAGCTGTTTGTTCTCCAGCGGATGTCATGCGAACGCGTATCATGTCTTCGGTGCGTTCCAGATATTTTCCTCGGATTACTGGATGACCTGACGCGGGATTGTAGTCATCTAAGGAGTCGTTACTCCATGTTCTGACCACCTCTATTCGCGAGGAAGGTCCCGGTGTCCTGCTCAAAGGATGGACGCCGGCTTTCATTCGTTTAGGACCCAACACCGTCCTTCTGTTCGTGTTCTTCGAGGTTTGCCCTTTGCATTTTGCTCGTGGCCAACGCGTTGAGCTCCTCTCTAGCAACTCAAGAAATCCTGGAAAGACTGGCACTCTTGATATCCCTCATCGCTGCTCGACAACTCCCTCCATCTCTCAGCATCTACATGTTAGACCTAACTAGACTCAAGTCGGACCATGGCCAACGCACTCGTAGACCTAGATTCGGATTAGTTAGATGCGCCTTATTCTATTCTGTAATTTACCCCGGCATCTGTACTGTATCGTATTACACATCGCACAATCCATCCTGACCCTCTTCCGCCGCTAGAGACACAAAACTGACCGCATCCCCAACATTAAGGACCGGTCGCTCCCTGGACCCACTGAGATCTTCCCGCCACATAAGATGGACCCCAAACTCGATTTTGCCACGGGCATTCTTTCGGTTCCGCGCTAGACAACTGAGCGGCTCTTTGGTGCGACGTGCCGTGCTCTGTTCGATGCAGACCATGAGACACCGCCGGCATCGTGCCAGCACCTGAAACGTCTCGCTCCCGATGCGCACCAGGTCGACGCCGTCTTCCGCGAATGGCGGGAGCGGCAGCGACGCGGGACCGCCGCCGGGCCCAGGAACGCCCTGAGCAGATTCGAGCAGAAAGTTCGCGCGGAAACAATCTGCGTGTACGGACTGCGTTTCTTGCGCGGCTGGCGATGCCTCATGAATCCAGTTGTTGACCTGATCCACGGAAGGCTGCGAAATGAGCAGGAACGGCGACTCGTTCGAGAGAAGGATCGGGACCGGCGCGCCACCGGCGGTTGTGCGTTCAAAGTGCGCGTGCCGTTGTGCTTGGGCGCCAGATAACCTTCGCAGGGAGCACGGCACGCCGAGGAATGAGCTGAACCACGCGTCGATATCGACACCGAGATGAGGGTTCGAGAACGATACGGAAACCGTATCGCTACAGACGTTTGCTGGTGATGTTGACTCCTCCGGTGCGTCTAGCGGTAGCCGTAGATCGACGGAACCAGGAGCCGAGACGACCAAGAGGCGATCTTCAAGAGAGATCGCAGGTCGAATGAGAGCCATTCGCGGGTGTTGTTTTTGAGATAAAGGTCTTTCCTGAGCTTTCGTCGACGAGCATCCATTCGCGATCGTAGAGAAGACCGGTATTGACGACCTCCCAGCTCTCGAGTCGCTGGCCACCACAAGATTTGATTGGATCTGGAGATACGATCATATCGTGATTAGATAAGATTTTGGATCCAACTCACAAATCATCATGCCCTTCAACGAGGCAGCCGCGGCGGGTTGTGGGGTCTGTATGGAGGCCACCTTATCCGAAACGACGAAGTATCGACGCATAAAGGAGAGCAATTGGAGCACATCATCAACGGTCGTGGAAGCTGCGAAAGAGACTCGAACCATCCCCAGCGGATGTCCATGGCGGCCGAATTCCTCTGCGAGTTTCATTCATTCATAAGCAAGTCACCTCCGCGGGCAAATCAGGCTCACCATCGTCCCAGCAAGACCGACCCCGCGCATATTCCTCCCGGATGTGTTCGTCTGTGAGATTGAAACTACTCGCTAGAACACCTGTATTGCAGAGCCCCCCGGTGCGGATCTGGAACCCGTTCACCGTCGCGAGCTGCTCCACATGAACATGCCCGACATACTCAGACTCCGGGTCAAGCACCGAGAATCCAATGATAGGCCCCGGTTCCTCGAGGTCGCTACCGAGCGCACCAAACGCACGATGTTGTTTGATTACAGGCCGGCCGTTTCCGTGCCGCAAAGCAGCCAGCTCGCGCGTTGCAAATCTCAGCAGAGTGGAAACGTGCTTGGAGACATGCCGCTGAGACTTGAAGAGTTTCTTGTGCGTGTCCAAAGCGCAATCGAGCGCGATAATGTCGAGGAACGGCAACGTGCCGTCCTCGAATCGCTCATGTAGCGGACCCGGGACGACTGACCGACGTGGTTCAGCCCAGAACGGAGCCGAGACGGAAATTGCGTCAATGGTTCCTCCGCCGAAATACCCTCGCCGCTGGAGGACAGCGCCTGCAGACCTCTTGACCACGAGGCAGCCAAGGCCGGTAGGCAAACCAACAATCTTGTAGAACGAGCAGGCAATGAAATCCGGTGCACAGTCGATTGGGAGGGATGCGAGGTCGAGAACCGCCGTAGATACATACGCCGACGCGTCAAGCAGGACAAAGCCACGCGGATGGCGCATTTTCAGGCGTCTGCAATACTCGAGCCCGAGTCTTGAGCCCGTCGCGTTGCACTGTGCCGCATACCCAAACAGCTGCGTCGTCGATGACGACTCGCATGGGGGTACTTGGAGCATCTCGTCGACACCCAGCGCACTCACATCCGCTTCCCCCGCACATGCTCGCACCCCCACGAGACTCGTGTGGCTCTCCTTGAGGTACGCATATCGCGCATTTTGCCACGGAAACGCGTCCCCGACGAGCTTGAGCGCCGCAGTAGCCCCGGAGGTAAACACCACATCCCACTCGGCTCGGGCGGCCGGATCTGTCAGCCCGAAGAGTTCATTGAGAATGCGGCCTCTACATCGTTCGATTGCAAGGGTGGTCGCGGTCGAGGAGGTGGAGCGCGAGTGTGGATTGGAGTACAGTGAGTTGGAGACCTTTTCTGCAAAGTTGGTGAGGGTAGAACGCGGAGGTGGTGTCGACGCGGCATGGTCTAAATATGTGGTCGTGTGAAGAGCAGGATATTCTGTGTTGATTATCTGCTGGAACGCGTCGACATCGAGACCATACGCGTAGTCCGAGCCCGCGTCATCCAGGAAGGTGCGATGGATATGGGCTGGTCGATGCATTTGACAAGACAGGCTGGGTCACATGATTACACAGATAACAAGTACACTAATCTTCTAACGCTGCCCATATTGCTGCTGCTGCTGGTAGTACACGCTTTGCTGCGGCTGCTGCTGCACATATCCTTGTTGAGGATACATTGGAGGCTGCATCGAATACTGTTGCTGCATGGCGGGCTGCACGTGTGATGCCCGCGGTGGCTGGTGTCGGCTGGGATGCGGGAAGTTGAATGCGGGCGGAGGCATCGAGCCAGGCGGCGCGTTCATCGCAAAAGGCACATCGTTGACCGTGTCCGTGAAATATGGATGGGACAGCGCATCTGCGGCCGATATTCTCTCCGCCGGGTCAAACTTGAGAAGCCGCTCGAGAAGGTCGATGGCTGAAACCGTACTGAGCGGCGATGTTCGGCAGAGACCTGAGTACCCTTACCTGCAGGAGATGCTTTGGGTAATATTTGCTTGAGATCCATCTTGGGACACCGCGGAAACGGCTTCAACTGAATCTCGGGCTGCAAGGCGTTCAGATAACGAGATATTTCAAGTCATGAATGTGTGCGCACCGAGTCCTTGGCCATCTTCTGTAATTGCGCCTCTGATGGTGTCCCCAAAATGCGCATGATATGAAGAAGCTGATCTTGGGTATCCTTGCCTGGCAGCGAGTGAGCGGGAGGGATAACGCAGGGAATGGAATCCAACCTCTGAAGAGAGGAACGCCAGTGATCATCTCTGCAAAGATACAACCGCAGGACCTGGCCGCCGTATCTCAGCCAGCTGCAGGGAGACAGAACGGCTGGCTCACCAGACATCGATGGACGTGCTGTAGGTCCGTGAACCCAACAGGACATCCGGGGCACGATACCAGAGCGTTACGACCTCGTTCGAGAAGGTGTTTACGGGTACACCGAATGCACGGGCAAGACCGAAATCGCCCAGCTTGAGCTCTCCCTTGCGATTAATGAGGAGATTCTGAGGCTTCAAGTCTCTGTGGAGGACTTGATTCTCGTGGCCTTGATAGTTGTTCAGAGCTGTACGCGTAGTCATAGACTGGACCCACAGAAATTTGTGCCCTTGAGCAGCTGCCAGAGGAAGGAGCGGACGGTAGCGGGGTCGAGGGCACCGCGATCGCCGTGCTGGTCCATGTATTTCTTCAAATCCGAATCGCAGAACTCGAAGATGAGGACGAGTTTGGTTTCGGTGTGAATCACATCGTGCAAGCGGACAATATTGACGTGCTTGAGTTCCTGTGGACAGAGTGAGGGATTGCGAGACGCAGGTCGCGTACTGCACACCTTCATGAGGGAGATCTCGCGAATGGCTGTGGATGGTGTGCCTTCCTCAGCATCGAGGTTGATCTCCTTGAGCGCGACGATTTCGTTGGTGGTCCGCGAGCGTCCCTGGGGCCACGTTAGAGGATTAAAAGGGTGTTTGGGTGAGTGGCGCACCTTGTAGACCGTCGCATAGGTTCCCTCGCCTACAGATAGTTAGTCGCCGCGCCACGCCCGGTGTGGGTGCTCACCAAGCTTCTCGAGCTGTACGATGTTGAGAAGGGATGCCATTCGACGGACTTGCTTACCTGGATATAGTTTGTGTAGGTCGACATCGTCGCGTTGTGGTGAGAGCTGGGGTGTCCACGTGATCCCCGATTTTCTTCCAGTCAATGCCATCCAAAAAGCCCAAGTCCAAGCCATCCACTAGCCGGCCCCAAGCCACCTCCGCCATCTCCCAGCCAACCGTCGAGGACACTTCGCTGCTCTCAAACCTCTCTGCCTTCTCTCCTCAGGGCAATCTCTTCGCATTCCTGTCCCTTGCCGTCGAAAAACACCGTTTGCGCGTATATGACACCGCGACGGGCCAGTCCGTCGCCGAGCATATCCTCGATTCCGCACGCGTTTCGTCTCTCTCATGGAGCACATACGACTCTTCCGACGCGCAGGCAGCCGAACCTCCATCCAAAAAAAAGCGGAGAAAGAGCCAAACCAATGCAGACGGCCCTTTGCAGGCCGCTGCAGTTGAAGTTGTTGTCCTCGGTCTCTCCGATGGCACCGTCCTCTTCTTCTCCCCAACTCACGGGCGTGTAATGCGCACCCTGAGCCATTCGACCAGCACTTCTGCCATTCTGTCAGTCGTGTCCTCGACTAGTGTCCCGATAACGTGGACCTCTGGTGCGGACGGTGCAATTCGCATATGGAATGCCCAGAAAAATGACTTTTTGGGCAGCTGGAAGAACGACGACCCAATCCCGTTTTCCTCCATGGCCCTCCGACCAGCGTCTGACGACGACGATCGCGTCGACATTCTTGTCGCACATCATTCCATTCGTCTGCTGTCGGCCTCCTCCGATTCCCTAACCGACAAACCAGCGCAACTCGCATCCTTCACTGGTCATGCTTCGTCCGTCAAGCAGTTGCATTGGGACACATCGCAGCTCCCTTCAACTCGTTTTGCGTCGCTTGCAGAAGGCGACCGCGTCGTGTCGATCTGGGACACGCCAGAAAGCTCAGCGACCGAGGGGCGAATGGTCGCGTCGGTGCAGCTCGACTCTGATGCGCGCTCCATCTCCTTCTCGCTCCCATCCCCAACCACCTCCGAGCGACAAAATCTCCTCGTTCTCGCGGCCTCTGGCAAAATCTCCATCTACCCGATACCCACAGAGCTCAGTCCACCAACAAGCTCTGGCCGACCACAACAGCCCAAAGTCTCGACACTCCTCCCGCGATCGACACTCTCCGTGTCCGCAAAAAAGGCGTCAGTTGGATCACATCCCGTGGCAGCCTCCTTCGCGGCCGGGGTCAACGGCAACGTGCGCGTAGCTCGCATCGTGGGTGGTGTGCGGCCTGTTTTCGATCTCGTTGTAAGTGCATATTCCTCTGTTTCAATTTGGAGATGTAACCTCAGGCGTTTCTCTAGCCGTACCTGGACGAAAAAGGCGACTTCATCCCTGAAGTCACCCTGGACGATGTTAAGATCAGTTTGTTGAGCGAATCGCAGGATGTGCGTTGCATCTTCGCCATGCTTCATCAAGCTGACCTTCGATTCCAGGGCCTCATCCCGAACCAGCGCTACACCGAGGCGCGATCCTCGGTCCGCTCCGGTGTCGAGATGGGTCTCGACGAAACGATGGATGACCTCGCACCAAACGCCATCGACGGCGAGCTTGACGTCGATTTGGCCGAACTTAGTCTCGGCCAACGTCTGACCGCGCTTTCCGGCGACCCCAGACCAGCTTCGTCTTCAGACAGCGACGAAGACGACCCAGCGCCCAACGGCCGGAAACAAAAATCCGTCAACCACAAGCAACCCTCACAGGAGGGCGCTGTACCGGCGAACTCACTCACGCGGACACTCATTCAGGCGTTGCACTCGTCAGATACGAGGCTGCTCGAAACATGCCTCACACACTCAGATCAAACTGTGATCCGAAACACGATCCGCCGTCTGCCGCCGCAGCTCGCCGTGCCTCTGATCTCGGCATGCGTCGAACGGCTCGGACGCGGCGCTCGGGCCGCAAACATGAAAGGCGGCGGGGGTGGTGCGAGCTCGCAACGAGGTGGCACACTCATCATCTGGGTCAAGACCGTGCTTGCGGTGCACAGCGGCCACCTCATGACCGTACGTTTTTCTTGAAAACTCGCAGACACCGAAGTTTCACGTGACTTCCAGATGCCAGATCTCGTCGCCCGACTAGCCGGGCTGCACGCAACGCTCTCGTCCCGCCTGGCGCTGCAAGAAAATTTACTCTCACTCAGCGGACGATTAGACATGGTGCTAGCGCAGATCGAAATGCGGTCCTCCGTCGCACCTGCTCCGCTGGCACCAAAAAAAGGGACACAGAGTACTGAGCGGGCCGCTACTGGGAAGAAAAACGTCACGCGTTACGTGGAGGGCGAGAGCGCGGACGAAGACGAAGACGAGCAGATGGAGGTCGAGGTCGAGGTGGACAGCGGAGAGGATGCCGGCAGCGTTGAAGATGTAGAGCTCGGGGGAGAAGAATCCGAGTCGTCTTCCGAAGGGGAAGAGGGCAGCGATGAGCAAGACTCTGGCGAGGATGAGGAATCGGACGACAATCCCACAAACGCATTCATCGATGACGAGGCCGAAGAGTACAGCGAAGAGGAAGATGACGAGGATAGTGAATAGGGCATAAAATATACAACGGTGGAACTATTCCTCCTATACATGGGCGCGTTCTAGCTAGCTAGCTGCTGCTGCTGGCGGCCGTTTGCCTTTTGACCCAACTCTTGGCTTCTTGCGAGTACCTAAACGGGGCGCCCGAGGTTAGATTGTTTTTCTTTCTCGAGAAGCGCGCTGCGGAAGCCGAACTTTTCATTTCATCCTGAGCGGCCAGGTCGCTCTCGTCGGCGCTGTCTTCCTCTTCGGCCTGTACTTACGCGCTCAGGAAAGGGACGAGGTGCCTTTGGGGATGTTCGTCTTTACCTTTGCCTTCCGTTTCTTGCGGGGACCTGGGCCCGCCTTGGCAATTTGTGCCCCAGGCAACTTTTGTAGCTCTTGTACAAATGCGGACGTTCGTCCCCCGACCGTGATCCATTTGATAGTCGCCGGCTCGCCCGTGGGCTGGGGTGGTCCGTAAATCATGAATTGTACCCAATAGAGACAGCAGCAACGCACTAGCTTCAAGGTAGACGCTTCCTTCTTGCCCTTTCCCTGAAAGGAGTGAGTCATCGGACAAGAGGCATATTCCGGCGGCGCATACCCAGCGATGACGGAACAGCCAGTCTTCCGGGAACTTGGTGTCATCGGCGTCGACTGCGACTGCTGTTTTGCATACGTTCGCGGTTTGGTGGTGCAAAGCGACGAGCTGTTCGCGGCTGAGGGTGTTAGACCGCTGCTCGGGATGGACGCGCGCATGATACAAAATTTCATCTGTAGAGGATTTACCTGAAAGCGGTAAGGTAGTGTTGGATGAACCTACCCGCGACCCAATTGCCGACTCCGGCACTGAATTTCTGGTCCAAGAGTAACGCTTTGATTGGAGAAGTGCGTGCCAAGACGCGTTGGCCGAAGTCGTCGAGGTCTAACATGGAAAGAATCGGGTCGAAGCCCAAGTCTGAGAGCGGTGGCTCTGTACGTGAAGCCGGTGTATGGCATAGACGGACACGACCTAGCCTTCGCGGGTCGAGATAGGCAATTTGAGCACCGTCGGAGAGGTGGAGGATGAACTGGGGAAACGGGTTAGACTTGGATATTTTGCGCCAATGTATGCAACCGACCTTCATGAACCTTGGCGGCCAGTCTGTGGAAGCAGTCTTTGGCGTTTCTTTGTAGTAGGCTGCAATCTGGCCCTTGACCTACGGCAGTGATTAGGAGGTTCTCTGCGGAGAAACGACGGCGCTGTGCGGTACCTGGAGCATTCCAGTCATCCCGAAGTGCAGAACAGGACTCCGACCCGGGCCAGACAAATTCAGCCAGAAGAGCTTCCCGTATCGCTCGGCATTTTCGACCAGACGCCCTGCGAGTTCCTTGGCCTTTGCTCGCGTGAGTGAATGAAGAAGCAGAGGGAAGAAGACGGACAAAGTCTTGGTGCGTTATCCCAGCAAATACAATGTCATCTTCGACCTACGGATAGTTTAGCACTCGGAAAAAGAATAGAACAAGAAATAGGACCGTTTCGACATTCGTAATTGTTCTTCCCCGAACGATTCGGTTAAGCAAGTTGACTGCACGCTGGACTTCTGCCAGTGCGAGTATCAAAGATGTATGGTCTAGGGCGAGATGGTGGGCGTACCTGGGAGCTCAGGCATGTTGAAGACGCGATCAGTCACATGCTTCACTTTCTGATCTTGACACTCATGTCGACGACAACAGTCTGCTCTTGGAAGGTCTGAGCACCGACGATGTCGAGAACAGTGTAAGCAGAATGGTCTGGCTCCACCAGGGCAGGCAGCACCTACTTGATATTTTGCTGGATCTGGGCCTCGACGGCATGCTCAGCCTTTTGCAAGTCAATGCTCACCAAGCTCGAGACGATTCGGGAGATGATCTTAGCCTCGTCGGAGACTGCGCTGCACTTGAGCGGCCGGCGCGGCTTGGGACAATCTGGAACAGCGGAGCGACGGTTATGAAAACGCCGCCCGGCCCAAACCCTTCCCTCGTCAACACTGTCCCCGGTCTTCGCGTTCTGCTTCCTGGATTCTCGGATGTCCCGAATCGATCACATGCCCAAATTACTCACCGCGAGGACGCCACGGACCAAGGCCACCCAAAGTAAGCAACGTGTTTTTAGCGTGTCTTATGTACGTGCACTCATCTCCCCGCTAAACCTGCCGAAGCCTCCCCCACGGCGTGCGGCATCAGCACCCGGCTCTCTTCTTTTAACCACCACCACCATCTCACCGGCGACACCACCCATGTTTGCGGTTCGTTCCAGCAGTCCAATTCCACACTCGCTGACGCCGCCCTTTAGAACACCAACGCTTCCCGCTCCTTCTCCTCGTTGACTATCGACGAGCTTCGGTGGTTGAGCGCGAACAAGGCCTTCGGAGACGATGGAGAGTCTGACCATGGCGTCTCACCCACCGACCCAGTCAAGCCCCCGTCGGTAATGTATTCGGTACGAAGCATCATCTAGACACGCTAACGCTGCCATCTCCAGCCCAAGAACGCGCGCTATGTCGACAGAAGGCGCAGGTCCATCTTGTTAGACGACTTTCTCGGGACCAGCAACACCTTGAGCCGGACAGTGGATAGCTCCAAGACGAGATTTGGCTTGAATGTAGGTTTATTTCACATTGTTCGCCCGCGAATACCGCTCACGGAGCTCCAAAGACTCGGTCAGAAACTCCCCCACCGTCATCCGAAGAGGGTTTGCCAGCGACGCCGCCTCGCAGTGGCTTGCACTCGAGCACACCGTCTATCCAAGAAGACGAGGTTTTCGCAACTCCGCCCCGGCCTACAGAATGGCTTTATCGGCGTCCGCGTTCTCCCTCGTCCCTGTCGCGCTCACCATCGAGCCTCTCGCAATCGCCTTCTTCGATTTCGCGAAGCCCATCCAGCTCTCGGTCCGTGACACCGACTCCGTCGCGGCTACGCTGCCCCACCGGCAGTCGTCCGCACACACCAACTGCGGTCACCGAGATGAACATTTCTCCCTTTTACTCGACCGTGATCGCCCCGGTCAAGCGGTCACCATCCATTCGAACAGGAAGCCCGGCCTCACGCCAAGGTCGGCCAAGCACCCCCTCCCGTTCGTCACCCAACCTGCTTGAATTCCGCGGATCCACGCGAGCCAAGACGCTCCCGATCCGGCCACAGCTGTTGCCCATCCACAGAGAACGCTCGGGCTCAGCCTCGTCGATCTCGACGACCAGCAGCACGAGCAGCCTCCCGCGCACACCACCCTCCCCGTCTCTATACTCACCACACTCATTTGCGCAACCTCTCCCCCTTCCACTCCCAGCGGAGCAACAACCTTCGACCCGCGCGACGACCCCAACGCGGTCGATTCTGGCCCAGAGCCCAAAACGGTCCGCGTCCATTTCGACGAAACACTCGTCACGGTCGGCGAGCAAATCGGTCAAGTTTGACTGTACCAACGAGTTTGTGCCTGCCCCGATCCCCATGGCCCTCATTCCGCGATACGCCGGGGACCACAAGGAGACCTTTGGGGACGGCAAGGTCCGCGGGGAGGAGTGGAACTCGCGGCTTGTCGAGAGCTTTGACGACGACGAGCGCGATCATGAGCACGATTTGTTTGGAGGCGGGCCCGTATCGGTGTCGGCGCACGTGACCGCCGCTGCAGGCGCAAGCTCCGCTCCGCCAAAGTCACCCGGAGCTCTAAAACGCTTCCTGACTTTGCGTTCCACGCGAAGCAAGACAAAGGCGCGGCCGGAGATTTCTGGACCGTATGCCTTATCGCCGACCGGCGCAGGCAGCGCAGGCACAAGCCCCGTCGCAGCCGCTCACCGCCCGCTGGACCACGACGAAACGCAGAGTCTGTTCGGGGTGCCCTCTTCGCCGTTCAGATACCGCAGCGCTCCAGCCTCGGCCTCGACCGCTTCCTTCGGGAACCTCAACGCCAAGGGCACCCACAACAAGCCCCCATCCCTCATGAGCACGTGCACCACCGACGACGGCGACTCTCGTTATCCCACTGCGAACAAGTTCCATTCGCATCCCACTCGGCGGCTCAGGTCCGCCACGACCCCTTCGTCGTCGTCCTCGACGTCCCATAGTCATGGGCACGGCCACAAGGCCGCATCGATCGCGGACATGGGCAGCATTGGCGAGTCCCGTCCCGCGCCGACGTTGCACACCCTCCCGTCCATGGAGAGCTTCCGGAGTGCCCGGAGTTGCAATCCAAGTCGGTTGAGAGGCTGGCTGGGCCGTATCGGGATCGGGATGGCCTCTTGACCGATGTCGACCCGACTTTTCTATTGCCAAAAACAAAACTTTCGTTTTCTCCTCCGTTTTCTCCTCCTTTTAGACTTTATTGGGTACGGGACAAATAGCAAGGAAAACCAGCAGAACTGGTCCAGACGAAATTCAACCAACCAAAGGAAAAATAGCAGGACTGTTGCCTCAACCACTCGTAGCGCAGGCGAAACCTCCCATGTATCGTGTTTTATTCCTAGTATGCAAAGAAATCCAAGTGAAAGTGCGATTGTGTTAAACAAACAACAGAGTAGTGCAGGAGAGTGTGTACAGTAATGCAGCGAGTTAGATTACCTCCAGCAGCCATCCTAATAAATTATCGTAACGCGGACTAGCGTCCCGCGAATCCTGCACCTTTGGACACGCGGATGCCAACCAGCTGCTGCATGCGGTCCTTGCCCTTTCCACCAGGCATCATCTCGCTCAGCGGAATAGGTAGCGGATCAACGACGAACGGGACCGCCGAACCATACGGCACATCCGTTCGTATAGTTGGCCTTGGCGGGCGCGATCCATGGCGCGGCGGGCGATTATCGACAGCCAGCACCGAGTCCATAACCGAGCCGTAGCCTAGACGCGGCGCTGGGAACGCCTCATGCAACTGTTCTCGGCTGCCAAGATGAACCCGCGGCCGCATATTAGGCTCGTAAGGCGACACCGATGTCCTCGTGACGAGATTGGAAAATGCGCCAGCGTCGGGTAGCTCGACGCCGCTCTGCGCATCGCGTTCGACTCGATCGGAGACGGCGGCGGCAGAGGCCCGAGCGTGATACATGGCGCGGATGCGATATTGCGAACGTTCGCGCTCCAACTCTTCTTCCTCGTCAGAAGGTATGGCGTTGCCGTCCTGGTCCAGCCGAGCTGCGAACGAGAACCGGTCATCAACAAAGTCAGAGCTTGAGAAGGAAGCAAGCTCACCCCATCCTCTTCGGCGCGGCTCTGGACTGTGTGCAACTGGAATTGGCTCCTGGAGCTCCTCTGGATCCGTCAACCGATGCCGTCGCAAGCGTCTCCGAGCATTGCGCATGTGGACAGGCGCCTGGTTGGATTGTGGGGCCAACCCTAACCAGGTCCACGGATCTTCTTCGTTGTCTAGGTCGATATTGTGCACCAACTCGTCCCCGTCAGCATTCAGCCGCCGATGGACAAGATAGCTCCGCTGCTCAGGCGATTCAATGACCTCGCGCGAGTTCCGTCGTAGATTGACATAGCTCTGCGGCTCCTCGAAGAGTAGAGGTCGGTCGCGGGAGAGGGCAGAGGTGGGTGTGGACAGATTCTGCATCGAGAAGTTGGAAAGGAGGGATAAACGACCCTCCGTGGGAACCGGGCGACGAGACTGCGAAGAAGACGCCGAAGCCGGCGACTGGATCGTGCTCGAGTTCTGCCGCGTTCGCAATCTCCGTGCAGGATATTGGAGTGACAGAGAATTGGGGCTGGCGGTTGAATTTTGACGGCTGGGCTCGGTGTCGAGGGTGCGAGCATTGCGGATGAGCTCAGAGCGAGATAGGGCGTCTGCCCGAGATGCAGCCGAGGCACCGGGGTCTGTCCGACGGCCGAGAGCCCGCCATTGCAGCAACTCTCGCTCCAACTCTGCTGCGCGGAGAACTGGGTCCATGTTGGCCGCTGCTTCTCTTTGCGCCACACTCCGTCCCAGTAAAGTCGCGCCGTCGTCCGAACTGGATTGTCGTCGACGAGTTTCGAGCAAAAGCCGTCGGGGAACGACAGGTTCGATGGGTGGCAAGGGTAGTGGTCCACCTCGGAGACGGGGTGGGACCGGTGGGTGAAGCGAAGGGAGATCACTCGACCATGGGAAGAAGCCGTGTCGATCCTCGAACTCCGCCCCGGCATCTTCAGTCTCGCTCTCGTCTTCAACCTCGATTGGAGAGGCTGACAAGAGCAGAGCAGAGTGGCTGGGGCCCATGTTGTTCGTTGACTCGGCGGTGGCTGTCATAGCGTCGTTGGAGAGGTCCAGACTGCGACGAACTAGGGTCGCGGTTGGTCAGCTCGCAACAAGAAGTAACTGGGACGCACTTTGGCGGATCCGGCGATATGCAGCACTCAGAGCTGTACTCGCTGCTCGTAGCTGCGTCGACTCTCCTGCCAGTAGAGGGGATTCGGAGCTTGCAGGGGATGGATACGAAGTCGTCCGGCGGAAGGGCGGTCCTGAGGGCGGCTGGAAGTCATCCATGGCGAGAGAGCGAGGAGCGAAGGAGAGTCGTCGTAGAACGCAAAAGACAAGAATGTGACAACTGATGCGCCTATCTCATCTTAGATTTTCTCATGGCGGTGCCCGCAACCGACCGTCTTTGTTCAACTCGCCGCACGCGAGTCCCAGTCGCAGCCCAGGCCGAACCAAGGAACGGCGCCGGACGAAAAAAGATACCCCAAAATGCAGATGCCGCAGATCTGTTTACAAACGTCTTTGCGGCCGCCGAGACTCGACATCAGAGAGGAAACGTCCAGCGCGCATCGTTAGATGAAAAATAGTGTCCATCATGCGCTGAGGGCCGGAGCTAGGACCGTCAACGGCGCTCTATACATTCACGGGACATCCGACAGAGGCTGACGAGCTTGCAGCGAACTGAGGAAAGCCGCTGAAAATGCTTGTAAAACTGGTGAAGTTCCTGAGCCAAGAGCAGATGGTTTTGACTACGCGTTTCTGTTGCGCGCGGATGCCAAGTCGATGGCATCGCCACCTGTCAAGATAAGATAAGATTTCTTCTCCCAATCCGGCCAGCCTTCTCGTCTCTGAGCGAGCCTCGTAGACAGCTACAAGGCTTGGGAAGGAATTCAACCTTTCGTGCTAGTGAGTGCAGTCTTCCCACTCTGCAGGAAGTAAACGGGTTCAAGGTCATTGTTCAGCGTCATATCTTTGGCAAAATCACAGAAAAACATCACCAGCGCCTGGGGCGACATGGGATGCCTCTAGACCTCTGCAACGTGCCCAGCAGGCTCTCGGAATGTTGTCATGACCGCCATTGAGGTGCAGATATTTGGCATCAGTGGCTGTGCTCAATGGCCCAACTTTCCATTGACCACCTTCGTCGGACAATGCCTCTACCTACGCTTATAAGCCTGGCTTCAATGTCGTGGACTTGCATCCCCTCTCGCCTTCGTTTGCGAGAAGAAGCGACTTCTACAACTCTGTTCACGACTTTTACTCCATCATGAGCCGTGCGCCAACAAACTCACTCTCTCCCGTTCAATTCTAACCACCCTCTGCAGTCTCTTCGTACTTCAAACGCCAGTCCCGCGTTATCCGCAACAGCACCGTCTCTGCCTTCGGGCTCAGCAGCATCCTCGAAGAGGACCACGACAACAACACGACCAAAAGCAGCGTCAAGGCCAAACGGCGACATGGCGTCTCCGACCTGCGCATCCCTCCTCTCGAGTCCTTCCAAACAGACCTGCCCGCCCTCCAGTCGTCTTCGGATGACGAAAGCAGCTCCTCCTCCGATGGCCTGCCTTCTACGCCGAGCGCAAGCCCGACACACGAGAGCTTCACTGGCCAGGCGATCATCCGATGCAAGAGCATCAGGCCGCTCGCGCTCGTGCCCAAGCGGAGCATTTCACCCGTCCCCACTCTTTCTTCCGAGGAAGAGGACGACGTGTACTACGCTGCTCACGCTCGTGGCTACGTGACCTTGCGTCGGTCGTCATCCCTCACTCCAGAGTCGACTGCGCAACGCGACAGCACCCTCATCACGCGTCGCTTTAGCATCCCCAACCGTCCGCCTCCGCCTCCTCCCATTGACACGAATGTGCCAAACTTTTCGCGTCCGACGGCTACGACTGTCCAAGCCCGTCCGCCGCCGAGGACACCTGTCCCCACTGATGCTTGGAGCGGTGATTATACCGACGCCGCGACCTTCTTGTCTTCTTCGCCTTCTTCTTCAATGCGTGCGTTATTTTTTCTCCTCTTCCTTACCGGTTGCTGACGATTTGACCAGGTTCCGAGTCGCCGGCGTTCTCGTTCTCGGCCGCCTCTTCGTCCCCGAGCACCAGCCTCGACGCGTTGCTCTCACCCCCGCCTCAATTTCCTCCCGAGGCGCAGGGTATCCCATGCGATATCGACGATGCGGACTGGGAAGACGAGGTATACGACGAGATCCCTCTTTCCCCTTCCCCATTGTCCCTCGGCGCTCCCTCTATACTGCCGACGATCAGCTTCACGGTCCCCGAACCCGTCGAAGAACCCACGGAGGCACCTATGCCGAGTCCGCTTCCCTCTCCCGTGCCCCGGCCACGCAACTCATCCCACTCAACACAACTCCGCTCGCGCTGGTCGTCCTCGACCCTCTCTTCGGTCCACTCTTCCCGCGGCGCCAAGTCGCCCAAGACCTTTGCTTTTGCGAAGCGCTACCTCCGCGTCAAGACGCCGGTTCTGAACATCAAAACTACTCCTTCGACGCCTGTATTGCCCAAACCGTCGCCCAAGCGGCGTCCGGGCAAGAAGCGGTTGACGGCCAAGGACGTCGTGGTCATGCATCCCAACCAGCAACAAACACCACGCTCGCCTCCTCCGCCTGTCCCGCCCAAGCCCGTCATTCCCCCACTGCCCACGGTGACGATCAACAAACCCCTCCCGCTTCCGAAAACACCCTCCTCCGCCCAATGGGCTTCCTACCCCTCCTCACCCCCGCCCGCGCCATACATCCACGCTCCTGCCGTCCGCCAGTCGAAGCAGGACGCGTTGTACACGGCGTACATCAGCCAACGCTCCCCGCGGCGGCGCTCGCGCGTGACCTCGTCGTCCTCCGCCAAGTCGGGCTGGTCCTTCTCGACCAACGGCTCTGCCTACGGCGCGCCATCCGCGTCGTCGTCCGACTCGGGGTGCTCGGACTGGAGCAGCAATGCCAGCATGTGCTCGAGCGGGTCGAGCGATTTCGGTGGGCTGCGGCGCCCGCCTATTCCCGTTGACCTCTTCTTGAAGCGGTGAAATGATTTTTTGACCTTGAAATGATTCTCTCTTCGACGACACGAATACTTACGATCCACACTATTACCTCTTTGCATGAAATCGCTCATACTAGACTCGGTACTGTATCAATAGCCAAACCTAACTTATTCCTCTTGCTCTCAATGAAATCGCTGTTCTGCTGTTCACGTGCCATGACTGATGGCGTTTGTCCTTTTCTGCTTTCCTCGATGGAGGGTACTTGAACAGCCCAAGTTCTTCTCCTCGAGCGCTCTCAGACTCGCAGCCACCTTCTGCAGCTCCGCTCGGCTATCGGCATGCGCCTCGCTACGCGAGCCACCTCCATTTTTTCTCAGCATCAGGCGCTTGCCGAGAGCTGATTTTTGTCGCTTGCAATCCCGTCCACCTTCCCGAGTCCGACGACCGCAAGCCTAGCCGTCGTTCGCGACACCCAGACTCTCCTCATGACCACGATGCAGCAAGCCCAAGCCCACTCCCTCTCCTCCTCCTGGCTCGCCCAATTCGACGCCGCCTTCCGCTCCTCCGACCCAAACACCATCGCAGCGTGTTTCCTCCCGACGGGCTGGCTGCGCGACATCCTCGTGTTCACCTGGACGAACCGCTCGCTCGAGGGGCACGCCAAAATCACCTCGTACTTGACCCCGACCCTCGCCAACGCCGGTGTACGGGACATCAAGCCCGACGAGCGGGCCTTCCGCAGAGCAGAATACAACCCGCAGACGCGCATCGTCGGCGCGGGGTTCACGTTCGAGACGGCTGTTGGTCCGGGCGAGGGATGGGTCCAGCTCATGGCCGACGCTGCGTCCGCGTCCGGGGAATGGCGCGCGATCACGGTGCTCATGACGCTGGTGGATATTCGCGGGCATGAAGAGCAGGGCCCGGAGAGCGGTGTTTATGGCGGGCATACGCTTGCGTGGTCGGACATTGCGAGGGAGCGCAGGGAGAAGATCGAGAGGGACCCACATGTGCTCATTAGTGCGTCGTTTTTCTTTTTGCTTGGGTGTGAATGTTGCTGAAATTGAAGCAGTTGGTGCGGGACAAACGGGTCTCAACGTTGCAGCACGTTTCAAGCAGATGAACATCCCGACGCTCGTCGTCGAAAAGAACGACCGTGTTGGGGACAACTGGCGTGAACGGTATCCGACTTTGACGCTTCATTCGGTCAAGACGCACTCCAGCAGTAATTCTCATTTTCCCTTCCTTCGTTTCTCTGCTCATAATTCCAGTGTTATACCAACCCTTCCACGAAAACTGGCCCATCTTCGCCCCGCGAGACAAACTTGCCCAATGGCTTGAACAATACCCAGAAACACACGACCTCGTCATCTGGACGCGTTCTCGGCCCTTGCCAACCCCGTCCTTCAACCCTACTACAAAACGCTGGACCGTCTTCATTGACCGCGACGGCACTCAAGTCACCATCTACCCCAAACACATCGTCATCGCAGCTGGTACGCTCGGGGCACCACACTACCCAGTCGTACGCGATCCTCAGCTCTTCCGCGGCGTAACCTTGCATGCTGCACACTATCACGGCGGCGCGCCATTTACCGGAAAACGCGTCATCGTGGTCGGCGCGGCGAACAGCGCCGCGGACATCTGCCAGGACCTCGTCTTCCACCACGCCAAATCCGTGACCATGATCCAACGCTCGTCGACCTGCGTCGTTAGCTCCGCATTCGCACAAGCGCAGATGTGGAAAATCTGGCCTGGAGACGTGCCTGTCCCCATCGCCGACTTCAAGGCCAACGCCACCCCAATAACGCTCCAGAAACGCTGGCTCGGCGCGATGGAGGCGCAGATGTGGGAAGCCGAGAAGAAGACGCATCGCGGCTTGCGCGAAGCGGGGTTGAAGTTGAACATGGGGGTCGACGGCTCCGGCCCGTTCCCGCTGCAGTTTGAGAGGTTCGGTGGATTCTGGCTGGACGTTGGTTGTGCGGCGCTCATCCGCGAGGGCAAGGTCAAGGTCAAGCAGGGAGTCGAGGCGTCACATTTCACGGAGGACTCGCTCGTCTTCACGGATGGGGAGGCGTTGCCTGCGGATGTGGTGATTTACGCGTTCGTGTCATCATGATCACGTGGTCGCATACTAACACCAGCACAGAACTTCATACGACAGCATTCGCGATAACATGCGCGCGCTGTTTTCTGACGCGGTTATCGACCGAACGGACGTCCTCTGGGGCCTCGATGCCGAGGGCGAGCTGCGCGGGTGCTACCGCGAGTCGGGCCATCCCGGGCTGTGGTTCGCTGCAGGCAACTTTGCCGTCTCGCGCTTCTACTCGAAGCAGCTGGCGTTGGAGATCAAGGCGATCGAACTGGGATTGTTGGCGCAAGCGTCGTAAAAATCATTAATTTTCTTGGACCTCTGCTGGTCGTCGGCGCCGTTTTACAAGCCTCGCGACTAGCGGATTGTCGCCGATATATACGAATGAGAGCAGACAGCTTAGTGCGAGGACAACGACCGAAATGACCATGATGATCGTCCAGCCGTCGCTCGTGTGAGCATATATCTGCGCGATAGATGAGGGATAGTTGTAGAGCACGAGAGAAATGTTACTTGTCCTCCGATAACGGGACCTACGGTCGTCCCAACACCATAGATGAGGTTGAAGGCGCCATAGATATGCCCGTCTGCGTTAAGTCAGCCTCATCCTACAAGAAGGCGAAAGAGTGCTCACATCCAACACCCTCTATTCGGCGTGAAACAGCCGCGAGCTCCGCCGTAAGTGGTGATAAAATGGCGCTCACAAAGAAGACTGTGTATGCAGTCAGTACCTGCATACAGGAACCCTCGAAGTCGCTTACAGCCAAGGGCGAACGCTGTGATGAACACCGCCAGGCTACGCTGCACGATCATGACGCCCCACCATGGAGTCGCGAGCAGGAAACAGATGAAAGAAATCCATTCGACACCGAAACGATCGGTGTAATAGCCCGATATCGGGCTTGCTGGATCTTCATTAACCGCGGAAGGCACGAAAAGATACGTTAAACACGTACAGAACAAGCCGGGCACGACGCTGGCGATGTATACGATTCCAACTTTAGCGGAATCAAGCCCCCACACGGCTTGTAGATGCAGCGTGAGTGTGGGTTCCTGCGCAGCATAGATAATTCTAGGAAGAAGTCAGAGATAATGGATAGAAGACAAGGATGCACGCGAACCCGAAGATGAAAGTTAAAATAAGACAGACGACGGCTCGTGATGACCTCCCGAGCCTTGCCATGACCCCGACGAGGGATAAGTGCTTGACGGGGCCGCTTGCTGCTGCCTCCACGACGGGCACTTCAGGTTGGCCGGTTTCCGTGTCATCTTTTTCTGGGTCCGAGGTCGTTGTAGCAGGTGTTGGCGGAGCAGCTGGGTCAACGCCCCACTGTAGCGCGTCTTTGCGCTCAATAATCAGTAAACGACCGATAAGGTCGAAGAGGGACATGATAATCCCGGCAATGAATGGAGCGCGCCAGCCGAGACGCGTATACAACGCGCCACCTAGAGGTGGCCCCACCAGGAATCCGATGGACATTCCAGCCATGGCGAAGCCGAGCTGGCGTCCAATGAATTGTTCAGGCGTGCAATCGCATCTACGCGTCATGAGGCCTGCAATCTCGACTTCCATACAAGCAACTCACAAAAGCGCCAATCCGACAACCCAGACGGCCGTCGACGCGAAACCCTGTATAACGCGTGCAACACACATGACGGCGAAGTTCGGCGCCTCCATGAACATGATTTGCGAGCCGATGAGCAAAACCAGTCCTAGGAGTATCGGGACGCGTCTGTTGTTGTAGCGCTCCGAGAGCATTGCCGCCGGAATCGTGCCTGATAACGCGTTCGATGAGGTTGAGCCCGTAGCTTTGTTACGCACATAGAGCCAATCCACCGGACTACTTGAGATTTAGCATGAGTACCAGAGAGAATAAATAATTACGCACAAAGGCGAAGAGCAGCCAGCCTGTTAGTGCCGACACGCTCGTGTATCCCAAGGTTTCCAGTCGGAATGGCACAACGGGCAGGACGATGCTGTTTCAAACTTGAATATGCCCAGGCGTGCAGGACACCGAAAAATCTACCTGTAAACCAGAAGATCCGTCGCAATGCCTGCCGGAGTTGAGCACCGAAATGTTCACTGAGAGCCCCACTCACTGACGCCGACCACCATAGTGGTAAACGAGGATGAGCTACGCCATTTGAGGCCGAACGGTGGCGGAGACGAGCTCATATTGTCCTTCTGAGGACAAGGACTTCCCTTCACGCGTGAAGGTGGTCGCGGGAGGAAACCCTGGAAAGCGAATTCGATATCTCTATGCCGCGCTCGGCTAATCCGTGCAAAGAAGTTCGGGCCGGGATGACTGTATCTCACGGTCGCGCAACCATGACCAGAACATTCACGTTGCGCGTCCCCGCAACTTCAGCAAACATCGGCCCAGGCTTCGACGTCGTCGGGCTCTCGCTATCCCTCCATCTCACACTCACCGTCGTCCAACCGGACCCAGTACCAAACGCGCCGTACGTCCCGACAATCCTGCGATATACTGGCGAAGGGGCTGCAGAGGTCCCCTTGGACGCGTACAAAAACCTCACCACGCGCGTTGCGCTGTACCTTTTACGGTGCCACGGAATCCGCCTACTGCCCTCCGGCCTCACCATCGATGTGCACAACGAGATTCCATTCGGTCGTGGACTGGGGTCGTCCGGGGCCGCAGTTATTGCAGGCGTTTTGCTGGGGAACGAGCTGGGGAAGCTGAACCTACCCCGCGAGCGTCTCCTCGATTTCGCGTTGATGGTCGAGCGGCATCCAGACAACGTCACGGCCGCGCTCGTCGGTGGCTTCGTCGGGTCGTACCTCCGCGAACTCGACAGCGCAGCAACAGAGGCCGCCAGCGTCCCTCTCAGTGAAGTCCTCCCCGAATACCCTCCGGACGCAGGCGAAGACTGGGGGCTCAATCCCCCCGTTCCACCCCTCGGAATCGGCCATTTCGTGCGTTTTGCGTGGTCAGAGAGCATCAAAGCCGTCGCCATCATACCCCGCTTCGAGCTCAGCACAGCGACGGCCAGAGAAGTCCTGCCCACAAGCTACTCGCGAAAAGATCTAGTGAGTCATATTCTCGCTTGGCGATAACAGGATCTAATCGACGTCCACTAGGTGTTCAATCTACAACGCCTCGCAGTTCTCACCACCGCTCTTGGCCAATCACCACCAGATCCCGAACTCATCTACGAGGCGATGAAGGATCGGATACACCAACCCTACCGAAAAGCTCTCGTTCGTCTTTTTCGTGTCGAATCGCCGGCTCGCATCTAATCTAATCAGATTCCTGGACTACCTGAGGTCACGTCCTCCATCACACCCTCAACGCACCCAGGCTTGCTCGGAATCTGCCTCTCCGGCGCTGGCCCCACTATCCTCGCACTCGCAACGCACGGCTTCGAAGCCATCGCCGAAGACGCGCGCACCATCTTCAAAGAAAAAGGCGTCGAGATCGACTGGAAGTTGCTCACCGTAGTCGGCGGATGTTCGGTCGAATGAGAAGAGAGCCAAAAACAAATTGTATTTAGAGAGCTCATTAGCGTATCATAAACACAGCAATTAACACCGACAGCAATCCCATGCAGGGGGTATAGCAAGATTGGGGGTATTAATGTAAAGCAACTTCTAGCGTCGTCGTCTTCGTCGTCGTAAACTCGTAAGATTCGTCGTTCAGCCACCAGCAGTCAAGCAGACCGCGCGCATCGCAACAAGCGGGCCAGCGCTGCTGTCAAACGGCAGGTCGACCGTGAACAGCACGTCGCTCCGGTCGTTGTTGAGGTACACCGGCAAGTTGACCGCATCGGGGTTCTTGTCGTCCGTCTGCACCCATCGGACCTGCGACGGGTTGAGCCGCACCGCCTCCCCATCGTTCAACACAAGTTTGTCGACAGCCCAGGAGGCACCCTCGAGCGTCAGTCCTACCCAAAAAAGTCAGATCAAAAGCCTCCACTCAAAAGCAACAACCAAGACGAACCATCAATAATGAACGCCCCAGGGTCATTTACGCGCTCAATATCGAGCCGGAGATGCAACGTTTCGAGACTCCACTTCTTGCGGTGCGCCACCGCCTGTCGAGTAGCGGTAATGTACGCCTCGGGGAAGAAGAGCCCGCCCAGCCAGACTTCGACGTTGTTGGGGTTATCCAGCGTCGCAATACGGTCTAGCTGCGCGAGTCGGCGCGCGAAGTCTGCGATCCAGCCGGAAACCGCCATCGCCTTGGGGACCTTGTATCTCCGCCAATGGTCGGGAATCGTGCCTGCGCAAAGCCAAGTTAGCGCTAGAACTCAAACGCACAAAACAAGCAACCGGGCCACGACGAACCGGCACGTACCTTTGGTTAGACTGCTCATGAGCGTTCGCAGGTGGTTCGTCTGCTTAAGCTCGCCCTCGCAAACCTTGATCACATCTTTGAGGTCCTTCTGGACTTGACCAAGTAGTTTACGACCGATGCTGCCTTCGCGGGAGAATAGACGGTGGAGAGGATCCTCGTTATCGCTCGCTTGTTTCGACAGAGTGTTGAATTTCTATGGACGGTCAGCTAAAAGCAGCGACCAAAAGAATTAACGCTTACGGTTGGAAGCAACTCGATCCATTGCTTGCAGCGATCATAGAGCGCGCGCATCCACGCGGGTTGTTGGGAGCCTTGCGATTTGGAAGTCGACGACGTCGCGGTCGCATCGTCATCATCGTCAGCCAACATGCGCATCTTGCGGAGTTTCCCAAGGAGCTCATTTCCTGGTCAAGACGATCAGCACATTGAATCTCAAGCAGAAATATGGCCATACCTTGGGCAGCAGCAATAACGCGCTCGGCAGTGGGAGGAAGACTGAGCCACGAAGGCGGTTCACGATCCGGCAATCCTTGCACCCAAGACATGAACTGCTCCAACTTGGTTCCATCCGGAGCGCCAAGCAGCTGCGAGCCACCCACACTCGGCACGAGGTTGAAGTCAAGATTGTACGCCGCAGGGGTGAACAAGTTGTCAACGAACGCGTCCAAGATGCGCTGGTCAAAGTCGCTGTCGACACGCCCACCATACACCGACTGCTTCACCAGTGTCCGTAGTGCGTCCCAAGGAATCGTCGCGGGGTCGATGTTAGCTCGGCCCTTGGAGACCGAGTTCAACCACGCGTCGATAGTGTTGGTCGCGGACGCCATATCCGAGTCGTTGAAGTCGTAGATCTTGCTCCAGCCCAGAGGCGCGTACCGCAAACGCTCTTGGACGACGGCATGGAACCACGACAACAGGAAGTACAACCGGACTTTCTCGGCGGGACCCTGCGAGAGACGTGCCGCAGAAATGTTTCGAAGCGAGTCGAGCAGGTTGGCCTTGATGCCAGGCGGCGGCTCGTTCATGATGAGGCGAGATTGGCGGAGGATGTTGACCGGGATAGACGGGTTGGCTTCCATCGTCAAGAACAGACGGAAGTTGCGGTGCGGATTGAGTGTCTGCAATTTCTTCTCGAGCTGACCGAGCCATGTCGAGGCCAGATGCACATTCTTGAGAAGAACCCACGTCCCCTGGCGAGACGCAGCAGCTATCGCTTGGTCGGCGAGCGTGAAACCCTCAGGCGAACCCATTGCGACCGAAGTCGAACGAGCGCCGGTGTTTTTGATGAGGTTCTCGACGCGGTAGCTAGCATCGTAGCCGGTGACCGAGACGAGCGCAAGAGGTGTGGCGGCCGGGACCTCGTTCGTCACCATGTCGTTCAAGTCGAAGGCCGACTCGGCCGACATGTCGACCTCAAAAACGACCTTGACGAGGTGGGCAGTGGCTTGCAGCAGCCTGTCGGGACGGAAGCACTTGATAATAAGTGCGGCGCGGAGAGCCTCGACCGCAGCTGGACGAAAGTGAGAAACCAATAAGCGTTACAAAGAACAACGTACGAGTTGCAGGGTCCCATGGAGTCGGGACCATAGTCTCTGGTGCACTAGCCTGCAAGAACGGCACCCAGTCGCTCTCGTGCTCGAGAAGATGCGTCTGAACTGGCTTGAACAGCGAGTTCTTGGCGTAGTTCTCGAGGCGACTGAGTTGGTCCGGCGACAAGACCGAGTTCTTGTCCCCTGACGCAGCAGGCGCAGCCGTGACACCCTCGCCACTCTCCAAGAGGAACTCGAGCTCGTCGCCAATCTCCTCAACACCACGCAATTTGACTTGGGCGAGCAGCACCGCAAGCATCACGTGGTCGCGATATAAGAGCGCACGTGACGTCCTCCGATAGACGACGAGGAAGAGGTCGTTGAGGAGAATGGCACGTCGTTGGGCGTAGTCTGTGACGTTCTTGAGATTCGGGTTGTGATGCAGGACATAGTCGAAAATGTCGAGGAAGAAGCGCAGTGAGAACTGGTAGAAGTGGTTGACCAAGTTCAGCTGCTCCAACACGAAGAACACCGCGCTGCAGGCTTGCGCCAGTGGCAGGTATTCCGCTGTCACTTGTTCGACCTCGCGCATCACCACGTCCGTTTCCTCGACCTTGTGCGTGATCTCGGCCGCCTCGCGCTTCAACGTCTCCAACGTATCGATGACCTTGTCGTCGTCGAGAATGTTGCCCGACGACTCGTTGAGCGCCTGCAGCAACAGCTTCTCGAGCGTTCGCAGACGTAGACGGAACTCGCCCTGGATCTTCATCAAGTCCGTGCGCTTGCGTTCCGTATCTGGCCGTTCCACCTTGAGCACTTGGTCCAGCGACTGGCTCTGCAAACTGCTGCGGGTCATCGTGAAGTTGACGAACGTCACACGACTGCAGATATCCGGAGAAAACTCGACAGACGGGTCGCGCGTCGAGAGGAACATGGTGAACGACGGCGAAAAGTCGATGTCCTGGCTGCCTAAGCGAATGAGCACACGACCGCCAGTACGCCGAATCTCCTTGTTGAGGACCGCGTTGAGAATTGGGTCCAAATGCTCGACATCCTGAATGAGCAACGGGTTGCCGAAACGCAGCGCGCTCTCGAGCACCTTGAGGAAGGCTTCGTCGAGGAAACTCGTAACCGTGATCTTGCGCTCCTTGTACTCGTTGAGCAAGAACGTCGTCGCCTGGCCCGTCGGGTCGATGATAAGCGGATAACGGTTGAAGCGCTTGAGCATGATGGCGTTCTCGGTCGTGAGATTGTCCGACGGCAACGACTTGGACTGCCAGCCCAAGCGATCGTCCGCGGTTGATAGGTACTCGGTGAGCGAAAGCTCGGGCTTGAATTTGATGTTGGCTTCCGAAAGGTGGTGCGACCACTCCTGCCACATTCCCTCGCGATACTGCTGGTCGAAGAAACCGCCATACGCGAGGAAGGCGGCGGAGAGTAACACATCACCGACGATGGTGCTCATCTCTGTGTCGAACGTTCGGCTGCCCGACTCCCAACGTCCCCTCTCCGACGACAGACTCTCCAGCAGCTTCATACTGCGGTCAACCTTGCTCTGCACACGCTCCATCTCGGATTTGATGGCCTGCGTCTCGCTGATGAGCACAGCGTACTCCTCCTTGTACTTCTCGATCTTGGCTTCGAGCTCTGCGATCATGGCGATGATGCTGCGAGCTTGAGCTTTGGTCGACTCGGCCTCCACCTCCAACGATTGGACCTCGTTCCGCAGTGGCTCGACGCGATCCAAGATCTCGGAGAACCGAACCTGCGCCAGCACCCACTTGACGAGCGGACCGCAGGCACGACTGGCGCGCTGCACCGTCTCGAAGTTGTACGACGGGCGGGACAAAAAGTCGCGCTTCATCAACTCGCGGAGCGGCTTGGTCATCTGCGTCGTCGTGTCGAACTTGAGGATACTGTTGATGAAGTTGTCGCTACGCAGGATCGTCTGCACCGCGCGCCAGCTGTCGATCTTGTGTCCCAGTATCGTGCAAACGGACTCCATGGCAAGCTTCACCGCCTCAGGCGGATTCGCCATACCACGCACCTCCTGCAGATGCTGACGTCGAATGTTACTAACGGCATCCTCGGCTTCACGAACGGCAGGCTCCGCTTCAGCAAGGTCTGCCTCCGCAATAGCTTGACGCTGCTTGATGACCTTGTCGGCTTCGACGAGCTCAGCCTGGATCTTGATCGACGCAGCCTTCTTCTGCTCGGCCTCCTGCTGGTCCGCAACCATGCGCTTCAGCTTCTCGTTGGCCTCCGCATCCTTGGCCTCGAGCTGCGTCCGCTTGATGGCAAGACTGTTTCGGAGGTCTTCGACCTGGGTGACGGTATCGCGGAGTTTATCAAGACCGACATGCAGATGGCGCTGTTGTTCCTCGAGCTCGTCGCGTTTCTCGTTGTAGAGACGGACGTAGTGGTTGATGCTGAAAGAGTCCCGTGAGTTGACTTGCGAAAAGAGATCAGATGGCTTACAAATCGAGATAGTGACGCGGCGTGACGTAGTTGTGGCGTCCCTGCCGGCGACTGAGGCGCTGGTTGATTTGGTGCAGCGACGAGTGGACATGGACGAGTGCGTTGACGACGGCGGTACGATGCAGCGGAGGCATCGACAGGCCACGGTATGCGATCGGGAAATTCATCGGCGGAGCGTACGACGGCAGGTCGAGATCGAGGGTGTTTGTGAACTCCATGCCGACCTGGTAGAACGCTTGGTCCGACCAGTCTCCGAACCAGTCAAGCACACAACGATTGAACAGCGCGGGGGAAGTGGCGGCGCGAGACGCGAGACCGTTCTCCGGCGGGTTCATTGTGAAGACGACGTGCAGGTTCTTGGCGACTTGCTGCGTGAACCAGCGGTACAATTCCTCGTGCGAGTCGAGCATGAGGCCATCTCGCTGAGAGCCCTCTTTGCAGGCCGTCATAAGCGCAGCGTGCTCGTCGCCTTCGAACAGACCCGGAACCTCGGCGTTGGCAAGAAGCGTGTTCATCCGTTCCAGGAAACCGGAGTCGAGGACGTTCGACTCGTCCATGATGAAGCAGATCTTCTCGCCCTTGCAGCCCGAGCGACGAAGGACAGTCCGCAAGTCCTCGTCAAAGTCTTCGCCAGTGTACTTGTTCGAGACTTTGATCTGGAAGATGCTCAAGCCATTCATCCAGGCGACGAAACGAGAGAGCGTGGTCTGCAATAGAGTGAGATACAAGCAGAAAAAGCACAAAGCAGTACGCACCTTTCCGCTACCACTGACACCGATAAGCAAAAGATGGCCTTGAACCTGTCGGAAGACACGGTCGATACGAAGCACGTGATCCAAGACGTCGTTGAAGAGAACGAGCGGAACGTCCAACTCCTCCTCGTAGAACACGCGCAAGCGCGCCTTGGTGTACTCGCGAAGCGTCTCGCGGTCGACGGGAATGTAGTTCTTGGAGGTCCAGTTGGAGAAGAGGATCGGGCGACCGAGAGCCTCTTCACGATTGATGGTAGGGAAGTTCTCCATCGCATTCGAGTCGATATTCTCGTCGGTCCACTGCTTCTCGTCTTCCGTAACCAAACGATCTTGGAACAGACGAAGCGCTTCGTGGGCCCAGACGCGCACGAGACCCTCGACAGCCAGAATCTCCAATGGCCGAATCGCCTCGTAGATACCACGGACCCAACGCGTAAGCTCACGCGGACTGTAGACATAGTGCGCTTGCACGTCGGTCGTGAATCGTTTCTGCGATGCGAGGTAGAACGCGACCATGGCGTCTGTGAGAGGCTCGGCGTAGGCGCGCAGGTTCGGAACGACCTTGAGGACAGCACGGTTGTACGTGCCGTAAATCTGCTTGAGCGACACTTCGCCAGGATAGTCGACCATGACGAGCGGCGCGTGACGGAGGAAACGGTGCGTGAGGGGAACACGACCGGGATCGGTGGGCGGGTTGCAAGCACCCACGAACTGGATACGTTCGAGCTTGATCCAGGCCATGTCCGAGGTGCGCCAGTAGCCACCACTCTCGACGAGCTGACGGATGAAGGAGATGACGCGCTGCGTGCCGTATTTGTCCGGCGCAGGCAGGTTGATTTCGTCGCAGAACACCACGAGCCAACGACCAATCTGTACCGGAGCGAGAATGACACCGTTCGGTGTCTTGCGATACTCGCAGTACTGCTCGAAGGTCTTGAGAATGAGCTCGGGAGTCGTCGCACTGGAAAAGTTCAGGCCGGCGACCTCCATGTCTGGCAGCTTGCGCAGCGCAGAGAAGAGCGTCATCGTCTTGCCCGAACCCGGAGGACCGCAAAGCATGAGCGGCTTGTGCTCGGACAGCCACGAGTAAAGGACCTCTTCGTGACGAACCGTATCCATGGTCGGGATGACCACGTCGGACGCGGTGACCGCATGCGGCTCGATGTCTATGACCGGGACCTTCGACTGCCATGCAGTCCACTCGCCGTTCGAGATCTGGACGTCGTAGTCGATAAGCGAGCTGCCGGGGAGCAGCGGCGGAAGGTCGATGCTGGTCTGCTTGCGGAGGAACTCGCCCATCTCCGCGCGCAAATCGAGCTTGGCATCGCCCGAAAACGCCCAGATGATGCTGACCAGCAGACGCTTGGTCACGTATTGCTCGACGCGGTCATGAGACAACGGGAAGTCGGGGTGCTGAATGTTGTACTCGATAATGTTGCGGACGGTCTTGTTGAGCAGCGAGAAGAGCGTGCTCAGAGCGCGGGTCACCGTGAAGTCCATGATGTGCTCGATGGACTCGGCGAAGGTGAGCGCATTGCCGACAAGCTCTCCGTCCTCGAAGTAGCGCTCCAAGATGGACGCGACCTCCTTCTGCGTCGCGAGATTGTCTGCTTCGTTGGCCGATGCATCCACTCTACGTCCAATTGCGTCGTTGGCGTCTTCGTCGTCGGCATCGAGGGGTACCGCAGAGAGCGTCTCGAGGTAGTGACGATACACCATGGACGGGTCGATGACATCCTCGCTGAACCAAATCATACCGCAACGACTGACCGTGGCCAGCGTCGCGTACTTGAGGTGCTCGACCTCGAACATGATTCGGACATTGGGCGGAAGGTTGAGACGCTCGCCATTGGGCAGCGTGAGCAACTTGTTGTCGTCAAGCACACTAAGTCACGTGAGTAAACAGTAAACACTCAGAAACAAAGCACCCAACCTGTTCAGATTCTCGACCCATTCCGGATCGACATCGCCATCGAATATAATCCAATGCCGCTTGCCACTCTCGCCACGCACGTCGTCGACGATCTTACGCAGGATATGCGTGAAGAGACCGTCGTTCCACTCGCGAGTCGTCGCGTCCAACGTTCCATAGAGCGCCTCCTTGTCCATCGCCTTGGGGTCAATGACGTACGGCACGCCCTCGATCCCATCGAGCCGTTCCAGCGCAGCGAGCAGAACTTGCCACGCGTTGGTCTTGCCGGTACCCGAAGGCCCGACCATCATCAGACCGTGCTGGATCTTCTGAATCTGGTAGAGCTGCAGGATCTTCGCTATCCACTTGTCGCCAGGTGTCAGACGACGCTCGGCGCAGACGAGCAGGATCTGCTCGCGCAGCTTGTCGAGGTCCACGGGCATGTAATCGACACCAGGGAAGACATCGGCCAACAGACTGGTGACCGTGAGAAATCATCAATAGGAAATGATCGAGGCTTACTTGGTGAGCAACGGCACATCGTCCGCAACGAGCTTGGGCACGATGGTCTCGGTAACACTCTGAATCAGAATAATCTGCTCCGAGATGCCGTCCGAGAGCTGAACGACCGTGTCGTCGTTCTCCGCGTCCGCACGCGCCGTCAACAGACGCTCACGCTTGAGGATACCAGCACTAGCCAGCACGGCTTTCAGCGCACGCAGACCAAAGTCGTAGTGAGGCTGCGGCGAGAGCTGCTCGTCGCAAAGGTTGAAGAACGGCACGATCTTGGACGCGAGAGACTCGGCGGTACGGAAACCTTGCGAGAACAACATGACTTGGGCGATGAGCTCGCGGTCGGGACGCGTCATGGCCATCCTGCAGAAGAATATCAGCTTCAATAAACAGCAAATACGGCGTCACTGACGGTCGGAACAGCTTGGTCAAGTTGGGCGGAAGCTGGGAACGACCAGCGTAGTTCGGGTTGGTCGTGATGAAAATGCCCATGTTCTTGTTGATCTTGAGCTTCTTCCCGACCAGCTCAATCTCCGTGTTGGGGTCCCTGACCAGCTGGGCAAGACCCTGCTGGATGCTCTGCACTTGCTGCGAAACAGCACTGAGAATACGCTCTTCGAGCCGATTGAACTCGTCGAAGCAACCCCAGGCTCCGACTTGGCAAAGACCAATGAAGATACGACCCATGGCTTGGAAGTCGAACGTCTCGTCGCAACAGAAAACGAGCACAAAGCGTCCGAGTTGCACACCGAGCGCCTTGACCGACTCAGTTTTGCCTATGTCAAATCAGAGAAACGAAGGCGGATAGATGCTACCAACGTACCGGTTCCTGCAGGTCCGAATGGCGCACCACCGAGCTGGTTATCGAGCGCCTGCGTAAGAGTGAGGTAGACGCGATCCGTGAGCGGCGTCTGGACGAGTCGGTCGGGAACACCAAGATATTCCCAACCATACGGGAAGGACGCGTCGGCGACCTTGATCGCCAACCGCTCGAGCGGGTTCTCCACGCTGCGGTCGAGGTAGAACCGCATTTGGTACAACCACGTGAATCCCTTGGGGTCGAGCACCTTGTCGGCGATGAGGGTACGAGTAACGTCTCGTTGATGGACGAGCTCCGTGATCAAGTGCTCGCACTTGCGGCGAGTAACGGGAGTGAGCTCTTGCAACACGATGTCGGCAAGCAGGTCGAGGGCTTGCGAGATCGTCTGCAGAGGCGCATCCGGAGCGGAATGCGATTCCAGCGACGCCTCAACAGCAGCGGTCCATGCGACTTGGACCGCGAGCGTGACAAGTTGGGCGGGATATTTCTCCATCCACGACATGAACTGCTCCATCGGCAGGCTCGAGCCGGTGCCGTAGAACGACTGCAGCTCTCCGACAGCCTCCGAGAGCAAGTCCGCAAGGGAGAGACGCATCATCGACTCGATCTTGGCGAGCCAGTCGTTGATCTTAGGGAAATCCTTGAGGAGAATCGGCGTCGTGAACGGCACCTCTTCGCCCTCCCTCGACGCCATGCCTTGGATCTGCGTCAACTCCTCGTCCAGCATGACCGTCGAAACACCCGCAAACATCTTCTTCAGGTGCTTCATGATACGCAGGATGTCCTTGCTGTTGCCGATAATCTCGAGCAAGTCTTCGTCACCGACGAAGTAGAAGCGCGGGAACGACGACCGCTCGCGCTCGAGGTACTCTCCGAGGGCCTTCTGGATCTTGTTCAATAGATCGGCGAGACGCTCGAGACTCTTCTGCACGCCCTGGATGTTCAAGACGTCCAAAACGAAGGGCGACTTGTAGACTTTCTTCATGACCGTCAGGAACTCGGCGTTGATGTTCTGGAACCGGCCGCTCTCGACAGGGAGCAGGTGCTTGATATCGGCGCTGCCCGAGAAAATGCCCTCGAGGTACACCCATTGACGTTGGACATCGATCCAAACATCTATACCCCATGAGCGAATACCTAAGGAAAAACAAGTTAAACACACCGAATAGAACGTGAATCCTGTTGAGTTTCTCCTCCCAAGAAGCAGCTTCCTCCTCGAAGACTGCGGAGAGTCAGTATTGTCGAAAGAGTACGGTCGAGTCACCTGACCTTTGTAGTACGGCGAAAGCTTCATTGCCGTGAGCGAGTTGAGGTTCTCGCTGCATTTCGTGAAGAGGTCATCCCAGCCTCTGAGAAGCGATGTGAGCGGGAGCAGGAATTCGGAGGGCAGATACTAACCTGATAAGGCGACACTTGGTCTGGTAGTTGACCAGGTCAAGCGTGTAGTTGGTCCACGTTTCCTTGACCTGCTTGATGTACTCTTCGAGCGCCATCTGAAGGAGCATTAGCTTCATCATATCGAGAGGGAAAAACATGTACCTCTCCCTGCGCTTGAATGATAACTTCCTTGATGACGCTCTCGTTCTTCTTGAGGTCCATGTCGTATACATGGCCGAGGGTCATGCTGAAAGATATGAGTTTTCAGCAAGAAAACAATAAGAGAAGGGCGCACATTGGCATTGGGATAGCCGAAGGCATACGAAGTGCCTTGAAAAGCTGCTTCCAATGGCGGTCCTTCATGGCCTCGGACTGCAGCTCGGAGACGATGGAGTTTGCCTTCAGGAGGGCCTTGAGCTGGTCCTGGACGTATTCGAACGCGGCATACTGGCGCATGCGCGTCGGCATCTTGCCCGTCGACTGAATCAGACCGTCGATTTGCTGGCGCAGCTTTCTCGGCTGGACGGTGGACCACATCATCTCGCGCAGCTCGGAAATCTGGCTCCAAACTCCGGACAACGCAGTCCAGACGCTCTTGAGGTCACGGAGCTCCTCAAACACGGGCTCGAGGCGCGTGTGGCGGACGAGCTCGAGGTCGAGCGCCTCCTTGGCGCGACAGACGAGGTCGTATTCCTCCTGGACCCGCGTGAGCTTGCCCTCGAAGACGTTGATGGTGTTCATGGCCGTGTCCGCCCGCATGTTGCCCTGCACCGGCCGAGTTTGCTCCCACTCGCCAATAATGTCGTTTATCTTGTTCTCCACAATCTTATCCTCGGCGACAATCTTGAGTTGCAGGCCAGCTAGGAACGCGTAAGCAGGGGCTAGCAAGCGAGAAAGGAGCACGCACCGAGTTGCTCCTGAATCGAGTCGTTCTTGCGCTTGAGAATCTCGTTGTACGCGCTCCATTCGCCGCGGAGTTGGTCGCTGTAGAGCCAGTCGTCTGGGAACTGGTATCTAAAGCGGTGGAGTGTCTTCTCGCCGTTCTCGCAAAGCTCTATCATGGGACCCCATGCTTTGGTTTTCTTCTTTAGGTCCTGTACGAAAGTGATGAAGGTGACGGCTGCTGCCGTCGACGAGTTGGCAGGCGCAAAGGCCTATAGACGATGAGCGACGGAGTGAGAGGCAAAGACAAGGAGAGCTTGCCTCCATAGCGGATGGTGTTGACGCGTCGAGCAGGCAACGACCAAGAGCCTTCCAAATCACGTGTAGCTGCTGCTCACCGTTTGCCCACCATGAGCGGCCGCCAGCAGCGTGTTATGGTCCAGCCCATCGTACGTCCCTCGATATCTCCTCGTCTCCAGCACACTCATCGTCCCTAGAATGTAATCTTCAAAAATCTGCAACAAGTCGGTTGTCCGCACTGCACCTACTCACAACCAACTCATCCTCTTCCAGCGGACCAAAATCTCCATCTGGCTATACGACAACGTCGAGATGCGCATCGAGGGCAAAATCATTGTGCGTCTCTCCCGCCTGCTTGCCTCATGCAATCGACATTGAACTTGGCGCCAAATCCTAGTCATCTGTATCTGACGCGCGTTTTCGGTAGGGTTTTGACGAGTTTATGAATGTGGTCATCGACGAGGCCGCCGAGGTGTACGTCAAGGACGCGAAACCGCGACGAGAGCTTGGTGCGCCGTTCTCAGACTCGATTTGCAGGCACTCACGCATGGCAGGTCGCATCCTGCTCAAGGGCGACAACATTACGCTCATACAGCAAGTATAAGAAAGAGCGGACGCGTCGTGGTTTGCGATTATCTTGTTTGCTCTTGTATGTAGCCCCAAAATTACAGATTGTAGATTGGCACGAGCCGCTTCAGATCTAATGCTTGTCGACACAACGGGCACTCTGCCTTCTCTCGTCCCCAACCCACGATACAACTCCAGCAAAACAGATGCCCGCACTCGGTGCAGCAACTATCTGTCCGTTCCTCCAAACACAACGTGCAATTCCTCCCTGCTCTGAGTTCCTCCGGAATCGAAGCGACATCGAGCATCGTCCTTTCATCCTCTTCTGCCGGTTTCGCTGGTTGCCCTTCCGGATCGACTGGCCCCAGGAATTGCGAGACCGGTCGTTCATCCAGGAACGATTCCTCCGCGACACTGTGTGTTCGCAGCTTGCCCTTCTCGCTTCCCTGCTCTTCGACATAGTTCGCCCGTATGAAGGTCACCAAACGATGTAGCAATCGGACGCCGAGCAGAATGCCGAGTAGTGAGTAAGACGGAGGTCGTACAAGAGGATTATGCGGTGTGCTGGAAACCTGAGCAGCGTGAATGAGTCGTCGAAGTGCAAGGAAAGACTCGCAAACCTTTCGTATCCCAAGGACGCGTTTCACGAGATCGTAATAAACACCTTGAATATAGAACGCAGCAAGGTTGAGCTCGGCCAGAACCTCGAGGATACTCGGTATTCGCTTCAGCGTCGTTCTCCAGCCCGCAGGTATTCGATGCATGGGCAGCCAATCATCCATCCGGGCCACCAAGTAGCCGGGTAGCGTCGGCAGCAGGACCAGGGCCGCGCGCATTAAAGGCGGCGGCGGGACCGCGCGATGGAACGAAGAATATTGCCAGATATCGGTATACTCTTCTCCGAGAGTCTGTGTGGCTTGCGAGAATATCAGACGCGTCGGTCGCGAGTACGAAATACATGCATACCTCGCACCGTGGTCAAGCCGTAGTACACCAGCTTGACTAGCAAATCGACCTCCTTCTCCCACCGACTCAGCCAACGCGTTCCTGCCCGCAGATGAGCCGACGCGGACACCGATTTCGCGGCACCCACCAAGCCATGTCCGAAGCACACTCTCAAACTGCTCCTTGAGCGCGGAAACGTGGTACAAGTCGCGTTGGTTGGCGCGGACTAGATCCACAGTCAGTATTCAGTCGAGAAATCGAACAGACAACGCACTAATCTGCGCTTGCTGAGCTGGTGGAAAGGAAGCCATTTGCGGCGAACGCCGATCACACATGCC
The DNA here is from genome assembly GCA_014461115.1 of Mycena chlorophos. Lineage (NCBI taxonomy): Eukaryota > Fungi > Basidiomycota > Agaricomycetes > Agaricales > Mycenaceae > Mycena > Mycena chlorophos. Next base: position 538,665 of record JACAZE010000007.1, on the reverse strand, counting down.
TCTTCCAAGCAAAACCGCCATGTCCGAGCCCACTGTCTGGTCCAAACGTACGCTGCTCGTTCTCTAAATCTCCGGTTCCTAACTCGTATCCCTTCCAGTCAAGTACGCGCTCTTTTGAAACCGAATTTTCGTCCCAGGAACTGATTTGCGCAGAATGGGTGCGATGATGGGCGGAGGCGTCGGGCTGACGATTGGGTTCCTCTTTGGCTCTTGGAGCATCTTCCAGTGTGTTTTCTCCCTCCCTCTCAGCTCTCAGCTAATCAAATAAAAGACACGGCGCCGGCCCAAGAGGCGTCCTGCACACCCTCTCCAGAACTATGCTCACCAGCGCAGCCAGCTTCTCGTTCTTCCTCGCCATCGGTTCGGTCAGCTCCCCTCTGTCCTCCACTCCTTCCCGTCAATAACACGATATCCTAGGTCATCCGAAGCGACGGGCTGCAGGACGACCAACTCCGAATGCTCGTACCCGTTCCCGCGGTACGGTCACGCGCAGAGGGCCTCCAACTCATGCGCGCGCGCTGGGAGGCAGAAAGGCTCTCCAAAAATCCCCAGCTACGCGTCGACAAATCACAGTAAAGTGGAATAAGCCAGTCTAATGCAACACTACTCTTTTTTTCGGAACAATGTTAAAGTCCTCCTCGTCGTCTGGGTACCCATACAGAGCCGTCAGATACCACTTGGCGCTTGGCACCTCGTCCCAACCCAACTCCTTGAACAGGCGCTGCATCTGGTCAGCGGTACACTTGACCGACACCGGGAGGTAGGCCGTGTCTGCATTGTGCGAATTGAACATGTAGAACACGATTGGCGTTTTCGCGCCCTCCACAGTTATCATATCCATGTCGCAGACAACGGGGACGTCGATTTCGCGCTTCATGTATTGCACAAGAGCTTTGAGAGGTGTAATCTTTTGGCGATCGGCGAGGTCCTGGTGGGGGATCTTCTGCTGCATGGCACGCAGCTGGGCGTGGATGACTGCAATAGACGGTGCCCGCGGAAACCCGAAGCCGTAGACGAACTCCGGTGGACGAGAGCATTGTCCAGAACCCAGGAAATATTCCATGGGAAGCTCGTCAAAAGGCTGATTCAGCCTCATGTATTTGAGAACCAGCGTCTGCCTGCGTGAGGAGGGATGAAGAGAATCGAGAAACTAGGCTCACATCCTTCCATTCGCAACTTGGGTTACTGAGGTTGGCATGGGCGCAAGAAGCCGACATGGTCACATTGTGCTCGCAGCTTACACTACCCGAAAAACATCATCCACGAATGCAAAACACTACACTCAATACCGTCCTCTGTTATTCTGAGGATATCGCTGCTGCCCCCCACCTACCCTGTCCCTGCCCTCTTCGATTCCCTCCACCACCTCTCCACTCATTCTCGTTCCCGTTCCCATTCCCATTCCCATTCCAAGGCATCTCCTCGTACGCCTCATCCGGCCCATCACGCACATTTCTTCCAAAGTTGTCCTGCCCATTTTGCTCCCACCACGGCGCGCCACCTCCCTGCGCAGGCCCCGCCCCAAACCCAGGCGCCATCTCCACATCCTCCTCATCCATCTCCCCATAGCCATACGCATCCTGCTCCTGCGGCACCTCCACCGGCCGCGCCCCACCGCCCACAAACACACTCGCCGTATCGCCAGGCCGCTCACGTGACCAGAAACGTGTGGTGTGGTCGTTGGACGCGCTCGCGAGCAGGTGTCCGAGCGGATGGAATTGGAGCGACCATACGTTCGAGTCGTGTGCCTGCGCGAGGTTCGCTCGTGGTGGGTGTGGTGGTTGGCCAAAGCTTGGTTCCGGCTCGGTGATGTCCCAGTGCAGGATCGCCCCTTCTGAGCCACCGGAGACGAGGATTGGGTGCACGGGATGCCATGTTACAGCTTCACATATTTCAGTATACGTCTCCCTCCCAACGCAAAAAGCGAGAACTTACAGCACACCTCTTTCTTGTGGCCCTTGAAGATGCGGAACTCTTTCATCGCCCGAATGTCGAACACGCGTACGGTTTGGTCGCGAGACGCACTCGCAACCATGTCGCCGTTTGGCGACCAGGATAGCGCTTGGATCGTGTTCTTGTGGTGGTGTCTAGAGCACGTTAAATGCAGAAGAATCGAGGTCCAGAGTATACGCACAATGTAGACAGAACCGTCCCTGATCGTGGATCCCAGAATTTGACATCGTTGTCTTTACTCCCAGAGACCAACAAGCCCTTGGTGGGATGCCATTCCACACACTTGACGTCCCAGCCGTGGCCTTTGAACACATAAGATTCGCTCCAACCCAGAACAACAACCTTACCCTCCAAAATGCTCTCCACCCTGCGCTCCTGGAACGACCAAATCCGCACACTCGAATCATCGCTCGCCGTCGCAAACCGCCTATCGTCCGGACTAAAACTCAATCCCCGAATGGCCTCATGAGAATTCGAGCCCTGCCATGCCGCGAGGTTGTTCATGTTGGGCTCAAAGTACTTGATCGTGCCAGCCTTGTCGGCCGACGCGAGGTACTGCCCCGAGTGCGTGAACGTGAGCGTACAGATGGCGTTGTCGTGTGCTTGCAGAATCGTCTCAAAGTTGAACGTCAGCCCGTTCCAGAGGGTGAATTCGCCGCTCGTTGAGCCGGTGAGGACGCGACGGCCTTCTGGTGTCCACTATAGATGAAAATAAGCGCGGAAAGAGACGAAAGAGGTGGCGACGCACGGTTACGACGTTGACCGGACATCGTACTTTGTTCGTCGAGGTGTGGATGAATTTGGTACATAATGAAGTCGACGCGTTGTCGCGGTATGCTTTTGGAGGATACAACTGCAACACGTCGTCAGTCTCGGGAGTGCACACTCCAAGGCATACGCACGTCGATAATGAACGGAACAGCAGGCCGCACAGTCGGAAGATATCCCTGATTCGGGCGCAGCTTCCTCAACTATCATCTCTCGATTAGCCCGTCGTCAGAATCGTCGCGAAACAGCTTCACGCACAAGTGTCCACCGGCCAAGCGGCCCATTATAATCCACCGTCCTCCTTGGACGCGTCTTTTTCACCGGCTTGCCGTCGGCCATGGCCCGCGCGACGGCCTCGAGCTCTTGCATGCGCATTGCCTCGTCGACTGGCGGAGGCTGCGGTTCAGACAAATATCGCGACGGCCGCCATTCGTTCTTCACTTGGCGTGGTATCGCACTTGGTGGAAGCAGAGACATCCACTCGGAAACAGTTTCGTGTTAGAGGACAAGATACGAAGGGTCACGTGTAAGCTCGATTCATTACAACAACAGAGATTAGCTCGAGCCATGGTGGTACCGAGTAACAGAGGCTAAAGTAATGGTGTGCGTGGTATGTACGATGTGCATGCGCAGTAGATAACGACCAACCACATAGTAATGTCGCGAGCAAGAGTCCGGCAGACCTTCCGTCGCCGCAATGCAAGGTATCGCCTCATTTCGGCGCGAACACCGCAACCAAAACGATGAACGGAATATAAGTAACGAGTGAAATGGCGCTAAGGATTCTGCATCGCTTACGCCAGGTGCGCGCATCTAATAAGCCAAGGGTCAGCCAAAAACCGCACCACGCGGAAGCGACACGCACCAAACTCAACCTGCGGGTCGTCTAGAACGACCTGGTCGCCCTTTGCTTCCCCGTCGTGGCCAACGCGGCGTGTTCTGATGACCTGCATGAAACTAGCGGCCCACCAGACGGGAAAGATCACGAAGCCAATGAAGAACAGCCAGGCGTGAAGCGGGCTGCCTCCGGTTTCGGTAAAGAGGCGCGGACTGTTGAGGTCTATTTCCCCCATGGAAAGCGTCCATCCTGTGGGTTGGATTTTGGGTGGTTTGTGTGGATCCCGCATGTGGAATGCGGTTTGTCGGCTCGAGAGATTAATGCTCGGCGCATGCGGGGAGATGAGAGCCGAAATGGGGATTGAGGACGCGGAGATGGATCTCCGGGACGGCGCACGATGCAGCGACTCGTGCTGCGACTGCGAGCGGGAAAGCGGCCGCTGGATGGAGCGGCGACTAGACCAGGAGCCGACGGTGGCAGCAGTTTCGTTAGGATTTTCGCCAGCACGCGATCCGGGTCTGGTAGACTCGGATTGGGTCGAGAGTCGGGCGCGTTTCGGCTGCCGGTGATACGACGACGGGGCGTTTGACGTTGCATTGGATGCCCGCAGAGCTAACGGCGTCTGAGAAATCTATAGAATAGCCACAAGAAAGCATTCATACGTCGCGGGGATACTGCAAACTGGGCTTTTTTGGAGGCCTCTGGAGGCGTGTTGCCATCGACCTCGTCTGCCTTGCGCTTGCCCTTGTTAGTCGAGGGAGTGGCAGGCACGGCAGACGGGGCAACGGGAGACGGGTCCGGGGTGGGCGCAGTGACCAGTGTGGAGGGGATGTCGAGGCGGGTCTGAGGCTGGGGCATGTGGAGGCTGGAAACAAGGCCCACCCAAGGGAATTGATGGGAGCGATGGCAGACTCTTGCTGAGAGCAGCCGTCACGCTTGTTTTCTCAATCTCGACGCGTCGGTCGAATGGCGCGCGCAACTCGCTCACAGGACACAACAAAGTCCCCAAAACACATCTCCAAAAAACGAAAACTCGGCGATGACGCAACAGACGACCACACAGACAAATTCCACCGCACAGACGCTCCCCCACTCGCCTCAACACAGCCAATCGACACAGACACCGCAGAGAAAATACTTCACATCCTCGACAGGTGCGTTCTCTTTTGAGTCTGAACCGTATGCTGACGTGTCGCAGCATCGACGAGCAAGGCCTATTGGATCGTGTTTATGAACCACCACATTCACTGCGGTCACTCCTCCAATCCCCCTCCTCGCACTCGCTTGCAACTCTCAAGGCAGCCGCACTCAGGCTGAGACCACTCTCAGCCCAACCGCGGTTGCCCCTCTCCGGTCCAGCTGCCCAGCAACAGCGATTTTGCGATACCGCGCTTTCGCTGCTCGAGCAGGCGTCATTCCCCATAACCGCAACCTCACTTCTGCCCGACGACGATGACTCTGAGCGTCGTCTCCTCACCACGAAGCGCTATGCACTCGTGCAGCGTCTCCCGGATGGCGACTATTTCACATCCGTGAACCTCGACCAGCCAGCTGGTGCTCCCGAGTCTGGCACAGCAGACCTCAGAGATCTGCCCACAGGCCACGCAGATCTCGTCGCAGTTCTGCCGGCCCCGTCCGTCTCCACCCTCCCCACGAACCTGCCAACCCTCGGCTCCTACCGCATCCCATTGAGTGGTGCAGCCGCAACGCGTTTCGTGCCTCCTGCTCCTCGTCGTCTCTCACACGGCACCTTCTTGGACTATGGCCCACATGCCAGCTTCGCGCCGACGTGGGCCCAGGACGGCGCAGAGGTTGGCATGCGCCAGATGGGCGAGTACTACTCCCAGCGCGCAAGACGGCACAAGGAGCGGTTCCTTGCTCTCAAGGAAGCAGCCGCCGCAGCCGCGAACCGGCCACCCCCAGCAGCCGAAAAGCCTCAGCCGGCACCACCCGAATCGCCTTCCACGCCGGACCCGATCGATCCCGACTTGGATGGCCTCCGAGATATTCTTGCACCAAGCGAAATTGACGCGCTTACATCTGTGCTTGGGAATCTGCAAATTGAGAGCTCGGTGCAGGAACTGCTGGAGAGAAATCGGCGGGCGTTGCGCAGATTGGCGCAATTACAAACGCGGAGGCTGCGTCTGGAGGATGGGAAGCCGGTCAAAGAGGGTGATGAGGAATGGGACCTTGGTGAGTTTCTTCTGCTGTCTCTGAGCAACACCTCTAACGTAACCAAATAGCTCAAAATATATTATCGTCGCTCACGCTGCTCGCGTCCCTTCGGCCGCGCTCTTCTGCCCATCCAACCGCGCCGCTCATTCCCCCACCCGACGTCGTGCACACTCTCATGCGGACACTTCCCCGGAACGCCGTACCGGGCTGGCACGGGACTCTCACCCGGCCCTCCGGCTCGGACGCAAAAGACAAGACACCCCTGGCGCTTCGGGGCGACCAAACAGTCCGTGTCCGCCCTGGTGTCGCAGCGAAGCCACCACCAGCACCGGCACCAACCCCGATGGAACTGTCGACCCCGGGACCAGGGACCCCAGCTGCATTCGCCACGCAGTACCAATCCTATTACACGCCGCAGCTGCAGCCGCAACAGCAGCAGCGGTACGGCACGCGTGGGGCCACGACAAGCCTCAGTGCGGCACAGCAGCATGCGTACTACCAACAGCAACAGCAGGCCGGGTATGGCGGATCCACGACGCAGATACCGTACGGCACGAATTGGGTGCAGTATTCGGCGACACCGACGCATTCTGCGTATGGCGCTGCAGTCGCGACTGGCTCGAAGGCAGTTGCGAACACGGTGCTGATGCGCAACGCGTCGAATTGGGGTGCAGGTACTGCGCCGGCGTTACCTGCGCATCTGCGTACCGGTGGCTAGCGTTGCTCGAGTTGGGTCTGATGGTGTTGTCTTGCAGCTGTATCCTACACTACATACAGTTTGCTATTTTCGCTAGAAAAACTTGTACCTACCCGCTTGTATTTTGGCTGTGCTTAGTTAGCCAACCGCGTAGAAACGATCTCTTGAGATTCCTGGTTCAGGCGTGCATTAAGTTGCTTGTTGATGTACTTCTACTACTCTAAGGTCCGCTATAACGACCAGATCTTCACCACCGAATCGCGCCCACCCGACACTAGATACCGATCCATGTACCGAACGCGCTCGACGGGCTTGATGTGCCCGTTGGTTTGTAGCGTCGAGTGTTGCATGCTTGTTCGGTTGTAGATCTAGTTCATAGACGCGTTCAGTCGAGTTGGCTTGCAAGGGCGCAAAGCACGTACCTTGATCCCGTTCTCGCCTGTTGCAGCTACGATCTTGCGCGTGTCGAACTGCAGCGCGGTCACGGCGTGGTCGTATTTAAGCGTCTCGAACACGCCGCCGGTACGAAGGTCCCATATCTGATGCAATGTGAGCGAGCACCAAGTAAGCAGCAGGCCAAACGTACCCTCAGCGTCTTGTCCAAGCTCCCGCTGACGATGTGGAGCTCGTCAAACTGCACGCAAGTCACCGGCGCGCTGTGCCCGAGCAGCGTTCGATGTGCCTGGCCCGTTCGCACTGCAAGAAAACATCAGCAGAGTCCTCGAAATTGAGTACGTTGACGCACTGTCCCACATCCGCACCGCGCCGTCGCCGCTTCCACTGACGAGTCCGTAACCCCAGAACTGCACTCCACCGACAAAATCCTCGTACATCTCCCAGCTGCCATCAGCGTATGGAGGCTTCGGGACGGCGAACGAGCCGACCGAGGCGGCGGCGCCAGAGAACAAGCTGTTCGGGAGGATCCCGCCAGGCAGGCTGCTGCGTTGAGGAGCAGCATGCGAGATGGCCCACAGGATGTCCATGGTCATGACGCATTGTCCGGTTGTCAGGTCCCACTGGCGCAAAGTCTTGTCGGATGCGCCGGTCACCTGATCAGGCATGAGCAGCGTGTTTTTGAAGGAAAATAAACGCGCATACCAAGCAATCATCCTCAAAGTACAGCGCTGTGACCGCTTTGGTATGGCCCTCGAGAACACGCGCACAGCAGTCGTCCTGCTCTGTTGCACGCTCCTTGCCAGCCCGAACGCTCGTCGGTTGCGCCGCAGCCTCAGGATCCCTCTCATGCTCGCCTTCCTCGTCTTCCTCCGCAACTTCGCTGAGCGTGACCAGCTCGCCCTCGTCTGCCCATCCCTCGGCCGGCTCCGTATCAACGCGCCGAAGATCCCATAACCGCACATTGCCGTCTTCACCACCGGTCAAACACACTGTGTCCTCGACTTGCAGAGCTTTGACTGCGCCGCTATGTCCACGCAGACGGCCGATTTCCGTGCCCGAGAACAGATCCCATACGCGAGGCTGCGCGTCGTCTTGCGAGGCGCTCACAAGCGTGCCGTACGGTTCGGAGAAATCCAATGCCGTCAAGGGTGTCGTATGCCCGTCCAGCGTCTGGAAACGGTATCAAATGCTGAAATTTTTTTGAGGAAGATGGTTGGGAGTATACCATGAACGCGACGCCGGGGGGTAGCTCGTCATGCTCAGACGGTAGGAAAGCGGGACCTGGACGGATTGAGCTCGAGGACATTAACACCATTCGCGGCTTGTTACCTTTCCGTCTCCGAGAAGTGTGGGGAAGCTGGAAAGCTTGTGCGGAAGCCTTCTGCGGTAGTTGCGACTGCTCAAAGTCGAGCCGTTCCTTGACGCCCTCAACTAGCAAGGCCATGAGTCCTATATAGGGAAGAGTCAAGCGTAAACGCACGCTCGTCGTCCAGTTCAAGCTCGTCTTCGTGAAGTTTGAGGAGATCCTGCTCCAACTTGGCGCGGATGGCGTCGAGTGCAGCAATCTTGTTGGAAATCTCCGCAATTTCTCCATGGATGAGACTCTGAGCGAGGAATGAGCGCCTTTCCGAACCGAGTGGCATAGAAAACGCACCCTCTTGACGTGGATATTCTCCTTGTCGCGAATGATCTCCTTGGACTGGCGCGTGAGCTCGTCCCTCCCGAGCGTCTTGGCCGTGCTCAGGCTTTCCCGGCCGCGTCTCCTGCCCTTGCCAGCATCGCGGGGTACAACGACCACATCCTCCTCACTGGTGACGCTCTGACCATCGTGTTCGTCGTCATCCGTCAACAGCCCCCGCGCGCTCATCCCGAGTCGTTTCAAGCCTATCCTGGGCGTCTCCACGCTGCGCATCTGCCTCCTCCGAACCTTTCCCTGCTCCGCACTGGGAATCGTCGCGTTGAACCCCCTTAGCAAGCTCACGTCGCTGGCGACTCCAACAGGCTCCGGAATCTCTTGCGAGAGCAAATCCTCGGTGGCCTCCACGATGGATAGGTCGCCAGAAGTGATACGGCGCGAGCCAAATTTTTTGGGAGTGCGTCCCAGTGTTGCAAAGTCGAGCTTGCTGTTCGATGACGGCGGTGGTGGCAGCGAGCCCATAGTTTGTCGCCGCATGTGCGCGTTGGCCGTCTCGTTTATCATCCTCGGCGTCATTATTACCTTGGAACGCCGTCAATAGGCAGTCCGACGACGGAAAAAGCGATTTCTTACCGGAGCAAGGTCGGAGAGAATTTTCGTGGAATCGTGTCTCCGGTGAGAGAACCGCGAGAAGAGTGCATTCTGTACTATCTCGAACTTGGACGGGCCCGGTTCCGAAGTGGTGAGCGGCTCGAGGGGTGCCCGCGCCGATTGTTGTCCATGAGAGGACATGAAGAGTTGGGTGATGGCGGCAAACAACCTTCAACCTGCCGGTAACGCGTCGCGTGGGGCAGACTCTACGAAGCAAACGACAAATTCGCGTTCGAAACTATGTGTACAATCCATCCGTAGAGTAAAACTACCAAGCGAAATCGACCACTAGACCAACCCCGTAAGAACGCAAGTCATACTCCCAACGCAACGCCGGCAACGCGCCAGTCGGAGGAGATGGCGCTGGAACAGCGGGCTCCCTTCGTCGTCTTGGCCAGCGGAGCTGCTCCCGAACGGCCTTCACGGCACTTCTTGCCCTCCCTAACATGCTCGTCTTTGGCTGCGGCCCGGAAGGTTTCGGTGTGGGTGCGGCAAGCACGTCCACCATGGTTGTGTTCGTCAAAACCATCTTCGTCTCCGTCTCATTGACCTCGGGGTGGTGGGCCGTCGTCAGCTCCGTAGCAAGCCTCAGGATGCTCGCTTCTTCCCATTGCGAGACGTTGAACGGCTCAAAGAACCCTCCAGTCCAAACATCACACCAGCAGCGGTCGAGTGTGCGGACGACGGGTGGGAGCGGCATCTGGTACGCGACCGGGATTGACTGGTTGAGCGCATCGGAGAAGGTAATGACGTCCGGACTCCATGGCTTGGAAAGTAGGTTGGTGAGCGGAAATGGCTGCCAATAGCAGGAGCTGAAGAAGAGGGCGGCAAGTAAGACGATGCCTAGGCGGGATGAGCAAGTTGTAAAGAAAGAAACGGAAGGAAGCACAGTAGAAACTGCAGATGTCTATGAGTAAACGGAGCTCGGTCATTAGCGCATACCACTCACCAAGGTCGCGCCTGGATAAACAAGGCCAAGAGAAATACAATGAGGAAGTAAGGTGGAGCCGTTGGCATTGGGAGCAGGAGTAGAGGCAGATAGTATCGAGTGCACCACATCGTGGTTTGAAGTCAAGCCGCGAATGTGACGCGATCAAAGCCAGCTGCGCAGATTTTTCTGCGAGACCGGTAGGGCGTATAGAGGCGAGTAGCAGACACGATGGGAAGTGGAAATGAGTGTCAAGGTTGGACGCGAGGCGCTTGTTTGTGCTGCACGTGTGACACTTCTGCGCGCTTCCATTTCTTTCTCCAACAGCCATGGCCCCAGTCCACCCCGAAGTCCTCTGGGCTCAGCGCAGCTCCGAGTCTGACGAGGCCAAGGCTCGTCCCTGCCCACCACTATCCACACTCAACTAGCTGACGCGTCATCAAGAACATCGTCTACCTCACCGTCAACCTCCCCGATATCGTTGAATCCTCGCTCGAATACACTCTCGAGCCCACAAAGATCTCCTTCAAAGCCACCTCCGGAAAGTGCGCGCGCGTTCCAACGACATTCCTATTGTCAAAAGATCTCTCTGCTCATCTCCGTTTCTTCTGCGCAGCGAAAAGACGGGATCCACAAAAGAATACGCCTTTGACCTCGAGCTCTTCGGTGAGGTTATTCCGGAAGTATGTGCCCCGTCCATCGCACGTCTCTTGGGCCCTCATCGCTTCCTACATCGCCCAGAAATCCGGCAAACGCCTCACGACGCGCTCTTTCGCCGTTGTCCTCCGCAAGAAGGACCAGCAGGCCGAGTACTGGCCCCGTCTCACCAAGGCCAAGGTCAAGAACGCGTATATCAAGACCGATTTCTCCAAGGTGCGTATAAATGCTCCATCTCGTGATCTCGAGGTTCTGACCGCGTTCCGTCTAGTGGGTCGATGAAGACGAGCAAGACGGCGAGCCCGAGAAGAAAGACGACGAAGACGACTTCGACATGTCGTCGATGGGTGCCGGAATGCCGGGCATGCCGCCGATGGGCGCGGGCGGGTTCGGCGGGCCAGGCGGGTTCGGCGGCGGCGATTTCGGTGCTGGAGGCGCTGGGTGCGGATCTGAATATGGATTTCGAGAAAGTGAGTCTGCGTTCGCGCCCTTTTCCACCCACATATCCGCCCTGGTTGCCCAAAACCTTGCAATTTTTTCCTTGCAAATCACGTGACCTGGCTCACGATCCAAATCATCGCCTTTCTGGGGCCAAAACTCTTGCATTTTTTTTTCCGCTACCACTGCCCTTTCCCCGCAGGAGACTATGCCATTTTTTCCGGACGCTGACTTCCTCTAACAGATGATGGCCGAGATGGGCAAGAGCGGCGCTGGTCCCTCTGGCGCTGCCGACGACGACGACGACGATGACGACGACGGCCCACCGCCCCTCGAGGAGGCGTAAGCCAACCACGAAGAAGAAAGAACGAAAACAAAAGAATCCACCGATGGCCCGTAAAATATACTGCTAAGATCTACTTGCGCGCATCGAATTGTTTTCTACATCTTGCTGAATAGACATACAAACTGTCTGAATGTACATCTCTGTCCGCAATCTGCTCAAATTTGTGCTTGAACGCTTGCGATTTTCTGACTAAGCGCCATCAGTGGGAACTCCTGTCTGAATCGCTGAGATCATCCAGCTCACGTCCCCTCGCCAACCCCAATTTTTATACAACAAGTGAATCATTTTTTGCACCCAAATCCGCAAGTTTACAAAGTTCTTTCTTTCGTTACAACAAATAAAATTCCGTCTCGGTTCCCATCCGTCGTGTTTTCATTCCTCCACATCTTATCTTACAGGTTAACATTGCATGCGCCTTACCCAGTATGTCAGTTGCAGTCCCACAAACAGCAAAGCGCGCAACGTACCGTATTTCGCGTTGACGATGTGCGCCGCCAGTCCACTCCCGGACGAGGTCGAGCCGAAGATCGAGCCGCCGGCGTTGGGAGCATACCAAACGCTGCCGATGTCGTCCGCCGAGTTCGTGCCTACATCGTGTCAAAGCTCTGAGGGGGTTTGCGCGGAAATGAGCTGGTACCGTAGTGGTATACGCCTAGACGGGCATTTCGTGAGCGTGGTCACGTGGTCAGAAGTGGAGGCGTACCGGAAGCTTGCGCGTGGATGAAGCCGGCGTACTTGGCGGTGATGGTGGCGTTGTTGACGCGGTCGAGGAAGTATTGGAGGTGCCTAAGGCTTATTCAGTGCCGCTCACAATCCCTTTCCAACACACTCACTTCATGAAGATGCCCTACGAAGAATCCTATCAGACAAAGAATCCGGGAAAGGATCTCGAACGAACCTTGAACGCAACCTGGTCACTGTCGCACGATTGGGTCGTAGCGCTGTCGCAGGATTCCTTGAGGATACCGCCAGAGGTGAGCTGAGAGATGGCGGCGTCGAGAGTGACCTCGGCTTCGGTGATCAAAGCGTAGTTCTTTGTCGTGGCGTAGAGTGCGCCAAGGCCAGAAGCAATCACGGCCTGGTTGTAAATCCATACTCTGCAGGTAAGGTGAGTAAACGATAGTAGAGACGCCCACGGAAACTCGACAGATCACGTGACACTCGCGTGTCTCGACGGCGAAAATGACTTGGAAACTCACGTCTGTCCGTTGTTTGCGCACGTTGAGGTCACCAAGCCGTCGTTGAACAAGCCCTGCGAGTTGCGGAGAGCGCTTTGCGCGACTAAAGCCAATCAGTAACCAGATAAGTGACCAAATAACTTCGAATCGTACTCCAGGCTTGTGCCTATATATGACATGAGCTCATGACCATTTCTGAAAAAGAAGATCGCACCTTCTTAGCATTGGTGAGGTAGAAAGAATCGTTGGGGAAAAGGATGGCGCCAACGGCGGACACCTGCACTGTAGCACGGCTTAGACGAGATGCGGACATTTTCATCACCCGCACGCACAGAACAGTTCGTTGGTGATAGCTACACAGAAGTCAGTCTTTGTTCGTGTTGTCAGGTGGGATCCTTACAGTTCTTGTAGTTGTCGGCACTCGACCACCAGACTGACGACGAACGTAAGATGGAACAGCATGCATCGCCTAAACATACCTCCACCACCGCAGGTGTTATCCCAAGCACCCTCAACGAGCTGGTACAGTGACAACGCGCTGTTCTACTGCACGTCAACACGCGCAGATCGGCAAAGAACTCGTTGTGAACGCACGTAGTAGGGCGTCGGGTCCGCTCCGATGTAGATCTTGTAGTCGGCGGCCTTCCATAACGCCAAAATCATCCACTGCGAGTCATCCCAACTGCCGGAGACGATGCCAGCCCATGGCGAAACGCCGGTGGCTTTCTGCTGAGCCACTGCTTGGCCAAGGTACGACTGGTCGATGAGGGAGGCCCATGTGTTCTCTCCGGTCGCAAGCATCTATCTCGCAGTTTAGAAATAATGCTTCTCTACGGAGACGGTGCGCACCAAGTTGTAGATGTTCTCGATGTTGTTCTTGTGCCCGCGTAAGCCATGATCGCAGAAAGTTGGCCAAAACATACCGCATCGGTCTAGAGTTGGGATGAGCACCGTTTGAGAGCTCTATGCTGAAGATCTTACCCAGTGGCTGCCACCATTGTAGTTGCCAGTGCCGGCGTTGAAGTAGTTGGATTGCAGACGCGTCGCGACGGCCTAATGGGTAGATAGCTGAGCCAGGCAGAATGAACGAACGCAAAGCGAAGCATACGTCAGCGATTTGCAGCCATTCCGCGCACTGAGCGCGTTTCTCGATTGGCGCGCGGTTCTCTACGGGTGGGGCGGGCGAAGCGCGTACGGAGAGCGCAAGGAGCAGGGAGAGAGTAGCTGCGATGGTCTTCATGACGTCGTCAAGGCGGGGCGCTTGGATATCGCCCCCACTTTATAGCGCCGCTAATTCCGGGAGAGATGGGCTCTTGTGACGAAGCAATCTTGTGGCTGGGCGCCACGGGTCTGCCCACGAGCGATGATGTCGATCGCGTCTGAGCATCACATGAGCGCGGTGGACGATGGAATGGCCGATAATTGGTTAGCGTGCGCGACTTCGGCGCATGGCCCGACTGGTTCCATTGTCAATCAGAGGTCGGGGCGCCCTGCTCGTGGCCGTACAGCCCCGATTCTTGTCCTCAGCTGGTCAGGACGCGTTTGAAGGTGCTTCGGATAGTCGCTACCCTGAACTGCGAGGCATTCAAGCCGCATGGTCGTCCAGGGGCACGAGGATAGACGCAGGCGGGCTCGAGGTGCTGATCAAGTTGGTACGGAACAAACAGAGTCACGTGTGACACTTCCAACCAACTTCTTCCCCAACTGCTTCGCGGCGTCCCGACGGTCTCTCACTCTTTGCCTCTCTTGAGAATATTACTCTCTTTGCATCTTGTGGTCCTCGGCCAGGAATACCCACGCTCTGGCAGTTAAAACCAGCAGGACGGGTTCTGCAGCGTCGATAAGGCGTCTTTCCCCACCAGCGGCATGCGTACACCCGAATCTCTTCCCGGTCCTTGAGAATATCGACCTCGATAAGCGGGGACCCGATGCATTTAAAATACTCGCAGGCCCTGGAGGAAACACTCACCTCACCTCGGGATGGGTCTGCGCAAAGTTCTCAGTGTCTTCTCCTTCGTGGCCGCCGCCTATGCGGCCTCGATGGTCCTCCACGAAGAGCGCGCCTCTGCGCCTTCTGCGTTTACCAGTCAAGGCGCCGCCGCCGGGGATGAAATGCTGACGTTGCGTGTTGGGTTGGCGCCAAACAACATCGCAGGTCTTATGGACAAGTTCAACGCCGTCTCTACTCCAGGGAACTCGGACTTCCGCCAATGGCTGTCCATGGATGATGTGAGTTTCCCCAATAACAACACTGGTATTCTGGTTGACGCTGCGGCAGATCAAGTCGTTCGTTGAGCCATCTGCCGCAACGCTGGCGGCATTTCAGAGCTTTGCGTCTGCCAACGGGCTCACTCCTACCGTTATTTCTCCCAATGGAGATTGGCTCTCGATCACTCTGCCGGTCTCCCAGGCCAACTCGCTCTTCGCGGCTAATTTCGAAAAGTTCTCGCATCCCGAGCTGGCCGACCCCATCGTGCGCACGCTCTCCGTGTCTTTCCCGGAGGAACTTGTCGGCCATGTCGAGGTCTTGCACCCGACCACGGAATTCACAACCCCCAATCCGCGCCTGACGCCCGTCGCCCAAATGGCCGTCCCGTTGGGCAAGCGTGCAGTTTCCGAGTCCTGCAATACCATCGTTGCGACTGGCGTCATTACCCCGCAGTGTCTTCAAGAATTATACGGGATCCCAACCACGCCTGCGACGGAGAAGAGCAACACTTTGCTGGTTACTGGCTACGTCGAGCAGTTTGCTCAGAGAGCTGATCTGAAGGTGAAGGCACTCATCTTGTCAAGCTAAATTTTGTTCATTCGTGTCCAGAGCTTCCTCGAGACGTTCCGACCTGATATTTCTCCCGCCACCACGTTCAAGCTAGAAACTGACGATGGTGGAATCAACCCTCAGAACCTGTCGGAAGCCGGAGTCGAAGCTGACCTCGATATTGAGACCACGACCGGTGCCTTTTTTCTCTGAAAACACGTGACATGGCTAACGGACGGCTGTATCAGGGCTGGCTACAGGCGTCCCGATAACCTTCCTTTCCAATGGTAATGAGGACTTCGGGCAGGGCCTGCTAGACACGACGATTTTCCTCGACGGAGTGCCGAACCCTCCCTCAGTCATGACGACGTCCTACGGCGATACCGAGGCCGACTTCGGGAATGCGTTGGCAACGTTTGTCTTTTCTTTTGCGCTGACATCACTCGATGAGCTGATATTGTATCCAGTCGCATTTGCAACGGCTACATGGCCCTTGGCGCTAGAGGAATATCCGTCATCTTTGCGAGCGGGGATGGAGGGTAAGTCGATGTCCACATCTGGGGCGCTACGTCTGACTTCTTGTACACAGTGTCCGCGGAAACCACGACAGTCTCGATGTCTGCAGCAATAACACGTTCATGCCTGTCTTCCCGGCGGCGTGCCCGTTCCTCACATCCGTCGGCTCCACGCAAGGCTTTGGCCCCGAAATCGCCATCAACTTCACGGGCGGAGGCTTTTCGAACGTCTTCCCGACACAGGCGTACCAAAAGACACAGGTTGCTTCCTTCCTCAAGACTGTGCCTGCCAACTTCCAAGGCATCTTCAACCGTGCGGGTCGAGGGTACCCCGATGTTGCTGTACAAGGTCGGATCTTGTCCACCGTTTTCCTGTTGCCTCCAGAGCGATCCGCAGAGAGCTAACAGATCCTCAGGCTGGAATTTCGCAATCTTCGCTGGCGGTGAAGAAGGACTCGTCGGGGGCACGTCTGCTTCGTCCCCTTCATTCGCCGCTATGATCGCCCTCATCAACGACCGACTTGTCGCTGCGGGCAAGCCCGTGCTGGGCTTCCTCAACCCGTTCTTGTACGCCAACGAGGACGCGTTCACAGACATCACTATAGGCAAAAACTCTGGCTTCGTGTGTCCTGCGACGTCGGTTGCGTTCACCGCTGCGAAAGGATGGGATGCTCTGAGTGAGTTGGCTATTTTTTCACGCAATCTAGTCGTTGAATCATCCCGTAGCGGGACTGGGAACGCCGTTATTCCCCAAATTACTCGCAGCGGCTTTGAAGTGAACATTGAATAGGAACTTTGGAATACAATGTACAACGCATTCAAGGACAAAAACACGAGTTTTACAAGCTTGGTTCTGTTCTTCGCAATCAGTACGCGCTCACTTGTGCCGGAGCACCGTTCGGGAAGATCTGCCTGAACAGTTCTGGGTAATGGCGCTCAGCCACGTCGGGATGACTCCTGGTTATCGTCAATGCGATGTTTGGAGCGTTCAGAGAAAGGCGTACTTGACGCGGCCAATGAGGTTGACGCGACCGGAGGGCTCGCGGTCGAATTCCGTGAAATTTACAGCTAGAAAATGGTCAGCTCGTCCTAGAGAGGCATCGCAGACGTACAGTCTGTGGCGTTGAGTTCACCGCGCGCATCCCGCAGTTGAAGTATTTCCGGAGGAACTGGAGGAGACTTAGAGTCACGGCCGACAGGCGATTGACCAAAAATTGAACCCACAATTCAGGACATGCTCCGTGAGCCGTACATCGAGACCGATGTTCTGGAAGAAGGGGACAGAGTATCGTGGTCCCGGAACAGTGTTATCGGACGGCGAAATAACACGATGTGAGGTTGCTCGCGCCAGTCCGCGGGTGACGAATTCTAGAGCGCGGCCGATGTTCACGACAAACGTGTTGGGGATGGGAGGAACGTCGATCCAGTCTCCGGTGAGGTTCTGCACTTGCAGACCTTTATGGTCGGACGCTTGTAAGAGCTGACTTGCGTATCAGTATTGGCAGAGAGTAACGGAAGAAAGACCAACGAAAGTCAAGAACCCTGCATCGTAATGCGGACCGACACCCTGCGCAGGACGATCAGTCTGCGGGTAGCAGACAATCTTCCCTCGATGTTGCATGAATTCGGGGCGGTCGTAAAATTGCGCGAGGCTGCCTTGCGGCAACCCGAGGGCTTCGCTAATTAGATTCGCAAAATTGTAGCTCAATTCTTGGACCTGCAGGGTGGGTGAGTTTGGAGATAAAGTGCACATGAGGATCACCTCCAAAAGGTACTTTTCCATTGTCGCTTTGAAGCCAGGGATGAGGTCCTCGCTGGGCCACTATGAACGAGTCAAAACGCGAAAGCTGAACCGGCTTGAAGTCGTACCTGGGACGGTCCCCACAAACTCCAGTAATCGGGGTCCCCACGTCCTTCCACAAACCGCGAAACATGCGGTGTCGCAATATCGAACTGCTCCCGCCAATCCGTAGCGCCTTTCGTGAATTCGGCCCCGAGTTTGTTGTATCCTAGAAAGTGCTTGCTGTTCACCATCGCAATCTAATCTCTGCTCAGATTACGCCAAACTCCATCGTCAACACGACGCACCTTGTTCTTTTCCTCCTGCGGCAGCGCAAACAGCTTCGGGATGTACCGAAGCAGCTCGTCGGTCTGCACCGGTACATTCGCGAGATACAAGAAGCCGACGTTGATCAGCGCGTGCTGGAGTTCACGAATGAACTGCGGGCGAAGCTCCGGAGACGCGGTCTGTGCGTAGTCGAGGACGGGCACTGAGGAAAAGTTCGCCGCCATCGTGGTCAGTGGGAGAGGGAGGCGCGTGAGTATGGCATCATAAGACGCGAGCATGACTTGGGCCAGTGCCGTCGAGACCGTTTGGGAGCGCGGAAAAAGATTGGATTCCATTCAAGGGAAAGAGAGACAGAGTGTGTATCATGTCGCCAACGTCCGCAACGGCAATTTTCGCCAGTGCTGGACTCTTGCCATGAGCGTTGCTCGAGCACACAAAACCACCTCTACGTCGCCTCGACGCTTTCGGGTCTTGAAGAGAGGAAAGAAGCCACACCAAGGACGGCCTGGCGTAGAGCAAGACGGGCGTCATGGTGGACCAGAGTGCAGTTGAGAATTTTCCCGTGACGCACTGATGCGTAGCACTGACCTCGTACTGCTGCTTTCTTACGCGAAATATTCAGGTTTATATCCCTTTGCGTTCTCATTTCCTCCAAGACTAAACTAGACTACGTTGGTATATGGTAAAGCCTTTTCCCGATAGCTCATTCTCGTTCGTTTTTCCGTTTATGCGGCGGTGAACTGTTAAACCGATTAGATTTTTTGGTAGAAGGACAACACGAAACAACGCACGTAGATGACATCGTCAAGGAGACCGTGCTGGGCAATGGGGACGATCGCCGGCTGGTGGGTCGACGCCGCGACGATCGTGCCCAGGCGGTAAGCACCAGCGGGGACACCGGCGGTAACGTTGACGGAGACGTTGCCGTCTGCGTCCTGGGCATCATCGACACCCTTGAAGAAGATGAACTCGGTGGGGTCGGTCACGGCCGTCGAGTTGAGCGAGGGCATGGCCTCGATGACGAAGTGGGTGTGGCCGACGATGATGCCGTCCGCGTTCAGCGTCTGCGGGTTGGCGAAGTAGGTCTGCTGGGCGTTCGTGAAGTCACCGAGCTGGATGTTCTTCACTGCGAGGGTGATGGTGAACGCCTGGTTGGCGGGGATGGTGGCGCCGTTCGTCGGGTTTTCTGCGGAAAACGATTAGTTTTATTTTACGAAAGGCGCAAGACGAAAGAGACTCACGGAACTTGCCCGACGGCATCTTGTCCGAGGACGGGATGAGACCAATGGGCGTGGGGTTGCACGAACCAGTAGTGAGCTGGAGCCCGTTCGTGAGGGGCGTCGCCGGGAGGGTCTGGGCGCAGAAGTTGATGAAGTTGTTCTGAGAAACAACGGCCGCGGTTTGACCAGCGGTGGGCGGGTTCTGACCATCGTCAACGTTCTGGATCACGGACGGGTCAAGGGTCGTCGACGACTGGAGATCGGCGCCAGAGCCAGACGAAGCGGAGTTGTCGGTGGCAGCAACGCTAGTGGACGCAGCAGCCGCGGCGGTTGTGGACGCAGCGCTCGTAACCGAGGGAGTGAACGGGAGGTTGTCAAGCTGAGCGGCGAACGCAGCGGCAGCCTGGATGGTGGGGTCGGTCAAGTCGTCGTTGACGAAGCCAGAAACACAGTCAGCTTTAACGAGAAAATCAGCTTCATTGTCAGAATTACAATAGGGATGCACGCACCAGTGAAACCGAGCAAGGTGGCAACATCGCAGTTCGGGGTCTTGGTACCGAAACCGCATCCACCATCGGCTTGTTGTGCGACGGCCGGGCCGGCGCACAGACCGGTGGAGAAGCCACAGCAACCCTGCTGGCAGTCGGAATCGGCCTTGCAGGCCGCGGTAACCGTCGCCTTGGACTGCTGAGACGCAGCAAGGGAGGCGACCGTCTGACGACGGGTGAACTTCTGCGGGCGCGCAGAGACGGAAGCCGCAACTGTGGTCCGAGTTAGTCTTTATCGTTGAAGAAACAGAAGCACAACGCACGGATAGCGGACGAGACGAGGACAGTGGAGAACTTCATGGTCGTGAGGGGTGTTCAAAGAGAGCTGAGAGGTCGGAAAAGTGAAAGGCTGGACAACGCAGTTGCCGAAAGAGAAGAGTCAAAGGAGGAAAGGGCAACGATCGCGGATCGTGCTGAGGTTGAGGAAGAAAGCAAAGGGTGGAGGGGATGAACCAGAGAATATAAAACGATGGTCCCTAGTTTATATACCTAGTGACATGCCCGCATCGCATCTTTGATGCAGATCCGCTGCTTGGGCGCCATAGCATGGAATCCTGGCAACGCCGTCGCGACCGACGGGCGGTGTCGAGACGTCGGCGTGCTGCAAATCGTTTCTTGAACACTCTTGCAGGCCACAAAGTAGACGAGGTTCGGACAGACCCTGCCTCGCAAACCATCAGGCAAGAAAAGCACTCAGCGAAGAATCGCGGGAGATGTGGGAGCAGAACAGCACACCACCATCAACGGATAAAAATAAATTACACCTCCTCATCGACGGTAACTTCAACCTTGCCATCGATCCACCGCGCGGTCACCCTAAGGAAGAGGTATTTTCAACGCCCACATACTTGGTTGCGAGGGCTACGCACTTCGTGAGATCGGATACCACAAAGTCGGGCCCGGCATCCGACTCAATGATCGTCTCTCGAGCCGTCGACGTGCACACAGCGAGCACTGCTGAACCCGCGGCTTTCCCGGCTCGGATACCTACGACGGCGTTCAGCGCGCGATGAACGGACCTTTATGAATGGCGAAGCAGACCGGAGATCGCATCCTCAACGACGAGACCTGTTGTTACCCGCAACTTTTTAGCAGCGGCCAAGCGGCGACCGACTTGACGCACAATTAATCGCATCGGCGCCGCACTTGGCCGCGCCGGCGAGATACGGCTCCGGGTTAGGTTTGCCGCGGGTTACGTCGTTTGAAGTTACGATCCCGGCTTGTGGAAGTGTGATGTTGCAGCGCTCAAGAGCGCGCGGAGCGTAATTGCTTGTCGCTAAACAGGCGCGGCGTTCAAGACGACGGGGAACAAAACGCGATCTTCCGTACCTGAGGTGACGATAGTCCATCCGAGCGCGTCCCGAGACGACAACTATACAAGACGTCTTGGCGATGCACTGCCCAGTGAAGAGAAATGGCGAACCTGGGAAAGCAGAGAGTGGACGCCAGGCAACACGATTGGACCGCCCTCAATAACCTTTTCCTCAAAGCGGTCGATTTCCGACTGTGATAGTACTTGTTGAGAGCCAGTAGCCCAAATTCCGAGTTGCTGACCTGGAGCTTCGTCTCGTCGTTGATGCGGCAAAGATCTTTCAGCGTGTCGGCGAGACGGCGGCCATGGGTATCATGTACGATTTGGAGGTAATCGCCTAGGTTGTAGTCGATACTAAACGTTTCCCAAGCCTTGTGCAAGCCTGGAGTCGAGTCGATGAGAGTTCTTGCCGAAATGAGCGGGAGATGGACGCGATATCGGTGGATCCTGACCCGTCCATATCAAAACTGGACCGCGATCAGCTTTCATTGGGCTTGGAAAGCGGAAAATGGACAGGATAGCATCCACGGTGATCGTTCGTGGTGGCATCGCGAAAAGACGGAGCGTCCACGTGATTTGGGCTTACTCAACGCGTCTAAACCAGAACCCATCCACATCCTGGCACGCGTAATATCAGGACAACACGCGTTCTTGAGAGTCAGCGCGAGTCGGCTTGGAGTCACCAACAATCTGAGCACGTGTTCGGGCGACGTGACCGCGTCTGGACGGGCGCCAAGTCAAACTCAACCACCAACCACCACCACCACCATGCCTCCTCGCAAAAAGGCTGCAGACGGCGCTGCTCCAGCCCCCACTCGCTCCAGCACCCGCACAAAAACAGCCCCGGCCCCCGCCGCCGCCCCTCCTGCCGCAAAACCAAAGTCCAAGAAGCGCGCAGCGGACAGCGACGACGATGCTGACGACGATGACGACGACAAGCCAAAAAAGCCTGCCAGCAAGAAGGCAAAGAAGGCCCCCGCGTCAAAGGCAAAGGCTGACGACGACGACGACGACAAGCCCGCCAAGATGGTTTGCCTCCTCTCTCGCCGCTGTGGGTCCCTATACTGACGGCCCCAGGTTACCGTCTTGAAGCGCGGAAAGGCCCCGGTCGACAGCGGCTCGGGCAAAGTCAGTGAGTACACTCATCGCTTAGCTGGCAGTATTGCCATCCGCGCCCAACGTCTGACCCTGTCACCAGATACCCACCAAGTGTATAGCAACGACGAGGGCGTTTGGGATGCCAGTATGTTATCCCTCGTCCTCAAGATTCGCCCTAAGCCGTCACAGTGCTCAACCAGACCAACATTGGGGAGAACAACAACAAATTCTACGTCCTCCAGCTCCTCCATCCCATCGGAAACGACTCTTCCTGCATCTTGTTCACGCGCTGGGGGCGTGTGGGTGCCAGTGGTCAGACACAAGTGAAAGGTGTGTTCTCTTTCCCTTGGAACGCGTCTTTTGGTGCCAGCGTCCATGTACAGGTCCCTGGCCCGCCGCTACAGCGATCAAGGAATTCAAGAAACAGTTCAAGTCCAAAGCTGCCTGCGAATGGGAAAACCGAGTTGGCATGGTCGCCAAGACGGGTATGGGGTTTTCTCCCTCGCGCGTTTTCGGGTAACCGTTTCTCTAGGCAAGTATACCTGGCTGGAGCGCGACTACGGCGACGAGGAGGACGACGATGACGACGAAATGGTTGCCAGTGGGTCCAAGACGAAGGACAAGGGCAAGGGCAAGACGGAGGTTCCCGACTCTAAACTCGACCCTGGTATTCAGGAGCTTTGCAAGCTCATCTTCAACACCTCGCAAGTCGACTCGTTTTGCAGGTCTCTATTTCGCTAACGCCCCAGTCTAGTATCATTGACGCCACGCTGTCGTCCATGAACTACGATGCGAACAAGCTGCCTCTCGGCAAGCTTTCCAAGAACACCATCTTGCAGGGTTTCGGCGCTTTGAAGGTAAAAATCAGTCTCACTGGTGCCCGCGGCTGCTCAATGTCTCGTAGTCTCTCTCTGAAGTCATCAACAGCCCTAACGGGGACCTTGCTAGAGCCAACGGAGGGTTCGGGAAGGCATGCGAGCATTTTTCCAGCCAGTACTACTCGTAAGTGGGCATGCTTAGGTCACTGCCATGCTGAAGCGGATCTAGGATTATTCCGCACGATTTTGGACGTGAACGCCCTGCATCCATCAACACCACACAGCGTCTGGAGAAAGAACTCGGTACGTGAGCGACTCGTATAATTTTGGATCACGTGCTAAGCAGGTTATGCAGAACTCGTCGACGCGCTGGGCGACATGTCCATCGCCAGTCAGATCATCGCGGCCAACCGGAAAGCCGACGAAGACGAGCACGGCAACCCCATCCACCCGATGGACAAGAACTTCCGTTCGCTCAACCTCACGAGCATGGAGCCCGTCGCCAACTCGTCCAGCGAGTTTGGTGTGCTGGAGGCGTATGTCCGCGATACGCACGGGCACACGCACGGACATATCAGGGCCAAGGTGCTCAATGCGTTCCGCGTCGAACGCGCGTCGGAGACCGAGGCTTGGACCAAGGGCGGATACGATCGGCTTGGGGATGGCGACCGTCTGTTGTTGTGGCACGGCTCGCGGTGCACGAATTTTAGCGGTATTCTTTCTCAAGGGCTCCGCATCGCCCCACCGGAGGCGCCGGTAACTGGGTACATCCTTACTTTCGTTCCGCTTTCGTCCTATGCTCACTAGAACATCTCTGCAGATATATGTTCGGAAAGGGTGTATACTTTGCGGACGTTCGTTGCTTTTCTGTTCCTTTCGGACCTTTGCTGATAACATATTTTCAGATGATGTCGAAGGTGTGTTTGTTCAGAGGCTGCGGCGCGCTTTTCTGACTGTTTTCAAAGTCGGCTGGCTACTGCCATCCTTAGTGCGTCCTTCCATGCACTTTGAGATACAGTTCTAAACGTCTTTTCAGCGTGAGCAACGGGGTTGGTATTATGCTTCTGTGCGAGGTCGCAGCGAAGCCGTTCCACGAACTTGTGTCTGCGGTGCGTTGGTGTAGACCTTTGGTTTACTCGAGCTCAATCGTGCGCAGGATTACCATGCAGACCAAGGCTGCAAGAGCGCCAAGAAAAAGCAAGTTGCGCAGCTTGCGTCGATGAGCCTGGACTAACACGTGACCGCAGCTCCACCAAAGGTCTTGGTAGAACTCAGCCCGGTGCATGGAAAGATGCTGGCAAGGCGCTTGGACACGACGAGTTGATGTAAGCAAAACTCCCCGAGCCCTTTTGGTCGGCTTCTGACGAGCTGGCGGTTAGTGGGTGCGACATGCCGGATGGTCCTGCCCAGGACGTGGTCGTGCCCGGGGTACGTTGTTCCGCTTCCTGTTTCTGAAGGACCTTTCATTGACGGTGTTCAGCTCAACGGTGGGTATGGACTGCAATACAACGAGGTCATCGTTTACGACGTTTCGCAAATCCGCATGCGGTACCTGCTTATGGTGAAGATGGATTAAGAGAGACGCGGTTGCGACTTTTTGTTATTGGGATAGCTAGATTAGCGTTTGCCTCGACGTGTAAGGTACTGTAGTAGCGCGCATTTGCGGCGCACTTATTTCTCGGGCGATTTCGCCGCATTCACACAATGGGGCGAGTCCGTTTGTATTTTCTAGAAGGACAAGCAAGAATCCCCGAGGTAACACAACACAAATAAGTAGTAAACAACAGGGTCAGAACCGACTAGCTTTGCATGGATGTACGCCCTCGCTTTTACATATCCCGAGATACACGTTTTTCGCACTGACGACGCAGCCCTCTAGCAGCGGAATCCCAACGCTCGCGTACGACCCGACAAGCCACACACCCGGGTGCGCATCAGACTCGAGACGACCGGCGCCCTGGAGGTCTCCAAGCGTGCATTCTACCTCCGCGGTGCATTGATACCACCTCTTGGGCCCGGATTTACACAGGCTGCGTAGAGCGGATTTAGCGGGCATTGTGAGGACGGCGCGTTCGAGGGTCGCGACGCTGAGAATGTGGTCGTCGGAGATGGGCACGAAGGGGTTGGTTGTTTGGAATACGGGTGCTGTTGGCGTCCCGCTCGGAGAAGGGGGAGTAAGGATCTGTGTGGCCATGGTGTACGAAGGGGGAACGCGGTGGGGTGACCACTTTTCCTCGTGACCAGGGGTAGGTGATGGGGAGCAGGAGACGAGGTTCAGCTCGCGTCGGTCGCGGATATCCGCGGGAAGGAGGGCTGCAGACGCGTCGGTGTGGTTGATGACGACGGTGCGGACGTAGTGGAACGCCTCGAGGGCGGAGATTTGTGCCATGATCGCGTGTCGGGCGTGCGGGTCTGATGCGAGCGACGACGCGTAGGAAGAGAGCATTGGGCCGGCGCGCGTTGCTTGCGTCGCGAACACGACGTGGTGAAACCCCGAGTAGCTCGTTGTAGCGTGCTTGCCGGCGCATTCGATGGATGCTAGACGTGGGTCGCTCGGGTCGATGTGTACCCCAACGATCTGGGCCGAGAGATGGACTTTGCGGATTCTAGAGCTCAGTCGCTCAACGACGTCTCGTACGCCGTGTTCAACCACGTAGTGGTGCGTCCCGAGCGTTAGCCAGATGTAATCTAAAAGCGATATTACTTGCTGAAGGAGATGAAAAATCAAGAGACGCACCCAGGAAATCCTCAGCCGGATGGGCTTTAACCGCTGCCTCCGGAGCGGTGCAAACGGCAGAAAACAGTGGTACGAGGACGTCTTGTGCGAAAGACTGCCATGAAACATCCCAGGCTAACCATCGTGCGAGAAAGTTTGTCGGCGTGGTCTCCTCGACCCATTCCCCAAAGGTTTGGGTTTGGAGCCGTCTTGAACGCAATGGCGGCAGCACGAAGATTAAGAGTCGCAGATAGCAGACGAATAGCTCCAATGTCGAGAGCACGAAAAGTAGAAAGGTGAAGATGCGTAGACCGGCGCGATATGTCTTGTGCCGCAAGGGTAAATCCCGCAACCATGCGGGCATCGAAACACCGTCGCGACCGGACGCTCCGTTGTAGATCAACGTCGTTTGTAACGGCGCCTCGGGATTCTCGGTCTGCGAGAAGGAATAGGTGAAGTCGCGGGTCTTGAATGCGACGCCGAGCTGGCGGTATAGTCGGATGAGATGAGGGTAATAGCCTGGTTCTCAGGTGAATACACGCGTCGCAGCGGTTTCCCGACCACGCACCCCCTTGGAAAGAACGCATTGGCACGTCTATTCGCCATTCTCCTTCGTGCTTCGGGCTCGGTATAGACACGGACGAGGAATCCATTCCGAGGGTCGCTGCCTGGTTTCTATCAGGAGAGTTGCGCGTCCCGGTGAGCTGGCCACGCACTTTTTTCGAAGAGGTGGACCTCAAAGTCCACATCGTCTTGCGGAGCAGCAAGGAGGTAGGCAGTTGTAAGGCCGGCAAGACCACTGCCTACGACCGCGACCTTGACCCTTCTGTGCGACATGGAGTGTTGGTATGGGCAGTGGTCAAGTCGCAAAAAAGTGGTGCACAGATATCTGTCCGGCCCGTAGAAACCAGTTGATTACCGGTTCTGGAGCGCGCGTATCCATCTCAGCCCGAGCTTGGCGCTGCCTCGGGGCGGCTAAACGCGTACGTAGGCCGCGCTTTCGACATAGTCGCGGTTCGGGGCAGGAGTAGTTCGGTGGGATTGATTCGCGCCGCAGTAGACGTCATTCATCGATACGTGCGGCCTGTCTCCCTCAACCACGGTCCTTGAAACTTTCAACTCATCCGGTAAACTACGAGCTTTGAGCTATAGATTCTCCTTTGCTTCCTTGATCATGTCCAACATCGTCCCCAGTGCAAGCAACCCGAAGCTCGATGGGCCGAAGCTGGCTGCATCCGTATCCAATGCCTCCTCTGCGACCAACCATGCGGCCCATGCACGCATAAACATATCCCAACGACGCTCTTCGTCACCCGCGATATCTTCCGGGTCGTCCCACTCCTCTTCGTCATCTTGACCCTCAGGCTCTTCCGGACGGAGCTCAGTCGACTGGAACTCGAATCGAATGGACCTGACCAGCTCCGTGGTCTGCAACTGTTAGCGCTCGTTTTGATCCTGTAGTAAATGCTACCCACCTGTAGATTCATCGCCGCAATAGCTTCCTTGCGCTTACGGTGGTCCGCATAACGCTCTTGGATCGTCCCGCTCACCAACTCCGCTTCCGACAAGTGGTGGCGGTCGGATCGTTTGGACGTCGTGTTGGCTTTGGCGATGTCCAGGAGCTGGTATGAATACTTGTCCATAATGACCTCCATCTGTTGCTTCAGTTCCTCAGGCACAGTGCTGTCGAGACTTGGAAGCCCCAGTCGACGCAAGCCGACGCTCCGAAGAGCTAAATGGATCTTCCGTGTATCACCGCGTCGCATCTCCAGATCATAATACTCCGTTGGCCGATAATCTTCAAGAGGAGGGACGTTGCGGTACAGATGACCGAGCGCTTTAGAGCTAGGGTAGTACTTATTGCGCATAGACTCAGTAGGATCGATGCCTTCGCCGGATAAATAATCGGGCTTCAGGGAGCTAGGAGCTTTGGGTAAGTCCGCAAAGCTCACGGGGACCTGAAACCGTCTTCATTAGTACGCTTGCAGGCACGAATTGACCGCTCGTACACCTCTTTTCTGAAAATCTACCGCATGGGACGCGAGCTCCGCCAACTTCAAACAGTCAGCGTTGTCGAATCCTTTCGTGTCCGATATCCGCAAGTGAAGGATCGAGATGAGACCCAGCAAATCAGACTTTATCTGGGTTGACTCGGTGAGTGCATCAGCACGACCGAAGAAAAGCCTACGTAGTCAATAACGAAGTCGATCACGTCCGAGACGGTGCAAGGATCCTCTGTGATCTTGGGCGGAATCGCTGCGTATTCCCCGGGCTCTGCCGTGTATCCTTTCGGCGGATATAGCGTTTCCTAAATGGTCGGTGAGGTCGGCAAACACAAGACTCGACAATTCGTACATCTAGAATCAGATTGTAGATATCGCCTGTGAGTGTGGGTTAATACAGATGTTCAATTTCATGTGCTGCTGTACCGTCCAGGTCGCCGCCGCCCAGCATCGACGGCAAACTTCTATACCCTCTACGAGCCGTGAGTAGCGATTAGATGAAGCAGAATATTCCGAGTGACGAACTTGCACGAAAACACGACTACGTTGGTTAAATGAGCCAGTTGTGGTCGTCTTACGGCGCGAACGAATTGGGCATCGCCGGGGTGAATCTGTACTGTTTTTAGTCCCAGAACAAATGAGTCCACAAAGCGATACGAACCTGCGGCGAACGAGTGATGAGAACACGACCGGTGATAGCTTGATTGACCCCATTGCGGTCATCAACAACGGTGGCGTAGATCTCGCCCTCTTCCAGACAATCCCACTCGTCAACTACACCGATAAGGGTGTAAGAACCCGGGATAAGAACATGACCTCTATGCTTGATTTCACGAAGAATATGCATCGTCGCGTACGCGATAGAGGTTTTGATCATCTGATCATGAAACGCAGTATGGTCTTCCCAGTCGCCGACTTCTAGGCCCAGCTGGTTGCGGACATTGTTGAAGAGCGACGGAAGGCGGAAGGCGGAGCCAAGCCCATGCTGCGCAAAAATCTGCGATGCCCAACGCAACGAGTCGTTCATCTGATGGACCTCGTCAATCGCTCGACGCTGCAGTCGCAGAAAGGCCTCTTTCTCGACGCCATGATGCTCCAATAACGCAATGAGCGGACGGTTGAGATATGTGAGGATGGGTTTTGCGGATGTCGTGGCAATGTCCAACGTTCGAACATCATCCGCGATGAACTTGCGTTGCGATGGCCGCAAGGTGATAGTCCGGCTCGGAAGTTCCGGATTGGCAACAAGAACGCCCTTGGCACCCGAACAACGGAATTGGATCGCAGATGGCGCAAACTTGATTTTTTGGGAGCGTCTTTGCGTCTTCCAGACCTCGCGGTTAAGGTCGGAGGAGATCGAAGAGCAGCCATCGCTGAACAGGTTGAGCCCGAAAGGGCATGTCCTGTCCTCGACATCGATAATCTGCTCTTCGTCAAGAGTGATCGAAGGGTACGAAGCGGAGAATGCCTGGCTCCAGCTATCGACATTGTAAGATTTCTTTTTCAAGTGCGTCAAAAGCCGCCCACCGAGCTCCTAGCATAGCTGGCTGATGCACGACCTTCGAGAAATCGCCCTTCAACGCGTCAGCAATTACTATTTGCGCAGCACGACAGTGGATACTTACGAGACGGCTCCGGATAGCCTCTGCATTTAAACGAACGCCTTGATACTCGAAGGGGGAGACAAAGAAGAAGGAGTATTCCTTCAACCCGCTCATCGAGTACCCAAGGAATTCATACTGCCGCCCAGCGACCGTGAGACCGAATTTAAGGCATTGCTTGTAGCGGTTTTCGAGCAAGTGGTCAATCGTGACGCGGTGGACTTGATCTTGTCGAGGAGGCGAACGGTTCTCATCCTGAAAGCACACGCGAAGGAAGGAGTGGTTGTTGTTCCCGAAGCGTCTGGAAAGAGATTATTATGGTCTGTCAGAGTGGGGTTGCATCAGCGCGTACCGTAGTACGCTGTTCGACTGGTCCGGAAGTGGGCCGTCTAGGATCTGGGTCGCCGGCGTTAAAACAAGGTGGTAAGCCTCAGATACACCGCTGGGAGAGGTGTATGTGCTTTGTGGGGCAAAGAGCTCTGCAGTATAATCCTCCACTACGTGCGCAAGAAGCTCGGTAAGATTTAGCGAAGGCGGGAGAGGAACCTGACGCCTTTCCATTGCGGGATTTCTGCTTTTTTCTTGTGTTTCAACGCGTTAGCCGTGCCCAGAGACGGGGTCTCCAGCAATCCAAGGAAAAGACGGAACACTGGAGCCATTTCTCGAGGGTCGAGCCGGCTCTGAAGATTCCGCAGTGCGACCTCCAGCCCAAGGACTTCGCCGGGCTCCAGCGTACCTGCCCAGACAGCTTTATCCACCTCGAACGCCAGCGCAAAGTCCAACGTGCGGAGAAGCCCTCGCAACCGCGCCATCTTAGCTGCGTCGTAGCAGCCGCGTTGCTCGACCGGAAAGCCGCGATGGACCTCGTTAGGGAAGTTGAGAGCGGAGCATCGATAGAGGAAGGTCTGCATCTCTCGCTGGGCCCGAAATTCGAGGCAAAGCGATTGGCAAGTGTGCATCGAAAGCGACAAGTCGTCCTCTGCGAGCGCCGACTCGCGCTGCGCCATCGGCTCCCGCCCGCTCAACGCTTCGATCAGGTCTGCCATCTCCCCAGTCTCGCGCCGTTCGAATGCCGGGGGTAGGTCGGATTGCAA
Organism: Mycena chlorophos; assembly: GCA_014461115.1. Lineage (NCBI taxonomy): Eukaryota > Fungi > Basidiomycota > Agaricomycetes > Agaricales > Mycenaceae > Mycena > Mycena chlorophos. Next base: position 508,253 of record JACAZE010000007.1, on the reverse strand, counting down.
GAAGACACGGAGGTTGCGATCATCGACTACCAAGTCGACAACACGAGCACTAATCAGATGCATGGATTTGTGAACCACGATTTCATCCGAAAAGGATAGGCCGAGGCTCGTTTCGTCGTCGTCAGACTCGTAGTAATCGCTGAATTGGGCTTCACCGTCGGAATCGTAGCCCACGAGCATGGTTCCGCGACGCCGTGGTTTTGGAGACGGAGGGGGCGGAGGAGCACGATCGGTCTGACCCAAGCATTGCAAGTCCAGCCGCCGGGTCCCCATATTGCACGCGACCGAGCCGGTGTAGCCGAGTTCAGCAGAGAATACACCGTCTCGGCATACGCGTCCGAAGGAAAACTTGGAGAGAACGATGGACTCGGAAAGTTCTTCCCGACGCGCCTGTTCTTCGCGTAGATGGCGCGGATGAACCCAAGGACTGTTGCGGATCCCCTCGATGAGGCCCATGTCCGGTGGACGATCGCTCCGCTTGAACGCGATGATACGATTATTGAGCTTGACGCCAGTGGGACCGTATATCTCGAGGAATATTTCTCCAGAGTCGGTGTCCGGCAGCGTCAAAAGACCGATTCCGCGATGGTTTCTGCTTCGCGCAGCGCGGAAAAGTTCGACATGGAAGTTCATTGGCGTGTGCTCATCGAATGGCGGACGATGGAGACGATCTGCGAGCTCCGTCTTGACGTCGTCTTCGCTCGCCGTGTAGGCAATATTGCGCATGAAGAGCTGCATGGCGGGAGAGTGCGGGCACGACCCCCACCTACTCGGACAGCGGACGCATCTCTTAAAGAGCACATAGACGCCAGCGAAGTCGGACGGGCGCCAGTCAAAGGCCTAGAATACACCGCAATTACACACGAGCGATACGTACTGAGAAAAGCGGCAGCACACCTAGTCCAGACGGCGTCGTTTCTCGTCCCGCTCACGTGACCCACCCCGTCGTTCTCGCCAGCCGCGGTCGTCCTCTCGTCTTCCGTAGCGCAATGGCGGCGAGCGCGAGCGCGAGTGAGAGCGATAAGGCGACCTCGAGCGCGATCTTCTCCTGCGATAACTGCTGTTGCGATTGTCGTAAGAGTCCCGGTCTCGTGGGTCTCTGTAGGCGTCGCGATCGCGCTCTTTGCCCGCACGGCTCCCACCATCTGGCCGGTCGCGGTCACGCCAGGAGCCAGAATCTGGAGGACCAGCACCCCAATTCTTCCTCGGACCGGTTGGTGCCGCGTTGGCCCCACTTCCTGCAAGCTGCATCAACGGCCCGGTGTTTTGAGGACAGTCTATTCGACATGGTGTGAGTTTCAACGCTAAAAGAAGAGGGAAAATACGAGCCTTTCTTGAGATGCGGACCACCACACAGGAAGCAACCCCCTCCGTCGGTGTTCATGCCCCCAGATTTGACTGGTGCTGTACCCCCAAATCCACCCGCAGGCAAGGTCGTATCTTGATCCACCAAGTGCGTGTACTTTGTGCGGCTGCGCTTGCCGAAATTCTTGACTTGCATGACTGCAGGCAACGACGACACGTCGACGGTGGATTGTGTTGCTTCGGTAAAGTCGTGTCGTTTGAGAATTTCCGCGTCCTGGAATGAAAGTAAGCACACGCGCACCGCGGAGGAATAAGAAATGTACCTGGTGAAAGGCACCCTTGTGCCAGTACTTTTGCAGAAACTTTTGCTGGCCCTTGGGTTTGTCGTCGCGAGACTTTTGAGCATGCTCGAGGTCCTCCTTCAGGCGTTGCTCTTCAGGTAATGCTCTCCTCCTCTCGACCTCTTCCCTCTCTTCCTCGCGCCGGACCTCGTCCTCCTTTTCTTTCTTGATCCTCGCCAACTCTCGTAACCTCCACGCCTCGAACTCGCCCTCGGGATCAAGACCGTCGGTGTCGTCAATGTCGGGCACGAGTTCTTCCTTCTCCTCTGTAAACAATTGTTAGTACCGAGTGGGACAGACGTTCAGCACACACTTTCTGCCAACTCGCGTCGAATACTCTCGGCCACCATATCATGGCTCTCCTTCCGACGCTCCTCCGCCTCCGCCTCGCGTTTCTTCTGCAGTTCTTCCGGGTCTTGTTCCATTTCGCGCTCAGCCACAGTTAAACGCGCGCGTCTGACTCCCATTAGCTATGAGCTCGTTTCGAAACCCAGAGACGCACTTTGGGACAAACACCGGACGAAATTGCACTTTGGGCTTCTCATCTTCCGAAGACGACTCGTATTCGCTCGACTGTAGACGAGAGAATTAGAACGAGAACGAAGATACGCGCCATAACGTACCTCTTCGTCGGATTCAGCCTTTGCTCCAGTTTGCGCTTCGTCCTCTTCTGACGACTCTATACCATTGTGAGCCCCACGAAATACGGAACCTCTGAAGACCGCACCTTCCTCATCCTGCTCCATCGCCGTCCGCCCCGACTCCTCTCGTCCGGCCACGATGACCTTTCCATCCTTTGAAATGTTCACGTCCCGGAGCGCCACGTTCATAATCTTGGCCGCCTTCTGGACCATCGGCGCAGGCGCGTCGTCGTCTCCTTCGTCGCCCTCGTCACCCCCACCGACGAAATCCTGCTCCCCGCCCATGTCCACATCGCCCTCTTCCTCAACCGCGACCTCCTCCTCCTCGGCGTCCGAGTCCGAGTCGACGTCCGCGACGCCCTTGGGCGCCTTGCCTTTCCAGTAACGCGCGGCGGGTCGGGCCAGCCGCGGGGCCTGCTTCCGCGCCGTGGTGGTCGACATTCGAGAAGTGATTGAAGGGTCACGAGATCACGAAGGCGATTTTCGCGAACGGGAGCCAGGCAAGTCCCCAGGCAAGTTCATTCAGACACGGAGCATACAAGCAGGACTACAAGGCTTTCTCCATCTACACTCAAGCGGAGATCGTCACCTCGACCTCGACACCCGGCTCGAGGCTAATGCTCGTCTACATGCGCCATTAGATCCAACCTCCCAGAACGAAACAAAAACACAACGCACGATCTGCTTGACAATCTCGCTCGACGAGTGCAAGTCAATGAGGCGCTTGTGCACCTTGAGCTCGTAGCGGTCCCAGGTCTAAAACAGAAGTCATTCACCGCTACAAAAGACTGGAGATTTAGCCGCTACGCACCTTCGACCCTTCACCGCACGGCGTCTTGCGCGTCGTGATCTTCAACACCTTGGTCGGGAGGCGCACAGGGCCTTTGACCCGGAGCTGCTTGTCCTTGGCGCGGTTGATCAGGTCCGCAGAAACTACAGTACAGTACACCCCATCCATCGTGAGTCCAAGCTCAGATACCAGTGTAGACGGCAAAAAAACGTACAGCGCTCGAGGTTCTTGACATTGCTGCTCGTGAGCGTAATCCGAATTTTATGGATCTTGACTCCGGGGACTGGGGCGCCCGTCGCGTCGTATTCTTTTTCGCCCTTAGCGACGTAACTCATTGCAGTGAGTCAGAAGGTGACTGCAGATAGCGTTCAGCGGCCTGTAAGACGAGAAACGAGGAAAACCGACCTAAAGGTTCGCGGAGAAAAAGTTGGTTGTGACATTGTCACATCACGTGTCATATTATCTAGTCGTCCTCGATTCAAGTAAGAGCGGGCGGGGGGATTAGATTACATTGTTCATACAAGACTGCGACTAGCTAGCTACTATCAGCAAAGATGATACAGCAAAAACAGAAAAGGAAGATTGAGAAAGAAACCGAAAGATAACTCAGTCAGCACTATGCGGTGTCGCGTCGATAAACTCCTTCTGAACGTCCGCGAAAGCAGCAGCCCCGACGCCAATCATCCCTAGCTCATACACCACAGCCGCAGTGTGCCGGAATATCGTCTCGAGCGCAGGTCGGACCGGACGTCCTTGCGAACCTGCACACAATCAGCGGCAGAACAACGCGAGAAAAAAAGAAACGGAACGTACGCAGGATAGCCTGGTTCAGCTCATTCGCCAACTCCGTCCTCGCCTCGGGCCTCGCAACCTCCGCGGTAATCCCCCCATGCGCAATCGGGTCATGGAACGCAACAACGCCAACCGTCCGCTTGAACAACGACTGCACCTCCGGCCTTGCGTCCGACTGATAATCGTTCAGCATCGACTGCCCATAATGGATCGCTTGGCTCAGCGCGGCCTCCAGTCTGTCCTTTGACGACCGCGCCACCTCCCCGTCTGCCCCCGACCCCACATCGCCCGGCCCCTCGAGCGGTATCGCATCCTCATCCACATCCATGCCCATCTCATCATCGTCCATCGCATCCGCCTTGCGCGCAGCCAGCATCTCCATATCCCGCTGCTTCTTCAACTCTGTCGTCTCGAGCAGCAATTCAATAAACTTGCGGCAGCGCAATTTGAACAGCATCAGCCCCTCGTTGGCGGTCAGCACCGCAGGGTAGTACCTGCGCGTGTCGGCAAGCGCAGTGTCGATGTCGCCCTCGACAACACAATTGACGATCCGCGTTCGCCGTTCCATGTCGCCGTCCATGCCCAGCCCTTCACCGTCCATGTCCACGTCGTGGTCTCGCTCTGGTTCTTGCGTCTGTTTCTGGAACGCATGCGCCGTCTTGGTGTATCCGTGGTGCGAGAGATACGACAAGACGAGCTTGTTGATCGCGCCGCGGGTCTGGTCGTCCGTCGCAGGCGTCTTGACGCTCGACGGACCCGCGCTCGAGAGCAACGACGTAGACACAGGCGTGGCCATGATGTTCGCCCATGCCCGCGCGCGTTGTTGCTGCACGTAGAATTCGATATCAAAGTGGAATCGGTCTTGCCCAAAGTTGACCCGGATGGATTCGCCAGAATGGCGCAAACCAATGGACGGATATAACTCGACGTTCTTGCCCACGTCTCTGAACACCGAACCTAAGTCGAGTCAGGACAAAGCAGCAGCACAAGACAGATGGAAGCTCGAACCAATGAAGGATCCATTTTTGGTGAAGAAGGCCGTATTGGTGCTGAAATCGATGCCGCATCCGATTGTGTCGCCAGCTGAGCAAGAAACCGTCAACGTAGGACCTCGGCGGAGGGAAGGGTTTCTTACTGCCGTAGGTTGGGCCAAACGGAGTGCCGGCCTTTTCCGCCGCAAACGAACATCCATCATCGCCATGATATCCCCAAGAGTTTGGCTCCCAGCCCGGGAGCCGAGAGAGCTTGACGTCCTTGCCAGCGAATCTATATGGGTGTTAGACTGAGGAGGCTTTCGCGGGAAAGGCACGAACCCAATGCTGATATGTCTGCGCCAGTGGGTTAGCGTCTGAAGCACCAATAGGAAATGGCCGCGTACCCTTTGTTGCCCTTGCTCAAAATATCGACCTCGTAGTAGTAAATTCCGCAAGCGGGTGGAATGGGGCGGGTTGTACGCGCAGCAGCGGCGTCTCGGTCGCCGGTACAAGATGATCCTGCGGGCGTTGTTAGAGTATTACCGAAAGGAACAGTCAGTCGACGCACCCTGGTATGTAATATCCCTTCCGTCTTGCGAAATACTGAGAAAGTCGTGACGATAACTCTCGCTCCATCGAGTGGGGAGATGAAGAATCTCGGGAGCCGTGTCCGCGGTGCGACGTTTCGGCGGAGGGCTTCCCTCTGCATCACTGTCGTCGCTCGGCGTCGGGGAGCGTCGAGAGGTCTGACTAGGTTTTCTGCCTGGGGGCAGGATCTGGGGCGGGGCCTCTGTCTGGAGTAGATGGCGCATGGCAGACTCGTCGAGATAGGCTGGACGGGCAAACGAGACTGTCTGCGGCGGTGGTTGTGTGGCGGAGGGGCTTCTGTGCGAGCTGGAAGCACGCGGGGTAGCAGGGATGGACGAGGGCCGTCGTGTGCGGGGCAAAGGAGAGGCCGGCGACGTCGAAAGACAGGCGGGGTCAATGGTGACGCTGCGTGCAGCGTCGCCCCGGATGACTCTGGGCTCAAAGCCGGTAGTAGTCGACCGGGGCGAAGAACGCATGGTCAGACTTGGGGACGACTGGGTCAACGACCGGGCAACGGGTCGAATCGGGGAGGTGCTTGTCGCAACACTGATGTTGCTTGTGCGCACACTGCGCGGGCCATTGTTGGGTGTTGTCCTTTGGTCGTCTGTGGTGCGATGCTGGAGAATGGGGATGGGCTGGGGTCCACGGGAGCGAGGCGACGAGACGGGTAGGGTTATAACGGACTCGATGTTGCGGGACGAGGAAGGTTGGGCGCGGGGGATGGGGATGCTGGCGGAACGGGCTGTGGAGCGGCTCATGGCTGGCCGAGCTACCCAACGGCCGCGCTGGCCAACAACGACGATGCGGGGAAATGCAGATGGGTCACGAGGATCACACATCTCTGCATACGCGTCCACCATGGATCCCTCTTTCAGAATCGTGCCTGCCTCTGCACCAAAGTCCGCTTCAATCCACGACACGGCAAACAGCCTTGGACTGCACGACACGTTGCAGTATGGTCCGAGGACGTTGGCGACAGAGTCCAGCGATGGCTTCAGAGGGCGCTTGGAGAACGTGTGTCTTCCACCGCATCCATCTTGGCAAATGCTAACGCGACGCACGCAGTGGGAAGAGACCCAGGACAACCTCAAGCTCACGCTGCAGCGTAATATGTTCGGAATGCACGCGCCGCTACGCCTCTTGATGGAACGCAAGATTGTCTCGGCCGTGCGTTTACTCTTCACATCCCAGTTTTAACGCTAACCTGCTCCCAGAACCCACACATGCCCGTCTTCCCCCAATCCAACCTACACCTTGACATCCTCATGGGCCGCGACGAGACGATCGAGCCCGTCGACATCTTTGGCGGCCAAGAGACCGGCGCGCCTCAGAACATCCACGCGGAGATGGAGAAGAAGCTCAAGATGTAATAATACTACCTACAGCTACAACGAACTCGAGTCCACGGGCTGCACAAGGCTCATCTTCACCTTGCCCTTTTGCGTGTTCTTGTCCGTCTCGACCTCGATCTTCACCACGACCTTGTCGAACACCGAAATCACCACATCCTGGTTGCCCGGGACCGCAGCTGACGAGCCGGGGATCGTAACGCAGTAGTTGTCCGCGTCAAACTCGGTCAGGTCGCGTTTGAACATGACCAGACCCTCGATGCCGAGCCTCGAGAGATATCAGCAGGCGCGCTTACCCAGTGTGAAACCACTCACTTGGTCACAAAGACACCCAGACCATTCCTGAACGTCCGAATCACGAATGCCTCCTCAGTGACCGCCTGACCCCGTCCTTGTCGCTCGTTCCTCCCCTTGAGCGCAAGGCCGACGTAGTACTCGACACTGGCGCGACCAGCCATCTGCGCCATTCGATGCCTCCGGTTGACCACCTCGAGTATCCGCTCGACGTTAGCCTTTGAGTGCAACGACGCGTGAAGCGGTGCGTAGCCAATCGCCGCGGCGAGCTGACGATGCGCCAATACATCTGCGATCACGTGAACATTGGATCTAGTCAAGGAAAAGAAGAGCGCGTACCAGCATATCTCCGAATCGGACTGGTGAAATGCGTGTAGATATCGCTCGCCAGGCCATAATGCCCAAACGTATCCCGCCCAACACTCCCGGCACCGAAATACTCGGCCGGGAGCATACACCGCGTCGCCATAATCCTCACCAGCGTGTTAAATGCCGGCTCTTCCGCGTCCACACACCGATCCAGACTCTCCGCCAGCGCGCCGGAGCTCGACACGTCCAGCGTCAATCCCTTCCTCTTCTTCAAAATATCCTTCAACTTGTCGAAATTCGTCTGCGGCGGCGGCAGATGCCGCCTCAACACAGCCGTCGCGGGGAACGCGTCAAAGATCTTGCGCGCGACGCTGATATTCGCGAGCAGCATGAACTCCTCGACGAGCGAGTTGGTCTCGCGGAGCTCTTTCTGCTCGACGTCGATGGGATCGGAGGATTCCGCGCTGTCGAGGTGGATCTTGACTTCGGGGGAGGCGAGGTTGAGGGCGCCGGCGGCCATGCGTGCCGCTTTGAGTTTTTGGGCAAGGGTGTTGAGGAGGCGGATGGCGGTGGTTAGTGGGTCTTGGAGGGCGCTGTGGCAAGATCAGTCAGAGTAAGGAAAAGAAACGAGCAGCGTACGGATTGTCTTTTCGGATCTGCGCCTCTTCGTAGGTGAACGCGGCTTTGGACCTGATAACCGACTTGGTGAAGCGGACGTTCACGATCTCAGCGTTAGGTGTAAGTTCCTGCAACAATTTGAGTAACAAAAATATATCGCCACGACGAAAACTTACCCAGATGGCCGAAAACGCCAGCCGCTCGACGTTGGGCCGCAAAGAGCACAGATTTGTCCCCAGCAAGGCAGGCAACATGTCTATACGCTTGTCGACGAGGTAGACCGTCGTGCCTCTTGCAGCGGCTTCGGTGTCCATCGGCGTGTCCGCGAGCACAAAGTTTGAGACGTCGGCAATGTCTACTGGATTTCAGCATACTCTTCACGTGACCGTTATTGGACCACTCACGAACTCCAGCTTCGATGTTGCCGTTTGGTAGAGGTCGTGCATGCAGTGCATCGTCGATATCTTGACAGTCTGAAGCATCCAGTTAGCAGAGCCCGAAACTGGATAGGGAACCGCATTACTCGGAGGATCAATGCTGCATATCGTCAAATCCCTCAAATCCTCCCTCCCCTTCCACATCCCATCCTCCGACTTTGGCACAACAACCCATTTGTCGCCCTCAGGCGGTAAGCAGCCCAGGATCGCGCTCCCAAACGCGCCATAGCTGATCCCGTACTCGAGCATCAGGCCCTCGCGCTCGGCGTCCTCGCCCCCGACGTCGCCCAGCACGCGCACGAAATGCCCATCGGGGTAACGCGACGTCGCATGCCACGAATCAATCGCGACTAGGATCTTCTTGCCGACGAGAGCGGGGCCCTGCCGTGTCCGGATGCGGATTCGCGGGAGGAGAGTCGACGTGGGGTGTGCGAGGAGCGTTTGGGTGGAGAGGCTCGTGGCGCTTGTTGATGATGCGGCGGAACCGAATGTGGAGGAGGATGGGAGGGCGGTGGCGTCGATGTGGCAGACGATTGGCCGCCAGTTCCGCTTGACGATGCCAACGACGCGTCCCGTTGGTTGTGCCTCCTTTTTGGTGGCTTTTGCCTCGGAGGCACGAACTGCGTCTGCTTCTTTTCGGAGGACGTCATCGTTTTCTTCTTCCTCGTCCGAGTCTGCGGCATCGTCGTCTTTTAATGTTGCTAAAGATACGGCTTAGCAGGAGATCCAATGCAATGAAGGGACTCACATTCTTGGTCAACAACCTCGTCGCCTTCGACGCCCCATTTATCCTCGTCGAACAGCTCGATGATGACTTGGTCGCCATGAACAGCACGGTTAAGGTTTTCGCGCCCGATGAGCAGGACCGGTTTAGGTAGCTCATGTACCATCACAGACCCTTGGAGATAGTTGTAGCTGCTGGCGTTGAAGTGTCCCTTGTACAGGTTCCCTGTTGCTAGGCCGGCTTGCAGCATGGATTCGTCGTAGTACTGCAAGAATTAAATTATACGCAAGACTAGAAAGAGATGGCTGACCTCGGCGTAGAGGGCTTGCTTGCCGCCGCCGGTAACCCTCGGCTCCAGGACATTATCCTCCGCATTTGACAACAGATCCAACAACTGAGCGGCGCTGGCTTCGGGAAACAACGAGATATATTGTCGGACTAGCGAAAACATCGTCAGAAACTCGAGAATGAGAATATCTGGGCGAACTGGAGGTGACCGGAATCCCGCTCTCTTCCGCTTTGCGCTTGTTTGCCGCGTCCTCAGTCATGAGCACGACGGCAGGCAACTTCGGCGGCGGCTGCCCTCGCACGACATGCCGATTCAGCTTGATGTGCTCATTATACCACTCCGCCGCTTTTCGAATCCCTCGGTCGTTGCGATCGTTGGGAGACTCGTCCTCCTCGGCTATTATCGCCGTTTCTCTAAGCAGAGCAAGAGAATCAGGGCAAGTTCAGAGGGTCAAACACGAGCACGCACGACCGGTACTCGTTGTAAAACACCCAAACGCGCTTGTCGTCCATGCGGACGAGGGCCTTGAGGCGGTTGTACAGTGGGATGGAGCGGTGTCGCACTTCGTCCATCACGGTCTGCAAAAGAATTATCGGCGGCTTGAAGAGCGACGACTCCATGAGATCCATCTGGTGCAGGAAGACGTTGGTGTCGGGGAGGATGTAGTGCCCATCGGGGAACGCCTTGTGTTGCGTGTCGCCGGCGAATGGGAGCGGGTCGGCGGTCGAGTTGTCGCAGGAGGCGCAACTTTGTATGCCGCAGGCCACATCGTCGCGCAGGTAGCGCTCGCGGAGGACCTTGACTACTTTTCCGCGCGCCGTCTTCTTGAAGAATTTTCTCGTCGAGATAACTGCCTCGGAATGCGGCCGCTTGCGGATGGTGATCTCGACCATGAGGCTGATGAGCTTCGCGAGGAGGACTTTTCTGCTGACGGTGTGGACAGAGCCTGATCAAACCCGTGACCCGCCCCGACGCGTCTTGACCTCAACAATCAACGCGACGCGTCTCACTCATGCCCCCAACCACCTACAAGGGCGCTGACCTCAAGGCCCGCGACAAGAAGATCGTCGACAAGCACGATAAGCAGCTCGACGAGGCCCACTACAAGTTCAGAAACCTCCAGACCGCCTACGACAAGCTCTCCAAGGACAACTGGGAGCTCGTCAACAGCGCGAACAATGCCGCAGCCAAGCTCGGCTTCCGCTCGTTTCCGGAAATGTGTGGCCTGCTCAGCGTGTCGGACGACAACGTCCCGTACAAGGAGATGTCCAGACGCGTCGAGGAGCTTGAGGAGAGTTTCGACGAGCGGGTCCAGACGATCAAGGAGGAACGCGACGACGCGCTGGAGCAGCGAGATATCGTCCATGCTGAGCTTATGGAGGCACGGTGCGTCTCGTCTTGTTCATGCCACCGCCATTGTTGTGCTCAGTTTCGACAGAGAACACGCAGAGAAGTCCGCAGCCAAGTTCCGGGCTCTCGTGGATGAGGTTTCTCAGCTCAAGGAGAGCATCTCAGCCATGAAGGAAAAACATAAACGCGCGGACGAGGAGTTCAAGGACCGTTACGGCCGCTGGAAGAACTTCAAAGCATGGATGCAGTCGGAGGAAACGCTCTTTCGGCAAAAGGCCGGGGAACTTACTCCGGCGGAGAGGGACGTGCAGAAGCTCCAACTCTGCCTCAAACGGCGAGATAGACTTGCTGAAATGGGTTTGGAGGGCGGTGGTGAGCTAATATTTCTTTGAGTTTACTTGTCCTGACGCATATTTCCAGTCGACGAGCCGGATAATGAGGTCGCAGTACCATCTCAGACCATCACGCCCACTCGTCCTGTAATTTCGCCCTCTATTTCGCCAACCCTTAAACCCGACACTAAATCGCCGTCGACACTCGGCGCGCGAACCCCATTAACCTTCGTTCCCGTGAACTCGCCCAGCAACTCGTCTCCTACCCTCAAACGATCCAAGCCAGACGATCTCATCGACTTGTCGGAATCCCAACACGAAGAACGGCCAAGTATATTCTTCCTTTTCATGCCTGAACAGTGTATTTATTAGTTTCTGCAGTCGTTACACCACCTTCTGCTCGGATACCATCGCGCCCAAGCGGCTCACAAACCAAACCCCATCCCATGTTCGCGCTGCCTACACCTGTCGTGCAGAAGCCAAAGAGTCCATGGCCGGAGAATGGCAAGAAACAGCGACACAGCGATGTGTTCGTGCGTCCGCCGAACGACGAAGACGACGAGGACGAACGGCCGCGTAAAGCGCGCAGATACAGCAGCCCCGTCCGGTCTGTACTGCAGTCGAACACGCGTGCTGTGTCGCGTTCGCCGAGAAAGAGTCCTGGTCGCGGTCGCGAGAACCGTCATCGTCGTTCCTCAGATGAATCGCCGCGCAAGAACGCGCATGCGAGCTCGAACAAACAGACTGGGGACTACTCGGCATACAAAGGGAGAGGTCGTTATGCAAAAGCAAGCGGGTACGTTCTTGATCTTCTTTTCTTCTGGATGGCGCTCAGTTTCCTGCAGCGCTGACGAGACGATAAACGGATCCTATGCCATCGACCCAGCGCGGAACGGCGGCGTCAACTTCCAGTACGCGGGAGTGGTTCGTGGCAAAGAGGATCGTAGACGTCTTCAAGGCGGAGATTGCGAAGAATGTCGCGATGTACGTGGGCGCCGGTTCTCTGTTATGCGCTCATTTCTCACGAGTTTTTTCTGGCAGTACTACGAAGCTATCGGTCCCTTACCCGCGCGGCTGCAGCCCCCGCTTTGGCGTTCACCACCGACGAGTCCCGCCAAGGGCGCTTCGCATGCGTGTCGCCACGGACACAACGGCAGCAACAACAAGAAGGACCGCGAAGTCGCGGCGCACAAGCAGGCGATCTCGCGGCACCGACAGGATTGGGCCCAGGGTACAACGCCGCCAGGGTATTGGGACATCGGGTTTCCAAGCACGCAAGAGGCGGAGAATATCAATGCGCGCGCCAAGGAGATGCAGATGCACAAGATGAAACAAGTGAGGGAGGACGATCGCTACTATAGGCGATAAGCCTGGGTGGTCGAGGTCGAGGCTCTTTCTTGGGTCGGTCTCGGATGCGGATAATTCTATTTGGCACACCCGAGTGTGACAGCACACCGTGTGCCGAATATCATTTGTCTATTTGGCACACCCGTGATGGGGGCCCTAAACTATCCCAATATGGTCAGAGTGTGGTGTTAAATGCCGTTTCCCACCGAGTATACACCGGATTAGGCGGAGATCCTGTCATACCCAAAATGGCAAGTCCATCAAACGCGCTCGGGACGCGTTATTTTGCTCAAATAAAATACTTTGAGGGCATAGGTAGCTACTAAGACCCATGTAACACTTATATAGCACAATATTCTCACCTCAGGCCTCATACAAATGCACCTGAATGAGATCTCGCTCTTGTGGGACATTTTCACGCGTTTTTCTTGGGTTTTGGTCGCAACTTCGCGCAGATCAGCCCATCAGACGGCCGGGAAGGCCTTTAGGTGACGATACTCATATTCTGGCCGCTCTCCGGGGCCCCAAAGGCTCGCAAACGCGCTCAGAGGGGCTTACCATCACCGGTGTGCCAAATAGTCGCACACGGTGTGCTGTGACAGGTGCGTGTGCCAAATAGAATTATCCGTCGGATGCGGAGATGAGTGCTGCGCAGCGGAACCACAGGATGGGAACAAAGAACAGTTTATCGCGTGTGCGATTGTGTTTGTACGAGGAGACTGCGCAGCTGCCAGTTGGATAGCAACAAAGAGGACGGGATTTCGGATGGTGGCAGATAATCAGGAACACACGCTGTTTGCGCTTCGCTTGTAAGGTTCTTGTCCAGTTCTTGTAAAGCGCTGTGAGGACTCTGTGAGAATCTCGGGTCTCGGCGTCAAGCCCTGGGCAGTTCTCTGGGCGGCGACTGCTGCCCGGACACGGTGATATGTTATTTCCCACGGGTACCCACATCAAAGGTGATGGTGGATCTCTCTTCATTTGCCAATGTGACGCCAAGAAATGCGCCCTCGACTAGCGCTGGAAACCGAATTCTACGGGCAAGATACCGCTCCGTGGTGTTCTCCGGCGACTAGTCCGCCGTTCCTGGCAAAAGATGCGGCATTCACGGCCCGACTTGCTCTCTACCACTTGTTCGGGGAACTAACGCGGGTCCGCCCATACAACCGGGTCCTTGATGTCGACTAGCGACTTTCCTTGCAGATTCCGCAGCACGTTTCTCGGCGAATTCACTTGAAAAAAACTCCATTCACGGCGCCGAGCTAAGGCAACCACACGCGGCTATTGACGGTTGACTGGGAGCGGCTGCAACGGAACCGGACTGCTGCCAGTGGCACCTGTGCGGCGATTCAAGCCCGCGTTTTGGCCCAAACGAGCTTAAAAGCTAGTACAGCCGGCCCGCGCGCCTCGTTTGCTCCTTCTCTCTTCCGCACTTCATGATCTCCCTAATACCCTTCTGCTTGCTGCTTCTCCAGTCCTCCTACTCAGCCAATGCCGCATACCCAGTCAGCGTCCCGTCGACGGCGTCGAGCAGCCTTACCGTCCCGTCGAATTTCTTGGGAATCAGCTTCGAGTTGACTTTTATTGCCGATTACTGTGCGCTTGCGCGTCGCCGTTTTTTTCTCTCTTTCAACTGACGATGCTGAAAAACAGTCGGCAACAATACCCAGCAGATAAACACACCCATGCTCAACTATATGGCCGCGATACGTGTCCGTACGGACCAGAGCGACTCCGTACGAGTGCGCATCGGCGGAAACAGCGGTACGTGGCGCGCGAACATTGTGCCAGTCGACGTTGAACGCCACTACAGCTGATTCATCGCCGTACACTTCGCCCGCCGAGTCGCCGATGGCAGCGCTCCAGTCGGGGACCTATAACGACAACGACCAAGACTGCAACTACAACTCGATGCTCTGGCAGGTCATGTCCGACGTCTCCAAGAGCGTCGGTGGGGTTTCCTACGTCGTCAGTACGTGGTTATCGCGAAGACTTTGTTTCGCGTTCGTCCGAGCTAATCGGTTGTAGACGTGCCCCTCGCCATAGCGCCCAACGCCAGTTTGGCCAACGACATGCGCAACATTCTTGGTGCCGACCTCGATGCCATGTTGCTCGGGAACGAACCCGACTTGTACTCTGGACACGGAAAACGCCCTAACTTGGCCAACTACACCGTTCAAGACTACATCAACGTGCGTTCTCTTAGGTATACCAATGGGCGTCGTTAAACCGGAGATCTAGGACTATACTAGCGCCCTCGCTACCATTGGAACGAAGGACGCGGAGGGAAAGGCGGACATTGGTGGACCTAGTGTCTGCTGCAACTGGGTGCGTCGTTCTCTGAGCATGCTGACCGCGGAGATGAATGCGTTGTAGGATCTTGCAACCCTGCTGCAACAAAACTACCTCAGCACGTTCGCGTCCGACCTCAAGTACATCGTGTACGTGACCTTTGCCCTCTGTGACGTGACCTAAGTTTTGATTTTCTTGTCCAGTCTCCAGCACTAGTAAGCACTCCTCGTCCTCGCGTGTGGTACAGCGTAGCTCATCCCCCTCGCGCCCGCAAAATAACTGTGGGCACGTGACCTGTATTCTTTGTCCCTGTCCGTCGTTTTAACATATGCGTCGCTAGCGGCACCTACCCCTACCAGCTTCCCTGGTACACAGCGCACGCGAACGTCGTCAGCCTCACACAATGGCAAAGCAACGGCATCGAATACCTCTTGTCGCAGCCTGCCTCGAGCCGGCCACAGCTCATCAACTCGGAGTTCAACAGCGCATCCTGCGGAGGTGTGCCCTTCTCTCCAAGTTTCGGGGTAGGCTCGATCTGGTCGATCGACTATGCGCTGCAGATGGCCAGCGTCGGATACACTCAAGGTAGTGTTCGTTTCGAGAAATGAGCCGCGAAACTGACTACTTCGTGTGTAGCTTACATCCACACGCGCGAAGCGGGAATCTCGTACAACATCGTTAAGCCTCCGGCGGGACCAGCCGGCTCTGCGGGCTCCTGGGCGACCAACGCGCCGTACTACTCGTTGCTGGTGACGGCAGAGGCCCTGTCGACGGGCGACGGTGCTATCGTGCAGGACCTCAACCTTGCAGGCTCGAGCACCACAACCAACGTGACGACCTCTGGGTACGCGATTTACCACGCGAGCAACAAGACCCTGTCGCGACTCGTGCTCATCAACGCCGCCAACGGGTCGTCAACTGATTTCGCGCTCCCTGCGTCTGTATTCCAGTCATCTGGGACGGCATTGGTCAAATTCTTGTCGGCTGCGACGCTCGACGAGGAAACCAACATCTCATGGGGCGGCGAGACGTGGTCGGGCGCCGACGTTACCGACGGCAAGTCGACACAGACACCCTCATGGGCAACCCCGAACCAAAAGCTGTCGGGATGCTCGCAAAACGGGTGCACATTCACTGCTCCGGGCCCGAGCTTGTCCGTGGTATTTTTGGATGATTCGCAGAACCGGGTCATCGCTGCGGTCAACCCGACGAATCCGTCGACGCTGAGCAACCAATCTTCCAACTTGTCGTCCAGCACATCGAGCAATGTAAGCAACTCCCCAACCGGGCATTCATGATTCTGGTGCCTCTAGGCCCGAGTCGGCGGCTGGAGCCGTCCTGGCCATCCTCTCACTCGTGTTCTTGACTTTGTTGTAGACAGCATATTTACAATCACTACGGACAATGTTGCTTGTTTGGTACTTGCAGTAATTTTTTCACGATTCAATCCAACTTTGCTCTCGTGAAAGACGCGTCGAAAATAAATGCTGTCACAAAAAGTCACATGACGGCGCGGTGCTTGTCCTGAACGACCCAGTGTGGCTCAAAGGATGGACTACCCGCCACTCACCCAGGCGCAACGCGACTTGTATCTGCCCAAGGGCGAGGCAGTCTACGACAGCGAAGACGAGGCTGAGCTTGCGCGCGTTGGGTCCGTCTCGTTTTCTTTTGGTTCCGCGGGGCTAAACTGCTTCCTCGATCGCCAGGTTGACCAAGCCGGCCCCTGTCCAGTGCGTTTTAATGCGTCTTTTCATAACTTCCACCGCACTGATGCTCTTCGTTTGCAGGCACACTCCGCGGACGCCGCTCGCTGGAAAGGGAACGGGAGGCACGACGCCGGGGTCGTCAAAGGGCAAAGCTCGAACGTGCGTTTGCGTACCATTCGCATCTATAACGCTATTGACGCGTCGTGCAGGAATGCCAGTAGCGCAAGCCCCTCCAAAGCCACGCCACTCACCCCCAAACGCGTCTTGAACTCCCCCATCAACCGACGCGCAGGCACCCCGGTGTCTCGACTAGCGAACACGGCTCCAATCTTGGTCGGCCCTGCCGATGACCCCGACATCATCGAGGTCTCGTTCTCCCCGCGGGGAACGCCCTCTGGCAAAACCAACACTGGCCCAAAGCACAAAGCCAAGGCCAAGGTCATTGAGATATCCGATGGCGACACCGACGTCGACTCGGACTCGGACCTCGAAGTGCAGAGCGTGGCGGCTGTTCGGGGCAGTTTTTCTGTCCTTGACATCTCCCAGTTCGATGGGGATAGCAGCGACGCCGAGATGTCAGAGGCTCAGCCGCCCGCGAAACCCAGCACGCGCCGTATAGGAGACTATTATTCTCCATATGAGTGAGCAGCCTCCTCTATTGCATATCCGAGTGTTCACGCGCCTCGATAGATACAACTCGGATACCGAGTCCGACGCGTCGGAGACCGCCAGTTGGGCGCCGCCGTCTCGTCCGCTCACTCCCGACCCACGGGCCATAGTCGACCAATACTATGAGTATTGGGACCGCGCGCGAGAACGCAAGATCCCACCAGAGCAAGCAGCGAAGATGTCCCTCGAAGACCTCGACAAGGAAACTGTCCGCAACGCGCTCATGGACCAGGTAGAGCGCGTGTACACCTTCTTCAATACCCGCGCCTTCAAGAACAAGCTGCCTCAACTCGAAGATATGATCTTCACCTGGAGCAAGCAACTCACCGCCACAGCGGGGCTCGCGACGTACACTCGGTGAGTCTCGCAAATCCGCCGCAGTCACCGTACTCACTGAAGTGCCGGGGAACAGAGCGGCGGGAAAGAAGGGCATCGCAGAGATTAAGCTGAGCGTCAAGATCCTGGATCGTCAGGGTGCGTATCTTGACCAGCAGCGGCGGGGCTTGCGCACTGAGCATCTGCCAGACAAGGTTCGACTGACCCTCGCACACGAAATGTGTCATCTGGCGACGTGGATAATCGACGAGCGGCTGACGCCCGACCACGGCAAGTTGTTCTGGAAGTGGTGCGGGACTGGATTCCTGCTTTGAACCTTGTTTCACGATGACTTCTTGCAGGGCCAAACGCGTCCACACAGTCGATCGCGAGACGAGGATTACTGAATGCCACGATTATAATATCAACCATCCTTGGAAATACGGTACGTTCGCAACTGCCTTGTTGCTTTAAATCTTGCTGACCGAGTCCTCTTGCCAAGTCTGCCGAAATTGCAAGGCCTTGTAATGAGCTGCACGAACCTCTCAGTTTCCTGCTGATGCAGTTTGCAGTGTGGGCCGCTGGACCAAGTCTCTAAACCTCAACGAGGGTATGTTCTGCATCTTTGTGTTGCATCATGCGGCTTACTGGGTACTCTCTAGCGTGCAAAAAATGCCACAAGGTCGCCATGGAGCTAGTAGGCACGCCGGACCCCTTCGACCACCGCATTACAACCAAGCCCGTCGCTGTTGGCACCGCCAGCAGCCGGCATGCGAAGCTTAAAGCCCGGCCAAAGGCCGGGAAAGCGCACAGCTCGCCGGCGTCGTCGCCGGCGAAAGGCAAGCGTCCTGCGGCCGCCTCGGGGAGTCCCAAGAAGGCAAAGTCAACCCCGGAGTTGCCTATCGTTGAAGACAAAGCAGAAGGCGACTCCGAGGTGGAGATTGTCTATCATGTGGCGGCGGCAATCGCGGACGGATTCAAGACCTTCACTGGCGATGACGGGGCGGACACGTCCATCGACGAGCTGGTGGAGCAGTTCGGTGACATTGTGCTCACGACGAAACCCTGCAAGCATGCAGACTAGAGTCGCGCCGCAGCGTAGAGCGAAAAGCGCAAGAAGCATTCATTTCTTGGAATATCTGTAGAAATACAAACTAGGCATTGTAGTAATGGTAATACTGACCGGAGGTCTTCGAGAACGACGATAAATACTTCTAACGTACATTGTGCTAGAGCTACATTGGGTTGAATTGCGAACGAATGGAATCGATGATAACTTTGTGTTAACGAAAGCCAAAGATTGCAGAGTAGAAAACGGATGAGATTGTTGAGTAGGAGTGAAATGAGACGATCAATGAGTGGTGACTTTGTCCTCGCCTTCGTGGACGCGAGAGACGAGCAGAGGTAGCCCCACGCCGTCGGACGCAGACCTGCCTTCCTTGCGCACGAACGGCTTGACCATGACCGCGTTGAGCATGCCGATCTCGGCGCTCGGTTCAGGAGCGAATTTGTACTGCCGAACGAGGGTGGCCAAGGCGACTTTGCTTTCGAGCAAGGCGAAGCGCCAGCCAGGACACGACGCTCGGCCAAAGGAGAACGACATGAGGTTCGCGATCCCAGGGAAGGGCTGTGCTGGACCGCCGACGGGCTCTTGGCTGTCGGGAGCAACTTGGAGCCAGCGGTCGGGATTGAATGCGCGCGCGTCAGGGCCCCAGAGGTCGACGTCCATGTTGATGCCCTCGATTGGGATGTGCACGAAGCTGCCTTTCGAGATACGGATGTGGTCGGTGGCGACAGTGCCGTCGCGGAGAGTGACGGGGGATGAAATGGGGATGAGTTCGTCTGCGGTGGCAACGCGGACTGCATCGAGGTTAGAAGTAAGTAGAAGACGAAAGAGATCAACGCACTGGTTCCGTGGACAGACGGCGTGAAGCGGAACGTCTCGCGGACGACGGCGTCGAGGTAGGGTAGCGCATCGATCGCGTCTGCGTTTGCATCCGTCCCCGCATTCGCAAGTTCATCGCGGAGACGTTGCTGGATGTCGGGATAAAGGGAAAGATAGCGCAGGCACCACGTGATCGCAAATCCAGTGGTATCGGAGCCAGCGAAAAGGAACGACGTGAGCTGGTCGAGGATCTCCTTATCTGAAAGTTGAATGGATGCTTCGGCGGACAAGTTGGACTTGACTGTTTTAGCGAGGTAAGCATTGTGTGAACTCGAGTATAATGAAGCACAACGAACTGAGGAGACTGAGGAGATCTTTCTCTTGTGACTGAAAGTCAAGCTTCTCCGCCAAGATCGCTTGACGCTTGGCTTGAATGAGCCCCATGCCGCACTCTCGAATTGTCTTGAGGCAGCGCTGGGTGCTCCTGTCGCCTTCATCTGGCTGTATCCGCAAAAAAGACGGTGAATGGGTTGATAGACTCATAGCAACCAAACGTACCCAGATGCGTTCCACAATAGGCAAGTACAGCTGCTTGAGCACGCGGAGCTGCGAGGACCGGTCGGAGATGGAAAACATCTCGCGGTAAGCGCAGTACACGGCTTCGGACTCTTCGAGTAGCGAGTTGAAATGATAGTCCAAGGCGGCGAGCCCGAAGATGTCGAACGTCAACCGAGAGGCCCAGTGGGCGACATCGAGGGTCTTGACGTCGTCGGTGCTGAGTATGGAGTCCCAGCGGTCGCAAAGCTCTTCAGCTTTTTGGAAGTAGACGCCGGAAATGCCCTTGACAGCCTGAGCTGTGAACACGGGCGCGATGATCTTTCTCTGAGGACGATTAACTACGGCGAAAGACGAGTCACGTCGACGTACCAGGGCGCGGTGCTCGGCACCCTCCAAGTTGAACACCCCGCGACCCAGCAGACGGCCGAGATATCGTCTGGTTTGCCACGGCTTCTGGAAATTGGAGGACTGCACGATGTGCGAAATGGCGCGCATGTCAAAGGACATGAGGCGGTAGTCATGTTTCCCATAGCCATGGTATCTCAACGTCTTTCCGAACCGTGTTGTCCAGTCGGCGTAGACTTCGGGTGAAATGTCTGGACTGGAGAAAGCGTTAGAACATGATGCTTGGGCGAAGAAAAGCAAGTACGGACTCGTTGACTTGATTGAAATGGCTTTCGAGGAAGCCGCCCTCAGGCCCGGGAAGATGGCGCAGCGGGTCGCGTTTGGGCGCGATCAAGTAGAGGTTGACCAGCCAAACAAAAGCTCGTGCGATAAGGAGAAAAGACAGGACGGCAAGCGCTTTGCCAGTGAACAAGAGTACGTTGAGGACGGGCGACATGAGGGACGGGAGAGAGAGCATGCCGTTGTGGAGGAGCACGTAAATCAGATTTCTTCCTATTTTGGAGACTTGAAAGGTCTTGCCATTTCCGGAAGAAAGCTGTTACGTAACACAGTCATGTGGCATGTTGGCAACTTTCCAAAAGCCACGACCGAGCGGTCCAAGCCACGACAAACTTGGAGGTTACACGGCGTGAATTTCATTGTGGTTCAGGTTGTAGGTCGATCCAGGTCCGTCATAGATCAGGGTCTGATGCGCCACCGTGAGTCCCTGACGTCATTCGCCAAGCTCGCCAACAACTCTGGCGGCTTTGTTCAACTTGCCTTCCTACATTGGCCTTCTCGTCCCTTGTAGGTGCGTTCCAGAAGGGCCAGCTGCTCAAAAGTGTCCTTTCCAAGCATAAATTTCCTGAGCGAGGACAGAGCTTTTGAACATTGAACAGATACACGCATAATGGAGCCCTGTCAACTTCAAGTTCAGCTCCGAGTCGCCGCCCCTGGAAACGCTCCCGCTGTGCAACCTCCCGCCCAGGGGCGTTAAGCTCACCAATATAATATCGGTGACCCTGCCCAGCGAGGCGAGGCGGCGATCACGAAATGGTGGGGCCATGAAGTACGACGCCACCGGGCACTGGTCGATTTAAAAGCCCGTCTAGCTGCTGGGCATCCCTTAACATTCCCCCTCGAAAATGACCGTCAAAATCCGCTCTGCTTGCTCTGCCGATGCTCCTGCTCTCTCTCGTATTTGTTTGCTCACTGCGGACGCCGGCAAGTCTGCTGAGCATCTGCATGATTACCCCGAGCTGCCCGGCCTTGTGTGGGCGCTGCCTTATGTCGAGCTCCCCACCACGTGGGGCTTCGTCATGGAATCGGATGGAAAGGTTGTTGGGTATATTGTCCGTATTTTCTTTCGCTGCCTTTCCGATCGGACGTTCACGGCGGCGCTCTTCTAGGTCGGCTCCAAAGATACGCCCACCTACGAAACCTATGCTCGCACCCACCGCTGGCCCGCGCTTTCGCAGCAATACCCACCTGAAGCGATGCGCCAGCCTGCGGACCAGTCATACGCTGCCCTTCTGAAAAACTTCCGCGTCCTTCCTAAAACCACTCTCGACTTCGCTTCGGCCCATATCCACATCGATATTCTGCCCTCGTACCAAGGGCAAGGATGGGGTCGCCGGCTTATCGAGCACGCGTTCGAGTACCTGCAACACCAAGATGTCGATGGTGTGTGGCTGATCACGAACCCGCGGAATGTGGGCGCGGGGGCATTCTATCGGAAGATGGGCTTTGAGAGCATTCCGGTACGTCTGCTGGTCCTACTGGAAAGACGTGCCAATTGATCGTCGCGTAGGGTTCGCCAGAGAATCATCTCGGGCTGCGTTTCGCGGAGATGGAGTGCTGAACGCCGGTCTGTGGGTCAGTGCGTGTGGGTGTACGCTCTAGAAGGTTTTCCGTAGACGGACTAAAGCTCGTTGTAATTTAGTGAAATTGTAATATTGCTCGCTTGAGCGCTTGAGCCTGAAGAAAAGTCTGGCTTCACTCAGAATCACTGGCGCGTCGTCTCTGCTTGCTCTAGTAAAAAGTCGGGTGAATGCTCCTTACGTGATGCCGTGTGATGGCCGACAGCACGCCACCGTCCCACAAAAGCTCTTCGTCTGAACCTTCCAAGTTCGCACCAAGTTGCAACCTAGCGCGTTAAGCACGGTGTCGCGGCCCGACTTGCATTCATCGGCCAACACTTGAGCCAGCACAAGTATCGCGGCTGGAGCCGAATCAATTCACATGTTGGCCAATTATATGATCCACGCGCGCGGACCTCGTCTTGGCCGCTACCTTCATGCCGTCCCCGGACGATGAGCCCGCGCCCTCGGGACTCCTCCTCTCATTGCCGCCACCCAAACCCTACGCCCTCACAATAGCCAATCTCACCATTGGCGCACCTTCAGCGACGAAAAAACGTCTCCGCGTCCCGTTTCTTGACAACAAGAAGAAACAGAGCGCTGCAGATGACGCTCCAGCGCTACCTCCGACCATTGTCCGTGCCGCGTCGGGGAGCTGTGCTGCTGGAGAAATGCTCGCTATCATTGGTGGCTCGGGCTCTGGCAAGACCACCTTGTTGAACGCGGTTGCTGGGCGGCTCCATGGCCTTCCCATTCTCGACGGAACCATCTCGTTTTCGCCTGCCGGTCCGCAACCACAACAAGCCGGCAAGAGCACAGCGGCACCCAAAGTGTCCAAGATTGTTGGTTTTGTTCGCCAGCACGACTACTTGCTCCCGCATCTCACCGTTCGGGAGACGCTCAAGTTCGCTGCTGCGCTGCGTCTACCCAAGACGGTCGAGAAAGACGCGGTTCTGCAGATTGTGGAGCAAACCATCGAGGAGCTGGGGTTGAAGGAGTGTGCGGATACGGTCGTTGGTGGAATATTCCGCAAGGGAATCTCTGGAGGCGAGCGTCGGTAGGTTTCCGCTATGAGCTCCGAGACTGTCGCTCACCACCTACTCAGGCGTCTCTCCATCGGATGTGTTCTCGTCACTATGCCCTCTGTACTCATTCTGGACGAGCCGACAACGGGACTGGACGCAACGACGTCTTTCGTGCTACTTCAAACACTTTCTGATCTGGCCAAACGACATTCAAGGACGATCATATTGTCCCTTCATGCTCCACGATCCGACGCATTTGCGCTGTTCGACCGCCTCATGGTTCTTTCCAAAGGCGATGTCGTGTATAGCGGCCGGGGCCAGGACAGCCTGGCATGGTTCGAAGAGCACGGGTGTGAGCTGCGCAAGGAAACTAACCCTCTCGGTACGCGATCACTGGCTTCACGTAGCCTTTGTCTCAAAAAGACAACAGATTTCCTCATCGACGTCACCAGCATCGATAATCGGTCTCCAGACCGCGAAGATGAGTCACGCGCGCGAGTTGCCGCACTCGTTCAGGCGTGGAAAGACCGCGAACATGACAACCAAGCTCCGCCTCCTTTCCAACAAGCCCCCGCTCTCGTGCATACCATCTCCCGTACTTCTCAAACCAACGCGGTAGACGACTCTAAGGAGCAAGCTCGACCGGGAGTAATCCAGCAGACGGTCATTCTGTTGCATCGCTCCCATTTGAATGTGTACCGCAACTTCGGGCAACTGGCGGGATTCCTCTTGCAGGTACGGCCGCTCGATCTCTCACCGAAACTGCGCATACAATTTTCTTCTGCAGAGTATATGCATCGGAGTGTTCATGGGCTTGACGTATTACAATCTCAAGGGCAACCCCGCAGACATACAGAGTCTGAAGGTAGTCTCGTTCTTCGCGTGCCTGTGTTGATGCTGAACTCTGTGCAGGGCGCCGTTTTCCAATTCTTTCCGGGATATTGGTATCTCACTCAAGTGCGTTTGCCGTAATTTGGAGCGCGTCTTGATGTTCTCTAGGTCTTCTGGATCTATAAGTACTGCAACGACATGATAATTTTCGATCGAGAACGCGAGGTACGTCACTTTAGACTCCTTTTCTTTGTTGTCTGACCGTATGCTCTCAGGATCGACTCTATGTATGCGCGCTGGGTCTCAATCGCGTCTGCTCATATTGCTCAGAGCACATTCCCTTACATTATTGCTGAATTTATTGCCAACTTGCTACCGACGACCATTCCGCCGACGGTGTAGTGAGTACATCCTTGTCAGTTCGTTCCCTCGATTCTGACACTATCCATCTAGTTCCGTAATCTGTAAGATTATTTCGCGATACGTGGTGCTCTCGCTGATCACTACTAGTCTATCTTCTCAGCAATATGCGACGAGATAATTTCGCGGCCAACCTATTCATCGTGATCGCCAACGTCAGGTCCCCTCTCTAGTTCCAATGCTTGTCCTGACGCGTTCTCTACAGGCGATATGTCTACAATGGGCTACGATGGGTCTTGCGCTCCTCGCTGCGTCCGTCTTCGTGCGTTTCTCTCCGTCGACCGGCCGTCGTTCTGAGTGCCCGCAGCGGGGCTTCCCACAAGCATCGATGATGGCCAATGCGTTCTCCCTTTTCTTCACGTGAGAGAACTCTTCTTTCGACGAGACGACTCGCGCTAACCTTTACTTCCAGTCTCGCGGCTGGCTTGTGCGTGCATCCAACTTTGCTCATGCATCTACCAACACCATGTCTATAGCTCGCTGACGATCGTACCTGTTTGGCTGCGTTGGATCAAGTGGATGTGCGTCCACTTCTTGTGCGCCGACGTTTTTCTAACGGTCAACAGCTCGACTACATTCTACTCGTTCCGAATCATGGCTACAACTCAGTTCAAGAACCGCACATTCGAATGCGAGGGTGTCACCGGTGTCCAACTGACCCAGTGTAATGGCAACAACGTTCTCAGCGCGCTCGAGTTCGACGCCGGGACTCCGCTTGTGGTTTACTTCGCGGCTGAAATAGGAATCATCGTGGTGTGAGCGCATTTTTCACCACATTTGTGCTGTTCCTCATTTTTCAGATTGCACGTCTTCGCTGGAATACTGTTGCAATTCTACAAGCCTGGAGGTGTCAAGCACGCTACAGCGACGTCCCACGATCATCGGGGCAAGGAAACCGTCATGGGCGATATGGATATCGCGCGGGCTAAGATCAGCGTCGAGGTGTGTTCATGGATCGTTCAGCGTTTTCTGCCAATTCACGTTGAACAGATACGCGACCTTGGGTTCAAATGGGTGAGCTCGGGCCTGCCTTTCGGTATTCGCAAAGCCGAAACGAAGCCTATCCTGAACAACATCTCGAGCTACTTCCCTGCTGGGGAGATATCGGCCATTCTGGTGAGCTTGTATTTCTCGGCCCTTGAGACGGGGGCTCATCGGTTCTAGGGACCTTCTGGCGCCGGAAAATCGACGCTTTTGCAGCTTCTCGCGAATCGCAAGCTCAATGCAGGCCCGAACGCGCATTTCGAGACATCGGGAGAGCTGCTGTTCAACGGCTTGCCGGAGACGAACGATGTGCGCCAGTCGGTTGCTTTTGTTGAACAGGAGGACGACTACCATCTGGTGGGCCTCTTTGACTCGCAGTGATCCTTTTGAGTGAACTAGGACACAGAGTGCGCTCACCGTGCGCGAAACGCGAGTCGATTGACTTTGCCACGTGATCGCATCTAATCTAATCTAGCCTCCGATACGCGGCGATCCTACGTTTGCCCGCCAAAATGAGCAGTCAGCGATCTGGTTGTGTGTCTACCACATTACAAATGACTTTCGCCAGGGAAGCGGAAGATTGCGCGCGCTGAAGAAGTGCTGCTTATGCTCGGACTGAAGGATTGCGCGGATGTTCTCGTTGGCGGGGAGCTGCTGAAAGGAATATCTGGCGGAGAAAAGCGTCGGCTGTCGTTGGCCGTGCAGATGATTTCCGACCCCAGCATCGTGCGTTCTTAGCCTTGCACTTCCGAACGACTTGTTAACGACGCGGACTCTGTAGCTCGTCGTCGATGAACCGACATCTGTGCGGCATATTGCTGTTTTGCGGTACCATCTGGCTGACTCTGCTGATAGGGTCTCGACTCGTTCATTGCTAACGTGGGTCGTTGGTCACTTGTCGTTTCTCTGGGCTAACGCCGCTTAGAACGTTATGGAATGCCTCAAAGACATCGCAAAGAGTGGCCGCACCGTCATCGTCTCGATCCATCAACCCCGATCCGATATTTTCCATGCCCTTGACAATCTCCTCATTCTGGCGAAGGGCGGCAACGCCGTGTTCAGCGGCAAACGAGAAGAGGCCATCCATATCATGGAGAGCCAGGGCTATCCGCTCCCCTCCATCTGGTTCAATCCTGCCGAGTTTGTTGCTTTCCCTCACCTGTGACGCCCTTTTGACCAACGAGCAGCCACCTTCTCGACCTCGTCACTGTCGACCAGCGTTCAAGCAAAGCAGGCGCATCACGTGATCGCGTATCTGCCCTCGTCAAGTTCTGGAAGTCGTATCGCGAGAAGGTCGACACGGCCGAGGCGCACAAGACAGAGGGCGTTGTCGACAAGGACAAGCTCATCGTACGCGAGGGACGCTTCACACCCATACACATTGCGTTCCCAGTCGTTTGGGAGCGGATGTTCCGCAACCTGTGGCGACAGAGAGAAGCATTCTGGGCTCGGCTCACACAGCCGCCTCTGACGAGTCTTCTGCTTCTCATGTTCTATGAGCGGGTGCGTCGCTTTTAAAGGCATGGTCAGTCACTGACGCTCCACCCAGCTTCGTTTTGGGCCGACTGGCGGCCAGGATCGGATTGGGTTCGTCTTCGGATCATCGTGATGTCTCTTGCTAAATTTTCACAGTCTCGACCTTCAATCGACGAGTGGTACTGCTTTTCCTGCTGCCCGCCATCTCTTCCTCATTCTTGCTCAGCGATGCCGTTCGTCGGCCTCATTGGCGGAATCGCAATATTGTACGTCGACCTCGCCCCCGAGTCGCGGGTGACTAAATACTCGTTAGCCCACAAGACCGACAACTCTTCATGCACGAATACCGAAGCTCGGCGGCCTATTCTGTCACGACCATGATCCTCGCATACACGCTAATGGAAGTCCCTTTCCAATTCCTCGCTGCCCTGCTCTACGGCGTTTTCGTACGTTCATCCATATCGAGGCGTTTGGCACTGATGAGTCTCCAGATGAACGTGGCGGTCGGCATGCAGACCAGCGCGCGCATATACTTCGAGTACTGCGTCGCGATCTGGACACTAAACAGTCTCGGGGAGAGCGTCGCGATTATCTTCGCGTCGTTCTTCGACGCAATGGGCTTTGCAGTTTCACTCGTCTCGACAACGCTGTCCATGATCACGCAGTTCAGTGGAATTTGTACGTGCATCTTCTAGTTGGTTTGGCTGTAGCTGATACTTGGCCGCAGTATCGCTTTCCGTGCCATATTGGCTTCAAATCGTAAGCGGATTGTTGCCCAGACTGCCACAGCACTGAGCGTCTTCACAGATTGCCTGGGGCACACCGCTCAAGGCTGCGCAACGCCTCCAGTTTATCAACGAATGCACTGGTCTCCAATTCCATTGTTCGGAGTCGGATATCGCTGAAGGCATCTGTACCGCCGTCTCTGGTGAACAACTGTACGTCCAGTGCTCATCTATATCGACCACAAGTGCTGAATTTCTCGGCGCAGACTCGAGCTATACTCGTTCGACGACCGCAATACGGCCAAGCTTGTTGGTATCTGCGTGTCTTGTGCGATTGCTTGGAGGCTATTGGCGTGGGCGGCGTTGAGGGCGAGGATGTCGAGAGAGTAATTTATCGTTATGATTATGGTTTCTGTAAGTGTATCATACACGGGAAAGGGCCCAGTTTCTTCGTCGATGGATCACGAGCACGTGAAAGGTAGGTCAAGCATCCGTCGCCACAACAGCTCGTGGCCTGGCAGGCTCCCCATAACCAATATGAAAATACGTTCGCTGTGCCTTGGCGGCGATTGTAACGGTAGGATGGGAGCCAGGAGGTTTCCATGAACAACAACAGCTACAGTTGTAACAGCAAACAGCATACAAGGGGCTACAACGAGCTGTAAACCTCGTTGTTCAGGCTAGGCAAGACACCGAACATGGCCGCCGGATATTTCCGGTGCTGTTATGGGTCAGATAAGATGCCGATAACAGACACCGAGTTTGCTCCATTTCTTCTTCATAACTCCAGAATCCGCTCCAAACTGCCTCCTGATGCTCTCTTTGAAGCTATTCCAGCGTCTCTGCATCATCTCCGGGACAATGCCAACTCATTGCTCTCTGTTGCGCACATTGTTGACGAGCGCCTATCTAAGCGCCCAACAATTGATGGCGCGCATTATGCCGGCAAACACCTTCTCCATCTCTCCCATCGTCAACAAACCGCCGCGCGCTTGCGCCTCAACAGCATTCTAGCATGACTCTTTCTCTGACTCGACCGTCGGCGCGCCGGGGCGGAGGGGGCGGGAGCGGGATCAGAGAAAATATAAAAAGCGTCGGGATGCGCCATGAAACTCCTCAGGCTGCTCATGCACTCCCGACACGTCCACTTCTCCAACGAGGTTCACAACTACGCCGCTACTCCTTCGCCTTCTCTGTCTATTGCTTCCCTTCCGTCTGTCTGCGGCGCCACCATGAACTATACGCCGACGTTCCAACTGCATCCATCGTTAACGTTGTCCACGTACGCAACGGGTCTAAGCTTCGACGTATCTCTCCCTGCGGAGAACGTACACTCGTCGAGTCTCGAGGAGGCAGCAACGAACCCTCCAATGTCGGCTCTTGAGATTACACATCCAGTCCTCCACCACTTCCACTGGCACATCCTGGTGTTGCCCGCTCCCAATCACCCTTATATTCGCGTCATCGATGTGCTCAAGGCCATCTATGCCGGCCTTCGTCAGAATGTGGACCAGCACGAATATAACCACCTGCCGCCGGCCCAGCAGGCTGCCGCGAATGCCGGGTATCAGCACCGATGCCTGCGCTTCACTGGACCTCCGCACCTGCAGCAGGCAGAGAAGATGAAGGGCATGAAGCGGATCGACATTGTGGCTCCTGAGCGTGCCCCGCGAATGTTTGCGGGACTATCGCGGTCGAAGAGCCTCGTCGGAACAACTGGACAGCCGTTGTGTGATTTGTTTCTTTGCTGATTTCTTTTTCCTTCCGGTCTGAATACCAACCCCCGCCCTGTATCGTTAGCGACACCACCCCCCACTCTGTAGCCCTCTGTCTTGTACTACTACCTGCACGTCGTTTCGACGCTGATTCGAATCGCAAACCACATCTCTTGTCTTATCACCGAGTTGGTGACACGGATCCACAGCCAATGAGAAGACCCGGATTTGGGTGGCACAGCTCGACCGGCCTGGCTCCGACGCCTCCGAGAGTCGAGATCTGCGTCACAGCATCCTTATTTCTCTTGCTCTCCACCACCACCAACAGCAACCTTCGTCGCCTCGATGGCTGCCGTGGCTCGTCTCCAGCACGCAGCACGCTTCTCGTCGCTCCCGTTCCTGTACCCATGCCTCGCGATGGTCCCGCCCTCAGCCTTGGGCTCGACCCGCTTGGCTATGCTGTCGGCTTACAAGCCTCCAGCAAACGCGGACCAGACGTTCCCCGCCATCCAGACCCCGCCTCTTGTTATCCCCGCGGACCTACCATCCGGCTCGCTCTCTCCCGACGCGGCAGCACCGCAAACCGCTGCTCGTCCGCCACCTGCACCCAAGCCCGAGAAGCCACGACCGGTTCTCCGGGCATCCAAGGCGGCGCTGACAATAGTGCGTATTTCTTTCTGTTTCGTGTCGTTTCGGCCACGTATTTCCCCGACCGACGTTGCTGAATCATCTTTTTCTTGTGCAGACACCTGCCGCTGTGTCCCGACTCGCGACCCTCCTGCATGCTCCGACGCCGCAGCTCATCCGCATCGGCGTGCGGAACAAGGGCTGTGCGGGGCTGTCGTACCATCTCGAGTACGTCGAGAAGCCGGGGAGGTTTGACGAGGTGGTGGAGCAGGACGGAGTCCGCGTGCTCATCGACAGCAAGGCGCTGTTCTCGATAATCGGAAGTGAGATGGACTGGGCCGAGGATGCGTTAAGGTGCGCGCGTCATTGTTTTCCTGACCCGGAAGCATTCCCGAGCGGTTCTTTCAGTGCCAAGTTCGCCTTCAAGAACCCGAATATCAAGGACGCTTGCGGGTGCGGCGAGTCTTT
This sequence comes from Mycena chlorophos, assembly GCA_014461115.1. Taxonomy (NCBI): domain Eukaryota; kingdom Fungi; phylum Basidiomycota; class Agaricomycetes; order Agaricales; family Mycenaceae; genus Mycena; species Mycena chlorophos. The sequence continues at coordinate 477,837 of JACAZE010000007.1, read as the reverse complement.
CACCGTCGGACATTAGAGCACGGCTTTGTATCCACCACGACCGACCCACACCCAGTACATTAATGCAGTTTGTATCGACTATTCAACGACTTGTCTTCTCTCACATCGTTCGCTCCGAAAGCAAAGGGAAAGATTCATCGACTCCTGGCTTTGCGGCTCTTTCCTCTCTCTCCTCTGAGACCTCATCTTACTTCTGAATTTGCAAACTCCGACGTGGTCGAACAGCTGTTGGCGAAGCTGTGAGCCGGATCTCTGTTCGGTGACGAAGCTCTCCGTACTCATTCGGACTCTGCAGCTCGCACTCTCACTCGAAGAGCGCGACCCACCGGGACACGCTGCTGGCAACGCGGCGTTTCTTCCTACTGCTGACTGAGGACACATTCAGTGCGCCGGGGACTTGCGACTGTGATCCGATGCGCGCTCACGTGGATACGCACGTCAACGACGCGTCCACTTCGATGGCTTTAAGGACTCCAACCTTGTGCTTATAAGGCTGAAAGAGGCCGCAATCTAGGAAGCAGGACTGAAAGATGGAATTGCAAGCAAGCTGCACGTGAGTGAATCCACGTGATCACCATTTTTCGAGCGTCACCGGCCCTCCAGATTCTGGTGCATGGTGCGCTACGTCTCGCGAACGGTAAGCAGAGCAGTGTTGGACTCTGGTGTCCAAATTTCCCCGTAATACACGATCTCACAGCCTCGATCAAGTCCCCGACTAGGTCACGGCGAAACCCAGCAGGTTGTAGGTGCCTTGGCAAAGACTGAGTTCATTATAGCGCGGATCTTGGCCCGGCACGAATAGCATCTTTTTCCGAGTACCGGGGACGCTGGTCTGCTTGCCAATGCCGCCCTTCTGCTTTGGTTTGCGCTACGACTGCAGGTTCGTGTCGTTTTCCAGCGCGGAAACGTTCAATATCTGCCCAAAAACGCTTGTCTCTGACGGTACGGACCCATTAACAAGCACCTTCTCGGAACTGACGCTCAACTCGATAGGCATTGTCTTCCTCGTCTTGAAATACCAAGTCGGATCCTGCGGCCATCTCTGCTTCTTCGCTCCACGGACAAGCACAACGAACCCTTACGGGTTATCCTGTCGCACTGCTAAATTACCGCAACGAGTCGCTCCAGCACCACTGGCAGACGTTTGATAGCCAACCTTGAAGTCGCGCCTGCGAGTTGGTCCCCAATTGTCGTGTTGTTTGAAGCGCCAAACTTTAGCCTGGGCGGTGCCAGTGGGCCAGGCCACCTTTACTCCTGCTACAAAATCCAGGATTGCTTTACGCAGCTCCAAGTCGCCTTCGCCGACATACTTGGCTGGTATCCCACGCCACTTTATGGCCAGGTACCGTCAGCGAAAGATTCGTGCATATCCTAACGGCCTTGAGCGCGAAGAAGCTCTCCTCGCACTTCAAGTCACCGATTTAGATGTCTTTTTCTACAAAACAGATTACAACACGGGCGGAAGTAGCAGCAGCGACAGCAATGAATAGCAAAGAACCAGAGCGAGGAAACAACCCAAAGGTATTACAACACAAGAGAGATGGGGGTGGTAGGTAAGATAGTCGAGGCGACGGATGATACACGATTTGTGGAAGGAGATGTTGATGCTTGCGCTACACCGTGCGCTTTCTTTCGTGAGGACTAGGGATTTTGCTGGAACCAGATCAGCGCCTAGCGCCATTCAGAGAATATGCGAGGACGCACCGTTCTTTTTTGTGTCTTCAAAGCCAGCGTCTCAAGAACGGCGCAAGTCGCAGCAGCTATGAGCATTAATCGTCGACCCCGTCAGCGTGGTGAACATTCGAACCGTTCACGAGATCAATCGTACCGTAGCGAGCAACAAGTTGGGGACTGGGTGGGCGGCCTGGGCGACGAGGGCACCACCTGCACCCTGGTTTGGGTGATTTCCAGCCGTCTGCGTTGTTGTTAAACTCTCTGACTCCAAATATTCGCTGACGGCGCTCACTACAGGCTGGTGGTTGTTGAAGGTTGGCAACACGTTTATGGTCGGATTGTTGAGGTTTAGCGTAAAGCCAATAATGGTGACCATCGTAGACCGCGAACGACGAGAGATGGTGGGTGGAGGAAAACTGCCCTCGAGCGGGTTTATATAGACGGGAGGGCCTGCACCCCTGCCAATCACATTTCCAAAACGAGCGTCTTGACCTCCCACTGAGTCCCAGGTCCTCCGCACGACATCGAACCCAAGACCGCTATTGCGAAGGGCCTCGGGTCCATCATACGGATAACGGGCGTAGGGACGAAGCTGACTTCGAGTCCATTGAAAGAGTGTTTGTCCGCTGGACTCGTCTCTCGACGAGAAAGCACCACTGCAGACAAATCTCTTTCTCTCCCAGCGTCTTTTCCTAGCGCAAAGTCGGGTTCACGGATGTTTGGACCAAGCTGGACGCCGTAGCAGGCAGCGCAGTTGTCCATGGAGGCTGGGTTTTGGACAACCAAGCCCTCGGGGAATACTCGTCGAGGTGCGTGTTTAGGCCAGTCCTCTTCGACAGTGACGATATAGTCGCCGATGCAGCCAGATGTGGACGAGGCGCAGAGTTAGGTCCATGGATGTTTGAACGGAACTAGGGGGCGAATGCGGCGCGTTCTGTACCGGGAATCCAGTTCGAGAGTGCGCACGACGACACGCGTGTTGTCCAGAGAGGATGTTCGACGACCGTGAGTGCAAGGGACACTCGTCGAGGTGCGTGGCCCCGTCGGGCTTCTCGAAAGTGACTGAGCAGACGCCCAGCAACGCTGAACGTCGGACTGGTTGGCGTGGGGAATGGGCACTGCGACCACGACAAACACCTCGGCAACTCCATTCGTTTCCACCGACCCATCCAACATGGCGGCAACGCGTGCTGTCTGCGTTCGGAAGTTCACCGCCGCGATCCCGGATATGGACGAGCAACATGGAAATTTGGACTGCGCCGTCCTCACGCGAAACCGGTAACATGCGCATTCAACGTGTCCTTCCAGGCTGGATTCCTCGAATTGTCCGCGATGCCACTGTGTTTGGTGCGGGTCTTCTCGACTATCGGAAACGCACTACGCGGGTTGTTGTTCTCTGAACGTAGTGTCGGCGACCCAGACGCTCGCTCACGACATACTCGGAGGAGACCCGCGGTCTTTTTAGCGCGCACGTTAAACCGGGGACTCCGAGATCGCCAATTGATGGTCCAGTTGCGGCGACTGTTCGCAGAACTTGGTGCAGCCGCACAAGTTCGAGTATTTGCGGCTCGTCACGGACAAATAACTGGTGGACAAGTAGCTCTTGAAGCCGCCTGTGGGGATTTTGCCGAAGAAGAGGTAACAAGTGCTCGGGTTTATGTTTGAATAGGTGGGTAGGACAGTCTTCATGAATGCCGAAATCTTGATACCAGATTAGGTCTTTTGTTGTGGGCGCGATACTTCAATGGAATGCTTGTCTCTTTTTCATTGCTTAGGACCACTCGTTCAAGAGCGACTGAGGAACGCACCGGCTCGACGAGGGACCATCGGACCCACCCTCACATACTGGGCAATCGTTGTCCTGGATCAAAAAATGCGGTAAGAAAGTTGTTTGCGAGCTCTCGAGGCGAGGCAACGCACTCGCACAGAGGGACTCCTTGGCGACGGACATCCGCCTCCGTCAGCTTCACCTCGCCCTCCTTTCCCTTGGCTTCGCTGTTTCCTCGGCTGGCCCTGGTCCACCTCCAAGGTTCGCAAAAAGCGTGTGCTCCAGTGGGACATCACCGCCCGCCGACAGGGAGAGACAAACAATGGGAGCGGCGACAGGCAAGCCCGATTTACGCCAGAGCCAAAGTTGAGAAGAAGTGAAGTGCAGACGGTTGAGTAGGTGCGGTTGGTGGGAAGGCACCGTGTTCAACCATCCCCTGCTCGTGGGCCGCACGCAGCCTGCGGCCACGTCGTCGTTCCTGCCAGTGGGCGGGGCGATTGAGCGACAAAGCTTGGCAGACCCTCGATTGGATTCGCCACCGGCTTCCCGACATTTTCTGAATGGAATGGCGAGGCTGGTTAAATGCTAATGGCGACATCGGGGGACCGTTGAAGCTTGAAGATTTGAGCTCGACGACGACGGGAAAAGGCAAGTGTTTGAATCACGAGTAGCTGACTTCGCAACCTCTCCCCTTCTCGCCTTTTCAAAGACGAAAGGCATCGTTTCTCTCCCAATTCGAGCCATGAAATCGTTTCACTGCCCCACCGCACCGAGGAGCCCACACCTCGTAGCGTAAAAGCGGCCAACAACCGTCGGTTGCCGCACCTCGCAGCTTTCACCGCCCTCGTCCCAGTCCGTCAAACACGCCGAGCGCTATCGACCAAGCTGCAGCTAGCTTACACACGCGCCATTCACGGGGTCCGGCTCCAACCGCGAAGCCTACTAGGCTTATCTTGCGAGCGTCGCGCACTCGGGCCCCTGCGAGTACAACTATCCGACGACGACGACCAGTAACCACAGGGGCACCAGAACTACATCTCTTGGTCTCAATCTTGCATTTTCCCTCCCTCCGCCGGCGCGACGCTTGTCTCATCGTCCTCTCCCTCACCCTGGACCCTCGCCTTCTTGTCACCATAAAAATCTTGGCCCGTCGCGCCCTGAATTTTTTCCAAATTAGAGTTGACATGAGAGTCTTTACTGGAGTCCGCCCTCCGATGGATTCCTTGAGCACCCTCGAATCTCCCGCGACTACTACGAGCGAGCAGGTTGGACCCACGACTACAGGAACTTGGTATGGGACTTATCGCTTCCAGGATTCTCTTTCATTCTTTCATAGGTCTCCCAAGCTTCGAATCGAGTCCGCGTGTTCAACACCTCTTTTCTTGACAACACCAGACAGAACGCACAATATTTGTGACTCTACAAGTTGTGGACCTCCTTGACCGTCTTCCACTGGTGGCCCTCCCAGAACTTGTTCGCGCTCCCGGCAGCCGCATCGCCCGTTCCTTCCTTTCCGGCTTCCCCGTCCCAGCCCGTGCTCCCAGCGCCAGAGTCCGCAATCAGCATCAACCCTTTGAGCTCCTTCGCCATGGGTCCTTCGAGCTCCTCGACGTGCTCCACGGTCGTGTTGAATATGGGGCCGAGCTCGTTGAGTTTAAGGCGCTGTCCCTCGATCCGGAACGTCTTGTTCTCGAGCTGAGACGGCGAGAGAGTGGTCAACGCGTGAACGGTGAAGCCTAAGTAAAAAGAATTAACGGTTTATTGCGGGGCTTCGGAAGGAACGTACCGGTGATGTCGCCGACGGAAGTCATGGACACAGGCACTTCGCCCGAGCCGACGATGGTGAATTTCTTGTGCTGGGCGTATCCGAACGCGAGTGGGATGAGTTCCATGAATACGCCCGTCTAGCAGCGACTTTAGTGCCAATGTTGATAATCATATACGAGAGTGAAACGCACGTAGATTCGGAGCGAAGGGATCCCGAGGTCCTTCACTTCCTCTGCGTGAGGGTTCATAAGATTTTGTTACAGAGAAATCGGACGCGACGCGACACACCAGCAACCTTATTCTTGTCGCCAAACATGCCGACTTTATGACCAGCGGTCGGGAAGCCAAACTCGGACAGCACAAAGAGCTTGACTCCGGCATCCTGGGCCACCTTAGCAATGGACGCTTGGGCCGCAATCCCGCTCGTCGGCAAGGCAGAGACTACAACGTCGACTTTGTGCTCTTTGAAGACCGCGGAAAGAGCGGCAGCGTCCGTGATGTCCACCGCAGCGGCTTTCGCGCCAGCGGGAAGCTTTTCGAGGCTCTTAGACCCGGGACGGCCGATGGCGACGACGGAGATGTTAGGCTTGGCTGCGAGGCCTGCGATGATTGGGCTGCCGATCGTGCCAGCGCCGAAGACGGCGAAGGAGGTGTACGAGGAGGTGGACATGTTTTCTGGGGGTTCTACTACCGCGATCGTCGTCTTTTAAAGCACTGAGTGGCCCATACCGCGTTTCGGTTGCGCGCCGCTAGTCGGGGGGACGCGACCGGAGTGAGGCAATCCTCATGACGCAAGCTGCACGTCCAGCCCGTCGACTAAATGTGAGATTGGTCAGTGGGCATCTAATCTTATCAAGCATATGAAAATTTACGGGTTGGCCGGGATACGCGGCGTGTTCCCCGAGTCGTTCGGAATTACGAGCGGCCTTCGATTCTTTCGTAGGAGGGTTTCCCAGCGCTGTTCAGGAGTCACGGACAACCTCGATGTTCCGATGAACGGAAAACAACGGAGCCAGCAACGACCGCGTCATGGCGTTGAGAACAAAACGTGACCGCGAGGAGCTGTTGGCCGTTGATGTGTTCAGCGGCTTGACCTTCTTGCTTCTTGCCATCTTTTTCGACCTGGACTACGGATACCTTTGGAAACCGATGCAAGAATGTCCATCCACGTCTCTCTTGGTGTCAAGCCGTCGAGAAACACAGCCAGAACCTCGCCAACTTGCAGAAGAACAATCGCATGCGCAAGGGGCTCAAGGCATGTGTAACTTGCGGCGTTCGCCATGAACTCTTCTGCATCGCAGAGGTTCAAGAACTTCGGCCCTCTAGACGTGCCGCGTCGCCGTTCGTAGCGCAAGACTCTAGTTCGAGGTACATGCTCACCGCATTTCCATTTGATGCGTCGCGCTAGCCTGCGGGGAATAGGACGGACGTCTGGCTCGAAGATAGTTTCATGAGGACGACTGCACGGTTTTGAGGGTTGCACAGCAGTCTGTTGGTTCGCGAAGCCTCTCTTGAGAGACGGAAGGTTGTTGGAATTGTTGTTTGCAAGGCAGTTGGGTTCGGCTTCGTAGTTTCTGTGGATTTGGACCAAACACCGACCCTCGTTGAACGCATACGCGCAGGAAATCATGGCCGAACAGTGAAACAAAGATGCCAAGTGGGCGCTGCAGCCTGCAGACGAGGCTTTTTGATGGTCGCCTCTGAGAGTGACACATACGCACACGGTCCTTCTTCGCTTCGTTCACTCTTCCCTCCGTCGATGAGCTGGCCTCGTTGTCGCGCTCGTCGTCGTCAATGGCCAAGAATCTGACCATAACCATCGCAGACGCCCTCGACTGGCCGCTGCAGGACTACCGAATCAATACTCCGGCTTCGCTTTTCCCCCGCAGCGCCGTGAGAGATGACGACGACGGCTTCAATAACCTTTTGACCCCGTCCGGAAAATGGTTCCAAGAGTGAGCGTTCTGCGTTCTGTGAGACCCTGGCTCATTTTACCGTGTGCAAGGAGCGCCAAGACGCCATCCTCAGCGAACACATTCGGTTTCCCGGTTTCCCCCATCTCCCCTCGTTCCCCACGTCCCAACCCGCGCCGGAAGTCAGCAGCGCTCTCCCTCTATGCCTCGCCAAAGACACCTCTTGACAAGCAAAAGCTCAGACTGCGTCGTTACGCAGCCGCTGAGGCTCGGCTTGCCCGACTATCAGGCACAGACGTGGATCCGCCCACCGTAATGGAGTTGAATGTCGCCGCTCTCAAATTCGCCGTCCGCGCACTGGCTGTCCACCTCTTCGACAGCCAACAAGCCCTAAAAGCCATGCAGTCGGGAACGCGGGACAGAGGTGCTCGGGACAGCACCCGGTGGATGGCTGAGCATCATGTCCAGCTGCTCGAGGCTCTGCATGTCGACCTCCGAAAACAACTCAACAAAGGCACGGGAAAGGCCGGCGGCAAGGAGAACGAGGACCAGAGCGAAAACAACCTCGTCAGGTTCCTCGGGAGCAGTACGGTCGTCCCGGTCTTTACTCGCAAATTCCGCCGCGAACGGCCGCCGGTATCGAAGGCTGCTGCTGCTTCCGCCGCAGACCGGAAGCGGATGATGGTCGGGTCCCCGATGCAGCTATCGGTTAGCGCTCCGCCGCAGCTCCAGACCCCTCGCAACGAGTGGTCTTGGGAAACGCGCATTCGTGCTGTCTTGCTGTATCCCAGCCCCAAGCCACCTCAATTGCCTCCTGCGTCCACAGAGACAAGTGACATCGTCGAATTCGTCCCTGCACACAGTCGTAGCACGACAGAGACCATGTTGACGACCACGACGCCAACGAGCGACACATTCAGCACGTTTGACGAGCCGGATACGCCGCTGACGGAGCTCAATGATATCTTCGAGGAAGAGGAGGACGAAGATGACGACGAGGGAGACGACGACGAGTCCCTCTTCGAAGACTACCCTACCTTTACCAACGACTCGGCGCTTGGCTCCTGGAAACCCGCAAAGCCGCCGCCACTAGCGACCAATTTCAAACCTGACCTGAGCTATGCTTGGCTCGCAGACCCTTCGACGTGGGCATCGCCGTCTGGTTGGAAGGGAGATGGTTGGGAGGTGGCGTCGCCTTCTCATGCCCGGTCCCCGTCTTACACCATGGAGCCTTCGTCCGCCTCGACCATCTCGCCTGCCTCGTCCTATCCCTACGGCTTCCCGTCGGCTGGATACATCCAACAACAGCCTGCGCCAGGCCAAGCCGCCTCGAGCTCCCGAACCTCCCGTCGGCAAACAACGCAGCCGGTGCCCGCCGCGTCACAAAACCGGTCAAGCTTCTGGAACTCGATCCCTGGTCGTCATCGGTCGCTCAAGCCGGTCTCGGCCACTGAGCGCGAGTCCTATGCGAGGAAACCGCTGCCGCTGCCGCCGATCCAGGTGCCGCAGACTGCTCCGCCCATCGGACCGTCAACACCGGGCCGCAGAAAGGACAAGGAGAAGGGACTTTCGTTCCTTTCGGGTCTAGTACGCAAGGGGACCGTGCGGGGTGACGAGCGGGACCGCGACAGCTCTGCTGCCGAGCCTAGCCCGACCATGTCCGACGCGAGCTCTGCGTTTAGCTTCGGAATGGGCCACAACAAATTGCGAAAGCAGCAGAGCTTGCGTAGGATGGGCAGCAACCTGTCCGTCGCCAACAGCGTCAACGTGCGCGCTTGAGGTGGATGGGCTTGTTTGAACTTCTTGGATACTTGCGTCTTTCTTGGGTTGAACCTTTCGTTTTCTCGACTATTTTATTCCATTATTTGCACTCTCACGCATTGGTCCTACTCACTGCCATCTCCACGCGTATACATACCATCCTCACCATCTTGCATGTACTACCGCAATAGCATCGTTCCCTCGAGAGTGGGTTCATCGTCCCTTCACGTGATCCATCTGTTATCTCTTGATCTCGCACGGCCATGACCGTCGAATTCATAAGCGTCCCAGCCAAATCCACGCACTCTGCAACAATAATCCTCGTCCATGGACTCGGCGACTCGGGACACGGTCTCAAGCATCTGGCGCTGCAACTCCAAGCGCAAGGTTTGGAGCACTGCAAATTCATTCTCCCATCCGCGTACGCGCCGTTCGCCCTTGAATTCCACGCTCTTACTCACACATCGTCCCCCCAGCCCAATACGCGCCATAACAGCCAACAGCGGCCGCCGCATGCCCGCGTGGTACGACGTCAAGGCGTTCACGCCCGCCAGCCCCGACGACGAGGCGCAAATGCTCGAAAGCCTCGCGTGGATTGAGGAGCTCGTCGCCGCTGAAGTCGACGCGGGAACTCCATTGGAACGGATCGTGGTTGGTGGGTTCTCGCAAGGAGCGACGCTCTCTCTGCTTCTGGGGCTCGTTTCCGCGAAGCGCGTACGCGGGGTGCTCGTGCTCAGCGGCAGGTTGCCGCTAAGGGATGCTGCGAGCCAATATCCAAAGCTCAAGGAAGTACGCGTTCTCCTCGAGTTGTTGATTTTTCTAGCTGAAGCCTAATTTTAAGCTTGCAACCCCTCATGCAACCTCGAAATCTACGCCCATATTTTGGGCCCACGGCGTGGCGGACCCACTCATCACACACCAACTCGCGCTTTCGTCCGTCGAGTTCTTGACTAGCGTCCTCGGGGTACAGAAATCCGCCGCAAACAACGACGACATCAACGGCCTCACATTCAAGTCTTATCCCAACCTCGGCCACTCGATAGACGAGCAAGAAATCTCCGACTTGACTGACTGGTTACACAGAGCGCTCCCGTAGCATTCTACAAAGTGTACATTTTTGTGCTCGTGGATATACAAGTACATTCTAATGCGAAAGCAAAGGTATCGATACAAGAGGTATCACAAGTTCGTTTAAAGCGTTTCACCAATTCGTCAACATCGACTGTGCGCATTCCTAGGAACAATCTAGTTAGCATCCACCAAACTATACACCTCAAAACAAACGAACGAACCTTGAGTCTCGGGAGGTTCTGCACAATCGCGACATTCACGATCGTCTTGAGCTTCCTGCGCACCTCGCCCTTGTTGAGCGTCTGCTGATACGCGCCAGAACACTGGCAATAGCGCGAAACATTGTCCGACTGGATCTGCTGGCACTTTCCACAGCGCAAATCCTGCTGCGCAAACGCCCGCTCGAGCCCATACACCATATCCATCAACGCAAACTCAATCGCCAGCCGGTCAAACTCGCCCAGACACTCTGCACACGTCCAGCGCTGGTGCGCGTTGTTGTTGGCCGTTGCGAGCAGATCGCCGTCGCGGCAAAAGTCCATGTCGCGCATGACCTCGCAGTGCTGGCACGCGACATTGAACAGCTTGAGCGGCTCGCAGGGGTTGCGGAACGCCGCCTCGGCCGCGAATTCGCGCACGCCAATCAGCTCCAGCAAGTTCCGCTTGAGCAGCCCCAGCTCAACGTGGTACTCCTTCGCCAGCCCCAACGCCGCACAGATCATCTTGGTCAACTCGAGCGTCGGGTTGGTGAGATGCAGATGCGAGCCAGGCAGAAGCGGGAACTCGAACTGGCCCAGCTGTTGTTCCTCGGCCATCATCGCGTCGCGATATCGTTCCTGCGCGTTCCCCACCGTCCGAAGCAGCTTCCGCGTCAGCCGCCGCGCGATGAACTCCTGCACCAGCTCCATCTCCTTGGCTTTTCCAGCATCGCGCTGTGAAGAGTCCGGCGCGCCGTCCGCGTTGCGGATAACCCGTAGCGGCGCGCGTCCGCCACCGGTTATCTTCTGCCGCAGCTTGTACATCTCGACGATGAAGTACTGGATCGAAGACCGGAAGTCCTCTTGGACGGCTGGTGGGAGGAACTTGACGATGTTCCAGTTGTCCTCGACCTCGAGTGTATCTGGTGCCTCGACCGCGGAGGGGTCGCCACAAACGATCCCGCCCGAGTTGGCTGGGTCCATGAAGAGCAGGTAGTCGTAGAACGTCGAGGCATGGAGGTACACGTGCTGGAAGAGTTCGTGCGAGTTGACGGCGGAGGTGATGTAGGTCGCGTATGCGTATGCAGTCCCGGGTGGTTTCGACGTCGCGAGGAGGACACGACTAAAGTCAGCGTAGACGATATGCGAGCCCAGCCGCTTGAACTCGGCAAGCAGCTGGATGAACGTCTTGCGCATCAGCCCATGCACGAACCGATGGATGCTCGGGTCGTACATGTGCGAACCGACAGAGCTGATCCAGCGCCAGAAATGGTCCAGCACCATGTTCGCCGGGCCGTCGAATTGACTCTCGATCTTGTCGAGCAGCCACATCTTGACCATGGCTCGCATGATGCTGAACATCTGCGTCGAGATGTTGGATTCACCAAGCGTGAGGTCACGTGTCGCTTCGCCGTTGGTGTACTCGTTCATCGTCTTCGAGACAGAGTCGAAAGCGGTCGCGCCGCCGCTACCCTCGAGCTCGTTGACGAGGACAGAGTGCAGAACAGAGTTGACCGCGAGATTCCGGACGACGACCTCGACGCAGACGTTCGAGTACGCTCCGGGAGACATAAACTCGGTCTTGGGGAACTCCTCCGTCGGCCTCCGGTCGTTCTCGATGCCACCAAGGTCAGGCCGCTCGCCGGGAGACCACCACAGCACCATGTCTTGCTGGATAAGACGGCGCGCAAACGTCACGTCCGACAAGAACAGCGGCTGGTCGCCCTCGATGTGCCCAATTGGGACGTCGTAGTATTCCGCGATCGTCGCCATCCGCTCAAGATGCGCCCCGACACCGAAAAAGCGCTTGAACATCTTCTTTGGGCAGGTCGGTCTGCCAAGGGAAGACGTCGAGGATGTGCGAGTTGCGCGCTTTGGTCATCGATAGAACAGGGAATTTGGCAAGCTTTGGGACGAGGCGGTCAAAGTACGAGTCGTCTTTACTGGACGACAGCACCACGATGAACGACTTGTCCTCCAGAAGACCGAGCTCGCGGGAGACGGCCTTGAGCGCGGTGACGTCGTTGCCGTGGTAGGTTGTGCTGAATTCGAGTGTGTCGGGATAGAGATATGGGCTCGTTTTGGCAAAAGGAGACTCCCGGAAACCCGCGAGGAAGTCGGCGTATGAACTCGATAGGCGTGCAACGGGTTGCCGACGCGTTGCTGGGTCAACGAGATGCATCTTGACGGTGCCCCCGGGAAGGAACAGCGCAAAGACGTGGATGGGCGAGTTGGGCACCTGGGCATGGTACAAGAAGAGGTACTTCTTGTCCTTTGCGCCGTCAAAGTACTTGTGCCGCGAAAACGACGAGCCTGCGCGGTCCATCTGCGAGAGATCGAGACCCGTCGTCTGTGCCCGGTTGAGCGACGTGCTTGAGTCGTTGGTCGAGCATGTCTTGCCCAGCTTGAACACGGCGCGCAGAGGCAAAGGCACCTGGGGGCACGTGAGCAGGTGTCACAATACGCGGTCACATGACTAATCACCTGTAGCTCGTACACGCCGTCGACGTTCGGGTCGTTGGTGAGATCGATGAAGTGTTCGGGGTTGTGCTGGTAGATGTCCTCGCGCACCGTGATCTTGTACAGGTTCGCGCTGGCGAGGTCCCGGGGCAGCGTCCGCGTCACCTTCTCCCAAGCGTACAACTCCGACCGGAAGAGTTCTTCCTTGGGCATCCGCATGTTGATGTAGAACTCCCGCGGAATGCGCAGCGGAACCGAGACGATGTCTGAGTCGACCGCCATCCACAGAAGGTAGCGGCCCGGAGTCTTGCTCGGTCGAACTTGGATCACATCCCAGCGGCGGTTCGTGCGAACCTTGACGTTCTTGAACATCTCGGGCACGACGACCGGCCCACCAGATCCGTTGCGCAGCTCCTGCTTGAACTTCCAGCGCGGTCGCATCGCCTTGATCCAAGCCGAGTAGTTGACGGACGGGTTCGGAATCGCCGTCACTTGAGGCGCCTCCTTCTCCTTCCGCGCGCGTTTCGTCACCACCGCACGCTTCTTCCCATCCGTCTGTGTCTGACTCTCGTCCCCGATATCCTCGATATCCTGCGTCTCCATCTGCGACTCCCTCTCCTTCTCCCGCTCTGCCTTCTCCTCCTCCGTCATCACCCGGAAGAAATCCGTCATCTTGTTCTGTTTGAACTTGTCCACCGCGCCCGCGACACGCCGATGCAACCAGTCAGGATGCCGAATCCGGGGGACGGGGTTCGCGACCTTTTGCATCGCAGCAGGAATCGTGATGAGCTTCTGGATGACGGACCCAAGGCGCTCGATGTAGTACTGCCAGTCGAGGATCGACCGCAGGTCAAAGTTGGTCATGCTATTGTCCTTGAGCCAGCGCCGCAGATACGTCCGCTTGACCGCCTCCTCAGCCGAGAAGATCGCGACGGGGACCGCCCGCTCGGTGACCGGCGCGCCGATGGGTTTGGCCGAGATGATAAACTTGCACGCGAGGCCCTTGTCCTTGACCATCTGGTCGCCCAAAAACTCCGCAAGCCGCTTCGCCGTGCTGATCGACGTCGACTTTTGCCCTGCATACTCGGCCAGCGTCCGCGACATGCTCCGATTCTCGGCAATGAGCTCCACGAGCTCCTCGTCGCTCAGGTTCTCCGCATGGCTGAACAGCACGTCGAGCCACTGGTCCGCGACTGTCGCAACAGACGCATAACACTCCTCCGTCGTTGTGCCCAGCAAGAACTTCTCGAACAACTGCGACTGGAAGATCTTGATGAGCTGCAGCTCGCCGCGCCGCTTGACCTCGAAGCCCTTCAGTTCAGCCATACTACCGTCGTCGTTGAAAACGGCGTAGCGCTTCTTCAGCAGCTTATCCTCCTCCTTGGACGACGGTAGAATCATCGCCTTGTACGGTCCGTCCAGTTCAAAGAAGATCGAGTTCTCGCTGTGCACGGCATACTCGCCAGTCTCGGGGTCGAGGTCGTGGTACTGGTGGTTCGTGAACTTGGCATGCACAAGATGGTTCAGCATCGTGCACGGGTACGAGAACCCGAGCGCTTTGCCGTTGGTGAGCTTGAACTTGAAGTTCTCGGGGAAGACGCCGGGCAGCATGCACCAAATCCCATCCGTATCCAGCTCGAGCGGGCGTCCAATTTGCTCAACCAGCGCACGCGCAAGCTGAATGATTGTCGCACCGGTGAGGCACGTGATCCCAGCCATCTCCATGGAATGCCAGCGGGCGCCCTTGCGCATGACGTAGCCGTAGAACGAGTTGAGGATGCACTTGTGGGCCAGCTGCAGCGAGTCGTACAGCACGATCATCTTCTTCGCCTCGTCCACCTCGCCCAACGACCGGCCCTCGCCAAGCACCGTGTCGAGGTTCTTCTTCCACGTCTTGTGCAGGCCCTTGTACTCGTACCGCCGGTCGCGGAAGCGCCGCACCGTGTCGACGTAGAACGGGTTCTCCCGCTGGCAAATAATCGCCTCGCGGTTCTCGATCTTGGTGTCCTTGGTCTTCTTGTAGACCTTGCGCGAGTAGTCGCCGAGCCGTTTGTGCAGCAGCGCCGTTTGCTCCGCCTCGGTGAGGTCCGCGAAACTTCGTTGCGGTCCCCCGGGCTTGCGTGGTGGGAAACTCTCCTGGTTGAGCGCGTGCTTGATCATATTGAACTCGTCGCGATGCGCAGGGAAATATTCCCCGCGCCATGCCCACTCCAGCCGCCGATCGCAAGTCTTTCCGGGCCGGTTATAGTCGCAGACGGCGCAAACGGCCTCGTCCACCATCGAGTCGGGCTGCAGTCGGTTCGATAACATGATGTTGGGGTACATGGCCGCGACGTCGAGATGGTAAATGAGCGGGTTGTCCATCCGAATGGGGTCATCGCGCATAACCTCGAGCATGCGCTGGATCTCGCCCTTCACCTCGTCGTAGTTGGTGACTTGGTCGAGGGACGCATGCGACTCTTCGACGATACAGAACGTGAGCGCGGCATCGAGTTCGTCGATGAGCTTCAAAAATACGTCAGCTCAGAACCGCGAAGGAGGTTAACAATACCTGTTGGACCGCTTCGGGTACGATCTTGAAATGCGTTGGAATATCGCTCCGGAAGACGCCAGCCTCGAGCGCCTCGACGTGACCGCCGACGTAGGTTTCAGTGGCAACAAGATGCCCGTTGTACATCGTCCCGTGCGTCTCTTCGTGCTTGTTGGGCATGATAATGTGACCACGATACGCTTCAACCTAGCACGGAAAATAAGCGGTAATTCTGACTGCCAGGCAAACACCATACCATCAACAAAGTCTCGCACAGAGTTCCACTGCCCTTCCGCAAGACTTCGTCGGCTTTGAGCGGAATGATGTTGCACAAAGAGAAGATGAACGGATGGACGTATTTCATGTAGAGATAATACGTCGCAACCGCATCGGAAACTGAGTACTGCGCGAGAACCTGAGGTTGCTCGACCGCGTATCTATCGCTGCATCAGCTTTCACTAGCAGGACTGAAAGAAAAATACACACGGCGTCATGAGCTCGGGATCAAGCTCAATAGGATTATACCCCAGCTTCGCCGTCGTAACAGCCTTCAAACCCTGACTTCCCTGCGGCAAGTACGAGTCGCGCTTGACCCAGCGGAAGCAGTCCATATGCACACAGCACCGACTCTTGTATTCGTCTTCCAGGTCTTTGGCGAACCCGGTTTCGAGGAACATGTCGATGCCGTTGGCCTTGGCGCGCGCGTCGAGGAACGGGAAATCGAAAAAGTCGCCGTTGAACGTGGCCATGACGGTTGGCTTGACTTCCTGGATGTGCGAGAAGAAGCGTCGTATCGTCGCAGCCTGCAATACGGCGATGAGCTTCACGACTTTCTTGTCAGTGAAACAGACGCACCTCATCTTTTTCGTTGAAGACAATAAAGGGTCCCTCGTACCCTTCCTTCGGCGTATACTCAAAGTCATCGATATCTTCGCTGACGATGTCGCGGTTGGTGATGAGGTATCCCTGGCCATCGACCATGTACGAAATCATCATAACCTGGTCAATGGCCTGGTCGGGGAACTTGAGCGGTGCCTTTGTCGTCTCGATATCGTAGGCCATGACGACAGGGTCCGCACGCTTGACACGCTCTGCGATGTGGCGGAACGCGGGCTGCCCTGCGGTGAACGTGACCGCATACCACAACCCAACACGAATGTCGTTGTCGATGGCGACGCGCAGGTAATACGGCACGTCGAATTCGCGGACGTCGATGATACCCTCGCGTGGGTCACGGTCCCGAATGCCGTTCTTCTTCGTCGCCCGTCCGCCGAGGCTCTCCCAGTCGTCCTCGATGTCGATTTCCATGCTGGCTGTGGCAGACGCGCTGACGACCTCTGCATACGCGTCGACCGCGTCCCGTTTGGCACTGTTTGCAAGCGCGA
Source organism: Mycena chlorophos (assembly GCA_014461115.1). NCBI lineage: Eukaryota > Fungi > Basidiomycota > Agaricomycetes > Agaricales > Mycenaceae > Mycena > Mycena chlorophos. The sequence continues at coordinate 461,311 of JACAZE010000007.1, read as the reverse complement.
GCGGCACGATTTCGCGGCGGACGGCGAGCAGATCGGATACATTTCGGAAGCAGAGTTGGAGATACAAGCGACGGTGGCCCATGAGGTGGTTGGGGAGTTTAAGGTCTTCCTTCCATTCGCGCGTTATGCGACAAATGAGGCCCTCGTATTTTTTGTTGAGCCACTCCTCAATCGTGGTCTCGGTTCCATTCTGGGGGCAAAGTCAGTGGAAAATCGCAAAAAGAGGGCACACGACGCGCCTTGCAAGAGATGTAAAAGTACGGCTCGTACTGGTATGTGCATTTGAACATGCCACCGTCGTCTTGGATGAAGTAGAAATCGACCGCCGCCTTCCCTGAGGGCCACTCGGCGTCTTTCACGAGCGTCTGCGAAACAATAAGCCTTGAGCGGGAGACAACGACGCGCGACATACTGGATGCATGTTGACCAGCCAGCCCTCCTTCTGCAAACCCTCCTGTACCCTCCCAAACCCAAGTTTCTCGTCAACCTCATCCGACAGCCGCACTTCCTCGAACTTTTCTGCGAGCTGCGAGCCGTCGTCGTCGCGTCGTGGTGCACCCTCGCCGCCGTTGGCGTTGGAGCCACCCCTTCCTCGACCCCTCCCGCGTCCGCCGCGAAAGTGGACTGAGCCACCGCCACCACGCTGCCCACGAAACGACCCGCGGCCTCGGAAGCCGAATCTGCTCGCCATGAGCGTTGAGAGCGCGTAGGGTCACGGCTGGTGATGGCATCATATGAACTTGCTCAACACCACAAACCTTGAGGACGATGAGCGCGCGCTCTTGCTCAAATTCTATGGTGCTCAGGCAACAGAAGAATTTTTGTGCTACCCAGAATCGACTCTCTCGCCGCACAACCGCGCAGATAGACTTGAACTGAACCGTTTCGCGACTTCTGGAGTCACTCCAGCTGGACAACCCAGCGACTACCAGCCTGTCTATCGCTACCTGCCTCGAGGATCGGAGAACGTCGTTTCTGGATCCCCCGAGCAGCAAACACGCTCAATCCGCTTCCACATCGACCAGGCAGCTTCTATTGCCCTCGATATCCGCGCCAACCAATACTTTCGAGATGGGAACCACCGCACGGCCTTGCTCACGGCCATTCTCTACCTCTCACTGCACTCCATCGTCCTCACCTCTAAATTCCGCATCTACCGCGCGTACACAATCATCAGCGCTCGTTTCCACCCAGGCAACGAATCGAACACACTCAGCCCAGCCGCGCGAATCTTCGCCCAGCAGCAGTTCGTGAAATACCTCCGCCGATGTACCGCACGACGCGTCGCCGAGTCTGGATATCTCACGACGATGGCAGACGCTGTGAGGAAGCTGCCGATTACCGTAGCTCGCGTCGAAGCGATGGCGGTCAAGCTTCGACAAGAACGCAGGTCTTCCTTGCAGAGACTGGACCATCTCAGCCAAGCAGAGCAAGTCCTGCTGCGCTGGACGTTCCCAGAGTTCAGCAAACCCCGCTGATCATCGCAAGACGCCGTCCAACGGCCGATCTTCCGTGATGATCTACTGTGTGCAGGGGACGCCAGCCGCGCCGCCCTCGTCATCGGTGGTTCATCGTACCGAACCACCACACATTTTGCGTGTGTGCATTCGCATCACCGCGTGCAACGGTAACGACGACGTTCACCCGGCGGCGTTTGCAAATGTATGAAATTTCCTCCGCCTTCCGTCAACGGTTCACAACATGGATACAAGCGTAGGGCCTATTCTTATAATCTAAACCGCAGGGTAGTCGTAGAGCATCCAGGACATCCAAACAAAGAGAAATAAATAGTTGTTATAAAGTAAGTAGCAGCGTGCAAACCATGGCTACACATCCATCCCGTCCGGCGAACGTACGATACAACCCACAATCCCAGAGCAAAGAGAAAGTACGAATGGAACAAAAACAGCAAATTGCGTGGACGGGAGAATCGAGAAGCTCGTGATTAAACTGCAAAAAGGTGTGGAAGGAGCGTGTACGTGGAGGCAGATCAGGAGGATGTAGCTAGCACGGAGGCAAGTCCGACGAGAAGAAGCAGTAGCCAAGACACTGTCCGTTGTGACAGAGCGGAAGACTCGTGCAGCAACGTTGCGTAGGAGGTACCGCAGTCGGCGACGGCGATCTTGGCAGCATTCGCATACGAGGACTTGAGCATCGTGAGGTCCGAAGACGTGGACGAGTTATCAAGACCGTCGTAATAGAGCGTCATCAAGCTCTTTGTGCATGCAGAGCAGGAGGCGATGGTGTTGTTGGGTATGCTCACGCCGAGCGGGAGTGAGTAGAAATATGAGTCCGATGGGTTCGAGTTGTGCACTGCGTCGAGATAGCAGTAGGTGTCCGTCGTTGGGTCAATCAAGCAGCCTCCGCTACGCATTACTGCGTAAGAATCCAGTCCTACGAGGACGTCAGAGCTCGTATTCCGCAAAAGAGGAGCCGGCGGACGCACCTATCTTGGTATTCATGGCCATACTGTTCCCTTGCTCCAAGTCCTCCGCACATTGCGTTGCGAGACTGTTCGAGAACCACGCCATGTTCGCGGCACATTGGTCCGCGTCAATGTTCGTGTTACATGTGCCCCACACGATGTCGTTCAGCTCTTCGAGGTTCGATTGGGCCTGCGATGTGAATCAGCAAATCGAAACGTTATGGAGAGCAGCGACGCACCTCGATGAAGGCGTTGGAGGCTTGAAGGAGAAGAGAAAATGGTCGACATGAACGGAAGGGCACCGTGTTGGTCATATTCTGGAAAAAGTCGAAGCATGATAGACTGGAAAAGTTTTGCGACAGGTCCGAATCCCAAGGTTGCGGGAATGGATTGGGTACCGAGGCGTTTGCGCCCGGGACGACGGGCACCGTCTGTTGCGAAGGACTGCTCGTGGTCGTCGGGCTGGCCGTTGCCGAGCCGGAATTTGACCCCGACAAAGACGCAAAGGTAGCGCTCGCGGACGAGGCCGTCGATACACCATCCCTGCGGTGGTGCGGTTCATGCGCCGCCCAGTCTCCCGACCTCTGTGAGAGAGTCTCCCAATCTAATGTCGGCCCATCGGAGAATATGTCGAAGGCAGCGGGATGGGTGATGTAGCGCGTAGAGGCGGTTATGAGGACCAAGGCAAGCGGAACAAGCACGATGGCCCAGCGTGTCCTCCGCCCGGTTGCCCGCTTGAGAGTGTCCGGCGACACAGGACGTGGTGCAGCGGGATCTTTGAATTGGTCGGGCGGCAGGCCAGGACTGGGAGGAGGCGTGAACATGAAGGAGAGTCGGGGCCCCGAAGGGAAAGAGCGTGGGTTCAAGTGAACGTGGTGGTGGAAGAGGCGCCTCACTTAGATCAGAAACTGACATCAGCGCCAGGAACTGTCGAATTTGCCCCCTCCTCCGTTCCCAGAAATACACCATCGACGGAAAAGGTTCAGCTGCTTTGATAGTCCGTACTTGCTTCACATATACACGACTCTGGAATTTGCTACAAAAATATTGGGATTTCAAGGGCAGCAGACGCGTGCCGGGCCGTGGCGCACTACTTCGTGCTGATCTAGACCCGCACCGAAAGCCTATACCATCTTGGAAAACTCGAAACGAACCCGCGCGTACCGAAGCTTGACGCGTAGCCCGCTGAAACACCGGCGCGCCCGCCGATTCAATCGTACACATTCTCCCTGTCGTCCCAACGCACCTCATCCACCTCTTCAAACTCACAAAGCGCAGCCTGAACATCGACCCACCATCTCGGCTCCTTGACAATCCGCACCCTGCCGTCGTCCTCCGCAAAGCTGAGCAACGCACCGCGTTCTGTCCGTTCCGTGCTGTTCGCGGCGCCGGGAGGCGGTGTCCGCCCGCGGGACGGCCCAATCTCGACATACAGCCGCTCGAGACCGCGCAACGACGTCCTTTCCATCGCCCTCTCGAGGTCACGTCGTGCACTGCTCAAGTTCAGCGCAGCCTGCGCGACGTAGAAACGCGTTAGCCTCGGCGCAGAACTCGCGATTCCGCCAAGCAACACGCTCGCTTTGATTGTTTGTCCCGGTGTAGGCGCGCCCGCTATCCGCAGATGCCGCAGATTCGGCAATGATTCGCCATTGGGACTCGAGACACCAAACGTCCCGTGCAGCACCAACACCCGTAGCCGCGGTAGCTTCACAGTGCCATACAGCAATGCCGTCGGTCGCTGGAAGAAAACATGGAGATAAAGCGTGTTTAGCGATCCTGCTATGCGTCGCAGGATACGCTGGATGGCTTCCTCGAGCGCTTCGACGGTGATATTCACCAGCTGCTTCCGGTTCGTGTTGGTCGCATACTTGATTCCAAGTTCCGGGAACAGCCGATGAGTGAACTCGAGCCCCCGAGCCCGCTCCTCGATGAGATCGAGGGGCGCCAGTTTTGGCTCGGCACCAGGTTGTGGTCGGGGTCGGTCGCAGCCAATAAACAGCGAATTGACAGTACGGAGGCTTTCAGGCATCGAGTCGAGTAGCGCGAGGAAACGAAGGATTGGGCGGGGACCGACAAGTGCCACCGATTGCAACTTGAACGGCGCCGAGATATTGCGCCAATCTTTCGATACGAGAGAAAGTGCACGTCCAGAGGCGCCGTCGTCTGTGCAGGCTAGGCAGAGTATTTGTGTCCAGATTTCTGGTGGCAAATCGCCCATCGTCGTGGGTGGCCGAGAGAAAGCAGTTGAAAGAGAGCGTGTGAACAAACATGTCATGACTCGCAGCAATCCCTGCAAAAATGCTGTGGATTGGTTGTGCTCGCGATGAATGGTTTATACAGCAGAATAATCTCATAAAATCGCATGTAGTGGTCATAAAAATACAAAAAAAACGCGTTCTAATTGTCCGTATACGCGAGTTCAAACCAATCCAAGCACAACACACGCCCGCAAGCTCACTTCCTTGGCCCGATTCCCAACCTTCGTCGGGATCTCCGTCCCCTCAGCGCCAACCTCGATATACTCCTCCGTCCGTAACGAGCTACTCTTCCAACCCCACGACTGAGACACCGAAAACACATCGGGCGCGCTGGAAAACCGCGTTTGACTGGCGCCTGTGGCGCTTGCGCAGCTGATCGTGAAATACGCAGCGACTGCTGGTCGCGAGTCGCGATATGGTGCGGCGGGTGGTGCAGGAGGTAGAGTCACCATGGTCGGTCCTGCTGGCCGCAACGACGACGAAGATATTGTCGAGCCAATCGAATTGGGGAGGGACGAAGATATAGACACGGGTGTGGGACTTCGCATCGGTGATTCCCGTTGCGAGCGTATACTCGGGGAATAACTTGAAGGGGAAGCGATGTTCGTCGGCAAGGATGGGCCGCGGTTGTGTGTTGGGCTCGCGGGAGAGCTGAGGAGACTGCTCAAACGTTCCCGAGGAGCACTAGACGACGAAGAGGTCGATGACTCTCCCGCTCCACGATACCCACTCGCTCCCGGAATCTCCATCGTGCTCTGCCGATGCAGATAAATCCCGATCTGAACAGCCTTCTTGCGCACAACTTGCACATAGGCGTTGAACAGACTTCCGCCGCACCACACCGTCTGCGAATACAGTCTTGCCTTCTCCGGCAACAACTCCGCGTCCCAAAACTCTACTCCGAACCGGAACGGAGGCTGCAATGTCCATCGAGCGGTCCCATCAGGATCAGCCGCGACGCATCCTTGGGCGGTATATCGCCGACTTTGGATGCCGAAGAAATTCGCCTCTCCGATGGACGCACGACCCAGACCGGTAGGCCTCGACGCAGAAGGAGAGGACGGTCCAGAAGACGACGTAGCGAACGAAGGCGTGAACAGTTCGTCCATGGATATCATGCTGCTGTTCGATGTCGGCGGATGAACGCTGCTTCCGTTGTCCCCGACGCGCTGCGACAAGTCGGTGGGCACGAGGTAGTACGGGCCATTAGCGTCTAGCGAGGGGTCGCTAGAGGCCAAGCGAGCGCGTATCTCCGCGGTAGTCAGCATAATACCGAGCTCCTTCTCCCGCTGCACAGGCGATCCAGGAGTAGGCGCAGGTGAAGGCCGCAGATCCGCAGCAGGCGAGACTGGTCGGGCGGTTATGTGTTGCCGCAAGATCGAACTTTGCCAATGTGATGCTTGCAATACTGCAATCGAAACGAACGGCAATTTGGTGGTCGGAGAACTGTCCTTCGAAATGAAGATCACGTCTTCCATCGACTGGGTTACGCGTCAAATCTGAACGTAAAATTGAAGGAGACGACCAACCATGTTGCAGTAATAAATGCCATCCTCGAACAGCGTTTTCCAAGCGACCTCTTCGTCCTCAACGAGGCCTTTCCGCCGTCGCAATTCCACGACCGCACGTGCAAAATCGTATCGGCCTCGTTCATCAGATACGAACAGAGTGTCCGAGGAGATCAAGGCGCAGATCCAAGGCACGCTCAGACCGCCTCGATCCCATATCGTCGGTATGTTGGAGAAATTCGGCAAGGTAGCGTCAGATTTCGCGCGACGGCGAATCGAAGATGCAGAGACACCCGCTTTGCGTTCCTCGAGAGCAAGCATGTCAGGAGCCCAACGCGCCAGCCAACACGCAGCCGCTTCCCCAATCTTGTCCGAGATCGCGCCATAATGCGAGAATCTGCGTGGGTCCTCGCTGATGGTCGAGTACAGGGACGTGCCTGAGAGCGAGACCATGTCATCTTGGACAATCTGGGCGACTTTCTCCAGTCCAACAGCTGCCTCCGGCTCGTTTAGCCTAGGGTCAGGCGCCGTGATGGGCTTGCCAAGGGCAAAGTCGAGATACGAAAGCACGGTAGATGGGCCCATAGTGCTCAAGACGAGGGTTAGAGCTTGAGCGGCCACAGTAGGAAGCGAGAGGTAGACGCTTGTTGCAAGTAGTGAAAGGAGGAACCGCGGAGTCGCGGGGTGATGTCCGGAGGGCGTCGTTGAGTCGAAAGATGAGCGAAATGGGAATTGGGGCGTTAATGGATGGGACGTGGATGGTATGAGGTGTGGAGAGACATGCAGCGGCGGGCCGCCGCCATAGAGTCGTGATATGCAGACTTCAAATGCTTCGACTGTAGTGAGGGGACTGTTGCACTCGTCTGAACGCGTTCAACGCACCAGCTCGCGTTATATTGGTGTCGTCAAAAACAATCGTTACTTCTGGATGAAATGTGGTGGCCTCCGCAAAGTCTGAGGTCCAAAGCGACGCGAAAAAGCCAGCTTGGATGAGGACAACTCGGTGGAGCCGGTAGTTGGCGCTCCATGTGGTCGCACGGACTTGGAGGGTAACGTCGGAGGTTCGTCCGTTGAGGAAAGAGGAATAGAGGTGCTCCTGGACTTGGACGCTCATGCGTGTGTGGATGGAGGGAGAGGCCAAGCCTCGGCTCCAAGTCAGTCACGGCTTTCAATTCCGGACCGGATTATTTAGTGTGTCTCGCAGCCACCGCTTATCTACAGCTTCTATCTCGTGACGCCCACCATGGCCCGTATAGGCACCTTGGACATCGTGCCTGCCCTCGTCAACAGCTCTTGCGCGTGGTCCAGCAACCTCGAACAGCTCACTGCACTCTTCGATTGTCCACACACTGGCGCGGTCATCACACGCACAACAACATTGAATGGCTTCGCAGAGGATTCTGAGACACACACGGTAAGCTACGCTCTCGCGATATACGCGCCCAATAAATCTCCAAAAGGTAGCATTTGCCTCGGAATCGCTCTCCACCCTCAACAGCTACGGCTACAGCCCCCACAAACTCTCGCAGTATCTCGAATGGATAGGGTCCATCCTCAGCACCACCTCATCCAAAAAGCCGTTCATTATCAGCGCGACTGCATCTGATCCCGAGTCGATGCAGCGCGTCGTCTCAGAGATCCAGGTGCTGCGAAAGAAATTCCCTCAAATTGGCATTGAATTCAACACATCCTGTCCAAACATTCAAGGCTCACCTCCTGCTGGATACACTCCAAGAGAGCTGCGCCCGCTGCTTCTCGTTCTCGCAGATGCGTGGGCGGCGGACCCAACGTTGACCATCGGGTTGAAGTTGCCACCATACGTTCATGCGGCCGAATTCGCTGAAGTCATCCATGTCCTCCGGGGCCTCTGCACCCTCGAGCCGGGTTCTGGCGTCGCCCGCAGTCCAATCGCGTACCTCGCATGCACCAACACGCTCGGGAATTCGCTCTTGTTCGCAGATCAGGTCCAAGGCAACGCCGCTGCCGAGTTCGCGGTGCCAACAGCGCTCGGAGGGCTTGCGGGAGAATCTCTACACCCACTTGCCTTGGGCAACGTTCGCAGCTTTTCCGAGGCGCTGAAGGCGGAGGGTTCGAGTTCGGGTCTTCGCGATGTGGTCATCATCGGCATTGGAGGGGTGACGACGGCAGCTGCAGCAGAGCGAATGAGAAAGGCTGGAGCAAAGGTTGTCGGCAGCGCGACATTGTTCGGGAAAGAAGGTGTAAGAGCTTTCGAAATATTGGCTGGGGGCAAATGAGGGTAGCATCGATTGAAGAGTCGCCGGAAAAGCGGGGAACGGTCTGCGAGTCGTTTTCCGTCGTGTATATGGTAGTCCTTGGACTCAACGTTAGTGTTTTCTTGAGAATATAGTATCCATTAGAAGAAACGGACGCATGCAGAGAAGGTCGAGGAAGGCTTGAACCAGCATGCTGTTTGCCATTGTTGTGAACGTTGAGCGGCGATGTCGACTCGGGAACGTTGAGTTGCGCCCACAAACTTGAATGGGCCCCGGTTTATTTGAGGGCTGAACAGTGAGCTTGGAGGCAGACGAAGGCGAAAGCTGGCGCCGCGTGCTGTGAGTTGGGGGACGGCAAGAGGCGATCGACCACGAGATTTGCAAAATGCGGAACCTGTTGCTCTTGACGGCCATCATCCTCTCGCGTCGCCCCAACCTCCCCTCCTTGCACCTGAGAGCGATGAAGCTCCGGCTGCTGCTCTCCAAGATCCTCCCGGTGCCATCGAGACACCTCTTGGAAGAGTGAAAAGCTTCGCTCCCCCAACACCGGCGACAGACGAACCGCCTTGCGAATGCACCACAGTCCTCCGCTTGCCGACGCGGACTTGGCGGCCAATGAACGGCATCCCTGAATATATATCCAGGGTCGGTAGCCACATTGGCAACCATGGATTCAAAGTCGCGGCTCTAGCCTCGATTGCATTGGTGTTTCGCAGGATTGGTCGGATTTGGGCGACTCTGCACGGTGGGACGAAGAGGTGGAGCAGCAGCAAGATACGAGGACTCTCCGACGAGGACTTTGGACCTCGGTGCGCCAGTTGTTCGTTGTGCTGCGCTCAATCCACTAACCCTACCTTATAGCTGCACTGTCGTCGAGTTGTTTGCGAAATCAGACTCTTGGCTTCTTCTTTTGTTCGTCAAGACGCGCGCGCCTCTTTCAACATCTTGCGTCTTGCTCTGTTGCTGGTCGGGCAGTAGATTTTGTCGACTCAGGCAATAATCTTCTGACCCCAATGCCGGGATGGGTCTCTTCTGGCTGGCGGAATGGCGAACAACGGACTCTCACAAGGGCGAATACGACGTGCAATTCGACCGCTACTGGTCAGCGCTGTCGACGTTCTGGTCAACATTCGTCTTGCGGCGTCTGTCACGTGTCACAGATTTTGACATGAGCGCGTCGGAGAAGGAGACTGGGCTGGATGCTTTCTGAAAGTCGCCAAGAAACACAACCACTGTGGTCGCGGAAACGCAGATGCTGTTGCAGGGTCGATCCCGACGTGTTGACCTGCAAGTGGGTTGATCATCTCGAAACACTGCGCGTCAATCGGCGCCATACCTTTCGAGATTTCCCCGCCCTCTGCGTGCAATTCTTGCCGCTGTTCGCGATACCACTTCTTCCGCAAGTCTGACGAGTCTTTCGTTTGGAGAATCCGCGGGCTTTAGCTCGGAGTTTTGGTCAACGATCACTTCTTCGCTGCGATCGTGCTCGTCGCAGTGTCTTCTTCTTGGCGGCAAGCCTCGCACGCTTCTTGCTAGCGCTCGATGCTCGCGTGTTCTTTCGGGGAGTGGTTCGAACGGGCGGGTTGCGGTGCCGTGTTTGCGCGACGGCCAAGTCGATGTGGGTGGCGAATGTTGGGCCCAAATTGGCCGCTCACGGCACAGTCACCCATATTTAAACGGAGAGTCTGCGGAAATTGTGCTTTATTCGCCCTTTTCTTCCTGCCACCATCCTTACTTCACATGGGCGCCCCAACGCGTACCACCAGCCCCTTTGGCCCAATCGCTCCCTCCCCACTTTCCGTCTCTCGCTACGAGCTTCCTCCTCCGCCCAACTTTCCTTCGTTCACTCTCGTCCTCACCCGCGCTGCAAAACCGGACAACGAGGTCCTCACGTTCCCGTGGACACCCATCGAGTACGTGCCGACCCGCCCCAAGCCCAAGAAGGTCGTCATCGTGGAGGTACGCCTGCTGGTTTCTGCGCCCAATGTGCTGTTGTTGTTACGTGACTAACCGGCTCTTTGTGCAACAGCAGCTCCCCGCGCCAGCTACCGCGCCTGTGGATGCCAAACCCAACTTCGTCAAACGCTTCTTGGGGTACATAAAGGTGCGTGTCCTCGTCGAGTCCCCAAAACCACGTTTCGTTGCTGATCGACGACACGCAGCGCTTCATGGCCGCTCTGAAGGCCAAGCTCACGTTCACCCCGCACCACTGAACTCCACAAAAACAAAACACAAATGAATTTGCTTGCTTGCTGAGTCTGAGGTGTGTTTTCCTTTGTCTTCGTGCTCATCGTGAATAACGCCCTTGGCTAGTCGCTGTTATCCCAAAATCTATCGTATCTTCCACCCAAAACCTACGCTCTCGTCTATTCGCTGCACATATCTAGATCGTCTTGTTTTCCCGCACCCTTTACGGCGGTGGATGGCGCATTGCACAAAAACAAACCAAGCAACCACCAACTAAAAATAATGCCACACTAATCCACCTAGCCGTACTGTATATACTCAGCCTGCTCGTCGAAGAAACTCCCAGTTGTATAGTAGACATCGAAATTGCTATCAGATCCACAAACCTACATTGAAGTTGTACAGACAACGACCACCAAGACGGAAACTACAGTCCGACAATCGACGTATTCACTGGGGCAGCGACCTCCCACTCAAGAGAGAGGTTGATCTTCTGTTGCGCAGGCACCTCGCAGACCCAATTCAACTTTCCCTCCAACCCAAGACTCTCTGGATCAACATTCGCCTCGTCGGCGCCATCCCACTGCGCCGAAACACCATTGCCAAGGGACAAAAGCTGTGGCTTCCTCGACGTACCGCCACTGCCGCCGAGAGTACTCTTTCCGTCGAGAAGCGTGAGCGCAGGGTTCACGAGTTTGACCTCAATCTGCGCGTCCTGCGAGTTGGGGATCTGGTCGACGACCTTGAGGCGGCTGAGGGCGACGGTCTTGGTATTGTGCACGGTAATACGTTGCGAGAACGTATGCGTCACGAGCTTGTTGGAAAGGAAGGCCAGGCCAGCCGATTCCTTGCGCGCTTTGAGGATCGGGTGGTATGTGATACGGACCGAGGGATCCAGCCTGAAAAGTCACGTGAACGGCGATAGCCTCGTAATTTGGTGGCGAAAACGCACCCCAGCGGACAGTCGAAACTCTCGTGCGGGCTTACGGGCGGAACACGCGAGCGCGAAATGAAGCTCCCGTCCACGTAGATACTCGCATCGCCAGACAGCAACGTATACTCGGACGCATTAACAACTCGCGCCTGCCAGTGGGCAGCAGAGGTTAACGGGTGCTTCTGAGGGATAAATAAACGCGACTCACACTGAGATGCGCCTTCGGATCCACCTTGGGTATCGACACCCACGACATGGCGGCCTTGAGGTCGAGCTCGACGATGGTAAAGTTGTGGGCCTGCCCATCGCATGGGATTGACACGAGTCCAGGCACTTGGAACGACGCGGTAACGTTTCCCTGCGAAGAAACATTGGTATGCGCGACGGACATCGTCCTCTTCTTAGACGGTGCAGCTCCGCCCCATCCGCGTCCGCCACGGGCAACATCATTCCTTGTTGGCGACGCGATAGCACTGGCAGGGGCCGCCCCGCTGAGATCTGGAGAGAAGCTCGACGACGGGGTCCAGACAGGCGGCTGTCGAACAGACACATTCCAGGGATGCAGAGTCGGGAGGGCAAGGCCGAACGTAGGCGTCGACGTTTCGAGCTGTAAGGGGACGTTGTCCCAAGGCTCCCCAGTGTTCTGCGTTACCGCTGCCTTGTAAATAAGCTTGACTGCGCTCAGGCTTTCCTTCGTGCTCATGTCGACGCGGATGTTATAGAACGCCCTCCACGTCGCGTTCGGCACAGCTGTGAAAGCGCCACGAGGCCGCCGGCGAGTACGCGTACAAGGAACACTGGCAGCAGCTCACCATAAATTAACACAATCTCGACTTCGCCGGCTTCCTCTGCGAAGATCCCTATAGACGCAGTCATGCGCAATTTCTCATCGTCCTGAGGCACTTTAATGCGCTCGTTCTCCTCGGCCATCTCGTTGTCGATGCGGATGAGTTCGGTCTTCAGTTTCTTCTTCCGGGCGTCGAGGCGCGCCGCAGTCGCATCGCAACGAGTCAGCACGTCGTCTAGGTCGCCCACAGGCAGGTGCTCGACGGTCAACGAGCCGAGGTACTGCTTCAGTGTCGCAATGGATTGTTCGCAGCGCGAAAGTGCGTCTGAGACCTCATCCCGCTGGCCATTCAGCTCGTCGAGCTTCTCGCTTGACGTAGGAAGGATTTCATTCGTTGCGAATTTAACGGCTACGTCGTGGATGGTCGCGGCACCATGTCCTTCAACACTGAATGGCTTTCTCAGTTATTGGAACGCACAGAAACGTCGGAGTGTTACCGGAGAGTATCTGATTCTAGAACACTCGGGAGGTCGACCACCTTGAGCTGGTGGTGTCCAGGAGTCGCCAATGAGAAGTTGAAGACGCGAATGATTTCAGCGCGCGACGCGTAGAGGCTAACGCTGGTAATACGACTATCGCGCAGCGACTTGAGGGTTGTTGTGGTCGGGACAAAACTCGGTGGGCTGCTCGTCGTGCTCATGGCGGTGGTTCAAGCTGTAGAGGAGTCATGTCAAGAAACGCGTCAAAGGTACGCGTTCCGTGGCGTTCATTGCAATCAGGAACGAAAAAACGACTGGCACATAGGCGTCTTCCCGCCTCGAGGTTCCTCCATCCTCTCTTTCTCTCTCCCACCACACTCGGATTCAAGCCAACGCAGCATAGTTCATAGACAAGCGAACAATCATTACCGTGAGTTGTAAACGACGAATAAGAATATAGCAGTTGTCCGTGGTACTGAGTCCGTTCCGCATCTAGTATACAACCATGGCCAATATCCAGAGCAATACACGAAGCAAGAGAGAGAAAAAGGAAATCAAGAGCGCGTAGGAGAGGAAGACCCACTACGACTCGGCGCGGTGAAGCGCTTGCCGTTCGGGTTAGTGTCTTCCTTGCCGCCCTCCTGCGCGTAGACCACCAACGCCCGCTTGTCGACTTTGCCGTTCTTGGTCATCGGGAACTCGTCGAGCGCAAGATACTGCGTGGGGACGGCGTGGTATGGTTGCACCTGCGCCGTTGCGTCGCGCACTTGGGCAAGGTCGAGCGTCGACGGTGTCACAAAGCCCCAGAGTTCGGTGCCAACAAGGAGGGCGACGGCGCTTTGCACAGGTTCGTGGGTCTAGATCGCAATAAGTCCATCATAATCAAACACAGAACGGGAGAAACTCACCCGCATCGCGGCAGAGACGCCATCCAGCTCGACTCGGAAACCCTTCACTTTGACCTGATCGTCCGCACGACCGAGATGGTCTAATTGACCGTCTGCGCGCCAGCGGCCCAAGTCGCCCGTATTGAACATCATCGCATTTCCGCCCAAAAACGGGTCTGGACGGTACCTCTCCGCCGTCTTGCCCGGGAGGTTCAGGTAGCCGTTCGAAACGCCTACACCGCCAACCCACATGCATCCCGTCTCTCCGATGGGCACCGGCTTGGTGCTCGTGGGGTCGCGGGAGAGAACGTATACGTTCGTGTTGGGGATGGGTTTGCCGATAGAGAGAGGGTAACCGGGTAAGTGCGGCTGAACGGTGTTGCAGATGGAGATCTCGGTAGGGCCACAGCAGTTGTTGAAATTGGTGAACTGTGCCCATTTGTCCGCGAGCGCTGTAAGTCCAAATGTCAACATTCATATCACACTAAAATCAGGAAAAAAGGGAGATTACGCGCCTTGCGGGCAAGGTTCGCCACCAACGATGACATTCATTATGTTCGGATACTCTGCCGGCTCGTGGCACGTCAGGATACTCGGAGTCGCGATGACGATGTGAACGGTCTTCATGAGCGCGATCCAGTCCTTTTTCGTGTTGCCGCGAAGGCAAAGGGTGCAGCCGTTGTACATGGACCCGAGGATTTCCCACGCGCCCATATCGAACGCGATGTTGAGGAATTGACCGACACGGAGGCCGGGCCTCATTCCGACGTTCCCTGGCGAACCGCTGATAACTGCGATGTTTCATAAGCACAGATGTGGCGGCTCTGGAAGGCTCTGCTCACCGTTTGTTACGCCGCAATGCCGAACGTCGACGCCCTTCGGCACACCGGTGGTTCCTGGAGAGCCGGTAAGCAAATGTCGCCTAAACGCCTCGTGTAGAAAGGGCTTACCAGACGTGTAGATAACATAGGCGCCGGATGTGGGGGACGTGGTGTCCACGGGCTTGGATCCGTCGGCGTTGGCAAGTTCGTCGGCAAGGATGACCGATTCGAGGTCGATTACGGGAACGTTGCCGGTGGTGACCCTGGGCACGAACTCGCTCATGACGAGGACGATGCTGGGCTTGGCATCGTTGAGGACGTAGCTGAGAGTCGAGTCGGGGATGGTGAGGGCATCCAGAGGCACGTATTGACCGCCGGCCTTGAGCACGGCCAAGATGCCGACGACAAGAGGGACCGAGCGGCGTGCAAGGATGCAGACGCGCTTTCCGGGCTGGATCCCCTCGGCACGAAGGCGATGGGCCAGACGGTTGGCGCGGAGGTCTAGCTGGCTGTAAGACAGCGACTGGCCCTCGGTGGAATGTTCGACGGCAAGTGCATCGGGCTGGTTTCGGACATGCTGTTCGAAAGCATGGTGAATGATGGGTGTGTCGACGATGCGCTTGGGGCCAAGACCGTAGCGGTAGAACAAGACGCGGTCTTCGGAGGAGAGGGAAGCGAGTGCGGGATTCCAGAGCTTGTGGACGTGCTTGGCGGACAAAGGGCCCATAGACCAGGCGGGAGTGGGAAGGGTTGTGGTGGTCGTTGCGGTAGCCATGAGAGAGAGTGGTGGGTTCAAAAGAAGGTGGTAAGCATTCGCCTTTAAAGAGGGCGTAGCAAGGTCTGAGACGGGGCGGAATGAAGGTCGTCTGAAATGGACTCCCAGGCTGGTCACGTGGCATCCTGTCAAAACGTTGATCACCCCTGGAAATCGAGATCTTCTCCTCCTCCACCATGCCTTGGCACCAACTCGGACGCGTCTACCACCGCGTCCTCGGCGACAGCGAGTTTGCCCTCTTTGCGCCATCCCAGACCGGCGTCGGCGACATGTGCGTCCATCTTTACCAACAAGGCTAGCCTAACGCGTCGTAAAGGTTTCTTCATTTGTCCCTACGCGCACCGGCACATTACTTTGCCCCAGAACGCGTTACTCTCGCATGGGCCCTGATTCGAAAGAGAAACCCGCTCCTCATGTCTCGCGTCGTCCTTGTCGAAGGAGAAACGCGCTTTGCATTCACACCGCCCACCCATCTCACTCAAGACGCGGCATCCTCCCTCGAATTCACTCGCCAACCCAAGCACACTCTCATTTCGTCATACATGGACGGTCCTCGCCCCCCTATCTGACGACGTACTTTCGCGTCTGACCATCTCCGAGCACCCGGAAGGAGAATACCAGGTTTTCATGTGTTCGCCGCACTTCTGTGGCGACGGCACCACCCTCCATGTCTGCACCCACGAACTGCTCCGTCTCGTATCTTCCACCAAGACCAACGACGAGCTCCGCTTCGATTTGCAGTCGACAGTGAATTGGGTACGATCGTCGCAAATGCTCCTTTGTTTTGTTTCTGATGTTTCATCAGATAGATATTCTGCCAACAAGTCTGGAAGAGCGCCTCCTTGTGCCGCGTTCGAGACTATCCAGGGCTGCCTTCCAAGTCAACTACCTTCAGGCGCTCAGCAAGGAACTCGTGCGTTTCATTGTTCTCTCGGACTACCCAGCCGTAATTGCTTCCAGGGCGGTCATACATTGCCGCGAATTCAACGCGCAGAAATGCAGACCGCCTTTGAAGAGGTCGAGTTCTCGCAAGAAACGACTGCAAACATCCTGGCAAAGTGCAAAGCCAACGGCGTCACCATTAACCACGCGCTCGTCGCCCTATCCACGATCGCGTGGGCTCGATGTACCGACCAATCGCTAGAACTTCCGATGTTCGTATATTTCTCCTATAGATGGCTTATTCTTTGTTCCAGCTGACTTTATCGTCAGCATGCTCTACACCGCGGCAAACCTCCGCGCCAACCTCGTCCCCTCTCATCCCGACTGTTCGGACACTTTCCTCGCACTCGCATATTTCACCATTTCGCTGCCCGCATTCCCTCCCCCAGGTACCGGCGGCGTTTGGCACCGCGCTCGGCTCGCCAAAACCCAAATGCAAAACGCCGTACGATCGCCGCTGCTCCCCGCACGGGCTTTACTCTCCGCGGCCTCGCGTGCGCGCAGACCCGCACCGACGTCGTCGCATTCATTAAAGTTTACCCCGGCGCCCCCATCGTCCGAACTCGCTCTCCGCGGTCGTCCAGAGCACAGCGCCGCTCTAATGGGCATCTCCCTCATCGGCAATCTCGACCGCACGTATCTGCGGCACGAATACGGCCGAGACGTCGAGCTGCTCAGTGTCGGCACTGCGAGCCGCCTCAAGCCCGGCGGATTGCTTCTTCTCGGTCACACGTTCGGCAAGAAGCTCGTTCTGCAGCTTTGTTGGGATACGATGGGCTTTGCGGAAGGCGCGATTGAGCGCTTTTGGGCGGGCTTGGAGAGCGCCGTCGACGAGTTTCTGGTCCAGGCATAGACGAAGGACTTGTGTGTGTGTTGTTGTTGTCGCTGCTGTTTTAGATGCCGAGAGTCAGTCTGGGCCTTTGCCGCCGCCGCTGCATTCCGCCTGCTCATCTTGCCGCCTCGGGCCGCCTCGAAGAAACACACACTTGCGAAGCGACCAACTGGAGGTTACTCGGGGATTGACGTCACCTTGGAAAATTCCGCGCTATACTTGGGACTTTTCTCCGCTTCCGCCTTCCGAAGCTACGCTACTTACTCGTACTTGGCTCCCCGGCTCCCAGCGGCTTGAACGCCACTATCGCGTTATAGACACCTAATCGAGTAAATTTTGAGACGCGCCGACGTCGCCGCATCGACAACGCGCGCATATGTTGCTACCAATGTGTCGTTTGAGCGGGTGGTATCAGCTGAAAGACACCCTGCTGCTGCTGCGTCTGCAGGCAGCAGCATATGCAAACGACCATCCATCTTTCCTGCTGAAACCCGAGCTCGAATCAAGATCGAGTTGACGAGTCCGACGCGCCAAGAACATCTTCTCGACGCGTGGGCCCTGGCAGCTGCTCATCCGAGCAGACTGAGATAGACTTTTGGCGCGACCACATGATCATCAGTGTCGGCGCCCGACCCGTCGTCGTCCGACGCGGCCGAGGCGTCCGCGACAGGTTCCGTCTCCGCCGATCAAAAAGAGTGATTGATCCGGGTGCCCCGCCGTAACCTTGCGCCCACAAACGGCAAAGTCGCCCGGATGCGCGCGGAACGGTAATGCGTAAGAAATATAGCTTCGGCTCTATTATGGGGACAGGTTCCGGGACGAAAGATGGTTTGGGAGTACCGATTTCGACTTCGTACTGCAAGTACTTAGAGGATATCGCACAAATAGATCGCCCGAACTGTACCGGATGTCGGCCAGGGACATACACGGACCGCCAGCCGCCTTACTCCTCGATCCCGTCCTTGACTCGCTCCACAAGCCTAGCCTAGAAACCAGGGGCCGGGTTGGAGGTAAGCCGAAAGGGTACAGGAGGAGATTCATAACCGCGATGTGAGGCAGGGTAAAACCAGAAATCTCACTCGCCACCTGAGTCCGATCCGGTGGAGCAAAGCTGCCGCGGCAAGCAGCCCTGTATGAAAGCGGAAGAAACCACCGCCGGGGCCGGTCCTGAGTGTGATATCCTGTCTGACCTGAGTTATGTCTGAATCCATGAGCCGACACAGGACACGTACTATGCATGGAGGCGGTCTTGGCCAGCCGAGGACCTGCGTGACAGGAGACACAGACGTTTTTTGCTGGCTTCGCCCTTGCGGCCTCGGAAATGCTTCGACCACGTGATGCATGATTCAACGACACGAAGTCGCGAATGCGCGGTTCCGGACGATACGAGCGTTCCACCGAGCTCCAGAACCCTGTAAATGTCAATACCAGCAGCCAATAAAGCGCTGACACGACGTACCCAAACGCGACAGCCAGGAACATTGCGCGTTCTTGGCAAGAATGCTGTTTGTTGTCCGGCATCCATAAAACGCCAGTAAACCTATCTACGCGTATGATCAGTTGTCGGGCCCCGAGCAAGATAGACTGCTTGCCTTGCTCGTCGGAGGAAATCAAGGTCCAAAATCCTCGATATCACCGAAATTGAACCCAAGTAAACCGGACAAGAAGTCGACCGACGGCACGGACAGGCGGCCGGTTTATCAGGGATGCCGAGCGACAGTACACCGAGTTGAGTGACACTGCATATCCTTCAGCACTGAGCAACGGGACGTCCAAGGTCTATGTGCCGTGCCCGACGTCTTTCGGGCCCGCTGACACCCACATCTCCGAAGGCGCAGATAAGGAGATGGCGTTCTGCTGCTACAAAGCTGTGTGGCATATCAAACAGACGCAGAGAGGATATAACAGACGTCGACAGCTCACCAAACATCAGCTCTCCCCAACACAGGCCCTAAGCTGTCCCTAGTTCCGCTAATCCGCTAAGCACGTGACCATTGCCTGGCTGACGACTGGTCAGTTCAGGCAGTCGGCTTCAAAGCAGACAATCAAGGACCTCAACGATCATTAGTACCTGGTATAGGAGCCGCTTCGAACAAAAAAGAACACACCTCGAGCTCGGAACGCCTGCGAAACGAGCTGTTTCACCAGCGGCCAGCACTTTGAAGACGGGAAGATGCATCATCCTGCGGATATCTTGCGAACACCCGGGTCTCTAGGTCCCGAAACGATCCTCGTTGCGATTCCAGGTCGTGTGTAGGGTGGTTGTGGAATCTACCCATCACGTGATGGAGACTATAATGAACGCCTGGTCAACCGAAGGACATTCAGAGGAACAGCATGCAGCAGAGTAAACAACGTACCTCTCAACTGTTGGAGATCCGATAGGTAGAGGGCAGAAGCTGGCACAGTTGAGTCTATGACCTAGTAGTCCATGCCAACGCGCTCTCTTGAACTTTCACTCGACGGAGGGAGTGAGTAGCATGAGTCCTCACGCGGGTGAGCTCCGATTTAAAGCGAGTATCGGATGCCGCAACGGGTTTTCGCGACGCCTATAAGCAGAAAGTCAGCCTGTAGTGCCGCGACGGGGGACCAAACAACGAATCATACCTTGGCGCGACATTCATCCGAAATCTTGGCTGTGGAAAGAGTCAGCAGCTTTGCTCGAAATTAGCATCAACGCGCTCATTGACAACCCAAGACTACAGTGGAAGTGCGGTGGTGGAAAGAGGCGGAGGACGCGGACCTCTGCGGCATCCGAAACGGCGTTTCCGCGAGGTGCAAGAGATTCTAACGAGGGTCGGGGGAGACTGCACCGTCAAGTAACTTGCTACGCAACGTCGAGGTGGTCGCAGCTTGCCGTTGAGAAATTCAAGGGCCACCCAAGACCCCGGGGGTTATTCTGGGCCCGTTCAAACTCGAGCGCCAAGATTAGCCGCAGACCGAACAGAACCAATAAACTATTTCTTCGTTAGCAAAGCGAAAACCAGAGCAAGTCAGCCACACACCTTGCCCACCAGTCCTCCAAGCCTACGTCGTCAACACACGCAATGAAGGGAAGGGAAGGGACGAGGGAACCGCTGGCATTCTATATCTTACAAAGTCCGCCCACACAAACCAGCGCTACCTGCCCAACCCAATCCGCGCAGCCAGCTGCCTCGCCTGCATCATCCGCATCCTCCTCGCGCGCGTAAACACCCCAAACAGCGCAACGGCGGCAAACAGGACGTTGCACGCGACAAACTCGATAAAGTCCGCGCGCTCCTGTGCGACAATGCGTCCGCATGATGCCCAGGCAAGCGTCTCGCCGTCGTGTGTATGCTGTCGTATTTGTTGCTCCGCGTAGGGGAGCACGGCCCGGTCGTCCAACAGCGGTGGGTTCTCCAGCAGGTGTGCTGCGGCGCCTTCAGGCGAGTCGAGTGATGGTGGGGAGGAAGAGTGGTAGATCGGGCTGGGCGCAGTCCCGTTGGCGCAATGCATTAGTCGCCGTGAGCCAAACGGCTGGCAATATGGTTCGTTTATCTGTACGACACGTAAGAAGGAGCGCACGTTGAACATCAAGACCGCGACGCACCTCGTCCGGCGGACAGGCCACGCATTCGCCCGCGGGAGTACAGAGCTGGTCAGTCGGGAGTTGGTTGTGGATCTTCTGCTGGCCCAATGCCGGCGAAAAGAGGGATGTTATGAACATGAGTAGGCTGCGGAATGGTAAGAGGGTGAGCGAGCAGGAGGATGGGCGGCAAACGGACGTTGTGAGGACCCAGAGCAACTGCATCGTCGACGCATAAAGCAAGGGCGCGTTGGTCCACACACGTGGTCCAGATGATCTCGGCTCGACGCGCTCATCTCCGTCCTTCAATGAGGCCCGTCCTCCTCCTTCCCATTCACAGTGCTGCTGGCCTACCGCCGAATCGCTGTCAAATACATAGATTTCGCAAAGTGGCGTTGCACAGACAGCAACGCAGTTTTTTTGCACCCCCGATTCTGCTTCGAATTCTCCGTGTCGTCGGCTGCGCTGGCGGAGAAGCCGGTGAAAGACGCAGACGTCGCCGCGGACTGCGACCCATCATTTGTTCTCATCCCGCTCGCAGCGGTATCAGATTCTTTGCGCTCGTTGCCCAGAGTCGTCCAACGTTGGGTGACTGGTAAATTGTACAGCGAATACACTCTTCTTCTTCTTCAGTTTTCGCGACGCGTCCCCAAATTACGCGGTGCGATACGCCACACGCGCACACGCCAACCAAAATTCCGTCCCCCAACTTCGCTCCACCCAAGCGGGCCCAGATCGCATTCAGCGCAAGTCAGCAGCTTCATCGGTGTTGCGCCTGCCCGTTTCGAGGGTGGTTCGATGCGAGTTGAGATGAAAAAAGTACGCGAAGTGTGAGAGACCAGCAAAAAAACGCACCGTGGCTGGTCGCATTCGTAAACCCAACATTCTCAAACTCCATCGGCGTCGGCCCGACGAGCCACCAGTCGCACAGAGCAGGCGGGTCCGGCAACGGCGGCAGCAGCGTAACAGTAGCAGGAGTCGCGTTTTCGGCGTGTCCGCTTGGGGTCATCTTCCAAGGACAGAAACGAACGTCGGTCAGTCAACTTCCTTTTCTTTGCCTAAGCGAAATGGGGGCGCGCACCTGCACGCTGGGCCGATCCGAGACCAGCTTACCTACGCCCGTCCGCAGAATCACGCTTCCACATCCAGGACGCGGGCACAACAGGTCGTACTTGTTCACAAGCACACCCAATACGGGTTCGGGCATGCTGATCGCGGTTAGCAGCCGGTCGGCGCCATCGTGTTCTTCGGCGAAGGACGCGAGAAGCCGCGACGGCGGTTTGGGACGCGATGAGGAGGCGGCGAGGGCCTCGAGCACTCCGGGCGGAATCGTAGTGGTGGAGTCGGTCATAGATTGCAATGCGTGACGACGCGCTTCAAACGCGTCCATAAAGGTCCTATATACTCGAATCCTGCAAAGTCCGTGCGTGTACATAGGTAATAAGGCTACAGTGTGTGGTGTGGTGGGCTATCGATACAAGTGGGGGGGAGGGAATGCGGGCCGCGGAGGTATTTTCAGATAAGCAAGAGATCGAACGCGCCTGGTACCGTCGCGGACGGTGCGATCCCCGCAAACCTCGTCAACGCGCCCAACCAATCCACCCGCTTGAGGCCCTTGTTCATCTCCGCCAGCTGCCTCGGTGCATCCGGCATCGTCGAATACCGTTTTGTGAATGCCTTGGTGACCTCCGCCTTGGCCACCGCGCTCGGCAGTCGATCATAGTCGGCGCCAGTGACATTTTGTCGCAACGAGACGTAAATTGCCTCAAGCACATCTGCGACCCGAACGAAATTGCTGGTCCCGTCCGACGGCTTGCAAACGATCTTCCACCCGCCACCAAGCCGCGGGTGCACCAGCGTAATAAGCGGCAGCGGCGGACTTGTCGCGGGCTCAGAAAGCACCGACGCTTGCATGCCCATGTTTAGCTTCCCCGGGACGACGTTCGCCGCGGGGAGCGTTACGTTGTAGATGAGGTTGGTCGTCGTCGGTCCTGCGTATTGCAGAATCCGGTGTGGTGAGGGTGCCCCGACCATGGGCAGATACTGGTAGTTTGCTTGTGGCGGCGTTGCCGGCCCGTAGGACGACGGCAACGAGCTCGTCGAGAAGCTCGGAGACGGCGTATCGGGACAGTCGTCCGCAAAGTGTACGTGTTTGCCCGGCATCGTAGTAGATGTGTTGTTGGTGTGTGTAGGTTGTGGTAGGTGGATGTGGTTGGGGTTGAGGATTAACCTTGTGGCCATATCGACGGGCTTTAATACCACCTGCGACGCGTCGCGTTAGGCGCCGAGGCGATGTAAGGCGGAGTCATCTTGACACGGCCTATATCTGGCTGCCGTCCATATGGGGCACGAGCACGCCCAAATCCGGCTCCGCCACCTGTCGATCCCAGCTTCGCAAATCTCGTCTGATGATCCCAGAAGCAGGAGCAAACGCGACTCACTGGCGTCCCGCCTCCCCGCCGAAGGGCGACGTGGCCTACACGCCGATTTCATCTCGCTCCAGGGATTTTTTACGTTTTCGTAGCCCCAGTTCGCCCTGAGGGAAGACGCAGCAAAACCTTGCTCGAATCTGGCTTCGCCACGCACCTTCATCCCAATTCGCGGTAGACGCGCCATCGGTCCATACGGCTGTGATCAGGGCGGTGCTGCGCGCCTTGGCGGCTGCGTCCGCATCACTCCACCTAATTGAATGCGACGTCAAAGGAATAGACGCTGAGAAAAGAGAGCTCAGGAAAAGAAATACGACGAGCGTCTATCCGGCGACGATGTCTCCGCCCGACCATATCTGCTGTTAGCTGTTGAGCTCAACAGCTCAACCATTTGAGGCTGCGCAGCAACCAGTCCGCCCCGCCCGCCCCCGCAGGCTCATGGGAGGAACGCGTCAAACCGGGACGCGAGAGCGCAGTCAAACGGAACCAGTGTCGTGCTCCGAATCGCATCCGAAACGCGAACTGGGTTCAAAACCCTATCCAACAGCCCACGAGCCCCAAGACCACTGGCAACAGCATAATTAATCCAAGGAAGGAAAACCTTCGTCGCTGTTCTCAAAGCGCGCAATAATACACGAAAATATCGTCCGTGGCCTGACCCTTACTGGTCTTGAACGTAGTTACCTCGAGGAACGCGTCAGTTCAAATGCGATGATCTCCAAAAGCAGAACAAGGCCAACCTGGGAACACTCCCTGCTGTCCATTCAACCTTCCAGTCCACCAATCGTCGGCACTCGCTCCCCGCTCCACCACCTCTATCCTATCACCAGTGTTGAACGAAAGATCCCCATCTGCCTGCGCGCTATAGTCGTACAACGCAACCACGTAATCGACCTTTGGTGCCATCTTGGGCTTGGGCTTGAGCGGCGGGGGAGGAGGAGGCGCGCGCTTGCCTGCCGCAGCACTGGCTGCCGCACTGACCACGGGATTGCTCGGCGGAGTGTACGGCGGTGGAGAAGCAGCAGCAGAGCCCGGAATAGGCGGAGGCACTTTCTTGAATGTACCGGAGGGTGTTCGCCGGGCAGTCGCAGAAGGCGGTGGTGCCAGCGACGGAGCGGCGCTTGCCGACGAAGCAGTAGTTGCCGACCGACTGAGCGTGCTACCGCCTCCATTCGCCCGGTTGGCTTGTACCATTTTCGCTGTAATCGCGGAGTTTTAGTTCCGACGACAGGCATAGGCCGGTGGGCGCTTACAGGTCGAAATTATCCGCTTCGTAATGTTCATGTCCTCGATTTGGCTCCAAGCATCCGTCCGCTTTTCCTCGTAGTCCGCTTCGATCTGGGATCCAGGGACGGCCGAGACGTCATATTTGGTCTCGTCGGCGAACGAGTTCATCTTCTCGTGAATAACGTAGAATATGTTTAGTCTGCATAGTATCAGCTCAAAAACTCAGAATGTTGCAGAGGAACCATCGACGCACTGCATATAATAGAAGGAAGAGAAGAGTGGGTCGATAAATTGCGTCGACAACGTCATAAAGTGTGGGAGATCGGTCTTTAGTGCGGTGTTGAGGTAGTCGTACTCGTTGGTGGCAAGCTCGAAGTCTTGTTCCAACTAGAGATGGGTTCATCAGCTTAAAACTCGGGCAGGCGGGACAAAATCTCACCTTGAACAGATTCTTCTCGTCGCTCAACGACTTCTCCTTCTTGTCCCGCAGCTTCGTCAACGAATTGTTGAATCGATCGTAGTCGACAAGCTTGGTTTGGCGCAAGATTAGATTCTGAGTTGTCTCCAGACGATCTGCCGAACCTTGTGGTCGCGCTTGGTGATGGTCTTCCTAATCGTCTTCATGACTTGTTGAAGATCCTTCATAGGACCTGTAGCTGTCGTCAAACGGACGAGCCCGCGGAGAACGGCTGCACGCACCAACAACACGCGACTCAATCAACTCCAACTCGGGCCCAATCGCGCTGCGGAGCTCATCCATGGCACTCTCGAGTTTATCCACGCTCCGAATCGTCTGCCCAGCCTCGGGGTGCTTGCCGATGAGATCGTACTCGCCGCCCAACGGATGGAATATTGTGGCAAAGTGTGATGCGAAACCCGCGCCGGCAGTGAACAATCCTGGGCGTCAGAAGTTTCAGATGAGCACCAATGTAGCTTCAGGTACAGACGTGCGCAGTTGAATACGCTGCGCAGTCCCGCGGCCCAAGCACATCTACGCACCATTCACAGCATCAGTAAAGGATTTTGTGTCCTTGAGGAACTTTTCAACGGCTTTCTCCATCGTCCCAAAGTGGCGTTGGTAGTCGTCGAACTCCGCATCCGTACTCTCTGTTTCGTTCGAGCCATCCGAGGTTACGTGAGTTCGTGGGGTTGTTGTGTGTGTGGGGAGATGGAGATGAAGATGGAGAGCAGGCACGAGCACAGCCAATTAGCGCAAGTACACCCTCGAATTAGCAGCGCGACGCACTCTTGGACATCCCAAGCTTGCTCCCGACATTGAACGGAGTCCTGGAAGCGGAGCCCGTCAGCGCTCATTGTCCGCGCTAAAACCCACAACTCGCGGACCGTTTGATGGACTTTGTGAGTCCCTTCATGATGGGCGATCCGGGTGGGCGTGTTGAGAGGAACTAAGAAGTGCAAGACAGCGAGGAAGAGGCGTCGCGCGTCGGTTGGGATGGCGGGCGTTGGAGAGCGTCGAGCGAGCACAGCATGCCGTCACTCAGACTGATCGGATTCCAGATTTCGCTCCCGCGTCGACTCGACTCGCGTCCTTGCTTTCTAACCACCACCACCACCACCGACACGTTCCCCGACGAAATCCACAGGAGCCAGAGATGTCTAAGATAAATCAACCGGGCACGCAAATAAAGTTCTTCTAGTCGCGCGATCTGTGTGGAGACGCGCTTATACCTGCCTAGGCTCACCAATGTCTCGATTGTGCGATTAAAGAAGGGCGGCAAACGATTCGAGGTAAGATTTCGCTGCCTCCATACCATTCACAAGATCCAAACTCCCCGCAGATCGCCTGCTATAAGAACAAAGTCCAGGAATGGCGAACGGGCGTGTTAGTACCCCACACTTCTCTAGCCGCGCACAAAGTCGAACAATTTCTTAGTGAAACCAACCTCGACGACGTTCTCCAAATCGCCAACGTATTCATCAACGTCTCCAAAGGCGAAGTCGCCAAAGCCAACGACCTGCAAAAGGCGTTTGGCAAGTCGGATGTGGACGAGATCGTCAAGGAGGTACCGCATCCACATTGATGCTATCCAACCAAAATAACTCTAACAACTTGTAGATCTTAAAGAAAGGCGAAGTGCAAATCAATGAGAAGGAGCGGGACCACGACCTGAGCGCCCTGCGGCGCGAGATCGCCACGCTCGTCGCCGAGAAATGCGAAGACCCAAGCACGCATTCGCCGTACCCCGTCGGCATGATTGAAAAGGCCATGACTGAGGTTGGGTTTAGCGTCAAGCCCGATAAGACCGCAAAGAGCCAAGTCTCGGCCTGCATCAAGCAACTCCAATCCGACTCGACCCTCCCGATCCAACGGTCAAGGATGCGCGTGCGCGTGAGCATGCCCACCGCCGACGGGAAGCGACTCAAGGAGAAGGTCACTGAAGGCGCCGAGAAGGTCGAGCAAGACGAGATGGGCGAGACGGACTGGGAAGTTGTCATGCTCATCGACCCAGGCCAGTTCCGGGTCATCAACGACCTGTTGCAGAAGGAATGCAAGGGCCGCGGCAGGATAGAGACGTTGTCGATGACCGCGCATGCAACAGCATGAGCACGAGGTTTGTTTGTACACTACAACATAGACAGCAGAGAATTTAGGATATATATTCAACCCTCGTTTCGCCGAACATCGCTCAACACAATCGGACGAACCACCCGCGCCCAGTGTTCATCCCACGACTCCCAGATCTCCTCCGGGGCATGCGGAGGCGAATGCGGCGATGGGCTAGACACCGGTTTCAAATTTGCACGGAGCTCGTCGAGGCGCGGGCAACGAGGGAACCCCGACAACAGCATCTAACAAATCGGAATGAGCAAAACGAACTCGAGGCAAAGGATGGGTAAAGTCGGACCTCCATCTGCTGCGCGAGCTGATCCGCGTCCTTGAATACTAGGCCATTTACCCCGTCCTTGACCAGCTCATGCAGACTCAAAATAAGTCAGTCATCTCCGCCGCACGTACAGCATCTAGCCAACGCACCAATCGAACTGCAGCGCACATACCGGCAACTCACACCCGAACATGTCCACCACCTTCATCGGAAGATCCAAATTCGATGAACTCGCATGCAAACAGACGCCCAAGTCCGCCGCACCGAGCAAAAGCGGATAATGCTCCGCCTCGAGCCACATGCTCACACACCTCACCCGCTTCCACCTTTTCTCCAACTCCGCGACCTCGGACATGTACTTGTCCCGCAGCGGGCCTTTGCCAGTGATCACCACGAAGAGCTTGGGCAAGTTTCTTTGACGTGCTTGCTTCGTATTTGCATAGCGCGTCGAGGAGGATACTGAAGTCTTCGTCTGCTGTCCAGGAGGTGCTCGACATCAACAATGCAGGCCGGTCCTGGCGCAAAGAAGGCGTGTCGGCCACAGAATATATGGGGTCGATTTGTAGCTGCGCGTCGGGAGACGCGTTGGTTGCGGTAAATGCGCTCGACTGCGGCGGCTTGTATTTGGGTAAGAAGCCTTTCAAGGAGGGCTGAAGATCCAGAGATTTCTTGAGATGGACGGCGAAGAGCTGCACATATTCAGCAACGTTGAAAAGAACGAAAGCTCAAACACACATCATGAACTCCCTGAGGAGCAGTGCGCTTGAAGGTTCGTGGAGGCCGGTCATGAAGTACGATCTTGAGACCTCTGGGAAATTTAGTACGAGCCCAAGTACTGAAATCGTACGCACCGGAGGTCCCACTGCTTCACTAAATGGTCGCGCATAGCTCTGGTCACGAACAAATGCGCATACGCTGACCTCCCAAACGTTGCCTCGAACCTAAACTCAATTAGCACACGTTAAAACGCGCTCAAGACTTGCGCCAACCATTTCGCAAGCCTCACGAGCGGATGCCGCTCACCCTGCCTTGGAAAGCGCATCGCAAGGATACTATATCCAAGATTATGCCAGTCGATAATGAGCTTGCTCCCCCGCATATATGCCACGAGCTGCACAATTGCAAGTGTCGGGATACTCGGTGGATTCTATTTTTCGAAAGAAAGCTGATTGGTCAACGTGTTCATGTCCTTACCGCGCACAGAAGACGCACCTGCACCAAGATAAATTCCGGCGGGTTGGGAGTAATGAAGAGCATCCAGAAGATGGAGAACACTTGAAGCGCGACTTTGAACGGCGCTGAGATCAAGAACGGGAGCGCGTGTAGTCGTGGCGGCTCGGGGAGGTAGCGAATATCGAGGTTTGGGCCCGTTAGAGTTTGTATTGGCGCAGACCCTGCAACTGCATGAGACGAGATACACGTATAAACGCAGTTGCTCACCTCCATAGCAAATAATGTCAGTGTAAAAGTTGAGTTCAGCAAAACTCTGTGCGTGGTACATCATCCTCGGACTGCGCCCAATGTCGCCGAGGACGACAATCGCGACGGAGCGCAGAGAATGCTGCTCTCTGGGTCTGAAGAAGAGCCATAGTCGCCAGCAGAGCACGACCGACACGAGAAAGACGCTGACGGACGTCAAGTCCGAAGACAACATTTTTTTTTTTGGTTTCGTCATCGACTACACCTCTTGTCCCGGACCATCATGTCTCTACTTCGCGTCGCTGCAAGGGCAGCCAGCGCCCACTCTCGCACATTCTCTTCGTCGGCACTGCGGGCAGCAGCCATCAAAGGCCCCACGCTTGCAACCGCGTCGTCGGTATGGCCCGCGCGACCACAAGTAGCTTCGACAAGTAAAGCGCCTTTCCTTCGTAAGCAACAATTCCGTTCGCACTTGAATACATCTAAACTCGTCTGCGCAGGCCGGACTATGTTCATCCAAACCGAAGCTACCCCCAACGACGACTCTGTAAAATTCATCCCTGGAGTGGACGTTATGGGCCAAGGCACTGCCGAATTCCTCGACACCCGTTCCGCACTCACCTCTCCGCTCGCCATCCGCCTCATGGGCGTCGAGGGCGTAAAAGCAATCTTCTACGGTCCCGATTTCGTCACCGTCTCCAAAGACTCGGAAAATCCATGGTCGATTATCAAGCCAGAAATATACTCGATCCTCATGGAGTTCTTCTCTTCGGGCCAGCCGCTCTTCCGCTCTCAAGAAGAGCGCGACAGCGCAGGCCCGCAGGACACCAAGATCCTCGACACGGACTCGGAGACGGTCGCGATGATCAAAGAGTTGCTCGAGACACGCGTGCGGCCAGCCATAATGGAGGACGGCGGCGACATCGAATATCGTGGATTTGACGAGGGTGGCGACGCGCTCGTCAAGGTCAAGCTAAAGGGTAGCTGCAGAGGCTGCGACTCGAGCACCGTCACGCTCAAGAGCGGCATTGAACGCATGCTTATGCACTACATTCCGGAGGTCAAGGGCGTTGAACAGGTCCTGGACCAGGAGGAGGAGATTGCGTTGGACGAGTTCAATAAGCTCGAGCAACGTCTTAACACCCAGAACCCGTAGGCGTCTTGATTGTTGTTGTATTGTATCTCTGCTCTAATGCGCCGCGCAGGATGGCGCAGTACATGTCTGTATAATAGCCTTTTATGTGCTCTAAATAGATGCGTTTATTGCGTTCCAATGGTGGTGGTACAAATACAATGGTTAAGGATACAAGGTGTAGACTATCGCGGGAGGTAGCTTGGATTTGGGTGCAGGAAATAAGTAGAGTGTGGAAAACAAAACAAATAAGCAAACAACGAGGCGGGTCAGTAGACTGAATGCAAGACAAGAGATAGAAAGAGAGAGGAAATCACGGCGGAGGATAGGTCGGGAGCGGAGGACTGTACTCGTCGCTACTCTCCTGTTTCCGCTTGATGCTGGGTCGTTTCGAAAGCGCAATCTCGCCCTTCTTGTCCTCTTTAGGCAGCTCCGTCGGACTCGCCAGCCGCTTGCCCGTCGTGGGCGAGCTGTGCACGTCATCCAGCACCAAACGAGGACGCGACGCAACAGTACGCGGTAGCCTCAACGCCACCCGCGCACGTGCCCGTTCCTCATCCGCCACCATCAACGCGCCCTCGATGATCGCAGCATGTACGAACACATACTGGCGCAGACTCTGGCATAAGCTCATCCGCTGCGTCCGCATGTCCTGCAGCACCTCCGAGATCGGGTTCTCGAGCGTGCTCAACAACACAGGGGCGGGCCCGTTGTGCGTATGAAGCGATCTTGGCTGCTTGTAGTCCGCGGGTCGGTTGATCAGCATTTTGGCTTCGAACGGCGTTGCACTGGCGCTGCGGTCCCGATACGGACCAAACGAGTCGCCCAGGCCAATCTGGGGTGGTCGAAGTAGCATCTGTGGGTTTGCTGGCGGCGCTGGCGATGCGACCCGCGACTCCGAATCAGCACCAGGTCCAGATGGTTCCGACGTGGTGCGTATCCGTTGATCGACATTATTGCTGCGACGAGCCGCAATAGACGGGGTGCGCGACTTGGAATCGCTCGTCGAATCGTCGTCGGTGCTGACTTGATTCCGCGGCTCCCTGGCTTCCCTCGCCGTAGGCAAACTGCGAGTAGGCGGCATCGCGAGCGCGAACGCCTGACGCCGTACAGGTTGTTGCAGTTGGAAGGGAGCTCCCAGGGATGGGGTTGATGGGAACGACGGGGCAGGCGTTGCCGGGAATGAGGTGGACAAGGGAAGGGACGACGAGCTCGATGCTGCCGAATTGGGGAATAACGCCGGCGCAAACGCAGAGACGACGTCCGTGTCAGCGACGCGTTGGGCCCAACGCCTCGTCTCGCCCATGTCGCCCAGCTTCATTTCGTCCTTGTCGCCCGGCGTCGCGCCATCCACCTGCATCGGTGTGCGACGGTTGCTGCTGCCGCTATTATCTTTGGCAGCATCCACATCCATGCTCTCGTCCTCGGAATTCGGGTAACTGCTCTTGAGCTCAGTTTCCCGAATCCTCGCCGCAATGGCGGAAATCCCTCCACTCCCACTGCCGCTCCCACTGTTGCTTCCAGTAGCGCTGCTCAGCGGAAGAACACCCTCGCTGCCACTGCCGCTCCCGCTTCCCGAGTTCGGTGCTCGGGCCACGTGATCGCCTCGCCCAGTGGCGTACAACTCTCGGACCTCCATCCGAATCGCATCTAAAATCGCGTCGACGATGATGAAACCGCCAGTTCGACCAACGCCAGCACTGCAGTGCAGCAACACAGGTGCGGAGGCGTTGCCGTCGCGAATGGCTCGCCGCAAAACACCAGTCTTCTCGTCGACGTCGGAATCGCCAGCTCCAACAAAGTCGGCCGGGTTGACCTTCGGCGATTCCTTCTCGAGCTCGTCGATGACCTTGGTCATTTCCCAAACGAGAGTGAGCACGCCTCGAGCATCTTCGGGGACGTTCATGTCTGGCCAGCCGAGATATTGGAGCTGTACGATTCGTCGCGGAGGCGCGTGTGGGTGCCCTTCGTGGGTAAGGCGAATTGTCCGGCGTATGAGCTGCAGCGGAGGCGGCGACCCTTTCGGTTCCCGATAAGATGAGAAGAATCCACCGCGGCCAGCCCCAATTTCGTCCGAGCTGACTCCCGCGCAAGCTCGACAGACACCCGTACATCCGTCCGCGTCACAGCCCAGGAGCTCGACGCGCAAAGGACCGTATCGCCCGGAATGCCAATAGTTGCCACACTTGATCACAGCGCCTTCGATCTCTTTGGTGAGCATGACGATGACGTGTACGTTCTGCTGCCACAAAAGCCTGAAAAATACGGTCAGTGAGAGTTCAGAAAGCCGGACTTGGAATTCACGCACGTCCAGAAGTCACCGAAGGTCGACTCCAGCGGACCCTGGGTCGCGATATACCGTCGGCGAGTACCAAGCGGCTGCACGAATGACGCGTTGACGTAGTCATCGTACTCGGGTGACGGAATACGTGGCTGAACAAGCTCAGCTTCTCGGCTGCGGCCAAATATGGACAGTCGAGGTTTTGGCTGTGGCTGGGCGGCCTTGAAGGACGGCATGGAGTCGGCGCGGGGGCGTTCTCGGTGAAGGCGCACTCGGGCGTGTTCGAACGGCCATATATTTCGATAACTACGGCGCGATCAGCATTGTGTGTCGAAGATGAAGGCGACATCACGAACCGGTTTTTGCTTCCCTTTTCCACCCCGGCAGTAATACTGAATGGGTGGTTGTCTGCCAGATTCCCTTTTCGCGATCCATCTTCGCGAGGAAACGGTTTTACAACCTTCGATGGGACGGCAACCGTTTCGCCGCTCTCGCGTGCATGGTGCTCAAGCACGTTCATGAGACGTCGCTGCTCAGCCAGCTCTATGCGGTAGAATTGCATGGCGAGAGCCTCCGTTCCTTCGTCGACATTTGTGCTCTGAGTTGCTGAAGCAGCTGAAGAACTCGGAGGCGGCGAGAACGCGTGCAGTGATGACAACGCTGATGGGGGCGAGCCCACCAGTACAGGCGACGGCGCCGGGGAAGAATATCGGAACCGATGGACGTTGGAGATGCTCGAGTCGCTGCTCTCGTCTCCACTCGAGGACAAGGCATCTGGGTCCATCGGCGGCGTTATGGGAGCTGCCTTGCCCGCTATCTGGCGTAGCCAGTCGAAAGGCAGCTCAGATATTCGACGACGGACACGTCGTGGCAGACGCAGAGGAATACGCTCGGTGATACCCTGAGCGAGTTCTGTGTTCTGACGAACCGAATCGAAGAAGGGATTGAATGCGGACGTCTCTGGCGCATCCGAACGTTCTTGTGGTACTGCGGCTGGACCGTTAGGAAGGCGGTGGTTGTGCAGGAACGGTGCTGAGAACGATCGATGAGTACAGCTGGGCGATAAATGGTCGCGTGTCGTACCTTGAGCTGGATGTGGAGCTTGTGTCGTGCTGGACATGGAAAACGCGGCTCGAGGAAGATGATGAGCTCTGAGAATGCGTTGCCGAGCGTGGATCCCGTCGCTCTCCTCAGTATCGTCGTCTTCGGTCTCCGTCTCGGTCGTTGGGGCGGTGGTATCCACCAAATCGCGGCGAGTAATCCATATGGCTTGGAATCCCCCAACGACCCACGCCAGGGTCATGTTCGAGTCGGGTGCTTCGGCACGGAATTTGCGGAGCAGGCCATTAATGTTTGAGGTCTCTCCAACGGTTGTGGAGTCGGCATCATACACAACAATCCGCGAAGCGCTTCTCCAGGCAGAAAAGTGGGCCCGGGCGGAGGCGGACGGCAGCATGGCGGAGAGGCGTTGAAGAGAGAACAGCGGCCTCTTCAAAAGAGTCGATGGGACCGACAGGGAGATGGCGCGGGACATGCGAGCCGAGGCATAGGCTGCATGGGGTCGGATGTCGACGACGAGTGTGTGGGGGTCGTCGAGCCAGGAAGCAAGAGACTGCGGTAGGACGGGAGTGAAGGAGGAGGGCGACGAAGGGATAATAGGTTGGTCCGAGACCGTGGGGAGATCCAGCGGAAGCGGCGCAAAAAGTCTAGCAGTCAGCACATTGTCGCCTGTAGCGTTGAAGCGGGCGTTAATGGCTTCCTGGAAGGATTTGGTGTCGTCGACGGCGTCTGAGACGGCGGGGTTGTTGAGGCCGCCTCCGACAACGGTGAAGAAGTCGCCAGCCATGGTGAGGGTTTGCGGCAGAGTTGCAAAATGACGTCTCGGTCTGTTCCTGCTGATCATCGCAGGCCGAGACCGCTGTCGCCCGCATACGTCATTACACGTGATCCTCTTTGTCAGCAACCTCCGTCACCGTGCCACCAACCCACTCCGCGTTGGAAGTTGGAACGTCCGCACACCTCTTCTTTACTGCCACAAACACCCATCTTTGTCGTCACACAACGACCCGAGCTCAGAAACAACTCGTACATTGGTCAGCTTGCATGGAACTTGCAGGTGGAAAACTAACGCCGCATGTCAGTTGAACAAGCACCGCGTCGTCAAAAACAAACAGCTGGCGACTCCCCACCAATATCCACTGCATGCAATCTGCACATCTATTTGTCCCAAAAAAGTATCCAAGAACCAAGAGTCTGGCTCTCTATCTCAGTCGCTTTAACACGTTCTTTGGAATTCAATTCAACACCGAGATCCTATTGCGCGATAGGGCATGGCCTCGCGGACAGTCAGCAGAACCAATTGCAAACTTGTGCAAACTCGGGCGTGCAGAAACTCGGCACCCGACGCATTCTTTCAAGACTTGCTCATTATCGGTCTCCATCATGATCCTCGCTCACCTTTTGCACCAGTCAAATTCCGCAAGTGTCTACACACCTTCCCTTGCTTCAAATTTACCTCCCCACGTTACCGCCGGGACTGAAGGTTCGTATCTCGCGCGTTCATTCTCGCGGTCAAACAAACTCAACAGTTGACCATAGAACATTCGGCGATCAGGTTTTAGCGTGGGTCTCGTCCAAGCGCACTACTCGGCCAAATGTATCACCTTCCTCTTTCGGTGAGTTGTTGGACCCCACACCGTGGCTCGCTTAGACCGTCAAAGTCTGCGAGGCAAGCCTCGAGGTGATTTGCTTCCGCGGAAGAGAACCCATATGCGTACATTTCCAACTCCTCAAAGGGATCGCGATTTGTTCCAAAGGGATCCGATAAATCCTCTCCACCGAGCTCGAGAGCGCGTTCTTCCCTGTGTTGCACCCCGGTTTTTCTTGTTCCCCGTCGCAGATTCAGCAAGACAATGTATAATAGACCAAAGCGCACCATCCGAACGGTGTCTTGGCCCCTTGTTCAGCAGCAAACAAACCAACGACAATGGCGGCCCCGGGATCTAGTCGACACACCAGAACATCCGTCGATTCTTCGCGTTCGTCTTGTTCTATTTTCTTTTTCTGTAGGATAACCCGTTGCTGACGACCGGGCCGCAGGTTCGTTCTCGTCGACGTCGTCCATCAAGTCCTGGGACAAGCGCGAAGTTAAGGACGCAGGAGTTCCGGCTCTCCCTGCGTATGCAAACTGGAAGCACACGCGCAGCATGACGCCCGGTCCACGGCCTCCCAGCTCGATCAATCCGCCTCCTAGCCCCGCCTCGTCAGTCCGCGGTCGCAGCATCGACCGTCCCGGGACCGCAGATTTCACTCGCACACTCTCCCAGGACAGCACCTCGTCGCGGAGTAGCCGCGACAGTTTCTCGTCCTTGTCGATGGCCGCTGGGTCGCCGCGTTCGTCCATCAGTTCTGTTTCGTCGGTGGAGAGCACTCGTTCATCGCCGTGCGCGTACCCCATGGGCTATCCGCCGTCGCCACATTCTTCGCACAAGTCCGACAAGCATTTCTCGTTAGTGAGCACGCCTCCCAGTTTACCCAGTATGTTCACTCGCTACATTCACGTTCTATTCATTGATTTTCTGCCCAGAGTCGCCGCCAGGAGGATACGACTGTCAGTCTCTTCGTTCATCGCGCATGGGGAGCAAGCTAATATCGATTTCAGATGGAGTCGCAGCGGTGAAGCGCACTCAAGAGCACATCACTTCTCAACGCGGGCGCGAATACCCACGTGTGCTCGGCGGTGCTCGTACGTTTGCATCCCTGAATCTAGCCATTCGTAGTATCATGACGCTTTCCAGCGGTCCCGTACAGCCTTGCCTCTCCCGCTTCGCCTATTCCTATCTCCCCAGTGGGTCCACACGACAAACGGAGCTCAACGTGCGTCGCGTCTACTTCATTTCTATCCCACTCTGAACGATCTTCACAGCGCCAGCGGATATTACGCGTCGTACGAGCACCGTAAGTCGCGTTAACCGCTTGACCCATTCCCAAAAAATCGCCCTCGCATCTTTCTTTCTCGGTGGTTCGGAGATCGCTGGTCGAGCTTTCCTAGGAACTCCGTCCACTTTGTACAACAAGTCATCTTCGACCTCGCATTTTCCTCTCATCCCGGATTCGCATACACAAAACACATACCTAGACAAAAACCTACACTCGCATCTTGTACTCGCTCACTCATCTTGGCATTGGCATTTCATGTACTCTCTATGCATCCCATACATATAAAAAATGCATCTTCGTCGTCTTCTTTCGCAGTTTACTTGCTCAGATGCGCCGAATCACTTTGAGATGACTCGTGAGAATCGCTGACTAAACTCACCGCTGCTGTCCGTAAAAGGAAATTGTGAATGCAGGCTCGAGTGTCGCACTATTTCGCCCTCTAGTCTTTCTCCCTCAAGCATTTAGAGCCTCAAGGCATGTCTCTTGGTCAAGACCCACGCGTGTTGGAACTCACGATGAACATCTCCGAGATGAGAACAGAACAGTGGCCGTCAAGACCGTGAATAAAGCAGAGATAGAAGAAATCAACGCGGACTGAGCTCCATAAACGGCCATTATATGAACAAGACCACATTTCGATCCCAACAAGCCCGTCGAAATAAGTAATCCAACTCCCAACACCCAGTCGCTGGCCATTCAACGAAAAAGAAGACATGTATTGAATCCTAAATGAGCCCGCCGAGGTCAGCTCACGATACATACTTAGCCCAGCAAATCACGCACCATTAGCGTCTAGTTTAGTGCCTCGCAACAGAGGACCCGGAATCCCGACTAGAAATGTGTGCCGGCGGCACCACTAGTGGACTCCGCGGCAGCGCTAGCCACCACATCGTCCATTTGCGAATTCTTCTTCATATTCCGGCGATACGAGCCAGGGGGCTGCTTCGACGGCGACGGCAACGGTACGGCTGTAGCGGGAGAAAATGATCTCATCAGATGGCACCCAAAATTTTTTAGTCTGAGTGCGTACTTGAGGATCCCATAGTCGTAGTATGAGCTCGTGAGTGGCGAGCCATCCCGCGAGGCGGGAGTGGCGGCAGCCCGCGAGCCATCCGCTGGGCGTTCGTCTCCCGAGCTCGAGCCGGCGCAGGCGTTAACGCGGCAAGGCAAAGCAACAACGCCCACAAGACGACGCGCGAGCGAGTGGTTTTCATGCTATACGAAGCACGAACCCGCCTCTGAAGCCTCTATATACCAGGGAATGCTGGGATTAGGTGGGGATTTAATGCAACCATCGAGCGGAAGTAGAACCCAGAACGAGCAAGGCAACACAGGACCATCCGCGTTTTCCGCACAACGTGGATGGCTGCATGCGGGTCCGCACTCTCGTTTCGCACGCCGCGGGACAGAGTAGACGCGGAGTGACGATGAGCAGAAAAGACCGGGGACTTCGGAAATTCTCTCCCCGATTCCCGACCAACTCGCGGATTGGTGTCTCCAACGATGCAACGGCGGCTGAAACGGCAGTCGCGTCATGAGGGTTGCCTCATGCGCGTCGCGTCCCGCCGACGATGGCGCGGGCGACGCATCACTCGCGTTCGTTAAAAGCGAAGGGTGGATTCGATTGGAGGCAACACTTCGGCGACAAGCATGTCCACTTCCTCGTACACCTCTTTCGCAGTTCTCGGCGCGGGCAAGATCGGCGGTCCAATCATCGCAGGCCTCGCAGCCAAACCCACTCTCTGTGTGGTCGTCCTCGGTCGTCCCGGGTCCAAGAGCCTCGAGGATCTTCCCGCTGGAGTCAAGGTCGCTGCAGTCGACACCACCGACGTTGCTGCAGTCGCCGCCGTTCTCAAGGAACACGAAGTCGAAGTTGTTGTGTCTGCACTGTCGACGCATGCGATTACCGCGCAAGAGCCAATCGCAAAGGCAGCCAAGGAGGCGAGCGTGAAGCTGTTCGTTCCGTCCGAGTTCGGGTTTCCGACCGATGGCCATAAGTTTGGGCCGTTGCATGAGAAGGGCAAGTTCGCAGGTAGAGTTCTTTTCGCTCGATTTTCTCGGGTCGTCGTTTACCATCGTATGTAGAGCTGCTGAAAAGCCTTGGTGTGCCGTCGCTCCGGATTTTCGTGAGTTTCTTCTCGCTGTCTTGCACAAACTCAGAATTGTGAGTAGACCGGAGCGTTCATGCAGCTCATACCTGTGGCTTTCGGATACGCGAAAACTCAGAAGTTCACCATTATCGGCTCTGGCGAGGTTCCAGTGTCTTTCACTTCCCTTGCGGACATCACTGGTGTGTTGGCCATCCAGCTGCAAGTTGTTCATCAGCTCAACAAACGATCTTCAGGTTTCGTTGTTTACGTTCTGACGAGTCTGGCCCCGTCGCAGTTGGAGAATAAAGTATTCCGCGTTCAGGGCGACCGCACCACGCTTAACGACCTGGCTCCGCTGTTCAGCACCACCGTCGAGCATGTTACTGAGCTGGAGGGACCAATGGCTGCCGAAATCAAGGGTTTCATGCTGGTCGCTGACTCTGGTGCGGGAAGCACGGGCTGGAACGGTTTGGAGGGGAAAGAAGGAACAGGCGACGCCGCGGCGGGGAGCGCCAACAAGCTTTGGGAGGGCCACCACTGGACGACGATCAAGGAGCTCTTCAACCTGTAGAACGCAATTCCTTTTCAGTTTTCTTCCCACGACCTTGACGTTCTTGCACTATCTCAGTTGTGTCGTACAAAACGACTGAGGCACTGTGGCTTTCGCGTTTGACCCTCAAGAAGGGCTCGCTCTCTCGCCGGTGTGGCGTTCAAGCTCGTTACCGTTGAAGCAGTCACCCACGAACTCGTGCCCCAGGAGAGCCGGCAACGAGCGAGCAGCTGGAATCCAGACAATCCTGGAAAGCGAAGTCGTCATGAAGCGAAAGGGCGAGAAGTTTTTCGAGGTGACGAGCGCGCCTGCCCCGGAGCGCCACAACAATTATACGGCCGCGGCGGCCAGCGTACCGTGCGTTCAATTCTACCGCCCTGTACATTGCTCACCTCGCCCAAGGACACTCCCGACCCGCGTCTCCGCCCTCGAAACAACGCTCTGCAGCCTGCAACTCGCACGACATCGCGATGCCGAGCAGCTGCTTGCACTGCAACTCGCACAGCATCGCGATACCGAGCAGCTGCTTGCACTACAACTCGCACGACATCGCGACGCCGAGCGGCAGCTTGCTTTCATCGAACAAGACCTTGCCAACATGCTCAAGGTCGAATGTCTAGAAACCATCTCAATCTATCTACGACGTACGTGTGTGTTGGTATGCATGAAAATCCTGCTCAAACGACGAAAGACTACGAGGATGCGATATTGGCACGGCTCACTGTTGAGACAAGATGCGTACTCGAGCAAAACTCGGTGAACGATAGTGCGTATCCCTCTTGTTTGGTCTCTTTTTTACGAGCGACTAGTTCTCTCCATCTTCCATTATACCGAAATTCGTTTTCGACAGCACTATCGCGGCACAGCCATTCAGCTGGTCTCGCGTGCCGTCAACGAAGCTCGAAATCAGCTCAGCGCGGAAGAGCAAAGCTTTTGTTCCCGCCTCGTTGCCGAGCACCCCTCAATAGCGCAAGAGTACAACCAAATACAGCACCCGCGTCCGGACAAAGACACCGTAATCCGCTGCCTGACTCAATCGCGCCAGACCACCTAGCGCTTGCATTATCGGTTATCGAAAACGGCGGTCCTCAGGATTGGTCGTCCAATCGTCGCCGGCCTCGCAGCCAAGGGCAACCTATCCGTCCTTGTTCTTCGTCGGCCTCAGGATCCGACTCTCGCGAAGGTCCCTGCTGGTGTAAAAATTGTTGTCGTCAACACTGCCGACGTTACTGCTGTTGCTGCCGTTTTTCGCCAATACGAAGTAGACGTGGTGGTCTCGGCCTTGCCCGCCAAAGCTATCGCTGAACAGGTACCGATTGCCCAGGCGGCTAAGGATGCGGGCGTCAAGTTGTTCGTTCCTTCGGAATTCAGTTTCCCGAGTGCGGGCCACCACTCAGGGCCAGACCGGGTTATTGGGCGAGAAGAACAAAATTGCTGGTATGTCTTGTTGTTAGCGGCCGCCGCTTCTCATGAATACTTGCATAGAGCATCTCAAGAGCCTGGGCGTGCCTTCGCTCCGCGTTTATGTGCGTCGTATCTCTGCTTCTTTAAATTTACGCTTTGACACTGCAAGAAGTCGGGCGTCTGCATCGAAGTCGGGCGTCTGCATCGAAATACTTCCGTATGCTTTCGGATACAGCCACGGAAAACAATTTACGATCGTTGGTTCTGGCGATGTTCCTGTGTCCTTTACCTCCATGAAGGATATCACAGGTATGTCTCACCGAGCACATACGCGACGATTCACTGACTTGGCCCTAGGGTTTATCGTCCATGTGTTGACGAGCTTCCCGCCGTCTGAGCTCGAGAACCGCACTTTGCGCATCCAGGGTCGGCTACTCACACTCAACGAACTGGGACCTTTGTTCCAGACGACCGTCGAACATGTCGATGAGCTCTCGGGACCCAACACAGCAGGGTTCAACATGCTCATGCGCATTGCGGACTCGGGTGCCGGCAGCACAGGCTGGGATGAATTGGCGGGCAAGGAAGGGACGGGTGACGCTGCTGCTGGGAGTGCAAACAGGTTCTGGGAAGGCCACCACTGGACGACGATTAAAGAATTCTACAACTTGTAGATTATTTGCGATAAGATAAGATTAGTGAGCATCACATCACTGGCTGTAGAGGCGCACGTGACTCTGTCTGTCTTCGCAAGTCCGTTGTCTGTGCGTCTACCTCCGCCGTCTTCCTCGTCGCCGCTGACCGTCTGCAGCGCAACCCCCACAAAACGCAAAATGACGCACGACGCTGTTTGGTTCTCCCGCCCCAGAAAATTCGGCAAGGGCTCGCGCCAATGGTGCGCCAAACATCTACATCTCTCCTCGTACCCGTCTGACGCACCGCCAAAGCCGCCTCTGCGCCCACCAGGCCGGTCTCATCCGCAAGTACGGACTTGACCTCTGCCGCCAGTGCTTCCGCGAAAAGTCCGCCGCCATTGGCTTCGTCAAGGTGCGTCTCGCGCACATTTCTTCTCGTCCCGTATCTGAGCCGTTCCTCTCTCTCTCAGAACCGGTGAACGTACCTAGTCGGGGTCGCGTCTCTACCTCTCTTACACTCTGTCGTTGTATGCAAACACATATGATATGACGATTTTCTCGCATGCATTGCCGTCCTGGAAATCTTTCGAGATCCCTCCGTGTCCGCGTCATCCCACCACTCGTCGCCCTGTTTCGTGGACCGTAGCGCCACATCCCTCTCCAACTCACGTTGGTCGAGACTGGAGCGTTGCGTTTTGACTGTGGTCTTTTCGCATCTG
The DNA here is from genome assembly GCA_014461115.1 of Mycena chlorophos. NCBI lineage: Eukaryota > Fungi > Basidiomycota > Agaricomycetes > Agaricales > Mycenaceae > Mycena > Mycena chlorophos. The sequence goes on along the minus strand of JACAZE010000007.1, from coordinate 420,024 downwards.
TCCCCGAACCACCAATCTGTCTGAGGATTCATTCGCTGCCCCAGTCCCAAAAACCTGTTCCGATTGAAAGGCAGCAAGGTGTCGCGGGCATACCTTCAAGTGCTTTTAAGCACGCGTTCGCATTCGCGCTTGTCTTGCTTTCTCGTAGTTCTTTCTCCGACTCCAGTCAACGCGTTCGTTCGTTGAATTGTTCACGCACACCCTCTTCTCTTCCAACAAAAAATAGCGATATAATTCCGAGGGTGCAATCTAATTAACGAATTTATACAGCAGGGGATGGGTGTGTGTGGAGCAGTTAACTACAGAAACAAAATGGGGGGAGTGGCTGCGATGCGGGGGAGCGGGAGGGAGAGGAAAGCGGGGTACGGGGACGGGAGGATAGACTATTTAGACAAAAAACGACCGAGTTGTACGCGTGTGTTGCGGATGGGTTGCTGCTGTACAAAAGTTTGAAGCGTAACTGGGCCAAAAAACACAAGTGTTCAGTAATAGTCTGAATAATGCCGTTTGGTTGTTGTGCGTTGTGTGGTGGTGTGTACAAATGAATGGCGCAGCGGGTTTCGGTTCAGGTATGATAATCCCCGGCGACGACGCCCGTATGCGCCTGCTTTTTCGTCGCGCCGGAGAGTGAGATACGGTTGATTGGTGGAGGAGCGAAAGCGAGGAGGTCGAGAGAAGGAGAAAAGCGATTCAAAAAAGGGTCGGCGGTAAGATAGAGCCTCGGCCAACGTCGCAGGCGACGTTACGGCGGAGGATGGTGAAGGTATCGGGGAGTATACGCGGCGGAGGCGAGGCTTTAGGATACGCAGACGTAGATGAGAGGCAGCGGAGAAAAGAATGGCATAGCGCCCGCGTTGAAGGCAAGAAGGCGGTGTGGGTAGGTTGGTTGGCCGACTTTACATCCCATAGCCGAACGACCGGTGCTGGTACGGGTCGGCCATGGACGTCGTCAGGGCTGCGCCTCCGAATGGACTAATGCCTCCAAACTGGCCCGAGAGTTGGTGCGACGAGGCAAGACCAAGGTGGCTCGAGTTGCCCTGGAGGACATAGCCGTCGATGGGCTGCTGCAAGCCGTGGTGGCCGAGATGCGACTGCCCGTACGACGACTGAGGGTACAACCCGCCCTGGTACATATCCCCGAGCCCGTTCGAGTGCAGCTGCGAGGTCATGTGCCGCTGGGGCATACCAAGCGACTGAGGGTGCTGGAAGCCACCGCCGTTGAAGTGCTCCATCTGCTCCCGCTGGAGCTTGTTCTGAATACGCTTGCCGTACGGCGTGTTGCGAATCAGCGGGAGGACGGGTCGGATGCCTTCGACGAGCAAGGCACGCTGTGTAGGCTCGGCGTAGTCGAGAGCGGTCTGTCGAGCATCGGTCAACACCCTAGAATCTTGGCAGAAATGATACGACACTAACCTGCACGCAGTAATTGCCGTACGAGTCGCGCAGAAGCTTCTCGAGGCGCGTGCGGTTGAGCAACTCTTCAATCAAAAGCTTGCGAGTGTTGTGTTCGGCAACACGAACGCACTAGATCACGATGAGAAACTCCCGGGCATGAATAGATGTAACGACTGTCGCACCTTCTCGATGACGTTGGAACTAAACTTCTGCACAGACAGAGCGCAGACGTTGCCCGTGAATTGACGGATGACTGCGTCGCTGAAACGGTTATCGTTCAAGTCCAGGATGTACTGAACGACCTGTCGAAATTCTTGTCAGTCGGACGCCGCAGCAAGTGGAAAGTAAACGTACGTAGTTTCCATACGGGTCCTGCACCAGAGTCAACGCATTGTAGGTGATCTCGTTGACGAGCTGGATGCGCTGGTGGTCGGACGCGTGGTCAATGCAGCGTTGAAGAACGCAGCACCCATGGCGATGGGTAGCAACCTCGACACAGTTGGCCGCGACTGCGTTATAGATGAACTGTCGCTAGCATGAGTACGCGAACTGCGAAACGGCGTTCGAATGCCCCACCTGGTTGTCCTCGGGCGTTAGCTTGTTCAGACATTTTTGAATGACATGATTGCCGTTGAGATCCTTGATGAGAACCACCACATGGAGGCTCAACGCAACAATGATAGAGTGGATCTGCGCGTTGTACCTCGGATCAGTCTGCGTAAAAAAATCAGCCTCGAAAAAATGTGGGGTGAGAATCAAGAACTCGCCTGCCGACGCGACGACAAAAAGTCGATCATCTTCTGGACCGCGCGAGTGCCATGCATGTTCAGGGAGATATTGACCAGGTCCTGTGCGACGCTCTCGCAGATAACGCTCCTCTGCTCGTCGGTAGAGTACTCGAGCAGCTTCTGGCAAAGGTAGTTGCCAAATGGATCTTCGAAGATGGTCAATATTCAACGACCTTCTTCAGCCGTAAGTCACACACCAGTCATGAGATCCGCAAAGTGGCCGAAAGTTTCGCGGAAAATCATATCCCTGTGCTCGGCAGAGCCCTCCTCAAGCTTCTTCTGCAGGTACCGACAGCCGTGCTGGTCCTTGCAGAGTGCCGGGATTTCGCCTTGCAGGTCCTCGAGCCTCGTTCCCGCGAAACGGTTGACTGCCGAAGACGTTCAACGAATAATATCACGCTCGAAGAAATTACACGCACATTCGCGGTCCATGTCGCCACGCTTGTGCTTGGGTCCATGCAGTCCGTTCATCTTGCCGTCCACCGCAGCGTTGTTCCTCGACGGAATCCCCAACCCGTAGCGCGAACCATTGTGGTGGTAAAGCGCCGTCGAACCGCTGGTGTTGCCTGGATTGGCGCCAGTCCGGCCAGAATCGAAGCCGTAAGAACCATACGAGTTTCCGTCCAGTCCGTTCAGACCGTAGACCGAATCCATGCCTCCACCATATTGCAGCGTCTCGTCCAACCCGTTGTAGTTCAGCGCCCCATTTTCGTATTGGCCTGACGGGAGGCGCGAAAGCGAAGCCTGAAGGTCGTTGGCGTTGACGGCACTCTCGCCAACCGAAGAAAGGCGAGCGGCCAATGCTTGTGTCTCGGGCGTGTGAGGGGTTCCCGGTGACTTGAGAATATGCACAGCACTGTTCGAGAGGCCGAGCGGCGTAGCCGGAACAGAACGAGTGGTACCATTCAAGCTCTCCAACAGACTCGGCGGAGAACCACGGCGCGACGAAGGGGCGTGGTTACCAAGCTGGCTGTGAGACTGGTTGAGGGGAGTCGCCGACGCGGAGACGGTCCCAAGCTTCGCCGCGGCAGCATCGGCCGCTAGCGTCAGGTTGGGGTTGGTCGCGGCACGACGGTCCGATCCGGGCGCGGGACGACCAGGGAACTGGGGCCACTCAGAAGACTTGTCACGGGTCTCGAGGGTGCGCGACGCGAAGGAGTTATGCGGCGAAGTCTGGGAGATGTGGGCCAGATCAAGCGCGGCCGACGACGTGGAGACCTGCTGAATAGGGAGCGGATGAATACCACAACGACAATTTGTTTTATTTTCGCACCTTGCCCGCGAATGAGGTGTACTTGTCATCATCCGAGGTTGGGAGGTTCCTCATGGCGTCTAGATCCGTGATGAGCGAGAAGCTGGTGGTCCACAGTCGAATTTACGCACTGTGCATTTCCTGGTCCAGTTGTTCGTCAAGCATCATCCCAGCATTGTAGGTGCTGGCATAACGAGCACCCTCGTCGTCTCCATAGCGCGAAGCAGCGCGGCTCAGAATTGAGGCCGTCACAGGGACAGGCGACGTGCGTTCGCCAGCCATGGACAGGCCCTGCAGGTGTCCGGCCAGCTCCTCGTCGTGCTCGCTGGCCGACGTGCGACGGCTCGCAGGCATGCTCTTGCCCCCTGCGGCACGGAAACCGTTGCCACCGGCGGTGCTGAGGTCGGGAGAGAGGTTGACGGACGGCGCGTACGTGACCGACTTGCGCTTGTCGGACACGGCGGTCCCTACAGCCTTGGACAGAGTCTCAGCATCAAAGTGCTGCGAGCGACGCTGCGGAGCCGGATGGGCAGCCTCCCCGTTGAGAACAGCATTGACGCGGGGCGGCGTGGTCGGGGCAGAGACGGCCAGGTGCTGGACCGGCGAATCGAAGGGGATGGTGAGCAGCTCCTGGGCCTGCTGCTGCTCGAGGGCGCGCATCTGCTCCTCGAACAACTGGCGCTGCAGCTGACGCTGGCGTTCGTGCTTGAGTTTGACCTGGATGCGGGTGGTGGCATCAGAGACTAGCACGGATTGGCGAAGAGACGACATACGACGGACATGTCCGGGTTATTAGCGGCCACCCGCTGCACGCAGTCAGCATAAAGAGAGACGGCAAGACGGCAAACAACGCACCGAGTCGGCGAGGTCCAGGAAAGCCGGTGGGCTCTGTTTCCTCTCGTCTGTGGGGGACGTATTATCGGTAGTAGGAGACGTAGAGTGGTCGGTATTCATTTTGCGAAAAGACAGGAAACAAAGCGAAAGAGGACGAAGAGTGAAAGCTAGTGCACAAGGGACGCTGTCCGACGTCAGCACGGTAGCGACGGGCAGGGCAGGCCGCAGAGAGACGCACCTTGAAGCTGATTTTGAGCCCGTCTAGTGGGCCTGTTGTTACAATGCGGCGGATGAGCTGGCTGGGGGGTCAGCGAGCAGGCAAGGGTCCTGACGCGCAGACGACGGACCCTTTTGAAGCTCCAGGTTTCCGACAGCGAGTGGTGGTAGGTTGAGAGTCGAACGGAGGTTTTCAATTCACTCGTACGCAATCAGATCATATTTCGCACTATCACACCCCGTTCCAGGTCGAATTCAGGCAAAAATCTAGACGTCCGTGTGCTCAATTCAGGGCCGTCGTCGGCTGCAGTTTATGGCACACCGAGACCCCATCCCCGCGTGGCCATTTTCTACTTTCGAGCTACAGTCTAACTGAGCCGCGGAAGCATATTCCAAGCTTTGTGCACAACCACCAAGTTCCCTGCTGCATCCAACAATACCGTTGGATGCAACGAAGAAGGCCCCGCAGAAAAAAAATTACGGAAACCCTCGGAAGCAAACTGACCTCGCCTGGCAGAAGCTGCTCCGCGTCTTGTGAAGGTGGGAGACGCGCGGACGCGCGCGGCGCAGGCAGGTCAAAAAATACGTGACGGTTTGTGTCATTGCACAAGTGCGGTAGGCGTCGCCGGCGGAGCTGGGCTGCCTCGCTCGGCTAGCTTCTCTTCCCCGTTCGTACTTGTGTCCGAACAACCCTCCACGTCGGCCGCAGTCCCCACGTCGCCCCGAATCGTCCTCCGATCATCCTCGTCGTCCAAGGCCGAGACTTCTTGCTCCCCTGGAGCCGCCACTTCGGCGGCATCTTCGCTTGTAACAGCGGGTTTCGTGGTGGTCGTGGTCCGTATTGCGGACGGATAACGCGCACGTAAGAAACCCGCGATGGGTGACAGCATAAATCGACTCCCCGCGCTTGCGGACTTCTTGTCTGTTGTTGTGGGTGTCGTGGCGCCACTCGCCGGCGGCGTACTGCCGTCCGCGTCGGCGGCGCCGGCTTCCGCTGCCTTAGGCGTCGTCGAACCCGCAATCGTCTCGACAGGCGACTCGGCCCTCGGAGACTCCAGTCCGGCAACACTCAGCTCAGGCGAGTCGAATGCCCGCGGACCTCTGTCGAAAAAAAGCGATTAGAATCCGTGGGTGCGAATCCGGCGGCAAACACAATACCCTAATTTGGCGCCCTCCCCATCAGTCAGCGTGAGCAACAAGTTTTTCAGGTTCGGCAAAGTGTGTCGCATATCCAACGCGCGAAGATCGCGGTCAGCCATCAACTGTTCGCAGAATACTGGTGAAATTGCGCACAACGCACGGCGACGGAGCTGCCTTACCAATTCGATATCCTTGTTCAGCAGGAACACACCATACTCGAAACGATACGTGTCGACGCCTTTCGAGAAGAGCGGAAACCTAAGAACTTGAATTTATCAGACAAGAGGCGAGCAAAACAAGGCGGCGCACATTCGAGGCCCAACCATGGCCGAGATTCCGTCGCGTATCATGCTGCGGCTGCCGATGCAGGTAATCGGGTAAACCAAGCCCTTGCCAAGGTACGCGGCCAAAAGTTGCACAACTTGCGCGACGAACCCAAGGGCAGTTGCGACTGCGTCCTCTGTTACGTCCTTGTGAGATGCGAGCGATAATGGCGGCGCTGGGTCGGACGCCGCGAGTGGTATTGGTAAAGGAACGTCGAGAATCGTGTAGAGGAGGTCGGGCGGCGACCGAAGGTCGATGGGGAATATAGTGGCCAGGCTGGAAATGAGAGTAGTACGTGTCGGAGTAAATCGACTTTGCAACGACACGAGTTCGGTTCTGCGCCAAGTTAGTTAGTTGGATGCGCCACGAATGGCGTATCGCGCGTGCCTAGCATCTGCCACCTCCTCTTGGCGCTGGTCTATAGTCGAGAGATCCTCCTCTTGTAGTTCCTGCGCAATGGCAAGCAACTCTCTCCGTTCCTGGATTTGCTGTCGCTTCAACTCAATCTTCTCCTTGACTACGGGAATGGTGAATTTACAACAAAGCAACAGGCAATAAAAACCCACGAAGTTCGGACTGGTCGTATACGAGGGCTAGACCCTTCCGCAGACCTTGTACCCCCGGACTCGCGTTCGGAGATTTCGCGTTTCTACAGATAATTAATTATAAAGGCGCTCTAAAGTGCGGGGTAAATTGCGATCGACTTACAAGCGCCCATGTCGTATCCCGTTCTAGCACGCTGTCAATTTGGCGGACGATCTCGTTGAGCGAGACCTCAGTGTCCTGGATGCACGCTTGTAGCGTTACCAGTCTGAAATAATCCTTCGTAAATCGAAGCGAAAAAAAGTGGGTGAGCGTACTTGAAAAGATCTTGCCAGTTCGCGGTCTTCGCTCGATCCTTATTCGAGTCCATTCCCCGCCGATGTCGTCGTCGGCCAACTGCTGCGACATCCGCCGCGAGCTGGTCGGGCGAGATCTCCGCTGCTACGATGGCCTCGGACTTCTTCAATGCCCTCGTACTTGATTCCGGGTCGGATGCGTAACCGGCATCCCCCGGAGGGCGTAGGGGACTTTCGGCCGACGTGAACGGTTGGCGGAAGATAAAATGCGCGTCCTGGCGGGTGCAATGTAACCACGACTGTGTTGGAAGGAAGGTCTTGCTGAAACTCAATCTTAGCACTGGTCGGACCTCCAAAGTACCCACCTACGTCTTCGGAGAGCGGTACCAGTTGCTCGAGATCCACGGACCACTCTTCCAGCACGCGCCAGTCGCTTTCCGCCTCATCGGTTGGCGGCTTCTCTTTCTCCTTTCCCTTGCCAAGAACGGGAAGTGCTTCCTCCCCAATCCTGCCCCACAGCTCCAGCTTTAATTTCTGGCTAGCAGCATCTGGAGTTTGCCTCCATGAACGGGCCTCGACAGAAAACGAGGGATTTGTGGATGGTCGATGGACGGGTGAGAGATAGTCGGGTAATGTAGGCGATGAGGAACGCGGTTGGGTGGGTGGTATTGTAGGTGTGGGCGTGGCGGACTTCCGGGGAGACTGTGGTGGTGCAGCAACTTTACCGTTGGGCCGCAAAGACGATATAGATGGAGATTTGGGAGCATGTCTAGATGGAGAAGTCATGGAATCGCGTCGAGCCATCTTCTCGGTCGTTGGGCTAAGCGGGGACGGTTTAGCTCCCTTCCGCGCTATCGATCCGTTGAGTTTGGGACTCCGTGGTGGCGCGGATGGGAGGCTGGGTGAAGACGGAATGACGGGAGTGGGTGGTGCGGCCGGCTCGGTTGGCTCAACGGAGGCGGTGAGGAAGGTTTCGAACAGCCGCGACTTGATAACCTTTTCAAGTCCAGTCTGCGAATGGTCTGGTAGGTTTGCAGCGAATGGAGCAACATTCGGCGCAAACGTAGACGGTAGGTTGAGCGAAGAAGTCATGGAACTCGTTCGCGGCCGGTGCCCGCGGACGGAGGGCGTCGAGCCGACCTGGAAACGCACGGACGAGGCTGAGTTGGGTCCGATGCTGCCCAGCCGCGACTGGCGGCGACCCCGCGATTCGCCCAACGAGCCATGATCGTCACTCTCGTCCGACCTGACGCTCTTGTATGTGGCATTAGAGTTTGTGGAGATCCTCCTGCTTCGTTTGCGGGACAGAGCAAGGTCGAGGTCGTCAGAGAAGTGGCCCGGAGCAACGAACTGCGGCTGCTCTGCAGGCTGGGACAACGCAGATGCAAATGCGTCCCGGACAGGAAACGCGGTGAGGTTGCGGATTTGGATGGAGGATATATGGCGGATGCGGCGCTAAAATGAGCTCAGAAACAGGTTCCTTTGCGTGGGGAAGACCGACTTGGGAGAGGCCCTCCATGGGCGTAGGTGACAACCTTGTCCTGAACCAGCATCATGCCTCCCCGGCCTGTTTCGCTGCTCAAGCAAAAGGCTCCTGCTGTCCCAAAGCAAGAGGCTGATGCAAGGGCCATGCCGCCACCTCCTCCGCCACCGAAAGGCATCCTCGTGGCCGAAGCAGAAGCCCTGAGCACGACTTTGAAGAACATAACCACCAAGACCGCACAACTCTACGCGTTCTTCGCCGATACGCGTAGGTTAGGCATCCAGCATCTCGCACCAACACCGCCCCAGTCGCTTTCTGAATCCCTGGGACGCGAGGTCGAGAAATACGACCAGATCTGCGACGCTTTGGAGTCCAAACTCGTGAGTTTGTGTTTCGTCGATTTAGTCTTCTTGTCTCAAAAATCCAGCTTCACGCTATAGCTGTCCTGCAACGCGATGCTGCTCGAGAAAAACGGCGTAAAGAGCTGGAAGAAGCGGCAGCAGCTGCGGCACAAGAAGTGAAGATGGACGACATGCCATTGTCTCCACGCGCATCCCTTCCTGCACTAGATGTTGCAATGGAGAGCTCCCCGCCACCATCCGACCCCACGCAATCCCCAGCCATCCTCGGTCGCAGACCCTCCGCGATATCCATATCCTCACTACAACGACCCACACTCCCTCTCAAACTCGACCTATCCTCCGCTGCTCTTCGCATCTCTCCCGAAGAAGCGTCGCTCTTTTCCCAAGGCCTCTCTTCGCCGGTCACGTTGGCTCCGAAATCGGCGCGTCCGTTTGGGCCATCCGAACTGCCACCAGACATTCTGGCCGCGCTGGCGTCTGCATCTGCAAATCCCGAAGCAAGCACCTCGACAAGAGTCGAGATCGACCTCACAGGACCAGACCCAACGCCGGACGTGAGCATGGCGGGTCTCGGGAACAGCGCAGACAAGCCCATCGACTTGGAGGCCATGGAGTTGGACATGGCCACGATGAACGAGCTCTTTGGCGATGGCGAATCGAGCTCTGGCGGTGGCGGAAGCGCCGTCGAGGGCTTGTTCACTCCCGTTATTTCTGGCCCCGATGTCAAAATCAAGGCCGAAGACGTCGAGGATAATTTCCTGAGCGCGTTGAGCGGCGGCACGCATGACGATATTTTCACGTCCCTCCCAGGCGATGCGGAAGTCGTCGACGTGTCTCTTCCAGACCCAACCGCGTCTGCTCCGTTGGATCTCGAGAGTTTGACCGCAGGAGCTGACGCTGGTCACGTTGAAGGTGCAGCAAACTACGCGGACCTGAATTTGGATCTGTTTTTGGCGGAGGGGACACACAACGCGGAGGCAGAGATGAACTTTGACATGGCATCGCTGTTAAGCATGAGTGGGGATGGGACGGCCGCGGCGCCTGAGCCTGAGCCTGATACCAAGATGGAAGAGTCTTAGTGTTTTTCGTCTTTTTCATGTATTCTGATCATTTCCCTTTCCGCCAATGTCCTTAACCCCCTGTGGATTACGAGCAGACCACAATGAGCACCAACGAGCCCGAGCAGAAGAAAGAGGTGCGCTTCGAGCTGCCGTCGTCGGCCGCAGCATCTGGGTCGGAAACGGCGCCCACACGAACAGTCGTTGTTCCCACACCCATCTACATCCCGCCACCACCAACCTACGCCCCTCCCTCGCCCTACCTCGACACGCCCATCCCCCACAGCCCATTCGCCGACAACTTCGCGTACCCACCCCCACCGTCACCCTCGTTCTCCACCTTTTCCTCTCAACACACGCATGTCCTACCTACTCCGCCGGGCTCTCCGGGCCTTAGTAGTCCACAAACCGGCAAAGAACGCGTCGGATACGCTGCCGGACAAGGCCATGGATACGGCTATGGCGGCCCGACGGCACAGCGCTCGAGCGTCATGTTGATGCTGCCTCTGATGAATGAGCAGCAGCGCTTGCGAAGGCGGCGGCGAATGCTTATCCTATTGGGGCTCGTGTTCCTCGTCCCGATCATCGCCATCGTTGGCTCTATGGTCTCGCGGCTGCATAAGAACGGCGCGGGCTCGTCGGCCAGCGGATCGAGCTCTTCGAAATCGGCGAACAATCTTGCTACAACTGGGACCGACGGCAGTACGGTCATTACGGACAGTGGAGACACGTTCGTCTACTCCAACTCATTTGGCGGTTATTGTAAGCTTTATTCAAGCTCGAAACGCGTTGTCTTACCTTGAAAACAGGGCTAGCAGACCCAGGAAACCCCACAGCTGGTGGTCGCGCGAACAGCTGGACCCCATTGCTCAATGAGACGTGGACCTGGGGCGTCGACAGGGTAAACGGCGTGAATCTCGGCGGCTGGTTCGTGCTGGAACCATGTAAGTCTCCTTTCTACGATGCTGGCGTTGAACTAATATCCGCGAATACAGTCATCACCCCAGCTTTATTCCAGCCTTACCCGTCAGCCGGAGATGAGTGGTCTTTATCGCAAGCCATGCACGCAGATGGCACGCTGCAAACGACCATGGAGAACCATTATGCCACGTTCATCGTGAGTAGTCTCGACCCGTTACTGCCATACCAAACATGACGATGCTTTAGACTGAACAAGATATCGCTCAAATCGTTGGTGCCGGACTGAACTGGGTCCGGTTACCAATACCCTTCTGGGCAGTTGGGTTCGTTCAAACCTTTGCATGATATTAACCTTCCGACTAAACCATTCCAGAACTTGGCCAGACGTCGGCACCGATGCGTTCGGTACAGGCGACAATGGCGGGACCGTTACTGAACCGTTTTTGAGTGCCGTTTGCTGGAAGTACGTCTCGCTTGTTTGCTATGCTTTTTTGCAGCTGATGTGTCTGCCACAGATATATCGTGCGCATGCTAGGCTGGGCCCGAAAATACGGCCTCCGCGTTAATCTCGATCTGCATACGATCCCGGGGTCGCAAAATGGGTACAACCACTCAGGCAAGACTGGGCAAATCAACTTCCTGAACGGTCCGATGGGTGTTGCGAACGCTCAGCGAGCGCTGTGGGTTGTTTTCTTTCGAGCAACAACCAAACTCAATATCCGCAGTGATTATATTCGAATAATCACCGAATTTATCGCTCAAGAGCAGTACGAGGACGTGGTGCAGATATTTGGCATCGTGAACGAACGTGAGCTTGCTATTTCGTCTATTGTAACGCCATTTATCTCTCTTCTCAGCTATCCTGGCCACGATCGGCCAACAGCAGCTCTCCCAATTGTACGCGTCCGTCCTGGTCTACCGTGAAGCGTTTCTCATTACTCCCAGCTATCTCCGCGCGCACAACATGATACGAAATATCACCGGTATCGGCACCGGACATGGGCCATACATCAGCATCCACGACGGCTTCGATAGCTTGCAGACCTGGGCCGGCTTCTTGTCGGGCAGCGACCGATTCGTCCTCGACACGCATCCTTACACGTCGTTTTCCGGCGGCCCAAATAATGCGCCGATCGCCACGTCGGACGATCCCTTGTCCGCGGATGCTGGTGGTACTTGGCCGGGTCAGGTTTGCTCCGGTTGGGGCGGAGGTATGAATACCAGGTTCGGTTCCTTGAGGTCACGTGAACGCATACTGACTTCCATGCAGCCGGGCAGAGTTCGGGGTCACCATCGCAGGCGAATTCAGTGCAGGCTTCAACGACTGCGGGCTCTACCTGCATGGGATCAACGCCACAACGACATACGGCGGGAACTGCAGCTATTGGCAAGACTCGAGCCAATGGAACACTTCGGTGAAAGCTGGTCTTGAGGCGTTTGTGCTCGCCCAGCAAGATGCTCTTCAGGACTATTACTTCTGGACGTGGAAAATCGGGCCGGCGCAGGATGGGACGATCCAGTCGCCCTTGTGGTCGTACCAAGCTGGGCTGGAGGGCGGCTGGATCCCGAGCGACCCGCGCGTTGCGGTGGGCAAGTGCGAGCAAGTTGGCGTCGTACCACAGACCTGGCCCGGAACCTTCAGCTCGTGGCAAACAGGTGGCGCTGGGGCTGGGACCATCGCAGCCACTGCGATCGCAAGCTATGGGCAGTGGCCGCCAGTCACGGTCTCGAACGCAAAGGGCACAATACTCCTCACGTACACGCCAACTGCGACGATACCGAGTCTTCTCTATGAGATGCCCACTGTGGTGCCGACGGGGAGCGCCAGTGCGAGTGTTGTTACGATGCCCGCGGCGAATATGGGTAGTGGTTGGGCGGACGAGGCTGATACGGCATTGGCGATGGCTCCGGTTGCGGGATGCACGTATCCCGATGCGTGGAATGCGATTGGATTGCCTGCGCCGACGGCGACGTGCTGAGACACTCGGGGTACACTCGTTTTTGTAGGTCTGTATTTTCACGTGATCAAGAGCGTCGGGCTCCCGAACTCGCTGTCGAGCGCGGAAAATCGGGTAAATGGGAGTCATCGTGCGCCGCCCGACTCCCGCTGCAACCACAATAAAAGGAAGAACCAGCGTAGCCGTTGCTCCAGACTCGACTTTGTTTTCATGCCACCCATCATCTCCCAATTCGTCAAGTTCACGACAAAGACGGGTTTTACCCTCGCTTCGTCGGAATTTGCAGCACTCCGGACAGCCGTCGCTCAGCGTGGAGTCAAGGAACAGTATTTCGGTCTTGATACCGACAACCGGGACACGCTGTTGTGGGTTATCCGTGCGTGGATAATTTATTACTGGGGACGGGATGGTCGGGCTGATGAGCACCAGAGTGGCCGATGCCGAAGGGTCCGCAGGAGACCGCACAGTTCAAAGAATCGGTGAACGCCCTGGATGCGCGCGGCTCGCCGAATATCGTGTACTTGCCGTTCGCACACGAGAGTCTGCCGCGGCCGGCACTGACCGCGCCGGTGTGTGAACTGGTGAGCACATTTCACAGGTTTTTGGACCAGATTGGACCCCCTTTCGCAGTGTTTCTTGCACGTCAAAGACAAGGCGGCCAAAGTTTCGCTTGCGCATTCGCTCGAGAAGACCTTCACGGACTGCTATTTCGCTGACGGCTTTGGTGGCGGCTCGTGGAGTGTGGCCCAGAACGACGACCGGTTGTATTTCTATTATCTCGGCTGGGAGTCCAGAGAGGTGTGTGTGGACCGGCCTCGCCGGTCTAGATTTGCCGGGCTGCTGGCCGTGCTGACTCGCTGTTTTCTTGCTTGTAGCTGCATGGTGCGTTTTCGAAGACTGAGCTTTTTGCGGAGGAGCTGGATAAAATCATGCCGCACACGGATGGTGCAGGCTTCAATTTCGTGCACTTGGTTAGAGAGGAAGAGATGGTTGTGTAGCTTGATAAGCGCTTCGGCCGAAGATCTCCCATCATATCAGATTTCAAACGCAAAATCCTGTGTGTGGATTCTTGTCCCTCAGGCGGCTTAGCCACAAACCACGACGACGTTGGATGAAGACGGTCGTCGTTCTTGGCGCTGCGTACGGCGGTCAGTCCCGTCGTTCCCCCAAAGTGCTCTATTGACAGTCTACGTCATGAACAGGCGCCCGTGCAGCCCAGCTCATCGCTGCTTCACTTCCTGAGGGCTGGCGCATCGTCCTCGTTGACCGCAATTCGTGCGTAGCCATCCTTCGGTTCTGTAGGCGCTAACAGAACCCCGCTAGACACGTTAACCGTACGTGAATCTATATCTGAGAATCACCAAGCCGAACGCTTCTTCGCAGACGTCTACATCTTGCCTAGACTTGCTGTTCTTCCCGGCCACGAGCACAAAGCATGTGCGTGCTCTCACTCTTCTTGCTTTTAGAATCTCAAGACCGAACCCAGTCATTCCCTGCGACAATATCTTCAACGTCGAAACTTTGGACCCTACACGGCACATTTTCCTGCGGGCCACCGTCCTTTCCTTCAGTTCACATTCCGTCAAACTTTCCCGGGCCTTTCCGGAACTCGGCTTCCCGTCCAACACACTCGAGTTCGACTTTGCCGTCTATGCGCTTGGCTCGCACCTCCCCAGCCCGCTCAACTTGTGGTCCGCCAGCCCCGATGGCAAGCCCTGTCCCCGACCTTACGACGGAGACAAGTCGGAGGGGATCGCGTGGCTCAAGAGGAAACAGGCCGTAATCCAAGCCGCCTCTTCCGTCCTTTGCGTCGGCGGGGGCGCGCTTGGTATACAATTCGCCTCCGACATTGCTGCTCTCCATCCCGAGAAGCGCGTCACCCTTCTCCACTCTCGACACCGTCTTCTACCACGCTTCGATGCTGCCATGCACACTGAGATCCTTCAAGAACTCGAGTCGCTGGGCGTCGATGTCGTGCTTGGTGAACGACTGGATCTGTCAACGATGCCGTCGAAGGAAGGGGAGGTTCTTGCTACTTCGCACGTCGTCCGTACGACTACCGGCCGCGAAATAAGTGCAGATCTCGTCATGCTCTGCACTGGCCAGGTACCCAACACCGAACTCTTGTCGGCCTTCGACGAGAGCACCGTCGACGCGGATACGCGTCTTGCGCATGTTCTCCGGACCATGCAGCTCGGTGTTTTGCCCACTCCTACTTCACCCGTCCCCGAGTCGCCCGCTTCACCCGCGTCATTTGTAGAATCGTCCGAGGTTATGCAATCAGAGGCTCAAGACGAAGCTGCCCTCCTCGAGGCAGCACTTGCACAAATCGCTCTCCAGGACGAAGAGCAACGAACCCTCTCCCCAACGCCTTCCATGACGGCTTCCGAATCATCTCTCGAAGAGGTCGACGAGCTCGGGTCCCTCCCAGATGCCGAGCCCGAGCCCACACCCTACCCACACATCTTCGTCGTCGGCGACTCGGCCGACGCGTTCGGCGCCATCCCCGCTGGCCATAACGCGTATTACCAGGCCGAGGTCGCCGCGAAGAACGTGCTCAAACTCATCGCGTCCAAAGATGCTGAGCTCGAACGCTACACCCCCGGCTTGCCCGCGATCAAGGTGTCGCTTGGTTTGCGCAAGAATGTGTACCAGGTGAATGGCGTTGTGGGGGTGGGCCGCGAGACGCGGGACGATCTCAACGCCGCAGCGATTTGGGGTTACTTTGGTTGTCCGTTAACCTTGGGCGAGGGGGAAGAGGATCGAGAGGAGATGCATAGATAGCACTTGTATTCTTGTATGTGGATGGTAAATATTTAGATTTGCATTCGACGCGTCGTGGGCATGTGTGAAAGCTGTAGGGGCTTTTGTTGGCAGTACCCTTCTCAGGTCGAGGAGGTACAGTATCGAATTGCAGTGATGTTTTGAGTAAGGTGACACGATAAGTTCTGTGCAAACCTTCAGTCCGAGGAATTCATATTCCAAATGGTGGGTCCCACCTCCCAACTAGAGCAGGTCCGAGCGCGTGCACCTGCTAAGCACAAACGCAAGAGCCGGCCCGAATGAACCGCAGTCCTTGATCTGGGCATGAGCACGAAATGGGAGAGCAGGGACGTCGACAAGAGTAGGAGTGGCTTGGAGGCGACGAGGTCGATGAAGGGGAAGGGTGCAGGGCTCTGCGCATCTGTTGCGATCCAAAATCAGTGAATTCCCTCCTGCGCCTACAAGAGCGAAATGCCACAGATTATTGTACCTCCACAGAGCGGCTACATGCTAGCCGAACGATGGTCGAAGCTTGGATCGTGCATGGGGAATATACGGGGGACGCGAGAGGTTGGTTGTACGGACACGGGGATGGCTCGTTTGGCGGGTCCAAAGGTTAGGATTTTTGAGAATCAGATATGGACGAGAGGGCAGAACTGTCGGTGAGCGATATTTCAGCCTGTTTGCTCAGGCAATGGTGGTAGTTCAAACATGAAAAGGTCACGATATCATGGATAATGGGCGGGGCGGCCGCATCAGCCTCTTGACCTCTCACTCACGACCTCGTTCTCCCAAATATTCGCGGGGCACGTCTCGCTGCGTCGAGCTTCAGCAACGCCCGCAGCGGAGCGATGGGGGGAAGGCAAGCAACGCTCCATCCACTCGGACGGTTATTTCTGCAAGCTGATCGTCAACCATTGGCAGCGTCGACTGGTGATCTGCGTGGCTCTTGGACGTCCACTACCGTGAGCAAGAGTCGGGCTTCTCTCTGCTGCAACGAGCAGCCTTTTTTGAAGCCGAGATCGGGCCGTGAGAGGTCTTTCTGTGCCCGCCATCCGGAATTCGCGTCGGTCACGACTCTGGACAACGGCTCAAACCAGCGGCTGGGGTGCCCAGAGCAGTTAGCTGACGGCCGATAGCTGGTGCGCGTTCTTCGTTGTTTGTTCACATCGTTAATTTTTCGTTTGCTAAAGCGACAAAAGGGACCCTACCGAGTTAACACCTATAAACGACAATTCATTGCCCGGCGTCCCCAAAAAACTCAAGCGCGCAAATGAAAATCCACGCGCTGACGAAGAGATGAACGCACTCACCATAATGCACCGAACGAGGCGACACCACGCACCCTTCGCTTTGTGTATGCAACCAATCAATGTTCTGAATGTTGATTCAACCAGCCCTGGCGCTGTTCCCGAATGGTTCTTGCTCTTTGTCGTGCAGGTATTGCAGTCGTGTCGAGGCGCCCGAAGGTTGCTGCTTGGCTTGGAACACACTTTGCGAGCGACGACGCGAGTCGAATTTTTCGCGGCTAGGAGCATTATCTCGATACGACCAGAGAATCGGCGCTCGTTCTCCAGCAACCAAGTCAACCCTGCAGGCGCGACAACCTCTGCCACAAGGAAACTTTTCAATGCACTGGTCAACTTGTCCTGGGCGACAAATCAACAATACGTCGAGCGCTGCCGGCATTACTTCGCGAAAGCGCTTCCAGCATGCGCCGAGGGCCTGGCTGCAAGTTAGCTGACAGCGCGCACGACTGGCTCGATGCGGAATGACGCTTTGCATGGAGCGCGTTCCCCGAGTTGCGGTCTCGCGAGCCTCCGCTCTAGTTGGCATCCGTGGTGCCGGAAGATGGCAGCAGCAGAGAGGCTACCGCGACAGAGCAACCCCGACACTGGCCAGCAAGACCCCAATCCCGCAGCCGAATGGCGGAGGAATTGTCGCATTGACAATCAAGACGGCGTTGTGCGCCGCCAGCGGCTCTGCTTGCAGCGCTGCTTCCGGAAGCGGAAGTATTCCCAAGACAGCGCATGCGTTCAAGTTGATGGATCGAAGGGCGGCTTTCTACGCTCCGGGACGAGATGCAGAGACCTGGTGCGAGGCTGGCCAATCGAGAGACTGTCCTCGGCGGTGTTGACATGATGAAGGCGAGTGCCAGAAGCGTCAGCGACGAATGGCGATAGGTCTGAGAGCTGACCAGTAAGACAGCATTCATCGAGACCTCCGAGGAACTCGCGTACCGCTCCCTCGACCGACGCTCGAAGCGCGACGAGCAGTCATCCCGCCCGGTAGCTCTCGCCAGCTTCAACAGATTCCATCTCTCAGCCGCCAGCACCGGTTGGAAGCGATTGGTGTAGCGAGCACACCTTCCCTTCGCATTCCCTTCGCCGCGCAGTGGTCGCAGGCGACAATGTCCAATCAGACGCAGGCGAAAGTCTCGTTCGAGCTCTGTTTGGACGCCCAAACTTGCGGGGTGGCGGAGAATCGGTCGGTATTCTTTTTTTGCCCAAGTCATCTCAGCGGATCCGATGGAGCGCGCGGTGGTGGTTTGGGATAAAGAACGAGGTGATGGCCTTCAGTGAACGGAAAACCAAATTAGCGTGGGTAAACTCATCTTTTTGCAGGATCCCACTAATGAGAGAAGAAGACCCTTCCGTGATGGATGGCCTGCGAGCGCTCAAAAGCCCGTGTCGAGACTCCCGAATCGAATAGGCGGCGCAGTGTGTGAGGCTGCATCTGATTGTGACTAGTCACGGTTCAAGATCCCCTTCTTCCTCACCTGTATCTTGGAGCTTGAAAATGGCATTCTTCAATAACCTTACCCTCAGCGTCCATCTCCATTACCATCAGGCAAAGAGACCGGAAAGGGGTCATCACAGCACTGACGAGGATACTTTTGACCCAGACGCCGCCTCAGGCAGCCGCTCAACAGCATCTAGTTGAGGCGGCGGTTCCGCCACCGGCCGCGCAGAATCAGGACCTTTGGGGGTTTCTGGGAAGCGACATGATATTCACGGTGCGTTTTCCCTTTTCCAATTTGGCGCCACGTTCGCCCGACTCTGATGTTGCTTGTAGGCGGCTGCTGCATTCGTTTTCACATTCGCTATGTTCTCTCGGTTCCTTTTTCGACAGCTCTGAGTCCAAGTGCGTTCTCACTAGCCGAGGCATTGCTTAGAATACTCATTCGTTGCAGCCCATAAAATGCTCATCTGGACCACTTGCATCCGAATCCGTGCCCACCATTGGCATCACTGCGCTCAAATGCGCCAACTAATCGCCGTCTACACTGTCTCTGCTTTCTATGTGCTGCTTGTGCCTGCTTGCTTTACTCCATCCCTGTACTCCGTTCCGCGCTGTATCTGCACTCAACCAGGATCCTTCTAGTACTACATCTACACAAAAATACACTACAGAATATTCGCTGTCACTAGCGCCTTCGTTCGTCGTATAATACAAAGTCCACAAATAACAAAAGTGCAAGTAGATCTTTCATTGCTCGACCTTCGGCTTGACCTGGTTCGAGGCTTTCGGCGGTCGACCGTGAGGTTTCTTGGGTGGGGGGTGCAGGGGTATTAGAGACCGGCCGCCATGTCGCGTCGGCAGGTATCCACCCGATGGTCGACGCTGCTGGCAGCGGGGTCGTAACCGGCCGTTCAGCCGGCACGACCAATCTTGCCTTTGCCGGGTGACCAGGCGTCGTAGCGGAAGCAGGGTTGGTGTAAATGGTCGAATATGTCGGCCCTGTCGCTTTCAGCGCAACCTTCGGCGTCGCCGGTTCGAGTTTGGCCACAGGCACAGGCTCCGCACTGAACTGGGCAATGGCAGCAATCGCCGCAGCGCGCTCCAGCGGGACCCCGCTCTTCGACACGACGCCCATGATGGCCATACCGAGGTGGTCAGTCCAGTCCCAACTTCGTCCTACGATACCTCTCAGGACATGAGACGGCATCAACATTCGCTTCGCGCCATCGGGAGAGAACAGCTCGGCCAGCCCAGGAATGCGCTTGCCACGTTGTTGGTCGACCTGAGCCATTTGTCGCGCAAGGTTGCTGTCTTGTGTCGAGACGGCGAGCGCAGTGGATATGAGCGCGCGAACAAAGGGTTTGACCGCGAGGGCAATCATGGCGTATGGCGCAATGTGATTTCGGACCTGAGATGGCGAGGAAAGAGAAGAGGGAATGGGGAAGTTGGGTTTGTCGGGACTGGTCACGTGAACGGGAAACATTCTGAGGCCCAAGCGCTGGATGTGCTTCTGAACGCTGGCAAGCATGCGAGGCTCGACAGCGCGAGACAAAGCAAGAGCACGAGAGTCCCAGTTGAGGTTTGCCGCCCGCGGAGTGGGGACTGGTGGAGGTGGTAGTTCTGTTGGCTTCGACTCGACGGGAGTGGAAGCAGTCGTCGCCGTCGGAGAATCCGCCGTCCGATGCGCCAATATCCTCTTCATGTCGACCATCGGCATCCTCCGTACGCGCCATTCCGCTGTGATGATCTTGCAGTCGATGCCCTCCATGAAAGCCGTGATGGATTGAGGTTGTTGCATCGCCTCGTATGCGGCAGCGTGAACGCGGAAGGAC
Organism: Mycena chlorophos; assembly: GCA_014461115.1. Lineage (NCBI taxonomy): Eukaryota > Fungi > Basidiomycota > Agaricomycetes > Agaricales > Mycenaceae > Mycena > Mycena chlorophos. The sequence continues at coordinate 400,117 of JACAZE010000007.1, read as the reverse complement.
AACCCGCAAACGGTGCAGTAGCCACTATTGTACTCCTCGATGGTCTGCTCGTGCTTGATGACGGAAGCGCCGCGGGGGAAGTGCCCATGCGTGTGTAACCACGAGAACACATCCGCGGTGGACAAGACAGTGAGGTCCTCCGTTAATCCAGCATTTAGCGCCTCATTGTACGCGGAGCACATTGCAGTGGCGCGACCCCACTGCAAAATATTCAGCATCAAGAACTAATATAGCCATGCCCTACCTCAATGGCTTTCCTTCGCCCCAGAACCAAGCTCGAAAACTTCTTGATGTTGCTGACAAGTCGATAGGGAAGCGGCGGAACTGGAGGTTTACTGCCTCGCACATCTGCTATTAGATGAATATATGTCGGTTGAACAAGGAACAACGCACCTTGGAGCGTGAGTGGGAACCGTTCTACCAATGTCCGTAAAACAGTGTCCCAATCTGTGTGATCACGTGATGAGTATATCGTCCACCGGCAAGTGCAGACTGACGCACTTCCAAGCATCTTGACTGGCGGGGCAGCAGCATTGCGGGTACGGCTCCTCGGATTTCCAGAATCCGCCGTCGACGGACCGCCGTTCAACTCCAAAGCCGTCCGTCGTTCTCCCTCGAGGTCCATGTCCCAAAGCGCGCGCGAGTGGATAGGCATGTACCCGCTACGCTGTGGAAGGAAGACCGTGGTTCGGTGGAGGTCCAAATCGACCATCTGCTCTTCTCCAAACGCGACGTGGGGGCTTTGCATGCGGTCAAGCTGAATATGGCCATTAGGTTCGAAAGACGAGAACAAGCAAACGAAGAGGTTACCTCCACCCAATGTTCCAGCACGATCAGCTGAGGTGCAGCGTTGTCTGATTTCCCGATTTGAAGCTCGATACGGGCCAGAAAAGGTTCGCTGGCGAGACCAATAACAACGAATGGTGGGGCGATCGTGGATAGTGTGCCGTTGGGTGCGTTGACCGTCAGACATTCCAGAACGGTCGTGATATGTCGTGCATAGGACGGCGCGTCGACAGATATCATCCATTTGTGCGTCTCATCGCTGTTACGAGTGTCTATGAATCATCAGTGAGGACGCAATCCGCAGATGTGAATGTTTACTTGGAGGAAGCCATAGGCTACGGTCTGCGACCACAACCCGAGTCGTGACATGGAAACGAGTCTCCGCGGGACCTTCGATGTTCGAAGCAGGGGCGGGTTCGGCCATTGGACGAGGAACGGGCAGTTCTTCGACGACGGGGCCACCCTTGAAGACGTTTCGATGCGAGAACGGCATCCGCCAACGGCGCTTCGGCGCGTGTTGGCCACCAAACCCGTCGATATCAACCGGCGCATCGGGGTTCCAAACAGCCACACCACGACGGATAGGTTGTTTCCCGAGGAAAGAGGCCAGCGCGGGTGTTTGGGAGTGAAGACCGAGGGTGCGGCTCAATGTCGTTTCTCCGTCAAAGTCAAGCGTGGCATCGCCACCGACCGCTTGCTCGAATATCCCGCGGAGGCCCATGCCGCCGGTCCCGAAGCTGACTTCCGACCCGAGCTCGAGGTTGGTGTAATCGACAAGCCCGTCGACCTCGTAAAGCTCCTCCTGCGTGCAAGCACACTGCCGCACACATTCTTCGTGCGAGTTCCATCCGAGACCATGAGTCCCTCGCGCGTGGTTGTACATCCCTTGGAGGGAGCCAAAATCTGTGCGCAAGCATAGTGGACAGCGGAGGATGCTCGGCGTCTCGCTGTTGTCGAGGTAAATGTACAGGAACTTGATGGATTTCTTGGGAGCCTGAGTGCGCAAAGTGGGTTTCTTCCGCGGAAGAGGGCGTTGAACCGGCGGTGCAGGAATGTCGCGCGCAAATAACACCTGAATAGGCGCTTCGATGGCGGCGAACGCATCGAGTGCTGCGGCTTTGAAATCTATGGCTCCGAGAAGTTCTGCGTGTCGTGGTCAGCCGAAGAAGCGGTATGGACGCTGAGACAGACCCTCGGGGAGGTTGTCGCCTGGACTGAATGAGCTTCGGAATGCGAAGAGCAGGACTGCAACTCACTTTCCAGCGCCTCACAAAGAGCCTGTGCCCATTCTATGCGACCCTCGATGCTCTTCACGAGCCGCTGCCGAAGGCCGATTTCGAGGTCAATGTCGGCCTTAATGTCTTCAATGAGGTCTTCATCCTCGTCGCATTCGGGAACAGTGCTACATTCTTCTAATCTTGGTTTCTTGTCTATGTGGCTGCGAGGACTCAGAGACGTGTATAATGCGTCCGAGGCAGCGTACAGGTCCATGTGCCACTAGTTGGTGACGGCCATGAAGAGCAGCGGCGCGTCGGAATGAGAGAAGAAGCCAAGCGACGAAGATCGCTGTCAAAACCTTCTTGCAGAGCCACTCCATCATGAGTCTATGCACACTAACACAGGGGCTTGGTTCCTCCTCCTTCCCGCACTCTCTCGGTCGCCCCCATGGACACTCACGTCCTTGTACTCTGCGCCTCGCCCACCTCCGGCAACCAGTGGGAACAGCTTCGTCTACCCGCGGGCCTGGAGGCCACACCTAGCAATGTAGCCCACGCCTTGGCCGCTCGTACTCCTGCGAGCTGGGAGGTCGAGAGAACTGGCCAATTTACCTTCAGAGCACGAAGAACACCCAATACGGGTCGGGCTTGCTACAAAGAGTCGACTCCGCTTCTAGAGTGAGTACAAACAAGTCTTTCCATGCTTCTTGCTAACGATTAAATATTCGGCCTAGTGAAACACGTCATTTGCTCGCAAAAGCTCAGGATGCTCTCGATAAGTGCACAAAGAGCCACGATGAACTGATGAAGAGGCTCGATACGCTGCGAGCTGAGAACGCCATGTTCCGGGAATTCTTCATTGACCACCTAAAGACCAACATCGAGAATCTCGAGTCCGGGCACACCAAGCGGGTGCGCATGGAAGCTGCCGACATTATTCTACGTCGTAAGTGGTCCGAGACGCGTTCCGTTTCTTTGTTAACCTCCAGTCAGACTTGGACGATGTCGTGTTTGCGCAAGACTCGGAAGCCATCCGTTGTCTCCAGAGTCAAGGATACGACCATAGTATGTGGCACAAAGCAACTTATAATAGTCTCACCGAGATTTCAGTCATTCAGCTTTTGCGTGTCGGGGTAGAATCGCTGTCAGATTCTGACGAGCATTTGGTTTCTTCTGTCAACAGCACGTTAGTGGCTCCCAGCGAAGAATCGCAATCGCGGCCCTGTCATACTTCGACGGTGGACCAGATGCTTCAAGAAGGAGGACCAGAGGGCTTGTTGAGCATCTCAGAGGACCCTGAGAGCAGTCGAGCTCTAGGTCGCCAACTCGATCGGTTGCGAGCACAGCTGCAACGGTTCACGGAAACTGCAGGGCCTTGGGCCACATAGAATTCTGTGATGTACGCGGTTTTCCATCACAACTCCAGGTGTAATCTATCCTCGCGGAAGGACACGCGCCGATAACCTATGTATTTTATTCTCAGTGCGTTCACCGAAGGCCCCGAACCTTTTAGAATCTCAGCACGGAGCTGGTTGACAATGTTGGCGAACCATTGAAAGGACGATTTGGGCTTTCAAAAGGGCCAGGAGGATGGACGTAAAATTTGGATATGGGCACGTGGTCATATTTTGTTAGCTCAGCTACGTCCCCACCATCCACCGAGCAGACTGCCCAACCCTCCCCGTGCAGGTTGTTGCTTAACGTCTTCCTTGTTCTCGTCCGCCTCGTACACGTCCTCTTTCGCCTTGGATTTCGCCGCCGGCGTACTAACCACTGGCACCGCAGCGACTTCAAGCGGTGGCAATCCCCCTCGTTCCCTTAACTTGTCCACATCCAGCCCAACGTAGTTGACCGCAATGTCGAAAAACAGCGGTTTCTTCTCGGCGCGGGCAGTCGTATCAGGCGCACCTCCGTTAAACGCGAACCACTCGCGTTTAAAGGCGAGCGTGGTTGTAGCAAGCGTGGTCTCGAGCGTAGAGATGAGTTCGGATTGGAGCGGGAAGAAGTCGCTCCCGGCATCCTCGGAAATGGGGCCGCCGCCTTCGATGAGCGAGAGCGTGGAGTGTGTCTCGCGGATGTGGATGTTGGCATGTTGGAGGAGCGTTAATGCCTCGGCGTACTTCCGTACGGGTGTGTACGAACGCGCGAGGAAGAGACATCGACGCGCTTTCGTGAATCCAATGCGGGCGTCGACGGCGGCGGCCAGGTCGGGGCTGTCATCGACCACACTGAGAGTACGCATTTGTGCAAGACTCTGGAGCGTCGTGTCGAGGAGCTTGACGACGGCAGGGAACAGCCGGGCATCCGTCTCGTTGTCCTTGGTGGAGTCGGAGGAAATAAGCGCGCTGATAAGGAGCAGATCGCGTTGAATGCGACGCGAAAGCAGCTGGTACACGATGTACGCATGCACAAAATGAATGTCACGTGTTCCCGACGCCACAGCGGACGTCGACCCGCTGAGTTGCTGAGCCTCGACGAGTTTCCTGGCGACCTCCTCGGCATCACTAAGCGCCGAGAGAATCGCATCGTATGCCTTCACGCCTCGTTTGCTTGTGCTTGAGCCCGCGCCCTTTTCGAGCCGCAGTTCTGCGTCTTGTACCTTGAGCAACACATCGACGAGTTCGGGGTTGCGGACGGGCACAGACTGGCCCTCCCATACGAGCGTCTTGAGCTTCTTGCGCTTACCACCGTCTTCCCCAGCCTCTGCCTTGAACTTCGCGATCAAGGCATCGCAGCCGTCCACCAAGGCAGCACGGTGTTCCTTTGCGACCGCAGCAACGATCCCATCGACATCGTACGCCTTTGAACGACCCAGCTCGTGTGCGCAATGCCGGATTTCAGGACCAATCTCGTCGGAGAAGAGAGTCGCGAGTGCCTGGTCACGGCTTGTCGCTGCTCCGCTCGCAAGCTCGTCCAGCAGACCACGCGCAACACCGAGCTGAACGAGAGCATCGTCGAACTCGTCCCGGAAGCGCAAAAAGCGGCCGTTAAGAACCAGAGTGTAGATCGTCGTCTGCAGTAGGTTCTCCGCCGACAACCGCTTGACTGCGTAGAGCGATTGGCACAGCGAGAGCAGCTGGGTTGCGTGGTGGACCGCACGACGGAAACGACCCGTTGCGCTGTGTCGTAGAGTTCCGGCATGGTCTGGGTCGGCCAGAGCCTGAGCAGAAAGATCCTGCGAGTGCGCCCACGCCCGCTCAGCCTCGAGCAGCAAAAGTTGCAAATGTCCATCTTGCGCAATCTCCGGGGTTATGGCAGGCAGTTTCTTGAACTCGCGGCCCTTTCCGTGGGTCATTTTGAGCGTAGAGCGCAGTCGGTGCGTCCGGTTGGCGCAGTGTTTGCGGTACCTCACGTAGTCGTTGTAGCGCAGGCCATACGCGTTGCGCTGTTCGTTTGCCAGCTGAAGGGCTGCATCGTTTTGTTGATCACCTGGAAAATACACGGAGAGACGGACTGCGCACCCTTGAATACGACGATCTTGTCCGCCATACGGGAATGTTCGAGATGGTGGAAGAGGAAAGCCCGACGCGTCACGGCGCCGTCAATCTTGCTTCCTGCTCCCATCCACGTCCTTCCCGGGCCTTCACTTATAGACCTTGACTGCTGGTCTCTGACTCTCATGGCCGACGAAGAGCTGCTCCCGCCGACTCTACAGGCGCGCGCGCTTCTTGAGGAATCTCCAACGTTAATTCATCTTCTCTCCTTCCGACAGAATATTTTGGACCAGGTAGGGAGATGGTATCTATTACGCGGCCCGGTCTTACTCAGAAACGTTAGGAAAGTTTGAAGTGGATCTTCTGCGGCGCGTCTCTGCTCCTCCAACATTCGCGTTTATTCACTGTGCACGGAAACAGGCGGAAAGGGCGGCGTAGGCGCGTTCAAAGACTTTCTTGGTTAACCGCTGCGCATCTAAGTCTACCTACTCATCTAGGCAAGACAACGACTTCGTGCTCGCTCGCTATCCAACTAGCCAAATGTCGCAAATCTGTCCTGCTCATCTCGACGGACCCGGCCCACAACTTGTCCGACGCCTTTGGACAGAAGTTCAGCAAGGACGCGACTAAGGTTAATGGATTCGATAACCTGTTTGCTATGGAGATCGATCCCACGAGCGCGATCCAAGAGATGGTGGAGCAGTGTGCGTGCTTCTCTACGTGCTGCTGCTGGACTGAACGTTAATTTTGTGGCCAGCGGACTCGAACGGGATGATGGGCACCATGATGCAGGACCTCGCGTTTGCTATCCCCGGTGTGGACGAAGCGATGAGCTTTGCAGAAATCATGAAGCACGTAAAGTCGATGGAATTCTCGGTCATCGTCTTCGACACTGCGCCCACCGGACATACACTGCGTTTCCTCTCATTCCCGACCGTGCTGGAGAAGGCGCTGGGAAAACTGAGCACGTTAGGGTCTCGGTTTGGACCGATGATAAGTCAGGTACCCAAATCCACCAGGTTGTTTGGAATTTTCCTCACGGACGCAGATGTCGAGCATGATGGGCGGCGACGCGGGTTCGCAGGAGGACATGTTCGCCAAGCTCGACTCGATGCGCGAGGTCATCACCGAGGTCAACACGCAGTTCAAGGACCCGGAGAAGACCACCTTCGTTTGCGTGTGCATCTCCGAGTTCCTATCGCTCTACGAGACGGAGCGGCTTGTCCAGGAGCTCACCAACTACGAGATCGACACGCATAATATCGTCGTCAACCAGCTTCTGTTCCCGAAGAAATGTTCGTCGCGTCTGCCAGCCCTTCTATTTTTGCGACTGATTCCCCTCGAATAACAGCCAATTCATGCGAACATTGCACGGTTCGACACCGAATGCAGCAGAAGTACCTGAACGAGGCGCACGAGCTGTACGACGAGTTTTTCCACATCGTGCAGCTGCCGCTGTTGACGGAGGAGGTGCGTGGGCCGGAGAAGTTGCAAGCGTTTAGCGAAATGCTGGTGACGCCGTATCTACCGTCTGTAGATTAGATTAGGATTCCAGGGATTCTCCGTCGTTGCACGTGGTGGGCGCATCGAAGCGTCGCATCGGTGAGTGATCGGGTGAAGACTTTTGCTTCCTTCCTTCACCTGCTCGCTTTTCCATCCCTTCCTCCCCCTCTGTGAGGGCCCTTCCTTTTGGTCCAATGCTCTCCCAACCACTCGCTTTGGGGGAATCTTTAGTTTACTATGTTGGGGCATTAACGGTGGAGTCTATCTTTTACGGTACGTCCGAGATCCACGGTCCGGGACAGGCGCCGCTTAACACATCCTTTGTGCTGTTTTCAGGAGCATACACTGTTATCATGTTCCTCTCTTCACGGATGCTATGGTGCGCAAACAACCAGCCAACTCGTAGAGCCTCTTGCTCAGCTGGCAAATCTACAGGAAACGAGGCTTGCAGAAGCGGGCAAACAGGAACTTGTTCCTCATCACACTCTCCATGTACCTACTCTCGACGGCCTTTGCGATCTACAGCTTCGTCCAGACCTGTGCTCGTCTCATGAGTTTCGTCGCGGAGCCGGGAAACACGAACCCGATTATTCCTGTAACCAACTTTTACACCACTTTCAACGCCATTATCCTTATAAACGCAGGTCGCCTTGCTGTCTGCTGTCTTCTTGTGCTCACCCTTCGCCAGTTCGCTCTTTCCGACGCCCTCGTCGTCTGGCGCGCACGACTTATCTGCGCGCCGGAACACCGCAAACACATGCTGCTCCCAGCGTTCTTCGTCCTCATCACATTCCGTACGCAACCGCGGCAACGTCCGATCCACACTCATTCCGAGTAATCTCTAACGCACAAGCAGTGTCCGTGCTCACCCTCATCGGTCTGCGCATCACAGGCCTGTTCGGCGTCCCCTTGGTCACGTCGCGGCGCGTCGTCATGGTCATCAACGCCCTGCAAGAGGTCGTCATGATCCTCAGCCTCATCTCGAACCTGACCACGACCGGCGTGTTCGCCGCTACTTCGTGGTCGCACCGCAAGATCGTGCGCAAAGGGTTCAAACGCGCCTCGGAGGGCAGCCGCATCCTGCAGCTGCTGCTTGAGAGCGGGCTGGTCTACTCTGCTATGGCGCTGCTGAACCTCGTCACGTCGTTCATCCGCCTACCGTACAACACCCTCGGCGACATCCTCACGCCCGTGAGCATCATCTGCGCCGCCGCGTACACGCCCACCGTCCTCCTCCTCGTACATGCGAACCGCGAACTCAGCGAACCCACCTTCCTCGGCAGTTTGGATCTAGCAGACCTCGAGTCGAGCGCCGACGCGCCGAAGACTTCCGCGCATGCCGGTGGCGCCCCACCCCCGATTTTTGTCGACGCGACGCTTGTTGGATCGCAGCACCATCCTTGGCTAGCAGAGAAGCCGAAAGTCGCTCTCGTGTTGCCCCGCGATTCCGACGTGTCGGACGAGTCGAGTACGTTCTCCGAGACGTCGACGGCGTTGAATGCGGAGGAAGGGAGGCAACATCGACATAAAGTGTCGGATGCGGGGACGTTGGTATAATTTAGAGGAAGAAGTTAATGTTGTTGTAAGTGTACGCGTGTATTTCAAGAAATAATTGTAGACCAAGCTCTCGGGTTGGAGTGGGGCACGTTCGAGGACCGTCTCAGTCATTCACGTGAGTTTTCCGGCAATGAGGCCGACGGAACCGCGTCCATGACTCACAGAAGAAACGCGGGGAGGATCGGCCTGAGAACGCGCATAACGCGTCGCGTTCTTTGAATCTTTCTTCCACTCCTCTCTCTCATTTTCTTTCTTGCCATGCAGCCGTCCATCGAGCTCCTCTACACGACACACTTCCCGGCACACACACGCACCCTCCTGCAGGAGGCGCTCTCCCGCATGGGCCTCGAGGTGTCCCCAATCTACGACCCCGACGCGTTCGCGGGGCTCTCCCCTGGAAAGCTGTACGAAAAGCGGCAGTACGCGTTCACGTATGCGCTCGTCGCCGACGAACGCACCCTCGACGAGATCTCCTCTTCCTCCCCATCTCCAACCGTCGTGGTCCTCTGCGTCCGACACCGCACGCCAATTGACGAATGGGGCGCCTACCAAGGTCCAGATCTGCAGGCACTCAGCTGGGGCGTGCGCCTCGCGCTGTTGCGTTCGATGCTCGAGGAGCGCTTCACGCTTGACCAGAAGGCGTCCTCGACGGGGTCGTGTGAGTGGATATGGGAGGAGCCGACGTACCCGTATCGGTACGAAGCGCGGCTGTTCCAGCTGAAGTGGGTGCGGGCGGATGTGCGCGGCGCGATACAGGCGTGCAGGGAGTATGCCGCGGCGGAGACTCAGTATCCGGTCAAGGATAAGGCCGAGTTGCATGCGGTGGTGCGTGTCCGTCCAAGCTGCTTTCTTTCCAACTCAATATATGCGCACAGTTTGAAGCGGAGGCGGCCAAGACGGGCGGAATCTTCATTGGCCTGAAGCAGTGAGGTCGAGGCGTAGATGCGAATCCAAGTGTAACTATTAAATACAATCTCCCCCAGCTAATGGCACGCCATCCCCTTGCTCTCATCGCCCAGGACCTTCTCGATATCGATAGTTCCTCCAAAGATAAAGTGCCCGAGTGCGGCGCCAAGCACCGTCGCCAGGATGAGATATGCCTGGAGACCAACCGTCAGTACTGACAACAAACGGAGAAGAGCTGCAGCGAGAAGCGCACGTTGTATGTCATGAACACCAGCATGAGGAAGAAGGACAGAAAGACGGTCGCGCCGTACAATCCCGCACGCAACAGCCGCAGCAAGAACGGCACCGGGGTCCCTCCGGTCGTCGCGATCTTGAACATCCTGCGCCCAGTCAACAGCCCAGCGTCCTCGTCGGGGCTGCTCCGTCCACTCCTGCTCACACTCCGCGCCCTCGCTTTGCCTTTGCCCTCGGCAAGCAGCGCCAGCGCAATCCTTATATCGAGCGACTTCTGGAAGGCGCGGAGGTACTCGTACAGAACGCCGAGGCCGACGATGGCGATGCACGAGCCGAGGAAGAAGGCGTGCGAGGAGATGTGCCAGGAGCGGAAGACGATGCAGGTGTCGATGATTTGTGTGTTCCAGAGCATGTTCATGGCGCATTTGACCATGGGCATGGTGTGGTCGCCGTGGTCCATCCCGCCGTCGCCGTGGTCCATCCCGGTGTGGTCCATTGCCATGGCCATCATGTGGTGGTCGTGGTCCATTGCTCGGTGGTCGTGGTGGGAAGCAAGAAGTGATGGGTCACGGGGATCAGCCGCTTGACTTGGGACGCGTCGAAGATGGCTCTCTTGCGGTAGAGAAAGCTAACTTGAGAACAACGCTCGGATACGTGTTTACACGCGTCCTCGGTCTTGCACACCGGAAAGAACCGCGAGACCAAGGCCGAGAGGCCGCTGATTAGTAATCGGCGATCTAGCATCTCCGCGATAACCGCCACGCGAACAACTAAAAGCGGCATCGATCGCGTCTCTTCCTCTTCCTCATCCTCATCTACTCACCCATGGCCCCCCGCAAATTCACCCTCGCCTCGCGCGCCTCGCAGCTCGCGCAGATCCAAACAAACATCACCGTCGCCGCGCTCGAAGGGCTAGGCACCGAACACACCTTCGGCACGTCCTTCATGAGCACCGCAGGCGACCGAAACCAGACGCAGGCGCTCTACACGCTGAACAGCGCCGAGGGCAAGGCGTTCTGGACGAAGGACCTCGAGGTGGCGTTGTTGGATGGGACCGTCGACATGCTCGTGCATTCGTTCAAGGACGTGCCGACGACGCTGCCCAAGGGGTGCGTTATTGGCGCGGTGCTTGAGCGGGAGGACCCGGTGGACAGTTTCGTTGTCAAGGCCGGGAAGGAGTGGAAGGGACTGGAGGATCTGCCGGAGGGGAGCGTGGTGGGGACGAGTAGCGTGCGTCGGATTGCGCAGCTCAAGCGGAATTTTCCTGGGCTCAAGTTCATGGACTGCGTGCGTCGCAGCCTTCTTTCTTCTCAAGTACAGACGGTTTATGTTGACCGGCAGCGCGGCAACCTCAACACCCGGCTCGCGAAACTTGACGCGCCGGACAGCCCATACGCCGCGCTGATCCTCGCAAAATCGGGCATGGTGCGCAACGGGATGGGCGACCGCCTCACATCGGACCTTCACCCGCCCACACTCTACCACGCCGTTTCGCAAGGCGCGCTGGGCGTGGAAATCCGCGCAGACGACGCCGAGGCACGGGCTCTGTGTGAGAAGATCACACATCGTCCAACGCTGCTTCGGACTACGGCCGAGCGCGCGTGTTTGCGCGTGCTCGAGGGCGGATGCAGTGTCCCTGTCGGTGTCCAGACGAAACTCGGCGCGGATGGGGAGCTGGAGATGACTGCCTGCGTCACTGCACTGGATGGGAGTGAGCACGTCCAGCATACGATCACCCAGACCGTCAACAGCACCGAGGACGCAGAGAAGCTCGGGGCGGCGCTGGCCAAGATGCTCATTGACGGTGGGGCGGGAGTGATTCTGCAGGCCATTACGAAGGATAGAGAACAGCGCGCGAAGGATGAGCAGAAGTAAAATTTTCCATTGCCAATAAATGTATCGACCCGGGCCACGTCGCACCGACCAGCAGTGGCCGACACGGATGTAGCGCGAGGGGATCGCTCTGCCTCTCCACGAGCGCCTGCAACAACCGTAGAAAAAAGTGTGGGTCCACAAGTGACTCTAAAGCAGAGAGGCAAGAAAAATTTGACAGGCCGACAGCGCTTTTATACGCTGGCCGGAACGGTATCAGTTGATTGCCGCTCGCTTGCCTGTGCTGTGGCTTGCTTTTGACTCCCTTCCACCTTCCTCTCCCACTGCGATCCAGCCTCCGAGGGCCTGCCGCACGCTGCTGCTGACCGCCCAACGTACTCGGCGAAGAGCACCATGGCCTCGATCTCCTCCCGACGGCTGCAGAAGGAGCTCTCTGAGATCCATTCCGAGGGGACGCCCGTCGGTGCGCCGGCCCATTCTCTCATATTCACCTTCGTACTAAGATCTACGCCCAAGGCATAAAGCTGCTCAAGGCAGACGACTTTGAGACGTGGTGGTTCTCGATCGAGGTCATGGGCGAGTCGCTGTACAAGGTGCGTTCTGGCTGTTGACCGTGGCACTGCTGCTGTTGTGGGTCCACGAACACGAGCACTTACTTACCCCACAACACCAAGTCGGAAGTGTACACCCTCCAATTCCGCTTCGAGCCCACGTACCCGATCGCCTCGCCCGCCGTGACCTTCGTGGTCACCGAGGGGCGCGAAGCGCCGATGCATCCTGTGCGTTTATGCTTGGCGCCCACACAGCTCTGGGACTCATGGATCTCTTCTGAAGCACGTCTACTCGAATGGCCACGTAAATAAATCCCTTCCTCGACCTTCTGCGAATCCGGAATCTAATAAACGCGTCCTATATGTCTTACAGATCTGCGCCTCAATCCTGGGTACAGAATGGAGCCCCGTACTGAGTGTCGTCTCGGTGTGCATCACGCTGCAGAGTATGCTTGCGTCGTGCAAGGTGTGTGAATCCTCGTCCTCGTTCCGTTTCCGTGGGTGATCCCCACGCGCGCGGATGTGTAGAAGAAGGAGCGGTGCGTGTATCACAACGTCTACGTCTACGATCTAAGCTGAGAGTGGGTTGCTAGACCCCCCGATAACGACCGGTACGTCCGCAGTGCGCCGGACAACCCGAAGAAGGTGCGCTTTGCGTTTTACTTCGTGTGCTCGTCGTCTGAACGTGTACTAGACTCGGTTCGTGTACCACGGTACGTTCCACGCTGCTCGTGTGGAGGAAATATTCTCTGAACTGGTGCTTCTTCGTGCAGATGACACGTACGTCGCCTATTCTTGTGTCTCTCGTGAAACTAAACAATGCCCCATAGTGTATGATGCGGGTTTTTGTATGATTGTAGAGAAGACGGCAAAGCGGCCGTTGTATTTCTCTTTGTTGTTTTCTTTGGATAGGTGTGATGTTAGATGGGAGGCACGGTCACGTTACTAAATCTACACCTGCTCTAACTCCTCCAATACTGCGCCAACTCGTGGATCCGGTCCAGCACGACCGTGATATACGACGTCTCATTCAACAACGCCTCAAAATGCTTGATCGCCTCCTCCTCCGTCAAATCCAGCCTAAACTTCTCCTGGATCTGCTCATGCACATCGCGGTGCTTGATGTCCGGGATGTTGGCGTCGACCATGAGCGCGACGAGATTGAGGATCAGGTTCGCGCTCTTGCGCAGGATGGTGAACGCCGTGAAGCAAAAGTTCTTGAAGCGCGCGTAGTGTGGGGACTGCGCGCCGCCCATGCCGTCCACCATCTCTTTGCAGACTTTGACGGGTGGCGGGAAGGGTTTGGGGTCGCGCCCGAGGATGTACCCAAAGTCGACTGTAATAAGAAGTTGTTAGAAGGAAGGGAAGAAAACTTTGGACGGACCGTGGAAGAAATGGCCGTCGGGGGTGACGAGCAAGTTGTCTAAATGTCGGTCGCCGACTCCGAGCAGGTACGTGACCACACAATATCCAGCTATAAAGAATGAACTTTCAGCGTTGAAGCGCAAAATCACACTTACCACAACTCCGTACGAACGTGTCGATAACACTCGGCTCGACGCCAGACGTCCCTACACTCCCCGCATCGGGATTATGCACCCTCAAATAGTTGAGGAGGTTCCCATGCTCGCTCACAATAGCCGCGATCGTCTTGCTGGGTACGTATCGCGCCATACCCTGCAGCGGCCCCGTCGCCAGCACGTCGTACGGCGTCAACTTGAGATCGAGGTTCTCCTTCCGGAGCAGCCGGTCCATGAGCGTGAACAGCTGGATAACAAGCTGATCCTGCCGCATGTCGTCGCCGTCCTTGAAGATGACAGGATACGTCGACCCATCTGAGCACTGGAAGTACAGCAAGAGCGGGAATAGGTTACTCTTGAACACCGACGACTGCTCCGCAACGATACCCGTGATCTCCACTCCTGCATCGAGCGGGAGCGGGAGCGGCGGCATCGACACGAGGTTGTTCTTTGTGTCGGTGATGATGGCGCGCAGTTTCTCGATCTTCTTCGGGCGCGGGTCTTTGGACATGCGGAGCTCCCTAGCGCGTTTCGCGAGCGAGTCCACCATCAGGCCTTGCCTTCGCATCAGTTCGCGCCGCTCCGACCCGCCTTCGGCCTCGAGGATCTTGCCCATGAACCGATAAACGACCCGACCATACATCTTGGCCATGACCCGGTCATCGAGCGCGACCTCGACGATGAGGTACCAGTACAGGCGGTTGCCTAGGACCGGGTTCGCAACGCCTCGCGATATTAAAAAGTCGGAGAGGCCACTGTCTTCGTAAGAGATAGCGCTGGTGGATCGCAACGACCGTTGGTCTGTGGCGTTGCTCTCAAACTTGAGTGCTTGTACGAGCTGCAGCAGATAGAGTCGCAGTTCCTAAGAAAGAGTGAGTTTGAACGCCTGGGGATATATTGCTAGAAACGCATACGTCGTCATCCGCTCGACTTAATTGCCGTACCGCAAACGCACGGACACGCGAATCCATAGTGCCAGGTCCAAGAAGCTCCAAAGCGTCGTCAGTGTCGATCTCGGTCCATTGCGGAAGCAGCTCTTCAACGGCCTGTTTAACCTCGGAAGCGTCTCTCCACGTGACCGACTTGAGGAACTTTGTGAGGCCGCGTTTGTCGCGTATGAGGTAGAAACGGAATTTCCAGATGAGATCTTTCTCTTCCGAGCTGAGATGTTGGCTGGGAGCATAGTTCAGAAGTTCCGCAAGCTCGTCGCGTATCTTCGCATTCGGCTTGAGTTCGCGGTCATACGGACTACTCCGATGACTTCGAACCAGTCGACGGTGTTTATCTTCGACGGGGTTCTCGCGTGCGACTTCGGGGTCAATGACCGCCCACAAGTGCGCCTCGGCCGTGAACGTCGAAGCCGCGGCAGCCACCTGCGGTGCAGGTTGCGGAATCTCGGGAACGGGAGCCGACGTCGATGCAACAGGCGCCTCTGGCTCGCTGAAGATGACCGGAAAGTCAAAGCGCGGCAGGTCGATGTACAGGAAGAGGTTCTCCGACTTGGCGGTCTCTGCAGCGTGGACCTCTTCCATCTTGCGCCAGGCCAGTTTGTCGAGCCATTCAGACTTTTGCAGGTCTCCGCGTTCGTACTTCTTGACCAGCTGGTGCGGTGGGTGAGCCTGAGTTGATTCAGAATTCAAGAGCATTACGCACCTTCTCAAGCCGACCCATCTCGTCGCGTTCCTCCAACTTGCTGGGTGTCGCACTATCCGCCGACCCATCGCCTTCTACCCCGCGCCAAAGATGCAGTCTATGCTTTCCACGTCGTAACGTCCTGCTCCTCATAAGCAACCCAGCCAAACCAACCTAACGCAACGCACCATTTCTTGCCAAACATCCGGAACGTCGACCCACCCACCGGCACCGCCGCCCGGGGTCCCGCAATATCCCACACAGTGAACACAATCTGCGCGCTGAGCGGTAGGTCGCAGTAGCGGATCGGCAGCGTGATCCACTCGTTCCATGTGTAGTTGTTCTTGAACGCCTTGAACGACGTGCGGAAGGGGATCGTGAGTGGCTTGTTGTCCGCGGTGAGCTGGCAGGTGACGTAGAGGTCTGCGAGGGTGCTTGCTTGAGTGGGTCAGGGACGGACTTGCAATGGGAGAAAAGGTGGAACGCGCACGAGGCTTGGACGCCGTGGAATCGCAACTCTGGTTTCTCGAGCAGCTCGGTGAAGGTGTATTGCTGTCGGATGCCTTCGAGCTGGGATACGCGGAAGGTTACGGGGAGTTGAAGGTCGGAGAGCTTTGCAAAGGTGAAGTCATCCTTGTCCATGCAGATGGTGGTAGGAAGCTAAAGTTGGCGTGCTCACGCGATCCATTTCACGCGTCGCATTCCACCGCTACCCTACTACTATACAGCACAAAATACAGATAAATGGTCCGTAGAATCAATACTGAACGTCCCATGAGTCCGGCGAAACTATCCAAAAGAAAGCAGACGCACCCTAACTTGGTACGACCCACTCGCTTTGGTCAAGTACCGCACCCACTTGATACTGTTGTATCCGCTCTTCTCAAAGACCTTGAGGAACCGCACGATGAGGCCCGACGCCGTAAACATGAGGACCTGGAAGTCGACGTCGATTGGCGGTCGGGCCCACACTTGCTTGTGGCTCGATGTTGTGCTTGTGAGCGCAGCGGTGGCCGTGAATGTGTGTTCTTGGCCACCCTGGATTCGGGCCAGTCTATTCACCGTCAGAGAAACGTCCGCCGCAGAAAGACAGACACGGCGCACTTCCACACAACGACATTCTCGCCTGGAACGTATTTGGCCTTGCCAGTCGCGACCTGGCACTCAACAGTCGTCGTGTTCAGCGGTGTTGGGATTCTCAGAACCACATTGGTCGCAGCCAGCTTGGCATTGAAGTTGGCCTTGACGGTGACCGCGTAGGAGACGGCGGTCGTCCCGAGCTCCGTGACGGTAGCAAGGATTCGCAGCGGGAGCTTGACGTTCGTTGTTGAGCGATACCTACAGCTAATCAGCTAGGAAAACAGAAAGACAGTAGTACAACGCACCTCATGAGCTCGAATTCGCCGTCGGGAGGTATAAAGCTGATCGTTCGACTCGCGTCAAACTCATCCAGCCGCACACACTGGTGGAATCGACAATCGTCCAGCTCAACCGCGTCCCCGCCACCACCGCCTTGCGACTTGTCGATAACGAGCTTGTCGTTCAGCCCGAATTTACATTCAGGCGTGCCGGAGAGGTACGCGCGCATCTGAATGTGACCGTCCACATCCGCCCTGAGCACAGTGCCTGCCATTTTGTGAAGCGGAGCAACACCAAGAAGAAAATCCACGCACCTTTGGCACTCATGCTCAGATTGACCGTCTCCACCACGTCCACAAACGCCTCGTTCTTCTTGTACTTGACGTCGGCCCTTCGCCAACTTGTCGCGCCTGTCGCCTGCGCAGTGATCTTGGCCGACTCCTCCGCCGCGAACGTCGACGAAACCACGCTCTCTGTGGTGATATAGGACTTGAGGGTATCGATTTCACTGTTCTGTGGGTATCCAAAGTCGTTGATCTCTGCATCCCTGTGTCAGCGCTCCGAGAAGCCCAAGGACAGCATACGCACCGTCAATGAGCTCGTAGATGAGCACAAAGTTGTTCTTGATCGACTCCTCGTCTATCTTGCCAAAATACGACTTGCAGATGTTGATGAAGCGGTAGCAAAACTCGAAGACGAGCGCCGCGTTGGCGTTGTTCCTACCGTCGTTTAACCAGATTCGTAGCTCGAATGCAAGTACGCACTTGGTCACCGCGACAACATAGAGGCTGTTTATGCGGACGTGGAAGAAGCTCGTGGAGCCCAGGGTTATGATTGGGGACCGGACATCGCTGTTCGAGACGACTTGGATGCGGAAGACGTCCGCTATTGACCGTCTGCAGGATGCTCAGCTGCGAGAAGGTGCTCCAAGCGAGTGGGCAGCGCACTTGAAGTCGGTGCGGTATAATCGTGAGATGAGGACCTGTTTGTCCCCTCAGCTTGTTGCGCAAATGGTTTTGCGGTGCTCACTTCGCCCTTTTGATTGAATATGAAGAATGCCTGTGGATGGATGAGACGTAGGCGGTGGTGCGGCCGGCGCCGCTCACCGAGATCATCCGCGAGTTGTGGCGGGAAGAGCGAACCGTTCGTCACGCCACCGTTGTCCAGAACCGTTCTCTTTGCCTCAGGTACAGTTACTTTTCGAACAGATATACAAGCCGTTTAACGCGAAGATATCTGGGACCAACTCAGCCGTTTTTCTAGATCCTCCAGCTGAGCGGCCTCAGACAGAAGGCTTTGGGCGGGCCCATGAAACCGCGTCGCGTTCGCATAGCCCACGTCTTATGCGTAGGATAGATTGACCAAGAGATGTGTTCTAGTGTGTTGGACTGCGCTGGAGCTCACAATTGCTGCCACTGGAGCGCGGGAGAAAATCGCGGCCATCAAAAGTACAACGCCAAACGTCTAAAAAGGAAATTTATCTGTCCGGGAGAATCTAGAGAGGAAAACGATCCTAAATCAACGCATATGCACTCCCTCCAGCCTTGGCATCTACTTCAATTGCATCACGAAGTCCCATAACCTCAAAGAACTCGCGCGGCCCCATGCCCTCGGCGGCGACAAAGTCGGTGCCCGTCTGCCGCAGGCTTCTCATCGCCGCACGAAGCGCATGGACCATGGGCACGCAAGATGCCAGGCTGAAGACTGCGCCGAGTGAGCTTCCCTGTTCTAGACAACGGCTTCGAGACGTACTGATGATCTTGGCGCCCATGGCCTCTGCGTCTTCAGCCGTGAACGACGGCGTCAATCCACCAGAAATCACATTCACGAGGACCTTATATCGATTAATATATGTTCGCTATGATAGTGCTAAACTCACGGGTTTCGGAGCCAGAGCTCCGACGACTTCTTCAACCAACTCTTTGGACTTGACACCCTAATAATCGTCAATTACTTTGTTTGTTCGGGCGATGAAATCAAACCTCGATGAAGAGCACATCAGCGCCGACCTGGCTGGCCAACTTGAGACGCTGGATGGCCTCATCCCAGCCGAGGCATTGAGCCGAGTCTGTGCGAGCGATGATGACCTGCGCCGTTCATGAGCCGTGTGGTAACACGCGCAAGCAACTACTCACAAAGTTGGACCCAGGAATAGAATCCCGAGCTTGCACCGCGGCGCGGATTCTCATGAGATACTCCTCCCGCGAGACGACTTGCTTTCCAAGAAGATGTCCGCAGCGTTTCGTCTGCACCTGGTCTTCGATGTGCAGGCCCGCAACGCCGGCCCGCGCGTATTTGGCGACCGTACGCGCGACCATCGGGGCCCCACCAAATCCGGTGTCGGCGTCCGCGATCACAGGCAGGGACGGCTGCAAACTGCAAACCATTTCCGCCGCCTGGACGTAAATCAGTCGGTGGCAGTGTTAAGAAGATGACGTCAGCTTACCGCGACAAAGTCGTTGAGCGTCGCGATGGCAAGGTCGGGCTGGCCGAGTCTGATGCGACTGTAAGAAATGGAAGAAAATAAAGGGCATGATGCCTGCCTCGAAGCCGTAGTCGCAGCGCCGCTGTAAGAAGAGAAAGTCAACCAGGGGAACACCAGTTGCGAAGAGAACAAACCTCTGATAGAGGCACTCGAAGCCAGCCTCAATGGCACAGCGGGCGCTGATGCCGTCGCAAACACCGGGCGCAACCTGGAGGTCGTCAGTAGCATCCCCGTGAATCTAGTCGAGTATACGTACAACGATACCCGGCCGCGCGAGCATCTGGCGCAAGCGGGTGGCGGGGTCTGACGACAAGGGGCCGTCTAGAAAGTTGCGCGGGTCGAGACGAGGGTTGTAGTAAACAGAGGCGACATTCGACAGAGGGACCACGGTCGGATTGAGCGTGCCCGCAAGGACGCCCTTCGTACCATGGTACGAGTCGACGTACTCGATTTCGATGGAGCTGATTTTCTGCGACATTTAAGGGGAAGCGTGAAGAGGGAACAAGCAATAAGCAACTGGTGGTACGAGTGGCGCGAAGGATTTAAGTATTTTTCCGGCAAAGCGGAAGATGGCACCAGACGAATGGCGTAGGCATGGAAAATTCCCTCATCGCCGTGGTCGGAGACCGGCGACTGGGAACATCACACTCCAAAGGCCTTTCGGTCGGGTACGTGTCCTATGTGCGAACGAAGTTGCAGAGCCTCCATCCTAGTTCTTTGTCTTTCGCACAAAGGAGGCTGTACAACGTCTAAATGAAGACGGCCGACGCTAAGATTCTCTTGGATCGACAGTTGAAACAGCATCATACTCGCAGCAGGAAAGAACTTACACCATAGTAGTGCCCGGAGTTAAGAGCCTCCACAGTCGAGATAATTATCGCCGGAGCTGCCGTTGACAAGGCCAAGCGCAACGGTGACCGGGACGTGCGATTCGATAATCAAGATATGGAAGGCGAACTCTTGCTCAGCCATTAACGCTGATCTTGGCGGGGTCGATGCTGAGAACATGTTCAAGAAATCGAACCATTAGCTCCACAGAAAATCGCGAGAAGCGAGACACCGTTGATAGACACGGCGGCCTTCTCAAGGGCCCCAGGGAGCGAGACGGCGGGTATGTTGGAGCGGGAATGGGCCTCGTGGAAGCGGAAAACAAGTTGAAGGTTTGTGACAAGCGCGAGATACTGACTAAGCGACTGCGCACGGGCCTCTTCGCACGCCCACCCTCTTCTGCGCTTCTGTCGGCTTTTTGGCTCTGGCGTGAGACTTGTACGGTGGTCGCGGCGTCTTTTTCAGCGTCCCTTTCCCGCCCTCGCGCGACCCCGCTCACCGGCTGCCCACCGGCACTCATACGCAATCCTGTGCTCAATACCTCGCTCTTTTTCTCTTCTCCCTTTTCTTCTTGCTAGTCTCCTACATCCGTCTGTACTGCGCGGTAGGTGTATTTTTCTTTGCCCACGCGCGTGGTAGACGCGCCCTTATCCGTGTCGCCGACGCATACGCCTCGGACTACTCGAGTAGCGTCTATTCATGGCATATGTTGGATGTCGTACTCGCCGCGGCACGCGTATGGAGTGACCGAGAAGGTGCTCCAAGCGAGCGGGCAGCGCACTTCAAGTCGGGGCGGTATAATCGTGGATGAGAACCTGGTGGTGCTCTCGTTGCACAAATGGATCGGTGCTCACTATCGCCCTGGACCCTGGTCGAGTCGCATTTGAGGCAAATGGCGCCGAAGAATTTTTCTTAACACTAACAAAGAAGGAGTTGAGAGCAGCTAAGTGAAGAGGTTGAATATGCCTTGACACAGCTCTGTACAATAAGTACATCAATATATTGCCATTTCTTTCACCATCCCATGCCTGACCTCATCCGAGCCGCGCCGTACCCAACCCCATCCTCGCCATCCTCCTCCTCCGGCCCTTCCAAATCCATCTCACGATCGACCCCATTGCTATCCGCCACACTCTGTGTATCCTCCCGGTTCGTAATGGCGATCGCCCGCCCGCGATTTGCACCTCTGCCTCTACCACCACCGCCTTTTCCTTTCGGAGCAGCCCGGCCGCGCCAATTACCGCCACGCTTCCGTGCAGGCTCCCCATCTGAATCCATGTCCACATCCATCTCCTCTGCATCTTCGAAGGCAGCCAACGGGTCTCGCAAGAGCCCGCGCTCCCGTGCAGCACGAACAGTGGCACGCGTGACACCCCGCCCGGTCCTCTCTTCCCGCTCTGGTTCAGGCTCGGGTTCGACGTCGGCATCGTCCTCGATATCGACATCGACACCCCCGTTCTCCATCGCAGCTCCGACATCTGCCGCACCCGGACTGATCCCATTCAGCACGTGCGCCGCGTTCGGTCGTGCATCCCAAGGCGTCGGGAACACTTGGAAGAACCGTCTCTTGTTCGCGGGGACAGAAGAAAGTGCCGGTCCTTGTTGTGGTTGTGCGACCAGCGGGGGTATCGTCGCCTGCGCGTTGACTGGCACCGAGGCATGTCTCCCATTCGGCCGAGGCGGCGGCGGGGCAACATCAATGTATTGGTTCGTCACGATGCTCATCCGCTTTCTCCGCTTGCCCGTGATGTTGTTTCCGTTCCCGAAACGCGAGCCTGACCGCGTATCGTCGTCGTCTTCGTCGTCAGACCCTTCCGAGTCGTCTGAAGAAGACGCGTCAGAGTCGTCTTGTTGCCGTTCCCGCTCGAGACGCGCTGTTTCTTGATGGTCGAATAGAGTTCCGACGCGGTCTGCAGAGCGGTTAGTCGTGTGGTTGAAGAAGGGAAAAACATTGGCGTAGAGTAGCCCAGGTTAAGAGCTCACCTCGCACTCGCAAATCCAACTCGTCTTCCGGATCGGGAATGCCCGGGCCGTAGCCGCCGTGCGCATCCCGACGCAGACCTTTCATTGAGCGGAAGCCCATATGCGACCCGAGTGCCTGTCGCGGAACATCTTGTAGCGCGACACTGGGTGCCGCTCTTGACGCGAGTTCTTGTAACTGCGCTAATGCGCGTCGTCTGCATACCACATGTTAGCAAAGGCAACGACAAAGCAAGCAAGCATACCTGACGCGATCCAACGCGCCATCCCGCAGATTCAAGTCCTCCATGTTGCTCTGCGCCACCTCCAACCGATATCGCGGCCCGAACCACTCAAAGTACTCGCACCAAGGTAGGTCCTCGGGAATCTCGCCCTCGACGCCGACCGCACAAGCCGTCTCGTACGTCCATGCACGTGCGACGTTTTTGACCGTGTATCCGCCACCACCAAGCAAGACCATCGGCAGGTTATATCGGCGCATGAATTGGACGCATGCAGCATGTCCTGCAAGCGAGAGGTTGAACCCGCCGAGCTTGTCGCCCGAGAGCGAGTCGGCGCCGCATTGGAGGACGATAGCCGTGGGCTGGAATACGTCCATAATCTTGGCCATGACTGGTTCAAAGACGCTGCGGTACGCTTCGTCCGTTATGCCGTCGTCCAGTGGCACGTTGAGCGAATATCCCTTGCCCTTGCCTCTGCCACAATCGTCCTGGGTGCCCGTTCCCGGGAAGAACTCGCCGAATTTGTGGAAAGACGCACACATGACGCGGTCTGTAGTGTAGAACGCCTCTTCGACGCCGTCTCCGTGGTGGATGTCGATGTCGATGTAGAGGACGCGTGCGTACGTCCGCAGAAGCTCGAGGATGCAAAGGACAATGTCGTTCACGAAGCAGAAGCCAGAGGCTTCGCCTTTCTTTGCGTGGTGCAAGCCTCCGGCCCAGTTTATGGTGATGTCGGCCGCGCCTGCAGTGAGCCGTTGTGCGGCCGCGATGGACCCTCCGGCGGAGATCGAGCAGTACTCGAAGAGACCCTCGAAAGCAGGATTATCGGGTAGCTCCCCGACGAGGACTGGGAAGGCGGTTATGGGATAGAAAACTGGCTAGAGTAGGCACGCACACAAGAGGCCCCCATGGGTCAATTGCTCCGACGTTTCTGGAGTAACTCGCTTCAAAAAGTTGACGTATTCGTCCGTGTGGAACGCGGACATTGCATTGGGAGTTGCGCGTTGTGGTCGCTGCAGGTCATCGGTATCTCGAAGAAACACCCCAGGCTACACACCAAGACGTGCATCTTGTCCAGCATCCCGTACGCGCCGACCAGGTCGTGGGTTATACGAACGCGATGCGGTTTCATGGGGTGTCCGGGCCCGTATGTGTAGCCACCCACATCGGCTGCAAGCCTTCAGTTTGGGAAACGCGCAAGAAACTGGGCCACGCACGGTCGTAGTAGTAGGCCACTCTGCGTCTCGACATGGCTGCCGGTCAAGCCAGACGGTGTTGTGACCAACCAACTTGGCTCTAACCGCCCTCCTCGACTTACACCGACTCCCGCACCACAAAATCCCAGTTTGTCAACTATACGAACATGCACAGAGTTGGAGCCATAAAATATTGACAGAATTCCTCTTTTAGTTTCTACCGGCCACCAACCGCACTGAACAATGTGCGAATCCTAACAAAGACAGAACGCCAAGGGAAGAAGAGGACCGACGTGTTAATGCGCGCATATCCTTCTGTCTCAAAACGCGTGCTACATTGCGCGTTGAAGCCAGGAATGTCTAATTTGGCAAGATCGGCTCTGTGTCATCCAACCATGCGCTGGCTCAACGACGAGGGTCGTGCTTCCTGGCACATCGCGCAGTCGCACTCTCGTATTGGACGCTGGCTCAGCCGTTTGTGCCGAGACTCTCCATCGCCTGCTCGAAGAAGATACAGTATTCGGATTTACCCACGTTCTGACTAGATTCCTCATTTTACGCGCCAACCCTTGTTCGCGAACGATGGTCTCTGGGACGTGTCCAACAACCAAGCGATGGGTAACCAAGTGCATGACCGCGATGACTCTGCCGCCGTGAAGCAGAACATTCCACGCGAGGACCAGGACACGCATCCCGT
The DNA here is from genome assembly GCA_014461115.1 of Mycena chlorophos. Lineage (NCBI taxonomy): Eukaryota > Fungi > Basidiomycota > Agaricomycetes > Agaricales > Mycenaceae > Mycena > Mycena chlorophos. The sequence goes on along the minus strand of JACAZE010000007.1, from coordinate 376,178 downwards.
ATTACCCACAGGGAGTATCCAGAACGCGCATGCCATCCAGTCGGACAAGCCGGCAGAATGGGCATGACTATCTGGCCCGTTCGAGGTGGAGACCGTGCCGATTACGATCAAGGGCAAGAAGGGCGACACAATAGTGACTCGTCAAGGAGGACAAGGAGTACCAAGCTCGTCGTCGACGAGAAAGTCCCCGGCCGCTGGTCCGCGTTCAAGCAGGGCGGAAGCATCACCTCGCTCGCCAAGATCGTCTCGTATGCCGATACCGCCGTCGACTTCCCCATCGCCCCACCCATTGCACTCCCCGAGGACCTAGCGAAGGCCGACCTAACTGTCAACGACATTCCGCTCTTCCAAACAGGCGTTCTCGGTGGTGCCAGCCTCTCGGATTGCTGAGCAATGTCTCAGCATCGACCCCGCCAAGATGAACGTTTATGGATGAGCGAGAGTTCTCCTTCCGTTTCTTGGTTATCGAATCTCACGTCGAGGTCGCCGTTGCGCTTGGCCTTGCTATCGGCAGCTCCGGCGTGCAGATAATAGTGCCGCTCGTACACGCTTCCAAGTCTGGTCAGTACGGCACTACTGGTGTTGGCAACGTTGTAAGTTCTTCCTTGTTGCGAGTATGATGCTGTTCTAACTGTCGATTCCAGAGCGTCTCAGCGTCGGCCCTCGTTATCTAGAAGTCGGAGAGCCTCCCTCCCGGTTCTTTTCGGTCGCAGATAGGACACAGCCTAAGGAAGTCGCCCCGAACGAAAGTCCTTTGGAATCTGATGTTCCCGGCCGCCTTTGTGCGCACAAGGAGAGAAGGGCATTTTCTGCGCGTCTGCCCCTCGTCTGGTACCAACTTCCGCTCTTCCGGGAGAGTACTTAAGTCCTTCACGCCAGCTGTTGCTCATTGCTTGTCCCCTCTTGACCCTCCCACTCAAATGTCGCAGAAAGTGAACTCCATCGGCCTCGAGCACGTCGACTCGTACCAGAAGGGCGCCGCTGCGCGCACGACCAAGCAGGCCATGCTCTCTCTGCCCAACGCAGCCGCTGTTTACTGTAACCCTCGTCTCGACCCGCGCAACTTTCTCGATGGTCCCTTGTCGTCAGACCCCGCCACGCGCTTGCGCCAGATGCTCGCGCGGCCGGGTATCGTTGTACGTATACCTGACTAGATTCATGGAGATGATACTGACGACCTTCAGGTTGCGCCCGGTGTTTGCGACGGCATCAGCGCCCGCTGTGCCATTGAGGCTGGCTTCGAGTGCCTCTATCAGAGGTTTGTTCTCTTCGCAACTGGTGTTCCCCTGGTTGACTTTCTCTTCTTCCAGCGGCGCTGCGACTACGGCTTCGAGGCAAGCATTATGCCCTTCGTGTTCTTTGATAGCTGACAATTACACCAGACTTGGCCAGCCCGACCTTGCCATCGCGACGCTCAACGACTTTGTCGCGGTAAGCTGACGTCATCTTCTCGACACTGCCACCAACTGATCCACGTCCAGGCGGCGGAAATGGTTTGCAGTTTGCAGCAATCGCTCCCCGTGATCGCGGACGCCGACACCGGATTCGGTGGAGCCCCGATGGTCGCGCGTACGGTCGCCAAATACGCGCGGGCCGGCGTTGCGGGGCTGCACATCGAAGACCAGGTGCAGACGAAACGCTGCGGACATCTTCTCGGAAAGCAAGTCGTCTCGCGGGAGGAGTACCTCATGAGAATCCGCGCCGCGGTCCAAGCTCGGGACTCTATTCCCGGCTCCAACTTCGCAAGTAGTTGCTCTCGCGTGTCGCAACAAGGCTCATGAACGGCGCAGGTCATCATCGCTCGCACAGACTCGGCTCAGTGCCTTGGCTGGGATGAGGCCATCCAGCGCCTTAAACTGGCCAGCCAGGTTGGTGCGGATGTGCTCTTTATCGAGGTTAGATTCTATCACCCGAACAGACAGACGTAACTGACGAATATTAATAGGGCGTCAAGTCCAAGGAGTTGGTTGAAGAAGTCGTCGGAGCTCTGGCTCCGAAACCCGTGAGTCGAGCGTCACCACAACGAAAACATTCTTCTTTCTTAATCGAGACAGGTCCTCGTGAATGTGATTTCTGGTGGATTGACGCCGTCGTTCACGGCTGAAGACGCAGAGGCCATGGGCGCCAAGATCATCAGTACGTCTCGAATCCTTTGTCTAGAACAGGGAAGCTCACCCGGCGCAGTATTCAGCCTGGCATCTTGCGTGCCTATGGTCCATGCGCTTCGTGCGGCGATGAGAAGCCTCCGGACGACGGGCACAGACTTTGTCGCCGCGGAGGGCATGGGGCCGCGCGAGTTCTTTGAGGTTATGGGACTTCGTGATGCGATAGAGGTGGATGCCAAGGCTGGAGGCAGTGCATATGCGTCGATTTGAGTTTGTTTTCCTCTCCAGATCCTCATAGATGTATAAATTTCCTTTTTGGGCGCTTGGCGTTGTACTTTTGATGGCCTCGACTCTCTCCCACGCTCGTCTGCCCACGCTCGTCTGTGTTAACGAAAAGTAATTTGGGCGCTTCAACGGGTTCAAGACAGCCAGGGTCTCGGTAGCACCAAATCGCATGGTCTCGGTCACACTTAGCATTCATCATGTTCAACGGCCCAACGATCTCTTCCGCAGAAGCTGCAATAATAGCCACAGGGTGTATACAGATGCTTAGAGGACCACTACATGAAAGCCCGAATACCACTAGATACATAATTCACTTCCTTAACGGCTCCGAAAGCACGCAGATGCTCTTGTGCGCTTTCCAGTCCTCGGTTTGGCATTGCTTCGAGCAATACCAGATGGCTCGGCATTTCGAACAGCGCTGCATAGTCGGCTTTCCAGGTCCCTTGCAACGAGCGCAGGTATCCTTGCGACTACGATCTCGACCAATAGTTTCCATGTAGGAAACGGGGAACAGGACGGGGATTGCGATCCTCACGCAGTACGGAGCGATCAGGCGCCACCGACGCTCCGTTTTCATGCCTTGGACATCCTTGCCTTTCCCGCAGCTACAGAAGGCGCATTCACCCGTCTCCGACGACAGCGGGATCTGCGCGCCAGGACGACGATACTCGCATGATGCGCGATGGGACCAGGAGCGACAACGCTCGACGAGAGCCGGAATGAAATGCTTCCAGTTCACCCACTCTTCGTGAGCCAGAGGCAGAAAAACTTCGTCGTCGTCTTGAGCGAGTTGTTCAAACGCGGCAGCAAACGATGGGTCGGAAAACATGGACTGTTTGAACCAGAGAACGTACGCGTCCCCGAAGATGGTGTACGCCCCCGAGTCCAGACGAAATTCCTTGATGAAGAGGATGGTATCCACGGAGCGTGTTTCCGTGTCCAGCAACCGAAATACGCGCTTCATTGGGCCGCCTCGGCACGTACTCTTCGTCGCGAAAATGGTGCCCAAGATGCTTTTGACGGAAGTGATGGTATCCTCTCGCTCTCTCTCGTGGTCGGTGAGACCAATCTCGCGGGTAGAAGCCGTGTGTGACAGATAGATGTGGAACCAAGACTTTTGGTTCGCCGTCGTCACGTTGAGAAGAGGGCAAGTGGCGAAATTGACGCGATGCAGATTCCACGGACGGGGGTTCGAGTTGGTCCCCGTGCTGACGACGGGGAACGGCCGCGGAAGAGCCTTGTTTTGGAAGGGCACGAATGGAGGTACGATGATCTATTCCGTTTATCAGCTGAGTGTAGTTAAGTTAAGTTAATAAACCAATAGCCCGCGCGGGGCCGTGGCCAACATCAGAGGCCCGACGGTGGCGACCTGGACTCTCTCGAGAACGTCCACCACCTGTCCGCAGCCTAAGATGGCGAGGAAATACAGTAGTCCAAACTACTCTCATCCCTCTTACTCATGTGCCGTTCCTTCAAGACCTCCGGTATCCTCATGCGCGCGCCGGGCGGCCCTTGTCGGGCAGGATCCTCGGATAAAACCCAGTGGGACCCTTCCGGAGTTCTCTCCCTGGGGTATAAATCACCGATGTCCACCGGCGCGCGGGGTCCATTGGACCGTCCGTAGTTGCACTGAGCATCTCCTTCAAAACACCAAAACAAACGCATCTCCCACTGATCCATCCTCTGTCTCCGCGTCACTCGTATCCTCCCCCGAATCCTCCGAGTCCGAAGCCAAGTCCGTCAGCATGGTGGGTAGGCGATGCCCAAAGAACCTCCACCCTCGCGCGACTTTGAAGACGAAGCGTGCCATGGGAGCCACCATATCCCAGTCGAATATCATCGTCCGCATTGTCTTCTCCGCTAGATCGCGTGTCGCGGGTTTGGGTCCCCAGCTGTATCCAAAATCCCGCTCCAAGATCCCTTGTAACTCCTTCCGTGCGTCCGCCGTCTCTCGCGCCATGCAGCGCATAAAAACGTGCCCTGGTGTCTCCCACTCGTCTCCGCACTTCCGGCAAACCATCTGGTCGTCGTCGTGCAGTTGCGGGTCCGTTCGCAGCGCGCGGAAGTGGAACGAGCCGTTTAAGAGCCTCGTTAGGGCCAGTCGATGGTCAGGCACCGTTACCCGGTCCAGATAGTGTCTGCGACACAAGGGCACGGGGAAAGATGGCCCCTCCTCACGCGGCTCAACGCGACCATGGAGTAGAGGAAGCAGGACGGACCCCTCCACCATCCTCTTCACAAACTTGCGGGCCTCGGAGCGCAGGCGCAAGATTGTGTTATCGATCCACTGTGGGTTCAGAATGAGGTCGCGAAGCAAGGGGAGTGAGGGGATGCCAAATGGGTACATGGCGAGCAGGTGCGCCAAGTCGCCGAGCCAGGAAGGCTTCCCGTCGCGTCGCAGTTTATCGGCAGCCTCCAGTGCCTTGAACGCGATCCGAGAGTGTGGCAGGTTGAGCAAATAGCGGAGGTAGCGCAGAGCAAGCTCCAGGCGGCGGAAGCGAAGGGGGTATATTCCGAGTTCGGAATAGAGCTGCATCGTGCCGGCGCGTTTACCCACTCCCAGGATGCGGCGCAGGATGACGCGATTTAACCCATCGAGAGTCTCGAATGAAACCGGGTCCGTGTCGAGCATCACGTCCGAGCCATGTGTGAGATGAGGGTCGACGAGGGCGTAATATAGGTTGCACGCCAGTGTTGGAGGCAGACGTCCGCGCCCCACATACAACTCGCATCCGAGGATTGACTTCCAAAAGACAAATGATGCCGAGTCGCGCTTCTTCTCGTAGTGGGAGCGAAAGATGTCTCGACATGTAGACCGGAACCAGATTCCGATGTACTTGTATTCCTCGACCCAAGGAATGGGCTCGCCAGCCAGTCGCAGGCAATCTCGCGGCGGATCCCGTGCCTCCGGGCCGTGGACGGGCCCGAATGCCATCGCGGCAGATTTCAGGCCGTTAACCCGCAAGAAGTTCTTGCTGCACCAGTCGGACAGCTGGTCCAGATGGCGCTGCAAGCCTTGCCACGAGTGCGAAACGAGCAGCATGTCGTCCGCGTGTTCGAGGTGAGAGATGACCGTTCCGAACAAGTCGATGTCGTCCTGGTGTTGGTCGAGGAAGAATGTCGACAAGAATATATTCCACAACGTCGGCGAGACGGGGTCCCCCATCAGGACGCCTGCGAGAGACTTCCATTCGTCGGACACCAACCCGCCGCAAGCCACGCGCAGGTTCATTTCTCGGTACAGCTTTCGCAAGAAGTCAAAATACGGACCCGTCAGGCCCATATCCTCTCATCTGCAGCCATAGTACCTCGTGGCTCATCGACGCGAATGCGTTGGACACATCCACGAAGGCTACATACAGTGTTTCACCGTCTGCTCGCGCCTTGTCGATCAGTGTCCGGAGGATGAACGGGTTGTTGTTGGTGCGATAACCCGGACGGAAGCCGTTTTGCGTGGGGGGAAGGATATTCGCCGCCTCGAGAACGGCGCCGAGCTTGAAGTTGTAAGCAATAGACAGCATCTTGTACACGCAGCTTTGAAGGCCAATGCCGCGGTATCCATCGGCGGTCGTCGGGTCCTTGCCGGGCTTGGGCACGCTGGAAATAATCGTCTGCAGAAAAGCGCCGGGAGCATCGCACTCCTGGAGACAGCGATTCAAGAACGCAAGCAGCTTTGCGTTCTCAATCCGCATCAGCGACGCGTAAGTCATCTGATCGAGACCTGGCACGCTCTTCAACCCTTTCCTCTTCAAGTATCCTTTCACTCGCTCCAAATCCTCCTCCGACAGCAGCACGTTCAGCTCCGGGAACCTCGAGGGCTGCGACCGGACCGGCATTGCTATCGCCCGCTCCATAATCCGCTCCAGCTCATCCACGTCGAACCCCACTGCCGCCGGGTCCTCGGGGGGTTCATGCGTACCCTGTACGCCTTCGTCACGTCCTCCAGCTCCACTGTGGGTTTTGCGGCCGTTGGCGGTCGCCGAATCTTGTTGACCATGTCCCAGAGACGAGCGGAGTCCAGCTGAGCCTCCCGCAGCTCCCGCAAAAACCATCGTGTAGCACCCTGTCGACGAGAGCGAGCAACGTGACGCTTGCTCTTCTTGGAACCACGTCCTGTTTTTATTCGTGGGCGCAATGGTGTTGGGGAGGGGGCAGGGAGGGAAGAGGAAACTTTGCAGACGGATGGAGCATCGTTTGGAGAGGCGGGGGTGTGGCAGTGGGTTCGGTACGTCCAGCCAGTCTCCCACACGTTCGTCGACCTCTAATTGCGTTCCCAGCTTGGCCAGTCGGTCCGCCTCGTTGTTCCCGACAACGTTTGAGTGGCCGCGAACCCAGTGGAACGCGACACTGCCTCTCCGTCTTCGCAGTTGGTGTTGGATTGCCACCAAGAGATCGCCGTTTGCGCAATGCCATCCCGTCTGTGCCAACAATGGACCCCAGTGGGCGATAGAGTGAATCGCATAAGTCGAGTCGGTGTAAACTTCCAGTGGCCAGTCTGAATGTGATGTTGCGAGCAGTGCCAGGACAGCGAATAGCTCCCCTCGATTGTTGGACTGCTCGCCCGGCACTCTCCAGGACGAGTTTCGGCACTTCTTTCCCGGCTTGCCCCAGTAAACTCCTGCTCCGGCTCGACCCTCCTCCCTAAAGAACGACCCGTCGACGTAAACCTGCCGCGGTGCCGCACCGGTATTGCACTTGCCGCCGTATGTGTATGTCGCCAGCTCTTCCTCGTCCATGACCTCGCTCATCAATTCCAAGAATCCTTCGTCTAACTCGGTCTCCCTCGGGACTTCCAGATCGCGCCGCCGAACACCATTTCCTGGCGCGACCTGTTTGTGCTGCACGCACTTCACCGCCAACTCGCAACGCAGAGGCGCGTGGTCCGTTACGGAGGGAACGTGATCCAGCACATCGAGTTGCTCGACACGGTGCGACGCGTGGTTTGGGATGAGGAGGTAGTCGACAATGGACTTGCCCTTGTCCTGGTGCTTGTCGACGCGCCCGTAGAAGGTGTATTTGCCGTGTTCCCCAGGTACCCCCGAGCAACCATTGACGATGCGAATTTGGTGTTTGGCACAGAGGTCGAGTAACCGGCGCCCTTGAGGGTTTGGTGTAATGTCGCTCGTGTCCTCGACAACGCGTGGTGGGTGGCCGTCAAATTCCGGGACACAAAAGCCCGGGCGTGCATTAAGGTCTCCGAGGACCGCGTAGTCGACTCCGCTCGCCTTGATATCTTCCAAGACACTGGTGAATGTCGGCCACGGCGCTAGTCCTTGCCATTCCTCGAAGTGCTTGGCTGCGCTAGAACCATCGCCAGCCACATACGCATTCATGATGAACATGTCGCCCACGCGCAGCACCAGAATATCCGGCGATGACCACTGCGGGCAGAGAGTGGCGTTGAGCGAGCTACGCACATAAGCCCCCACTCCTCCGTATGGGCCCTTTTTCTCTGAACCCGGCCGCCCCATCATAAAAAAATCGTACCCTGCCAGACCCCGCACCATATCCCTCTGCTCCGGCGCCAGATGTGTCTCCTGCACGAAGAACACATCTGCTCCTGTAATCAGTCCACACACATCGGGGCGAGTCAAGTTCACAACAAATTTGCCATCCATATTCCAGGATATCAAGACCAACTTCTCCGTTTGACTAGATTTCTGGACGCCAGTTTGTGCTTCCTCGCTCGCCCCAACTTCCTATTCCCGCTCCTTTCCCTTTCCGTCACCCTTCCGTTTCTTTCCCTGGCCCATCCGCTCCTCCAATGTCACGTGCATGCGCTCCAAAAGCGTCGAGCCCTCCGAACTCGAGCCCGCCCCATTAGACTCGTCCGGCCGCTGATAAGGATGGTAGGTGCGCTTGAGCTGCCCGCCCGCCAGTTGACCCCTGCCACGCGGCATGAAGGAGCCACGACCATGCATTGCGCCTCGAAAGTGCGGCGTCGCCCGCGGCAAAGGCTGGCGTCGCTCTGGCGTATTTGACGCACGCAGAGCCCTCGGACCCGTTGGAGGCGATGGCGACTCCGAGAAATACACCGATTGGCCCGCGGCATTAATGCCTGCCAGATGCGGCGAGGACAAAGGGCCGTGTGGGGCACTAACATGCGTTGAGTGAGTTGCGGGCGTAGTGGAGACGGCAAATGCCGGTGTCGTCCCGAATTGCAAAGGCTGAGTCGGAGCCATTTGCGGGGTCACGAAGATGGGGGTAGCGCTGAACGCAGGCCCAAAGGCGGGCCCAGCGCCGAGGATTCCGGCGCCGAATCCCTGTGGGCCTATGAAGGCGGGGCCGGAGTTGAAGGTCGGTGGGTGGTTGAACATGGACGTGGAGGTGGTCGTGGGCATGGCCGGGGTTGCGACGGCGTCGCCCATGCTCGTGTCGGCTGGAGCTGGGCCATAGCTTGTCCCGGCTGCCTGTGCCCGAGCGTCAACAAGTAGGGCCATGAAGCTTGCCGCTTCATCTTTGAGCTCGGCCAGAACTGTCCTGGCTTCCCCGACACTCCGGTTGACAAGTCCGATGAGTGAGCGGAGGTCGTCTGTGGTCTTTTGCGCCTCCTGCAAAATTCCTTCACAACGTCGGTCGTTGTGTCGGACGTGGCTGCAGCTTGCAAGGTTGCCAGGCTTGTAGCTGCGTCGGCTAGTGTCGCCGAAGCCGTCGCCGTTGCGGCGAGATTGCCATTGAGAGGACTAAAAGCCCCCGCAATGACCGTCGAGATATAGGTCTTGAGTTCGCCGCTTTCCGCCGTCGCTGCTGCCGCCGACTGCTTCGACTTTGCGGCGCCCCTTTTCTTGCTCGCTTGGGGTGTGCCGGGCGGATTCATGGACATGAGATGGTCCAAGGAGCGACTCGACTGGCCCGTCAATGGATGGTCTGTCGTCGTTCGTCTGGGGCCTGTCGGTGGGGCGTGCAGCGTTGGACCGAGTGCAGGGTCGGTTGTCGAGCGCGAAAGGGGTTGACCGGAATGAGACATGTAGTCGCCGCTGAGCGTATTCGTCGATGTTGTAGAGTAAAATTATGGGCGTAAAGCCGCCAGTAGAGTATGGATTATCGCTCGAAGGTAGGCTTTCGAGGCGGTCGAGGTAGCCCCTATTCACAGGTAGTGATGGTCGGGATGAAGATAGAGCCACATATGCAGAATTACGGTAAATCCGCCTACCTCAATGTAACCTGATTTTCGTGCGATTTTGACGCGGTTCTGAAGACCCAGGACGGGGATCGGATAGTTCACGTCTTGGACGCAACTGCCAAGCGCAAGCCTCATCGTGCATGACGACACCTGGGACACGATTGGCTTTGCACCCGACGAGAGAAGCCGGCTGGCGTCGGGAGATTCGACGAGGATGGTTCTGGACATGTCGCGTAGGGCTTGGCTCGACGGGTTAAGCGCGATAACGACAGGCTTCGCGCGTCCGATACTCCAGCGCTTTCCGCTGCCGCTCTCTGGTGGTGTAAGGTCCGGGAGCGCAATTGGAGCCAGCGGAACAATGCAAACTGAGCTGTGCAAGACGTTGGCCTCGTAAATGATACGTTGAGGCCCAAGAACGCGTTCTTCCTCCGCTTCCGGCGTTCTACGCGCAGTAAGACCAACGCGAATGTTGGCCGGCGCGTCGGCCGTGAGCGAAGCGGTCGAGGCAATGAAGGAGACGATCATGGGAGAGGTTCCTTTCCGGCCCTGCGGATCCCCTTTCAGCCGAACTTGGCGCTCGGTGGTCGGCCCGCTTCGGTCCATCCACGCAAAAGCCGTCTGCAGGGACGTGAATGTTGATACCACTACTCCAGCCTGGAGTAGTGGTATCAATAAAATGCCAACCCCGGTGAGCCCAGGTGCCAAACATCCCCCAGTACCCTGCTCTGCAGGCGCTACCAGTATCCAGCTGAGAGTGGTATTGTAAAGTTCAACAGTGTCCTTGCTGCCATGGTCAACTCGGAGCCTAAATGTTCCGCGGTGGAAAACCGGCACCCCCAATATATCGTGCGCAAACTCCCCGAACCGCGCTACGGCCTTTCTCGACGCCAGAATTGCGTGCAGAAATCGGTAAGCATCACCCGACTGCAAGTGAGCCCACAGAGTCGCATCAAGAGCGACGACATCTCGGAAGAACGCCGCACGCAAACGCGTCAAGTCCTCGCTGCCCTCGCACCGCAACAATGCGTGCGGCTCATCCTCTACCTGCGCCTCGCAGAACCGACACAAACGCTTATCCCGCGGGATATCACGGTTATTCCTGTCCCCGTAACGCTGGACTTCGATGCTCAGCGCGTGATTCGAGGTCAAGAGCCGCGTTAGGGCCTTGCGATGTGCTGGGTTGAGGATAGCCGTCAAATAGTGGCGGCGCCGCCGGATAACCAACTCCAAGACGCCGTTCCCGGATAGCTCCAGACGGTTCCTCAGCATCAGGCACTTGACGCTGGAGTCGATCACCGTCTGTAAAGCCGCGTCGGAGACACGGAGAAGGGAATCGCGTATCGTTGATATCCTGTCGCGATTGAGGAAGTCGGTTGGGTACATGAGAATCGGGGTAGGCTTCAGCGCAGCCAACGCATTCGCGATGTTCGAGGCCCAGCTGGGCTTCGGGGTGGGTTGCAAGGTCCACAGATCGAGCCCGTCGCGCATGGCGCAACGCAGAATGCGCGTATCGCAGATTCCAGCTGTGTATTGGGCCCGACCCAGGGCAAGCTCAAGTCGCCGGGTGCGGATGGGTTGGATGCCCGTTTCGGTGAACAGTGGGGCAAGGGTTGCGCGGGGTCCGACACCGAGTAACCGGCGCAGGAATTCATGCTGCACGGACTCCAGCAATTTGACGTTAGCGTCGATGTCGATGGAGATGTCCGCGGCGCGGGTCAGGTACGGGTCCACGCGAGCCATGTAGAGCTGGAGGCCGACCTTAACCGGCATGGAACCGATGCGGTGACGGAGCGCGAAGAGAGCGTTCATAGCATTGCGGGCCTTCGCCGCATAGTTCGTGTAGTTGAGTTCGAACAAGTTGGTGGTGTTGGACGAAAACCAGATCCCCTGAAACTTCTTCTCTTTCACCCACTTGACCTCTTGGTCGCCGATGCGGATCACCGGTAGCGGGTTGGGCGGCGGTCCGAAGAGCATGCCCTCCGTCTTTGGCACGCTAATATACGCCACCTTCCGGCCAGCCCATGTTTTCCAGTCGTCCGAGTGCTCTTGCAACCCGTCGGGGATTGTGCACATCGTGCCGTTATCGTCCGCCAGCTCTATCTGGTTCACAACACGGCCATGCAGCCTGACGTCGCCGTGGTGTTCCCGGACGCGGTAATCCGCGAAGAAGAGGTTCCAGAGTGTGGGAGAAGCCGAGTCGCCCGTCATCAGCCCAACTTCCGACGCGAAAGGCTCGTCGGCGCAGTTCCGCGTCGCGTAGCGCATCCGAGCGTAGATCATGCGCATGAAGTCGAACCAAGGCCCACCGACGCCCTTCCGATACAGGTCCACCCAGAGGGACGGCATGTCCGTGTAGGGAAACGCGTTCGTCGTCATGTCGCCAAACAGGACAAACAGCGTTTTCCCCTCCGCGCGGGCCCGAGCGATAGCCGCGGCCAAGATGAAAGCGCCATCCTCCGTGCGACGACCCTTCCGGAACCCGCTCTGCGAGTCGGGGATGATGTTCATGTCCTCCGCCCACGCACCCGCGCGACCGTCGAAGATCATGGTCATGACCCTCAGTAAGCAGCACTCCAGCCCTATGGCACGATAGCTCTCCGGGTCGAACGGGCACTTGCCGGGCTTGAGGATTCCGACCAGAATGGTGACCAGCCATCGGCGGGGCGTGTCCAACTCACGTTTTCCTGGAACCACCACCATGCACAGCCACACAAGCGCCAAAAACGGGCAGAAAGCCGCACGACGGCCCCTCGTAGCGCAGGCAAACAAGTGTACTGGATGGGAAAGGACTCTGGAGAGGTTCGGACGCACCAACCGCTCACCAAAGAGCAAGTCTGAGCAACCCATCCCCTCCTCCTTGCTCGCCACCAATCCAACGCAAGAGCACGGCACCAATAGTACGCGAGCTTGGTCAAATCCGACAAGCCCACAAAGCGAGAGCGGCATTCGCATGCGACTCGCAGGTACTCACTGCGCAAGCACTCGTGGATACCCTCCGGGGCCCCTCGGAATCCAGTTCGACCACGAGCCCGATACACCGGAACGCAGTCAATACACTCGTCCTGAGCCTCGACGCAGTTCAACAACAATATTTTCGTCACTCTACTACGTCAGTCATTGCATCGCGGAATGAAACGGGCGGCGCTCGGCAGAACTCGGGCTTCCTACTCCTGAGCGAAGTCCGACAACCGACTCCGGCTTCCTTCCATGTCGCAGCCATGTCGCGCAGCGTATGCAAGCATGCCGAGTTTCGGACGTCTGCATTCCGTGCACGCTGCGGCGGACGACGACAAACGACGAAAGAATGCCGACGTTCAACAAGTTGAACAAGTAACCGGTCGGTGCCTGGAAGTCAAATACTTATCTCGCTGCCGCAAGGCACACATGAACGGCGCACTCATTTGACCATCGTACCAGCACATGGCTTGTTTGTGCACTTCATGAACCCCGATATTCACCCATTCGGGCTCTCCATGTTCCATTCGCACCCAACCGATAGATTCCGGCCCGAAAGAGAGGGGGGGCAACGCGCATCGCTGCACTCTTGCAGCAAAGCTATCTAGAGGAAGTTGCGCTGTTCCTTCGTGCCGCTTCAGGCGCCAGGGTAGCGCTAATTCTGGGATGGATGGAGAGAGCTTGGTAGGTCGAGGTGGATGGGGATGTCCCGGGCAAGAGCCATTCTGCGAGGCGGTGGGTGCATGCGTTTCACTGATCACAACGGAATAGGTTTCTTGTCAACGCCCATAGCATACATTATGCGTTCTATGTATGTCGGTATCGGGGAGCCGCTTGTTTCTTGTAGGGACCGCTGCGGAATATAATTTCCTTTCCTTTCCTTTCCTTTCCGGCCCTCCTCGGGATTGAACCAGTGCCCTCCTGAGTACCACCGAAGGGTTGGCATTTTGTTCTGTTGATACCACTACTCCAGCCTGGAGTAGTGGTATCAATAAAATGCCAACCCCGGTGAGCCCAGGTGCCAAACATCCCCCAGTACCCTGCTCTGCAGGCGCTACCAGTATCCAGCTGAGAGTGGTATTGTAAAGTTCAACAGTGTCCTTGCTGCCATGGTCAACTTGGATCCTAAATGTTCCGCGGTGGAAAACCGGCCCTCCTCGGGGATTGAACCAGCGACCTCCTGAGTACCACCGAAGGGTTGGCATTTTGTTGATACCACTACTCCAGCCTGGAGTAGTGGTATCAACAATGAACACACAAGTCTGGTTTGTTCCTCGCACAACACATTGCAGTTGAACGCAGCCACCGATCCGCTTTATCAGTTCCTGCAACGTCGCGAACTTGCTGCGGGGAACGACCAAGAACACTCTGACGACCAACGTCGTCGAGTCAAGCCCGTAATGAGAAAACAACTCGCGGTGATACGCCGGGAAACGGAATACGCCTGAAATTGAGCGATTTTGGCGAATATTTACGCGGTGGAATCATCTCGAATAGGGCTAATCAGCGTTGTACCCGAGCGTTGGATTAGGCTTGAGTGAAGGGTGGATTAGCAGCCCCGACGCGTGTCATAGCGCTTAGGGCCGGCTAGAACATAAGTAGAACCTTAATCGGTTCCGCCTGGACAAGCGATGGGTGGCCAATAGCCTCGTTGGACGCCAAGCACACCAAAAGGGAAGGAAACGGATTAGGGCCTATCCATAGGAAACGACTGGTTTGGCTGTTCAGGAAGTCCGACATCTGTGATTAGCCGCGTTGGGGCTTAGGCACTGGAGTCTCGTGACCGCGACACCTCGGATTAGCCGGCTCGGCCTAATCGGAGACTCGGCAGCTTAGCCCGACTCGACGGACTAAGCAACAACGACTAATCGGACGGCGATTCTCCGGACATGAGAATCCATCAAGAATCGACAACCGGTTTCAGGAACGATTTCCTGGACGACTTTCCCCACACACACGCGACATGGGGGCACCACTGGAATCGGCTTACCCGTGGCAATCCACTACTGGCCAGGGAGGACCGCCGGGCGAACGGGATAAGACTGCCAAGCTATCCGGCAGCAGTCCAGTCAAGATCGACACTCGGCAATTGATCGGATTAGCGGCATGACGACGCCGGACAAGGATTTGCGCCTGTAGCCAATGAGAGGAGGCGCTTTACGGATTATCTGGATGTGTTTTGTTTGTTTGGTTGTGTTTGTACGCTACTCAGTGATGTATTTAACCAGCGTTTGGGGCCCTAGGTCCCTACGCAAACAGTACCCATCATATTTTGATTGCTATTTTGCGGGGTTTTGGAACAGAAGGCGAAGCGCCAGAAGTTGCAAATCCTAAGTTGGATTGACGGATCGGGATAAGAATCATTGAATTAAGCGATCGGACTTAGGTCCCTCGTCTTGGTTACGGTGATTAATCGAGGTTGAGCGTACCATGAGTTGTACCCAACGGGTTTGGCTGAAAGTTGGTACATAGGTAGCTAGAACATCCATATATGAGTTCACCAAGTTTGAAGCCACGGGCTGCACATCCACCCTCACAATTTGCCTCGCAACAACTTTGTTTCGCTTGACGATCGGGCGACTGTATACGGATTCAAAACCTTCGGACTTCGCTTCTCTCCTTCGGGGTAAAGGGGAGCTTAGACCAACACCTTCGGACAACACGGATACTGCAAGAGGCCGGCGTGTTACGCGTCAGAACCCTACGGGACAGCCAGTAGCAGGACCATCCAAACCGTCCAAACCAAAATCCAAATCTATCCAAGTCCAATCCACGGCCAAGGGAAAAGCTAAAGCCCAAGAATCCTCTGGTTCTGAACAAGAGGAATCTCTCGAGCAACAACTTAACTCCCAACCACTATCCATTTTGGACATTCCGGTTAATCCGGTTCCGATAAATTTTTGGGCTTATACACATCAGCCAGTCATGGCTCACCACGCGAATCAACAACAAAACGCGCAGCAAGGAGCGGCTGCTCAGGGAGGACCACAATTGGCGCAAGGGCCTAATCCAGGAGGTGCTAACGCGCCGCAAGGACAAGGACAAGGAGCTGGAGCGCCACCAGCACAAGGAGGAGCCGTACCGGGCTCAAGGACTTAATCCAGGTCAAGCTCAGGCTCCGCCTGCAGCGCGTCAAGGGTATAAGTACGGAGGACCAGTACAAGGCTATAAGATACCCGCGTCATGGAGTAGGGACCGACCAGGGTTCGATGGACGCAAAGCAGAGACAACGTTGTTGGAGTTTATTGAGTGCCTAAGAGAGGTATTCGAGAAAGGCGCGGTGACCGAGGAAGCGGCCAAGAAATCAACAACGATTGGTTTCCTGGATACGCTTCAATTGAAGGAGCAGTGGCGTGAGATTAAGGGCTACGATGGCAATACGACTTGGGAAGAATGGATCGAGAACGTGCTTAAGGATTATCCGGAAGTTCGTGATCGGGACAACGGGTCGGTGTCGGCATTAGAGACCTTAATCAAACAGGACGGTGGGATTCGGCGACGGGATGAGGGACCGCTTAGGCGGTTCGTTGTTTCCTTCCTTCATATAGTGAATAAGCTGATGAAGGCGCCGGCCGTTCTCACTAATCGAGATGCAGTGGCGTATTTTCTTCGAGCATTGGATGCCGATTTCTCTAGGGAAATGACCGAGTGCATGGGCGGATTATCGTTGACCCCTTGGCTGGGACAGCCGGCTAATCCGCATCATGTCCGCCGAAAAGACGATCCCTATTCAATTGAAGACGTAACCAAGCTAGCCGTCGCGTTAGCCGAACAGACGTTTGGCACTGTCAATGAACGTGGCGGATTATTGGGTAGTGATCCTAGCCAGTCCGGAGCTAATCGCTGGGCGGTTAAGCGAGAGGAAGAGGCAAGGGATCACCTTGGACAACAGATGGCTCAAATGCGAGACATTATGGATATCCATGCGTCAAAAATGGAGAGGGATATGAAGTCGTTTCAGGCTACTGTCGAGTCGGCAACCCGGGTTATGCAACAGAACCTTAACCCGGTTCGGAGGGAATTTACGGGGAACCCGCGGAAACGGATCACCAACATGTGGGGAAACCGTTTGGCGGGCCTTGTTCCTTCTGCAAAGGACCTCATGGCTGGGGTGTGTGTGAGATTAAGAAGAAGAAGTTGGCGAATGGGGAGATCCTACTCGAAACGGATACCTAAACTTACCTGGAGGATTCAAGATTCCGTCTTACTCTCCGGATTGGTCGAGGCTTCAAAACGTGGAAGAGTATTGGAGACGGACTAAGGCTGGCGAACCAACCTTAGCCCAACCCATTCCTAGACGACGACAGGCGGCTTTTATGATGGATATTGACGACGAACGGAACGACCACATCGGACAGTGGGAAGACACTTCGTACGACGAGCTAGTATCCAGACATGTGCAGCAAAATCTGCAGCAAGGGCGCGTCTACGCCGGGTCTTCATTAGGGCAATTGCAATCCCAGATGTACTATGGAGGCCCTAGCCAGCATCTTAATCCAGGAATGCGGGGATACCCGCCGCACCTTCAACCATGGGAAACGCCTTATCCGCATGGCATGGGAACGATGTTTAATCAGACTCCGATGACAGGGCCTGGAACGGGCCAGCATCACCATGCCGGGCCTGCAAATCCGGTTAACGAATTGGCCGAACAACTTGTTCAAATCATGAACTTGGGGAGGCGGCCTAATCAAGGACCGGATCACGGACGGGTTAACGACCAATTCCAAGTTTCCACTAGGAGCACGCCTCGGGGCAATAACCCTTCGGCGGGAGGTGGAAATTTCTAGAGAGTCCGAGGAAGGGGGCTGGGACCCGGACAAAACGGGTTTCTAGTACAGCAGGGCCCCCGGAGGACCGAACTACGTCTGTGGATAAGGCTACGCGGAGGAAGGAGAAGAGTGTGCGTTTTGAGGAGGAACCCTGAAGAGGAACCGGATGAAGGAGAAGGGGGCAGGATTCTGGGGAAAGAGGCTGTGGTGCCCAAACCGAACCGAACAGAGAAGACGCTGGGTAACCGGGAATCAGGGGAACGAGCGGAAGAAGCCGGCCCACGATTCTCGGAAAGGTCTTGGCGGATAGTCTCACGGCACGATGACCAAGGCATTCTAGAAGCCGTCGTTAATCGGGTGGAAAACATGCCCATGGCACCAATGACCGTTAAGGAACTGGTGGCCATGGCGCCCGGATTTGCAAAAAGCTTAAGGAATGTACTGTCTAGACGGGCGCCAGAAGATTAATCCACCGACCATGGAAGCAATGCTTAATCATGGTGGCGGATACCCGTTCCTGGAGGATGAAGGGACAATCTTCCTAGACGAAGATGCCGTATCACTGACGGATTTGCCGGAAGCAGATTGGTGTTACTTGGCAACCCAAGAAGACGTCGGAGTTGACCCGGGAGGGATTATCTGTGGGGATCCGGTTTTGCAATACATCTCCACAGTTCCCGACCGAAGAGATCCTAAACAAGTCTTCGCCGGCAAAGAGTCCACCTCGCTGAGGGTGCTTTATCCGACAGTCAACGCCATGCGCCAAGTTGAATGTGTGGTGGATAGCGGATCACAAATCGTATCCATGTCATTGGAGATGGCTGAGGATTTGGGATTGTCTTGGGACCCCAGGTCCAGATTTACATGCAGAGCGCGAATGGGCAGCTTAAGAAGTCGGCCGGCTTAGTGCGGAATGTGCCGTTCTTATTCGGGGACATTGCGGTCTATTTGCAGGTGCATGTAATCGAGGGTGCGGCGTACGATGTACTATTGGGGAGGCCGTTTGACGTGGTTACCGAGTCGGTAATCGCTAATCACCGAGATGGAAGACAGACTGTCCGGATACGCGATCCGAACTCGGACCGGCGTCTGGATATTCCTACTTTCCCACGGGGAAAGTTTTGGCAACGGTTAAGGCTAAACCAGAGACAGACGGACCGCGTCCTAATCGAGACATTCAGCCACTTTCGCAAGCGTTAGCAGCTAAGGTGGGATCGAATTGGGAAGGGAGGACGAAGTGGGCTGGAGGACCGGTCAAGGGACTATTCGAGAAAAACTTCCCGAAAGACCCTATCCGGGAAAAAGGGCCTAACCTGGATTCGAACCCACGACAGCCAAATCGGATACACAGGAAGGTGTCGGTGGAGGAAGTGGAAGATGAATACGAGCGAGACTTCCGCGAACGAAGGGATAGGGAAGCCAAGGATTCCACTCGGCTAAACCCGTAGCCCAGCAGACCAGGGATTCAACTCCCTATACGGATGGTGCCGGAAACAGACGGCCGAGGGATAGACAGTCCCGGCCGGAGACTTCCACGAAGGAACCATATCCGGAAGCTGTTCGACGCCGATTAAGGCGCATGGAAGGGGAGAGCGAAGACTCATCTGAAGAAGAAGATCCGAATGTTTACTCCCGCCATTTACCGGATAATCAATGGAATGGGAAGGGACAGGATTTTCGTCGATCTGGGAGGAGATAGAGGAGACACTTGGACTAGACGCTAATCTGAAGGATGCGGCAGTGCAATCGGGTTGGATCAGGACGGGGAGGTCGTGTCGAAGCCGTGATTGGTCCGCGGAATGGGAGGAATTTCAAAGGGGATGAGATTAAACAAGCCTATTTGCTAGCCTCGAAGGACTGCAAGGCCTTGGAGGAGGACCAAGAGGCGGCACAACTGTTTAACCAGTTTGTGGGTCTCGAACCGAAAGAATCTCTGGATGACGGACGGATCATGGAGGTGTTCACATTTGATGAGAGAGTGCTGATGAGCAAGCGGGATATCGTTCGCAAGGAGGAGGCGGCTAAGCGCGCGTATCGGAATAAGGCAAGGAACCTGCCTAAATCAACAAAGATTAGGGCGGCGTTCGCCACCAAGTACAAACCGGTAGCGCTCAAAGTGCGTCCGGTCTACACGGACTTGCCGGAAAAATTTCGGATTAAGCGGGAAATCAAGGGAGATCCGCTAAGGACATGCCGGAGCTGCCGGAGCGGCCTCCGGATTTTGTGCTGACAGGCAGGTACACCGAGGAGAGGAAAGCGATTATAGACAAGGCACATGCAGGGGATTTCCTAACCAAGGAGGAGAGGAAACTCGCGCATGAGTTTATGTGTCTGCATGAGTCGGCTTTTGCCTGGGATGACTCCGAGAGGGGTTCCCTTAAAGAAAGAATTTTTCCCTCCAATAGAAGTACCCACCGTGGAGCACAAGGTCCTGGATAGAGCGGAGTATTCCCATTCCAAGGGGACACCAAGAATTTTGCAAGGTGATTAAGAAGAAGATTGACGCGGGCGTTTACGAACCGTCTAACTCCTCTTACCGATCAAAATTCTTCGGAGTGCTCAAGAAAGATGGGAAGAGCATCCGATTAGTGCACGCTCTGGAACCTCTAAACGCAGTTACTATTGCTCACTCTGGAATACCTCCGGCTACCGAGGAATTGGCGGACCACTTCGCGGGAAGGGCCTGCGGAGGACTATTCGATCTCTACGCAGGATACGACCAAAGGGATTTGGCCGAGTCGTCTAGGGATTATACAACGTTCCAGACGCCGTTCGAGCCATGCGATTAGTGAAGTTGCCGATGGGATGGACTAATTCAGTTCCAATATTCCATGACGACGTAACGTATGTTCTCCTGGGATGAGATCCCTCACGTAACTATCCCATACATCGACGATGTGCCGGTCCGAGGACCGCCGACGGTATGAGGATAAGGATGGGAAGTGCGAAGTGATTAAGGGTAATCCGGGGATCAGGCGCTTTGTGTGGGAGCACTTTCAAAACCTGAATAGAGTTGTTCAGAGGCTGAAATATGCGGGTTTTACAATCTCGGGGCTTAAGACTGTGCTTGCGCGGATAGCTTTGAGGTGGTAGGGCACCAGTGTTCATACGAGGGAAGGCGACCGGCCACGGATAAGATGGGAGTAATATCTCGCTGGCCTCCGTTGGACGATGTCTCCCAAGTCAGACAATTCTTGGGGGGTCACCTATGTGAAGAACTTTATTAAGGATTTGGATTAATGGCGAGGCCATTGTACGATTTGCTTAAGAAAGACGCGGAGTGGGTTTGGGGAGAACGCGAACAAGCCTCGATGGACGCGATTAAGCGAGCAGTCGAGACCTGCGATGCCCTTCGTCCCTTAAACTACGACGAGACATGGGAAACCGTTGTCGCTGTTGACACTTCACACATAGCCGTGGGATTGGAAGTTTTCCAGATTGATCCGAATACCGGGAAGAAGTACTTCGCCAAGTTCGGATCCATCCCGCTTAATCAGAGAGAGCGAAATTTCTCCCAACCTAAACGAGAATTGTTTGGACTAAAACGAGCACTGGAGTATTTGCAGTACTGGATCCTAGGGTGTAGGAATCTAACGGTAGAAACGGATGCGCTGTACATCAAGGGAATGCTGGATAACCCGGGAATGGGCCCAAATGCGACCATTAACCGGTAGATCGAGCAAATCCTGATGTTCCACTTCACGTTGAAACACGTGAAGGGAGCGACGTTCTCACCAGATGGCCTATCCAGGCGACGGAAAGTGGAAGGAGACGAGGAGTTCAAGGATACTGAGGAAGGATTTGACGAGAACCCGCCGCCCGACGCGCATAAGGACTGGGATTACACTATCCAGCAACCTTTGGAGCTGGGGGAATTCATTGACCAGATTGACACGCGTGGGGGGGTTCTTGTTCGAGGCGAAAGATGCTTATCCAGAAGCATACGGCTACTTCGAACGGACTGTTGGGACGCATATGAGGACCGATTAAGGGAGGCGGAGGCTATCCGGGAGGCATACGCCCAAGAAAACGTGCAGCCACCCGAATACCTATCCTCGGATATCCGAGGCACGGAGCCGCTTCTGCCGTCGACAGCGTTCAAATGGGACGAGGCTAAACGCGAACCGTATAATGAGCAGCACAGAAGTGCAAATGCAATCCGGTTAGAAGCGAAGCTAGAAGACGTCAAAGCTTACATCAAATCAGGGTGTAAGCGCCCGGAAGGATGACGACTAAGAAGTTCCGAGACTTGGAGAAGTACGCCTCACAGTTCTTCGTCGGAAAGGATGGCCGGGTTATTCAGGAAGGGTTCGGAAGGAATGAACCGGTTAGTGGTGGAGAAAGAGCATCGCATGTTTATGATGAAGTCGGCGCATGATAGCCTCGGACATCACGGAGTCTTCGCAACGAAGTCCTTAATCGGCACGGCTCTGGTGGCCAGAACTCGAGTCGGACGTGGCTTGGTATGTCAAAACCTGCCACATGTCAGGTCCGGCAAAGGAACTTGGTTCGAATCCCGCCAGTGCCAACTATGACGCCGAGCTTATTCGCGAAAATAAACCCAAGCACAAAATACACCTTAATCGGATGAGGGAGAGGGTCTCGCAAGAGAAGATCGATGCGGCAAGGCGCTATGAACGCGCACGCGCAAAAACGATCAAGGATTATAAGTTTGTTCCGGCGATCTAGTGCTATGCAGAAACACGCAAATCGAGAAGAGTCTTAATCGCAAATCGAAGCTCAAGTACCTAGGACCTCTGGTCGTAATCAGGCGCACCAAGGGAGGCTCGTACTTAGTGTGCGAGCTTAACGGCGCGGTCTGGCCGGGGAAGATAGCTGCCTTCCGATTAGTGCCTTACGCGGCGCGAAAATCGATTGACATTCCCGGGTCAATTGAGAAGTGGCTGGACTTGACAGCCGCGGACATTGACCGATTAGCGGAAGTCCCCGATCAAGAGCCGGAGGACATCGGAAGAGACTGGCAATTCGATGAAGCTAACTTGGACTCGGACTCGGACGGGGAGTAGCTGAATAACACGAAAAGTCTTATTCAGCAAGCGGACATATACGTGGTGGTACAACGGTAAAGAGACACTAATCGAGGAATCCAAGCCCGGAGGGACTTGGATTACCGACGCTGACAAGCGGAGGCAACGCCGTGATTAACGTGGGAGTGGTCGCTAGGGACCTAAGCCGACTTGCCGGCCTTGCGCGTCTTGGACGACGACGCAACCGGAGTCGGCGGGCCAGCCTCCACCTGAGCACGGGGACCAGTGGGGATAGCCTTGGTCGACTTAGCCGAAGAGTTGGTAGTGGCGTGGCCAGCGAGATACACCTTGACGATGGCGGGGCCGAGACCGAGATCCATATCACTGTCGAAACGGATTAGCGCGGATCATGAGAACGGGGACGCAAAATCCGGGGACTGACGTGATACGGGCGGGGACGCGGATACCCTGGGTGCGAATAAGCTCCAAAACCTGCTCATGCTGCGAACGGCGCAGAAGGAACTCTTCGAGTTCGAAACTCATGCGCTGAACCGTGTTGATGAGCATGGAGTTAAGGGAGCGCTCCAAGTTAAGGATATCGTGGTTCTCCAGCTGGGCGATGAGCTTGGTGGCGTTGTCGTCCCAGACGGACGACAGAATAGCGCCCGGTTGGCAATCTGGCCGGAGACGGTGTTGGCGCCAAAGTCCCCAGTGGCGGAATTCTGCGAGAGAAGGAGAGAAAACGGATTAGCACAGGGATGACGGATTAACGATGACACACCATTGATCCGTTGCCAATCCGTTTAAGTGCAGCTTCAAGAGAGAAGCTAACGGACTTGTCGTTGAGCATCTTGTTCATGTTGGGTGTGTCGCGAGCGTTGGGCTTGATAATGGCCTTGATTTGCTCCTTAGCCGCTTCCTTGAGGACTTTCTTGGTCTCGGAAGCCTTGCCATCGGACTTAGCCTCGACTGGACCTTCGGCTTTGCTGGAGGCCTAAGACGGAGACAAGCTGGTTAAGTGACGTGGCTAAGGACTTGCGAACGAACGAACCGATTTGGTCTTCTTGTTCGGAAGCTCGTCCTGGGGAGACAACTGGTTAGAGTGAATAAACGAAAGGGGATGGATTATGGAATAACGCACCGGGCGCTTGTTCTCGCCTCCACGCTTGTTCACAGCGGCCGCGTCCTCCATGGGAACGTCGTCATCGATTATCATGACAGACGGGGACTTAGGGCGCTCGGCCGTAATCTCCGAGTCAGAGTCCGGAGCATCAAGATAGGCTTGAAGTTCGTCCTCCGGAGCCTAATCGGTTAAGCGGTCAGCCAACGAGCTTAATCAGGGTTATAACGTACCTCGAGACCGTAAGGCACGGACGAGTTCGCAACCAACTGAGCAATCTTGCGGTAAATCTCACCGACCGAGTCGGGCTTAGCCCAGTTCGGGTGGTTCTTGAGAATAACCGCGATAACTTGATTAAGCTTGTTGCGAACCGAGTTGAGGCACTCGACGATTTCGGGGACATGCGCAGCATGATCAAAGTGAGCAGGAGAGAAGTTCAACGACTAAGGGAAGTTGAATAAGGAGAAGAAGGCGGGAGGAATGCGTACCAAGACCGCGCCAAGGCGGTCAACGTCGTAGACGAACTGAACAGGGTCGCTCGAGCTGAGCTTCGTCTTGACTGCGATGCGAGCACGGTCGACGAGCTTGGTGAAGATGCGAGCACCATGCTTGGCGACGTGGTCGTCAAAGATGTCCTGGTCAAGGGGAACGACTTGGTTGTTGAGACTGCTCGCCATGCAAGCCGAGAAGGAGTGGGGAGTATGGGTGCAACAGTGGTCCATGGCTGGCTTTTATGTCGCAGAGGGCGGCGACCTTTTGAGAACGGGGGAGGGAGCCTAGCCACACATGAGACTACTACACCCATGCGGCGCAAGCCATGAGACCCAGATTTTTCGCGGTGTGCATGGAGATAATCAACAGAACACGCTGGAGGCATGCGGATAAGAGAAAATCAAACGTCCGGTTACAAAACTGGCGAAGGGTTTTCTCCTCGAAACCGATCATGCTGACAGGGGTGGTTGGATTAACGACCAGGATTAACGTCTCGTGGCTTATGCGGAGGATGCATATTTCCTGTAATCGGTACAGGACCTAGGACCTTGAATAGGCACTTAAGGATGCGGACGCGGGACCGGCTTAATCAGAGTGGGCGCAAGCTGTCAAGAGCCAAGGCGCTAATCGGAAGCTGTTGATCGGAGAAGCGTCAATCGCTTGGCACTGAGCAACAAAGATCCGGATTAGCCATCTCTCGAAGGCATGCTTGCATCACGAAGATTGGCGAGATAAGGCTCCCGGATTAGTGGGTAACTGAATAGTGAACACTAATCAGGCGGGAGACCTCGGTCTTAATCGGCCAGTGCGTGTTAAATCGGGTAAACACCCGTTTGATTCGTTTAGCCGTAAACACGGCGGGTACAGAAGATACATGATTAGATACCGTTAGCCAGGCGGACTTGCGGCGAACGGACGAAGAGGCCATGTCGGTGCGGTATGCGCCTTGCTGGAAGGAGAGCGAGAGGTTAATCTTACCCTCGCCCTCGCCGGCGTTCGGGTGCATAGACACTGGCGCAGGGAAAGAGAGAAAGAACGGATTAGCGAGGAGAGACGGCGAAATAAACAAGACGGACTAATCCAGTGCGACTCGTCCTTCTTGTTGATCGCGCCCGACGAGGTAGTCGACGGCGGCCGCCGTGTCCTTCTTGATCTGCTTGACCGGCACTCCATGGAGAAGACGATCGTCGCCGGAGCCGACGACGGTTCGGGTAATCAGCCGACGAGAAGATGGGACGGGATAAGCTCGCTTACCCGCGGGCGCGGAAGACCCAGTGATCCGGACAGAGTCCGGCCGGCTTGTCGTCGGTCTTGGACTTCTCGACGCTCTTCCTCGGTTTCTCGGGCTCGGCGGCCTTCTTGGGCTTAGCCGGTTTCTCGGCCTTCTCCATCGGTTCCTTCTCTTCGCCCTTAGCCGAGGCTGACGATAGTGTCAGAGGCCGAACGGGGGCGTAGAAAGAGCCGGATGGGGCAGGGGAAACAGACTTTCCTCGTCCGAATTGTCGACTGTGGCAGAGGAAACGCTAGGAAGGGAAAACGGATTAAGCAGGTTTGGAGCTATTCAAGACCGGGATTAGGACTTACGGATTGCGGATCGTCGCGCGCGGACGTTGGAAGATCTTCGGGTCAGAAGATGCCGAACCCGGATTAAGTTGGTCGGCATAAGACGGGCCCGACTTAAGCGGAGCGGCGGTCTTGACCTTCTTGATCTTCTCGGGCGGGCCGGCCGGCTGAGGCGTAGGAGAGCTACGACAATCCTGATTAGCGTGGCAAATCAGTGGTCAAAAGAAAATGGACTGACCGACGGGCGTTTAAGCAGAGCGGGCTGACTAACCGGGCGAAACCGCGGTCTCCGGACCGGATTCTTCGTCGGGTTCGCCTTCGCCGTCGACGTCCATTTCAGCGTCGGACTCGGGCCAACCCAACTGAGCCTTAGTCGGGCGTTCGCTATCCGAGACGCCGTAATCCGGGTCGTCCGAGTCGACGTCTGGCATTACAGGCTCAGACGGGTCGGGATTGCGGTAGCGGAAGAATTCGAGTTTGTAAGGGACGAAGAACTCGGCGATGGTTGGGAGCCGGTCTTCGTTGGGAGTGGGAATAGTGAAGTCAGACCGGAGAACGAACTATTCAGATTGTGGTCAGTTCCTGGACGTCGGCGAAAATTGCGGCGACGCACCTTGTCAAGTTCCAAGCAAGGGAAGAAACCGTATTCGGCCGGGATGAACTTGAGCTCGTCGTCGTCGGCGTCGATGATCACCTGGTAGATCGCGCAGCCGATCTCGTAGAGGCCGTTGGAGCGCGACGAGGAGTCTTGGAAGCGGTTCGTTCGAGCGACGAGATAGCGCTAAGAGTGGGTCAGAAGAGAGCTAGCAAAGGAAAAGAGGGAGGCGCACCACGGCCAGCAGTCCTTGTTGCAGCGCAAACCGAGCGTCGTCGACGGGGGCCGCGCGTCCGGCGAAGTGGCCGCGAATAAGAGTGAGAAGGGGGTTGGCCAAAGGAGCGTTGAGGGCACGCCAGGCAGGGTGGTGGCTGGGCTTGATACGCTTGAGGCCTTCAGGACGGAGGCCAGAGGGGCGTTTGGGAGCGACGGGGGACGACATGGAGGGGAAGAGCAAGGGGGAAAATGCCCTGTTTTCCGACGCCCAGTTAGTTTTACAAGGGGTCGGAAAGCGCAGCATTTTCTAGACTAAAAAGAAGCTTGCCGATGAATTGAAGCTAAAGAAGCTTCCGCGGAGTCATCGTGCGGCGTTTAGAATGACAGATGGGCCTCGTGGGCGAAGAACAATCTAAACGCTGGGAAAACCCGAGCTTAAAACTCAGGGCGGTTGTCAGGGCGTGGAGAATCGGATTAAGGACGGGGCACAAAAATTTTACAAAGTCCCTATCCCTTAATGCGGTGGAAGGATTTCCCCTAGGAAGATCACTGGCTAAGGAGTTGGCTAGCCGGATTTGAAGCAGGGACGCTGGGGCAATGAAAGGGGCTAAGCTTAAATCAGGCAGAGACGCGGATGGGATCGGCGAAGGACTTAGAGCTGAAAAATTTTCTGAGTACTATGGAGGGCCTAATCGACTGGGGGCAGTCGAGGTTTGAAAACGGGGGAGATGATACGCCGGGAAACGGAATACGCCTGAAATTGAGCGATTTTGGCGAATATTTGCGCGGTGGAATCAACTCGAATAGGGCTAATCGGTGCTGTACCCGAGCATTGGATTAGGCTTGAGCGAAGGGTGGATTAGCAGCCCCGACGCGTGTCATAGCGCTTAGGGCCGGCTAAAACAGAAGTAGAACCTTAATCGGTTCCGCCTGGACAAGCAATGGGTGGCCAATAGCCTCGTTGGACGCCAAGCACACCAAAAGGGAAGGAAACGGATTAGGGCCTATCCATAGGAAACGACTGGTTTGGCTGTTCAGAAAGTCCGACATCCGTGATTAGCCGCGTTGGGGCTTAGGCACTGGAGTCTCGTGATCGCGACACCTCGGATTAGCCGGCTCGGCCTAATCGGAGACTCGGCAGCTTAGCCCGACCCGACGGACTAATCAACAACGACTAATCGGACGGCGATTCTCCGGACATAGAATCCATCAAGAATCGACAACCGGTTTCAGGAACGTTTTCCTGGACGGCTTCTCCCTACGCACACGACATGGGGGGCACCACTGGAATCGGCTTACCCGTGGCAATCCACTACTGGTCAAAGGGGACCGCCGGGCAAACAGGATAAGACTGCCAAGCTATCCGGCAGCAGTCCAGTCAAGATCGACGCTCGGCAATTGATCGGATTAGCGGCATGACGAAGCCGGACAAGGATTTGCGCCTGTAGCCAATGAGAGGAGGCGCTACGGATTATCTGGACGTGTTTTGTTTGTTTGGTTGTGTTTGTACGCTACTCAAGGATGTATTTAACCAGCGCTTGGGGCCCTAGGTCCCTACGCAAACAGTACCCATCATATTTTGATTGCTATTTTGCAGGGTTTTGGAACAGAAGGCGAAGCGCCAGAAGTTGCAAATCCTAAGTTGGATTGACGGATCGGGATAAGAATCATTGAATTAAGCGATCGGACTTAGGTCCTCGTCTTGGTTACGGTGATTAATCGAGGTTGAGCGTGCCGGTGCTCCCTCTGAGCGGGCTCAGGGATCGGATTAAGGAAGTTGAGCTAGCTTCGGCGCCCTTGGATAAGGACTGGGACTTGGTCGAGCGTACTGCGGTGCTCTCCGGTGTTAACTAAACGAGATCGAGCGTACTGGTGCTCTCTCGGCTTCGGTGTTTTGTGGTTAAGGATTAGATTAAGGGAACGACCCTTGAGTTTTTGGCTTTGTTGGTTGGGTTCGGACAGACCGTCTGGGTCTGGTCGATCGAGTTGGGAAAAGCTCTCAAATCGAAACTACACAAGACAATAATCACTCCGTGATTATCCTTGAATCAAACACTCGGATTAGCATCTGCCTTCGGTCTATCCAAGACCGAACCCACTTAATCGGTTTCCCGGAAACGCGATTAGTGAAATCTCTGATTAAGGAGTTTTCCAAACTTCTGATTAGTGTTCAAAATCTCCACAAACCCCACAACTCAACCCTTGTTGGCTCTGTACTTTGGGGCCAATACTCGTATTAGTGATAGTTACTAGGAACACTTGTGGTGGTCTTTTGCTTGGTCGGTATCTTTTGTTATATAGGAAAAGTCACTTTTCTGAGTGTTGGTGTTTTTCCTGGTACTAGCCAATAGCTCGTCTATCATCTGGAGCCCACCGCGAGGGGTTGTGGATTTATTTTGAACCTTCTCTGGATAAGGATTATTCCTGATTAAGAGAGAAAACAATCGACACTAGGTTTGGTTCGGCAGAATCATTCCACCCGCAAAGAAACCGGATTACAGTCGCCGATCGTCAAGCGAAACATGACCAGACACCGAAACAAGCCCAAGCGCTGCCTCAGGATACATTATTCGGTTCAGTACACTGGTGTACCTGGGGTTTTCGAGGTCGGTGAATTCGATGGCATCATTTATTTTATGTAATACTTGCCCAAATAGACGCTCGGTTTGCGCTGCAACAAGGACTGCTGGCCGTGGTGCGCCTCCCTCTTTTCCTTTGCTAGCTCTCTTCTGACCCACTCTTAGCGCTACCTCGTCGCCCGAACCGACCGCTTCCAAGACGCGTCGTCGCGTTCAAACGGCCTATACGAGATTGGCTGCGCGATCTACCAGGTGATCATCGACGCCGACGACGACGAGCTCAAGTTCATCCCGGCCGAATACGGCTTCTTCCCTTGCCTGGAACTTGACAAGGTGCGTCGCCGGAATTTTCGCCGATGTCCAGGAACTGACCACAATCCGAATAGTTCGTTCTCCGGTCTGACTTCACTATCCCTACCCCCAACGAAGACCGGCTCCCCACCATCGCCGAATTCTTCGTTCCTTACAAACTCGAATTTTTCCGCTACCGCAATCCCGATCCGTCTGAGCCTGTAATGCCAGACGTCGACTCGGACGACCCGGATTACGGCGTCTCGGATAGCGAACGCCCGACTAAGGCTCAGTTGGGTTGGCCCGAGTCCGACGCAGAAATGGACGTCGACGGCGAAGGCGAACCCGACGAAGAATCCGGTCCGGAGACCGCGGTTTCGCCGGTTAGTCAGCCCGCTCTGCTTAAACGCCGTCGGTCAGTCCATTTTCTTTTGACCACTGATTTGCCACGCTAACCAAGATTTTTCATAGCTCGCCTACGCCTCAGCCGGTCGTTCCGCCCGAGAACGTCAAGAAGGCCAAGACCGCCGTTCCGGCTAAGCGTGGCCAATCATTTGCCAACCAGCTTAATCCGGGATCGGAGCTCTCTGACCCTAAGGTTCTCCAGCGCCCGCGTCGCGACGTACCGCAATCCGTAAGTCCCAATTCCTCCTCGATTAACTCCGAACCCGCTTAATCCGTTTTCCCCGTAGCGTTTCGTCGGCGACAGTCGGCAACGGGGACGACGAAGCCCTATTTCCACTCCCCCATCCGGCTCTTTCTACGCCCCCGTTCGGCCTCTGACACTATCGTCAGCCTCAGCTAAGGGCGAAGAGAAGGAACCGATGGAGAAGGCCGAGAAACCGGCTAAGCCCAAGAAGGCCGCCGAGCCCGAGAAACCGAGGAAGAGCGTCGAGAAGTCCAAGACCGACGACAAGCCGGCCGGACTCTGTCCGGATCACTGGGTCTTCCGCGCCGCGGGTAAGCGAGCTTATCCCGTCCCATCTTCTCGTCGGCTGATTACCCGAACCGTCGTCGGCTCCGGCGACGATCGTCTTCTCCATGGAGTGCCGGTCAAGCAGATCAAGAAGGACACGGCGGCCGCCGTCGACTACCTCGTCGGGCGCGATCAACAAGAAGGACGAGTCGCACTGGATTAGTCCGTCTTGTTTATTTCGCCGTCTCTCCTCGCTAATCCGTTCTTTCTCTCTTTTCCAGCCCAAGTGTCTATGCACCGAACGCCGGCGAGGGCGAGGGTAAGATTAACCTCTCGCTCTCCTTCCAGCAAGGCGCATACCGCACCGACATGGCCTCTTCGTCCGTTCGCCGCAAGTCCGCCTGGCTAACGGTATCTAATCATGTATCTTCTGTACCCGCCGTGTTTACGGCTAAGCGAATCAAACGGGTGTTTACCCGATTTAACACGCACTGGCCGATTAAGACCGAGGTCTCCCGCCTGATTAGTGTTCACTATTCAGTTACCCACTAATCCGGGAGCCTTATCTCGCCAATCTTAGTGATGCAAGCATGCCTTCGAGAGATGGCTAATCCGGATCTTTGTTGCTCAGTGCCAAGCGATTGACGCTTCTCCGATCAACAGCTTCCGATTAGCGCCTTGGCTCTTGACAGCTTGCGCCCACTCTGATTAAGCCGGTCCTGCGTCCGCATCCTTAAGTGCCTATTCAAGGTCCTAGGTCCTGTACTTCGATTACAGGAAATATGCATCCTCCGCATAAGCCACGAGACGTTAATCCTGGTCGTTAATCCAACCACCCCTGTCAGCATGATCGGTTTCGAGGAGAAAACCCTTCGCCAGTTTTGTAACCGGACGTTTGATTTTCTCTTATCCGCATGCCTCCAGCGTGTTCTGTTGATTATCTCCATGCACACCGCGAAAAATCTGGGTCTCATGGCTTGCGCCGCATGGGTGTAGTAGTCTCATGTGTGGCTAGGCTCCCTCCCCGTTCTCAAAAGGTCGCCGCCCTCTGCGACATAAAAGCCAGCCATGGACCACTGCTGCACCCATACTCCCCACTCCTTCTCGGCTTGCATGGCGAGCAGTCTCAACAACCAAGTCGTTCCCCTTGACCAGGACATCTTTGACGACCACGTCGCCAAGCATGGTGCTCGCATCTTCACCAAGCTCGTCGACCGTGCTCGCATCGCCGTCAAGACGAAGCTCAGCTCGTCTACACGCGTTGACCGCCTTGGCGCGGTCTTGGTACGCATTCCTCCCGCCTTCTTCTCCTTATTCAACTTCCCTTAGTCGCTGAACTTCTCTCCTGCTCACTCGATCATGCTGCGCATGTCCCCGAAATCGTCGAGTGCCTCAACTCGGTTCGCAACAAGCTTAATCAAGTTATCGCGGTTATTCTCAAGAACCACCCGAACTGGGCTAAGCCCGACTCGGTCGGTGAGATTTACCGCAAGATTGCTCAGTTGGTTGCGAACTCGTCCGTGCCTTACGGTCTCGAGGTACGTTATAACCCTGATTAAGCTCGTTGGCTGACCGCTTAACCGATTAGGCTCCGGAGGACGAACTTCAAGCCTATCTTGATGCTCCGGACTCTGACTCGGAGATTACGGCCGAGCGCCCTAAGTCGCCGTCTGTGATGATAATCGATGACGACGTTCCCATGGAGGACGCGGCCGCTGTGAACAAGCGTGGAGGCGAGAACAAGCGCCCGGTGCGTTATTCCATAACCCATCCTTTTCGCTTATTCACTCTAACCAGTTGTCTCCCCAGGACGAGCTCCCGAACAAGAAGACCAAATCGGTTCGTTCATTCGCGAGTCCTTAGCCACGCCACTCTAACCAACTTGTCTCCGTCTTAGGCCTCCAGCAAAGCCGAAGGTCCAGTCGAGGCTAAGTCCGATGGCAAGGCTTCCGAGACCAAGAAAGTCCTCAAGGAAGCGGCTAAGGAGCAAATCAAGGCCATTATCAAGCCCAACGCCGCGACACGCCCAACATGAACAAGATGCTCAACGACAAGTCCGTTAGCTTCTCTCTTGAAGCTGCGCTTAAACGGATCGGCAACGGATCAATGGTGTGTCATTGTTAATCCGTCATCCCTGTGCTAATCCGTTTTCTCCTTCTCTCGCAGAATTCCGCCACTGGGGACTTTGGCGTTTCGAACTCGAAGAGTTCCTTCTGCGCCGTTCGCAGCATGAGCAGGTTTTGGAGCTTATTCGCACCCAGGGTATCCGCGTCCCCGCCCGTATCACGTCAGTCCTGGATTTGCGTCCCCGTTCTCATGATCCGCGCTAATCCGTTTCGACAGTGATATGGATCTCGGTCTCGGCCCCGCCATCGTCAAGGTGTATCTCGCTGGCCACGCCACTACCAACTCTTCGGCTAAGTCGACCAAGGCTATCCCCACCGGTCCCCGTGCTCAGGTGGAGGCTGGCCCTTCGACTCCGGTTGCGTCGTCGTCCAAGACGCGCAAGGCCGGCAAGTCGGCTTAGGTCCTTAGCGACCACTCCCACGCTAATCACGGCGTTGCCTCCGCTTGTCAACGTCGGTAATCCAAGTTCCTCCGGGCTTGGATTCCTCGATTAGTGTCTCTTTACCGTTGTACCACCACGTATATGTCCGCTTGTTGAATAAGACGTTTCGTGTTATTCAGCTACTCCACGTCCGAGTCCGAGTCCAAGTTAGCTTCATCGAATTGCCAGTCCCTTCCGATGTCCTCCGGTTCTTGATCGGGGACTTCCGCTAATCGGTCAATGTCCGCGGCTGTCAAGTCCAGCCACTTTTCAATTGACCCGGGAATGTCAATCGATTTTCGCGCCGCGTAAGGCACTAATCGGAAGGCAGCTATCTTCCCCGGCCAGACCGCGCCGTTAAGCTCGCACACTAAGTACGAGCCTCCCTTGGTGCGCCTGATTACGACCAGAGGTCCTAGGTACTTGAGCTTCGATTTGCGATTAAGACTCTTCTCGATTTGCGTGTTTCTGCATAGCACTAGATCGCCCGGAACAAACTTATAATCCTTGATCGTTTTTGCGTGCACGCGTTCATAGCGCCTTGCCACATCGATCTTCTCTTGCGAGACCCTCTCCCTCATCCGATTAAGGTGTATTTTATGCTTGGCTAAAGCTTTGGCCCTTAATCCGACCAGAGTAGAGGTGGAAATAAATCCTCCCGGGTAATCAACAAGCCATGTTGCTTCCACTATGTCCAGCGGCAGTATCGGGTGGCATCCGGTTACCGCGAAATACGGCGAGCAACCTAATCCTCGTCGGACCGTAACTCGGTCAGCCCACACCACTTGCGGCAGGAACCAATACCACTTGGAGCCATTTCCGCCTGTTGCCTTGGCTAGTGATTGCCGAATATCCGCATGCCCGCGTTCTACCGGGCCATTGGCTTGCGAGTTATATGGAGAGATTCTGATCCCTGTTATTCCGTACTTCCTGGCTAACCACTCCACCGCGGCTAAGAACTGAGGTGCATTATCGGTTACTATCTCTCGTGGGCATCCCCAGCGGCAGATAATATTTTCCAACAAAAACATGGCTAAGGCCTGCGTGGTGTCCGAGCGCAAAGCCTTGACTTCCAACCACCGGCTTAGCGAGTCCCCTGGCCGCCACCACTAGCTTATGCCCATTCGACACCTCGCTCATGACCATCACATCCCCATGAATTTTTGCAAATAAGCTCGGCGTCATAGTTGGTACTGGCGGGATTCGAACCAAGTTCCTTTGCCGGACCTGACACATGTGGCAGGTTTTGACATACCAAGCTACGTCCGACTCGAGTTCCTGGCCACCAGAGCCGTGCCGATTAAGGACTTCGTTGCGAAGACTCCGCGATGTCCGAGGCTATCATGCGCCGACTTCATCATAAACATGCGATGCTCTGGCTCCACCACCAGCCGGTGCATTCCTTCCGAGCCCTTCCTGAATAACCGGCCATCCTTTCCGACGAAGAACTGTGAGGCGTACATTTCCAAGTCACGGAACTTCTTAGTCGTCATCCCTTCCGGGCGCTTACATCCTGATTTGATATAAGCTTTGACGTCTTCTAGCTTCGCTTCTAACCGGATTGCATTTGCACTCCTGTGCTGCTCATTATACGGTTCGCGTTTAGCCTCGTCCCATTTGAACGCTGTCGACGGCAGAAGCGGCTCCGTGCCTCGGATATCCGAGGATAGGTATTCGGGTGGCTGCACGTTTTCTTGAGCGTATGCCTCCCGGATAGCCTCCGCCTCCCTTAATCGGTCCTCATATGCGTCCCAACAGTCCGTTCCGGCAGCCGTATGCTTCTGGATAAGCATCTTTCGCCTCGAACAAGAACCCCCACGCGTGTCAATCTGGTCAATGAATTCCCCCAGCTCCAAAGGTTGCTGGATAGTGTAATCCCAGTCCTTATGCGCGTCGGGCGGCGGGTTCTCATCAAATCCTTCCTCAGTATCCTTGAACTCCTCGTCCCCTTCCACTTTCCGTCGCCTGGATAGACCATCGGGCGGGAACGTAGCACCCTTAACATGTTTTA
Organism: Mycena chlorophos; assembly: GCA_014461115.1. Lineage (NCBI taxonomy): Eukaryota > Fungi > Basidiomycota > Agaricomycetes > Agaricales > Mycenaceae > Mycena > Mycena chlorophos. Next base: position 341,619 of record JACAZE010000007.1, on the reverse strand, counting down.
ATTTGAACTTGAACATGAGTATTTGCTCGATCCAACGATTAATAGTGGCATTTGGGCCCATGCCAGGATTATTTAGCATCCCTTTCACATAAAGTGCATCCATTTCTACCACCAGACACCTACATCCTAGGAGCCAGTACTGCAAATACTCCAGTGCTCGCTTTAGTCCAAACAATTCTCGTTTAGGTTGGGAGAAATTTCGCTCTCTCTCTGATTAGGGGATGGATCCGAACTTGGCGAAGTACTTCTTCCCGGTATTCGGATCAATCTGGAAAACTTCCAATCCCACGGCTATGTGTGAAGTGTCAACAGCGACAACGGTTTCCCATGTCTCGTCGTAGTTTAAGGGACGAAGGGCATCGCAGGTCTCGACTGCTCGCTTAATCGCGTCCATCGAGGCTTGTTCGCGTTCTCCCCAAACCCACTCCGCGTCTTTCTTAAGCAAATCGTACAATGGCCTCGCCATTAATCCGAAATCCTTAATAAAGTTCTTCACATAGGTGACCACCCCCAAGAATTGTCTCACTTGGGAGACGTCGTCCAACGGAGGCCAGCGAGATATTACTCCCACCTTATCCGTGGCCGGTCGTCTTCCCTCGTATGAACACTGGTGCCCTACCACCTCGAAGCTATCCGCGCAAAGCACAGTCTTAAGCCCCGAGATTGTAAAACCCGCATATTTCAGCCTCTGAACAACTCTATTCAGGTTTTGAAAGTGCTCCCACACAAAGCGCCTGATCCCCGGATTACCCTTAATCACTTCGCACTTCCCGTCCTTATCCTCATACCTCGTCGGCGGTCCCCGGACCGGCACATCGTCGATGTATGGGATAGTTACGTGAGGGATCTCATCCCGGAGAACATACGTTACGTCGTCATGGAATATTGGAACCGAATTAGTCCATCCCATCGGCAACTTCACTAATCGCATGGCTCCGAACGGCGTCTGGAACATTGTATAATCCCTAGACGACTCGGCCAAATCCCTTTGGTCGTATCCTGCGTAGAGATCGAATAGTCCTCCGCAGGCCCTTCCCGCGAAGTGGTCCGCCAATTCCTCGGTAGCCGGAGGTATTCCAGAGTGAGCGATAGTAACTGCGTTTAGAGGTTCCAGAGCGTGCACTAATCGGATGCTCTTCCCATCTTTCTTGAGCACTCCGAAGAATTTTGATCGGTAAGAGGAGTTAGACGGTTCGTAAACGCCCACGTCAATCTTCTTCTTAATCACCTTGCAAAATTCTTCGAATTGTCCCCTTGGAATGGGAATACTCCGCTCTATCCAGACCTTGTGCTCCACAGTGGGTACTTCTATTGGAGGGAAAAATTCTTTCTTAAGGGAACCCCTCTCGGAGTCATCCCAAGCGAAAGCCGATTCATGCAAACACATAAACTCATGCGCGAGTTTCCGTTCCTCTTCGGTTAAGAAATCCCCTGCATGAGCCTTGTCTATGATTGCTTTCCTCTCCTCGGTGTACCTCCCTGTCGGCACGAAATCCGGAGGCCGCTCTGGCAGCTTCGGCATATCCTTAAGCGGATCTCCCTTGATTTCCCGCTTAATCCGAAATTTTTCCGGCAAGTCCGTGTAGACCGGACGCACTTTGAGCGCTACCGGTTTGTACTTGGTGGCGAACGCCGCCCTAATCTTCGTTGATTTAGGCAGGTTCCTTGCCTTATTCCGATACGCGCGCTTAGCCGCCTCCTCCTTGCGAACGATATCCCGTTTGCTCATCAGCACTCTCTCATCAAATGTGAACACCTCCATGATCCGTCCGTCATCCAGAGATTCTTTCGGTTCGAGACCCACAAACTGGTTAAACAGTTGTGCCGCCTCTTTGTCCTCCTCCAAGGCCTTGCAGTCCTTCGAGGCTAGTAAGTAGGCTTGTTTAATCTCATCCCCTTTGAAATTCCTCCCATTCCGCGGACCAATCACGGCTTCGATTACGACCTCCCCGTCCTGATCCAACCCGAATTGCACTGCCGCATCCTTCAGATTAGCGTCTAGTCCAAGTGTCTCCTCTATCTCCTCCCAGATTGACGAAAATCCTGTCCCTTCCCATTCCATTGATTATCCGGTAAATGGCGGGAGTATACATTCGGATCTTCTTCTTCAGATGAGTCTTCGCTCTCCCCTTCCATGCGCCTTTAATCGGCGTCGAACAGCTTCCGGATATGGTTCCTTCGTGGAAGTCTCCGGCCGGGACTGTCTATCCCTCGGCCGTCTGTTTCCCGGCACCATCCGTATAGGGAGTTGAATCCCTGGTCTGCTGGGCTACGGGTTTAGCCGGAGTGGAATCCTTGGCTTCCCTATCCCTTCGTTCGCGGAAGTCTCGCTCGTATTCATCTTCCACTTCCTCCACCGACACCTTCCTGTGTATCCGATTTGGCTGTCGTGGGTTCGAATCCAGTTAGGCCCTTTTTCCCGGATAGGGTCTTTCGGGAAGTTTTTCTCGAATAGTCCCTTGACCGGTCCTCCAGCCCACTTCGTCCTCCCTTCCCAATTCGATCCCACCTTAGCTGCTAACGCTTGCGAAAGTGGCTGAATGTCTCGATTAGGACGCGGTCCGTCTGTCTCTGGTTTAGCCTTAACCGTTGCCGAAAACTTTCCCCGTGGGAAAGTAGGAATATCCAGACGCCGGTCCGAGTTCGGGTCGCGTATCCGGACAGTCTGCCTTCCATCTCGGTGATTAGCGATACCGACTCGGTAACCACGTCAAACGGCCTCCCCAATAGTACATCGTGCACGCACCCTCGATTACATGCACCTGCAAATAGACCACAATGTCCCCGAATAAGAACGGCACATTCCGCACTAAGCCGGCCGACTTCTTAAGCTGCCCGTTCGCGCTCTGCATGTAAATCTGGACTTCGGGGTCCCAAGACAATCCTAAATCCTCAGCCATCTCCAATGACATGGATAGGATTTGTGATCCGCTATCCACCACACATTCAACTTGGCGCATGGCGTTGACCGTCGGATAAAGCACCCTCAGCGAGGTGGACTCTTTGCCGGCGAAGACTTGTTTAGGATCTCTTCGGTCGGGAACTGTGGAGATGTATTGCAAAACCGGATCCCCACAGATAATCCCTCCCGGGTCAACTCCGACGTCTTCTTGGGTTGCCAAGTAACACCAATCTGCTTCCGGCAAATCCGTCAGTGATACGGCATCTTCGTCTAGGAAGATTGTCCCTTCATCCTCCAGGAACGGGTATCCGCCACCATGATTAAGCATTGCTTCCATGGTCGGTGGATTAATCTTCTGGCGCCGTCTAGACAGTACATTCCTTAAGCTTTTTGCAAATCCGGGCGCCATGGCCACCAGTTCCTTAACGGTCATTGGTGCCATGGGCATGTTTTCCACCCGATTAACGACGGCTTCCAGAATGCCTTGGTCATTGTACCGTGAGACTATCCGCCAAGACCTTTCCGAGAATCGTGGGCCGGCTTCTTCCGCTCGTTCCCCTGATTCCCGGTTACCCAGCGTCTTCTCTGTTCGGTTCGGTTTGGGCACCACAGACTCTTCCCCCAGGATCCTGCCCCCTTCTCCTTCATCCGGTTCCTCTTCAGGCTCCTCCTCAAAACGCACACTCTTCTCCTTCCTCCGCGTAGCCTTATCCACAGACGTAGTTCGGTCCTCCGGGGGCCCTGCTGTACTAGAAACCCGTTTTGTCCGGGTCCCAGCCCCCTTCCTCGGACTCTCTAGAAATTTCCACCTCCCGCCGAAGGGTTATTGCCCCGAGGCGTGCTCCTAGTGGAAACTTGGAATTGGTCGTTAACCCGTCCGTGATCCGGTCCTTGATTAGGCCGCCTCCCCAAGTTCATGATTTGAACAAGTTGTTCGGCCAATTCGTTAACCGGATTTGCAGGCCCGGCATGGTGATGCTGGCCCGATCCAGGCCCTGTCATCGGAGTCTGATTAAACATCGTTCCCATGCCATGCGGATAAGGCATCTCCCACGGTTGTAGGTGCGGCGGATACCCCCGCATTCCTGGATTAAGATGCTGGCTAGGGCCTCCATAGTACAACTGCGATTGCAGTTGCCCTAATGAAGACCCGGCGTAGACGCGCCCTTGCTGCAGATTTTGCTGCACATGTCTGGATACTAGCTCGTCGTACGAAGTGTCTTCCCACTGTCCGATGTGGTCGTTCCGTTCGTCGTCAATATCCATCATAAAAGCCGCCTGTCGTCGTCTAGGAATGGGTTGGGCTAAGGTTGGTTCGCCAGCCTTAGTTCGTCTCCAATACTCTTCCACGTTTTGAAGCCTCGACCAATCCGGAGAGTAAGACGGAATCTTGAATCCTCCAGGTAAGTTTAGGTATCCGTTTTCGAGTAGGATCTCCCCATTCGCCAACTTCTTCTTCTTAATCTCACACACACCCCAGCCATGAGGTCCCTTGCAGAAGGAACAAGGCCCGCCAAACGGTTTCCCCACATGTTGGTGATCCGTTTCCGCGGGCTCCCCCGTAAATTCCCTCCGAACCGGGTTAAGGTTCTGTTGCATAACCCGGGTTGCCGACTCGACAGTAGCCTGAAACGACTTCATATCCCTCTCCATTTTTGACGCATGGATATCCATAATGTCTCGCATTTGAGCCATCTGTTGTCCAAGGTGATCCCTTGCCTCTTACTCTCGCTTAACCGCCCAGCGATTAGCTCCGGACTGGCTAGGATCACTACCCAATAATCCGCCACGTTCATTGACAGTGCCAAACGTCCTGTTCGGCTAACGCGACGGCTAGCTTGGTTACGTCTTCAATTGAATAGGGATCGTCTTTTCGGCAGACATGATGCGGATTAGCCGGCTGCCCCAGCCAAGGGGTCAACGATAATCCGCCCATGCACTCGGTCATTTCCCTAGAGAAATCGGCATCCAATGCTCGAAGAAAATACGCCACTGCATCTCGATTAGTGAGAACGGCCGGCGCCTTCATCAGCTTATTCACTATATGAAGGAAGGAAACAACGAACCGCCTAAGCGGTCCCTCATCCCGTCGCCGAATCCCACCGTCCTGTTTGATTAAGGTCTCTAATGCCGAAACCGACCCGTTGTCCCGATCACGAACTTCCGGATAATCCTTAAGCACGTTCTCGATCCATTCTTCCCAAGTCGTATTGTCATCGTAGCCCTTAATCTCACGCCACTGCTCCTTCAATTGAAGCGTATCCAGGAAACCAATCGTTGTTGATTTCTTGGCCGCTTCCTCGGTCACCGCGCCTTTTTCGAATACCTCCCTTAGGCATTCAATGAACTCCAACAACGTCGTCTCTGCTTTGCGTCCGTCGAACCCTGGTCGGTCCCTACTCCATGACGCGGGTATCTTATAGCCTTGTACAGGCCCCCCATACTTATATCCTTGGCGCGCCGCAGGCGGAGCCTGAGCTTGACCTGGATTAAGTCCTTGAGCCGGCACGGCTCCTCCTTGTGCTGGCGGCGCACCAGCTCCTTGTCCTTGTCCTGGCGGTGGGTTAACACCACCTGGATTAGGCCCTTGCGCCAATTGAGGTCCTCCCTGAGCAGCCGCCCCTTGCTGCGTTCTGTTGTTGATTTGCGTGGTGAGCCATGACTGGCTGATGTGTATAAGCCCAAAATTTATCGGAACGGGGTTAACCGGAATGTCCAATATGGATAGTGGTTGGGAGTTAAGTTGCTGCTCGAGAGTGTCCTCTTGTTCAGAACTAGAAGACTCTTGGGCTTTAGCTTTTCCCTTGGCCGTGGATTGGACTTGGATAGATTTGGATTTTGGTTTGGACGGTTTGGATGGTCCTGCTACTGGCTGTCCCGTAGGGTTCTGACGCGTAACACGCCCGCCTCTTGCAGTATCCGTGTTGTCCAAAGGTGTTGGTCTAAGCTCCCCTTTACCCCGAAGGAGAGAGCGAAGTCCGAAGGTTTGAATCCGTATACAGTCGCCGATCGTCAAGCGAAACAAAGTTGTTGCGAGGCAAATTGTGAGGGTGGATGTGCAGCCCGTGGCTTCAAACTTGGTGAACTCATATATGGATGTTCTAGCTACCTATGTACCAACTTTCAGCCAAACCCGTTGGGTACAACTCGCTGAATGGCCATTTTCGCGCCGAGGAGCCAAATCACACTTTTACGTGAGACCGAAACGCTGCCGCGCAGTGACATCATCGAAGTCTCTTGACCACTCCCACATTACCCGGCGCTCCGGACCGCTCAGGACTCGCACCTACGCCCCGGAAGAAGGACTGCGCGGACCCATGACCCAGCCTAACGGCTCCCATGCGCGGAAAACGAGCCGCGGAAGCCGAAGAAAAACAGCAAAAACAGCAGCATCTCGATGACGCCGTCGCAGCCGTCGCGGAAAGCGAGCTCAATTATCGGGAAGCTGAACAGGCTTTTGGAGTGCCTGCCAGCAGTATTTGGCATCGTCTGCACGGAAGGGGAACGCGGGCAGAGGCGAGCAGCGGGAAGCAGATGTTGAATCCTGCCAAGGAGGCGGAGTTGGAGGCTTGGATTGGAGAGCTGGACGAGTGGGGCCTTCATGTGCGGCCGCAGATCGTCGTAGCTCGGGCGCGTGCTATCAAGGCAATGGAGGATGGCGTGGATGACGGAGAAGTGTACATGGGAGAGAATTGGTTTCGTCGCCTGCTCGGGCGGCATCCAAATCTCCGAACCGCTTTAAGCCAGCGGAAAGACATTGCGCGGAGCAAAGCTGAGCGAGACCCGGTTCGCATTTCAAATTCTATCGAAATGTATGTTTCCCTCTGCAACCGTCTTCATACACGCTGATTAGGTCCAGCTCGAGAGGATCTACGCTCCGCCCTACAACGTCCGGCCGGAAAATCTGTACAACATTGACGAAAGGGTTCATGCTCGGTGTTTCTTCTCGAGAGCATGTTGTTGTCTACCGCCGCAGCGACTTAGATCACCGAGCGAACCCTCCGAGTGTTCCTCAAGGTGCGCAATCATGCTGCAATCCTCACATTTCATTTTCTGAAACTGAAGCAGACGGAAACCGCGAAATGATTACCTCCATTGACTGCGTCAGCGCCAATGGCGAGCACACACGCGCGTCTATCTCATCATGGGGCAGAAGCCGACGTATGGCTGGATTCAAGACTCGGAGCTTCGGAATGCACGCATTGCTGCGTCGCCGAACGGGTGGACCGACAACGAGCTGGGTCGCGACTGGCTGGAGACGGTCTTCGAGCCTGGTACCCGCGAGCAGCAAGTCTTTCCTGCCAACGCCATGTTAAGTCTAACGTCGTTCAGGGCCAATGGCGAATGGAGAGGCTTGGTCTTCGACAATCACGAGAGCCACATTTCGATCGAATTCATCGAGTTCTGCCTTCAGAACCGAATCATCTGCGTCGGACTTCCTCCAAAGACCTCCGGCATCTTGCAACCATTGGATGTATCGGTCTTTAAGGCCTATCAAGTCGCCTACGGACGTGCTGCGGATGAGGAGGTTAAAAATCGGGCGTCGAATCACCAAGCGAGATTTCCCTCGGTAGCTATCCTTCGCAATAGTCTCGTTCGACATTGGCTGATAAATAGCTAGAATTTTGCCTCGCGCACGCGAACAGGCTTTCACGCGGACGAATATTGTTCGAGGATTCGAGCAAACCGGCATCTATCCCTTCAACCGGCGTATTTTCGACTTTATGGCGCAGTTTTACGACAAATCTGAGTCTGCGGAGAAGGACTCCGACGACGGCATGGACGAAGCAAATTCGGATGACGCCGTCGAGCCTCCTTCCCACCGCCATACACCTCGTCGCAATCTCCACGACCGTATACACGCATTGCAATCATCGCCGCCGGCAACGCCCTCACGCGCGTGCTGGAAGCCGCCGGAACTGCATTACACGAGTTGGATCGTGCAGAGGCGCGTATTGCGATACAATCGGTACGCATCCGTGAGCTGCAGGGTGCCCAGGTGGAGAAAGCAACGGCGGATCGGCGTCGACCCCCAGGAGAGAGCCGTGTTTTTGACGAGCAGGAGTTGGTGCGCTTGCGGAAGGAGCGGGACGAGCGGGATGCCGCGAGAGGTCGTGGTCGTGGGCGCGGCGGTTCTGGGCACAGCCGTGGTCGTGGGTCGTGGGCGCGGGCGCGGGCGCGGAAAGGACAGGGGTGGCCTGCATTGGCTGATATCAGCAATCAGGCTCGTTCTGGCTCAAACAATGAACTGTCCAATGAGCTGCTCGATGCCTTCGATGGGCAGCTCCCGGAGATTGTCGAAGATGACCCGCAGAAATCGGATGCCGAGTACCAACCGGTAGCAAGCGGCAAACGACGTGCCTCCAGCGACCCTGAAGCGCCTCGACATCAACCCAAACGACGACGTGTACCTCCAAAGAGACTCAATCTTTAATACTTTGTGTAGTTCTGCAATTAAAGGGAGTGCTGGCCTCATTCTAGTACATTAAAAACCGCCTTTTGATGATAATTTCCTATTTGGGCAAGTATTACATAAAATAAATGATGCCATCGAATTCACCGACCTCGAAAACCCCAGGTACACCAGTGTACTGAACCGAATAATGTATCCTGAGGCAGCGCTTGGGCTTGTTTCGGTGTCTGGTCATGTTTCGCTTGACGATCGGCGACTGTAATCCGGTTTCTTTGCGGGTGGAATGATTCTGACGAACCAAACCTAGTGTCTATAGTTTTCTCTCTAAATCAGGAATAATCCTTATCCAGGAGAAGGTTCAAAATAAATCCACAACCCCTCGCGGTGGGCTCCAGATGATAGACGAGCTATCGGCTAGCAGCGGGAAAACGCCAACACCCGGAAAAGAGACTTTTGCTGAATAGCAAAAGAAACCAACCAAGCAAAAGACCACCAAAAGTGTTCCTAGCAGCTATCACCAATACGAGTATCGGCCCCAGGGTACAGAGCCAACAAGGGTTGAGTTGTGGGGTTTGTGGAGATTTTGAACACTAATCAGAAGTTTGGAAAACTCCTTAATCAGAGATTTCACTAATCGACGTTTCGCGGGAAACCGATTAAGCGGGTTCGGTCTTGGATAGACCGAAGGCGGATGCTAATCCGAGTGTTTGATTCAAGGATAATCACGGAGTGATTATTGTCTTGTGTAGTTTCGATTTGAGAGCTTTTCCCAACTCGATCGACCAGACCCAGACGGTTTGTCCGAACCCAACCAACAAAGCCAAAAACTCAAGGGTCGTTCCCTTAATCTAATCCTTAACCACAAAACACCGGCCGAGAGAGCACCAGTACGCTCGATCTCGTTTAGTTAACACCGGAGAGCACCGCAGTACGCTCGACCCGAAGTCCCAATCCTTATCCAAGGAGCGCCGAAGCTAGCTCAACTTCCTTAATCCGATCCGCCGAGCCCGCTTAGAGGGAGCACCGAAGTACGCTCAACCTCGATTAATCACCGTAACCAAGACGAGGACCTAAGTCCGATCGCTTAATTCAATGATTCTTATCCCGATCCGTCAATCCAACTTAGGATTTGCAACTTCTGGCGCTTCGCCTTCTGTTCCAAAACCCCGCAAAATAGCAATCAAAATATGATGGGTACTGTCGCAAACTGAGATCCCGGACAGGGCCAGAATCTGGACAGCCACATCTCCAGTGAAAGTGAGGGCTGAAAATTTGTCAACGGAAACCTTGTATATTCATGAAACAATGCTCCAAATTTGGAAGCGCTATGTGGGGTTATTATCCCGCAATAAATGATTTATTGTTGGGCCTGCATTTTGCTGCATCACAAAATATGTAGAAATATGAGACCTCCTGAGAGTGCAATACTGCCTCTTCTAGGCTGTAACTTGCTTGTCAGATGCAGGGTATTATACTCTAATCATACTAATTTTTGTTCTATGGATGGACTTCACCAGGGAGCCAGAATCGCCGTTTGTCCGGTTTCCCGGTACTTACCATATCGGGTAATGAAATGTATAGCCCCCATAGATCCACCCCAGATGGGCCAATAAATTTAAAACTTGGGGAATATATAGTCTGCCCTATTCTTCATAGATGTACAAAGTCTTGTCTGGGTACGAGGAGAACCGAGGTCACAACAAGGAAAATGGCAGGTCGTCCGGTTTCCCAGTTCACGACAGTACTGTTTGCGTAGGGACCTAGGGCCCCAAACGCTGGTTAAATACATCCTTGCGTAGCGTACAAACACAACCAAACAAACAAAACACATCCAGATAATCCGTAAAGCGCCTCCTCTCATTGGCTACAGGCGCAAATCCTTGTCCGGCTTCGTCATGCCGCTAATCCGATCAATTGCCGAGCGTCGATCTTGACTGGACTGCTGCCGGATAGCTTGGCAGTCTTATCCTGTTTGCCCGGCGGTCCCCTTTGACCAGTAGTGGATTGCCACGGGTAAGCCGATTCCAGTGGTGCCCCCCATGTCGTGTGCGTAGGGAGAAGCCGTCCAGGAAAACGTTCCTGAAACCGGTTGTCGATTCTTGATGGATTCTCATGTCCGGAGAATCGCCGTCCGATTAGTCGTTGTTGATTAGTCCGTCGGGTCGGGCTAAGCTGCCGAGTCTCCGATTAGGCCGAGCCGGCTAATCCGAGGTGTCGCGGTCACGAGACTCCAGTGCCTAAGCCCCAACGCGGCTAATCACAGATGTCGGACTTCCTGAACAGCCAAACCAGTCGTTTCCTATGGATAGGCCCTAATCCGTTTCCTTCCCTTTTGGTGTGCTTGGCGTCCAACGAGGCTATTGGCCACCCATCGCTTGTCCAGGCGGAACCGATTAAGGTTCTACTTATGTTCTAGCCGGCCCTAAGCGCTATGACACGCGTCGGGGCTGCTAATCCACCCTTCACTCAAGCCTAATCCAACGCTCGGGTACAACGCTGATTAGCCCTATTCGAGATGATTCCACCGCGTAAATATTCGCCAAAATCGCTCAATTTCAGGCGTATTCCGTTTCCCGGCGTATCATCGGGACTTGATTTGGGTGAGCAACCCGGCCGTGTGCAAACTCTGGAGATGAAGGTGGGCAGCCATGTCGTGATCGCTTTGCATCGCGGAGTCAATGCGGGGTGTTTGAGCCAAGAAGCGGTCCATAACCTCGCCCCAGGGACCCTCGGCGATCTTGAACCGCTCTCTCACATGCCGCAAGACGAGAGAGAAGGTCTCGCGCATGTAGTGGATGGTGGCCATCTTCTGTAGAGCGTGCTCGAGATTGTTGAGGTTGTTTCGCCACCATACTTGCATGTCTTCCGACTCGAAAATACGTCGGTAGATGCCGAAGAGGAGGTCCCCGAGTTGTTGGCTGTCCCAAAGCATAGCCGGCGCCTCGTTGACGCTCGAGTCGCCGGAGATTGCGACTTTCCACGTCGTCGGTTGGTGATGCTGACTCCACATGCTCTGCTGCAGGAAGACTTCGTGGGCGTTGGAGATGGCGGAGAACCCCGAGAGATACTCGACGGCATGAATGTCGAGCAGGAAGAACATCGTTTGGATGTCACCATGCAATCGTTTCACGAAATCTCGCGAAGGATCGACGGCGTCCGGAGAGATTGATTCGGTGTACAAGACGCCATGGAATTGGAGCAGAGGAACGGACGTAACAAGGATGTTGAGGAGGCCAAGATGGTCGGTAAGGTTGGTCGTGGCGATGACATCGTACATAGTCGGCGCAACGTGCATCGACGACCTGCCGTAGCACCCTCCATCAAGCCGCACGATCTCTGGCTTCCAGGGCACGACAGCGAACGGGGACTCGATGTTTCCCGTTTCGTTCAACAACTTGAGTGCCCGGCAAAGAGCAAGCGCGTCGCTGACAACACATCGAATGACGGGAGGTTTCTGCGACGTGATCGCCTTCCGATACGCAGAGCCCCAGGATTGGAACTGTCGTTGTGCGAATGCGACCAGGTCGCGGGCAGAGACACCAACGTCGCGACTGAAGAGTTCCGCCAAATGAAAGGGCGCGACGGGATCGGTTGCGTAGTGGAAATAAACCCCTTCGCCGGCAAGGCAGTAGATGAACGTCGGGTTCAGAAACTTTGCTGCGCGCTGTTTCGATTCAGTTGTGAACGTGGTGCCCGTTGTCCAGTAGGTCTTGTAGACAGTGGAACAAGCTTCTTCGGCGTTCCAGACGAAAGGCGCAGCGGAGCGAAGACCGAACGGGCACATTGACATGACGCCCAACGCCTTCTTCGTCATGACCCATAAATCAGATTTAAGCTCGCTGAGTCGGGAACTTGGAATGTTCTTCATGTCGACATACAGACGCCAATGGCGCCTAAGTTCTTGGAAGGTGTGGAGGGTGCCAAATTGAATGAACTCCGCGTACGGCGATGACTTCCATGCATCGAGAGAACTCCTAATGTCGAGGAGTTTCTGGCAGTGCGCCTCGAGGCGAGAAAGGCAGGATTGGTCGAGGTGGAAGTGGAAGAAGATGTTCCAAATGATGTCGGAGGCCACGTCGTCTGCGAGCATCGTGTAAAGCAGAACATTGCGCGCTGTAAATTCGATGAGCGGAGTAAAATTTGCAGGAGGTCACCCACCTAAAATCGCTGGATCGATATCGCAACATGTAAAGTCCAATTTGCGGTTGGCTATGCGCGGAATAAGGTCAGTCTCGGTGTGTCTGACAAAGAATGAAAGCACCAACCCGTCGGAAGCTCGCTGTACAGGCTATACAGTATGTTGCGAGGATCTCCGCATCCTGCAAGGAGAAGAGTCACCGGCCCTTCTGGAGGAACATCGCGCAGCAAGGACACGGCCGAGACGTTCCCCAGCGGATAGAAGAAGTAGTTTTCCTGGAAATATACGGGTAGGACCATCGAGGATGAGTGGCAGAGCAGGATGCTGCTGTTTAAGCGCCGTCGCTGAGCCCAGTCACATCCTCACCCACAAGACGCCTCGTGTAGCGCCCAAAATTGGCCCAGCGTGGTGCCGGACGAGGCAATCATAGTCGAAAGCCTATGTCGTGGTCATTGTCGAGTTCAACAAGGTTTGTTCACGTGACTTTTCAGAAATCAGGTGTACATTCCATTCAGCTACAAATTCCAAGGAATACAAGTTTGTTTTTGCTACAAATTAAGATGGTCTCAAGCGACCGTGATTTTCTTTGGCGCCTGCTCAGCAGTGTTCTTCGGGAAAGTGACCGTCAGAACACCATTCTCCATGCTCGCCTTGATTTCCTCATCCTGAGGCGTCGTCAGTACCGTTCAAGTAAAAACGAGGAGGCACTGCTTACCTTGATGCCCTGAGGAACCTGGAGGGTCCGCGAGAACTTGCCATAGCGGCGTTCGCGAACCGCGTATCCGTCCTTCTCGTGTTCCTCTGAGATCTTGGACTCGGCCGAGACACGGAGACGACCCGGAAGCGTCTCGATCTGGACGTCCTCTTTCTTGACGCCCGGGAGCTCGAAGGTCGCGGTCACGGTGTTGGCGTCGGCGTTCTCGTGCAGGTCCATTCTGTCGAACGATCAGCGGGAGGAAATGGCGCGAAGTTGAGGCACATACTTGGGTCTGAACGCCTGGACGCTGTCGCCCGACTCAAAAGCGGGCAGGGCAAGTTGGTTGTTAGTGCCGTTCCGAGCGCGGACGGCGTCGTCGAAAAAGCGCTCGAAGTGGGCGAATGGGTCGTAGTAGAAGACAGACATTGGTGTTGAGAGGAGTTCTTTGTGCTGAGGACACGACGGCGAAGGCTTTTATAGGTCGCTGGACCCTGCGGAGAGGTGCGGCGAAGGTTCTCGACGCTGGAGCGCGCCGTGAGAGCAGTGAGAACATTCTCGACGACTTTGCGCTCGAATGTTCTGGACGAGTCCGACGAGGTTGACGATGTTCGGCCGGAACTTGTTGGACGGGGAGTACGAGTTGGGACGCTGGGGGTTTCCGGGATGCAGTGGAAGCTGGCGGTGGTCGTGGGTGGAAGCAGAAGCCATGGCGCCCATGACGGCGTTACGCGCCTTGAAATGAGCTTCCATGTCCCGACCAAAGCAATCGTCTCTCCGGCTCAACTAGAATATTTCCAAGCTTCGGCAGCCCACAAAGACGTACTCTCCTACATCGGTGTCCTCAACGAAGCCGTCGTTGGCGTGAAGCTCAGTGCCGAATGTACCGAATCCGATGTGTGTTCTTCAGGATCTCTCTAGTGCTTTCTGAAGCAAAAATAGGGCATCCTTGCCGTCCTCAAGGTCCTTGACACTGTAGATGCTACTGTGGATGAGATCCCACCAGTAGACAATGCCGCGTCGCGGTTTGGCAATCCCGCGTTCCGAACCTTTTATGACCGCGTCTCGGAGGTGAGTTACCTCGGAATTATCGAGTTGCGCTGACTCAAGACCTTTGGTAGATTGCCCCCGCCCTCCACGCCAATATCTCAATACCGCAGGAGGCCCGGGAAGAGGTCGGAACGTATTTCGTGGAGTCTTGGGGCAACCGCACTCGAATCGACTACGGAAGCGGGATGGAGCTGAACTTCTTGTGTTGGTTGTGCGTGGATCCCTGAGATTTCCCTCTTCAGACGCTTATCGAACGTATAGATTATGTCTTGAGCGCCTCGGCGCGTTGCAAGAAAGCGACCACACTGCCATCGTCATTCATGTCTTCTGGCGGTACCTCCGCATCATGCGCAAGCTCCAATCGACATATTGGTTAGAGCCTGCCGGCTCGCATGGTGTTTGGGGACTGGACGATTATCATTTCCTGCCATTCCTGTTCGGATCTGCTCAGCTTCGGGGTAAGCAAGCCCTTTACTCGACTTCATGCATGCTTCTAACTGGCAAAAAGGACACAAATACATCAGGCCGAAGGCTATTCATGACGCCGAAGTCGTAGAAGAGTACTCGAAAGAGTACATCTACTTTGCGTGCATACAATTCATCAACTCCGTGCGTCGTAGCCTATTCCATGTTCTACTACGACTAAGTCTCAACTAGATCAAGTCCGCGTCCCTCCGCTGGCACTCCCCCATGCTCGACGACATCTCAGCAGTCAAGACCTGGGACAAAGTCAACTCCGGAATGGTCAAGATGTACACGGCCGAGGTGCTCGGCAAGCTTCCCGTCATGCAACATTTCCTTTTTGGTTCAATGCTGCAATATGACGGACCCGTGGCCCCAGCAGGCTCGGACGGGCATAACCATGGTCCGGGTCACACACACGAGGGGTGGGGCGACTGTTGTGGGATTCCGGTGCCCAGCGCGTTTGCGGCAGCGGACCAGGAACGTAAGGAGGGTCCTCGGATTGTTGGAGAGGGAATCAGGAGGGTGCCTTTTGATTAGGGAGAGGGTAATGAACAGCCAAATGTATGTTTGTATGCGTGGATGCGGTCTAAGCGCACGTGACGAGACTGCGATAACATTAGTCAGCCGCTCTCCCGAATTTGGCAGTTTTGCCCTCGAGAGGTAGTTCTTCGCTGTACGCTCCGGTTTTTCTGCCAGAACCCTTTGTTTGATTCACCCAAGTCGACTTCTCGTGTGCGTCAGAGCAATGATGAGCGAAACAGGCTCACAAGACAACACCCAACTCGCGGCCGTAATATCTTGTTTCATGATAGTCGGTATATTATCCGAGTCTCAGGCGATTGGATATGAGCATCGTAGGTGCGATCTCGAGCTTGCACAGTTTTTCAGAGACCAGGTAATGATTTACCGAAGAGTAATAAAATGTTCAACGCAGGCAAGGGCTTCGCGATTATGCTTATCCGAATCACCGCTGAAACTCAGAGGTTTGCCTCTCGAGTCCTCGACGGAGTAGCAATACAATGCGCGCGCGTCGAATATTTGATCTGGGTTTTCGTGCTCTTTCCGGAGAGAGAAGCAGAATGGGTTCCGTTCGCTTGTGCAGAGAATTTGTTGCCGATACGAGCATTGTCGGGTTCGAGAAATCGGGGAGCACGAGAGGAAGCCGCCAACTCGGATCGTCACAGCCTACGAACAACACAAGCAGCGGGGAAGTTCTCTAAGAACGAGGAGATAGACCGAAGGCCTTGACGGGAGAGAGCAAGCCGTTTCGGGTGTGACGATGCCTTGACTCCGCCCAGCGCTTACGACGCCTCATCGATTCTTGCACGATGGAATGCGCTAACTGCGAGCTCAAGCAGCGTCAATTCTACTGTACAAACTGTATTCGGACTCAGTACGCGTTCCTGCTCGGGTCCTCGCTGACACTAATTTACTTCTGGTGCAGCACACGAGATTTCCGCGTCAAACAACAGGTCGTTAGTCCGGAGCGCGACGAAAGCGTTGCAAGGGCCACCAAGGCCCTGGAGGGTATCAAGGGTGGTCGAGAACGGAGGGCTGCGGTTGCGCAGATCCAATTGCGCGTCGACGAGTTACTCAGCGCGCTAGCAAAGCTGAGGAGGGACAATGACAAGAGTGCGTAGCCCGCCTTCTTTCTGCGTTTAAACTCACTGCCTTCAGAGCGAGACCGACTGCGAAGCTTGCGGGAATCGTTGGCTGAGCGTCGAAGGACGCTTGCGGCTGCGGCTGCGATCACAGTCGCCACTCCGTCCTCGAATTCGAGCTCCATACCGCCGTCTCTGGTTGCCCCAATCAATGCGTTAACCACCCTGTCCGCCTTCATATCGCGGGCGCGCTCCGGACTCGTCCAAGAGCTTGTTGAAGTCTTCAACATCGTCGAAGTTGGTGGTCGGCCACCACTCGGCGGCAAGGCGGGCTCCGCCGGTCAATGGACTATTGGCGACTTGATTCTTCCTGTTCCTGGGGACGTCAGGCGCTATCCACCCCAACACATTAACGCCGTCGTCGGACACACAATCCATTTCATTGGCCTGCTCAGCTTTTATCTCGGTGTCAAGCTACCCTTCAATGTTCAGTGGGAAGGCGGGAAGCTCGGCGTTGGGGTGCCGTGGATTGGACCAGGCATTGGTGGATGGGGCCGGTGAGTTTGAGCATCGTTTTGCTTGAGCTTGAACTGAATATAGCCCAGGTGGACGGCGAGCCACCCACTGCATCTTTCTCTGACCGCGGCACCAACACCAGCCGCACCTGCACATATTCGTACAGCGCAGCCAACGGATCTTTCGCTCTCGCAGTCCATCTCACAATCCATTTCGGAGTCGTTGATTTCGGCACGCGATAATTTGGTGGCGCGGGCCCCAACCTTCCCTCTTTCCAGTGCTTACGCGAAGCCTGCTACATCCTCACCACTCGCATCTACCCCCTCGTCCGCACCACGGACTGCTTCGTCGCCCACACCCGCGCCGACAACCACACCAAACACTGGCCATTCGCCCGAAACAACGCCATCGTTCACGACGGGCCTCGCGATGCTTCTCTTCAACGTGTTGTATCTGGCACACACGCAGGGGCTGGCGATACCACTTGCGCAAGCAGGCGACGCGCTCAGCAACCTCTGGGCAATCTGCTGCGCCGCAGAGCTCGGGAGACGGGCACACGCGACAGTGACGATCGTCGCGTCGTCGCAAGGCAGCCAGCTTACGCTTCAAAGACTGCCTGCGCCGACCCCGAGTACCGTCCCGGTTGATTTTGCGCATGTAGTGCAGGCCGTTGTGGGCGGTGGTGGACGGAAGGCTGCGATAGGTCGTGTGGCGTCCGTTTCTTCCTCTTCCGGCGCGACATCTTCCAGTTCGCAAGCAGGTTCAAAGGAAAGTAAACGGAAACACAAGGGTAGAGCCGAGCGAGAGGCGCAAGATGACGATTGGGACATTGTCAGTGAAGACGGCTACTGACCGTTGTATAGAAATAATATAATTCTCATTGTATCGTGTAGACTCTGTATTCACAACGCAAAGATTTAGCTCACAAAACGACCGATGAGCACGAAGACGAAACAGATGACTAGATTCGGAAATTGAAAGCCCGATCAATCCGACTCTCCTCTTGCGCTCATCATGGACGTGGACGACGATGGCCGCTCTGAAGGCTCTTACGAGCCCGGCGACTCGGTGGACACGTTCATGGGGCGCAAGTTCCCGGAATCGAGGCAGGAGTTTTGTACGACCGAGAAGCTGAACGAGCTGTTAAACTCCGGACGAATCAACCTCAACGCGAAATACCAACGGAGTGCGTTCCTTGTTGGCGCTATCGTTCGCCCCTGAACATTCCACAGATGTTGTTTGGAACGAAAAGGGCCAGGCTGCTCTTGTGGACTCGCTCTTGCGAAACGCCCCGGTTAGCCAACTTGTTTTTGGTGGGTTGCTTTTCGGGTGCGACCCTTCATCTGGACTGACAGCCGAAACAGCGAAATACATCGAAGACGGCGTCGAAAAGTACATGTGCGTCGACGGCAAGCAACGCCTGACCACGATCCGCAAGTTCATTAAGGGGGAGGTTCGTTTAGTGGTTTTCGTCGAGATTCACGACATTGACTCCGCGGAATCAGATTCCTTGTACGCGTCCCTCGGTTGTCCTGGCCTTTGCCACTGACTCTCTTGCGCATGCATAGTCGAAAACGCGTTCGTTCTGTTTGTATCTCGCTAATACCCCCGAGGCTGAATATTTCCTCAGCGCTGACGGAAAGAAATATTGGTTTGACAAGAATGACCAGCGCCCGGCGAAAAGCAAAGCATACGTCCCTGAAGCCTCCAAGAAGGACTTTTTATCCAAGCGGATTCCTTGCGTGTTCTACAGCGGGCTGCTGCCGACGCAAGAAAACGACATTTTCGCCGTTTGTCTATGTTTTGCAAGTCCTACGTTGTTTCTGATTTTGGGACAGCGTCTTCAACGTGGCGCGCCACTCACCACCGCTGAAAAGCTTCTCGTTCACGATACTCCGCGCGCCAACGTCGCACGGGAGTTCCTCGACAACTTCCTCGACAACCCCTCGTCTCCACTTTGCAAAGGCAGTCCCCAATTCACCCTCCGACGCGGCAAAGATCGTTCGACCGCGTACCGCTACCTCGTCACCATCCTGCATACTCTCACCGAGAACAAGATGGTCCATTTTGGAGGGCCCGCGTCCGACAGGTGGCTGGCGAGTGAGGAGGAGGTCAAGCCCGCGTTGAAGGCGGGTTTGGAGACGACCATGCAAGTCTACGAAGCAATAGCGAATTGCTCCGACGCGTTGAAGAACCGCGTCGCGCCTGCCGAGTTCCACGCGACCGTTGTTTTGGTCCATCGGTATCGCGACAAGGCGACGCTTTCTGCGCTCGCGGAGGCGATACAAGGGCTCAAGGATGACGTTCGGGAGAAACATCCGAGGGAGGTCAAGTCGACGACGAAGGTTTATGCGGATATGCAGGCGTACATGACGCGCTGGGCGGCTGGGACGGCTAATAAGCTGAAGGCGGGCGATCTATCTGCGACGAAGCAGGTCCAGCTGAGCCGACTCGGTGCGGCGAAGACTGTTCCTGCTAGTGTCGGCGGTGGTATTGGGGCGGAGCAGGCTGCGGCGGTTTCGACGCCAGTTACTGGGACGAAGCGCAAGCGCCAACCCGTCGTTGAGAAGGAGGCACCCACGCCGACCAGGAGCTCTCCGCGCAAAAAGCCCAAGTCTGCCGCGCCAGCAGCAGCAGCCGTAGTGGAGAGCCACACTCCAGCAAAAAGGGTCGTTATCGCGAGGGCGCAGCCGCAGATAGCCGAGGCGGGACCTTCTTCCGGCTTATTCTTCAACTTTCAGGCGGTTCCCAAGCCCCCCCGAAAGCCTGCGCAGTTGCCTCGCCCGAAGCCTGTTCTTCCGCCTCGGCCGACGCATTCGGAGAGCGTTACCGCTGTAGCTTCGGACTCGGACGACGAGCTCAAAATCGGCGGGCCGTCGCTCAAGTCTGAGTCGCCTATCAAGAAGGAGGAAGCGGCTCCGGCGCTCTTCACTGCCGATTTCTAGACGGGGTTCCATCTAGTGTAGATTTATGTGTACTTATTAGAGACACCAAATGGCTCGAAGGTACAGTAGTTGTTACAACAGCGAGGGGTCGATAGCCAGATGAAAGCATTTGTACAAAATATATCATTTTTCGTTCACGCAATAAACTGCGAGGATTTCGTCAACGCGGTTTTGAGAAGCACATGTACAGACATGAAGCGCACCTTCTTAGCCCCGGTCTCGGAAACGTCTGAATCTTCGACCTCTTTGTCGCTGATGAGGCTCATCGGCCGTCCAATGGTTTGTAATTCGCCCCAGAATTCTTTGTTGCCTGGGGACTCCTTGGTGAGCTTTTTCTTGAACGCGCGCATGAAGCTGTGATCACGTGAGTTTTGGGGTGACGAGGACACTGCGACTTACTCATTCCAAGCTTCGACTTCATCTTCCTACAACTATTATCAGACACAACAGCCCACAAACGGCAAAGATTTCAAAGCAGACCTTCAAACACGTCTCCCTCAACGCAGTCATACACTCGATCAACTCGGGGTGTCGCCTACTTGCGAATTTGCCGAGGGCGATCTCCTCGACGACGACACACATGTCCTCGACGGCCTTGGTGACGATGTCGCCGCGCGCGAGGTTGGCGCGGAAGTCCATGAGCGGGCGGGTGTTCCCGATGATGCGCCCTTCTTTGCGCCCGTCGGGGATTGATAGTGGGATTTCGGCGTCGTCGTCGTCGAGGTCCATTGGTGCGTTTGAGGTGGAGGTGGTTGTTGGTGCTGCTTTGGGTGATGATGATCTGGACTTGGGTGCAGGTGAAGCAGGCTCTGGGTCCGGCATGGGCTCGTCGTCCACGTCCTCGCGCGTTGTTTGCCTTTTGAAGGCGAGTTCTCGGCGCTGCGGGGAGCAGGCCACGTCGCGCCATCCGGCATAGGCACCGAGTCGAGGAGGAGCCCTTCGCCTGCGTCTTGCGCGTGGACGTGTCCGTTGGCCCGCGTGCGCGCGACTTTCTTCGGGACTTCAAGTGAATGATCACGTGAGCATCTAACAGGAAGACTTGGCAGGAGCGCTGACCTTGCTTGACGTTGAACTCGTCCTTGCACGACTCGATGGCGTCTCGGGAGCGTTTCAGCGCGCGTTTGGGCGGGGTGAAGTACGTGAGGAGCTCGGGGTGTGCGGGTGGGACGGGGTTGGAGGAGAGGTCTGAGACGACGGCGGCGTGGAATTGGGCCTGTTTGATTCGGTGGACGGCGGGGTTGTAGGAGAGGCGGGTGTCGAACCACGAGGTGCGGTTTCTGTGGGTGTCTTATTTGAGTGCGAAAAAGAAACAGTGCAAGTGATGACCGACCCGTCGTCGTCTTTTTCGCCGGCGTCCATGAGGTCCATGGCGTCGACGAACGCGTCCATTGCGTCGAGTTGCGGTTGGGTGGGCAGGAAGGCGTGTTCGGTGAGTTGTTCGCCTTTCTTGGAGATGAGGGTGTCGAGGGAGGGGAACATGAATTTGCGGACGTCGTCTGCGAATGGCATCTGTGAGAGTCGTCAGGTCCCAACGTTACGATTTGGGGAAGGAAAGACTTACATGAGACCAGAGAAGAAAGTCGACGCCTTCGTCGATACAAGGCGCGATGACGCCCATTTTCGCGTCCATGCCGTCCTTGGAGACCCACCGCGCGATGGCCATGCTGTCTTTTTCGTACATCGCCTGTGCGATGGACGATATTGCGACTTGTTGTGCGGGCTGCGACGGGTCGCCCCATATGTATTGTATTTCGCCCATGGAAAGTTCACGCCGGAACTGGATGCTAGGTTAACGCGCAGAACATAGGAATAGGAAAAGCGCACGTTTTTGGCAGGGAAGAAACCGCAGATTTCGATCCCTTTCTTGGTGGGGAGGCGCTCGAACTGCCCGTCCGGACACGGGACGTACGTTTCGCCGTACTTGAACCCTCTGATGAGTTCTTCCTTGTTGACTTGCGACATGTGAGCGGGGATTTTCTGGTCGCCTTCCTCTTGCTCGGCCTCCTCGACTTCTTCCTCCTCTTTCTTGACCTCGACTTCCTCCGGCGCGTCGCCGTCGTCGTTTTTCTCCCGCTTGTCGACGTAGTATTCGGTCCGCATTTTGAGTTGGACGAACTGGGCTTTTTTCTTGCCTGGTTCCTCTTCGTCGTCGTCCACCTCCATCTTGACGGGCTCGTCGTCCTCGGTATCGCTCTCCGTAACCGACTCATCCCCATCCTGCATCTTCCCGGGCTTCTTCTTCTGCGCCCTCTTGAGCGCCAGCGCCGCCTTCTGCTCCTCCGTCAACGGCCCCCGGAGCGCGAACTTCTTCCAGCTCTTTGGGCGGCTCAGCGCGGTGCATTTGCTCGTCTTGATGTTGATCTCGAGGGCCTCTTCGGGGCGCGTGTGCATGTCGCCGATGCGGAGGGTGGTGCCCATGAGCACGGATTTGGTGATTTTGACGTCGGGGCGGGCGATTTCGCGCAGGGCGTAGGCGCAGCTGCCGACGATGCCGTCGTCGAGCTTGGAGACGAGTTCTTGGAAGAAGCGTTCGTTTTCGCGCTGTTGAGGGTTAGACGTGAATTGAGCAGGAAAGGATGGGTGGGGGACCTTGATGTCGGATTTGTCCTCTTCTTCGTATTGGAAATCCTCGTCCTCGGCGTCAAAGTCGATGCCACTGAGACGCGTATTTAGTTGAGGTAGGGTATAGGCAATGGGACGTACACGATGGTCAAGCTGATACCATACGCGTTCATCTTCTTGACTGTTGGCTTGAGCTGGTTGTCGACCTCTATGGGAGTCTCGGCGTCGGTGACGAGGACCATTTTGCGTGTCCAGGTCTTCTTGGAGGCCAGGAAGTCCTCTTGTGTCTCCATTGCCACGATGAGCGCGTCGAGAGCTGTGTCGTTGTTATTGTGGGTCCGGTAGTCATCCTGACAGCGACGCACCGTCTCCCGTCTCGTCTGTGGTCTCGAGCGCGTCGAGCTTCGCGAGGGTGGCGGGGTTGGGCTGGTCGATCTTGATGTACTCCTCTATGTGTTCGTAGCCGTCTTTCATGGCTTTGTTGAGGATGTTGCGCGTCTTGGTGGACCCCATGAGGATGACGCCGCATTTGTCCGTCTTGCGGCCGTTGAAGATCTGTGTGGCGGGTCTCAGACGGTGCATGGTGACGAGGAGGGTGTGTACCATTTCTTGGATCTTGAGCTTTACGAATTGGAGGCCCCATTGGAGGTTTGTTATCTCTTGTGGTAGCTCGTTGCCTTCCGCGTCGTGTGTCCTTGTTTTTGCCATTGTAGGGCCGATGTCGACCACAAACATGGTGACGGTGTACTAGAGAGTGTGAGAGAGAGGAAGAGAGGGAGAGGAGGATTCGATACCCCTGCTCGTTCTGCAGGCATGGAGGAAGTGTCATGTGACGGTAAGTCTTTGTCAGCTGTGACACTCGACTCTTGCTGCCACAGCTTTGACGACGGACGGCGAGAGCTGCTCTCGTGATCTGCGGAACGCGCCCGACTGCTGCCCGCCATGTCGTCCCTCCTCCCCGCTGGCCCGCCCCAGGGCATGACCCCACAGCGCTCGGCGTACAACTCCATTAACGACGTCGTCCAGGTACGCCCCAGTGGCCTCCCATTCTCCCTCGTATCTCACTCGTTCCTCTCCAGCGCGCCCAGTTCCTGCGCCAGAACCCTCACGAGCAAAAGAATCCGGGAGAGCTCGACCAGCTGCTCAAGATGATTTCAAATTACCAGCAGCAGCAGCAACGTGAGTCGACATTGTTCATTCTCTGTGTGGGCGCTGACCCCAGATCAAGGTCGAATGCAGGCACAACAACATCTCACAAACGGCCATCCAGCTCCCAATGGTGCCAACGCACCCATCTCCACACAACCCTTCCCGCCCACCTCGCACTCCCCCCGTCTCCTTCACCCCCGACCAAGTCAACACCCTCCGTGCCCAGATTCAGGCATTCAAGCACCTCTCCAAGGGTTTGCCTATCCCGGACAACGTCCAGCCCTTCCTTCGAGTCAGCAACAACACCAACACCATCGCTGAGCTCGACAAGGTCGCCAACCCCAGCGACGTCAATGGCAAACTTATCGACAGTGCCGTTCGCGCCGCGAAACCAGAGCCAGTCGAGGAGTTTGAGGACGACGGCACGGACCCAGCGGACTGGCCCAAGGGCCCGTTCCTCGAGGACGACGTGAACTCGGGGATTCACCCGTACAATGCCTACATGCACCCATTCACCCACCTCCGTCGTCCTGCAGACTTGGACCCCAAGCTCTGGGCTACTCGTCTGCAGCGACTCGTCGTCCCCACCATCATGCCTGCTGGCCTCGACCCGCGCAAGATAATGGAGGAGCGCGATCGTTTCATCGAGCTTCGTCGCCAACAACGCATCCGCGAACTCGAAAGCCTGTTGTCCACGATGGGCGAAGGTGGTCTCGAGACGGGTTTCGACCACCAGGATATGGTCAAGACGGAAAAGGAGAACACCTCGTTGATGCACACCTCGCACGGGAAACTGCGTGCCCTCAATGAGCTCAAGGGTCTTCGTCTGCTCGACAAGCAGCGTGCTCTCCGCGCTCACATTGCCGAGACGCTCACACACGGGTCTCTCCTCCCTCTCAACCGCCAGGACTTCCGTCGCTTCCGCAAGCCGGCTCTACGCGACGCTCGCACCACCGAGCAGCTCGAGCGCAAACAGCGTATCGAGCGCGAGCGGCGGGCAAAGTCCAAGCACGTCGAGCAGCTCGACGTTATCTGCCACCACACGGCCGCTGTCCAGCAGGCCAATCGCGCCGCGCAGGACCGCGTCATGCGCCTCAACCGCGCCGTCACGAGCTTCCACCAGTTCACGGAGAAGGAGGAGCAGAAGCGCATGGAGCGGATTGCCAAGGAGCGTATCAAGGCGCTCAAGGCCGACGACGAAGAGGCGTACATGGCGCTCGTCGATAACGTCAAGGACACGCGTATTACCCACCTTTTGCGTCAGACCGACTCGTATCTCGATTCGCTTGCGCAAGCCGTTGCGTCTCAACAGGGCGAGGCGTATTATGGCGGTGATGGTGGAGCGACGGAAGCGACGTTTGGTGCGACGATTACGAATGACGAGGAGGCTGCTGGGTCGACCGCGTCCAAGGTCGACTATTATGCGGTCGCGCATCGTATCCAGGAACCGATTACGCGGCAGCCGTCGATCCTTGTTGGAGGCACGTTGAAGGAGTACCAGCTGAAGGGGTTGCAGTGGATGGTGAGCTTGTACAACAACAGGCTGAATGGTATTCTTGCCGACGAGATGGTGCGTGCTCGCTTTCTTCCTGTTCTCTCTGCTCACGTGTTTTGTAGGGTCTCGGCAAGACCATCCAGACGATTTCGCTCATCAGCTTCCTTATCGAGTCCAAGCATCTCTATGGGCCGTACCTCGTCATCGTCCCGCTGTCGACGATGACCAACTGGTCTGGAGAGTTTGCGAAATGGGCTCCGAGCATCAAGGTCATCTCGTACAAGGGCAACCCCACGCAGCGTCGCGAGCTGGAGAAGGAGCTGCGCGTCGGACAGTTCCAGGTGTTGCTCACGACCTACGAGTACATCATCAAGGACCGTCCGATTCTGTGCAAGCTCAAGTGGCTGCATATGATCATCGGTGTGTTTTCCATATGTTCATTGAAACGCGAAAACTAATCGTTTTATTCCAGACGAAGGTCATCGTATGAAGAACACGCAGAGCAAGCTCACGATCACCCTCACGACGTACTACTCCTCGAAATACCGTCTTCTTCTCAGTGGAACGCCGCTGCAGAACAACCTCACCGAGCTGTGGTCGTTGCTCAACTTTGTGCTCCCGCGGATCTTCAACTCGGTCAAGTCGTTTGACGAGTGGTTCAACACGCCGTTTGCCAACTCGGGGACGGGCGACAAGATCGAGTTGAACGAGGAAGAGGCGATGCTTATTATTCGGCGCCTGCATAAAGTCCTGCGGCCGTTCTTGCTGCGGCGTCTGAAGAAGGACGTGGAGAGCGAGTTGCCGGACAAGGTGGAGAAAGTGATCAAGGTCCGGATGAGTGCGCTGCAGAGCCAGATGTACAAGCAGATGAAGAAGCATAAGATGATTGCGGATGGGTCGATGCAGAAGAATGGGTGCGTGGTGTTTTCGTTTCGTGTGGAACGCGTTGCTGATGGGCGGATAGGAAAGTCGGTGGCGTCAAGGGGTTGAGCAACGAGCTCATGCAGCTGCGCAAGATCTGCCAGCATCCGTTCTTGTTCGATAGCGTTGAGGATAACATCAACCCGTCGGGGATTATTGACGACAAGCTTATTCGGACGTCGGGCAAGATCGAGTTGCTTAGCCGCATTTTGCCCAAGTTCTTTTCGACTGGCCATCGTGTACGTTTGTGTTTTATTCTGTTCCGCGGTTTATTGACACGTTATAGGTCCTTATCTTCTTCCAAATGACGAAGGTCATGGATATCATGGCGGACTTCCTCAACATGATGGGCTGGAAGTTCCTTCGCCTCGATGGTGGCACCAAGACCGAGGAGCGTGCGAACTTCGTGCAGCTGTTTAACGCCAGCGACTCGGAGTTCAAGGTCTTCATTTTGTCGACGCGTGCTGGTGGTCTTGGTCTCAACCTGCAAACCGCGGACACGGTTATCATGTACGTCCTTCTGCGCCGCGTACATCCGTTTTCATAACTCACGCTCGATGTGCAGCTTCGACAGCGACTGGTGCGTGTTTGAAGATTCCTTTTTGCGATCTCACTCACACGTGACTGCAGGAATCCGCACGCTGATCTGCAGGCTCAAGATCGTGCTCACCGGATTGGTCAAACGAAGGCGGTTCTCATCCTTCGATTCATTACCGAGAAGAGCGTCGAAGAGGCGATGTATTCGCGTGCCCGGTACAAGCTCGACATGGACGACAAGGTCATCCAGAAGGGGCGCTTTGACAACAAGTCCACGCAGGAAGAGCAGGAAGAGTTCTTGGTACGTGTTTGGGTTCTGAAACTTTAGGCGTTTTTTGCTATAATTTACTGCTCTTGTGTAGCGCGCGATTCTGGAAGCGGACCAGGAAGAGGATAACGAAGAAGCGGGGGATATGAATGACGACGAGTTGAATTTGGTTCTTGCGCGGTCGGAGGAAGAGCAGGAGCTGTTCCGGGAGATGGACTTGAAGCGGGAGCGGGACCAGCAGGAGACGTGGCGGGCGCAGGGACACCGGGGCAAGCCGCCGCCGCCGCTCATGCAGTTTGAGGAGCTGCCTGAGTTTTATCAGAAGGATGAGCCGTTTGAGGCGACGGTGATTGATGAGGCTGCGGAGGGGCGTGGGCAGCGCAGAAGGAAGGAGGTTAGCTATAATGATGGGCTTGACGATGAGACGTGGGCGATGGTGGGTCTTTGTTTTTTTGTTTTGGGTTGAGGTTGGTGGGTTCACGTGACCGACAGGCTCTTGAAGATGGGGAAGACCTGGAAGAGCTTGCGGATCGTGCGCGTAGGCGAAACGCGGCTCGCGCGCTCGAGTCGGGACGCGGTACGCCTGTGTCGGATACGGATTCGCGCTCTCGCAAGGGCCGGAAGGGCAAGGGTCGCAATGCCGAGTACGAGCCGGCGCTCCTCAGTGGGAAACGCAAACGTGGCGGCAACTCGGTTTCGGTTACGCCCTCGATTGCGGATATGGACGACGACGATGACGATCGGATTTCGGTACGTGCTATAGTGGTGCGCTTCAGCCCGCTCATTTCCACTTGTGATATGGCAGAAACGTCGTAAAGCGCCACCCAAGGTCAATGGGAGCGACGTGCCGCCTGCGATCCGCGAGAAGATGAAGAAGGTCTTCTCCGAGTGCTATCGCGCGGTGGTTGCGTGTGAGGATACGGACGGCCGGAAACGGTGCGAGCTGTTCAGGGAGCTGCCCGATAAACACGTAAGTGCATATGAATCTGGGCTTTTCTTTATTGACTGGCGATATAGGACTATCCGGACTATTACACGCACATTGCGCAGCCGATCGCGCTCTCTCATCTCCGGAAACGTGCTAGCGGACCTTACTACAAGGACGTGCAGCAATACCGCAACGACTGGGCGCTCATGTTCAATAATGCGCGGACGTACAACCAGGAAGGATCGTGGGTGTATGTGGATGCGGTCGAGATGGAGAAGGTGCTCGATTCGACGTTCAAGCGGCTGACGGTTGGGTCTGGATTGCCTGGTGCTGCTGGTGGTGCGGGGTCATCGACGAGTGGGGGCGGTGTTTCTGCGCCTGCTGCTGCTGGGATGTACGAGTCGGCGCTTACTCCGATGGACGAGGACGAGCGTCCGCTGCCACCGTCGAGAGGACGTAGCCGCCGGCAGGTTATCAGCGACGAGGAGTACCTTACCCCGAGCGATGACGACTAACCAGCGCACGAACGAACGAACGATACTGTTGCTTGTTCTTTTTTTTGCTGTGTAGATGCAGTTCGTAAATACTTGCCTATATAGTCTTTCTCTCGAGTCAATGTAATTCTGGTGTTTTCCGTGATCTCAAAGCGCGACTTCCAGGCGTGGAAGGTGGACACACATCAGCATCATGTTGAGATCAGACGTTCCTGCCTCTTGCTTTCACTTTGCTCCCGCGTGCTGCCCTTGCTGGCGCTCTCCCCCGACTCAACTTTTGGGCAACCGGCAACCACTGGCGGACTTGTTGTGGGCGATGGTATGAGTGCGGAACAGACTTTGACGAAAGAGGCCGAGGACACGACTTTGGTGCATGCCCACCACGAAGATGCTGTTGGAGGGGACGGGGTGGAGAGGGATTTGGGCGACAGAGCGGATGGCGATGAGACTCGGAGTGGGCTGGTGGATGAAGCGAAAGGGGACAAGGAACAACACAGGCAATCGACCACTTGGCCTAATGGCTTGCCGCCTAGTCCGCCGCTGACTAGTCGGTATAGTTCGGCAGACGACGCGGATGCGGATTACTCGATGACTGTCGACGGTGGGGCGCACCAGTCGCGGACGAACGACCACCAACACAACACCAACGACTTGGAACTCGACAGCGACGACGAGTTTGAAGCAGAGCTCAAGCCGCGCGCTGCGGCGGGTGTTGTCCGGAAGGCGTCGCGGATAGACCTGGACGCGAAGATGGAGCCGCAGCCTTGGGATCTGGTCGACCCGCCTCCCAGTAATAACGGTGGGCCGGCTCACGCGCCGACGACGAATGGGGAGTATTATGCGTCGCTCTCGAGCAAGAAGTACAACACTTTGTCCTCTGCGTGCGTGCCGATTTCATACTCGGTGTTGGTGGGAGGGAAACTAACGGTGTTTGTTTCTTTAGGCGGGGGAAAACGCTGATACCCAAGTCTTCGTATTATTTTGGGCCGCCGCCGCCAGGCTCTGCCTACGGCACGCCACCTGTGGGCCAGATCGGGCTGCACCATCCGAGGGAGATTCTGCGCGTGGAAAGGGACTATACTGGTGGTGAACTCATTCAGTTCGCTCCCATATATCCGCTTGAGCTTGAGGGACGGGTGCGTTTTCTTGCCGTACTTGCGGCGACCTTGGTATCGCTGACGGGGGTTCTAGGTTACGCCAACACAGTTCCTCGAGTCGATTAACGAGATCAACGAGGTGCTCATCTCGGCACACAGCTTGCGGCGCTCGTTCCTCGACAACATGCTGGCCGTGTTCACGTTGCAGCTGTCGCGAATCATTCTCACTTCGCACTACGACAAGGTCCGTCGCGCGTCTGTTTGGGATGCTTCGTCTTCTGGTTCTGATTTGGGGACCTTGTCCGTCGCGTAGGAGATGCGTCGGCTCGAGGCACTCATCCGCGACCTTAACGTGGAGGTATATAACCCTGCTGGACTCAACATCCTATGGCCGCGGCGCGTGGCGTTTCTGTTTGTGCGTTTCCTTCCGATCTCGTCGTCTGCGTTCGCTGCTAACCGCCGTTGCCTACCCCTCCAGATGGAGATTGAGTACTACGTGAGTGGTGGCGCGCATCTGGGTTCTGACGACTTCTAATCCGTGGGATCAGTGAACCTCTCCGGCTTTCCAAGTCTGGACCGAGTCCTTCCGTTTTGCCGGGATACCTGCGGAGTGAACTCTCTCTTTTTTTGCAGCTTTTGTATCCTTCTCGCATCTCTGTATTTCTGCGCCGCGGACTAGGATAGAAACCTGGTAATTTTCCTCAAACTGGTTTTCGGGATAAAGTGGGTCCACCGGAAGAGAGTCGGAGACGGCTCCGGGGTGTTCTTGAGTCATCGGCACGAAGAGTAGCCGAGGCCGCGCGTCCTAGGCTGTCCCGCCACGGCCGAGCGAGCCCGGGACAAATTGGCTAGGAATCGTGCCCGGAAAGGGACGATTTGCGGGAGGGTGGATTCTGACCGGAAACCGCGGATGGGGCACATGATGCGCTCTGCGTTACTCTGTATTTGTAAGGCACTTTGCACTCTCCACGACGGACCTCTCGTCGAGCAGGAGCCCCACCGGTCATAGCCCGCCACCATCCCGCCACCCCCGAGCAGCCTGCCAATGGAGTCATTTGCCGACATGTCGCCCATCTGGGACCTGTCCCAAGCAACCACTTTCTCCCAACTCCCGGACGACGACTTTCTCGCCCTGCTCCAGAAGCAGTTCCCCACGCCACAGGCGCAGTACCACCAGATGGACTTTACCCTCGATGGCACCGGTGTCAATCCCCAGTCGATTTCTCATTATTCGTTGCCGAGTCTCAGTCCGCCCTCGGCGGACAGCAGCCCCAGCCCGCCCGGCGAGGATCACTCCCTAAAGCGCAAAGCGAGCGGCGACGACGATCTGGAGGAGGGCCCCAGCAAGGCCCAGCATACACGTACGTGGTCTTCCGTCGTTGCTTTGTCGTAATCAGTGGTACCGACCGAGTACATTTTTTGGGGTTGTGTAGTGAGCAACGGCAAGAAGGGCGCTGCGTCTCGTCGCAAGTCGTCCGGCGCCGGGGCCAGTACTAACACCGTGAGTGGCCTGGCCCGTCGCTGTTTGTGGAGTCCCCGAGCCATGCGTCTGATCGAGCGTTACAGGAAGATGCTCGGCTACTGAAGCGCAAGGAGCAGAATCGGGCCGCTCAGCGCGCTTTCCGCGAGCGCAAGGAGAAGCATGTCAAGGACGTGCGTCGCATCTAGGGCATTTTTAGTCTTGGTTGCTGACCATCTTTTATCAGCTCGAGGATAAGGTGGCCGCGCTTGAAGCCAAGAACGACCAAGCGAGCTCCGAAAACGAGAACTTGCGGGACCTGCTTGCTCGTCTTCAAAATGAGAACGTCATGCTGAAGCAAAAGCAGCAGCAACAAGCCCAGCAGCCCCCACAGCAGCAGCAGTTTACGTTCTCGGTCCCTAAAACACCAGCGGTGGCAAGCGGTTCGCCAGCTGTTGGGCGATCCCCGGCAACGGTCATGCCTCCCAACGCCAACCCCCTGGACTGGAGTTCGCTCCAGTCCTTCGACCCGACGATGCTCAACCTACTCGACGATACTCCTCAGGCTACGGCGACGGAGAATGCCATGCAAATGAACTTTGGGTTCGCCCAACCGCCGGTCGTGCAGCAACAAGGCTCGAGCACCCTCAGTCATGCCCTTACGACCATTGCATCTAATCCGATGTTTACTTCCTTTGCCTCGTCCTTCGATTTGGCCCCGCCGCATTTCAGCTTAGCGTCGGCCGCTTCCAAACCGAGCCCGGTCGCTTCTACGTCGTCTTCGTCGACGGCAGTCAAGCCACCAACGACGACTGCTGTTGCGAGTCCATTTGGCTTCGATTTGCCGTCGTCGCTCGCCGCATGGTCGACACCAAACCCCGACAACACGTTTGACGACCTGTTTGGCGGGATCATGGGCTCCAATGCCATTGACTTTAACGAGTTCAATGTGCTCATGCAGTCGCCGGGCTCATCGGCGATCAGCCCAGTGGCCCACCATGCGACCCTCGGCACACAAGCAGGTGGTCATTCTCCCGCAAACTCGACAACTTCTTCGTCGTCGCGGTCGTCAGATCCCCTATTCAACACGCCGCGCGAAACGAGCTCAGATTCGGACTTTGATAGTGGTTACGAAGCCACCGAATGTCCCAAGAGCAGAGAGGAGCTGCAAGAGCGGGTCCATCTTGACGGGCAATCGGTGTTCACGACTGAGCCGACGCCGTTGACATTACACAAGGGCGAATCGTCTGTTATGTGCGAAGGCTCTACGTTCCCGTCGACCGAGGTCAACGAGAACAACTTGGAGATTCTGGATGCATGGCGGACGGTTACGTCGAATCCGGAGTTTAGGGTAAGCAGCATTCATGTTTCTCGGTGGTGTTCCGGTTTCTGACTGTCCCCGATTTACACACAGGATTCGGACATTGCAGAGCTGTGTACGGAGTTCTCGGCCAAGGCCCGCTGCGACGGCACAAAGGTCGTTCTGGAGCCGCAGGGCGTGCGTACGATCATCGAGTCGTTGACGGAGAAGCATAACCGCAGCAGTCAGTAGCGTCGGGGTTGACCGATGACCCTGGCTGCTACTAGCAGCTATACCCGCCCGCCCTCGCCTTCCCCAAGGAGTCGACGCGCGCGCCAATTGCATAGAGCATAATCTCACTCCGTCCTCACACAATCTCCCTGTCTCCCTTGTATCGATGATCTACCAACACAACAACAACAATAACTCCCCTCGCGACGTCGACTTGCCCCTGCACGCGCGTCTCGGTGCGGGTGCATGCGTAGCCGGATGTGGCTAGTGGTAATGGTGGCGGTGGTTGGCGCCTTTTCCTTTTTCCTTCGTCGTTCGTTCGACCCACGAAGAGAAAGGGCATCGCGCGGTGGGCTTTCGCGATGTTGGGCAAACTGATGTATCGTTGAGTTCTTTCACGGTGTAACCATAGACAACAAACACAACCCTCCTCCCTTCCTTCCCGATCCCCAGCCTACCCATTTCCGCCTCCGCCAGCTACTTTACTAGTACAGTTATCCTTATGCACCTTACTTGACGCGCCGCCTTGTTTTCGCTTCCCGTCTGGGGTTGTTCTTCTTTTCGGTTTGTCCCCCCGTTCCCTTTTATATCGTATACTCCTTCCCTGCCCTGTATTTTTGGTCTCTCCCTACTACTACTAGTCTCGATGCCCCCCTCGATACGTTCTTGGTATGAAAGTTTTGCCCTCTCTCGCTCACTACTGAAGTATACTTACCAAAAAGATGAAATAAAATGAACTGTGCAGATACTCCTCCTGCTGTGGTGTAACGATTGGATTGCTGCGCGTGTTGTTGATTGAGCGGAGGAGGGGAATCAGTCGCGCTGCTCCTCCGGATGGTTTTACCAACCTTCGCCGACCCAACTTAGGACAAAGAAGACGACAACTCAACTCGGTCGCGCTTCAGAAAAACGAAAGGAACACCATTTTTCTTCCATTCGAGAAGGAAATGAAAGGCGCAGGGTGGTTATGGACGAGGTCGTTCCGGCCTCGTATAATTATTACTCCACTCGTTTAAAAACCCTCAGGCTGTTCACTTTCTTCTCTAGTTATATACGAAATTTGGTCGTTGAGACCGGCGGACGGTACTAGGTGGACGCAGGAAATTGCGTATCTACAGGTGCGTGCGAGTTTGTTCTTTGTTTCGATTGGCTCAACCGCGACCAAGGCGCTGGCGCCAGAATTCAGATTCAGAGGTCGCTGCAGGTCTTCCGTATTGCTACCCCGCAGCGACGCAACCCCCAAACCCACGCAAGGCTCTGTGAATCAACAACGCCAACCGTAACCAAACACTCAACTAGATATCACACAACAGAGAACAAAAAATGAGTTCAATTCATGGAGAGCGAACGGCTATTGCTATAGTATACATGATTGTTTGGATTGTGTTGTGTTGTGTGTTGTGCGTAGTGGAGAAGAAGAGTTCAACAAGCCAGGGTGGTTTTCTAAAAGGAGGATTGTTGTGGTACAATATGTAATGGGAGAGGCAGAGAGAGAGAAAGAAAAAGACTAGGACTACTACTTGCGATTATGATTAGGAATGCGATTGGGGGGCGTCGCGTTGTCGTCGTCGTCGTCGAGGTCATGTCAAGAAGATGGAAAAAACAAACAAGAACGCAAGAAGACGCCATCAGCGAACGGCTTTACGAAGCGGACTCGCGGTCCCGGTCGCGCGACTCGGCGGACGGCGGCGAGGACGTCCCGTTGCTGGTGCTGTGCTTAGGCGGCGAGCGCATCGGTGGCGACTGCGACTGCGAATGACGACCACCCACCGAGTCGACGTGCATCTTGTCGTCGTCCCGCTCGCGTTCCCGGTCCCGCATGTTACGTTCCCGATCGCGTTCACGATGGACCTCAGGAAGCGGCGGCGACGGCGCAGTAGACGCGGGTGAGAGCGTCGCGATGGGCGGAAGCGCAATCGGTGCAGCCATCCCCACAGGGCGTGGGTGGGGCGGGAAGACAGCAGGCAGTGGCGGGCTGGCGGGGGTATACGGCTCGCGCGGCTCGGTGTCGTGCGGCTGCGGCTGCGCAGCCTGAGTGCGGAACGGGATCGGGGACGGACGCGTCGACGGGATGGGCGTGTGGCGCCCAGCAGAGTCGCGGTCGCGGTTGAGGACATCGACACGTGACCGCTTGTTGCCCTCCATGTCGTCCGAGGGGCTCAGCGGACGTTTGAGAGAGCCGCCGGAAGAAGCCGTGGGCGGCGAGTTGCGCGAACGCGTTGAGGATACCGAGTCGCGGTGCGCCGCCATTGGCCGTTCGCGGTCACGGTCGCTGTGCCTGCTGCCAGACGAAACAGTAGGCGACTGCGAGTGCCCATCCATCGACGGCGGCAGGGGCATCTCGCGGTACGAAGCGAGACCCATGAGCGCATCGGCGACACCGGGTTCATCATAGTCGTCATCGACGACACGCGACGGCATCCTCGGAGCGGGGTTGGTGGGCGACGGCTGTACCGAGCGGCCCGAAGAGCCCGAGCCGTTGGAGCTAACGGGTCCCGGACTCTTGTACCCAGGCGAAACCTTGTATCCATTACTCGGCCCAGGCACTCCCGGTCCGGTAAACGGTTTCGGCGTAGGCGTATCCGCTCCATCCTCCTTTCTCCGTCCCGTCCGCCGTTTCCGCTCCTTCTTGGCCGGCTCCGTCTGCTGTGCCGGCGGCACAATATTCTGCGGCTCCTCCTTTGGCCCTGTCCGTCTCCGCTTGCTCTCGCTGCCGCCAAGGGGCATCGGGCTCTCCGAACGCGACGAGCCGGACGCAAGAACATGCGCAGGCGCCGGCGGACGCGCAGCAAGACGCAGACCCTCGGGCGAACCCGCGTGCGAGCCAGGGTAGCCACCGCGCGAATGCGACCGCTCGCGTTCGCGGTGATCCTCGTAAGAGTCGCGATGGTGGTCACGTGCATCGTAGCGCGGATCGTACCGACGGCTCGAACTGCCAGTCGGCTCGGGCGGGCCATGTTGCATCGGCGGCAATCCAGGGCCCGACGGCTTGTTCTCCCAGTAGCGCACCGGCGGCGGGTGAGCAGATCGTGGCGACGTTTCGGCGGGACTGCGACCGCGCTGGCTCTCTTTGCGATCCCGGTGGTGCGGAGCAGGCGAACGCGAACTCGGGTAGAACGGTGCCGGCGGGTGGCCATAGTCGGCAGAAGAATGATGTCTCGCGCGGCGGTCGTGGTCGTGGTCCCGGTCATGTTCGCGTTCACGATCCCGCCCTCGTTCCCGGTCGCGTTCATACTCGGCGGCCCGACGATCCCAAACAGGTTCTGGCTCCCCGGGGGAACGTCCGTGGCGAGCGGTGAGCAGGGCCAGCGCTTTGCGGAGCACCACGACCACCAGTCGGGTACGCGTTGACGAACGGCGGCGGCGGCGAACGAGCGCGAGTTTGCGGCGGAGGCGGGGACATGCTAGTACTGTGCGGGCGATGGCGCGACGACGACGTGAAGTACGAGTCGTTGTGATGGCCATTGCGGGTCGCAGGCGGCGGCGCGTCTTCGGGCGGCAGGGAAGCCTGCGTTTGCGGGACGGGATGGTGCAGAAGCAAGCTCGACGATGGACCACGAGTGCCATTGCTCGGCCCGTCGCGGTGGCTGCGGCCACCATGCCCATGCGAAGAAGTCGGGCCGTCAACCTCCATCGGCGCAAGCGTATGCGACTGCGGGTGCCGGCTCTCGTCGAGGATGACGGGCGGAGGCGGCCCACCCCGGAACGGACCCGACGACGGTGAACCTCCACGTGCCGAGACCTGCGCGGGCGGCGGGAGCGAAATCTCCGTCGGACCACGTGAGTCGGTGCGGAACACGGGCCGCTGGGATCCATTCCCAGACAACAGCAACGGAGGCCCGCCAAGCGCGCCAGGCGGAACGACTGCGCTAGCGTAGGCGGTGGGATGCACGTCCTGCGGACCCGGAGCGGCAGGAACACTGCTACCCGTCTGCTGCGCGTTCTTGAGGAGGGCGAGGCGCTGCGAGATGACGGGGTTGCTCGGGTCCAGCTCACTCGCACGCGCGTACGCGTCCATCGCGTCCGAGATCTGGTTATTGCAGCTTTCGTACAAGCTGCCGAGGTCGAACCACACTTCCGAAATGTAGGGGTTGATGCGGATGGCGCGCGAGTAGGCGTCGAGTGCGTCGCGGTACTGGTTAATTTGGAAGTAAAGGACGCCGATCGAGCACCAGAACGTGGGATTCCGCCCGTCGCGGTAGACCGCTTGCTGATAGGCTTCGTAGGCCTTGTTGTACTTCTGGCCGGCCATGTATGTGCGTCCGAGAAGATACCAACTTTGAGCGTCGGAAGAATCTAATCAGGTTCGCTTCATTAGCCGCCCGCGCCGAGGAGGAAAGGGAAAACGAACTACTAACCTGCTTCCAAGCTCTTGGTGATGTATTGGATCCCAAGGTCTTGGTTCTGGAAGGACGACCCGTCTTGGTGGTACAGGCACCCTAGCTGCTGCAAGACTTTGGCGTGCCCGGGATTGTCCTGCACCACGCGCTCGTACGCGTCTTTCGCGCCGACGTACTGGAAAGTTATATTAGCACAAATTGGAAACAAGGAAAGAGGGTATCACGCACGTCTTTTTGCTGTTCGCAAACGTGCCCAATCTGGAACCAGATATCGGCATGCGCGAGCGGGTTCGGCGGGTTGGGGAGAATACGGTCGAAGAAGTTCAGCGACTCGTTGTACTTTCCCTGCTGCTTGTAGATGATTCCGAGGCGGAAGAGGATCTCATTGGCCTGGATCTAGACTTTGTTGAACATGGTTTCGTCGGCGCAGTGAAGAGAGCGTACCCTTGTCCATGCGCAGGACGGACGAGAACGCTTCCTCGGCGTGGTCCAACGAGCCGTAGCGTTCGTGCAGTATACCGACGCCGTACCAGAGTTTGGGATCCTCCTAATAGTAAGGAAATGAGCATGCTTGTGCGCGAGCAAGAAGGGTGATAACGAGCGAACGTACCTTCGGGTTTGGGAGCAGATAGAGTGCCTGTTGGTAGGCCGAGTACGCCTTCTGCAGGTCGTCTTGCATGAGGTAACAGTGGCCTAGAACACCAGCGGGGGTCAGCGGTGCGGACGGGACGGGCGCGGGCATTCGGACTTGCCTAATGCGCTCCATACTTCGCCGTTGTCCTCCTGGAGGTTGAGAACGCGTTGGAAGAACTCCACGGCCTGGGAGCGTTGGTTAGGATACACGTAGCGGTTGGTCGACGCGGTAAGAGCGCACCTTGGGGTAGTTTTCTTTGATTCGTGCTATCCCCGCGACCTGTGTGAGCCCAGCGAGCGACATGGGGTTATGCCGCAACGCATTTTCGTACGCGCTCAACGCGTGGTCGAGGTCGCCCATTTGCTCTGCGACGCGGTCTGCGGTCGGTTAGTCGTCGTCGTCGTTGTCGAGGAATCCAGAACGGCGCACCGATGAGAAGCCATGTTTGTTCGTTGGCAGTCGTGAGTTTGTGGATGGCGGAGGAGGTGGCAGGGCCACCATCGGCGTGCTTGGTGGGGAGACAATGTCGACGGCGACGACGCTGTTCTGGGCGGGAGCAGCGGGGGGCGGTGGGCCGTTTGATTGGAGATGATGACGGACAGAACTCATCGCATGAGGTCGAGGGGGAAAAAGGGAAAAAGTCGCGGAAATCCCGAGCCAGCGCCTTATATGGATGGCACGTCAAAAATTGCGTTCCTGCCAGATCGATCTCAGATCTTCACCCCGATTCATGGCAACACAGCCGCGGATCCGTCACGTGGGTCACCCACGTACACGACAACCACCATGACCCGCGAGTCCAACTCTCCGTTTCCGGCATCCTCGTCTCACCCCCTCCCCAGGCGGAAACCAGCGTGAGCAGGACCGGGCAAAGGCACAGAAGAAGGCAGCAGCCAACAAAGCAAAGCCAAAGGAAAGCAACACCGGGCTCGCAAAGCGCAAAGAGGCGTGAGTCAATCCTCCGTTGTCTCTCTTCTTTTTTGCCAAAAAATGCTAGGGACGCAGAGGCGCTCCGAGCTAAACAGAAGGTGAAACAGCTCGTGTCTTTGTCTCAATCCTATTCACTCCGATATAAACAGAAAAAGGAAGAGGAAAAGGCGGCGGCAGATGCGGGCGGGGGTGGCAAAAAGTAGCAGTTGAAATTTGGTCTGGGTCCTTTAGCCGATGATGATGTGCAATGCATTTCTCTAACTCCGAACAGCTGCCGCCAAATGGGTCTTCTCGGGACCCGCGGTGTGGCAACGCAACGCGATGCTGCCAGCCGATAGAGTAGTCAGATCAGCCAACCAGACCGCCCAGCCGAGAGTTGCGGCGATAGGAACTCAGGATCCATTAGGTTTGCACATCGGCTCAATATCCTCAAGGTTAGGGATGCCCACCTCCTCACCGCAATAATCTGGGCGTCGTGCGGAGATATATACTGTCGATCACATTCGCCCACAAGCCGCGTGGCTCCCACAGTCAATCCCCTTAGACAACTTGGCCACATGTCGTCGCCATCTTTGTTGTTTGCCGCCGGAAACAAGGGCCATTTGAGTTTCCGGAAGAAGGGTGGAGATGATGGTGACGCACACCGCCGCCACACACCCGTCCCTGTCGGTGAATTTTGCGCAACAGCTAGCGATCCCCGCCCGATGACATCCGGAATGGAAATGAGCTACACGCTAGAGAAGGTATATGTTTTCGGACTCGTCCGTCGATGCACCACTACCACCGGGCAACAAACTTCGAACCCCGGTGCGTTGGTTCCGTGGCGCGCGAACGCCTGCTGCGCCGCCTATACACACAACCGAGGATCATCAAAACCCGCGTGCTTCTTTTTCTCTCAACGTCGGCCCGCCTAATCTTGCGCCGAGTATACCCACGATGCCATCCATCTCTCCTGTTCCCCACACTTGCGATGACATATGCGCTCCTCGGACAATCGGCCCCTTCTTCCCGATCTGTCGACCCAACCCACGCCCCGGACTCTTTGCGTCTTCCCGCCCTTGTTCTCTTCCCTCGCCATCTACTGGCCCGATCCAATAATCCATCTATCACGAGCACGAACAGGCGCGGCGGCCTTTGAAGCCACTCTACGCCGAAACTAGTCTAGCCGTGCCCACGACACCACCACGGAGCAGCAGCTACAGAAGGCAGAAGCGGAAGCGGGGGGTCTACGCGCGGCGCCAGCACGGCAAACGCAACGAAACAGCCATTTTGAGCCTCCAGTCCAACTAGGAACTACCGCAAGCGTCTAAACAGCTCTCAACTAAGCTCCGCCTGTAACCCGGTCGCTGGCACCTCGGAGGCGCATCCGTCCACACGCTTGCGGTGCGCGATTGCCGCTAAATGCGCAGAGGCTGTCCAGACCATGGTGATTCGGCGCTGCGGTTTCGTGTCTTCTGCACTTCTCTTTTTCTCATGTCTGCCAGCCTTTTGCACTGCGCTTGGTGCGAATCTGGCGTGCATTATACAAGATTATACAAGATTATACACTCCGGAACGCTCTCACCATGTCCGACGCGTTCTCAACACGCGAATCGGACGTCGGAGGGAGCATAGCGAATTGAAATAGGCGTGCAATCTGCCGACATTCTGCCAAGCAACCAGGGCCGGGGAGAATCGCACACGTAGACACGTCTGCTGTATGTATCCATCTGGGATGCGATCCGGTTATCGAGAGGCTTCTCAGCGTGCACCGCCAGCCGCCGATTTTAGAATGAACTCTATGTTGGCCTGCCGCGCTCCCTCCTCCTCCGTTTACTTGGATCTACGATTCGAATCCCACGCCATAATATCTCTCAGTTCCGGCTCCGGGCTGTGGATTGTTTCCCGCCGTTGCTGTGAAGGGTACTGACAGCCGCGGTCGCCGTCCATGCCCTTAGTGTATTGCCTTTCAAACCAAATCGCCGGACTTGAACCGAAGCATGCTCACCTCTCCGCTCCCCGCGCTGATAAGTCCCCGATGCTGGTGCCGAGGCGCGATTATCATCTTCCCGTTGAGATCAGATGCATCACCACTTAATCAAGACCATCAACAGCCCATCAAAGGCCCACCACAAGGGATCGGATCGGGCCGGACAAGGCGAGTCTCCGTCGGCGTTCACCCAACAAGCTTCCATGGCCTTTCTTCTCCGTCCGGAAGTGCCTTTCATGCGCCACGCACGCCATCGAGAGTTCAGAAGACCCCGCGCTTCACTGTCCACAAGAGCAATTTACAGTTCAGACCCACGCGCTTGTCCGTCCGTCCCCGTGCCCTTCAGTGGCTCGTAAGTTAGTAGATATCTTCCCGTCCTCCAGTCAACCACGAACATATTTGCCGTTATAGCAAACAACGGCGGGCGCTCATCCGCCGCTCCGAGACTGAGTAGCTACCATACGTAGGCACGATTTCGTCGCCGCGCCGGACGTCCTCCGCGTTTTCACACGCTGCGGTTAAAAATTGCACGCGCGTCGCGCCTCCTTCGGCCGGATGCAGATCGCGCTGTCGCTGTCGCGCGGAATTGGAATTGGAAATCTTTCACGTTCGTTTCGTTCGGGCCGTCGGGGGACAATCTAGTCTATGCCTCCTGAGCGTCGTCAAGGGCTTCGCCGCGCCACACACAGGGTGCTTTTTAGGACGATCGAGATACCCGGAAATTACAGAGATGGGCGGAGACCCGCGCGTCAAGATGGATCCTCC
This sequence comes from Mycena chlorophos, assembly GCA_014461115.1. Lineage (NCBI taxonomy): Eukaryota > Fungi > Basidiomycota > Agaricomycetes > Agaricales > Mycenaceae > Mycena > Mycena chlorophos. The sequence goes on along the minus strand of JACAZE010000007.1, from coordinate 300,816 downwards.
ATCTGATCTTCCACGCACAACTGGCAACTGGCAACTCAATTTCGCCAGCCGTTTTATCGATGTGGATGGATGTTTGTCGGGATCCATCTTCATCTTCACATGCACCCGCCCCCGCACTAAATCATCGTCAGAGCAGCCAGCCCCTGCGATCTCTACGGGAGTTGCGGGCAGGTTGCAGTCGGTCGTGTGCGTTCCCGAATTAACGAGGGGGTAAAAGTAATCTAATCTCCAGCCAACGACGTCACGCGATACATCCAATAGCCGCAGCCGGGACCCCCTACCGGACCTTGAGCGCCGCGCCACCTTCCACTCTCCGCCTCCGCGCGCGCGCGTTGGGGTCCCCATTTCTTCTTCTTGTTCCCAGTGCCTGCGATCGGCCCAGCTTGGCGTCGGCGCGGGCGATAGATAGCCACCCTGCGCTGGGTGGTGGTAAGGCGTAACCGGCGGCATCAAATGCACCGGGTGCGCCATCGTCGTCGGTGTCGTCGGCCCGTTGCCGCCGCTAGCTTTGGGCCGCGCGCGTTCGCGGTACAGCGAGAGCAGCGTGTTGATGAACAGTGTCAAGAACGCAAGCGACGTCAGCGTGAATCCCTATCCCGCGGGCCAAAAATGGTTAGCAACGGGGCCAGCTCGAAGAAAAAAAACATAAGGATCTCGAAAGAAGCACGAGAAGCCACAGGCAGAATGGATTTGGGGGAGAGATGAGATTGCGCGGACGGCGCCGGCACGATCAACGAAGCCAGCCCACGCTACGTGCCATTCGCGACCAAAAAGAAGCCGAACGCGGAAGCGGACGGTTGGCGCTGATTTAGGTAGGGCGAAGAAGCCGCGAAGGACGGTCAGCAGGTTAGCCTGCGGTGGAAGTGCGGCAAGGCCAGTGGAGACGGCTCTGACGCGGGGAAAAGTGGCAGCATAATTCCCGTCTTCGGAGGAAGTAGAAGCGACGCCAACCAGGCCCGCGTTGCACGTTAGACGAGAAGACCGAGCAAAAAGCGTAATGGTAGCAAAGCACTCACGAGCGTCTTCCAGCTGATCGGTTCCACGAAGCCGTTAACGACCTCGGCAATGAGCTCTGCCCCGACGCGGGCGCGTCCGACGACGGCGGGGTCACGTGCCAAACAGAGAGCCCACTGTGCGCATTGCGCCGCCATCGCAGGCAGTGGCGTCGAGCAAAGGTTGTTTTCGTACTGCCGGCGGCAGAGCGCGATGTCCTGAATAATGTCTGCATCCGGAAATGAGCACACATAATCAGGCAGGCGCGCGGATGACGCACCCATTGAGTACTCGGATATCCGTTCCTGGACATCGCGTTGCACGGTCCAAATGAACTGCACGACGAGGTACAGGAAGAGGATGACGAGCGAGAGGTTGAAGAAGAACTGGAGATAGCTTTCCGAGACGCGTTCAGTCACGACCGAGCCAAAAACAGATCGACACGTACCCCAGCAGAATATAAGGCATGTCCGACGGTGGAGGCGCAGGTGCAGCCATGTTGAGCGTGTAGTGATTTGAAGTAGACCCAGCGCGTTGCAGCTGGCGTTGGGGCTCGGCTTCGTCCGAACTCTCCTCCTCTTCGGTGGCGTCGTCTCCATCGGCCACCACCGGGACCAACGCCTTTGACTTGCTGGGCTTGGTCTGCATTCGCGACCGGAATACGCGTCGCATGCCACCCGTCGCAAATTTGCGGTCGCCGTCGTCTTGAGTCGGCTTCGGCGGACTGGCCTCGCGCATGTCGACATCCTTGACTTCGAACTGCGGAAACGCCTTGTCTAAGTTGGGAGGCGGGATCCATGGATGGGGATTGGGCGAAGCGGGTGCGGGAGATTGGAAGAGGAAGGGATGGCCCTTGTTTTCGCCGAAGATTTTTGTGTTGGTTGGGGTTGACGGGGCGAGTTCGTCGTGAGGTCCTTGTGAAATGAGTATAAGACACCGAAAGGGTGTGTACGACGCACGTTTTGAGGGAGTAGTTGTGCTCCATGCAGGAGTCAGCTTTGGACGGTCTGTGAACTCAAAGTCCATGGGAGCCTCATTTGTGCGCTGCATGGCGAGGACCAAGTTGAGGCTGGGTCACGAGACCGTTTCTGTCATTCTGCTCTCGACCACCACAACAAAAAATGTTCAGTCGAGGGTTGCGCTGCTCTTCGCTCCGCCCATCTCTGCGTCGTGCATTCCACGACGCATCTGTGACCCCTCCACACGCCAACCTCGTCCCCATCGTCATCGAGCAGACGGGCAGGGGCGAGCGTTCCTACGACATATTCTCGCGTCTCCTCCGCGAACGGGTCATTATGCTCTACGGTCCCGCAAGTCTATTCCCCAAGTTCGTAGTAGCCCCATATTCATTCTGCGCCCCTAGATTCGGGACACAGATTCCACGTTGACGGTCGCCCAGCTGCTCTTTCTAGAGGCCGAAGACACAACAAAACCAATACATCTCTACATTAACTCTCCCGGCGGTAGCGTCACGGCTGGGCTAGCCATTTATGACACGGCGCGTCGTTTCGCTCTTTCCTCCGCGGCGCAATTGCTGAGCTTCAAACAGATGCAGGTTTGTTACCGCGTCATTACTGGCTAGGATTGACCGGACCCGAAGTACGTTTCATCGCCCATCCACACCTACTGCATTGGCCAAGCCGCAAGCATGGGCTCGCTGCTACTTTCGGCTGGTGAGAAGGGCAAACGCCACTGTCTCCCGAACGCGAGTATCATGATCCACCGTACGCGTTTTTGGTTCCGCTTCGTCTTCATCTGTCTAAACCGAGCGTAGAACCCTCTGGCGGTGCATCCGGGCAAGCTTCCGACATTGCGATTCATGCCAAAGAGATCCTCCGCATACGCGAATTGCTCACCGGCATCTACCAAAAACACTGCGGACGGGACGGAGAGTCGCGCGAAGTGGGCCTTAAGCGCTTTGGTGAGAGTTCAGCTGCACAGCACAGCACGTCCTACAACCTCTTTCTGATTTACCTTTGCAGGGGATGCACTGGAACGAGATTATTTCATGACAGGTACTGCTTTCCGAACCTTGCTGCGCAGAGATGGCTGAATATCATACCTAGCGCAGGAGGCTCTCGAGTTTGGGATAGTCGATGCGATATTAGAGCGCAGTCCCAAAACTGCACCCGTAGAATAGATCACCGCTTGGGCCTCTTCTTTCACTTCTCAGGACGCCGTCCGTCCGTCCGTCCGTCCGTCGGTCGTCCCGGCACCCACAAGCGAAGCTGCACAAGAAACTGGTTTTGCGCTAGGATCCCGCCGACTTCCCGCACGGAACGTCCGTCCCGACTCCCGAGAACGCCGGCGATGCGTTTACAGCCTCCATTAGTCCCACGAGGTAGGGGGATCCGATATATCCCATCCACAGGAGCACACCATATCCGTTCTTGGCACCGCCCCACTGCCAAGTACGGGGTAGCACCCATCCCGACCGTATACATATGAGCCCGCAAGCGTTTCGGTCAGCTTTTCCCGCCATGTTCTCCTCCTCCCCCTTTCCTTTCGTTCTCCTTCTCTTCTCTTCGTTCGCTTTCCGTGCCGCCGATGCTGCTGCTTTTCCGAAATGGCGACGCCAATCTGTCGTCGCCCCGCAAACACTGACGATCCCTGTTCGACTCGATGGTGGTTCGGTTTATTCAGTAGGCGTGAATATGGTGCGTCTCGTCTCGTCTTGCTTCAATCGCAGTGTCTAATCGGTATACTTACAGTCTTCAAACGCGCCTCAAGCGTTCCATTTCGCTCTCTCAACGTATACCGCGTGCGTTCACGCTTCCCTTGTGGCCACCATCGCATTTTTCGCTTAAGCGATCTTGGATGTAGTATGACGACGGTCGCAGGCGTATCCTGCAACTCGTGCAATGGCGTGCCCTCGTGCGTAACTCGACCTAAATCTAACTTTCTTTGGCTCATATGGCGGTGCTTTTTTGGCAGATACAACCCCGCACTGTCCACGAGCGTCCAACAGGTGGCGGCGAACAGCAGCAATAACTCACAGCAGCAGAGTGTATCCATGCTCGGGTTCTCCGCGCGCGGGTCACTCGTGGAAGAATACTGTGCACTGCTGCAGGCGAATGGCTCCGCGTGGGTGTATTCGAACCAGACCGGTGCGTGCATTGCGTGGTTCATATCGGAAGAACTTGCGGCTTATCGCGCGTTCCCAAACTTACAGTGACCGTGGCGAATTCTTCCACCTCTGGAATCCCGACGGGCACCTCGGGCGTTTTCGGGCTGGGACAGAGTCCGTTCGAGCAATCACCCGCGAAGCACTGGTTGCAGAATAACAGCGACCAACCGGCCTTCCAAGTCGGCTTCGCGCTTAACGCGCCGTCGAATACGTCTAGCGATGGTGGGGAGCTGCATTGGATTGCTGCGGACTCGGATGCGTATGAAGGGGACGTTATGTGGCTCCCGATGAGCGCCATCGACACTACGACAGCCACGAACACCAATGCGAGCTGGTCGGTGGAGATGGACGGATGGGATGTAGCAGCCACTGGCACCAATGCGTTCAACGTCTCACAAAAAGGCACCCCGCTATCCGCGTACCTCGATCCGTTCTACCCCAACATCGTCTTCCCGCAGAGTGCTGCTCAAGCTATCTGTATGTTCCCATTCACTCACTTGAATACATACTGAACAGACTTCCGAAGACGCCGATATTAAAGGAGCCACCCCGCTCTCGTTCCCATTGACCTCGTATACCAACGCATGGAGCGTCCCGTGCGACGCGGAATTCACCCTGAGCGTAACGTTCGGCACATTCACCACCAGTCTCGACCAGGCATCCCTCGTTGTTGTGTTGCAGGACGGACTTTGCGTGGGCGCCCTGCAGGAGTGGAACGACGCGGGGATAACGGAGTACCTCCTCGGCTCGCCGTTCATCGCGTCGATCTACATGTACGCTTTTTTTCGTCTGGGTTTGTGTGGTCTGATCACGTGAGAAGGATTATATCGTACGCGCAGAACGGGGACGGGACTCTGGGCATGGCGAAACGCGCGCCAGCGGCTAGCGACAAGCTCTCTGCAGGAACAATTGCTGGTATCGTGCTGGGTACCTTCGCCGTCGTCGCACTGCTCGTCATCGCCGCTGTACTCCTGTACAACGCTTACCGCCAACGCAAATACGCGTCCCCCGCAGCGATGTGGCGCGCCGCCCAGAGGAAGAAATACAAACGGAGCAAGGAAACGGACGTCACACCCTTTCCTATCGGCGCTCAATACGCTCGATATCCCGACGGTCGGCTAGGCGTCATCGGCGTACACGGCTCACCCAACAGCCCGCGCGCGGGCTTGCTCGGGGTGGACCCGAATGGGAACAACAGCCAAAACACGTCGCCGGACTGGCAAACGACCATGTTCTCCGACGTGACCGACACCAACACCTTCCTCGGCGGGACGGCGAGCAGGCATGACCGGGACTTGCATTTGAGCTACTACACGGACGGGCCGGTGCCGGTGCCGAGCACAAGGATAAGCCATGCTTATCGGGGGAGCGACGATTTGCGGTTGTCGCCTGGACGCGGTGGGGGGTATACCGCGCAGCCGATATCGGTCTCTGCGGCGAACTCGTCCACGTCCTTGCTCCCGCAAGCACCACAAATACAAGTCGACCTCGCATCGCAGTTCGATTCCCCCACCGCCCTATCGCGGTACTGCGTCTCCCGTACCGCTCGCGCCTCTTCGGAAAGGTCGACGGCCGTCATGAGTAGTTACAGACAGCACTTGGATTGTTTTATGGTATATCTCGACCCAAGGGGGCGGACGTTTGTATCGTACACTCGAATAGTTTAGATGCAAGAAGAATTATACTCTGTACAATTATCGACCGTTGTATCTACTACCGTCGGTCCATTGGGACTGCGGTTGCGCTTGCCTGTAGGGAATTTTTAATTAGATTATTGTTCCCAGAAAGAGGACGGCAAGCCTACCATCCCTGCGCTTGCTGCTGCGAGCGTTGCGAATCCATGCTCCCCAGCCTCTGGTGCTGGGCAGGCATTTGCCCCATCATGGGTTGTGTAGGGTATAAGTCCTTGCGACCACCAGCGCAGCACCGGTACAGCGCTACCACGTAAACCCTCAGTCGCGTCGGGCTACACCAAAAAAGAATAGACGCACATCTGCAGAGGAACCAGAGGATGAGGATCCCCAACAATCCCGCAACGATCGCCACAGGGATGCCGATTTGAAGGTTCTGCGTGAACCAAGCCTGCGATCACGTGAGCGTTAGAGACGAAAACAGTCTTCACTCCCGACTTTACCTTTGCGGTGTCGAGAAGCCCGCTCGACTGGCATGTCCCCGAATAGCATCGGCCGCCGTAGCCACAGGGAGACCCGTCGACGAGTAATGCAGTAAGCACGATGCACTGGTCGGCCTCGGTGGGATCCTGGCACGAAACCTGACACGTACTGCCCTGGTTGGGGCACGCTTGCGAGAGGTTCATCGAAGCTCCGAGCATCTGGCATTGTTCTAAAGGGAAAATGGTTAGCATTTTTGCCGGCAAAAGAAAGAAAACGTGGATAACGCAAACGCAAACTTACGCGAGACGGAGGTACACTGTCCGCTTGCGCAGGTTAAGCCACCGGAGCCACAACTCTGCCCATTGGGAGCAGTGACGTCGGCTGGGCACGAAGACGAGTTGCCCGTGCACGTCTCGGCATAGTCGCATTGCGCGCTAATGGCGGGACGGCAGACCTGCGTCGACGGCGCAAACGTGCACTGGTTGGTGCAGCACGGAGAGCTATCCGGATCGCATACGGCGCCGTTCTTGAACTTGCACGTCGTCGAGTCGCAGCAGGGAGAGTCAACACCTTCGCCCGGATCGCATTGCTCCCCAGACTCGACAATGCCGTTGCCGCACATCTGCAAAGAGATCGTCTCGATACTCGAGGAAGGATCTTGCAAGCATGTGGTGTTGGTCCGTTGTGTACCCGTCATGAGCGAGCAGACGTTGCCGATGGTACATTGCGAGAACGTCTTCTCGTTGGTCCCCGCGACAGGGCTCATGAGGAACCCGGAATTGGCATCGCACGTGCTGGCGGTTAGCGGACAGCAACTTGAGGTCGAGTTACATCCGTCCGTGCACTACACGGTCAAGTCAATAAACTCCACGGAGCACGGCGTTATGTTCCTTACATCATGCTGCAGACAGGTTCAGCAAAGCACGGCGATCGCAGAAGAGACGAGATACTCACGATAGCGCCAAAGTTGTGTCCAATCTCATGGGCGACAACTTGCCATTCGGTCAACCCGGCGGTCGAAACTGCGGTACCCGACACAACGGAGGGAGAGTTGCCCGTTGCAGACTGTTGGCAACTGCAGGGTATTCAGTGATCGCCAAGAAAGAATAGCGCCTAGACTCACAGTGTTGCCAGCCATGCAATGCCGACTTCCGAACCTGTAGGGCAACCACTCATCAAGTGCCATAACCCGGCACCATCGGGGCCTTTGTCGCCGCGCCATTGCGAGAACAACGAGAGCCGGTCGTTCAAGCTGGTGCTGCAGTTGACGTTCCAAGGGAAAGACGCGTTGACGGGATTCGGGCAGCTGCGGGTCGTTAGATCTAAAACCACCAAGTACCACAACGACACTTACACTTCGCTTTGGATCTGTAGCTCGACGATACCGAGACTGACGTTGAACGTGGATCGGTACAGAGAGCTAGCCGAGTTCCAGTCGTTGAGGATCTGTGTCGTCGCGTTGTCGTGCCCTCCGTAGTTCGTAACGTATTCGCAGTCGGCAGCGACACCCATGTAAAGCACCTTCTGGGTCGTTGGGCAGCCCGCAGTCTGTCCGATGTTGTTGACGAAGCTAAGATTTAGACAGGTCAGCGAGAAGTGTGTCAAATAAAGGTATTTGCGTACTTGGAGCCCAAGCTCGTGCCGACCACATCGTCCCGTTTCGACATGTTGCCGGCAAACAAGTTTAGCGGCGACTCAAACCACGGACTGGTTTGCTGCTTGACCAAAATGGGGTTCTGGTTCGGGTCCGTGTTGTACGAGAGCTTGTCGTGTGCGCAGGTTTGAGGCACCGGCGGAGGGAGGCCAAGATGAGCGATGCGCTCTTCCGCAACCGTCATGACATCCGATTCGCGCCAAATGACCAGCTCCGAGTCGACAATATCTACTGGCTGTGCGTCTGCGTCCATCGGCCGCTTGTTGCGGTGGTAGTTGTCCTTGGTCGCGACGTGGTATACAACGCCCTTGACAGAGAAGGCACCCTCGAAGACGGGCGCGACATGGGCGTCGATGTTGCCTTGGTGGTGCACCATTATCCGCGCCCACCCGAGCTCCGAGGGATGCGTAACCGGCACAGCGCCGGCAGCGTCTTGGCGCATCCGGCTTTCCGAGTAGTCGGAATGGATGACCTCGCCCATGAATGCCTTGACCGACTCTCGTAGCAACGGCTTCGTGTGTGAAACATAAGATTCACCATCTGGGCCCACTGAGTAGTATTTTATCCGTGCAGCAGGGTGGATGAGGTTGTCGTTGGGACGGAGATGCAGATGGAAAACATCGTCAAACGCAGCGATGGTCAAGCGGAAGGAGTCGTCGAAGCGAAGGATGGTGGACCGCGGCAGCAGGGGTGCCTTGCTGCTGAACGGAGAAGACAGAGACGAGGGCTGCCGTTTTCGAGGAAGGATTTCGAGAGCAAGTGTCGATGGGTTGGCTACTCGCTTCAGCGGCCGTGGAGCCACACTATGCCCTGTACAATTCTCAGTTTAGAGTCCACAACGGGTTAACTGCAACGCACCAGCCGCCGAGTCTGTCCATAGCAAGAGAAGGGGAACGACCAGCGCGTGCAGGACCAGAGAAAAGTGCATGTAAAAAGAAAGACCACGCCTGGGACGGAGTCAGTCAGCTTGCCGGTGGATCTCAGAGCGGTTTGCGCACCGGGAAACCACGACAAGAACGAGAGGATGAAGGGAAAGAGGCACCAGCTGGGCTCGTGATGAGCGTTGCTAACTTGGACCGATCCTCCATCATCGCCACACTTTCCGGCGGATACCTCGGGTTTTCCTCCGACGGCTGGACTTCCGCATATACTCGCATTTCGTGCCAAGGACTCTCTGGAATCGCAACCCTTCGGCGTCGAAACGCTGTCGATCCGCCGAACAAGGCAGATCGCGTCCAACGACTCTCAGAAACCAGCGCTCGACTTTCGCTCGACGCCGTTGTGCCGCACGATCCAATATTCACCCTCGATTCTCATTCGACTGTGCTCTTACAAGCGTCTCAACACCCGTCTATGCCGTTTGATGCAAATACACCGTCGCGACTTCCTGCAGCGAAGCGTCCGGCTTATCGCGGCACCTATTTTGGATGCAGCGGCCGACAAGTTTAGAGGGCTGTTGCGCATGTCAGGTCGAGAAGACGCGGAGCCTGAACGGCGCTTGAGCAGGATCCAAGTCGGCTGTCGGCCCGATGATGTGCGTGTGCGGGTCTACTTCTGCTGCCTTGCGACCGTCTTTGTTCCTAGCTCATACCTCCACAAACTGTCCAGAAAACATTGGCATTACCGAGTTCAAGGAACGCGCAAAATTATCTCCTTCGTCGTCTCCTCCAGAAGATTCGAGCACCTATAAAAGGCCTGAGCGTTGTGGCCTCGACTCAACAACCCTCTCTACTACGAAATGTCTGTCTTCTACTATGACCCCTTCACTCACTTCGAACGCGTCTTCGACGATGCGTTCCGCTCTGGTTTCGCGCAGAACCAACTGACCCGCGGCGACTCGAGCGAAAACACTATCCAGGCGTTCCGTCCAAGGTAAATATCCCCCGTTTCGTTCGTAAGTCGACTTGAAGCTGACTTGACTGCAGAATGGACCTCCACGAGAACGCAGAAGCTAACACCGTGACCGCGACCTTCGAGCTGCCCGGCGTCAAGAAGGAGGACGTCCACATTGAAACGCTTCCAGGTCGTCTTCGTGTCTCTGCCGAGTCTAAGATCTCCGAGGACCATGAAGAAGACGGTTACGCAGTTCGCGAACGCCGCTTTGGCAAATTCTCGCGGACCCTCCAAGTTCCTCAGGGCATCAAGGCAAACCTGTGTCTTTTCTTCTCAATAAACACGTACTGACGATGTTTTAGGACGAGGAAATCAAGGCCAGAATGGAGAATGGTGTTCTGACAGTCACCTTCCCCAAGACCACCGCGGAACAGGCGCCGAAGAAAATTACTATTGCTTGAATAAAGCCTTTAGTTTGACAATGTAGCACAAGATCTTGTAGTGATTGAAATAAGGACGTACTCTACTGTTCGAAGCACCGCGGTCCATCGAACGTTGTTCTCCAAATTGTTGATCTCTGCAAGTTTGAAGATAAGATGAGATTACACTTGTCCTTTATCTCACTGGCAGTGCAAGTTGTGCATCCATGCGCTCCGCCTCAGGTCGGCGTCTTGAACCATTCCAAGACCAACTTCAACCTGCGATACCTAGCGATCACATATCCTCGATGGCATCAAAATCGTGGTGTTCTGTTAGTTCAAGCCGGGCCTGTCGCCGAGCATGTTGCGAGCAGCCATGCGCATTGACTTTGGCATCCAACACGTCGCCTGACGCGCTGCCTTTCGCCTTCGGCGTGCTAGACGCCAGGATATAGCGAGCACACCCTTGTTTTGCATGATAGTTCGGGGACGGCGACGGTCGGCATCCCAGTCGGAAGCTGTTCCTTATCTCGTCCCAGCGCACGCATGTAGTACTCTGCATGCAACATGTCCGAGATAAAGCCTCGTTGAAGTGGCTGCTGAAGCGAAAACGGTCCGGAACCGAAATTCAACCATAGCACGTGAACAGTGCCAGTGGTAACGGTCGAGCTTCTCCCGCGGCGTGCTCGTTTCTGGCCGACCCGCATCCGAAGTTTTGCACCGTGTCGTAGTGAGGCTTTTTTGTACGTCAACATGCAAGAACAGTGAGTTCTGTAGTTCCTTTCGCTGTAGGTTTTGCTGGAATCGCCGTAGCTTCAAGGCATATGTTGTCAGCGAAATAGCCGTCCATCGATGCTAATCCACCATTTGGTTCCAAGTCCGTTCCATGAACACATGCCTCATGGCTTCAGGCAAGTTTCTGCCCGTAGTTCATTGTTTGTTTGACAAGAACTCAATGCTCGGCGGTCATCCTCCCAGCTGGCGGCTCAGCCCCGCTAGTTTCCCGCCCGGTTTCTCAAGACAACAGTCCAGACTCGTGCAAGGCCGTCCGGACGACCCGAGATGGTTGCATGGCCCGTGCGAGGCTTCTCTTCTCTTATCACTTGATATCTGATTACCGTCGCACGGAAGGAGTAAGCCGGCCTCCGGGCCGCATCGTGCCTTCGACTGAATGAAGTTTATGACCGCCACCACGACTCTCAGGTGCGCTACGAAGTCTCAATCATCTTCGCGGTGGCTGACTCCGAACATAGCTCAGAACATAGCTCAGAAATGGAAGTTGCGGTGGTTTTGCGCCTAATTTTGCACTTGAGGACCGTCCTGCAGAGGTTTTCGGTCAAGAAAGTGCTCCTCACTGCATCCGCGATTTTCGGAGTGGCGTCACCAGCTTCGTAGGACGCAGCCGACCCGCCAACTCTAATCTTTGTTTTCTTGATGAAGGCCGCCCGTTGCCGCGTTTTCCCGACTGTACGCTTCCGCGTGGAGAACGTGTCTCACAGGCAGCTTCGGATGAGAGCGGGATTGCGCCTTGCTTTTCACTTTCCTGTCCACGGTACTCGACAATCAATAGGAGTCGGGCGGCAACAAATGATGTGTGTGGACGCGTCGAGCAACATAATAGTGGGTCCAGCTCGTGCCTTGCTCCTGTTTTCGACCGCCATCCATGACCCAAGGGCTTGAATCCGTCGCATTTGCTGCTTGCGCCAGCGCCATGCTCCTTGCCGGCGCCGGCTTCGTGTGGCAAAGGTCGTGCAAGAAACCGCCGATCTGGGTCCAGCAACTCGATCTACTCGGCGAGCGACGCGAAAAGCTGCTTCCGGGGACGGTGGTCGTCTGCGGAGGAAGGTGCGCCCACCGTTTCTGCGCTTTCGCGTATATGGTCTAGGCCGCGGACTCAAGGCTAATCTTAGTGTGGCTGGGATTGTCTCGGCGCGTATCTGCGCTGATCATTTCGAGCGCGTCCTAGTGGTGGACCCCGACATCGAAAACCCGGGGAACAGGATTCTCCAGTGGAATGCGGCACACCGTACGCTTCTTCTTAGCATCCATGCTTAAAAGCAATCTGATGCGTAACGCGCAGTCTACTTGTGTCTCTTTGTCACTGGCGCTCGTCGTCTTTGGAACAAATTTGACGATGTAGCCAAAAGCTTGGGCGGCAGGATCCTCCCGGCCGACCTCCAAATCCACTACAGCGGCGTCGAGCTCCCCACGCCTGGAGGTGTGCCTGACACGCTTCTCCTCCGTCGACCGTCCCTCCAAAAAGCGATGTACTCGCTCCTCCAAGACCAAAAGAACGTGTCTGTCGTGCCCGGCGTCGTCCGGAGCTTCAATCCGACGAGGGATCGAAGCGCGATAGAATCGGTAACCGTCCGAAGGGTGGATGGCACGCTCGAGACCTTGAATGATGCCGCTCTCGTCCTCGGTGCGTCCACAATTTGCTTCTTTCGAATTGACTCTTATGGCGTTCAGACTGCTCTGGGAAGATGCAAGGCGGCTTCAAGTGGCTCAAGTCCGCGGGATACGATATTTCGGAGAAGATCAAATGCTCGTACGACCCGAACCTGCGCTACATGACCTGCTCCTTCAAAATCACGCCCGAGCTCGAGGCGCGCCTCCCAATACCTCAAGCGCAACGAGATACGCCCGCCGCATACGTTTATGTCCCTCACGATGACACGCAATCCTGCTTCCTGGGCGTCTCTATGAACGACGGCAACGTCATTCAGGTCCTATTTGGCGACACAGGAATGGGTTATCTGCCTCAATCGGCGGAAGAGCTGCTCCCCTTCCTTGAGCGCTTCCGCGGACAGAAGCAGCCTCTGCCGCAGTGGCTCACGCCGACGATCCAGATGCTCATAGACGATGTTGAGCCCGAATTTGACCCGATAAACCTCAGTGTGTTCCCATGCATCTCACACCCACGCCGCTGACTGCTCCAAGATCTTCTTACATTCATCCAATACCACTTATTGCGCCCGGGTTCCCTCCCGTCCAACTTCGCCGCCGTAGGCGATGCGTTCCTATTTTTGAATCCCGTCCACGGGTAAGCAGTTCCAGCGCTCCGCCGTTCCCTGCTTACTCACAGTTTACAGGCAAGGCTTCGCGAAAGCGATGCTCAACGGGATTACCCTCAACTCGCTCCTCCATTCCGTCCCGAACTGCACCAGCCTACCCTCCAACTTCTCGACGCGATATTTCAGCGACTCAGCTGGCATCATGAACGGCTTGTGGTCCGTGATAACTCTTTGGCAGCGTGCATCTTCGATTGACCGGTTTCCAGGGACGCGACGCGCCTACACGATTACGGATCCACAAACTGCATACCGATGCCAGGCGAGACCAAGGAGACAGGACGTGTCAGTCGCTGGCTTGGCGAAAAGCTGATATCACTCTCGACACGGGTGCGTTTTTTCCCGTATCCTCTCCCCGCCCGTGCGCCGCCAATGCCATTGAACTCACACGTGGCTTGGTCCCATACCATAGGATGATGAGGTTGCGTCCGCGTTGTGGCATGTTCGACAGATGCTCGCGGACGATAAGGCCTTGATGGCGCCTACCATCTTGTGGAAGGTTCTGTTGACGCCGTCGATTTTCTAGTGGTCATTTTGCGGGAGGGTTTTGGGAGTTGGGACTGTTCTTTTTGCTATGTTAGAGCTCTTAGAGCCGGACGCTGGAGTTGGTATTGGTATTGTCGCTGGACGCCGTAAGAGTGGTTCAATAATTTGTGTAATCTCTCAGCGTGGTTGAGCTATCCGAACATGGGACAGACGAGAGTCTGTGATCGCCGCTAGATCATCAATCAATCGGCTTTGTGGCGTTCCTTCTTGTCACGTGTCTACGGGATTCTCTTCCGCTCAAGCCAACAAGTCCGGCTCCGAGTAATATACACTAGTTACATGTTGCAAAACATTTAGAATTGACAAATCCCAGATGCGAGGAGTGTCCTTGGATAGAGTACCACCGGCCGGCCGATCAGCGTTGCCCGTAACTGCCCGTCGTCGTCCGCCTGCAAGATCGTGCATGTGAGAATCTCCACCAAGTATTCGTCAGCCGCAAACCCAGGAACAGTGACATTCGTTGCGACGCCGCTTCCGGAATTAGTTAGGACAAGGACCACGTTGCCCTTGCGCACGCTGAGGAGATTGGTTCCGAGGACGTTGTAGACGGAGAGGGTTTGCGTGAACGGCGAGGGGCCGGTGACAAGGAGGTTCCGGAAGGCGTTGAGAGTAGTGAATGTGGGTACGAGGTTGTTCGTGGTTGAGTAGCGTGTAAGCCAGAGCGCTTCGCGGTTGAGAGGGTCGTTCCCGCCGGTGAGCAGCTGTTCTTGGCCGTAGTAGACGATCGGAATGCCGTCCGAGAGAATATTGAGTACCGCCAGAGTTTGGAGACGCGCAAAGTCGGTCGTGATGCTGCCGAGACGCGGATTGTCGTGATTCTCCATGAAAGTACCGAACAGCGTTACGTCCTAAATGCGCCGCCGCGTCAGCCAAACGAAATACGACGGAGTTCGCAGTTACATTGCATCGGCTTTGCATTTGGCGGGCAACGTCGACAAAGTCTTCGATGTTGCCAGCTGACGAGGCGAAAGCTTGCGTTGCGAGCTCCATGAAGGGATAATTGTGCAAACCATCCATGCACTCTTGGTAAGGGCAGACGATACTATCCATATAAGCTCATGCCGAAGATTTCAAAGAAGCCACTCACTTGGGATCTTTCGCCCACACTTCGCCTTGACAGTAGACGCCCGCCTCGGTGCAGATTGTCCTCCAGAACGGCATAGGAACGTTTCTTGCCGCGTCGAGTCGCAATCCGTCGATTTCGTACTTGTTCACGACGTGCTTGACCCACGCCACCAGCGTTTCGACCACTTCGTCGTCTTCAGTATTGGTGTCCGGGAGCCAGAGGTAGCCGTCTCCCATCCACCCCATTTCGATAGACAGTTGATTTCCCCAATCTATCTCTCGTTTCGGATGAAAGTACCTTTCGTTGTTGAATGGGGTTATGCCTTTGTGCTGGGTGAACGGGAAATATCTTCGTAGTGAACGAAGGAGTGGTACCTTCGTACTGGATGGTGTCGCCCGGGTTGGCAGCAAAGTGGTTGAGAGCGATATCGAGCATGACGCGCATTCCTCGTTCGTGGGCAGCGGAGATGAGGCGTTTGAAGTCATCTTCGGAGCCGAACCGTGCCTAGGAAATATTCGCAAACGGAATGGAAAGCTTGAAAGTACGCGAACATTCAAGGCGTAGATGTTCTTGCCCCAGTATCCTGCTCGTGCGTTAGCCAACGATTAGGCTCGGGTCAGCCTCCACGGGCACGCAAGGGAGCAAGATTGGCGCCCGTAGAAAGTGAAGGGGCGACGCACCGTGGTATGCCTCCCCAACACCCGTTTTGCCCTCGACCTGCGCAACGACCGGGCTTATCCAGATGGCGGTGAAGCCCATGGCGTCGATATAATCCAATCGTTCGGCGGCAGCTGCCCATGTTCCTCCACAATACACGCGTTCAGTGGTGTCGCAGGGCGGAAGGATGTCCGACTCTGGATGAGCGAAACGGTCGGTGACGAATTGATAGATGGAGAGTTGGCGCCATTCGTCGGCACTGGCGGCGAATGCAAATGCGGAGTAGAAAAGCACCAAGACCAGCCAGACGTGAGCGTTCATACCAAGCCTGCATCAACGGCCCGCGTGATCATTATCCCGAACGCCCATCCCCTCACTTGCCGCCCAGCTACCGAAACTGTCGTCTTTGAAGATGCTTGACCTCGCCGTCCTCATAAACGCCCAGAACCTTCGACTCGGAGCACATCCGAGTAGCCATCGAGAACATTCTCTGCGCGCCATGAATAGCAACAACCAGCTCGAGAACGTTCGCGGCACATCTCTGCAATATTCTGTAGCCTATAAAAGCCCTGGTCTTTGCGCCCGCTGCTCAGCAACTCCTCTCAAGCATTAATGTCCGTCTTCTACTACGACCCCTTCGCCCACTTCGAGCGCTTCTTCGACGATGCCCTCCGCGCTCGGAGCGGCACCAACAACCAACTTGCCTTGCCCGTCTTTGAGGCAGGCGACAGCGTCCAGGCGTTCAGACCCAAGTAAGGCTTCGTTGCTTGCGGCATTCGTTTCTTGCTGATGTTTTTTTCAGAATGGACCTTCATGAGAACGCCGACGCCAACACCGTGACCGCGACCTTCGAGCTGCCCGGCGTCAAGAAAGAGGACGTCCAGATCGAGACTCTACCGGGTCGTCTCCGTGTCTCGGCCGAGTCCAAGATCTCGGAGGAGCACGAGAAGGACGGGTACGCCATTCGCGAACGCCGCTTTGGCAAGTTCTCGCGTACGCTCCAGGTTCCTCATGGCGTCAAGGTACGCTGTTCATGCTGTTCTGTCTTGACTGGCACTGACGACGACTGTAGGACGAGGAAATCAAGGCCAGCATGGAGAACGGCGTGCTGACGCTCACCTTCCCCAAGAATACCGCTGAGCAGGCGCCCAAGAAAATCACCGTCGCTTAAAACCCACCTTCTCCTTCGCAGGCTGTAGCAGGAAAAAAATGTAGCCACTGAAAATGTACCACCTCTAGTTGAATCTTTACTTGCAAGAGCGATGTCTCGCGCCGAAGAGTGAGGGACACCCATGTGGGATCGGATTGTGATGCTGCACTTGCTCTGAATCCCAATCCACCATGGAAGTCGAAAGCTCGGGATCTGTTCCTCCTCCTTATGATGCCACCCGTGTCTCCACCGCCGCGACACATACCGACGATCTCTGTCTGGTGCGGTTCCTGTAGACCTTCCTTCTTTCTCAAGTTAACGAAAACTGCGCTCTTTCAGAAATTCGTCGTCCGCAGTGCTACAATCCAAGTCCCGGAAACGCCCCAAGGCGCCAAACAACTCCTCATATTCTTAGAAGCCCGCGAAGAAAGATACAAGTCGGAGAAGGGCGCAGCACAGAAACGGCTGAACGAATTGCTTCAGTACATCGCCCTGGTCCGGAACGAACTCCACAAAGCACAGGGAGATTTTGCAGAGGCGGCTGCCGATTTGGAACGCGCAAAGCAACTTTTAGCAGAGCGAGGTCTGGCAGAGGCCGCAGAGCATGGCAGGGCCGTTTGAGTGTTTGTATTCGTTGGTGACCCTCTCTGCGTCGTGGAAACGGACAACGGAGACAAACAGCAGGTTCCCGCTCGACTTCACCATTTGTTGAAAGTAGGCAAGAAAATTATAGATTGATTCAACAGCATTGGGGACGCTCGATGAAATGTGTTCGAATTTACTAGGCAAGTAACTGAAGAAGATCTACCCAGACTTACGACGGCCGTCCTAGCCCGAGGAGCCCGTTCAAATTCCGGTACAGAAGGAAATTCAAACGAGACGGATCTGTCCAACGCGAACCAGCGGCCCACGTCAGTTTATAGCAAGGCGGTGGAAGGGACCGTGTTGTTTTTGGAGTTCGAGAACCCGACATAGAGATAGCTTCCCGACTCCGAGACCCGCCGCAAACTCAAGATCTTCACAGAACAAACAACTCCGATCAAAAATCTCTGGTCCGTACTGTATACGTCGATTCTTCTATCGACCACGATCCCGGGCCCATGCATGCGAATATACACGCGCCGGCGTCAACTTGCTCCGTACAGAAATCGCCGCCGCCGGGCATGGCTAGCCTGAGCTCGAAGCAGCTCAAGGCTTTGCCTTGATATTGCTGACGATCAAGCTCTGTTCGCGTCGACGCGTTCAATACCATCTCGGACCACGGAGTATGATAGCCACACTGACCTTGTACGCCTGCACATCGCCGCGGAATTTCGCTACCGTTCCATCCCCGCATACCCACAACTGTAAACCATAGATGAGCGCCCACCAGCAAAACCCGAACAAGATAGAAAAAAAGGGAACGCACATCTTGCGCCACAGTCGTGATGAACCGCTCGTCGTGCGAGATGACGATGACACCGCCATTCCACTTTTGCAGAGCCACCATGAGCGCGTCTAACCCCTGGATTGCAATTAGCGACGGTTCGACGAAGATTGACGGACGGATGGGCCGCGAAATGTGCACGCATGGAGTGGGGCGCTCGACTTACTTCAATGTCGAGATGATTGGTGGGCTGTACAACGGGTAATCAGCTTCTTGACACACAAAGCGTCGAGCGGCAGAAAGTTGAGCTTGCCTCGTCAAGCAACAAGATGTGCGGCTGTTGAAGTGAAAGGAGTGCAAACGCCACGCGACTCTTCTGACCACCTGAAAGAGTAGCAATGGGCTGCATTCTAGAGGAAAATCGGCATTAAAAAGTGCTGTCGATATCAGAAAATCGCAGGTAAATCGTACCCGGTCATCCCGCTGATCTGGAAGTTGCCCAGATGTTGCCGATAGTCCTGCTCGACGCGTCCGGGGAACTTGGACGCGAGGAATTGGACGGGCGACATTTCTGGTATGAGCGAGTCCACATGATGTTGCGCAAAGTAGCCGCTGAACACGCTCATTAGCGAGCGCTACGGAAATGCGAGCCGAGCTCAGCAAGAACGTACACGCGTAGTCTTCCATTGCGTGTGACGTGCCCCGCCATGGGATTCAGATCACCCGTTAGCAATTTGATTCTGGGCAAAAGAAAAGTGAGATGAGCAAGGAGAACGAAGCGCCGCCATACAGGGTCGATTTTCCGGCACCGTTGGCCCCGACGATGGCTATTCGTGAATCCAAGCCGACGTCAAAGTTGATTCCTTTGAGGATCACTTTCTCGGGGGCGTATCCAAACGTCACTTCATTCATTTGAAGGAGCGGAGGCGATATCTTTTCCGTTTCGGGGAACCTGGAGACCAACTGTCAGTTTCACGGCGTTCGGCTGCACGGTAAAGAGGCTCGACTTGAAGTTTTCCGTCTCATCTTCTTCTGGTGGATGAAGCTCGGGTAACTCGGATGACTGTCAGCTCCAAGAACAGGCCGGAAACGATGTTCACTGCTACCTTCTCGAGGATCTTAATCTTGGATTGCGCCTGCGCCGCGCGGTTCGCGTTGTATCGCCATCGGTCAATGAACGCTTGAAGATGCCGCCTGTACTCCATTTGCGTCTCGTATTCCTTGCGCATATTGCGATCGCGCTCGGACTTGGTCGAGTAAAATTGAGTGAAGTTGCTAGAATGGCGATGAGAGGAAATAAAACGAAGAGGGTTGCGGTCCTACCCCTTGTAATAATCAAGCCGACTAGAGTGTTGATGTACGATATCGGTGGCGACCGCGTCGAGGAAGGCGCGGTCGTGAGATCTGTGTAGTTGGGTTAGACGCGAACGCGGCCTGTGAGTGGTGGCGCTACACAACGAGAAGCGTCCCGGGCCATGTCTGCAGGTAGTCCTCCAACCATGCGAGGGCGTTGAGATCGACTAGAGCAAAGATTGATACAATGCCCTGGAACGTTTTAACGACGCACTGTGATTGGAAGGCTCGTCCAGAAGCAGTAGAGCAGGCTAACAGAACTATGTTGAACGAAGCCGGCAAGCGGCAAGAACATACCTTGACGAAAAGCGCTCTTGCAAGCGCCAGCCGCATGCTAGAGAACATCTCGAATCAGAAAGTGGGACTGGAGTGAACGCGATGCTGACCGCCAGCCTCCACTGAATGACTTGGTCGGTCGTTGCTGATCGGCGTCGCTGAAGCCGAGACCTAACCAAGGATGAGTAACGCGAACAACTGCCAAAATGGCCCACACACCCGCAAGGAGAGCAGCAGCCCGTGCCGGGCCACTCTCTGCGTCCATATCGGATAGCCGCGCATGAACATCGGCCAGTCGTGCTGATGCCTCTTCTCGCGCATCGACGAACCGCTTATCGTCGCCTTCCGCCTCGAGTTCCGCAAGCTTCGCATTGAGCGCGGCTTCCTCCTTGAGCAGATGGTCTCGCCACACGTCTGCTTTGAGCACTGAGTCGATTGCAATGGTGTCATCGCCAATAATCTCTTGCTCGACGAACAAGATCGTGATATGGGCCGGAATGGGCACTTCACGCATCGCAATATGGCGGAGAAGAGTAGATTTACCAACACCTGCGAAACGAGCTCAGGTCGGCCATCGAGATATGCACGCAGTCCGTACCGTTGCGGCCAACGAGACCATATCGACGCCCGTGTGCAAGCGTAAGGGTTGCTCCGGAGCTATGAAAGAGATTCGGTTCGGGACATTATCACGGACGTGAACAACGCACAGGATACGGTTTGAGCCAAAGTTGACGTCAATAGACGGAAGATGGATGTCCTTGCTCTTGTTTCTGGCTGCAGCGCTTGCTTCCAGGGGATTAATCTGTAGCGAAATGAGTTTAGAGGCGCAACCTCGGGCACTACGCACTTTCATAAACATCTCTTCATAAGTTTGCTGTGGCTGATGTTAGCGCAGTACGCAAATATTGCTGATCTGCCGAATGTACCTGCTTGCGATGAGCATCCAGAAGTTTAGAGCCCTCGTATAATGTGCGGGAGCGTTTTTCAATTTTGGCCTAGTTGAGGCGGTGAGCGCGACGCGTGGAAAACGCGTGAAAACAGCATACTCGGAGCTTGGCCTCTTGCTTTTCGAGTTTCTTGACATCGACCTTGGAAGCCCTGTTTCAAATTCAGAGGGCTGGAGTAATAACGGGGGTACTACAGCAACGCACTTGCCCTTGTTGATTGACTCGAGGTCAACGCCCTCGGTGAAGGCGATCGTCGTGGACATGGTGGTCTTGCTCATATCCATGACCTTGTCGAGTTTGTGCAGCTTGGGACCGGAGCTGTTCTTCAGACGCTCCCGAAGCGTGGGCTCGAGCATCTCGGCCAGACGCAGCATGAGTTTTTCTAGCACATCGGCGCGTCCGCCTGCAAGAGACTCGAGGATTTGTCGGGCGACTTGGAGGACGTCTTCTTCCTCTCCGGCATCATCGACGAGATATCCTGCGAGATATTGGACTATGACTTCTTCGCCGGGGAAGGTCTGTCGAATTTCTTCGGCGATGTCCTCAGACGATGCCATGGTGTTTCGGGCCAAGGGGTGTCACGAACCAGACCTGCTCCGAACGTTCATGGGAAGCAATCAGCCTCGGCTGTGTGTCTCTGGTATATAACCCCGTCCCTTCGCCTCCAGATTTTGCTCATGCTTTTCCGGTAGCCTAAACGCCATGCGCCTGCTCTGGCCGACATTCCTTTCTTTTCTTGCCCCCGTTCTCGCCTCAATCATCGGTGCGTTCCTGTATTCATCTCCCCTCTGCTCGGCGCTAAAGTCTTCTCAAAGTTATTGACGACGAGAACGGGGCCTCAGACGGCTCGCGCGTCGTATACAGCGGCCCATGGCTTAGCGGTGCCATCGCAAACTGCCAGACGCCGCTCTGTGCGTCTCCCTCCCCGGGCATTGCCAGTGAGGAAACATACACCAGCTCGGTTTTCAGCAAGGTGCGCCGCCGTCGACTCTTTCTTCCGAGCCCTCGTTGACAATCTTGCGCAGAACTCCTCCAGCCGACAACCCACATATCCTTACAACGCCACAGTAACATTCACCGGTGAGCACTCCGTTGCTTATCTGACGTTCCTGAACCCTTTCCAGGCGTTTCTGTCCTCGTGAAATCCATACTGAGCAACTCCTTGGACCACCCAACGCATGTTCCTCTCGAGCTTCCTGCGGAACCTCGCTAATTAGCTTTACAGGGGAGAGACCCAGATGTTCTTTTGGATCGACGACCGCATAGTGGGCAACTACACGCATGCTCCAACAGGCGCTGGCGGCTTTCTGGCGAACCAAACCGTGTTCGCGGTTGGCGACTTGGACATGCAGTCGCACACGTTGACTGTCAGCAATGGCCAGACGAACGGACAGGATTCGCTGGTAATTCTGGACTCGATCTGGTACTCGTAAGTGGACATTGGTCCGTTTTCGATCCGCTGCTCAATAAACTCCAGGGTGGACGAGGACCTCTCTAAACTGGCGACGGGGTCAGTAGGTGCTGCATCTTTCTCGGCGGCTGGTGCCGCGGCCACCTTGTCGCCGTCAACCACCCCCGTCGCAGCTTCCGGCCATTCTTCAAACGCCGCAACAATCGTGGGCGCCCTTGTTGGCGTTCTTGCTGTTCTGCTCCTAGCTTTGATTGCATTTCTCTGGATGCGGCACCGGGGACGGCCTCCAAAATCTAACGTTCCCTTGTCCAAAACCGTTTTGGCGCCCTTCAATGGCCTGTGGAAAGCGGCACGAAGATCATCCAAGCCGCAACCAGACATGGCGCCGGTTCCCTTCACAACATCGACGACTCCCGCGGTCACCGTTTCATCCCCGCCGCCGCCGCCTGCCGAGCGCCGGCCGAGACCACGCACCGCTCCAGTTCCCTCGTCCTCGCAATCGCGTCTATCTCGGATATCGTTCAACCCGAATTTGCTGGTTAGTCGCATGCGTCGACAACCACCCGCCCCAATCGCGACTGCACCAGTGCAATCTGCAAGCCCCGTAATCCCGTCCAGCGGGCCGCTGATGCGACAAACATCACTGCCGCCCGAAAACATTGCTTCCATCCAAGCGTGGCAGCAACAAACGCTGGAAGCAACGGCGGGCCAGCCGCCCATACATCCTCTGGACATGTCCGAGGTCGACCTATCTAGTCACTACGACGATAGCTCGAGCGGAGTCCCTCCTCCCCCTCCTCCGCCGCCTCCCGTAGCGGTGCCGAGGTCACCACAACCGCAACGGCGGTTTACCGTCATGAACAATTGAGTTCGCGACGGGTTTCTGTCTTCATGCTAGGTTGGATTGGGTTGTTTTTAGATCTTTCTTACTACTTTACCTTCTAGTCGCTCGTTCATACCCTGCAACCACCAATTGTACTTTTAGTTTACACTGCATGGCATTTCGTCTTCTGCTCTGCTCCATGCTCTGTGCTACTACTCTGTTTTGGTGACTTTGGGTGCGGTATACCAGTAGGAGGTTCGCCCGACGCCAAGGAACCACGCCATGCTAGTTCAAACGCGTCGCATTGAACCCTTTCCGTCGGACACATGATAGGACTCACCGAACACTGAAGAGGACGACGACGACCGTTATGTTGCCATGGGCCATGCTGTTATACTGGAGGAGGTCCATTCGTAATGAGGCAGGGAGGCCAATGAGCGTGACCGCGATGCTGGGTTGTATTCAGAATGAACACGAACTTCGTTGCAGCTACGCGCAGAATGAAACTCAACGAAACTCACTGCGATAGCTGATAGAAAGAAATCGATAAACCAGATGAAGCAACTCAAGAAAGACTGACATCGGCAATGGCCAGTGCAGTGAGCAGCGACCCGACGACGCGCTCTTGGGCCGGGAGATCGTGTTTCAGCGCGTCGCGTGCGGCGCGAAAGACGAACGACGAGACGAGGCCGAGGAGGAGGTAGCCTGTGGGCGCGTGCGAATGCGTTCGTTAATTCGTTTCCAGCTTCGAGGACGCGTCGAGACGAACAGTTTCCCAATTGCCAGGTCATCATGAGTGTGCGAGGGTCGAGCGGCGCGGCTGGGACGGGCGCCTCGGTCGGTATGAGTTGGTGGTGGAACCATGCTGCGCCTGGGAAGAACCAGGACATGAGTGCTGGGAGCACCTCGGAGGCTAGAGAGGCGTGTTGGACTCCATCGCAGATGTACGGAGTAGTTCAAGCTGACTTGGCTCCAGGTAGAGGAACAAAAGCTGATAAAAGCCAGAAAGTGCGGGAAACGAGGTGTTGGCCATCGTGGGCGTTGAAACCAAGTCGAGGTCGCGTCGTGTGATGGCACACACGCGACTTAGCTTCTGCTTTCATCTCGTTTTAGTTGCGGACCTCAACGTTCACCAGCCTCTCGGCGCGCTGTTGAATTGAGCGCTGGAATCTGTCGGCCTGTTTGCTCCGTCTCTTCCACGTCGGGCCACGAGTGAACACGTTGCGCATTGCAACGACCAATACCCGCCATAAATACTGCTCCTCACACAATGTCTCGACCAACACTCGTCGTCGAACGCGATCTAGGAAGCCCCGGATCGTCGGTCTTCGACCTTCCGTCTCAGAAACCTGTACAACAAACGTCGCGAATGCCACACATCTCACTCAGCGCGCCTTCGCCAACATCCCCGAACAACACCGACGCGTCCTACGTTGTCATCTCCGGCGGGACGGGCGGAAACGCAATTTGCTCTGCATTCGGGCCGCGCGCATGCTATGTCCTGCCCGTCTCGGACGACGGCGGGTCCTCTGCTGAGATTATCCGCGTCATTGGTGGGCCGTCGGTACGCAGCAGCTTCTTGAAGTTCAGAGCGTGAATAAGTGAACCAGATTGGCGACATTCGGTCGCGCCTTGTGCGTCTGATTCCATCCGGGTCCTCCACGCTGGATGCGATTCGGACATTGTTGGCGTATCGGCTTCCTGCGGACGAACGTATTGCACGGGACGAGTGGCGCGATATCGTTGAGGGACGGAGTTTGCTGTGGCGCGGGATCCCGCATGACCGCAAGGAGACGATTCGCGGTGGGTACAAGTCGACTTTGTCGCCAATGCGTTCACTTACCAGTTGGTGCAGGTTTCCTGGTCCATTTCGAATCCGACGTCCTCAAACGCGCACACAAAAACTTTACTTTCGTCAACGGCAGCATCGGAAACTACCTACTTGCAGGCGCCCAAGGCTTCTTCCGCTCCCTACCAGCCTCGATATTCTTGTTTTCCTCAATCACGAACAGCCAGGCGAATATCCTCCCAGTAATCGTGACCAACCACACCGTCACCATCGCCGCCGAGCTTGAGAACGGCGAAAAGCTCGTCGGACAATGCGAAATATCTCATCCCGTGCCGACGCAAGTCCAAGATGAACCGACATCCCCGACGGACGGGATCGGCGGCGGGCCTCTTGCGCAGAAACGCACCAACGTGCTCTTCTCCCAAACCGCCAAGGACGCGTACCAGCCGCTCAACGCGCGAATCGCACGGCTGTATTATATCAATGCGTATGGGTTCCCGATCCACCCGACACCGAACCCCGAGTTCCTCTCTGCGCTGACGAGTAACGAGGCGCTGGTGTATTCGTGCGGCTCGCTTTGGACGAGCATCATGCCGTGTCTTGCGCTTCGGGGCGTGGCGGCTGCGGTGGCAAGGAGTCGGACGTTGAAGGCGAAAGTGCTTTTGTGTAGGTGCCCAAGTTGTTTTCTGGAGATGATGGTTCTCATACATTACTTCTAGTGAACGCGAAGAATGATCGCGAAACGGAGGGGTACACTGCGGTCGACTATATCACTGCAATCGTGGACACGCTCAACGCGCACTACGATACGCCGTCGTATGGTTTGGCCTACGGCAGTAATACGACGTTCCCCGTCTCGTACGTCGCTGGCTCTTTTTCCAGTTTTGAGGTTTTGACGCTGTTGAAGCGCCTTCATCACCGACCTCGTCTTGCTCAAGGGGACCCAGGTCGCTGTAGATCAGCGCCGAATAACGGTAGGATGCATTTTGGATGTGCTTGGATTAACAGTCTCTTCAGGCAATGGGCGTTCGATGTACGGAGATCCCTGGAGAGGTATTCGATGCGGAGGGTGTGAGGAGGGCGTTGGAGGGTATACTGCAGAATCATCATGCTTGAATCCGTACCTTCGTCGGCGCACGCGACTGGATTGGCCGTCGGCAACCCCAAACAAGCGCCATCAGTACGTACGACCGCCGATCACACCCCGCAAGAATTTGACGCGTTGTCGGCGTCACGAAAAACGTCGACTTGAGCTTGAACCACCAGGTGGCTGGATGTGAGCTGGCCGCCACCGGGCCTCGGGCTTTTCTCTTGTCTCCATTTGCTATCGCGGAGGTTAACTGTGATGAGCGACGGGCGTCTGGATCTAATCCAGAATGCCGCTGGCACTGGCAGCTTGGGAACCAGCGCGGCGAACGATGCTGCTGTTGCTGCTGCTGCTTCTGGGAGCCCCATGTTTGGTGCGTTCTATCTCTCCCTCTTTGGCGGTATCTCATGGTGGAGTGGGTATGTGCAGACAAGGAGAACGGAGCACTTCTTTCGCACTCGCACTCTGACGACACCAAAAACGATCCTGTCGTGCACGAGGAAGGCGAAGAAGGAAGAGATCCACATCCAAATCGAGGAAGCTCCCGACGCCTCCGCCGATGCCGAAGCGGACCTTGAGCTCGTTGACTCTCAGCACCTGGACTCGCTAGTCGGGAGCACGTTGACTGGCGGGAGCAGCACCATCGTCGACGTGGACGTGCTCGATCCCGAGCACCACAGCGAACCCGAAGTCGACTCCAGCGCTAGCGATGCGGACGCTACTGCAGCACGGCCGCGTCCGAACCGCGTCCGATTCCGGTCGCGCGTACGCATAACCTCAGGGCTCCATTCCTACCGACATAAACAGCACCAGCAAGATCCACAACACCATCGCGCGGGGTCCGTCTCGTCGCTTGCGTCGTCTGTATCCGTGTCGTCGTCCCTCTCGGCGCCGCTGCGCAGCCCACCTACGGCGGAGACGTCCAAGCCGGGCTGGGGCACGCTGGGGACGCGAGTGGGCTTGTTAGCGGCTGCTGCTGCCGCTGCGCAGGGCAAGAAGAAGCGGTACACCAATAACGGGCTGTTGGGTGAACGGAGTGCGTTGTTGGGCGGCCGAGCACGAACGCGGTACGACGACGACGGGTCGTCCGATTCTGACTCCGGGGACGGGGACGGTGACGAAATTCTCGACGACCTGTCGAAGCAGATCGACTTGGTCTTCGGTCCGTGGCCGTGGAGGTTGGTGAATCGGCACTGGTGGTGGTGGCAGCTGCAGCCAATAGTTTGCTGTGGGTGTCTGGACGAGGACGACTGACGATGGTTTGCTACCTATACCTCATTTATTCAACTCTACCTGGGAATTTGTACAGTATACTCGAACTCTACTGTGTTGTTGTTGTATTTGCGGCTTCCTGTCGGGCCTTTTGCGGCATGACCATCGTCGGCGGGAGGGTGGTAATCGGGGGGAGCAAGCTCATTGCTGCAACACGTGACTTCTGGATTAACAGCGCGTCCATGAGGACAATCGCCGCCATGGCCTCGACGATTGGCACCGCGCGCGGGACGACACACGGGTCGTGTCGGCCCCTTGCAGCCAGCGTCCCCGCTTCGCCATCATACTTTGCCGTATCTTGTTTGCGGGCTATGGTCGCAGGCGATTTGAACGCGACGCGGAAGTAGACGTCCTCGCCGTTGGAGATCCCGCCCTGGATCCCACCACTCCAGTTCGTGCGCGTGCCAAGGCTGCCGTCCGCCCTCTGGACGAACGCGTCGTTGTGTCTGCTCCCGGGGACCTCCGCCCCGCGGAACCCAGACCCGATTTCGAAGCCCTTGGTCGCGGGGATGGAGAGCATCGCGTGTGCGAGCAGCGCCTCGAGCTTGTCGAACACGGGCTCGCCGAGGCCGGGGGGGAGGTTGCGCACGACGCAGGTGACGGTGCCGCCGATCGAGTCGGACGCGTCTTTGGCGCGGATGATGCGCGCTTTCATGCGTTCGGCGGTCTCGGGGTGCGGACACCGTGTGGGGTGCGCGTCGACTGTTGGGCGCGTGACGGACGCGAGGAGGGACCTGAATTCGGGGGAGAGTGGTTCCCCGCCGTCGTCCTCGTCCTCATTCCCCATGGTAGGCGCGGTAGTTGGTAACGAGATCCTCCCCACGGAAGAAACGAACGCGACGATCTCGACGCCATGCGCGATGCGGAGGTACTTTTCCGCGATTGCGCCCGCGGCGACGCGTCCGATCGTCTCTCGCGCGCTGCTCCGCCCACCGCCGCTGCTGGCCTTGATGCCGTACTTCTCGAGGTACGTGTAGTCTGCGTGGCTTGGGCGCGGGTAGAGGTCCGTCTCGGAGTAATCGTGCGGGCGTTGGTCTTCGTTGCGCACGAGCAGGCCGATTGGGGTGCCTAGGGTGACGCCTTGCTCGATCCCGGATTGGAGCTGGACCGCGTCTTTTTCGTTGCGCTGCGTAATAGAGGATTGGTTCGTTAGGTGCTGTTTTCGTAAGAGAGGAGGAAGGGAGGGAGGCGTACAGGTGTAGTGAGATCGCTCTGTCCTGGCCTTCGTCGATTAAGCTGAATTTGTATGTCTTGTGCTGAGAGCTCTAATCCTGGCGGACACCCGTCGATGATGGCGCCGACGGAGGCACAGTGGCTCTCTCCGAACGTAGTAACGCGGAAGAGCGTTCCGTAGGTCGACATGAGTCAGATGTGGGTGGTTTTTGGCCTGGAGGGGTCGTGAGTTTTGAGGGACGGCGGACGGCGTGAGTTTCGGTGACTCTGAGAGTCGCGAGCTGGGAGCAGGAGAGGGTAGCCAGGCGAAGAAAGGAGTACGAGATGAGGGTTTGCTGCAAAGTGCAATGGCCGAAATTTTGTCGATCTTTCGGGCCGACATCGGACTTAGATTCACGTGTTCAGTCACGTGTTTCTACCTCTGAACTGAACCTCCATGTTCAACATCATGTTCCTGCCTGCCCCTCGTCGCGTTGCCCACACGCGACGGAGATGACGCGTCGCTGCTGCCATCCAGAAATAACAGCTCCAAAAACACTCCTCGTCGCACCTCCCGATATCCGCGGGTTGGTTGGTACAGTCGGCAACTTTACCCGCGATCCTCTGAAAATCCTTCGCTTACCTGCAGCAAAATTATCGACCACGACACCCGATTCGTTCTTGATCTCAGGGCGACCCGACGATACGATCTTGGGCCACGATCCTTGTTAGCGCTTCCTCGTCGACATCCGCTTGCCGACAGACGCAACGAGAAAATTCGAACTCTTCCCGCTGGTCTCATAAGTACGATCCTCGACCGCAGTAGTGCCGCAGCTCCTCCTCGTCCCCGCATGCAACGGTCAACCCGGCGATCTGCCTCCCTTTCATCGCGCGTCAATTACTTACTGAGCGCGACGCGTCCGACGGCGGTCGGTCGCCACGCACGTCAACGGTCAATCAAGATTTTTTTGGTAGACCGGTCTAGGCCCTCGGGAAACACACTCTGATCAGGGCACCATACAGCGCGCGGGGCGCATTCAATTACGGTCTGCACGGAGTAGGATTTGTGTTGCTCATTTCGTCGCCCGGGATGGCCGGCGGGACATGAACACAACGAACGACCCCGCAGTCCGTCGGGATGTGTAACTGTAAGTCGAGGACGTGCTTGGCATGTGGGCGTCCTAGTCGTGGATCGCTCATCCGATGATGCAGGAACCCGAACGCGCGTGTTCTGAACTGTTCTGCTGTGGGGCCTGCGATCGCCCAATCGGTTTCAACTGTCCTCCGTCAAGCGCTTGTCAGTCAGGAAAACGTTGACGCGACGCGACGCGATCTTGAATAGTCCCCCCTCAACCTGCAGCGCACCTTGAGGCTTCTGCCGTCGTTGTCGCGTCTACGCTACATACCCCCGCGTGTTGCCAGACCCGCGTTCTGTAAGGAACAGTTACTTGCGGTTGCCTTTCAGCGTGGAAGGAAGGATTGAATGATACATACTTAGAGATGTCCGACTGCTCGTCGGTATCAGCCCGGATACTTTGTTGTCATCCAATCGAAATCGCGATTCGAATCCGTCGGCGGCGTGTCCAGCGCGCCGCGGAATCAGCGCAGTGTACTTAGCGGACCGGGACCAGGGCACGGAGCAGCGCGTTTTTGCCAAGCAGTTCCACCGTACAGCGCCTTTCTGCACGGATGAATCGGGCAACGGACCCCGCCGTCGGATGAGGGAAGACCCAGCCAATGGCGAGGCGCATATCAGCCGAGACTGTATGCGCCGAAACGAAACGCAGATATTGGGCCCGGACATGTGTATCAACGGATTGCAGTGCAGACACCAAAGGCTTGGGTTTGGATGCCGGTGGTGCCGAGTGATGCGTGGCGGCAAAGGATGATGGGTCACAGGTGACGCTTGCTCATGTCACATGTGACACACACCTGGACCAGACCTCGACGCGTACTACAACGAGCAAAGCACAATGTCGGTGCCACCACAGCCGGCTCCGGCGTCACGTGCGCGGACGGGCGGACGCAAGAAGGTGCAGCACGACGATGCGGCCTATTTCAGCGGGGCGAGTGGAGTCAAGCGGTCTGCGGCGGAACGGGCGGATGGCGAGCCCCGCTCCAAACGCAAGCGCGTGGCGGACGCGATTCCGGTCCCGGTCCCAAGAGAGGATGGGCGTACGTCGTTGGTTGAGTTTAGCAAGATGCCCACTCCCGGTGCGTTTTGTTTTCGAGACTGAATTCGGGGCTGACTGCGTCGTACAGTGCTCTATCGGTATCTGGCCTATTACGATCTCGTTCCAGAGGTGTTCCCGTCCCCCATTACCGCGCTGGATCCGCCTGCCCCTGCGTCGCTCGACAAGCAGGACTCCTCGCGCGGTGCGAGTCCGCCAAACGGGGCACAGCAGCCCGGATCATCGGCCAACCGGCCACGGCGCGAATCCAATCACGGCAGACGTCGTAGCTCTCGCTTATTGGACGACGAGAATCTGGGACGGCCACCCATCATGTCTGATGTCGACGAGCTGCATACTGTGTTGGCCAACGTCGCGGAGCGCCATTTTAGCGAGATGAGTGGACTGTCGGGTCGGGAGGAGGTGGAGACGCTAGCTAGCTTTATGTGCGAGGTCGAGCGCTGCAGGAAGATTCGCTAAAGTAATCGGACCCAAGAGACGGGTTTCTCGTTGCTGAATTGATGGCTATTTTGGGGTGTCATCGATCAGTCTCCCAGACGACTGGCAAGTCACCAATAAAAGGCAGCCCTGGTGCGACAGGGCATCAGTTTTCAACTCGCCCCCCTCCACCCCCATCTTCGACGCTTCTCACCCGCAGCCGAGCTGCCTGGCTTTGTTCAGTCTGTGAGCCACTCACCGTCCTCCTCGTCCCGCCCTTGGCTTATCCCTGCCCTTTCTTGCCAGTTAGCTAGTATACGGTCCACCGCCAAACACATTCTTTCCAGATTTCAGTGAAATCCTCGGTTTTTTCACTACCATGAAGTTCTCTGCATCCTTCTCCTCCCTCCTCACCCTCGCTGTCCTCGCCAGCGGTGCCTTTGCCCGCCCGGCAGCCAATGCTGAGCTCCGCGAAATGCAGCGGGTGCGCACCGCCTCCTTGTCTCCCCCTTGATGGGGTTCGCTGACCTGTCCTTTTTTCAGAGAGCCAACGCTCAGGCTCTGCAATCCTCGACGACTCTCGACCCGTCCGTCATCCAGAACGTTGACGATGGTCAGAACCCGCCCACTGCCGGTCAAACCGCAGCTGTTGTTTCTCAAAACAACTTTATCAACTTCTGCGCCCAGACCCTCCCCGCCACGCCCCTGACGAACGGTCTCCAGCTCACCACTGGCTCGTGCAACCCGACGCCCATTGGCTTGATCCCGTCGTCGGACAAGATGCCGTCGGGCAAGTTCCGTGCGTCCTTTCATTCCCTTTGTCTACAACAATCAAACTCATTGTCTCCTTTCAGAAAACCCGAAGAACGGCGACACCATCCCCGCCAACCAGGCGTTCACGATAACCCTTGCCGTGAAGAACATCCAGCTCGGCGACTTCACCAACGCCCAGCAGACGTACTTTGCCAACCCGCAGACGCTCAACGCGCAGGGTGAGATCATCGGCCACACCCACTTTGTCATCGAGGCCATCGACTCGCTCGACTCGACGACCGTGACCGACCCCACGCAGTTCACCTTCTTCAAGGGTGTCGATGACGCCCAGGACGCGGACGGCAACGTCTCGGTCAACGTCACCGCTGGTGTCCCCGCCGGTACCTACCGCATGGGCACTATCGTCGCGGCGTCGACTCACCAGCCGGCAATCGTCCCCATTGCCCAACACGGTCTCCTTGACGACGTCGTCTACGTGCGTTGTCCTCGTTTTCTCTGCTTAGAGCTGTTTGCTTATCTTGGCTTCTTTAGTTCACGGCGTCTGACAGCGGGGCTGCGGCTGGTGGGGCTGGCGGCAACAACGCCGCTGCTGGTGGCGCTGCCGGAAACGCTGGTGCTGGCAAGGGCGCGGCTGCTGCGACGACCGCTGCTGCCTCGACCGCCACCGCCGCCAAGGGCCAGGCCGGCAAGGGTCAGCAGGGCAAGGGCGGGCAGGCCGCCAAGGGCCAGCAAGGCAAGGGCGGCTTTGGCGGCAAGTTCGGCAAGGGCCGTCCCCGCTTCTAAGCGCGTGTAAGCGTTGCGTTGGCGTGTTGTAGTGGATGCATGAGCCGAGTTTTTCATGTCCTAGAAATCTGCTGTCGCGTCATGCATTGCCCCTTCGTGGGTTGAATACGTACCCCCTAGCATTGCATACCCCCTCCCGTTTGTGTTTTTTTACTCCATTTTGTCACTGTGGCCGTTTTGCTTGTACCAAGTAGCAGGAGCTGATCTCCTAGCGCTGAACGAATTCCTTTTTTTTCCGTCTCTCTCTGAATGTGAAGTGGGATGTGTGAACTGCAAGGGCTTGGGAGAAGGTTACAGTCGTTGGCGAATTACCGTTGATGCGGGCGTTGCTGAGCTTGATGAGAAACTTGCAGGATACCGGGACGCGAAACAATGAGGACTTTGTCCGCCTTTATACCCTCCAGCCCTTGGCCTGGGACGAGAATAGAACAGAGAGAGAACAAGGGTCGCGCCTTGTGGGTTGGTGCTGCGGGTGCGAGCAACCGGCGTTCCGAGCTCGAGGAGCATAGTGAGGATGCTTTACTTGGACGCGCGACGCGACGCGAGGCGACTCTTTCTCTCTTCGGACAAGCTAATTATAACAAGGATAAGACGGACCGTCACGGACGCGATAGTGTGTACAGAGCCTCGAGGACGCGTGTGGGTCCAGATTGGTCACCAGTACGCGCCTCTTTCGTCTTACCATCACGGTCCTCGTTCAATGATTTTTGTAGGCGCGACATGAAACGCGTTCCTTCTTGCCTCTTGCGACGACTCGGATGTGGCCATTCACCTCGACTTCTCCGGCGCTGAAGGCAGTCAACCGGCTTGAAGCGGAATACGATTTCGTCGTGGTTGGAGGTTCGTTTACTATGATTCTCTTAACGACAACGACGCGAACTTCGTACTCATCCGAACGCGTTATTTGAACAGGCGGGACTGCAGGCTGCGTCCTAGCGCGTCGTCTGAGCGAACACGGGAAACATAAGGTTTTGCTCGTGGAACGCGGCGACGCAGGGGACTCGTATGTCCTTCTCTGCCCTCCAACCCGCATCTGCGTTTGTTGACGGCGACCTACGAACGAACGAAGGTGGTTCCACCGAACGCCGTTATTGTCCCTGCACCACATGTCGGACGGGAATCACAGCACGGTGTTCGATAGCGCCCGGGCCCGGGCCGTTGACCCTCGATTCGGACGCGCGGATTCGCTGATTACGGGACGTGGCCTTGGTGGGTCGTCGAGGATCAATGGTGGGCAGTATACCGTTGGGGCTGCGGGCGAGTTCAATGCGTGCGCGGCGGCTGGGCGGAAAGGATGGGCGTATGAGGAGATGAAAACGTTCCTTGTGAGGTCGCAGATGTGGAATGGGGAGGCGTCGAGGGAATGGCATGGACGGGAAGGTAATTTTATACCATTTGGAAGGATTCACGTTGAGCTCACGTTTCTTCAGGACCTATTCAAGTGCGCACATTCGAAGGATACCAGTTTCCGGTCTCAGAACAGTAAGTGACCTTTCCATCCAAGCAGCAGCTAACTAAAAGTCTGCCTTCAGAGCTGCAGAAGCAATGGCGCGTCTCGGATTCCCATCCATCGACGACATGCACTCGCCGCTCGACCCCGGCATTGGCTGGAACAAGATGCAGTTCGCGCTCAATCCTGATGGGACGCGTTCATCGGCGTTTCGCGCCTACCTTCCGCGGTCGTTCCTCGAGTCGCCGTCTTGTCGTCTTGACATTTGCACCAACGCAATTGTTGGAAAGGTCGTTCTGGATGGTCGAGAGACCAAACAACATCGTGCGGCCGTGGTCGAGATCCATTCCGTGGATGGGCGGCACTTACGGATTGTCAAAGTGAAGTGCGAGATTGTCCTGGCGGCTGGGGCGTTACAAACACCCAAGATCTTGTTGCTCAGGTTGGTTTGTCTCAGTGAATCTATAATCTGACGCTGACAATCTCGTTCATAGCGGAATTGGACCGCGAGATGACCTCGAGA
Source organism: Mycena chlorophos (assembly GCA_014461115.1). Taxonomy (NCBI): domain Eukaryota; kingdom Fungi; phylum Basidiomycota; class Agaricomycetes; order Agaricales; family Mycenaceae; genus Mycena; species Mycena chlorophos. The sequence goes on along the minus strand of JACAZE010000007.1, from coordinate 266,571 downwards.
CACTTGGCATTGAGGTTCTGCATAATTTACCCGGCGTTGGTGGCTACCTGGTTCGTTTTTGCCTACATTCACGATTCTCAAAGCTGATGGAATCGCAGCAAGACCATGCATACGTTACCACGACGTACCACTGCCCTCTTGCCCACTCCATGTGGTCCATGTTCCGCCATCCCTGGGTGCTGCTTGGTCAACTCGTCCAATACATGCGCTATGGAACGGGCTGGTTGCTTTGCACGATTGTCGAAGCGGAGGTTTTCTTCAAGTCTTCCTTGATTCGCGCCGACGGGACGGTTGACAAGGAGGCGACAGCGCAGCATCTCGATGCGGCTGACCCGCGAAATCTGGCTGACTTTGGCGTCATGTCTGTACGTGTTTCTGTGGTGCTCGTGGCGATATTGTTGATTCCATCTTCCAGTGTGGTCTCGCTGAACCGAAGGGCGATCGTTCAAGAGGCTTTTTCGGCCTCAACTGTGTCGTGATGAGCGCCAAATCGCATGGCCGCGTATCCCTCCTCTCGCGGGACTCCGCACAAAACCCGCATTACCAATTCAACTACCTCTCCGCGCCAGAAGACCGCGTCGCTCTACGTGCGGCCCTCCGCGTCTCTATCTCCATCGCCCAGGAGATGCAGGCAAGTGGGTATCCCCTCCGAGTCGAGGCCCTCAAAGCGCCGAACGCGAAAGACGACGAGACGCTCGACGCGTTTATCAACGCACAGGTCGAGACCATGTTCCATTACACGAGCACGTGCCGGATGGCTCCGATGGACGATTCAACGGCGCCTGGGGTTGTGGATGATGAGCTGCGCGTTCATGGTGTGCCCAATTTGCGGGTTGCAGATGCGAGTGTGTTCCCGACGGTGCCGGTGACGCATCCGCAGGCGCTGGTTTATGCGATTGCGGAGAAGTGCGCGGATATGATTTTGCGGGCGTGGTGACGGTACCGGTATTTTATTTTCGAGATAATGTGTGCTAAGTGACCGTCCGTAGCCTGTATCGGATTAATCTCAACGGAATATCTTCGCGGTCATGGCGGCACGTGCCCTTTGGCTTGGCACTCATCGAGCTTCGACACTCACTCTGGAGAATTAAACCTCGGAAACGCAACCACGCCGACGATATCCCACCACCCGAGCATGGCTTGGCATCGCGTATGGCTCCGAGGCATATAAAGCTTGAACGTCTCTTTCGTCGGAAAATCCAACGAACATGGCCGTCTTATCCAAGGTTCTCGTCGCGCTCGTAGCGGCCGCGTTCGTGCAAGCGCAGTCGCAGCCGTATGGGCAATGCGGTGGTCAGGAAAGTAACTTCTATTTCTACACACGTTCTGCGTGGCTGATACTTAGCATAGGGATGGTCGGGAGCTACGACGTGCACGAGTGGTTGGACCTGCACCTAGTGAGTGTTATTGTCAGCTTTTTGGAACGGCTACTGACTTTGCTTTCGAAGCTCTAACCCATAGTACGTCTACTACGTTCACGACGCAAAGCCCGGAACTCGACTCTTTTTTGTCAGCTATTCGCAATGCTTGCCGGGCACCGCAAGCACCACCACCACCACGTCGATTTCATCAACCACCACAACGTCCAAGTCTAGCAGCTCCAGCTCCAAATCCAGCACCAGCACGAGCTCGACTACCACATCGAGTTCGCCGCCAGGCTCGACGGGAGTGATAGGAACAGATTTCGAAAATCTCGACACTACCACTTGGGGCGTCATCGTCTCCGGCGGGAGCTCAGACTCGGCGACGATCGACACGACCAAGGCGCATTCGGGCACGCACTCGCTCAAGGTCGTCTCCATTGGAGGCTACAACGACCATGTGTTCTTTGGGTTGAGCAACCTGACGATGCTCGGGAGTGGAGCGGATATCTATGGGCGTTATTACGCGTCAGTTTCTACCGTTTTGAGGTATTCCAGTTGCTGACTTTTGGGGGACAGAAACTTCCAGAACGCGTTCACCCAAGACCACACGACACACATGATGATGACCGACCCAGTCGCTCAAACTCTGCGCATGGGAGGACAGTTCGGCGTCTTGGACTGGAACCGCGCAAGCGGTAAGCAACTCAGTTTCCTTGCCTCTTGAACGGCGTACTCAATGTTCCCGCTAGACGACTCGATTATGCCCGCCGGCGACCCAACGACCGACGCCGGCTCCATCCCCATCGCAGCCAACACCTGGTACTGCATCGAATTCCACCTCTCGCGCACGACAGGGCAGATCGAGACCTGGGCGAACGGGGCCGTGGTGCCCTCGCTGACGACCCCGCAAACGCGCTGGGGCTCGTCGTATATTCCCAACCCAGAGAATTGGGGACTGGGTTGGGAGAGTTATGGGAGTGATCCGAATACTGGTGCGTTTGAGATCCTTTCTTTTCTTTTCTGGAGGTGAATGCGGCGTGCTTATGGTGAATCTTCTAGTGTGGTACGATGATATTGCGCTTGGAACGAGTCGTCTGGGTTGTTAGTGTACCAGATTTGCGTGTGGTTGTATGGCAAAAAATGATTTGCGTAATCCGAACAGGGGATAAGCTTTCAGAGATTGCGCTGAGTGGCCTTCGAAGAACATCCGCTGCAAAGCTAAAGCGCTGTCACGAGTGTCTGGCTTGCGAAAGCACGCACAAGGCTTGCTTGCGGCGGAGAGCCCTGAGGTTGATGGAATCACTGCCAGATTGATGGCTCTTCTTGCTTGGCTTCGACCTTCACGTCCCGCAGCGCAGCGTGTACTGGCGCAAGAACGACTCTGTGAAGAACTCGACGCTGAGCCTACCGACCTCGAGACCTGCGGACCACCACAAGTCATTGAAGTCAGTTCCTCTGCCCAACTCTCTCCGGCCACCTCAACCATTTCTCCGGCTCTCAAAGCAACGCGTTCTTCGGTTACACCTGACTCGCCGACACCCGTCCTCAAGACAATAACGTAGACAGGCTCGCGGACGACTCGCATGCCCGCCTGCTCTTTGCACAATAACGTGAGAAGATGCATCACCTCCGCCAGAATGTTCGGCGCAAGTCAAGTCAAGTTCTCCAAAATATCAACGCGAACACGGTTGTTGTTTTCGTTTCGTTATTGTGCGTACCCGATCCTACCGACTATTGTGTTTGCGTGGTTATAAGAGACCCTCGGCGCGGTCAAAGAAACTTCAAGCGATACCGCCTACCTCCCGCGCTACCCTCGTCTACGTCCGCGTTCTCGCATCCACACCCACACCACACACTACCCAACTCCCAATGGACGCGTTCTTCACCATCTTCTCCACCACCACCGCTCCGGCCCAGGCTGAGGACGTCGAGCAAATACCTGTCGCCGAGGACAGCTCGAGCGGCTCCAGCGGCACCTGCGTTATCGCATGAGCGCGCCGCCCGACTTTTTTTGGACGTTATGCGATTCGGATTATGCTCTATGCTATGGCCCGTGCGTCCCCTTCTCCCTTCCTTCCTCTTCGCGCTGGCAACTCACAGTGTCCTAGTCACCGATAGACTACCACCACGCTCGATAACTTATTCCTTCCTTAACGCTTGAATGGAAAAGGCCACCATAAGAACTGAAAATGGAACTGGCTCGGGTCGGATTGGACGATTTTGTACTTTCTTCGGGGACATCTCGGCCGCGCGTTGTAAATTATCTTCGACCTTCTCCACTTGTATTTTACGCGCTCCTCGTCGTAAAAATGGAACTCTAGCACCAGCAAAACCTGCGAGCTTGTTGAGATTTCGAGCAAGGTACAACAGACAAGAAGATAAACTCACCGTTCATTGTACGCCCAACGTACACCCGCTTCGGGTTCCTTCCCATACCATTTGAACGCAGGGAGATGTTCCTCGCGGTCAAACACCCTCGCCCCGATCCCCTTCGCCACGTCCTCGAGCTCTGGAGACATTCCCCATGACTCAATTCGCGTAATACTGTGCTTGCGCGCCATCTCGAAGAGCTTTCCGACGAGCGCCGGGAGCGTCTCAGCCGTCGCCCGGATGCACGTGACCGTCAATCCTGGAGGTGTGGGTGGTCTCGGGTCGATTGCCCAGGTCGCGTATGTCTTCCGGCCGGCGGAAATGATGCCCCATGTTGTAGGTGGGTCCTCCAGACGTTGGGTGAAAAAGTCGAGGCGGGCATGTTGGAAGAACGCGACGCCGTCCGAGGGTAGGAACGTGAAGCACAGGTCGGTGCTGTCGACCAAGGCTTGTTGGATCGCCAGAGCGTCTTCTTGCCATAGTCTCGACGTGCCCGCTTCGTCCAGCCAAGTCCAGCTCGAGTCTGAGCCACTAGCACTCGAGGACGAGATCCCCTCGACATCCCACACGACCGTAGAAGTCCCTCGGATAACCCAACCATCCGCGCCTCGGGAGTACGGCCCGCAACTAGAGTAGAACTCGCCCACGTCGGTCCACAGCGCGCTGAATCGCGCATTTCGCAGACCAGGCACCGGAGACGGCGGTGCGCCCCATTTGTCGACTGGGAAGCTGTCGACGGGGAGGAGCCGTTCATCTGCGATGACCCAGTGTAGCAGACTCATGAGATGACTCGCGAAACCCTGCCCGCGATTCGTCGGAGGTGTGAAGACGGATGCGATCCCGTAGCACCCGACGCTCTCGACGGCTCCGATGGATGGATCATACACCGATCCTGTTCGGCGGAATCTGGGTAGCCATAGAACGAGCGTCTTGAGCCAGGTTGAACGCGGGAGTACGAGCAACAAAAACTCACGTCTCGCAAGCGCATTTGAAGTCGAGAGTCGTCGGGTCGTTCCGCGGCGCCAGGACCCTTCGAGATGTGTGGGGTTTGTCCGGGACTAGTCGCGCTCACAGCAAGCAGCCGCACCAGGTCATGAACCGCCCCTCCAGCGATCCCGGAAACTGCTCCTGCGCAGCGTCGCGAGCGAGGTGTGCTTCGAGCGTTAGGCCGCGTCCCCATTCGTGTTGCGTGCGCCGACGCGCTTCGACCGTCTGCTCCGGCGTCGCTGGGTAGATCGATAGAGTGGATAGGTCGAACGGCATGTGCATGTTGTGGTCGGAGAGCAAGTCGGCGCGTGTGAAGAATTCCGTCTCTTGCTTTCCGCCACCACCGACTGACTGTTCACCTGGGCCCGGCGCTCGCATCGCGCTCCCATTCAGCCCCTCGTCTTACTCGTGGAATGAGGCCGACACAAATTCTCTTAAAGTCCGGCCGCTCCGCATGGAAGGGTTAGCACGAAAGTTGTATGCCGCCCGCTTCAACTGAACAACAATTCCAGGCCCGTACTTCGTCGCATTCCCTAACCTACGCGAAGCGCTCGAAAGCCACGTCCCCATTCAAACGAAAGCACGCGCCTGCACCATCCTGCCCACTTTTGTCGGGTGTGTTTTTCGCCTATCTAGCACTCTTTCCGTCAACGTGTTCTCAAGGACGGTTTATTTTCTTTCCTTGCAGGATAAAATTTATGGTGCACAACGGGAAGGACTATATCCCCGTCGACGTCACGCAGGATATGGTGGGGCACAAACTGGGTGAATTCTCGCCTACCAAGAAGCGGTTCAAGTTTGGGTGCGTGGCCGTAGTTTGCTTTTGAATGAAGGTGCTAATTTGTTCTGTAGGAAAAAGTAGAATCTACATGGTGTTAATGAAGGAACGTCGTGTTTTCTCCTCATGGCAACTTCGGCCCACTAAACCAAGCTCATTACCGACCACCACGTCCGTCCTAGAAATACAGTCGAGCCCTGGCGCACCACTGTTGTACCTTCTCAGCAACGCGAACGAGCTGCAGAACGAAACACGCACTCAAGAATTAACCGAGAATGCCAGGCGCGACGGTTGTACCCTCTTGAAGAACCTATTCAGGGACCCGCGCTGCTTGATCGTTCCCTTGACACGCCCAAGCAGACCCCGCGGCGCGTTATCCAGTTCCGGAAAGTTCATCGCAGCGGCTACGCTCCTCCCGCACGGTTCTGCGAGCTCGCGCTCGTCGTCGTCTTCGTCGTCGAATGCCGAGAACAACACCTCCAGCGCTGCCGCGGAGCCAACTGCAGTGCGACTGTACGGCTCGATCCCTTCTTCCGAGATCGCGGCGAGCGTCGGGGCCCAGCTGGAGGTGCTCGAACCGCTGTTGCTTCGTCGATGAGGAGGGAAAGATTTGCCGTATGCGCGGAACGGGTCGCGATGCCAGGCCTCTGTCTCCCAGCAGCCCCAGCTCGAGCTCGAACTCGATGCCTCCGCGTTCGTGCTCGTGTTCGTGTGTGTCGCGGTCGCATAGTGGTGACAGTCCAGCATCTTGCAGGGGCGTTTCGGAGGACGTGTGCGTGTGGGCGAAAGAAGAGCAGGAGGTACTCGTGCTATGCTCTCTCGGTTGCGGTGCTTCCGGTTTTAAACCGAACAACCCTGCGACATCCCCTCTTCGCGTATTGTGTCTTCCTCGACAACTTTAGCCCCCGTGATAGGTGCTGAATTCCGGAGAAGCTCCAACTCTCCTAGCCCCCTGCACAGTTTTTTTGACTTGTGGCGGAACAGAGAGACACGGGTTTCGTTTGTGCCCTATTGAAATTTTTTGGTTTGAGACGGGAGTGGGACGATCACGTGTTGGAATGCTATGAACGCGCAGACGCGAATCCAGGAGAGTTCCTTGCTCAAAAGGAGATTTAGCTGGTACATTGGACGTATGGCCAGAAACGAGGGTGCGTTCAAAGTCGCTTCGTCGCGCGCGGATGTGCAACTGCCTAAACGGTGAGGCTTTCTCCCAGAAACGAAAAGATGGGCATCCAAATACCTACTCCAGCGCTAGCCATCGTCAATTCCAGGACGCGTCCGGGCCGGAGTACACGGAACCCCGAAAGCCTGCGCAATACAGCAGCATATGGCCCACTACCAGCACCTGATTTCATTTCGGACGAGGAGAATAGCCTGAGCTATCCGATAGCTGCTTTCATCGATGCGATGTGTTCGGGAGGCAGACTCGGAGAAGAAGAATTAAAATCCTAGGATGAATGTCTCGACCCCCATGGCCACCCTCCGCTTGCGAGCGCTACACGCAAAAGAACCCGCTGCTTGATCTTTCGAAGGAGTCCCGGCCGGTCGTGTGCTCGCGTGTCGGCTCCGTCGAGTCCTACGGAGAAAAAATGGGTAATTTCTAAAAGCGGGAGTGATGGCCGAGACGAGACGAGAAAATTCAGACCAACCGCGCTAAGCGCGCCGACTGCTCCCGCGAAGCATATACATGGCGCCGCCCACGGACGACGAGGATATTCCAGGAAAGGCCCTCCAAACCACTCATTGGGCGCAGAACACACTGGCAGCGAGGGACATCGACATCGTATGGGGAGTGAGGTGGCTCGCACTTGGATTGGTTTTCGTTAGTAAGGAAAATGAAAATGAGAGTGGGAAGATAAAGAGAACAACAAAACCGAGCCAGGCGAGGGAGCCTTTGAGTCCCCCCGGTCTTCGACCCTCCATCATTGACAACCATGCCCCCGCCGTCCACTTCTACCTCCACTGCTCGCCGCCTAGCAGAACTCCTGCTCTCGAGCGTCACCCAGCTCGAGTCGGATGGTGTGATCTTCCCCGAGCTCAACGATTGCGACGCACCGCCGCCGGACTTGCTGGACGTAAAGACGATGTCGGCAGTTTCCCGAATCGTCAGCGCCGCGGCCCAGCTCGTCGCTATCGTCCGCCCGGCGGGGCAGAGCATCAACGAGATGAGCCTTCAGGGATGTTCAGATTTACTGCATCTCAGCGATGTGGATTTGACGCACGAGCAGTTTCATGTATCTTCTTGCCTCCGCGCGGCCGTCGAGGCCAAACTGTTTGAGTTGGTCCAGGAAGCGGGTCCAGAGGTAAGAAAAAATCCGGCTCTGCGATGGAGAAGAATAAGTCTATGAAATTTCTAGGGAATCCATGTGAACGAATTGGCATCGAAGAGCAAAACCGAGCCTACCAAGACCGGTTCGTATGAAGCCACACTGTATCGACCAAAGCTCACGCAGCTGCGTAGCGAGGATTTTGCGGTTGCTCGCGAACAACCATGTCTTCACGGAACTCGCCCCGGACGTGTTTTGCCCGAACAGACTCTCCTCGGTGCTTGTATCCGGGAAACCAGACACGACGATACCGTCGAGTACCCGCGAACCAAGCGGTCTAGCAGCTTTGGTGCTCATGCAGTACGTCCGCTTGCTCTCCTCAAGTTCGTTGCACGTATTTTCCCTTGATCATTTCAGCACCGACGAGAGCTTGAAAGGCGCCGCATACCTCTCGGAAGCATTCACCGACCCAGCGACGGCCCATTCCTTCGAAGCGACGCATTCTCCGTGGAACATCGCGGCCAAGACGAATTTGCACCTGTTCGAGTATTATCAGCAGCCGGAGAACGCGCGGCTCAAGACGCGGTTTTCTCTGGCGATGGAGGCTGCGACGAAGCTTGAGCCTGCGGAGGCGATTTTGTCTGGTGAGCAGAGCGACGCGAAAGGCCAGAAATATTTGCTTACTTACATGGATAATTGAGGTTTCGAGTGGAAGAAGCTTCCCAAAGAGTCTGTGGTCGTCGATGTCGGCGGCGGAGTGGGCGCAACGACGTTCTTACTCGCCAAAGCCCTCCCGAACCTCAAGTTCATTGTGCAAGACCGTCCGGAGGTGATCACGGATGCACAAAAGGTAACTTCTGAGTGGGAATCTGAACCATTCCGACTGAGAATACAACAGTATTGGGACGAGAAGGCGCCCGAGTTCCTGCAGAACAATCGCGTTAGGCTCCTCGGTTCGTCGGCTTCTTCAAAAACTCACCTCTCGCTCACTCTCACCACCGGCAGCACACGACTTCTTCACCCCACTGGCCTTAGACTTCCACGACACCACTAGCACCATCTCCGCGTTCCTCCTCCGCTGCATAATCCACGACTGGCCAGACGCCCTCGCCCTCAAGATCCTGCGCAACCTCCGAGCCGCGGCACACCCATCGATGCACCTCGTCGTCGTCGACGTCCTGCTGCCCTACACCTGCGCAAACACCCACCTCGGGTGCGAGATCCCAGGCGCATCTCGTCCGCCCGCGCCAGAGCCACTGCTCCCCAACGGCGGCGCAGCACGCAACATGCAATATTTCCTCGACTTTCAGGTTCGTTTAGTCGTGTCAAATCCAATGGATTGGTTGAGAGCCGTTGTGCAGATGTACGTTCTCGGAAACTGCCAAGAACGCACGCTGGGGCATTTCGTGTCGTTGGCAGCGCAGGGTGGATGGAAGGTCGTGCAAGTGTATCATATCCAAGGATCGGCTTTCAGCCAGTGTGTTGCGGTGCCATTGTGAGCGGGAGCAAAACAGGTCGGGTCACGTGCAGGGAGAGAGATTGCGAGTACTTGTCTAGTGAACACATGGAGTATACATAAATGGATGCATTATACGGGGAATAGCAAGGAAGGAAAGAGAGAGCGGGGATCATCAGTCGTCGTCAACAAACATCGAGTCGTCCTTGTCGTCCTCGCCATCCGAAATCTCCACATACTTCTTTGGCGGGGCCCGCGTCGGCCGCCTCGAAGTCCCGGCCACAGGCGCCGCATCAGGCATATCGTCGTCCTCGTCCGAGTCGAGCGGCTTCATCGGCAGCTTCTTCGTCTTTGCAGGTGACGCGGGTTTCATGCTCTTCGAGATCTTCCGCTGCGTCGGCTTGGAAGCGGCGCCAGATGGACCAGGCTTAGAGAAGTAGTCGGTCACCGCGGCTTGCGATGCTGCAGCGGCTTTCTTCTTCGGCGGCTCGTCATCGCTGTCGACTTGGCTGTCAAGACTAGACGCGGTCTTGAGCAACTAAATTCAAAAGAACGAATGTAACATACCTCTTGCGCTTCGGCGCCGCCTTTCCTTTACCCTTCGCCTTCGGTGGCTCGTCGTCCTCGTCCGATTCGATGGAGATGGCTTTCGCCTTCTTGGCAGGAGGCTTGCCCTTCGGCGGCTCGTCGTCGTCCGAGTCGAGCGCCAATGGTTTCGACTTTTTCGCAGGCGCAACCTTGGCCTTCGCTTTCGGCTTGGGCACCTCGTCATAGTCATCTTCATCGTCCTCCGAGTCGTCATCAATCACGACCGGCTTCTTCGCAGCCGCTGCCCTCCGTGGCGGCGCCTTCTTCACAACCTCCTCTTCGCTGCTCACGTCCTCGTCGTCGTCCGTCTGTTTCCTCTTCCTCGGCGCAGCCTTCTTCGCAGGAGGCTCATCCACATCCATATCCTCCTCGTCCTTGACCACCTTCTTGGCAGGCGCAGCGCGTTTCTTGGGCGCAGAGATGACCTCGTCCTCGCTCTCCTCCTTTGCGGCGGGGCTGCCACCTTCTTGGGCTCCGGTGCCTTGCGCTTCGGAGCCTTGATCGGCTTGAAGTCGTCCTCCGAGTCCGACCCACCACCAACACGACCCTTCCCAATCGACTTGCGCGTCCGCAACACAGCCTGCTTCTTCTTGCCCTTGTTCGACTTGTCGACGATGGCGGCATGGAATGCCTTAAAAAACAAAGATCGGTGAATCGAGAAAGGTACCTCCCATTCCTCCAGGAAACGGTCCAGATCGGTGGTCCACATGCCCTTGGGCGAGAGCTCCAGCAGGGCCAACAGTTCCTTCTCCTTCTCAGACGCGCTTTGCAGCAGTTTCGCAATCTGGACAAGAGGAACAAACACTCGGCCTCAGCACGGGCGAGCATTACCACCAAGACGTACCTTCTCCTTCGTCAGGCTCGCGATCGCCATCCCCAACAAGTAGTCAAAGTCGGACGGCGTCGTCCCCGGCGGGCCGCGCGCCTCATCCTCGTCATCCGACTCGTGCTCCTGCTCGAGAACAGGCTCGTCCTCGCCCGCCTCCTTGGCCTTTTTGAGCTTGGGGAACGGCCTAAAGCCGTGCTTGCGCAAATCAACGACAATGTCCGCCTTCTTGCGCTTGGACACGACGAGCTGCCCGTCGACGATCATCTGCACGAAACGCGCTTGATTCGTCAGTTTCTCGAACGCGAGTTGGAGCTCGTTGGCCATGTAGTCCTGATCAACGTGTTAAAGTCGCCGCAAGCGCCAAACGAAGAACAGCAACGAACCTTGCGCTTCTGGTAGTAAGCGAGACGGACAGGATAGAACTCCTCCATGATCTCCTCCGGCGACGCGTACTTCTTCATCTTGCCCTCAAAGTCAAAGCACATCATGTTCGACGTGGTGACTTTGGACGTGAGCTTGAAAAACTCGAGCAAGCCCTTCTCCTCCGCCTTCTCCAGCTGCTTCGCATCCATGGTGATCGAGAAATGGACGTTAAGATTCGCATGGTGCTCGCGATACTCCTACGAATCCATTAGACCCGACTCACGAAAAAGGAACAAACAAACAAACCTTGATCGTCGACTCTTCTCCCTCCTTGCCCACCATCACAATCTCCAGAACCTCCGACTTGTACGGCGTCGTCCACTTGTGAATCGGCATCTCCGTAATCTCCACCGTCGTCGAATTGACCTTGCGAACAACCCCATTCACGTCGTACTTTTGCTTCGCCGTCGCCTTGATCTCGCCCGTGAACCCGCGCCACCAAGGATGCATCGGCACCATCTCCTCGCCCTTCATCAGCCGGCGCAGGTTCTCCACAATCTCCGTGGGGTTGAATGACGGGATGTTCGTGCTCCAGCCCGTCCCGATACCATCCGCGCCGTTGACGAGCACCATCGGCACGATGAGCAAATACCACTCGGGCTCAACCGCGTGGCCCTCGTCCTTCTGTTGCGGGAACAGCGGGTCGTCTTGCGCATGGAACAGGAATCGCGCGATCCGATGCGGCTCGGTGTAGATGTAACGCGGCGCGGCGGCGTCCTTGCCGCCCACATCGCGCGACCCGAATTGACCGTTCGGCGAGAGCAAGCTGATGTTACTCCCCACGCACTGCTGCGTCGCGTTGATGATCGTAGCCGCCAAGTCCGCCTCTCCGTGGTGGTACACGGCCGCGCTGCCGACGTAGCCGACGAGCTGCGCGACTCGCATCTCCTTCTTGAAGCTCTTCTTGAACGACGCCCGGATGACTTTGCGCTGCCCGGGTTTGAGACCACCGGCGATGGACGGGATCGAGCGGATGTTGTCGGCCATCGAGAAGAGAATGAGCTCTTTGTTGATGAACTCCGAGTAAGGAATCTCTTCAAGGCGATGGTCCAGGAAAGTCCCGGGCTGAAAACAAAAGCGTTAACGCATCGCCCACGAACAAAACGCCACTCGTACCTTGAACTGACGCAACCACTCCTTCCGGTCCTCCGCCTTCTTCTTGTTGAACGCGAGGTCGATGAGGTCGCGGTCGCCTTCCTGAGTAGCCGCGAACGGGATCATGTGCTTCTCCATGTGGCTGAAGTACTCGCGCGCGTCGGCGTCGTTGCTGGTTCCGAGACCCTTGTAGTACTTGGGGTCCCATTTGTCGGAGCCGGGCGTCTCCTCGAGCCACTGCTCGTACTCGGGGATCGTGAAGAAGTCGATCTTCTTGTTGCCCTTCCTCACCTGCATCGAGCATGAGCAACAGACGCGTCAAGTGCGAAATAACCACGTACGCGGACGATGGGCGTGACGAACTCGACCAAAAAGTCGTCCAGCTTGAGCAGCGACGGATAGAACTTGTCGAAGAAGTTGATGAGTAGACCCTTGATATGCGAACCGTCGTGGTCCTGTTTGCACGTTAGCTTCAAGACCCGCATGCACGTGACAATAGATCACCTGATCCGTCATGATCATTAACCGACCATAGCGCAGACTGTCCGTGCTCGAGTACGACTTGCCGTGCTGCAGACCGAGGATCTTCTTGATGTTCTGAATCTCCTCGTTCTTCATGATCTGCTCGTGTTTCGCGTCTCGCACGTTCAGCATCTTACCGCGCAGTGGAAAGACACCGAAATTGTCGCGTCCAACGACGCTCAAGCCGGCGACGGCGAGCGTCTTGGCGGAGTCTCCCTCCGTCAGGATGAGCGTGCAGTTCTTGGCGTACTTGGTGCCGGCGTTGTTCGCATCGGAGAGTTTGGGCAGACCAGTAAGACTGGTAGGCACATTAGTAGCTGAACAAGCAAATCTCGAGGAAGACATACCGACTCCGCTTCGAGCCATCAGTCTTCTTCGCCTGTTGGTCCGCCTTGAACTGCGCCCAGTTCAAGATGTTCTCGATAATAGACGACTTCATAACTATACAACGCGTGAGCGGGACCCCGCGAATAAAAGGACGCCAACGTACCTTTCTTGATAAAATCCTCCGACAACATAGGCTTTGTGCCAAACTTGCTCGCGGGGAGCGTAAGCTGCTCCTTGGTCTGACTATCGAACGTCGGGTTCTCGATGAGCGAGTTGATGAAGATCCACATGTGGTTCTTTATCTGCGCGGGCTTGACCGTCGCGCCCTTGTTCTTCTTCCCAATCGCAGCGATGACGGCCTTGGAGATCTGGTCCGCGATGAGGTTGACGTGGGTCCCGCCTTTCGTCGTCGCGATCGAGTTGGCGAACGATACGTGCTGCGACGAGCCGTCCGACACGGTGAAGCCGACCTCCCAGCGGTTGCTGATGCGCTCGTACACGAGCGACGACTTGGCCTTGGCCGCGTCCCCGTCCTCCTTCTGCTCGGCCGCGGACGTCACGTAGAGCTCGACGTACTGCTTAAAGTTCTTGATCGAGATGCGCTTGCCGTTGTAGTACACTTTCGTGTCTTTGACGGTGCCCGCCATGTCCCAGGTCCGCTTGCGCAAGAGGCTCGCGGTGTCCTCGTCAATCGAGTCCATCTTGAACAGTTTCAGGTCAGGGCGGAACGTGATCTTCGTCCAGTCCTCGCCGGACGAGTTCTTGGTGATTTTGGCCTTGCCGCACTTGCCCATGTGCTCGGTCCAAGTCTGCTTGTATTTCTGGCCGTTCTTGCTGTCCGCAGTCTCGACGGTGAACTCGTGCGAGTAGATGTTCGCGAGCTTGGCACCAAAACCGTTGCGGCCACCAGTCAACTTCTTCTCGTCGTCGTCGAAGTTAGACCCGGCCAGGAGGTTGCCGAAGATGAGCTCGGGGATGTAGATCTTCTCCGTCGAGTGGATTTCGATGGGAATACCGCTGCCGTTGTTGTACACGGAGATGACACCCTCCTCGGTGTCGACTTCGACCTTGAGGGTGTCCATGGAGGCGTCGTTGATCTATGGCGCGGTTAGACACGCGAGAAGCGTCGAGAGAAACGCTGGCGACGCACCTTGTGGTCCGCCGCGTTGACCAAAATTTCGTCGACGATCTTGAAGAAACCGGGCACGTAGGTGACTTCGCGATTCACCATCTTGTTGGTCTCCGCGTCGTGCGTCCACATGTGCTGTGTAACGGACTCGACGCTCCCGATGTAGGTGTCGGGGCGAACAAGAATATGTTGGATGTGGCTCAGCTGTGGGTGGCATTGAGTATCGCGTGTAACGGCGACGACAGCAACGCACCTTTGAGTACTTCTCCGACGCGGTCTTCTCCTTGCGCATTGGGTTTGGAACGTCGTTTGCGGTTGTTGGACCCGCGGCGTCGCCGTCCGACGCGTCGTCCATGAAATCTTCCGCGTCGTTGCTCTCTGCGAGCACCCTCTTCTTGGACGCGGCCTTGCCCTTGGCTCCGCCAGCTGCCGCAGCTCTGGGCTTCGGTGGAGCCTTTGCGGGCTTTGCGGCTGGTTTGGGTTTCGCAGCAGCGGCCTTCTTGGTGGTCTATCGCGTCTGGTCAGCCCTCGCTGCCTCACGAAGGCCAGCAGGCACACGACGCACCTTCTTGGCTGGGGCGTAGCCGTCCGAGTCGGAGCCCGAGTCGTCGAAGCCCTCGAAGTTCTCGCCGTCGTCTGAACTCATCGTGGAGTGGCGACGAGTTGTGGTGGTGGTGGTGGTGGTCAAACGATGGATCGCGTTCGACCCATCAACAAACAGACCCAATCTCCTCCACGTGATTTTCTGTTGTCCGACTCGCAGAAAAAATCTGCCAGCCAGCATCCACCGCGAAAAGAACGGGATTCAGAACGAGTGGAATGCCGTAGAGACGATAGTAGAATAGATGACGGCAACGGCTTCGACACAAAACACGACCAAACTTCGTCAACGTTACAGCGCGCCTCTCCACGGACCAGCGTCCGCGAATATGACCCTCCTCCTCGGCCCACCGGCTCATATAACCTCAGTACTCGATCTATCGCGCTCTCTTATGTAGCAGAGGCAAACTCGGCCCTGAAAGCCGCACTCGAACGTCTTCCGAAGCCCTCGTCTTCACGTCAACACGGGTCCGGGACGGTTACGCCCAGGATGAACAGAAATCACTTCATTCGCGGCTGCGTTCCTCTCCTGAATGCGCCGAATGAAGACACTGGTGTTCTGGCGGAGGATAACTTTGGTCGACAGGCGTCCAGGGCTCAAGCATCCCGCAACAGGCTACGCGACGCGTCGTGCTTGGGTCCTGGTCTGGCTTTTCTCCGAGGGAATTGCACGAAGCGAAGCGAGAAACCTGTCGCCGATTATGAACTGCCAGCGCGAAGCGATGCTCGAGATCGACGAATGCACGAAGCCGACATAGCGCTCGTTGGTTGTGTTTGACCGAGGAAATGAGGGGGCCGCTTCGAACAGCCTCCGATAGCGATGCAGGGCGCGAAATCGTTTATTTAGAACCGGGAGCATAGCGTTCAAGAGCGCAGAGAGAACTGGGAATGGTGCTTCCCGTGAGGTGTTTTGGCGCGCGAAACTTGTGGATGTTGAGGTCGCGGCCCAGAAACTAGCTTTAGGACGGCCAGCCAAGCTTCGCGATAGCGCGATTGAGCCGTAAAGGCTCGCATGCAGAGTCGTTCCTCGGCGATTGAACGAGAAGACTGAGGAGGTGACATAATCTCCGCATTCTCTTTTAAGCCTCTGCTCTGCACCACCATCATCTTCACCAGAGCGTCCCCCAATGGTGCGTCGCTGGCCCACACATTCAAGAGACGCTCACAAGTCCCCGCAGGTTTTCGTCAACAACCAGAAATTTGCGTGGTATGTCGCCGTCGCTGCGCGAATTGCAAATTCTGACCCCACTGTAGCGAATCGTGCATCAAGGGCCACCGCTCGTCGTCCTGCCACCATACGGAGCGTCCGCTGTTCGAAATCAAGAAAAAAGGCCGTCCCGTATCGCAGTGCACGAAGTGTCGGGAGCTCCGCCAATCGCGTCGAGTCCATTCCAAGTGCCAGTGTCCGCAACAGGAACAGCCCTCGCGCGGCATCCTGCTGCCCTCTGCGTCTTCTAAATGTTCGTGGCTCCGCACTGTGCTCAAGTTCCCGCCTGACCGACAGCTCCAGCACGTCGTTACATCCCTATCCATCCTGCGCTTCCCAACGGTCTCCGCGATGCACTTGCGCCAGCTCCCGCGCGATCCATTGCGTCGCCCGATTCTCGGCAGCGAGGTATCACCCTCCGCACAAATGAATATTGGACTCTAATGCCTTCATAGTGGACTCGCTACTGAACCCTTGCAACTGCAAGAGCGGATACAAGTGCAGGTGCCGCGCCAATGATCCTCCAGCGCCTGCACCTGCTACTGGCGGATGCTGCGGCCACGCTTCTTCCTCGAAACGCCCGCTGTCGCGGCCAAGCAGCCCGCCCCACAAACGCACCAAGCACAGGCATTCTCCGCCGCGGCCTACACCCGGCCCGGCGCTTCCCCCGCTGCTCTTCGACGAGCTCTCGCAAACAATACCCGTGTTCGATACGATGCCGCCCATGAGCACCATCACGTCGCTGGCCGGCTCTGGCTGCACCTGCGGTCTCGAATGTGCTTGCCCCGGCTGTTCAGAGCACCGCGGCCCCGAACATGTCGACCATTCACGACCCACTTGCGCCGATGGCTGCGGTACCTGCGTCGATTCTAGCGCAGGCATCGGCCTTCCTTCTCTCGGCGGTCTCTCCAGTTTCGGTTATGCCGTCTCCGTCGAGCCCTCCTCGCCAGGCCCCATCTCGGAGTTCTTTGCCCGCGCCGCTGCCCTGCCATTACCACCGACACACAGCCGCCAGCAGGTCAACCTGCCCAAACTCGAATGCTGCGGCGGCCAATGCGGCTGCCCTGCAGGCTCGTGCACCTGCGGTAAATCATGCAGCGGATGCACGAGCTGCACCGAGCATCGCGCGCGGAATCGCACTGGTGCGAATCCGGATCTGGGGGTGGCGTCAGCCTCTCTCGTACCTCATGCCGTTGCCGTCCCTTCTCCCGCGACAACAACACTAGCAGCAGCAGCAACTACAAGCTGTTGTTCCGCGCGATCTTAGCGTCCTGCACCATCTCATTTGGGCTCCCATCGAGGATACCCTTCCACGTGACCGAGTCTGCGCCTCGATGTATGGGTTTCTAACGTGTACGTGTTACGCCATTGCTTACGCTGCTGCGTCTTTTGGCATCGGGCTTCCTTGACATTTTTCATCTCATACCTACCCCCGCTCTTCGCAGTACTTACATCTCTTCAATTCGATTCGATTCCTCCTTCTTTCGGGTCTTTTTCGTGTCTAACTGTACCACCACCACCACCACCCAATTAATCTAAATCGATTCCAATGCGAATGTGTCTCGCGCTAGCTTTTCTTTCTTTCAACCCGGGGCATGAGCTTGAGGCCCAAACTCAATGCGAATGTGCCTCAGCGCTCAGCCCACTCGCGATCGCTTCTGCACCCCAGCTGCTCCTCGGCGCGTGGAGAAGCCAAGCCCGAAGGCGAGGCCACAGTACCGCTCCGGGATGCCAGTGAAGTTTCTTGGCTACCTATCGCGCCGAGAGCATTGAGAATCCGAATCCAAAGGGCTCAGATGCATAGCGTAAGCTAGCTCAAAGTGCGCAAAGGCGAAGCCAGAGCTTGAATGTAACCGTGCGTGGTTGTGTACATAAACTACTCGTAGATATGGCTGGTTCACTGCTAGTCCCGAGGCTGTGGGTATTCTGGGCCCAGGCACGATGCTACGCTGGTGACCGCGTAAACGAGAAGTAGCACGCAAACACGATCCCATCCAAATAAATATATCCGGTGTTTCTGACTTTAAGATGACAAGAAATCTAGTATGCCTGTGCCAGTGTGTGTAAATCCGTGAGATGTTTGAGGGAAAGCAGCCAGGCATTCATTTTATTCCGCCCCGACCTTCACGTCGGGGACAGATCCAGCCAATGTTATTGGGCACCGCGACCAGCACCCGATTCGTCATCTGCCCGACCAGCAGCCAGCACGCGTACGCGCGCGTCCGATCCACCTCCGCCGCTACCGCCTTCGCCGTTGTTGTTATCATCACGATGTTCCCCTGCCTCGGCCGCGTCGAGCGAAACGACGCTCATACGGAATCGCACACGAGAGCTGTTGCTGGTCGCTCTCGAAAACGGCTACATCGAGTTAGTAAGCAGCCACGTGAGGAGACAGCACAGAAAAGCGTACAGATTTCTCGGAATTGGAGCGACTGAGCGCCTCTTCCACCTCTTCCGTGACATCCACGTCGATGATGGTCTGCGTCCCGGATTGAACTCCCGCTTCGAGATCTTCCTCCACAGGCGACTGCCGGCCTGAACGCGGAGGAGCAGTGGGCATCACCGGCGGTTCACGACGAAGAGACAAAATCCAGTCGCTGGTGTCGCCACGCAGAGTCAGCGACGCAATGAGCGACCGTGTGTGAATGCGAAGGTTGCCGCCGAGATTGAAGAACGGAATCGATAAGCCGTCTGGATTGCGTTGAGCAACAACCCCGAACCGCGCATATTCGGGCGACTTACGAACGATGATAGATCCCAGGACCACAAAAGTCACGATCGGTTGCAGCGTTGCCGCAAGGAGTTCTTGTTGATTCGCCGGAGGGTTGCTCGGAGTCGGGAGTCGGCTGACAGCGAGCGTCGACACGAAGACGGCCCCAACGCCCATCTGATTATGGTCAGGACTGTTTGAAAGCGGAGAAACGACACATACCGGCCCAAAGTGCCCCGTGAACAACGCCTCCTTCCAGTTCGCAATCTCCGGCACCCAGCGATACAACAATAGCACGCTCGGGATCCGCCGGACTGCCAGGATGCAAAGGAACAGCACCACCAACCGGGTAGGCGTGATATCAAGTTCGGGCGAGTCGAAAGACGAGAACGGCAGCCATGCGCCGATATAAACGAAGCAGCCACAGTTGAGGACAAGGTCGATCACCGAAGAGAACGACTCGTCCTCGGTGATCTCGTTGAAGTGCTCGTCCCATGAAATAGCGTTGCCCTGGGAGAGAACGAACTGAGAAAGGGCTGAAGTCAAAGAAGGAAAGGCTCACGCATGCAAAGGCTGCTAAAAGATCGTCCGTACCGAGGGTGCTTGCAATGCCTGATAGAAGATAAGTGAAATGTCGGAGGCGGTGTGGGGTGAGCGCCGTACCTATCGTGAACAAAGCCAAAGCAAGATACTGAGCGACATAGGACTGCCTGTCAAGGAATCCCTTCCGATGCGAGAACTTCATGAGACGAGAGAAGGCGTAGCCTATCACAATCAGCTGGACTGGCCGCATGAGGTTGAGGAAAGCGTACCCATGACAGCACCGAGGACGATCCCGAGAATGACTTGGTCTGAACCATATCAGCACGGCATTCACAGAGCAGGAACGCAACCAACAGAGCCAGCCGACCAAGAACCACTTGGAAATCGCGACCCGGGCCGAAGATTCCAGCGTTAGGTATATCGAAATGCTCAGGAAGGGATATGCAAGCCCGTCATTAGCGGCGGACTCGGCGGATATGATTTGTCGAAGGTTTTTTGGTACATGCCGAATGGCATAGCGTCCGCCTGTCAAATTAGCTCGATTCCCCGCCAGACGAGACAAAGACATACCAACTATGGTCGCGGAGATGATAGGGTCCGTTGGAGTGAGGCAAGCAGCGATGGCCAGGCAAGAGATGAATGAGAGTTGCGGGAATAAGCCGTCCATTATGGCTGCGGGGAAGCTCAATCATGCCGAACGCGCTGGGTGGAACGATACGCACCTGCGACGACAACCCAACCAAAAGCCATTGTCGGCACCACCAAAACTAGCAGTCCACGAGCGTGTTTTGCCATGTAATTTCCGGGCAACTCGACGCCGATTGCGAATAAACCAGTCGCCAGAATGACCCGCATAACCTCGAGGGTTATCGTATTGCTCTTTTCGCCCCATGAACGAGGGTCGAATATGTTGGCGCCGTTGGGCCCTATGACGATACCGAACAGAGTGCCAAGCAAAACTTCGTTGATGTAGAGCTGAGGAGATGTGAGCCTGCACACTTGGGAAGCGTCGGATCCAAACCTTCTCTTTAACGAGGAGCGAGACTACAGAGAACGATCTCTCTTGGCAGAAACCACAACATGTGACAGATTGGCACCCAAAAACCTCTTGGGCGGCGCGCATCGAAGCACAGAGCGGGATTTAGCCATACTTCTATACTCGTTACAAACGGTACATACAGTCTACAACAAACCAAAAAACACTCCGCGGACGGCCCAATGGCGACCGGACGCAACAAAACAACGGCGGGAGCCCTACCGAGAGCACAGCAAAAGATGCGCGCAGCACACAACATGTACGATGGACTGAGCAGGCAGGAGCTTTACGACCTGGCACCGTGAGGAAGCGTGCAGGAGAGGGAGGAGAACAGCTGGAACAACGCGACAGCCAATGGGCTGTGTGACGGCCTCCACGCGAGGGGCAGGTTCTTAACTGACCATGCCCGGGACCAGATCCCGGACCTCGCGCAGCTATCGATGGCCCTGCTCAGGGTGTCAATGAGCCTGGACGGCAAAAGCGCGAACCACGCGTGGACCTACGAGCAGTGGTGTGTTTGATGGAAATGTGCGACGATGCGACAGCGACGGCAATGAACACCCGAAAAATCTTCACCATCCTACACGCACAGGTTGACGACGAAGAGGACAGCGGAACGACAGTGCAGCGGACGAGAGAGGCAGCAGAAGTGCTCACATGCACGGTGGACGGACAATGCGACAAGTTAGCCAGAGTTGTCGAGCACATGAAGGAGGGACTGGAAACGGTACTCAGCAAAGCCGCTGGAGACGACCACAACAACAACCCTGACAACTTATGCAGCGATGACAGCAAGACACACGACAAATAACACCCCAACACCAAAACCCAGAACACGCAACCAAATAGAGGCGTTAGCCAGGGCGCGAACGAGAATGCAGAATACGGGTCGAGAATGCAACAGGGGATCGCACCTAGGGAAATGCTCGCAAAGGAGACCCTAGCAGAAGAACGGGCGACAACACTAGGAGACGAGACGGTACCGACCGCCGTGAAGTTTGTTGCGGCAAAGCAAGTCGATGCCAACACCACCATCTTCATGATGTCAACACCAGAAGGCGCAAAATAGGTCAAGAACACGTTCACCGAAGGACTGGAAGCCGAAGTGCAGTACCGCCCACAGCTACATCAGGTGGTAGCAGAATTTGTGCCGAAAACATTTGACCCCAACGACGACAACTTACTCTGCAAGTACGAGGAAGACAACAACATCGACTTCGGCACGCTGCAAACCGCAAGATACCTCAAGCCCGTGGAGCGGCATGCACCAACCCAAAAAGTCACGCACTTGGTGTTGGCCTTCACGGAGATAGAGCCCGCAAATTGCTTCCTAGCGCATGGGGCCTACATCGAGGGGAAGTGTGTGCATAGGAGGAAGTTCTTACCAGACCCCCTGCGGTGCCTACGATGCCAGAGGTTCGGTCACCTGGTTGCAAACTGCACCAGCGAAGACGACATCTGCGCCTGATGCGGCCAGCGTCACCACACCAATGCATGCGAGGCCACGGAGAACAAGCGCGCGTGCGCCAACTGCACAAGGAACAACGACGAGGACTTCTCGGGGCACGGAGCCGCCGACAGGCAGTGCCCAGCCTTCCAGAAAGCCCTCGCCGCGTTCCTCGGTCGCTCCCCTGATGCCACGTACACCTACTTCCCCAACCCCACCAACATATCAACATGGATCGAGGAAGGCAAGGAGGCCGTGGACGCAGAAGGGGAGCCCGAATGGCAAACAGTGACGCGCGTGAGGTCTCAGAGGGCAGGCCCATCACCAAACATCGCGGAGCACATCCAGCGGACCATGTCTGGGCCCAAGCGGACGGCGACCGGTGCAAACACCACCCAACTCCGGCAAACCTCCCTCCGGGAGACGTTCACAATCACCACCTCGAGCAAGCCCAGCTCGCACCAGCAGCGACATGGTGCTTGCAACACCATCGCCTTCTCAAGCCGCGGGACAATCATCACAACCGTCATCATGAACGAGCACGACCACGCCAATACCAACGTAAAGAACGAACTTAGCCTCTGGCAACAGAACGTCAATAAATCGCTCGACTGCCAACAAGACTTCCTCAACCGCCTCGATTCACGAAAATACGACATCGCCATGATACAAGAACCATACCTCGATCGAACAGGAAACTCGAGATCAACCCCAAGATGGCGATCAGTATATCCAATAACGCACGGGAATGGACCAGAGCGGACAAGAGCACTAGTGCTCGTGAATGCCTGCATCCCGACCAGGGCGTGGACACTGCTCCGAATCCCGTCACCAGACATCGTCGCCATCCAACTTGTGGGCAACTTTGGCACGATACGCGTCGTGAACGTTTACAACGACGGCACTCACAACAACACCATCAAGACGCTCCTGGAGTTCCTCGCCGACCCCACCAACCGACAACACGTACGCGAACCACTGCGCTACATCTGGGGCGCAGATTGGAACAGACACCACCCGGACTGGGAAGACATCGACCGCAACGCCCACCTACTCACACCACAAGCAATCGACTTTGCCGAGCCACTACGGATTCTTGCTATCCATGTACAGCATGCGCATGGTACTACCACGCGACGTGCCCACGCTGCACTCGTTTGCGACCGGGAACCTCACCCGCGTCGACAACGTATTCTTCTCCGCGTCGCTGGTACCGCACCTGATACGCTGCGACACCAACCCACCGCAGCAGCCCGTCAAGACGGACCACTTCCCAATACTCACGACCCTCGAGCTCGAAGTACCCACCACACAGCACGTACCGCGGCCAAGATACCGCGAAACAGACTGGGGCAAGTACCGCGCGGCCATCGTGGACAGACTGCGCCCGATACCACGCCCGAGAGCATACGACACCACAGCCGAGGTCGACGCCGCCATCAAGAGCGTCGAGCAAGCCATCGCCGACACGACACAGAAACACGTACCAATGTCCAAACCGCCGCACCCATGGAAGAGATGGTATTCCAAGGAGCTTGACAAACAACGGGCGGCAAGTGCGCGCCTGGCGAGGGACTCCTACCGCTGGAGAATGGAACCAGAGCACCCGGTGCATGAGGAAGCAAAGGCCGCGAGGAAAGCGTTCGCGAAAGCCGTCAACGACGCCAAGCGCGACACCTGGGCCAAGTTCCTACTCGACGCCACGGGCAACGAGGTGTGGAAGGTCTCGAAGTTCGTGACTGGCGAGAGGGGCGACGGAGGGGCGACCCGAGTGCCCACGCTGGAGAAAAAGGGTCAGCGAACGAGGCGAGCGGAAACTGAAGAAGGAAAAGTCGACCTATTCCGACGCGAGTTCTACCCAGAACCGATGCTCGTCACCTCGGTACCGCCCAACCCACAATACCCGCCACCCGCCTTCGAACACCGCAGCGTTAGCGACGCGATCCTTCGAGAGGCCATTGCAGGGATGGCCCCATACAAGGCCACACTGCCGGGAACCCCGGCGAACTGCATCTTCACGGAGTGCGAGAACATCCTCGTCCCGTTCCTCGGGCCCATCTTCCGCGCGCTCGACGAGCTCCAGCACTACCCCGAGGGGTGGGCCGACAACCACACGATCGTACTGCGCAAGCCGGGCAAGCCCGACTACACAGACCCGGCAGCATACCGGCCCATCGTACTGTCCAACGGACTCGCGAGGCTATACCATGCCTGCAAGACCAAACAGCTGGTCCGCGACGCGGAGCTTGCGGGTATCCTGCCCGACAACCAGTACGGCGCCAGACCGGGGAGATCAACCACCGACGCGCTACACGTCGCCGTCGGAGAAGTGAAACGAGCATGGGCCAGCGACAAGGTCGCCAGTGTGCTGTGCATGGACGTCAAAGGAGCATTCCCCAGCGTTGACCTCGAACGGCTGCAGCACGACATGCGCGAGCGAGGAGTACCAGGGGAGTACGCGGCCCTCGTGGAAAGAAGGTACGCGAAGCGAAGAAGCCGAATGACCTTCGGAGACCATGTCTCCGACTGGTATGAGGTCGGCGGGGGACTGGACCAGGGTGACCCGCTATCGGGCATCCTATACCTTCTCTACAACGCGTCGTTGGCAGAAGTGCCAAAGAAGCGAGGAGAGAAGGCGGTGGTTTTCGTCGACGACGACACGCTGATCACCACAGCTAACAACTTTCAGAAAACGCACAAAAAAATACAGGACATGACTTACCGCAACCAAGGGACCGACCACTGGGCAGCCGACCACAACGGTTCGTTTGGCCCCGCCAAATATCAACTACTCGACACGACGCGGAAGCGCGTGAAGACACCTGGCGCCGCGAAGAAAACGGCCCCGACACCGCGGACCGACCTCGTCTTGGGCAACAACACCATCCGATCACGAGAAACAGCCAAATTGCTGGGCCTGCATCTCGACCGCGAGCTCCGGTGGCACCACCAAGAAGCGGCGCTAGTCGGGAAGGGATACGCGTGGCTGCCCATCTTCGCGCGATTGGCCAGAGCAAGCGGAGGCCTAAAGGCCTCCAGCATGAGGCGGCTATACCTCGCCATTTGCATCCCGCAGATGATGTACGGCGCAGACGTCTTCCTCGAGCCAAACGAACCTGGGAAGCGGGGTAAACGGGAGAAGCGCGTGGTGAAGCAGATACGGACCATACAGCGGAAAGCAGCGCTCGCCATCACGGGCGCGATGCCCTCGACCCCCACGGAGGTGCTAGACGTGTACGCGGCGATCCTCCCGGTCCACGAGATGATAGCCAAGACGCGGGAAACCGCGGCGCTACGCCTGGCGACGCTCCCACGCGAACACCCACTACACAAGACGATGGCGAAGGCGAGAACGACGGAACCGGCGAGGAAGCAGGACAGGGATTCGATATACGCGCTCGCGCGCATCCTCCCACACCCAGCGAAGGACATGGAGAAGATCCCAGCCGTCCGGAAAGTCGCAGCAGCACCGCCGACCATCCGAACAGTTATTGCAGCAAACAAGAAGGCGGCCATAGCGCTCGAAAAGGCCGACCGAGCGGACTGGAAAGTCTACAGCGACGGCTCGGGCATCGACGGCAACATCGGCGCAGCGGCGGTCCTGTACCGAGGAGGAGTGGAGAAGGCCAGCATGAGGGCGAAGTTGGGACCGGATAAGGAACATACGGTCTACGAGGGGGAGGCAGTCGGATGCGGGATGGCCCTGGAGCTCCTTCGAGCACAGGAGGGAGTCGAGGGAGCAGTGACCATTGTGGTCGACAACCAAGCGGCGGTCCGGGCCGTAAACGCGACAGCATCGAAGCCGGCGAGCTGGATTTGGGACGACTGGCACGAGAAATTTCTTCTTCTTCTTACTAAACACCCGAACATTTTACTTACTATCCGCTGGGCACCAGGGCACAAAGACATCCCAGGGAACGAGCGCGCGGACGAGGAGGCAAAACGAGCAGCCAAGGGCGACGTCACGCCAACCGGAGACATTCCGAAGTCCTACCGCCCACCACTGCCTATCAGCAAGTCGGCGGTGAGGCAGCGGCTCAACGCGGAGCGGAAAACTCGGGTCGAGAAGGAATGGAGGAGCTCAAAACGGCACGCACGCACAATCCAATACAACAACCAACTGAGCAAGGGATCTTATCTGGCGCTCATGGACCACATCCCGCGATCCTACGCGGTCATCGTACTCCAACTACGCACTGGGCACTGCCTGCTTGCCAAGCACATGCACCGGATACGACGAGCGGACTCCCCGATATGTCCCTGCTGCCGCCAAGCAGACGAGACGGTCGCGCATTATCTCCTCCACTGCCCCACCCACCACCAAGCGCGAGCGTTACTCTACAAGGAGGGACGCCGCGACACGCAGAACATAACCAAACTTCTTGGAGACGCGAAACTCCTCCGCCCACTCATGTGGTACCTCTACCGCACAAACCGCTTCGGAACCGTGCACCGCCGCCTCCCCATTCCCCCCGACCCGACGAAGCCCACCCGCGACGAGATAATCACCAAGCTCAATCGCTTGGCCAACGCTGTTTCCTGGGACATCGACGAAACGTCGCTCTCCAGGCAGGCAAAACCCTTTGGATAAGCAACTTGAGCCGAAATCGCCGCGCGCAGACGACCCAAACCCGTAGGCCCTCTACATATAATCCCCACCTATTACTTTACGATACACTAATTTCAGCCACCCACTGCAGCCGAGCGCCCGCCCTCGCGGAGCCGCCCTGGCTACCCGGGCACGATACCGATGCACATATCACACACACAGACACAGCGCAAAAACAATTCCTCGTATAGAAGTATGCCTACCGTACTACTAGCTAGTGTAGGGCAAATAACGGGAACAAAAAAAAAAAAAAAAAACCACAGAGAACTAGACGAGCGATGAGCTGCTATCATGCATTGGCGACCACTGCACGAACGAAGACGGCGAATCCGCCGAGACATATGTATGCGACGCCGGCGGGCGCAACCTGAAGGGACGGTCAGCGTCAACGTGGAGTGTATCCGTGGAGATCTTAACTTCTAATAGGTGCAGGTCGAGCATCCTGGGATGGTGGTGGTGGTGGTTGAAGGTCAAGTTGGAGCAAGCCGACGTTATCGGCCCGGCCATCCGATTGCCAATTGGTCATCAGTGATAACTCTGTCTGGTGTTCGCGAGCTTTGGACGCGCAGAGGGCTTACAGGTAGTTGCAACATTATATAGAGGATAAATTACTTGTTTACCGGCCGGAATTCGCTTCTTCACGTTGCTTTCCACTCATGTTTCGCTATTTTGGCGCTGTAGTGCTCCTTCCAGTCTCCCTGCTTCTTCAACGAGCGATCCAACCAACCTATCCTCCTTTCGAATCGTTCCAGGTCTCGACCGTTGTAGTAATTATGTCCTGGAGAAAGTTTCAGCGATGAAGAACAGGGGCTGGTGGGCAAACCAACCTCCGCGTGGATGAATCGGCGGCTTTGCGTCTTCCTCGTCGGACGTGGCATGGAATAAAGAGTATTCGTTGTATTCTTCCGGAACTTGGTAGAGCCGCCCGTGTAGAAAATAATAGGGTCTTTGCGAGAAATGTCGATAGCCAAGAGTTAGCGGAGGCAAAGAAGGCACGCCTAACCACCGTCAGCACCCAGAAAAGCTCAGAGAGACGAGACAAGCACCGACCATCGTTGAGCATCTTGATGGAGTAATCAGCAAAGGAGTCTTCTCCGTGTTTTTCACGTCGGTGAGACACGAGCTCTCGCCAATACCGAACAAGCTCCTTCGTCCCCGACCGCGGCCCACCAAAGCCCACACAACGTATCCTAATCCCGTCCAGAGGCAGCAGGGACTCGTTGCGCAAGGCTTCAAGGACGAACAGCTGAGAGACCGCTGCGCCCATTGAATGGCCTGTAACGACGAGCTCGTGAACCTCATGCTGCTCTATGCCCTTGCGGATGCCATCGACAGCAAACCGTTTCATGCCCTTGTATAACCGCCAGAAACCGGTGTGGACAAAGCCACGACCCGATTTATGCCGGTGAGAGAGCGCACGGATGTCATAAATCGCCTGTGTTACCGATGCAGTACCAGCCACAGCCAGAATGAGCTGCTTCGTTTGAGGGCGGTAGGCGACATAACCCGGTAGATTCGCGGCTCTGCCGAGGAAAGACGCTAAAAGTATCGTTCCACGGATACAGGGATAGCCTTCGAGTGGCATGGTCGGCTCCATGAGCAAGTCGATGTTGTCGAAGAAGAATTTCGCCGGTACATCGGTTTGGAACGCATAGACAATCTCGGCGAATTGCCCTACAATCCGGTTAGATAGGGAGCTTGAGCGCCGTTTGGGTCGCGCACCTACATCGGAAATGTAGTCCTGAACGTCCGGCGCGGCCAAGTCGCGCGAAGTGAGACTATACGGCGCGTAGGTAGACATGACGCTCGAAATCCAGCGGAAGTTCATGAGTCTCTCAGAGCGGTACATGTGTAGTTGTTCCTCGGTGAGAACGTCTTTGGTCTTTCGCGAGAGGTGCGAGAAGGCCGACATGGCGCTGGCCGGCCGTGATCAGGCCACTTTGACGTGGCTCAGCGGGGTGTATGCAGTGCAATCCAATCCGGCGGTGGGTTGTGGTCGATGAGAGTGAAGAGCAAGTCGTGTGCCATGACCTGCCATGACGTTGGCTCCGCCCCGGAGTCTCGGATCAATGATTCAAGTTGCTCCGAGCGCTGATGCTTGGCCCCAGGTTGTATTCTAGTGGATTGCGCGCCTTATCCTAGAGAGAAGAAGCTCTCTGAAGCTGAATTCGGGCTGTCTGGTTTAACTTCACTTTATCTTATCTTATCTTCGACTTGTTTGAAGAATCCGAGCTCGAATGCAGATTCGCAACGAATGCCAGTGCTTTGGCTTTGACCCACTACAATAACTTTCTATAAACCGTATAATCGCATTTCCCAAGCAACAGCTTCGCCAGCTCCGGATAATGCTCCTCCAGAGCATCGATGCGTACGACCTTGTACCCCATCCGCGTATACCACTCATGCAGCCGATTCTTGAACGGATGTCCGCCCTGAATCCACAGCGGCACTAACAAAGCCAGCTGCATCTCCTTCATCCCGGCTTTTCGCGAAAAATCTTCAGCAAAATCAACTAGTGCCCGACCGAGCCCCGACCCTCGGACGGAATCGTCGTTTGCGAGCAGGCCAAACTCGTAAGCCTCGATGGACGCGTTAGCCCGTTCCGCCGACTCCGAGCCAGAGTCCGACTTGTACACGGGCATAATGCGTATACACCCCACCGCGTTCGAAGTCCCCTCCTCGCCGGCGAATGCCACGGCGAGCTCCCCAGCGCGAATGATCTCCCGCATCTCGTCCTCGTTGACGCGCTTGTAGCCGTCCACGAAGATATTTGCTTCGGTGAGATAGGCCGCGTTGACGATGGCCGTCAACCGCGAGACGAGCGCCGGATCCGAGTCGGCTATTTCGGCAGCGAGAAAGCGGGTTGTTGTAGGAATGCGAGAGGCCATCATCGAGTTTACTCTAAATCGTCACCCGAACCCAGAAGGAAAGCGAGTTGCTGCAGCCCAGCGGCTGGGAGTTGGTAGTCAGAAGCAAGAACAAGTTATGTGCTGACGAATACTTGTCAAACGATCGGCGCTTGGCCGTATTCACCGAAAAAGTTCAAGACCGAGAAAGAATTCTCATCCTACTTACAGCTTACAGCCTCATATGGTAGAAGCTTATTTCGGTTGTTCCTCCATACTATCCGACTTCTTCTCAGCTTGCACGTCCGGACTCCCAACGGCGGCGTCGCCCTCGCCCTCCAACATAATCGAGCCCTTGTCATCCGTCTTCGCCGCGGCCCTTAGACGCCTCGCGACGCGCACCGGGTCGAATATGCTGTTGCTCTCCAGGAAGATCCTGTCGACGCTCTCGAGGTGTAGCCCTTGCGTCTCGGGGAAGAAAAAGTACACCGCTAGCGTGAAAGCAAATCAGTGAGTGGGTGTGGCGAGTAGAGCAAAGAACGACCTACTCGGTAGGATGAGGAACCAGTTGATAATCGCGTAGATGATAAAATATTTGAAGCCAATCTGCGCCACACCCGTCGGCGTCGCCTCCACCACCGTAAAATTGAACAACCACGTCGACGTCGTGCTCAGCGCAGTAATCTGCGTCCGCACGCTCAGCGGCGCGATCTCCGACGAGTAGAGGAACGCCAGCCCCAGGAACCCCGACACGAAGAACGTCGAGAAGAGGTAGATAAACGCGATGGCCCCGTGGACCGCCGCCTTGTTCTCCGGATGCGAGGTCAGCGCGCCGACGAGGCACATGCATAGACCCATTCCCGCCGCGCCGGTGATCATCAACTTCCGCCTCCCAACGTTCTCGATGGTGAACGCGCCAATCGGCGCGCAAAGCGTCTGCCAGGAGAAGACCGTCGCGGTCAAGATGCGCGAGGTCGTTCCATCGAGTCCCAGGTACGTTTGGAAGAGCGTGGTTTGGTAGTACCCCAGAACGTTGATACCGCTCATCTGCTGGAAACACTGGGTCGCGGCGGCAATGAACGCGCGGTTGGCGAACCGCGAGGGGCCGTTACTGAATATATCGCGGAAACTGCCTTGGCCAGTCTCCTCGAGGGAGATCTCGATGGCACGAATCTCGTCGGCAATGTGTGGGTCGTCGATGGAAACGTCGTCGAGAGCGGCGAGAACGTGTTTCGCCTCATCAATGCGGTTTTGCTTGACTAGCCAACGGGGCTAACAACACGTTTGAGCCCTAAAAAGGCAGAGAGACTAACGGCGTACCGATTCCGGCCAGCATGGCACGGAGAAGAACACGATGAGGTTGAAGAGGACAGGTAACGCCAGCGAGAAGCGCCATGTAACTCCGCCCTTCGCGAACGACAGCCCGAAGTTGAGGAAGGCCTGGATGACGAGACCACCTGAGATGAACAAGCCTTCGAGCATCACCACGAATCCACGATGGCCAGCGCGACTGCACTCTGTTTGCCTGTAAGTACAACCGTCCGTCAACAAAATGCCGACGTCGAGGAGGAAGCTGATCTCACCAGTTAGGTGCGGTAGCACTAATCGCACCGAACCCGAGACCACAGATGATTCTCCCCACAATGAGCTGTGGAAAAGAGAACGCCGAACACTGCAGAATGGAGCCCACGGCGCTCACAGCCGCGCCCAACATGATCGTCCTCCGCCTCCCAAGGATGTCGCCAATCACGAAGCACGAAAGGGCGCCGAACAGCGCTCCGAGCGTGTAGAGAGCAACCACAGTGCCCTGGATGTGCGAGTTGTGCGTCTTCTGTGCGCCAGTGACGCCGATTGTGGCGATTTCGGGGAACAACTTGACCCATTCAGGGAGGTCGAGTAACCCTCCAGCAACACCGTCTTCAAAAGCGCATTAGCACTTGTTCAACATGAGCAGATCGAAAGCTTACTGTAGTAGCCGAAGAGCAGATATGCAGGCATAATGACGGCCCATACGAGGGCGGCATTGAGCGACTGGCCTCGGAGGCCAAAGTACGGCTGCATCGTGGTCGGGAGAAGAGAGTCGGGGATGTACGATGGACAGTCCTGGGACCCGGAGTGCATCCACGAGAGATTGACTTCGGAATTCGAAGCTAGGCGGTCAAGGTTGGAGTGATCGCGGATGCCGCGGGCTCCATTGCCGCTTGGGGATTTCGTGTATGTCCAGACAAGGTCGCGACAGAGGTTTTCTTTGCGCCGAATGACGCGCGTATGGGAAACAATATTCCGACCCGAGCTTCTCTTCTGAAATTTGTAGCCATGAGACCCGTTTACGGACCTCCGCTGCCACGAGATCGCCCGGAATAGATCTGTTCCTCGTTGTGGTCGGAGGGTCGCATTGCAAGTGGTACAGGCTTGCTATGGAGAGTGTGCGCGGAGGTCGTGGTGGTGGTAGAAGAACAAGGTTGGATCCATCAAGTCCACCGTTGACGTGCAAAATTTCTCAACTCACATCCACCCGCATCACCCGCCGCGAAATGGCCAAAACGATAACCCACACTGTTGCTTCTCTCCCTCCATGGCCACAGAACGCGTCGCATCCTGGGCAGTCAACCTAACCTACTCCTCGCTGCCTCCCGAGGTCGTACAAGCCGCCGTCCAAAGCTTCTACAACTGGGTCGGCTGCGCCATCGGCGGTGCGACCCATCCGGCCACAACCACCGCCCTCGACGCGCTCTCTCCGTTCTTCGGCAAATCCACGTCGACGCTGCTAGGCAACAAAGCAACCAGACAAGCCGACGCGTCGCACGCGGCGCTGCTCAACGGAATCGCGTCGCATGTGCATGACTACGACGACACGCACCTGGCCACGATCATCCACCCCACTGGGCCTGTCGCCAGTGCCCTCCTCGCACAATCCGAGGCCGTCGGCAGCGTCAAGGGCGACGAGTTCCTCACTGCGCTTGTCGCAGGCATCGAGGCGGAATGTAAACTCGGACTGGGTGTGTGGCCGGACCACTACGACGTCGGCTGGCACATCACCAGCACCGTCGGCTCCATCGGCGCGGCCGTCGCGGTGGGCAAGCTCCTCCGTCTGCAGACGACACCGATGCAGCACGCTATAAGCATCGCAGCCACCCAGGTCACTGGATTACGTGACATGTTTGGCTCGGACACAAAGTCGTTCCACGTCGGCCGTGCGGCGCAGAACGGGCTACTGGCAGCTGTCTTAGCGTCCAAGGGGTATACAGGGTCGCTCCAAGCCATCGAGGCTAAGCGCGGATGGTCCAATGTCGTCAGCACGGTGAATACCGTCGACGAGCAGCTCTCGACGCTCGGGAGTGTCTGGGAGATTGCAGCCAACGCGTTCAAGCCCTACCCGTGCGGCATCGTGGTACACCCCGTTATCGACGGCTCCATTCAGCTGCATCACGAGATTGCGGCAGCCCGGAAGAGCCCAAAGGACATCAAGAGCGTCGTCGCACGCGTACACCCACTCGTACTCGAACTCACCGGCAAGAAGACCCCGCAAGACGGCCTAAAAGCCAAGTTCAGCGTTTACCACGGCGGCGCGATTGGATTGGTCCTGGGCAAGGCCGGTCCGGCGCAATACACCGACGAAGTCGTGGTGAGCTCGGAGATTATCTCGATCCGCGATAAGATTACTGCCATCGCGGACGAGAAGTTGGGTGCGGACGAAACAGAGATCACGGTGATTTTTGAGGACGGCTCGGAGCTCAAGAAACACATCGCCCATGCAGTGGGCAGCGTCGAAGTCCCGATGACCGCCGCGCAACTCGAAGAGAAGTTCCTCGACCAAGCCAGCCTCGTCTTGGGTTCCGACGGCGCACAAATTGCAAGCAAACTCGCGTGGGGAATTCAGACTTCTCAAGCTGTCGATACACTCGTCAAGGATATCTAGAATAAAGTAAAAGAAGCAGCTGTGTATTACATTTCATTCCTCTAAAAAACGCGTACCGTAGACTAAGATGGAGGTGGCGGCAACGGCGATTCGCCCCATATCCACTCCTGCACTTTTGCAGGCGCCGTCTCCAGCTCAGCTGCCACAACGACAAATTTGGGTTCCCATCGCCCGTCCCGCAGCTGGAAGAACCGCGGCACGTGCTTGGCCCCACTCTCGTCCAGCTTCTTGCGCGACTCGCGCTGTGCGTTCTCAACATCCGATTTGGCGTCCGTCGCCGCCTCCATGTCTTTGGCTGCGATCGCCTTTGTGAGATTTACCCACAGCCGACGCGACTCGTTGGGCTCCTGCTGGTCCTCCGGCGCGACCTGCTTATTCGCTATACTGTTCCCGTCCTTGAGCGCGTCGAACAGGACGTGTTTCTTGCCCGTCTGCTTCCCGTTAACCATCTTACGCGAAAACCCAAATAAAACACCAACACACCTTGGCGCTCTTGAAGTCCATCGTATGGCTCCATCGCCCCGACACCTCCCCAACATCATTCGACCCATGTCGTACCTTGCCCGCGATGGCGTTGTACGTCCCCGAGAAGAACCCCTTGGTCTTGAACTCAATGTCAGCCACCATCCCGTTCTTCTCGTTCTTGGCCGTGCAGTGCTCCCCGAGCTCAAGTACCATCTTGCCGAACAGGATCCCCCGCGCGTACATATTCGGCATCGTGATCACGTATTCTGCGTGAATAATGAGCGAAAGCTGTGTGCCTGTGTGGCCCACATACCGCCATCGTCCGGGCAGCCCAGCAGCGTGACGCGATTCTCGCCCTCCATCGTCGTCGAGACGCTGTTGCCGAGGAACTTTGACTTTGGCCGCAGCTCACCGACGATCTGGACGCGGTTTGCAGGGGAGATGTAGAAGAATGCGGAGATGGGGGGATGGTGCGAGACTATACATGCGGCGCGGCGCGCGTCAGCACCTCAGACATTGCATTCCAATTCAAGGCACGCACCCTGCTCCGCGACGTAGAACCCCTGCGTGCCGTCGGGGTAGTCGTACCTGCACCGGAAGAATTCGCCGAGCACACTTTCGCCGCATGGTTAGCGCCTTTTACCGTTGAGCAGAGAGACGCACGGATTATAAGGCTTCTTGACGCCCTTGGGCTTGATATGCCATCCTGCGAGATAGTACTGTAGCACCCGCATGAAGCGCTGTTCCGGATCGGCGCATTGGTCGGCGCTGCGGACCCCGTCAGTCGGCGCCGGAAAGCGCTTCAAGTCGTAGAGGCGCACCCAAAGATGAGATCGGGGTGCGACATGAAGTCGGTTATGCGCTCGAGCATGCTGCGCGGCTCCAGCACGAATGTCGGGAATGTTACGCGCGAGAGGTCCATTCCTACTCTGCGCAAGCGTCAGCTAGCTATACGATCCCATCGGTGGGCCGAGGATCGACCTTAGCTGGGAGATGAGCGAAAGGATAATGGACCCTTCGTCCTCATCGCTGCGCAGAGTGAGTGAGCCCCGCAGTCTGCCGAAGCGGACACGCAACGCACAGAACCTCAGTCTCATCGGGCTCCGTGTCCTCCGGGGCCTTGTCGTCATCCGGGCGCCCCTTAATCGTGTTGCGAATACTCGAGCCGCTGAAGAGACCCATCATCGTCGTGGGCGCGGGAGGCAAGAGTGGAAACGCCAAGTCAATGCGTCAGAGGGGACGGGCTGTGCTCATCCATTCGTTCATTATATCTAATGCTCAATCGAACACAATTTTCGTAGGCTTCGAAGGGACTGGAATATCGTCTCTGAAGAAAGCGCCGTACGCGCCGTGCTCCTTCTTCTTGATCGTCATCGGGAACTTTTTCAGTCCCTCGCACACAAACCCGCTCTCGCGCAGCACCCGCGCAAGCTCCCCTGCAAGCGACCGTTCGTGGTTCTCCCCCGTGAAGAACGTAATGGATTTGCCGCTCTTGCCCCCGCGGCCTGCAAAAATTCAGTAAGTAAAGTATGGCAAGCTAGGAACGCAAAGCGTACCTGTCCGGCCGATACGGTGGATGTAATCCTCAATTGTCAAAGGAAAGGTGTAGTTGATCACCGCACGCACGTTCGGGATGTCGAGTCCCCGTGCGGCCACATCCGTTGCAACCAACAGTCCCGTGGTACCGTTCTTGAACTTCTCCAGGGCATCAAGCCGCGCAGACTGCGACATGTCGCCGTGTAATGCGCCAACACTGTAGCCGTCCTGGCGGAGCCGCTGTTCAACGCGCGAGGCCTCCTTTTTATAGAGAGCAAACACGAGAATACGCGAACTTTCGTCCGTGCCCTTGGCGCTGCCTTTCTTGTGGCCAAGCGAACGGAGATGATTGACTAGTCGCGAGCTGCGGAAGGAAAACAGTCAGTTTGGACAAGCGGCGATTGTTCAAACGCACTCTTTCGACCGTGCATCGTCGAACACCTCGACGACCTGCTCAACACGGCTGTTCGCCGTCAGGTCGTCGCTCCCAACAGTAACCCGGACTGGGTCCTGCTGGAACGTGCTCGCCAATCGACGAACAGCATCCGGCCAAGTCGCACTAACTAACAAAGAATGAGAACCCAGCCAAACCCAGCCAAACAACACTCACACATCATCGTTTGGCGCGCACCCTTCTCTTGCTTCGTTTCCGCGATAATCCGCCGAATATCGTTCTCGAACCCCTTGTCGAGCATTCGGTCGGCTTCGTCTAAAACAAGGTAGTTGACCCTAGTTTCTTGAGTATTTGGCCTCGTATGGTCTCCCAAACTCACCCGCTTAGATCACAAACACCCTCCTGCACCAAATCTAATATCCGACCAGGCGTCCCGACGATAATACGCGTCGTGGTTTTTTCCTTGTGCAAATTGCGCAACTGCTTGATCTGGCCTTCCTTCGGCACACCACCAAACACCGCAACGCTGCCGATACCCAACGGTTCGCCGATCTTGGCCAAGTTCTCCTGCGTCTGGAGAGCGAGTTCGCGCGTCGGCGCGACAACTAGGACGCTGACGGTGCTGGTACCGCCTGTACGAGCGGGAGTCGGGGCAGATAATAATTGCGAGAGGGCGGGGATGCCGAATGCCAGTGTTTTCCCACTAAAGGTGGTCAGATCTAGGACGACCGACCGCCAACAAGAATTTACCTGCCAGTTTCTGCAATGCCAACAACGTCTCGGCCTAATAATGCGTGCGGCCATGCGCAAGCCTGGATCGGTGTGGGCTCTTTGAATCCCTTGAAGGATGCGCGCAGCTCTTCCGGGATTGCTAGTTGCGCAAATTCGGTGACGGGCGGCAGTGAAGAGTGTACTGGCGGCGTTGTTATTGTCACCGAGTGCTTGCTGAGGAAAGCCTCGGCGGCTGCTGGTGTTGTTGGAGGCGCAAGCGCGTTGGGTTTGGCTTTTTTGCTGGGAGCGTCGGTGGCAGTCGCCTCCTCCGCATGTTTACGCTTCTTTTTCTTCTCTTTCTTCGAGTCGATGGCTGGGATTGCAGCGTCTATGGCAAAAATTCAGCAAGGAAATAGGCAGTCCAACTGCTGCGCACCTGCTGTCTCCTCGTTTGCTGCAAGAGCTTCTTCGGCTTTCCTCTTCTTTTTCTTCTCCGACTTCGCAGCTGGGCCAGCTCAGCAAGCGTGAAAAATGAACACACGGCTCACGTTCGGTTGCGCTAGTCTTTGCTGCTGCCTCTGCCTCCTCCGCGGCCTTGCGTTTCTTCTCTTTCTTCCGCCTCTTCTTTTCGCTGTCCTCTGTGCACCGTTTAATATGGTGCACATTTCGGGGACTGGTATGCGCACCGTCTACAACAGTCTCTGCGTCGCGCTGCTTGCGTTTCTTCTTCTTGTGTTCGTCGTCGTCGCCTAAGAAGTGTCAATCCTCATCGAGGACGCACGCTAAATCCAGCTCACCATCCTCCGCTCGCCGTTTTTTGCCCTTCTCATGCTCTACTGCTCCATCATCCTTGGATTTTTTCGACTTTTTCAGCAAAGCAGCAGCATCCGTAGCCACCGTCATTGTCTATGGTGTCTATGAATTCGAAGGCGGGATCGAGCCCGTTCTGAGGACAGCGGAGTGATGGCAGGAAGAGGAAAGTTTTCGATCACGGACCGTTTTGGTTCACGATCACCAACTGCGCGTCAGTGGACGCGTCTTCTTTCCTGACTCCACCATGCCCAAAGTACGAGGCGGAGGGCGTTTCTTCCGCCTGCAGAAGGATGCTGGTGATGGTGTATTCAACCCAGAAGATACCACGCAGGTCCGCCACAGCAAGATCGGCGTGTGGGACCTCTACGAGCAGGTTGAGAGCAGAGCGCGCTTCGTGCCCAGCAGTCTGCTGCCCTCTCTTGAGTCCTACCACTCGGTGCAGGGGAGCCTTCCATATGTATGGCGCATGCTGCACGAAATCGCTGCGATACGAGGATGTCTGTGGCTGCTTGCAGGGTAGGCGCTCTCCTTGCCAGCAACAGTAGCGGTGACTCATAATTCTCTCTAGGTACCTTGCTATCACCCTCACACTCGCTGTTATTCCAGCCATAGAGCTCTATTTTGCTGGATTATTGCTTGAAATCGTACAAAAGGCGCTTCAACATCGCGAAATCGACCGCAATGTCCTCTTCAAAGTGGCGCTTAGCCGTCTAGCTTGCAGCATTGTATCACGACTTCTCTCGCTCGGCAGTATACGCTTCCAACGTCCACTCAACGAGCGGATCCGACAATACTATGCCGTCCAATCGTTCAAAGCCCGTACGCGGCTTGACGTGCCGACCTACTCCGATTCCTCCATTCTTCGGCAATTGGATGCCAACCAAACCGGGCGCACCAACCTCGCATGGAACAGTGTCGTGAACACCCTTGACGTGCTTTCCACCATCGTCGAACTTGTTTCGCAGTTCTCTGTGCTCGCTGCCATGCTGCAGGGCCAGCGCGATGGGCTTTTATTGGCGTCATTGAGCTTTGCTCAAGTTTTGTTCGCACGGAGCACGCGAAGCAGGCAGTGGGGTGGACCGACGGGCGTTTGGGCTGCCACCACGCGCAACCGGGATTATCTTCGAACTATGGGAATGGCCAAGGCAGTTCATGAGCAAAATCATCGACAGGAAATCGTTGCTGGTGGGCTTACAGATCCTCTTGTTTCGAGTAAGCGCCCAACTCCTCGTCGCCTGCTTTGCTGAATTTTCTCCAGGCTACCGTGAAGCTGCAGAGCGTCTCGGAGAGGAAGCGACGGATTTCTGGAATACTTATCAGGTGTGGGCCTGTCGATCTGTGCGATGCAGCGCTTTGCTAACGCATATTCAGCTCTTCCGCGTCACAAAACGCGTAAAATGGTCCCAATTCCTCAACGACCCGCTCGAACAACTTCCTCGCATCGTATTCACACTGCGAGCAGTCCAGTACCCTGCCGACATACCTCTTTCGCTCGCATCGCTCCAGCTCATTACGCAAACCACCGCGCGATTCTCGCGCACGCTCTTTGAGCTTTTGAACGATACCAACTCGATTGCGGATAACCTCGCCAACGTGCGCAAGCTGTACGATACCTTCATGATCCCCAACGTCGTCGAGGATGGACGGGTTCCCTTTCCAGAGGACCAGCGCAGCCTCGACACTGGCGTCTCCGTAGAATTCCGCCACGTCCACTTTCGCTACCC
The DNA here is from genome assembly GCA_014461115.1 of Mycena chlorophos. Lineage (NCBI taxonomy): Eukaryota > Fungi > Basidiomycota > Agaricomycetes > Agaricales > Mycenaceae > Mycena > Mycena chlorophos. The sequence goes on along the minus strand of JACAZE010000007.1, from coordinate 227,876 downwards.
CGGCGCGGCACGTGATGTCCTCGACGATGTCTCGTTCAAAATTGACCAGGGACAGCTCTGTGTCATTGTCGGAGAGAACGGGTCGGGCAAGAGCACGATTCTCAAGCTCATCGCGCGGCTGTATGACCCCACGTCCGGCGAGATTCTCATCAATGGCCAGGACATCCGAACGCTTAAGCTTGCCGACTTGCGTCGCGCGACGTCCGTGTTGTTTCAGGATTACACACACTTCCCGCTCTCGATCAAGGACAACATTGCGCTTGGCGACCCTGCGGCCTTCGCGGCCCTGTCTGGGGACCAGCAGCATTCCGAGATCGATGTGCGGGTGCATGCGGCGGCCCGGCTAGGTGGGGCAGAGACGTTCATTGAGCGTTTAGATGAGGGTTACGACACGTATCTTGAGAGGCCAGTGGAGGATGCGTACTCGGCGCTCCCCCAGGGTACCAAGACGCTATTCGGTCGGTCAGTCGAGTATCGAGGCCTGCGGTCAGCCGGCGGCATGACCACCCACGCGATAAACCTTTCTGGAGGGCAGATGCAGAGGATCGCACTGTACGTCCCCGTTGAAAGGACCGTCCGCTTCATTGACGCCATTTAGATCCCGGACTTTTATGCGCGACGATGGCGTTGGGCTGCTCTGCTTCGATGAGCCCTCGGCAAGCTTGGACCCGACCGCCGAGCATGGTGCTGCCTTCTTTCTTCCTGAACTTTTCCCCCATATGCGCAGTTTAACACCCGTCCATCTAGACCTCTTCGAACGCCTCCGTCTGCTCCGAGGCAACAAGACTATGATCTTTTCAAGTCACCGTTTCGGCAACCTAACGAGGCATGCAGATTTGATACTGTGAGTGCAACACACCCCTCCCAGTCGGTCCCACTGACTCGAACTTCAGCTATATGCACGACTCGCGGATCCTCGAAGAAGGCACGCACAATGAGCTCGTCCAGCAGGACGGCGGGTACGCGAAGATATGGAAACTCCAAGCGCAGGCATTCCTGCCCTGATTCCCCTGAACAAGCTGGACGAATGTATTCTAATCTCTTAGATGATTTCTGACTCGGTACGAATGTATTTTTATTCAAAGGAAATGGCATACAAGGCACTCTTCGCTATGTATTTTCAAGTGCAGTTGCGAAAGAACATGCATTGCGAAGACCGAGGCACGTTCACGTGATCTGACGTGAGGCGCTTGCTCCCGACTTTCATGAGCCTGCCCGACGAAGTCCTTTCCCTCATTCTAACGCCGTTGCTCCTCGTCCCGGATGAAAAATTTGCGGACACTTCACCAGAATCCCCATTCAGCCATTCCTTCCACGTCTCCGATCTCCTTCTCGTTTCCAAGTCGTGGCTTCGGGTGTCAACGCCGCTGCTGTATGCAGTGGTAGTCCTGCGATCCAAGCAGCAGGCGCGCGCGCTCGAACTCACGCTGAAGCTCAACGTCCGCCTCGGCCAGTTCGTCAAGAAGCTGCGGCTTGAGGGGGGGTATGGCTTGGCAATGAAGACCATTTTGGGCAGAATTCCGAACCTCCATACGCTGTTTTTGTCTCTGGACATCTGGACCTACGACAGCGTGGCTGGTTTGTGTCAGGGATTGAGCCTCGTCAACCCCCGTCGGCTCGTGCTTTATGACGAAGACATGGCGGACTTTGAGATAGCGAGGACCATGGACACGGATGCAAGCAGCCGTTTGGCTGCAAAGATTGCGAACTGCATTTCGAAATGGGACAACCTGGTGAGTAATTCGTTTTCCGTCCCACCGTGTAATAAAAAATTGCATAAAGCGAGTTGTCGAGCTTCCCTGGTTCGGAGATTGGCATGAAGACGACACAGAGAGAGCTCTCATTCCAATCTGCAACGCCCTCTCGACTAGCCCGCTTGTCGAGAAGATCGTAATTCCCCACTTCATTTACGACAATAGAGTGCAACCGCCGACATATCTACCTCTCCTCTTCTCCAATCGTTCAATCCGACACCTTCACTTGAACGGCGCTCTTTGTCCGAAGGAGATCATCATGTTGGATGTCTGGATCCGAGTAATGCAACTCCGTACGACTGTCGACGTAACGTTTGACCGCTTCCCGTGAGTGAGCTCATTGCTTCAGACTCGGGTCTGACTGGCTGTAGGGCGGATCCAGAGCTCAAGGCAGTCAATCCGCATTATGTCCCCCTGCATTCGGCACCCGAGGATGTGCAGGACAAGATATGGAGGCGTATACTGTATTTCGCCATGGAGGTCAACGTACTCGACAGTGCAGCAACACTCCCACCCCACCAAATCCCCGTGGCCGACGATGATTCCGTCCTCCGCCATGCCTATGATCGCGCTGCGGACCCCAGTTTTGCGCTTGTCTCAAAGCGTTTCCAGGTCGGTTTCTCTCCTACGCTGCAGCATCTACTTATATGCATGTTTACCGTAGAGATTGACGAAGCCACTGCTGTTTCGTCACATCGTGCTCGACTGCCAGCGCCAAATGCAACAATTTTGTCCTTCCTTAATGCCTCGCGATCCCGAGGCACATTTGGCCTTAGCCTGGCACGTGCGGTCGCTGATCCTCGAGAGAGCTTTTCCTCGTGAAACCGACGCGGATAACGTCAAACATGCCTTCGAAGAGCTTCTGAACGCATCTTTGAATGTCCTCACGATGACTTTGTTCAATCTCGTCGTCTTTGGGGGAAACGGTCTATTCATGGCCGGAGTTCGCCCATGCCAGCCGTTTAGACGTGCAGAACATGCAGATCGGGATACGAGGCTCGAACTTCCATGGAACTACTTCGTGAAACTGGCGACAGCTTCCGGTCCAACTCTCGAGCGGTTCTACAGCATTGAAGTCACCGGCGTTCCCGACAATATCGCAACTCCATTCGTGTGGGGTGCGTTCACCAACCTGAAGTACCTCGAGTGGACGAGTACCGCTGAGTTTAACCTCGACAAAAGCGACGACGAATGGCTCTCGTTACCCACGGCGTTGCCGGCCCTCGAGACTTTAAGCATCGGCCCAGCCCATCCTTCGTTCTTTGGATTGATGAGCGCCCTTTTGTGCGTCCTCAAGTCTTGGTGAATCTGTTGACTAATCGCTTTCTGAACCCAGGCTTCCGGCGCTCTCGCGTGTTTTTCTCGAAGAAACAATGCTCATCGCTGCAAAACCGCTCCTTGAGCGACACGGTCCAAAGTTGACGGAGCTGATGGTGCAGGCCAACGATACCGACGAGATCGACGTTCTCGCACTTTGCCCCAAATTGACGTGTCTGACGTTGCAGCTGGTCAGTTATTGCGCTCAACTGAAGGGATTTGAAATCATCTTCCTGTTGACAGCTCCCGGACTACCGCGAAAGTGATACCAACCTCAACCGGAAGTACAACAGTCGTCTCGCTCGCGGTGCCCGCCCGCATGACTGCTTACAGAACATATTCCTTGACATCCTACTCGATAGGTATGCGGAACCTGGTCGATAGGTCGCACTGGAAGCACCATTCACGTCTTCATAGCTTCGCGGCTAGGCAGTCAGCAATCAAGTTGATCAACGACATTCGACAACTCAAGGTGGATGGATTGCTGCCCTCACTCACCAGCATTCAGCTCAGTGACACCCACTGGAATACCGCTGAGTGCGTCTCTTTCTGACATTTTTTTCTTCTACCGACTATCTGTGTGTCATAGACGCTATATCGCTGAGGACAAGCTAGTCCCCGTGGCCGACAAACTGTGGGACAAGGGTATCAAGATACTGGATGCATCTGGACGATGCTGGGTGCCACGGCTCTCGTCTAAGCAGAAACGATAGCGCCTTATCACTGCAAGGCAAACTCGACGAGTTACCCGTTAGATGGGACATCATTTAAATCGTAGAGGGCAAAAGCGAGAAGACAAAAGCATGTCCAGACGCTTGGTTTTGACATCGAACAGCGACAAAGAAACAAGTGTGACCAACTTGACTCCCGCGTCCATGAGCCTTCCCGACGAAGTGCTTTCTCTCATTTTGACGCCGTCTCTTTACGTCCCAGATGAAAAATTTGCAAGCACGTCACCCGAATCCCCATTCTCTCTCTCCCCCCGCACCTCCAACCTCCTCCTCGTTTCGAAGTCGTGGTTACGAGTGGCGACTCCGTTCCTGTACGCAGTCGTCGTACTGCGATCCAAGGAGCAGGCGCGCGCTCTCGAACGTACGCTCCAGTCGAACGCCGATCTAGGTCGGTTCGTGAAGAAGCTGCGGCTCGAGGGAGGATACGGCATGTCGATGAAAAGCATCCTAGCCCGAATACCGCGCCTGGAAGATTTGTTTCTGTCGCTCAACATTTGGACGTTCGACAATGTGGCAGGTCTTTGCCAAGGATTACACCTGGTCAACCCTCGCCGTGTCCTGTTGTACGACGAGCGCGCGTCCACACCCCGGGGCGAGCGACATACTTCCAACTTCTACATCGCCGCAAGTACGCGACTCGCGAAAAAAATCGCTAGCTGTATCATTGACTGGACCAACCTGGTCAGTTCAGACTTCTGGTTATCCCCCCCTTCTCAATCTCATAACCGCTTCATACAGCGCGTCGTCGAGCTTCCTTGGGTTCAAGAGTGGCCACAGGGTGACCAAGACAGGGCTTTACGGCCGATTTGGGCTTCCGTCAAAAGCGTGGCCCTCGATAAGCTTGTGGTTCCTCGTTTCGTCTTTTCTAATGTTATCTTGCCGCCGCGGTACCTCGAGCCGATGTTCAGCGGAGATCCATCGCTGGCAATTCGACAGCTTCATCTCCAGGGTCCTCCTTTTAGCCCGGACGAGGCTGCCATCTTCGACCACTGGATTTCTGAGCGAAATCCTCCATTGCAAGTCCAGATAACGTTTGACACCATTCCGTGAGCGAAACACGGCTTAAGAGTCCCAGTGGCCTGACTTTCTGCAGACCGGATGCAACATGCGGCCCACTTTACCCGCAAGTTACACCTTGGCAGACAGCGCCGGAAACTGTCCAGGACGAAATCTGGAGCCGCGTCCTCTACTTCGCGATGCGCATCGACGGACGCGACAACGCCACCGCTATCCCACCACATTCTATTCCTCTATCCGACAACTTGGAATCGACCGAGTCCTTCAACCCCTACTATCTGTGTGCAAAACCCCACTTCAGACTCGTTTCAAAACGGTTCCAGGTTCGTATTTCCATGGCCAACTTGAACGTTGGGATCTAACAAGCTTTATAGCGCTTGGCGACCCCATTTTTGTATCGTCATCTCATCTTCTACTCTGCGAGCCAAATTCGAGAGTTCCGCCGGGCCACATCATCAGAGGAAGGTCGTGTACTCGCCTCGTATGTGCGGTCCATCACCATAGACATCGGCGTAGGCGCGGAATGCTTCCGCTCGAGCGGCATGCAGCTCGTTTTCGATGAGACCTGGGGTCCAATCTGGAATCTGTTGGCATTGAAGATGCCCAATCTCGTCGTGTTCAGTGGTAATTGCCAATTCATGCACGAGGTTCGGCCATACAAGACTTTCAGAGACCCCGACAACGAATCTATCGGTAAACTCATCATTCCTTGGAGCCACTTCGCCGACCTCGCAAGAAATTATGGCGCGACTCTTGAGCGTATATACTGCGTCGTCGTGGTTGCGCCAAACAGCGTCGTCCCCGCCTCCGTCTGGAACTCCTTCGCTGCGCTCACATATCTCGAGTGGACAAGTGCCACAGAGTTTGCGCTTCCCGCGGCAGGGGATGAACAAATATCGCCGAATCTCTTGTCGACCCTCGAAACGTTAAGCGTGGGCCAGGCTCATAGCTCCTTCTTCGCGTTACTTGGCGCGCTTTCGTGTGTCTCTCATCGCGTTTCCTCGCGCAAGCTAACCCACTCCAGGCTACCTGCCCTCTCACGCGTCTTTCTCGAAGGTCCCATCCTCGCTTCATCCAAGTCGTTCCTTATGTCGCATGGCCGGAAGTTGAGCGAGCTCATGATACAAGCCAACGACAACAACAACGTCGACATCTTCGAGCTCTGCCCCAACATGTCGTGTTTAACGCTGCAGCTGGTGCGCACAAGGACGTCGGCGTGCCCTGGGCCTCAATTCTCACCCATTTCATGGCTTTAGCGCCCGGACCTAGAGAGCGAACCCCACCGCGAAGCCCAGGTAAAATACAACGGCGACCTCGTCCGCGCGTCCGACCCGCACCTGCATCTCCAGAAAATGTTCCTCGATATCCCTCTCGGAAAGTAAGCTCAATCAGACTTCAGATGCCCGAATTGTTCATCTTTGTGGTTTCTGTGCAGTTTTGCGAGGACCAAGCCAGCGATCAAGTTGGTGAACGATATCGCCCAAGCAAAAGCAGACGCGAAGTTCCCTGCGCTGGCGAGCATCCAACTCAGTGAGATATGGTGGTCCACTTCCGAGTAAGTTTACTACTTCTCTTCGTTAGGTGGAACCCGGGCAGTTTACAGACGATTCAGACGAGATATCGCGGCAAACAAGCTGGTTCCGCTTGCAGAAAAACTGTGGGAGAAAGGAATCAAGGTACTGGACGGCGGAGGGAGGCATTGGATACCACGTTTATCGTCGAAACGGAGGGAGTAATTAAGTAATCGTGTCACGTGCAATATACAGTTATCCATCCAAAGCAGTCCGTGGTACAGGAAACCAACCTCTCACTCACAAACCCTCAACGCCAAATATCCCATCCTCTCGATGGGGGTCATAAGTGTCACACCCAACAGTCTTGAGCCACTCTGTCCTCTGTTGTTCCTTATGGCAAACAACACTCTTGCCGCCGGACCCTGCGCAGCGACCGCCAGAGCATCCACCGGAGCCGCTACTCCCGAATGGCATCATAGCGGGGTCAAGCACGCACATCGAGGTGCCTTTGATGGGAAACCCGGATAGACAGAGTGTCGTCCGCGGCAGTGTTGCAGGGGATGCAGCGTAAGTGTATATGCGTACGCGTTGCGCGGGGGAGAGCGATGGGGCGAGGAAGGACATGATGTAGAGTTGGAGTTCGGTGGGGAGAGAGCGGAATGCGAAGCCGGTGTTTGTTGATTGTAGTGGGTCTGGGTCGACCGGCGCGGATTTCAAGGAAGAGGAACCACATGAGCAGTTGTCGCAACGCGTAGCGGGAGTTGTGGCCGACGCGGTCGAATGCGTTAATAGTAAAGGGCGCGAATATCGCAGGAGAGATAAAGCATCTTTCTCCGTGACGCGCTTGAGATGTGAATTACGAAGCAGGAGACGACGAATATGCGCCTCATTCGCCTTCCATGCATCTAAACCGGCTGCGCTGCTCGCAACCCCATCGATGCGTTCCTCGTCCTCGTCGTCCTCTGTGTTGTCGCTGCTGGTTGGGGCACTCTCGGCGTGGTTGGAGTACATTTCGAGGGTCAAGATTGTGAAGTTGTGGCGTTCCACCGCGCGGACGATGGACCGCACGCCTCTGTAGCCAAGAGAATTGCCGTTGCAGTTGAGGGCGTGCAAACGGCAGCGTGGAGACGAAAGGTATTCGACGATGGGTGGTGCCGCCTCGGCGGTGAGCCCAATTGCAGAAAGGTGAAGCTCGTGCAACTCGGGAGCATCGAGAAGGGGAAGAAATTCGTGAAGGAAGGAGTTGGAGAGTGTGCGGTTGCTCGTGAGCGACAAGAGCTCGAGCCGCGACGAGTTGAGCGCGCTCGCGAACTTGGCCGCGATCTCGTCGGTAAATTCGTTCTGCTTTTCGCGTGAGCCAGGGGTAGAGAACACGCGCAACACCACACACATTCTGGAGAAAGAGCTGCTTGAGATGTTGGTTGCCTTGCAGATACTCTGCGATGGCGAGCAGGCCGCGGTTGCCAATGTGGTTCGTGTTGAGGCTTATCTCGGCGACCTGGTACTTGCGCCCAATGGCCGAGCACAGGAACTTGAACAGCACGATGCAGCCTTCGTCCCCGAGCTTGTTGTGGCCCAGAATAAGTTTGGTGACCGATCGGCGAGACGAAATCTGAGAGATAATGTGTTGTGCACCTGTTCGTTGTTGTTGAGTTCAACTTGCGTCCATGAGTGGATATATCGCACCAGACACGCCTCGCAGCCCGCGGTCCATAAGGTCTATATAAGCCCGTGAAGACAGAGGCACTCTCGCTGCGGGCTTCATGGTGGTCGAGTGGGGAAAAGTTGCCCAAGCCGAAAGCGGCTTGCACGCGTCATGACCTCGGCATTCGCGCCTCTTGTTCTGGACACTCATGATGTGGGCATTCCTGGCCGCCCGAACTTCCTTTCTGCCGGCCGCAACACGCGTCTCCGGCACTCTGCACTAATCCACGACCATCTTCATGGCCCCAAGCACTGTTTTTATCACCGGTTCGAGCTCAGGCATTGGTCTAGCTTCGGCGAAACTCTTTCATTCACTGTGCGTGTCTGCTTCCAGCAATGTCCTGGTTTGAGTTGACCAGAGGCTTCTACAGTGGATGGAACGTCGTTGCGACTATGCGAGATCCTTTGCCGACCCACGAGCTCTTTAGCGTCGTTGAGCCGCAGCGGATGCTGGTCCTTCGACTCGACGTCCAGGATCTGGCGTCCATCGAAGCTGCCGCCAAGCACACCGTCGCTAAGTTCGGGACCGTCGACGTCCTGGTCAACAATGCCGGGTATGGGCTCGGTGGCCTGTTTGAGGCGATATCGCGAGAGCAGATCCAAGAGCAGTTTGACGTGAACGTTTTCGGTCTGTTCTCCAACGTCGTGCTCGGCCATGTCTCACCCCCATGCAGGCGTAATGGATGTTACTCGGACATTGCTCCCGCATCTCCGAGCCAACCCCAACGGCGCGGTTGTCATCAACATCTCGTCTGGGGCAGGCTTTTGGGCGCTGCCAATGACCTCCATGTACAATGCAAGCAAGTTTGCGCTCGAAGGCTTCACCGAGGCACTCTCGTATGTCGCTTCTTCAATACCGAAGCTGTCTCCGACTCACGCTCGAAACAGCTACGAGCTTGCTTCCCAAAACATCCTCGTTAAATCGGTTGTGCCACATGGGTTCGTCATCGCATTCATCGCAACCACCTCGACGCTCATCGCTTGCTTTCAGCGGTGTTACGTCGACCGACTTTAACACGCGGTTTGCTGGCTCCATGGCCCGTAACCCGGCGCTGGACTCTTATGGTGCCTTCCTCACGAAAACCGGTGAAAGGTAACGTGCCTCTCCGCGCCTCAATTCCAGCGTCTGCTCAACTCGGTATAGCTTCAGCAAGATGGTCGCCGGAGCTTCGATATCATCCGATGACGTTGCAGGTGCAATCCTCACTGCAGCAACGGACGGAAAGCGGCAGCTGCGGTACTTTATCGGGAATGATGCCCGTGGGTTTGTGAAAGCGCGGTACGAGTCGCAGTCGGATGAGGAATACATGGCGAAAATGCGGTCGTATTTCGAGTGATGCTATGTAGATTTCATTGGCGGTGTTTAGCATGTGGGGTGGCGTGTGGTTGTGCTGGAGAAATACAAGGCGCTGAATTGTTGATGTTGTGACGGCTTTGACCGGACTTGTCGCTGTCCACCATGGCCACGATGTCTGCCCGCGGCGCGACCTCGAATACCGCCTTTTTCTCCGGGCCGCCGGTGGTGTCGACAACGACCACGGTGATGGTCAAACGCGTCCTGACGGTGCCAAGGTCCGCGTCGTCGCCTCAGTCGTCGCGGGCCCACTCCTCATCCCCACTCTCGACCCCGCCCACCTCCCCCCCGTCGTCGAGCCCGATCAAGAAACGCAAGGAAATCCCGTCAGACCTCGCGACGGGGATGCCACGCGACAAGAAACGTCGCACAGACACCAAGCCCAAAAAACGCGTCGTATCCGGTCGCCGCCTGTCCAGACGTGCTTCCTCGTCCAGCACGATCGACTCGCCGGAACCGGAGCCACCCTACCGGCCGAGTCGCTCACGTTCGGTGTCCCATTTCGCCAACCCCGAGGACTACCCCGTGCAGAAGCGCTGCTGGGTCTCGGCCGAGCCCCAACCCAATGCAGAGCAGAGCTCACTCGAAGCAGTCAAGGAGCATCTCAAAACATATCGCGGATGTGCGTTTTACTGCTTTTTGGTAGAATACTGCTCATCGTGCTCGTAAGACTTCACCAACTATCAAGACCCGAGGGACCGGTCGTTTCAACAGGACCCCCGCAACTCCCCCACCGTACAGCTCGAGTACCCGAATACGACTGCTCTTGAAAAGTGCGCTTTGCCGTCTCTTGCTTCTGCTCGTCTCCTGATAGTCCGCACAGATTCATTGTGCTTGCCCCACGGGACGGAGATCATTACAACCCAATTATGGACCTGGAGCAGACGTTATATTGTATTGTGCGAAGTGCGTATCCCAGGTTCTCAGTCGCGCGCGAAATGCTCACGAGCTTCAGATTATTTGACTCCGGAACAGCAAAGAAAGTACTTTGGACCCGTCCCGACGCGCAGTCTCTTTGTCGATCTCGACGAAGCACCCCCCTACATCTCCGCCCGTGTCCACTACCAGCAACGACGACTTCTCTGACGACCTTCCGTCGAAACCTCGTATTCTGCGTCGCATACAACGCGCAGTCCATCTCAAGGATGGACCCGCGTTCATGGCGGCCTTAGACGAGGCCAACAAGGTGCTCTGCAAACTCAAGTATCCGCCAGTGGATCCTGATATCATGGACGACCGCCCGTGCCCGCCGAACCGGTTGTTGGAAGGGGTCAGCCGTTGGGAAGACAAGGAGCTCCCGAAGGACGTGCTCATGCGTATCCTCGAAGAGAATTACCAGCGCAGCGTCGGTCCTTGGATGGGGTCGCTCAAGAAATACGAGGCGTTTTCGCAAAACGTCTATGGCGAGCTTATGCCGTCGCTGGTGTACAAGATCATCCGGCAGACGGGTCTCAACGCCGATTCGTTGTTTCTCGACTTGGGCAGCGGCGTCGGCAACATTGTCGCTCAAGCAAGCCTGCAGACCGGTTGTCGCAGCTACGGCATCGAGCTTGCCCACGCGCCGGCCGAGGTCGCTGCAAGGATGGTCCCCAATCTCCGGGCGCGGGCACACATGTGGGGCATCAAATGCGGGGAGATAGAGGTCGAGGAAGGCGACATGCTCAAGAGTTCGCGGGTCAATGAGTTGATGTCGCAGGCGGACGTTGTTCTCATTGATAACAAGGCGTTCCCGCCGAGGGTCAACGAGGAGCTGCGACCCAAGTTCCTCGACCTCAAGGAGGGTGCCTATGTTATATCTCTTGTGCCCTTTGCGCAAACGCTGAGTGCGCGCGTAACGCAACGCAACGTCAGTTCCTTCTTCTACTTATCGGCATTTGCTGAGCGACTTTCCAGGTCGACGATATTTCGACAATCTTCGAAGTCCACGAGTTCCAGTACCACTCGGGGGATGTGTCGTGGGGCAACGGGGGCGGGACGTACTATGTGCACCGTGTTGACCGCAAGGGTTACGCGGAAATGCGCACCCATCTCGAGCGGTCGTCATCGTCGAGGAGCAGCAGTGGACGCAGCTCGCGTCGACGGTCATGAGCAAGGGCTGTACGTATTTTCTATCGGACCCAGTGTTGGAATCGCGCAAGGCATACATACATAGGTATCTATATCCACATCCCCACGGCCGTCCCTCTTGACTTTGTGTATACCTTTCTTACTCTCCCCGACTCTGACTCTATATCTATATATATATCGTTGTGGCTTGTTGTGGTTGTTATCTGCGTATCGAGTGAGTAGAGTAGAACAAGAAATGAATGACTGGATTTTGGACGAAGCGCAGGCTCACTTGGAGGTCCTAAATCCAGACTATAAGCTCGCATTCAAAAGAACTGGCTTGAATTGCGACAAAGCGGACGCGTTGCATGAAGTAGCGCTCAACTTTCTTCATCCTGAGCGCAGGCCTGAGTCAGCTCTAGAGGCGAACAAAAAAAAATAGGCGGGAAAAAAGAGTGTCCACGCCCTGAATCGAACAGGGGGCTCTTCGGTAATCATTTTTGACCACAACGAAGTGATTTAACCGCTAATCGACGTAGACGTGGTCGTTTTCGGTGAAAATGCCTTCCTAGCCCGCTAGCGGTTAAATTAGCTTTCGAGCAAAAAGAATCCTGAGAATCCTGAGGTGGTGAATGGGAGTTGGTCGAGGAGAGGTTCCTGCCTAGTCCTCAGGCCACTTCCACACAAGTCTCTGGTCTGACAGCAACTTGTTGAAGGGCATTACAGTCCGAGATTCGCTCCAGATGCAACTGTAGAGTATTTCGCGCTTTTCAAGGTTATCCGTCCCAAGAGCTCAGGCTGGCTCAAAGACTCAGCCGCGGGGTCAAAATCCAGATCGCGCTTGTAATGGTTGTTTCGTTGGATTGTCCGCGGCAGTGAGGATGTCCATAAGAAATAAATGGACCGCTGCCGACGAAGTCCAGCGTTAAAACCGGCGGTGGAAGGACGCACGACGCGTTGAAGATCATCAAAATGCCAACGCCGTGACTCGACGCGTCTCACCGTCCACGATGACAGTCAACAAACCCCACCCTTGGCCATGGGCCCCTCCAGACCCTTTTTATTCGCAGCCTCAGTCCCCTCCACCCGTACCATTCGAAGACACCTGGTTGAATGACGACTGGGACGAAGCAGAGAGCTCAGGCGACTATGCGCCCTCTGAGACGTCCTCTGAGTCTACTGAGGATTCAGACGACGAAGACAGCAATTTGGAAGAAGAAGAATTGAGCGCACTTCAGGAAGACAGAGGGCTCGTCTGGAACGTCGTCCATTCGGACTATCGAGGAAATGAATGGGCTGCGCAACGAGAAGATCTCCCGCAACGGATCGCCCGTCTCGTCGAATCCGAACGACAATCCACGGCTGCTTATGACCCAACCGAAGTGGCTCGGCTCGTTACCGAATTCTACATGCTGCTTGTCGAAATGGGGCATTGGGAGGCCTTTGAGATTCGCTTCCCACCTCATCTCGATCCGCCGGTAAATACACAACTGGCGAAACAGTTGGGACTCGAAGCAGGCGTAATCGACCTCATGCAACGGCTTCCGTATCTCCGACGAACGGTCGCGCGCGACGAGGCTAGGCACATACTAGCTCGGACCCACCTTGCCGACTACACGGTCGAGGAGGACCTCCGCGAGTCTCGACATCGGCACACCTACGCTCGAGACGACGTGCCCCCCTTGGAGCCTTGGATTTTGCCGCTCACGCTAGCAGGACGCGACGGGTGGCATATCATGCTCGACACCAAGATCGGCGCCGTGCGAGCGTTCTCGACGGATGGATACGGCGTAAATCCCGACAATGTGGAGTATGTGCGGCATCCTTACATTGCGCCGGAGGACGACGATGTAGCGTGGACCCAGTACAAGCGGGTGCCTGCTGTTCCAGCTGCGGACTACTTCCGTCAGCTGATTTCCGCCTATCGCTCTCTCGAACGTCTTCCACTTGTTGATGCAGACGATAACGACCCCCACACATTCAGACCCTCTCACAGGGATTGGCACAACATGCCACCGGCAACTCGAAATCAGCTCCAGTTAATCGAGTCTCAGCGCGGTAGAAAGCCGACACTGCTTGCGCTTTACAAAGAATACGGATGGCCGGACGCGGAAATCTGGCGACGATCCGAGTTTCTGGTACGGTGGAAAAAGTTGGAGAGGGGCTTTGATGCGGCGGAGACCGCTAGAATGTCGGCAGCATTGCTCGGATGAGCCTGAGAGGGCGGCGCCGATCCTTGTCTACGTAGAGGGCACGACGCGGGGTCTCGGAAGCTGGCTCGCGATCTTTCCGAGCGCGGTATTTTAGTCAAAATGAATTGGGAGAACGTGACATGGATTTGCAAGGCGTGCTGCGGGGGCTGACCCAAGCGATCACGTGCAACGGAAGTGCCCACCGCCCCCGCGATGTTCGCGCATGCCTATAAGGGCGGGGCGCTGATCGTCTGGCCACATCATGGATGCTGCTCGTCGCCCTCGCTCCACGCCCTTACGACGCGGAAAAGCTTGTCTCGTTTGCAGACACCTCAAAATAAAATGCGACGGAGTCGTATGTACCTTTTTCTCTCTCTCTTCTCCAGTGTATTCTGACGCGTAAAAAGCGTCCTCGGTGTGGCCCATGTGTACTAAATCCGAAAGAAGAAGCCTGCCACTATAACGAAGCCAATTCGCGGACACAAGAGTTGGAAGAGACCGTTGCGCGTCTACGCTCGCGCGTTGCAGAATTGGAGCGCTCTTCAACCTTGTCTGCAAGCCCCCCAGGCTCTCCCTCAACATCCCCGTCTCCTTCTTCCCCCGACAGTTTCTCGTCGCGAAGATCAACCCCAAACGTTGGTACTCAGGAACCACCGTTACCGACAATCCAGACATTGTGAGTTTTTGGAAGTCCGCGACCATGTGTTCTGACAAATGAGCAGGCTTGACGCTTTTCTTCCACATGCGGCTCAAGTTGGTTTCTTTCTCCATGTCGACAACTTTCGGGCATCCGCTCTTCTCCCGTTTCCGATTGGCGATGTTCGACGGCCTTCTCCAGCGCTGTTACGCGTGGTTTATCTCTGGGGTCTACATCTATCCCAAACCCAGTCCCTGCTGTCGCCCGAGACCACCCTCCTCCAACTCGCCCAGCAAGCGCTTTCCACCGAAATTTCAGATCGTTCCGGTCTCCCACACGCTCTACACACAATCCAGGCGCAGGTCTTGCTCTCGAACTACTTGCTTCGAAACAAGCAGTTCCTGGAGGCAGAATACCATGCCAACGGCGCCGCGACGCTCGCCATGGCTTACCAACTGCACCGCGTGTGCTCGTCTCGTGTCGACGCGTCGTCGTCGTCAACAACCGAAACCGATCGCGATCTCGGGTGGCCCATGTCTCCCGTGGACGAGGGAGAACGAATACGATGTTTCTGGACGGTCGTGTGCTTGCAGAGCAGTTTCGCATTCGTCGTCGGCAACATTGCGACTACGAGTATCTCGATTCTCGAGTCGTCGAGCAACGAGATCGACACGCCGTGGCCGGAGGATTTTGCGGAATACGAGAGTCGACTCGCGCCGTCGCCTTGTGTCTCGCAGGACACGATCAAGACGTTTTTGGTCGGGGAACCGCAGTCTGGGTACTCGTTGAGCGCGTTGCAGGCGCAGGCGATGGTGCTTCTGCACCGAGCGTTGCGGTTGGGGTCGAAGTGGACTCCAGGTTCGTGCAAACGTCTTCAAGGTCGACGTTCGCTCATGAATCCCGCAGCATTAGCGCTACAACCCGACGCTTTTGCGTCCTTCGTGTCCTCGGTTACCTGGCTAGAGGGCCGCATGGAACTCTTCTGGGGCTCCCTACCGCCGGAAGCGAGCACATCACCACTGATTTGCTGCACCATCGCGGCAGCGACGCTCGCGCTGCACCAACGAATGTCCGAATCCTCTCCGAACGCAGCAGCGTCGGCAGCAAGGTGTCTCTGGGCAGCACGCCTCATCATCTCATCCGCCTCGTCGGATAGCAGACCGTCCGTCGCCTGTCCGCTGTTCGGCTCCCTATGTACCCTTGCCGCCGACGCGATCCTAAACAGTTTGCGCGAGGCGCGTCACTTCCACGACTCGTTCATGATCGGCCTCGGCCTCGACTCGCCCGTGAGCGACGAGGAGACTGTGCTGTTGGGCGATATGCAGGGCGCGCTGCAGACGATGGAGTCGTACTCGCCCGGAAACCCGCTCCTTCGTACGTTTGTCTGTTTGCGCGCTGGGAGTTTGCTGACTTTTTTGTGGTCGTAGAACATCAGTTGGGGAAGGTCAGGCGGAAGTACGAGACGATCGAGTAGGCGTTTGAGGTGGTTGGAGTGTTATATCGCGGACTATTCTTCTGTACAATTCGTATAATGTAGTGTAATGAGTGCCGAAGCCTTCAGGTCGGCCACGAGCTGTAAACTCTACTATTATTATTAGCAGAGCTCTCGCAAATCACGGCAAAGCGCATCAGCCTGAAGGGGGTATGATCGAGCCAAGCCTGATCGACGACAGTAGCAAGAGCGCGAATGCAAACGCATGCAACGTGCGTGGTGGGTGTCGGCTTGATACGCCAGAGTTGTGTTTCGTAACGAGTGTAGGCGCACAGCTGACGCTGGCCGCGCCCTTGTCCAACGCGCACGAGCCGAAGGTCTGGTTGCTCGTCGGCAGGAAAACGTCGTTGTAGGGGCATCCCGAGGTTCCGTCGGTTGGATCCTGCGTTGGTGAGCTGCCAGAGGCTGTGCAGCAAGGCTCGAGGATGGAGGAGACGTGGTCTTCGTCGACGGTGCAGCCTGAGAAGGGGGTTTAGGCGGTGAATTGAGCGACGGTAAGATGTTACGCGCCTGCGGGAAAGATTGAGAACGTCTGGCCTGAGGGCAGTTGGGTGTTCGAGCGAATGAGGTGTGCAGATTGCATGGTATTGGCTTGGCTGAGCCGGGTTGGATAAAGAGCGGAGGAAAAGTGCCAGTGGGCGGTGGTTGGAACCTCTTCACAAGCGTGCCGAGTTATAAGAACCAGTCGAAAAAAGCCTTCGCGTAAGGCCAGCTCCACTCCTTCCAGTCGCGCTCAACCCGAAGCTCCATGTCCAACGGCTTCGACTGTCAGCCGTTCCCCAGCAACGGATGGAGCCTTTGCCGCGTCTTGTGGAAGCTCTTGTGGATTTTCTCTGTTCTGTGGAGCTACGGCGTTGATTCCGCGGAGGCGAAATTAGCTAGAAATCTCGGGCCGGGCGGCGTCCCTGGAAAGCTAAACGAGTTCTGAGGAAGGGTCGGTGGGTACGTCTTGGATTTGCAGTCGTTCGTGGGTGTAGTGGAACAAGAGGCGATTAGGTGTGACCCTCCTCGATTCATGAAGGACTTCCAAGTAGGGAAGTAATCTCAAGATATTTACGCAGAACGCTACATGCAGCACGGTCAACGACAGCAACTATGTATTCGCCAAGCCCTTGAGCGCGACCACAGAGAGCGAAACGGCCACTACATGTACGGTTTTACATCTGCTCCGTTCCGTTCTCTTCAATGTAGGTCGAAACAGCGTCTATGAATCAGGTCAGCCAACAAGGAAAATGAGAAAGAAAAGAGCAAACTCGATGTACTCACCAAAACTCGAGAACTCGTGCCATTCTTCGTGGCCGTCCGATGCAGATCGCGTCCAGACGAAGAGACTGGTCGTTCCATTCATCCAAACACGCTCCAGTCGTGGGCAGCGCGATAGCAGCGCGTCGAGTATCTGACGCGGGTTGGTGAACATCGGAGGAAGGGAAGCCTCCGAAATCCGCTTCTTTAACCCGACAATCCGCAGAGACCAATCCACAGAAAGGTGGGTCAAAGATGCAGGCAGCGAGTCCCGCTGGGCAACGAGCTCGGAGAAAAATGTTTGTCCCTGGCGACTCAAGTCAGCTCATGTAACGCACTAGAGAGATGGGCGTACTTCATCGATGACCTCTTGAAGGTTGTTCTCTCCAAAGTGATGGAAGTAATAGCAGTACTGCAGCCTTAAGTTGGAAACCCCAGGAAACTTGTAGAAGACCTCGCGCAGGTCGGTTCTCGCCAATGGTTCTAATCTTGCGTGTACCGTCAAAACAAGGCTCGAGATTGCTGGGGAAATCGTGCGAACGCGTTGCAATGCCTCGAAGAGCTTTGTACCCAGCGCGATTTCGAGCCGCGTTAAGTTGGCTTCACCAACGAGGACTGGTAAGAGTCCAGGCGGGCAGGTGAGGTCTACAAGTCGACGAAAAAAGCCCTGTTCTCGAGCAAGAGTGCCGACATGAAACAGCACGTTGTCGAGTTCGTAAGTCGCAAAAGAGGGTACGCGGATTTTGAACCTCTCCAAGTTGGGCATTGCACCAAAAGAGGTTAATGCCGTGGAGACATCGCATGGCTGCACGAAGATGTCGGCGTATTTAAGGCTCGAGAACGAGCCGTCGATAAAATGCGACCACGGGTCTTCGTTCATGTGTCGCAAAAATCCAATTTCACTTACAAGCGTGAAACTGCACTTCAAGCGTCTATAAGCCACTTATGAGTGCTATAAGTGGCTATAAGACCCCCCCACTTATAAGCATGGCTCGGAGATTATTTGCAATTATTGCAGCTTATAAGCGCTTATAAGGGGTCTATAATCGCTTAAAGTGCAGTTTCACACTTGTAAGTGAAATTGGATTTTTGCGACATGTCCGGGGACAAGGCATGCAGGGTAAGATCCTGGAGATTTCCGGCGTGCAGGAATTGAATGAGATGGAGGGTTAGATAGTGGTTGACGCGGATGGAGAGCGACGTGATTTGGCTGGGAGTCGGGATCTTCAAAGGGAGGCGTTCCCCCGAGAACGACGCTACCGGATTGAGTAGAACGACGCGGAGACTTCTGAGGGAGCCGCAGGAGGCGATGGCGTTCAATGTTCTCTCTCCGAGCTCTATTTCGGTCAACTCGAGAGTGCGAAGGCTGGTGAAGCGGTGAATGTTGGCGAAAAACAGGTCGCAAGCCCAACGCCCACCCAGTGTCGGGCCCGTGTAGTGGATCTGGCAGTCTCGCACCAACGGCGCGATCCTTTCCGAAGAATGGAAAGCTACGCGGTGCGTTTGCGGGTCTTGTGGATCCTCGGAGTCCCTCATATTTAACGAACATTGACGCCATAAGATCGGCTGCGCCAGCTGGTTGAGGTGTCTGTCCGCGTTGGAGATACTGAGTGCATCTTTATGCGGCAGCTCTCGGAGGACTTCCAGCCAGAGCTCGTTGGGGAGTTGCAGCGACATGAGAGTGGAGAACAAGAGCCGATAGTGGTACGTGACACGAGTGTTGGTCGACCTCCGTCCCGCGGCAGTAGTGAATCCCAACTGCCGCGGGACACGGTGAGAGACTGAGCGGGCAAATGTATGCACTAAGGTATCCATATAATAATACTGAATCAAATACACGCAGAGATCCGCTCAAGTGCCAGTCAATCGGACTCAATCCACCGACGCCGCGACGCGCTGGGCTAGCTGCCTAACAGACATCTGAGCCATGTTTCGCAACATGGCACTTCACTTCATCTTCAATCGAGAACATGAGCGAACGTAGAAAACCAGGAGGAAAAACCATTCACCGAAACCCGAAATCTCCTGCAACTGTTCCCATCCGTTTGACGGAGAACGCGTCCAAACGAAAAGGCAGTTCGAGCCATGGAACCAAACGCGTTCGAGTTGAGGACAGCGCGTCAACAAAGCATGTATGATTTGACGCGGCTGTGAGACGACTGGACGCAGCCCGAGGCGCGCGAGTCGGGCACCGAACGGTTTGGCGAAATGTTGAGTATCGGAAAAGGTCCACTGGACAGAAAGATGTTTCAGGGTCACGGGCAGCGCGTCTCGACGAGCAACGAGTTCTGTGAAAAGGCCTTCTCCCTGAAATGCAATGAGCAGTTGTCGCCGACATTCAAGTAGGAAGCTTACATCGTCGCGGGCGGTTTGGAGGGCGGCGTCAGAAAGCTGGACGAGAGTTAGGTAGCAAGAGAACATCAACCTGAGTTTCGTCAAATTTGGGAAATATGCAAGAAGGTCGTGTAGCTCTGGGCCATGCATGTCTTCCATGGCGGGCGACAGCACCAGAGTCGAGAGTTTGGAAGGTAGACTGTGAATCTGCCGCAACGACGCGGTCGCCTCTGCCACGGAGTTGTTGAAGCCGTGGATGTGGAGCCGTGCCAGGTCGCTTCCTTCGATGAGGACAGGGAGGAGATGGCGAGAGCAAGTGAGGTCCAGAAGATTCGGAAAGTAGCCGAGTTTACGGATGAAAGCACCAGCTAGGTGAGAGCAATCGTCTTCATCTTCTGAGCTGGAGACATTGATATTGAAGCGGACCACGCTGGGCATGCTGCCGAAGGAAGCGAGAGCCAAGCGGAGCTCCGGCGCATGCACGAGGACCGCCACATGTTTCAAGCTGGGAAAAGTGATCGGGGTAAACTGGTCCCAGATCTTCTTGTTTTCGTTGGAGAGAATGTGGAGACTGAGGTCTTGAAGAAGCGGCGCGCGCAAAAATCGAGTGAGGGGAAGAGGAATATTGTTATGGGTGGTGGCAAGGATGCTGAACGCCGTGATTTGGTTTTGCGGCGGTAAGCCCGAGGTAGATACTTCCACCATGGATTGTTCTCTGCCCCAGAAAACGACTTTGAGGTTACTGAGTGAGCGACAGGCCGCGATAGAATCCCAACCCGTGCTCCCCAGTTCCACTCCCGTCAGGTCCAGAGTGCGGAGGTTGGTGAAACGATGGACGTGAGCGAAAAAGCGCTCGAATGCCCAACGCCCACCGAAACCCGCGCCATTGTATGTCATGACGCAGGCATGTACAAGGGGAGCGATGCTTTCCGAACAGTAAAAGGATATGCGGCGCGATAACGCGTCTTCCGGGTCCTCTGATTTGGATAGGCGGAGGGAACATGTCCGCCACAGGATTGATTGTGCAACGGCACGGAGATGTTTATTGGTCGACGATGCGCTGAAGGCATCTTGGAGGGGCATGCTCTCGAAGATTTGGAGCCAGAGCTCATCGGGAAGGGAGATCATCGCCGCTGGATGAGAGGGTTGTCGCGCCGCACGTGGTTTAGGCTCGAGTCCAGCCGGGTGAATCCGCCGGCGCTTCGCGACAGGTTGATGATCCTCAATCATCCGCTTTTCGGGATGCCTGTCAGGCAGATTTCCCGAAACGTGACTGGATTCGAGTCTACACGTGGTTCTTGATACAGTCGAGTCCCATATAACCCGTAGCCCTCCATCGCGGCTCAAACCCATGGGTTATGAGGGATTCTGGGTTATGGGGGTCGAATTACAACCGAAATTGAAATCCGGTCGGGCGTCCAGGCCATGGGGTATGAGGGATTAAGTATGGCTTGCAAGAGCCATGGGTTATGAGGGACTCGACTGTAATGATTACAAGAAAGTGGACACCGTGAAATAAGTAATTCTCCCCTGGGCGGCATTGGCGATCAACTACGGACGCGAGGAGTGCCTAAGGACGATGCCTGATGCTAGTGAGGTAGTTCTTTACTTCCTCTGCGAGCAGTTAGCGACGAAAGCGCCAAATAACTCTAAGTCGCGCACCAAAACCCCGAATTTCGATCAACTCTTCATTCCCAGCGGCAGACGTCCAAGAGAACACGGTTGTGGATCCGTTGAAGAGTACGCTGGTCAAGTTCGGGCAGCGAACAAGCAACGCATCAAGAAATCGACGGGGCGTCGAAAACACAGGTTGCGACAACTGCTCAGCTGTGTCTGCTTTTTTTGGAGTGATATCGTCGAGAGACCAAACAGCTTCAAATTTGGTCAATGTGGGGGGCAGAACGTCGACGTGCGCAGAGAGCTCGTCGAAGAATTTTTGTCCCTGATCACGGCCTAGTTGAGCGCCCAGTGTAATAGGTAGAGAGCAAAGCCACTTACGTGCTCGTAAGCGTTTCGCACAGCTGCATCACGTGAATCACGCAGTACGTGGCTGGAGCTTAGGCGAAGCTCAGTTACGGATGGAAAACGGTCCCAGAGATCAAGCATGGCAAGCCGCGCCGCGACCAACCCGACTTGAGTCAAGTTCAAGGTCAACGCAATAGACACAAGTGTGGAAGGCAACGCGCCAAGACGTTGTGCCGAGCTAGTCAGCTCAGCGACAGTGCAGGACATGATCTCGAGATGCTTCAAGCGTTCGCCTCCTACGAGGATCGGCAGAAGATTGTGCGAACACTCGAGTTTGGATAGGCGAGGAAAGTAACCCTGTTCGCAGGTGAAAGCAAAACTGTGATAGTCTTCGTCGTTATCGGAGGCGCTGATGGAGAAATCCTCCACATTTGGCATCGCGCCGAGGGATGCGAGAGCTGCGAGGACCTGATGTTGCGGGACGAACACAGAGACGGTTTTGAGGGCGGCATACGCAGATGGTCCGGCGACACTGGATTTCAAGGCCGCCCATGCATCGAACCTGGCGCCGACGCCAATCAAGTCCAGACGTTCAAGAGAAGGCGCGTAAATAAGTTGCAAGAGAGGAGCGGATAGCGGAGAGCTCGTTATAACGCAGATATGGGTCAAGTTCGTGTTGGATGCTTGCCATTTAGGGCTCTTGTTGGATAAAGCACCGAACGACATCCAAATGAGAGAAAATTCGGCGATGGATGGGTGAGAAGCAATGGAGCGGCAAATTTTGTCGCTGGGGTCGATCCCTTGCAACGCAAGGCGCCGCAGTCGCGTGAATCGGTGAAGATTATCGAGAAGCAAAAGGCACGGGCCACTCGCTTTCAACGAGGGTGAATAGACCTCAAGTTCGCGGACGAGTGGAGCAATGTCTTCAGAGCAGAGAAACTCCAGCCGTTGAGGGTGTTGATCGTCGGCGTCGTTCTTCGGGGAAAAGTACACCTTGCGCCAGATGATGGGCAGAGCAAGGGACCGAAGACCTTTGCTCGTCGCGGATGCGCGTAGTACATCTTTGAGAGGTATTTCGTCGAAAATCTTGTGCCAGAGCTCGTTGGGAAGCCAGATCATGGTGGGAGAAGGGAAGTCACATCAAACCCAGACTTTCGAGTGGCCCTCGTCGTATGGCACGGCCCAGGGAGCCTTTACGGGTCAACATCCCGCCCACCCTCAACAATGCCCAGCAGGCAGCCTTCATGGCCCCGCCCATGTTCTCACCGGCCCTGCCCACGGCCCTGCAAGGCGGCATGTTTCCACTGCGAACGCCCATGCAGCCATCCTTCTTCCCCGTCCTGCCTGGCGCCCCACCCCGCCCTACTCACCGAGGAAGCGCTTCCATTGCGGCGTTCACTCCTTCTGCGATGCAGCCCTCTTTCCCGCTGCCGGGCCACGGTCATTTCCCTCGTCCGTCGCTCCTCGGTGGTCCGTCGTTCCCCCCACCAGTCGGTGCTGGTCCCCCGTTCCCCGGCCGCAACAGGCGACAGCCCAGCATTGGTGGCCCTCCGAAAGCCGTGCTTGGTGGCCCGGCTCGAAAACTGAGCCCGCTACCGCCTGTTGCGGACGTGCCTGCCCCTCCAGTCAAGACAAAAAAGACCATTGTCAAGCTGCCCGCGGAGACCCCAAAGGACGACGACGGGAACCTGCTGGAACGGCCGTCGTGGGCTAGAACGCCGTTGGAGGCACCGTTCGTCTACCAGGATATCCAGGTCGTCGAAGCAGAGTTAACCAGTGCCGAGAGCTATCCTCCCGACAATTGGAGACTCGAGATGCCTCCGACAATAGACGTTTTCCTCCCTGGCAAGGTGCGTCATAGCTGCTGCAAAAATTTCGACGTTTAGCTCACTTGTGGCGGTCTACTTAGCGTGCGTGGCAAGACATCAAAAAGCGCGAGATCGACGAGAAGCTCGAAAAACTTGGGGTCGAGCGGTCTGCGAGCTCCCAGAGCCACGGTCCTCATGCCCGTGCCGCCTCGGTTAGTTCCCTTCACAATCCAATCTTACACGTGCATGGCCCGCTCAAGCAACGCCTTTGTTCTTTTAGATTTCGTCGCCAGCCGACCCTGCCCTTCTTTTCTTCAAGCTTAATAAACTACAGCAAGCGCAGGCTACCGGCTCTCTCGCACCTTCCACCCTCAACTCCTCGTCCACCTCACCCCAGCCTCCATTTACTGGGCTGTCCTCATCCCCTGCCCTCTCCGCTTCGCAGCCACCCCGATTCCTCAACAACCGCCACGGGTACAGCATGTCGCTTGCCCAGCCACCCACTTATGCCCAGGCGCCTTTGAGTGCCGTTGGCAGCCCCGCGCGAAATCCCTTTGGAGCCGACGCTCTACTTCCCACCGACCAACGCGCTTTCAGTGACTCCGAAGATAATAACTTTGGAAGGATACACGCCCCGCAAGGACGTGTGCCTATGTCCATGTCGTCGCTTACTGCCCCTGCATCGGTATCGCGACCAGAAAGCAGGGACAGTCGACCCGATTTTGCGCGTGGATTCGGTTTGGACGTCACGGAGGAGGAGGACGAGACGGAAGAGGACGAAGCGAACGACAGCTTCATTACCAACGATGCGGCCATCGACGACGGAGAGCAGACCGACGAGGAAGATGGAGAGGGAGTTGCGACCGCTCGGCATTCACGGCACGTGTCGCGGCTTTCTGCGGCCCTGTCCTTGCAGTCTGTGGGCGGCATTGTGGGGACCAACATCAACCCGGGTCGGATTATCCACGCGCGGACGGAGGTTGGGCCGATTGAGTCGGGCGACGAGACGCAGGATATGGAGCTAGATGGAGACGACGGCGAATGGACCGGCGCGGAGGATGACAGCGGTCAATTCCAGCCCACCGAGTCCTCCGATGATGAGGTACGTTTTTTTTCCATGGCATGGTCACGTGTTTGCTAATCGAGTAACAGAGTTTGGGCGACTTCTCAAATCCGTCGGACGAGGAACGAGCAAGGCAGGAGCGCGTAGAGAGGCGTCTGCGGCGACGCAACATGGCCGAACAACCACGACGAGTGGTCCCCAACAACTTCCCGCGCCCACCAGACAACACTGTCATCGTTCGCCACACGATGGACGACGACATGATCTCCAATCCAAGCGAAGAGGAGGCCATGCATCAGTACTACACCAGCTCGCCTGCTCGTCGTGGCTCACACGGTCTGCTGCCGCCACATTCTCGCGCAACCTCGGGCAACTTCACTGCTCACGACCCCGCCCAAGCCCACTCCCGTTTGCCCTCCGACCACAACTCCCTCCCCACACCCCACGCTCTCAACCCACATGCGCGACCGTTCGTGTTTGGTGCTCCGGCCCAACCGTTCGTGTTTGGTGCTCCTCGCCCACAGACGCCGCCAAAAGCGCCGTTCATGTCGCACTCGAGGTTACCCTCCCTTGGAACGGCGCTGAACCCTGCTGCAATGGAATTCAAGCCCATGTCGGCTGTGAGCACGACCTTCAACGTGGCTGCTCCGGAATTCAAGCCCGCCGCGTTCACCTTCCGGCCGCCACCTGCGGCCCCGCAGCTTTCGTTCCCCCAGCCCGAACCGCTCATCCAACCTACTGCCGAATCGACCCCGTACAAAACGCAAGGTCGCGAGAAGCGCCAGCGGCTCAGTATTGCGTCGGATTCGGACTCGGAACAAGAGGAGTCGGAGCAGGAACACGAGAGTGTGGACAACGTCAGGTCGTTCAAGTTCCCGTCCAACAACCCGTCGCCCGAGACCAAGCGGCAAGAGATTGTCGGCAGCAGTTCGCTCAATCCTGCGGCGGACACGTTCCGGTTCCCTGGCATTATCGGGACACGGGATGTGGTCCCGCTGCTTCCGTCGCTTATGCCGCGCAGCCCTGGTGCGGAGGACGATCTCGACGGCCCCAAGATGCCAGAGCCCGAGCTCGTCATGCCTGTTGGGCGAACGAAGCGCGCTCCCATCCCGCTCGACTTTACGCATGGCGTGTCGCCGAGTGTGCAGCTTGATTTCCGGTCCAACGCGACTGTTCCCGCCGGCTTGTTCAAGGCTGCGGCCAACAGCGAGGAACGGACGAGGCGGACGGTCCGTTCGCGGCTCAGCTCGCGGGATGTTTTGGAGCTCCATTCGCATCGGCCGTCGTTGGATGATCTTAACGTGCCGCCCATCTCAGTGTCGCGCAAGGTTTCGCGCAACCGGCTGGCTCCCGAGCCGGAGCTCGATACGCCTGTCGAGGACGTGTTTTCGTCGTCGATGCGCCGGCCGATGCTTGGGCATGGGAGGAAACGCTCGTCGTTGCCCGACCCGCTCCGGGATGCGACGGATTCGTCTGCGTCGGAGGACGAGTCGGTTGCGGTTGATCTGACGAGCCGGTTGGAGGTCCACCACTACGAACAGCGGTTGGAGGCACTGCTGGACGATAAGCTTGATATCGTTAAACGGGACTTGCTGCGCTCGATGGGCAAGGCGTCGTTGAGCCCGTCAGCCGAGGCGATGATCATGGAGGTCGTTCAGCTGTTCCACAGCCAGATCCAGGACTCTGCGCGGCGCGGACTCGAGAACAGCCAGATGGATGCTCGTGGCGAGCTCGACTTTGAGCTCATCAAGGACATTGTGCAGTCGGGCCACGCCGAGTCGCGCGCGTTGTTGAAGCGCGAGTTGGCGGAGATGTCGATGAGGATGGCACAGGGACGGGTACCGGTCGAGGCTGGCGAGGGTATGGCTCCGCTGTTGCAGGAGCTGAACAAGCGTACTGTGGACGCTGTCATCGAGGCGATCCAGGAGCTTTCTGTGCGGCTCGAGGCCGTGAGCGTCGCCGCGCCCGCACGGGAGCGGGACTCGATGGTGGACGCGCTCATGTCGGCATTGGCCCCGACGCTCAACTCGCTGCACCCCGAAGCGGTCGACTACGACTATCTCACGGACAAGCTGACGCAAGCCGTCAAGCCGCATATTTCCCAACTGATCGACCTTGCTTCGGATAAGCGCGAGACGGCGGGGTTGATTGTGGAGAGGATTATGCCGCTGTTGCCGCCGCCGAGTCCGAACAGCGGCGCGGTGGATACAGACGAGATTGCGCAGAAACTTACTGCGGAAGTGCGCAAGGCGATTGCGCCTATCGACGCGTTCGAGATTCGGGAGCAGGTCGCGGACCTTGTTGTGGAGCGACTCGACTCGCGGCTTGCGGTTCGCGATCGGGCGTTTAACCCTGATGCGGTGGCGGGCAAGGTAACCGACGGCATGTCGCGTTTGCTGCAGCCCGTGGATCAGCTGTCGGCGCACTTGTCGTCGCTGCTCGACAGCCACAAGTCGTTGGCAGCGCAGCAGGAGGAGCTGGTGTCGAGCCACCGGGGCGTTTCTGATGCGATTTCCGACCTTCCCAAGACGCTCTCGGACGCCATCGACGCTCTCAACGCCGCTAAAGCTTCGGCACCCGTTGTCAACGGTCACGTGTCACACTCGAACGAGCACATCGTCGCCATCAAGACTGTCGTCGACGACTTGGCAGGCGGCCAACAGTCGCTTGCGTCCAATACGCGCGAGTTGCTTTCGCTGCACAAGCAAGTCCTCGAGCAGATGAACGCGCTGCCCGAGACGCTTGCGACTGCGACGAACATCCTCCACGGGGCGCACGCGGAGTTTGCGCTTACGCGAGACGCGAACAAGCGCGAGATGGACGACCTTCGGCGGAACAACACCGAGTTCCAGGTGCAGATGGCCAAGGCGCGCGGGGCGCATGGCCAGGTGCGCGTGGAGAAGGAGGTTGTGCTCGAGAAGCTCTCGATTGTCGAGGGTGATCGCGATAGGTTGCGCGCGCAGCTCAAGGACCTGCAGATGTCTTCTGCGGAGCATTCTGCCAATCTGAGCACCGTGCAAGCGCGCAATACCGAGTTGGAGGAGGCGTTGGCGCGTGCTTTGGCGAGGCTGCAGGCGTCGGATGCGGCGACACAAGCGAACCAGGAGCGGATTTTGGAGCTGGAGAAGACTAGCCGGGAGATGACCTCGGAGAAGTCAGCTCTGAAAGCCAAGGTCGGTTCTTTTTGTCCACGTGATCCCATCCTCATGAGTTTGTCTAGGTGGATTCGCTCGAGCTTCAAGCCACGTTCGCGTCTCGCGACAAGGAGTCTGCGCTGCAGGCGCTTTCGTCCCTGCAGAAGCAACACGACCAACTCACGTCTCAACAAAGCCACTGGGACGATCTCCGGCATGCGTCGACACAGATCGAGATGTTGACGAGCTTGATTGGCCAGGCCGACAACGAGGAGCTCAAGGAGTTGCGCCAGATCCGGGATCGCAGCAAGGTGCTCGAGGGCGAGCATGCGGCGCTGTTGAAGCGCTTCCGGGACCAGGAGGCCAAGATGTCCAACAGCGAGAAGGCTGCGTTGGCTGCGCGGCAGACGTTGTCGCAGGCTCAGCAGCGGACTTCGGACTGGGAGAGGCGGGCGAAGGAGTATGAGGGCAAGCTGGAGATGACGCAGACCAAGCTCGACCAGGCGGAGCAGATGCAGGCACGCTTGGAAGAGGAACAGTCGTTGCTCAAGCTGCAGCTCGATGAGAGGGCCGGTGATTTGCGTGCCAGCATGGTAAGCCAGTGTCTTTTTCTCGACTGGGGACAGCGATGTTGATTTTTGTGGTAGGACCGGGAAACTGGCTGGCGGGAACGCGAGGCCAAGCTTCGGGAGCAAATTTCGGCTCTTGAGACGAAGGTCAGCCAGCAGCAAATTGAGCTGGAGCGGAGTCGTGCAAAGACTCCGACGATCTCGAAAGCGTCGCCGATTCCAGCACCGAGCCCATACCGAGTTGCTACAAACGGCGTTTCGCATCGTCCAGAGTCACGTGCGAGCACGGTGTACCCCAGTCGACCACCTTCGCCGAGTCGCAGCATCACGCCGCCTGGGCAGCAGTCTGTCTGGGACTCGATGCATGCGCCGCGCGGTCCCAACGGTGCCGTACTCAGCTCCATGTCGGCGAGCATCCATGCGACGAGCACTCCGACGCCTGCGGGACGTTACGGTAACCTCAGTGGCAATCGTCGTCCTGCACAGCCGTCCTACTCGCGTTACCCTAAAGCCCCTCCGCCTTCTTCATCGCGAACGGTTGCCCCGCCGTCGCCTACCCCGAGCACTGTCTCATTGGCACCGACTCAAGGCCCCGACGGCTGGTGGTCATGATCTCGTCGCTCGTAAAAGGTCCTTTCACTCCTGGGCCCTGTCCTCCCTGCGTCGTCCTGTTGTTTTCTCCCTTCTCTGCTATGCAACTCACTCTGGAATCTTATGCATTATCTCACAGCTTCGACATATTACCGCAATCTACCTCTCTATCTATTAGCATTCTCTCCTAGTCCCCCACCTCCATCTGCGGCCGTCCAAAACGCACGTACACTCGTACCCACACTCTCGTTTTTGTTCCCACTTATTTGTTTTGTTTCTGTGTTTTTTTTTTTGTGTACGCTGCTGGACGCCGCGCAACTGATATACCCCCGTCGTTGTGCAGTGCTCGCTTCTTCTACAAGGAGGATTTTGGGGTGTATACATAGCTTATACTACTTGCAATGGAGAGTTGGATTAGATTCGCGGAGGAGAGGTCTCTGACACGCTACACGTGACTTTCACGTGTTGACGTGGTCCGCGTTCGTTCGTGTTTAAGAACAGCCTCCTCGAGCGAGCGTGACTCCATCTGCTCTTGGACTCGTACCCCCACCATCCATCCGCGGACCCCATCCCCCAAACGCTCTAAAAAACTCAGTGATGTCCTGCTTCTCCATTTTCCGTGCCAAGGGTGACCGCGCAGGTGTCGCTCCCAAGCCCTCCAAGCCCGCCCATCGTCGCGGCGGTTCCGACTCCACCCTCGTTGGCGCCGACTCCACGCGCACCAACAAGAAGCCCGAGAACAAGAAGCGCGGCGCCGCTCACCTCCCAACCCCCAAGTTCGACACCGTCCTCGACAAGGCCAAAGCCATCTTCACGCTCGCCCACGTCGCCCCCGTTCGCGCCCCTGTCATCCTCGACAGAAAGAAGGCCGACCAGAACAAGACCAAGCGCGCGCAGAAGACCACGGCCAAGCCCAAGCACGTCGAGGTTCGCGTCGAGCGGGAGGTGAGCACCGTGCCATGTGTTTCTCTTCCTTCCTCCCATGTTCCTCGCTCCCTCGTCGATTCTCCCGCTTCTGTCTTCACCGTTTCCCCTTCTCTCCCCATTTTCGCTTGATTCGCGCCTGGCGAGGCGACGAAGATCCTCTTTTTCCCTTCTCCCCCTTTTCTTTCTTCTTCACCTCCTTTTCTCATCAGCGCTGCCTTGGGCGTGGCGAGGACCGCGACCTCCCGGCCCCGGGCCAGGAGTGGTTCGCACCCGCTCCTGACGCGCTCTTCTGTTTTTCTCCTCTTGCGCCTGACTGTTTCTAGCGCGCGCAGCTCCGGGACGAGCGACGGCTCGCAACCTCGTGGTCCTGGGGCCGGGACTGGATCGCGACCATCCCGACGCGCCGACTCTTGCGCTGCTTTGGGACTGGCGAGGATCGCGACCTCTCAGCCAAGGCCAGGAATGGCTCGCAACCATTTCTGACGCACATCTGGCTGTGTCCTGACGCTGCTTTGAGACTGGTGAGGACCGCGACCTCCCGGCTCATCGCCTTGAGTGGATTGCAACCGCTCTCGACGCGTCTCTGTCTGGTACGTTCGCGCTGCTCTGGGACTGGTGAGGATCGCGACCTCCCAGCCAGAGCCACGGGCCGGCTCGCAACCGCTTGTGACGCGCTCCGGTTTTTTTTTCTTCTTCTTCTTTTGCTTGGGATTGGCGAGGATCGCAACCTCCCGCCCCAGGCAGGGAGTTTATCCGTCTTTCGTTCGTTCTTGTAGTCGTTCACTGCTTTCAGGATTGCGACGCCTCAAGTCCAAGCCAGATGCAGAGAAGCACCTGATATCCTTTTTTTTCTTTTGAGTGCATTGGTTGACGAACGAACAGGACTTCAAGCTCACTTTCTTTTCGTCCTTCTCGACTCTGGACGCGCCATCGACTTGTCCGCGAAGAAGCCCATGTGTTCCGATGGTTCCCGGGTTTTCGACGCGGACGAGACGATTCGACGGCGCGCGGTGCGGTTCACTGTCGCGATTCGACACCACCGGTCATTTCAAGTTCTGTCTGTCTTTCGAGTTTGGAGGGTCATCGTCGGAGGGGTGGTTGGGTCTTGTGGCGTCGCGTCTGTTGAAGAAGACTAGGATTTTGGAGGATCATCGTCCGAAGGATGGTTGGGTCATGCAGTGGGGCAAAGGGTTGCGGGTGTGTGCGAGAGGGTTCTGTGTTTCTGGTTCTGTGCTTGCGGTTCTGTGCTTGCGAATGTATCAATTCTTTCTGCGGTCCATGGTCGAACGGAAACAAGAGTGAAAAGTCACGAGGCGGCCACTCTTCTTGCTCTCGACTTCCATCGTCCAGCGACGCGTCTTCAGTCCACACGTCTTCTTCGAGCTCACTTGTCCCACCAAGTCCGTCTACCGCGTTGGATAACTGAAGAAGAACGTGGAGGTCCACTCGAGCTTGAATTCTGCTGGTTGTCTCTCTGAAGACATACACTCTTTTCTAGAAGAGGACTACGAGCAAAAGCTCCGGTGCGTTTCACTGCGCTGTCCCTTTCAGCTCAAAGTCGTTAACGGACTTGCAGTGCTTTCAGCATACCGCGGCCAAGCAGCCAAACCCGATTGAAGATATCCGCCATCTCTCGGAATCCCTCTTTACTTCGCAGACACGACGAAACACGGTTTACCAGGATTCCCGAGAGGTGTAAGGATGCCGGTCGTCTTTCAGCGGCGCTAATCGCATCTACAGCACCGAAACCTCGACCCCCGACAGGTCAACTGCGAAAACGACCAACCTCTGCTGTTCTACTAGTAGTTCGCCGCCGACTATGAACACGCCCCGCACCCCGACCTCATGCGAAGAACTCCGACTCCAACACCCTCACGAAGCTTTCGCCGCCACTGTTGCAACTCGACCTCCTACAGTCTATCAACGCGTCCTTGCTTGTATATGTCTTAGTTCATACTATTTACTCTTGAGCTTCCTCGTTTTTGCCGCTGGTCTCGTCTCTCCTTTAATTTCAGCTTTTCTCTCTGCCCATTTTTGAAGGAACTCGGCGCGCCGCCATTCGTTTGGCCATCCGCATTCGTTGTACAACTCCACCAAGGCGTTCTGCAGCCTGCGTCCCTGTAATGCAACTTGAGCATACAGAACAAACCGGGGACATGGAGATACTCGCCTCGGTCCAATACGGACTGGTGTCGTCTGCTGTCCGTGGCTCGGCTGGGTCGTTGAGGAATGGTTCGATGACAGGAAGCCGCACGAGCGAGCGGTAGGCTTCGATGAGCGTGTTGAAGTACACATTGGCAGGGACCGTAGGCACGCGTCGCCACGAGTTGTTGTCCTCCGGATCTAGTGGCCCAACATATCGCATGAACTCGATGTTCTCGGGACGGTGAAAATCGCAGGGAAATGCTCGCACGACGCCGAGCTTGGTGTCGAGCATGACGTGCCAGCCGTCCCGCCAGGGCAACACGAGAGGTAGCAGCCACGGATCGAGCGGTCCGCAATGCTCGAGATATTGGTAGGGATACGGGTTTCGCGCCTCTTTGAGGTCCGATTCTTGCGTGAAGTTGGCGAAACCGGTGTTGTAGAGCAGGTCCTTTCTGTCCGCAACGTCGGGCACGACATATGGGAGTTTCTGCATGAGCGCAATGACGTTTTCGTCGAAGCACAGCTCTCGAGCAAGAGCAACGTCGATTTGATGTGGTGGATACACGATGTGCTCTGGCTCCCAATGGCCCATGTCTGCGAGCAGCTGGTAGAATTGTGTGATCAACGCGACCACCTCATCGGGGTCGTAAGCTGCTGCGGCTCTCTGCTCTGCGGCGACGAGCAGCGCGATTCGCCGAGGAAAATCTTCGCGTTTTTCTTCCCAGTCGTTCGGGGAGACGGGCCAAGGGTGAGAGGCGATGTCTTTGAAGGTCAAGATAGCTTGGATTTCGTCGCTGCTGACTTGGGAGTCGTCATCGGAATCGGAGTCGCGGGATTCAGACGAGCTGGAACTTGAAGAGCTAGGGACATAGTCGTCTGAGCTATCGTCCGAATTCCAATCAGCATCGAGCCAAGAGCCTTGAAAAGACGCCGGTGGCTCATAGCCGAAGCTGGGATGCGCCCACGGCCAAGGATAGTGTTTGGACGCGTCGAAGTTGGTGGTCATGGTGCAAGCCGTTGATTGTGTACATGATCACAAGTGCAGTCATCACTTGCCGATCGCGAGCGCCGGCTCCGATTCACGAAACAAGTACCGAATGAGCTCCTCGACTACACGAACGTTTACGCTGTTTCCAATCAACCGGTACTGCATTTTGCGCGAGAGACCTGGCGGCCAAACGAATGCCGGGGCGTCGCCGGAAACGGGCCGGAACGCGAATATTCGGAGGAGCTCGTCCGGAGAGAAATATCTCAGACGCAATGGGTCCAACATTCGCACGGCGTCTTCGGCCTGCTGTGCAAGGAAGGTGTCGAAGACGGTCGTTGTCTGAAATGGACGTCAGGACGGGATCCTAGCAAGAAGGCGACCCGCACATCGAGGGATTCGTTCATTTGCAGTATCGATCCAGCCCGTTCGACGAGCTGCGTGTAACCTGGTGGTATGAGCCTACTGGTTTAATGTGCAGACGAACGAACCCCGAGTAAAGCAGCAGGTACGCCGTGCGGAGGGAGGAACGATATCAAACAAACGCCCCCACTTGACGAGCACTCTGTCGGGTATCGTGCAGCGCTCATCTGGTTCGGAGTCCAGATATTTGCGAAGCTCATCCACATGTGCTACCGATTCCATGCACGGTAGGGACCGCAGAGGCTCATGAGCTGCACAGTCAGAGAACGAATGGGGTGCCCGTTTTGCGAGCAAGTAATAGCGCAGTCGGGAATTGGGGATCCCGAACTGCAACGGGGTCAAGAGGAGCTCGACTGTTGAGTATCCGAGATTTTGGAGGGTCGAGATGAGAATTTTCCGCGTCGTAGATGCCTGCGATTATGAGGACATACACGGGCTGCTCCGACGGGCGAACCTCGAAGCCCGCGACATTTTCCACTAGAAAATGCGTCGGATGCGCGCCCCGTGCGGCCAGTTCAGGCAGCACCTCTTGAATCAGATGGAGAAAAGACTGGGCGCGTGGGTCGAGCGCGCCTTTGGCTTGAGGGTTAAGCACGGTATAGGGTTGGCAAGCGGGAGAAAGAAGCCACAGCGACGCGTCGTACGAAGCCAAAGCATCGGCAGAGAGCGTGGATATGTCTGTCTAGCCACCATTGAGGTCTGTGCCAAAGAGGGAGACGAAGCTCCTCCCACCTTTCTCGCAATTCCTGCTCCGAAATTGGCAGAATATACAGCACAAGCATTCTGGTCCCAGTCAAACGCGTGAGTGACTGTTGCTGGGACACCGCTGCGCTCCAGTGCTAGATGGAGTCCACCTGCGCCCTTTAATGACCGAAGTGGCTCGTTTCCAACAGCGTCGCACCGATACCACTGTAGAATTCGAGCGCCTTCATGGCTGTATCAGGTCAAGTTGGGATCCATCACACCCCGACGCCACTTGCTTTTCGCCATGATGACCACCGACGCCGACCGTCTACGCCTTGCAATTGTGCGACTTTACGTCGTGCTAGCGCGTTTCTGACCATGAATAGGCCTTGACTGCGTTGAAATTCAAGCCAGCCAACGTGTCCTGCGTGTGTAAGGTTCCCTAGTGCACGTTTGCGCTTTCCCTGATTCACTCGCCAGCGTACGTCTTGCAGTTGCAAAAGGTCTTCGCGTCGTCGCAGCCAGCCGCTCCAACGTCCGATGGATCATGGAAGACGCATGCGCTGTCACTGGAGAGTGAACTGGCTGCGCTGAGGCTGAAATACGACGCGGAGCGAATCAGTGAGGCGCAGTGCTTCTTCCCTTCGATGTTCATTTGCAACGTGTGGCCAGAGAGGATACCAGCTCCGGCGCTTCCGCCAACTGAACCTCCACCGAACAACGGCCAGTCGGCGAAGAAGAAACCCAAGAAGAAGGGCTCCGCGGAGACGCGACCCAGTCTGGAGAGTGTCCGTGAGTGCTGCATGTTGAAATCCATTCCCTTTCTTACGTTCAGTCTCTACGATCTCGTCCATTCCGGACTCCGATTCTCTCTTCTCGAGCCTGTCCTCGTTTCAGCAAATCGCCACTGCGTTGACTCCAGCCGAGGCAACGACCGCACAACGATCCCTACTTCTGCGCACCACCCAGCTCGTTCTCGGCGCTGTTTCCAGCGTCGTTCAGCCCATACTAGTCGCCTCCGAATTGACTGTCGAATCCCAGTCGACCATGCTCCAAAATCCATCCGACGTCGTGTTCCAAGTGCTCTCGTCTGCTCTCCCGATTCTCGTGCGCAAGACGACGGCGGTGTCGTCTCTCATGAACAAGCTCCTCGATTCGTTGATTTCTTCGCTGTTCACGCCGATCCTGGCGTCGTTCGTTCCACTATGCAATCGCTATCTTGGGCATCTGTTTCCGCTGCGACCCACGGAGTCGTTGCCGGTCGATCTGCGACCCGACGTGCTTCGGTTATTTCAGAGCCTGCTCACTCCATTGATATCGATATCCTCAGTGTTCCAACACAACCTACGAGGCACACTTGCGCTCATCGCTGTCGCCCATCTTGAAAGCCTCTTTTCGCCAGACCGCGATGTCGAAACCAACACGCACTTCGGCCGCGTCAGGTCTCTTGCGCGCAAGGACAGCATATCTTATCTATGCACCGTCCTCCATCTTCTGTTCGCTTCCTCGGACGATCTTCCGCCTCCCAGCGACGGTCCGGGCTTATTCGAGACCCGAATAGTCGACACGCTTACCCGGATCGTCGGCCGCAGTCGCACTTGGACGTTGCCGTTGACAGGTGGAGTCCCTTCAGGTTCGGGCCGGGATGCCGCGGTCGACGAGTTCGAACACGACATGATTCTCAGTGTCCTCGAGCAGTTTTGGCGGTACTCCGGCGCTGTACAGTAAATCCTTTCTACACATCGCTCCTCTAGAAGCACGGGCAGGCCCCTTGCGACCATCGCCTTCCGCCTTCCCGCCACCAAGTGATCTCGAGGCAGTTCCTTTTCCCTCTCTAAAGCCATGCAATTCCACCACGCAACGTGTACCCCGGGCGCTTCCCTTTCCACTGACAGCGAAGCCCATTCTGGCCGCGATCGGACGTAAAGAGCTATTCCCCCACGGCCCCAGTAACCTCGTGGTGTCGCCAGGAACACACTAGGCCCACATCCACTCGCCGTGCTTTATTTCGCACCGACATGCGACCTTCACTCGTGCTAAGATCTGCACTACTTCCGCAGAGGTCTTCCGCCCGTCACGTCAGGTCCCGACGGCGTCGCAACGTCCTGAATGTGATCAGCCTTTGTTTCGCCGGCGGCCTTCACCTGTGCCGCCCTGTGCGGCAACTTCTCGCCCATCACTGCATCGAGACGGTGTAATCCGTTGTCACCCAAGCTCTCGACTGAAACGGGCACAAGGCGGTTTGTCGTTCTCCTCCAGTTCAAGCCTTTTCGTTCTTAAGGAGGCACCACGCCCCCGACGTCCAAGGCGAAAGACGTGAACAGTTGAATGAACCACCGACCTGAAGACGACTAGTATTGCCGCCAGGCGACCTCCAAGCCACTGCTTGAAGTCTGGTTCTCGGGTCGAAGCAAGCACCCTCAGGCTTGGTCGTGCCCCGAAGCTACCGTTTGGTACGGCGGCCCTCGAACCTTCCTCGGATGGTATAACCTTGACGACTGACTCTGCCTCTTGCTGAGCAGACACCCATCGAACGTCGAACATCCGCCAAGTCTAAGCTCCGGCAATGTATTATTTTCCCGGTGTCGCGACGACCTTTACGCCACTCGCCGATTTGGAGAATTCCCGCAGCGTGTAGATGCCTGCTGTGCGCCGCCGCCGCCGCCGCCGCCCTTTACCCGCCCGTCCGAGTCGACGTCGTTCGATCCAGGCCGTGGCGCCGACCCGCGTTTCGCTGGCCGTGCGGATCGTCCATTTGGAACGAGGTGCAACTCACAAGTTGTTATATCTGAGGCTGAAAGACAATGTTGAAGTTCTGGTTTGCATTCAATTCGACTTTGATCTGCAGGATTATTCGCCCGGATGCGCTGCCAGCACCGTGACTGGCTTGTCGTGAACTACTTCGTTATTGTACTAACCGGCGAGCGCCGAGCTCAACTCGTACGAAGCTGCCAAATCCGAAGAGCGAAATGAGTTGAAGCATGGGTTGCTCCAGGTTCTTGGAGCGATGCATCCGAGTCCCAACTCGGTTGAAGTCCTTGGAGTACCTGGGCATCAAGGAGGAGGTGAGCTAATAAGTCCTGTAAGTGGACTCAACCTTACCAGAGCATCTCCGCGAGCTCCATCGTCAGCCTTTCTTTGTTTAGTTTTGTCCCACTGGCAGTGGGCCACTGGCACAGCCGCGGCCTCGAACAGGCCTGCAAGAGGTTTTCCCTGGAGCGCGTGCAGAGGACTCGGAGGCCTATTGGCGCTCCCCGCATGCTTCAGACCCCGGAGATGAAGCTGAGCCTTTTTGTTGTTAGCTTATGTTGACGACTCATGACGCAGCCTGAGCCTGAGTGTACTACTGCGGCCAGCATGGTACCGTCTCATAATCTTGTCTACCTGGCTGGCAGGCGGTCATGGTGGCAGGGAAGTGCGTGTGATACGAACTTGGTCTTCACAATATTGAGTACGTGGATGCCAGTCGCGTTGATGGTGGCGCATCTTCACCAATCCAGCCCCGGGCCTTGGAAGGATAACATTTTTGAGATCGTGTTGAACAAAGAAACCGGCATCCCAACGGACAGCTAGACCTGAAGGCTATTGCAGTTAGTGTTCACGGATTTCTGAGAATCTCTCGAGCACGATGGCTTTCAAGTTCGGCCGACAGGAGGCCGATGTGTCCTCTGGGCCGTCGGCAGTGCCGGCATCGGCATGGTTTCGCTTGATATCGTTCGACGTCGACACACGCCCGATGAGAAACTCAAGCTCGCCAGCCCTGAATCGCAAACCAACCGTTAGTAGTTGACTGAGCGCAAGTCATCGATGCATCGCCTCAACATGATGTTCACCAGCAACAGAGCGAGGTTCAACAAGTAATCGATTATTTCCAAGCGTTGGAAGTAGAAAATTCGGACTGAGAAACATCTACTAGCTAGTACACTATCGGACCTATGTACCAATGAAGCTCTTTCCCAAGTTCCGAGTCCGACTTTCCGCTCCGTCGTTACGGTATTATTGCTGACCAACTGCTGCCGCGGAAGTATATAGATTTTGCTTCCGGCGGAGCTGAAACACAGTTACAGAAGAAACACAGAGCGCCACGAAGGAGTTGATTCTTCCTTTTGGTGTTTTGTGGGTCCGTGCTGACTCAGTGACTAGCGGCAACTCAGACTGTTGGTCAGGGGACAAACACAGTCATCCCCGCCCTCGAAATCCGACACCCGACTGTCGAGAAGAATACGATGGGAGGTTGTAAAGCTCGCGGTTTGGGCAAATCTGCAGCTTCAATACATCGGATCGTTACGAGTCGGAGTCTAGGAGCCTCTGCAATAGTCTCAATATGCACCAACCCTCCGTCGTCCCAGCAACAGCCGTCGCGCAAAGGTATCACGCACTAGCCACTGGCACGCGAGCGCCACTGACGCATAGTAGGTGCTTAGGCCTAGGCTGACCGGCGCTGACCACTGGCATGGGCATGTGGAGGCCCGTATAATATTATTTGCAAACCGAATTTGAAGCCAGGCTTCGAGATGATAACGGCTCGGCAGACGAGCTAGCAAAATTGCAAGGGAACGGAAATATCAAAGACATTCGGGCCGAAGTTCAACTCGAACAGAGTCTGATGGAAGCGAAATAAAAAAAAAGAGGGAACGCAGCGGCTTCCGGCGCTTGAGAAGAACGGCGACGGATCTGAAAGCCTCGGGAAGGCTGACTGCTGCTGAAGTCGGCTGAGAAACGGTACGTTATCAAGGGACGGCGTCCATGTTTCATTGCCAGGGAGCTTGAATGGACTCCAATTCAACGATAAAGAGTGCTTTTGCAGTAAATTGCTCGCGGGATCGAGAGACCCGCCCAACATTCACGGACATGGGAGAGTTAATTCGGATTGTCTCTCAGACTAACACACGTACAACTTGAATACATGCTCCAACCTCAAGGTCAAGGTTGTTTTTGTTGGTTCTTTTCAACACAATTCCTCGTGTTCAGTGAACACGAGGAATCATCAGGGAACGACGTGCGGAACTTTGCTCTAAACCGTGTCGGGACGGCGGGATTTCCACGCCTCAATGACCGCCGACAGATGTACACTTCAACCTTGAATACGACCGCTGGCATTGAGGCGCTAGTCCAACTCGGGATCGGATTTCGGCTGCTTGAGAGCCCATCGCCGCGGAGAGTGTACTCGTCGTCCGAAAAACCGACGCGCCGACCACCGACGGCTCCCAGCCTTGCATGTTGTCTGCAGGTTGACGGCGTGCAAGTTGCTGTAGTGCTATTTCAAGTGCTAGTTGAACTCACTCTG
This sequence comes from Mycena chlorophos, assembly GCA_014461115.1. NCBI lineage: Eukaryota > Fungi > Basidiomycota > Agaricomycetes > Agaricales > Mycenaceae > Mycena > Mycena chlorophos. The sequence continues at coordinate 188,961 of JACAZE010000007.1, read as the reverse complement.
GAGTCTGATTATCTCTAGTGTAAGATGCGCCTCGGGCGACATGCGCTGCCCGAAGGTCGTCGCACGCGCTAATTGTGGACGTGGAATGCGACCTCCAGCCAGCGTGTCGACGTCCGCTCCGCAATTGAACGCACCCGCAGACATACATATGCAGGATTCAGGTTACTCTGAGAAGCGTCAGCAGGCGATGATTCTGAGAACGTACGGTCGTTTCGAGGGAGGCAGCCAACTAGTGCTAGCAAAATTCGAACCGTTGGAACCACCCAGGACGAGGATTGAACGAACGATCAGTTTCCGGAGCGATAGCGGCCCGCGCGGTGGATGTTCGGAGTCGGAGTCGTCAAGGCCCGGATCAGGGCTTATTCCACAATTAAGCCCCGGCGGAAGAGGGAGAGGATTTTCGTCGGAGAAAGCCACGGTATACGTCGTACAACTTCGACGCGATTTTACGAAGCACCGTGCAAGGCACGTCTCGCTATCTTTATTTCGCCATCAACACGTCTGCGTCTGTAGCTGTCTGTAGCCCCGCCAGAAGCGTGGAGAAAGCAGAAGCACGTACGTCCCCGCACATCGCTGTCTTCTCACCCAATACTGCGCGTGCGATCTGAACAAGCGACGATGCGCCGAGAGCGAGGGAGGCGAGGGTATGGATTGAGGATGTACTCGTGTCCCGGTGCTTAAAGCTTGAACGTTCCTGAGCCCAAAGATTCGCCGATTCGAGGAGAGAAGACCATCGCGGCGGCTTTCAATTTTTGGGTGGAGAGGTGTCGTGTCGCGTTAAATCAGGAGCTTGCGCCGGTTGTGAATTGTGAATTGTGGGCTCCGGTACCGGTCCGGGGAGGTCGGTAGCCGGCAATTGGGACCTGGCTGGCCGCTTCGAGGAATATCTCCGGGTTTTTCAGCAGACATCAGATAAAGTCCCCGTCGGCCGATGGAAGTCGCGTGCAGGGTTTCATGTCGCGTGCTTGTGTCTTCGCGTCGTGCGAAGTCAAGTTCGGAGCCAAATTCGAGGGTGCGCGTCAGCGTTTGCGCGAAGTAGCTCAGAGCCCTCACCGTATAGAAAGAGAGAAGCTTTTGAGAGGCTGGTTTGAGAGGAATATAGCGAGTGGAACGCCCACAGGCGTTGAAGTGCTTCAGCAGCGTTTCCTCGTGGACGCGCACGCGGCTTAGCTGAATAGTTGTTTAGCCGACGGTAGGGATTCGCCTCCCCGACGCAACCGCGCGTACGCGTCGTCGTCAAGGCGCATCTCAACATCAGTCACAGATTGCCAGTGGCTCGGGGAAGATGCCCGAGTAAGGATCAGTGATGGATTCCACGGGCTGTCATGCCGTTGCGGAACGGAACGCGAGGCGGGCCCGGAGAGTCGGCGAAGCCTGGATTCTGCGCGTCTGCGATCCGTTGAGCATCCGGCCGAGCTTCGGGGATTCTGGGAAAGGAATGTTGTCGGGGCGTACCTGCAGAGCTCGGACTTTTTGCTTCCGCGGATTCAGTGGGCGCATCCTGAGGTCATAACTGAACAAAGCTCCAATCATCTCTTGGAGCCTAATCCGGGGCTAATTGGAATTGGGAGGAGTCGGCGTCGGGGAGTTGGAGAATCAAGAACATCGGGATGGGTGGATTGCCCTCGCGGTTGGCGCCAGGGCGCTTGAGTTGGTTGGAGCAGCGACGCGCCACGAGCCACGCAGTCGACACCACTTTCCACAGTTGCTCGATGTTTGTTTACCCACAATATTAATCAAGCTCGCACGATGGCCCCGGAGGTGGATACGTGGGGCTGGAAGCTTGCGGGAGGGACCAAATATGGGCTGCTGTCCGCGTTCAGCGATAATGAATAATAATGGCGGCCTGAGCGCCCATCTGTGTACATACAGAAACACGCAACACCAGCCAATGGACGAAGGTGGGAGCCCGTGACGGGGGTGTGTCCGGGAACGGGGAAATGTCGGGCAAGACGGACAGCGAGCGCGTACCCTGTCCATCGAAAGCGGGCAGGCGGCGCAGCGGCAGCGAAGTGAGAGGCTACATACAGGAGGAGCCTGTAATCAGCCCGCGGCGGGATACCTGGGTCTCGGTCTCGGTGGACTAGGCTACCAGTGAGGATGAGGCTCTTGAGCCCCGATGCCGTTCGTCGGTTTGACTCTGGGGCTTCGCGCGCTTGCGAAGAGGAAGAATGGGTCCGCTCCTGGCCGGGGTCGGACTCGTTGGCCTCGGAGTCGAAGAGCAGGCAGGTCTTCTCGCGATTAGATTAGGCCACAGACCCGTAGAGCGTCTTCTCCTCGCTGGACGGAGTCGGGGACTCTTCAGTAGAGGCAGACGCAAGCGATAGTACACCGGACGACGCTGTCTCGTTGCCTCTGAGTTTGGTTGAGACTCTGCCTTTGCTCTCGGTTTCTTTCGCTTAGTCAGGCCGAACGAACGGGACGATGGAGGCCGCGGCGGAGATGCCGAGGAACGCCGACGTAGGCGAGAGCGAGGCGGAGAGGTCGACTGAATGCGCGTTGCCGGCAGGTCAAGCGACGTCGCGTCGGATGGGCGGAACTCACACGCATGTTGTCGGTTGCGGAAATTTGGGCAGCCGTGGGCGATGCTAGACTGTACGTTCGGGGATACTGGCGATGCACTGGGCAGGACTGGCTACCGCAGCGACAAGGAAAAAATCAAGTGGGCTGGAAGAGAGTATCAAGTGGATTTTCGGGGCCAGGCTTTGCGACAGAGAGTCTGATGGCGGTGCTTTGTTGCTTTCGCGACGTGCACGGAAGGAAGCTGAGCTCGTTGTATAGCACGGCGTACTTACTATGCACCAGAACGAGGGAACACCGAACAGAGATGGCGGGCGGAGGACAGAGGGAAGAAAAGCTGGGATGAACGAATATTCCGTTGAAAAAGCCGTAAGTAGACGCAACACGGCAACGGTGCCAAGTTTCCGTTCGCGGGCATGCGCATGCCGTTTTCGAGGCGATTTAGTCGGGACGAGGACGGTGAGGGAAGGATGGAGCAGGGAGGGCGGCCACTGTCTGTGGCGATGGCGGAGGGAGATGGATTTTGGCTCATTACTCCAGGGTTGCCACCGTCGCGTGCCTCAATATCCGAATTTGGACGTGTCCGAATCGGGACAGATCTGGGGTGCATCTTGATCTCGGCAACCACACCTGGCATAAAATGAGTTCCCACCAGTTGGTCGTCTTCGCCCACCCTCCGTCCCGCCTCGACGATGAACTATTCCGTCCCGCGCGCGCTACCCCCCTCTGCTTCCGACGCGTCTCCCTCGGGCTCCCCCACTTCCTCCATCCTCTCCATCTCCCCGTCCTGCGCCAGTCTGTGCAGCACCCGCAGCACCTGCTCAGATCGCAGCCTCGAATCCACCAGCAGTCTTGTGGTCGACATTACTATAAGACCAAACGAGCATCTTGCAATTCTGCTCCCCAGACAGCGGTGGAAGGTAAGCACCAACATCGACGCGTCTTGACGTGCCACCCTCTGACGCGTTCCCTCAGCCGGACAACGACGCGGCCCACTGCGACAACTTTGACTGCCGAACGCCCTTCAACCTCGTTGAGCGGAGACACCATTGCCGCAAATGCGGCGGCGTCTTTTGCCAACAATGTTCAAACAAAGCCACGCTGCTACTCGATACGACCAAGCTTGGCTTCATACACCCCCCGCGGGGCATGCCGTTGGCCGCTTTCGCTGGACCCGAATCCCCTTTGCGACCCGCACGGGTCTGCAAGGACTGCTACGACCAGATTCATGGCTTGCGTCCCTCTCCCCCATCACCCATTGTCCGCCCACCGCGTCGCCCCGCATCCATTATTTCATCCCCCATGCTGCTCTTCAAATCTCCCACCATTTCCCCTGCCCCGTCCGCTCCTTCATCACCGCCATCGCGTTGCGACTCCCCGTTGGCCATGAGCATTACCAGCGACGTCGACTTGGGTCCGTCGCTGACTCGCTCCGCTACGACTCACAGCTCCTTCAGTCGCCCGCGCCGCACCCCTCTCGTTCGCACCTCCAGTTTACCATACCCCGGCGCACCCTCGCCAACTGGTCGCCCAGAGCAGACCTTTGGCGAACTGGCCGCCTATCCGCTGCGCCGTGCTTCGGCCGTTTGCAAGGCAACCGGCGGTGGTCGCTGGTCTCCGGAGCCGCACACGCCTGACCCAGGCATTCGGCTGCCTGTGATTGGCGGCAAAGCGCTGTACGAGCTCGAGATGGAGCGCGAGGAGCTGGACGAGATGAAGAGGAGAAGTAATCCTGTTCTCAAGCATGGTGGTTCGTCGTTTTCGCCTTGGTTATTTCCTTCGCATGCTGACTCGAATTTGCAGCATTCCAAATCCGAGTCGCACATGCTCCCGTCTATGTTCCCGAATCCACCAGCCCCGAGCGGATCTGCGAGCCGCTTGCCACATTTTGATCTCTCCCCCCGCCTCGCATGCGCGCGCGCCCATATCGTTATTGCTGTATATTCGTTTTTTGTCTCTTGCTCCGTCGTTTTCTCTTGATATCTCATCCTCGCATGTGTACCACCACCCAAACATCCTACCATATGCATGTTCCCTTTTATCGTATATACATACTGCATCTTTTAGTCCGACCTAGTGAACACTTCCTCTTCCCCCTTTCGTTGTTCTTCCCCACCCACCCGCCGCGCCACCCCCCGCCGCCTTTGTGCATATCTTGTACCGTAGATGCGGCGTACTGTTGTTGTAGATTGTAGATGGAGTAGTAGGTTCTTGGAGGATGCGGAAATTGTCGATATTTACCGCGCTTTTATCTATCGTGTCTGTCGTCTGTCTGCGCTGCTTGAGCTTGATTCTCAAAAACCATCCATCTGTCGGTGTACATGCGTTCTGTGGGCGCAAAGGGACGCTTCGAACCTGGTGACGAGGTGTGAAGTGAATCGAGGGTAGTTCAGTTGCGATTAGATAGTGTCGAGATAGCCTCTTTTTTTCGGGCGGGTCGATCTTGGCGCCTGTTGCCGCGTCGGCGTCTTAGAGAGGGGATGACTCGACGAGGGAAATATGGACTGCGAGTCAGGGCGCGTATTTGTGGAGGTAGCTTCGATCGCGGGGCGGAGGCAAATTTTGGGTTTTTGGCATTACGCGGCGTGGGGATTGTGGGGGGTGTCGGTGTTGTGGGTCCACGTTTGGCTGTGGCGCAGTCTGCTTTGTTTCCAGACTTCTGTGCCCAGTTGAGCATCGACTTCTTCGATCTTGCGGCAAGTGGCTGCTTCAACTTTGCCAACTTTGACCGGTTGTTGGAGGTGGCCATGGATCGAAGTATTTTGCTTCTCTCGAGAAAGACCCAATGCTCGTGAAATTCACGGCACGGTGTAGACTGGTGTTCAAACGATCAATCCTTCAACCTCGCACCCTCAAACTCGAACAAACTTCAATCGATGAGCGGCGGCACGCGGGGCGCATCAACGATGCGCATGGGTCCTAGGTCCGCCGCACGGTTGCATAAATGTGGGATCGTCCGATGCCGCCGGCTGTGCATAAATTACAGGCGGTCCTTTGCCTCCGGCGAGCCGCCGCGGCCGGGTTTAACGGCTCCGGAGGGAGAATGAAATTGGAAAATAAAATGGAAGAATTCCCCCGCATGCGGGTGATCGATACTCGAGATCGGAGGGGCTTGGACGATGGACCTCGAGTGGTGAGTGCGCTGTGCAAGGTGTCGTTTCATTGGAACCTGCATGAGGGTATGCGGATATGTGCAGTTGTAGACTTGTAGTTGCGTGGCCAATGGCCGCGGCGGACTCTCAAGCTCGCGGGTCGAAGCTTTGAAGCCTTTGAAACGACATTCAAGCCTTCGAGGCTTAGGATACTCCGGCTCGAAGGGACAGCTCTGGGTTGCACGAACTAGATATCGATACTCGCGTGGCAAAGTCAAAGCGCATCACGATTGTGTGGATGTTGTGATGGAGTTGCAGAAGGTCGCCGATCGTTTGTTGGCGGGGCGCATGGCGGACGGAATATTATTCGTGGCAACGGTTTCAAGTTCCCCGACGACGAGAGGTCGAAGCGTGGCGAAGACAGAGGGCTTCGAAAGATCGTAAGACGAGAGGTGAAAACGCACTAGTGGTCGTTGGGTGACGCCTGGAGCCGGTTGGAGGAGAGACTCAAGTCAAATTATCCGAGTAAGGATGCATAAAACATGTAGTTTCAGGTGAGAACGGCGTTTTGAGCCAGTTTTGAAGCCGTGTTTGCACGGTGTGGGCGCGTAAGCCAAGGGCGGGTTGATTCCATCAAGGTCACGCGACCCACGGGAGCCTGCCTCCGAATTTTCGCGTGTCGGGCCATGCTACATCGTTTGGCTCTGCGTGTCGCACGCACCCGCCTCTCGAGCACTGTCCGTCATGCAGGGACCTCCGTAGCAGCCTCCGCGTCGTCGAAGACTGGTGGTGGCCCACCGGTCGCGGGGTCCAGCAAGGCAAAAAGCAAAAAAGCCGCCTCGACTCCTTCGTCGCTGTCTCCCCGACCCGCAGCGACCGTGGCCACCCCGTCTCCGACTCTGAAGGAGCCTCATGTGCCCGTTCGTCCACAGCACGGTCGGCTGACGCAGAAGGCGCGCAAGCTTACTCTAAAAAAATGGGTCAGACCGCCAGCACGCGCGCGGCCAACCAAGCACGCGGCCCTGCGTGCCGAAAAACGCAAGCAGCGGCTGTCCCGCGCACTGGACGACCCGACTGCGCGCGTCCCGCGCTTCCGAGTGGGGTTCCACGTCCTCAAGCATTCGATGCCGTTGCGGAAGGGACGAAGGGGCCAGTTGTCCAAGGAGGCACGGACAGCGCTAGCGCAGAAGGGACTTCTCCAGTCGAGGCGGAATAGGAAGCGGTTGGGTCGACCGGATATCTCTTTGGAGTCGCCGCGGAGGTGGAACCCCGCCTTGAAGGAGGGTGTTTTGCCGGCGTACGACGAGGCGCTCAAGTTGATACGGAAGGACGCGTGGGATGTCCGGAAACAGGCGCAGGCGCAGCGGGCAGAGGTCAAACGCGTGCATGAGCTGTTGTGCGTTGAGGATGAAGGTCGCGTCGAGGGCGCAGAGCGACTGGCTTTGGAGACGCAGCTGGAAGAAATGCGCAAGAAACTGCACATTCTCGACGTACAAAGTGAAGTCAACCTTCCCGAAGTGCGTTGGAGTGTGGCAAACGGCATGAGTGCGTCCATATTTTCTTCTCTGATTTCGCCCTCTAACTCTTGTTTCATCTTCAGCCGACATGACCATCCCGTCCCACCGACATCTGCTCGAGCAACGATGGCGCAAAGACGGCGACCTCGACCTGCTCATGGAGCGTCTCCACCAAATGAACGTTGTCCCCGACGTTCTTCCGCTCATTCACCCGTCCGTCAACCTGCACTTAACGGCACGTCTCATGCCCGAACATTTCGACTCGCTCATGCGCCGCAACCGCGCTCTACGCGGCGTCAACACATTCAAGGAGGTCATCCCGGGCAACTATCTTACTCCCAAACAGACGCGTGTGCCCCCAAAGCTCTACGCGAACGTGTTCCATACCGACGTTCGGTTGTACACAATGATCATGGTCGACGCTGGTATGCTCTTCTTGCAAGAATGTGTGTTGACTCTCAACAATTCGTAGACGTTCCTGATCCTGACAACGAAACTTACACCACATTCTTGCATTGGATGAAGTGTGTTGCCTTTTTTTCTGCTCGAAAGCGCAGCTGACAGTGGTGTAGACCTAATATTCCGCTTTCTGCGACCCACTCTGGCCGTATTCCTTTTCTCAACACGCACACGAAGTACGTGCCGCCGCATCCTCAACGCGGAACGCCGTACCATCGCTACGTGACCTTGCTGCTCCCGCAACCGCCCCAGCCCGGCTTCAAGCAAGTTTTCCGTCCAACATTCGTGCTCAATTTTCTAACAACCCGGCAGATACAACCGCAACACGGAGGCGCTCATGACACAGCGTCAAGCAGAGCTGACCGAGGCAGCCGAGGACGCGGCACGTGCATCCGCGACCCAAACCGCCGTCGAGGAAGCCATGTCCGGCAACGGACGAATTCTGCCCCGCCGCAGCCACCCGACGCACCCCAACGCGCAGCTCGCTGCCACCAAGGAGCCCCTCGAATCTATCACGACTATTTCCGCGTACCTCGACATTCCCGAGCTCTCTTGGGACGAGCGGCGCGGATTTGACGTCCGCGCGTTCATCAAGCAGTACGGGCTCAACGCTGCGCATGGTGGCGGCGCGCATATGTTCCGCGAGGTTTGGGATAAGGACGTCGGCGCGGTTTATCGCTACGATTTGAGTGAGTTTTGCTCCTCCTGCGGAGCGGCGCGTTCTTTCGGCAGGGTGCTGATTTGGTGTGCTTTCTTTTTTCAGAACAACCGCAACCCGTCTATGGCCGTCCGGGCCAGTTGGAGAAGAAGGAAGAGCCCAAAATTGCCAAGCGGCGATACAGGGACATTATTGGCGAAGCAAAGGCTGCCGCCGAAGCAAAGGCCGCGGCGGAAGCCGAAGCTGCTGCTGCCGCCGAAGCACAGGCTCGAGCCGAGGCAATCGCCGCGACGGCCGCCCGGACTGCGAAACTGCGCTTGAGGAGGAGGGTGAGGCGCGCTGCTGCTGCTGACAATGTGAAGAGCACTGCGCCCGCTGCCGTCGACGTCGCCGAGAGCACTTAGAGTTCGTAGCACGCACACAAAGGAAATATATCATTAATCTCATTTTTCGTAGTCGTCAATTTGTCAAGACGCCGGAGCTATTTAGCCTCTCCGTATTCTTGTGGCGCACGCTTCCGTGCAAGAGACTTTCATAGTTTGGTGTCGACCCGCGGAGAACGACGCGGCATACCTACATACAATAACAAAGAGACGACGACAATATCTGATAGGTATACACCTGCGGAGCGCTCGCGTCCATGCAAGAGACGTTCGTAGATTAACTGGTTCCGCGGAGAACAATATGTCTTCCCAGATTGGCAGACTGCCTGAAGTGGACCCGGGGCTGTCGTCCACGCAGACAGTAAATGGAACCAGGAAGATGCGAAGAGACGATTCGGACGCCACTGACCGGAAGACGCGTCGGACGCGTTTAACTCCTCGGCTTGAGGGTTTCTCCCGACAAACAAGAGAACGGGGCTTGCGGGGAGTGGCGTTGGCACGGCACGGCCTTCCGTCGCCCGTCGGTTGAGGCTGCATGACTTGAGAAGAACAAGTCGAAAGCAAGTGCAAGCGCACTGACAGAAACATTAATTAGCCCATCGACAAACCTCAACCCCGTTTTGTGCTGGGTTTGTTTTCCTCGGTCGATGTGTTGTAAGCCGCGTGTTGTTGTTGAACTTGCTGTTTGTTGGGATCGACACGCTAAGCAGCTATAGCGCGCTAACGCGACGCTACTTGGCGAAATGGGAGATACGCGGCCGCACGCCGTGCGCGAGCGCTCATCGACGCGTATTGCCGGTGTCATCCCGGTCAACTTTAAAATTAAATCATTAACGCCGCGTGGAGGGAACAAAGAGACAAAGAAGGCGATCTCGGGGCGGGGAGCAGCGGCGCAGCCCTGAGGGCTGAGCCCTGCTGGTTTATAACTCCAGGCGCCGAGATGAACGCGGGAATGGGAAGCGCTCTTTCCTTCGGAAAGCATCTCAGACGCGGAGGTTGCGTCAAGCCTAGATATCATCCCTACTCGAGATGAACAGCGGATAGGAATGAGCAGGAGATCGGGCGGCGCTGTGGTGCACCGCACCCAATTAACAGCAGCATCCTTGGATCGCGGAGATGGTAGCGCTCGTGGAGAGCTTCTCCCTTGAGTTGGATACATTGTCATGTCTCTTTGACTGACCGAGCCTATGAGCTGCGAGCGCACTGGCAGGGCGCCACCGTGCAGTACGAAGAACGAGCCAACGAACATACGAGTCGGGTGCGACAGATGCGGGTGTTGGATGGATTTGGACTCGGTCATTCATAAAACTGAAGAATCACAGCTGTTCGGGGAAGACGTGGGTATGCCTAGATAGATTTCTCCAGCGGGAAGCCTCAGGTGGCAGGCCGCGAAAGGTCCAACTGTACGCGGAGTCGCCACACGGTCCCGGCGGCTCATAGCCGGCCTTGCAGCGCATTATGTCAAATGTCATAGTCGCCTGGCTGATTTCTGCAGCCTCGAGGCACGACGTTTCTTCTGGGATCAGCGCGAGGTCAAAGGCGCCAATTGGCGGAGGCTTTCTCCTGCTGGCGTGGGCCAGATGGGGAGGGCCTTCGTGACGCAATGCGCGGCGATTAGGGTGCTGAACGGAGGTTGTTTGTCCCCGATATGCATGATGCGTCGCGTCGAAGAGAGACAGCCAAAGCTGCCTCATCGGGAAACGGCATTCGCAGGCGCCAGGGCAGCGCGGGAAGCCATCGTAGTGTCGCACGAGGTGCATCTGCTGTAAGGTGGACGAGAGCTGGGAACGCCATCATGGCCGGATCATCGTACACACCAAATATTCAACGCTCGCGGCCCAAAAAGGCAGATCTGGTTTGTTCCCGGGCAGCGATTGCGGCGCATCTTAATCTCATCGGGATAACGGGCATCGCCGTTGCAGTCTCTCTCTCGGCAGTGTTGTTGACATCGCACTTCCGATGCGAGAGGCGGAGCGGAGAACTGCAGAATCCTTACCATGGATAGGCAAGACCAGAGCGGAAGTCCGAGTCGGGGAATACGGGAATGAGCCCATAGCCTCTGGCTGCCGCTATTAGTTGCGGCAGTGAGCGGCATTCTAGAATAAGGACGAGGAAATGGGCTTGCCGGAGAAATAGCGCAGGGAGAAGGTAGGCGAAGAATGGTAGTTGATCTAGCTCGACTTGGCTGAGCTGTTGTTGTGTGTGTGATGCGATGGAAAGTGTCTGCGGGAGAACATGTCAATTGACCACCAACTTCGATTTGCGCCGCGGATTTGGCAACCGAACAACGGCCTAGGTCGTGTGCTAGCGGGCACCAACGACGCGAAGCAAATAAACTTTCGTGCCAGGGGCCCTGTGCTCGCCCGAAAAAGGATAGGCGGGGCCCCAAGCGGAAGTTACGTGTGGGCGCAGAAGCGATCGGGCTTCGCTGTCAGACAGACTGGCGCGAACTCAAACAGGTAAACGAACATAGGCCATGGGACGCGACGCGTTAGGGAATTCCGTGGACTTAAAAGGCACGAGGGCGCATTTGGGAAAGATCGCAGGGCGTGGGTTGCCAGGGGCTAGAGAACCAGGACAGCGTGTTTTCTGCGCGGAAGCAGGTCCATGAAGTGAAGACTGTTACTGTACAGCGCCGGAGTACCGCCAAAACTGCTCGAGGACACTGAGAATCATGCCGTGTTCGAACTCGTCGACGGCGGCATCCCGGCCCGAACCTGAAGGGACTCCACTTGTCAACGGCAACGTCCAAGTGCGACTGCGGCCGACGATCCGGGTAAGCGTGTCGACTATTCGGGTCTCGAATAAGCCCGGACCGTCGCTGGGAGGCGGAAGATCGTCCGAGGAAGCGAACAGAAGATGGAGGACGGTGCATAGATAAGATATGCTGTCCTTGCGCGCAAGAGACCTGACGCGGCCGAAGTGCGTGTTGGTTTCGACATCGCGGTCTGGCGAAAAGAGGCTTTCAAGATGGGCGACAGCGATGAGCGCAAGTGTGCCTCGGAGGTTGTGTTGGAACACTGAGGATATCGATATCAATGGAGTGAGTAGGCTCTGAAATAACCGGAGCACATCGGGTCGCAGATCGACCGGCAACGACTCCGTGGGTCGCAGCGGAAACAGATGCCCAAGATAGCGATTGCATAGTGGAACGAACGACGCCAGGATCGGCGTGAACAGCGAAGAAATCAACGAATCGAGGAGCTTGTTCATGAGAGACGACACCGCCGTCGTCTTGCGCACGAGAATCGGGAGAGCAGACGAGAGCACTTGGAACACGACGTCGGATGGATTTTGGAGCATGGTCGACTGGGATTCGACAGTCAATTCGGAGGCGACTAGTATGGGCTGAACGACGCTGGAAACAGCGCCGAGAACGAGCTGGGTGGTGCGCAGAAGTAGTGATCGTTGTGCGGTTGTTGCCTCGGCTGGAGTCAACGCAATCGCGATTTGCTGAAACGAGGACAGACTCGAGAAGAGAGAATCGGAGTCCGGAATGGACGAGATCGTAGAGACTGAACGTAAGAAAGGGAATGGATCCAACACGCAGCACTCACGGACACTCTCCAGACTGGGTCGCGTCTCTGCGATGCCCTTCTTCTTCGGTTTCTTCTTCGCCGACTGGCCGTTGTTCGGTGGAGATTCAGTTGGCGGAAGCGCCGCAGCTGGTATCCTCTCTGGCCACACGTTGCAAATGAACATCGAAGGGAAGAAGCACTGCGCCTCACTGATTCGCTCCGCGTCGTATTTCAGCCTCAGCGCAGCCAGTTCACTCTCCAGTGACAGCGCATGCGTCTTCCATGATCCATCGGACGTTGGGGCGGCCGGCTGCGACGACGCGAAGACCTTTTGCAACTGCAAGACGTACGCTGGCGAGTAAATCAGGGAAAGCGCACGGAAAGCTTGCACTGGGGATCCTTACACACGCAGGACACGTTGGCTGGCTTGAATTTCAACGCAGTCAAGGCCTATTCGTGGTCAGAAACGCGCTAGCACGACGTGAAATCGCACAATTGCAAGACGTAGACGGTCGGCGTTGGTGGTCATCATGGCGAAAAGCAAGTGGCGTCGGGGTGTGATGGATCCCAACTTGACCTGATACAGCCATGAAGGCGCTCGAATTCTACAGTGGTATCGGTGCGACGCTGTTGGAAACGAACCACTTTGGTCCTTAAAGGGCGCAGGTGGACTCCATTTGGCCCTGGAGCGCAGCGGTGTCCCAGCAACAGTCACTCACGCGTTTGACTGGGACCAGAATGCTTGTGCTGTATATTCTGCCAATTTCGGAGCAGGAATTGCGAGAAAGGTGGGAGGAGGTTCGTCTCCCTCTTTGGCACAGACCTCAATGGTGGCTAGACAGACATATCCACGCTCTCTGCCGATTCTTTGGCTTCGTACGACGCGTCACTGTGGCTTCTTTCTCCCGCTTGCCAACCCTATACCATGCTTAACCCTCAAGCCAAAGGCGCGCTCGACCCACGCGCCCAGTCTTTTCTCCATCTGATTCAAGAGGTGCTGCCTGAACTGGCCGCACGGGGCGCGCATCCGACGCATTTTCTGGTGGAAAATGTCGCGGGCTTCGAGGTTCGCCCGTCGGAGCAGCCTGTGTATGTCCTCATAATCGCAGGCATCTACGACGCGGAAAATTCTCATCTCGACCCTCCAAAATCTCGGATACTCAACAGTCGAGCTCCTCTTGACCCCGTTGCAGTTCGGGATCCCCAATTCCCGACTGCGCTATTACTTGCTCGCAAAACGGGCACCCCATTCTTTCTCTGACTGTGCAGCTCGTGAGCCTTTGTGGTCCATACCGTGCATGGAACCGGTAGCACATGTGGATGAGCTTCGTCAATATCTGGACTCCGAACCAGATGAGCGCTGCACGATACCCGACAGAGTGCTCGTCAAGTGGGGACGTTTGTTTGATATCGTTCTTCCCTCCGCGCGGCGTACCTGCTGCTTTACTCGGGGTTCGTTCGTCTGTACATTAAACCAATACGCTCACACTTTCAGGTTATACGCAGCTCGTCGAACGTGCTGGATCGATACTCCAAATGAGTGAATCTCTCGATGTGCAGGTCGCCTTCTTGTTAGGTTCCCTTCCTGACGTCGATTCCAGACAACGACCGTCTTCGACACCTTCCTTGCACAGAAGGCCGAAGACGCCGTGCGAATGTTGGACCCATTGCGTCTCAGATATTTCTCTCCGGACGAGCTCCTCCGAATTTTCGCGTTCCGGCCCGTTTCCGGCGACGCTCCGGCATTCGTTTGGCCGCCAGGTCTCTCGCGCAAAGTGCAGTACCGGTTGATTGGAAACAGCGTAAACGTTCGTGTAGTCGAGGAGCTCATTCGGTACTTGTTTCGTGAATCGGAGCCGGCGCTCGCGATCGGCAAGTGATGACTGCACTTGTGATCATGTACACAATCAACGGCTTGCACCATGACCACCAACTTCGACGCGTCCAAACACTATCCTTGGCCGTGGGCGCATCCCAGCTTCGGCTATGAGCCACCGCCGTCTTTTCAAGGCTCTTGGCTCGATGCTGATTGGAATTCGGACGATAGCTCAGACGACTATGTCCCTAGCTCTTCAAGTTCCAGCTCGTCTGGATCCAGCGACTCCGATTCCGATGTCGACTCCCAAGTCAGCAGCGACGAAATCCAAGCTATCTTGACCTTCAAAGACATCGCCTCTCACCCTTGGCCCGTCTCCCCGAACGACTGGGAAGAAAAACGCGAAGATTTCCCTCGGCGAATCGCGCAGCTCGTCGCCGCAGAGCAGAGAGCCGCGGCAGCTTACGACCCCGATGAGGTGGTCGCGTTGATCACCCAATTCTACCAGCTCCTCGCAGACATGGGCCATTGGGAGCCAGAGCACATCGTGTATCCACCACATCAAATCGACATTGCTCTTGCTCGAGAGCTGGGCTTCGACAAAAACGTCATTGCGCTCATGCAGAAACTCCCATATGTCGTCCCCGACGTTGCGGACCGAAGGGACCTGCTCTACAACACCGGTTTCGCCAACTTCACGCAAGAATCGGACCTCAGAGAGGCGCGAAACCCGTATCCCTACCAATATCTCGAGCATTGCGGACCGCTCGATCCGTGGTTGCTACCTCTCGTGTTGCCCTGGCGGGACGGCTGGCACGTCATGCTTGACACCAAGCTCGGCGTCGTACGAGCATTTCCCTGCGATTTTCACCGTCCCGAGAACATCGAGTTCATGCGATATGTTGGGCCACTGGACCCGGAGGACAACAACTCGTGGCGACGCGTGCCTACGGTCCCTGCCAATGTGTACTTCAACACGCTCATCAAAGCCTACCGCTCGCTCGTACGGCTTCCAGTCATCGAACCCTTCTTTAACGACCCAGCTGAGCCACGGACCGTCAACGACAACAGTCCGTATTGGACCGAGGCGAGTATCTCCGTGTCCCTGGTTTGTTTTGTATGCTCAAGTTGCGCCACAGGGACGCAGGCTGCAGAACGCCTTGGTGGAGTTGTACAACGAATGCGGATGGCCAAACGAATGGCGGCGCGCCGAGTTCCTTCAAAAATGGGCAGAGAGAAAAGCTGAAATTAAAGGAGAGACAAGACCAGCGGCAAAAACGAGGAAGCTCAAGAGTAGATAGCATGAACGAAGACATATACAAGCCAGTGGCGGCGAAATCTTCGTGAGGCTGTTGGAGTCGGAGTTCTTCGCATGAGGTCGGGGTGCGGCGCGTGTTCATAGTCGGCGGCGAACTACTAGTAGAACAGCAGAGGTTGGTCGTTTTCGCAGTTGACCTGTCGGGGGTCGAGGTTTCGGTGCTGTAGATACGATTAGCGCCGCCGCTCCACGAAAACCAGCACCCTTACACGTCTCGGGAATACCGGTGAACAGTGTTTCGTCGTGTCTGCGAAGTAAGGAAGTATTTCGGGATGGCGGATGTCTTCAATCGGGTTTGGCGCCTGGCCACGGTCTGCACGGAGGTGCCGAAAGCATTTGAAGTTCGTTAACGACCCGGAACTGAATTCCACAGCGTAATGAAACGCACCGGATGTTGCACACGTAGTCCTGGGCCCACAACAAATGTATTTCCTCAGATAGACAACGAGCAGAATTCAAGCTCGAGTGGCACGAACGGCCAGTGACACCATAGGCCCTCACGTTCTTCTTCAGTTCTCGAAAGCGGTAGACGGACTTTGTGGGAGCAGTGAGCTCGAAGAAGACGAGCGGACGAAAGACGTGCGGCAGGACGATGGAAGTCGAGAGCAAGAAGTGTGGCCACCTCGTGACTTTGCACTCTTGTTTTCGTTCCACCATGGACCGCAGAAAGAATTGATACATTCGCAAGCACAGAACCGCAAGGACAGAACCAGAACCGCAAAACCCTCTCGCACACACCCGCAACCCTTTTCCCCACTGCATGACCCAACCATCCTTCGGACGATGATCCTCCAAAATCCTAGTCTTCTTCAACAGACGCGACGCCACAAGACCCAACCGCACCTCCGAAGTTGATCCTGCAAACCCGAAAGAAAGACAGGACCAGTGGATAGTGGTGTCGAATCGCGACAGTGCACCGCACTGCGCGTCGTCGAATCATCCGCGTCGAAGACCCAAGAACCAACGGAACACATGGGCTTCTTCGCGGACAAGTCGATGGCGCGTCCAGAGTCGAGAAGAAAGAAAAGAAAGTGAGCTCGCATTCCTGTTCGTTCGTCAACCAATGAATGCACTTAGAAAAGAGAAAGGGATCGGGTGCTTCTCTGCTTCGGGCTTGGACTTGAGGCGTCGCAATCCTGAAAGCAGTGAACGACGACATGAACAACGAACGAAAGACGAATCCACTCCTTGCCTGGGGCGGGAGGTTGCGATCCTCGCCAATCCCAGGCAGCGCAAGAAAGAAGAAGAAGAAGAAAAAAACCGGAGCGCGTCACAAGCGGTTGCGAGCCGGCCCGTGGCCCTGGCTGGGAGGTCGCGATCCTCACCAGTCCCAGAGCAGCGCGAACGTACCAGACAGAGACGCGTCAAGAGCGGTGGCAATCCGCTCAAGGCGATGAGCCGGGAGGTCGCGGTCCTCACCAAACTCAAAGCAGCGCCGGACAAGACGACCGAATACGCCTCAGGAATGGTTGCGGGCCATTCCTGGCCTTGGCTGAGAGGTCGCGATCCTCGCCAGTCCCAAGGCAGCGCAAGAGTCGGCGCGTCGGGATGGTTGCGATCCAGTCCCGGCCCCAGGACCACGAGGTTGCGATCCGTCGCTCGTCCTGGGAGCTGCGCGTGCTAGAAACAGTCAGGCGCAAGAGGAGAAAAAAAAAAAAACGGGAGAGCGCGTCAGGAGCGGGTGCGAACCACTCCTGGCCCGGGGCCGGGAGGTCGCGGTCCTCGCCACGCCCAAGGCAGCGCTGATAAGAAAAGGAGGGGAAGAAGAAAGAAAAGGGGAAGAAGGAAAAAGAGTGTCCTCGTCGCCTCGCCAAGCGCGAATCAAGCGAAAATGGGGAGAGAAGGGGAAACAGTGAAGATGGAAGCGGGAGAATCGACGAGGGAGCGGGGGACATGGGAGGAAGGAAGAGAAACACATGGCACGGTGCTCACCTCCCGCTCGACGCGAACCTCGACGTTCTTGGGCTTGGCCGTGGTCTTCTGCGCGCGCTTGGTCTTCTTCTGGTCGGCCTTCTTTCTGTCGAGGATGACAGGGGCGCGAACGGGGGCGACGTGGGCGAGCGCGAAGATGGCTTTGGCTTTGTCGAGGACGGTGTCGAACTTGGGGGTTGGGAGTTGAGCGGCGCCGCGTTTCTTGTTCTCGAGCTTCTTGTTGGTGCGCTTGAAGTCGGCGCCGACGAGGGTGGAGTCGGAACCGCCGCGACGGTGGGCGGGCTTGGGGGCGACACCTGCGCGGTCACCCTTGGCACGGAAAATGGAAAAGCACGACATCACTGGGGTTTTGAGAGCGTTTGGGGAGTGGGGTCCGCGGATGGATGGTGGGGGTACGAGTCCAAGAGCAGATGGAGTCACGCTCGTTCGAGGAGGCTGTTCTTAAACATGTAGAACGCGGACCACGTCAACACGTGAAAGTCACGTGCACCGCGTCAGAGCCTCCTGAACTGCTCTCGAGCAAAAGGCACGCAGCGTGTCGACGCACGGGCTACACCAGAGAGCCGCCACTGGTTCCAAGTTCGAAGTCGTCTTGATCTCAAGCATAAACAAAGCATTGCGGACCGAAAGGACTGCCAGTCAAGCAAGGCGTTTTTATTGCTCTGTCATTCACGTACATAACATGCGATAAGATCCAGCTATTAGCATCCAATGCGCGAGGTGCCAAGAGCAATATCGTCAAACCAAACTATTGCACGAGAGTAATCAGCGAATCGGTCTTCCAACGACAAGATAAAAGCGTACCAGTCTGGGGGTCATCGCCGTATGCTTCCCATCCAACACCAAAGTTCTACGCGGACCCATGAGCCGGAGAACACAAAGAAGCCAAAAAAAAAACACCCACCTGTGGGTTCGGAATGAACGAAGATCCCCAACGCGTCTGCGGGGTCGTGCAGCCGAGCACGGCCGAGCCGTTGAGCCAGGTTTCGATCTGGCCAGTCGTCCGCGAAAGATGGAACTCGATGCAGTACCAGGTATCGGCACCGATAACGACCGACTCGGCATCGAGGTCGGGGCTACCATCGGGCATAATAGAGTCATCTGGAAACGAAGATTAGACCCAGTTGGAGCTTCAAGTGGGTAGTTGGTTCTGCTGACCACTGGCGCGGTTCCATTCCAAGACGGTGAACTGTCCCCCAATGCGCAAAGTCTCAGCGGCGGGATCAGCGAACATCACATGCGTGGTGTGGTCTTGAGTGAACGCAGTTTCGAAGTTGCTGACCAAAGAACGAACATCAGCTCCTACTCCCGTGGACTTGTGGACGTGAACTCACGCGTAGTAGCGTCCGTATATATCGGCGCCGCTTCCCAGCGCATCGAGATTGCTCAACCCAAAGAAGACATGATCGTCATAGTCTCCCGCCGAGGTGACCTGGAGCGAGTGTGTTCCCGAATGGGCCTTTGTGGTGACAACTGTCGCCGAGCCGCTCGACTGTGCCTCCACGATCACGCTCCATGCACTGGATAAGGTGCTTTCGAAATCTGTTCCGATGACTCCCGTCGAGCCCGACGGCGCCGATGAGGATGTCGAGGAGGACGAGACCGACGAAGTTGTAGTCGTGCTAGCACTCGAAGAAGTTATGCTGCTACTGCTGCTGCTGCTGCTGCTGATAGTAGTGGTCGTGGTGGAGGCCGTGCCCGGCAAGCACTGCGAATAGCTGACAAGCGTTTCAATTCGTAGCTTGACTGAGAGAAACGATGGCGCATACTAGGGGTTGGAGCTGCGAAAGATTAGTGTTTCAGAACAGAACCGCCTATTACAGTAGCACTTACTAAGTGCAAGTCCATCCAGACGTGCAGGTCGTCGCTCCGCTCCATCCCTACACAATTCGTCAGCCTCTACCCTTCTGCGATAAAGACGACCACGAACCTGACCGCCACATTGTCCGTACGGCTGTGATTGCGCCTGAACCAGAGCGGCAGCGACGAACGCCAAGAGGATCCTGGAGAAAATTGCCATCGTTTTACCGTCGTTTACCGAGCCACTCACGGGCATGCCAAGCTTTATACCGCTCGAATGACCGCCAGCACCGTCACCTGAGACGCTAATAACCGTCCGAGCAATGGGGGATCGTCGGGAAAGAGCGCGCAAAACTTCCGAGGTTTTTGCCGGTTTTACGAACGCGACCCGTCGAGGCGCCGCGACGCGCTGAAACGATGGCGCCAAACGGTGTCGTAGAGTTGGGGCTGCCGCAGGTGCCGTATAAACGGCGAAGATCTTGCGCGCGGCGACAGTTTCGCAGGCGGACGGTCGTCAAGGTTGCGCCGGAAAGAGCCAGGCTCAACTTCGGTAGCGGGGTGCAGCTGACTTCGAAGGCCACTTGCATCCGGCAGCATTCACTGTGCGCTATTTCATCCACATCCGGAGGAAACGCGAACCACCCCCGCTGGCTATTTCCAACTAGATGAAGGACGAAGACAAGAGGAAACACGTGACCAAAAGTCACGCCGTCGAGATCAAGCCTACAAAGATACACAACACCCTAAAATCCACCAGCTTTCCTCCTAGGTGTCTGCGTAATCCGCTGGCCAGCACCAATACCCGTATGCCTCGGCGTTCCCGGAACGATGATCTTCGAACGACTGCTGCTCGCTTGAGCAGCAGCCTCGACCGCTTCAGCGGCTTGTCTCGCAGTCCTACAAAACCGACAGCGGTCAGGTCCCCATCAAGGGAACAAATAGAGGGAAAACGTACTCTTCTCGCTGCCTCGCCATCTCCGTCTCGAGCTCAGCCTTGCGAGAAAACTCGCGGTCCGCATGTCGTCGATTGCCGCGCTCGTCAAAGTTTTTCTCCTTGACAGAGTAAAAGACGGAACCGAGCTCAGCTACAGCGCGGTTTAGTCGAGTTGCAAGAAACAACAACGCAAGAAGAAACACACCAAGCCAGTACGGGTCAATCGAGGTGACTTGCGTCATGTACTCCTTCGAGGTCAAGATGAGCTCGTGGTACACGACATACGCTGGTGTATCTGTGAATGGAGCATTCAGTACTTGTTCGCCGCAACAAACGAGAAAGAAACAACCCACATCCAAGTCCATACAATGCACTCGTCGGATGCAAATGACATGGCAATCCCGAGCGAATATTCACAAATTCGCCGATGCCCTTCGCCCTCGCGGCCTGATGGAAGTATCCCGCCGCGATAGCCTTGCGCAGAACATCAAAGTCCGTTCCGGCCGAGACGAGGGTCATCTTCTGGAAGTTCATAATATCTTCCAGCTGGGTGCGCACTTCCCGGGCTTTACGGAGCAGCTTGGGATGCAGGAAATGTCGCATGGCCCATTCGTCTCGATACCTGCCCCAACGATGATCAATAAAACAGAGCGATAACCAAAACGGAAACGAACCCATGGCTCTTCCACTGAGTGAACACATTCAACAGCGTCAAATGGTCGCTCTCCGGGACGTTAAACTTTTCCCGGGCAGCATCAGCCTCCTCCATGCGCTCCTTGGGCTGATAAAACACACTCGGCACCGAGAGCATCGACACGATGGTCAACATCTCCGCCGAACACCTGTACTCGACCGAGGCGATCAGCATCTTCGCCATCGACGGGTCCATTGGGAAGTCGTTCATCTTGCGGCCCACCGGCGTCAGATCGCCGACGTTGTCCAACGCGCCGAGAACCCAGAGCTGGTACATGGAGTTGAGGATGTTGGACTACGTCGAGCGTTAGCATATTTGGCGATTCGAGTCGAAGAAAGGCGCGTACCTGAGGCGGAGGATCCATAAAATCAAACTCGAGCAGATTCTTGACGCCCAGTCCCTTGAGCAGCAGGACCGTGTTCGCAAGATTCGTCCGTTGAATCTCAGGGATGGTGCTCTCGAACAGCTCATGCATGAAAGCCATCTCGGTGTACAGCCGATAACAGTACCTGGCAGAGGCAGTCAGCAAAGACACATACTCACAGTCAAATAAAGCAAACTGACCCAGGTCCTGTACGTCCTGCACGCCCCTTGCGCTGATTCGCATTCGCTTGGCTGATGGGCGTGATCTGCAACGCGTCCATGCCGACTTTCGGGTTGTACACCTTGAGCTTCGAGTAGCCCGCGTCCACGACGTAGAGAATGCCATCCACTAATACATATATCAGCACGCAGTTCAAACGCCAAAAAGCGAGCGTACCCGTCAGAGACGTCTCAGCGATATTGGTCGCTACGATGACCTTGCGCCGCCCATCGGGTGTCGGGTCAAAGATCTTGGCCTGCAGGTCCGCCGGCATCTGGGAGTAGATCGGCAGCACCGCAAGCGGGATGGGTTCCTTCATCTGCGAGAGACGCTCTACTCATCATCAACACCGATCCAGCGAAGAAAGAAACAGCCGACGTACCCGTGACGACTTGACACGTGATTTCGATATCTTCTTGCCCAGTCATGAAGACCAGAATATCGCCAGGCGGATTCGAGAGGTGGATCTGCAAGACTTGTTTGACCGCACTGTCGACGTAGTCTTCGCAGGGAGACTTTGAATGGAACAACTCGACGGGGAATGTCCGTCCAGGGATGGTGAAGCAAGGTGCGTTGCCGTAGAAAGTCGAGAACTGCAAGCGTCGTCAGTGGAGTTGTTTATTATATGCGGGCTACCAACCTTTTCAGCGTTCATCGTCGCGGAGGTCACGATGAGCTTAAGATCTCGTCTCCGAGAAAGGACTGTAGTAACGTCAGCCGCTACCTAGAAGTCCAAGCTGGAAAACACGTACTCTTCCTCAGCAGGCCCATTAACACATCCGTGTTCAATGAACGCTCGTGCGCCTCGTCGAGAATGATGACGCTATACCGGTCGAGGTCGCCTTCATTCAGCGACTCGCGGAGCAATACACCATCGGTCATGTCTGTCGCTTGTGAGCCATCAGCAGAGAGAACAGCACTGAGAACGTACACTTGATCTTGGTCTCAGCCGTCGTACAATCCTCGAAGCGAATCGCATATCCGACAGTCGCTCCGAGCTTGCACTCCATCTCTTCGCTGACACGCTTGGCGACAGACATGGCGGCCACACGACGCGGCTGTGTGCAACCAATCAGGCCGAACTGGCAGTAGCCGTCCTCGTAGAGGAACTGAGCGAGTTGTGTCGTCTTCCCCGAGCCAGTTTCGCCAATCACGATGACCACTGTGATAGTGTTTAGTCACGTGCGCGCCAGGAACTACTAAACGCACCTTGGTTCTCGCGAATACACTTGAGCAGCTCCTCGCGACTGGCAAACGCAGGCAGATATTCCCGCTGTTCTTTCAGTGTCCGCGTCTTTGCGAAGGAGCTGATACCAGAAGACGTCTTCAAATGACTGGCAAACTGCGATTCGCCTTTGTAGCTGATCGTCTCGCCCTTGGCCTTGGCCTCTGCCTCCTTGCGCTCTTCTTCGGCTGCAAGTAAAGAACAAAGAAAACTTCGTGAATGTCCAGACTCCGAAAAACGGGAAAGCGAATGACGCACCAACAGCCTCCGCCTCTTCGTCCTTGACGCCCATGATATTGCCCAGCGCCGTCCCGCCAATAGCTGCGATTTTCGCCGCAGCCTTGGCGCGCTCCGCCTGTTCACGCTTCTCCTTGACCAGCGCGCTGCCTTTGCGAGAGAACACGGCCATGTCGCTGGTGGGGTCGCGGATGGGGTTGATGGGTGCGAGCTGCTTGGTGTAGACGGTACGGCCGTCGAGGAACGGCGGCTTGATGTCATGGACCATGACGTGCACGGTCGATTCGGACTCGTCCTCAAAGTCTTCGTCGACGCCCTTGCGCGTTGCGATACCGGAAGTGACCATGCGGTTGGCTTCCCAGAGGTCGTTGTCCGCGTTCTACGGCAGAGTAAGGGCAGTCCTCAAAGACAAGAGATATGACGCACGTATTGGGCTTGTTTGGCCGAGATTCGTTTCTGCAATAGTGGTCAGTATCATCGAGTAGCAAAAAAGAGACGGCATACCACTTGTTTAGTGGCGATCTCCGCGTTTTTTAACGCGCTGAGATCTTCATACTGTGCCAACGGGTTGTGTTCCTCGTCGCCAGCAATCCCACCCTCCTCCGCACCAGCATACCAGTCTCGGTCGAGACGAATCTGCTCTTCCTCCCATTCCCGCGCATCAAGACCGAGAGCATTATCGGGGCTCCCTTCGCGAACATTTCGCGGGGTAGCATCCCAACGACGACTGCCGGCGCTGCCCCAGCCAGACCCGTCGTCGCCTGAGCGTCGAGGTGTGGAGTCCCAGCCCACGTTTGGAACACGGACGCTCGGAGCGTCGCCGTTGCCATTGCCACGAACAGAGCGCGGTGTGGAGGATTCCCAGCCGCGCTGCTGGTTGTTGTCTGACTCGCGTCGTCCGCCCCAGCCTCGGTCTCGTTCTCGATCACGATTAGAGCGTCTTTGGAAGTCGCCGAGGCCTTTAGGAGCGTCTTCTCGTCGTTCATTAGCGGCGGTTATGCCCTCTGCTGTCGTTCAGAACGAGTCAAAAAGCATAGCGAAGAACAACATACCTCGTTGTTTCTCTTTATTCCTTCTATGCTCTTCTAGCCGTCGACGAGCAATATCGGAGATACCACCAGGATGAGACGGGGTTTCGGGGCCGCGCTGACGCTGATTGTCGCGGACGGGCAGGCTGGGGACTAGATAGCTCATTAGTGCTTTGGCGAATGAGCTCAACGAGCGTACCCTTGAAGACGGGCTCGTTTCCATTGTCTAGCCGCGGCTTCTTGCGGCTTCCATCCGAGTCTCCTAGGGCAGCGGCTGCTGCTGCTCGTTTTTCCTGCGCGAGCCGGTCAAGCCCTAGCACCGAGGCACGGGGAGTCGGTGGTTCGAGTGGTTTCGCGGGTTGTTTGAATGTATGGCGCTGTCTCGCAGGTCAGATGAGAAGGGACCGCTCTGGATACTACGCACTATATCCGGCCTTATGAGCCCTCCAGGCCGCGCTGGCGGTGGCTCAAGCACATCAGAGTCGTGCACAGTTATGCCTGCCACAGGTTTCGGAGCCAGCCCTTTTTCGTGGAGCGCAATCTCCACATGGATTTCGCCTAGGAAAGAGTCTTCGAATTTTCCGAAAGTGCGCGCCGCTGCGTTCTTGTGTTAGCGCCAGAGGAAAATTTGCGGAGAGGCCGCACCTGTGATGAACTCTGGAAGCGAGCTGCTCTTTGCGATGTCTGTTACCCGCTGGGCCAACAAGTCATTGGGGTTGAGTGTATTAAGGGCCCGAGAGAGCTTTATTGCGAGCTGGTGGTTGAACTCTTCCGTCGACATGACGGGCGGAGACAAGATCGTCACAAACGCTAACTCTGCTCTCGCCATGGACGTGGACTCGGAGCCCACTACTTACGCACTCCCGCCTCCGAGTATCCCCGAGGTCCCCGCACCGCCCGACGCGTACGATGACTTCAGGGACACCCAGACGCCCATTGCAATTGATAATGGCGCGACCACACTGCGTTATGGATTCTGCACATCTGCAGCACCGCGCTCGGCTCTCAACGTCATCTCGAAATACAAAGAACGGCGTACCAACAAGCCTCTGCTGCTACTGGGCGACGCAGTGGATATCGAGGGCGGGGCAAAAATCCAGGCACGGACACCTTGGGAGGCCGATGTGTTGCTGAATTTCGACGCCTTGGTGGGTTTTCTCTCATGTCCTCGTTTGGTCTCAACGACGCAGGAAAATGCGCTAGATTGTGCGTTCATTCAGCTCGGAATCGACGCGTCGACGGTCGACCACCCGATCATCATGTCTGAGCGACTGTGTTCGCCGATGCATTCGCGGTCGAGTGCGTTAAGTTTCCTCTCCAAATACTCAACTGACACCTTCCAGTGACCTCCGAGCTGCTCTTTGAGCAGTACAGGGCACCCTCCGTTACGTATTGCGTCGACTCCGTCATGTCTTTCTACCAAAACCACGGACCGAACAACGACGGACTCGTCCTATCGTTCAACACCGCGTCCACATCCGTCATTCCCGTGCTAGCCGGCAAGGGCATCCTGAGCCACGCGAAACGCATCCCGTGGGGCGCGTCCCAGTCCGCCGACTACCTCCTCAAACTCGTCCAGCTCAAGTACACAAACTTTCCCACACGAGTCCTGCCCGCGCAGGCACAGTGGATGCTACACAACTTCTGCGAGTTCGCAGTCGACTACCCCGCCCATATCCGCTCCCTCAACTCGATATCTGTGCTCCAGGGTGCGGACAGGATCGTCCAGTTCCCGTACGCGCTTCATCTCGCGGAGGAAAAGTCCCCAGAGGAGCTGGAGCGTATCGCAGAGCGCCGACGGGAACAGGGCAAGAAATTGCAGGAGATGGCAGCGAAGATGCGCACGGAGAAGTTGCTGAAAAAGGAAAAGGATCTGCAGTACCTCTTGAATCTGCGCGAGGGCAAGGCGGAGGACTCCAAACGGGAATGGACAGTAAGTTGGCCTCTGTTCTAATATCACGACCCTAATACTTGCAGTACAAACTCCAGACCGAAGGCTTCGACGACGATGCGGCCCTCGACGACGCGATCAAGCGACTCGAGACTGACCTCCGGAAAGCGCGCAAGAAGGAGGCGGCGGATGGCGAAGAGGCAGAGGAGCCGACATACCCTCTTCTGGAGGTACCCGACGACCAGCTCGACGAGGAGGGCTTGAAAGAGAAGAAAAAGCAGAAACTGCTGAAGGCAGGCTCTGATGCGCGAGCACGTGCTCGGAAGGAGAAGGAGCGCGAACGCGAAGAGCGCGAACGGCTCGCTCGAGAGGAAGAAGAAGAGCGGCAGGGTGATCTCGGGGGTTGGGTCCGCAAGATGCGTGCGGAGCAGGAGGCTCTTATGACCAAAATCAAAGAGCGCGAACGGCGAAAGGCCGCTCTTACCGACCGCAAGAGCGCTGCGGCTCAAGCACGCATGAAGAATATTGCCAGTCTTGCCGCGGATGAACGCAACATGCCCAAGAAGAAGCGGAAAGGCAACGGCGGTATGCATTAGTCCTCACTCTCACATCTAGCTCTGATTATTTTCTCAGAGGACTCGTTTGGCGCCAATGACGCAGATTGGATGATTTACCGCAAAATTGTGGGTTTCTCGTGCAACCCCGAGCCGTTCTAATGAGCACAAGAACCTCGCAGCGCCATCAGACGACGAGGAAGAGGATATGATCCAGCTACAAACGATCGAGTCCAAGCTACTCGCGCACGACCCGACGTTCACCTTACAAGAAACCCACGCGTCCATCACCTCCAAGCGGTCCGAGCTCATCTCAACCTTGCGCCCGATATACGACGAGGGTGATGTACCGGGAAGCTGCCGTATTCACCTGAACACAGAGCGTTGGCGGGTCTGCGAGACGTACTTTGCTCCGAGCATGGCTGGGGTCGATTCTGCGGGACTGGGAGAGGTGATCCAGAATGTTCTGGCGCGTTTCAGCGATGCGGACAAAGGCAAGCTGGTCAAGGTAACGCTATTCCTTACGCCCACCATCCTGCTCATCGCTTCCAGAACGTCTTCTTAACAGGCAGCCCAGCCCAATTCACGGGGCTCGTCCCTCGTTTGCACGCGGCCATGCGGCCGATCCTCCCTCCGGAAATGCCTATCCAGATCTACAGCGCGAGCGACGTGCGCACGGACGCATGGCGCGGAATGGCCAAATTCGCGCAGCAGCCCGAGTTTAAGGACACGGGAGTGACACTGGCCGAGTACGAGGAATTTGGCGGGGAGCGGATAAAGCGGTGGTGGGGTGGAAACTGGAACTGACTGATTTGTATTTTTTTTTTGGTTTGGTTTGCTGTCTTGCTTTGCTGCTGTACTGCTATCGCCCTCGTGTAGTTTAGATGCCTTGAAAATGGGTTGGAGGCTTCGTCCAAGTCAAAGTCACGAGTTTTCAAGACATGTTCCTGGGCGCCTCTTTCTGCGCAAACTCTTTGTCTAGCGCCGACTAATGCCTCAGACACGAGGCATTGGCCCACCCACAAACTAGCACACACTCCTTGCCTCCGAATGCTGCAAGGCTACCCACCAGGCTATTTCGAGCCGTTGGGCTCGTCCAGCTGCGACGCCGCCCTCCTCCTCAGCACATTCGAGCAGGACATCCTCTATCTCAACCCACCAGCCGCACTCACCGTGCTCAAATCAATCATCCTCAACGAACGCGACCCAGTCGTGCGCCTCGTCCTTTCGCGTGCGTCTTCAACTTTCGCTCTTTGTGTGCGCATGCGCTCATTAGTGGCTCATACATAGGTATCAACCGCGATTGGCTCATCAACGATGTGGACTTCCCCACGACCCCCGACGCATTCGCGGACTCGGCCGCACAGCTCGTCCTCGGGTCCCTCTCCACGTACTTCCAATACACCCCCCAGCACGCTCCTCGACCTGCCCGACGGCGAATGGGCCGTGCGCGTCGGCGAGCGGCGCGACCAGATGCGGCTCGAGTACCGCAGGCTCGTGTCTGACGCGCCGCTCCTCCTAGCGAACCTCAAGCGCAAGTTGGCGGCCATTTGGGAGGCGGAAGATGCGGAGGCTGCGTCGCCCCTGGAGACGAGCTTCAAAGTGAAACGCAGCCAGAAGCAGCAGAAACAGGCGCGGAGGGCGGCGGCGCAGGCCAAGGTGGTGTTGGATTTGTCGCCCCTCGAGCGGCTGGGCATTGGAAAGCCGGAAACGGCGGACGACGTGAACAATGCGATTCGCGAGGTGTTAATCTGCCAGAAGGGTATACTCAAGGTGCGTGCCTCGTTGTGCTACGCGTATTTTTGGCTGAGTTTGTATAGATCTATCTCAAGGCGCTCGCCAGTCCTGAGCTCGCACAATCCCTCGTCGCCGCATGTTGGTTAGACCGACCGGCAGAGCTTCCTGAATTGCAGCTTGTGGAGGAGATTGTGGTGGTGGAAGAGGTTCTGGCCGTGGAGGTCGAGACGCCGGTGGACGCGCATCCTGTGGCGCAACCCATGAAACTGTAAGTTACACCAGTCCTATAACCTTCCACTGATCCACTGCAGAACCGCGTTCTTCAACGACAACGCGAACGGTCTCGGAGCATGGACTATCAATCTTTCTCCGCGTGGGGAGCGCGATCTACGAGAGCACCGTCGACGCGACCGAAAGGTCTTCAAGATCATCCTCAAGAAGATTGGGTACATATGGAGTTTCTCTTTGTGTACTCGTCGCTGAACCAAAAATAGGGAGCTTTCCAACGGCCACTTTTCTCCAGACAACCAGAAGCGCCTCAACCACAAACAAGTCGACGTTCCCGTCTACGAAGCGAAGATGACCGGAGATTTGCGGCTTGTCGTGCGTACACAAAGCAGTCCGATGCCGTGTCTGAAGAATAACAGTACCAAATCGACTGCATCCCGACGTACGATACATCAGTACGCCGCCACTCAAATTTGTCTGCAAGCTCTATTGACCGCGTTCCAAGAGCGAACGTCAAGCAATCAAGGTCTTCGGTGTGTACACGCACGCACAAATCGGGCGAGTCACCTTCTGGGATACGATGGGCCGCGAACTCGCGAAGAAGGGCAAGGAATACCGCGACCGTTGTGCGTTCCGTCAACGGCCCGTGCATGCTGGAGACCACGTCTTCGCTCCTGGTATCTTCCCCGCTCCACAAGAGACGCGCACTGTACCCACTGGCTGCGCGCCCGACCTCCCCTCCGGATGATTTGGAGCAGATCCAGTCGCTCCTTTTGTGCGTGGGCTCTTTAGGCTGATTACAAATCTAACAAGTGACAGGAAATCCGTTCGCTTCTCGCAACCGCTGCTCGAGTCCATCCTCAAGCAAATAGACGCAGCCTTCATTCTGCAGATTTCGCCAACCGAGCAAGACATTATCGAGCACCCACATTCGTGCTACGTCCTCGGGCGCAGCGGGACCGGCAAGACCACGACGCAGCTCTACAAGATGGTGCTTGTCGAGGCCAACTACGAGCGCGCCAAGGAGGAGACGCCCGAGATGCTCGAAGGCTCGGTCCGGGTGGCGGCGGCGGCGAAACCGAGACAGCTGTTCGTCACCCAGTCGCGCATCCTTGCGGAGAAGGTCGAGGAACACTATCGCAAGCTCTCGATGGGGTATCAAGTGGATTCGCTACCCGATGCTGTGACGCCGGAGAAGCAGGAGCCCGACGACTTGGTGGACGTGGACGATGAGATTGGGTGGCGCAGCGACCTGCCCGAGCGCTACAGCGAATTGAAGGACGAGCACTTCCCGCTCTTCCTCACCTTCGATGCTGTTCGTGGAACAAACTCTCACTTTCTTCTCTCTGCTAATGCTCCTGCTAGCTCTGCAAGATGATCGAGAACGACCTCGGTATCAAGATGCCTGATCACGTGCCGTCGCAGGAGAACGGGTCGCGCTTGACCTACGATCGCTTCTTACAACACTACTGGCCTCACTTTCCTCAGTCGCTAACGAAGGGAATTGGTAAGCCACTCATCGTTACATTCACATGCACGCATTAAACATCCCAAGATTCCGCGATGGTCTACAGCGAGTTTTTGGGTACGCTATCTCGCTCAGTCCCGGCTCAATCCGGCATACTCACCGCTCTAGGCGTCATCATGGGCTCAGAAGACACCCTGTCGGGCGAAGCCACCTACCTTTCGCGCGACGCATACATCAACCTAAGCGAACGCGCCCAGTCGACTTTCGCAGACCAGCGCGAACGGATATACACCCTCTTCGAGGCGTACCAGGGCCTCAAGCGGACCTCGGGGGACGTGGATCCTGCGGATCGGTTCGTGAATACGCTCATTGCCAATCCAGACTGACGTCTGCGCCGCAGAACGCATGCGATTCTTCGGCGTCTGGAGCAATACGGCGTTCCTGGAAAGAAGATTGACTATTTGTACGTCGACGAGACGCAAGACAATCTTCTTATCGACACCTTGCGTGCGTTTTGGCGTGTGCTAGTGCTTATAAACCTGCTCACGTGACAATTCATTCTAGTGTTGCGCTCAATCTGCCACAACCCGAATGGACTGTTCTGGGCTGGCGACACGGCGCAGACCATTTCTGTCGGAAGCTCTTTCCGCTTCAATGAGTTGAAAGCGTTCTTGTTCCGGATCGAGGCAAGTCCAGTATTTCCTCTCCCTTCCCTCGTTCGGTGTTAAGTCGATATCAATACCAGGAGCGGCGCCGCGCAACGCAGAAACTCATCAACGCCCAACCGGAGCTCCAACCCCGCACGTTTCAACTCACGGTCAACTACCGCTCGCACGCAGGCATCGTCAACTGCGCGCACAGCGTCATCGAGATCATCACCATGTTCTGGCCCTACGCCATCGACGTCCTCGAGCGCGAGCGCGGCACGGTGGACGGCCTCCGGCCCGTGTTCTTCACCAACTTTGATGAGGGGAATATTGCGTACGAGCAGTTCCTTTTTGGTGATCGCGAGTACGTTTTCTTGGTTTTGTTAATTCGGCACGCTTGCTGATGCGAGGGCTATGGTAGAGGGAGTTATATCGAATTTGGTGCCCAGCAGTGTATTCTCGTGCGCGACGAGGCGGCGAGAGATCGACTCCGGGCGCAGGTCGGCGATATTGGGCTCATCATGTATGTGTTGTGCCCTCCGCTTCCGTACTTCTCCGAGAGACTGACTGACACGCTTCAGGACGCTCTACGAGAGCAAGGGCTTAGAATTCAATGACGTCCTCATCTTCAACTTCTTCGAGGACTCCACAGTGGGCGAGGCGCAGTGGCGTGTGGTTCTCAACGCGCTCGACGAGGAGAGCCGCAAGGAGGCGGTGCCTGCGTTCGACAAGGCCCGACATGCTGGTGTTTGTGTCGAGGTATCGTGTCTCCTCGTTGTCACGTGATTGGCCCTTGATTTCCTGGGCAGCTCAAGTTCCTGTATGTTGCCATTACGCGCGCGCGGAATAATGTTTGGATTGCGGACACTTCTGAGAAGGGAGCGCCGATGCGGGTATGTCGATCTTGTTGAAACGAACCAGCGTTTATATAATAATTTATATGTGTTTTGCAGACCGTTTGGGCGAAACGAGACCAGGTTCAGACCTTGACGCCCGGGCAAGACACACCGCGGCTTGCGATGTCGTCCACAGGTACGTCCATTGCCGCCAGGCCTACTTCCTCTACTGACCACATACCCCAGCCGAGGAATGGGAGGACCAAGGAAGGAAACTCTTCGCCAACAAACGATATCGCCAATCCAAGCACTGCTTCGAGCGTGCCCAACGCCCGCGTCTAGCAGCGATGGCAGCCGCATACTACTCACGACAAGAGGCGCGGAAGCTACCCGCGGGTCCAGGCCGTCGCGAGCTTGAAGCGCGCAAAGCCGCGTTCGTCGCAGTCGCGGCCGAGTTCATGAGCTGCGCGCAAGAAGACGGGAACCTCACCTACTTCCGGATTGCTGCGCAGTGCTACGAAGAGGCGGGCAACGACGCGGTGGCTGCACAGGTTTACCGCCAGGCGAAGCAGTACACCAGGTCGACTGAGCTGTACCGCAAGGTCGGGGACTTTGACTCGGCGGTGGATGTGATCAAGAACCACCGCGATAATATCAAGTTGGAGGTACTCGAGAACGTCACGTCCGTCGCGCGGTTGTTCTACTTCAAAGAATCGAAACCCGAGTGAGTTCCTGCCGCCCATCCGACCACGTGACACTCATTCTCGTTCCAGGAAAGCGAAGGATCTCTTCGACTCGTTCGAGGAACAGCTCGAATACCTCGAAGATCGCGGGTTGGACGATGCGAGAGCGTCGCTGCTCGAGTCGCTGGGTCGATATTCGGACGCGGCTCAGGTCCATCTCGAAGAGGGCCGCACGGTCGAGGCGATCAAGCTCTTCCTCAAAAACCGCACGGATGATGCCTCTGTGCGTCGGGGAATCGACTGCGTTCTACAGGGACTGCGCGACCGAATTACTTTCAACGTGGTCCCCAGTACCGATGACGAGGTCGTCAACATGCTCTTGAATCTCTCGGCTCAAGTTGCTGATTCGCCACTGCCGCTGCGCCAACGAAACGAGGTGTGTTCCAATCATTCGAGTTGCTTCGGTGGCTAAACATGACAACAGCTATTGATGTTCAACGCAGTTCGCCAGCGCGACCTCGAGAAGCTCGCATCTCTCTCGGAATACGTCGAGCAGGCCGGCGACAGCCCCGCCGCTCTGCTCTGTCTCGGACATTGCTTCACGCGTCTTCCAAAGCTTCAATCGCTGGACGTCCATGGTGTATCCGACCGCTTGAAGCTTTTCTACCGATACGTCAAGCTCCTCCATTCCTTCGTCTGGGCCGATCCTTGCACCAATCCTCGGGCGAGCCGCCTTTTCGGTGTCGTCCCTCATGGGGACAAAGGCTTCCTCATTCGGGCCGGGACATTTCTGCACTCTGCATTCCTTGCGGAGCGTCCTGAAGCTGCCTCCGCGTCGGACATCGTTCTCGGAGCAGGGGAGCTTCGTGACCTGTATCACGTGACGCTCAAAGAGCGCTTGCGGTTCCAAGTCTCGCAAGAAGACAGTTTATGTCGACAGACCCGGGCATTCACTCCGTGTTTGATGTACACCGTCTTTGGCGGCAACTGCAACCGCCCGGCGTGTCCCCACGAACATCTCAATGCAACCAAAATCAACAGAGAACACTATAATACTCGACTCCGCATCCATCTCCTGCAAATTCTCATTCTACATTCTGTACAATATATTAATGTCGACAGTGACCTCTCAAAACGACGGTAAGCTCATTTTTTTTCCTAGTCGTCGACCTGTCCTGTCGCTCATGAGATCCCAGCTACTGGTTGTCTCGTCTCTATGCTACCCTCCATCCACCTTATTACCGACTCGGAAGCGCAGCATGCCTGGACTTTACGTTGATCCCCGAAGCCGAGTCCGGACTCCAAGTCGCTCGCCAATGGGTCCGTTCATGGGCATACGACTGCGAGTTCCTCCCACACACCCGCTTCCTCTCGGACCTCTCCCAAATCGCGCGTCTGAGCTTCCAATTCGACCGGCGCGACGCCATGTCGTTCCTCACCCAGGGGCAGTACATGCGGATGCAGCCCTCGCGGTACCGTCGTTCCGTCGAGGACGACTCGTACATCGTCAGCGAGTTCCTCCGCTCGCTCGAGGCCAAGACACCCGCGTGTATCTGCGCGGGCGTGGTGGCGCTACGCCATATCGTGGCGAACGACCTCCCGATCGACGCGAGCATTCTGTGCGACACCGCCGAGCACTTGTGTGCGTGCATGCTCATCGCGCATCGCCAGGCGAGGGGGTCCTTGCATGGGCTTGTCGTCCCGCTGAGTTGGGTTATTGACTGGAACAGCGTTGTTGGGGAAGGCGAGCGCACGACTGAGCCGGTGTTTTACCTGCTTCTGCAGACGCTCGAGATGCTCATTCGTAGGATCTATTCTGGGGATGAGGATGCAGGTACGCGCCCTGTGTTGTCTGCGAACTCCGCTTATGCGTTCGCAGAGCACTTGCTTTTCCAAAACTCGAACCTCGCGGAGTTGCCTGGCATGATCCGGGACGCGTTCCTAGCCCGCATGTCAGTGTTCTCTATTCTCGTCTTTTCGTGTTGCTTACCATCGAATCTCAGCTGCCGGTGTATTGCCTTGTGTACGTCCCATCTAAATCGCCTGGAGATGGTATATCTAACTTTCTTTCTTAGTGGGATACAACGCGTCGAGATTCCACACGCACACACGCAACAGGATCCTGAGCATGATCACGTCGACGCACCGCAAGAGTCGTATCCAGCGCAAGTTCACGGTTTCCTACCAGTTCGTCACATACTTCCCCTCTCTCTCAACTTGACCGCTGAGTTGAGTTGCCTACCTGTAGATTCATGGAAGCCCAGCGCTGGTCCGACGTTGCGCGTGCATTATACAACTCGACGCAAGGGTCGCCAATGGACGAGCTCATCCAACTGGTCTACTCGGGCCGTCCGCCGCTCAGCGATCAGCGCAACGTGCGGAAGATCGTGTACGACTCGGTGGACGCCATCCCGCGTCTGCTCGGCTCCTCGTCACGTGAGATAATCGAAAACCTTGCGCTGGTGTCTCCAGACGAGGAGAACCCCGTCCAGGTGGCTGCCGGCGACGATTCAGAAGAAAAGGCGGTGGAGGAAGAGCTCGAGGAGATGCCCGAGTTCGTCGACGTGGGCGAGGGCGAAGCGGAGGACCCGCCGGCGGCGGTGGAACTGGGACCGGTGGAGATGCCGCCTGCGCTAGCGCCCGTCGAGCGGACGGAGGACGAGATCAACGCTGCGGTTACCATACAGCGGATGTGGCGGTTCGTCTGCTGGCGGGTGCAGTGCCGCAAGGACGACAACGCGCGGTCTGCGGCGGTTGCGGGTGTTGCGCAGTTTTATGCGCTGTGTAGGGGCGAGACGCGCAAGCCTGAGTGGCCTCCGAGCTCAGGGTCGACGGAGGGGAAGGCGCGATACCGGCTTTGCTTTTTGGGCCCGCTCCCGCATTTGCTGTTCGCGTTGAGCATCATGCGCACGACAACGCAGCAGCATAAAGCCCACGCGAAGAAGGCGCTGCTCGAGGCGAAGCACGAGAAGCTGGACGCGGTGGATAAGCAGCTCACTGATCTCACGTACGTCTTTTCCCTCCCTACTAGCCCCGCTGTACTGAATACTCCCAACCAGAAACGCGCTGAAGCAGATCATCCACCTGGAAAAGACACTCGGGCCCACGGCGGCGGGACACCACGAGCAGGACCTCATGGCGCTCAAGGCGCACGTGACCAAGGCGATGTATCTGCTCAAGGGCCTGCCATACGCGTTTGGGATGCAGGAGAATGTGGTTGTGCAGATGGAGCATGCGTATAAGGGGATCGTGAAGCCTAGGGTGTTTGTGCAGGCGAAGGTGAAGGAGAAGTCGAGGCCTGAGTTGAATGTGGAGGATGTGGAGGAGGGTTGAGTTGGTGTGGGTACTTGGGGGATTGTATTGATCGCTGTATATAGCTTACGATTTGACTGGTTTACCGTATTTTCTTGTATGTCGTCTACAATACTGTTTTGTGTATGCTCTTGCGTTCGTCCCACAATGGACGGTCTTCTCAGGCTGAGCACACTATACAAGGTATGTAACAGATACAACAGAATGAAATATGCAGTTGGTGGAGATGCGGTGCGGTGCGGTGTGTTGTGGTGTTAGTGGAATCAAGTGAATACATAAATAACGCGTCCATTAACCACCTCAAGTAGCCTCATTCGCTTCCGGACCCGCCGTTTTGAACTTGACGATCCATCGATGCTGACGGACGTCTGTGAGGGGTAGGCGGTCGTTTGGGTTGTAGCGAAGGAGCTGTGGACACGAGTTAGTGTCCAGTGGAGCTGTGAGCGGACTCGGAGCGGACCGACCTTCGCGATGAGGTCTCGTGCATCTGCGGGGATGGCAGGCGGGAAGCGGAGGTCGACGCTTGCGATTCGGCGGTACGTGTCTGCAGAAAATAAGTGTTCGCACTGGCCGCGACTAGGAACACACTCTTGACGCTGTTCTTATCCTCGAACGGCGGGCCCCCGCAGAGGAACTCGTACATGAGCACGCCGAGCGCCCAGAAGTCGACTTTTTCGTTGTGTTCCTTGCCTTCGACCATCTCTGGTGGGAGGTAGTCGAGTGTCCCGCAGAGGGTCATCCGGCGGAGGCTTGGAGCGTGTACGGACCTGTGGTGAGGTTGAATGCTTGAGGGTGAATGGGATGTTGAGAGTGGCGACGTACCAGCCAAAGTCGGCGATTTTGAGGTCTCCGTTGAGGCCGAGAAGGAGATTCTCTGAATATCGAGGGTCAGGAGTTATAAAAGTCAGAGGATGGCGGAGCGTACCTGGCTTGATATCTCGGTGGATAACGTGTTTGCTGTGCAAATAGCCCAACGCATCGGCCATCTGGTCGATATACCGCGCGCTTCTCCTCTCGGAGAAACACCCCAGCTTGCTAAGGTGCTTATAGAGTTCGCCCTTTGCGCCAAACTCGAGCATCAGGAAAATACGCTTCTCGTCGTGGAAATACCCGTAGAGGCGCAGGATGTGGGGATGCCGGAGGTTCTGCTGGATCTCGATCTCGCGCCGCGTTTGTTTCTCGACTTTGTTTTGCACCAGTTCGCTTTTGTACAGCGTCTTGAGCGCGAGGATGAAGTGCGGCGGGGATTTGGTGCGGACCATGTAGACGCGGCCGAATTTGCCTTTGCCTAGTGGTCTGCCGATGTCGAAGGAGTGTAGAGACCATTCGGTCGTGGGGTTTGTTCTTGTGCAATTGAGTATTGAGATGGGGACGCGAAGACTACTCACCGAGACATACTCGAATCCAAAGCCAGCTCCGCCGCCGCAGGGCCGGTCACCGGCGGCCCCAGACGCTCGTTCTCCCGCTCCAGTCCGCCATCATACGAGCCGATATCGACATTCGTATCCGAGCGCAGCGGTGAGGGCTTCTTCGCAGGTGCTCCCGGGGGGTTCACGTTGGGTGCCGCGAATTTTGTGAGCATCTTGGCGACGTTGGGTTGGCTCGGCTGTTTCTGATGCATGGGCCGTTTGACGCCTGCGGGCTGCGTGGAGGGCTTGGAGATTTCGAGGGCGGCAATTTGCCGCGTTACGGAACCGACGGACGCCATAGCGTGCGTGGTGGCAGTCGATTCCAAGGTGGGTCGCTTCACGTGATTTATGTGCCATTGATTCTCCACGGGATTGTAAGTAAAGAAAGACAAGTCTCCGTCAGATTATACGTGCGGCTTAAGCCTTAGTGAAGGAGGCTCTGACGCGCTACACGTGACTTTCACGTGTTGACGTGGTCCGCGTTCGTTCGTGTTTAAGAACAGCCTCCTCGAACGAGCGTGACTCCATCTGCTCTTGGACTCGTACCCCCACCATCCATCCGCGGACCCCATCCTCCAAACGCTCTCAAAACCCCAGTGATGTCGTGCTTTTCCATTTTCCGTGCCAAGGGTGACCGCGCAGGTGTCGCTCCCAAGCCCGCCCACCGTCGCGGTGGTTCCGACTCCACCCTCATCGGCGCCGACTCCACGCGTACCAACAAGAAACCCGAGAACAAGAAGCGCGGTGCCGCTCAACTCCCAACCCCCAAGTTCGACACCGTCCTCGACAAGGCCAAAGCCATCTTCATGCTCGCCCACGTCGCCCCCGTTCGCGCCCCTGTCATCCTCGACAGAAAGAAGGCCGACCAGAAGAAGACCAAGCGCACGCAGAAGACGACGCCCAAGCCCAAGCACGTCGAGGTTCGCGTCGGGCGGGAGGTGAGCACCGTGCCATGTGTTTCTCTTCCTTCCGCCCATGTTCCCCGCTCCCTCGTCGATTCTCCTGCTTCCATCTTCACTGTTTCCCCTTCTCTCCCCATTTTCGCTTGATTCGCGCCTGGCGAGGCGACGAAGATCCTCCCCCCCTTTTTTCTTTCTTCTTCACCTCCTTTTCTCATCAGCGCTGCCTTGGGCGTGGCGAGGATCGCGACCTCCCCGCCCCGGGCCAGGAGTGGTTCGCACCCGCTCCTGACGCGCTCTCCCGTTTTCTTCTTTCTCCTCTTGCGCCTGACTGTTTCTAGCATGCGCAGCTCCCAGGACGAGCGACGGATCGCAACCTCGTGGTCCTGGGGCTGGGACTGGATCGCAACCATCCCGACGCGCCGACTCTTGCGCTGCCTTGGGACTGGCGAGGATCGCGACCTCTCAGCCAAGGCCAGGAATGGCCCGCAACCATTCCTGAGGCGTATTCGGTCGTCTTGTCCGGCGCTGCTTTGAGTTTGGTGAGGACCGCGACCTCCCGGCTCATCGCCTTGAGCGGATTGCAACCGCTCTTGACGCGTCTTTGTTTGGTACGTTCGCGCTGCTCTGGGACTGGTGAGGATCGCGACCTCCCAGCCAGGGCCACGGGCCGGCTCGCAACCGCTTGTGACGCGCTCCGGTTTTTTTCTTCTTCTTCTTCTTTCTTGCGCTGCCTGGGATTGGCGAGGATCGCAACCTCCCGCCCCAGGCAAGGAGTGGATTCGTCTTTCGTTCGTTGTTCTTGTCGTCGTTCACTGCTTTCAGGATTGCGACGCCTCAAGTCCAAGCCAGATGCAGAGAAGCACCTGATATCTTTTTTTTTTTTCTTTTGAGTGCATTGGTTGACGAACGAACAGGACTTCAAGCTCACTTTCTTTCGTCCTTCTCGACTCTGGACCGGCGACTCGTCCGCGAAGAACCCTATGTGTTCCGCTGGTTCCTGGGTCTTCGACGCGGACGAGACGATTCGACGACGCGCGGTGCGATTCACTGTCGCGATTCGACACCACCATCTACTGGTCCTGTCTTTCTTTCGGGTTTGCAGGATCAACGTCGGAGGTGCGGTTGGGCGGAGGGCGTTGGGTTCGTCGAGAGAGAGGGCGGGTTGATGGGCCAGCGTCAGCGGTGTGGTTGGGGCATGCGGGGCAAAGGGTTGGTTGCGGGTTTACACGAGAGGGTCCTGTGTTTCTGGTTGTGTGCTTGCGGTTGTGTCCTTGCGCATGTATCTTTCTGTCTGTCTGTGGTCCATCATGGTTGAACGGAAACAAGAGTGTCAAGTCACCACTTGAGGAGGCGAAACTTTCTGTCCACTCTGCCCGTCGCACTGTCGTCCACACGAAGTGCTCGGAATAATAACGCGTCCTTTTCTTCTCACTATCTTGCATGGCCTCGAAGCTGTTTGTCTACACGCAGTCCACAAGAGGCACCGGTGCGTCTCAATGCCGCGGCGTTACGCGTAAATCCAGGCTTCTGGAAGCCCTTGGTAGCTACGGTTATTGCAAACACACACGCCGGACACCAGTAGCCCATGAACACCGAATGCGCGGGACGCTCAGGCTATTGTGAGCCATCTCTTCAAATTCCTGGCTTTCCGAAGTACGATTCTGGCGATGAGCTCCCCGTCTTAACAATCCAGCTGCGTACAAAGCAGTACTGAGAGCTGAGTAATAAAACGACCCCGCCCGAGCAGTAGAGGTATAAGAGTCGTCTGTAGTAGTGTACAACAACGACGAGGAACTGCATATCCGCTCAGACTAAACATGGCAATGGCAGCGAAGACCACCAGTACCTCGGGAGCCGTCGCGACGGCGACCGCGACGTGTTTTTGCGGAACTGTGCAGCTCTCATTCGTGAGTTGTCCCAACCACACCTCCGCGAACAGTCCACCGCTCACTGGCACGATCACGGTTGCGACCCTCCCTCCCACCAGCCAACCGAAGCCCCGGGACTCGTCGCCAGCTTCCTTTGTCACTGTGCCGACTGCAAGAAAGTCAGCGCAACGACGATGGGTGCAAACTTCGTCATCGACGACAAGTACCTCGTACACGTCCGTGGGCAAGAGCGCCTCAAGACGTACGCGCACTCGCACACCGTCGCGTCGGGCAACATGATGTCCAACTACTTTTGCGAGAATTGCGGGACGTTGATGTATCGCGTCAGTGCTGCGTTTCCGACGCTCCCTGCGTTGAGGATTGGGACGGTGGACGAGTTGGAGTTGCATGGGACGAAGTTCCGTCCGACGTTGGAGCAGTTCACGAAGGATCGGGTTGCGTGGTCGGAGCCGATCCAAGGGATGAGCCAGCACGAGGCGAGTTACTGGTAAAAAGCGGCGGGAACGGGGGTCGGGAAAAGAGTTACTCGTGCACGTGATTTGTTCCCGGAATGCGAACACTGTGTTCGAGAGTGGTTCCAGACCGATGAGCGTGCAGGGGATGGCGAGGGCGTGGATATTGTTGACGAAAACGAGTCGGTGTCGCACAGCTTGCGAGTGAGGTTGCCAGTGACCATCTTGGTGCGGGCCTGAGGGACAGCCGAGTAGTATACGGAAACCTCTTCGAGTATTCCGCTGAACGTGTTCCAATATGCGAGCGCTGGCGGCAAAACGGTGATATGGACACCGTATTGAGCGTCTTTCTGCCTATGTAGACTGGTGGTTGGCCGGGAATGTCGGAATTACTGCCCTATTGCGGTTTTGAGCAATGAGTCGAGCCCAGCGGCAACAAAAGAGCGCGTACATCATGTGTCGGGAGAGACTAACTCAGCTCCTGGAGAACGGCATGCTGACTTTGGAGGTCGACTTGAGCGAAGCGTCTGAGGTCAATTGAAAGAAGGCGGTCGTCTCTGGGAACGGAGTGGGCCATGCGTGTGGCGACGTCTCGGTAGAATGGGCTACATTTCTGCGTCGGCTTCGAGGACTTCGCATCGAGTTCTGACGCGGCCTTCAAGTTGTGCACTTGCGCGGCGGAAATCGTTCTATGCTTTCTAAGGAGACAAAGATTTGGTTTTTGGCAAAGTGAAAGGTGGGGTTCTCACAGAGAATCTTGGAGGAGACAGAAAAACATGAAGGCTAGGAACCCCGAGAGGAAAGCCGAAGGACTCGGGATGCAGTTCCACCACTTCACGCTGTATCGATTCAGAGCGTTGTATCGGTTATCCGACGCCGGGGGGCGCCCCAGTAGAGCTTCACGCAGGATGTTGGCTGCAGACGCAGGTTCGGAGAAGAGAAGGTGTGGCAAGATGGTGGTGGTCGGAGACCAAGAGTAGATCGCCCTCGTGACAAGCGTGGCCGCAGTCGCTCCAATACGCCCTCCAGGCCGTCGTTTTCCCAGCCCGTACGTCCGGCTCTACTGTAAACTTACTGGCCAATTCTGTAGCTCAACGGCTGGGACATTCTTCTCAGGACTCGGGTGGCGCAACATTGAACTCAGAATTTATGGATTTTGTAGGCTACAGTCCCAGGATATACAGTTTCGGAAAACAGACAATATGGATACACTCGACGCGTCTCCTCTTCAGGCAACCGTCATCTTCTTCGGCACCTGCTGCGTTGTGGTCTTCGGGAAGGTCACCGTCAAGACACTGTTGTCCATGCTGACCTTGTATTCCTCTTCCTGCACTCAGAGTCAGCCTTGCAGTATCGCAACGGAAGATAGGAGCGTACCTTCACGTCTCGAGGAAGCTGCAACATCCTGGAGACTTCTCATAGCGCTGCTCGGGGGAGTGGTTCGTACGTGGGTTGTCTCTGTGGAAATAATGTCGATCCTGCTCCCGTGTATCGTGCTCGCAGGAGAGTTCGTTAATGCCACGCGCCTGGGATGGATGGACGAACGTCCTACTTGAAGGAAGTCGAAGAGAGGGGCTTTCAGACAAGATTGGTCTCCTCCAAACGTCCATGTCCTCAACAGACCCGTTGGCCACGGTCGTTTCCATTCCATGGATGGTCATCGACCGCCGCCGCCCCTTGAGCATGCGCAACAGAACCTATCTCACCGAAACTACGCACGGTGGCGTCCTTAACGCGTTAGACAATCTTCGGCATTGGATCACCCACAGTCCGTTGGCGCTCGCTTCCTTCGGCCGGCTGATTCTGGCGGACAATACTGGTGATTCCACTCTGGACAATAGATTGCAGGCTGGGCGAGAGTTCGCCAAAATTCCAGTAATATGCTCCGGTGATCCCTAGTCACATCAGCTGGCGGCCGTCGCGGGTGATCGGCCGAGGGACGGCGACTGGCACCAACTGCCGCCGATCGTCGCCGACTGCCTACACAGGCGCCCAAAGTCGGTCGACTGTGAGCAACCCTCGGACCGTTTACAAAGTCGGCGACGGTCACCGACTGTGTACATTTGCCCACAGTCGGCCGGCTGCAAACCGAAGCCCACAGCCGGCGACCGTCGCCGACTTTGTACATTTGCCCACAGTCGGCCGGCCGCAACACGAGGCATAAAGTCGGTGACGGTCGCCGGCTGTGGGCAAATGTACGCCGAAGCCGCAGCCGAAGCGTACACCGTAGCCCAAAGTCGGCGGCGGTCGTCGACTCGCAACATAGGTGCAAAAGTCGCCGGCTTTGCCCAGCCGCAAATAGTCGGCGACGGCCGCCGACGGTTTGCCATTGTCGGCGAACTGGAGGGGAGAATTCAACCTAGGCTCGAAGGAGAGTGTTGTTTTTTGGAACAGCTCTTTTAATATATGATATGAATATACTTTCCACTGGTCCTAGTCAGCTAGACCTTATAATACACGGCAAGAAAAACTTGAATGAGACATAGATTGGGACTCGAACTCGCGCTCGACAACTTTTAGGGCGGAAGTCATGTGAAATGGCATACACGTGACATCCCCCCAAGAACTTGTCGGCGCCAAGAAGGCTTGTATAATGCAAGGTTTGAAGACTTTGGACAAGCTCCTTTGCATAACTTAATTGCTACCCATGCCCTCATCCATCTCGCTGTTAACTTCTTCCCAAAACCTACGTGTCAAGCCTCGATTCTTCTTCTCCACCTGCTTCTCCACCCTCTCTGCATACAACAACATCAAAACATGAACACAAAAATCGTAGTTCACGTCTGTCATCTGCTGCAGCTGTGATTCAAAGCCATTCAACCACGAGTTGAATTGCTCAGCGGTCTCGGTGTTAAATGCGCGTGTTTTGTGTGTCGTGCCATTCTCGTCCTGCTCAATCAGCACAAGGTCGGGCTGAGAGCCATCCAATGGAGCTGGATTGCAGCGCGTGCGGCAGAGAAGATCGTTGGCGCGATGTCCGATATAGTGCCAAGCGTCGACGATAAAAGCAGTGGTTGAGAGCCAAGTGTCGTGAGGGTTCTGGGTGACGATGTGTCGGAGGAGCTCGCAGGCCTTGTCGTAAACAATGTAGTTGGGTCGGAAGGTGGGAAATGCCGCCCATGTGCGGTTGAGGAAACCAAGAACCTGAGGCAGGCTCTCTGATCCATAGCATTTACCCCACGCAATTGGATATCCACAGGCCCACTGAGCGGTCTGCAAGCAGTAAATTTTTTTTGGCTTGAAGGTATGCACCACCTTTTCTCCGGGAGTTTCGCCAAGTGCTTGGAGTTGAACTTGAAGTGAAGGCACCTGGGGATCTGGCTCGCGTTCTTCTTCGGCTGCTTCGCGTTGGCGACGAACGACACGGCGAACACCGGGAAATGAAAGCCGATGAAATCGATCATCCCAGTGCTTGTGCCAGTCGATATGGGCTGGGAGATTGCAAGTGAGGGCGCCGGCCGAATGGATTGTGCGTCCACAAGGAACGATTCCGCAGATATTTTTGAGTGCAGTATGTTCTTCGCAGAATCGACCGTTCTTGTAGTTGACGAGCGGATTTCGGCACGGCTCATGAGCGCAAATCTATTGAGACTCGGAGGTTAGATACACTTCTCGTTGTTAACAGCCCTCACGAACCTTGTGCTTGATTGTCTTCCCATCCATGACCATCATGCGAGTATGGCCGCGCGGCTCACCCGCTGCAGGTGCAGGTTGGTGGACCTTCTCAGAGGAAAGCCCTTCGGGAGACTTTGGTCTGCTGGTGTCGTGTTTGCCTTGCAATCAACTCAAAAACAAACCGGAGCGTGCAATGGAAAAGAAAGACGTACTGCGCCTGCTTCTGATCCCACAACCTCTGCCCCAGCTTCCACGTCGATGTCGTGCAGGTTTTGTTCTGACCAATACCGCTTTACATGCGTGCAATCCGCACACCCATGAGACATTGCTCGGGGCAGAACACCGCCGTTCTCTCCGATACAAGCACGAACATTCTCGGCGAGAACTTGAGAGGAGCAATGTGCCGGACAAGAGAATGATTCGGTTTTCTCGTGTGCGACGAGTAAACGGCGGGAAAAATGTTCGAGGTACAATCGCTGAGACTGGCGGTAGGTGAGCTTGACTTCTCTGGCGTTGGATAGGTCGTTGATCCAGTCTGCGGTTCGACCACCCCGTATGAAAGCGCTGCAGTGCGCCTTCTTGCGCTCTTGCGACATCCCGATGAGCCCAAAGCCCATTCTTGGATAATTGGATATAGATTGTGTCGGTTTCGAGTTGCTGCACGCGTTGGCGGCGGCCGACAAGCTTGGTTATACGATCAGGGTAGTATTCGGCGTGGCATTTTGAGCAATTTGCAACGAGGAGAGTTGCTCGGACCCATTTGAACGAGGGATCCAACAGCCAGACATCGTGCTCCTTCTTGCCCTTGTTTGCGCCGCCGCAAAGAGGGAAGCAAGTTACGGTCGCCAATTGGACAGAACCGACAGTCTCGCCGTGTGGTCACCAAAATCGGACGCGGAGCCTCGAAGAGTGGCGCAAGCGGATCGAAATGGTGCCCAGCTTCGGTTGCCTCTGGGTCAAACCCGAGTCGTGCATAGATGCTCGTTGCGTCGCGAACCATGTATCCCGCATATTCATCTGC
This sequence comes from Mycena chlorophos, assembly GCA_014461115.1. NCBI lineage: Eukaryota > Fungi > Basidiomycota > Agaricomycetes > Agaricales > Mycenaceae > Mycena > Mycena chlorophos. The sequence goes on along the minus strand of JACAZE010000007.1, from coordinate 144,603 downwards.
CCAATTCTCTCCTGCAGTCCATGTACGGAAGCCATCAGGAGCACTCGCAAATGCGGCTGCCAGAATGGTCTTCATGCTTCGAATCCAGCCCGTTTGCGGGGTACCGCGATAAGCCTCTCGAATTTGATTATGATGCAGCATAGCAATGGGGTAGAGAGAGAGAGGAATATGGCGAGAACATGAAGTGCATGGTTGGCACTGAGATCCGGAGGAAAAAAGAGGTCAAGTATCCAGATGAGACCGCTGACGGTCGGAGGCAACATTATCGTGATCCCGTGAGAAGCAGCGCTGTCGCTTCCTCGTCGTCATCGTTTACTCAGGACAATAGGATTACAGCGAGTTTCGTTAATTGAAGCTACTGAAGAACATTTGCTACGTTGAACTAATCATCAACCGTATCCGAGTAATATCATCGCCATTCTTGGTCTTTTGACGCGGTCTGCTCCTCTCCTTCCGATTCTTCTTCTTGTGACGAGTCTCGTCGTCATCCACCTGCTTCTCCTTCGTCCGCTTGCGCTTCTTCTTGTCATCCTCAATCCCGTTCCTGGCCAAACGACGCTTGAGGGCACGCACGGTCATCGGCTTCGTCTCCACCCACTCCTCCGCAATCTCTTCCTTGAATTCACCCCATGGAGTGTCTGCGATGATGTCGTCCGACGCATTGAGACCACTCTCCCAAGCCGTCTTGTAAGCAAGCGCCCATTCCTTGATCTCATCGTCGTCCTCCATGCCTCGGGAGAAGACCTTGTCGAACGTTCCGTACACGTCCTTCGCTGTCGTTGGCTTCCACCCGCTGGCCATGATAATATGGTCCTTGGTGAACGAAACACCCCGGTACTTGTCGGTTTCGGATGAGTCCATCGTAACGCTGCTCGGGAGTTCGTCGGCTAGATGGGTGTTAGCTGCATTAGACATAGTTTGAAATGAAGTAGACGCACTCCATTTGATTCCGTAGCCTTTCTTCAGCTTGTATGGCTGGAACCGGTTGAAATAATCCATCCACGTGAAGTAATTCTCGATCGCGTCTCCGGCTGTCTCGTTACCGAGCTCTGGGAGCGAGTCCTTGATATTACCGAGCTGGCGGAGAAACTCAAGAATTGCGGGGTCGCATCGGTCGCACTGATCGCATGCGATACAGCTTTACCAGCTGCCCCGCTGGCCGACCCGGACGCGTTGGGTTGCTGGGATGGCGCAGCAAAGCGGTGGCGCGCAATCTCGGCGGGGATGTCACTTCCGCTTCCGGTAAAGACCGGCGGGGCTGCAACACCGGCCTTCGAGGAACATTAAAACCAGAAGCAAAAAACAAGGAACCAGTACGCACGGGATTGCTTGGTGTATAGAAAAGATCACAGCTAAACAAGCCGTCTCCAATGTCTTGCAGCGTCATCTCATTGATTCGTTCCGTCTTGAGCGCAAGCGGAAGCTGCTTATCGAGAATCGCGCCCACTGACCCGAGGGAGAGAGTGTTGATGGCTGAGCCGAGCCCGGGACGCGCGAGACGACCGGTACGGTCCGCTGGTAGAACATCAACTCCAGGAATTTGCAGAGTTTGTAGCGACGGACCTTTCATCGGCGAATGATTTTCCACCAACGCCGGGACAATCGTGCTCAGCGTGCCATGAAACTTGTCGCCCACTTTCCGGACCGCGATGTCCGGCAGAAAGACCTGCTGGGCGTTGGCCGTATTCTGCGGGTCGGTGACATTGACAATAACTATAAACCTCAGCCATTCTTCGCGCAAATAAATGTAAGATACACATACCACCCGTCTTGTAATCGCCGCTGCTCAGGCTTTTGGCTTCGTCCTGAGCCGTGTTATTGTCTTGCTGGCCTTGCGGCTTGTCTTGCTGGTCCTCCGAGGCGTCGGTGCCCACTGCGAGGCTATCGTGCTCGTCGGACTCGCTTGAATCGTCGTCATCAGTTGGAGCGCCATCTCTTTCGGAATCTACGAGGTCCGTGAGAGGCGACATCGATTTAGCTGGATAATATCTGTCAGAGTGAGCTTGAATGCTCGAAGAAGGGCTCACCAGCGCCAGACTTGAGAGCCACATAGCTGGCGGGGGCATCGACTGGGACGCGCGCAGTGTGGAGCTTAAGACCAGCCCTAGAATAGTTCAGCACTGCAAACACAAACGAGACCAAGGCATACCCAGTCAGCGCGGCATTTGGGTCCTGGGCGGCATCTTGAGCAGCCTTTTCGGCGCTGTTCTTCGCTGTTTTGCCACGGCGCTTCGATTCCTTGTTGAAGAGTTGCGCAAAGCGCGGGTCGGCCTTGTATGTCTCGTTGTCGGGCCCAGTGAGCTTTTGCTGGCAGCCCCGGGCAAGGACAGCCTTAGACGTTGGCTTTCCAATCGGATCCTCAGTGGAGACGCCGAGGGCGAGTGCCAAGGCACGAAGCCAGCTCTCAGGGCGGCGTCCGTCGACAGAGCCAGTGAAAGGCGACGACTGGGGGGGAGAGTCGGTCATGGTCGTCAAGACGAAATCCGAGTCAGGCCATTTTGATATTTTTCTCAGAGATCACACCCCGTCTTGACGCAGTCGGTCGCAGTCGGTGAGGGTCGGCGACAAAGGGGTAGACGACGTTGACAAACAAGAGCACAAGTCGCCGGATGTCGCCGGACATCACTATCTGACGGCGCTGATCTCCAACCGCCTCCGAACTTCACCAACCGCCAGTGGTCGTCGACAGTCGTCGACGGTCGTCGCCGACTTGGTCCATCCGGAGCATATTACTCCAAAATTCTGCTAGTACACCCACCTCCCATCATCTTCGCACCTACCCCGCCAGATGCGTCCGCAGAGACCGTACGGGTCGATGAACCAAACAAGCCCTGGTTCTCTCGATCTCTCCCGGATCGCATCCAGAACATCAGCATAAGAATAACACAGAAACTTTTGGACCTGTATGAAGAATTTGAGCAAGAATACAGGCAGCCGATGAAAGGGCCGACTCTGGATGCTCGCTACAAGTTGTGTCTGCTACCATGTTCTTACTTCTTTTTGTTGATGTATTTCAGCATCCTTTTATTTCATCTGACCCGCACGGTATTGCACGAGCTCGGGCATGTTGCGGCCTCTCTTTTTTCGCCAGAACCCGACGCCGACAAGACTATACAAGTCGACCACGATCAAGAGTCCAGATGCCACAGGGGTCGTGGTTCCTCGCGGCGAGGCCGGGTGGGAATCGGAGATGAGAGCCGGCGGAGAATGTGCCGTCTTCTACACAACAGAATTGAGAGCGGCCAACATTACTGGCTGTCGTCTTGAAGTCGATGCTGGGGTTTTTCGCTTTATTGGTCGTAAGTGCGAACTGCACAGTTCGTGCTGCTTGTACTGAAGCTCTTTGTAGTAGGGTGTTCGACGCTTTTGCAGAGCTTGGCGCGCGTCGAGTGGTCCAACATCCGCGCCGCGCTCCTCGTTCTCCCGCACGATCCTGATACCGTTCCTTTCTCGACAGACTCCATGTCCCGCAGCAGCACCTCTAAAGACGTTGCCGGTGTCGACACGACGTCGGATTCCGCCGTATCCCCTTCACTCAGTACTGGGACAACATCAGTCACGGAGTTGGAGTTGTTGCCATTGGATTGGGGTTCGTTGGGAAGTGTTGTCGTTCCTACGAATGCTGGGACACCCTGGGCTCTGCGTTGTGCCGCGGGCCGCCCCACGGGGTGCTAGGATGGGGATAGAAAGTGCGTTGAACGGCTTTACTGGAGAGGTGAAGGTACGTGGAATGTCGGGACGCAAATAAGATCGCATACTAGTAGATTGAGATTGCACACACATACACCTCTTCTCAACGTTAGCTGGCCGAGCTATGCATCCAGTTCGTGAGCCATAATGGGATCCTCGATACTGTCGATGTATTTCGTAGGCTCGAGCATGTTTTCGACTATGAAACGACCATCTACGTTCTACGTTAGAAAAGGCTTGGGGAAGCAGATTAGCAACATACTTGGGAGGTCGTTTCCCTCAGCTCTCTTTCTGGCCTCTTCCGCGTCGAGACAAATGCCCGTTTCCACATGCCGCTTGGTCAACCGGTTTGCTGCCTGTGCCTCATCCACTCGAATAAACCAACGCTCGTCCAGCAGCTTCGCAGCCTCGACCCATGGTTCGATGGAGAAAACGGAGAGAGTCCCTCGATTGTGACGAGCCCGATGGTGTTCTTCGACGCGGATAGCATCGAATGCCGGGTCTTTGATCGAATACGAGAACGTCTGCGCCATGATGGGTTTCATGTCGGGCTGCAGCGGCGCTCGAAGGGCCGCGAAGAACGCGACTGAGCCGTCTGCATCGAACGTCCAGTGAGCACCGCGTCGTTCGTGTGCATGTGCTGGATCGTGCAGGAGGTCTAGCGCCACAGGAGTGAGATGCCAGCCATCCAGACCGACGAGGAGGGCCACAGTGGGTTCGTGTTCACGGATGTTGGTCAACAGGCGGTGGGCGAACGAGGCCCTGCTAGGCCGACCAGTAGTCGTTGATTGGGTGGAATCCTATTCAGAGCGTCAGAAACGCGAAGAGGGTGCTGAGAGGGACATACTGACGCAGTTTTTGGACAAGTTCCAGTGCGAGGGAGGCCGCGATTGCGTCCATGGTGGGAGTGAGAACCAAGCAAGCCGTCACTGTTCCACGCTTGCTCCCGACCGCCATAATCAACGAACCGACGCGTCCACCACCGAATACCGCCTGGATAGGATTCTCATCTCGTCAACGATGGCCGTTGGTGAGCGTCTGTTCGTCGCAATACGAGTGCCGAGTCGTCGCTAACTTGTTGGGCACAACTCAGCTGCCAGTGCCTTCTTCGTAGTCTCGTCTCAGACTACGGCTGCTATACCTGCCGCAATTCGCGCCTGTTTTTCATTGGCTTCGAACCCAACGCCCTCCACTCCTCCGGCGCGGGAAAGCGCACACGACGAGAAGAGAGCAGTAAATTATGTGGCAATTCAAGGTCGCTCACACTACCTATTCGCGTACTTGGTGAGCCACCTCTGGTTCTACTTAACATCGCGATTTTGATGAATCTGTAGCTGTCCGCAAACTCGTAACCGATGACGAAGCTATTGGTCTCATCGTCGCCCGCGATAGTTTCCAACTCATCCGAGTCTAACGGATACTTTTCTTGCGATTGCGATGCTCCTCACACGCTTCTGAGCAGCGTCAAGTTGCCGCGAACATCCTCAGGACCGCCAAGACTCAATAAGCGGAAAGTCCGACTCCACACGTCCCGCAAAGCAGCAAAGAAATAGCCAAAACCAGCATTTCATGGATTGGCCAGTACAGGAAGGCGCTCGCTTCCTCATGAACGGAGAAGTCACTGCGGAATCCGTGCGTGTCCATGCTTTCGGATGTGGCTCGCACTCATCGCCTTCTCAGCTACGTCGCTATGGAGGATCGCAAGACGCGGAACTTTATCCAGCCAGGTCTTTGCTGAGGTGCTGTAGAAAGGCCAGAACGTCAAACCATTCAGCTTGCCCGTGTGCGACCTGTGTAGCTTCTGGCCTGGACTCCGTTCACTCTATCTCAGTGGCATCGCAGAACTCACCTTCGACTCAAGAACGTCGTGAATGCTTCAATATTACACGCGCAAGTTTAGCATTCGTCGCCAGCGCGGATAATTGGACGACGATTAGAACAACTATACGATACTCCACGTACGACATCCAGCTTCGCAGTTCGTCTATACACGCCTAAGCGTCGGCATCGTCGAACCTCGAACTGGTCTCAGCTGCCATCGGCCATGAGCCCGGGAGCAAGTCAAGCGACCCAGAAGTCTGCATCCGCTCACCATGGATGAAGGTGACTGGAGCGCTGAAGATTGACGACTGCCTCCACCCGCAATCATTGACCGTATTTGGGCGCAAAATGCGGTAGAAGACTCGGAAAGCGTGCTCGGGTGATCCGCCAATCCGCCAATCTCACCCGGCGAGTTGTTTCCGTGCGCAAAAAACCGCATTTGGGACGGGAATCGTACATTCGACTCAGTTCGGGACCGGTACGTCGCCCTCGTGCCTGTTTTGATTCTCCACGCTCACAAAGCGGTATTCAGTCGCGTCTCTGCTGGGTTTCTAATCGCTTCCTGCCCTGACTCGGATACGAGACTTGGACGAGACTTAAAAGCGGCAAGCGAGAGCTTCAGCAGGTAGCAAGTCCCTCAACGCAAGCAAAATCATCCCTCGAACCCATCGAACGATCCAGCATGTCTACCGTCCCGCAGAGCATTCTCCAAGCAAACGAGAAATACGCAGCCAGCTTCGCTAAGCCGACCACTCCTCGCAAGAATTTCCTCGTCGGTTAGTATCTTTCGCGTTCCCGACTGGTTCATGCACTGAAATTTTGTCGCAGTTACCTGCCTGGACCCTCGTATCCAGCCATACGAGCAGATGGGCCTGCAGTTCGGCGAGTGTGGTGTCCTCCGCAACGCAGGCGGAACTGCGTACGTCGTCCACGCATCGCAACACGCGGATTGTTTCTAACGACGACTCGCACAGTCCCAATGCGCTTCCCAACATCATCGTCGCGCAGAACTTTGGGCTGCGCGACATCGCCATCGTCCACCACACGGACTGCGGCTTGACGCACATCACCCACCAGCTCATCCGCGACGCGGTGCAGGAGGCGAACGGGGCTGAGGCAGCCAAGACCGTGGATCAGTTCGACTTCCACGAGTTCAAGGACGTCCCGGGCTCGGTCAAGCGCGATGTGGAGTACCTCGCGCGGCAGCCGGCTATCCGCAAGGGCACGCAGATTACGGGCTGGGTGTACGATGTCGAGACGGGCAAGGTACGGTGGTGTCTTGAGAAAAGTTTCGCTTTCGCTCACTTGTCTTGAAGCTTTCGCAGGTCGAGGATGTTATTGTCTCGTAGATTTTAAAACCTGCCCCGCATCGTATCTTTGTCGAGAATAAACGAATGCAGCACTGTGTACGAATGCAACCACTATTTCCATCGCGCAATTAGCCATGTCGGTTGGTTGAGGGTCATCGGTTCAAGAAGTTGGCAAAAACGGTCTCCGGCATTCTAGTCGTGTATGTAAAACAGATATCTGGAGGCGCTGCAAAGAGAGCCTTCCAAGGTCAAATTGTCGTGCAGATTCGACCTTCTGGAATTCCCAACATGGAAACGCGCCCACATTCGCAAGACGCGTGCGGCAGGTACACGTGGAGGTGCGTGATCGTCACCTGGTCCGTGCGCGAAGATCCTCCTTCAAAACTGACCGTCCGCCATCTGATTCGCCATACTTACCTTGATGGCACAGTTCCCTTCATGTCCCTGGAGCTGTGGGCTGCGGGAACTCTCCATCGCACGGCGACCCTGTCCATACAGAGCGCGCCCGTGGTTTGTATGGGCTTCGGCTCATGCACCGTCCCAATATTTCCCCGTCCTGCCACGGCCACTCGGCTAGGCGGGCCTCTTTTTTTATGCCGGCTGGTGGCGCTAACCCTAACCCTAGTACATTACAATGTAATCGCCATGTCCGTTGATTGAGCTTCCGTTTTTTGATATCTTTTGCGCTCAAAAGGATGATACACGGACTTTGTGGACAGCAAACTCGAGCACGCTTCATGCCTCATAAGTAAGAACTAGCCAAATCAGCGGTATGGTCCATCGTCGGAGGTAATCTCGTGGTTTAAATCCTCTGCATCTGAATCAGAGTCCGGCTGGTATTCCATGATGGTCTCCAGTGCCGCGTCTGGTATCCCTGCAGATATTTTTTCGAATTGTTTCAAAGCTTCAGCCGCGGTAGGCCGAACGTTTGGATCGGCCGTGGTCATGGACTCGAGTAGCGGCGCGAGATACTCTTCATGCGCAGGGAATGGCTGGAAGAAGAATCAGCTGAAAACATGACGCAGGAAGTTAATTATCTCGTACAGCGAGGACTCGAAGGAACGCGTTTCCCAATTGATACACGTCGATTTTGAAAGGATTGTGAGGCTCATCCAGGTGAAACTCGGGAACGCTACCGTCCTGACCGTAAGAGCCTATACCGACCGCCGAATCTTGACCATCGGGATAATACTCAGAAAGGCCGAAGTCGATGAAATAATAGTTGACGGGAGTAACGGAGCAGCGGTCCCGCCAACGAAACCGAACCCGCAAGTTATTCGGATGAGCCCAATGCGCGTAGAAGTGGCTGCCGCCTGGGACGACGCGAGACCCATCCATCATCAGGTTATGGCGGCAGGCATCCCTGAGGCCGATGTCAGCGAGACATCTGCGCTCAAAATAAGACCTTACCCGTGGGCGATATTGCAGGAATGCATGAAGACGAGGCCCTTTACTCAAGTCAGAATAGCACTCTCAGGAGAGAATGGTTTGAACCTGAAGAAATTGGCGCATGCACTCCGTTACTTCGCGAAAATGGCGAAATATTGGCGTGCAGAATAGCCTGAGACGCGGCATGACAATAATTACGAGGTTATCGTCGTCCGGAATTGGGATAACATCAAGCAGCGGAACAGTCCGGTTGTATGGATGGCTCAACAGGTGCGGAGAGTTCAGATGACGAACGAGAACCAGTTCAAATTCAGTCGTGAGGAGACGCTTGAATACGACTTTTGTGCCGTCCGACATACGTGTCGCGTCGAGAATATCATTGTTCTAAATGGTGGTCAGTACCTGACAGTGAAGTAGCAGCCCACTGACCCATCCGTGGAATCCATCTTCTGCAGCGTGCTGACTGGGAGGACCTCCAGGTAAAATCCAGGACGGAATCCAGTCCGCATGATATCGAGGCCGCAGTTTGTAGCCACGAGACGAGAATAACGGTTGGTGCGCAACCCACCAAAGTTCTCCTTCGTCGCGAGTTTCGGCACGGACTAAGGCAGCTTCCGCCACTGGAGTAATTTCGGTCATGGTCGTGCAGAAACAGGCCCCCACGGTCACCGTGACACCGTGACACCGTCACAACGTCAACCTTGCTGTTTGTTTAGTCCTACGGCGGCTGGCGCCCAGTGGAACCTTTCTGTCCGCCACCACCATGAAAACACCGCAGCGGCCAGCGAGGACGGAAAGACTTTCTAGTGCCCGTCCTCACAGTAACTTCCCACTGCTCCCCCGGGCGACGACGTCGACTCTTTCGAATGCCTTCCTCCGACGACGACCTCTTCAAGTTCTCGTTGCCTCTTTGCCGTTGCCGTTAATGGTTGAGCTTGATAACTACGTATACCCAATGACGAAGGATCTAGCGAGTTTGGACTACAGCCAAGATGGTACAAGATGCAAGATGCCTCAGAAAAAATGTTTCCGGTAGAAAGTTATTCAAGTTGTACGAGTGTTACAAGCTTTCAGACCGAAAACTTGAGCACGCCTCATGAGTAGGACTCCAAGCAGGCGCGGGTCACGATTCTCTGGGCTCATCGTCGGACAGAATCTCGTTAGCTAAATCCTCCTCCGCATCTGAATCAGAATCGGCCTCGTATTTCATGACGCCCCCCAATTCTGTGTCGGGGATCCCAGCTGCGATTATTTCAAAACGTTTCAAGGCTTCTGCCGCAGTAGGTCGCGCTGTCGGATCAGGCATCGTCATGGACTCGAGTAACGGCGCGAGACGCTGTATGTGCGCGGAAAACGGCTGGAAGGGAAAATTAAGTCCAACAAATAACGCTCACAAGAAAGCCTCATACAGCGAGCGTGCGAGTGAGTGCATTGCCTAATTGATAGACGTCTACTTTGAAGGGATTGTGAGGTTCATCTGACTGAAACTCGGGGACCGTCGAGTCTTGTCCATAAGAACCTGTCACGACCGCCGAGTCTTGACCATCAGGGTAATATTCAGAAAGGCCGAAGTCGATGAAATAATAGTCGACGGGAGCAACGGAACAGCGGTCCCGCCACCGAAAGTGTACTGTGGTGTTGTCCGGATGAGCCCAAGACGCGTGAAAGTGACTGCCGCCGGGAACAATGCGGGTCGCGTCCATCATCAGATTGCGACGACAAGCATCTCTGAAAATCGGGTGAGAAAAGAAAGAAAGAAAGACGTACAGACAGAACGTACCCATGGGCGATATTACATTCATGCATGAACACAAGGCCCTAAAATCACGTCAAAACAACGTCGTACAACAAAGAAAGGCTCAACTTGGAGAAACTGGCGCATACACTCTATCACTTCTCGCAAATGACGAAATATCGGCGTCCAGAACAGTCGGAGGCAAGGCATGACAATGAGGACGAAGGTGTCATCGTCGGGGATTGGAATTATGTCAAGGAGGCGAGAGGTGCGGTTGTAGGGATTGTCGAGCAGATCCGGAGAATTCAGATAACGAATGAGGTCGAGCTCAGCTTTATGCGTGTGAACGCGCTTGAAAACCACTTTCAACCCATCCGAAACGCGGATCGCATCAAGGACGTCGTCTTTCTGCAATATGAATGCTGGTGAGCAACGCATTTGAGGCATTCAAAGGGGAATTGGTACGAACAAATCCGTGAAATCCGTCCTCTGCAGCAAAGGCAGCAAGGGTGCTCCCAGGTAAAGTCCAGGATGGGACCCAGTCAGCATGATATCGCGGCCTGAGTCTGTAGCCGCGAGAGCAGAGTAAGGGCTGGTGAGTGACCCACCACTCCTCCCTGTGGCTACGAGATTGTTCTCGTTCCACCGAAATGTCGAAAGTCGAACCAGGCATCGACGACGAGTCTTCGTACAGTTTCGCCATGCTCGTACACTGCAAGCACCCACAGTGTGATCACGATATCAAGTCGATCAATTGATGGCGCTCTGTGATTCGCAAGGATGAAAGTCGTGAACCAAGTCGTGAATAGATACATAAGACATGAGCGGTACAACAGCCGAACAGGCTGAAATCTTTCTCGTATATAATTGTCGTCAAGTTCGTTAAGATGGCTCAAGTTCCCGTCGTCTCCGCGCTCCTTGCTCTGGCATTCCCTTTCCAAGTTCTCGCCGTCCGACGTCTACGCTTAGACTGGCACTCATACGTATTCCAGATATATACGGTCCGAGTCGTCATCACTACCAGTCATTAGCACGACAGTATACGGCCGGAATGAGCCTACCTCGGGGGTTGTCCCGATCCTTGGAATTGGTTTGAAGGTCCCGCGGGCGATCCTTGGGATGGGCCTGAAGGCCCCGGTCCTTGGGAATGTCCCGATCCACGAGAATGCCCCGATCCTTGGGAATACCTGGATATACAGATGAACGAGCTTCTTATCGTCGGTCTACTACGCACAGCGAGAATGCATCGGTACTCGAACTGAGATGATAATATCAGCGCGGAGGAAACAAACTAAATAGAAACAACGGACTTGGCATATCCTGGACCGAAAGTATGAGTCGAAACGTGAGATGCCGCACGGCGATGCTGCGTTTGGCTTTCACCAGACCGACGGCCGAAAGTCTGAGCTGACACGTGGGATCCGATACGGCGATGTCGCCCTTGGCTTTCACCAGACGAACGCCTGAAAACTGATTGAGGACAGAAAATCAAACAATGACAGGGCCATACTGTGAGAGGGCATCCAGGGAGACGGAACCCGCTATGTTACGATAGATTTGACCACTCGGCGCGGCGGGATTCGGGATGGACGGCCCAGCTGCGGGATTCGGGATGGAAGGCCCGGCCGCGGGGTTCGGGATGGCTGGCCCTGCGAGGGGCGGGTTCGGAGCCGCTGCCCTGGTGGATACCGTTAATTTAACGATAAAACAGCTTGATTGACCACTTGCAACGGCTGAGGGGGATAGTGATAATTGCCCCCCATTACTGCCCCACTGGACGTCGTTAGTAAGGTCTCAGTGCATTGTGACGACGCAAACTTACCTCGCAACCCAAGGACCGGGGGCTGAGGATCCTCCAGGTAGGATGTTGGCCCGCGCCTGCTGGACTTGATGGTGTTGATGACTGTGGAGGCTGCATGAGCGGGATATCATTCGTAGTGGCTCAGAACGAACTTGCGGTTCCCAATACGGTGCGTGGAGCCTATCTGCTCGCGCGTCGGCACACTTTGAGTATTATAGGCGGATCGGTTGACGGATTCGTTATAGTAGATGCTCTGCGGCGAAGGCGACAACGTCGGGACAGACTGGTGGGCGGACGGTAGAGCAGCACCATACGGCGAGTTTTGGCCGCCAGCACCATACGGCGAGTTATAGCCACCAGTATACATGTAGGACTGCGGGGGTCCCTGCGAGTGCATAGAAGCGGCCTCGGGAATCGGCTGAAGGGGTGCGCCGCGGCGTCGTCTATTATGAGATTGATCAAAATGCTATCGTCCGTCAGGACGCGGCAACGTACTCCGTCCCTTGACGAGTTCGCTGCTTTTCTTGTTTGCGGAGCTCTTTGGACTTGGACTGACGGCACACACGTGAGCCCAAGGTCACAAAATTGCTTGCGAATCCTCACCTTCAAAGCGTCCTTGATTTCCTTGGCTCTCTTGCTGATGTATTCGAGGGTCTTATGATCCCCTGCCTTCGTCGCTCTGGCGAGAAGTGTCGACAGTCTGGAAGCTTATCAGTGACAACGGAAGACGAGCGGAGAAAAATGTCGTATACTGCGAATAATCCTGCGCGTAGAGGTCGCGGACGCCTGCGTATTCCGGGGAGTTCAAGGCGGCCCAGAGCTCGTCCATGCGCTTCCGTGCACTAGCAGCTGGATCATCGCCTCCCTTCACTGCTTTGAAAAACTCTTTCATGTTGTACCAGAGAGCAACATCATCGGTACTGTCGAAGCCAGCTTTATAGTCTAGCACAAGATCTCATCTTCCAGATCTAGAGCACGATCTAGTCAGTAGGCTATCATCGCAATCGAATGACTCCGCTCACAGAGACCCACATAATCGCAGAGCAGAGTGAGCGGAAAATATTTGCCAGTGCCGGTGTGCGGCTCCTCGAGTGTCTGCGATTCGGCGTCGATGAAGAATACCTTCACGGTAGCTCTGTTCTTTGCGACCGCGGGCAAGAGTCTCGCACTGTTGAGGAAAATGGATGAGATCTTCTAGTCGCGCGTTTGATGAATCGGGCGAGAACTGTGGTCAAGCCTTTGGAGAGACCAGCCCAGATCGGGAATGAGTAGAATGGAGACGAAGGCACGGTTCTTGATACACGTTTTCTTCGCGCTTTGGATAGAAGTCGTCAACAAACACAGCGGAGAACGTCACTGAGGCTGTTTTGGGAAAGACTGACTCAGTGTGGGTTTGTGGGTGCGTATGAAAGACGCGTACCAGAGCAAAAGTCGAGAAGATTTCGAGCTGCGTATCGAAAATGGTCGAAGAGACAACTTGAACGGCGCGTTGGCGCGTCGAGGAACGCGCGGCGGAGGAAACAGAGTCGGGCATGTGGACAGCGACTCATCCCCTTTGTGGGTACACTCTGGGAATGGCCGACTTTCCGCGTGTTAGATTCAACAGCTATCCCCTGTCGGCGAAAGCCGAACGAGGATAATCGGGTTCTGCTTCCGGATTCGGGGTTGGATTTCGAAGCGCAGACAGTCGATGGCAACCTGCCGTTGGATGGCGGAAATCTGGAAGCACATAAGGATTAGACTGCTGTGGGACACGCGGGGATCGTGAGGCAATACCTGTGCGTGGAGCCACTGGTTTCGGGCTCTTCTTCCATGAGAGACGAAAGCAGCAGTCAGGAACGTCAATACGGTTTTTCTGAGTCCCCGCGGTTCGCAAGGATAGTTCCGCGTGAATGACTTCTCCGGATTAATGGCACATTCTGGGCGCTTCGCAAGAAACCCACAGACGCGACGCGACGCGACTGTGGGCGGCTACCGAAGAAGTTGGCAACTTGAAGCTGAGCTTGAATACGTCGCACTAAAAACGGTGCGACGGTAGTTCTTCGCGAGAGGTGTTTAAAGATGCACTGTTGGCATTGCCGCCAGCGAGACCGCACTGTCATGAGCAGGACCGTCTCCTCGCTGGGATGGTTGAAGGAAGCTTTGATTTGTCATCCACACGTGCGCCGCACGTGAGAGTCTTGGGACAACCAGCGAGGCTGCCTCCAGAGAAAAAAGCGATACACAATCGGTTGTGTAGGAGAGACAGAATTACAGAGGATATCTGGTTCTATGTAATATGCAAATTCCACAAACGGCGTCCAAAAAAGTACAGTGAAAAAAGAGTTGCTCAGAATATCGTCGCGAGCGCCCCATCGTCATACCCACCGCCACCAAGCCCCGTACCACGCGAATTAAGCCCAGGCCCATTCTTCCCAAAGGTAAACCCGACCCACACCCCACGCCCGAATGCCTCCTCCTTCTCCTTGACCGCATCGACGTTCCGCTGCTTCTCCTTGACCTCGGCGTACTTGGCCATATCCTCCAAGCTCGTAAAGTCATCATAGTATCCCGTGTCGATCTCCGAGTCGAGCGCAGGAACAAACGGCGCCTCGACACCACGTAGGTCGTCCCACTTGACACCGTCAAAGAACGGGTGCTCACGGATCTGCTCGAGCGTCGTGAGGCGCGACGACGCGTGCGCAATGAGACAGGTGACCGCGTCCCAGGCGACGTCCGTTAGGTTGAAGATGAGGTCCTCCGGCTTGTCGTACTCGGGCCGCCGCAGCACCGTCTGCCAGTTCTTGAGGTTGGTCCACGTCTCCTCGGCCGTGCTTCCGCTGAATGGCGGGAAACCGGCAAGGAACTCGAAAAGGATGCAGCCCAGCGACCAATAGTCGACAGAGAGGTTGTATGGCTTGCCCCGGAGCACCTCTGGCGCCATGTAGTCCGGGGACCCGACGATGGAGTCTGCGTAACGCGCCTCTTCATTGCGGATGGAACGGTAGATCGACCGCCGCTCGATGGTGGATCGGTGAACGACTTGATTGTCTTTAACCTTATCGAGCTACTTGCGGGCTCAACCAAGTGTGCAAACGAATGCGCGGGGACGTACTTTGAGCTTGAGCGACTCTATCAGTTTAGGATTCAAGGCGCCGGTTGCGAGGCCAAAGTCTGTGAGCTTGACGTGGCCCGTGCCGTCGACGAGGAAGTTCTCCGGCTTGAGATCACGGTGAATGTAGCCCAGTTTGTGAAGCTCGTTCACAGCCGCGAACATTTCGCTAATGTAGAAACGCGCGTGCTCCTCCTTGAGGACGCCCGAATTATTGAGAAGGGTGCGGAAATCGCCCCCAGGGACGTATTCCATCGCGAGGTAGACGAATTGCGGGTCCTGGAAGGCATAGAGCAGACGGACGAGCCATGGGGTCTTTGTCGCAGTGAGAATATCGCGTTCGATGAGAACATGGCGAATCTACAGAGAGGCTTTGAGGGCAAGAAACGCGTCAAAGAGACTCCACGCACCTCGTCCATCTTGTGCAGCGTGCGTTTGCGCATCTTCTTCAGTGCACAGACCTCGCCGGTCTCCTGCTTGCGTGCCAGAAACACCTCGCCATAGCCTCCCTGTCCGACCTGAGCGATGATGTGGAACTGGTCGACGCGCAATTTTGTCCGCCTCCGACGCAGCAGCACCCTCTCGCGCCCGCAATACGACTTGAACTCCTTGGCGTACTCCGTGGGCTTCAGATCGCGCGCAGCCGTGTCCTTGTCGAATTTCGCGCGCCGTTCCTTCCGTGCATGGAGGTAGCCGAGCGTCTGAAAGTAATAATCGAGGAAATCTGGAGATCATGAGCTTTGCCCCACAAAATACGTGAGACGACGCACAGAGCTGGGCCACGGTCGCTTTCCTCTTCACTTCCGGGTTGTCCAGGACCTCTCGTTCCCAAAGCTTGAGTCCGCCCGCTTTCATCGTCGTCTTCTCTTTGGCGGTCTCCATTAAGATGTCGGACGGGAATGCTTTGGCGGTTGCCATGCGAATATCGGGTAGGCCACCGACAGACGCGACCGTGTCCATGTGTACGTCGCGGTAGGTGCTCGCAGGCAGCCCAGAGACCCCTCCAGCCGCGGCCGATTTCCCCAACATCGTGGCGAGATGCAAAACCCAAATCAGGAAATTTGATCATCTCCTCGACTTCCGCCTACTTCGCGACTCGGCGCGTGGAATAGAGAAATTGGATTGCCTTCTAAACGAACGACTCCCCGACATAAGCCCACTCAGTCCGGAGCACTATTTAAGGCCGCCCCGCACTATGCTCACCGCAGCATGGATTGCTTGTACCACCACCCTCAGCTGGCTGTCCACATCAACATCTTTGCTGCACGGAAGCCCACGCTCGTCACCCCAGCGACGCCCACAATTACTGCTGCGTCTGCGCCGGTCTACCAGTGGCCCGAACCAGCGTTATCGGCGCTTCCTCCGCCTCCGGCAGGCAAAACACTGCGTCGCACCGTCCGCAGACTGTTATCGGGAGACCCCAAGGTATCCCTGACGCGCTCGCATGCGATAAGACGTGCAGGGAGAAGGTCCATGTCGTCCGAGTCCTGATTGTGAGTCGGGGCGCGGCCGGGTGGTCGTCGGGCGGAACTGACAACGATACACAGGATATGGTCCACTCGATTAGCTTGAAATACAATGAAACGAATACAACCTCTCTCTATCTCGACGAGTCCATGGCCGCGAGCTGGTCTACGAGATCCTCCATCACCGACTTTGGTCTCTGTTGCGGTTGCGGCGGGGAAGGCGGCAGTGGCCCAACAAGCGACGATCGCTTCGTCGGAACAAGCACCTGGCCCTGAGGCTCGAATCCCGGAGCTATGCGCCGTAACGCATCGCGCTTTCTCCGTTCCTTCTCCTCGAGTCGTTGGCGCAGATAGGCTTCCCGTTGTGCCTGATGAGCCGCAAGCGTTGACCGCCGTGAGGATTCGAGTGTGAGGATATGCGGCTCGATGGTGTAGGGATAAACAAACTGCAGAATGGCTTCAGAACGAGTGGATGTTGCTGAGAGGAACGCACGTAGGCGTTGACCGATTCAGGGAGCGGGTGAATGTCTGGCGGCAGCACAACTGGCCGAGGAACACGCAGACTCGGAGACTTGATTAGAGGAACTCGAGCGGCGGGTGCATATTGCGCTTCGTGAGGATTCAGAACAAGTAAGCACAGATACTGTTGAGCGCACTCTGTTCAGGCATGCGAGTGGTTTAGAGCCGAGTCGAGTTGATCGCGTGATCCCCGTGTATTTCGACCACCACCATGGCCTCCCTGCGCCTCGTCGCGGCCTCCACACTCATCTCCCAAGGTGCAGAAGCTGCAAGTCCGCTCAATCAATCTACTTTCTCCGCGTCTGACGCGTGAAAAGAAAGTCTACAAAGCGCGACTAACGTCGGACGAATCGGACCCACCCGTGCTCCTCAAGCACCGATTCCAGAAAGGGTACCGCCATCCGTCGCTCGATAGCTCATTAACGCGGTCGCGGGTAACGGGCGAAGCCCGTGCGCTGGTCAAATGCCTCCGGTAAGACCGCGATTCTTCTCGCCAAGCCATGCCACAACGAGCTCAAAGTGCAGGCGTCAACGTGCCTGGTCTCCGAATGGTCGATGCGGCAGAGGGCATCCTTGGCATTGAGTGGATAGACGGATTGAGTGTGCGGAAGCTGCTGCCTGGGGGAACACCTGAAGAGGAGGATGAAGAGGAAGAAGACACACCGGAACCGCTCACCGAGTACGGTATTTCCGTCGGTTCGTGGCTTCGCCCTCTCCATTTGCAGCTACTTACCTGATTTCAGATGTTCTCATGCGTCTTATCGGGCAAGAACTTGCAAAACTGCACTTGGCCGACGTGATCCACGGCGACCTTACCACTTCCAACATGATGCTTCGCCATCCGCGGTCCTTCACGTCGCACGATTCTTCGCTACCGACGCAGCTGGTATGGCTCTTACTCTCCACGTCCCGCTCCTCTGATCCACAATCGCCGCAGGTCCTCATCGACTTTGGGCTCTCGTACCACTCATCTCTCGTCGAAGACAAGGCGGTCGATCTCTACGTTCTCGAACGAGCTTTCGCTTCGACGCATCCACAATCAGAGCCACTGTTCGCACAGGTGCTCGAGGCGTATGAGCAGGGCATGGGCAAGGAGTGGGCAGCTGTGAGTAGGCGGTTGGACGATGGTGCGCTTTCGACAATCAGTTTCTATGCCCGGTGCTGATTCTATGAATAGTGCGACTGAGAGGAAGGAAGCGCAGCATGGTCGGGTAGATGCACTTGTTTCTGCAAGCTCAAAACTGTACATCGGAATTCTGAAACGGCGCATCGCGTGGCCTTTACTCGCCCTTAATGAGATTAAATCACAAGAGGAAATCAGGCCGTGCAAATCCCTGCCTCCAGCCCTATTCTGTCAGTGTTTTGTCCCTAGCAGCGCGTTTTCGTAGAAATCACGTGGACACACGTGGTGATGACAAACCAGGTTGCCTCGAGCCATTCTCTTGTGAGCGTCCATGACTGACTTCAGCAGTTCGCATAGCGGCGAAGCAATTTCGATCTAACTTATGATAGTCGCAATCTCGACCCGCATGAGAAGTGGTGGGCCGCCCATCAGCCATTCTTGTTATCGCGAGGTTACCAGCTTCGACCTCGGTTTCGAGCCAACTGGGTCCCTTCCTGGACCTTACCAAATGCAAAAGTGGACCCCATGCTCCCTTATCTGGGTTCATTCGAAGATTCAGTGCGAGAAATAGTACGTTACATCTCGAGTTGAACCTGTAGACAAGTTTTTTTCTGATCATCGATAGAGACCTAATGTACTGGATGCAATTCGTGTTGCGGATGGCTCGAAAGTGGTGTTACGAGTCTCCTCCACAGACTGTCCGGAGCTGTCCATTCTCCGCTATCTCAACCATCCCACTCCTCTGGAGGTACCGTACAACCGCACGGTGCGATTGTTGGACATCGTTCCTCTTCCTGACGACGATCTCAATGTCATTATCGTCATTCCCTTCTTGAGACTCTACAATCGACCCGCATTTCGCCACCTTCGCGAAATTGTGGAGTGCATGACCCAATTTCTTGAAGTAAGTTCATTCCAGAAGCCGAAGCTCTTTCGTGCGCTTTCATAACCCAAACAGGGATTATACTTCCTGCATTGCAATCGTATTGCACATCGGTGAGTCCGCAGTATTCTTCCGGCAAAAAGGTCCGGATCTGAATCTTCAACAGCGACGCTTGTGCCCGTAATATGATGATGGACGCGACCCACATCGTGCCTCGTGGATTCCACTTCACCTTTGACAACACGGAGAACGGGGACCACAGTCGGCCGGCATACTGGCGAGATCGCTGCCTTGTCGCGCCAGTTCATTACTATTTCATCGATTTTGGGCTGGCATCCTTCTTCCCCGAGGGCGAGGAATTCGCGCGCGACGTGGGGGTTTTCGGTCAAGATAAAACTGTACCCGAACTTTCCGATACAATACCCTACAACCCGTTCAAAGTCGACATCTATCAGCTGGGGAACGTTTTCTTGCACCAATCCAAGGTAGAATTATACCGATTCAGACCGACGTACTCCTTCCCTTGTCTTACTGTATGCGTCGCCGACCTATAATTTGAACGAGACTCGTCGCGTCAACCTTTCTTTCACCTCCAGTGCACAAACACTAAGTAATATCAAACCAACACAAGGAAACTATGCATTAACACTCGGCGTCTGAGTCGGCAACCAACTCGTAGTCGCTATCTGACGCTCCGCTATCTATGATGGTCTCAGGCTCGTAGACAACTTCCAGCTTTTCCGAGAGCTCGTTGACTGGGATATGTGTGAATGCGTTTCCGAACATGACCAATACCTCGGCTGCTGAGGGTCTTTCAGAGGGATGGGTCCGCGTCATGGCGAGCAGAAGGGGGCCGAAATATCTGCTGAGTGCAGGGTATTTCTGCAATGAAATACTTACCGTATTATCTCGGAAGAATGATGGTCAGTCTCGGTATAAAAGTCATCTTGGGAGAGTGAAAGTGAATGAAATCGGTTGAAGCCGGGTAGGAATTTGGCTGGAGAGCCGTTGAGGAGTCTCTGACGCGGTGCACGTGACTTTCACGTGTTGACGTGGTCCGCGTTCGTTCATGTTTAAGAACAGCCTCCTCGAGCGAGCGTGACTCCATCTGCTCTTGGACTCGTACCACCACCATCCATCCGCGGACCCCCACCTCCAAACGCTCTCAAACCCCAACGTTATGTCCTGCTTCTCCATTTTCCGTGCCAAGGGTGACCGCGCAGGTGTCGCTCCCAAGCCCTCCAAGCCCGCCCACCGTCGCGGCGGTTCCGACTCCACCCTCGTCGGCGCCGACTCCAAGCGCACCAATAAGAAGTCCGAGAACAAGAAACGCGGTGCCGCTCAACTCCCATCTCCCAAGTTCGACACCGTCCTCGACAAGGCCAAAGCCATCTTCGCGCTCGCCCACGTCGCCCCCGTTCGCGCCCCTGTCATCCTCGACAGAAAGAAGGCCGACCAGAAGAAGACCAAGCGCGCGCAGAAGACCATGCCCAAGCCCAAGCACGTCGAGGTTCGCGTCGAGCGGGAGGTGAGCACCATGCCCTGTGTTTCTCTTCCTTCCTCCCATGTTCCTCGCTCCCTCGTCGATTCTCCCGCTTCCATCTTCACCGTTTCCCCTTCTCTCCCCATTTTCGCTTGATTCGCGGCTGGCGAGGCGACGAAGACCTTCTCCCCCTTTTCTTTCTTCTTCACCTCCTTTTTTTCATCAGCGCTGCCTTGGGCTTGGCGAGGATCGCGACCTCCCAGCCCCGGGCCAGGAGTGGTTCGCACCCGCTCCTGACGCGCTCTCCTCTTGCGCCTGACTGTTTTTAGCACGCGCAACTCCAGGACGAGCGACGGATCGCAACCTCGTGGTCCTGGGGCCGGGACTGGATCGCAACCATCCCGACGCGCCGACTCTTGCGCTGCCTTGGGACTGGCGAGGATCGCGACCTCTCAGCCAAGGCCAGGAATGGCTCGCAACCATTCCTGAGGCGTATTCGGTTGTGTCGTCCGGCGCTGCTTTGAGAGTGGTGAGGACCGCGACCTCCCGGCTCATCGCCTTGAGCGGATTGCAACCGCTCTTGACGCGTCTCTGTCTGGTACGTCCGCGCAGCTCTGGGACTGGTGAGGATCGCGACCTCCCAGCCAGTGCCACGGGCTGGATCGCAACCGCCTGTGACGCGCTTCTGGTTCGTTCTTCTCTTTCTTCTTGCGTTGCCTAGGATTGGCGAGGATCGCAACCTCCCGCCCAAGGCAAGGAGTGGATCCGTCTTTCGTTCGTTATGTCGTCGTTCACTGCTTTCAGGATTGCGACGCCTCAAGTCCAAGCCACATGCAGAGAAGCACCCGATCCCTTTCTCTTTTATAAGTGCATGGATTGACGGACGAACAGGACTGCGAGCTCACTTTCTTCTCACTTTCTTCTCGACTCTGAACGCGCCACCGACTCGTCCGCGAAGAAGCCCATGTGTTCCGATGGTTCCTGGGTCTTCGACGCGACTGATTCGACGACGCGCAGTGCGGTTCACTGTCGCGAATCGATACCACCGGTCATTTCAAGTTCTGTCTCTCTTTCGGGTTTGGAGGGTCATCGTCGGTGGGGTGGTTGGGTCTTGGGCTTTGGAGGGTCATCGTCAGAGGGATGGTTGGGTCTTATGGCGTCGCCTCTGTCGAGGAAGACGGGGGTTTTGAAGGGCCAGCGTCAGAGGAGATGGTTGGGTGGTTCTGAGGGTTCTGTGCTTGCGGTTCTGTGCTTGTGGTTCTGTGCCTGCGAATGTATCTTTCTGTCTGCTCTCAGTCCATGGTCGAACGGAAACAAGAGCGTCAAGTCACGAGGAGGCCACTCTTCTTGCTCTCGACTCTCATCTTCCAGCGACGCATCTTCAGCCCGGTCACCTTCTTCGAGCTCACTGGCTGCGCAAAGCCTGTACACCTTCAGGAACTGGAGTAGAACGCGACGGCCCAAACCATGGTCGAAGTCCGAAACATCGCCGCTACTGGCCGTTCGACTCGAACGTGAATTCTACTCGTCGTCTATCCGAGGATACTCATTTGTTATTGATCGAGGACTACGGTGCGTTTTACTGCGCTATTCCGTTGCGTTCAGGCTTCTTAAAGGACGGCAGTCAACCCGAATTGCAGGCGTCCGTCATGCGGAATCCGGTTATTTCGCAGATACGACGAAGCACCTGCCTTGGCCAGACGCGTAAGCGTGCTGGTTATCGTTAGGTGGTCCTAACCCGCGACAGAACGGTCCACGCTAAGCCACCCACATGGAACAAATCGTCCGCCGCGCAAGGCAACAACCTCCGCGGGTCAAGTTCGCCGCCGACTACGAGAATTCGTCGCAGTGCGCATCGCCCTCGACCTGGCCGCGAAACACCCAAGAGTCCGACACCAACACCTTCACCAAGATTATCCCTTGGCCTTACGCGGTCGACTACGATATCGATGTATCGACATGTCCGTGCTTGTGTATGTTGGAGTTAGCGCAATTTACTCTTGAGCTCCCTCGTTTTTTGCGGCTGGTCTGGTCTCTCCCTTAATACCTGCTTTTCTTTCTGCCCAGAAATCCCGCCTGACGCCATTCGCCGTGCAACTCCACCAATACGTTCTGCAGCTTGCGTTGTTGCGCTGCAACATGAGCATGCCAGTGCAAAAACAAACCGCGGGCACGAAAATACTCCCCTCGGTCCAGTACGGACTAGTCTCGTTTGCTGTCCGTCGTGCAGCTTCGATGACGGCTCGTGCTCTATCGCATAAAACGGCGCGCGGATCAACGCGTTACGAGCTCCCTATGATTTCCGAGTCGGCCGGCATATGTACATCACGATTTGCCGACCTGCCGAATGCTCCTATCACGCTTGAGATCGACTGTCACACTGTGAGTTGTCTTCCACTCATTCCATGCCTCCTGCAGCGCAAACTATCGCCAACAATTCGTTGATCACAACGCAGGCAACCGACCTAGAGCGCTTGTATGCGCAGCGCCGCCCCGCAGAAGAGTGGTGGGTCAACCACCAATTAGACTTGCTTCACAGAGGATACAAGTTGCGTCGTCGATTCCACCGCGACTGGATTCAGTCATGAACTCTGCCGGGCTACAGCGGCCGCCCCGAGACGGCCGAGGATAGCTTCGCAGGATTTGTTCGCACTTGGTTTGCTACATCGCCGAACGCTGACTTTTAATCGCAGGAAAATGACTTGATGGATGCAACACGCAGCACGGATGGACTCAAAGTCGTGTTGAAACGGATTCGCGCATCCACGCAAGAGCTGGGAATCATTCGCTTTCTCAATTCTCCCGAGCTTTTGCGCGATCCGAACAACAAGACCTGTCCCCTTCTCGACGTGATTCCGTTGGCGGACAACGAAGTCATCCTTGTTATGCCCATCCTCAGAGTTTTTGATTCACCAATATTCCGCCATCTTCAGGAGGTCACCGACGCTCTGCGTCAGTTGCTTCAAGCTTGTCCGACTTTATCCTAGTATGTTGTACAGCCTGAAAATTGTTCAGGGCTTGGTCTTCATGCACGCTCATCATATCCAGCACGGGTAAGCCGAAAGGCTTCTTCGCCGCACCGCGACTGAATACCTTGGTTTTAGGGATGCCTGTCGCATGAACCTCATGATGGATGCGTCCCAGGTCATTCCCGAAGGCTATCACTTTCATGCGGACTGGGCGGAAGAGCAGAATCTCGGCCAGCACTATCGTTGGCGAGATCGCTGCTCCGTCCGACCTGTCCGCTACTATTTCATCGACTTTGGTCTTTCTGCGTACCATCCACATGGGCCAGGATCAGCTTCGCAGCTTGCGGTCCGGTCGATATGGCCAGGACAGAAGTGTACCTGAATTTACCAGCAATGCTCCTCATGATCCGTTCAAAGTGGACGTCTACCAGCTCGGTAATGTTTTCCTGGAGGTGTTAGCAGTGAGTAAGGAGCCTTTATTCACAGTTATATCACTTAGTTGGATTTTCAGGCATTTCCTGCTCATCAAGCTCCGCTACAACCAATACTGCAGTCCATGACGAGAACGGACCCATCCATGCGACCGACAGCATCCGAGGCACTGAAAGAGTTCGAGGCGTTGTGTCTTCGCATTCCAGCGGCGGAGCTCACAGTCAGTATGGAATATGAACCCGACTCGGACCCAGAGGACGATTTACGCTATGAAATACTTTGAATCCGTTTGATTTTGTACTTGGAAGCATGCAATCGACGAAGAGTTCCGCGCGCGCAGCTTCGCTCCTGGATGCCTCCGCGCGCAAGACTTGCCGGCTTCTCAATGGCGTAGCGCCACGTTCGGCCGACCGACCCAGAAGTCCTAGCTGCACTCAGCCTCTCCAATGCGAACCTTCAAGAACGGACTGGTTCCCTCCCTCAGTTTTCGTCGAGGCACGGACGTCGCCCTCGCTCGTGTCCGAAGAAACAAGAATGCGGACAGCCATATCTTCTCATTGGAGGAGGCTCGGTACGTTAATGTGCGGCAGATGATCAATGGAACGAACGGAAGCTGGAGTTATCGTCAGCTCGCGCAAGCCATCGCAAGGAGGATCGCAAAAGTGGAAGGGAACTTATGTACCACACCGGGCGCTTGGCGACTGAGGGCCGGGGAAGCAAGTGCAAGCCGCTTGAGCAGACCGTAGACGTGATTCTGGTGTTGCACGACTGGCGGAGTGGAGGGGAGCGGAGAACCGGTTCGTTGATTAGCATTAATGTAGTGGATACACTTATGGCGCCGAGTTCGGCGGCTTTTTCGAGTTGAGGCGTTCGCGCTTGTCCATCTCCACCTTGGCTTCCTCCTCGACTTCGCGCACAAGAGCAGATGCCCATCCAGAGACTCCGCCCTTGTCGAACGCGTCCGAAAGACGGTCTTGCGATTCGTCGTAGGACCATTCCTGCGTTTGGTCTGGAGGTTTTGAGGCTTCCTCGGCAGGTTGGTCTGTGGCGGAAAGGTTGAGGGATTTTCGCATGCGCTCGGCGAGGAAAGGCATCTTGCTCATGACCTCGAGACGCATTTTGTCACTGAAGTCCTGCATCTGTGACCGAATGTGTGAGGACACGGAAAAGTTTGAAGAGCAACCGCGGCGCACATTATCCACGTCCAGATATCGCACCAGCCCCCAAATTCCACCGACACCCAGCGCCGCAACCATCAGCGTCGCGGCGCCGAATGCTTGGAGAGTGTATAACGCGCCGTTGAACTTGTCGTCGGGGGCCACGGGTCCCGGTCGCACGCCCCAGTCGTCGTCGTCATCGTCTTTCCACGCAGACGAGACGGAATACGACGACGAGTACTTGGAGCCGCTAGGTGCCCCAATTGACATGTCCGTGTCGTTCCACGGAGCGACGAATGCGAACCGCGAACGGAGGGATTCCGGGGTAGGTTCCGGGATCGGTGCCGGAGTGGCAGTGGGTTGTGCGGGAGTGCCGGTGAATGTGGCTCGGGATGGGAGAGCGCCGTGGACGCGTCGGGGAGGTGCCGTCGCGTTCAGACGAATGGATTTGGCACCTTTGACGCGCCAGAGGTAGACCAGCGGGGCTACCGCGAGCACCGTGCCCGCAGTCAGCTTGTGGGATGTTAGATGGGGTAGGGACACGAAGAGAGCGTACCAGCGTAAGAGGAACCCATCGTGGTCGGCGCGGAGGTGATGGCTCGGGTTCATCGTCCATGCCGTGTGACGCGCTGCTTTTCGGCATAGACCAAATTTCTTGCGTCTCTTCTGTTAATAGCAGAAGCCAGGCGCACGAACACGAAAATGGACGTCCAGGGTATGAACGATGCTCATTCGCGCAGGAACGTGCAATGTGGCTGGAACGGTGGCTTATACCGTTCTATGTAGACTTTGTAGAAATGCTCTCGATGTTTTGCGGCAAGCAAACGAAGAAGGATGAGCGATGCAGTTCGGGGGTTGCAACTGGACATGAGGGTAGAGGAAGGAACGGCCATCGTTGCCGAAGAACGCATTGAGGCGAGTTTCGACGGAATCAGAAGAAGCTGGTGAGCAAATCTCAAGCACTCGAGGCAGTTGCAGACAGGTGCAAGCAACCAGTGCCTTCGGACTCCGACACCCAAATGAGGCAACCTAATTTCCTAATCCGGAAAAAGCACCCCTGTGCCGAGATACACGTCCATACTTGGATAAAATACAAATAAACAGCTCAGCTCCGGCAATAACTATACATATACATACTATCTCATGGCTCCCTTAACTGACTGCTCGTCGTATTCCGAAACCTCATCACTGAGGCGCGCTCCAGTTCGCCGACTGGTACGTCACTGAACGTATTAGCAAGTCGTGTGAGGTCTTTGAGGTTCAGGTATATTCGTGTTGACTGTGAAGGGCGGCAGTGAGCAGCAGGAAGAGGTGCGGGAGAGGGAGAGGATGGACGACGCACGGCGACGGTGTATGTTGCGATCAGCCACCTATGCTCTCGGATTAGATAGGGTTGCTCGAGCAGCCGCCACAAGCGTAGGGCCGCGTCCACTCACGGAGTCCCAATTTGCGCATAGCCCACATCCGCGGCGATGAGAACGAGGTTCAAGATGAGCACGGCCAACACTCTGGGTTGCGATCAGCTTCAGCCTGGCACCAGGAAGACCTGGAGTGCACACGCACACGACGAAGTAGATGCAGGCGTCGCGCAGGGAGAGGTGGATCGTCGGGAACAGCTTGGTCGATGTGAATATCTCCGTCATGGACGCCGAGGCCTCGAGTGCGAGTTCGCGCGCTTTGTATAAAAGCATCGCGAGGTAGATGCCTGTGGCATATGCATGCCCGTCAGTTGGGAAATGCCCAAACCGATCGCAACGACGCACATGAAACTAAGATGGATGTACACCTGGTTCGGCTGTCGGTCCTCGTTGTGTGTTTGGACTCGAAAGGAAAACGTACCATGTTGCTGGAAAACGTTAGCGCTCAAAATGCGTGTGGGAGGTGGAATCACTGACCGATGTTGAGGTCCGGGACGTTGCTCGAGTCGTCGGTGCAGTCTAGAATATGCTGCGACCCCAGTAACAAGGAAGAGCCACCTGTGAGCGTGATCACAGTGGTAATGATTGCGACCTGCGAAAGGTCAGGTTTGTGAAGGCGGAAGCAGAGGCTTTGGTACAATCGCCTCGCCTACGCGGATGGTTAGCCGTGACGAAGAACGACGTTTGGGCGACTCACTAAAGTATAGGAAGCCCGTTATGCTGATCCCTAAAGCCTGTTCAGTGGAAGGGAGAGTATTGTGATTTCTTCCGCGTACATCGTCGTGTCCAACCATAGAGCACGTTTATGCGGATGAGAATCAACGCTTCGCCCACTAATACCGAGAGGACTTCTGTTCTGCGGAGACTTGAGTGATGAGAGAAGGGCCGTGAACCCGCCACGCACGCTGCGATGTAGGATCGTCCCGCTGTTTTACTTCACAAAAGGTATGAGCTGGATGCGCAGAAGACGAGCAAAGACATCACGGACAACTGGGGCGGACGTAAGTCGCAAGAATATATCGATTTATTAGGCACGTACGCGTTCTGTCTGTTCACAGTGCTACGAATTCGAAGCGTTAACTGCGTCCAGCAAGTCAAACGCGACACACCGTGCTGGATTTCCCATTGTTCAAGGTGGGTAGACTCTGGAGGACGGCAAATGGCGTCGTCCTGACTGTGAAACCGATGAGACCGAGCGCGCGTCGCGACGAGAAACGGCGCACGTGTTTCCATGAAGTAGAATCTGCGGAGACGCTGGAGGTGAGGCTGGCTTTTGAGGAAGTTGTGGGTGCACGCACGAGAGCCCGACAAGGTTATTGCATCGCAGGAATAAGTAGAGGCCTTTGGTCCAACCCCACGGGGTGCTGCAGGTGTTTTTTTCAGCCAAGAATTCGACGTGGGGCTGTCAAGGGACGGACTTCCAGACGGACCAAATCTAAAGCACGACGCTAAGAGACAGGAAGGATTCTGAAAAGCCACGCACCTCACGGTCCAGATTGAGGCAGAGGTCGTAGACCACCCACATCAAGGCGGCAACTGTAAATTTGGGTGAGCCTTGAGCCAAATTTGGGTCCATGGGAGCAACTCGCGGGCACTGCCTTGGAGTCCATCGGGGCCGAAAGAATGCACGGAACTCGTTGAGCCAGCGCCGCCGGTGGTCGAGTTGCCGGTGTGGGCCATTGGAATTTTCGGGGACGGGGACTGCGACGGAGGAAAAACCCCGACACTCATGTAAGCATGCGTAGGCGAACGAGCCTTCGCACCCTGTCAAGTTCCATGCGAGCTTCTCAGCTCTTCGGGTTTTGTGGACCTGGTCTTTCATGGTAACGGTACCACCGCGATGAGCTGCAGAGGTTGGCCTCAAGGATGCGATTGCGCATTTGTAAATTTCAAGGAAGGCATAGATCTAGAGGTGCAAAGTGTTTCCCAGACGGTGACCACCACGGTTGTCGAGTTCTTGGTCGTAAGCTTTTGACACAAAATGCCAGCAAAGTGGAGAGAGCCAGAGGTTGGAGGGTGCACTCCAGCGAAGGTCTGAATTGGGGAAATTGACAAATGAAGGATGTGGCGATCTTCGTGCGATTGACGGGGAGGAAGCGGATGACGACGTGCCCGACTGTGTGATGCACGTGACAGTCGGGGTTAACTGCGACGACGACGAGGCCGTGGTGTGTATCATGCTCTGTGGGCGGGCTCTGTCCGATACTTCGCAGGTCCATGTCGTCAAATGACATCGACTCTGCCCGCTTGTCCCGCCCGAGGGCGAACACGGCTTTTTCCGGCTTCGCGACTTGGCGCAAACAACAACAACCACCGTCCATCCCCCCGGCCCCGCCAGCCCCACCCATGTCCGTCGACAGCTGCATTGACGTCCTCACCCCGTCACCCACGGCAGTCCCCAGCCTGTCCCATGCACGCTATTTGGTCAATAACCTCCCCACCCACTCCCCATTGCCCAAGCACACCCAGCTCGACCCGATCCTGGCCAAGCTGTGTGCTGCGGAGTCGGCCGTCCCTCTCAAATGCGCAGGATTTGACATCCTGGCTGCATACTGCGAGAACCCAGAATGGACGTCGACGTCCTCGAACCGCGCCGCGTATTTTGCCTTGTTCCTCGACCCATCCAGCGCGGACATATGGGAACCGCGTTTCAAGGCCCTCCGCTCCCTCACAAAGGCCGGCGACGACACTCTTGGCATCGAGATGTCTGTTCTCCAAGTGCTCAAGACGTGGATCTCGGACGGGTTCAAACCAACGCTCCAGGATCCGTCCCTCGAGCGTTTCAAGGGCGTCGAGCTGATGGCTGGGTTCCTTAGCTCCCTTGTCCAGAAGGAGAGCTTCAGGGCCCGCATTCACGAGGAGGATTGGGTTGGCGTCTTGCAGTTCTACGCAGAACTGGCCGAGCAGGCGATGGCTGTACCGCGTTTGGTTGTCGCGTCCCCCGTTCAAGAAATGCCGCCGCCACCAACGCCACGACCTTCCCTTAGCCATCGTCGGAACGCGTCGTCGGCTTCGCTTTCTTCCAACCACAGCAGGCAGGCCAACAACAACGACCGCCAGCCGTTCGATGTCGCCATGAGCATCTACCTCACACACCTCAACAACCAGATCAAGCTCTTGGCCTCCCATTATCTTCACGAGATTGTCCCGTTCCTCCTTCATGCCCTTGCCCACTGTGCTCCCCCCACTCCCCCGCCTGAGCGTCAGCCAACCCCATATCGGGTCCCCGACCGAAAAGAGCATCAACGAGCTCCTTTCGTCGTTGCTTTCGGGCACCTACCGGACAACCTGCATGCTTGTTCTGCGGCGACATATCCTCCCCTCCGAGGATACCCCTTCGGACCCGGCCGCTGTTCGCAAGATGATTTTGACCGCGCTCGGTGGACTGAGGACACTGCGCAACTCAATCCGCAGGGTGTTGTCTGCGCGTCTCGCGCGGACGGCCATCGAACGCGAATCGAGGAGTGGGTACTCCCATTCCGGTGCCCCTTCACACGTCGACATCGCCGAGTCGCTCATCGAGGGAGCTTGGCCACCGGCAGGCACTGGCTGGGAGCCTACGCGATTCGGGAAACCGCTGAGCAGCAGCGCACGCGCCTGGGTCGCGTTTTCGCCTCCAGACGAGCAGTCACGTGAGCTCGTAGACCGGCTGCTGGACGACATTGCGAGCACGCTGAAGGATATCCTCGCCGAGGTGGACGATCGGGACGAAGACTCGCCTGCTCTGTCTCGTGAAGAGGCTGGCACAGTTGGGCAGACGTTATATAACCTCGTCGAGTATCTTCGCCCTCTCAAGTGGGTTGTAGGATTGTGTCGAGTAGTCGATGCTGACGTCTTTGTTGTAGAAGCGACATCGGAACGCCGTACATCGTCCCGCTTGCGCTCCCCAGTAAGGCGACGACACCCTTCCTCCGGACACTCACTGCGCTTTTGACGCGAGAACACACGATGGAGCTGCAGCCACTGTTGTCGCAAACGCTCCTTCACGTCGCCGACAACCTGTCCGACAGCGATACGGCGCGGCTACCCGCCATCATGACTACGCAAAACGACCTCACGCCCATCTCCCCCGAGTGGATTGAAAACTGGGGTATGATCTTGCGGCACCCTGCCCTCGTCAGCTCGCGGCGTCCGCTCACCAGGAAGGCCGTGATGAAGACGCTCAAGGCGGTCCATGAGAGCATCTGCGATATGCCGCGGTATCGTCGGCCGTTGGGCGACTTGGTGTTGGAGGCATGCAAGCGCGTTTCTGCGGCAGGCGATGGGGACGATTGCGATACGCTGTGGAACATTCTCGCGCAGGAGGTGGTCGCCAAGACGGCGGAAGGTTCCGACGAGAGTGGGTTTGTGGACGAGGCGTTCGAGCTGCTCGTCTCGACCGCGTCCGGGAGGAACGACGTGGACGAGGAAGACATCGAGACCGCCTCTGTTGCTACAGCGGGGACACATTCGTCCAGTCCCGCCCCGCATAACCTCATAACTCCCGCGACCATGGCAGCTCCCGTCATTTCCCGCGCACAAACAGACTCGGTCGCAAGCAGTCCTGTCCGAGAACGCGAATCTGTTCTGCCGTCGATGATGTCCAGCATGATCTCGACATTCACCTCCGCCAACGTGTCCCGGATGCCGTCGTTCCAGCCACCCACGCCTGAAGTCCACTCGGACTCGATCGAAACGCCGTCTCCGCCAGTCGAGTTATTCACTCACGTGATTGCTGATGTCGGCGCTGTTCGTGCTCTCATCTACACCTTTAGTCAGCTGGTGTTTACACCGCATGCGCTGGAGGCGGCCAATCTCGCTGTTGCTGTGACTGTCTTCCGCTATCTGCTGCAGCTGCTCAAGGAGGCGCGTTCGGCCAAGGTCCGCATTGCGATCTTGCAGTTCTTGATGCGGCTTCGGGCGGATCGGGACCACCGGCTGTATTTCATGCTGTCGGACGGTGACGCGCATGGGCTTGCGGCGCAACTCGGTGGGCTCATTCAGCGAGTCACGCAGTCGCCAGAAGCGCATCTGCAGTCGTCGTTGGATGCTGTTGCGGAGGTACGGACTGCTCGGCCGCGGCTTCCTCGACAGTCGCGTGGGCGGGGTGGTGGCGCGTCGGGATCAGGCGCCAGTCGGAGTCGGTCGAGGCTTGGTAGTGGTGGGCCGCCAACAGCACTGCCGCCGAAGCCGTTGACGCCGTTGTGGAGTATTCCGGAGACGCTGCCGTTTGACATCGAGGATGCGGACACGCCCAGCGAGAGCTTGATCCTGTTCGACCCCAACAGCGCCGAGAATGGTGCCATTCTCCCGATCTCGTTGTACTTGACGGCGATCGACGAGATCCTGCAGAAGGAGACCAACTGGGAGGTGTTGTCGTATGTGCTTGTGCATTTGCCGAACCAGCTGGCGAACAAGCACATGTTTTGCGGGCCCAAGTCGCGCAAGCTGTGCTCGACGTTGCTCAAGACGTTGTGTTCGGGCATCCTCAAGAGCACGCTTGGGTCCGAGGTCGAGCAGTTTCCGATGGGGATTAGGGCGCGGGATGCGCAGGGGCTGGCGTTCCATACGCTCTCGGTGTTGGTTGGGTACCAGCCGTGCTTCGAGATGAGCCAGCAACATATGCTCGTCGAGGTGTTTCTGTACGGGTTGGACGGCACGCAGCCCGCGACGATCAAGTGCTGCTTGCATGCGCTTACGCTGGCGGCGTTCGAGCTCCCGACGTCGATGACCAAGTATCTCAGCCAGATTCTCCAAAAGGTCTCGCAGATCATGACCAGCGCCGACATGACCGTACACATCCTCGGCTTCCTCTCGATCGTCGGCTCTCTGCGGCCGCTGTACGCCAACTTTAACGAGAAGGACTTCAAGATCATCTTTGGCGTCGCGCTGCAGTACCTCCAGCACCAGAACGCCAACCGCGACGAGCCCACCGTCGGTTCGTGGGCGCTCTCCGAGCATGTGCGTATCCTGTCGTACTACATCGTCTACGTGTGGTTCCTGGCGCTCAAGGTGCCCGACCGCAAGACGCATGTGCCGTACATCTCGCGCCAGCTGTTCCTCGCGAACGAGAAGAACGAGACGCTCGACGGGCCGACGGAGGTGTGTTTTGACTGGCTCGAGCGGTACACCTACGCCAGTGCGGATCCACGCCCGGCTACGTCGCTCCTGAGCGAGATCGTCATGAACCCGAGCCCTAGGGAGGACGGCGCTGACGATGTGGTGTCGGAGAAGACGTGGCTTAACGGCGACTCGTTCATGACTGTCAAGACGCTGCGCAGGAGGGGCTGGTTCGAGATCTTGTCGAGGCGGCCGTCGGGGTATACGAAGCTGTTGTGTCGATTGGAGAACGCGCCGATGGTGGGGCCTGGGGATGTCGATCCGGACGTGGTGTCGGTGCCTGCGGCCATGATCATGGACAGTGAGCCGCCGCGGGTGCAAGCCACTGACGGTGACGAGGCACAGCAGAACGGGGACGCTGATTTGGTGGGTTCGGATAGTCACACGTGACCGTTGGGCTGATTCTCGTGTCCTAGTCGGAGCCGGTTCATGAGCTGCTGGACACGTCGCCTCCCGCCGATGCGGATCTTTCGCCGCCCGACCCGCTGCAGGGCTATGTCTGGAGCAAAACTGCGCCGTCGCAGCGTCGAAAACAAGTCGAGATGGACCCTGCGTTCATCGCGCTGCAATTATCCGACCGGCAAAATCCCAACACCGGGCATCGGCTTATCGAGCCAACCAGGTCTCTCACCAGCTCGCTTGCACTGCTCGATCTCATACCTGTTATCGACACACACAAGGTCGGCATCATGTATGTTGCGCCGGGACAGCATACGGAGCGCGAGATACTCGGGAATACGCATGGCTCGCCTGCGTATACGCGGTTCCTCGAGGGTATTGGGCGGTTGATCAACCTGCGGGGCCAAGTCGACGTGTACGCTGGCGGCCTGAACCCGGACCAGGACGGCGAGTACGCGTATGCGTGGTGGGACGACATAGGGCAGGTGCTCTACCACACCGCGACGATGATGCCCAACCACGAAAACGACCCGCATTTCAACTACAAAAAAGCGCACATCGGGAACGACTACGTGCGCATCGTGTGGAACGACTCGGGCAAGCCGTATCGATTCGACACGCTCCAGACGCAGTTCCAGTTTGTCAATATCGTCATCGAGCCGCACTCGATTGGTGCCATCGCTGCGTTCTCGGATAATATCCATGAGAACGAGTACTTCAAGTTGACGGTGCAGCGGGCGCCCAATATGCCGGACTTTGCACCGGTCGGCGCGTTCAAGCTCATCTCGGCCAAGAACCTGCCGGTGTTGGTGCGCCAGTTGAGCTTGCTCGCGGACTGGTTCGCGTCGGTCTACGCGAACACGCACCGCGACACGGAGCGCGTCGAGATCAAGACAAACTGGCACTCGCGTCTGGACCACATCCGGCAGTTCCGGAGTCGGCTGCCGAAGCAGGAGCAGGAGGAGCTGAAGGAGGAGGACAAGATGAGGACGCAGCAACGTTTACGGGATTTTACGAGCTCATTCTAACCCAAAAATAAAACTGGAATATCTCAGCAGTGTACGACCACCCACACCCCCTCTTCTTGCATATCTTTTTGTATCAGTAGCTGTTGCAGTTTTAGTCGCATCACCACTAATCGTTGTAAGCACTCGGGAAGCGCGGAAGGGCGGGTTGTGACGTAGCCATAGTCGGCAAGCACCAGAACATTCACCACTGCGCTCGCAGTCACCTTTATCAACCTCTTTTCTTTCCCCGACCACCATGTCGACACTTAGCAACTGGCTCTGGGGTTCCTCACAGCTCGACGAGGCAGTCGGTGCGTCCCAGACCCGCTTCCGTTGGCGCTTCCGGTGGTTGACAGCATTTCCAGACAAAGCTACCTCTGAGCTGCTGCCCGCTGGCGCCGAGGACATCGCACTGAACCTCGAGATATGCGACCAGATCCGGTCCAAGTCGGTGCCCGCCAAAGATGCCATGCGCGCGCTCAAGCGGCGGCTAAACCACAAGAACCCGAATGTCCAGAATTTGGCGTTGAGTGTGCGTTTTTTCCGTGCCTCCCCGCCCCAATATGCGCCGCTCTAACTAAGAGTTTGCTTGCTTGTACAGTTAACGGACATTTGCGTCAAGAACGGCGGCGAGTTGTTCCTCGTCGAGATTGCGTCGCGCGAGTTCATGGACAACCTCGTGTCCATCCTCAAGATCCCCATGCTCAACATCGATGTGAAGAACCACATTCTGCGGGCGGTGCAGAATTGGAGCGTGGCGTTTGAGGGGAAGCCGGCACTGAGCTACGTCGGGACGGTGTATAAGACGCTGACTAGCGAGGGTGAGTGGCCGTCGCAGCTCTTTGTTACTGGGTACTAAGGAAGCTGTTTACAGGCTTCAAGTTCCCGCCAAAGGACATGTCGATGGCCAACTCGGCCATGGTGGACACGCAACAAGCCCCGGAATGGATTGACTCGGACGTGTGTCTGCGCTGTCGGACACCGTTCTCGTTCACCAACCGGAAACACCACTGCCGCAACTGCGGGCAGGTCTTTGACCAGCAATGCTCGTCCAAGGCGCTTCCGCTTCCGCACTTTGGGATCACCCAAGACGTGCGGGTGTGTGACAGCTGCTACCCCAAGCTCACCAAGAACAAGAACGCCACTAATGGGAGCGGTGGGGAGCACCGAGGCCACCGTCATTCGCAGTCGATGGGCAATATGCACGGGAGTGGCCGGAGTCGCGTGGCGCGTGATGCTGCGGACGCCGATCTCCAACGCGCCATTCAACTCTCGCTGCAAGAAGTCGGCTCGGCCGGTGGCCGGAATCGGTCGGGATATACACCATACCAGCCCGAGCCTACCTCTTGGGGCCAGTATTCCGAGCCGCCTCTTGTGGACCGGTCAACGCACCCGAAACGATCATCGCAAGCCGACGACGAGAACGACCCTGACCTGAAAGCGGCAATCGAGGCGAGCCTCCGCGAATCGGCCGCACCGAAGCCGAGTGCGCCGATGGCTATCGAGACGCCGCGGACGGAGGAGACGGGGTATAGATATTCGCAGTCGTACCCGCCTGCGACCGCTGCGCCGCAACAGCCACCAATGCAGCGGCTCCCTTCTTACGAGCTGGCGCCGCTCGAGTCGGACGCGATCCTCACGTTCAGCCAGACGATCGAGCAGGTGCAGACGCTTGGTGGACGGGATATGACGCGCTACCCGGCGGTGAACGAGCTGTACGACAAGGCGAATAGTTTGAGGCCGAAACTCGCCATGAGTTTGGATGATGCTGGTCGGAAAGAGCGTGCGTTGTTTCCATGTTTTATGTTGATTCTCGAGGCTGAGTATTTCTCAGAGGTGCTTTCGGAGATGCACGACAAGCTCTCGCAAGCGGTCAAGCTGTACGACAAACTGCTCACGGAACATGTCGTTCAGCCGCGATGGCAGTCTCCTCAGCCGCAGGCGCAACAGCCATACCAGTCCTATGCGTGGCCACAGAGTGCGCCGCCGCAACAAACGCAGTACCCGGAGCAAGCGCAGTGGTATCCTGCTCAGCCGCAACAGCCGCAGTATACTGGCCAGCAGCAACCTCAGCAGCCGCAGTATACTGGGCAACAAACACAACAATATTCGTACCAGCCACAATACGCACCTCCTGCTGCTTCTTCTCAGCAGTATTCGTCTCCCACTCCCGTCCCATCTGCACCTACCTCGCAACAACCCCAATACCAGCAACAACCCGTGACTTATGCGCCGCAACCTGTTGCGCCAGTCGCGCCGCCGCCGGTCACATTTGCTCAGTCGCCACCGCCGATGGTCCAACAGGCTCAACAACCATCCGCGCCGGCGACGTTCCAGCAGCCCCAAACGGCTGCTTATCAAACACCATCCCCGCCGGTCCAGCAATACGCGGCTCCGCATTCGCCGACACTCTCCCGGCATAACACCGTCGCCGTGTCCACTCCGAGCGCGCCGCCCGCGACGGCAAACGGACTCGTGAACGGAAACAACTCGTATTTGGGACGGAGCAACACGGTTGCGTCCTCTGCGCAGCCCCCGATGCAGAGACAGTCGTCGATGTCTTCGACGTCGTACGTCTACCAATACCTTCCGCAAAACCAACAACACGCGCATCAGTCGTACCAAGCGGTTTCTTCTCCTCCGCCTGCGGTCCAGCAGCCACCAGCACAAGGGTTGCCGGCGTCGGCCTTCCCCGTCGTGCCGACCAACGCGCCGCAGGCGTATTCGATGTACTCGCCGGGTATGGCTGCGCCGACGACGGTGCCTGTGGCGCAGAAGGAGGCCGCGCCGTTGATTGACCTGTAGGAGGAGTCGGGATTGGGATGGACTGTTGTCTTGTTTTACGTAGGTACTTAATGTTATGGTCGCGCATCCTCTGTGAGATGTACGTTTGGTTTCATGTAGAGGTTCCGCGCGAAGTTGAGTACGGAGGACTTGATAGAGGACGTGGATGTTACTTTCCCACGTCGCCTTTTCTCTTTGCGTCCAACATCTGTGTTTGGTAGTGGCCACCGCTCCTCGGGCAGATGGACATGTTCGCACTGTATGTTATCAGGGGTCCGTCCTCCACGACTTGTCCATGACTACCAGCGATAATGACCTCTTTGCGTAAGTCTGCGATTCACATTACAGCGATTTCACCTCGAAGCCAGTCCCTTAGCACTCTGTGGCTGCACGAACAGTGGTGGAGCAAACACCAACCCTTCTTGTTCGAACGCGGGTACCAACTAAGACCACGCTATCGGCAAGACTGGGTCCCGTCGTGGACGTTACCTGGTTCAGGATTCGATCCTCTCGCTGAAAACTATGCGGATTTCGAGGACTCGGTTGCATCATTGGTACGACTGACTGCGAGCGCTCCTAAATCTTGCTAACGGGCACGTTCTCCTTCAGCGAAAAAATGTGCTCGACGCAACGTGCATCTCGGATAACCGGAAGGTTGTCCTGCGAAAAGTGATGTGCGCCGGTGCGGAGAGGTTCATCCTCGATTATTTACACCAACCACATCTACGCACCGACACCAACAATCGAACGGTTCCGGTCCTCGATATCATCCCGCTTCCAGACGACGATACTACGCTGCTCATCGTAATTCCGCTGTTGAGAAACTTCAGCTCTCCAAGATTTCGACATTTCCGGGAGATTGTCGAATGTATGGGACAATATTTCCGGGTATGTCCACTGAATGACCGTTGATTTGCACTCTCACTCGTTTGAAGGGCCTCGATTTCTTGCATACACACAACATCGCACACCAGTACGTCGATATGTTTCTGAACTTCACGAATTGAGTACCACCACAGAGACGCGTGTGCGGGAAATATGATGATGGACGCGACTAACGTGGTTCCTGGTGGTTTCCACTTCTGCAGTCCGCATACAGTCAACGGAGATGTGCGCAGTGATTACGAATGGCGGGACCGTTGTTCGGTCCCTGCCGTTCAATATTACTTCATCGACTTTGGCCTATCAACTTATCATCCAGAAGGCCAGCAACTGGCGCGCAGTGCCGGAATCGTTGGTCAAGATGACACCGTCCCGGAGCTGTCCATGACGGTGGAGTACAACCCGTTCAAAATGGACATATATCAATTGGGGAATTGCTTTTTAAACCTCTCTAAGGTTCTTTCAACGGCTTCGTGAATTCAGACTCATCTTCTTGCAGAGGTATCCCAAGATGGCACCCTGCTTTGGGTCTCTGCTCCACAATATGACCCACGAGAATCCTCATGAGCGACCATGGGCCTCCGAAGTCATTAAGAGCTTCGAAGAGGCGTGCGATTCTATCTCCGACACCGAACTCGGAGAATCCCTCGATTTTGTCCCACAAGATATCCTGGACGAGATACTTCCATTCATAGGTCGTGAAATTACACCAGACACGGAATGAAATTGACCGATACTTGCATTTTTTGACTTGCCCAGCCTGGAATTGCCTGATTAGGACGACAGACGAGTTATGACAAATCGTTTCACACGGGCCCTCAAACGCGCGCGCGCAGCTGCCCTGGCAGTTGAAATATATTTTCTAAGGAGATATCGAACGTTGCTCAAATAAATCGAGTCTTCGCGCATCAGTCTGACAGAATTCAAAATTCGGCGCAGCCCGCCCCTATTCCGCTTCTTGCCCCGAGCCATGACGACGAGGGGGCGCCGCACAAACGACCCTGCCTCTCTATCTCTGTACGACTCGGCACTGGCGCCCTCTACGACAGACATCTTGAAGCGCCGCACACCGCACGTCTTTGTTTCCAGCAATGGCCGTCAGAAGAAACACGCGGAAGCGAGGCTAGACTTCTCGCACGCGTATTCGAGCTATCGATGCCGTGCGGGTTCGCCGTTGAACCCCAAGGCAGTTGAGAATGGTGAGCGATCACTGGGGCACTACTACTTATCGAAGCCTTTCTAATAACGCAAAATACAAGGCGCTCGGAGAACAAAAGACTGGCACGCCGCAGTCATAAACGGTTCTGCACCCTGGACGGAATCATCGCGCCTCTTGCGAACACTCCTCACAGACATCCCCAACCAAGTGTTCGAGTTCCAGCTGGTGAACCGCTGGCACGAAGAGGCGCGCAAAATAATCGACCGCGATGCCAGGCGGCATTTCAGGGAACGGAAGAAAAAGAAGGCGGAGGAGAGGCGGAAGGCGGAAGTGCGCAGACGGAAAGCGGCGAGGGATGCTGAGATGGAGAAGCGGGTCGCGCAGGCGTGGGCCGCAGTCTTGGGCCTCAGGCTGGCTTGGCTGTCCGTTCCCGCCCAGCTCGCTGCATACCTGATGCGGGACCGCTCCGACTCGTCTCGGGACCGCTCCACTCGGAGCAAATCCCGTGTCCGGCGCGTTCGGCGGCGCCGGTCGACTCGGATGTTCTTCGCAGAGACTCGGAGGACGAGGGATCTCGAGTTGGAGCTGGAGGTTGCGACGCAGCTGGCTGACTTGACGGGACAGATCAAGTGGCTCGTGGCACAGATGAGCACCTTGCTCTTCTCGGTGCTACTCGCGCTGCTGAGGATGTTCTGGCTGGGAGTTTCCCCCAGAGCTTCGCAGATTGTCGCCTCGTCGCCAGGTCTCTCGGGCAAGATCGACCAGCACAGGTTGCCTGTTTCTCCGACGCGAGGGCGAAAATGATATCTTCTAGTTGGTGTTACACATAGTCCTTCGGGCGGCCAAAGTTTTTTACGACGTTTGCTGTTAATTGCCCAAATGGGACGACAGGACGAGTTCTTACGAAATCAAATGATTTTTTTTCACACACCGCACGTGAGCTTAGACTCTGACCAGCCTACTTCCTCTTCAGCCGCGGCCTCCATTGCGCACCATCAGCATCTTTCACGACGACATTAGGATTCTCCTTGAGCAACGCTTCGACGCGCGGGATCAGCACGGTCTTCTTGATATCGCGTCTGGAAGCGCCAGTCATTCAGAGTCGGGAACGGACTCAAAAAACGCACTCGGTTATCGGCCACGCGAGACGCCATAGTCGGACCTCGCGCAGCGCGGGGAGGGACGAGGGGTTGATGCTCGCCAGCATCTGGCTGATTCCAGCGGTAGCCTCCCTGCCACTAAAGCAAAGCCGCGTCAAATTAATATTGAGTCGGAGAGGGAGGGAGGGAGTTCGGTAAACTCAACTCACTCGAAGCAGGCCGGCAAGTCGAGATGGATCTCGGTGAGCTTTGGGTGTGGCGTGGATGGCTTGAATACAGTGTCATGCAGGGTAGATTGCCCGAACGAGTGGACCTGATGGCGTACGTAGATCAGATCAGATATCGGGGAAACGAACTCGAGTAGGGGAGTGAGTGACAGTGACTGGCCTCGTCGTCCCCGTACATGAGCCACTGGAGATCAGGACATTCGTCGAGGACGTTGGAGGAGTCGAGGTCGTCGACGTGTAGACGTAGTTCGGTTAACTTGCCGTGATGCTGGGCAAGGAACTGGCGACGGGCAGCGAGAGCTGACGCATGCGTCCGGAGCAGGAAGTAAACTCTGCGGAGCGATGGTAGCCTATAATCCGCGTCAGCTAACCGCGATGACGAAGAGCCAACTCACTTGGCAGAAGCGAGGAGAGAGAGAAAAGAGGGATGGTATTTCACGACGCAGAGACATTCCAGAGACGCGAACGTATCGGCGCGCCAGTCTGCGTCGGTGGTCTCGAGGAACTCGGTATCGGAGGACCATTCCAAGGAGCGCAGTGCGCGGAACGACTGCAAGATATTTGGGTTCTGGATCTGAGCCGGCGGCGTGAGTTGGTAGGTGCCAAAGTGCCGCAACGTAGCTCCCGACGCGGCCGAGACGGCAGCGAAGCATTCCCAGCTAATGCGCGGCGCGTCGTACCCGCCATCCGGGGGATAAACGACGAACGCCGCCTCGTTGCCGATCACGTGCGTGAGATTCGTAAGCAGCGCGAGCAGCGAGGCGAACTGCTGCAGGTCTTCCGCTCGAACTGGCGGGTACGAGTCGTTTGACTCGTCGTCAGAGTCGAAGATCATCAAGCTGATGGGCTCGTCGGATATGGCCTCTGGGAAGACCGTGAGGGTGCGAATGTGACTGGCCA
Organism: Mycena chlorophos; assembly: GCA_014461115.1. NCBI lineage: Eukaryota > Fungi > Basidiomycota > Agaricomycetes > Agaricales > Mycenaceae > Mycena > Mycena chlorophos. The sequence goes on along the minus strand of JACAZE010000007.1, from coordinate 103,759 downwards.
GCTCGGGTCGGTGTTGAAGCGCGTGTAGGAGGCGCTTTACGCTGCCCGGCATGAAGAGCGGGACATTGCGATACAGATGAGGAATCGCAAGCGACTGATAGAGTAAGACCGTAGGCCAGAGTATTTGCCAAGAAGACTGACCTGGAGTTGCTTCGATATGAGCAACCAGTCGGTAAAGGCGCAGGGCGAGTAGTCCTCATCCGGGTCAAAGTCCTCGATTTGAGCTCGGCGGGAGCGCAACTCGTTATCCGGGCGATAGATTTCGGTAGCCAGAAGCTGGTCCACCTTTTCGGCGACAGCGAAATACAAGACGCGGTCCCAAATCGCGTCTTGGACCGCGCGGGAAGCGGAAGCCAGGGGCACGAAATTTGGGTCTGTGCGCCCGGGTTTCGGGTGTTTCGAACGCTGTGGGTTCCACCAGGATGGCCTGAGAGCTGGGTTCAGTACTTGTCTCTCTCGGAATAACGAGATGATCTTTACTGGGTGACGACGACCATGTCGCGCAGTTTCTCGTGGGCGTGTATCAGATCCAGGAGAGAAGCATAGTACAACGTCATCCAATCTTGAACGTTGATACGTTTGAGGCACGGAGCTTCGGCAAGACCTTCGAGGAACTTGATATTCTCCGCGTCTTGTGAGTTGAACGGTGGCTTCACGGTGATCTCTTCGAGAGCTCCGGCAGCCGAGACGCCTTTGAGAATCGTGCTGAATCGCTCATCGGAAGGACGCGGGGGGTTGTTCCCGATGGCATAGGGTAGAATTAGTGTTTTCTGTCGACTTGGATGAGTCGAGTTTCCCACGTTGCGCAAAGTATTGGGCTCACCAGGTTTTTCCAGCACGTTAGACACGACGCAATCTTGCGGGAAAGTTGCATGTTATTCTTGTTGGGGCCGACACCGTGAGTGTCGTGAAGGATGAGCCGGGAAGGATCAATGCTGTCGAGACCGTCGCAGATGCCCAGCGCGGAGTCGTCCGACCACAGCGCCATGAACAACAGCAGGTCTTGTACATTTGGTGCAGCTCGTAGAACATGCCGCATAGGAGCGCCGAAGCCGCCTTCGACGCGTAGCTTTTTGATTAGCTGGCCAAGCTCGGGGTTCGACTTTAACGCGACTTGGAGAGCAGCGGCTTGTGCTTTGGAGCTGATTCCGAGTCAGACCTGACTGCGGACGCGTGGAGTAAGCTTACCGAATGACCACGACACCGTAAAGCAGCGGGGTCGCGACACGCAACCAGGCCTTGCACACAACCAAGAGCGCGGAAGTCGATTGCGCAAAGGTCGCGAAAGGCGAATCAGGCGAGAGGTTCATGAAGGACTCATCGGAGATCTTGAGAACCGGGGAGATGATCAAAGAGATGATTTCGTCGGGCAGAGGAGGAGCGGGCGACATGGTCGTTCTTGAAAGAGAACGTCACGCGTTGGTCACGTGTCCACATCTCATTGCGGTCTAAACACATTTACAATCCTCTCCCTGTCCCACAAATCTCGGGCCAAATACCCCATTCGCTCAAGTTGCTTATCGGCACCTCCGAATATTCCTCAATCTCGACCACAACCCCCTCCGTCTCGGCACCACGAAACACCTTATCGTTTCCGAACGACACAGCATGGGCTTCGCGCGGCAGAACAGCAAACTCGTTGAACGCATCGTACCAGTCCACGGAAGCCAGTTGACAGAGGAAGGTCGCGTGCTCGACTAATAAGCGGCAGGAGGTGAGCGCAGAACGAAGCAGTGAGTGAAGGACCTACGGCCGATGAAACGAACCACGCCGGGTTTGGTGTGGATCCGGCAACCTGTGATATTGGCTGCTTGGAGTTCGTCGGCGTAGTGCATGGCGCATTCTCCTCCCATGCAGCTCTCGAGCTCTCGCCCAGGACCCGCTTCGATGCTTCGAACCCTCGGCTTTTGGTGAAAGATTGCGACGGCAACATGCCCGAGTTCATGCGCCATAATGCGGGCAAACATGAAGATGAGGATACTGGTCGTCGTGAGTGGACACGCCGCAAAGTTCGGGAGATTGCTCACTTTTTCCGCGCAAAATAGTGAGACCCTTGGGTGCCGCTTGCCCCCTCCTCGCGGAACTGGTCATAGAGGTCGAGTAGGACCGAGGAAAGACGGATGCGGATGAGACTTTTGCGAGTTTCCGTTGGGCGAGCGAACCAAGGGGTTTCAGCGTCGTCGGGCCACAGTGTTTCCGCAGAAGTGTCCGCAGGGAGAGGTGCGAATGTGGTGATATGTGCTCGGAGATATTCTGCGAACTGGAGGCCGGCGGCCAGCTGGCGAGCAGAGGGACTCGTGTCTCCGAGGACGAGGCGGCCGATGGTGATAAGAGTGTCGTGGTCTCGCGAAAACCACTCGCGAACGCTGTCCAGGGCGGTGAACAACTCCTTGTGTGATCCTTGGGTGAGCAGCGGAGAGCGAGGTTCCTCGCTACGGGGTGCACGACGGCGGTCGAAGAGAGTCCACGGAGTCGACATGGAGGCTGGTTCAGAGACGTGAAAGGGGTGCAGACTCCTCTAGGCCCGTGAAACATCGTTCGTCGGTATACATCCGCAACTTCGTTCGGTGTTGGTATACCCTCCATCGACGTGTTGGCGAAACACATCGTTGGCCCACGTGACCCAGCCGTCGACTTCGTATCTCTGCGTAGAAAGGCCAGAGTAGATTCAATGCAAGAAGCGTGTCCTAAAATGCTGCTAAGTACAGTACATGCGTGGTATCTCCAGCTAGAATTACACTCGTTAGTAGTGGTAAATAATCAGCACACCAAGATGTCACTGGAACTTTTCCTTGTAAATCCAAGCAAGGCCAATATCGCTCTGACCCTGCTTGACCGCCTCCCGATACCACTTTGCCGCCGCCTTGCGATCCTTCTTCGCGCCCTTGCCATTGGCCAAACAAAACCCGAGATCCATCTGCGCGTCCGCATCGCCCATCCGCGCCGCAACCTGATAATAGCTCACGCCCATCTTCGCGTCCTTGGCGATGCCCCACCCGTGGAAGAAACACTGCCCGACCTCGTAGATCGCGAGGATGAGCTCTGTCTGCACGGCGCTCTCGTCGATGGCGCCGCCCTGCCGCGCCGCTTCGAGGTCGCTGACGGCGTGCTCGGCGGCGCGGCGGAGCCATTTGAATCCCGACTTTTCGTTTTTGGTGCAGCCCCAGCCGTGCCGCAGAGCCAGCCCCCACATGAGCATCCCGACGCCGCACCCGCCGTCTACGGTTGCGGCCTTTTCGAAGCAGACAGCGCTCTCTGCGAGCCGGTCGTTTTCGTGATGTGTGATGCCTAGCTGGAGAAACTCGAGCGCTCGTTGTGGTGGTGCAGAGTTCGCAAAGGCAACGTGAGGACTTCGCGGTTGCGGTGACGGGTCTCTACTTTGTTGTTGTTGGGGCTGCATTCCTGACCGCGAAGGTGCGCGAGACTGGAAGGTCTTGTCGGCGGTGGGTGAGGGAGATGCGCTGTCGAGTTGGTAGAAGGAGTAGGTGGAATATAAGCTAACGGGCGAGTTGTTTCGCAACGACGGCGGACGTCTGGGCAGCGCGACAGGTTCGCCGGGCGCCGGGTTTGGTCTGGGAGGCTCGGGACTCCGCCCTCGGGCCGTGGCACCCGATTGAGTGCTGTAGATTGAAGACGTAGCGCTGTCGGGCCGCGATTCATTGCGAAGCGGAGACGACTTGTCTTGTTTCCGCGCACTCGCGTTCCGCTCCAACACCCGTCTCTTCTGCTCGTCCTCGTACGCATCGGGCAGCTCGACGGCAGACCGTGCTGGCCGCGAGAAGTTTGAGTAGGAGGGGTTGATTATCGCGGTCTTGCCAGCTTGGTAGCCGGAAACCGGCGCAGAGACGGTGACGATAGGGACCGCAGGCCAGTCGCTGATACCTGGCTGGCCGGTGCTCGACGACTGCCACGAGTCGCGGAACGCGGGCTGCGCAAAAGGTGCATCGGGGCTCTCGAAGCCACCGTAAGCGTCTTGTTCATCTTGCTCGTCGTCTCGCGAGAGATCGAGGTACGAGCTGTTGCCGTCCATCATCGTGGACGCTGCGTCCCATGTCGCATTCGACTGCCTGTTGAATTGGCTGTGCAGCAGAGGCGAGGAGGGGGCGGCATGGTGTGTTTGGTACGGCTCTCGTGCCACGGTGTTTATTTGGGCTGGAGGTTTTCTGCGTGCGGAGGTTTTGCGAACGAGTGTGTCGAGTGGGGACGAATGAGAGAACTGCATCGACTGCTGCTGCTGCTGCTGCTGGGGCGCAGTGGCCATCATGGCCGTTTACAAGAAAGCCGTTGCTAACCGGCCCCCGATGTCCGTGACTCCGGATCCGCTTCTTGATTCCGTTCCTCATGTCCGTCCGCTAGCGATGGTACAGTTCACGCTCTACGCGACGCACATCTCACTGACTTGCGTAGGCGATATGCACGTTTTACCAGGTACATCTTCATCTTCATTCAAGAATCCAGCGGCGCTAAAATTCTCCTAGAAAGGCATTTGTAGATTCGGTAGTGCTTGTAAGAATGAGCACGTCGGACCTGGAGGCTCAGGAAGCGGGAGTGAGCCACAAACTTTCGTTCTACATTCATCTGTCTAACGAAACGCCGCAGACCAGACATACACGCGTCCCGGAGCCGATCTGAAAGTTGCTTCATTTACGTGCGTCTCCTCGGTAAATCCAAGCGAAGCGATGCGACACTGACCTCGAGGCAGCGCAGATTCTATCAAGAACGACCTCACGCTGGGAAAGGAACGGCCACTATGGCCGCTCACGTCGTTTGGGCCAGCCAAGTACGAGCCAACGGTGTTGACCGGGTTGGACGAGTCACCGGAGGAGTTGCGCGTCAAGGCGGTGGCAGCGACAAAGGCCGGCAATCTCGACGAATACGTGCGTTGTTTTCTTTTGAGCAACTGTCCCACGCTTTTTGACCACAACCACCACCATCCAGCGGAATTACGAGTCGGGGAAGATTGCTGCTGCTGAACAGATTTTTTCGGTGCGTCGCCATGAACTTGCGTTTTTTCTGTGACCTGAATGAGCGCTAGAACGGGGTCAACAATCCATCACAAGTATACGACCAAGCCATGAACGGCGGCAAGCCATCGGCGTTCGGTAGCACCACGACTTCTGCGTTTGGTGCAGCCAACAATTCAGCAACCACCTCTGCGTTTGGCGCACCAGCCACGACCTCGGCGTTTGGTTCCGCGGGTGGTTCTGCGTTTGGTGGAGGAGGAACGACAGCGTCAGCCTTCGGCAAACCTGCGTTTGGCCAACCTGCGTTCGGACAGACGGCATTCGGCGCAGCGGCACCGAACACCAATTCCGCATTCGGCAAGCCTTCTGCGTTCGGTCAACCATCTGCGTTTGGCCAACCCGCGCAATCATCTGCAATCAAGCCTGCCACAGGCACGGGCGCGTTTTCTTCATTTGCAGGGAGCGGCGCGTCGGCGTTTGGAGCAGGCGCACCTGCAACCAACAATGATAACTCCAGTTCTTCGGGAGGTGGTGGTGGATTTTCTGCGTTTGCTGGGAAACAAGCCTCGGCGTTTGGAGCTGGCGCGTCGACGACGGGCGGGTCTGTGTTTGGGCAGACTGGGTTCGGCAATACGGGGTCGGCGTCCGGAACGTCTGCGTTTGGAGCACCGGCGACGACGTCGGCTTTCGGTGCTCCCGCAACGACGTCGGCTTTTGGCGCGCCTGCGACCACGTCTGCATTCGGAGCACCAGCCACAACCTCAGCTTTCGGCGCGCCTGCAACGACATCAGCGTTTGGAGCTCCTGCTACAACCTCGGCTTTCAGCGCACCTGCAACAACATCAACAACATCCGCGTTTGGTGCACCCTCTACCACCTCTGCGTTTGGCGCCCCTGCGGTGACTTCTGCGTTTGGTAACTCGAACACGGCGTCCGCGTTCGGGAACAACGCTTCGTCGACTTCGGCTTTCGGGGCACCAGCAACGACATCTGCCTTTGATCAGCCTTCGTTCGGCTCTACGAGCCAGCCGACGTCTGGATTTGGAGCTGCTGCTGCGGCGTCGGCAAACCAACCGACGTCTACTACGTTCGGTGCGCCTAGCCAACCGTCGGCCTTTGGTGCTCCCAGCCAGCCCTCGGCCTTTGGTGCCCCTAGCCAAACGAATGCCGCGTTCGGCGCTACGAGCCAACCGACCTCTGCTTTTAATACCAGCGCCGGCAGCGCTTTCAACACCACCGCCAACACACCCGCTAATGCGTTTTCTGCATTTGCAACACCAGCGAAGCCATCCGTGTTTGGGCAACCAACGCAGTCCGCGTTTGGAGCGCCTGCTCCCACATCTGCATTCAACACCACCCCTGCACCTGTATCTGCGTTTGGGCCTGCAGCGCCCGTCCAGTCAGCGTTTGGCAACGTCACGCAACAGCAGCCCGCATTTGGCGGTCAACGACCGTCGGCGTTCCCATCCGCGACAGCGCCTACTGCCTTTCCGTCCGCGACAGCACCAGTTGCTCCTGCAGCAGCGGTGCAGACTGGACCACCAAATTTTGAGCAGATCAAGGCGCAGCCGACGCGATACGTGCCTGGGTCATCACCGTTTGACGCGCAGTTGCCTCCGGATTATTTGAATAAACTGCCGGAGCATGTGTTGGCTGCATTCAAGGCAGTCAAGTTTGAGCTAGGAAAGGTACCGGAGTGGGTACCGCCGTTGGAATTGAGGTAGTTTATGTAGTCTACGATGTATGCGATAAGATTAGATAGTGTTTTGATCATCAAACGCGTGATCCAATACCAACCTTGACCGCGTACCGCGACCTCGACAATGGGCGTCCCTGGCTTGTGGAAGGCGCGTCCAACTCCCGCTGCTCTCCAGCGCACTCACCGTGTCGTACAGGAACTCCAACCAGCAGCGACCCCGCGCTCCCTCACGCACCTCGCCGTCACCGAGGGCTTCCAGGCTAACCCGAGCAACCAGCGCGGGTACCGACTCGGCATCGACGCGAGCATATGGTTCTTCCACGCAGAGTACGGCAAGGAGGGCGAGAATCCCGAACTCCGCACCCTCTTTTTTCGCTGTGCCACCCTCATGCACGCGCCGTTCCTCCCGCTGTTCGTTTTCGACGGCCCGCATCGTCCGGATTTGAAGAGGAACAAGAGGATCAGCAAGAGCAAGCATGCGTTGATTCCTGGGATGAAGGGTATTGTGGAGGCGTTTGGGTTTGAGTGGCGAGATGTGCGTGTCCTCTTCTTTTTTTGTTCGTGTATGGGCTGACGTGGTTTTCAAGGCACCAGGAGAAGCGGAGGCGGAGCTCGCGTATCTCAACCGCATTGGAGTCATCGACGGAGTTCTCTCAGACGACGTTGACAACTTTTTGTTCGGTGCTCAGACCGTCATTCGCAAGTGCGTCGTGCCACCATCCATTTGCAATACCAACCGACTAACGGACTCGCAGCCCCAGCAACAAACTCTCCGGCAACCGCTCCAACCCCGTACTCAACGCCGACGGGCGCGACGACAACAACCACTCGCGCGTCTTCCGCATGTCCGACATCGAGACGCACCCCGAGGTCTCGCTTACGCGCGGCGACATGATCCTCATCGGGCTCTGCAGCGGCGGGGACTACGACACCAGCGGGATGACAGGCTGCGGGCCCAAGATTGCGCGCGGGCTGGTCAAGTACGGGTTGGGCAGGTCGCTGTACGACGCGGCGCGGAACCTGTCGCGCGACGAGCTCAAGACGTTCCTGCATGAGTGGCGGAACCAAATGCGCCACGACCTGCGCACCGACTCGAAGGGGTACATTGGGCAGAAATGCGTTGCGCTGTCGAAGAGGATTCCCGAGGCGTTCCCGGATATCGACATTGTGCTCTCGTACGTGCAGCCTATCACGTCCGAGTCGCCGCTCCTGCGGAATCGGGACGACCCACGGACGCGGTATACGTGGTCCAAGGAGCCGGACCTGGGCAAACTGGCGTTTACCTGCGAGAAACACTTCGAGTGGGGGTACCGTGATATGATCATCAAGCGGTTCAAGACGGTTATTTGGCCCGGCGCGGTGTTGAGGGTTTTGCGGAGGGGCGTGTTGGAGATGGAGAAGCGGGAGAGGGTTGGGCTGCGGCCGCCGATGACGCCGCGCAAGAACAGCAACAAACCGGTGCCGGAGAACACGCCGTCCAAGATGATTGCGGAGAAGTTCTCTTCGATGCGGGTGGACGACGACGACGACCAGGTTCTGATCACCAAGATCACGCTCTCGCGCGAACACGCGTCGACGGACCATATCCTCGAATACAGACTCGAGATCGACCCGGCGCAGTTGGTCCGACTTGCGGAGAGTGGGATGCAGGGTCTGCGGACGGAAGATGTCGACGACGAGTTTCCTGAACTTGCGGAGGTGTTTGGCGGAGGGGACTCAGACGACGATGGGAAGAAGAAGAAGGGCAAGATGAGCGCAAAGTGGAGGGAGTTGCCGGAGGAGGAGAGGAGGGAGCTGGAGTTGAAGCCATTGAAGGTGTGGATGCCGGCGTGTATGGTCCGGGCTGCGGAGCCGCGGTTGGTGAGGGAGTGGGAGGAGAAGGAGGAAGCGAAGAGGGCGAAGAAGGCTTCGAAAGGGCGTGGGAAGGGTAAGGCGAAGGCGGTCGAGGATGATGAAGACGAGGACCAGGAGGACGCGCCGGCGAAGCCGAAACCCAAGCCGAGGGCGAAAGCCAAGGCTGCAAAGAAGGTGGTTTCCGAAGATGAAGCGGATGCGTTACCGAAACCGAAACCAAAGGCGAAGCCAGCTGCTCGCAAGACGGCTGCGAAACCCAAACCGAAAGCTGCGCCAGTTCCTGAGGAAGAAGAGGAATCTTCGCCTTCGAGGCTACCGTCGGCTCGGATGCCGAATTCAAGGACGAAGGCAGCCTATGTGGACGTGTCGACGGACGAGGAACTCGAGGACGAGCCGATGCCTACGTTCTCGCTCCCCCCTACCGCGAAGCAGCCGACGGCATCTACTTCGGCTAGTGCTGACCCATTCGCACGACCACCACGACCGCCTCCGGGTGTCGTGCGCGACTTGACGCTGTCCAAATCATCCGCGTCCACATCGAAGTCCGCGGTACGGGACCTGACGAAACCGCGCGAGCAAGCCGACATGAAGAACTACTTCCCGTTGGCCAAGGCGCGCGAACGGTTTGCGAAAGCAAAGGCGGATTCGGCGCCGTTGCCGCTTCGGCCGACTATATCGCAGGCACCGGCTAGGCACAGTGCGTCTGTGCTCGAGGCGATCGAGTCTGCGTCGCCGTCACCCAAGCGGGCACGTGACAATGCGGAGAATCGCAGTGTCGCGTCGGCCGCGGCGTCGCCGAGCAAGCTCGTGCCGCAGCCGTTCCCGCTCGAGCTGGAGAAGCTGCAGCTCCGTCGGAGGCCATCTGATTTGTCGGAGGACGATGCGTATGCGGACGGGAGGGTGGCGAGACTGAACAAGTCGCCGCGCAAGTCGAGGGAGCATACGTCCCCGAGAAAGGCGGCGAGTGCGAGGGTGTCGAGGAGCCCGAGCCCGAGTCCAGCTTCTAGGAGACCGTTCCCTTCTGCTGCTGCTGGGAAGAATGTGTCGGTGCTGAAGAGACCGGTGCTGCCGGTGGTGAGGCAGAGGGAGCGGGGAGATGTTATTGTGATTTCGAGCGATGAGGAGGATGGGGTTATTGATATTAGCGATTGAGGATTTGTGTTCATTTGGGTGTACGGATTTGGGATCTATTGATTTCTTGCTTTCGAGGCATGCAGCGGGGGAGTGAGATCAGCGACGGAGGCAGACGACGGAGGTATATCGCATCGACGTCACGTCGATCTCGAGACTGGCAGTTGACAGCCTGACTGTTCTTGGCTCTCTCCTCCAGCGAGTGTCGCTGGCGATTCACTGCCTTGCCCTCTGCGGCCCTTGACGCGCCATGCGTCTCGAAGAACTATGGAAGGTAAAAAAAAATCTACCGGCCCCCGCTCAGGCTCACTAACAATCACCCAGTTCCTCCTTCCAGCCGGGAAGATCCACTCCTTCACGTCTCTCGCGTTGGAGAACTGGGACGGGACCTCGGAGAGGGTGCTGCGCATTGGAATCAACGCGAACGTGTGGCTGAACCACACGCAAGTCGAGGCCAGCAAGAAGGGAACGGCGTCTGAAGCGCGACTGTTTCTCTTCCGCGGGGCCAGGATGCAGCGCTTTCCCGTGAAGGTCGTCTTTGTCTTCGATGGGACGGACTCGGAGGTGCCGTTTTGGTTGAAGGATAGAGTCAACAGGGCGCTGGTGGAGAAGTTTGGAAGCGCGGTGAAGGATGTCATTGAGGGGATGGGATTTGAGTGGAAGGAGGTGAGCTTGCTGCTGTTCTCTCCAACTGTTATCGGTCCTGAGAGACTTTGGGCAGGCACCTGGCTCTGCTGACGCGGAATTGGTGTACATGAACCGTCAAGGCGAACTCGACGCCGTCTTGACGGACAACTTTCAAGCCTTTCTCTTCGGGGCGCTCACAGTCATGAACAAGTGCGTTTTCTTCTGACTTGAGATCCATCCAGAGTCTCATTATTGCAGCTGGAGCAACAACCTACCCATAAACAAGGACCACCGCATCGTCAACTCGCAGAACAAGGACGACAAGAACCATGTCCGTGTTTTGCGTTCTGAGGACCTCGATTTCTCGCGCAACGATCTCACTCTCATGGCGCTCTTCTCTCAAGAGGCTGGGATGAGCTCGAGGTGCACGCTCACGACGCGTCTGCCTGCTGGGTTGGGCGATCAGTTGTGCGAAGCAGCCAAGGGAGGGTCTAAAGAAGCCGTGCGGAAATTTCTTAGGACTTCACACTGGACGCGCGACCTCATCCGCGAATTGAGGAAGGACCCGCAGCACGAATCCCTCGCAAACATCGTCCAAAACACGTCCTCCTTCCCAAACATCGACTTTCTGCTCTCCTGCGTCAACCCAATCACGTCGGACACCTGCAAACGCCCGCTGGTACAAAGCCCGCCAGGAACGAAGCTCGATTTTGGGAACCTCGCGGCAGTTTGCGAGCGACACTTCGAGTGGGCGTATCGGGACCGGCTTCTGAAGCGCTTCAGATCGGTATTCTTCCCCGGGTTCATCCTCCAGATCCTTCTGCGCGCGGTATATGACGACAAGAAGATCGACGAACACGACCCTGCGTCGTTAATCACCGAAGTCTTCTCTTCGCTCGCGCAAAGCCCCGTTGGCGACGAGTACGAGTTCATCAGCAAGATCACGCTGCTGAGGACGCATGCTTACACGGATTCTACGCCGCAATATCGTGTTATCGTTCACCCGCAGGTGCTCGCGGAGTTCACTGCGAGTGGGTTGCTTGGGACGAGGCATCCACGCCCGCCGTTGTCACGTGATGATAACGGTGATCCTGCTACAGCCGGCGCCGTTGACGAAGACGACGGGATGGATGATGAGTTTGACGCGGAGGAGCAGGAGGCGGAGAAAGGTGCCGGTGAAGGCCCCGAGGCGGAGAAGAAGGAGTTGAGGGTGTGGATACCTGAGGTTGTGGCGAGCAGGGCAATCCCAAGGCTGGTGCAGCAGTTTGCTGATGCACGGGAGGAGAAGGCTCAGAAGGAGGTTGAGAAGGTGGAGAGGAGGGAGGCGAGGGAGGCGAAGAAGGCTGCTGCTGCGGCAGCGGCAGGAGCAGCGGGGAATGAGCCGCCGAAGACGCCAAAGAAGACGAAGCCCGCGTCCAAGACGCAGGCCTCGTCGTCGGCCAAGAAGGGGAAGGGAAAGGCAACACCGGCGAAGCCTGTTCCTTCCGCGGAGGAGTTTTTTACGCCTCGTTCCAAGAAGGCGGGAAATGCTGCTTCTCCGCCTCAGAGTCTTGATGCAACGTTGGTGGCCTCTTCGGGATCGGCGTCAGCGTCTACACCCGAGGAAGAGCAGGAGGAACCACCGCCAGAGAAGGTCCGGTCCCGCGGACTGAGCCGGCCGCCGATCTCGCTCCCCGGACCGGCACCGACACTCGCGAGCACGTCGAGGACGGCGGTGTCCGCGTCCGCGTCCGCTTCTCGATCGAGTCCAACACCCAAGAAACGCGGGCGTAAGCGCGGTCGGTCGCCAACCTCGATTCCGAAATTGGCATTTGTGGTGCCGCCGCGGAAGGCTGCACGGACGTCGGAAAAGCAAAGGACGCCTCGAGCCGCCGAATCCAGCTCAAAATCGGCGGACGCGGAGGTGATTGAGATTATGAGCGATTAGTTATTTGTTTGCTGTTGTTTTGGTATTTGTTTTCTTGGTGTTTGCCTTGCTATCATTTTGTTGTATTATGTGTGTGTATTGACCTTGTACTTAAGGAGATGGAACGGTATCGTAGTAAGTAGTACGGCGTCTGCTTGTATTTCTGGAGAAAACTAGGTAGTGAATGCGTACGCATTCCCATGAGGTGTGCTGCGTCAGAGGGTGTTAGAGAGTTTGCCCGAAGCACGGACTCGACCCAACGCGTGCAAGGAGGAAGGGCCGACGCGTAAAGAGACGATTGGTCACACGTTCCCACGCCACACATCTTGCCTCTCACCCTCGTCTACCCAGCTCGTCCCGTCGTCCGGCGACCCTCGCCCTCCCGTATAATAGACTGTATTCTTCGACACCAATCCAACTTGCTCTCCGACCAGTTGTCCACAGTTGTGCACTGACCCTACCACAAGTAATAGTGTGCCACACCTAATCACCAGATGTCCCCCACACGACTCCCGAGGATTTGGGAGGTAGGAAGCTCCCATTGGACCACTTATAGCATCTGACGATTGAGCAGCGCGAGCTCGAGCCCATCGCCCAGCGCGTGTCCATCCCCCAACGCGCCAGCGGGCATTTGGCGGACAACGGCGCGCCTTATCGGGTCGCCGTCAACTTCCAGGATTGGCACAAACACTCTCTCAGGGCGGAACAGGATGGGCTGAACTCCCAGCTTCAGATTTTGGTCTGCCGCTTGATGCGCTACGCGTGCTGGAAAATGGAACTAGTGGTCGTCTGCAACCACGTACCGGACAAGAAGCAGAAGCAGCTGTTCGAAGCATTGAAGCCCTTTATTGAAGCACTTGGATTTGAATGGCTAGTGGTGCGTTCTGCGTTAATCTTATGAGCGCCACTCATGCGTTCTCCTAGGCTCCTCGGTTGGCCAATGAAGAACTAGCCCACTTATTCAATTCGGGGCAGATTCACGACATACTTTGCGATGACGTAGACCCTTTGACTTACGGCGCTGGCCAGATATTGCGCAAGTAGGTGTTTCCTTGGCGTCGACGACTTTCTTCTGATGCATGCAGCCCAAACGTGTCTCTGTCGAATCAGAACGCAGACGGCGATTACGACTCTTCTGAAATCGACCATGCCGACCTCTACGCGATGGAAGACATCATAAGCAATCCCAATGTCCCATTCAGCCACCGCGAGGACCTCATTTGCGCAAACTTGTGCATTTCTAGAGACACTGGATACTCGAACAGCACCCAGGAGCTGGCGAGAACCCTCAGTCGAACTGGCTTATCGCGCCGAATATGCCAGGCTGTGGTGGAGACAGCGGATGCCCAAGTGCCGGAGCAAATTACGAAGCAGTGGGTCGCAGACGTCGTCGAAGCCCTCTTGCACGCCGGTATTGTCGCCGCCGAGCACGACTGTCCTGAGCATGGAGCGTACCTACAGCGCATTGCGACATTCATCGAGAATGCAGGTCAAATCCATGGTTTTGACCTCGGTTTTGACCTCGGTCGTCTCGCGTGTCATATGCGTCCAGTGACGTCGGCCGACGGAGGTGTGCTGTTGAAGAGCCATGCTTCTCGATTCGATCTCGCCAAGATCGGATCACTTTGCCAGGGTAGATTTTGGGACCACGATCACACCATGAACATTTTCACTCGCAGGCTCTACCCGGCGGTGATTGCGCATATTCTGGATACCGCCATTCGGGAGCATAAACTCACGGCTCAACGCGACAGATCGAGCAAGTTCTTCGCCGCACAGAGAGTCGTGCAATACATTTCCACTTTGGACGGCGGTGCCTTCGCAAATCTGCCCGGCCCGTTCTTCCAGCGCGTCACATATTCTCATAACCCAGAGTATCCGGAGCTTGCGTTGCAGTACGATTTGCAGCTCCTCGACAGCATCGTCGAGCATAAATTGAGCGGGGTTCAAAGAGTTCGACGGCGCCAAAACGAAGCTGGGCTCGCTTATGTATTTGCCTCCCTGACGAGGCAGGCATTGCCGAATCTTTGTCGTGAGGCCGACGCTCGGCCGGCGGAAAGATCTACGGCGCTAAGTGCATCACACGAAGCGCCAGGCTCGAAGATTGTGGTAGCGCCGCCCCCGGCACCGAAGAAGAGGAAGCATGAGAAAGATATGGAGAAGGGGGCGCGAGGTTCGAAGCGTCTTTGGGCAGAAACGGCCAACGCTGGAGGTTCAAGCCAGGCTAGCCAATCTGAGCGGGCTGCGTCGCCGTCAAGACGAACGAGACCCAAGGCCCCCTCCAAATCCAAAGCCGTCAACAAGCAGCCAAAGGTGGCCAAGGGTCCGATGGATGGTTTCTTCGCGTGAGTGTTCAACTTTGAAGTTTGTGAATGTTTTGATAATATGTACTTCGTTGCTGTTTGTTTGCTTTCTGATTGTTTTGCTATGACAATATGCTGTCGCTCTGTATATGCAATATATGCTTGTGTATGTATGTACATCCCGGAGGAAGACTAAGTACTGAGAGGGTCTATCGGCAAGTCAGCTGACCATGGATTCCTTGTCGACAACATTCTCGCGGCGGAGGTTCTCTTCCTCAGGCGTTATCGCGCTGCTCCCTTCGACTCACCATGTCCGTTGTTCGCCTCTCCGATACACTGTACGCGCAAACTTGAGTCGTCGGACGTTGCTGAAGCCCTCGATAGCACAGTCAGCGCTGAACAAGTAAACGAAACCGCTGCACAACTCGGTGTCAAGGTCCCAGATGGCGATGTGGAGTCGTACCGCATTCTTCTCAGCGGACTCGACGCGTGCGTAGCGCAGATTGAGGCAGAAGACGACTATTTTCCACCGCTCGACCTCGAACGATTCCCGCGGACCGATGTTCACTACCCCACACCGGAGGAGAACGCCAAGGAGCACAATGCATGGGCTTACAAGGTCCATATTGCGTCGACGAATCCTGTCGACCAAGCAGGTCCTCTTGCAGGGCTTACCGTGGCGGTCAAGGACAACGTCAACATCGCCACTGTGCCGTCCCTCTTGGGAACGGACATTTTCGCGGAGCCGTACATTCCCGAATACGACGCCACGATTGTGACGCGCCTGCTACGAGCCGGCGCGACGATTGTGGGGAAATCGGCTTGCGAGAACTTTTCGCTGTCTCCCAACTCGTTCACGAACGCGCACGCAAATGTCCAGCATCCTCTTGCGCCGGGGTATTCTGCCGGAGGGTCTTCTTCGGGCTCGGCCGCACTTCTCACGGGAGATAAGCCAATTGTGGACCTGGCTATCGGTGGCGACCAGGGTGGTTCGATCCGTCTGCCTGCGTCGTATTGTGGGATTGTCGGGCTCAAGCCGACGTTTGGACTCGTTCCGTACACTGGAATCGCGCCTCTTTCCTCGATTGTCGACCACACCGGACCAATGACGACCAATGTTCTCGACAATGCGAAGCTCTTGAGCGCGATCGCGGGCAAGGACGGGCTGGACGACCGGCAACTGGACGCGCCGAACTTCGGTCTCGACTACTATACCCCACTGCTGGAGTATTTGGAGGATCCTAAAGCGGCGGTTAAGGGCATGCGCATTGGTCTGCTGAAGGAGTCGCTCGAGGTGCATGTCCTTGACCCTCGTGTGCGGGACAAGGTCAAGGGTGCGGCTGAGCTTTTCAAAGCTTTGGGCGCCGAGGTCGTGGATGTCTCAATCCCGATGCATCTCGTACGTCCTTCGAATCTCAATCGGATATCTTCTGACCCAACCCTCAGCTCGGACCGACGATATGGACCGTCGCAAACCGTCAAGCAGTAGCTGAGCTGGCTTTGCGTGGACAAAACCCCGTTCGGCATGGCGTCCACGATACTCCTTTGACGCGAAAACTGGCTCATTGGACCCAAGAAATGTTCGAAAAGACGCAGCTGCACAACCCGGCGGTGACCGCTTCGTTCTTGGGTATGCCTAGGACCGCGACAGTGTGCCTCCAAGTGGGCTGATGCGTTGTATAGGCGGCCAATTTGTCCGGGAAACGTACCCAGGCATCACGGACAAAGCAATCAATCTCTCGCGCAAGCTCCGCGACACATACGAAGCTGCTTTCGCCGCATACAACGTCGACGTTCTGCTGTTACCCTGCACGCCAACGATCGGCAACTACACCTTCAAGCTCGAGGATAGTGTCTTCGCCAAAGCGGCCAAGACGGTCGGTGTGACGCTGAATACGACGCCGATGAACGTCTCTGGGCACCCTGCGATCTGCATTCCTATGGGCATGTTGCCTATCATTGAGGCTGGGCGAGAACAGGATGCGCATATTAAGCTCCCGATTGGGATGCAGATCATGGGTGGACTTTGGCAGGAGGCGAAGATATACAGGGCAGCGCTGGCGTTCGAGAAGAGCTATGATTGGCGGGAATTGTAGACCTTATTTGGGGCTTTGGATGGAATTTCCTTTTGGGGTCGTGATAAGCTTAGTCAGCCACGTTGAGCGATTTTTCGCGTCTCCACCACCGTTAACGGATCGCAGCCCTTGGAACTAGTCCTGAGAAGGCTCTATCTTTCGTCTGGATGAATATGGGAGGGAGTAAACATGAGCGATGACCCAACTCGTGAACGTTCTCGAATATTCTCCTCGTTGCTCAGCGCTGCCTTGGGCTCAAGTCAGCGCACACGCAAGCCTTTCTCGAAAATTCTGCTCTCTGGGTATATAAGCGGGGTAGAGCCGCCTCTTGTGGCAGCATCCAAGCACTCAACATCCCATACGATGTCTGTCTTCTACTATGACCCCTTCACCCACTTCGAGCGCGTCTTCGACGACGCGTTCCGCTCTGGTTTCGCGCAGAACCAGCTGACGCGCGCTAATTCGAACGAAAATGCTGTCCAAACATTCCGTCCTAGGTATGCATCCCCTCATCTTTCTTGGTCGCAAGTCTCAAGCTGACCGGTTGCGCAGAATGGACCTCCACGAGAACGCCGAAGCCAACACCGTCACCGCCACATTCGAGCTCCCCGGCGTAAAGAAGGAGGACGTCCAGATCGAGACTCTCCCGGAGCAAGGCCGCCTGCGTATCTCAGCCGAGACCAAGATCTCGGGAGAGCACGAGAAGGACGGGTACGCCGTGCGCGAGCGGCGGTATGGCAAGTTCTTCAGGACGTTGCAGCTTCCTCGAGGCGTGAAGGTACGCTCCTGCTCTTTCGTTTCGATAAGACGAGGCTGACTCTGGTTGCAGGAAGAGGAAATCAAGGCTAGTATGGAGAACGGTGTCTTGACGGTGACCTTCCCGAAGACCACACCAGAGCAGGCACCCAAGAAGATCACGGTTGCTTGAAGAGGAGACGCGTCGATTGTATCCATAATATGCCTGTAGCATGTATACTTTTGAAAATTCGTTGTCGATAAGTCGTTCCTGGGCAATTTTCTACGCCGTACTTGCTGCCTGAGAGTCTTCTACGGCGCTGGCGGGCGGAAGTTTTAGAGACACAGAAAGTTGGAGGGACGAGAGTGATTCTGCGTTACGCGCCTGCTCTGAACCGCCATGTCCACCACAACTCGACCAAGCTGCTTATTCTTCATCGTGAACAACTCCCTTGTCGACGCCGACGCCGACGCCGGTATGATGCCGGGCGATAGAATGTGTGGAACTGCAACATGTACCATCTTGCGCTGCCCTCGGCAACGTCAAATCGCCTTCGTGCCCTCACCATCGGTCCCCCAAACCCCGGCCAATCGCATACAGCACGCTCACAGCGCTTGCACATCCTCTCAGCGTGTCCCTGGTTCCCTGGCGGCGGCCCAGACGACGGTCCTTCCTCGGTGCGCTCTATGCTCTTTTCCTTCTGTTTTCTCAGTCGCATAGCACAGCTACCAAACAGTCAAGGACTTCCCGGGGGCGCTCTCCTGCCGCGCCACCTAGTCAACACACCAGCCATGGCGACCCCGCTCATCCTGCAACCCGGCAAACGAAGAGAGAAGAAGAGCTGCATGAAGGGCGTGCGGTTCACGTCGAAGAAAGTGCTCAGCTGTTCACGTCGGATGAGTTCTGAGCCTCTGCTCAGCAGCAGCAGTGGTGCGTTTCAAATCTATGGCCTGCATTTGCTTGGTGCTCAGCATCCTCTCAGTCCCAAAGACCGCAGGACGCGAATACTTTGTCCAGCTTATTCAAAACACCAGAACACCAAACACTCTCGAATCCGCTGTCGGCCTCGTATGCGACAGCCACTCCCTTACATTTCAGTCTTAACTCTCGAATTGTATTCACTGCTCGCAATGCGCTTTCGATCCGAGGATACTTCAGCACGCGACGGCAATGTCAATTCAAGTTTTGCGTTAGTCGCTCGCGCAAGACCAAGCTTGTTTCGAATATCGTGCATTTGACGACGAATACACTCCATGCGCCACGTCCAGGCTTCGAAGTTCGTCGCTCTACGCGTCTTCGCACCTCGAAGTGGCCTTGCCTGCCCATACCGGCCATGAACCCGAAGGCGCGAATTACACGAGACAGGTCTGCATCCGTTCATCGGCTTCAAGCATGGATGAAGAGCACTGAAGATTGGTGACGGCGTGATCACGTGCTCTCGCGACATGTGACGCTGACTCTTCACCCGCAATCC
This sequence comes from Mycena chlorophos, assembly GCA_014461115.1. Classification (NCBI taxonomy): domain Eukaryota; kingdom Fungi; phylum Basidiomycota; class Agaricomycetes; order Agaricales; family Mycenaceae; genus Mycena; species Mycena chlorophos. Next base: position 84,990 of record JACAZE010000007.1, on the reverse strand, counting down.
TTGACCGTATTTGGGCTCAAAATGCGGCAGAAGGCATGAAAGCGTGCTCGGGTGATCCGCCAATCCAACAATCTCACTCGCCGAATGATTTCCGTGCACAAAAAGCCGCATTTGGGACGGGAATCGTACATTCGACTCAGTTCGGGACCGGTACGTCGTCCTCGTGCCTGTTTTGATTCTCCACGCTCACAAAGCGGTATTCAGTCGCGTCTCTGATGGGTTTCTAATCGCTTTCTGCCCTGACTCGGATACGAGACTTGGACGAGACTTAAAAGCGGCAAGCGAGAACTTTAGCAGGGAGCAAAGTCCCTCAACGCAAGCAAAATCATCCCTCGAACCGCATCGAACGATCCAGCATGTCTACCGTCCCGCAGAGCATTCTCCAAGCAAACGAGAAGTACGCTGCCAGCTTTGCTAAGCCCACCGTTCCTCGCAAGAACTTCCTCGTCGGTTAGTATCTTTCGCGTTCCCGACTGGTTCATGCACTGAAATTTTGTCGCAGTTACCTGCCTGGACCCTCGTATCCAGCCATACGAGCAGATGGGCCTGCAGTTCGGCGAGTGTGGTGTCCTCCGCAACGCAGGCGGAACTGCGTACGTCGTGCACGCCTCGCAACACGCGGATTGTTTCTAACCACGACTCACACAGTCCCAACGCGCTTCCCAACATCATCGTCGCGCAGAACTTTGGACTGCGCGACATCGCCATCGTCCACCACACGGACTGCGGCTTGACGCACATCACCCACCAGCTCATCCGCGACGCGGTGCAGGAGGCGAACGGGGCCGAGGCAGCCAAGACCGTAGACCAGTTCGACTTCCACGAGTTCAAGGATGTCCCGGGCTCGGTCAAGCGCGATGTGGAGTACCTCGCGCGGCAGCCGGCTATCCGCAAGGGCACGCAGATCACCGGCTGGGTGTACGATGTCGAGACGGGCAATGTACGGTATCGTTGTTCAACCTTCGCTTTCGCTCACTCGTCTTGAAGCTTTCTCAGGTCGAAGATGTCGTCGTCTCGTAGATTGACCCACAGTTATCGTGGTTGATTTATCGAGAATAAAATATCCATGGCTTTTCGCGACTGAAACGCCGCAGCAAAACTCTGCTGGACCGCCACCGCCACAGGTCGTGCCTGGACAATAAGGTTCGAGACCCGCGTGGCTGAAAACACTGCCTTGCACAGCCTTCCGTAGCTCCTGGAGCCCTATAAGAGCTGAACCGCAAAGCGCGCTGCACCCACTACACACTTAACCACCCACTGCACACGCTTAAACTCCCACTACACATTAACCACCCAAACACAGCATTAATCACCGACTACACACTCGACCCACCATGTCTATTTCAAGTATCACTCGAGGAATGGCAAATTTGCATCTCGACTCGGATGGTGAGCACCCTTGTCGTATTCGACACCGAGGCTCTGTGGAGACTCCGATCTCCCGTCCGCGTCGCGCACCTGCCCAGCGGAAGAGATTGCAAGTCGCCAATGAAGGGTCCATTAGGAAAGCCAAGCCTGAGCCACCCCGCTCGAAGTCGAGCACTGGCACTGGCACTCCTCCGCCGTCTTGGGAAATCCCGATGGACCTGCACATTAACTCTCAGTCAAACGTCGTGACCGCCATCTTCGAGCTCCCAGGCCTTGAGAAAGAGGATCTCTACGTTCACGCTTACACGGAACGCAGTTGTCTGTACATCCGCGCTCGCTCAAAGCTGCCGAAGGAACTTGATTCGGAAGGCTTCAAGATGCGCGAGCGTCGCTACGGCGAATTTTCCCGCATCTCGCCTATTTCCAAAGGAATAAAGGAAGACGAAATTAAAGCTAGATTCGCGAACGGCATCTTGACGGTAACGTTTCCCTACAGCGCGCCGAAGATGACCCCAAAGCGAATCCCAATTTCTTGAAGGGACACACTGCTGGTTATTGAGTTCCCTCTTACGCAACGGACTGTTTCTCTTTTACTGCACATTCAAGGATGCTTCTTATCTCACATCATATGATATAATCAATAGGACTCTATGATACTCCTACGGTAATACTTACCAGTTCCATCGAGACGCTGCAATATCGTGGCTTGGACAGACAAACCTTGGACTTTTACATTATGATATTCTACTGGACATGACAATGAACCTTACTGGACAGATATTTTATCCTTTTTTGTGGACAGTAAAAAACGCTGGACTGAGACAGGGCTGGGCAGGCTGACTCAGCCTATCGCGACCTACATAGGAAATTCCCGAACACCCTTGAAGGCTCCACCGATGGTGGGCCTTCCTCCTTGTTTGAATTTATCGTTGAGCTCCAGCTCGAACTTCGCTCGTGGATTCAGATGCAACGATGAGCCTGGAGATTTTTTACCTCTGGTAAACTTTGCCACGTTCGCACAAAACTCCCAACTCCGCGTCGGATTGCCGACGGTGCTGGCATGGGTCCATGAATATGGTTAGTCCATCCTACCTCCGACGCGACGGAAAGACGCGTCGGGCATGAGCCCGACCACGCGAGGCTGCCAGGTCCAGGTCAACGTGATCGTCACCTGGTCCGTGCGCGAAAATCTCCCTTCAAAACTAAGGGCCTCTTTTTTATGTTGGCCAGTGGCGCTAACCCTAACCCCAGTGTACAAGGATATAGTTTGATTCAACTGTAACTCATTTGCTGCGATTTCTGTATTGTTATGCTTTCGCTACCAGCCCGAATATGATTGCATTGATTCAGGTGCGAAAGATGCCGCGCATTTGACGAAGAATTTACAACTCCCAACCCACAACCTTGAGCAAGCAATCATTTACATCTGTTCTACGTGGTGGATGTTCTACCACGGCTGCGTCTGCTGCGCACGGATGGCCAACCCCACACGGTCATCATGCTTTCCTTCCACAACATCCCTCACGAACTCGCCGCCTAAATGGGGCTCTTGAGCTCCCATCTTGCGCTGCAAATCCTTGGGCACCGCGCCGAGCCCTGTCGCGAGGTAACCTGGGCTAATCGACCAGACCTTGACGCCGTCTTCCTTCAGGATCCGCGCCCACTCGCGCATGAGCATGTTCAACCCCGCTTTAGTGCTGCGGTAGCTCGTTATCGGGTTCACCGAGGGCGGCTTAGGCCAGCCGGCGGGTGGGGATGCGTTGATGCGCGGGAGGGCGACCATGTTGCCCCAGTTCTCGGGCAGCGTCTCCCAGATGGAGGCCGTGCCCGATGTGAGGAAGAGCAGCCGCGGGTCGGACGACTTGAGGAGCAACGGGACCGCATGGGTCGTCAGCACATGGGTGCCGGAGACGTTCGTGTCCCAGCTTGTGTTGAACCCATCGCGGATGGAGCGTTTCCCGTCCTGGATCTCGAAGTCGAAGGCAGCGCCGGCGTTGTTGATCAGCGAGTCGATGCGCCCGTGGGTAGAGGAGATCGACGCGACGGCGGCTTCGATGGACGCGTCGGAGGACACGTCGATTTGGACGACGGAGATCTCTGAGTTGCTGGTCGCGACCTCGGACTTGAGTTTTGCGACAGCCGCCTCGCCGTTGGAGAGTGTTCGCGTGCCAATTATCAGCGCGTAAGGCTGAGATGAGGCGTAAAGCGCTTTCACGATCTCGTAGCCGAGCCCAGTGTTGCCTGACGAAATGAGCAATTCCGATAAGCAATCCGCACATTTTATGGAGCAATTGGCGTACCACCAGTGACGAGTACGACTTTCTTTTCAGTAGCCATTGAAGACGGGGTCTGAATCTCACAAGTCGATCGCTTATATACGGCGTTGGATAAAAGGGCCAATCACGGACGAAAGTGGGGTCAAGGACCGAAATGAGCTGACTCATCGGGGAAGGTGCGGAAGCCTAACCGATGTGTCTCGCCTCTTACGCGCACAATCCACACCCACTCCGGTTCCGAGCCCGGGACCTGAAACGGAATCTCTCGGTTCCCGCATCGCATTCATCGCTCCGTGGAACGACACGGACATAGCACACAGTGGCTCCAAGTAGTCTGCCCGGAAAGATGATGACGGCGACGACTAGGCCGTGCGACCGGGACGCATGAACTCCGACGACAAGTTCACGTTCAACGGCGTGTAGTATACTCTCCAGGCATTCGGTGCCGCGACGCTAATAGCTGCGGCGCTGGGTATCGGCGGAATCTGGGGGCCGGTGCAGTATTTGGACGTGGATAATTATAAAATCATTTTTCGTTGTTAATTAAGTGAAACCGAAACCGAGGCCGTTTTCCGAGGTTGAAGTACGAAACCGAGCCGTTTTGACCAAGTTGAGAGCTGAAGCTGAAGTTTTGCTCGCACGCCAAGCGGAGCTGTCAAACTGACGCGCAGTCTGCCGAAACTGAACTTTCGCAACCTGCGAACACAGTTCTGCAGATGCAGGCGCTGAACTCGAACTCGGCTTCGGTCAGCCGACAGTTGGCCGGGACAGGCACTGCAAGCTCCAGCCAATGAGATCCAGGGCTTGGCGGGTCCCATCGTCGCCTGAGGTCGCCTAAGATCACCGGCGACACGGCAACCAATTCTGGCCATCATGGCCGCCGTCGGCCACTGTTGAGTGGTCAGTGCATCGCGATCACGTGTCTTTTGACAGCGACGCGCCGCAGAGACTAATTGCGCACCATTTCGGGCTGCGCGTATATTCCTTCGTGGTAGGTGGGAGCCAGGAGATTCTCCTGCCTCACGGAGCCTCAGATCTTATTTGATAAACACACAGAAATGCAATGTCAACTTTGGGTGCAGCATTGAGAAAATTCCAGTGATACTACAAGTATGCATGCTCAGCATTCTGCTTGGCTTGAAATTCTTTTCATCGGTTGGTACTTATGTTTTGTACAATTTACATCCTGATTACCATCAGATCCATCACAGCATTCATAACGACTGTTTTATTGGACAGACTCTAGTGCTTTGTGTTCATGTCAACTCAGCAATGAGGTTTGCCAAATATCTTTAATGTCACAAAGTCACAGAGCAATCAAGGCCGATCTCCTGTTGGCTGCATGTATTACTAAGGTGAACTCAAAGTGTATTTGTGAACTATGGTATCAGAAGAAGCTTTGCCTCAGCCAAAACAAATTCCCCCAGATTGAAAGCAGCCCAGAAACTTGGTTCTGAATTCATCATCAGTCTGTGATCAATTTGAGAATTTATTGAACCAGAGTATGCACAGAATTTGTCTCAATTGAGAAGAGATGAATTTCTTTGGAACAAAAAAGGAGACAAAAACGATCTCATCAATTTTAGAATAAGTCAGGATAAAGTACACGAACATATGCAAGGGCCTGGGTCCAAAGAGCAATAATATTATCATCACCAGCAAGACCAATCAGAGGAGAAAAGTGCTCATAGAGGGCAGCAGCCTCATCATGAGTGAGAGTGTCAGCCGGTGGCTCGACGATGACATGGCTCAGGTCATCCGGAGGACCCTGACGACCAATCCATGATGAAGCTCCTTCCAACCCAGAGTTGTTCACATGCTGTGAGTTAAGGATTGCTTCGTCACGGAACTCTTGCCAATCAATCCCATAGGCCTCGAGCTCCTCCTCCGAGAGACCTTCTTCCTCCAGCGGAAGTTGATCGCCACGAACGCCATTGACAAACATGTCAAAGACGAACATGTCTCTGGGGGAGCGATTTGGGCCGCGACGGATCTGGATGCGATGTTGGTTCCATGTTTGAGCAAAGAATGCGAGCTGGGCGTTGATGGTGGCAAGGAAGAGGAACTGAAGGAGCCAGATGTGATTGAGATTGTTGATATCCAGCCCGTGTCGAATTTCGAGCAGCTGGAAAGCTTGATGCCAGGTTTCGCCGACCTGGGCGGTGACGTCGACCCACAACCGCTCAATTCGAACATTGTGAACACTTCTGTATAAAATTCAGAAACAGATTTAGCAATAAACAGGCAACATACCGTCCCCAGATGTAGGATCCACGACCGATCCCACGATACACCTCCATCCATGCGGCTACATGGAGATTTTCTCCACCATGATCGCCGCGGACACGAGAAGGGACCCCATATATACGTGCCGCATCAAGAAACAGCTCGAGGACAGTACCGGCCCGGTTGTTGTTGCTGGCACGCAGACCAGTAATGAGTCTTGAGTATCCGTCGATAAAGCCGTGGATGACAATGCCCCAGCGAATAAGACCTGGAATAATTTTAGTTTGGTTTAAATAAAATAAAAACAGAGTATCACCATGTTGTCCATCATGGTGCCAAAGAGAGTTCGGACCCAGGACCCGATATTCCCGACGGCGAATGCGAATGCGCTCAAAGATTCGGCGCACGGGGTCGACACGAAGGAGGGACTGGCGAACACGCTCCTGAGGGACTCGGTGGCCCAGAACTCGAAGCATGCCCTGAAGCATCCGCAGGCCAGATCGCCGATAGTGTGCTCGCAGCGAAAGGATTATTGCATCGAGCTCGTCGTCGGAGAGGGTGGAGACAGGTCCGGTGTAAGAAGTGGTTGTTGGTGCGGCTGCCTCTTGAATCTCTGGTGGTAGCTCATCGAGCGCAGGGATGGGAAGATCGGGATCGATGATCTGGTCTGGCTCCTCCAAGTCCGCCTCCTCTCCCAGCAGGTCTGGTTGCTCGTCCAGGTTCTCGATCTCCTGGCCGATCCTCGTCATCAGACAAGAAGGGCGCTGAGGTACGAGCATTGTTCAAGGACGGCGGAGCCATTTGTGGTTCGACAATCCCCGCATCTAGAAGCGCATTTCGTAGAGTGGTGCGGCCGATGCCAAGGAAGCGACACAGTCCAGCAGTGGAGCGTTGTGCATATGCCCAGCGAAGGAATTGGGGGGTCGATCACAACCCGGGGGCGACCGCGGCGGCCGGTATGCACATACTGAACGAGATCAGGTCGTCCATGGTGCGAGGCATCGACTGCTTCACGGTAGACCTCGCGCAGATCGTGCAGCATGCCCGCAACATTCTGCTGGAGTCGCTGGAACTCCTCTGGCTCAAAGATCTCCGAGTGCTAACTCTGTTAGACAGAATTGGAGTGCAAAGAACCGGAGAGATATCGCACTGTGTTGGCCATATCAGCGAATGTGGTGAGGTCGTCTCCGAGCCGCGAAATAACCACAGCATCGGGGGCATTCTGCACAGTATCATGCACAGTGCTCTCGTAGCGTGCATAGTGCTCTCGGAAGGCCTCCAAGAGCACAGTGCGAGCAAAGTCAGGCAGCGGTGCAGCCATCGATGGAGATAAGAGAGAAGCCGTGCTTGCACGTGATCGATCCACGTCACGGTCAGGCAGCTTCTTCGCGCACGGTCTCGATGGAAGGGGTGTCTCCTGTTCATTCATCATGTAACTTACATCCTCACACGATATTTCAGGCCTCGCACTGGCCATAAGCTGCTCTATTGTGGTCAAGCAAAGTCAGCAGGCTGACATCCATGTCCTCGTCGAGCTTTCCATTGCACCCCCGTTCTTAAAAACGGTCTCAAAGCCAGCCGAGCCAGTCACCGTCGTCAAAGTCACCCTCCCCACCATCCTGGACCGGCTCAGGTCGCATGCCTTTGAGCCAGAATCCTGTCTACCTCCAGTGGTCAGAGAGCTCTTGGTTGGCGGGCAACTGGATGCGCTCCTGGCGACGTCTCGAGCCGTGGTGTTTGCGGAGGCCAACTACAAAGAGATGGCAACTGGCTACCGAGAGCTTGGGAACCTGTCTGCGGTACCTTGGGAAATACGCGGCTTTTTGCCTTGCTCTCGATATAATGCGAGACTGGATGTCTTCAATGTCAATCCAACCGACGAGAAGAATGCTCCAACCATCCAGACCTGGCTACACATGGGCATTGTTCCTGATGCTCATTTTGTTCTTTTCTTCCATATCCCTCCCCCGGCACTCTTGGATTCACCCTTTGCGGTGGCCACTTTCGAGCACCTTCCACTTCAAGCTACGCCCCCACGAACGTCGCCTACTGTCGGATACTCTCCGCAGACCGGTCCCCTTCCTATGCTGTTCTCTGCTGAATCCTCGCTGGACCTCACATTCTCCAGCTTTGGAGACGCGAGCGAGACACGGTCAAGGGAGATCTTGCGTCTCCTGGGTTGCACGAGCAACCTTGATGCTATCGAGTCCGCAGTGCAATATTCCAAGGGCAGCCGGTCAACTGGCCTTGCAAAGCTTGCGAGTGGCTATTATGCATTGGCATCAATTCTACCACGTACCAAGGACGGCTCGAAAATTGATTTTACCGCCACTTTCACCTTATCCGACGGTTCTACGATGAGCATACCGGATGTTCTGGCTCACTTTGGCTGGAGGCTCAACACATTCAAAAACAAGACACTGGTATACGACCGCCTGAAGCTTATTTCACAGCGTGTTTGGACGGCCGAGACTCCAGGTACGTTTGCTCAGTGGTCAAAGTCTTGCGATCTTAACAGCCAAATAGACAATACCCAGCACTCTCTCGACGACGCGTTCAAAACCCACCAAGCCCTTCAATTCCTATGGGCAACCAGTTGCATCATGGACATCCATACCTACACGCCTCCTCAAAGTCATTCGAGGGATCCTATTGAATGCAAGGCTGCAAAATTGGCTGAATCCATTTCCGCGGCACTCACACAGGCGATTCAAGAGAATACTAGGTGTGTCTGGACCTCCCGTGCAAGAATACACTAACTTTGTCAAGTAGACCTTCTGAGCTCTTGAAACATAACCCACACCATTTCGCCATACACATATATTTCTTTACATCCTGCACGTCAAACACCAGCACACTCATTTGCATTCATGTCGCATATCTTTTGGTTTACCCCACTATCACTCTACCTATTATTACAGCAGTTTAATAACTAATAACCCGTCAACCTCATCAATATCTTGCGCGCTTGTCGCTCCCGACACGTCCACTTAAACTACGACCTTCATTCTTGTTGTGCTGGGCCTCGAGCTCCCTTACGTGCGCTTTCTCCGCCGCGATGTTCGAGTCAAGTTCGGCACAACCATCGTCCCTCGGCGCGCTGCGAGAGAGTTTTGGAACGAAGTTGCATGCCGACCAAGGCTCCATGAGAGGCGATTGGACGATTCGTTGCAGGGATTAGGGAGCTGCGCTGCTGGGTGATACGGGTTTGGTCCAACTGGGTGACGGTCCTCTTATCCAGCAGGTGGTCACTATCGATACGTCAGAACGGACCAAGATGGTGACAGAAAATCATACCTGACCACTCCTTCAACCGGCGGCAGCGCTATGCCCGTGCATTTGTTGGTCCGATGGTGCTGCGCCTCACCCGTGTTCGTCGTCGCTGGCGTGCTATCCCGGTCGTTTTGCGGCATAGTGTGCATTGCGCGCGTGAAGCCAAGGACCGTTGCCGAATATCTTGAAGTACCAGTAAGCGTTCTGTGTGGCTTTTGCGCGAAAACGTACAAACTGACCTTGTGCAGATCCTCCTTGAGCCCCAAATACACCAGTTGAGCTGGGACTAGGCTACGGAGGGTGTTTGGCGGTGAATCGGGCCGTGGACTCGGCGCGGCGACGATGGGTCTTGTGTTGGGGGCGGTCGCGGTTGTAAATTGGATCGCGTAGCCGTAGTTAGTTGGTTTGCGTCCGTGCGTGTGTTAGTGGCCGATACGGCACTCTTGAGCTGTGCGCTGCCGTTGGTGGTGCTCGTCCCGAAACAAACGGGACCGTCTCGTTGGAGCAAGGAACGAGGCGGTGACGATGCGGCAGTGAGTTGGGTGGTGCTGCTCGTCGTTGTCTTGGTCGCGCGGTCTTGACGGCGGCGACGTTGTTTGTCGGCGAATAGGACCGTCTGGACTTGGCGGCGATGACGACGGGCATTGGTGGGCTCGACGGAGGCACCGGGATTGGGGTTGGTATGTAGTGCATATTTGTGTGGGTGAGGGTGTGTGCGCGGGTGTGTGATATTGCTGAGGACGAGCCGACTCTGACGAAAGACAGCGCTCGCCAAGCCCGGTGCCATCGGTGTGCTCATGCGGAAGATAAGATCGGGAAGAGATGACAGACGTGAAGAAGGTGCGGCAATACGTTCACGTGCTCGATATTTGTTGACCTTTCCCACCATCCTCGCGTCGCCATGCCCGAGCAACGCGAAGCAGCTGCCCATGCCCTTGTAATCCAGTGGGGACTGGATGCGATGCTCAAGTTGAACATCCTCCCGAGCATCCAGAAGCTTTACTACGACCCGACATTCAAAGCCGGTGCACGCCTTCCGCAGGGCAAGCTCTGGCTAGCAAGAGAGCTCCCGGCCAATTCCACAATCGAGCGAGGGACGAACGGCGGACAAACACTCATCTGGCCGTGTCTGCCTTGTGGGGAACCACTTTCCTCGCTGGTGCTACGCTCGGTCGATGGATTTAATCGCGGCCTCGTGATGGATTTTACTCTGCTCTTCCTCCAGGCAAGCTGCCCCAAGTATCTAGTCTCGTTCTAAGCTTTGTCTAGGTCCACTTTCTCATCCACACCAGCGTGCAATGGTACACCATCGAGATGTGGGAGGATGGGATGATGCAAGTCGCAAAAGACGTGCGTTAATTGCTGGTTTTCTTCGTGACTTATTTACGCAAATAGGTCCGACGTTTCAGTGTCGTGCTTGCGATTCGTTTCGCAGACCGAATTCTTGCGTTCGTGAGCAACGATTTGGTCGCCCAGGTACGCCGTCTGCCTTAAGCGAGAAGAAATGCTCAAATCTGCAAGTTAACCTGGAGCACAACGCCCTATGTCCCACCGCCTAACATCTACGATTCACCTGGCGAATACCTCGGCCTCATTGCGGCCTGGATCGAATGTACCTTTTTCGACATTATTACTGCGCTCGATACTCTCATTGGCGACCAGTTACGCGCGGACCAGATTCTGTTTCAGGGCCTTGGCAAGTACACGGTAGATGAGGTCTGCTTCCTGGCCGGTGAGCGTTGGTATTTGTCTTAGCACGTCGCCTAATCTCTGTAAAAGGTATTAGCCCCTTCGAATCTGACCGCCTGGTCTTCACCAACCCATCTCGGACTGCACGCCTGTTCGCCGCAATGCACGCATACTTTCGAAGAACTCGTCTCGATCTGCCGTTCAGTTGCCTCATTTACACCGAGACATACATGCTGACTTATTTCAGAGGATTGATTCGCCCCGCTCTGATCGAAGGTGTTTTTGCGCCGACGGATCGGATGCGCGAAAACTACTACACCCAATGGATCCACGTCTCGCGCAAAGATACCATTGAGATGTCCGCTCGTGCAAACGAGACACTCGTCGGAAATGCGGTACGCTCCGTTTAATATAGTATCGTTTGTTCGTCTCATGCATCCAAGGCGGGAACACATGCATACGACGTGTATGAGACGAGCTTCGTCGCGTCTGCTATTGAGGAGCTTGGGCTCTGCCACTTGATTACCGGCGAATCAGCGGCAGGGAAGACAGATCCCGTTACCGAGCTCTTTGAGCGTCAAGGTAAACCATTTGCTGTCGGTCGAAGGTCCAATATTAATTGCATAAGGACTCTTGGACGCCCCGACACATCTCCGGCCTGGCACCTATTCTCCGCTCCGACTCTCGGTGGCCCAACTGCGTGCCGTTCGACAAAAGAGAACATTTACCTACGACGGCCCGGAGAAGACCATCTGGTCGATATCCCCGCCGCCTGCTAACTGCTGGTGCGTTCATCTTCCTTCTTTCTCGTTTTCTCGCATGCTCATCCACTTAGTTTCAATGTTCCTCTCATTGAAGGCACAGAACGAACGAACCTCACATACAAGCACATCATAAACAACACCCAAGAGGTTGGCGAGGGCCCGATGGATTACCGCGCCCATGGCAAACGTTTTTCTATCGGAGGCAAAACAGTGTACGATAGCTGGCCATTCTTCTCGTCTCCATCAACTAATCTCCTCTTGCAGTGTTAGTGTCTGCAAAGGCGACCCACGTATCTCGGAGGCCCAGACGGCGCGTTTTGCGCGCGGGCTGGTTCGCCGCAAGGGTGTTGGCCGGAAGCTCAATCTCAAGACGGGGTTGGGTGCAAAGGAGAATAGAGCTGTCAATCGCGACGTGAGAAAGGCGGTGAAGGAGTTTGCCCTGGGATACACGCGAGTTGAAAAGCGTACGGCTGAGCATGGCCCTGACGTAGACGTGGATCGCCCTGCTAAAGTCCCGCGTTTGAGTGCAGATAGGCGCATGGCGCAGACTTTGTCTTCAGTAAATAAATAGTTTCTTTGCTAAATTGCCTGAAAACTTGTTCTGAACTCATCGTATCGCGGCGCTGCGGTGAATATATCACGTGATTGCCGACTTGTTTCTGTCCACTGCATCCGCTGGCTTTGGTAGATGCTCAGAGAGATCTACATACTCTACAGGATGGTGTAGTAGTTTTATCTTAGTAGCACTTGCAGCCCATACAGGTGCTTGCCTTGGTCAAAGTGATGATTTGATTGCAAGATCACACTGCGGATTCTGTGGCATGCTGTACTTGGGCTAATTTGTTTTGGCTGAGGGAGGCCTTCAGAAATAGTCAATATTAGTGATAGTACACTTAGTTCATGTTAGCAGTGAATGCTGCCTTGGCTATGGCTCGTCTTTGCTGACCATGATGTGTAACACATCAGATGAATACAGACCAAATTGTGCAACACCCTCACCTTGGGCTAATTTGTTTTGGCTGAGGGAGGCCTTCGGAAATGGTCAATCTTAGGGATAGTACACTCAGTTCATGTTAGTAGTGAATGCTGCCTTGGCTATGGCTTGCCTTTGCCAGCCATGACATGTAACACATCGAGACACGCTCACCTTGGGCTAATTTGTTTTGGCTGAAGGCCAACTTCATAACACACCCAGGTATGCATTTACAGCCTCCTTTGCAGTATATGCAGACAACATGGCAGCATGTTTCCTTGCGGTCATCTCAAGGCACATTGCTTGCGTTTCAAAACAAGCCAAGCATTCATTGAGGCAAAGTAAGCAAGAAGACATTAAAGTATAAGTAAACTACGAAGATATGTTTTGAACGAGACCTAATTTGAGGAGATAGTATCTAGGCAAACGAATGACGCCCAGCCAACTCAAGGAGTTCAATGAGGAGCCAATTATCGATGGCATCCTGGAGCGTTGCAAGATCGCCCACCGGGTACGTCGCCTCGAGAAGTTGGTCGAGATGGGGAATGGGGATTTTGACTTCGTGGAAGCAGGAGCGAACTGCGACCTTGCCCGCCTGCATAATTTGGCGAATAGCGTCGCCGTCGGTTTGTTGGTGAGACTAGGGTGGTATGCGTCGCCAGGATTGACGAAGGCGATGTTGATACGCTCGTAGGACTTGAGCGTTATCTGGTCGAAGCCAGTCGCGACGCGACAGAGCAGACGCGGACGGAAGTGGATTTTGTCGATGTGGTCGATGGGGATGGTGCTGTCGTAGCTTGCCGAAGCGAGCGAGAGAGGCGAGGGAACACCAGTACGACCAAGGAAGCCGGACACAAGTTCGCGTAGGTCGACTGGGTCGCTGAGGCCAGCAACACCGACAAAGCGTACCAGCGTGTCCGGCTCCGGCGACGTCACAGTGAGCCATGGATCGAGGTCGGTGGGACCGTGGATCACAGACGCGAGGCCACGCGTGATGTGGGAGGCCGTGTCCGTAGGGTCCGAGCGAATGATCTGGTAGAACAGCTCAGGATTATAAACAAACTAAAGAATAAACGCGAACGTACCGCAGGGATAGTAACACTGTTGCTTAGCCGGAGGTTAACTCCCTCCACAAACGCGCGAACCATTGGATGTGCGATACCCTTCGGTCCAATTGTGCCTGCGAGCACCATCTCGGAGCCAGTTTTGTTGTACATGGTAACCGAGCGGCGGCTGAATTCGCGAGCCTGGAATGGGAGTGAGCGACGTGAGGAAGACTTTACGAATGAAGAGGTAGTTTCTTACATCGATGTTTTGCCAGATGCTGAGATGCGCCGCAACGTCGCGATACTGGGGTTGGCTGAAGTCCGCATGAGGACCAGCAGCGTAGTACTGTGTGACGGCGCGGTCGATGTCCGAGTAAAACTCTTTGATAAACGCGGGCGTGAGGCTAGCCGGGTTGCCGTTGTTGAGAGCGAATTGTAGCAGTGCCGGCTCCAGCGCGTCGGGGACGACGCCGTTGGCGAGCAGGAAGATCACCAGCGCGCCAAAGACCGTGGCCGCGGAGAAGTTGCGCTGGAGAGAACATTGATTCGTCGAGCTCGTCGGAGAGGAGCGCAATAGAGAGGCGTTTGCCGGCCATCTCCTTTACCCAGGTGGAATCGCCCGTGAAGAACAAAAGAGCCTGAAGCAGAACTTCTCGACGCGGACCATCGCCAAATGAGTTGCTGGAGTTATCCTCCGTCCGCCTGTCACGTACAATGAGCGCGAAAAAAAAAAAAACGAGCGAAGAGAACTCACACAGCCCAGTGTTGGATGGTCGTGAACATTGGCGGAGATATCGCCTTGTTGAACACATTCCGCAAGCTTCTTCAAAAACACCCTGGCCGCATGCGCGACACTCGTGCCGCGAATGGCAAGACGACCAACGGCCCCGTTTTGGCCTTGAATTGCGACAGCACAGATTGCGTTGAACAGGTCGGGCGCAAGGAAGACTGCCTCGTGCAACCCTTGCTCTTGGACCCACTCTTGAGCCCATGCAGGAGGCAGAGCGTCCTGAAACCTGTGAGCAAACATCCCCAAGAAGCGAGTGGCGAACGTACCGCCGGGGTCATATCCACGTCGTCGTCATCGAGGTGCGAGAGGTCGATGGTTGTGGGGGTCGAAGGTTCGGTTGCAGTTATCAAAGAAGCCGCAGGTGTGACCGCCCGAGCGACAGCGACAGCGGGACCAGCAACAGCCTGAGCAGGACAGCCTGGACTTGCAGGCGGCGATGAGAACGCGACTTCGCGCTCCTCAGCCGCACGACGACGCGTCTATTGAGTTCACAGTCAGTAACACTTAAGAAGATATCAGGAATACAGAAACGTACCAAGGGACCAGCACCGCTCGGGGTCGGCGTCGGCGGCACATAAAACCCATCCTCAGACTCCTTCAAACTCGTCAGCACGGAAAGCCTGTTGCAAATAAACAACGTCCGAACGCACCACAAGATTTTCTTCCACCTCCATCTCCTCCCACCTGCCCAACAACGCCTCGCAGTCGCAGACGTGCGTTTGGTAGTCCGCTTCGTCGCTGCTATCGGCGGAGTCGTGTATCCAACGGGCATTGAGGAGTGTTGTGATGCAGACATGGCGGTCGGGAGGCGCGTCGTTGACCGAGACGATGCACGATGCGCCTTCGCGCGCAATCACTGCGCGCTCCGTTAGATTAGACCGAGGCAGAAAAGAACGAAAATACGCACTCATGTGGATGTCGACCATGCCATTGTTGACGGTTACCTCGCTGACCGTAAAGCGTCGATGGTCGTACAACTCACGAAGAGTGCGGTGGAGGCGCATCGGAACATGCTCCAGCATATACCCTCCCCTGACCCTGACGCCGCGAATAGAGGCACTACCCAAGAGATGTAGGTCGAGCTTCTCATGCTCGAGCATACCCGCCGCATACGCCGCAGGAATGGCGCCGAAATGCCACTGAGTGTGATGCTCCTGCATCCTACGAGCACCGTCCTTGAGCACATCCACCACTGCCGCATCCATCGGGTACTCGACGACGTGGTATAGGCCGTGCTCGTTGTGCGCATCGACGAAACCGCCCTTGTTGTGGTAAGGGAGAGAGATACGGGTTTGCGTCTGGAGAGACACATTAGCAACGAGAAAAGAACACGAAATGCAAGAGAGAAAAACGCACCGAGTGTGTATGGATGTTAAGAGCGACCTTTAAATACTCGATATTTTGTTCGTCGACGCGTACAGCGCTGCGTTTGTCCGTAGGTCTGAGCGCCTGAGAGTCAACGGTTGAAGGAAGCCGACCAGCTGGTCCGCGCCTGCGTCGACTCTGCGGCGGGACAACCGACGTGGTTGCAACGCGGGATTGCGGAGCACGACCGCGCTGGTTGTTGGGTCGAGGAGGGAGCGACGGGGCAGGCGGTGGCGCATGCGCGTGAATGGCCGTCTCACGACCAGCCCGAGTCGACGGAAGCTGGGCCTGGACAGCCGCCGAAGAACCCGCCGAACGAGAAGGCAGACGGGGCTGTACTTGATTTGACGACATGGGGACTGCGAGTTGACCCTGCCCGAGAAGCGCAAAGATGTCGTTGGAAGATGAGGCGGGAGGTGGATGACCGTTTGCGAGAGAAAGAGGGATAGCTGCGGGGCGACTGCTTTGATACGTGCCGATGGGGCCACGGCTAGTCGGCGCGCTCTGTGAACCAGCGGGAATTGAAGGCGCGAGAGGGAAGCTGGGAACGAGAGAAGAGACGGAGATGCCCGAAGGAGCGGTGGAAGCAGGTGCTGGTGCTGGTGGTGCCGGTCCCAACGATTCGCGGAACGCAGTAAGTTCTGCGAGCATCTCGTCGAGTCTCGAGTACATCCGCTGAGCGCCTGCCATCTAAGGCAATTGTTGAGTGAAAAATAAGAGGAGGAATCGACGGATACAACGCACCGGTATCGAAATAAATGCACGATGAAGAAGGAGGCTGTAACGGCGTCAGGCCAACGAAAGGCCGGAGAGAACAGGAACTCACGAAGAAGAGAAGGGCTCAACGCAAAGAGCGGAGCGAGATGGTGTTGTGGTTGGAAGAACGTCGTCTCGGACGCGTCGAGTACTTAAGGCCGCGTCGTGCAAGCGGGCCAGGATGCTAGGCGACGTCGGGATGTTAGGCGACGGCATTTGCGCCGTGGCAGCCTATCATCAACGCTTGATGTTAGGATCGACGGCGGCGAAGGGCCGCAGGCGGCGCTGGCGAGACAGAGGTTAGGGAGAAGTTAGGAAGAAGTGAGTTTCGGTTTCGGCGACATGAAAGTTCGGTCTGACGCGTCGGCCCAGCCACACGTCATGTCAACTTCGGCTTTGATTATCTCGACCTCGGCTTTCAGCATCTCGACCCCGGACTACAAGCTCGGAATAAACGACGATAAATAACCTCATAGATAATGTGCGCCGCGGTCATTCTCCAACTTTTGCATGCGCTTATATCCAGTGGCAAATGCAGGACTCTAGCGACAAAATGCGTCTCGAGGGAATGAGCAAGATGCATTTCCTCGCAGAGCGCATGCGCAAGTCCCTCGACCTTTCTACGACAAACCAACCTGGTGGGGCTCCAAACCCTCCAAACTCAAGGCCAGAATGGTCGCACGACGAGTCGCAAGACTGGCTTTCGGACGCGTTTCGACGAGGGCCAAGTCTCTGCTTGGGCGTCTGCTCTTTTCCGTGCAGCTGAGGAGGAAGCCTCAGTGGAGGTAGACAAGCGCAAACGCCCGAACTCGAGAAACCCGCCGAATCCAGCTTCATATACGGCCAACTTTGTCTACTGCCTTAATGCTCAAATCAGTGGGCCGCCAGCTTTTCTTGCAACGCCAGAATCGCATCTACAGTGTCCCGCACACTCTGCTCAACCGCCATGTACTCGATCCCCAGCTCTCTCGTCGCCTTCGACGCATCATACTTGAAGCGCGCGCCGGTCGTCGAAGCAGGAACGTCAGGTAAGTTGCCTTCCAGCTGCGGAAACTGCTTTGCGATGGCCTGCACAAGCTCACGATAATTCTAGATTTCGCTCCATTAAGCATTTCACCGGACGTTGTCACCAATACACGTACCGAACCTCCTCCAATGAGAAGATATCGTTGCCCTCGAGCTTCGGTTCGCTCGACCGCTCGGACATGAGCGAGAGCGACATCACGCGCGTCGACGAAAACCGGAGAACCCACTGCGGGGAGTCCGCTCTTGAAGGTTCCATTGGCGATGTTCCATAGGAAGGCGTTGGAAAGGTTGAGTGCGGTTAGCGATTCGAGCGGCTGGATTGGTGGGCCGAACGTCGCGCTACGATGGTGAGCATTGACCCCAGCCGAGGACGGACAACTCACCACGGACAGATGGCAACCCCTGCCCAAGCCGGCTTCACCCGCTCGATGTATTCCCAGAACGCCCGCTCTGCCAGAGCTTTGGACGCACGATACACGACCGGCGGAAGGGTCGCGGCCTTGGCTTCCTCGTACGTCGTCTCGTTCCATTTACTTTCTTCCAGGACCGCGTCGGTTGACTCTGGCGACACTTTCGTAGGCTCGATGAGCGCGGCCAACGACGACGTTAGGACGACGCGCTTGATTCGCGGTTCATGGATCGTCGCCTCGAGAAGATTCTTCGTCCCGTTGATGGCTGGAATGAGCAGGTCAGCTTCGTTGTCCTTCATCTCAGAGTTTAGTCTAATGTTTCCAGCGAAGAGTTACCGACATGCCTTCTGGTTCCAGTGCGCAGGCGACGCGACATGCGCGATGTAATCACATCCAAGTACCGCCTGGTCGAAGGCTCCCGCGGATGCGATATCAGGGACGACCGTATAGGAGAAGTGGCCTTTGTGTTGCGGGAACAACGCGATCCATTCTTGGGCCTTCTGCGCTGTACGCGCGGTGCCTTTGACCTGGTAACTTGCGTCGAGGAAGGCCAGGGCCGTGTGGGTTCCAATGAAGCTGCAAATGTCTTCCCTTAGGACATTGGTACCAGATGGATCGAGAGCGACGAACCCTGTTATGCCAGTGACGAGGGCTGTGCCGCGGGTAGCCATGTAAGACTGGTGCGGCGCCAAAGGCGGCGCCGTTATCGTCAGATTTGACCCACCTGGACCCGAAACCTTCGGAAGTCATTCCGAAAGCTAGCCTCATCGTGAGGAATGTCTTTGTCACTTGCAATGGGACGTATGCGGAGATGCGAAGGGTGCTGGACCGAGTGCGCAACCAAATGGTCGACATTGATTACTGTAACATTATATTGATGCATACTTGTCCACCTCCGCTGGAGGGTCGCTCTCCGGAGAGAGCTCAGAATCAGACTCAGGATCCGATTCTTCCGACTCCAATTCGCTAACCAACTCGTATTCGCTATCGGACTCGCCGCTCCAGTCCGAACCTCCGAAAAACACCCCGATCTTCTCGACCATGCGGTCCTGAGGGATGTGAGAGCAGGCGTCCTTGAATATAAGGAGGACCTGCGAAGCGCGAGGCCGTTCGTCCGGATTAATATGCGTCATGGCTCGCAGCAGCGACCCAAAGTATTTGTCGATAACCGGGTATTTCTGAGGGTTAACATCAGAGAGGATTCGTTGACTGCAACGAGCTACTGGGGCACCTTGGACATTTGTACGAAGACATTCCCAAGCTGATAGATGTCGACTTTGAACGGGTTGTAAGGAACGGTATCGGAGAGCTCGGGGACCGTTTTATCTTGACCAAAAACGCCAATATCGCGTGCTTTATCTTCGCCCTCTGCGAAAAACGACGCCAGCCCGAAATCGATGAAGTAGTAATCGACGGGTGCGACCAAGCAGCGATCTCGCCACTGATAGCGGACTCTATAATCGCCGTTTTCCGTGCTATTAGCACTGAAGTGAAAGCTTCGAGGAATCACGTTCGTTGCGTCCATGAGCATGTTTCCGGCACATGCGTCGCTGGTAGTAAAGTGAATAGAGTTGTTACTTTGGAGAAGTCTTGCGATACCGATGGGCAACTTTGACTGAGTGAAGAAAACTGAGGCCCTGTAACACCTCAAATTCACTGAAGTCGGGAAGCACAGCCCATAAAACGCACCTGGAAATATTGCTCCATGGCCTCGACGACCTCACGAAGATGTCGAAATACAGGCCTGTCGAAGTCTCGCAAGAACGGAATGACTATTATGACAAGTCCATCGTCATCCGGCAGCGGGATGATATCGAGTAGTTGCACAGTGCGATTGTGGGGATTTTGTCGGAGGTCGGGCTCGCTGAGATATTTGACGATGCTTAGTTCCGGCGTCCAAGTCCTGATTTTCCGAAACACAACTTTGCACCCGTCTAGGAGTCGTATGCCGTCCATTACGCTGGGCCGCTGCGCAATTGAGATTGAGACTGGTTCGTGAAAGTACGTACTCACACTTTCCCTGTGAGAGTCTTCAAATTCGTAGTAGTTTGGCTGGACAGTGTCTAATTTGGATCCTGGAATGGTCCATGATGGGATCCAGTCGGGGCGGTAGCGAGGTCGAAGCTGATAGCCCTTTGAAAACAAGAGTGGTTGGTGATCAACCCACCACTGCTCGGCTTCATTATAGGTTCGTCTGGATGGTGAGTGAGAGCTGGGTCGTGGGGATGGGCACCTCACAAATCCTTCGATTTCTCCGACTCGCGTTCTGTGGTCATAGTTGCAAACAAGCTGTGGGCGCTTAGTGGCGACAAGTTGATGTCACAAGTTGATGTCACTCGATTGACCCGGAATCAGATCAACTTCAAGTTGAGGAACTGCCGGTGCTTTCTTAAGAAGTGCCCAAAGATAATCAGACTTCAGCGCATTGAGACTACAACAGACTGGTACAAATGTACAAAACTCCCTGCAAATGCAGGCTGGTCGTAAAGGTCATTACTTGGGTCAAAAAGGTTTGACTGGGAGACGTTCAAGCTACTGCCGGCCAGTTCCGCCGTGCCCAGAGCTGCCGCTGTGGTATCCTTCCATACTGCTTCCGAGGGAGTCAAAACTGAGCCTAGGCTGAGGATCCTCCTCCTCTGCAATCGCGGACGGTCCTGCTTGACCATAACCATACGCCGCGGGCCCGCCACCGTGCGCATATCCCGAGTGCGACGCACCCGGAGGCGGGTATTGGTAGCCGTAAGCGCCTTGGGCAGCCTGGCCGTAGTATACCGGGGGTTGGGAATACTGCGCTGGATAGCCAATGGCGGAATAATCCGACTGCTGGGCTTGCTGGCTGAAGTACTGGGGAGTGAAGTTCATCGATTGAGCTGCTCCCGCCATAACCATGTTTGCCTCGATGCTATGCTGGCCAGGGGTGTGGCCGTAACCAGCAGGGTGCGCCGACTTCTTCTTGGAGCCGCCAGCAAGCGGACTGTGAATAGTCAGAACGAAGAAACGGAGCGTGAAGGGCACCCACTCTAGTACGTTGTTCACGCGACGCTCATCCGAACTTTTCTGGTAAGGACTAAGTTGGATGAGGTTGGATGAGGCAAGGTAAAGAGTAGCTTACGCGGATTCTCTTCTTGAGTCCCTTGGCTCTGTCGAAGAGCTCATCCCAGTACTTGTTGGAGGCTTCGAGGTTGGTGCTCAAAGCGTCATTGAACTCGCGAACGAGCCTAGGTCACGATACGCGGGATGAGCTCGCAGCGGCCTTGTCAGCGAGAAGTGGGCGGGGCGTACGTGTGGTAATTTCGGTGGTCGTCGGAGCTCACTCCATGATTGTGCGTACCATACAGGGCTATGACCTCGTTAAAAGCTTTCTGGGCCTTCTCTCGACGAGTTTCGCGATGACCGAACATGGTACTGGAGCAGCGACATGGACTGCGATTTTTCTGGACCTTTTATACTTTCTTAGGCGCTAATCTGAAGGCTGTAGAGGATGCTACAGAGTCAGATCAGCCGATTCGCTTAAAACAACAATGACTCTCTTACAAACACCGATAAGGACCCACACCGACAGACACCTTCGCCCGACGCCCGCAGTGTCCTATCGCGCCTCTGGACCAGCAAAAACTGGCAAGGCCCTCGATGCCGAGCTCCCAAAGACGCGGGAGCGTAGGACGCGTCGAGTTGCAGCGCATCTCAGATCGAGAGCGGAGAACGCACCCGCAGAGCCTCGTGCAGAAACACAGCCCTCGATTCCGGCGAAAGTTGACCCAACGCGACGCGTCAGCGGCGGAACGCAGAGGTCCCAATCGAGAACGGAGAATGGAGAGAAGAAGGCTGGTTCCTGATACACGTTGTGGTCGCGAGTCTCCTCTATTCACACGAAGCGCTGGCTATGCTTCTTCGGGAACAAAGGAGTCAGTGTGGGTTTGTGGGTGCATGAAGGACGCGCACCAAAGAAAGTACACTCAAGACCGCAGAGGTTGTCTTGAACGACGCATGAACGCGTTTGGGTCGCGTTGCAGTAGAGAAGGGATGGCCAATTGTCGACTTGAGGAACTTGAAACTCGGCTGGTGGTGACGCCATTGTGGGTGCAGCCTGAGAATCATCTCTCTCAGCGGGGGTAATTTAACAGCTCTTGATTCCGTCCGTTTTCGAAGACTCGGCGCGCGATGAGACCCAGTAAACAAAACATCCTCGTGGTCAGCGTCGCGCGGTCTGATGATTGAGCATGGGGAGCAGTGGTGACGCGACCAGCATAAATCGGGAACGGGCAGAATGGAGACGGCGGAAGGCTGCTTGATCCTTTGGCCACGTTGTATTCGCGCCTCGGAAAGAAGATATCGACGAACAAAGCGGCCAACGCGATGATCTAAGCTGTTTTGGGAACGACCGAGTCAGTGTAGGTTCGTGGGTACACACAAACACGCGTACCCAAGCGAAACTGTAGCTTAATTCGACTCGCGTATCGAGGGGGTTTGAAGGTGCGATTCGAACGACGCGCGACGCGACGCCGAAGACAGAGACAGAATCCGCTATGGTCAGCGACTCGTCCCTTTGTGGGAGCGGTCTGTGAACAAAGGACGCTCCGCGTGGTCAAATCCACAGCTATCTATCTGCTGTCGGCGGAAGCAGAACGAGGTTTCCGGATTCGGCCTGAGATTCGAAGTGACTGTCGAATGGTGGCAATCTGAGAGCACCAAAGAATTAGGCCGCGGTGGAGGACATGCGGAGAACGTGAGCATTACCGATACGTGCAGGAGAGACGAAAGTAGCCGATGAACTCCATTCTGGTCAATGTGAACCGCGAGGACTCCATGAAGTCCACGTCGACGTTCTTGCTTCAAGTAGTGTGGCCACAGGAGCAGTACGCGTCTTCACGTTCGCGGATGCGGGTGGCGGTTGGAAGTGAAGCGTGGTCATAATGATCACTTCGGGCAGCAGTGCCGTTTCCGGCCCGGTGTTTTCCGCGTAGCCCCCGAACTCGGCATCGACCTCATTGCACTCTGCGAGAGAGTGTGCTGAAGCCGCAGAGAGATCAAGGCATGCCTCACGAGGTTCGGAGGAGCGTGAAACGCGTACAGGACTGTACTGAGGAATTTTGGTTGTCGCGTTGTCCCCGAGGCTTGATTGGGTTTTGCAGCCCAGACCTCGAAACGACGTCGACGAAACCCTCCGGCAAATGCTTTTCGCTCTCGAACCAGGAACACCCGCTGTGCGGGATCGGCAGCGGGCCCGCAGGGTCACGGGTCCCAAACCCACGCGGGACGACGATGCGTAGTATGCGCTATAAGTAAAGGCGACCATCTGCGGAGGTGTTTCCCGTTTTTCTTTTGCCCTCCCACTTTCAAGTTCGATGACGACAGTCGGCCAGTGTGTACGTGCAACCTTTGGAGCTCCGAAGAAACACGACTAACAGATGCACAGTGCAGTCTATTGCTGGCATCCACGGCCCTCGCGCCATTGGTGTCGCTCCCGGGCAACGGGACGTACCAAAACACGCTCGCTTCATATTTCTCTGCCGAAGAAGGCGCGCTGCAGCCCGCGTGTGTCTTCTCCCCGACGGAAACGGCCGACGTCGCCGCGGCGGTCGCCATCCTCTCAAACGACACCAACTGCGACTTTGCGGTCAAGAGCCACGGGCACGCGCCGTCTGCGGGGTTCGCAAACATCGCGGGTGGGGTGACGATTGACTTGACGGGGATGGACTCGGTCGAGGTTAGTGCGGACGCGTCGGTCATGCGCGTCGGGATGGGCGCGTCGTGGGTGCAGGTCTACGCGGTGGGCGACGCACACGGGGTGCAGGTCGCTGGTGGGCGTAATGGCGGCGTCGGCGTTGGCGGGCTGCTCCTCGGCGGCGGCATCTCTTACTTCAGCCCGCGCGTCGGCTGGGCGTGTGATGCCGTAGCGAGCTTCGAGGTCGTTCTGGCTGGTGGAAGAGTCGTCACCGCCAGCCAAACGCAGAACCCGGACCTGTTCCGCGCGCTCAAAGGCGGGGGGGAACAACCTCGGTGTCGTTACCACCGCCGAGCTACGCGCGTTCCCGCAGGGACAGATTATGGCCGGCACACTCGCGCATAATATCTCGGACAGGGACGCGGTGTTCGCTGCTGTGACGGAGCTCACGACGGCGAAGGACTACGACGAGTACGCCAGCATTGTGCTGTCGCTCAACATGGACCCGACAACGCTGGAGTGGACGATCAGCGAGGTGCCGGCGTACACCAAGCCGGTGCTGCGGCCTAAGTCGTATGAGCCGTTGTTTGCGGTTCCCAACATCACCGACACGCTTGCTATCGTCAACCTCAGCACCTTCTCGAACGAATCCGCTATCCCGCAGCTCGAATTTGTCTTCTACACCGGCACCTACGCCGCTTGCGCGGAAACTCTTCCGACCATCTTCGAGGTCGCTAACGCCACGCTGTCGGCCGCGACGCAGCCGGCTGGGATGCTCCTGTGGTCCGTGGCCTTTGAGCCGTTGCCTACAAAATACACGCAGTGGGGCGACCGGAACGGCGGCAACGTCCTCGGCACTGAGCCGAGCCAGGGCAACGCGTTTATCGTGCTGATGTCTGCGACCGCCGCCAGCGCGGACGCGAACGACGCGGTCGAGAGTATCTCGCAGCAGCTCATGGCGAACATCAACGCCGAAATGCAGAGGCGCGGCTTGCTGCATGCGTTCCAGTACGCCAACTACGCCGATGCGAGCCAGAACGTGCTGCCGAGCTACGGCGCGGCTAATGTCCAACGCCTGAAGAACGCCAGCGCCAAGTACGACCCGAAGGGCGTCTTCCAAAACCAAGTTCCCGGCGGGTTCAAAATCAAGAACGTCGTATAATGTGTAGTGGTACATACAGCTTTTTTGTTAATTCAGCTTTCGCTGGCCTTGCCCGACGCCTGTTCGCGTTCGCGCCGCTCGCGTCTTCGCTTGACGTCCCAGTTGTACAGACGCGCCGTGTTGACTTCCATGATCGTGATTTGTTCGCGGATGAACTCGAGGTCCTCGATCGTGTTTTGCAGGCTACCCTCTGCTGCGGTGAGCTTGGATTTCAGCAGCTCTATTGCTTCGGGGAGTTTGTACGAGAGCATCACGTTTGCCTAGAAAAAGTGAGGTCAAAGAAGGAGATAAAACGCGACGAGACGCACCCCGAGCCACAGGTAGACCGTATCCGTGTCTTCGAGCTCCGCTTCCGCGTAGAGGGTGTCGTTGAGCTCGAACGTCGTCGTGAGCGGTTTGCGTGCCGCGTCGCCATCCGCGTCCGCGTCTTCATCGTCCAGATCGTCTTCGTCAACAGCCTTCCCTTTGCCCTCCTGCACACATCCAGCGCGTCAGCCCCGCGCTCAAAACAGTTGAAAGACCAGCCGCACCCTGCGTTCGTGCAGAAACTCGACCATCCTCAGCGTCTTCTTGATATCGGGAATCTTGTCCTCGAGACTGGCGCGTCGCTGGGCAAGGTTGCTGTCCATGAAGCGGTACTTGCTGTCCTTTCGGGAGAAATAAAACAAGACGGCGATTTCGTGGGGAGTGCGTACGCGAGTGCGTCTTGGAATGCTTTCAGTGGGCCTTCGACTGGCGCATCGGGACCGCCGATGTGCGCTTCCACGTCGGCCTGCAATGGGGATGAGCAAGGAGCACGAGGTCTGCATTGTGGCGCACGATGAACGGCGCTTTGGGGATGCCGCGTTGGTTTTTCTCTTGCACAGTGGTGGTGGTCGACATTTCCAAGAATTATATCGGGTCACGCCTCCATTCCACGTTGACCGCCGACCACCACCATGAGCCGCGCAACACGCGTCGCAATCGTCTCGACGCTTTTCGCGTCCATCTGGGCACTCGTATTCTTCCAGTTCTTCGCAGTCCCGGGCGTAAACAAAGCAGTCGTCGAGGACATCTGGCCGCTTGTGCGTCTCGCGTCTTTTGCTTGTATTTCTGGCACGTCGGGCTTATCTGAATGGCCCAGATACCCTGGTGGTTACTCGTGTCGTTTGGGTCTTACTCTCTGGGGTCGCTCGGATGGGGTCTGTTCACGTTCCGAGATTGCCCAGAAGCGTATGAAGAGTTGTTGAAGGTGCGTTTGCCGTGGTTTCGCTCGTTATTGTTACTCAAACGCCCACGATGCAGGAAATATCGCTAGCGAAGGACGACCTACGGTCAAAAGGAGTGTCTGTGGATTAGCCTCCGTTGTCGCCTCGCGTTGTACCGCCCCGAAGCTATCTATTTGCAACCAACTCAAGAGCCAAACCTCGTTTTTCCTGTGCCTATACCGTCGCTCGAGTTGCCCAGAGGGTGGACTGTTGCCGACACGACGTCGTACCCACAAGATACGATTCGTAAACCTGAAGGCTTACTGCCTCTGACGCGCTCCTCGTCTTCTGGCCTGCTCGGATGACTCGTCGCGTTCACTGCTTTGACGTTGACCTGTTCTTTCCTAGGTGCAAATACAACGTGTCAGTGGCCAAAAACACTGTCTGCACACTACCCGTTCCCAACTTGTGCTGGATGCGTCGCCACTACTCCTCGGGCTCAATCATCAACGTCCGTTTCCGAATTCATCCTCTGTATTTGGCTCGCAGATTTCTCTGACAGAGTCTAAACTCCCCCGCGGAGCAGAAATAGGTCGCAGGTCGCAACCCAGTATGCCTCACCCGCGTCGAAGACCCCGCGCAGGTTGATGTCGCGTTCTCTATGGTCGTCGAAACTTCTTTGGTCAAGCGCTGTGCAACGACGCCCTCGAGCCCGCATACGTTCACGGCGATGCCGCTGGCGGTGCTTCGTCAGCTCTGGATACGCAAGCGAGGGACCTTGAAGAGAGTGGTTGGAGCTGGATATAGGTGACGAGGTCGAAGTAGAGGATGAGGATGCTCCGGGACTGACGAGGCCCAGCATTGGGTGAGCAGCTCGCTGCTAGCGGGCTCGTTCGAGAGAATGCAGGCACGTGATTTTTCCTTTGTATTCGGCCACCTTCAGCTTACTCTTTGCTTCAGCTCCTCGACCACTTTGCGGACCTTACATGAGACTCTCTCTTCTTGGCCGTCTGATTATTGGTCGTACCTGACGCCAGTCGCTTCCCTCCCGCATTTGCACCTCCACATTCTCATATTGTTCTCATATGTGATTCTCGGAAGAGTATCTGTGCATTTTTGGCCTTTGATCCATACTCATCGCGCAGTTGAGGACAAGGCAGAAAAAAAGTGAATAGTGTACATTTAACATTAGCCTCATGTAGTACCAATTCTTCGATGAAGAGTCAGTCAGCTTGCAGCACGTGCTTCAGGAGCTTCTCCTCTCCTACCACCGAGAATGCCGTCGAACCTGGTGGGCTTCAATCTGTTTCTCGCCCTGACCTGACTCTCACGACCATCAGTGCCGCTGCCAGTTGGCGCACATAGATCCCACGAAGCCCTTCGGGCTGCGTTTCGACCCACCGGAGGATATCGATCCTGAACAAACTGCACTCGAGTACCTTCAAGCAAAAAACCCCGGGCTGAATTCGACCATCATATTCGAAGGCGTCCTCTACGTGGTGGATTGTGCGAAATTAAAGTGGATCTCCAACCTCCGAATGTTCAAGTCAAGTGCAACTTCGCTGCGAAAGCTAGAGCTTGTGTCATACCGGTTCAACGACCTCGAAATGAAGGAATTTGTGCTCTGCTTTGAGCGCAGAACTGTCCGTAGGATTCTACTCGACGCGGCCTTCGCTTCCCCCGCGACGCTCGCAAAACTCGGGCCAGATTTGCGACAGTGCATGGAGCACAAAGCAACTCGCATCCACGGTGTTGTGCCTTTCGTACCGGACGACAAATCCACTCCAAAGATGATCACGGTACACGGGGCCTGTCATGTCGAACCCATTGCAGAGTTGTGGACGCGCTTCAAGGAGATCGAGAGTTGCCTAGACGCACGTCAGCTAAAGACCAAGCTGTTGCTGATTAGAAGCGACGTGTGTGGGCCTTCTATTCTGTTCCAAATACTGATGAATTCCTTGCAGAAAGACCCTCGGACACTTCAGACCCTTTTGGACCACGCCAGGTCCTTCATAACGGCCCAAACGGCGCACACTGACGAAGCGACGTTCTGCGCCGATATTCAACCTCACATCGCCGCTCTCGTTGGATATCAGACTATCAAACTGTATCACACTCAAATCGACCGCGACCCCGCGTCGGACGCAAGCTCTTGCAGCAGTGGTGGCAGCACCGCCGCACCCGATCTCGTGACAGAAACAGCCCAAGGTACAAGACTCGTCACGGTGGCGAAGCTAGCCGGCCCTGGAGACCCAGCGGTACAAGCCGTGTACTCTTGGAGGTCTGCCGAGGCGACCCAAGCGAGTCTAGTTGAAGACATGGTCAGTGTCAAATCACTGTTTCTGCAGTACTATGTACCTGATCAAGGTTGTGCTCCAGCAACAAATGAAACCGTCCATCGGGCTGTTCCTCGCCGTTCAACCACGCATCGTCGAAATCGGTCATATCTTCCTCAATCTGTACCGCGTCGCCGACTCGGAAGCGCCGGATACAGAGGATGGGTCTTGGCAGGCAGCCGTCGACCACATGTTTGTCGTTGGCGGGAAATCCACTCGAAACCCCGGCTTGGTGGAAGTGCTCAAAGTCGCCGCCTACTTCGTGTGCGTCGGGAACGCGCTCGCCGCGCTTGATACTCTCCGCGAACGTACCGAAGGACTGCCTCCGATCGCCGAATGCGTATTCCCAAAGAGAACGGCTGGCTACAAGATGCAGGTAGACGGTGATTGGGGATCTTTGGGCCAGGCTCACCTCCTGCATCCCAACGACATGAGAGTTTTTCGTGCGACATGGACCAGGCGCAACGAGGCTCCAAGAGACGTCGTCGTCAAGCTCTTCGCGTTGCAAGAACAAGGCGACTGGGAAGATTTTGACTCAGAAGAGTATGGAGCAGCAGCCCACGAAGTAGCCGCAGATGCGGGCCTCGCGCCACCCCTCATCCTCTTTGGCGACGCCTTGCCTGGATCCAAAACTGGCTGGTTCGTCGCCGTGATGGACCACATCCCCTGTGCCGAGTTTATCACCCGGGCGCACATCGAGGCGCTCCGCGGGGTTCCCAAGATCTTCGAGGAGAGAGGGATAATCCACGGGGATCTGCGTCTCCCCAACATCGTGTTCACCCTCGACGGCGCGGTCAAGATTATCGATTGGAACTGGGCGGGCCTCACATCCTCGCGCTACCGGCCGAGGTATCCTCATAGTCTCAACTTGGGCGCCCGCTGGGCGCGCGGTGTTGTTCCTGGGGTCGAGATCGAGGCTGTCCACGATAGTCGGCAAATCAACGACCTTGCTCGGGCCTTGGAAATCAGGATGGGCGACTTGGATTTTTTGTCTGTTGGTGACGTGCGACAGCTCAAAGACGATGTACTTTACAAAGATGTTGACAACGCGATGGATATGGCGACATGACACGACCTTGTACGATAGTTAGAATACGCTTTTTTGTGACCCATTCACACGTAACTTGGCGCTCACCGTCTCGACGTCCATTCGATATACCTCACGAGCCGTGAGCCCTCGACTTGCGCGGCGATTTGTTCAGCCTCGCCACCCTCACGTCCCCATCCTGTGCCGACAGATCAGACGGCTTCCGACGGAGCTGAAGCTTCTCTTTCCCGAGCGGCAACGGCTGCAGCACGAGCTTGCTCGGCGACGCGACACTGCGATTCACCGCGGGGTGACGCGCCGGCTTGGGCGATGGCGACGCAGACTCGACTGCCTCGACGACAGACGAGTCCGCCTTGCTTTTCGCGAACCGTTCGCGTGCCTTGGCGGCAATGGCAAGTATGCCGGCTTGGTCGCGCGGTTGTGGTTCGTCGATCTTGCGTCGCCGTGTTACACTGCGCATGCTCCGGCAGATCTTTCTGAACTAGAATCCAAGCCGGGCGGGGTGTTGGTCGCAGCAAGTGGGGACATGGCTGGCCAGCTGGAGAATTTTTGGCCTTTGTTTCTGGTTGGAAATGAGAAAACCGCAAGGAAGGAATTGATCCGAGGCAATTGACACATACAAGGCTACGAATCCAACTCGCGCGCTAGAAGTGGGTCGCCGATACTGTGATGGTCGGCGAGCATGTTCTCGACTAGAAACACATCTGCGCTCTAATTAGAACGACGTCAAGGAAATGGTTTCGGGACCTACTTGGGAGGTCGTTTCCCTCAGCTCTCTTTCTGGCCTCTTCCGCGTCGGGACAAATGCCCGTTTCCACATGCCGCTTGGTCAACCGGTTTGCTGCCTCTTCCTCATCTACCCGAATAAACCAACGTTCGTCCAGCAGCTTCGCAGCCTCGACCCATGGTTCGATGGAGAGGAACGGATAGAGACCCTCGACTATGACTAGCCGGTGGTGTTCCTCGACGCGTATAGCATCGAATGCCGGGTCTTTGATCGAATGCGAGAACGTCGGCGCCATTATAGGATTCATGTCGGGCTGCAGCGGAGCCCGGAGGGCCGTGATGAACGCGACGTAGCCGTCTGCATCGAACGTCCAGTGAGCACCGCGTCGTTCGTGTGCGAGTGCTGGATCGGGCATGAGGTCGAGCGCCGCACGGGTGAGGTGCCAGCCATCCAGGCCGACGAGGAGAGCCACAGTGGGTTCGTGTTCACGAATGTTGGTCAACAGGCGGTGGGCAAACGAGGATTTGCCTGCGGCGGGGGATCCTGCTAGGCCAACCAGTAGTCGTTGGTTGGGTGGAGTCCTATTCAGAGCGTCAGAAACGCGAAGAGGGTGCTGAGAGGGACATACTGACGCAGTTTTTGGACAAGTTCCAGTGCGAGGGAGGCCGCGATTGCGTCCATGGTGGGAGTGAGAACCAAGCTGTGTCACGGATGCTCCGCTCCTGCTCCCGACCGCCATGATCAACGAACCGACGCGTCCACCACCGAATACCGCTTGAATATGACTCCCATCGCGTTCTTTTACGTCGACGATGGCCGTTGGGGAGCGTCTGTTCATCGTAATACAAGTGCCGAGCCGTCGCCAGAGTTTTGGACACAACTCAGCTGCCCTATTCAGCCCGATGCTTCGTAGTCGTCTCAGAGCCACGCGTACGGCCGCTATTTTTGCCGGAACTGGCGTCTGCTTTCCAGCGGTTTCGTCCCAAGTAAACAAACACCATTCGCGTTCTCCATGCGCTCAGTACTCGCTCTCCACCGATTCGATTCCCCGCACCACACGGGCATGCATAAATCCTGAGAAGAAATGAGAAGATGCACGACTCCGGCCCTTTGGATCTCTGCACGCGGGAGGCTGGAATGTCAGGCTTGCAGCTGCTCGGTTTGCTGTCTGTATTCCAAGAACTTCAAGACCCGTCGGATTTCTCGAGCGGCACGAACGGCTTGGGGGATCGCTATGCAGGGACGTCGAGAAAGAAACGCAAAGAAAGGGCGGCGCGACCTTGGCTATGGCTTTCAGTCTTGTCTGGTCTTCATGCTTTTGACCTTCATCTTCAAGAGTTTTCCACGCGACCTTTGGTCCTCTGAAGCAGGTCGAGCTCGAATGCCGGTCGCTAATAGTCTTTCCCTTCTCAACGACGAGACTCTTGCTTTTTTCTTACAACCTCATCCGCGCTTCTGGCCCTCTGGGGACTGTAATCTGACCCTGCTTGGCCTTGTACACGTCTGAAGATTTTCTGCCTGAGATGCACAATCCGTCCCACCAGCTCCGCCGGCCGCGATAGAGTAAACAAGATGGAAACGATTTCGCTAGACTATATTCGTGTACACTAGGGTTAGGGTTAGCGCCACTGGCCTGCATAAAAAAAAAGAGGCCCGCCTAGCCGAGTGGCCGTGGCAGGACGGGGAAATATTCGGACGGTGCATGAGCCGAAGCCCATACAAACCACGGGCGCGCTCTGTATGGACAGGGTCGCCGTGCGATGGAGAGTTCCCGCAGCCCACAGCTCCATGGACATGAAGGGAACTGTGCCATCAAGGTAAGTATGCCGAATTGGATGGCGGGCGGTCAGTTTTGAAGGAGCATTTTCGCGCACGGACCACTGACGGTCACGTTGGCACTCCCTTGCGCCTCGTTGGTGGCGACGTTTCGAGATGATCTGCTGATTGGAGGCGTACTTTGGTTCCATATGCGACGGCACGCTCATTTCGTCCTCAAGAAACCACGGGGTTCTGCGCAAAATATGAAAAACTCAGTACTCGTACAAATCATGCATGTTCAAACGCGGTCGCCTCTCGTTCTTCTTCGGCATCTTGGCACCATCGACCTTTCTCACAGCAGCGTTCTTGTTAACAACTTCGACCACCACTTCCACGCCATCTTCCGTTGTGTCCTCGCTCCAGTTGCTCATCCAATACTTCACCAGATCGAGTTGCGCGTCCATGCCCGAGGGACGCGTCGAAGAGGTCCACCACCTCACGCATTTGTTGGCGGAGAGCCACAAGGTTTTGTGGACCTTTGGCCGTACCGAGCAGATCCAGGAGAGTCCCAACGTTCTTGTAGGTACGCCTAAACCCGGAAATCAGTCTTCCAGAGTCGGTGAAAGCTCGACGAAAACTCACCGAACAGCTTGCAGCTTCTCCTCGAGCGTCCGCAGCGCGTCGTCGTTCTGGTCCCAGTCCTCCAAGCTCGCCTGGACCTCGCTAATTGACTCAATCTCTTCTTCCAACCGAGTCACTTCCTGCTCGGCGACACGGAGCACCCGTCCGAGACAACGCACAAGACTTTGCAGTGGCCATCGCAGCCCGACATCGCTGTCCACCCAATTCGCCATCCACTTCTTCACAACGCGCAGGTGGCTCTCGACAGAGACGGGACGGTGGAACGAAAGTGTGTTGAGAATCGCTGTCGCATCGCGCACACGCTGCTTGAGGGCAGGTAGGTCGCGTCGATCATGCAGTCCCTCTGCGTCCGTGGAGCCGAGGGCCCTTTGCAGCGAGCCCACGCTCTTCAGCAGGTGCCTGCACCCGAATCAGGATTGGAACAGGGAAACTGTGGATGTGCAGACTCACGTGATCGCCCGCAACTTGTCCTCGCACTTCTCGAGCTCGTCGAATGCTTCGGAATCCGTCTTCTCGAAGTCGCGCTTGATGTCTTGGGCGATGGACTGGGCTGCGTGATGCACAGCGTTGAGACAGTGCAAGAAGGTGTTGCAACGGTCCCCAAACGTGTCTGGTGTACATCCGCTCTGCAAGCGTCGAGTCGTTCCCGATCTTGACGACTCGCGACAGGTCCAAGAACAACTCGACAACTGCGCTGGAGCTAGAGCCTCCCGGTTTGCTTCGCTCTTGGTCCCGTTCTTTGCCCCGTTTGTACGCGCGCCGCAATGCTCTGAGGAGAAGCTCAGCGGCGTCAAGCTGTTGTTGAGGACGAGTTGACGTCTCGGCGAGTGTCGGGAGATCGATGTGTTCATCATCGACGGCCAGCTGCTCGTCATGGTCGACTTCGAGGGGAGCAGCAGCGGGAGCCGGTGGCGCGCCTCCGGTAGGTACGTAAACGGTCTCCGGGTCGCCCTGAGTCGCACTGGGCGCAAGACCCACAAGTCTCGCAATCTCTGAGATGTCCCGATAGACGATTTGCCGGACGTTGGGAAGCTGTGCCGGCCGACTGAGCGTGCCGTGCAGGAGTTGCACCAGTTCGTCGAGCGGGCCTTGGGTGGAATCTTGGATGGCTTTGCTCATTGTTGTCCAATCGTCTGCCACGACAAACCTGAGGATCTCCCGCTCAGCGTCATATCTTAACACCGAACACGAACGCGTACCTCCAAGTCACGTCCATGAACAATCGTTGGGGATGTCGGCGAAGAGCGGTGATGGAGTTGCAAACAAATGTTCGCAGCGACATCGTCGAGAAGTTGTAGACCACTACACTGCCGATCAGGACCGGTACGCGCAAAAAGGCAGAAACGCACGTAGACCCAGGCATCTTAACAGTCGCGCGAGAAACATGTTTCGGTTCACAAAACCAATCCTTGGATCGTTGAGGTCTCTATTGCCCTGGAAGATCAAGTGTCCTGGGGAAAGATAGTCAAACACATTGTGCCGACAAGCCGCACAAAATCTTACCTGCATTTACGCCGGAAAGCACAGGATCCAATAAGGCGACCAGGACACGAGCAAAGATCCAACATGTATCCAGTTCCCGCGCTTGGACGAAACTCGTCAAGCCGCCGGCTACTTGTCGGACCAACCAGCTAAGTGGAAGTGTGATATCGTGGATAACACCGCGTCGCTGTCGGTCTGCGATAATGAGCCGGCCACAAATGTTATCGGCAATGTCACAAAGGAGGCCGATTCGGATGGGCAGTTTGTTGCGAACGACGACATGGCTGCAACGATGGTCAAAGGCCACGAACCAGGAGGCCAGAGATCTTACTTTAGAAAAATGACGCCCGCCGAGATAGCAGCCTTGTCGGCATCTTCCAGAAAAGACAGGAACTCGGCAACGATATACTTTCCTTCGGGTGGTCGCCGATAAATCAAGGGTTTGCGCTCATTGACCATGAACGGGGCATACTTGAAGTATTCGAGCGCGTGATCCCTCTGGAAGTGAAAACTGAGTTGTGTGGTTTCCATTAAACGTGTCAGGAAGCGGATTTGAGTTCGGGGATCGAAGTCAAGAGCGTATGCTCGGTCGCGAAGCCAATCTGCTATGACACGAAGGCCATCTGCAACTTCCGGAATGCGCCTGAGGCTGCTGGAAGAGCCAAGCGCATGCGAAGGAGGGTTGAGAATGGAGTAAAGCCGCGAAAGCCAGAAACTGGGAATGCCATCAGATCACGTGCACCGCAGTGGCTAGTACGGACCTTCGCTCTCCCAGGCTGGACCGCTCAAACTGCTGCATTTGGAAGATGAGAATCTGGATCACGTGCGCCCGAACGCGGAGCGTATAGCCTTCTGGTGTGAGACTTGCAGGGTCCAGATGCTCTTGTTGACAATCGCCGCGGTTACATCGTCCGTTGAAGAGCGCGTAAGTAAGGCAGGGTCCTTCGAAGATCTTGTTCCCGCCGCAAGAAAGGTTCTCTCTCCGAACATGAGCCACCAGACGATCACGAATGAACGTCTGATATGCCCAGCGCAATTGGTGTGCCGACACAACCACAGCGTCGTTCAAGTTGGGTGCCGTTAGGGGGTGAAGCACAGAGTTTGTCTGGATCAAAAACCGGTCTTCTCCCTCCCTCGCATAGCCGAAGAGCCGGCCTGCGCCAGCCACAGCGGCAGGATCGACTTCGAAGCAAGCGGCATACAGGCGCTTGACAAAGATGAGGAAAAGCTCGAGATGCTGCACGAGCGGGTCCGCATCCAGATGCCGCACGTCGAAACGACGGGTGAAGTAATGGTCCAAACACAGGAGCGCCGACGGCGCGTTGTTGGATTCGTGGAAGGTTCTTCCCAGCACCCGCAACACGTCGACGTCCTCGTTGACGATCGCTCGGAACATGGAGAACTGGCGCTGTGTGTCAGCCACACCTTCGTTTTGTACCAAGTTCGACGCATACCTCAATTGGCTTGATCGACAGCGCCTCCAGCTGAGCAGCGAACTTGAGGAGTTGCGAAACGTTGTCGTCGGTTGACAACGCGGTCGCCGCAAACGGAAGCGCCTCCCAGAGGCCTTGGATTACGCAAGCCGTCGCTCGCTCAAAGTTCTTGTCGGCAACGAAAAGCTCGATGGCCTTGAGCAACCGGCCTTCCTGCAAGTGAACCTCGGCCGCCGCCGAAGGCTGCTCTGCGA
The DNA here is from genome assembly GCA_014461115.1 of Mycena chlorophos. Classification (NCBI taxonomy): domain Eukaryota; kingdom Fungi; phylum Basidiomycota; class Agaricomycetes; order Agaricales; family Mycenaceae; genus Mycena; species Mycena chlorophos. The sequence goes on along the minus strand of JACAZE010000007.1, from coordinate 49,334 downwards.
CTTCTTCGAGCACCTGAGCGCGCTCCTCGTGCAGACCAAGCTCGGAGAGGTATCCAACCGCGTCTTGGGAGTCGTCGAACAACTTGAACTCGACGGCTTTCCTGCGGGAAACACACCATGAGGATGGAAGTGAATGAAAAACATCCTAACGTACTTGAATTGACGTTTGTGGATGAAGGACACACGAGCAGTCCGTGTGATCGTTGCGATAATCTTGGAGTCAATTTCGGGATGCTCTCTGATAATCCGTAGGGCGTCGTCGAAGTTGCTGTCGCGGCGGTAAAGGTTCGCGACCTTTCCGAAATCACCCGCGAGCATGTAGGCGTCGATGGCACGACGCCGCTCGCCCGCATCCTCGAAGCATTTTCCCGCAAGAGAAGCATAATCCTCCGAAACCGAGGAGCCTTCCGTCTGGCGAGCACATTCGAGGAACGCGTTCCCGGCGAAGACGAAGTTGGCCTTCTGCTGAGGAGACTTGTGGGCCACTTCGAGCGCATCTTGCATCAGCTCGTAAGCCTCGCAGACATGCGCTTGCAGCGGCATGCGCGCGCGCTCGAAACACATCTCTCCATTCTTCGGCTGGCGAGAAGTGAGTAGAGAGAAACCCAAGCGCAAGATCACGCACGCGTCGAAGAGATGGCGAAGCGCGGCGTGTCTTCACCCAACGTGCAGTTTTGAATTTGGGCTCGGCTAGACCATAGGTCCTAGGACGATGTGTGAGAGGCGACATCTGCTTGGGAGAGGCCATACCCGCATGGCTTCGCCCTTGGTCGAGCAGTCGGCAATCCATAGGTTGTTCCTCGCACGTGTGACGGCAACGTAGAGGAACTTAAGCTGAGAATGCATGAATACCAGATGATGGAGAGAAAGACATCATACCTCTGTGCAGACAGCACCGTGTCGTAGTGCGTCCAATGGAGGCGCTCTCACTCCCTCAAGCATATTCAATACCACGCGCCATTGTGCCTCATCGACGTGCGAGTCCGCGAAGAAGTTGTAGAGAAGGATCTAAAGGTAGCTCAGCCAGGTCATAAACTCGATTTAAGTGCTTACGTCGTTGAATTCGAGCCCCTTCGCATCGTAGACCGGTCTACGCATGTTTAGCATTTGCAGCAAACACGTAGTTGCATGAGACTCACAGGATGATAGCAACTTCTCCGACATCACGAAGAAGCTTGTCTCGAGCAGCCTTGTCTCGAACAAGAATGCCTGCAATATTTGAGTGGAGGCCCCCCGAAGGTCCAGATTATGTGACGTACATTGGTGAGCGCCAAAGTCAATCCGACCGCCACTGCGAATACTAGTAGTCAGCGAAATATCGACATCCATCGTGCATAGACGTACGACGTTTCGGCACCAAACAGAAATTGATTCGCCTCCGTCGTCTCGGCCTCCCAGCTGTTGAAGAAGATGGGAATTAGCCCTTCGACGGTCCCGCGTTCCGGCTCAAGTTTGTCGATCGAGTCGGGCCACAATTTCGTGATCGTGTCGACGAGCGTGCGCGCGCAGTTGACGATGCCCGTATGCGACCGGTAGTTGGTCGTGAGTTGGAAAACCTTGGGTGGCGTTGCTGGTAGAAATGCATGTTCTGGGTGCTTCGACTTGCGGCCTTGCTGCAGAATAACATTAAATCTTGGACCTCCCGCGCTGAAACAAACGAACCTCGACAGTGTACATGAACGCCTTGAGCTCTTTGAATCGAAACGCGCTTCCGGCGTTGATTGTCTGAGCGGTGTCCCCAGCCCAGAACAAGCCATTGGGGTTGTGGCAGATTGAACGGAGCACTGCAATCTAGTCAGCTCGAGTGGGTGGGAACAGTGCAAGAGCACTTACGCAACAGGTCGATCAAGAGATTATCCTGAACCTCGTCGACGTATCTGGTATGCGGGTCAGCAAGTAAAGGAAAGGTCACGTGCAACTTACAAACAGTCGATTTTCTGTCCGGCTACTCCATGCTCGCGGAAGTGGCTCAGCACGAGTCGTGTTCTGTCCGATGGTCACTACGCGCAGGGGCATCGAAGAAAGGTCGTACCTGTCCGCCACGTCCAGATCTCCCCGACGCTTCTTCTCCGCGAGGTACCTTTCGAACAGGTCGTAGGTTCTCGATTTCTGGTCGGACGCAACGGCGCGCTTGGAGTTCGCAGCCATGTAGCCTTCGCGGTCGAGATACGACCTTTTGCTTCGCAAAGCTGCCTCGGAGCCCTTGATGACACCTAACGGAATTGAGCTCACGCTGCATGCATCGAGAGAACGTACCCATGATCTGCGAGTAGATGGTCATCGCATCTAGCAGATCGTTGAGTGCTCTTCATCTTATAATATAATAAAACGTGGCAGGCAATGAATTCACCAAACCCCTTGGTCAGGCTCTGCGCAAAGTGGGGCCAGTACTCGTTCTTGAACTTGTCGAAATTGAGGTAGTCGCGCTTGAACGCATTCTCGTCGCTCAATCTCGCGGCAACGTCTTGCTCGAGCATCGAGCAAAGCTAAAAATTGAAAACTTGAGGTCGGGTTACCCTGCGCACCACTGGAGCCAACGCACCTGCTCAAAGGAGACGAAGAGCGGAAAGTCGCGATCCTGAAGCTCGCTGTATCGCTTGGGCAGATCGCTGCGCAACTTGTCGCGCTCGGTCCTAGCGAGCAAGGCCGTGTCCGCCAGCTTGCTCGCCACGAGGTTGCGGGCGACGGCCGCGGGACGATAGCCACCAAGGAGATGCGTAAAGTGCTCGCCGACTTTGTCGGCCAGCGTGCGCGACTGCGTGACGAAGAGCTGCCGAACGGGGCGTGTTGCCGAGTCCAAGCTGCTCGCTTCAATGAGCAGCATCTTGTAAAGCATCGTCGTCGTTTTGCTGGAATTGTTGAGAAAGAGCGAACAAAGAGGCTCTAGATACGTACCCAGTGCCGCTACGGCCGAATACGTAGCATGAGAAGTCGTGCTCGACAATCTTGCACTCCTCGGGCCTGACACGTGACATCAGTGTCATGTGATCCTGGAATCCACTTGTACGCACGATATTTCGAGGACGAATGTCGCATCGATGTCCTTCAAGATCGAGTCCAGCACATGCTACATGGAGCTCGTAAGCTGTGACTGAAAGGTTGTGGAACCAACCACGGCATACCTGCGAAAAGTGGACCGTTTTCCTTTTTCGTGGTCAACGAACGAAAGCCTAGGTAGCTGGTCGACTCACAGTAGCAACGAGAGAATCTGTTCAAGCAGTGAGCCTTTTTCCGGGACGATGTCCATTTAACAGACCTGTTCTGTATCGTCCGTCGGCAGCTGCGGCTCCGTCTTCTCTCCCGCAATGGTCGCTGCAGGGAACACGGCCGGAACGAAGCGGTCCTCCTTCGAAGCGTCGTGTTGCCGCCTTGCACATCTGCCTCTGAGCATCAGCTCAAGCTCTTTCTGGTATGGCGGCGCGAACCTCTCGACGTAAGAGCTTCCGCGCTTCGCGAGCTCCCGGCCCATCGATTCCCAAAAGGTTGCGGTCACTTGTCCGTCCGTGTAGAGCCCGAAGATCTTAATAGCTGCTGGGATGTGAGCGGAATGTGGAGCCGAGCCGAGGCTGGCAGACGGACCCTGTTGGTCGTTCTATCGCGTACATCAGGTCAATGATCCAGAAAGGTGAGCAGGACTCGTACCGTGTCGTCGAGCGGAACACAGTCGACATGATACTACACTCGTCAGACTCTTGACAGGGCCGTGAGATAGACCACATACGACGACGGCAAAGTCTTCAAAGTGGACCTTGAAAATGGGGAACTCCCCGACGTTGACTCGTTCTTGGTTGGAGGGCGAGAAGTCGCCGTTCGACAGCGCGCTGATGGTGTCCTCAGGACTTGGAACATCGCTACGAAGGTATGCGCACCGGAGTGTGGTTTTGACGAGCCGACTGAACAGCCCCGGGTCGCGTTTACGGAGCGCACGGAGGTCCTGCTCCGCCTGGGGTGCGACGTTGATATCCCAGTCACCAAAGCCCTTGACACGTTTGCGGTAAATCGTGGAGCTGAGTGGATAAGTGAGCGAGGTCCAGCACAGGACGAGTGATGAACGGACAATTTGACTGTCCCAAATACGGGTAACGCCTCTGCGTTGTCGAGCTGGATGTCGACCGCGGCGCCCGCTTCCGCGTCGTTGACCTGCGCCCCATCCTCGACGGTTTCCGGTTGTGGCATGGCTTCCATGGTCGGGATACACCCGATCCTGAGGGATTCCAATACAGCAGGGAGCTGGAGTGCATTGAGGTACGCCTGAACATCGGTAAGAAGAGTTACAAACGACGGAGCAAATCACAGACCTCCAGAATCGACTTTTGCGTGACTAGAATCAACTCCTGCGCGCGTTCGAGCTCTCGGATACTGTTCGGGGGGTCGATGCCGAGTCTTTGGAATGCGTCGGCAGCCTTTGACGAAGCGTCGTTGGTGGTCGTGGCCCGACGGGTGTTTCGACGCGTGCGCAACTGGACTTCGAAAAGTGGAATGGGCTTGCCGCGCTTGGTATTTGTAGGTGCGGCGGATTCCGCCTCGAGGCGCTCAGCGACGAAGGCCAAGAGATCAAGGGCGTCAGTGCGAATCTGGAAATGGTGCTCGCGCAGACTGTGGATCTTGTCTAGATGGACGAAGAAGAATGAGAGTTGCGCGAGGATAAGGGCTGCGAGTGACGCTTTGAAATCTTGTGGTTTGGACGGGAACGCGTCGAGCAGTAGTTGGGGTTCAACAGCTAACGAAGGGGTCAACAAAAGATCCCGGTGTGCCTGATAGCTGGGCGTACCTGCTATTGCCAAGCGAGCAGCCGCACCGTTCTCGTAGTCGATGACATCGCGGAGGATGCGGTCTACATTGGCGGCATTCACGATGCCACCAAACTCCAACATAACATCTTCGACTTGCTCGACAGTCGAAGTCGTCGAGAACGCGAAGAGGTCCGCCCGGTAGGGCAGTTTCCGTGGTGCAGCCATGACTGCAGATCCAGAGAGGCGGAAAGTGGGTCGAGGGAGTAAAGGGAGAAGGACAGGCGAGTGGCTCCAAACAACTCGCCTATTCTTACACCCTCGCAACGTGCCGTGCCCTTCTTGTAAGCCGCCCCAGACCAGATCTCGAGCTAAAAGGACAAACCGCAATCGGTTTTACCCACACGAAGGATCCATGGGCGCTTAAAGGCGTTTTTGCAGGGTCGATTGTGGACAAAGACTCGGCTCGACTCGACAGCGAGCGGCGCCGGGTGAGGATGCCGTGGTGCCGCATGGGCACAATGAGCTGCGCGTGTGCGTGTGCTCCGGGCGCTTGAAGAACTGAGAATTGGGGTTTGTGGGCCCGCAGAAGCGTCTAAAACTGGAACGCCGTCAGCAGCTGTAACCCCGCGGGCGCTTAAGCATGTTCGATGGGCGCGGTCGGGAAGCACGCAGACGACACAGATTGCGGACGCCGTCGACGTCAATGACGGTCGCGGACAAAAATCGAGAGGTCACGTGAAGGTGGCAGTCGTCAACACGACCTCGAAGACTTTGCTGGTTCACGACAAAGGACGACATATTCTCATTGGGACAGTACCAGTGCAGGAAAATTACTCGACCAATTAATCCAGATAGAGAAAGAATACAGCGGCAATGAAGAATGCGCAAGGCAGAGAGCTCACGACAAATCTCAACAAAGGTAGAGCAAGCGACTTGGACTCCGAGTCCAACTTGGAGTCAAGGGCAAGGACATCCTGGATGGAAACATTGAGTAGGGGCCTCGTAACTCGGCAAGAGAGGCTCGCACCGTCTGTTTCTCTTGGATGACAGCCCATTTGGACAAGAAGGGAACATATTTGCCATCGCCGAACGCGAGCAGTTTGAGGAAGACGAAGGACCCGCAGTCGGTGCCCACCAAGCACCCGCCCGATCGGAGACGATCAACACCACCGGGGTAGTGTAGCACAGAATCTATCGGGAGAAGTCAACCCGTTTCCCGCCTCGCAACGAAAAAAAAAACTTACAGATGGAACAGACAAAGACGACGAGAAGATACTGGCTGTCCATGGTCGCCCTCCACTGCGCATGCTGACGCTCGTCGAAGACATAGTGGATGGCACTAATGACGGCAAAACAGAAGAGTTTGAGCACCACAGCGACCGCAGCGGCGCTCAACGGGATGGCAGGGGCGAAGTGGCCGATGTCTGCGGTGTTCAACGCTATGGTTGCGATGATGAGGAGTCGGACGCTCAAAGGAGGCGGCTGGTGGTCGGCGGCGGCAGCATGGGGTTGAGCATACGGGAGTTCCGTAGACTCCATCTTCTGAGTGGTGCGAGCTGGAAGGGAGAACATGAAGGGAGTCGGGGCCACGTTTGAGGTCAAGAACTTGAAGAAGAGGAGCCTCTATGAGCAATATGTATCCGCCGAATTGGCGGGAGGTGCTCGCGGAGCAAGATCACGATTGTGCATCACAGCCTCACCCTGAAATTCAGCCGTGCTCAAAAGTGTGTCTTTTGCAATAATTTTGGTACCAAATTGAAGCCCTTGGCAATGGGAATCATCTGGTCAAGTTTGAGCACAATCCAAGCAGAACTGAGTGTTTTTGAGAGCGCACAAGTCGGAGCAAGCTTTTTCAGGGGCCATGTGCGGAAGGCGGTGCAAGGTTGATGCCCATCCAAGTACCCCGGCCCTCACGTGAAGGCAAGGAGTGCTCGCTCCGCTCGCAATGAGTCACATGATGGCGTCTCAAGACTCAGTAGTCGATGCAAAATCAAATCGAGGTCGAACCTGGCCTTGAAAAAAATCCAGACGAATTTTCGATTTGATTTCTAGGATCTTACCTCTCCTCCTTTCCGCCAACCCTCAACCTTCATGTTCTCCCTTCCAGCTCGCACCACTCAGAAGATGGAGTCTACGGAACTCCCGTATGCTCAAGCCCATGCTGCCGCCGCCGACCACCAGCCGCCTCATTTGAGCGTCCGACTCCTCATCATCGCAGTTGTGGTGACGAGTACTACTGGAAGCATCGGCCACTTCGCCCCTACCATCCCGTTGAGCGCCGCTGAGGTCGCTGTGGTGCTCAAACTCTTCTGTTTTGCCGTCATTAGCGCCATCCACTATGTCTTCGACGAGTGTCAGCATGCCCAATGGAGGGCAACCATGGACAGCCAGTATCTTCTCGTCGTCTTTGTCTGTTCCGTCTGTAAGTTTTATCTCATTGCGAGGCGGGAAACGGCTGGACTTCTCCCGATAGATTCTGTGCTACACTACCCCAGTGGTGTTGATCGTCTCCGACTCGGCTGCTTGGTGGTCACCGATTGCATATCCTTCGCCATGATCAAACTGCTCGCGTTCGGCGATCGCAAATATGTTCCCTTCTTGTCCAAATGGGCTGGCATCCCGGGCCAAGAGAGCCAGACGGTGCGAGCCTTCCTTACCGAGTTGCGCGGCCTTACTCAATATTTTTATGCAGGATGCCCTTGCCCTTGACTCCAAGTTGGACTCGGAGTTCAAGTCGATTGCTCTACCTTTGTTGAGACTTGTCGTGAGCTCTCTGCCTTGCACATTTTTCCTCGCCGCTGTATACTTCCTTTATCTGTATTAATTGCTCGATTGATTATACCGCACTGGTACTGTCGTCACCACGACTCGCTGCCTCGGCCCAGTAGGTAGTACGAATACTCCATTGACAGTACTAGTATACCTCCACACAACTTTTAGAACCAGCCAACTCGGAAGGGATCACAAGCCACGAACCAAAACAAAATACTCGTCTACTCAAACATCGACCGCGTCGTCAACACCTTGAACAGAATTTTCGGCGCCAGCAACACGCTCTCCGACTGCAGCATCTGGCGGACGTGCCACAGCGCCGACGCGACCTCTTCGTCCTAGACGTACGTGGATTCTCAGTTTCCCTTCCCGACCGAGAGACAGCCTGAGGCGGAGAGGAGGAAACGCACCTTGGTCGCCGCGGTGATGAGCTTCTTCTCGATCCAACGCGCGACACGGCCCGTTTCGCGCGTCTCGCCGTCCATGGGCGTGCAGCTGAGCGAGCCGTAGTCTGTCGTGTACGTTTTATATGTCAACTGAGTGAGAAGGAAATCGCTGAAGGGGCACGAACCGTGCAAACGCGTCGCATCCCAAAGGCCCTGCATCGCCTTTGCAGACAGCTTAAAATACCGCTTCGAGAAGTCGGGCGTCAATCCGGAGGAATGGAGGAGCGCGTTGAGGGTGATGCCGTTCATCATCGCTTTGGCGAATCCTTGTCTACAGGGACATGTGTGAGTTGCGTCCATAGCATATCAGATGAGGTAGGCCTACCCGTGGATCGGATTGAGGAACAAACCCGCATCGCCGACGGCGATAAAGTTCGCGGGCAGCCGGTCGACGACCTTTTGGTAGCGGATGTACTGCAGCGGAGCTTTCGCGAGTTCAGCCATAGTTAACGTGTGAGCCGAGGAGCGCACGTACCAAGCTTCAAGAAATCGATAGTCGGCGGCCCACAGCGCTCAACGAGCATCTTGATCGTGTCGATGACCCAGCCCGGGATCGGTTTCGCGCAGCCGGAAAACTTCTCCACGAAGGGCACGATGTCGGCCGGGTCGCGGGGCAGGTCCGTGCCGCCCGTGTCTCCGAGGAAGCATTGTACTAAACGAACGAACGAACGCGTCAGTCCAAAGTCCAGAAACTAGCAAACACAAGGATACTGACCAACGTCGTTATCCGTCCGAATAACGGCGCAGATACACGCTTTGGCGTCGTCATGCGGAACATACGCGTAGACAAAGGTCGTTTTGCGCTGCTCGTCCGGGATAGGGAATGTTGCGTACATTTCGGGCGAGACGGTGAACGAGCAGGTGAGGTAACGCAAACTGGGGTCGTACGAGCACCGCGCATCGGCCGGGATGTCGTAGCCTGCAGAACGGAGCCATTTGAACCCGTCCTGGTTCCTTCCAGTGCAGTCTGAGACGGCGATCAGTCGTGGAAGAAAGAATCAGAGCAGTCGTACCGACAACCAGCGCAACGTCGTTCACTTCGATTTGCTTCCCATCCAGACCGCGCACAGTCACCGACTCGACGCGCCGCCCATCTGGGCTCGCGCCAATCCCACGAACCGTACCCGCCAAGACACGAATATGGCTTCCGGGCGAGGCCATCCCAAGCAAAATACGGTGAATGACCTTTTGAAAACTCGATCGACGCATGGGGAGCGTGGCGGGGAGCTCGCCGGGCGGATACTGCTTGTACGGCGTAAGCAGCTCCGCGCCGCTATAGTGCAGCTGCAGGTCAGCGGGAGAGAACCGACCACCGGCGCGTTCGACCTCTTCGTCAAAGTTGGACCAGAGCCGACGCGCGCCTTGGACGAAGAGACAGAGATAGAGGTGCAGCGAGTTGCGCTGCATGATGCGGGTGCGATCCTTTTCTGGCTCGTCGACATCCGGGTCGACGACAACGATGCGTTCAAAGTGGTCTGCGCAGACGCGTGCTGCGATTGTCCCTGCGATGCTGTTTCATCTCTGTCGTCAGAAAACCAAACGACGCCGATAAACCACGCTACGTACCTCCCACCACAAATAACCGCCGTTCCGGGAATGCACTTGTCCCGCTTGCGACCTAGGTTCTCCATCTGGCTGACCCAGACGGGGGGACGGTTGCAATATTTCTGCCATGCGAGGCAGATTGCGCCGACAGCCGCGAGGCACAGTGCAGCAGGCTGGAGAGACATGTTGATTACCGAGAGTGCGTGCGGCTCCGAGCATTTAAACGAGGCCCCCGACTCGGGGTTGTCTTGTTGTGTTTGTTTATTCTCGATCAGGGCGCGACAACGGGATGGCCATGGCGCAGTGTTGCTGTGTGCATCAGGGGCTTCAGGATACAAGACGGCGATTCGAAGCGGGTGGCGGAAAACATCAACGAGCGAAACGATCCCGTGACTAGGTAACGTGATACGGCCACAAAAGTCGCTAAATGGGTGCCTTTCCGTAAGGTAGATGAGTTTCTGTAGATGCCAGACGCGGTGCCAAAATGATGGTAAAAAACATCTACCGCTGGATATACAGACGGTCGGTTCCCGTAAGGTTTTGTCGAGCGTCGTCCCGTGCCATCCAATCCACCCACCCCGACACCGCGACACGCGTCGTTCGATGGAGCCAGACGCGCCCTTGCTTCTCATGCAGCTGCAAATAGGAATAGGAGGAGGATCTTGGAGTGGAAGAGGTTGTCGCTGTGCTCGCAATGACCGCGAACTGCCCGCCGAACAGCGGGAAAGCAGACACTCCGGGCGTAGAGCGCCGCTCCTGCCCAACCCACGCGTAGATACTTTTTGGCAGCCATTGTACGCGTCGAGGGATTATCGTGCATTTCTTACAACAACAGGATTCGATGTCGGCTCACCGCTGGTTGTGGCGTGGCAGGGTACAGTACACCATCCCAGTCCCCGGCACCATGGCTCTCACAATGGTAGCCCGTGCCTCGCCTCCTTGTCTGCAACCCATCGGCCCCTCCCTTCGCTCGATGGCCTTCCCAAAGTTTCCGGTCATTGATCCTGCTGGTGAGCGCGACGTGCAGGCTAAGTTTGCGTTGGGCCTGGCCATAAGCAAGCGGGTTGGGTCGAAAATGGCGGCAAATCCGCCAAGGGACGATCTTCGTATGTGGCCAAGATAGCACTAAGATAGCTGGGCGGCGTTAACAGGCGGCAGAGGGCGGGGAAACAGCTGGAAATAGCGAGGGCCACGGACGTGAGAGTCAAAGTCGATGCGTCATCAACGCATGACGAGCTTCCAAATTGGGTTTATTCGAGAAGAGTTTGGTCTATTCGGGGGGTCTTGACCCCCTTGCTAGATTCCGGTCTATTGGAAGGGTTGTTGAGTATTTCTACCATCCGGGGTCCTGATGGGACGCTCGGCATCGCGGCAAAAAACTAAAAACTATGCTAGATTCTGACTATCTACCTTGCGGAAAGGCACCCAATAATGTTTTTTATGCCAAAAAAGTACTAATCCAGGTCCTCATGTTGACCACGTAGGAATAGCTCAAAGCCGGTGCGCATCAGCGGGCGCAAGAGGGTGAGGAAGCTCTCACGCGTCGCTTCCGCATCTTCCGTCAGACACAAACCCAGCCTCCTAAGGGGAACAACGCCTGCTAACTCACCCCGCCACCTTGCCGCGATGCTATGTGCCAGAGCATCCAGGTACTTCTCGGCCCTGAGCACCTCGAGGGTGCGCAATTTGGGGAGGAAGGCGACGTCGGTGTGAAACCTTCGAGCGAATTGCAAGCCGGAGTGGTCCAAGTAGTGACTCTGAAGCACGAGATCTTCGAGATGGGGTTGATGCTCGAGAAAAGGGAACAGGTCGTCTTCTGGAATGTATCGCAGCAGTGCAGAGCAAAGAGCGAACTGGGAACGCTCGGCGCAGATCGCGACACTAGCGAAGCCCACGGCACGGGTTACTTCCAAGGACGTCAACGCCGGCAGGATCAGATGACAGAGAACGGAGCCATCGTCCTGGACGTCCACATTGAGGAGCCGTAGGTTGGGAAGAGTGACATCGGATACAGTTTCCCAGCGTGCCATGGAGTAACGATACGACTGCGACAACTGCAGGCTCTCCAGCAGCGGTGTTCTTCGAAGGATTGCGAGACAGCTCTCCACGCTCTCGTAGCCAACTTTGAGGTGGGTCAACTGGTGCCATGGCAATATGACCAATGCAGCCGGAAGCCGGTACAGGCTCACGCTGCGAAGCCGCGGCAAAGCCGCGTTCTTCAAGTCGGGCATGCTCATGGGGGATGCATCATAGGAGATCAGGGAGAGCGTCCTCAATTGTGGAGCACCTCCCACTGGCGCCAACCTGCACCTGGGGTCCACATTCTCGACCGGTAATGAGATCGAGACTATCTGCGGCCAGTGGGGAGAGAGGATAGACTTGATGCGTTTCATAACCTCGCCGGATGTAGTCGAAGAGGAGTGCCGATCGAGGAGCACACCGTGGATGGAGATGCACAGAGAATGAGAGCCGGCGTGTCGGAGGAAGTGCTGGATCAGCGCGAAGAAGTTGTCGACGTAGTGTGTATCGGCGCCTCTCGGTGGCGCGTGTATGTGAAATTGAGCCCACAACGAGTGGGTGGAGAAGCAGATTTGGCGCCAGTGCCTGCAGATAGCACTCAGAGTCAATGGTAGTGTTCCTTTGCGAGTCCCGAACACTTTTCCGATGGACGGCGAGTCCACGTAGTGGGTGAAGATGTGTGAGGTGATTTCGGTCGGCAGACTGAGGATAGGATAGACCACCGCATCGAGGACCTCGGCAAAAGGCTTGCGCTCGTGTCTGAGCGCTTCAATCCGCGCCTCGAGCAAGTCGATTTCGTCGTCTATATTTTGGACTCGGGTTCGGAGTGCGGGAAGGTCGTGGTCGGACATGAGGAGACAGCGGATCACGTGAACCCTCTGTCTTTGCGGTCATCCTCGACCTTGTTCGCCTGCCGATGGCCCTTCCCAAGGTACGCACATATCGACGACCACCGGCCAGTCCGTGCTCATACATCCGCAGCGCATCATCAAGGTGCGCTCCAGCACAAACGTCTGTCTGTCCACCGACTCATCCCATCGACCAGGAAACCGAGCGCTTGGTCGCGGACCCGGCACCCGGCATAACCGCCGTCCCACACGAGGAGAATCTCCGCTACTTCGACGTCACCATCCAAGGCCCCGACGGCAGCCCGTTCCAACGTACGCATCCCACCCGTTCACATCGCGGAGCAGAGGAGTCCATCTAGGCCCGCGATATGCGGCTTTTTCATGCCATACACGCGCTTGGCGCCTCCTCTGCTCAACCCGACGCGATGCAGGCTGACCTTTCGTGTATTTTAGAGGGCATCTTCAAACTCGAGCTGTTCCTTCCGGAAGAGTACCCCATGGCGCCGCCGAAAGTGCGCTTCCTGACCAAGATATACCACCCCAACATCGGTGCGTTGCCTGCGCTTTCCGCCGCGCTCGTGGATCTGAGCTCGTGTGCTGTAGACAAACTCGGCCGGATTTGTTTAGACATCCTGAAAGGTGCGTTATCTATGCTTTCACGAGCGACGGGCTAAACCCGCTGTAGATAAATGGTCGCCGGCGCTGCAAATCCGCACAGTGCTGCTCTCCGTGCAGGCGCTCCTTAGCGCACCCAACCCCGACGACCCGCTCGCGACGGACGTGGCGAAGCATTACAAGGAGGACGAGAAGGACGCGCAGCGCGTTTCTCGGGAGTGGACCCAGCTTTACGCGTCTGCTTAGATGTGGTATGGTGTGGTGTTGTACGCTTTTTCTGTACGCTTTTTCTTGCAAAGACGAATGTACATTTTTCTTGAATACTTATCTTTTCTTTCGGTGACAGGAAAATTTGGTCAAGCAGGGTAGTTGGCTATGAATATCTCGCTTTCTCTCTGAGTGAAATTAGAATGAGATTCAAGTGGAACCGGCGACCTGCTCTGAGCGTCCTTGTGGCCGGACTGTACATGTGACCGGATTTGATTGCTTGTTCTTCGCACTCAAACTCGCTCAGTACTGTGAATACAGGCTTGTTGGAACCCTCAAGACCTCAGCATTATCATGGTCCACAGATGAGGTCGATTAAATATAAACTTAAGCCTGCAGCAGCTAGCCAAATTCCCCGTGACATGCCACACGAAGAAAAAAATCCTTGAGACCGCAATTCTCACTCGATTTCCACGAACTCTTGGGTAACGATGGTGATTATGCCTAGCTACATTGTGGGAGACGCAAAGAGCTTGAGATAGCCCATATCCCCGGGCCTGATCAGATTTCAGCTCAGCTCAACCACGTCGCCCACTTGCTCTTTTTGCCCCCGAGCGTCAGGGCCATCTCGCGCGCGACAATGCGGTCTGCTTGCTCGCTCGGGTGTAGTTCGTCAGCGAAAAGAAACGAATCCCGCGCCGCAGGGTCTTGTACGATGTCGCACTCGAGCGTCCCGTTGGGGAGGGCGAGGCAGGAGTCCCAGCAGCCGGTTACATTCAACGGCGCGGTGCCATTGAGGTAGTCCGCAGGGTGGTCGAACATGTCCTACGTTGCTCGACTCGTTAGAGCTTACGAAACGAAATGCGAACAGTAGAGACCAACCTGGAAGAGCGAGTGGGAATCGAAGATCGCTTTCAGGTATTATTTCAGCTCAGACCGCGTCGGGTTCGATCAGAACGCACCAAGATGCGCGCCATGCAGCGTCGGGACGAGCGCCTGCAGCATGAGCTCAGAGAGTTTGTTGCCCGAACGCGTGAGCTCCGTCATGAAGATGCTCCATTCGGTCGTGTTGCGCTCAAAGGCCCAGTAGCGGTTTGGGTACGAGTTGACATTGTACAGGATCGTCAGCTCCAGAGGGATCATCTGTCGACGCGGTCAGCAGTATTCCTCCAGAACACAAATTAAAGCAGGCAGACGTTTTGAAAGATAAAATTCCTGGCCCCGCTCGCATACAGCGTCTTGACCCAGTCCATCTGGCACTCCATGACGTCCACCAGCGACACGCTGGGCGCGTCGCTGCCCGTGAGCAGCGCAGACACCCCGAGGTCGTTCGTGCCCAGCCAGAGGGTGTATATCGTCTCCTCCGGCGGCAGGTGTAGAGTACCGTTTTTGACTTCGTCAAAGTAGGTTGGGAGCTGGCTCCCGAAGACGGGCGGGAATGGCCGGAAAGTGAGGTTGTTGTTGCATGTTGCGCCGGCGCGCGCAAAGGGGGAGAGGGCGACGTGCGCGTAGTCCGCGGCGTAGACTGTATTTTGGCAGTGAGGCTTTGGAGAGAAGAGCCGATATGATGCTACCTGGCCACGCAGTTCCTTGGTCTCCCGTGAGGACGACGTCGGTGTAGCTGTCGCCAAAGGTGACGAGGTGCTTGATTTGCCCGACACCGACGCCAAGTGCGCGGACGCCTTGACTTGTGACGAGTAATGCTGCAGCAGCGAAGAAGGCCTTCATGGGAGCCATGTTGAGTGCGTTTTGCGGCTACCGTGGTGCGCTCTTAAATCCAAGTTTTTCGGTGGCGCGGTGGTCAGCTGGTGCATTGCCCGAAGTTCTTGCGCCCCGAGGCATTCAAACCGCGAGAATATATTACCCAGAGACTCGGTCCAGAGGAAGCGGCAGAAGTGGGGCTGCGAGAGACGGGAACGAAGGAGAAGCGCGCGCGGAGGACCGACGCAAAGACCCAGGTGACTGCCAAGTGACGCTTATCCCTGTGGCCGCGATTATCGTTCCGGAATCCGGTCGGAGTGGGACAAAACCCAGCCAAGAGACCGTGAAGCTCTCCAGCCTCATGTATACCTTGGAAAAACACCAATGCACAGATGTGGTGCTGATCAAAGCGCTGATTGGCCCTGTCTTCTCGGTTCCGACCACCATGTCGATTTGCATCCCGGAGCTGCTGCTCCAAGTTTTCGAGCACCTCCCTCTCCCAGACCTCATCTCCGCCATGCATGTCAACCAGCAATGGCGCGCACTCGTCCCCGAGATCGATGCTTCCATTCGGACACGTCTTCTCGCGCTGGCGTTCCAACCAAATCCGACCCAATGGCCCGTCGACTTGCAGACGCGTCAAAAATACGTGGAGAAAGTGGAAACGGATTCGGAGTTCACCATTCCGGACCCGTATCGCACCCTTCTCCTCGAATGGCCGTCGTCACACCCCCCGCCGGCCATGCACTGGCCGCACTCGCTACGATTCCTGGCGTCCGGGTTTTGCTATTGTTTTCGGGAGCTGCACGAAGATCCAAGTCAGTGCCATTGCCGCAGAGACGTGGCGGTGGGCAAGCGCTCTCTGTACATCTTCCGTGCCGTGTACGACTGGGTCGTGCAGCGCGGCACTGCTCCGAACAATTATGAAGCTGAGTGCGCGCACGAGATCTTCTGCGCAGGCACCCGGCTTCGCGCTCCGTCGCATGCGCAGACTATACGGCTTATAACGGCGCACAAGGAGCGCTTCCAATGGCGGGGAAGATGGGGAGACCTGCCCTTTCGCGTGTTGCCATTGTCGCGGTATTGGGAAGCTGAGGACGACCAATCCTCGTCTGGCGTGTTTGTGATGATCCTGGACGGGGAAGCGCGCGGGCAGATCCATGCATGGTCTGAGAATGGGGAGAGTTGGTACGATGGGTTCGAGGCCGAGACATGGTGGGAGTGGAAATACGTTGAATGGGATTCAGCAGCTCGCGAAAGATATCGGGAGATTCCCAGAGCTCAATCAGACGACGGAGAGAGCGAGAACGAGTAGTGCATGTTGAATGCAGGAACCTTGTACACGGTAGACAAAATTTTGTGCTCTACTTGCAGCATGTCTGCTTATGCGTCGCCCAGTCCTTCGTTTGGCACTCTTTGGAACAATACGCTGCAGTCCTACATCTCGAGCAGTGGAGCAACTTCCGCTTGCCAGCACCTTGGCACGAAGCACACATCTCTGGCCCGATTTTCTCCGCCGAAGCAACGGCAAACAACGGCGAGAGCGCGATTCGGACCGCATACGCGGCAAACGGCGCCCAATGTGGCACTTCCCGCATCCCTTCGACATCTTGACCACGTCCGCATCGGCACAGCGGGTCTTGATCCATCTCGAGCGTCAAAGGGACTCTGCCGCGACTGCGGTATTCGCAGTTCGGACCGTGCGTCCAAGTCCTGCAGCGTTCGACCAAGGCAGGCATGAGCGCTTTCCACGCGAGTTGTTGAGCATTCGTGATGGATAGATCCAGCGCGGTCGGTAGTTGCAATGCCTTCATGAACGCGGCGCCCTCGACGCCTTCGAACAGCTCGTGGGTGAGCGGAATCACGAACGCATCGCAAACGATCGTGTTGCCGAATGGGTCCCACTTCAGGCCGCGGATACAGATGACCGTGTCGCAGTTCATTGACTCTTGTTCGCACAAGCGGAACAGTAAGCTCGTAGCGTGGGTCCAAGACTGCAGCACCATCGAGTTGATGAGGGATTTGAGGCCGAGCACCACGTCGTCTTGGGGAGCCATTGTATGCTCACGCGCAGAGGAGCTCGGCGCCAACAAAATAGCCAAATGCAGCAGTTCCCGAGTCGCGGAGAGAGGGCGCAGTTGCGAGAGCGGCACGTGATGGAGATTCCAAGGCCGGAGGCGATTCTCTGCGAGGCCGACAACGGGGGAACTCTACAGCTGTGACGCTGCTTGTCGGGAAGGGACGGTAGGGTGCAACAGATATCTGTTGGCTCCGTAAATATGGTGCAAGCAAAGCCAGCCAGACACTTGCCCGAACAAACATAGAAGTGCGGGCCAGACCTAATTTGTGGGTTTGGGGAAGAATCGGTGCGGGAAACACGACTTCTTGCGAGTGCGGGCCAATCGCGAGCCTCACGACGCATGCAGATGGTTGTGATACTTGCGCTTGCGTCGACCGGTCGCTGAACAAAGCCTTGGCAGCGGGATTCTGAACGCGAACGACGGAGACAAACCGCTCGATTTGCGTACATCCTGCGTTCAGCTCGACGGTCACCGCGTCAGGCTCTCCCAACTCGAGAATGGCTCCACGGGCAGCGTTCGTCGAGGAACTGACGACACTCTGGACTTCGGGATAGGGTAGAACGTGGACGTGGTTCGTGTTGGAGACGTTGCCCGTGAATATGACTTGATACTCGCCGAACTTTCCGTTGAAAGCGAAAATTGTCGCGGGTGTAATCCGAACTGCGAGACAAATCTTGGTGACCCTGTCGATGTCGAGCGTGAACAGACCAGCTGGCATTGCGAAGGATACGACAACAGGCGACGAACCGAGAGGACCTTTGGGGTCCTCAACAATGCGTATCTGTGGACGTCGATTCGTTCCCTCTCCAACTACGGTCCCGTACACGGCGCGAACAGCCGTAAATGTGTTGCTGGTAATCGCGTCGCCTCGGGCATAGCACTGTAGGACCGGCGGGGCGCCGCCATGTGCAAGCGTGGTCATTGCATCGAACTTTGCGCGCGGCACGACGAGCAAAACCCGAACGATAAGCGGAACATGGGCCCATTCTCTGAAGATCCCCGTAGTGCGCGTTTGATCGAGGATCGTGTCCGTGTAAAGTCCCTTCACATAGAGCTGCGTCAACACTTCGTTGTAATGCTGCATCTCGAGGGCGATGGGAGGACCAGATCTGATCGCGTCGAGGAACGTCTCGATGACTTTGTTCCAAGTCTCCGGAGGGAACTTGAAGCGAAACCAGATGGTCCTAAGCAGCAAGACAAAGCTCTCCCGCGTATGGTGAACGATCTGCATCGTGTCCAAGACCTTGCTTCGTGCGGCAGAAGTCAGGCTTGTGAGATGGACGGGATCCTCGCGCTGGAAGATGTGCCGGAAGATCCCATAGAAACACGACGCCAGTTGGGTCGCGGACCACGTCGGCGGTCTTCCGTCCGTCAGCCCGCATGCCTTCCAGGTTGTCATGAACTGGAATTGCCGGAGCGCTCCCGCTTTACGAAGAAGTAGGTCCGCGTTCGAGCGCGACGAAAACGCGGACATGTGGTCGACGGGAAGGAGGCCCAACAAAAAGCCCACGGTATGAACGTCGCCGTACAGATGTGCGGCCAGTTCCTGATCATGTTCATCGACGGGGCTTCTGAGGGACTCTGTGTAGAGAACGCCGTCCAGGGACCCTTGAAGAAGAGGCGAAGCCGCGCTCAGCAGGTTCAGGAGGCCAACGTGGTCGGATAGATTCGATGTATCGATTACGCGGAACTTTGACGGCGCATCTTTGTACTCGACACGGTCTAGCTGCACTGTTTGAGCAGTCCAGTCGGCGACCGGTACATCGATATTCGGCGACCCAAGGCGCTCCCGGTCGGACAAGGACCTGCATAGAACAAACGCGTCGCACGCCGCAAAGCGTATTTTGGGCGTGTGATAGGCCCCGGGGCGAATAGACATTCGGAAATTCGAACACCACTCGGAGAACTGGCCTCTACCAGCGGCCACTAGGTCATCGACACCGACCGAGGACGTCCCAGGAGCGAACAGATGAGAGAAGTGGAAAGGAGTGAGCGGATTGGTTGCATAGTGGACATGAAAACCTTCGCCAGCGAGCGAATAGGCGAAGGTCGGATTAATGTACGTCGCTTTGCGACCCGGAACCTGAAAAGCGGTCCCGGATGCCCAGAACGCACGCGCTTGCCGACGGGAGATGTCGCGAGCGGCGTCTGCAAATATCCCAGCACCGAGGAGCGCGCCAGACTGGTATTCCTCGGCGCGCCGGGCGACTTTGGCGAAGCCTTGCTGGATGATGGCCAGCCGCGCAGCGGGGATGTGCTCCATGTTGATATAGAGCTGCCAATGGCGACGCAACTCGGAGAGGGTGTGTTCTGAAGAAAACCTCAGAAAAGCGCCATAGTACGAGTTTCGCCACTCTTCAAGACTCGCGCCGCTATTGAGCAGTCGGTGGCAGTGTGAGATCAGCTGGGCTCGGGACTCTTGGTCGATATAGATGTGGAAGAATATGCTCCAAATAGCGTCCGAGTCGATTCGATTGTCGGCGACCATAGTGAGGAGAATCACGTTGCGAGCTGGGTAAACGTTCCAGACTGCGCTTGGACATGGGACGACCAGACATACCGAGGACAGCGGGGTCGATGTCGCAACAGGTGAAATCCAGAGCTCTCTTCACTAAACAAATCGTCAAAAGATCTAAAAAAACAGTGACAAACGGTCAAGGACGCATGCGCACGGGAAGGGCCTTCACAGAAGATGCTGTAGAGGATATGGCGAGGGTCGCCGCAACCAAGCAGTAGAATGTTGGCGGATTCCTCCGGCGCCAGATCTCGCAGCAGCGAGCTAGCCGGCGTATTTCCTGTGGGATAGAAGTGGTGCACGGAGGGATAGTACAATGGTTGTGCCATTGTCGATATCGATGTAGTCTTCCTCAAGGAAGGGGCCCTTGAGTGGATTTATTGCGTGCCGCATGCGTCGAAGTCAGTTAGGCTCGAGCCATCGCTAATGACCAAAGATAGCCAGTCGAGACTACATGGCCACGACGCGCTATTCTCGTGCGAGCACGACTGGAGTGGCACCAACGAAGGGAAGGTCATGAAGGAAGGAAGGAAGGAAGTTGACTGGCACATGGTCCCGGCGCGGATGAGGTAGGGTTGTATTCCGACAACAACCAACATTGACAACAACAACCATCCGCGGCGGCAAACTGCTTGGGCACAGCGCTTCTATCGATGCACGTTTGTCGGAGACGCTGGCTCGGCCCACAGCTTTGCGGGAAGTGCATCAGCAAAAAGTCACCGTGGTTGCTCCCTCAGCGTCCTGATTTCTCCCTGATGCGCGCGCACCACGCAAATGTATTAGATCGTCGCCTGCCCCCGCGGCATATGTTCCTCTTTTGACCACGAACTGGTCGCTCCCTCCTCTCTGCAATGCCTTCAAGAGCGCCGAGATTGCCTTCTCAGCAAACTCTGAGCGAAGAGTCGACTAACGCCGATGGCGACGCCGGAAATGCCGAACGCGGCAGTCTACTGCCTCCGTACTCGACCGACAAGGAGCTCGAGGACGACGCCGTGCACTCCACATTCCTTCGCCGTTCGCCGTCCATCATGTATTCGACGCTCCTATACATCGCGCTGGCCTTGTATGCATGGGTTGTAACCTGCATTTTGTCCCATCGACCTATCGGTGCAAACCACTACGGCGTGGATGTTCTCAACGCAGACAACAACGGCTACGGCTGGGTCGGCGCCATATACTACCATGCGCTGTACGTCAAAAGCGAGAGGTATTTTAGAGCAGCGCGGGTTATCCAGAGCGTCGTGTCGGTGCTCACGATTCCTGTGGCATCTGCTGTCGTGACGAGGGCCGCCGTGGTTTTTCTGCAGTCTGCCGGCAGGCGGCGCAATATTTCACTGCGGAAAGCTGTCGCTCTCTCCGACCGCTCGTGGACGGACGTCTCGGCCATCGCAGGCCTTTTTTTCGGGGGATGGAAGCGGTATGGCTCCTCGCTTTTCCTTATAGGCATCTTTCTGAACGGCCTGGGTACGGCTTTTCGCTTTGTCTCTCCATTGCCATACTGATCGTCGAACAGGCGCTGCGATCTCGCCGCTGCAGGAGTTGTTTTTGACGACGAAGACGATCAAGGTCTTCCGCTTTCTGCTCCATATAAACGCCTTCTGACCAAATGCAGACTCCTACTTGGCCGCAGATTATGCCCGAACTAATCGACATTCCCGACCACTTCTCATCGATCGCGGGGACGGTGGACGACGGCTACGTCACTGTGCTCACACGAGCCAGGATGACCTCGACAACAAACTCCCAACCTCAGGCGAATCTTTGGTCACAGCCCATCGACTGTAGCGCCTTCTCGGACACGGATAATCTCGACTGTGTATTTGCCGGCGGCCAATACATCCTCGGCAACATGTCCCTGCTCACGGATCCCTTCTACTGCCAGTTGCCTTCGGGCTACAACACCGGCCTAATCAAGCAGTTTGCCCCACGAATCAACTCGACGGCGCATCGGGAGAACATCACCGCAGCGGAATTCCCTTCCAACTGCGCGTCGATCCCGGATGCGTTGTATCTTCGCTACGCGAACGCGTCAGAGGAGGGGTCGTATGCGTTGGAGGCCTGCATGCCAGGCAACATGACCGTGTCCCCCTGGAAGTCGCAACGTGAGCGGCAGGATTTCGGAGAGGTTTTGTACCTGAGCATTTCGCTGAACGGCTTCGAGGGGCTCCCGGTCGGTCAAAACGAGAGCCATTACTTTCGAATCGTGGTCAACACGACCGCCGGGTATTTTGAGCTCCCGAATTACATGAACGGCGGTATCAACGGTCCATTAATCACGGACGACCCAAGCAACTACTGCGACCTCAGCTGCACGATCCAAGGGTCCTTCAGCGACCCGATTTACGATCACAATGTCACGCGCCGTACCGTCAACACTGGGTTGCCCGGTGATACGACGCAGGAGCTCGTCGGGAACGTCAACAAGGGACCTCTACAGGTCGTCACCCTCGCGCTCTTCGGTCTCGGCTCGTTCATCGACAAGGCCACCAGTTACGAGGCGTACTTCGCAGCAGCCCCAAACCGCAATGCGACCGGGTTGTGTCTCGAGAGTGTCCCGTTCATACCGCTGCTGCGAGATGAGTTCGACAATGTCCAGGTTTACCAGAATTTGGATCCCTGTCTGCTCTTCTCTGATTTTCCGAGCGGTACGCGATATACCCAAAACACAAGAACTACCTTTTGACCTACCTAACAGATGTCGCCAGTGATGTCGCCTACTATCTCTGGAGCCTGGTATGGTCGTCATACGACGGCTATGCGGGCGGTACGATTGAGAATGCGTTCACATCGGCCGCATTTTTGGCGAACGAGGCGTGGATGACTAGCATCGGCGACGGGTCCTTCACCGTCTCCTACGACTCGGGTGCGGACACACAAGTCCCCGTCATCTCCGAAGTTGCGATTCTGGGCATTTCGGTGCTGTTGGGCGTCTATCTGACGAGTCTGCTCGCATTGGCGATATACGGCGCGTGGTCGCCGCACTGGACGCAGCGGCTTGACGCGTTCGCCATGCTGCGCATCGGCGCGGCGTTGAGCGACAAACTGCCGCTCGTGGTCGTTAAATCACAATCCAAATTCGCCGTGCTCGACGAGCTGCCGGGGTGGATCGGTGATGGAAGCGGTGGGGTGGGGAATGTTGGTGAGCTCGAGGTAGGCGCCGATGCGCCGCTGTTGAGGAATCGGAGGTATCGCTGTATTGCTGCGGACCACGACCACCGGAAGGATAAATGAGATTCGCGTCGTAGTTCGTGTACACTGTACTGTATTTGTACTGGATGGAAGGACGTGACGTTGAATGTTGGAAGGAGCCCGGACATCGGACTGACGGGGTACGATAGACTCAGTGAAATGCGCGGCTTGGTTGGTGGGATTTAGAGAGATTTTCAGCTCCTTCGCCGCTACTTGGATTCGATATTCATTCCTAAGAAGAGAAATCCGTTTGGGGTAAATTATGGCGTCTTCGCAGTTGCCGCTTACTCTGCGCCTCGGCATGGCGCATGGAACACTCCCCTCCCAGGTCGAACAGTAGAAGCGCGAAACAGATTGATTGCCAGTGCTCCATGCGACACTTGATAGTCGGAGGAAGCTGACCAAGCGCGGCGGAGATTACTCAGGCTTGCACGCTAATGCAGAGGGCGCGAATGAGGGGCTGGAGCAAAAGGATGGCGGGACCGCGAAACGCATGCGGTTGATGTACCTGGAGGTCTGGAGTGATCCGGCAAGTCGTGAGGGCGAGCTATAGGGGGAAATACGGCAAAAAGGGACGAGAGGGGTGCATACGGCGACTGCTGGAGGCGAGGCTGGTGGGGCTGGTGGCGAGAACTTTTGTGTTGAGCGGGGTTGCCGGATCGGATGCTATGGTCGCGAAGGGACCCAATTTCGGAGCATGGCGGCTTGGTCGTCGTTGGGGACGACGTGGAGGGCGAGAAAAAACAAGCCAAGAGGCTGGAGGGGTTATTTGTCCCCTCTGTGGTGATGTGTTGTTGTATCATAAGACTTGGGTGGCTGGTGACTAGGGTGACGAGAGCCCTTTGCTTTTCCCACCTCCCATCACCTCCCCTCCGGGCTTGCCCCAGCCGCCGCGCTCGTCCCTCGCGCCGTCCACCCCGTTCATTACCCTTCCGCAAAACAACAATGGGCTGCGTACAAAGCACCGCCGTCGATGAGGAGGCCAAGGCCCGTGAGTGCCACCCTCGCCGAGTGTGTAAGCACGTCGCTGACCCTCTGCAGGCAACGACGAGATTGAGAACCAGCTCAAGCGCGACCGAATGATGGCCAAGAACGAGATTAAGATGTTGTTGCTCGGTGCTGGCGAGTCGGGCAAGTCGACGGTGCTCAAGCAAATGAAACTCATCCATCTCGACGGCTACAACGCCCAAGAGAGGGATGCGTACAAGGAAATCATCTACTCGAACACCATCCAGAGCATGCGGTATGTTGCCACCGTCCGCCCGCTGGGCCACACAAGCTCAAGGCACCTATAGCGCCATTCTCGAGGCCATGCCCCAGCTCGACATTGCCCTCAGCCCCCAGAACGACGCTCGTCGCTCGACCATCCTCTCTCTTCCTCCTCAAATTGAGGCCGACGTTCTGCCCCGCGATGTTGCAGACGCTGTTCGTGGACTCTGGAGAGGTGAGTTCGCACAGTCGGCTTTTTCCGGACTCCCTTTTCTCTGCGCTCTTTCCGCCCACGCTCGACCTGCGCACTAATGCTCCTCTCCTAGATGCCGGCGTAAAAGAAGCCGTTCGTCGGTCTCGCGAGTTCCAGCTCAATGACAGTGCCGTCTACTACTTCAACTCCATCGACCGCATGGCGTCGCCCGACTACCTCCCCACCGACCAGGACATTCTGCGCTCGCGTGTCAAGACCACGGGTATCACGGAGACGACATTCAAGGTTCGTGCCTATTTGCTGATCCTCCTGTCCATTTGCTGACAACGACGTTCAGGTCGGCGAGCTCACCTACAAACTGTTCGATGTCGGTGGGCAGCGCAGCGAGCGGAAGAAGTGGATCCACTGCTTCGAGAACGTCACGGCGTTGGTGTTCCTCGTCTCGTTGAGCGAGTACGACCAGATGCTGTATGAGGACGAGAGCGTGAACCGCATGCAAGAGGCGCTCACTCTCTTCGACTCGATTTGCAACTCGCGATGGTTCGTCAAGACTAGCATCATCTTGTTCCTCAACAAGATCGACTTGTTCGCGGAGAAGCTGCCGAGGAGTCCTTTGGTGAGCGTCTATCTCTCTGCATTCTCCCCTGCGTCCGAGCTGTCGGCCTTCCCGCCGCTCTGCCGTCGACGCATAGACCAGCGGCTGGCGGGTGTAACATTCATCCGCGCACTCCACCGTTCCTTCTATTGCCGCTTGCTGACCAAGCCTACTAGGGCGACTACTTCCCCGACTACAATGGCGGCGACAACTATGATGCTGCCTGCGACTACCTTCTTCACCGTTTCGTGTCGCTCAACCAGAGCGCGGCAACAAAGCAGATCTACGCGCACTACACTTGCGCCACAGATACGCAACAGATCAAATGTACGTCTCCGTGATAAATCCGCGACCCGCTACTGAATACATGTCATACAGTCGTCCTCAGCGCCATCCAAGACATTCTCTTGCAGCTGCACTTGCGCGAGTGCGGTTTGCTATAGGCGTTGTGCTGCACGTATCTAGTCTCGTTACGCTATCTTCCCGACGACACCTCAACCTTAATTCCGCGTCCCTGCTCGACAACCTACGTGCATACACACATACATCCCACGGATCTTCTTCCCCTGCGTTCCTTTGGTGTGGATATGGTACTGGTGCCGTTGCGTTTCTTGGAGCGGCGTTGTCGAATTGTTTATATCATAGTCTTTATTCTTCTCTCCTCTCTTTCTCTCTCCTTTCATGCGTACATATCATGGCAACCTTTAGCTTGCGCGAAGCGGAATAAAATTCACGGTCCTTACGGTGATGCTCGACAAACCCTTTTGCATGGGCCCCTGTGCCTGTGCTCTCTCTCTTCGTCAATGGCTGAGCGCTGCGTGCCCTTCACAGTGCTAGATATCGACCAAGCGCTCCCCGCGCCGCTCACCCGCGCCACCCACCGCTATATTATCGATGCCATCGAACGGACGCGGGACTATCTCTTGACCAACACGGGCAATTCACTTAATATCCTGACTGCCACCATTGGCGACGACGACGTGCCACAATCGCCGCAACGATTCCGAGAGACCAAGGAGCGCATTTCCCAGTGGCTTGCGCGCAACCCGCCGCGGGTATGCTTCAAGAACGTGGAGAGCGTCAAGGGGTTTGTGAAGGGGGTTGTGCCGCACTTTGCGCAGTTTAGCGTGGAGAGACCGGGCAGCCTGTCGATTTTCCTGGCGCGTTCGCTTTTGAGTGAGATTACGCGGTTTGCGCCGGCGGTGGAGCGGCCAGGGTGGGTTTCGCCGATTCGGTCGCAGTGGTGGTGCGTTCGTTTCATGCTGCTTGGCTCTGGCTGCGTGCTGACCGAGTCCTAGGATTCTTCTGTTCGTTCTGGAGCGAACTCTGCTGCATGAGTTGGGGCATGCTGCGCGGTTCTTGTTCGGCAACGCGTCGACTTGTGGCAGAGAACAGCATGGCGGTGGGATTGGCCGCGAGATTGAGAGTTGCACGGGCGGGGAGGCGCTTCTCTGCGTTTCAGACGGCGGCGTTAGCGACCTCGATCTGACGCTCGTCGTTGGTCTCGGAGTCAAGACGGACCCGGAGGAGACGCGGTACATTGGGCGTACGTTTCTTCCAATCAAAATCTAATCTCTTGATCTAATCTTGAGCTTGCAATCCTTTCTAGTCACTCGTGGGCTGCTCCTGCAAGATCTCGCGGCAGTGGACTGGGCCAGCATCCAGGAACGCGTGGCTGCGATGCCTTCGTCAGTTCCTGCGAGCTTCCGGAAGCACCACGTGTTGAAGACCTCAGACTTTGTGCCTCCGTGCAGTCTTTGGTCAGGGCTCGAGGAGGGGATGCTAGAGATTCAGCGCCAGCTCGCGTCTCCGGGTACTCCTCAGTTTCCTCGCTCGCCGAGGCTCGTGGCGTCTGAGGCAAAAGAGTAGGACATCTGCACTTTGATTGGCTACTGCAGGTTGTTAGTCATCTAATTCAGCTTCCTCCCAACCTTCATGTGCAAGCTTGCCTTTGACGAACGAATCCCTCTTGTGAATCGCGACTGCTTTTTGTCCATTAATCGCCTTCGTAACTGCAGCATGTTCACGTAAAGGAAGCTGCTGCTACGAAGCGAGCGTCGCCTGTGGGTGAAGCTTCTTGCCATTAACCATGACCCTCGTCCATGCTGCTTTGCTGACCCTCGTTACCGCTCTCGTTTGGCTCCAGATTCGCTGTAAACA
This sequence comes from Mycena chlorophos, assembly GCA_014461115.1. Classification (NCBI taxonomy): domain Eukaryota; kingdom Fungi; phylum Basidiomycota; class Agaricomycetes; order Agaricales; family Mycenaceae; genus Mycena; species Mycena chlorophos. The sequence continues at coordinate 22,485 of JACAZE010000007.1, read as the reverse complement.
GCCTCCGAGCTGGATACGCGGCCTCGAGCTCCTCGGTAAACGCAGTAAACACAAGATTCCTGGCACGGCCGTTATTTGCGGCGGCAGGTTCGTGGCTTCCTTACTTCCTGAGGATGTGTTTCTCACACCTTTCAGTGTTGCGGGGATCTTGGCCGCGCGCGTCTGCAGCGACCACTTTGAAAAAGTTCTCGTGGTCGATCCGGACATGGATGACCCCAACAAACAAGGTTCTAGGATCTTGCAATGGCGCGCGATGCATGTCTACCTGGCAATCTTCGTGCAAGGTATGCGGAGGTTGTGGCCTGACCTGGAAGAGGAGGTCAAGATGGCTCGAGGCAGGTCGGCAGCGAATGATTTGCAGCTTCATTACTCGGGCGTCGTGCCGCTTGTGCCGTATGACGAGTACGCGGGTCGGCTACCGACGACTTTCGGGATGCGTCGGGCCACCATGCAGAAGATTTTGCATCGCTTACTGCGCAAGACGGTCGCGAAGACGGGGAATATCACCCTGCTCGCAGCAACAGTGCGTGGCGTCGGCCCAACTGACGGTCGTAGTACGCTAGAGACCGTGCGGGCGCGGCTCCCAGACGGTTCACAGAAGGATATAAGCGACGTTGCACTCGTTGTTGGTGGGTTTATGAGCCAAAGGATGCACATCGCAACTGACTGCCCATAGATTGCACTGGCCAAGCCCAAGCTGGCTTCAAGTGGCTCCAATCCGCGGGCTATTTGATCCCGAGCACCGTCCGGCAATCGTACGATCCGAACCTCGGCTATACGACTTGGGCCTTCCAACTCTCTGCTCAAGCTATCGCGTCGCTGCCGATTCCGGAAAAAGAACGCGACAGCGTCGTCTCGTACTTGTATTCGCCTCATGACGAATCCACTTCGTCCTTGTTTGCTCTCTTGCTTGGTGACGACAATGTCGGTGAGTGTTTTTGCATTATTGTCGTCTGGGTTTTCCTGAGTGATGCATAGTACAAATCCTGTTCGGCGATGCCAGCGATGGTGTTGCGGGCGAGCTTCCGAATCGCACGGAAGATATCTTGCCGTTCTTGCGCAGCTACAGCGGCATGCACAAACCCATACCGGAGTGGGTCCTACCGGTCGTTGAGAAGATTCTTCAGGAAGATGCGGCGCCGACTTACAATACCTTCCATCTCAGCAAGTTTTTCAGTCCACCGTTATGTTTCATTAATCGCTAATAACGAGCTCAGCACCGCTGCAAAATATCGCGTACCAAACTCTTCCTGCGGAAACATTGCCTTCGAACTTTATCGCGTTGGGCGATGCGTCTATCTACCTCAACCCTGTCCACGGGTCCGTTCTCTGGTCCAGTGCAGTACACGGCTGACAACAAATTCAGCCAAGGATTCGGAAAGGCGATGATCAACGCCATAGTGCTCAATACTCTGTTACACTCAACACAGGCCGCGCTACCGACCAATTTCGCGCACCGATACTTCGTGGAAGCGGCGAAATGCACACGAGGGCTATGGTTTGTCCATATACGTGTTTATTTGCTGTCTTGCTCAAAGGAATCTAGGGACGCGACCCGCTTGCACGACTACGGTTCTTTGAGCTGCAAGCCTATGGACGGAGAGACCAAAGACGCGGGAAAATTTGTGCGCTGGCTCGAGAAGAAGATGCTCTCGGCCGCCGTCTATGTGCGTTCTTGCTCCCGGAGCTGCTGAACGCTTGTCTTATTTTTTCTCTAGGACGCCGAAGTCGGGTCTGCATTGTGGCACATTCGTCAGATGCTAGCGGACGACACGCTGCTTCTTGCGCCCAGCATACTCGCAAAAGTGTTGTGGGCTCGCTCCATATTCTAATGTCGATCCCCTGCACGTGATTAGACAGATCCTCCATCCATTGTGGTAGATTATGCGAGTGTATATACAATCCGATGAGATACAGAGTTATAAGATACACTGAGATGACATGCAAGCGAAAAAAGGGAGGGTGAGCCCAATATAGGGTCTACTGCGTGGCCGGCAGTGGCTTTCGTCTATGTTTCTCGACCTTGGCCATGTACGCATCACGCAATTGGTCCTCGCCCTTTAGCAGAGCTTTCCTGAACCAGCGGATCGAGCGCGCGGTCTGTTCCATGGAGCGGTTAGAGTAGTAGTTGTGGCCACCTCGGGGATGGAGAGGGATGGGGTCGCTGTGGCTGGATGTGGATGTGGATGTGCTGGAGAGCGTCGATGATGTGAAGAACGAGGTGGTCGAAGATGTGTGCGAGGCGGAAGGCGGGGGTGGTCTCGTCAACGTGGAAGAGCGCATATTCGCCCAGGTGAGCGGGGACGTGGTAGAGACGACCGTGCCGGCTGTAGTAGGGTCGCTCGACGCAGTGGCGGTAACCGAACGCTTTGGGAGGCAGAACGGGTACGCCGTCGCGGTGCATTTTGACCGCGTACTCCTCGAACGAATGCTCTCCGTGGCGCCGGCGGCGCTTGGCGACGAGCTCGCGCCAGAGGTTTACGAGGCCTTTGGTGCCGACTCGAGGTCCGCCGAAACCGACGAAGCGCATAGGAACGGAGCCGATGAGCGAATCGTCACGTAGCAGGTCGAGAACGAGCAGCTGCGAGACCGCAGACCCCATCGAGTGGCCGCATAAGACAACTTCAGCGACGTCAAAGTCTCTCAGGCCTTGTTTGAGGCCTTTGAGTGCTGCATCACGGATGCCTTTGTACAGTCTCCAGAAGCCGGTATGCACCTTGCCGCGACCGGAAGGGTGGCGATGAGGGAGGGTTCTTATATCGTACAGAGCTTGGACGGCGGAGTCGACGTTCGTGCCTGAGATGGCAACAACCAGCTGGCGACAGTCGCTGCGGTATGCGACGAAGCCGGGTAGGTCCGCGGTTCGGCCAACAAACGAGCATACGACGCTCGTATTGAGCAGTCCTTCGGCTGGATATCCTTCGAGCGGAAATTCGGGCTCGAGAAGGACATGGAGGTGTTTGAAGACGGTTTCGATTGGGAGCAGCGAATAGGCGAGTTCGGCGTAAGCTCCTGCACGGGAAGAGGTCAGAGAGGGCTTTTTTACATGAAAGAGCAGCGCACCAATCTCCGAGAGGTACTGCTGCGTCTCCGCAGACGCGACGTGGTCTGGACCCAGCGTGTCGGGTGCATAGCTCGCAACCAGTGACGAAACGAGACGGAAATTGGTGACCTTCTCGTCGCGGTACATGGCGCGCTGTTCGGGGGTGAGGACGACGCGTTTGCGAGCAAAGGGGGGCATTTTGGGGGAAAGTGGTCGTGTGCCGCGAATTGCGGAGCCTCTAAAGTATTCCGGGAGGAAAACACTGCAGTAATTGATGACGTTTAGGTGGGGCCGACCAGGGCGACGGCGCGATGGAAGGTTCCTGAGGGCCGCTGGCGGGGAGGGAGGCGAGGTATGAAGCAGAAAAAGAGTGTGAGGGGAACCAAAGGTGCGAGGCGCGAAGGTTCAGTCTAAGTTTTGCTGCGCAGCGATGATCAAGGGCTGTTGCACAGCGCTCACCAGCAACGACCCCAGATGTAACAACAACGGCGACGACGAGCATTTCTGAAAGCTGCCCGCGGCGGCAGGAGGCAGCCCGGACCGCTCTGACATCCTTCTTGCTTCTTGCAACCAACTCGCTTCTCTCTATGGATGCTATCTGGGCGGCCGGCCCCGGAAAATCCGGTCATCTGAACTCTTTCAAGCCCATCTATCTGGCCCCGAGACCTCTGTGGAGCCCAGATATAAGCCATGAACTCGAAGGAGAACAACCCACGACTTACCCAGCATGCTCGGTTTTGCTCGCACTCTCGCGGCCTTTGTGGCCTTGCTTTCCATTGTAAACGGCCAAACGCGTTTGTTTTTCCTTGCCATACATGTCCCGCAGTTATTCATCGGCACGTAGTTGCGCCAAAGAAGTTCCTGACCATCCCATTGGGTTCCGTACGTCCGACGGGATGGCTGTTGGACCAGGTTCATTTTCTTTGCTATTCATGTCTCCTTGACTGAGATTCTTTTAGATGTTGGTACAGACAAACGGTCTTGCTGGCCACGAGCACGAATTCTACGATTAGTCGGTTGCGCTATTCTGGAAACGTGGTGATTGGTTGACCTTTTGTCTGCGCAGCGTCTCCGATACAGATTGGACTGGTGGAAATTCGTATTATTCCGATCTTGAGGAAGGTGTGTCGGTAGAGCCCTGAAATCGCGTTGCTGACTGCGCTTTCGCAGCGGGGAGCTACTGGTTTGTGCGTACACAATCTGGCTGCGGCCCCGAGCCTCTTTCTGATTCCTTTAGAACGGCATGGTTCCCAACGGCATTCTCGTGAACAACACCGAGATCAATGCGAAGACTTCCGCGTTCCTCACCTACGTGCTGGAGCATCAGGATTCCACTGGCTGGCTCGGTCCCGAAGTGAACACTTCGAAGCCACGTTATCTCTGGGGACGCTATCCGTGAGGTTATCTTCGCCCAATCCGGACTCGTGGCTAAACATTGTCCAGCTTCTTCTTTGGTGCCATCCAAATGACGGAGTATTACCCATCGCTCACAACCTCGGTCGTGAATGCACTCTACAAGTTCGTCGCGTTGGCCAACTCCATGCTACGGAGCACCAACCCCAACGACACGGGAGTCGAGCCTTGGACCGCCACTCGATGGGAGGACTTTGTGATCACGCTTCAATGGTGCGGTTTCTCGTCCACAAAAACTCGTAAAGACTAATGAGATACAAGGTTGTACGACAACCACCCCAACGGGACGGAGAGTCAGGCTTTGTTGATCGACACTATGGAGCGGCTCAAATGGACCGGCGTCCCTTGGGAGCTGGTCTTCAATAAAACGGTCTGTCCACTCTCCGTTCTCATGTCTTTCTTGACCTAGCCGCAGTACTTCCCGACGGGACCTGTCGAGGACCTACCCAACCCGTTCAATCTTCCGCTGACTGTAAGCCTCTTGTTTGTGATTTATCGCCTATCTGACATGCTCGTCAGTGGCATGGCGTTAACATGGCGGAGGGCCTCAAAGCGCTTCCCGCAACATATCGTTTCACCCACAACCAGACGGGTAAGATACAGACTCTCTCTCTCGGATTCTCGCTGACAAACGCAGATCTCGACGTCGCAAGCTCTGGCTGGGATTTGCTGTTCCAGTATCACGGCCGTCCGAGCGGAATTTATGCAGCCGACGAGTATCTTGCTGGGCTCGAGGCGACGCGAGGGTGAGCTGAGCCCTCCTCTAGTGCTTTCTACTGATGTCTCTTCCCAGAACGGAACTCTGTTTGGTTGTGGTACGTCTGGCTCAGCTCTAATCTCCGTCACTCCAACACTCCGATTGCAGGAAACGATGTTCTCCGGCGGATTCTTGTTCCAAATCATTGGTGACCCGAAATTCCCGGACCGGGTAAATCTACGCTGTTTCATCGTCTGAGTTGCTGATACGCGAGGAAAGGTCGAGCGGATTGCGTACAACGCACTTCCTGCGGAGTTGACCGGAGGTCGGGGCCTTCGTCCATTTTCTGCTCTCGGGCTCACATCATTTGTCTTCAGATATGTGGAACCGACAATATCTTCAACAACAAAACCAGATCTTCGCGGGCAACATGACCGTTAACCCCTTCCCGTGAGGCTCTTGCTTCTGGCTCTGTAAATTTGCTCATGCTGCCGCGACCCCAGGCTCGACGGCCCCTACAGCGATGTTTTCGGATTGCAGCCGAATTATCCCTGCTGTACTGTCAACCATCCTCAGGGCTGGCCCAAGTTTATCACGAACGCGTTCCTAACGAGCGCGGATAAGGAGTCCCTTCTCCACGTTTACTTGGGCCCGTTCTCGACGTCTGTTACCCTGGCCAACGGTAGGAACCCGCTTAAGTCACGGCTCCCGGCTCGCTCATGAAAATTCTAGGCAACACGGTCACCGCCAACGTCGCCACGTACGTCCAGGTAGCCTTGTATATCCAGTGTCTCATCACGTGATTTTACCCAGGCTTTACCCGTTCAGCGACACACTCACCACCACCATTACCGCCAAATCCGAGTTCACCTATCAAGTTCGCATCCCAAGCTGGGTCGTAAACGGCACTATCGCAATTAATGGTGGTGCGGCCAAGGCAGTTACCCCGGTTAACGGGTTTCAATCCGTGGCTATCCCAGCTGGTAAAACGACATTCGTGCTCGACCTGCCTGCTCCGATAACCACCGAGGCGCGACTCCACGGCTCAATTGCGGTTCACCGCGGGCCTCTGCACTACGCTTTCGATATTCCGCGCCAGAGCAAAGTTCTTGCAACCGACGCGGAGCAGCCCTTGGCGACGGACCTCCAATTCTCTGCGACTGCCAACTGGCAGTACGCCATCGACCCGAATACGCTGGTGTTTTCGTCGACGCCGCCTGCGTCCGGCGTACTTCCGTCCCCGATTTTCGACTCGGGGCTGACGCCGCTGAAGATTACGGCCACGGCGTGCTTGATCGATTGGACGATTCAGGCGCCGACGTTCGCTGCGGTGCCGCCAACGAGCCCTACGTGTACGGGTGCTCATACCACCATTACGTTGACGCCGTACGGTGCAACCAAGCTGCGTATCGGCGAGTTTCCGGTTTTCAACTCGGCGTGAGGTGTGGCGGAAGTAGAGAGTAAAGTCGAATTCGGATAGGTTTCTGTTTTGATCCTTGAAAGTTCAAAGTTCTTGCCCTTCTTCGCCCGCCGCACCGCGTCCACTCACTCGTGAAGCATCCGGCTTCGACTCCGAGTCCGAATGGCCGAGTACCGCTAGCTGTGATAGCCTACGCGCGTCCACTTGACGCGCCAACGTGCTTGGAAGATCATGGGACTCGTCGCGGTCAAGGCTTCGCGCAGCTGTTCGCCCAGGGACGACCAGCGTAAAGCATTGCAAAAAAGCAGCAAAGTCTTACTATAAAATGAATCCGTTCGCCAAAAGAGCCAATACGGGCCCCGTGGCGCTCCGCACTCGGCGCCCACCACAAGTTGGAGCGCGTTCGCCGCATTGACGCCAAGACATTGATTGTTGCTGACGTCTGATTTCTGGGTTGTTCTCCGCGGCCGCGGCCGCATGTATGGTCGGATGGTCCTCACTGTTGCCTCCGTGGTTCACGATGATTTATATGCGAGCATGATTTGGGATAACTACTCTCGCTCTCCCCGGGATGAAGACCATCTCGCTCCTCGGCGCGTTAGCGTCGCTTGCCCTTCTTTCGCCTGTTGTTTCCAATCCGGTCAATGAGAAGCGGCAGTCCTTTGCTTCTGTGCGACCCCCGGCGGTTCCTCTGGGTGCGTAGCCTTCGCTCCGATCGCCAACTGGACTGGTTTGTTAATCCCGACTTCCAGCTGTGAGGTCACCATACGTCTCGACATGGTCGCCAGCCAACTCTCTCGTTGGTACATGGGTGCGTTGGCTTCAACCCTCAAAATGCGATCCTGTTTACAATCTAAACCTCAGCCCACGTTCTGGAACGGTGCTGTCAAGGGCTGGTCCGCAATAGCGCGCGTCGACGGCAAAGGGTATCCGCTCATGGGCAATCCTGCTCAAGACCCAATCGGCTCGACTGCGAATGCGGCTCAGACGTCGCTCGAGATTACCCCGACCAAGTCTATCTATACCATGCAAGCCGGCAACGTCGCGTTCACGCTCACGTTCCTTTCCCCCATCGAGCCCTCGTCTCCCCAGCTACAGTCCATTCCACTGTCCTATCTTCAAATTCATGCGGTTTCGACCGATGGAGCGTCTCATAGCGTCCAGGTCATGGTTGACATCAGCGCGGAATGGGTTGGTGGACTTCGTCTACTTGCAGCCTCTCGTTCTGACGCATGCCCTTAGGTTAATGGCGACTCGACGCAGGTCGCTAGCTGGGCGGTCGACAGTTCCATTGCGGTGACAGGCGGCAACCTCCAGACATTTACGGTGCAGTCACAGACGCAGAAACAGGTGAGGATAGCTCTTTCTTCGCTTCCCTTGGACCTCATCGGTGTGCTGGGTAGTTCTCGGAGACTTCGGATTATCCTTCGTGGGGAACCGCGGTGTGGTCGACGTTGAACGCAAACGGGCTGACCTGGCAGAGCGGCGACAATGCCGCGACGATGCGAGCTCAATTCGTTAGCAACGGTCAACTGGCGAACACAAACAATGCCAACTTCCGCGCTATCAACAACGGCTGGCCCATTTTCGCATTCTCCAATAACTTGGGGAACGTCGGAACCTCCGCTTCAGCGACTTTGACCTACGTCATTGGCCATGTTCGTCCCCAGGCGATTACCTACCAAGGTTCCGCCGTCAATGCGTACTGGCTCAACTATTGGTCCAACTACCAAGGCCTCGTTCAATTCTTCTACAATGATCTTCCCAACGCCATCTCTCGCGCCAACTCTTTGGACGCGCAGATTGCCAACGCTGCGAATGCAGCGAACGGTGCACACTACGAGGCCATCGTTGCCCTCGCGGCTCGTCAAGCATTTGGTGGAATGGAATTCGTCGGGTCGGAGAGCGAGCCGTGGTTGATGCTGAAAGAGTACGTTCTCGACCATTGATGTTACCTCTCGCTCACACTATACCACAGGATCTCTTCTGACGGCAATGTTCAGGTTCGGTTCTACATGATCATTCATCGCTGCATACTGAAGGCGCATCATAGACGGTCGATGTGATCTATCCCGCCGTTCCAGTTCTGTACTACCTGAACGGCGACCTTGTTCGCTACATCCTTAACCCTCTCATGGACTACATGGAGTCTGGATTGTGGCCTCAAACTTACTCGTGCCATGATCTTGGTGCCTCGTACCCCAATGCTGCGGTGAGCTTCCAAGTAGGCAAAGCCATGCGTCTTTCACTAATCTTCTTTGTAGGGACATAATGATGGTGGCGGCGAGCTCATGCCTGTCGAGGAGTCGGCCAACATGCTCATTATGACTGGGTTGTACCTTCAAAACCCCTCCAGCTCGAGTGACGCCAAGTCCTGGGCCACCAGCCACTATAGCCTGTTCCGCCAGTGGACGGAATACCTTGTGGCCAACACTCTCTATCCAGACAACCAGGTAGACCTTCTCTATTCTTTGAAAGTGTTTTCTTACCAGTTTTCTAAGTTGACGACTGATGATTTCGCCGGTATTTTCATCTCATTTTTGCCCTCTGAACATATCCTAATGTATATTTTAGGTGCCATAGCTAATGCATCAAACCTGGCGCTCAAGGGGATCCTCGCAATCGGCGAAATGGGCCGAATTGCCAACTTTGTGGGTGAAAACGGCGACGCTCTGCACTACAGTTCGGTTGCGCAACAGTACATCTCGACCTGGAATACGGTGGCCATGGACCCATCAGGCGATTTCATCAACCTAGCTTACGGTGATGGCGGCTCGTGGTCCCTCAAGTACAATGCCTTCCCCGACAGGCTCCTCGGCCTCAATCTCATCCCTGCTGCTACCATTGCGCTCGAGGATGCCAAATACAAGACTGTCCTCAATGAGTACGGCGTTCCTTTGGACGTGCGGCACACGTATACGTAAGCAATCGTCACATGCTGTCCTTCATACTCTTATCTTTGTCTCCAGGAAGGCGGACTGGGAGCTGTGGACGGCAGCGTCGGCCAGTGACGCTTCAGTTCGCCAAAGTATTGTCGATGCCGTTTACGCGTACCTCGAATCAACCTCGAGTCGTGTGGCGTTCTCCGACTGGTATGATACCACCACGGCCACGCAGAATGGCTTCCAAGCACGTGTACGTGGCTACCAAAGTCTCTACATGCTTTTAGTGACGCGCCATATAGCCTGTGGTTGGCGGTATGTTCAGTATTCTTGGGCAAGGTTTGAACAAGCCCGGGTTGCCCGCGGCGGTTCCCTCGAGCGTGGACACCTCGTAAGTTCTCTCTTTATCTATCGATTGCCCAGGACCTGATCTTGCGCAGAAAAACGTACCGAATCACTGTCGGTGGACGCAGCGGCTGTAACAACATTTTGAGCGTTGCTTCTTGCGGCAGCAACTTGGTGGACTTGTATTCGGAGGTACACATTTCCTGCAACGGCTTACAACGAAGTTAACGATGGTGGTACAGGACGATGGGTCTGGTCGACAACACTTCACGCTCCAGCCCGTGTCGGGTTTGACGAACGTCTACAACATTCTCGTCGCTGGTGGCCGCGAAGGCTGCAACCTCTTCCTCTCGACTGCGTCCTGTGGTTCTAACCTCGTCGACCTTTATAACGAGGACGACGGATCTGGTCGCCAACGCTGGATGCTCACGCCTTCGGGAAGTGGGTATAACATCGAGTCGTATGCGGGCCGTGCGAGTTGCTACGACTTCTTGAGCGTCGCTTCTTGCGGAACGGACCTCGTCGATATCTATGCTTTGGTAGGTCCTGTGCGTACCTATACAACTATCGCTAACTTCTTAACAGGACGATGGCTCTGGAAGGCAGCAGTGGACGCTGACGGCCGTGTAGAACAACATATGGTGTACTTCCGAGACAATGTATATACTGGGATTTTCTAGGCAATTCACCCTCGTCTACTTGAAACCGCCCCACAAATCGCCAAAGGCATCGTCTTTCTTCTGTTGCTGCTGCACGGGCTGCGCTGCAAACAGATCTGCGCCCCCGCCTGCGGACCCACCCCAAACGTTCGTGTCCGGGACCGCAGCGGCATAGGCATTCTGTTGCGTTATAGTTGGCGCGCCCCAGAGACCTTGCTGGACTGGCTGCTGCTGCTGGGCCGCCCAGCCTGAGGATGCACCCCACACGCCAGTCCCGTTGGTCCCGAGCATGCTCTGAGGCTGTTGAGGCTGCACAGCAGGCGCGCCCCATGGACTCGCTGCGGCAGGCTGTTGGAATTGTCCGAAGCCGGCGTTGGCCGCAGGGACGGCTGGTGAGGGCGTCGAAAAGAGCGACATGATGTCGTTCTTTGCGTTCTTTGGCTGCGCGGGCGGCTCGGGAGCGGCCGCGGGGGCATGGAAATCGAGACTGAAGAGATCGTCCTGCGGTTTAGGCTGGGCGGGTGGAGGAGTGGGTGCTGCGGGCTGTTTAACGGGAGGTTTCATGGCTGGGACGTGGTGGCCAGCAGAGAGCAGCTGGCGTGGTTGGGGCTGGCGGTTGACCGTCGAATTGGATGCGCGCGGTGGGGATGGCGCGCCCCATCCGATGGGATCAGGTGTGGGGGCCGGGGCAGCGGCCGCTGGCGCGGGAGCAGGCAGAGCAGTGCCTTCTTGGGCTACATCGGACTCAAGCACGGATGGATCTTGCGGCGGGGGACCATCCATGGCCCAGCGACGCGACTCGTACTTGGACCGGATGAACGATTCCATCTTGCTGCACGCAAAAAAGTCAGTTGAGGGTCGAACGAGCCACAGCGCTACGCACTGGTCGGGCGGAACGTGGCCCGGTTTCAGTCGTGCCTCCCAGTACAGATTGGCTCGCTTGTTTCCCCATTTCTGGATGCTCTGCGAGGATTAAGGAGTGCACGACCCAATGCAGAAGATGTGGCACACACCTCCATTTGCTCTGGCGTCCAAGTATCGAGATCGACCGACTTGACCTTGCTGATATGCGTGCCCATTCCGCGATGTATTCCAGAGCAGCGAATGCACAGGAAAACGCCTAGATTCCATGACGCCCATCTGGGATCTGCAAGAGTGAGTACAATGAGGACGAGCAGAGAAATATATGGCCAACCATTGTGCTTGCAGTCTGCGCATGCCTTGTTGTCGGGGAGCTTGACCATCTCGCGTAGGAGGCGAGTGTGCCTTTCTGTGGTTAATTTGTCCTGAACAGGCCGCGACATGGTGGACGGGAGCAAGTTGTGTGCGGGTGCGTGACTTGTCGTTCTTGGTGTTTGCGGCCATGGCGTCTGAGCTATCTGCCCTGCTCACATCCTCCAAGAACCTCACCTCCCATTTGGCGCGTCCGGAGCTACCTTCTATCAACCTCTCGCTCGACCAGATAGAAGCACAGTCTCGTCGCCTCGTTTCTCGACAACCTGCGGGCGCCAACGAAACCGACCGCGCGTCCGTTGACTATTTTGCTGTCTATTTGTGGGGCTCAATCGCGTTGTAGAAACTATCTGCTTGCACAGGCACACGTCGATGCATCCGCGCTCAGCAGCTCCATTGCCCACCTCAATACCGCCGCAACGTTTTCGCCACTCCAACCTCTACAGGACACGGACGTTGCGGGCTACTTGCGACATGCACATGAACAAAACCTCATCTCCACCATCGAAGAAGGCCGTAAAGAGACGCAGGAGCAGTTCTACCGCACTCTCGAGGAACGCAGCAGACGCGACTGGGAGGCAAAGAAGAAACGCGTTTTCGACGAGTTAGGTGGACGCGTCGGTGAAAATAAGGCTATGGCAGAGCTCAAGAAGAGCTTCCACGGGAAGAGTCTTGCTGTGAGTTGTGTCGACGCTTTCCGTTCTGTGATCTAAACAAGACTGCAGTCAAGCGTCGCCCCCAGCCTTACGCTGCAAATGCAAAGCAAAATGATGGCCTACGACCGCGTTGTTACGGATTTGAACGCTGCTCGTCTCCGTGGCACGTCGTATCCTATTGTTCATGCTCTTGCTCGTGCTGCGTACGAAGTTGCGACTGATGTGCGTTCGCCTTGTTTTATTTATTCTTGGTTGCTTGAATGACTGTCGACAGCCCCGCTCTGTGCAAATGTCTCAAAACTTCCATGTCCTGGCCAAAATAACGGGCGAACCACCTGCGCTACCTCCCATCGAACACGCGAGTGCCCACATTCTGAACGCGCCGACCCTAGAGCGCAAACATGCGCGTGTATACCTCGGTAACCAGGAAACACGCGAGGCCGCAGCTCTGCGGCGGCAAATCGCGAACGGTGCCCGGGAAGCGCTGGAGGAACAATACTGGGACGTTCTCGAGCGGACAATCCAGTCTCGACCGAATGAAGCCCAGCTTGGTGGCGATCCGAGTATCGCAAACAAAGTCAGGGCCTTTCTCTTTGTTCGATATTACAAAAATGGCGAGTGGGAGGATCGAATTGAGGTACGCGGTGCTCCTCGAGGTTTTTCGCCCGTCTGATCGCTTTAGCTCGTCGCTGGTCAACCACTCTGGGCACGATTGTTCTTCTTAATACGCACTGGCCATTACCAAGAAGCACTGGAAGAGGCCATTCGGTTCCAGCAAGCCATCGAACACCGGGAAGCCAGCTTCATTGGCCATTTCAAAACGTGGATCGAGTCGCCTGAGCGGCGGTGCGTGCAACCCTTAATCTCTCGAGTCCAATCTCAGAATAATTTAGTCTTCCGAAACCGAACCGCGACCATCTTCAATCCATTTACAACGCGCACATGCTGCACTCTGCCACGGCCGACCCGTTCAAGCTTGCTTTGTACAAGTTGCTGGGCAAGCTGGAGCCGTCGCGGCGCAGCGTTCCTCATGCCACGTCGACCACCGAAGATTGGCTTTGGTTCCAACTGGCCATGGTCTGCTCTTCATCTCGTCTGTATACCGAATTCGTGTTCACGTGACTCCAGATCGACGAAGACGAGGACGGCGGGCTGCGTGGTCTTGGGGAAGTTCTGCTTGGATATGGAGAACGGCAGTTTGACGGCCCACCGAATCAACAAGGCGCAAAACGCGGCGTGTGGGCTGGTGTTCTGCTGATGTGTGGGCAGTTTGAACGGGCTGTGGCTGCGCTTTGGGAACACCAAGAGACGGAGGTCGAAGCCGTTCATCTTGCGATAGCGCTTGCGTATCATGGCCTCCTTCGGGTTCCCTCTCGCGCAGAGACATCCGACATGACCCCATGTAAGTTGTTGAATTTGTGGAGGACTCGTCGCTGACATCGAGCAGTATCTCTTTCACCGGCGTCGCCTCCGGCTCTAAGCCTCTCGACACTTATTTGGCGATACGCGCGACAATTCGTGAAGATGGACGCCAAAGAGGCGTTGCAGTATGTCTATTGTGTAGGGCTCGCGGCTGATCAAGGTGCTATCGGCCAAGAACAAGTCGAAAACGCATGGGAATTGGTTCGCCGCATCATTGTGTTGGGTAATAGTGGGCCTGGATGGGAGGAACTGGTCGGTGGATTCCGCTCAGATGGCACGCGATTTGTATGTTTGTTCGTGTTTCTCTGCAAGCGCTTCTGATGAGATTATAGAGCGGTGTCATTGAGCAAGGCGCGTCACTTCTCGGACTGCGCGACACTAAGGATTTCAACGAGCAAATCCTCGTTAAAGCCGCGCGCAACTCGGAGGAGAACGACCGCATCCCAGAGGCGATCAAGCTTTACAACCTCGCTGGCGAGTATAGCACGGTCATCTCGTGCCTCGCGCAGGCGCTTGGGAGCACGATCGCCATGCCGAGTGCCGACGAAAAGGCCCGAACGGTGGAGCGCACTGCGGCTGAGATCCTGCGAAATTACGAGCGGACGAATCGTGCGGTGGGGCGGGACCGCGATGCTGTGATTCGGCTGCTGCGTATCCGCGAGGCGTTGGATGCGAAGCAGGGTGGGCGACCGGAGGTTGCACTCGAGGTGGGTTTTCTGGTTTTTGCGAAAGATATCATTCATCGTTCGGCAGATTATCGAGTCCACGGAGCTCATCCCGCTGGATGGCGACGTTGCAAAGATAACGCGGCGCGCGGAAGAGTTCAAGGACCTCCATGAAGCGCTGCAGCGAAATCTGCAGACCTACCTCCCGCTGACCATGGATGCCTTGGCTGGCGTCCACCAAAAGGTCAAATCACAGCTCGGGCCAGCGGATGCGACGCGACAAATGGTGGGTTTCTTGCGATATGCTTGCTGTCTTTGGCTGAGGCGGTTGCAGACCTTGTCTGTGCTTCGGAAGAAATCTCGTTCGTTGATGGTGTTTGCGGGTGTGCTGAAGTATCGGATGTCGCCTGATGTATACTCGTATCTGGCGCGGCTGGACGTTGAGATAAGTTTGTAGCATAGGCCTGATCACATTAGTAATTATAACGTTCCACGTCACTCCCTATACTTTTCTGCTTCTGCTATGCGTTTGCGTCAAATCCACCGGACGTCGACGTTCGCATGGGCGCCCTCGGGACACCTGCCGCTTCTGGCTACGGGCACCGTCGCTGGCGCGTTGGACGAGTCGTTCAGTGACGAAAGTCAGCTCGAAATATGGGCCCCCGATTTCCTCGACGAGAACGAGCTCGAGCTGGGCGGTGCTCAGCAGCCAGGGCCGAAGGGCATCGTCAAGGACACCGCCCGCTTCAATCGTCTCGCCTGGGGTGGTATTGACGCGGCTCGTCCCCGCGGCGTCATCGCTGCTGGCCTGGAGAATGGCGAGCTGGCGTTTTGGGACCCCGCAAAGATTATTGCAGGCGCAGACGAGTCAGTTTTTGTGCTACCCGCAGGTTTTTGCTCTTAAACGACTGCAGCGCCCTTATTTTGCGCAACTCCACACACACTGGTCCGATACGTGGCCTCGACTTCAACCCGATTCAAACCAGTCTCCTCGCGTCTGGGGCCGTCAGCGGAGAAGTGCGTCGTCTCTTTTTGTTTGGAACTGCTCTAAACGTTGTGCAGGTATACATTTGGGACCTCAACTCGCCCGCAAAACCGTACACGCCGACCCCCGGTGCCCGCTCCACCAAGCTCGACGAGATGACCGCTGTCGCGTGGAACAGACAGGTCCAGTACGTTCTGGCTGGTGCCAGCAGCACCGGAAACACCGTCGTTTGGGATCTGCGTGGGAAGCGTGAGGTCGTTGCGCTCGCGTACGGGGCAGCAAGCGCTGGTGGAATGAGCGACATCAAGTGGCATCCTGACAATGCGACCCGTCTTGTTACCGCCCTCGAAGACGACCAGTCGCCCATCATTATGCTCTGGGACCTGCGCAATGCCCGGGCTCCCGAGAAGGTGCGTCGCTATTCTCCCTATTTCTTGCTTTTCTGACCTCCTTTAGATCTTGACGGGACACGAGAAGGGCATTTTGTCGCTCTCGTGGTGTGCTCAAGATGCTGATCTGCTGCTGTCTTGCGGCAAGGACAACCGTACGTTGTGCTGGAACCCTCAGTCTGGTGAAGCGCTTGGGGAGCTCCCACGCGCACAAAATTGGGCATTCCAAGTCGACTGGTGCCCGCGCAATCCCGACTTGCTTGCGGCTGCCTTCTTCGATGGCACCATTGGCATCCATTCTCTCCAAGGCACAAACGAATCTGCGGCCGCTGCTGCAGCGGAGGTTGCCGCCCACGCCGCTTCCGGTGCCGACATCTTCGACCTGCAGCCCGGTGGAACGGCATCCAGTGCAGCCGGCACCCTTTCCCTCTCCCATCCGCCCAAGTGGTTCCGCCGACCCGTGTCTGCGTCGTTTGGCTTTGGCGGCAAGCTCGTCAGCGTCTCGAACCTTCCGAGTGCTGCCGGGAAGCATCAGAGCGGCGCTGTTCATCTGCGGACCGTACATGTCGAAGAAGATATCGTGCAGCGCGCCAAGACCTTGCGCGAAGCATTGGATAAGGACGCTACCGCTGTCGCCGACTGGGCACGTGACCAGTCTAGCGAGGGCTGGAAGGCTCTGCTCAGTCTATTCAATAGCGACTCGCGCGAAGAGCTTGTCGCTTTACTCGGCTTCGAGAAGGCTGACATCGAGCGCAAAGTGCGGGAGGCCGTCGAGGCACTTGCTTTGACCACTTCTGATGCCGACACGACGATGAAAGAGGAAGAACTCGAGCTTCCCACCCGCGAGGCAGTTGTCTCGTTTGCCGAAACCGACGACGGTAGCGAGAAGGCCGCGTCCGAAATCAGCGCCAGTGCCAGCGCGACGTCGACCACTGCGCCCGCCATCAGCGAGTCCGAGAGCACCACAACAGTCCCCAGTTTGTTTGAAGAGGGCGATGCTGGAGATGCAGGCGGTTCCGACTTTTTCAGCACGGTTGTTCCCCATACCAACTATCAGCTCGATTCCTCCGTTGCCGCGACGGTTGGTTCGCGCCCTTCGTCGGCTGCGTCGGAGCCCACCAAAGGCGCTGGCGCGTTCAGCATCTACCCCGTCACCGCCTCTCCGACGGATCGCTTGATCACTCAAGCATTGGTGCTCGGCGACTTCGAGTCCGCTGTTTCGCTCTGTTTGGCGGCGGCGCGGTATGCAGATGCCATCCTGCTTGCTGTCCGGGGTGGGTCGGCACTTTTGCGGCGCACTCAAGAGGCGTACTTTGCTTCGACTCTGTCCCAGCAAGGTGGAAACGGAGGCAGCGGCCGTGTTTTGCAAGCGGTTGTCAACTCGGACCTCGGCGACGTCGTGAGGAACGCGGATGTCAACGAGTGGAAAGAGGTGTTTGTTGTGCTGTGCACATTTGCAGGACGGGACAAGGGAGAGTTTGAGGGACTGGTTGAGGAACTCGGGGGTCGTCTCGAGGGACAAGGGAAGCTTGTTGCGGAGGAAGGCGACGAGGCTGAGGGCAAGCTATGGCGCAAGCACGCGACTCTGGCGTATCTCGCGGCGGGCAAGCTTGACCGTCTGGTTGGTATCTGGGGCGAGGAGATGAGCGAAGACGAAGCGAGCATTCTCGAGACGGGGGTCAAGAGCGGGGCGACCGTGTACTCGGCACGTGCCCGGGCGTTGCAGACGCTCATCGAAAAGGTCACGGTGTTCCGTGCGGCGACCAACTTCGTGGACGCTGATCTCGAGGCTGCCGAGACGGACAAGTCGTTCAAGCTTGCGGGGCTCTACGAGCGGTACTATGAGTACGCGGCTGTTCTTGCGGCGCAGGGACTTATCGACGAGGCCGTTCGGTTCCTGGAGCTGACACCTGCTCCGTATGGCAGCGAGGCAGTCAAGGCACATCGGGAGCGGCTCGTCAAAGCGAGCTCGAAGGCTCGTGTCCCTGCGCCTGTTCCGGCTGCATTGCCTGCGACGCGTGCAACGGCACCAGCTGCGCGTCCGTTGTATCAGGTTCCTGGTGAGCCCGCCCATGTCAACCCTTACTTGGGAGGAGGCAACGCCGGGCCGTATGCTGGTGCTGGTGCTGGAGGATACACGGCGCCGACGTACAATCCACCCGCACCGTCTGGCCCGTATGCGCCTTCCGCTCCTGCTGGCGGTGCTTACAACCCACCTGCGACGCAACAAGCCCCGAGCATGCCCAACTCGCGTCCTATGCCGAGCTACACACCTTTGCAGACGACGGGACCGTCGTATGGCCAAGTCAAAGGCATCAGCGCGTACAGCAACGGCAATGCCAATCCCCAGCAGCAGCAACAGCAGCCCATGGCGCCGCCGCCGCCACGGAACCAGTCCCTGGCCAATCTGGCGCCGCCACCGCCACCGAAGCGCGATGCTGGAGGCTGGAATGACGCGCCGTCTGTGATTGGTACCTCGCGTGCCCCGTCGGTAGCCGCCAATAAACCTGCGGCCATCACTGCGCCGTTTGCTGGTATGCCGCCTGCGTCGCCTGGCTTTGGCGGGCCCACGTCGCCGTACCTGAGCGCTGGCCAGCCGCAGCCGATCCCACCCCCGCCGCGGCCAGGCAGTGTCCAAGGCCGGGGTCTGGCCCAGCCGCCGCCTCCGCCGTCGCGCATAATGTCGCCGCCTCAAGGCCCGCCGAGGCTGCCCACTCCCAGCCAATATGCCCCTCCGCCATCACGTGCTCCTCAGCAACAGCCGCCGTCGGGTCCTTACGCGCCTCCGCCGCAGCAACAGGCTCCCGCTCAGCATACCCCGCCGTCTGGTCCGTATGCCCCGCCCCCGCAGCAGCAGCAGCAGCAGCAAGGACAGTATGCGCCCCCGCCACAGCCGCAGGGTCAGTATGCGCCCCCGCCACAGCAGCAGGGACAATATGCGCCTCCGCCTGGAGCTCAACCGCGTGGTCCGCCCCAGGGGATGGCTCCGCCTGCTCCGGCTCCTCGTGCACCGCCTGCCCCCAAAGGTCCTCCCCCGCCCAAGTATCGTACGTCCTTTGGCTTAAGGTTTACATCGCCAAACTAAGCACTCTTTGGTCAGCCCCCGGCGACCGTAGCCACATCCCCGAATCGTCCTTGCCCGCGTACCAGGTCATCTCGGGTCAGCTTGAGCAGTTGCGGCAGACCGTTCCGCCCAACCAGAAGCGGCTTGTTGACGACTTGGAGCGCCGCATCAACCCGCTCTTCGACGCTCTCAACTGCGAGACTTTGTCGCCGACGGTGGTAGAACAACTACTCGTTCTCTCTCGTGGTGAGTAGATATGCCTTTTGTGTTTGCCCCAACTTAATTTTCCCCAGCCATGGAAAATCACGACCGTCAGGCCGCGCTAGCGATTCATGTCGACCTCTTGACGCGTGGGTCGCAAACTGACGATATCGGGTTGTGGATGTCGGGAGTGAAGCAGCTCATCATGCGGCTGTAAAAAGTGCACGTAAAATTGTTTACTTCCCCCTCAAATACTGGTCCTACGCAGCAATTATTATTATAGAGGATTCAGATGAAAGTATAGCGAGTAGCTCTAACGAGTGCCGACAGTAGGACGTCGACTAGGAGGTACAAAAGAAGTCCGTTCGTTGACATCGTCATCGTTGTCGGAGCTGGCGCTTCTGCTGGTGCTGCTCTCCGTCCCACGTTTTGATGTCGCTTTTGAGGTTGTGCCGGAGCTTGCGTAGGGATATTCTTCGTCAAACAACACCTCATCTTCTTCCTCCTCCAACATCGGCTTGCTCAGTCCGGACCGCGGCTGCGCGATGTTGGCAACATTGCGAGTGGGTGTCGATGGAGGTGGCGGCGTGCGCAATGGAACTCGGAACATGTCCACGGCGTCGTCGTCATCGTCCTCGGGGAGCACCGAATTCTCCGTCCCAAGATTGAGCGTCCGAGCACTTGAAGCGCTGCTGCGGGCGAGGCTGCGGTACGACCCTTTGCGGAGATGGATCGCGAAGGAATAGATGACGAGGGCGAGGTAGATTTTGGAGAGCCACGAGACGAGGATGACGGTGGCTGCGGTGCCTTGCTCGCGTGCCCAGATGGCCTGCGCCGCCTCGATGCGCTGCGCATCGGTCAAAGGAGGGCCGGGCAGGTCCGCGACAGCAATGAGCTCCTCTTGCGCGACGGAGTTGGCCTGCCGCGCGCCGTCGTGTGGGGTGTGCCACCACCACAGCGCAGCGAAGTACCCTGTCCAGATTGAGGACAGCAAGTAGTCTGCGCTGAAGAAGTGCGCAAAGTAGAGGGCTTGTCGCGCGTCTTCCTGCGATAAAGGAATCAGAAAACGGATTGAAACATGTAATGCGGTCGCGCACGGCTTTGACGACTTGCATCCCCCAACCAAACGCAACCAGCGCCAGAACCGAGTAGATGTACAGGCTCAGTTGCGCGAACGTCCCGCCCGCACCCGTCAGGACCGCAATCAGACCATACACTCCCGCAACCTTGTTCAGCACCTGCACACCGCCAACTCAGCGTGAGCGTCAAAGTGCGGTAGAAACGTACGGCGAACAGAATGGCGATGGTGACGCCGGTTTTGAGGTCAAGAATGCCCAGGAAGGTCGTCAGAGGCCACACATCCGCGCGCAGTGTTAACTTCATCGAAGTCTGTGGTGAGCCGTGACAGACACGTGATTCGTAATGTCTTCTATGATACTATCATACTAGAGCTTATTAGCAACCGCCCAAATTCTCAGATTTTTGAGAAATCCAGGCCTCCGATTGGCTGGAGAGGCCTTAAGCGACGTCAAAAACCGTTTTCGAGCGGTTGCTAATAAGCTCTACTAGTGATATTTTTGTTGGCTTGTTTACTTGCGCTAACCCACTGCCAAAACATATCACCTCCTGAAATAAGTGGTTTTAGCTTGGCTAGAATGCAAACTAAAAATAGCTCTATCAGAGTTTCCAAAAGGCTGGCTGAAAGCTTGGATTTTTGCTGGCGCTTCTGCAAATCAAAAATAACTGCTTTTAATCCCGCTGAAATTTCCCTTTATTTAAACAAATGGAAATTTCAGTTTAAACAAACGGAAATTTCAGCCAGGCAAAAACCTTTGCTTTCTCTGCAACTGAATTGCCATCAAATATCCATTATTTTGGTTGCCCTTTCAGCACGCCTGAAAGAGCTACTTTCAGCTTACATTTCAGCAAGGCAAAAACTCAAAACTTCAGTGGCTCTTTTAGCTAGCCGCTGAAACCAGAAATTTTAGCACCGGTGAAAATGCCCACTAAAAATAGCCATTTTAAGTAGCAATTCAGCCCTGTAAAAAGTCTTCATTTTAGCTCTGATGAACATGGCTACAAAAAATATCTGTTTTAGGCAAGCTTTCAGCTCGAGCTGAAAGTAGGTCACAATTGCAGTGAGAATCCGTTCACGCCGATGCCTGCCCCTACCTTTACCTTTGGAGCTCCTCTTCAAACCTCCTTAGACATGCCTGTTTCAGAAAGTAAGGATGCACCCAAGACCTTTAAGGGCAAGTATTCTGAGGTGACACATTTTATTCACCACTTCGAGCATCTCCTAACTGCAACCGCGTCACTAATGACGACGAGTGCTGTGTATTCCTCTTGGACTACTGTTCCCCAGACATTCAGAATGTTATTTGCACGCTTGCATCCTATCGACACCGGAGCTGGAGACACTTGAAGGCGGAAATCCTCAAGACCTATGATGCTGAATGTATACTGCACAAGTATACAGTGAATAATGTGGTTACTTTTGCTACCGACACAACTAAGAAACACATCACGAGTATGACACAGTGGCGTAGATACAATATTCAGTGCAATACAGTGGCTGGAGACCTCTTTGACCAAGGAAGACTCAATGAAGAGACATATCATTGTTATTTCTGGTTTGGTATCCACAAAGGCCTCCATGCCTCTCTGGAGAATCGAATTTACAGGGACGGTCACTGAATAATACCTTACATTTTGCAATCATGCTGACGGTATGCTGCTGAATGCAGCGCTCTTTGGTGTTGATTTCCGTGATGATGATTCATCCTCTGATTCTGACTCAGATGACTCTGAAAGCAATTCGGAATATGACTCTCGTCGCCATAAGAAGAAGAAGAAGTCCCGCTCCTCATCCAATTGCTCTTTTCGGGAGAAGAAGACCAGTAAGTCTTCTACTTCCACCTCCAAGACCAAGGTGAAGTACTCTGGAAAGGAAGATGAGGTTGCAGAAATGATCCAGCAGCTCAATAACATAAAGATTAGTCTCTAGGACAGACTAGCTTATACTGATCTAGTGGGAGTGATGATGATCAGTATAAAGTCTGTTGGCAAAGTGCCGGTTGATGTCAGGCGGCTGCCTGATTATGTAATTGTGCCGCCGCCCTTGACCCGCCATCATGCCAGTGTCGGCGACGTGACCGTGTGACGTCACGTCATGTGATCGTGTACCGCAAATTTTCCTACACATTATTGGCTCCAGCTAACCGGAAATGGTGGGGAGATGCACCCCACAGCACCTTGATTACATCATCACGTGGGCCGCTCAACATCAGAGTGCTGATGCCTATAAGACTACATAAAGATAGAGGACCCTAAATATGCTCCACTATACTATAAGTGTCTGACCTTGGACACTAGTGGGTATGCAAGCAAGTGCGTCCGAGCCCCATCAAT